>CM070504.1:70730573-73657139 GCA_036346375.1 Guadua angustifolia | reverse complement strand
CGGATTTTGTTAACCCTGCGTGCGGGATATTAAACTAACATACCGATCATTTTACTCTCTCAATCTAAATTAGTGTGGTTTTATCTAAAGTAACGTTAGTGTGGTTCTGTTTTTACTAATATAGTGTCTATATTTAGTTGACGATGTGGCCTTTCTTCCACGTCACATTCTTCTTTCTGCAGTCTCACTCTGTCTTTTCTCACCTCTTCTCTCCCTCTCTAACTGCCCACCAGGGATTTGAATTTCATTTTTAACAAAATTTCGTCCACGGCTGAATTCCAAAATTTCAGCGAAATTTCGTCATTTTGGACGAAATCCATTAAAAATTCAAAAAGAAAAATTCAAATCCGGTTTTTTTCTAAAATTTGGAGGCGAAATTTGACTAAAAATCAAATTTGGTGAAATTGCCTTGACTAAAAATAGTTCAAACGATGTCAAAAAATTTTGAACTTTTTTAAGGTTTCTAACATATTAGAGATGTTCTCATAAAAATTTCAGATGATTATCAGGTCTGTCTAATTTTTAAAAATTCAAATATTGGTACTATACAGATGAAACGTTGATCAATAAGTTTGAACCGGATGAAAAATGGTACAAACGACAATAGAAAATTTTGAAATTTTTGTGCACGATTATGATGAATCACCAATATTTCCATAAAATTTTCAGATAGTGATCAAGAATCAAGAATTTTTAAAAATTCAGACAGTGCTACTATCCTGATAAAAGCCTTACCTGCAAATTTAAACAGAATGAAAAATAGTTCAAACCACGTTAGAAAATTTTGGAATTTTTTGTGGAAGGTCCTGATGTATCACTAATTTTTTTATAAAAGTTTCATATGATTATCATACTTGAAGATGTTTCAAAAATTCTGACAATGCTACGTCCTGATAAAAAGCCTGATAATCAATACATAGATTTGCTTTAGCAATAAAAGAAGGTTTAAAATTTGTAAAAATTTTACAAAGAGTGATAAGGAAGTGTTTAAGATCTCATAAAAATTTTGAATCATGATCACACTCCAGTGAATTTGTAAAATTCTTACAAGGCACTGTAGCATTTATATTCTTTCTCTTTTGGTTTTTGCAATATAGTATAACAAATGAAGTTCAATGGTTTTATAGATTTTATTGACAAAAAAATTCTAAATTTTTTGAAAATTTTATAAAATGGTACTGAGACAATTTTAATCTTTCATAAAAATTTTAGATTATGATCACACTCAAGAAAATTTAGCAAAATCTAACAAGTTTACTGTCCCAATTATGTCCATTCTGTTTATGATTTTTTTTAAAATAACAAATGAAATTAAATTATTTTGAAATTTTTTTGTATGATACTACCTACTAAATATGGTACCATAAATTTTTTAGATCATTATGAAGCTTTTAAAATTTTATAAAAATCTAACAGTGTTTCTGCCCAAATTTTAAAATGTCTCAAAATTTTAGTTTTTCAACAAATTTTCATGTAAGATGACTTTCTTAAGTGTTATTGGACTAAATCCAGCCCTAAAATATCAAAATCCAATTTTAAAACCCAAAATTTTGCCCGGTCTGCTCAAAATTTTACCGAAATTCCTGTAATTACTACAGCAAATTCAATTTTTTTTTCAAATTTTAAATTCGGCCTATACTTCAGATTTTGCCTTGTCCCGAAATCCAAAATTTCACCAAAAATTTTAACCTTGATGCCCACCACGATCACGCTCACTCGCGTGTCTATTGCTTGCGTTGGTGTTCACATAACTTATTTTTAAAAAAAGACCGTTTGAAATTCGAGAATCGTAAAAAAAATGCTCAAAAATCATTAGATATTAAAGGATTAAGAAATAAAAAATTTGAATTTTTTTAAAAATAAAAAAACGATCAATTTTTACAAAAACCAACCGACCAATTGAATGTTCCTTAAAGCCAATTTTTGAGCGATTTTTAACGGTTTTGAGTGGTTTTTAATAGTTTTTGAGTGGTTTACGTCGTATAAATTTTTCTAATTTTTTAATTTTTTTTAATTATATTGGTTTACCGACCAGTTTTTAATGTCGAACCACAGGTCGAAAACTGTGATTTTCAAACTGTTTTCATCTGTTTTTGAAACTCTGACCTACGCCTCCTTCTGCCACATAAAACGCCAATAACTTTTTACTCTAAAATCCGATTTATATGATCTTGGGCTCTATATGAAGCTTATTAAGAGGGCTACAATCTTCACCTATTTTTAAGATGTAAGCAATCATAGATATTTTTAAATATCATCAAAACAAAAATCCAATGTAGTCATTCAGGTCTAAAATCTATTTTTTCGAAATCCCTCGTATAAACTTGATCAAAAGCGTGACTACAAGCTAGCATGAGTCAACAAGATCAAATATTTGGCTATTTGATGATAAACTCATAATCAAAATAATTTGCAAAACACATTTGTAAATAAACCGGAAACCTATGAGATCAATCCTTTAGCCATGTAAGGATCAACGCATGATCCCAATACTTTGCAAAACTCATTTGCAAATGCCAACACATATTCTAGGATTGAAACCATAACCTCTAGATTACTTGCAAAACGCATTTTCAAACACAAATCATAAACTTTACTTAGCCTTGTGATGATCAACACATGATCAAATCACAAGCTAAAACACCGATGCATGAGCTATCACCTTTTACAACACATGCAAAACCTAGCTCCATGCAAAAACCATATAAGCCAAATTATATGAGCTATCTCCCTTTTGCAAGACATACAAATCCATAACTCCATGTAAAAACCAAATTGATTAAGATTTAATAAGAAGCAAGCACAAGCCCCCTCATTTGCAACACATGCAAATACTTAGTTCATGCAAAATCCAAATAAGAAAATGAGCTAGAGTGAACTGGATTGCGTTCATCAACACATGATGAAATTCAAGCTAAAAAACTCAACCCCTCTTAATAGTACAACACCTAATTAGCAATCCGGTCTTCCATCCAAACACCGAGATCGATAAAAGACTAGAAACACATCCTTAGCCCTGCTACTACACCTTTGCCTCTCGCAACCACTTGGAGTTTTCATGATGACCAATCATCTTCTCTCCAGTCGGGATCTTCATCTTGTTCATAAACTCATAATGAGCTCCCCTTGTCATAGCTTCGGGATACTCTCTTGACGTTCATCAACACATGATAACTTCTTTTCGATTCTTTATTTTCTTGAACTCAACCTACTTCACAACTCATGAAAAATTGTTAGTCCAACAAACACGGTTGCCTCATTCATCAATTGCACATTATTAACACATAATGGATGCCCCCATGATCAATTAAGCACAACCATAATCAATTTGAATGATTGAAAGGTGTCTTGAGTATTTTGATGCAACTAATGCTTCATTATTCTCAAAAACTTTTCGCTTGTCCCTAACCAATGAAGAAACACCATCAACACACGATGAAGCATTCTTTGATTGATTGAAAGACAATCGAACTCAATTTAAATTTTATTTAAATTGATATGAGTATATATTAACTACACAAGTTTCATATACCCATTTTGATGGTTACTAATTAATTATTCAAATTAGGTTGGAGTGGTGAAAAGGGATCAATACTCTTAATACCATCAATAATAGAATAAACTCTATTAAATATGTGCATAAAAAATAATTGAACTTGGAATTAATATGCATATAATCAGTCTTAGATAGCATTTGAGTTTATCCTATATTAACATGAGTATACTACAACTACACAAGTTATATATACTCAAAGGATTCTTTCAAAGTCTTAATCCTACATGTTGTTTATCAAGAGGACATGGATCAATACTATTGCAACATCAAGTTAAATTATGGACTCTCCGTAGATATGTGTATGCATGTAATATGGATGAAATAGAAAAAATAATACACATCTTTTTATGTATAAGCAATAGAAGAGTTCATCCTTTAATTTGAGTCCTAAGTATGCAATAAGATATCATAAAATGAATACGAGTGCATACCTTAGGTTTTCCATTTTTCAATAAGATGAGACTTTGATATTTTCATCTTTTTCATCTAAAAGAGACTAACAAGAGTTAAGTTCAATAAAAGAGTTAGTCTCATAAAAGGATTTGCCATTAATTAACAACTGAGACTAATCAATATTATAATTATCACAAGAGTTAGTTTCAATATTAGATTTGTCATTAACACCAAAATCAACTTAATGAAGCTTAAACTTTCAATCGCGGACAGGAAGAGTTGGGAACTGGGAGAAAGGGAGAAGGGCAGCGGCAGTTGGTTGTTGGTCCCGAACAAGGATTCAAATCTTGTTTTCGCTCTAAATTTTGTTAGCAGCCGGAGAATGAAATCTCAGCAATATCTCACCATTTGAAATAAATTTTGGTCGAATTACAAAATCAGAATTTGAATTTCTGATTTTCAAAACGAAATTTCACCGGTTTTTGCCGAGATCTCAGCAAAATTGAACAGTATAAAATCTAGTGGAAACGAAGTCAAAAAAATTTAAAATGTTTATTGGAGATTCTTGATACATTTTTCATATTTAAATAATAATTTGAGAAAATTATGAAACCTGTGGAATTTTCAAAAATTAAAACATTTCTGTTGTCCTGATAAAACGCGACCGACAAGTTTGAACTGAATAAAAATGAAACAAACCATGTTATAAAATTATGAAATTTTTTGTGAATGGTTGAAATGCATCAATAATATTCTTATAAAGTTTTCAGATAATGATCAAGCTTCATAAAGTTTTAAAAATTCAGACAGCGCTACTGTGTTGATAAAAGCTTTACCGACAAACTTCAACCAAATGAAAAATGGTAAAAACCATGTTAGAAATTTTTGAATTTTTTTTGTATGGTCATGATTTATCATAAATGTTTCCATAAAATTTCATCTAATAATAAAGTTTCAAAAAATTCCAAAAAATCTGACAGTGTTACATCCTCACATGGCTCTCACTCTCGGACCAAGGAGGAGATCCACTCCTCCGATTCAGCAAGGAAACAGCAGCCCAGCCTCGAGGGCAGTCTCGGACGGGCCTTGGTGGCAGGCTGGGCTCCTTTATGGCGTCGGGTGCAGGCTTTCTCCGGTGCGCTGCAGCGTGGTGTGGCAAGACAGGTTCCCCAGCGTCCATAGAAATATGGCGGTACTGTCGTTGTTTATTCACAAACAATAATGAAAAAGGGGCTAAGCGCTGGATCGGAAGCTCAATGGTAGCACAAGACGCACGATTTATACAGGTTCGGGCTCTCACGGTGGAGATAATACCCTAGTCCTATGCTCTGGAATTATATGTGGCTAGCTTATAGCTGATGATGTTGTCTGTTGTCCTCTCCTCCCCCCCCCCCTTTATATAGCGGAGGAGGGTGGTTACAAAGAGAGTCCTAATTGGTTACAAGGTGGAGATTGTATCTCTTTCCTTATCCACTATACATGATAGCGACTAGGATTACAATTGTATCCTCCCTAGCGAGGTTGGTTTCCATCTTGAGGTTTCCTTGTTTGCATATGCGGCTTTGCCTCTGAGTAATACCCATCTTCATGTAGTCGGCTTGGCCCATCATGCGAATACCGGGGTCTATATACTCCTGATAGCCGAGTGCTTTGCGATCGAATTGCCGCCTTCTGGTGCATGACCAAGCGAGTCAAGTTTCATGCAAAGTGCTTCCGGTTCTTGATGTAGTTTCTGACTTGTTTTCCTTTCGGTAGAGTGCCCATTGTAGGCAAAGAGATCGTGAAGAACTCAATAGAGCTCGCAGCGTTTGAATTATATCCATTGTCGCGACATCTGGTGGTGGCTCATCATAGGGCATACCGTATCTCCAACGATATCACGAAGTCAAACGCTTTACCGCTCAAGGCGAATTCAATATTGTCTCATTCATCGCCGAAGTTCTTGATGTAAATCGTTGAGCGTTGGCCCTACGCATCGTGTCCAAATTTAGTAGCCCGAAATCATGTATATGCATAACTTAAGCCGTGTAAAAATAACTCACTCGGATGTGATATCATTGGTTTATATATAATTTGAGTTTTTACTCCTTTTCCTTATTGATTTTGAATTCATCAGAGTGGTTTTGACTCTTTTTGTTTAAGCACTCTGCCCGACTATTCTAGCCCGGCGTTGGGAATCGGCTCATGGCTCTTTTTCCCGAACCGCGATTTGGGTGACTAAAGTTCGCCGTTCATGGGGTTGAGCTTCATAACTTCGGAATCAAAGCGCTCGGACTTAGTCGCAATCATAAGGAAATAAGGAAAGTATATGATCCTGGCGGGGTTGCACATGTGCAACACTATTAGGTGTAGCTCGACTTCTTGCTTAATTGAGTAGCAATTGAGTAGCAAGTCAATAATAATAACAATAATGACATAATTGAGTAAAGCGACTTATTTGCTTTATGCTCCATGTGTTCTGACGATCGTCGTCCTTGCTCGTGGCGCGGCGTGGCTCTTAGCGTGCGAAGTTGGCGCTTCGAAGCGAGCGTAAACTCTTAGCCGTCTTGAGATTGGCGCTTCGAAGCGCGAGCATAGGCTCGTGGCCGTCGAAAGGTGGCGCTTCGAAGCGTAGCGTAGGCTCGTGGCCGTCTTGAGAGTTGGCGCTTCGAAGCGCGGCGTGGCTCTTAGCGTGCGAGGTTGGCGCTTCGAAGCGCGGCGTAAACTTCGTGGCCGTCTTGAGTTGGCGCTTCGAAGCGCGGCGTGGCTCTTAGCCGTCGCGAGGTTGGCGCTTCGAAGCGCGGCGTAAACTTCGTGGCCGTCTTGAATTGGCGCTTCGGCGCGGCGTGGCTCTTAGCGTCTGCGAGGTTGGCGCTTCGAAGCGCGGCGTAAACTTCGTGGCGTGCGAATTGGCGCTTCGAACGCAGCGTAGCTCTTAGCGTGCGAAATTGGCGCTTCGGCGCGGCGTAGCTCTTAGCGTGCGAGGTTGGCGCTTCGAAGTGCGGCGTAAACTCATAGCCGTGCGAAGTTGGCGCTTCGAAGCGTGGCGTAAACTCATAGCCGTCCGAGGTTAGCGCTTCGAAGCGCGGCGTGGCTCTTAGTCGTGCGAGTTGGCGCTTCGAAGCGCGGCGTAGCTCTTAGCCGTGCGAAGTTGGCGCTTCGAAGCGCGGCGTGGCTTCGTGGCGCGTGCGAAGTTGGCGCTTCGGGCGCGGCGTAAACTTCGTGGCGTCTTAGGTTGGCGCTTCTGGCGCGGCGTAAGGCTTCGTGGCGTGCGAGATTGGCGCTTCGAAGCGCGGCGTGGCTCTTAGCCGTGCGTATGGCGCTTCAGCGCGGCGTAAAGGCTTCGTGGCGTCTGGCGGTGCTCGGGCGCTAGCGTTGGCTCGTGGCGAACTTAGTCCTAATAGAGGCTTTGAATTGCTTGACTAGTGGAAACACATCACTAGCCGAGGTAAGCTCTGAGTTGTTGTAGTAGCCAAAAAGCCAGAGGAATGGCGGTACAGCCCAGAGTTCGAAATGTCGATGAATCGATCGGAGGAGCGCCAGGTTTAGTGCCTCCATGCATTATATGTGTCAGACTTAACACCGACACCAAAATAATTTCCTGAAATAATCAGGAAGAAATTTGAGTAGTATCTTTTTGCAAAAATTTACTCGAGTGATCCGAATAATTTTTTAAACCACTCGGATATATTAAGCCGCATATTTAAGTGCATAATTTAAATATTTAGAAAGACTTAGGCATAGCTCGCCGACTAATCTTGGCACGGTTCGGGTGGTCGGATGGCGATGCCCGGAGGAGGGCCTCGGCCGATTGATGACGTCTTTGCTTGCAAGCGCCGGGACGTAGCGGTGGAGGTCGGCCTCGCCAATGCCAGGTGAGCCGCCCATGAGCAGCGTGCACAGTGCTTGCGTCGAGATCCGTTCTGCCGCTCGAGTATCGTCTCCGACTTCTAGTCGCCAAACTCCAAAACTTCAAGTCGTGAAAACACCCAAAACTTCTAGTCACGGTCTTGATTTTTATCTTCCACATGCATGCATGCAACACAAGTCAGAGCCTTGGCGCTAGGGAAGAAAAAATCTTGGCAGAGCGTCTCGTGCTGGCTGTCGCTTCCTTAGTAAACGCCCATAATCGACCATCACGGCGGGCGCCTCGATCTTTGCAATCTCGGCACGGTCCGGTTCTTGTGCCTCGCATGCACCCACAGTCCAGCGTTCTTAGGCATCGCCGATTCTTGCTTGACCGCATGCACGCTGATCGAGCTTTGGTATTTGCCGTTCTTTGGGCGATAATGGGTTTGGAGAGCATGCTCAACCCGACTTCATGTACACTTCGATGTTGATCGAAATCGTCGGGCTGCATGGCATTGCACCACTTTGCGGCATCTGCCGTTGATTGGGTCGGAGACAATCACGGTGGCGATTGATTTAATCGCTCGATCTGAAGCCGCGCGATATCGCCATCGCGGTGACGAAGGGTCCTCGGCTGTCGCCCCATGGCGATTGGTTTCATCACGCCAACATCGATTTACGGGCCTTTCGGTGGTGATTCATACAAGAGATAATGATTAGCAATCGGCGATAAACACATTAATTAAGTATAATAAATAAAAGTGTGTTGCTTCTTGTTATGCCGTCGGTTGGATGGGAGCATGCATATCTTTACGGGGAGGAAAGCGGCGGTAGCGGCATCGATGCCTCGCACGGGACACGCACACGACATGGAAGAGGGCGAAGTCGATGGCCTCGTAGAAGCGCCGGAATTCGTAGCATCGCCATCACGAATCATGCATGCACGACAAGGAATTGGGCTTCCATGTATGCATCGCCGAAGCGATTTCCTCTAGTCTTCCTCTTGATGTTCGCGTAGTAAAATCCTTGTCACATAAACGGCCGTCGGTAGCCAGAGAAAAAAGTCATCGAAGATCGCCATCGAAGCTTTCTTGAGATTGATCTAAGCGGCCCCTACAGCGCGCCAACTATCGTTGTTTATTACCGACAATAATGAAAAGGGGGCTAAGCGCTGGATCGGAAGCTCAATGGTAGCACAAGGCCTACGATTTATCTGAGTTCGGGCTCTCACGGTGGAGATAATACCCTAGTCTGTGCTCTGGAATTATATGTGGCTAGCTTATAGGCGATGATGTTGTCTGTTGTCCTCTCCTCCTTCCCCACCCCCTTTATATAGCGGAGGAGGTGGTTACAAAGGAGAGTCCTAATTGGTTACAAGGTGGAGATTGTATCTCTTTCCTTATCCACTATACATGATAGCGACTAGGATTACAATTGTATCCTCCTAAGCGAGGTTGGTTTCCATCTTGGGGTTTCCTTGTTTACGCATGCCTTGCTTTGCCTCTGAGTAATACCCATCTTCATGTAGTCGGCTTGGCCCATCATGCAGAATACAGGGGTCTATATACTCCTAGCACCACCAACCCGAGGAATTCCTGTGATTTATACTACGGTGGTGCGGCGGTGGCGGTCTGAAAGATCATGGCCAATTACCTCCCAATGGCCTTGACGGGCTCCGCCCGTTCTTGGCTGTTGAACCTCCCTCGAGGGTCGGTGCACTCATAGGAGGAGTTGTGCGGCCTCTTCGTCGCCAACTTTCAAGGCACCTGGAGCAGGAGAAGGGGGAGTCGTTGCGTAACTTCATCCGGCGGTTTTGCCACTGCCGCAACACGATCCCCCATATTTCGGAGCAATCGGTCGTCATCGCCTTCCGAAGGGACGTCCGAGACCGTAAGATGAAGGAGAAGATGGCCACCCGTACCATCAGTACCACCTCCGAGCTCTTCTCCCTCGCACATAAGTGTGCGCGAGCTGCGGAGGCAAGGGGGTTAACATCTGGCCCCACGGGTGGCCGAGGTAAGGACGAAGCCGGAACCTCGAGGGGTTCTGGCCATGCAAGCAAGAAAGCTGAGCGTGGCGAGAGACCAGCGGGTCTTGGCCGCCGAACAGCTATGAGACCCAGCGCATGGCCTAACACGCCGTGGCCAAGCCGCGACCCGCCGTGGCGGCGTGATGATCGCCGTGATCGGCGCGATGATGCCGCCGTAGTCGTGAACGACAGCCGCGAGCAAAAAGAGGCGAGCTCTATTGCGATCCACCGGACCAACACTCATAACCTAGGCGGTTGCCGGTCGTGAGCAAAATGGTGGAAGCGGCGGCTCAAGAACGCACGCCGCGACGGCGACCAAGACGAAGACTGCCCGTTGCCTTCCGCGAGCGGATCCGCGTGGCGTACATCCACAGTGGTTCATCCACCTTTTCCTCCAACGCCGCATATAAGCGGCTAAAGAGGAAGTGTCTTGCGACATCGAGCTCGAGGCGGGTCGAGATCTTTGAAGTGGTCGGAGGAGACAATCACTTTCAGTCGGGTTGACCACCCTGAAAGCACCACCGCCCTAGGACATCTCCCGATCGTGGTGTCGCCCACGATCCGGAATGTCTGGTGGGGCGTGTCTTTGGTGGAGCGGAGGAGTTCCATCAAACTCTGTCCTCTTGGCATTCTGGTGCTCCAGATCCGTGGCGAGGATCTCGTCCGCTCTGCCTTTCTTTGGGGTAGCCGGGCTGGTTTGATCCCCCAGGTCAGTGCTCCTCCGTCACCTTCGGGGAGAAAGACAATTACCGCACGAAGATGGTGGACTTCGAGGTCGCTGATTTCGACCTCCCCTACAATGCCTTGCTTGGCCGACCAGCGTTGGTCAAGTTCATGGCGGCAACCCACTATGCCTACATAGTGGGGAAAATGCCCGGGCCCGGTGGCCCCATTACAATTCAGATGGACAGGTCAGAGGCCTTGCGCCGCCACAAGCATGCATGGGACCTGGCCGGCGCCACCTCCGTTGGGTGTGCCGACGCCGCCAGCTCGGGAGCCCCTTAGGCCCGGACCCGCGCCTCACCTGGCTCTGCCAGTGTGGTTAAGGTGGTGCATACTGAGTGAGGCGAGCCGAACCGTCAACATTGGCGCCAACCTCGGCGCCAAATAGGAAAACGCTCGTCACCTTCCTCGATCTAACTCCGGCGTGTTCGTTTGGCAACCGTCCGACATATTTAGGGTCCCGGTGATCGAGCACCGATTATAACGCTCCCAGCGCGCCGATGCGGAAAAAGGTCCGGGGCGGTAGCCGGGCGGCAAGATGCCATTCGGGAGGAGGTAGAGAAGCTGCTGCGCGTAGGGATAGTCAGGAAAGTCTCTCACCCCGAGTGGCTTGCCAACCCTGTGCTTGTCAAGAAGTCCAACGGGAGATGGCGCATGTGTGTCGACTTCACCGACCTCAACAAGGCTTGCTCGAAGGATCCTTACCCCCTGCCGCGAGTCGACCTCATTGTTGACTCCACGGCGGGGTGCGAGCTGCTATGCTTTCTAGACGCGTATTCCGGATACCACCAAATTAGCATGGTGGTAGAAGATGAAGAGAAGACTGCTTTTGTAACCCCTACGGGTGTTTATTGTTATGTTAGAATGGCTTTTGGTTTAAAGAATGCTTGTTCTACTTATCAACGTGCCATGCACATCACTTTACGCCATGAGATAGAGGCGAAATCTTGAGGTCTCGTTGGCGACATAGTTGTGAAGATTAAAAAAGCGAAGAACTAATCCAAGACCTGGAGGAAACCTTTGCTAACCTCCAGAAGAATTGCCTGAAGCTCAACCCTGAAAAATATGTGTTTGGTGTGCCCTCCGACAAGCTGCTGGGTTTCCTGGTATCCAATCGGGGTATTGAAGCCAATCCTGACAAGATAACGGCCATCGAGCACATGAAGCCGCCAGTGTGACTCAAACAAGTCCGATGCTGGCCGGTGCTGGCCTCCTAAGGCGGTTCATTGCGGTTGGGAGAAAGCTTGCCTCTGTTCAAGGCGTTGAAGAAGACTAACCACTTTGAGTGGGACAGATGAAACCTGAAGGGCATTTGAAGACTTGAAGCAATACCTCACCTCTCCCGGTCTTTGGTCTCCCTGCAGGCGGCCGTTGCTCTGTACATTCTTGCCACTCTGAGGTGGTGGCGCTTTATCTTGATTCTTGAGAGGGAAGGCGTCGAGCCGGTCTACTACATCGATGGGTGTTGCATGAGCGGAAACTCAATACCCATGACCTCGAGAAAATCTTTGTAGGCGGTCTTGGTGGCATTCAGAAGGCTGCGGCATTATTTCCAAGGGCGAAATCACCGTGGTCACGGCCTACCCTCTGCGAAATTCTCCTGGCAAGTGAAGCGAAGGCCGTATTGCTAAGTGGTCGATTGGGCGGGGAGTTCAACCTCAAATTTGTACCCGCACCGCCATCAAGAGCAGTTGGCCGAGTTAAATGGCGAGTGGACTCCGCCACTCCTGGTGAAAGCACCCACTCCTTCTCCCTGGACCTTATTCTTCGATGGCTCGTTCAGGCTGGAAGGCGCGGGGGCTGGGGTTGTCCTGGTCTCCCCGACCGGTGACACCCTCCAGTATGTGGTCGCCCTCGACTTCAAGGCCACAAACAACGTAGCTAAATATGAGGGCTCTTTGGCGAGGTTAAATGTCGCTTATTTGGGTATCCAGCGTCTCCAAATCAAGGCGACTCCTGCTAGTCATCAACCAAGCGGAAGGAATTCGAGTTGACCCCACCATGGCGGCGTACTGGAGGTCCGAAAAATGGAAAGCCACTTTGAAGGATTGGGGTATGTTCATATCCTCGGCGACAACCACCTTGCGGACGAGCTTTCACTGCTCGCGTCCTCAAGGGCTTCATTCGGTCGAGGTCTTGAGGAAAGACTATCGCGGCCGTCCGCCATAACCCCAAATCGGTGGGGATGATGGTGTATTGTCGCGAGCCCAGTTCAGTGGGGGCGATGGCATAGCCATTGCGGCCTCCGACTTCGGCGGGGAAGCGGCGCTATGCCGCGACCTCGATTCGAGGAGGAAGGCGGCGTGCGCCTCGACCCCAGTCCGGGAGGAAGGCGGCGGTCTTTGCCGATCTGCAACGCCCGAGCTTCGGCCCGTGAGTGCGAGGCGAGCAGAGTGTTCGCCACGCTTGGCGGAAGGTCAATAGATGGATCCTATCCTAGCCTTCCTCGTGACCAAGTGATCCCGGCGATGATGCCTCGGTGAGAAGATTGCACACAAGGCCAAGTGCTATACTCGGTAGGTGGGGACCTATCTGCCAGAGCGAAGCGAGTTCTCTTGAAGTGCATCACTCGGGAAGAGGGACACTGCTCTCGATATCCATGGAGGCGTGTGCGGGAGCCATATGTCTGGCCGAATGCTAGTCGGTAAAGCGTTTCGCCAAGGATTTTATTGGCCTCTCGCCCTCCGGGATGCTTGCGGTGGTGAAATCTGGCTTGTTAGTTCTTCGCCGGGTAGATCCACCGACCAGCCTAAGCTCGCAAACCATTCCGCTCTCTGGCGTTTGCGATGCGAAATTGAATATCTGGCGCGTTCGTGAGCCACGGGGTTTCACCCATCTCTTAAATCGCCATCGACAAGTTCACCAAGTGGTGGCAAAGCGGCCGCGTGCCATTACGGCTTCGCGCTATCAAATTCATGCAGGATCTTCACGCTTTGGAGTCGCCAACGCATCATCACCGACAACGGGACCCAATTCACCGGTCGCGGCCATTGCGGAGTTACGTGGCGAGATGGGCACCAAAGTATGTTTTGCTTGGTGGCTCACCCAAGAGTAATGGCCAGCGAATCATGCACGCATTTGGTGTTGAAGGGCCTCAAGACGAGGGCGTTTGTGAAAGTGCATCTAGGCACTTATGTTATTTTGGTGATTAATGACAAACGCATATAATGACAATCTATGTAATTGCGTAAATGCTTAACTTAGTGCATAACAATTGACAAACCTCTAATATGATTATATTACTATGAGACTAACATGTTATTACCTAGTTGAGTATCAGTCTCATCTATTTAGAGGAAAATCAAGTGAGATGGTTAAGCAAAGATAAGGTATGCAATTCTGGTATCTCTTCTATATTTGTTATTGCATTCCTTTTGTGCAAATGCATAATGAACTCCAAGTAGCATGTTGATTATATATATGCACATTGGTTCATGTCATATTTATTTGTGCATATATATTCATTTGAGTTCATTATGTGCTTTGTTTTTAGTATGCATGTATTAGCGGAGTTAAACTTCATATTGCTATAGATTGACTTGGTGCATGCATGTTTTAGTTGTATATCTTCTCATGCAATTCTCTTAGTGAAGTTTAATCTAGTGTTGGATCATATATTTACTCTTATTCCAAATATTAGTTGCACATGTACAATTCGTGTATATTATATCATGTGCTTCATTTAAGTAAAGATTGTGATCCTTGCCATGATTTAATTGATTCATCATATCGGCAATTATCATCTAGTGCATATAGATCAATCACATATTCATCATTATGCACTTAGTAGAGAATATTTCTTGTGTCAAGTGTTTCCATTTATGTTGCGCTTCTTCATATGAAACACTTGTAGTAATCAACTGCTCACAAATATCAATTTATTCATATCTATTGAGCTTTTGGGACTAATGCTTTTCATAAGTGGTTTGGAAAGAATTAGGTCCCGTGTGTGTATGATGACCAAGGTATCGTGGAGGATGATCGTTAAGCCGAGGTCAACAAGACGGCGATGTCACCAAGAGTTGAGGACTAAGTCAAGATCGACTTGGCGTGGAGATCGTCGGAGAGGATGATCAAGTCAAGGTTGATAGGACGAGAGTCTCATGAGGTGAATCGAGTCAAGTTGGACAAGGCGAAGATGTCATCAATTATATGGTGAAGGTCTTCATGCACCGGCATCAAGAAACACTACTACAGAAAACTTCATCACAGACGGTTATAAGCGTCATCGAGAGCGGTTTTGTGAACCGTCGGTAACTAATAAGTCGTGATGAAGGAGATCATCGAGAGCGGTTCTATACCGTGCGAGAAAATATATATCCTGACGGTTGTATTATTAAAGCGTCAGTGAAATTTAATTATCACTGAGCGGTTCTCATTTGCAAATGCGTAATAACTAAATATCACGAGCGGTTTCAAATAAGAACCGTCGTGATAACTATCACGAGCGGTTTCCAATGAGAACCGTGCGTGATATGAAATATCCTGAGCGGTTCCAAATTATAGCAAATGCGTGATATGAAATATCCTGAGCGGTTCCAAATAAGAACCGTGCTGTGATGACCTTTTTCCCACACCCGGAGAACCTCCATTAGTTATGGTGTTGTTGAAATTTCCATCAATATTTCTACTGATATTTATAAGGCACAACCGAGTTATAGATGTTATAATTGAATATCGCACTTCCTATATGCATTGAGGCAGCGGTTTGTCCGTCGGGATAGACTTAAAATATAAACATTTGTGGCGCTTTTCCCCTTCTTACGATAATGTTGATGGAACTCGACTAATAAATCAACCAAGAGCATGAGCGGCATAGCGGCGGCGGCAACCCGGCTTTCTCCATCGAGCCGGACACACTAGAGTGTGTGATTTGCTTCATGCCATATGAAGTGGCTTTCTTGTGAAGTCACCGTATAGCCACGGTCTTGAGTAATGGCCAGACGACATGCTCACGATGCGGCGTCACCGTCGTGCCACGGTGGGAGATCGAACATGGTACTTTGGTAAAAATTATAGATGTACTTGATAGCTTTAGGTAGGGTAATTAAAGATTGAACAAATGTGATTGCAAGTCGGGTCTTCCATACCGAAGGACTTTGGAACACAGACTTGAATGGAGAAAGAAGCGGAAGTAAGCCTATAGACGGTGGTTCGCAGAAGAAGGCGACCTTATCTATAACCAAAGTGTCTTCTTCCGGCTGTCCTCTTCTCCTTCAATTCGTGTTCCATCAACAAGTCCTAATCTATCTCAGAAATATTGATGCAGAATACCTAAGTAGATGGAAATTTCAACAACAAACCATAAATAATGGAGGTTCTCGCTGAGGGTGTAGGAAAACATCTAGTTCCAACAAGCAAGACATTGTTAAGTTGTTGCATTCAAGATGAGCAAATATGTATTAAGGATAATATCATGTGACAATACAATGAATCGTACAAACAAGAATAACCGCAAGTTTTTGACATATTTTCGAATTAATGAATACCATTTGACAATTGTACAACTCAGAACTTATAAGGCTGCGTGGAACGCAGCGCCTTTTTATGTATTGCCGGTGAGCGAGGAAGAAACAAACTCTCCTCTAATGTTGCTCAAATCGGCCCGACTCAACGCAGCTTTTATCTATTGCTACTTTCTTTCAATGATGATGGTTTGCATGTTGTAGCAAACATAAAATCCACATAGGTTATTTCCGGACCTTCTTTGGTGGCATCGCAAATAAAACCTACGGTTAGTTCTAGAGTCACTGTACGAGGTTTGATATAGAATTGTTGTGTATAGCGGATCTGGAAAGTTCAAATCATGTTGTAGTTTAGTCCAATCTTTCACGTGTTTGAGCGCTCTACAAGATTGCAAAAGGTTAGCCTAAGCCATTCCAATAGCAATATAAACACGGAACAACTTACACCCATGTACGAGGAAGCGTGATTACGGTGAGTAATTTTGCGATAGGTACCAAGTCGTGGTTTCCGCCACGTCAGGAATCAAGGTACTTAACCCGGTTTGTGGTGGTTCAACTACAATGAGAACCCAAAGTGATACCTACGGGTATATCACAATGGACAATGAACAAAACAGAGTTGTGTGCACAAGATGAGACCAAAGTATAGCATGTGGTAGCACTTACCCGGGTTATGGGGTATAAGTATGAATTCTTTATCCTTTTGTGCTAGCAATGCCTCTATCACGTATTTCTCGACCATGTTTATATCATCATCCATTGTTTGCTTTGAGACTATATGTGGGTCGAGGAAACCGATCGATAGTTTCTTCTTTGTCGCTTCAAGTTGCATGTATCTATATATACAAAGGCGGATTATATATATATTGGAGGACATTTATCACTATTAGACGAATGTAGACTGTGATAGCACACACTTACAAGGTCCAGAATCTTATGAGTGCGGCGTCGATGGCGTCGAGGTTGTAGAGATGGAACAAGTCCAGAAAATCGACCGTGAAGAAGCCCCCCGCTGAGTCGTTGAATAGATGTTCATACTTGAACTTAACGCTGATACTTGTTGTACGTTCACGCTCTGGCTTTCGGCTTGTTGGAGATACCACTTATGCAATTGTTGGCAAGGTATACTAAGTGAATTTGCTGCCTTTCGTTAGTGTGGCTCTCCTAGCTTGTATTGTTTAGCCAACTCGGCAGATGGATAGTCAACTTGTTCTTGCCGGGCTTCTTTCTTCTTTTGCCCTTGCCTTTCTTTGTTTTGTATGAACCCTTCACGGAGAGGAATGGGTAGGAAAGAGGTCAACATTGTGTATATCAAGTGGAGTCGCTCTCGATCGCGATTTGGTAGCCAATCGATCGAGCGGCGATACAATAGGCGAATCGGATCGTCGCGGTTGTTGCATGACGTAAGGCGATCAGGAGATGTCATTGCTAGGCCATTGGATGAATGTGCCAATGGCATCCCCAAGTTTCACGATCTCATCGTTTGGCGGCTTCAGAGATCGACAATTTTGAAACTATCAAACACCCCGTCCACATTGACCTTGGTGAAACCGGCGCTATGATGGTAGTGCACCATGGTCCCTTTGGGGATGGATCGCCATGCCCCAAGCAGCCGTCGGAGGAGCGGTGCCATTGCTAATTCTCACTTGAGATTGCACTGCGTGGCATTTAATGTCACATCTGAGATAAGTCCCGCTATGTTCATCTTGGTCACTTGGAGGAACGGATGCACAAATGCTCTTACTGAGCGATGGGGCTGACTTGCGGACATATACGGGGCTTGTGAAGTATTTTTTCTTGATTGGTGAGCCTTTCCTCGAGGATTCGTATCCTTTCATGAAATTCTTCTCTCGGTTCTCCCTCAACTCTTCTCTCAACTCTCCTCTCAACTTGTCCTCCAAATTCTTTATAAGATTTGACTCGCTCGGCTCTAGTTCTCTTCTTATTTGGTATATGTGGAAGTAAATGCAGGAATCCAGTTTTCCATGGAACAAAAACCCTTTGCCTCTTATACGACTGTGGTGTTCCTTGTTTCCCAAGGCTATGGACAGTGCATCTTTCTCTCTGTCTGGGAAAAAAGAGCCATCGCACGATTGTGTACTCAACGCTACCTGCAAGATCCGGACAAGTTATTTCACTTATGAAGTCATGGACTAATTACGTAAAATTGGTAGTTCGATTTATATATTACCAGGCGTTGGCAGACTTCCTCGTCCGCGGGGTTTACGAAGGAGACGGTTGCGGAGGACGTGGCATCTGACCTCGCTCTCGCTCTTAGCCAGTCTCTGGCACGTTCATCTGTGATCGATGGAAATGGCGCGATACCCTCCTCGTCCTCCCTGTGCCATTGCTCTCTCTTCCCCGCGTAGCCAGCAGTGCCGAGTCTGTGGGGGTGAGTGTTCCTTGCTTGCAAGGCCTTGTTTGCTTCACTGTGACGCACGAATTCGTCTGTGGTCTTCATCCCAACAAAACGCCTCCACGTGTCCTCATCAATGAACCCATACTTCGAGTATGGAACCAGATCCTTCTTGACGTAGTCTACGTAAAGCGTATGCTTAAAGGTCTTCCATGCCTTTCCTGCCGCTAGCAGTGCATACCGTCGCACTAGGGGAGCGGATTCTTCTGGAATGTTGAATGATGAAAAATTTCCGTTAGCAAGGCATTGCGAGCCTCAATAGTCACCAACCTCCAGGAAGATAGCGTGATCGAACCCGCTTCGACCTACTATCCCCACATACTCGAAATGCATTCGCCGCCTTTTTGGCTTTCTAGGGCCCCATCATCTGAATCGATCTCGTAATGGTATATCGGCATTGGCCTTTTGTTTGGTCCTCTTGCAGCGCGGGTCGATCCTTCTTTTGAGGCCACATCATGTCCTTCAGACGATGGATTAGAGGACGACATCTTCTTTACAAGTTAAAATAGTTTCAGGCGAACTAAAAGTGAAGAACAAATAGAATCACATTAGAGTGAATGAGTTTGTTATACTTGCATCTAAAAGAACTAGCCTAAATGGCTTATTATTAGCCTTTTCAAAGAACTAGCCTAGATGGCTTGTTATTAGCCTTTTAAAAGAACTAGCCTAGATGGCTTGTTATTAGCCTTCTAGCAAAAGAAGCGAACTAGGAGGTTGCCGAACTTAATAAAAATTTGCAAAGACCTCCCTAAAACTAGGACATCCACACAACAGACAAGCAGAAAAATACATATGGATTCAACCATTTGACAGTTAACAGAATAATTGAACAGAAGCTCAGGATCTCACATATGAACATGTACAGTATTACGAATAAAGCAATTAGCATAAAGCTCATATTGATTGTTTGAATGTTCTCAGATGTCGGGTTGCCTTAAAAGGCCCTCCTCGCCACAATGGACAAGTAATAGACTAGATTGTGACAACTTTATCTCAATAATGATTTAATACTTGACAGGTTAAGTATAAATCTACTCAATTGGTTATCTTATATGCATATTCACTAACTAAGCATATAAAGACAGGTTTGCAATAGAGCTAATCAAATATATATATATATATATATTTTAGTTCAAAAGGTTTCCCCTGTTTTATTCCAGGACCATGTACAACCACAAAGATGTACAACCACGGCACCATCTCACATATGAACATGTACAACCACAAAGCACCATCGCTCCTATCCAACCGTAACAAAGACATTTTAACTAGTTCTTGAGCTCTTGTGCTCTAAACAACCGAAAACAAACATCTTTGCCGAACTCACACTAATCAAATATATATATATATGAAAGTGAAATTATTCGCTAAGATTTGTTGTCACAATTAGTCTATTCCATCCCTAAATCATCATGAACATTAAGCCCACACGCAAGGTCCCCAAGCATGCAATCGTGGCCCTTTGCAAGTCCGAGAATAATCACGAAAGTGTCCCGTAACTCACTAACTAGCGAGCAACACGAAAAATAGAGCAAATGGCCAGGCGGTGCCTCCGGATCGAGCGGCCTCTAGCTCGATGGCTAGTCCCCGTAAATACTCACGGTTGAAGCCCGGGGAGGACGCCGAGGGGAGGAGGCCGCGCCGGGAGGACGCCGAGGGGAGGACGCCAGCCGGGAGGACGCCGAGGGGAGGACGCCGAGGCCGGGAGGACGCCGAGGGGATCGAGGACGCCGAGGCCGGGGAGGACGCCGAGGCGGGAGGACGCCGAGGCCGGGACGCCGGGAGGGGAGGACGCCGAGGCCGGGACGCCGGGAGGGGAGGACGCCGAGGGGAGGCCGCCATGAGGCAAAACGACGCCTCAAAGGTTTAGGGTTTGGCGCGCGGTGAATGAGATCTGCTGCAGGGAGATATATAGAAGAAATAACATCACGAGCGGTTCTATAATATAACGATGCAGATGACATATCACGAGCGGTTCTATAATAGAACGATGCAGTGATGTTTAAATATACGAGCGGTTCTATTATAGAACCGTCGTGATGTAATTAACATCACGAGCGGTTCTACAATAGAACCGCTCGTGATGTTGGTTTATCACGACGGTTCTATAATAGAACCGCTCGTGATGTTGGTGACATCACGGACGGTTCTATAATAGAACCGTCTCGATGTTGAGATATCACGAGCGGTTAGGTAACATAACCGTGCAGGACAAATTTATCCTGCATCGTTATGTTAAAGAACCGCTCGTGATATATACCGCTCATCGACATTCACTTGTCGGTTCGATTCGATCGACTCTTATGCATGCCACTTTGTTGTATCTTACGGGAAAGTTGTCTTTAACGAGAATATAGATATCTTGTGGTTGAAGTGGAGGTTCTAATCCTCAATTCAAACCCTAAAATCTGAGAGCAATCACATACAACTATTTCCATATTGCCAAAGTAGACATGATTCATTCTTGTCATCAATTATGTCCGAATGGCCATCTTTGAATCGTGTATTTGGAATCATATTGATATTAACGAATAAATACGTGCTCTTATACTTGCATCTTTTCCATCAATCCAGATGCTTCACAAGCTACTTACAAAGATCATCACAATCATATATACATAATTGGATGCTTCACAAGCTACTTACAAAGATCATCACAATCATATGTACAAAGCATGATGGGTCATTATCATCTTTACAATAGCATTAATGTAATATTATTACACATGAAAATTAGTAAGCATGATGACAATGCACCCTTCTCATAACTACGCCACCACATGCTTATTCTTTTGTATGAAAATTAGCCCTTCATGATGATCGACGTGTGTAGCTTGCTTCCTCATGTTGTTCTTCCGGGACGGGATGTCATTTCCGATAGGTGGCAACTCATCAAATTGATTGTACTCTTCCTCATCTACTACATTCTCAACTCCGACAATTCTCCTTTTTCCTGAAGAACTACGTGGCGCTTCTTGTTGGACGAATTGGTTACATAGAAGACTTGAACAACTTGGTTAGCGAAATACGAATGGTTCGTCTTGGTATCCGACACGTTCGAGGTCCTGAGAGTGATGCCATTCTGTCGACCTTCACGTCTTTGGAGGTGGACCCAACGGCACGAAATAGGGAATCTTGAAAAGCACGTAGTCGAGCTCCCATATCTCCTCTATGAACCCATAGTAGGAGCTCCTCGTCAACCCAAATGTATTATTGAATGCATCTATCACGGACACCACTGCTACGGTTTGTGCTCTTCATATCCTCGATCTCGTGTAAAATGTGTACCCATTTAAGTCATATCCTTTCCATGTGACAACCGTAAAGTTGGTCCTTTTGCCAACCATGTCAACAGTGTCATCCGACGAGCTCCAAATGATAGGTCGCTCCTTCAACCATTTGTTGAATCGAAGGTTATGTTGTCTCGTGATCCAAGACTCTGCCGTCTTTGGATTCTCTTGCCTTAGCCATTGCTTGTGCTTTCGACGATATAGGCGGACACTCTGACCATGTGTTGCAAAACCGTGAAATGGGCTCGAGCATAATCAACCGAATCAGCGTGATTGCTTTCTTCCGATGGTCCCCATACCTCGAGCCTCCTCATGGCGAGATCGAGGCACACCTATTGGTTCGACACGGGCCATGTAATCGACTGAGAACTCGACGGCCTCTTCGTTGCATAACCTTCGACAATGCTACCCTCCGGACGAGATCGATTCCGACGAAGACTTGAGAATTCCCATGTACCTCTCGAGCGGGTACATGCTACGTGGAACTTGGTCCGCATATCTTTATCTCTGTCACAAGGTGAACAATGAGATGGACCATGATATCGAAAAATGATGGAGGGAAATACATCTCAAGATTACATAGAGTCATCACCACCTCGACTTGCAGAGCATCTAGTCCCGGGATCGATGACCTTCGGCGATTGTGTTAAAGAAATAACATAGCCTAGTGATTGTCTCACGGACCTTGACCGCAAAATACTTCTAATTGCGATAGGAGCATCGTGTCATCAAGACATGACAATCATGAGACTTCATGCCGATTAATTTCAAATCTTCCAACTAAACAAGTCTCTTCATGTTGGAGGAGTAACAGGACGGAACTTTCACACCATGCAAGCACCGCACGATTCAGTTTTTTCGCCTTTGACAGAGTATAACAAGGTGTTCCAAGCACGCACGGCCTTTATCGATCTCTTTCGGTGCTAACTCGTGTCTTATGCCCATATCGACCAAGTCAAGCCGTGCGTTGATACCATCCTTTGTTTTACCCTTAATGTTGAGTAAGAGACCAATCACGCGTCACGGACATTCTTCTCTCGTGCATGACATCGATGCGATGGCGAACTTCTAGGTGCTCCCAAAGAAGGTAGGTCCCGAATATTGATCTCTTCTTCCACATGCTCTTTTCACGGGTACTTGATTTACGCCCTTTCCATACGCAACATCCAAATCCTTAACAATGTCATGAACATCTCTCCGCTCAAACGCCTTTGAGCTGGACCATTTTCGTTCCTTCCGTCGAAAAGTTGCTTCATCTTGCGATATGGGTGATTCCTCAGAAGGAACCTCTGTGACGCATGTACACGATTTTGCGGGAGTGATTCACCATAAACTCTTGGTATCATCTAAGCGGTGAGTGCGTGCTTTGGTTCCTTTTGTACTCGCCACGACAGTTAGCAAGGGCAGGTAATCATTTATGGTGCGTAACAACAAGCGATTGCAAAGTAAAGTTCTCTCGTTTATACGCATCCCATACGTGTACCCTAAGAACCCACAAGTGTTTTTAGATCTTCCACCAATGGAGCTAGGTACACATCAATATCGCTCCTGTGTTGTTTCGGTCCTTGGATAAGCATGAGACAACATAATGTACTTCCGCTTCATACACAACCAAGGAGGAAGGTTGTAGATACTGAGATTTGGGCCAAGTGCTATGCTTACGCTGCTCATGTTACCGAAAGGATTCATTCCATCTCAGACTCAATCCAAACCTTATATTTCTCGGATCCGCACCGAATTCTTGAAAGCTCTGTCGATGTTTCTCCTTTGGATGGAATCGGCAGGTGCCTTAGCATTCCATCATTCTTACGCTCCTCAAAGTGCCAACGCAGCAGTTTTGCCTCCTTTGGGTTCGCAAACAAACGCTTCAAACGGGAATTCTGAGTGATACCATGCCACCTTAGCAGAGTACCTTTTTCACCTCAATGCTCTCGCCATCATCATCTGAATAACTCTTACGCTTGTACTGGGATCGTTGCACACGGACATATATGCAAGTTTGTGTACTCTTTGCGGTCACAGATCTGATCGTTTGGACATGCATGTATTCTTTCTACTTCCATTCCCAAGGGACAAAGAACACCTTGGCTTTGTAGGTGCTTGTCGGCAACTCGTTTCCCTCTCGAAGCATGTCCGCCAATAGACGAATAAATATTGTGGAAACTCTTGTCGGACCAACCGTTGCTTGCCTTCAATTTGAGTAGTTGAAGCACGGATGACAACCTTGTGTATTTCAACTTGCACCCTGCGAACAAAGGTTTCTCCGAGTCCTCCATTAAGCCCACGAGGCTGTCCATATTCCCTGTCATCAAGGTTTCTTCGCATCGCGTAGCATCGATCCAAATTGTCATCGCAACTTTGTCCTCATCGGAAGCACAATCGATATGATCATCCGACATATCATTGACATCGTCGACGATATTAACACTACTTGTCGCTTCTCAGATATTATGCTCTTCGCCATGGTGGTCCAACATGTATAGCCCCTTTGAAACCCCTTCAATCAAGTGTGCCGATCATACTGAAGTTTCAAACATCTTGATTTTCGCAATCAATGCACGGACATGACATGAATTGCACCCCTTATTAAACATATCCTCCTCTGCGGCTCTTTTGAAAGTGGAGACGCCATTAAGGTACTCAAGACTCAGACGGTTCTCAACAGACATCCAAATTTCGATCCATCTACGCTACACATGTAACACTTAGTGTTAAATATTATGCACTGTGTAGTGCGCGATGCACACATTCTTAAACTAATTATGCAATTACATACCTTAATTACATCACAAAGAAATAATTAACAAAATTCAAATTAATCTTCAATATAATAATGAAATTAGAACCCATTACTAATCTTAGATCACCAAAAGACTTGAATTGATCTATAAGCTAGATCTAAACAATCATTAAATTCTATCCTTAACAAGCTAGCTAGCTACATCATGATCGAATATTATATTATGCAAATAGAACCATTACTAGCTAACCTTATTCATCAAAAAACCAACACATGGTTCTACAAGCGAGATCTAAAAAAATCATCAAATTCCTTCCTTATCAAGCTAGATGTTGAATATAATGCAATTAAAACACATTACTAACCTTAGATCACCAAAATCAAAGGAATCTAATATCACCCTTCAAATCAATGGCTTTCTTCTAAAAAATCGCATCACTTCGCATACCGCCACTTAGGATAGAAACCGAAACCCTACCAACAAAGTGGATGGAACGAGGCGAGCTGCTTTTACGGCCTCGGAAGGTTTTATCACGAGCGGTTTTATATTACGTACCGTCGTGATGCAAGAAATATCTGAGACGGTTTCTAAATATAACCGTCAGTGATGGCTACAAGATACTCATTACGAGCGGTTGTGTTATATAACCGTCAGGAAATCCTGACGGTTTTACTTTGAAACCGCTCGTAATGAGTATCTTGTAGCCATCCTGCATTTGTTATATATTTTGACACCGTCTGTGATAGTTATTACATCACAGACGGCCGTTATATAAAACCGCTCGTGATATTAGCATCGACGGTTTGAGTACATAACCGCTCGTGATATTCCATATTACGAGCGGTTTTTCAAAACCGCTCGTGATCGTAAGGTCCGATATAAGCCTCATTTGTAGTAGTGAAAGAAGACGGCAAGTAACTAGTTCTAGATTTGTATTATCTTTGATTTAATTGAGTCTAAGGATTGTCGTACTATTAAGAGGGATGCGACGTTGAATGACTTCTAGATGTGTCAAGTGCTCAAATGATCCATCCTTGAGAAATTTAGAGAGAGAGTGGTATTGGTGGTACCGGAAAGTGAGAATTGTAGGTCTCCCTTGGATTCTTGGTGAAATCTGGATTTATCCTTTGAGATTTAGATAGTGAGACCTTGTTAGTTGTGTAGCCCTTGTTCTTAGCTTTCAATAGAGTCCAAAATCACTTAAATCGGAGTCCGGAGTCAAAAGTTATGCTCGTTTTCGTCGGGCTGCTGAGTCCAATCCGGAGTATCCGGGGTTAAGTCCGGAGTATCCGGGTTGGTACTCTCGGTTTGGTCAATCCGGAGTATCCGGGTGATTCCGGAGTATCCGGGGTGTCCAGAGTATCCGGGGATTTAGTCCGGAGTATCCGGACTTTGCGCAGTTCAAACGGCTAGTTTTTTGGGGATCTCTATTTAAAGCCCTCTCTTCCCCATTTGAAAAGTGGCTGTTACTCCACTGGTTTGAGGGGTTCTCCTCTTGTTCTTGAGCCCCCTAAACACCCCTCCACCCTTAGATCTAAGTGATCCCCTTTGTGAGAAGGGTAGGGAAGAGTTTGAGGAGTGAGGTGTTAGGATTGAGTGGATTTGAGTTGTTGAGCACTTGATTTCATCTCCAAGCTTGTTCTTCGTGAGCATTTGTTACTCTTGGAGGTTGAGGACTCCTAGACGGCTAGGAGGTCGCCTCTGAGCCATCTGACTTTGTGTGGTTGGTCGAGGAAGTTTGTGAAGGCCGGATTCCGCCTCCGCAAGGGAAGGAATCAAAGAAGTGAAGACCGACGAGTGCATTTGTGCAACACCGGGAGGAAGAGGGTTGAAAGAGACCCCGGCTCAAGCGTCAAAGGAGTTGAAACCGGCGAGTGCATTTGTGCAACATCGGGAGTAAGTGGGTTGAAAGAGACCCCGACTCAAGTGTGACCAAGCCGCCTCAACGGAGACGTAGGATCCCCTCAAGGATCCGAACTTCGGGTGAAAAATCATTGTCTTCTTGCTTACTTTTGTTCTTGCTAAAGTATTTGATTTTGAATCTTGAAATTGCCCGATCTACTTTTCTATTAAGTTTTCCGCTAGATCTCTACTTGTTCTAGGTACCTGGTAGTGTTTAGAATCTTTGTGTTCAAGTAGTTTGATTAAAAGGTGAAAAGATTAAAAATTTCAACCGAGGTGCCTAACCCGGAGTATCCGCACAATTACCCCGGATAGTCCGGATATACCGGAGTATCCGGAGTAAAAGCTCGGAGAGTCCGGGCTGACCCCCTCGGCATTTCAGGGTGACCAATCCGGAGTATCCGGTGTAAAAGCCCGGATAGTTCGGAAATACCGGAGTGTCCGGACCAAAGCTCGGATAGTCCGGACTGATACTCTCGGGATTGTTTTATTCCGCTGTGATTTAGTTTTAAATTTATGATTCGCCTATTCACGCCCCCCTCTAGGCGACATCCCCTGTCCTTTCAATTGGTATCAGAGCTTGGTCTCTCATTTTATTAGACTTAACCGTCTAGAGAGTAAAGGATGTCGACTAGAGAATTAGTGCACTCACATGATCCACTTGTGCTAGATGGCTCAAATTATGCTCATTGGAAATTAATTATGACTTCTCATTTTAAATCCATGAGCCCCCAAATATGGTGGATCGTAGATGTCGGGTTTTCCTCTCCACTGAATGAAGTTAATCCAACTGAAGGAGAGATGAAATGCCTACATCTCGACGCTCAAGCTACTTATGCTTTATCTTGTGTTGTTAGTGATGAAATTTTTGATAGAATATGCAATCTCAAGAGTGCTCATGAAATATGGATAAAGCTTCAAGAACTATTTGAATCATCCACTTCCATTGAGGATTGCATTGAGGAAGAGATGTCGAGAGATGAAACCTCAAGCTCCACGTCAAGTGATGAAGAACCAACATCTCCATCGACCTCAACCTCCGCCTCAAGCGACGATGAAGATTCACTCCCATCACTAATCCGTTGCTACATGGCAAAAGGTAAAATTGAGGTAAGTGATGATGATGATGATGAGCTCTCTTGTGATGAATTTATGAATATGTTAAAGGAGCTCAATGAATCTCTTGGGAAGGAGAAAAAGAAGTATAAAATTTTGAAGTTGGAGCATGACTCACTTCAAAATGATTATAATATTCTAAAAGAAAATCATGAAAAAGTCCTTCTCAAGGAATTCACTAAGTCTAGAGTGGATATTGCTACTCAATGTAATTTAGTTGATGAATTGCCTTGCCCAATTTCTATTACAAACAATTCATCAAATAAATGCATATCCACCTCTAGCAATGATTTACCTTGTTGCTCAAATGCTATTGCTACTACTTCCTCTATACATGTTGAGACTAACCTTGTAGAGGAAAATAAAGAGCTCAAGGCCCAAGTCATTAGATTAGAAGATGACTTGAAGAAGTGCGTAAAGGGAAAAACCATTCTCGACGAGATCTTGAGCAAGCCAAGGGCGCCTCAAGATAAGCGAGGACTCGGCTACGCCTCCAAGAGGGAGACTAGCAAGACAAGGCACAACGCAAGAAACTCAAAGACTATCAAGTGCTTTGCTTGCAACAAGAAGGGCCACTTCGCCTCCGTGTGCCCTAATAAAGTGGAGATCAAGCCACAACCATCAACAATGAGGCAAACCGGCAAAGAGCAAGTCAAGAAGAAGAGACGTTCAAAGCCTACTTGCTACAATTGCCGAGAAAAGGGGCACATCGGTAAGGATTGTCCCAAAGGTATAATCCCTAAGCTTACTCATCATTTCAATGATTATTTGCTTAGGAAGGACAAAAATGGTAATGTGTTTGCCAAATTTGTCGATTCTTCTAAGTCTATGCATAATAGTGACAATCATTTGCTTAGGAGAAATAAATCTAGAAATGTGTTTGCTCATAATGCTAAATTTCCTAAGACTATGAAAAATCATGTTGATCATGTGCTTAAGAAAAATAACAATAGCAAAACATTTGCTAGATATACTAGATCATCTAAGCCAATGCATAATTTTAATAATCATATGCTTAGAATAGATCAAATTAGAAATAGTTTTGCAAAGTATCATTGTCCTCCTAAGTCTTTTCACAAAAATACCAATCATTTGCCTAGGAGGAATAATTATTGCAAACCTATTTCTAATTGTGTTAGTCAATTCAATAATATCCTAATTAGGGCCATTTGGGTTCCTAAATCTATTGTGACTAACATTGTTGGACCCAACAAGGATTGGGTGCCAAAAACCGCCTAAAAGATTTTTAGGTAATATGAGATGGATTGGACGTTTGGCTTCTTCAAAAGGGAAGAGGACTTAATTATTTGCAAAATGAAGCCAAGCATGAGGATGATCAATTCAATCTTGAGCCAATGCCATCTCGGGTAACAAGTATTTAAATTGATTCTTATAGCTTATAGCCTTGTGTAGGTTATATTGCATTATTCATGAAAATCAATTTAGATTGCTTGTTATGTGCTTGCTCATACTTATTAGTTGTTTTGATTGCAATCTTGAGCAAGTTTGGGATAGTGGCACATTTAGGGGGAGTGCTAAATCATAATCATGTATATCATGTCCCTACATGTGCCCATATTTATATAAGTGCTAATATATATTTTCAAAATCAAGCCATTTAGCCAAAAGTGAAAAATCTTAGTATCAATTACTAATCTTTGGAAAACTAGTTGAAAAATGTATATTAATGTTTTCAAAAGGTTTTCCAATGGTTTTGGCTTTACAAAACTAATTTCAAAAGAAAATAAGTTTTTAGCCCAAAATCTAGATAGTAGTATCTTGTTTTGGATTTAAACTTATAATTTTTATAGAATTAATTTTAAACCGAATTTAAGAAAAGTTTCAATACCAAAAACATAGAGTTGGTCATTACAAACATTTTTTGTATTCAAACGATTTTCAAATGACCAATGTATTTGAAACTATGAGGTTTTGAAACTCGCTAAGAAACTTGAATTGACCAAAAGTGTCCATTTCTAGCACTTAAGTGAGTTTTGCCAAATGAGTCAAGTTTCATGTTATGAGTTGACTCACAAGGGTATTTGCAACTCATATAAGCTAATGGAAAGATTAAATACCCACTTAAGCTCACTTTGGCAAAACTAGAGAATTTCTGGAAACTTAAAGGTTTTACTGCCAAATTCATCTCTTTAAGAATTCGAATGCCTTCTTTACTTTGAAATTGCTCTAAATGGTGTGTTTGATGTTTATCTTGATCATTTGGAGCATTTCATATTGGTTTCATGAATTTTACCAAGGTTTATTGCAAAATGCCTTTCTGAAGTTCACCAAAATCTCTCTTTTGATCTTATTTGGCATACTCTTGCATAAAGTTGAATTTTACGATTTAAATGGATTTGATTATGCTCATAGGCTTATAAACATCTCTCTAACTCATATGAAGCCATATAAGTGCACATTTCCATTCAAAACTTATTTGGTTCCATTTTGAGGATTTGGTGAAAATCTTAATCCTTTATGTGATTCAAATATATCTTTCACCATATCTCTCAAAATAAAATTGATTTATTGAAAATTTTTGTTGAAAAACCTTCTCTCGCATATGGAGTTCATATCTGGAAATTCTCACATTTATTTGAACTCATTTTTGAAATTGTTGACTTTATTTGACTTAGTGTCAAAACTAAACCTCCAATGCTCCTAATAGCCTATTTTTGATTGGAGGGTGATATTTGAGAAATTCTTTTTGAAGAAGTCTCTTGGATGTCCATGGATCATTTCTGCAAAATCTCATGGCTATTTGACTTCATTTGATACTTGTTCGAATAATGTTTAAAACCATATGCATGCATATCCTTCATATGAGCCTCTTTGGTCCAAAAGTCAAAAATATTGTTTAAAAGGCCAATATTTGTAAAAATCCTTATAAAAGTTCTCAAATATGTATTTCAAATGTTTTACAATGCTTTCGGAGTAAAAATTTCTATTTTAGAAACAAAATAGCAAATTTGGCCTCAAATGGATCTTATAGGATCTTGATTTTGAATTAAATGAAATATTTTCATAAGTTAAAATCTATTGAGTTTTTGAAAAAGTGATCAATACAAAACTCGTAGGGTTGGTCATTTCAAGCATTTCTTTAGTTCAAAATTTTTCCAAACGACCAACCGTTCAAAAGTTATAGCTATTTGAATTTGGCCAAAATCATTCATTTGACCCAAAATGACCTATTTCTACATATTGTGAGTTTTGCGATTTGAGTTGGATTTCTTCATGTTTCTTGGCATGAAATAGTATTTCTAACTCATACAAAGCCATGAAAGTTCAAATCTCCAAGAAATCTAATTCGGATTGCATTTTGAGCATTTGATGCAAATTAAACTTTTCGTTTTGCCTACAAAGCGCAATCTGCCATATCTTTTGAAAGAAAATTCCTTTTGAGAAAATTCTTTTTGCAAAACCATCTAAATAGCTCAAAGTTCATTTCTAGAGATTTCCAAATCATTTGAACTTAATTTGAAAAAGTTTTGACTTTTCTTCTCTTTGATTGAAAATCATACCTACAAAGCAAAATTTGACATATCTTTTGATTGGAGACTCCTTTTTGAAAAATTCTTTTTAAAAAAGTTTCTCAGGAATCCAAAGTATGTTTCTACACAATTTCAAATAATTTCAACTTCATTTGAAAAAGTTATGGCTTTTTCTCTCTTTGATCAAATGCTGAAAATTCAGAGTTTTGTATGTTTTTGAGCTGATTTGTGATTTTTGTATCTCCAAATCGGAGAATAATTTGAGAGAAATATCTTTGTAAGAATTGATCCTCAATAGTTGGTCTATAACACAAAATTTTTTCAGATTTATTGGACCTCATTTGAGCAGTTTTTCAGCCCTCATTTAAAGCCTAAATGAAATGTCAAAATCTGAAAAACCTGAAATTTCAGTTTGTGAACTCTTTGTGGTTTTCATATTTTGAAAGTGGCTTCAAATTGGTTGAACCTCTCAAAACAAAACTTGTATATATTTAAATGTATTAGCTCCATGATATACCTTACAATCCTTTTGGAGCTTGTTTAATCAAGTTTTGTATGTTTGAAGGAGGATCTCCTTTTGGTTATGTCATGGTATTAAGTTGATCTTTAATTGACATATAATGTTGATTTTTGAGAAATTGAGCTTATTTTGAAACAAATATAAGTATTTTTCTCAAAATTGGTATCCTTATGCAAAATGACCTTTACAAGTGGATTTCAAGAGTTAAATTTGAATGAGTTTCAAATGTTTTTATTGTAAATTGGTATAATGAAATCTTCAATTGATATCTTGAACCTTTTAAATTGCGTGCAAATAGTATTGTCATGTTTATCATCTATATCATGCATGTTGTACTTAGACATTATCAACCTAACTTGGATCAAGTTGAGAGATATTTGTTCCCGAAAATCGTGTGCTTGTCTATTGATGTTCAAGGTATTGGAAAAGGGGTCATCTTCGACGATGGGATGAAGGAAATGGGGAGAAGCTCCATAGTCCGAGGGATCTAAGGCCGGGCGCGGTGATCATGACCGATTCGAACATGCGGTGGACAAGAATCGACAAAGGGACGTGTTTCCTTTTTGACCATATTCAATAATGTCTTTGCACACCATTATGCTAGATTGTGTCATTCTAAATGGTGTTGTATCTTTCAATTGGTATCATTAATTGGTATCTTTCGAGCGGTATTCTCTAATCCAAAATTGTTTTGAAGTGTCATCTAACTTGCATTTGGCATTATCAAGAATTAAAAGGTACATATGGGTGACACATTGCAAAAGGTATGCCCTTGATAAGTTTATGAAATTCTTGATCATGAAAGTGCATCTTACCTGTATAATTTTGATTCATGATCTTGTATACATCTTGTGATCATATAAGCAATTCCTTCTTGTGTAATCTTCTCTATATGATCTTGATTGTTAGAATTTAATTTGATCATGAGCATGTGCTTAAATTATATAAATTTGCTATATGATCTTGATGTTTAAAGAATAAATCTTCTCCATGTGGAATCATATTCATGTGTCATGTTTAAGCACCACTTACAACTTGTGAATCATGACTACATTTAAATTGGTATCATTGGAAACATCAGTTACCTAAATCTTGGATATAATTGGTATCATATCTTGCCTAGATTTAGGGGGAGCTTAATATCATTGTCCTATTCCTCGCTCCTTATTTTTATTTTGTTCTCCCTAATCTTTTTATTGAGTGTGCAATCAAGGGGGAGAACAGATTTTATTGAATGAACAATAAGGATCTATTAAGCACCTTTTTGGGATTAATGACAAAATGGGGAGAATTTATGGATTTATCAATTGTCCCCTAATCGATTGACAAAAAGGGATAATTTGTAAGTATGATCTCTTATTGTTTCTTCATGTTTGTTTTAATGATAAATATCTTAATATTGTCATTTGGTGCAATTGATAATAGGTTTGTCATAAATCACCAAAAAGGGGGAGATTGAAAGTGCATCTAGGCACTTATGTTATTTTGGTGATTAATGACAAACGCATATAATGACAATCTATGTAATTGCGTAAATACTTAACTTAGTGCTTAACAATTGACAAACCTCTAATATGATTATATTACTACGAGACTAACATGTTATTGCCTAGTTGAGTATCAGTCTCATCTATTTAGAGGAAAATCAAGTGAGATGGTTAAGCAAAGATAAGGTATGCAATTCTGGTATCTCTTCTATATTTGTTATTGCATTCCTTTTGTGCAAATGCATAGTGAACTCCAAGTAGCATGTTGATTATATATATGCACATTGGTTCATGTCATATTTATTTGTGCATATATATTCATTTGAGTTCATTATGTGCTTTGTTTTTAGTATGCATGTATTAACTGGAGTTAAACTTCATATTGCAATAGATTGACTTGGTGCATGCATGTTTTAGTTGTATATCTTCTCATGCAATTCTCTTAGTGAAGTTTAATCTAGTGTTGGATCACATATTTACTCTTATTCCAAATATTAGTTGCATATGTACAATTCGTGTATATTATATCATGTGCTTCATTTAAGTAAAGATTGTGATCCTTGCCATGATTTAATTGATTCATCATATCGGCAATTATCTGTCTAGTGCATATAGATCAATCACATATTCATCATTATGCACTTAGTAGAGAATATTTCTTGTGTCAAGTGTTTCCATTTATGTTGCGCTTCTTCATATGAAACACTTGTAGTAATCAACTGCTCACAAATATCAATTTATTCATATCTATTGAGCTTTTGGGACTAATGCTTTTCATAAGTGGTTTGGAAAGAATTAGGTCTCGTGTGTGTATGATGACCAAGGTATCGTGGAGGATGATCGTTAAGCCGAGGTCAACAAGACGGCGATGTCACCAAGAGTTGAGGACTAAGTCAAGATCGACTTGGCGTGGAGATCGTCGGAGAGGATGATCAAGTCAAGGTTGATAGGACGAGAGTCTCATGAGGTGAATCGAGTCAAGTTGGACAAGGCGAAGATGTCATCAATTATATGGTGAAGGTCTTCATGCACCGGCATCAAGAAAGAAGACGGCAAGTAACTAGTTCTAGATTTGTATTATCTTTGATTTAATTGAGTCTAAGGATTGCCGTACTATTAAGAGGGATGCGACGTCGAATGACTTCTAGATGTGTCAAGTGCTCAAATGATCCATCCTTGAGAAATTTAGAGAGAGAGTGGTATTGGTGGTACCGGAAAGTGAGAATTGTAGGTCTCCCTTGGATTCTTGGTGAAATCTAGATTTATCCTTTGAGATTTAGGTAGTGAGACCTTTTTAGTTGTGTAGCCCTTGTTCTTAGCTTTCAATAGAGTCCAAAATCACTTAAATCGGAGTCCGGAGTCAAAAGTTATGCTCGTTTTAAATCGAGAATTCTGAGTCCAATCCGGAGTATCCGGGGTTAAGTCCGGAGTATCCGGGTTGGTACTCTCGGTTTGGTCAATCCGGAGTATCCGGGTGATTCCGGAGTATCCGGGGTGTCCAGAGTATCTGGGGATTTAGTCCAGAGTATCCGGACTTTGCGCGGACTTTGCGCAGTTCAAACGGCTAGTTTTTTGTGGACCTCTATTTAAAGCCCTCTCTTCCCCATTTGAAAAGTGGCCGTTACTCCACTGGTTTGAGGGGTTCTCCTCTTGTTCTTGAGCCCCCTAAACACCCCTCCACCCTTAGATCTAAGTGATCCCCTTTGTGAGAAGGGTAGGGAAGAGTTTGAGGAGTGAGGTGTTAGGATTGAGTGGATTTGAGTTGTTGAGCACTTGATTTCATCTCCAAGCTTGTTCTTCGTGAGCATTTGTTACTCTTGGAGGCTGAGGACTCCTAGACGGCTAGGAGGTCGCCTACGAGCCACCGGAGCTTTGTGTGGTTGGCCGTAGAAAGTTTGTGAAGGCTGGATTCTGCCTCCGCAAGGGAAGGAATCAAAAAAGTGAAGACCGACGAGTGCATTTGTGCAACACCAAGAGGAAGAGGGTTGAAAGAGACCCCGGCTCAAGCGTCAAAGGAGTTGAAACCGGCGAGTGCATTTGTGCAACACCGGGAGTAAGTGGGTTGAAAGAGACCCCGACTCAAGTGTGACCGAGCCGCCTCAGCGAGACGAGGATCCTCAAGGATCCGAACCGGGTGAAAAATCATTGTCTTCTTGCTTACTTTTGTTCTTGCTAAAGTATTTGATTTTGAATCTTGAAATTGCCCGATCTACTTTTCTATTAAGTTTTCCGCTAGATCTCTACTTGTTCTAGGTACCGGTAGTGTTTAGAATCTTTGTGTTCAAGTAGTTTGATTAAAAGGTGAAAAGATTAAAATTTCAACCGAGGTGCCTAACCCGATATCCACACAATTACCGGATAGTCCGGATATCCGAGTATCCGAGTAAAAGTTCGGAGAGTCCGGCCGACCCCTCGGCATTTCAGGTGACCAATCCGAGTATCCGGTGTAAAAGCCCGGATAGTTCGGAATCGGAGTGTCGGGACCAAAGCTCGGATAGTCCGGACCGATACTCTCGGATTGTTTTATTCATTGTGATTTAGTTTTAAATTTATTATTCGCCTATTCACCCCCCCTCTAGGCGACAGCCCCTGTCCTTTCAGTTTGATCGGCTCCACAAGCGGGGGGCGCGATGGACGGAAGAACTCCGGTGTGCTCTGGTAAACCGCACCACACCCGGTCAGACCCTTGGCGAGACGCCTTTCTTCCCGTGTACGGGCGAGGTCGTCCTCACTTCCGTGTCCACGGTTCACCCGCGTCTCGGCGTTCAACGAGGAAAGCCAAGAAGATCTTCGGCGAGAAGAAGTCAATCTCCTGGAGGAGGTGCGTGATCGGGACGCCTTGCGCGCTGCCCGGTATCAGTAAAGCCTCAGGCGGTACCATGCCACCCGGGTCTCCGAGAGAACACTGGCAGTGGGCTACCTGGTCTTGCGCAGGATTCAGACGCATGCCGGGTTGCACAAGCTATCTCCCCGGTGGGAGGGCCCCTTTAAGGTGGTTTCAGTATCTCGACCCGGGGCGGTCCGGTTGGACACTGAGGACGGCCAAGAACTGGTGAATTCCTACAACATAGAGTTGTTACGGAAGTTCTATCCATGAAAGAATTGTAAGTACCCAGCAGTTCGCTTTGGTCAGCCTCGAGGTAAGTCTCTCCCTACCGACGGCGGCTCTTGGCGATTAGTAAAGTTGTTGCCTAGAAGGCTTTTGCTTTGCCATTTTTGTCCCCTTCTGTGCCCTGAGTGGCAATCTTTCGCATGGATGTCGCTGGTCCCATTTGTTTGCTAATTCCTTGGTGATCCGTGGCGGCGCCTGGCGTCTGTGTCCGACAAAGACGAGCGACCAGGGGGGCGAGTTAGGCACGGTGCTCAAACGCGGCTCGAACGCCTCGGGTTGGCTCCCTGAAGCACCGCTGGTCGTCACCACGAGCACCGCTGGCCTAATGCCCCTCCTGGGAGCCCGCTGCTTTGACACACAGCGCTGTGGTTCGATTTTCGGAAGGGTCGCAAGGACTTAGAAACCAATGAGAGCAGACCAGAACTATCCCATGCAGGGACTTGCATTATTTGGGCCTACCTTGCGTATGCCCTGCCCAAGCGCCTACTCATCCTTCTGGTAGTTATGTGCGCACGCAGGCTAAGCATAGAAGTGTCGGCCTACTTCACGAAAAGCTTAAGCATCTCCACGTGTCGCCCGGAGGCTTGGGGGCTGGTCGCCCGTCGCTCAGGGCTGGCCACCCAAATGCTTGGGGGCTGGTCGCCCAGCAGCATATAAGCAAGATAAGTGCTTCATGCCGCATTTTTGGCCATTTCCTTATGTGCATACACTAGGGTGGATCAAACTATGCGTGATTGTCGCGGGCATCAGAAACCAACGGCCCCGTGTTGATAAAAGGAAAAGTGCTAAGTGTTAGCGTCCGGCAAGGGCAAGTGACCGGAGTGCGAGTTGGGCACAATACTCGAACACGGCTCGCACGCCTCGGGTTGGCTCCTTGAAGCACCGCTGGTTGTCACCGTCGAGTACTGCTGGCCTAAAAACACTCCTAGAAATTTGTTACCTCACCGCGCCGCGCTGCAGCATGTTTCCAGGAGATCATCAGGATCTAAGTTCCAAAAGGATTTGAACCAGCGACAATCTTGCACAAAAACCTAAAACTAAGGTTGTTCTGCATTTCGCGCGAACTGCCGGGTTTAAGGTCATTTTTATCTAAGTTCTGCATAACTTGCGTGGTTTATGATTGCGTTTGTAGCCAGCTGCACGTGACCTAAAAAGGGATCCCGAAGTGTTGTCCTAAACTTAAGAGTTTACTTGACACTATGGCTAAGATCAAGGCTGGTCGCCTGGCAGCTCTAACAAACGAAATCAATCAAGCAAAGTAAACAAGCGCACAGGTAAAACGAGTAAAACGTCCATTACGCTAAGATTTGTCCAGATGTTTATGTATACAGGGAGGCAGATCAAAATAAGAAAAGAAGAAGCAAAAGAAGCGAAGTGGCTGTCCAGCCCTTCACTCGGCGCCTAAGTCAAGGTCGCCGGCGCCCTCTCCCTCCTCCGCCAGTGGGGTGGAGACGTCTATGACCGGCTGCTCCACCTGCAGTGACCCGGCCACGTGCTCGGCGGCTGCGCACACCCGCGCCTCCGCCTGCGCCGCGTCTCCCTCAATGCCGGCGGTTACCACCGCCATTGGATCAAAGGAGGCGTCGCGGCTGGCGCAGCAGGATAGCACGTAAGTCACGGTCATGATCGCGACTTCCTGCCCCTCTCTGGCGGAGCGGGCAGCCAAGGCAGCGGGCAGCCCGCGGAGTGCCTCTATGGCCTAGTTGGTCGCATGGGCGGCGCAAGCGGAGTCCTCTGGGCGCGTTGGCGCCACCCCAAGGGCTCGAGCACCTCTTCGTCTTGTTGAAGGCCTTCTTGAGCATGATGGCGAGATTGTGCCAGAGGTGGAGGGACTCATATTCCGAGTGCTTCAGCGCCGCTTCGGCCCTCTCCGCCCGCAGCTGCATGGCAGCCACGTTGGCCCTTTCCTGCGCCAATGCCGCCTCTGCCCTCTCCCGCTCCCGCGCCAGCTCATCGCTCAATGACGCCAACTACCGGGCCGTCTGGGCCCCATGCCTGGCGGCCGTGGCAAGAATGGTGCCCAGCGAGGCGTGCATTTCGCTAAGTTCGGTGAAGAGCTCGACGAAACGCGCGGCGGGGGCAGTGGCGGTGCGAGGGGCAAGATGGACGGAGGCGCTGGTGCTAGGGTCGCCCCTCTCGGCCTTCTCAGCCGTGGCGGCTGGAGGCACCTGGGCGGAAGTTTCCGCCGCCCTAGTGGGCGCAGGGCATGTCTGCGCCCCTAGGGCGTCTTGAGGGGTTGCCCTTGGCGCCACCCTTAGGCTGAATGCGGCCTTCGGGAGCGTAAGCCCACCCTGTTGAGTGGTGGCATGGGCTCCCGTGGCTGAGGGCGTTGGCGCCGTAGCAGTCGGGGCCGGCGACGGAGGAGAAGGGGCTGGTGAAGGCGATGGAGCTGGCGCCGCAGGAGGCGGCGCCTTTGGCGACGAAGTCGTGGTTGGGGCGGCCCGTGTCTCCGCCCCTTGCGAAAGTACCGCCGCATCAGGGCTAGCGACGGCAGAAGTCTGGCCCGTGGCGCGGACCTTCTTGGGGTCTGGGCCCGTGGCATCCAGGACGAGTGGCCGCTTGCCTGCAGCCCGATCGCTGGCGGTGGTCGTTCCCCTGATCACCAGCGGACCACGGGCTGGCACCACGGCGGGTCTAGTGGTGTCCATTGGTGGGAGCTGCCTGACGATCTGCAAGCGCTGCGCGTGCTCCAAGTCGCCGAGCAGCCGGGCCGCTACTGTAAAATCCAAGCCGCTTGGAATCAGCGGTATCAATCCGGCAAGCCATTTGTTAATGAGTTGCCCCTCCAGGTTTTCCGCACCTGGCAAAAGATAAAGAAAGACTGCCGGTTGGTAGGGAGTCGCATAAAGAAGCATGAATGCGAAAAAAGCCAAAGGAAAGCGAAAACTTACGACCGGGGTACGTGCGCGTTATGTAAATGCGTCGCGTCAGGTATCGCCATGCAGGCCGCACGCCGACGGCGGGGCCGATCCTCCGGTCACGAAGTCTGGACCACAGCGCCCAGTTAATCCAGCGTCCCCGATCTGTTGTAGGGCCGCCATTGCAAGGACTCTTCGTCTCCTCGGCCGTGAGTTCCGCCGGGAGCCTCCGCTGCCCGTGGCACCTCCAGGGCGTCGATCCCGCTGTCATCACGGATGTACAGCCATTCGCAGCTCCACGCCTTCCAGTTGGACTGGCCGAAGGCAATGAAGGAGGCCAATCCGTCCGGCGAAGTAGCAACTCCCACTACCTCGCCGTCGGTAGAGCTACGGCAAAGGAAGAAATAAGCGGAAAGAGGAAGATTGGCATCACCCCATGAACATTTCATAGAGGTGCCAAGATGGAAAGGGTAACGATGGAGTTGGGGGTGAGGTGAAGGTGGTGGATTTCATAAAAATGGAGGACGGTGAGAAAGAAGTCGGAGAATGGCGGGACCAGACCCGCCATCATCGCCCAGACGTAGATGAGAATTTCATCGGAGAGGCACCGCGGCGTGGGGGTCCCGCCCGAAAATGGAAGGTGCCCTCCGGTGCGATGTGGGAGATCCTCGCCACTGTGGCGGCATCAACGATGGAAGCGGGGATGGAAGGCGCCATGAGCGCAAGGAAGGTAAAGACTTTGAGCGAGGAAGACGAAGAAGCGAAAGTTGAAGTGCGCAAGAAGGCGTATATGAAACCGCTTGATGAGATGTATCTATATATACAAACCGCCACACCGACGGTTCGCGAAGAGACAAGATCGTGCGCCGTTTCGGGTCCCAAGAAAAATCGGCGGATGCGAAGAAGCGCGGGGACCGAGGCGGTCGCATCCTCATGAATGGTGGCCCCATCCAAGAACGCACCGGATTTTAATGAAGAACCCAAAAGGGCCTGACGCGCGTTCCAGGACGGGCCCGGGGGCTACTGTCGGCATACTTTGCGCCAGGGTACCCTCTCCATCGCACAAAAGCGGCCCACGTGGTGTTCGGGCGGCGCAGGGCGAAGCACGCCTCGCCACCAGTGCCGCCAGCGTGGCGTTCGGGCGAAAGGTGGGCGAGCGCCTTGCTCGCCGGCGCCTAGCCCACGTGGCGGCTTCGGTAGGCGGGGCGAGAACGCCCGCCACCAGTCTTGCGCCCACGTGGCGTTGGGCGAACAGTGGGCGAGGACGCCTGCTGCGCCGGTGCCCACCACGCGGTGGCTCGGCGGCGGGTGGCGAGCACGCCCGCCACCAGGTGTCGTGGCAGCGTGGCGTTCGGGTGGCAGTGGGCGAGACGCCCGCCACCCCGCCGCAAGGCAAAAAGGTGGGGTGTGGTGGCTTCGCCTCGAAGTCTCCTTCCCTCATCGTACCATGCCAGGGGCAGGCTTGCTGTGTCAGGTCCATTGATTGTGAGGAATTCTGATACAAGCCCAATCCTCTGACGCCTTTCACCTACCCGTCACAAAGGGGTCGCATCCTGGGCGGACCGGGCGAAGCCATGCGTCGGCATTTAATGAGGCTGGAAGAACGGGACAGCACAAGAAGGTGTAATAAATGTATATGAATCAGCATGATGACCCCCCCCTTTTACCTACTCCCGTTAGCCTAGGCTATATAAGGGCACCCGGGTGCATGGGGAAGGGGGATCGAGAGTTCAGCAGTAGAGCCTAAGGAAGAACTTGTAACCTGAAAGCTCTGTACTAGCTTCAAACACTCTATAAAAGATCTAGCAGGACGTAAGGCTATTACCCTGGTTGAGGGGGCCTGAATCTGGGTAAAAATCTCTGTGTAATCTTAGTTCATAGGCTCCGGAGTCTTTCGTGTGGGAGTCATTAGGGTTTTCACTCGCTAGGTTTTACCAGCCGCGAAGACGCCCTCCTACTGAACCAAACCCGGTCTGTAGACTCGGGCCTGTCAGGTGGAATACGCCGACAACATGCAAATCAAAGCGTAAGCAAAACCAAAGCACGAGCTTCACTCATTCGCAACACATGCCAAAGAGTTAGCTCCATGCAAAAACCAAACAGGTTGAGCTTGAGTGAAACGCGGGTTGAGCTCACCAACACATGATGAAGCTCAAATTAGAAAACTCGACCCCTCTTAATAGTACGGCGATAAAAACTAGACTCAAAGACTAGAAAGTCCTTAGCCTATCTAATTATACCTTCGCCGCCGCACACGATCCCCTTTGGGGCTTTTAAGATCTTTGATATTTTTGCATCTCCCCGGGATTGTCACCCTTCTTCTCTTCTTTGTCCATCATCTCTTGATGAATTTCTTCTCTTCTTTTCTTTGGGATCTCCTCTTAACGTCCATCTTCACTTGATGCGTCATTGTCCCATTTGCTCATCTCAACCATTTGGACTTAACCTATCTCATTCACAACTCATAAGAATAGTTAGTCCAAGACACATGGTTGTCTCAATCATATATTCACTCCATTAACTCATAATGGAAGCCTCTGATATCGCTTGAGCACAATCTAAATCAAATTAAATGATATAAATGTGTCTTGAGTAAACCGATGCAACTAATGCTTCGTTATACTCAAGAACTATTGATTATCCTTAATCAATCCAAAAGATACCATCAATACATGATGAAATGTCCTTTGATGATTAGAAGACAACCAACCTCAATTTAAATTTTTATTTAAATTGATATGAGTATATATTAACTACACAAGTTTTCATATACTCATGTTGATGAAAAGTAATGATCTATAATGTGTAGACTATATGGAAATGACCATTACTCTAAGCCATCAACTATAGAATAAACCCCACATGTATATGTGCATAGATATAATTGATTTGGAGACAATATGCACATATTCAATTTTGATCACATTGGAGATTATCCTATATTACCGTGAGTATACTACAACTAGCCAATTCAAATATATACTCAAGGATTTAGTTTCAATGTCATGATCCCTATATGTGTCAATAAAGAATAGATCAGTACAATGAAACCTTTAAGTTAAATGATGAACTCCCTCTAAATATGTGCATCTATGTAAATAAGGATTGGAGAAACATGATGCACATTTTGTGGTTAATGCAATGGGAAATTCATACTTTAAATTGAATCCAAAGTATGCATTAAAATCATAAACATTAATACAAGACATACCTTGGGTTTTTCATTTTCCATCCAAATATGAGACTACTAAAATTAAGCTCAATTAAACATGTTAATCTCATAATAATTAGATTTGTCATTAAACAATGATTATCAAAATAATTAGTCTCAATATTAGATTTGTCATTAACACCAAAACCAAATTAATAGAGCTTGAACTTTCAGTGGTCCAGTTGGCTTTTAAAGCTACTCCCTCCGATCACAAATAGTTGTAGTTTTGGACATCGACATGGTCTCCAAAACATATATTTGACCACTAATTTCTATTATAATATATTTACAAAACCCAATCAAATTATAATATTATGAAAGTAATTTCTAAGACAAATCTACATAAATAATTTTTATGTATCCAATTGAAATATTTAAAAAGATATTGATAATCAAAGTTACAAAATTTGGTTGCACCTATGTCCAAAACAACTACTACTTGTGACCAGAGGGAGTATACTCGAGAGAGATGCTTGACCTAGCTCATGCAGTCATGCTGATGTGGACCATAGTTTATGATGGATCTGGTGGCCAGCCGGCCGGTGAGGAGTGTCCTTTTTTTTTGCTGTGGATTCTTTTTTTAAAGAGAAAAATACACCCTCTTCGATACCACACTAATATATGTTTATCCTTTTTTTGCCAACCAACTGAATGCCACGAGAGAGGATAAGGTATATTAAAGATTGATATAGGATTTTGACGTTGAATTCCAAACAAGGATCATCGTCGATGGACGAAGAACAACAGGCAACAACAAAGAGTGTCATCAATAGGTCAGATGTTAGTGATCGTGAAGAGTGATAGAAACAAAATGACCTTGATGGTCAACAATTAAGCAGGTCGTAGAGTGGCATATAATCATGTATTGATCTCGGTAGGGATGTAATCGGTTTTGGATTCGATCGGATATTGCTTTTTTCGTATCTTAAACTATATTTTTTATCAGACTTAGAGTTGGATATGGATAGTGTCGGATACGAATATAATACGGATAATATCAGTCATAAATTCGAAGCATATACGGTGCAGAATTGATACAGTACCAGAAATTTTTTATTGGAGATCGCTTGAAAATATATATTGCATACAACACTAATTAACCAACCGTATGAGTTCAACATGAAATATAATTATTGTATTTTAACAAGTCATTTTATCAAGTAGTCCAACAAAGTTGTAAAAATATCAAATATTTCTTTATATTTTGCAAAAAAGGTATTCATGTAGGAAAGTGGAAGTATATGTCAAGCTTTGGTGGTGGCCAGTAGGATAGCGGCAGGAGAGTGGAGCCGTGGAGGGAAGGCTTAGCTTGGACTATTTGGCTGGCCTAATTGAAGTTGCTAGAATATGAGTTGTAAATTTTCAGATATCAAAAAATTATCCAACCAATTATCTAAAATTATAATCGAATATATTGATCCGACGGATAGTGATCTCCAGATCTGATGTCGATTCTAAAAACAACCATTCGAAACCGATGTTGAATCCAACAACTATCTGACCTGACTAGCTGAATTTGAGCCAAACAGGTCTGGTAGATCGGCCGATCGGCATATATCTGATCTGATTGCTCTCCTAATCACATGGGATAGTCATTGATAAAATAACATTGAAGACAAGTGTCGACGATCAGAATCGCCTGACCGCAGAAATGAAGAGGGGGTTAGTACGTACGAGGGACCCAGAAAGCGCTTCGGTCAACAATGGCGTAGATGAAGGTCGGGAGAGGCGCCAACGAAAGGAGAGCGAGGGTTTATCTTGGTTCAAGCCCCCACGAGAGTAATAGCTCTACGTCCAGTCTTCTCTGCGGGCAGAGGAATTCACTAACTGTGAGTACAAGGGGTGTTTACAGCTCGAGTTTGAGCACTGTGTGTGTGTAAAGCTATTGCGGTGAGTTCTCTGTCTGTACATATGCCTTGCGTGGTTTATATACCCCGAATGGCGCCGCAACGGCCGGAGAGATTCGAGGAGGGGGCTTGCACATTGAAAGTGGATCAGAATCGCCCGAGATGTCGCCCACTCTCGCCTTGACGCCACCATTTTAGGTCTTGGTAACCATGGGTCAATGCATCCCCACGTCGAGGCGAAACCGCCCGACCAAGAGCTAACCTCACGACCTCGAGCTTGAGGAGGCGCGGAAGCAGACCCTGGTCGAGGCAGGCCCTAGGTCATGCGAGACCGCGCGGACTAGGTCGTGGCTGAAGACCTTTGCCGGGTTGCCCCGGGCCGGATACCCTATTGACCGTGCGTTGACTTGTCAGAAATCTATCAGTCCCCGACAACAAGGATCAATGGGGCATTAGAAATATAATGGGGAAGGGTCCGGAATAGATAGGTAGGTGGTGTAGTGAAGAACAAGGAGGGTGGTGGCCCATCCAACAAGAGAAGAATTCTCCGTTGATTATACAAGATCCTGTTATGAGATAAGATTTCTGTAACCATTTCGGTTATAAACTATCTCTTATATGTGGGTGAATTCGAACTCATCTCTTATTAGTTTCTTTATATATTGGGCACCCCCTGAAAGTGCATCTAGGCCCCTTTGAGAGTTTTGGTGATTAATGACGATACAATTAGAGAACGCTAATGGTCTAAGTGAGAATTTGTGCAGAGATCGAGAATATATCATTATGTGAAAGCAATTGGACATCCCTACTATATTTAAAAATTGTGAAGACGGCATCAAGACTTAAGTTGTAATTTTTCTATTTAATTGAGTCTAAGGATAGCCGTACTATTAAGAGGAATACGACGGAAAATCGCTTCTAGGATATTCTTGTGCTCAAAGGATGAATGTTGCATAGCAAAAGGATCTAAATCATTACATTTCCCTTGTCTGTATCTCTGCTGGCCGAGTAGGTCAAGTCGGAGTCTCCGGATAGTCAATTCGGAGTATCTGGGGTTATACCGGAGTATTCGAGTAATCGGTCCGGACACTCCGGGTTGACCCCTTCGGTGAGAGATGCACTACACCATGGCACACTTTTGGCCACTGTGAACTGTTGGCAAAAGGCTAATATTGGCGACATATAATCTGTGGGCAATAATCAGACCTTCTACTGTCACCTCGTCGGTCGGCAATTGTATAATAGAGCAACGTGTTATGTGTCGGTATTTTTATTTTGGCTGATAATGTGTCGGCAAAAAATAATAGACAATTTATCTGTCGGCGTAGCCTAGTTGAACTATTGTTAATTAGTCGGCGAATGGGTGTGTACGACTAGCTAGCGAAAAGATTGCAATTGGCGCGCCGTCCACAGCGAACGCGGGAGTCTAAATTTTCGGCCGCCAGGCGGGCCTTATCCTCTTGCGCGCGGACTCGTTCACACAAAGACGCCCACATCAAACCTAGAAAAGAAAAATCCCCAATTGGCGCCACCGCCCAAAGACCACCGCCTCAGCAGCTCGGTCAAGATCGAGCCCGCCGCCCTGCGCTTTCAAGGCTGCGTCGAGCCGAGCCGCCGTCCTGCGCTCAAGCGCGTCGAGCCCAGCCGAGCCCCATCCTGCGCTCGGCCGCGTGTCGAGTCGAGCCGCCCTTGCCGCTTCGTCGCCTCGTCTTGTCCCCACTGCCGCTAAGCGCATCTTCACTACGAGATCGAGCCCCTGGCATTTGTGGCGAAAGATCTTCGCCCTCATCCGCACGGCCGTCCATCCGGGTCGAGTCCCTCATGGTGAGTGGGGTGCGTCGTCGGTGGAGTGGTCTTGGGCCTTGCAGATCTCACGGGTTCGAGGTGGTTTTAGGCTCTCGCGGCGCTTGTTTGCTGTCTGACCTGTTGGGGCTTCTTGAAGGAACGAGATGGCCTAGAGGGGGGGTGAATAGGCAATCTTTTACAATTTTTAGATTCTAATCAGAATTAACCAATTTACTGATGCTACTGAGAGCAAGACAATAAATGATTAAATACAACAATAACAATAACAACAACAACAGCGAAAGCAAAAACAGATAACAACAGTAAAGACCGAAATATTTATCCCGAGGTTCAGAGCGCTCCTCCTACTCCTCGTTGAAGCACTCCTCTCGGAGTATTGCTTCTCCCACGCCTAGTCGCGCAGAGCTTGGGATCACACTCGGGGTAGCTTTTTCACCACTCCGATGAGGTAAGCTCCGGACCTTTCACAACAAGAGTTGCCTTCCACACTCGCCTTTTGGACAGTCTAACTCTTCACTTCCTCCAAGTCGTCTAGGATCGAAATGATCCAAGAGTAATAAACTTCTCACAAGTTACGTCTCTTGGTTTACACTCGAAAAAAACACACTGACTAGACACACTTGGAGCTCAAACACTTAGAAGAAAGATGATTTTTGAATATCGGTGAAAAACCGACTTTTGCCGAGAAAATGAGAGCTTTGAATGCTAAAATGTGAAGGAGTTCATCAAGTTCGTGGTAGATAGCACAACCAATGTTTATATACTCAATTCGAGAAATATAGCCGTTGTACCTACCACAAAGCCGTTACTGCAATGTGGGGATATAAAAATGAGATAAAACACGTTCTAACGGACCAAAAACATTTTTAGCGTCATCGATCATGTGTATCACGGACCAAATCAGCAAGTTCAGACGCTATGTGTATGGCGGACGAAAAATAGGTCCGTCATAGATGGGCGAGGATGAGTTTGAGAATACTTCTCAAGGCAAGTGTATCGGACCTAACTTTTGGTCCGTCATAGATGTAAGATCTCAAACTTTATCTTTGCTAAGGCCACATGTATGCCGGACCAAAAATTAGGTCCGCCATAGATGGGACAGAGAGAATATTTGAAACTATTACAAGTTTTGCAACAGACTTAAGATATGAAACCATAAAAATTTGGTGCATTGAAATGCAAGGTATTTTTGTCAATATATTAAAGTAGTAATTTTGGTTCAAGGTTTAGATTGAAATAAAGAATTTTAGCTCCAAGCTGCCTAGAGTAATTTTTTCCTAATGAACCAAGATACCAACTTGTGCTAAGTCCCTCTTGATAGAACAGCTGACATGAATGAGAAAAAAAAATCTAACTTGTTTGACTTGAACCAACTCCCAAGTCAGAAACTATAAGATTAAAATACCTTAATCTTGTTGATCCAGTATGTTCCGTCCATGATTTCAGTATGAGAGTATTATCTAACTTGGTCATCAACACCAAAACCAATAAGCAGTATATAATCAAAAATTGAGGGGGCCTAGATGCTATCAATCTCCCCCTTTTTGTTGATTGATGACAACATACCTTTTAAATTAATAATATCTCATAGATTCTGCAAAACAGGGTTAACTTGACATAATATACATAGATTATTATGCATGAGAATGCTCCCCCTTAATAGATGCATGTTCTGAATATGTAAAGTATATGATCTTTAGGACTATATTAGATCCTTAAAAATTTCATTATCTAGAAATTTCATAAATAGCATTCATCAAATCAAATGAAGTACTGCAAATCATATTCAGAGATTGGAAGCATAACAAGTACTGTAAATCATATTCAGAGATTGGAAGCATAATAAGTACTGTAAATCATATTCAGAGATTGGAAGCATAATAAGTACTGTAAATCATATTCAGAGATTGGAAGCATAATAAAATGTTTAAACAAAGGCAATGTCAACACATTAGTATTAGTACTACAGTATAACATATAGATATACATAATGTATTTTAGAACTACTCTTTCTAGAGGAACTAACTTAAGGTATTCTCCCCATTTGGCATCAATTACCAAAAGGAGGGATTCTCTATGCGCCTTGAAAAGGTTCCCATGAATTTGATAGAGGAGACATTACTTTCACTTCTTCTTCCTTTTCTGGCTGTTGTGGATCTGGTTGATTTGATGCTTGGGCCATTGCTTGATCATGCAATTTGGGATAATCTGGATCTCGTGTTGAAGGACCAAGTGATGAAAATCATGACGGTGGTCCACGGAATTATGTAGTCGATCCTTTGTCATGGATAGGTCTTGTAGGTCTATATGATGTTCTTGACAAATTGTCCATAATCATAAAAGGCATTTTCGGTGTTTTCCGAAAATATGCTAGATCGTGATCGAGCCCCAATAGTTTACTATCTGGCGATACACGAGGCTTCAACTTGATTTCGCAGAGCTTGTGATGAGTATCCAGTTTCAGATTCATATCATATAATCTGTCCCTGATCAGGTTCTGATTTGTACCAAGCCGAGTGACCCAATTCTTTATATCTCCAAATCTAGCAGAAGTATCATTTCTAAATTTTAGCTGCTCTTCATTTTGTTTTCTCATGTGCTCTTGAGCTTGCTCATTATACTGTTGAAGTGCTTTCATCTGCTCTTCATGCCTCTGAACTGCTAATTGTTGATCATTTAGATATGCAGTTTGAAAATTCCTTTGATCCGCATAATATTGTTGCTCAAAGGATGTAAACCATGAAGGTTGAGAGCCAAAAGTATTTCCTGGTGCCGGATTAGATTCTTCTTTGCATTTGCTCATGACATGAATTGACAGACTGATGTTGATAGTCAAACAAACTTTCCCACCAGAAAGGTGTTTTCGACATCATGGTCTTGGTGAGCTCCTTGAGGATAGAAGGCTTCAAATTCTTGTGGCATTCCAGATCCTCAACTTCATAATCATGTGCACCACCCCAAAACTCGATCTTGCATAAACCGAGCTGCTGCTGCTAGTTCTTGTAGATGATGAACTTGTTGTTCTGCACTCATAGACTGAGTAACTGGGTCTGACATGATGTTAGCACCACTATCAGCCATATGGTCCTTATTTCCACTCTGGCTTTTGGTTGTGTGTTTATCACTAGGCTCTCTTTCATTTTTGCTCATGTGCACACCGTGAGCACTAGACTCCTTTTCATTTCCGAATGGTTCTGCTTGAACCTTGATGACCTCAGGCATTGTTCTGTCTGAAACCTTGACTTGCATGTATGGAAGCTTGGGTTTTCATGAAAGCTTCCATGAGTGACATTTAAGCTGCCATGTGACATATAATTGTCACTTCCACTATTATGAGTTTGAATGTGTTCACTTGAGGCATTTTGGTCATATCTGTCTTCAGATTCTTCATCCGAATCTTCATTTTCTGATGAACCATATTCCAAAACAACTTCATTTCTTGGTTCATTCTCATCATCTTCTTCATCATTATGAACTGATTCTTCTTCTACTATCGGTTGACTTGCTTGTAAATTTTGAAGAAAACCAGTAATTCTTAATTTTTGACCGCTTGAGATCGATACAATATTTCTTTGGAAAAGCAGTAAATTCTTTTCTAAGGTCATCTTGAGAAATCAAACCTTGAGCTAAAAGAACTTGAGTGATTATTTGAGCAAAAGGCAGTGGACATCTTAGTTTTCTATATATGGCTTCTTCCATTTCACCAAAGAGATAATCAGCTAAGTCAAATGGTTGTCTGGACAGTATCAAGTGCAGCAGCCAGGCTAGAGATGGTGTCACACCCTCTTTGTATCCAGATTTTGGGTATATGGTGTGCCTTAGAACCAAAGACAGTACCCTAGCTTCTTCTGAAAGACATGATGCTTTGCTTGGATTGAAATCAGTACTGGTTATGTCTTTATAAATATGTGCAGACACTTGAATATCTGGCATGTCACCCACCAATCTCCATCTTTGATTGGGAAACAACCTTTCAAACACTCTTGTTCTGTTTATGAGAGGGCTTGATGCACCAATTGCGACTCAAGTCGAAAGCAAACTTTCACTTTTCTAACTTTTCCATTAAAAGTGAACATAACAAATCTTCTCTGCTTGTCAACTAGCAATGAAGCATAGAACTCTAGGGTTCTAGAAATACTCCAAGGAGTGGAACTGTTTGTTATTATATTAACCAAACCCGGTGTGGAATTTATGCACTCATAAAGTTTAGTTGATCCAATCACAGAGTTCACTTGATTCTAGTCAAGATACTGATGATTTGACAGAGCTGGAGTTGATTTTCCTCTACCGTCAACCTTATTCAAGTAAACATTGTAAATGTTCTTGTGAAGCATGGAAACAAAAATCTCACCAGGAGCTGATCTTGTCATTGGAAACCGTGTCTTTTCACCGACTAATCTCACAGCACCTTAACTTTTTCCCACTTAAAGCGGACAATTCTTTAGTGCCCAACGTGTCAACTTCAAGAATTAGGTGCGTGCTTGTCAAGAAGATTCACCGCTTGGCTCATAAGAGTCGTCTTCGATGATTCACCTTCCATTACAGCTTTTACCATGATTCTTTCCAGGATGAGATGTGACTTGCTTTCTGTTTCTTCTTTCAGTGCTGTGTGCATCTTGCATTATAAAGGGGCCATGAGACTGTCTAGGCAAAGAAATGCTGGGAGATACATCTGACATTTTCTGTTTTTGCCCTTTATTTTATCAACAATTTTTCCAACTAGCCCTCTTTTGTCAGGATTGCTAGAACTCATTGTGACACTGCCTATACTGATCAAAACTCAAAGCAGAACCTTCTCAAGAGCACAATGACCGCACCTAGTAAGGAAAATCTAGAGGTTGAGACCTAGGTCTAGGGTTTTAGCAGATAATCGAAAAGGGTTTTAGGGCAACTTACTGAGATTGCAGAATGTTCTTGCGTGCGAAAACCAGACGAGCACCGTTGCAGAAATCCGATTAGGAACCTGCTTCGGCGATTGGAGAGGAAATTTCTCTGGTTTCGTGAGAGGAGCGCAAGAACAGACGAAAATGATGGAGTTTTCTCTGAAGAGAAACTGCAGTGAATGATGTTGGCAAAGGTTTTTGGGAATCTTGGTAACTGGCGCCATTAAAGTGTGGGTAGTTGAGGGAGTCAAGACTTCGGAAGAAGTGGCGGGACCCAGTAGACAGAGTAGAGTTCAAACTTAGGATCCCGAAAACAAGGGTAGGTTTAGCAACAGATAAGTCCTAAAGCAATAGTTAAGATTTTGAATTTATTTTGTAAATCAAATAAGGAGTAAAGATTTTTATAATCAGACTAAATCCATTTTGAATTTTAGATAAGTGATAGGAAACGAAATATTTTGTATGATGATTGTTTCATGATTTTAAGTGTGTGGAGTACATACTTTATTTGCAATCGAGACATTTGAGACTTCACATTTATCACGGACCAAATAATTGATTCGTGGTATATGAAAATCTGAAGAATCTCAAGACCTAGAAATCTTATGTATGATGGACTGAAATTTAGGTTCGTCATGCATAAGCTTTCCAAGAAAGTACTGTCAAATGCAAATACATTATGTTGCAAAGACGAGATTATAATCTGTCATAACAGTATGTATTTAGAAAATTTGAAATTTAGAGACATAGCTAAGGTAAGATTAAAAGCACAAGAATAAAAACTCAAGTTTGGCGAGAGGTGCAAATTTTGGAGATGTTTGAGCAGATTTTCATATAAGTCTTAGTATTAGCAATTAAGACTTGGATGAAATACTCGATCTTGAAACTAAGATTTTGATATTTGAAAACCGACAAGATTTTCACTATTTATGTAATTAGACAATATAACATAGAAAGATGAGACTTTTAGCAGCATTTTTATTTATAAGTTTGTGAGTATTACGAAAGAATCATTTTGACTTACTCAAAGACTTAGAGTTAATGTATTCACATAAGGGTATCAAAGATTGCATAGAAGGGCAATCTTGCTCCCCTTAATGTGACACCATCAAACAATGTTTGAATAATCAATTATATTCAATTCATTTCTTAATTTTGAGAATCTTGCCTCATCAAGTGGTTTAGTAAAAATATCGCCTAATCGATCCTCTGTTCTAACATAACTAAGCACAATGTCTCCTTAGCAACATGATCACGAATGAAGTAATGTCTAATTTCAATGTGCTTAGTTCTAGAATGTTGGATTTGGGTTGTTTGCTATTTTTCTTGCACTTTCATTATCACATAACAGAGGCACATTCTCAAACTTGATTCCAAAATCCGTAAATGTTTGTTTGATAAATAGAATTTGAGCACAAACAACTTCCGCAGCCTATATATTCACTTTCTATAGCTTGAAAGTGCTCTGAGTTTTCTTTTGAACACCAAGAAACTAAAGATCTACCAAGCAAATGACATCCCCCAGAAGTACTTTTGCGGTCAATTTTGCAACCGGCATAGTCAGAATCTGAGTAGCCGAGAAGCTCAAAAGAAGCACCCTTGGGGTACCAAAGACCAATACTAGAAGTAAATTTAAGATATCTAAATATTCTTTTCATAGCACTTAAGTGAACTTCTTTAGGTGCAGCCTGAAATCTAGCACACATGCATACACTAAACATGATATCGGGCCTAGATGCTGTCAAATATAATAATGAACCAATCATAGACCTAAAAAGCTTTTGGTCAACAGACTTACCTCCTACATCTTGATTAAGATGTGTATTTGTAGCCATGGGAGTCTTTATTGGCTTGCATTCTTCCATTTTGAAGCGCTTCAGAAGATCTTTGATATATTTTTCTTGAGAAATGAATGTTCCTTCCTTCAATTGTTTGACTTGAAATCCAAGAAAGAATGTTAGCTCTCCTATCATTGACATCTCGAATTCCCTGGCCATCATGTCACCAAATTCTTTGCAGAGAGAATCATTAGTACAACCAAAAATGATATCATCTACATAAATTTGGCAAATCATTAATGTTCCATTGAAGTCTTTTAGAAATAATGTTGGATCAACCTTCCCAATTTTGAAGTTCTTATTTATCAGAAAGTCTCTAAGACGTTCATACCAAGCTCTAGGAGCTTGTTTTAGGCCATAGAGAGCTTTAGATAATTTGTAAACATGATTAGGCATATTTGAATCTTCAAAACCAGGTGGTTGTTCAACATAGACAGTTTCATCAATAAAACCATTAAGAAATGCACTTTTTACATCCATTTGAAAAAGAGTGATATTAAAATGAGTAGCAAAGGCAAGAAGAAACCGAATAGCTTCTAGGCGTGCTATAGGAGCATAAGTCTCTCCATAATCAAGTCCTTCCACTTGTGTGAAACCCTGAGCTACCAATCTTGCCTTGTTTCTAATTACTACTCCATTTTCATCTTGTTTATTTCTGAACACCCATTTTGTGCCAATGACATTGTGATCCTTAGGCCGTTCAGTAAGACCCCAGACTTTGTTTCTTTCGAAATTGTTGAGTTCTTCTTCCATAGCAATGATCCAATCAGCATCTTCTAGAGCTTCTTCAACTGTTTTTGGTTCAACACAAGAAACAAACGAGTAATGTTCACAAAAGGAAGCTTGTCTAGAACGAGTTTGGACACCCTTACTTATTTCACCAATGATTAAGTCCGAAAGGTGATCTTTAGCTATGGTATGATGACTCTTGATCAAAGTGGGTCTTTCTTGTTCCTTTTCATCATCTTCTTCAAGAGATCCATCTTGTGGTACCATTGATTGAGTAGGTGGTTGTTCTTGATCTTCTTTGGACTTGATCTCACCAATCTCCATTTTCTTCATGGCTTGTACTAATTCATCTTCACCTACATCATTTAAATTCTCATGCTCACCTTGTGAGCCATTAGATTCATCAAATTTTACATCATAGGTTTCTTCTACTAAGCCAGTTGAATTATTAAACACTCTATAAGCTTTTGACTTAGAAGAATAACCTAACATGATACCAGTATCACACCTAGTTTGAAATTTTCCCAAATGTGTTCTCTTCTTATATATATATACTTTGCAACCAAAAACTCTAAAGTATGAAATATTAGGTCTTCTACCAACCAACAATTCATAAGGAGTTTTCTTAAGTAATTTATGAAGATAAAGTCTATTAACAAAGATGGCAAGCAAGATTAATGGCTTCACCCAAAATGCATCGAAGTGTTATATTCATCTAGCATAGACCTAGCCATTTCAATTAACGTTCTATTCTTTCTTTCAACTACACCATTTTGTTGAGGAGTATAAGTAGCGCACAATTCATGCTTAATTTCTAGTTCATCACAAGATTCAATAATATTTGTATTAACAAATTCAGATCCATTGTCACTTCTAATCTTCTTGATGGGACAGTCAAATTCATTTTGAGCCCTTTTTGCAAAAGATTTGAAGATTTTTCCAACTTCACTTTTGTTAGGCAAAAAGAATACCCAAGTAAATCTGGAAAAATCATCAACAATGACTAAACAAGATGAGTTACCACCTATCTTTGGCATATGAAGTAGGGCCAAAACATCCATATGCAGAAGCTCAAGTGGTCTAGAGGTGGACATGATGCTTTTGGATGGATGAGAATTGGCTACTTGCTTGCCTACTTGACAAGCACTGCATAGCCTATTCTTTTCAAATTTCACATCTTTCAGTCCAACCACTAGTTCATTTTTGAAAAGCTTTTTAAGATTAGACATACCTACATGCCCAAGTCGTCTGTGCCAAAGCCATCCAAGAGATACCTTGGCCAACAGACAAGTTGAAATGCATGAGGAGTTAGATTTGAAATCAACTAAATAAAGATTTTGAAATCTAAAACCTTTGAAAATAAGCTTTTCATTTTTGTCAAACACTGTTACCCCATCAATCGAGAAGTTACAATGGAATCCAAGATCACACAATTGAGCTACAGATAAAATATTGAAATTTAATGAATCAACTAGGAGTACATTATCAATGGAGTGATCATTCGAAATAGCAATCTTACCAAGCCCTTTTACCTTTCTTTTGCTGTTATCACCAAATGTGATTTTGTGGCTTGGATCACTCTCACCTTCAATTGATTTGAACATTTTTGAAGTTCCTGTCATGTGCTGGGTGCATCCACTGTCTATCACCCAATGCCGACCACCACTTTTATAGTTTACCTTTTCCTCATCTGTTCTAGCCATCAGACATAGAGGTAATGTAGGTGGTGGAGGAGTAGACTCATCCAGTGCAAGTCCAGCTAGACCCGTTGATCTTGAGTTTTCATCATCCGAAGATGATTCTTCGCTTGAGCTGTCTTCATCAGTGATCCATTCTCCTATGTGAGCTTCACCTTTGCCTTTCCTTGAGAATTTCTTGAAATAACCCTTCTTATAATACTTCTTCTTTGGTTTATCATGAGTTTTCTCATCATCTTCATCTTCGTTGTTCTTATACTGGTTCTTCTTTTTGCTTTTGTTGGGGCACCGAGCAGCAATGTGTCCCTTTTCATTACATTCAAAACAAACAACATTAGCAAAAGGATTTTTCTTAGAGTAAGAGTGTGGCCTTCCTTTGTCCTTGAAGTTTACTCTTCTCATGAGTTTGTTTGCTCTTCTCATCAGCAGAGCTAATTTCTTCACATCTTCATCTTCAGCATCACTTAACTCATCACTACTCTCATATGATGAGTCTTGCTTCACTTCCTTGGCCTTGAGAGCAATGGATCTCTTCTTTGGTGCATCTTCTTCGGCCAAGGTGAGTTCGTGAGTGAAATCTTCCCAAACAATTTCAAGAGGAGTGAGCCTCTGAGATCACCACTGTTTGATAAGTAGGTGATCAAGTCGTGATAGGCTCGGGAAGAACTCTTACCATTTTCCCCGCAAACCTCAACATCGAAATTTTAGTCCCTAGGCCTTTGAGTTCATTGATAATAGGATTAAGCCTAGTAAACATATCATTAGCATTTTCTTGGGGAAGCATTTTAAATTGATCAAATCTCTCTCTGACAACATAATATCTTTCTTCTTTAACATCAGAGGTACCCTCATGAATATCTTGTAGAGTAGCCCATATATCATAAGCAGATGTTAGATTGCTAACTCTATCAAAGACTTCTAAGCTAAGACAAGAAAAGATGGCATTTCTAGCTTGAGCATCATACTGCATATTCTGAATCTCACCAGGGGTGGGTTCACCATATGTAGTTTGCCCTTCGGGTATGATACGTGGAGGCAGAGGCTTTTCTGTAACACTCCAAACATCATACCCAACAGCTTCTAAATAACATCTCATTCTAATCTTCCAATAAGCATAATTACTACCATCAAACATAGGTACTCTACCTATACTAACAGTAGCAGAACCATTTCCCTCGGCCATTTACCAAAGCAGTTAAGCTATCAAAGGCAAACCTACTCTGATACCACTTGAAGGAACGAGATGGCCTAGAGGGGGGGTGAATAGGCAATCTTTTACAATTTTTAGATTCTAATCAGAATTAACCAATTTACTGATGCTACTGAGAGCAAGACAATAAATGATTAAATACAACAATAACAATAACAACAACAACAGCGAAAGCAAAAACAGATAACAACAGTAAAGACAGAAATATTTATCCCGAGGTTCAGAGCGCCTCCTACTCCTCGTTGAAGCACTCTCTCTGAGTATTGCTTCTCCCACGCCTAGTCGCAGAGCTTGGGATCACACTCGGGGTAGCTTTTTCACCACTCCAAAGTGAGGTAAGCTCCAGACCTTTCACAACAAGAGTTGCCTTCCACACTCGCCTTTTGGACAGTCTAACTCTTCACTTCCTCCAAGTCGCCTAGGATCGAAATGATCCAAGAGTAATAAACTTCTCACAAGTTCTCGTCTCTTGGTTTACACTCGAAAAAAAACACATGCCTAGACACACTTGGAGCTCAAACACTTAGAAGAAAGATGATTTTTGAATATCGGTGAAAAACCGACTCTTTCTTTGAGAAAATGAGAGCTTTGAATGCTAAAATGTGAAGGAGTTCATCAAGTTCTGTGGTAGATAGCACAACCAATGTTTATATACTCAATTCTGAGAAATATAGCCGTTGTACCTACCACGATGGCCGTTACTAACGATGTCGGGATATAAAAATGAGATAAAACACGTTTATGTGGACCAAAAAACATTTTTAGCGATACTGATCATGTGTATCACGGACCAAATCAGCAAGTTCAGGACGCTATGTGTATGGCGGACCGAAAAATAGGTCCGTAATAGATGGGCAGGATGAGTTTCAGAATACTTCTCAAGGCAAGTGTATGCCGGACCTAACTTTTGGTCCGTCATAGATGTAAGATTCTGAAACTTTGTCTTTGCTAAGGCCACATGTATGCCGGACCAAAAATTAGGTCCGCCATAGATGGGACAGAGAGAATATGCTGAAACTATTACAAGTTTTGCAACAGACTTAAGATATGAAACCATAAAAATTTGGTCTGTTGAAATGCAAGGTATTTTTGTCAATATATTAAAGTAGTAATTTTGGTTCAAGGTTTAGATTGAAATAAAGAATTTTAGCTCCAAGCTGCCTAGAGTAATATTTTCCTAATGAACCAAGATACCAACTTGTGCTAAGTCCCTCTTGATAGAACAGCTGACATGAATGAGAAAAAAAATCCAACTTGTTTGACTTGAACCAACTCCCAAGTCAGAAACTATAAGATTAAAATACCTTAATCTTGTTGATCCAGTATGTTCCGTCCATGATTTCAGTATGAGAGTATTATCTAACTTGGTCATCAACACCAAAACCAATAAGCAGTATATAATCAAAAATTGAGGGGGGCTAGATGCTATCACTTCTTCGACTTTTGGCTGCAGGATCGGAGGATGAACCCATCGTATTCGCGGCGTGCGTTGCTGGTGTACACGCCGGCGCCGGCCAAGAAGGTTTGCACGCTGTTTGCTTTAGTTTAGCCCTTGGTTTCTTGGGTAGTGTGGATTAGTTAATTTTATCGTGGTGCTAGTTGCTTATGTTTCAATTATCTATACTTGTTCATTTTTTGAGTTGTGGCTTGCGAGTGGTTCAAGTGCCGGGATTCGGTGGTCAGGATTTTCAAGAAAATGCGGTCAAATGTGGGATTTATTATCTTGTTCAGATTAAGACCCTTTCACGATCACGGCATGATTTACATAGTTAGATCTTGCAATTTCATTAGTTTTGGTGAAACTTTGCAGCCTTGTTGAGAAAGAATGGCATAGATCGGTCTATTTAGTTCACTACGCATAAAAGCGTTGTGACGAGCATCTCTTTAGTTTCCATGGTGATGACCCTTAAGGATGAATGAGTCTGCGGTGGTGATTTGAAAAGTGGGAAGACACCACAATGTGTGTCGGTGAAAAGCGTATTCTGGAGAAACGGTCAAGAAGAGTACCCCAGATTCCAATGGTGAGAATGGTTCGGTTATGCCAATGAGTCTTTTCGAGTGAAAATAAACCCAAGGATGAGTTGACTTTGCTACATGAGCGGATCGATGAGTCTGCAGAAGAATCTGCTTGAAAAGAGGAGGCGCTGAAATCTGCGGAGAGCTCGGTGAGTGAGATGAATACAACGTATTCGACTATTGATGAGCCGAGAAGCCAGTTCCGAGAAAGAAGCTTTGATAAAATCTACCAATTCCCAGTTGCACAATGCAAAGGTAAATTGCTGCCCACTGTAACTATGTTGTGTTATGTTTTGGATCAACAACTCAACAAACTACGCTTCTCTTTTTCCTAATGTTATTTAAGATATTTCTTGCAATTTTGCTTTATGTATCTAGCATTTGTTGCTACATTTGGACTATCACACATCCTTGTCATACAAAACATGATGATTCTCATAAAATCAGAGAAAGTTGATATTGTCTCTGTAATTGCAAAAATAACACTGTGCCATCAAAGTTTGCATCATGTCACCTTGATTTCAAAATTGAGGAAATTAAACACAAATAGAAGACAAAAGCATTTGCTCGTGGCGATTAATTTGTATTGCACTAACATTTACTCATCTCTTATTCGTTCGAGCTTTATTAGCGAGTCCCTTATCTTTGTACCTTTGGTTTTTTGTTTACTACTATGTAGTCTATGCTGTGCAGTTTGGATAATGTGGAATTGGTTCTGTATATATTGCATATTTAATTTGTACCATATTTAATTTGTAGTGATATTGCTGAAGGTTCAATTTATTATTTATCCGCTGATCATCGATTCGATGCCAGTAAAGAGGAGTAAGATTGTTTTCTCCTGACATATTGCCCTCCCCTTTTCTCACGGCAAACACTTATCTGTTATGACTTGATTTTGATGTGCAGGGTTGATCGAGTAACATAATCTGGAGGTGATGTTGAAAGGCTAAATGTTGTCGGTGGTGCTGAGGTTTGAAATCTACTTATTTTTTGTCGTTCAAGTTAATTTTCTTCATGTTGAGGTTCAATTTGGTCATTTTTATTTCTTTAAATGTCTCCAGACACATCTATATAAAGGAGTAGGGCACCTGATATGAGATTTTGGAAGATAAGTGAGCAAATGGGCACTAAAGACCACATCATTCATTGCATTGGCAGTATTCTGCATGAGTACATGTCTCTAGAAGCAAATGGGCACTAAAGACCACATCATTCATTGCAAATGGGCACTTGTTCTGTTTTGAATTATATTTTGTCTACTCAAGTTCAAGTTTTGGTCTTCAGTGTCAGGTAATGGTTGAAGGAATTGGGGTCTTCGGTGTTGTTCTTGATCAAGATTTTGCACGTAGTGGGTTTATGCACTCTTCGCTTTATCTTCGCTACTTAAAACTTATAAGTTCAAGTGTTCGATAAGAGTTGCGCCGATGTTGTCTTAAGAGCACTTACTCTTGGTGGTGGTTATTGTTCTTTAATTGATTGCTTCATCTCATGCAGAATTCTTTTTTTTCATCGTTGAACTTTGCATTAATGTTTGTTCTTCCTCCTTGTACAAGTTGCTCAATTTGTTGTCACAAATGCAGATTATGTTGTTGACTCTCTTTGCAAACAATTTGCATCACTTGGACCTCAACCCCATGTCCCGACATTCTTGCTTCCATCTTTGTCTTATATCGGTCTTGTGATTGTCAATTAGGACTAGGTGAGTACATTGAAGGTTTTTTCGAGGCGACCTTGAAATATGGTCGAGAAATATTCACCTGTTGAAGCCCACCTTTTCCTAATTCCAATGTAATTAGCATCTAAAGAAATTCTTTGAAACAATTGTGATTCATCGCCAGGACATCTTGGTGATCAGACAATGTACATAATCTTGCTAACAAGATTATCTGTTTCTCCATTCTGCCTTGTGGCTTTTGTTATTAATTGTCACAACTTTTTTTTGGTCCACCAATTGTAAGAAAGAGATTGTATTTTGTTAATATGTAGATGCTAGACTTGACTCACTGGAGTTGGGAAAAAAGTCCATCAGTGTACCAATTGGATGAAATAAATTGTATATTTTGTTAATATGCGTAATGCGTCCGGACGGTAAAAATGTATGTTTATCAAACCCTGTATGTCATGTGTGCTGTGATTGTGTATGTATATGGTGATTGTGTATTAACTTAACTTATGTGATGTGTAACTTAACTATTTGAACTGTGATTGTGTATGTATATGGTTATATATGTGAGTGTCACTATTTGCATGTACAAGTGTGTATGTCAATTCAATGGTGGATAATTAATGTGGAATTGGTTCTGTATATATTGCATATTTAATTAATTTGTATGTCATGTGTGCTGGCACCTTTGCCGACACAAAACTTGTGTAGAAAACCAGCTTTGGTCTATGAGGGGAAAAATGATTCGCCAACAAGTAAAGTGTCGGCAATTCATATTAACTGTCGGCAAAGATGGAACTGTCGGCAAAAAACTAACTGTCGGCAAAGATTGGAACTGTCGGCAAAACTTAGATCTTTGCCATCAATTTATCTGTCGGCAAAGCTATCATCTGTCGGCAAAGCCTAAGCCGACTGCTTTTATCGCTACTGTTTATTTACTGTCGGCTAAACTTTTGCCGACAGGTTTTGGGTTGGAAAAGATGCCTTTTGCCGACTGTACCATGTGTTGGCAAAAGTGTGGCATGGTGTAGTGATGCTTTCTCACCAGTTCGGAGTATCCAGGTGAGTCTGGAGTATCCGGGTTTTAGTCCGGACACTCCGGGTTAACCCTTTCGGTAAGAGGTGTTTCTTCACTAATCCGGACTATCCGGGGTATCTATCCGAATACTCTGAGTTGTGCACAGCTTCTCACAACGGTTGGATTTTGGAGCTCTCTATTTAAGCCATCAACCCCACCTACCACGGGAGCAGCTCCATTATTGCTTCCATTTGACTCTCAAGCTTTCACTCTCATACTCTCTTGAGCTCTAGCCTCCTCCTCCATTTAAATCTAGTGATTGATTTGAACTTTGGAGAGAGAGGAGTAGATTTGAGTGCTTTGAGCGTGCATTTCTCATTCTTGAGCACAAGTTCATCCTTCAAGAAGATTTCACGACGTGTTTGTTACTCTTAGAGTTTGAAGGACTCCTAGACGGCAAGGAGTCACCGAGAGCCTTCAAATACTTGGTGTGATTGAAAGTTCAAGCTTCATTAATTTGGTTTTGGTGTTAATGACAAATCTAATATTGAGACTAGCTCTTTTGATAATCATATATTGATTAGTCTCAATTGTTAGTTAATGACAAATCTTTTTATGAGACTAACTCTTTTGTTGAGTTTAACTCTTATTAGTCTCTTTTGGATGAAAAAGATGGAAATATCAAAGGTATGCATTCGAGCTCATGTTATATATCTTGTTGCATTCCTTGGATGCAATACCCATGATTATATTAATAAATCCAAATGTGAGACTAACTCTTTTATTGAGTATATCTTTGTTTAGTCTCATCTCATTGAAAAATGGAAAACCCGAGGTATACACTCATATTCATTTTATGATATCTTAATGCATATTTTGGATTCAAGATTAAAGGATGAACTCTACCATTATTCAGACCTCAAGATGTGCATAATATTTTCAATTCCATATTTACATAGATGCACATATCTAGGGGGAGTTCGTCATTTAACTTGAAGGTTTCATTATATTGATCTATTCTTTATTGACACATATAAGGATCAAGACATTGAAACTAATTCTTGAGTATATATTTGAATTGCATAGTTGTAGTATACTCATGGTAATATAGGATAAGCTCCAATGTAATCAAAATTGAATATGTGCATATTGTCTCCAAGTCAATTATATCTATGCAAATATACATGTGGGGTTTATTCTATAGTTGATGGCTTAGAGTAATGGTCATTTCCATATAATCCACACATTATGGATCATTACTTTTCATCAAAATGAGTATATGAAAACTTGTGTAGTTAATATATACTCATATCAATTTAAATGAAAATTTAAATTGAGGTCGATTGTCTTTTAATCAACAAAGGATATCTCATCATGTGTTGATAGTGTTCTTTTGGATTGATTAAACATAATCGATAGTTCTTGAGTATAACGAATCATTAGTTGCATCGGTGTACTCAAGACACATTTATATCATTTAATTTGATCTGGGTTGTGCTCAATCGATATTAGAGGCTTCCATTATGTGTTAATGGAGTGAATATATGATTGAGACAACCATGTGTCTTGGACTAACTATTCTTATGAGTTGTGAATGAGATAGGTTAAGTCTAAATAGTTGAGATAAGAAAATGGGACAATGACGCATCAAGTGAAGATAAACGTTAAGAGAAGATCCCGAAGATAAGAAGAGAAGAAATTCATCAAGAGAGGATGGACAAAGAAGAGAAGAAGGCTGACGATCCCAAGGAGATGCAAAAGGATCAAAGATCTTAAAAGCCCCAAAGGGGATCGCGTGCGGCGGCGAAGGTATAACTAGATAGGCTAAGGACTTCCTAATCTTTGAGTCTAGTTTTTATCGCCGTACTATTAAGAGGGGTCGAGTTTTCTAGTTTGAGCTTCATCATGTGTTGGTGAGCTCAACCCGCGTTTCACTCAATCTCAACCCGTTTGGTTTTTGCATGGAGCTAACCATTTGGCATGTGTTGCGAATGGGTGAAGGTCGTGTTTTGGTTTTGCATATGGCTTTGATTTGCATGTGTTGCAAGTGGGATAAGCGTATGTGTTGGCTTTTGCATGAAGTTCGTATTTTGCATGTGTTGCGAATATTGAATTCATGCTTGGTTCTCGCATGAGCTATGTTCTTGCATGTGTTGCAAAGAAAATAGCTCATGCTTAGTTTAATTCAATTTTTTATTTGAAGTAATTGCTTGGAGCTAAGTTTTGCATGTGTTGCAAAAGGAGAGGGCTCAAGCAATTTGTGTTTATGGAGTATGCATGGAGCTAAAATTTGCATATGTTGCAGATAGAGAGCTCATGTATTTAAGTTTGTTTGGTTTTGCTTGGAGCTAGGTTTGCATGTGTTGCAAAACGAGGATGCTCTAGCAAGTTGGATTTGGAGTTTACGTGTGGTTCTTTGAAGCATGTGAATAGAAGTTGCAAATGTGTTTTGCAAATTATTTTGATTATGAGTTGATCATCACATGGTTCAAGTTTTAATCTTGTTGACCTTTACTAGCTTATAGTCATGCTTTTGATCAAGTCTATGTAAGGGATTTCGAGAAAATCAAAATTGAACTTGAATGACTACTTTAGAGTCTTTGTTTTTATGATTTTAAAAAATATCTATGGTTGTTTAAATCTTAAAAATAGGTGGAGATTGTAGCCCTCGTGATAAGCTTCGTATAGAGTCCAAGATCACCTAAATCGGAATTCGGAGTAAAAAGTTATAAGCGTTTTAGTCGGCACTACCGCTCATTTTTGTGGTAGTTATTTGCCAGAGGAGGTTCTTTTGATTTTTAGGCCGGTACTACCGCTCCCCATGATCGGTAGTGCCGGTGGTACTGTAGCAAAGGCTAGTTTCAGCACTTTTAATGTCCGTTTTGCTCCCCAACAGCTAGTTTTCTTCGTGAGGCTATAAAAGGAGTCTTGGGGGGCATTTGCTGGTTGATTGAGTATTTTGGGTGAGGTGGTTCATGTGTTGCATACTCACATGTGATTTTTGAGCTAAGAGTGAGACTAATTGCATGTGTTGCAATTAGGAGTGGGTTGAGAGTCTCTTGTGCATGTGTTGCACTTGAGGAGGAGCCTAGGTGCATGTGTTGCACTAGGTGATCACCGGAAGCGCATGTGTTGCGCTAGGTGAAGCTCGAGCGGAGACTCGGCTTATTACTCTTGGAGGTTGACGTCTCCTAGACGGCGTAGAGCGTCGTGCGCGGGAGCTCTCAAAGGAATTGTGAGAAGCCCCGACAAGTTTGTGAAGGTTCGAGTTAAGCCTACCCGAAGGGGTGAAAAACTCCCACTAGTGGAATTGAGGCGGGTGCTCATTGCGGAGCCGGTCCAAGAGTTGGGCTAGCCTCAACGTGGATTAGGGGAGACCGGCAAGTCTCCGAACACCACGGTAAAATATCGATGTGTCTCTTTGTATTTACTTGCAATTCTTATTCATATTGTTGCAATTTACATACCTAGAATTAAATTGCTTAATTGTTTTTATTCTTGCATATTCTTGTTAGAGACATAATTAACTAGTGCACTTAGTGAGCCTAGTTGACTTAGTCTTAATTGTCAAAACCTTAGTTTATCACTTCCGCATTTATTATCATATAGGTTTTGACATAAGGGTACTTAGGCGAGATTTTAATTAATCGTAGAAAAGTAAATAATTTTTAAAGCCGCCTATTCACCCCCCTCTAGTCGGCATCCTCGATCTTACAGTGGTGAGCCCAAGAAGTTTGTGAAGGCAAGTCTCGCATCCAAAAGGAAAGAGACAAGGAATAAGAACCGGCGAGTGTTTTGTGCAACACCGGGAGGATAGTAGTCGAGAGGGATCCCGGCTTTGTGCCTCCTCAACGGAGACGTAGGATTCCCTTCAAGAATCCAAACTTCGGGTAAAAATCATTGTCTTCGTGTTCTTCTTTTTGCTCTAACCCTAGGTTGTGTGGTCTTGAATATTTGGGAGCCTCGATCTACTTCTCTACTGTGTTTGTCTCTAGATCCATACTTGTTTCAGGTATCTGATAGTGTTTAGACTCTTTGTATTCAAGTAGTTTGCTCAAAAGTTGAAGAGATTTGAAATCTCATCTCGAGGTACCCAACCTGGAGTATCCGCATTGCTCATACCGGATAATCCGCATATACCGGAGTATCCAGACTAATACTCGGATAGTCCGGGCTGATTACCTCGGGAAATTTAATTCCGCTGAAAAATTTTATTTCGCCTATTCACCCCCTCTAGGCGACATCTCCAGTCCTTTCAATTAGTATCAGAGCCAAATCTCCATAGTTTTGGCTTAACCGCTTGGAGAATTTGAGATATCGGAAATAGAGAAGATTACTGAAAGACGTGACCAAGCTAAGGCCACGGGTTCCGGTAAAGAGGTTGAGATTTCTTATGATTATCCTACCCTCGGAGTCTCAAACTCTTCACCCTATGTCTCCGTGTCGTCCAGTAGAGCATCTTACTTTGATGGTACTCATTATGCCGTATGGAAACATAAGATGAAGATGTACTTGAGATCTATTCACCCTTATATTTGGGAGATTGTTGAGACGTATTTTAAAGCCACGGATCCAAACAAACTCACTCCCGAAGAGAAGAAGGCACAACACTTCAATGACTTGGCCGTTAATGCCTTATTTAATGCTTTAAGTGATACCGAGTTCAACCGAATCGACGGACTTGAAGATGCCAAGGCCATTTGGGAACGACTTATGGTCACACATGAAGACATATCAAGTGTCCGTGAATCCAAGATTAAGCTCATCATTGGCGAGCTAAGTCGATTCACCTTGGAAGATGGAGAAACTTACACTAAGATGTTTGATCGCTTGATGGTGTTGGTGAATCAAGCCAAGGGTCTTGGGTGTACCGACCTTACCGACAAGGATGTTGTCAAGATTATTCTTTGAGTGATCACTCACACCAATCGCAACTTGGTTCAACTCATTCGTGACCGATCAAACTTCGACACACTTACACCTCATGATGTAATTGGAAACAAGGCAGTAAAGAACGCTAGGTTGTTGTAGCAGTAAGGAACCTATAAGAAAGAAGACAGTAAGGGGAAAAAACCTATTCTAGCATAAAGACGGCATAAGTTAGACATTCTCTTTCATTTTCTATTTTTGCATGGTAGAACTAACTGATGGACAGAGGCTATCCCTTGCATACGAAAGTAGTAAACTAAAGCAAAGCCAAAAAAGCAATACAATCGAAAGTTGACACGGGAAAAGGTAATGAAGAAGGACACCATGCAGTGGCGTAGCCACTCATGGGGCTGGGTGGGGCTGGAGCCCACCCCGCCCCCGCCAGTCCATTAGCTCAGTAATTAGTAAAAGACTCCTGCGTCCTGCGTAGGCACATAACACAGAGGGTAGAGACTACATACTTATATTGTATACAATTTAAATTTTAACTATTTTACAATATGTCAATAGTCATAGTAGTTGATTTTAGATGTCTCTTTTTTAAGCCCTCATCTTTGAAACTTTCTGGCTCCGCCACTGACACCATGACAGTGTCTGAGCGGAAGGAACGAGCGCTAGTCTGGAGAGGACGGCACAGCGCATCGTCAAAGCAATATGGAAGGCAGGCACTGGCAGTAAATGTAGCATAATCAATGGAAACGAAAATGTAATAGCAAACCTAAAGAAGAAACGGATATAAGAATACTCAATCGTATACCCGATGGCGCAAATCACGAAACATCAACTGTGGACTGAGCAGGTAAGGCGTCAGGGAATGACGGCGGAGGAAGGGACAGTGAATGCGTATGGGACGGCGAAAATCGCGAGACAGGAAACATGGACCTAGTAGGTAAGGCACCAAGGAACGAAGGCGGAGGAAGGGACGGTGAGACAACCGGCTACTTCCTATACAAAATCAATCGACAGCGAGCTTGTAAAGAGCAACTGGAATCTATGGAAGGAAATGGGAAAAAATGCCTCCCGTCGGAAAAAGCACCTGGATTAGATGGATTCACTATTCTTTTCTACAAACATTGCTGGAAATCATTAAGCATGACATAATAGCTTTCATTGCCGGATTTCAGTCCCGCTCTACATAAGCTTTCGCTGGCCTCAACACTACCTCCATTGCTCTCATTCCCAAAAAAGAAAATTCGGCCACGGCCTCAGACTACCGCCCCATCAGTCTGATCCACTTCGTCGCAAAGATCATATCCAAAGTGTTGGCCTTGCGCCTCTCCACGAACATTGATGCGCTTATCTCCAAATCCCAAAGCGCTTTCATTAAAGGGCGAAGTATACAAGATAATTTCCTCAGCGTCCGCAACCAGGCAAGACTTTATCACAAAACACGCACTCCGGTTCTGATGCTCAAGCTGGACATAGAAAAGGCTTTCGAGTCCGTATCTTAGGAATACCTTCTAGGCCTGCTGCAGGCACGTGGTTTTGGGCCCCGATGGCGCCAATGGTTATCCACCTGTTTTGCGTCGGCTACCTCATCGGTCCTTCTAAACGGGGTGCCGGGAGCCCAAATCAGACACCAGCGTGGCTTGCGACAAGGAGACCCATTGTCACCGTACTTATTCATTCTAGCTATTGACCCGCTACACCACATTCTGAAAAAAGCAACTGACGATGACATCTTGTCACCTCTCAGAGGATGAGCAAACTCCCTCAGGCTCTCTCTCTATGCAAATGATGCTGTCATTTTTCTTAACCCGGTCAGGAAGGAGCTACAGGCAATCATAGACATTATGCACTTCTTCGGTCAAGCCTCTGGCCTGCGAGTCAACATGGGAAAGAGCTCTGTATTACCAATCCGGTGCCAGGATGTTCAGCTAGACAATATCTTGCAGCCGTTCACTGGGGCCATATCACCTTTTCCGATGAAATATCTGGGCATTCCACTCGCTCTGCGTCGCCTTCGCTGTGCCTAACTGCAGCCCGTCCAGGATAAAGTGGCTCATCGTCTAGCAGCTTGGCAGGCGGACCACTTAACCATTGGGGGCCGACTGATCTTGGTCAAATCAATGCTCACCCCGATCCCAGTCTACCTTTTAATGGTGCTGAACGTGTCGAGAAAGTTCATTGCAAACATTGACAAGATGAGGAGGGCATTCCTACGGGCAGGACATGGAGTGATGTATGGTGGGAATTGCAAAGTACGGTGGACAACCGTTTGCTGCCCGCTTTATATGGGAGGCTTAGGGATCCTCGACCTCCACAAGTTTGCGTGTGCTCTTCGGCTGCGCTGGCTGTGGCTCAACAGCGCATACCCGGAAAGGCCATGGAACGGGTTGCAGACTCCATGTGATGCGATTGATCACATGCTTTTCACACCAACAACTGCTGTTAACATTGGAAATGGCCGCAACGCAACCTTCTGGACAGCGAGATGGCTCCAAGGTACTGCGCCATCTCAAATTGCGCCGCGCCTATACAGACACTCTAAGAGGAAAACAAGATCGGTGGCAGATGCCTTGCGTAACAACAGTTGGATACGAGACATACGCCATAATCTTGACCCGCATCTGATTCAGGAATATGTTCGTCTTTGGATCAAAATCCAAACTACGCCACTCCGTCCGAATGCAGAAGATGTCATCACATGGTTGCACTCCTCTGAAGGCGTCTACTCAGCTAAATCGACATATCATATGCAGTTCGTTGGCAGCATCCAAAAATCCTTCGTGACTACGATCTAGTCGGCTTGGGCACCTTTGCGCTGCAAGGTCTTCTTTTGGTTCGCACAGCAAAATCGTTTATGGACAACACAACAACTGCAGATCAGAGGGTGGACGAACCAATATTTTTGCTCGATGTGCTGTCGAAACCTAGAAACGGCTACCCACCTTTTCATCGATTGCCCACAGGTTCATCGCCTGTGGGCGTCTGTTGCAAGCTGGGTTCGCATACCGTCGCATCCTACCGCGAATCTCGAACAGTGGAGCCTGCGCTTGCTAGATTGTCCTCCCATCCTCCGGAAAGGTGTCAAAACTCTAGTCATCCTTACTTGTTGGCAATGGTGGAAACAGCGCAATAGTAGAATTTTCCACTCGGCTTTCGTAACACATGATGAAATAGTGCAATCGATCAGGGATGAGGCAACAAACTGGGTTTTCGCAGGAGCAAAGCACCTTAAAAATCTTTTAGGCCGCATACTTTAGCATTCCCTCTGCTTCATTTTTGCTCTTCTTCTTCCCTTCTTATCGCTCATTTCTATGCTTTGGATGTAGTATCCTGCACCATGTAATATCTAAATCTCTGTACCTCTCTTCCTTCTTAATACAATCATATCTCGGCTGTTTTTTTTAAAAAAAGAAGTGAGAAAAAAGCAAATACTACTTCTACAATAGGTAAAATGATAGTAATGGGGGAGAACAAAAAATCTGACAAAGAGCAAGCAGGACGCGCTGAAGGAGCACGTGGCGCGGCCGAAGCCTGACAGCGCGCGGTGACACGTGCGTTGGCGTCGTCAGATGATGCGGCCGAAGAGCAGAGCGAAGAACAACCGGGAAACCCCAGCGTCTGTGCAAGACACGCTAAAGGATCACGTGGCACATCCGAATTCGCGTAGCCAAAACCGGTGGGGATCCCCGCAGCCTGAAGAAGCCGACGGCTCTCTACAACGAGGCAGGCCATACCAGTATGTGGGGGCAGTGGATTCGGAAGAACGAACCGAAGCAGCACACAGTGGCACGCATAGCAGAGGCCCTAGACGATGCGGCCGACGAGCGGAGACCGACGCGATAAAGAATCGGTGGGCGCAATGGAGACCCAGACGCAAAACGAGAACCAATCGGGGCGCTCTCTGCACGAACGGACGGACGCCCATACGGAAGACGGACGACCATCGGCAGCTGAGAACTCCATGCAAATACGGAAAATAGGAGGACCTTTTCACAGACAGCGATAAGGTGGAATGGTGGATGGGCTGGTTGGCCGGAAAGTCTTCGGACTTTAGGGAAGTCTTCGGACTCTTAAGGAAAAGTAGTATATCAGCAAAGATAGCTAGGCGATAGCTAGGCTTGTCTACTCTCGACGATCTGTTAAAGCTTAGAACAGCTTGTTGCGCGACAAAGCAATGCAAAACGAAGCGTCGATCCCTTGTGTCGCACTTCGCATCCCCATGTGTTCATGCGGTCGAGCCGGGCTACCTGCAGACGATCCACAAGCCACATGTACTCCGCCGAGCAAATCCCACCGTTGCTAAACGCCGCAGCCCAAGCGAGAGATCCGGTCACTTCTCCCTTAACAGCACCCCCGCCCCGATCACCCTCCCCTCCGTCTCGCCCTCCCCCCTCCCAAGCTCCCGCATCGGCATCGGCATCGGCGCCCATGGAGGACGCCTATGCCAAATCCTTCGCGGAGGTAAGACACTGTTCCGACCTCTAACCCCCTCGCGCTATCACTCGATCCCTTCGCCGCCGCCTCTCACGGATCTGGTCGCCCCCGTCGGCAGGTGCTCGAAGCGTTCGGCGTGGATCGAACCAAGGGCCTCTCCGATTCGCAGGTGCTGATTCGAGGCGATTTGTTCTCTTCATTTTGACCTGGGCACGGGAAATGGGGTGTATTGGGCCGGACTGATTTGGTTGTTGGTTTGCGTGGGCAGGTGGAGCAGCATGCGAGGCTTTACGGCCAAAACGGTGAGGCATTTCGGCTTTTCTATGCGTTTAGATTCATTTTTTCTATCGGTAGGGATTGACTGGTTGGAGCATTTAGACAAAATTATATTGATTTTAACGGGACACGGAACTGTTTGTGTTCAACATGTTGGTGGTTTACAATTTAGGTGAAATGTTACGCAAAGGACACGGCAACTGAAAACTGAGAGAACAATTCGAGGTTAGGCTGAGTGAGAAAGTTTTCAGACGAGGACATGTTTGGTTCTCTGTGAACTGCTTTGCATGAATCTCAGAATGCAGTCTATCCAAATTCATCGAAGCGAAGTTGTTCTTCTTATACTTCACGGAAAGCAACTATTATAGAAATCCTTTATATTTGTAGAATCTGGTATGCCCAATCTGTTTGGTGTTTAATTGCTGGTGACTAGCACCATCTAAAATCAGAGCACCTTGCACGAATTTTCTCACTGAGCTCTTTGTACTATAAACCTCTCTAACATTGCATACCTTATTAATTGTTAGATAAGTTGCCGCAAACATTTTATTTGGGAAGTAATGCCACAACTCACATGTGTTAACTTTTCTGACGCCTAAATGGAATAGGAAAGTCATTGTAAGGGACAACACCCAGAATGAATCAGAATTTTATGCCCGTTGGAAAATGTCAGTAATGTCTATTGAACTGAATCGATACAATTTTCATGCTTTCAATGTAGTGAGACCCCTGGTATTTTATCAGCTGAAACTTGAAAGCTTCAATTTAGGCCGCTGCACAATTTTTTAGTGCTGCTGTACAATTGTATTTATGTTTCTTTTTGAGACGTTATGTTTTGTTACTTTTGCATTGCATTGTTCACGGTTTTCAATTTTGATTATTCTTATCGTTATGCTGACTTCACTGATTTGTGTTTTGTGTACATTGTTTTCATGAATGGATTATCTCCAGTGCTGCCCCAAGAAGAAAGTAAGTTATCACCTTTAATTTTTCACTTTTGTTTCATGTCTCATGGCATATTACATATTACCAGTATATACCATTTTCTAAATTGTTTGTTGTAAGAAAAGTTGGTGTTTGAATACTCCTTTTTTGATAATAGGAACACAGAACAGTCAATGAGCTTCGCTATAAAAATTCAAATATATAATTATTTTATCATCTGGTAAGCATGGTTATAGCTCTGATTTATTAATCCACAATTAACGCAGTCCACACACACGATAATTGTAAAGAATTTGAATAAGTTGCTTCCTGTTAGTCTTGGGTGCTGTTTGGTTATCATCTACTCCGCCCATTTCACAATATAAGTCCAAGCCCACCAATCCACCATGCTTACAGACCAAGGTTGCATGAAATCTACGAGATAGCTAATGATATTGGACCATACATACCCCTATTAATTGGCATAGTACAACTGCTCAACCTCTCTTTTACCTTAGACAATGACTTGTTGTTAGATTTTCTATTTTGTATGTTAGAAAAGCAAAGGAATAATAATGTAAAGAAAGGGAAAAAAGATTAAATTAAAGGTAGATGAGGAGACATAATCGCCAGTATTACAAGTTTACAACACTTTTGTATAAAATATGGTTACTGACCAATGTGGCCAACTAAATTGCTTGAAATGCCGCCATTTTTTTTGGCTCTTTATGTAGAAAAATGCCCCTTTTCATTGTTTGGTGGTTGTATTGTTGCATCCATGTGCAATATACAAGTACATTCCTGCTTGATCATCTGCTATTGTTTGTGAATGCATGCCAATGTGTGCAATATACTGATCAGTCAATTGGTTGCTAGATGTGTCTTCTGAGCTTTATTTGATTAGCACTACCTTTTCTTTGGAGGTCACTCATTTTTTATGCACATCTTGGGTTTGTTTTACTTTTGTTTGTTCTTTGTACATGCACTTTCGTATACCCTTTAGTATTCATTAATATTCATCTGTTAACAAGAATTTTCTGAACCAGGTACTCCCTTCTGGAAGTTAGTTTTGAAGCAGTTTGATGATTTACTCGTCAAAATATTGATAGCAGCTGCTATTGTATCCTTCCTTTTGGCTCGAATGAATGGTGAAACTGGATTAGCAGCATTTTTGGAACCATCTGTAAGTTGATCCCGACATCCCGTGTGGCAGATATATCATATACCCCATGTGTAGAAAATGATTTGTGAAGTGCCACATGCAGGCAGTAACTAATTAGTTGGCTTTTATTTTGGTTGCAGGTCATCTTTATGATATTGGCAGCAAACGCCGCAGTGGGTGTGATCACTGAAACAAATGCTGAAAAAGCTCTCGAGGTTTCTTACTTCTAAATAAGGCTCTAATGTTGTGTTTAGTTCTGCATATCTGGTTTCCTGCTGTATGATATGGTTCTTTTTTTGTTGCAAACGTTGTGAGATAATATATGTGGCTTTAATCTTCTGCTGCCCCTGTGTATCTTTATTTTTCTACAAACATACTTATGTGGGTACTGGCTATATTTCTTAGATGTGGAACTTGGAGTATTTAAAAAACGTACTGTTTTTCTAATCACTTGGATGCATATACACCCTCTTTACCCTAGTCATGTTCGCTTGTTCTTTATTTCAACTCCATTTTAGTTCACTGAGATATTAAGAGTAATGATCAGAACACTGATTTTGGTCATAATTATTGATTTTCTAATGCCCATTGTTGCATGAGTGATCGTTTGTATGCATGGTTCAATTAATTGCTGTATGCTACTATTAGAGTGCAATTTGTTAAATGTCTTGATTTGCATTGCAATTGCCAAATTCTGTTGACCATCCATAATGACTTGTTTATAACAAATCTGTAGGAGTTACGGGCTTATCAAGCTGATGTTGCAACAGTGCTGCGCAATGGTAAGAAACTTTTGAAGTTGATTGTTGCATTTCAGTTGTATATTTCTTTTGCTCACATGATGCACAATGCTTCAGTCATGTTGATGTAAGCAAGTTCTCACATAGTTAGTTAATTTCAGTTTTCTGACTGAAACTTTTGTTAACTTATGAGTTGCATATGCTCTCCGAGTTTTGAAATTTCAAATTTAAAATATGGTTTCTTTTCGAAGTTTGAACCATACCAAAATTTCCCTTCAAACATTGATAGCTTTGGTGCAGTACTTATATTGAGGAAGCATCTTGTTAAGAAGCAGACTTGTGTGCAAACCTTTGTTACTGTCAGTTATTATTATTGCATTCGTGATTTCTGAAGGCATATGTATTGTCACTGAATATATATCAATACACTAGGAATTCAGATGCAATTCTAGTTTTGTTTTTGCTTTTCTGACTGGTTTATGAAGCCAATAAGTTGAAGCAAAAACGTTTTGACTAGTAGCAACAAATTTAATTACATAATATTTCTTTGGTTCGGAAGTATATTCTTACCACTTTGGACCTGGGCAACATTCCTTGTCTTTGATGACTAGTGAAAACAAAGTGTTTTTCTAGATATTTGGGATTGATATAATTTCACTTTATAAACTCCATGTTGAATATTGATGATTTTTTTAATCATAGATGTCTAGATGATTGAGACACTTGTCAATGTTCGATTTGGTAGGTTGTTTTTCTATACTTCCAGCAACGGAACTCGTCCCTGGAGACATTGTAGAAGTGGGAGGTACCGTCCAATGCTCTTCTGATGACGTCCTTTTGGTACCATGCCTAGTACCATGATGTAACTTATTTGACGCTTGTTTTCTTTTGGATTAGTTGGATGCAAAGTTCCGGCTGACATGAGAATGGTTGAAATGCTAAGTCATCAATTGCGTGTTGACCAGGCAATTCTGACAGGTGCTCTTTTCCTTTGCTGGTACCATCCTCTTATTCATCCTAATATGAATTCTGTAGTTTACTAGTTCGCTGTGGTAATGTTGTTTTACAGAATAAGACATTCTATGCCATGTTTTCATTCATGTACTGATCTAGCAATGTGGCTATCACTAGAAACATTATGTTAGGTAATTATGACAACAATGTGCATGCTATAATGTAAGATTCTAAGGTATGTTTGTATATATTAGTGAAAAGTGAGATTGGAGGTTTGATGTTCATTCTAAAGCCTTAAAAATCGTCAAAAAGCAAGGGAAAAAGAGAAAGAAAAAAAAAGCTTACTTGCCCATCTGATGGATCCAATTTATGACGTTTTAGATTTCTTTTGATTTTTTTACCCTTATTGATAGTTCTACGAAGTATGAAAGCAGTATATTGGCTTTAAAATGTCCATGATTACATCTTGGAGACACCTCCAAAAGTTAACTGCGGATATTCTGGAGCTAGAGTTCCATAAACTGGTCTTAGAGGAATTCTTATTAGCTGGCTAGTGCCACCTATGCCTTTAATATTTCAATTGATGGAAATCATTGTGGATCAAGGCTTGATTATATGCAAGAAACTCTACTTTGGAAGTTTTCTGAAACAATGTCATATTTTTAAAGGAAAGAGCTCCCTTTCTATCAGCATTGGACTCTTCTGTTTTGTGACCTAAACTTTTGAGAGCCATTTTGGCCTCAACTTTGGACACTGATGCAAAAGATCTCCTTGTCATTGCGGTTAGACCTCAGGTGCCAACATGACATGATTTTTAAATTGCAGTAGAATGGGATCTGAATAGAATGTTGAAGGACCAAAATGGGATATTCAAAATGTTTTTGTCCTAAAATGGACCATGTATGAAGTTGAAGGACCCTAAAATGGACCATGTATGAAGTTGAAGGACCAAAATAGGACTTTTCCCTTTTATAAATAACATTGTTAAATGATGTACATGATTTCTAAAATCAGTTGGAATCAAACATTTGCTCTGTAGGAAGATGACTTTCCGCTAGGGATGGCAATTGGGTGGGTATCTCCGGGTACCACTACCTGAAACCCAAACCACATGCCGCCCACCCGAACCCGAAAACCTTTACGGGCACAGATCTATGCCCACATCCGAACCCGATGGATACCCGAACCCGATGGGTACCCGAATTGAACCTTGATCTCATGACCCAAATACCCAATGGATACTTAGTTATTGACTCCTGGACTACCTAACATGAAAATTCTGAACAGTAGTATATATGTATAGCATGTACTAGTGTTCCTCAAATACTAACTGCATGTTCCTAGGCATGAGCTCAGTTCACTTGAGCATATTTCAACAGAAATTATTGTGCTACATATAACGTTTGCAAGTAGCATACTTCTGAAGGTATATAAGTGTATTATCTGTATAAACTTACAAACTTTTTGGTGCCTTGTTCAGTTGTTCTTCCAAAACAATACTTCTCAACCGTATCCAAATTAATATTAATTAATAGTATCTTGAACTACCTATTGAGGAAATATTTGCGTAAAAGCACAAAAGCAATACAAGTGAATGAAATATCTGCTTAATTGTCAGAACAATGCAAGTAGTGACGTATATACCTATAGTGGGACTATTTGTACCATTGACCAGCAAATTGCTATCAGAATTATTAAAACTGACATCTCAGCTAAGTTTTTATTCAAAGTTTAACTGTATTTGCAAAGGCAACACCTATCATATCACAACAATGAGCATGTTGGCTGATAAAGACAACCAAATGACGAAATAAGATGAACAAGCCATATCAATTGCCCAAAGAATGAACATGCAACCGTTGCAAGTAAAACACATGACAAGTGGACAACAATACATGGATATAGAAAACAGTTGCAAAACTTTAGATGCTTCTATCCATATGATCTCAATACGCACAGGGGCGTAGCTAATAGTTGGCATAGTTGTGCCACGGCACAATCAATGCTCCAGCCCATCGTGTATTCTTTAGCCCACGTACATGCAGTTAGCAGGAAGATAGAACGTCGCATACTCGCAATCATTACTGGTTCGTTCAATACTTCAATCGTTCTTCGTTGTTGAGCAACGCCTCTGCGTATGTGCTTGTGCGTTAGCAATTGGATTTGGATCGTGCTTTGTGCTTGTGCGGCAGAAAATTGAATTTGGATTTTGGATCACGACAGGCCGCAGGGCATTTTGTGCTTATGCGGTTGTATTTTCTTTCTTAGTTGGACTAACCTTACCTAAAATTCTGGCTACGCTACTACAACACGCATGCAATCTCCAGACTCGTATAGTTGGATTGGGTGCATAGTTCAGATGTGCATGTGTGCCGCACCGGAACATCAACACTATATTCTCACAGAGCTGGATGATGAGATCCATGCAGATGCAAACTAATCCTATATGAATGAATTATTGGATTTGTACACTGAAAAATTCTGCATTAAATCCTGAAAATTCCCTATGATGATTCATCACAAGCAAAGCTAGCTCATCATAATCCAGCATCAAGCAAAGCGAGTTCTTCTATTTCGAAATTAGGATTTTGCAGAATATGGTATATTCCCTCTAGTCTCCAAAACATGAAACCTAAAAGTGACGGAAATTCTAGTGTTCTTATGATATATGGATTCAATCATGAACAGCTCAAATCTATCCTCACATTACTTTACCATCATCCACAAGATGATGAGTCAGTGGCCGACGATGCAATGGGAGCGGAGGAGCCAGTGGCGGCCGTGAAATGGGGCACAATGAACGGAGGAGCCCCTGGGTGGCGGCGAGGCGAAGCGAGAACGGAGGCGCAGCCTTGTGAGGCGAGGCGAGGAGGCTGGGCGCAGAGTTAGGGTTAGAGTTTGGCGTGATGGCGTCGGGGGACTAGGGGTCACGGGTGCAGAACTGAAAAAGGAAAGGACGCGGGGGCACGGACCACTCGGACAGGTATTTTGTATCACTGAAAATTGGGATCCACATGTCATGGGATACCTATTGGGTACCCATGAGTACAAATTGATATCCATGCCCATCCTATGACCTTATCGGGTAGCTGAACCCGAAAACCCACGGGTCTCAAGTGCTGCCTGTGCCTGCCCTTATCGGGTCGGGTACCCGCGGGTACCCGAACCCATGGGTAAAACTGACATCCCTACTTTCCACAAGAGTTAGGAAAATGAAAGGGATTTGTTAATCTGGCAGATATTATTTGTTCATTTGGTTGGTCTCAATTATAACAATTCAAAATTTCTTGTATTGAATAATTTCTGTTCCCATTTTTTTAGTTTACCAATAACTTTATCATGAAAAAGCAGTGGCCAATTGGCTAGATCTCCTAGTGTCTAAAGCGGATCTTGTAGAGCTTTAATGAATGTATAGATGTTGCTTGTCCTTATGATGAGTTATAATCTGAACTGTATGTGGTCACAATTCGCAAAAGCAATCCCTATGGTTTATCAGCTGTTCTAGCATCTGCGTTTCTGAATACACTTGCTTATGTTGTGGATTATTCTAGGGGAAAGCTGTTCAGTGGCTAAAGAACTTGAATCAACTTCAGCAATGAATGCTGTCTACCAGGACAAAACAAATATTCTTTTCTCAGTAAGTATATCAAGCTGACTGTGACACAATTCGGTATCTGTATATGGTGGTACAACTGAAAGCAAACCTAATTATTCCTTTCCTTGCCTGACTGAACGGAAATCATATGCACCTCTTTATATGGGATTATATCTACTATCATTCTTTTCTTTATGCATCACCGTAAACCTTTTTATTAAAGGCTTTTAGTCAAAACTAATAATTTTATAGTAGCAAAGGTTTCTCAGAAATAAAAAAAGAAATTTTAGTTAAATATCTAATACACCATGTTGAAAATATCTGGGCCCTTAGACGAATTCCATGTTACTGTGGATCTTCATGATGAATCATACAGTCATGCATGTAAATATGTAAAATGATTATATCACATAGGATTTTCCATTTTTTTGGAGTGTTCCATGTATTCTATGTAGGGGACATATCAAATGAAAATGCATCTTTAAGTGAAATCATGTAAACTCCTCTCACATGGTCCGTTGGATGAGGGATTGATTTAGATGATTTTGAGAAGGTAGGAACTAGGAACTCTCATAAATGACTTTGCAACATGTGAGGGGGTTATTCAGGAAGTTATCCATCACGTCTCAAATGTGATTCATCTATTCCCCATCCAATGATTGACATAGAAAGTTTGCGTGATTGCACCTAAAGATGAGTTTGCACTTGTTGTGTCTCATTGCATGTATTTCGTTGTGAAAATTCTGCTCATATTTGCACATCTTGTTCCTTCAGAATAATTGAAATCTGTGCTAGCATCTCTCTTACTATTTATGAGCATCTTTGTTTGCTAAATCCTGAAATATCCAAATACCATTATTAAAAGTTTGCAAGTGAATTATTGTCTTTGTATGATTATCTTTTAAAACTTACTGTAACAATAAAAGTTGAGACTTGAGAACCTTTAACACACAAACAACAGCAGATAAATTTTCTTGAACTGCTGTAATTCATATTTCTGGAATGTTTTTGAAAATACATCTCAATGAACACACATTTTCTTATAAATATTTGCCTCATTGCAGTCATCCCCAGTTATTGTTTCTTCTGAGACTTGCATGCTGTACTATCTTTGCTCCCCAGGGTACTGTTGTTGTAGCTGGTAGAGCAAGAGCTGTTGTTATTGGTGTTGGTTCTAATACTGCAATGGGAAGTATACGTGATGCAATGCTGAGAACAGAGGATGTAAGTATTCATTTTTCCTCTCATTCATTTCTTTTGTGAGAAAATTGAACTATGGCGTTTCTCTTCATTCTAAGTACACATTTTCACATTGTTTTCATGTTGTGCTAGTGTTAGTTTGTCTCGTAGCACTCTGATTAACGGTGACCTTATCCTGATGCTTTATATAGTGATGATTCTACTTATTATTAACATTCTCACAAACTTTCAGGAAGCGACTCCATTGAAGAAAAAACTGGATGAATTTGGTACTTTTTTGGCAAAGGTAGCTGACCATGGTTCTTTCAACAAGTTGTGAGTAGTTTATTTCCTTCCAAAACCAAGGGGCACTATTGCCTGAAAAATTACAACTAAAGTGAATTGATGAAATGATGGAAACATTTAATGAATTGAGAGCCTGACGAATAATTCACAATGAGAGCTGACCAAAATTGAACGCAGTTTCCTTTGCTGAAGATAATTCACAATGAGAGCCGACCACAATTTAATGTAGGTTCCTTTGCTGAAGAGCCTTAGTACATTTGCATTTTTCTTGTACAATATATTAAAATAGTAGCATTGTAATTTTGCTCCCAAATTTTAGGTATCTTTTCCATTTTTATACTTGATCGTTTGATCCATCTCTTATTTATTAATTAGCATGCCCTTTATTTGCACTCATATGTTTGTCTAAGTTGTAGGACATATACGTAAAATTTACTAAGTCACACTTATGCATTATCAGTGTTAATCTGGTACAAGCATTCAGGCGGCTCAATTTTAGGAGGGCAGTAGAGAGGTATAAGAATATTAGTTTAAAACAAACAACTGAGATTGAAGCTAATCCGTGCAAGCTTTAAACATAAGTGTGACTTCAGTATATTTTGTGAAAAATATTACATATAATAGCAGGAAAATATTACAGTGCCACGAAAAATTAATGAACTAAAATCCTGTTGACTGTGACACTGTTTTTGTTTCAGGAATCACATATTTTAAGTTCAAATATTTTTGTAAAGCTTCATCAGAGTATATTTTTACTGTTCAGGTGATAGCAGGGATCTGTATTCTTGTTTGGATTGTAAATATTGGGCATTTCCGAGATCCTTCTCACGGTGGCTTTCTTAGGGGTGCCATTCATTATTTTAAGGTATACAACTATTCCTGTTTTTATTTGAACTAGCATATTTACCCGCACAACTGCGTGGCTAGATATTATGATATAGTTGTCTTTGATATACAATTATACTTACTATAATTGAAATACAATTGTTTTTGTTATATAACTCTAACATCGATATACGATTAATCTGCACCGTTATAAACTGGCCCCACCAAAATTAGTGGTGGAGATCTTTCTTTTTTTCTTCCGATTAATGTGAAAATTTCTAGGATTGTTTTTAGGATTATTGTGGGATTTTCTTACCCTTAAAACGAATGAGGTTCCTTGAATATCACGAGTTGTTTTTATTTATTTAGGTACACATCTCTGTAGCATTCGTTCATTTTAGGTTGACCACCAGTCTGCTACATATTATTTTAGTTGTTACATTGCATGAGTTGTCAAATATTTGTGTAATACAATTAGCAGAAATATGTTTGTTGAGTGTTAAGCCAGAGTGCAGAATTTGCTCTTGTTACTCTGTTTTGGAGACTGCATCCGCATGGCCTAGTAGTTGGTGACTTCGTCTGACTTGATTATAGTTGACAAACCTCACCTTTCATGAAAGACAACCATTCACGCAAATTAGCTGTGTTTATTTTATTGTTGTTATATTCTATAGTTGCATACATGTGTACAATGACATTGTTTATTGTCTTTCTTGTAACTTGTATCAACTCTGCAACAAGCCTTGACATATCGTTGAGTCTGACACTAGAATGAGATGTAATATTACTCAATGTTCTAAAAGGCGCTAGTCAGGCAGTAAACCTGCGCCTAGCCTGCCTAGATGCCACCTAGGCAGCCAACTTGCAATCAGTGCAGAACAGGCAAAGTAGAGCAAAAATAGTGCAAGCAGAGCATAGATCAGAGGAAGATGTGTAGAAGAACATGAGAATGGGACTTGCTTGGATAAAAAACGTAGCAATAGCCAACAGAAGAGGAGGAAGAGGGAGCCTGGCCTGGATGTCAAGCTGTCGATTGCCGTGCACCGCCCTCCAGCTGCCTTGCTGCCACTGCTGGTCGTCGTCGTTTCGCTACACTCAAGCTGCTTCTGCCGGACGTCGTGCACCGCCCTCAAGCTGCTGCTGCTGGTCAGTGGCACATCTTTCTCATGTGCGACGGGGACCTGCAACGGCGTAGCTCCAAGGTGGTGGCGGCACAGCTCCCTTGCGTGTGATGTTGCAGCTGCGACAACGCAGCTCCATCTTTCCGCGTCTCAAAAAAAAAAAAACCTAGCCTGAGATGCCCTTTCGAGATAATGAATGGGCCAGCTGGGCCTGGGCCTAACGAAGGCACATGCAAGCCCCTCTGTTCCTTTGTCTCTGCATGCATATTAGGGCAAGCCCAGATATTCCCAGGTCCCAGGCATCATAGCTGCATCTCCAGCACCACCGCCACCTCCTCTTCTCCTCCGACCTCCTAGCTCCTGCATGGCCGCCGCCACCTGCGTCCGCGCCCATCCAACCCTCTGAAATCGGAACATGCATCAATTGCAAATTTGGAACAAATCTGCCAATAATCCACCTTTGAAGTTGACCTTTTTTATTTTCTACTCCCTCCTGTTGTAAGTATAAGTCGTTCTAGCCTTATAAACTTTGCTTTAAATATAAGTCATTCTACAATTTCAAGGCACATGTATCTCATTTATTTGTTATAATTATACCCTTGCTTAATAAATGTACATATCCTCATCAATAACGAGGCTCTTTCCCAAACTCCCGTTTCCAACATATTAAGGCTCCTTTTGGTATCGCGGTGGATTACGATAACCCTGTTTGGTGGAACTGCTTTTGCATATTTTGGTGTTTGGCTAGTTGCTTTTTCTAAACCATGTTGCAAAAGGAGATATTGTTGCGTTCTAAATAACAGAAGATATTGGAGTTGTTGGCTAAGAAAAATTCATGTGATAGGAAATATAGAAGGATTAGCTATTGGATAGCAGAAATTCTTATACTATGTAATCAAATTTGCCAAAGAGGATACTAGATTTTTCACTGCTTATTAACAGCTGCTTTAAAATTAAGTGCAGTGCAACAACCATAAAGTGGTCCTAAGAGAAGCTGGTAGAGAGTTTGGGAATAACTAAAGGGCACCAAGGTCATTTTATTTATTCCTTAATTCTTGTGCCCATAGCTAGAATGACTTGCATCTAAAATCGAAGGGAGTAATTGATTTTATTACTTCGTTATATCTTGGTAAATAGTTGTAGTGCTTGTATTCATGGTTATCACGGTGCCTCGGCGAGGCGAGTCGCCTCCGGGGCGCCTAGGCGCCAGTTAGGCAACCAAAACAAAATATAATGCACCATCAGCAACCAAGCAATCCAGCAGCATCAGTAGCCAAGCAAGCATCAAATCCATCAATATAAACTCCTCGCATCCTCTGTTCCTCACTCCTCAGCCAGTTAGCCCTTAGTCCTCACTCGATGCCACCAATTATGGTTATCACAGCTGTAATAACATTGGACTGGTGCTAGTACTAGATCAAAGCTAGAGACAATAATTCCTCAAAGGCTCAAAGCAAACAACAGCAGCAACATCAAACCGGCTGGATCAGCACATTCACACTTATTGGTGCTAGATGTTGCTGCTGTTTGATGTTGCTACTGTTTGCTCCATCGAGCCGGTTTGCTCCATCTAGCAAACAACAGCAGCAACATTAAACCGGCTTGATCATAACATCACACATTCACACTAACTGGTGCTAGATGGAGAGCGGCCGAGGCGGAGGGCAGAGGCGATGGAGAGCGGCCGAGGCAGAGGGCAGAGGTAGAGGGCAGAGGCGAAGGCGCTGGCAATGCAGAGACAAAAGCGTAGAGGCGGAGGTGCGGGCGATGTAGAGGCAGAGAAGAGCCTAGTCGGCGATGCGAAGGGGGAAGGGGAGGCGAAGGGGGAGGAGGCAAAGGGGATTACCAGTCGGCTCGCCGGTCGCTGGAAGGCGGAGGAGTAGTTGTTGGCGGTGGTGCAGCTGCTAGGGTTTCCTCCACCCGTGAGTCCGCTGTCCAACTCCTCCCGATTGAGCTTTCCCGTGACTCAACGCCCTCAAATACCCACAGTCCACTCCAGTGGGCCGCCCGGACGCCAGGTCGGACGCCTAGTCGTCCCCGCCGCGATGCTAGGACGTCCAGGCGGCCGCCTGGCTTTCTTCAGGCGAGGCGCCGGGCCATGGCGCCTCTGGCCGGCTGCCTGGATGCCTAGTCGGTGACTAAGCGTCGCCTAGGCGACGCCATAATAACATTGCTTGTTTGTAATCATTATTATGTATTGCACATAATTTTGCTTTCGTAAAATATGCACACTGCTGCTTTCTTTTGATAGGTAGCTGTTGCCCTTGCTGTTGCAGCCATTCCTGAAGGTCTCCCAGCTGTAGTAACAACGTGAGTTTCCTTACAAACAATTTATATGTTTTCAGTAGTGCCAAATAAAATGGTGCATGTGATTCATTTTATATATTAACAAAATATACAATCCGAATCTCTTAATGCAAGAGTATCCTTAGTATTTGCCAAATGTACCATGTTTTAAAATATATTATGGTGTTATTTTCTTATCAGTGATTCAGTTATTGATAAAGAGGGACTAAGGTCAGATTAAATGGGAAGATCTGATCATTTAGAAGTTTGGAAGAGACAGAGTATATGATATGTTTCCTAAATCATGTTTAAACATTCATGAAGTAGCTAAGCACTTGGGTTTATAACACACGAGTTGATTCAGGTCTCTTTTAGCCAGTTACTGAACTTTGCTTCCTTGCACATGCTGTACACAATTTCCATAGCTTGCCTTGAAATTAATCTTTTTTTACTCGAAGTTGTTGTCACTTTGTCCTTTTGTGAAGAGAGGACCAAAATGTGTCAGTTGTCACATACAGTTGCATCAGCCATGACTCTGGATAAGAACCTAGAAACACGACAATTTGCATTACCGATCCTATCTGGCATCTAGATGTTCTCAGTCTCTTGAGCCTCGATCATGTTATATTGAAGTTATTTGGTTTATTCTGTTCCATATTGAAGTGAACTTAACATAGCATTGATCTATTTTGCCTCTAGGTGCTTAGCTCTTGGTACCAAGAGAATGGCTCGCTTGAATGCCATTGTTAGGTCTTTGCCCTCTGTAGAGACATTAGGATGCACAACAGTCATTTGCAGTGACAAAACTGGTACTCTTACAACAAACATGATGTCCGTGTCAAAGGTGAGTACTTCACTTCACAGCTTTATTTATCTTGTCAGTGGCCCTTTTCATTTTCTTTTCCTTCTTGCATGCATAATTGCCCGGTGGGACTTGACAGGAGTACAACATGCCCTTTAAAGAAAAAAAACCTGTCTATTTTACTAGGTCCATATATCATGTTCACCACACAACTAAGAAGTTTCTTTAATTACCAGGTCTGCGTTGTGCGGTCTGTGCACCGGAGACCAATAACTGATGAGTACTGTATTAGCGAACTACATTTGCCCCTGATGGTTTTATATATGATGCTGGTGGATTGCAGGTACAATGTTGTATTTCCCAGTGGTATGATTATAGTGCAACAATCTGAAGCCTGTATTTACATGCGTCTAACACCTGAAGTTTTGCTTTCTTCACTGTATAGTATAAGAACACATTTTCTAAATGATACCAACTGTTACAACCCATGACATCCTATTAAGATTGTCACTACTTGCTAGTCTTGTAGACATTTCTCAGCTAAGTACAGCTGTACTGGGGAATGTCTTGCATTAGAGTAGAACAACAGATTATGATGGTGCATTGCATAGGAACAGTACACAAAGCCTTCTAGAGGTTGAATTTAGTACAAAGCTTTTGACCAATATGTATGCAACACCTCTACCCAGCATGGCAAGTGTCAAGCCATTGTAGACAGATTAATTCTGCTACCAGCTGTTTGATTATATTTCTCTTGGGTACTATTACGTGACCTGTGGAACTCACTGGGTTATGATCAAGTGACCTATGACACCCCTTAGGTTACTATGTAACCATTTTGCAGATGTCATTTGGCTTTAGGAACTAATTTGAGGGGATTTTAATCTGTTGCAGCTGGAGTTTCCTCCTCAATCGCCATGTCTCCTTCATATAGCGATGTGTTCAGCTCTTTGCAATGAGTCCACTTTACAGTACAATCCTGATAAAAAATGTTACGAAAAAATTGGAGAGTCCACTGAAGTTGCTCTGCGTGTGCTGGTGGAGAAGGTTAGTTATTAGATATGGAATTAGATTATCAATGCACTTTTGATTGCTTTTGTTTGAAATATTAATCTCAATTTAATGTTCATTTTGTACGCTAAACACTGCTAGGTTGGTCTGCCTGGTTTTGATTCAATGCCTTCAGCCCTGAACATGCTAACTAAGCATGAGCGTGCATCGTACTGCAATCGTTATTGGGAAAATCAGTTCAGAAAGGTTACATTCCTTGTTGCATTGTTATATTGACTTTCTGTTCTGTGCTACAACATTGCTGTATTTGCAATTCCCTTCGAGAGTGCCATGCGGCCTGATGTTTTCTCCTTAGGCCCATTACTCCATTTGTAATTATAAGGTGGTTCCTTGATTATGGTCTCGTTCTGTCTAGCATAAGTAGGCATTTGGAACATTGCCCTTGTCTTACTGGATAAAGTAAATAACTGTAAGGCGTTCAACTGTTTTGTGAAAATTCCTGGTTTGGTGCATAGATGTTGGCATCTTTAACTGCTCTCATCACTCTGCAGCCTCACTCCCTACCGGGCAAGCACGTTTGCCACATGGCACATGCATAGTCATGTGATGGAATTGGTGGATTGTGATGCCCATTTGCACTTTTTCATCATTCATTGTTTTCACTTTTTAAACCGTTTAGTCCTTTCCACATTGTGCCTAACTGACTTGTATCAAGCAACCTTACTATTTAGTTGCTTAAAATACCTGGCTGATACTTTATATAAGGACTTCTAAAGTTCTTATTGGTATCAGCAATTGTTCCTCCCATATATGGGAATATTTCGACTATTTAATTACCTATTCGCATGACTGTTAACTTGATATACTCATCTTAGCCGCTATTTAGGTAAGCTACTGCTGACAAATAGATGAAATGTTCTATGTTATCTGCAATTTTGTTCATGCGTTGACGATATCACTTGATTATATGCGAGATAAATCATTTTGTGTATACCCAGACTGATTGCGAATTATTTACGTATCTTTCAATTCTATTTCTTCAGATTTATAGTGCCAAAATTCATAAATGTTTTTTATTTTCTGATTTATTCTTAGATATCCGTTCTAGAGTTCTCCCGAGATCGCAAAATGATGAGCATCCTTTGCAGTCGAAAACAACAGGAGATTATGTTTTCAAAGGGTGCCCCTGAAAGTGTAATGGCTAGATGCACGCATATATTGTGCAATGATGATGGTTCTTCTGTACCATTGACTATGGAGATTCGTAATGAACTGGAAGCTAGATTTCAAAGGTTAGTCTTTTCATGTGTACGCTGATTTCAGGTTATCCAGCTTGCATGATTCTTGATGAACCAACTAACCAACCAAGCCTTTTGTCCCAAACAAGTTGGGGTAGGCTAGGAATGAACCCCAATCAAAGTCAATAAAACCGCTAAACATTCGATCTAACATTGTTTCTGATGCTAAAGGACCTTGGTAATTTGACCTAGCTATGCCATTGAGTTGGCATCACTGTTGGGTGATTTTGTTGCTCTTGCTTGAATACAGTAGTAATCTTTTTTTTGGGGGGGCAACAAATGCTTTAGTATTTCTGCTTCAGTTTGAATATGCTAAATTTTCTCTGAACTCCAGTTTTGCAGGAAAAGATACCCTAAGGTGCTTAGCATTAGCATTAAAACGAATGCCAGAAGGTCAACAAAGTCTTTGCTACTGACGATGAGGCAAATCTCACATTTATAGGATTGGTATGCTTGTCACTCCATCGCTGGTCCTTATTTAATAATCTTCTACATTTTTTTCACTTGTTTTAATGTGCTTTACCTTTGTAGTAAGGTACCAGTTTCTGTTATTCAATAGGATAAATGGATGATGACATTAGTAATTGATGAGTACAATTCTACTGGTTTAGGTTGGGATGCTTGACCCACCAAGAGAAGAAGTTTGGGATGCTATTCAGTCTTGTGTGTCTGCAGGTATTCGTGTTATAGTTGTTACTGGTGACAACAAGGTTGGTGAAGATCTTGGTTTATTTTTGCACTGATTTTGCTACTGGTGAGAAAATGAATATGTGCTATTTTAGTCTACTGCAGAATCTCTGTGTCGGCAAATTGGCGCTTTTGAGCATCTGGATGATTTTACAGGGTATTCTTATACAGCGTCAGAATTTGAAGGGCTTCCTCCTTTGGAAAGGGCAAACGCATTGCAAAGGATTATTCTGTTCTCCAGGTGATTTGTGTATCATTACCTTTTAAAAAATTTAGGAAATAGACACTCCGTTGCTGAATGGGTAACGACACCAATATTTATGTTTTCTCTTGTAACCAGCTCATGAACTTAAAAAGTTGAATGCAAAATGCTGGAGCATTGTTTTACTGGATGAAAATGCTTTTGTCCAGTGTCCAGGTCGCCCCAGCTCTGATGAGCCTGCCTATGGGTTTTGAATGTTTGGAAGCTACCATATCTCAATGTACAAAAATGATGTTGTACCAGGATCTCACTAGCTCTAGTGAACTACACAATTAGTGTTGCTATACACCACCGAAAGATGATTTAATGGCTGAGATTGGAGTTCAAAATTTCTTATTTTAAGTGTTGTTCCTACTAGATTTCTTCCCAATATTGACTTTGCCTTGCTACTTACTTTCAGTATGGCTCATCAGAAAAAAATGACATTGACCGTCACAATTTTGAATAGTAACGGTGTCTTTACTTTATCACAATCTTGTGCCATGGAACATAATTTATTCTTATTTATCTATGTGACAACTTTGGACTTTGTGAAAAAAAATCAGACAGAAAAGATAGCTAGACGTTTGAACCAATCACCACTGTTCTCAGTTTTCTAACTGCCTTTTTTAACTGAAAAGTTTTCCTGGATGGTGCAGAGTGGAGCCTTCTCATAAAAAGATGCTTGTTGAAGCCTTGCAATCACACAATGAAGTGGTAAGATTTTACATTTATTTCTATTTCTACCTTTGATAAAGTTTCCTTGGGCTTCTTTAGTCTTCATGATAAATGAAGCTTTTTTTTCTATTGCCATGGAATTAATCCCAGTAATTTATGTTTCTCTTTTGCCCTGTGCAATTATTCAGTTTGCACAATAGCCATGATGTTTTTTACATGTGCAAGGTTGCCATGACTGGTGATGGCGTCAATGATGCGCCTGCCCTGAAGAAAGCAGATATAGGAATAGCAATGGGATCAGGAACTGCAGTTGCAAAGGTATTATTGCTATGAATTAGAAGTAAAACAGGGAAGTGTAGTTTTTTCTCTTGCATTTTTTAAAGATCTTCAGCCAATTCTTGTATTCATGTTTTGGTTACTGTTGCAGACATTCTTGGATTTAATACACATAATTGTTCAATTTCAGAGTGCTTCAGACATGGTATTGGCTGATGACAACTTTGCTACAATTGTTGCGGTAAGATTTTGTTCTCATTGCATGGCATACAAATAATGACATAACAATTGGATCTTATTTTTCATATGCTTTTGTTTACTTTCTTATTTTTCATATGCTTTTGTTTACTTAAACTTTGTTTTATTATTTGTTTCATAGGCTGTTGCAGAGGGAAGGGCCATATATAATAACACCAAACAGTTTATTCGGTACATGATTTCGTCAAATATCGGGAGGTAGTTTGTATTTTTGTGGCAGCAGTGCTTGGGATGCCCGACACACTTGTACCTGTGAGTCTAAACTCTTTCTTAGTTGTATATTTCTTGATATAAGATCTGTGTACTTATTTCTACAATCTATCATCTGTAGTTGAATTAATATCACAATTTTATTCTTTGTTTTCCATATACTGTGACAACAATCCTCATAAGTCATAAGTGTGGTAATATGTAGCATGTTTACCTTGTAATTTAGTTAATTTTCTCTCCTGTCTACTTGCTAACGTAAAACATCCATATCTTTCATGTTTGTGGATCTTGCTGATTCTTTTTTTGTTGGATGGAAAATGCATTGACCTCTTTCCATTGTTTTGCAGGTGCAGCTACTCTGGGTAAACCTTGTTACTGATGGCTTGCCTGCAACTGCAATTGGTTTCAACAAGCCTGATGGCAATATCATGACAGTTAAGCCTCGTAAGGTAACATAAAATTTTGGTTTACCGGATGATTAATAGCTATTCATGTTGACAGCTTATTGTTAAACATCTGTTGAAACTATGAGTTAATGTACGTTTCACTATTACTTAATGGTCATTCTGAACTTAGTTAAAATTGGATTAGTAATTAACTTAGTGGTCATCTAGCTTGACTAGAAGTTATAAAATCTTCTGCCAAGTGTGAATAGCTCAAGTCCGTAGTATAAAAGGCTACTAGAGCCTCACTATTCGTGATTAAAATTCTTTTGGCACAAGAATATTGCTAATTGCTATTCATTGGATGTTGCATGAAGCGGCATACTTTTCTGTTACTTTTGCTTGTGCACATTATTCTCCATGTGTACACTAGCTTCCTTGTTGCATCCATGGGAACTCTTGATTTATTTGCTTCCAATTACTACATAACAACCTACACGCTGTCCAAAAATATGAGTTTTATGTTGATGAATGTGACTTGCTAGGTAGGTCATTTCAAGTGGAAGCTATGATTTCTATTTTCAAAATTTCTGTCCAGACTATTGAAAATGCTTTACCCATTGCATTGCAGGTTAATGAAGCTGTGGTCAGTGGGTGGCTCTTTTTCCGCTATTTGGTCATTGGTGGTATGCACTTACTGCCTGTATCTACTCATTGTTAGCTTTGATATAACCTATTGTTAGGTTTGCTTCCAACACATGTTTGCTTGTTGCTTATTATTTTGTTAATGCAGCTTATGTTGGTCTTGCTACTATAGCGGGGTTCGTTTGGTGGTTTGTTTATTCTGAAAATGGTCCTAGGTTACCATACTCTGAATTGGTAAGTTGGAAATTAGAAATTCTTTCCCTTTCTTTACCTTGTTACTTTTTGGTGTTTACTGGAAGTCTGGAACTGCATTACATGTACCTGATACCAGGGGTACCATCAACCTCAAAAGTTTATACAAAATGATATCCCTGTAGTGCCACATACTTCTTTTGCGTAAATTCCAACCTATCTGCTGTTTGAGTGACCCATGTTTGGGTGAGTCTTGCCTAGAAAACTTATTTGGTTGCTTTTTGAAAGGATACAGTTGCGGAGAGCCCTACTGTGAAATATGTATATTGAAAAAACTGTACATAAGACATTGAAGAAATTTCTTATCAGAATAGAAGCTTGGAACTCAAATAAGTTTAAGATGAATGTTTTCAGGAGCCACTCACATGGATTGCTTTGACATTTTCTTAGCATCAATTAGCACTATGAAAATCATTTATTTTAGAATCTGATAACAGATATGTATTATAAACTTATGAAACTGATTCAAGATGGGGCCGTAAGCCCCATAACCGTATCTCAGCTGCATGTTCAAATCAGCTTATATAAAGAGATTCCTTTTGTTGGAACTCAGGTTGGATGGGCACATAATGAAGTTTCAATTCGTTGTTGTTTGGATGTAGTGATGTACCCATGGATTAAAAAAAACGCTTACAGAAAAAAAATCCTGGTACACAGCCAGAACTGGTTAGGAACGGGCTCTCCTGGACAGCTTTTATTTGAAAAATCGAGCAATTTGAATTTGACCTGTTCCTCCCTTTTTTTGGTTCATCAATTTGATTGTTTTCTCAAAAAACTAAAATTTCATTTGAATTCTGGGTGGTACAGAGATACAGTTCCGTTTGGATCTCACCTGGATGATTGGTTATCACTGCAACTTTTGCCCTTGGCTGTACCACCAAATCACCATTCACTTGCGTAGTTGCATAGCTCAATTATGTATTTTTGTGTATATTGAATGTTAATACATTTTGTATGGTTCCCTCTGCATGCCTGCTGAACTGCACTGTTTGTGTTCTATTATCCCCTTCTTTTTTCTTCTTTGAAGTTTCTTATTGTGGTTCTTATTCACACATTACTGATTCTATAATCTTGAACAACTTTCTTTTCCTATTGCAGGTCAATTTTGATTCATGTTCAACCAGGCAAACTTCCTATCCTTGCAGCATCTTTGAGGATCGCCATCCATCAACTGTTTCAATGACTGTTCTTGTTGTTGTTGAGATGTTCAATGCCTTGAATAACCTCAGTGAAAATCAATCTCTCCTGTAAGAGCTCTTATCCCTCATCTCTATCACTATTCTGAGCCTAAGTTTTTTAATATTAGTACCCACACTCCCATGTACTAGTTGTAATGTAGGTGAGTCTGCCAGCTTTCATTGGTGATTTGGATTCTCTATGCATGCACGTGTTTTTCTTTTAATCAACTTTTAAAAGAAGCATTATATTTATTCTTTTCATTTCTGAAAGGACAGAAAGGTAATCTTACATGTCTGCGTAACGAGGGAAAATTTTGCTGGTGTCACTTAAAAAATGCTCAATTTCACTTCTGCTACTACTCTTTTCCTCATTTCATTTTTGCCACTAGTCTTTGCTCTTCTTCCTCCTTTTGCCATTTCCATCTGTTGACTGTTAGTTGACTGTGAGTTGACCGTCAGTTGGAATTGTTCCTTCTGTTTTTGATTTTTTAAAGATAAATTGGTCCTTCTGTTTTTGATTTTTTAAAGATAACAAATGAAGTTCAATTCTTTTGAATTTTTTTTAATATGATCCTAAACTCGACGGGTGCGAGGGGTAAGGAAGCTAGTCGAGCCGACTAGAATTAGACTAGGTAGTTGGAATGTAGGGTCCCTTACAGGTAAGTTAAGAGAGTTAGTCGACACAATGATCAGGAGACGTGTAAATATCCTATGCGTGCAGGAGACAAAATGGAAGGGTCAAAATGCGAAGGAGGTGGAGAACATTGGCTTCAAGCTCTGGTACACAGGAATAGTTGCAAATAGAAATGGAGTAGGCATCTTGATTGATAAGAGCCTCAAGAATGGAGTGGTGGACATTAAGAGGCAAGGAGATAGGATCATCCTAGTCAAGCTTGCCATTGGTGATTTAGTCTTGAACGTAATAAGTGCGTATGCTCCCCAGGTAGGTCACAATGAGAGTGCTAAGAGACAGTTCTGGGAAGACTTAGATGGCGTGGTTAGAGCAATACCCACCAATGAGAAGCTGTTCATAGGAGGAGATCTCAATGGTCATATAGGTACAACAAATGCAGGGTATGAGGTGGCACATGGAGGTTTTGGGTATGGTAGTAGGAATTAGGTGGGAGAGGAAGTTTTGGACTTTGCTATAGCTTATAATCTGATGATAGCCAACACTTTTTTTAGGAAGAGAGTCTCATTTGGTGACCTTCAGTAGTGGCCAAAACTCTAGTCAGATCGACTTTGTTCTCACAAGAAGAGAGGACAAACGGGCATGCTTGGATTGTAAGGTGATACCCGGAGAGTGTGTTGTCTCCCAACACAAGCTTGTGGTGGCTGACTTTCGCTTTCGGTTGCATGCCTATAGGGATAAACAAACCAAAATCGTGAGAACGAAGTGGTGGAAACTCAAAGGGGAGGCATCGGGAGTTTTTAAGGAAAGGGTTATCGCGGAGGGCCCTTGGAACGAAGGAGAAGACGCAAACAACATGTGGGTGAAGATGACAACTTATATTAGGAAGGTGGCTTCGGAGGTGCTTGGAGTGACCAAAGGGAGCGGAGGTGTACCTAAAGATACTGGGTGGTGGAACGAGGATGTCCACAAGGCTATTAAGGAGGAGAAAGAATGCTATAAGCGTGTGTACCATGAGAGGAATGCGTACAATATAGAGAGGTACAAGGTGGCAAAGAAGACCGCGAAGCGAGCCGTGAGTAAGGCAAAGGGTTGAGCCTATGAGGATCTTTACCAACGGCTAAGTACAAAGGAAGGAGAGAAGGACATCTATAAGATGGCTAGGATTCGTGAGAGGAAGACGAGAGACCTCAATCAAGTTAAATGCATTAAGGATGAGAGGGATCAACTCTTGGTAAAGGAGGAGGACATCAAACATAGATGGCGTGAGTACTTTGACAATTTGTTCAATGGTGAGAATGAGAACACGACTATTCAGTTGGACGACTCCTTTGATGACACCAATAGACGCTTTGTACGTAGGATCCAAGAAACTGAGATTAGAGAAACTTTAAAAAGGATGAAAGGGGGCAAGGCGATAGGCCCTGATGGTATCCCAATCGAGGTGTGGAAATGCCTTGGAGATATAGCTATAGTATGGCTAACCAAACTGTTCAACCATATTTTTTGGTCGAACAAGATGCCCGAAGAGTGGAGGAGAAGTATATTAGTACCAATCTTCAAGAACAAGGGAGATATTCAAAGTTGTACTAATTACAGGGGGATTAAAATGATGAGCCACACTATGAAGCTATGGGAGAGAGTTATAGAGCATCGTTTGAGAAGAATGACGCGTATCACCATGAACCAATTTGGGTTCATGCCCGGAAGGTCGACCATTGAAGCATTGTTTTTTTGAATTAAAGGCACATAGGGGAAGCCCCTGCCCGGACATTGAAGCATTGTTCTTAATAAGACAAGTTATGGAGCGGTATAGGGAGCAGAAGAAGGACCTACACATGGTTTTCATCGACTTGGAGAAGGCTTATGATAAGATACCAAGGAGTATTATGTGGTGGGCTTTGGAAAAGCATAAAGTCCCAACAAAATATGTTACCCTCATCAAGGACATGTACAACAATGTTGTGACTAGTGTTCGAACAACTGATGGTGACACAGATGACTTCCCGATTAAAATAGGACTACATCAAGGGTCAGCTCTGAGCCCTTACCTCTTCGCCTTGGTGATGGATGAGGTCACGAGGGATATTCAAGAAGATATCCCGTGGTGTATGCTTTTTGCTGACGATGTAGTTCTAGTGGATGAAAGCCAAGGAGTAAATAGGAAACTAGAGTTGTGGTGGCGCACTTAGAATCGAAAGGTTTTAGACCTAGCAGGACTAAAACCGAGTATATGAGATGTGACTTCGGTACTACTAGACATGAGGGAGATGTGAGTTTGGAAGGTCAAGTAGTGCCCAAGAAGGATACCTTTCGATACTTGGGATCGATGCTACAGAGAGATGGGGATATTGATGAAGATGTTAGCCATAGAATTAAATCGGGATGGATGAAATGGCGTCAAGCATCTGGCATTCTTTGTGACAAAAGGGTACCACAGAAGCTAAAAGGCAAATTCTATAGGACGGCTATTAGACCTGCGATGTTGTATGGTGCAGAATGTTGGCCTACTAAAAGGCGGCATGTTCAGCAATTAAGTGTCGCAGAGATGCGTATGCTGCGTTGGATTTGTGGTCATACAAGATTGGACCGAGTTCGAAATAACGAGATACGTGATTGGCTAGGGGTAGCTCCAATTGAAGAAAAAGCTTGTACAACACCGGTTGAGATGGTTTGGACATGTACAACAGAGACCTCCGGAGACACCAGTGCATAGCGGCATCATAAGACGCGATAATAATGTGAAGAGAGGTAGGGGCCGGCCAAACTTGACTTGGGAGGAGGCAATCAAAAGGGATTTGAAAGGATGGAATATATCGAAAGAGTTGGCTTTGGATAGAAGTGCGTGGAAAACAGCTATCCACGTGCCTGAACCTTGATTAGGCTTTATGCCACGTTTTTGTATAGTTTTAGGCTTTGTTCTACTTTCTCATCTCTCTCTTCCTCCCTTTGTTAGCGGATCGTTTTGGATTTCAACTCTAGCCTACCCTAACTTGCTTGGGACTAAAAGGCTTTGTTGTTGTTTGTTGTTGTATGATCCTAAACTGCTAAAGGTGGTACCATAAATTTTTTCGAGCTTGATCAAGCTCTGAAAAATTTATGGTACAACCTTTAACAGTTTAGGATCGTACAAAAAAAATTCCAAAATAATTCAACTTCATTTGTTACCTTTAAACAATCAAAAATAGAAGGAACAATTCCGGCTGATGGTCAATTGATGGAAATGGCAAAAGGAGGGTGAGGTGAAAACAGTAATGACAAAAATGAAACGAAGAAAAGACTGGTGACAGAACCGAAATTGCACATTTTTTCAGTTACACCAGCAAAAATTTCCCGTGTAACAATCCCGATTTCCCATGTATCTTTTTATTAGAGCCATGCCAACAAATTTCTATGGATCTTGGAACATGAGAAATACATATATGATATTTCTGCATAATCAAAGTGGTTAGCATTTTCTAATCCTCAATTTAGGCATAATTTGTATGTTGTTACCCATGGTTGTCACGACACTCCAGCTAGTCGTGGTGACCCTAGGGCGCCAAGATGCCTAGGCGCCTGCCTAGACAGAGATTAGGCGATGAGGTATATTGGCAAGATCAGCACATATAACACACATATAACAAATAAGATAGGAAGAGAGTCACTACTTTCTCAGCCTACAACCTCATTGAAGCCCAAAGGCCCATCCAAGTCATCACTTCCTCCTTCTGTGTTCTAATAATACCACCAAGCCGCCACCTCCACCACCTCTAGTAGCAGAGCAGAGAGGATGGTGAGCTGCAGCATCCAACACCACAAGCAGTAGAGCCGAGAGGCGAGTGTCAAAACATAGAGCAGCGGAGCTGAGGAGAGAGCAGGGGAGATGGAGAAACGGAGAAGAAAGGAGAGGGAGAGAAGAGTAACCGCGAGGCGAAGGCCGAAGGCAGGGAGGCGACAATGTGCTCTAGGTGGCAGCAACGGCGAATGCAAGCTAGAGAGGGTCAACAACAGGTGGCGGTGGCGGCTTGGGTTCTCACAAGCTTGAGCCATTTCTCTCCCTCTCTTAGGTCACCCAAAGGCTAGATCTAGGTCCCTCTCCCAGACCATTGCCAGTTGAGGCAAGTAGCCCTGTCGTCCACTGCTGGCCGCCTATACGACATGTCGTCGACTAGGTGATGCTGTGACAACCATGTTGTTAACTATTAGATATGCCTAAATAGCAAATATTGGGGGAAAAACTCCAATTCAAAATTAGCCAAAACTATTGGTTTTTTCTCTCCCAGAAACCATCCAAAAACCGCATAGGAAAATGGTTTTCAAAACCCTGATGTGGACAAGAATGTGGGAGATATCTGTAGTAATGTGTGTCATTTCGATAACTACAATGTGATATTACAAGCAGACATACTTTATAGTTGACACTGTGTTTTGATGTATTTATTATTGAGACACAAAGCCTACTGCTTGTTTTGTTTGGTGTCTCTGAAAAGCTTGTGGCACCTGCAAAATATGTGTACTAATATCTGGCTCTTGTTTTGCTTGTAACCTTGGATCTATGTGCTCAATATAGAACTTGGTAAATATCTAAATTAAGAGTAAATTTCACAAAATCACAGATTTCTTATACAAACTATCAAAAAAACTATAGGTTTTAGCTTCTATTTTACAAAACTACAAATTTTATGAATTGGTAAATATCTAAATTAAGAGTAAATTTCACAAAATCACAGATTTCTTATACAAACTATCAAAAAAACTACAGGTTTTAGCTTCTATTTTACAAAACTACAAATTTTATGAAATTTTGTATCACATGGTAGGCTCACGCTTGAGTAAAACTGGAAATGGGGGCACATAAGGCTACCATTTGGGCCCATATTATCAGACTTACTACAATTTCTACAAAAGATAGTCAATTCTAAAACCTATAGTTTTTTTACACTAGTTCTCCTAAAATATATAGTATTGTGATATGGGAGTTAAAACATGTAGTTTTCTTATAGTTTGTATAAAAAACTTGTAGTTTTGTGAAATTTACTCCTAAATTAATTTAAATAACCTGATTTTTTTTTTCACTTCGCTTTCATTCAGTGTCATTCATCCATGGAGTAACCTATGGCTTGTTGGGTCGATCATTCTGACAATGCTTCTTCACATATCAGTCCTGTATATCGAACCCCTATCGGCTCTTTTCTCAGTAAGTCATCTTTCTTTATTTTTGTGTAGTTGTGTACCCACACTACGCTGTTAGCCATATGGTCCTTTGTTCTTTAAAGTAATGTTAAAGGTAATCCTGATAAATTACGGTTTACTTATGCAGGTGTCTCCATTATCCTGGGCTGAGTGGAAAGTTGTTCTTTATCTATCCTTTCCTGTTAGTATTTCTATCATGTTATACAGTTATCTGGTGAACAATCTTCGCCTATTAGGAAATGTTAAGGATACATAGAGATTTTGCCCCTACTTCAATTTTGTTTTAGCAGTAGCTAATTAGTTAAGAAGTCAACATTCTTTGCATTCCTATTTGTACGTACATCTACCTTTTCCTTTCACTTTATGACAAACTAATTTCATCTAATTGTTAGGTAATTCTGATTGACGAGGTCTTGAAATTTTTCTCAAGAAGCTCTCGAGGTATGTTCTCTAACAGCACAATTTTCATTAGAACTTTTAGTTCTGCAAATTCTTTACCAGTTACTATTGTTTTAGTTCGCCGGAGTTGAGCTTGCTTGATATTTGCAGGTCGGAGATTCCCTTTAAGGTTATGGAAACGTGAGATACTTCCAAAAGAAGCTCGGGATAATTGATTTTAGGCATCGGTATATTGGGTTGGATATAACACAATACAGAAAGGTTGACTGCTGGTACGTAGTAGTGACAATGAATTTGGCTGACAGACAATGTAGAATTTTTTTCACACCCTTGTCTGGATGATATCAACCAGCGATTAACAGGAGCTTCAGAATATGTTAGTCTACATTAAAAAAAGGAAAAAGTGCCGAATTGGTCCTCCAACTATATCCGCTGGACCACTTTGGTCCCTAAACAGCAATACCGGACTTGCGACGTCCTTCAACTCCCAAAACCGTGCACAGTTCGTCCTTTGACCAGTCAAATGGCGGTTTTGGCCCACACAGCAACACTGTCAGATTTTTAAACAATTTTACAAGCTTGATAATAATCTAAAAAATTTATGGTACCATTATTAGTAGTTTAGGATCATACATAAAAATTTTAAAAATAATTTAACATCATTGTTATCTTTAAAAGTCAAAAACAGAATAGACATAATTGGGACAGTAAACTTGCTAGATTTTTCTAAATTTTCTCGAGTGTGATCATTATCTAAAAATTTTATGACCGATTAATAATTTCCTCAGTACCATCCTATAAAAGTTTCAAAAATTTCAACTTTATTTGTTTTCTCAATAAAATCTTTCAATGCAGTAAGCACTAAACTTAATTTGTTGTATTATATTTCAAAAATCAAATAGAGAAAGAACATAAAGTTGAAATTTTTTGAAACTTTTATAGGATGGTACTGAGGAAATTCTTAATCGGTCATAAAAATTTTAGGTAATGATCACACTCGAGAAAATTTAGAAAAATCTAGCAAGTTTACTGTCCCAATTATGTCTATTCTGTTTTTGATTTTTTAAAGATAACAAATGATGTTAAATTATTTTTAAAATTTTTATGTATGATCCTAAACTACTAATAATGGTACCATAAATGTTTCAGATCATTATCAAGCTTGTAATTTTTTAAAAAATCTGACAGTGTTGTTGTGTGGGCCAAAACCGCCATTTGATCGGTCAAAGGACTAATCAGGCACGGTTTTGGGAGTTGAAGGACGCTGTAAGTCCGTATTGTTTTTAGGACCAAAGTGGTCCAGCGTAGATAATGAGGACCAATTCGGCACTTTTTCCTTAAAAAAAAACGGAGCAGTTTCGGATATATGTTGTAGGATCTGTAGTTATTTATAGACAGCTTGTTTATACTTGTAATACTTACAAAACATCAAAACATGAGTTCATAATTCCATATTCACTCCGGAATTCCTATGGGAGATCTATCCCCAATATTGCTTCACGTCTTGATTCTTCGGGTGAAGTTCCTGAGTATTTCATACATCAAAGTTTTGAAGCGTTTAATTTGTCTAGGGAATTGCTAGTGTCTGTGCGTCTGGATGCATCAGATAAGCAATCACTTCCTAATTGCAACTACCACTCACCCCCAACTAAAAAATTCTGGAAATTTTGGCTGGGACGAGATTCCAAATCCTGGACGAATAAATTTTTTTAAGAAAAATTCAAAGTGCTATAGTAATTTCAAAAATTTTGTCATGATTTTTAGCAAATTTCACCAAAATTTCAATAATTTTGGCCGGATTTTAACTTTTTTTTTTTGACCGGATTTGGGTCAATGCCGCTTAAGAATGTCATCTTTCAATAAAAATATTTGAAAAAACTGAAATTTTTAGATATTTTATAAAAATAATAGAAACACTTTCTAATTTTTATAAAAATGTACAAGCTTGGTCATACTTTGAAAATTTTATGGTACCATCTTTAGCAGTCTAGGATCATACAGAAAATTTTTCAAAAAGAATTGAACTTCATCTGTTATCTTTAAAAAATAAAAAAAACCGAATGAACAAAAATGAGATAGTAACTTCATCAGAATTTTATAAATTTGTTTGAGTATGATAATGGTCCAAAATTTTTATGAGAGTTTAAGAATTGCTTCAAAACTTTTCTCTGAACATTTAAAAAAATTTAAATATTTTTTGGTTGTTCAATTAAATATATGGAAATAATACATATATAGATATACTTAAATAGGCTTTTATCAGAACAATGGTACTATCAAGTTTTTTAAATTTCCACAGGCTTGATCATTATATAACTTGGCGCCAGGGAATGGCGTGCCATACATCCTAGCAATATAGAGTTTTATATGATTCAAGGGACGACTAACCTACCTCATAGACCAGGCCGCTGAAGCCCGAGCAGCGGGGCCCGCCCGTCAGCCACGAGATCACGGGGTCGGTGCCGGGGCTCCACTCCGACTCCACGTAGTAGTGTGATTAGTGCTTCCCCGGATTTGAGGTAGAAGGGCATCGAATACTTGCAGGTGGGTGACCACAGCCGCCGAGCATGAGAGCGGCCGCAGCAGCAGCAGGATGTGGAGGCGGGGAACGAGATGCAGCAATGACTGAAGGAATGAGTCGTCGGCATGTGCCCGAAGAAGCACACAGTTACAGCTAGGGATGAAAACGGATAGTAATTCGGATATCAATTTTTTTGTCTTTGTTCTTCAATGGGAAACAAATAGGATATAGAATTTTCTATCCGAATTCATATTCTTGTTTGTGGTGTTGAGCTTATTCAAATTCATAAAAAATGAACCTCAAATTCATTATATATTTATTTAAATGATAGAAACAAAATTCGGATATCAATCGGATACGGATTCGGATATTTTTTCACCTTTTTATTTATGGGAAGCAAATAATGCGTAATTTTTTTTATCTAATTTTATAATCTTATTTTTTATAATGAGCTTGCTAAAGTGTTAAAAAATGAAAACCAAAATCGTTATATATCTATTTAAAAATGTCGAATTTGTTCAGAAATTCGGATATCCGTTTTCATCCCTAGTTACAGCCATGTATATTACATTACATTACATCTATTATAGCCAAGGAATTGGAGCCCTCCCAGCATGTCCACGTGTCGCCGTGCTGATTTGCGAAAAAGCCCCTCCATTTCTTCGAAATTACGGATAGATCCTTCGCGATTTTTTGTGAGATGAAAATATTTTTTTCCTTCGCGTTTGGGTCCCTGGAACGGTATTTTACGGAAAAGCCTCTCGTTAAGTTCAAATCGCGAACAAGCACTTTTTTAATTTTTCAGGATAGCGAACAGGTCCAAAAAATAACAAACAAGTCCCTGCTTCTTACGTTCAGGTCCTTTCTTCGTTTTTCCCGGAAAAATGTTTTCGCCACAAAAAAACCCGGAAAAAATGTTTTCGTCAACCAAAAGAACCAGAAAAAATGTTTTCGTCACAAAAAAACACAGATTCATCGAAGGTTTATAGCAACAACTTATGGATTTACCAACGGGTCATAACCGCGGGTTTTTTTAAAAAAAATATAGATTTGTCCGAAGATTTACAGCGACCCGTGGATTCGCCGGAGGGTCCTAACGACCCATTTTTTTTAACAAACGTAATAAAAAACCCGGAAAAAATGTTTTCGTCACCCAAAAAACCCGAAAAAAATATTTCTGTCACAAAAAAAACACAGATTCATCGAAGGTTTGTAGCAACTTATGGATTTGCCAACGGGTCATAACCGCGGGTTTTTTTTAAAAAAAATGTAGATTCGTCCGAAGATTTATAACGACCCATGCATTCGCCGACGCGTCCTAACGACCCATTTTTTTAACAAACGCAACAAAAAAAACTCGGAAAAAATGTTTTTGTCACCCAAAAAACCCGGAAAAAATGTTTTCGTAACCCAAAAATGTCCTTTCTCCGTTTTTTCCGGAAAAAATGTTTTCGCCACCAAAAAAACCCGGAAAAAATGTTTTCGTCACCCAAAAGAACCGGAAAAAATATTTTCGTCACAAAAAAAAAACACAGATTCATCGAAGGTTTATAGCAACAACTTATGGATTTGCCAACGGGTCATAACCGCGGTTTTTTTTTAAAAAAATGTAGATTCGTCTGAAAATTTATAGCGACCCGTAGATTCGCCGGAGGGTCCTAACGACCCATTTTTTTTAACAAACGCAACAAAAAAACCCGGAAAAAATGTTTTCGTCACCCAAATCGCCGCGCTGATTTGGGAAAAAGCCCCTCCGTTTCTTCGAAATTACGGATAGGTCCTTCGCGATTTTTTGTGAGATGAAAATATTTTTTTCCTTCGCGTTTGAGTCCCTGGAACGGTATTTTACGGAAAAGTCTCTCGTTAAGTTCAAATCGCGAACAAGCCCTTTTTTAATTTTTCAGGATAGCGAACAGGTTCAAAAAAATAACAAACAAGTCCCTGCTTCTTACGTTCAGGTCCTTTCTCCGTTTTTTCCGGAAAAATGTTTTCGCCACAAAAAAACCAGGAAAAAATATTTTTGTCACCCAAAAGAACCGGAAAAAATGTTTTCGTCACCAAAAACACAGATTCATCGAAGGTTTATAGCAACAACTTATGGATTTGCCAACGGGTCATAACAGCGGGTTTTTTTTTAAAAAAAATATAGATTCGTCCGAAGATTTATAGCGATCCGTGGATTCACCGGAGGGTCCTAACGACCCATTTTTTTTAACAAACGCAATAAAAAATCTGGAAAAAATGTTTTCGTCACCCAAAAAACCCGAAAAAAATGTTTTCGTCACAAAAAAAACACAGATTCATCGAAGGTTTATAGCAACTTATGGATTTGCCAACGGGTCATAACCGCGGGTTTTTTTTAAAAAAAATGTATATTCGGCCGAAAATTTATAGCGACCCATAGATTCGCCGGCGCGTCCTAACGACCCATTTTTTTAACAAACGCAACAAAAAAACTCGAAAAAAATGTTTTCATCACCCAAAAAACCCAGAAAAAAATGTTTTCGTCACCCAAAAACGTCCTTTCTCCGTTTTTCCCTGAAAAAATGTTTTCGCCACCAAAAAAACCCGGAAAAAATGTTTTCGTCACCCAAAAGAATCGGAAAAAATGTTTTCGTCACAAAAAAAACACAGATTCATCGAAGGTTTATAGCAACAACTTATGGATTTGCCAACGGGTCATAACCGCGGGTTTTTTTTAAAAAAATGTAGATTCGTCCGAAGATTTATAGCGACCCGTGGATTCGCCGAAGGGTCCTAATGACCCATTTTTTTTAACAAACGCAACAAAAAAACCCGAAAAAAATGTTTTCATCACCCAAAAAACACAAAAAAATGTTTTCGTCACAAAAAAAATACAGATTCATCGAAAGTTTGTAGCAACTTATGGATTTGCCAACGGGTCATAACCGCGGGTTTTTTTAAAAAAAATGTAGATTCGTCCGAAGATTTATAGCGACCCATAGATTCGCCGGCGCGTCCTAACGACCCATTTTTTTAACAAACGCAACAAAAAAACTCGGAAAAAATGTTTTCGTCGCCCAAAAAACCCGGAAAAAAATGTTTTCGTCACCCAAAAAACCCGAAAAAAATATTTTCATCACAAAAAAAACACAGATTCATCGAAAATTTTTCGCCCTTTTCCTCTAGGGTATTTTTCACCGGTGGGTGGTTTTGCGAACATGTATTATTACTCAGTGAACACGTAGAGTATTAGGTTCGACAAAAGAAGGTTGTCATCTCTAATAATTTTTTGCCCCTTTTCCTCTAGACTATTTTTGACAGGTGGGTGGTTTTGCGAAAATAAAAAATTATTATTTTTTTGAGCGCATGCTATCGAAATTCAACTGGCGCAGCGTAGCGCGCTTATCTACCTAGTACTATATATTATAGTGCTAAGGATTGGAGGATTCCTAGCTATGCCACATCAGCGTGTTTGCAAAAAGGTTCTCCTGAAAATGCGAAATCGTGTTTAGGTTCTCCGGTCAGTTTTTTTAATAAAATAGACCCAAAAATTCAAAATTACGTTTAGGTCCCTCTGCGGTTTACATTTTGGTTCTTCTGGTGGTTTTTAGCGGAACGGACATCGGAAAAAAATAGATTACTTTAGGTCTCTCTACGGTTTACATTTAGCTCCTCTCAGGGGTTTTTAGAGAAGTAGACTCAGAAACAAAAATATGTCGCGATAAAAAAAATACAAATTCGTCGAAGGTTTATAGCACCTCATAGATTCACCGACAGGTCCTAACCGCAAGTCCTAACTGCGGTTTTCTAAAAAAAATAGATTCATCAAAGTTTTATAGCAGTCCATTGATTCGCCAGCGGGTCCTAACAACTCATTTTAAAAAAAACGAAAACCGAAAATATGACCAAATTTCCCAGAATACTAAAAAAACAGCTATGTTTTTCTAAAAAAACACAGATTCGTTGAAAATTTATAACAGCCCATAGATTCGCCGACGGGTCCTAACGACTCATTTTTTTAAAAAAAATGTGAAAACCGAAAATACAACCAAATTTCTCAAATTTTATACGTTGTATCGTCATACACGACGCAGCGTAGCGCGTAACCCTGGCTAGTTGTTATATAACTGTAATCTTCGTCTCCTCGATTGGATTTTGGACGCTATTAGTAAACGGCGTATACAATTCTCTCGACTTGGTCGCTTGTATTTTTCTCCTATTGTGCTAGTAATGTCCAATTCGTTGCTTCTAGCTTTGTCCAGCAGCTTTTTGCATTAACACTTTGTTTGGTTCAGGGTTAATCGGGTTAGCTAGATTTAGAGCATCTCCAAATCTCTTTAACCGTGTGGCTAGATTTAGAGCATCTCCAAGAGAGACCTTAAATGAGTTGCTAATTGAAAATATAGGACTTTGGTAGAAAAAAAGGCCTCCAAGAAGGGTTGTATTTTGATAAAAATTAATAAATTCGTTTAGAGCATCTCCAAATCTCTTTAACCGTGTGGCTAGATTTAGAGCATCTCCAAGAGAGACCTTAAATGAGTTGCTAATTGAAAATATAGGACTTTGGTAGAAAAAAAGGCCTCCAAGAAGGGTTGTATTTTGATAAAAATTAATAAATTCGTTTAGGACTCGGGAGCCCGTCGCTATATTAGGCGGCGCCCTGCCCTATCTGTTTCAAGGCCCAACTCCTCGCCGATCACCATGTTGCGCCCAAGACACACCAAACCCCAAGCTCCCCAATGGACGACGCGACGAAGCGGAAGCACCAATGAAGCGCCGCCATGTGCAAGGTGGTGGAGCCCTTCGACCAGCTGCGCCTCCCCCTGGTGGCGGCGGCGGCGACTCCTCCCACCTCGTTGGCGCCATCGTCGAGAAGGGCTTCTCCGCCGCGCGCCTCCTCCGCGCCACTCCCACCGTCCTCCCTTTCCGCCGCCCGCCACCGCTCCCACGGCCCAGAAGCTCACGCCCCTCCCCAAACCCTAGACCCAAACCCGCTCCCGCTTGCTTCGACTAGTGCTTGCTTGTACTCTCCTAGTGACTAATTGCTCTTCCGCACCTTTGGAATCCGCGGCGAAGGATGCGGCAAGGCGGAGGGACATGGATGAGGACGAGGACGGGATGGACTTGGACGACACGGACTACCGACTTGCGGCGCCGCCGCCGGTGAGGAGGAAGGAGAGGAAAGGCATGGATTTCAGCCGGTATAGAGTTCGTCGACGACGCGCTTCTAAGCGGAGGCGAGCAAAGCCTTTGCGCCGATGAAAAAAGCGTGCATAAAATTGATCCCGGGGTTGTGGCTTCAGAGGTGGATGGTGCTGTGGGGGGGAGGGGATTGGGGGGAGACATCATGCTACTAAACAGTGGAAATGGTAGGGAAGAATTGGGTGCTGCAGCTTTGATTTCTGATATGGCATCAATGAAGCCGATGAAGCGGGTTGATGCGAGGGATGATTCGATAAATGTGGGTGGAGTTGGGGATGCGAAATTGCTGGGAAAGGGTATGCAATTGGATGGTGGGGAGCCATCGCTTGCAGCAGAGATTAATGCAGAGAACATGGCTAGGCTGGAAGGGATGTCGGCAGGGGAGATCATGGAGGCACAGGCAGATATCTTGATGCTGCTTCGTATGACTAGAAAAAATGGCGTGCTTGTGCGGTTCGTATGGTCCGACAGGCGACTAGGAAAAAATGGCGCTGAAGAACACCACACCTGGGAACGCCGTGCGGTTGGCCGATGAAAAAATGGCGCACACTACGGCTGGACTGTGGCGTCAAGACTTTTGCCACCAAAATTTAAAGGGTTGTTGAGTTTAGGGTCTAATTGCTGGAGTTAATAGTTATTTTGGGCCCTAATTATTTTAGTTAAGGCCTTATTTTGAGGTATAGGGTTCTATTTTAAGGCTTCACTTTTGGAGATACTCTTAGTCGGCTTAGTCATTTTTGTTTAGGCTTTTTTTTTAAAAAAAACTAAAACCTAAATAAAGAGTGGCTTTTTAACTGATCTTTTTCAAAATAAAAAAACTATGTACCACTGCTATTTTCCTCCAAAATAACGGTATAGCACATGTCCGTTCCATCGAGTACCCAAAACAATTTTGGATCCCATTGGATCTTATCTAAACTAAAGTCAAGTGAGCCACTCAAACCAAATCAACCCAGCATTCTCTCTCTTTACATTCCCCATTTCCTCCCTCCCAAATTCAACAACACATTTTCTTTCTCCGTTCCCCATTTCCTCCTGCCAAATTCAATAGCGGTGAGCCAATTAGTCAGCGATGACAGCGGATCGAGCCGCCGGTATGCCTAATCCGCACCCTGAGTTCACCTTTGTACCTACCTCTACGGTTTTCTCACCGGATTTAGTACTCAACGAAGATGACGACATGCATGAGCGGGGCTATCACATGAAGGCAAGAGGATCGATAGGGAGCAGACGTGACGATGGCGCCGACTGTGGACGAGATGACACTCCTCTCCAGCCTCCCTCACCTCTCCATCTCTCTAGTCTCCACACAACTATCAACCTTCATGACAGGGCGACTAGCAAGGCGGCAAAGGCCAACGGTCAGTGACCAGCAGCGGAAGCGGCACGACGTGTAGAGGAGGGTAGCTACCGGCATGGCAGAGGCAGCATGGTGGAAGAAGGACACCAGTGACGGGATCCATCGGATCCTATAGTCTTCTTCGTCACTGACATGGGATTTGCTAGATACCGCGACCCCATGTCACATGTGGCTCCACTTCATTGTCACACGCACCACAAGTGACCTTGAGCGCTAGCTTCACCCCTTGGGTGAGCAAGGGGAGGAGGCGGGGTACTAGCAAGTGGCCAGGGCAAGTGCGACGGCTGCAGGTGAGCATGTTGAGGATTTTTTTTTGGTTTATTCTGATGAAACTTGATGAAACCTGTTGAAATTTGTTGGAACTTCTTGAAACCTTTGGGTTGAAACTCGGTGAAACTTGCTAAACCTTTTGAGTTGAAACTTGATGAAACCCACTTAAACTTGCTAAAACTTCTTGAAACTTGTGCGTTGAAACTTATTGAAACTTGAGTCCAAATATATAGAACTTGTTGAAACTTGGTTTTAAAACTCTCAAAATCTTGTTGTTCTCTCTCGCTCTCACACTCATGTGTCGATGGCCGCGAGAATGGCACCGCCATCACTGACATGTTCACCGTGCCCTTGGTTGTAGAGGGAGGCCGTGGCGGTGGTGGCCCAGTGGTGAGTGGTGGCGAGCGATGTGCAGCGACAAAGGGCAAGATGGCTCGGCAAGGGCCAAGAGAAAATTATGTTGGGTGGGGTGGCTAGCGGGGGAAAGAGAGCCAGTAGGGTGATGAGGCGGTGAGCTCGCCATCAACCACAAGGGAGGCGGGGACAGCGGTGGGGGCGGAGGAGGTGTGTGGAGCTGCGACCAATGTGGCGATGGAGGAGGGAGACAACGGAGGTGAAAAAGACGAAGGAGAGGGAAGAGCAGGAGGGAAGGGCACCCAGAGTCGAATGGACGATTAGATGCTATACCGTCCATATAACTAAAAGCCAAAAGATACTGGAGGGGTGCTTTTTTTATTTATTAAGGTTGGTTTTAGACCAATACCACTGAAGTCGAAGTAAAATTACCCACCTCTACCACGTATAAAAGTAGACTGCTTTTAAGCTGCTTAAGTTGAAAAGCCTAAGCCTAAAACAAACCAAGCCTTAACTGTGTTAGTGGTAGAAAAGCAGAAGTTAGGAGGGTTAGGCCTAATTTAGAATAGCTTCTGATTATATAGATTCTCGATTCTCCAAGAATTAGGCGGATGGTACCTTTTGATTCTATGTACAAATCTATTTTTGATTATAGGAGAATCTTCTTGGAGAATCAGAAGTTTTTATCCACCTAATTATTCGAGAATCTAGAATCTGCGTAATCAAAAGTTATTCCAAACTGGGCCTTAGTTATGTTGGATTAACTTATTCCATTGTTTTAATGGATTGATTTAATCTTAGGTTGAGGACTAGATTAAGTTGACACCTCCTAATAGCACAAGAGTGTTTGGCGAGTTAAACTCCTGATCCACCTCTTAACCCCGAGCCAAACAGAATCTCATGGTTTGCCTTCTCCGCCACTGCTTGTTTTTTCGCCCACTATACCACATTTCCATCAACCTCCGATGGAAGCAGTGGCAGAGCCGTCCGGGGTGGGGGGCGTGATGGGGCCTCCCCCCCCCCCGTGTTCCCGTCGGCCCATGAAAACTCTTTGTGGACATTAGATAACATGAAATGCTCAACTATGAAAAAAAAGTCTACCAGTGGTCTGCCCCTACAAGTGATCTCATACTACACGAGAAGTGGATGCATATTTCTTCTCAAATAATGCACACGGGGAATCTTTACAACGAGGAGCATGTGTATTATACAAAGCGTACATCAGAAACAAACGTAATAATTTTTCCATTGGTCAGAGCGAAAATTTTATTATTCCACTTCAATAATGCTAGCTAGTATGCGTGATGATTTTACATTCATTGGTGTTTTAATTTACTACTAGTATAGTTCAAGTGATGGTATGTGAAAGAAAATGGTAGAAGTGGAAATGTTTCTCTTTCTTCATAGTTGCGCATATATGTTGGGTCCTTTCAATCTATATATTTAAAAACAAACGGTGATATTCAAGACATCTCTTTCGTTTTAAGGATAATAAAATCCCACAATAATCCTAAATTCTAGAAATTCTCACATTAATTAGGAGAAAAAAAAAGAAGGATCTCCGCCACTGCACATCCAGCACCTGGCCTTACTCTGCTGATATGGTATGGAGCTAGGGTTCACTTTATTTTTAGACCCCCTCTTTTAGAAATTTTTGGCTCCGCCACTGGATGGAAGTTAGGGCAATTTAATATTTTGAGCACCATTATTTTTAAATGGTAAGATATCTTGCAGTGGTATAGACAGTTAGTGACACAGATAGGCCTCGGATCAACCGGACCTAGGAGCAAAACCTTTTAAGAAAATTGACCCAAAAGCTGATTTACCGAAGATATGGACCTAAGATCAGTGGGCCGGCCCAAGGCTTCATCAGCATGGGCTGGCTCCACCCTGTAGAATGTAGTTGTCTAACTCCATTTCATTTACAGTCTTTGTTAATTTCGGGTGAAGCGAGAGGGCCAGAGAAAAATTTAGACCAGTCCTTTACCATATCTATCACGCATGTCGCCATCAACAGTGTATAGATAAAGTAATCGTAAATAATAAAAGGAAAAAAAGAAAAGATTACTGCTCAGAGTTTTTTTCTCTCTCCTAGCACCTGAATTTTATTTGAAATTATAAGTAGTCATGGATCATGTTGAGAGTACCTCCATAGAATTTTGAGAAATTTGTGTTAGTTCAATGCCTAAATCAAAAGGGTAGTACGATAGCACTTAGCATTAGGTGTTCCCATCGTGACACATTATCACAAAATAGCATCTGGCGCAACCGTAAAGAACTAAAGATACCATCGTGTGTGCTTACTGATTTGACTGAAAATAGAACGATTCTGCAATCTTTATCCCTCCGTCAGAAAAAATAATTAAGACTGGCAGGATCCGGTGTGTCAGTACTTGTGTCCATCTTTTGAAATGTGTAATATTTAATTATAGAAATAAGTAAGAGCTTAAAAGTTGTTTGAATACAGTTCATGTCAACTAATCCCAAGTCCAAGGAAATTTTGGCATAGCGAAAAATCTACGCTAATTAGCATAGTATGTAAATTGTTCTCCTGATGTTAAATGCATATAGACTGCTCATGTAGTCGTTAGATATAAGAGCTAACAAAAAAATCGTAGACTAAGTTATTTAAGCCTTGATGGCGCGGTCTAGTTACCGCATGGCAGGCAAGAGCTCCAAAATTTAGTCTTGTAGGCTCTCTTCCGCGTCCAGGGACCACCGCCCAGTGAAACCTGTTGGCTCTCTTCTTGTTGGCATTGGCATCTCTTTTGCGGCACGATTTCTTTCAGGAATTGTAGTACAAGATAAGGGTTATCCTCAAATCATCCTAATGTCCTGTGTCATCTACTCTTCTTTGACAACCCTTTGTACTTCCTCCTCGGTAGCACTCTGGAGGCAAAATATTTTCAGTTGATTCAGCATGTCGCCATATTTTTTTTAATTGATAAAAGATACGACTGCACAGACCTTGATTTCTTCATGATGACTTGCATCTTCAACCTTGCGCTTCTGCAAGAGGTTGAAGAGACGAGTCAGCCAAAACATTCCTTTCAATTCATACGAGGTTAACAGCACTACAGTTGTCTACCTGCTAGGATACCACGCATGATCAAGAATTGAATCTAAATAATATCGGAAAACTAAAGGATCGCTGTAATTTATAAAGCAACATAATGCACACTAAGTCAAAAACACAGAAAGTGTACTACTCTCCATAATTATTAACATCATACATTACTTGAAAAGGTGTTGTTAGTGTATCACTGCAGTGCAGTGAAAAAGCAGAATGCCAACTGTCGGTGTACTTTGCACCGGGGTACCCTCTCCGCCGCAGAAGTGATAGGCCCAAAGAGTGGTCTGGCCCAGTTTGGCGAGAAGCCCACGTGCCCCTGGCGAAGCAACTGGCGGACACGCCCTTTCACGGGCGAAGCGGCCACGCTGACTCGACGGCAATGGGCGAAGCGCCACGTGGCACTCGCGCGGCAATGGGCGATCATGCCGCTTATCAGCGAGAAGCCCACACGGCCTCGGCGGCAATGGCGGTCACGCTTCATTGGCGAAGCGGCCACGTGGCACTGGCGGCGGCCGGGCAATCATGCGCTGCCACGGGCGAGTAGTTCGTATGGCCTTCTGGGCGGCGGGCGGATACGCCGCTGCCAGCGAAGCGGCCACGTGGCACCCTGGCGGGCAACCGGGCGATCATGCCCTGCCCGCCGGGCGAGAAGCCCATGCGGCCCTTTGGCGAGCAGCCTAGCGGTCACGCCCTGCTTGCCGGGCGAGCGGCCCACGTGGCCTATGACGCGACCTGATGAGTGGGGCGTCTGGGCCCCCTTTGTCAGGCCACGAAGGCAACCAAAGGAATGAGGGGAAGGCTTCGCCTCGAAGTTTCCCTTCCCTGGCACCTCGTGTTAGGGTCATTAATTGTAAAGGATTCAGCTTTCGACACGACGACGGCTTATTCCTCTGACGCCTCTTACCAACCCGTCGCAGGGGTGTCCTGTCCTGGGCGGACCAGGCGAGGCCTCTCACTGACATTAAATGGAGTTTGAAGGATAAGGCCACGGAGGCGTGCGTAATAAATGAGTCGTGGACCTAGAAGTTAGAATGATAGATGTAATTAATGTGTTGTAGATAAGTATAACGCCTCCTTCTCCCCTGCCCGGGTCGGCTCGCCTATATAAGGGCGTCTCGGTGCATGGAGGAGGGGGCCGGTTGGTTGACTGAAGTAGAGAACACACAGAGCAAACAGCCATTGTAATCACCCCCACATTTCCTCAACAAAGAACAAAGGCGTGAGGGCTATTACCTGAGCTTGGGGCCGAACTGGGTAAATCGCTGTGTCCACCGGTTTGCTAATTTCCGGATCCATCGTTGAGAGACATTAGGGTTTCCAGCCACGAAGATGCCCTCTACCGAATCATATCTTCCATCTAGGGAGTAGCTACTCTGTTCATTAACGAGATCTTGACAGGAGGGGGCCGGTTGGTCGACTGAAGTAGAGAACACACAGAGCAGACAACCATTGTAAGCACCCCCACATTTCCTCAACAAAGAACAAGCAGGATGTAGGGCTATTACCCAGGCTTGGGGGCCCGAACCTGGGTAAATCGCTGTGTCCACCGGTTTGCTAATTCCCGGATCCATCGTTGAGAGACATTAGAGTTTCCAGCCACGAAGATACCCTCTACCGAACCATATCTTCCGTCTAGGGAGTAGCTACTCTGTTCATTGACGGGATCTTGTCAGGCGAAATACGCCGACACCAACCAACAACAGAATTTAGAGTACTGAAGCTTCCTCCATAGAACTTTGAATGCAGGGCAGGAAAATCACGTAATGAAAAAGGTTACCTTCAACACCACATTGGATTCCTTTTCCATCCGATCAAACATGTTTGCATAGAGCTTTGCATCCCGTTTGTTACTCTCCATCTGAAGCTTTTTCAGATTTACTTGTAGTGACTTCAGATCCCTAAAAATGAAGAATGGAAAATTGAAATGACCCTACACCCTAATATGACAAGGAAAGAAAAGTCAGTCCTTACTTGTTGTTAGGGTCCAATTCCAGTGCCTTGAGTATGTCTGTCTTAGCTAATTCTAGGTCATGTGATTCAACATACGCCTGAGCTCTCCTGTACAAGGCCTTCACACTGCAAGACTCGATTTCTAGCACCTGAAATGAGGACAAGATATAACTCGCAATGAAGTTCAACCAGCACATAACATCAAACTCATGTTACGCATACCTTAGAACATAGGTTAATTGCTTGGCAAAAATCCTTCAGATTAAGACAGCATGCTGCTTGGTTTAACCAGCAGGAAACTCTCAAAGATTTAACTATCGCTTCAACTGCATCTTCAAACTGTACATCCTCATTAACATAATTAAGTGCCTGAGAGTAAACAAATCAGTGATCCATCATTTCTAAGTCAGAAATTCGAGACCAGAAACCCGTATAAACTACCTTACTGTACTTTTTTGCAGCCCGTTGAAACCTGCCTATCTTGAACAAATCATTGCCTGCCACTTTCGATTTTTCTGCAGCTTCCAATTTTTCATGGGAACTCATCTCCCATGATTCTTTTTCCTGTCACATTGGAACCAGAGGTCCAGGACTGTACAATAAGTAGAGGATGGGAGGGGATAAAGTCTAAATCAGACTGGATGATACCTTTGTGAAGTTTATCAGTTCCACTCCATATATCAATGTAGAGCAAGGAGGTATTATTATTAACTGCCTTTGTACTTCCATATCTCCAAATCCATATTCAAATTTCACCGTGACTTCAGCGAGTTCACCCTTCACCATTGTTGCCACTGCGCTGTCTAATCCAACTGTTACCTGTTCTGCAAGCGAAGCACAATGACATGACCATAATAGCAACATAGTACCAGTATATTTAATATAAAGGACACAGGAACGTAGTGAAACTCCAATATTTTCCAGCAACGAACTAAAATTGACCAGCTGAGCCACACTTAATATAGGAATATAGCATTGACAAGGCAAATCAATATTAGAGTACTCTGCAGTATTTCAAAGGTACATATATGTGCATCTAATGTTTGCACCAGAGCGTTTGAGGTTCCAATATTTCTGAGAGGAATCGTGAAAGGACTACAGAACAGATGCTATTGTGAAGAAAAGTACCACATCCACACTTTAGGTCGTTTGTTGACATGGTTCTAATCGTATTTACAGTAATATAATTAAAAAGTTTCAAATAAGTCACCTTCATCTATGACAAATTCAAAGGGTTCTCCATCAAATCCAAACTTCTCAAAGACAGTACCATCTTCTAGACTGCCAGTGTATCTAACTGAAAGAGAAGTTAGAACTGGCGTTAGCGAGAGATCAGATAAACAACAATGCATTCAATCGCATCAACAAGCAGCAGAATACTTACTACAAACAGTCTCTCCATCACGTGGGGTGCGAATACCATCACCAGACTTTAACGTCTTCTTCATTACCTTCAAGTCTCCTGTAACATCAACTACTGGCTTCAATGAAACTAATTCCACATCCATATTCACTGCAGCATTTGGTGGAACAGCAGAAAATTGGTTTTTAGCAGCTCTTCCTTGCTCCCCAAATGCATCTGTAAGTGGCTAATAGGTGGAGTTAGGTAAACTGCAAGGCATATATTCTACGGATAATTAAAAAAAAGACATGCAGGGAAACAAGAATAACAATGCACAGCCACAAATCTCATGGGTTAGCAAGGCCTTGGAAAGGTCAGGCTTGGCATGTGCACATGCATCACATATATCGAGATGCTAGTTTTTAGAACCAAAGGGTAGAAGCCCTGGCTCCATTTTATATAGAATGGAGTGTAAACAAAGTCAAGGCCTTATGGCCACCACCGTTTACAGCCCAACATACCCAAAACGCGGACACGGTTACCTGGCCACCTTAAATTTTACATAGCTTTTGAGATGCTATTCATCTAGATAATCAGAAAGATCTCAAAGGTCTTGAGCTGAATTAGCTTTTTGACTTCTAAGTAAATACTTGCCAAATGGATTTGATGGAATTACATGACGTGACTACGTGGACAGATTAGTTGCATTAGGAGGTGGAGTCAATCCTAATAGAATGATGGTAGATTATGAGGACAGTTAGCAAGAACAGATGTCTGTGTATAATGGGGGAAAACAAAGAAAATGACAAGACATCTCTAATTTTTACACATTTGACAGGTGAAACGTACATTGTGGCTGCACCATTACAACAGCTCTCTCTGCTTCCTTCATTGTTTTTAGCAGCTTTGGCAATGCTGGACAAAGGTGTCCTGAAAGTAAAACAGAAAATGGATTGAATCTCCATCACAATTATAATGTTAAAGTATACATCTTCCCCTCCAGTATAAGTTTAAAAAACAAACTTGAGAAAAGCTTACAATGCAAGTTACCTTCGTTAACATAAAATGTCAATCCTTCTACTGGAGATTCTTCAACTATCGACTCATCAAGTAGCTTGATTTTGTACTTGACTGTGTTATGGAGAGAACACAACTATCATTACAGGATACTAATGATTAATGAATAAAAGCACCTTAGTATTCAACTAGAATTTCTGTTGAAAAGATCAGTCATGGAATATGCACCTGTAACTTCATCAAGTTCTTCCGTTTGTCTATTTCCTCCAGTTGACAGAATTTTCTTAACAATTCCACCATCCCTGTAGATATCTACCACTGTCAGCCATGATAAGAGCTCTACCTCAAAATGTAGCTCAGAACCAGGAGGAACACCCAGAGCACCCGAATGTCCATAACTCAGAGGAGGAATCACAAATAGTGATTTCTCCCCTTTCTTCATTGTACAGATTCCGTGTTCCAGCCCCGCTACCACATCTCCTAATTGAGGGAAATCAAATAAGAGCTACTTTAAGTTACGAATAAAGTCCTTAACTAGAAATCCAGAAAATATCCTATCAACTTTATTATATTCAAGCTAAAGATAATGTTAGTGGCTTAGTGCTCTGCAGGTTTATGTTTGATTTTTTCCTAAAAAACATAAAGACAGGGTCTCTGCCTTTTCTAATGCAATAATGATGTAAATGTGCACAATCAAGTACCTGGAAGAGCAAATATTAATGAAAAGAAGGTTATCATAGCAATGATAGCGTACTGCTAATACAATGAACAAAGCATAACTTCTTTGGGGAGTAAAATTAATAGAACAGCATGAAAGTAATGGGTACTCAAATGGTTTCACACAATCAGTAATCGAAGATCCAATTAATCAGGATAAAAGTTTTGACTGCTTCATGTTGAACATTGCATCATCATTTTCTTCCTTCTATGCAATACAACATCAATGAAAATTCTACGTACAGAAGGCCACCCCTCTCCACTACTACAAACAACTTCACCAATGTGAAATATGATGGTTGTCACCACTACAGATAACAGAGAAGTTGTAGCACAAACTGTACAAGTCTACCGCAATTATGTTGGATATATACTACAGACGCAAATATTTAAATGACTTGTAAAATTGCAGCTTGTTCCAGTACTATGGTACATACATCTCTCGTTTCCACAAATGGAGGCGCTCGTGCAAACAAGTAGAGCATATAAACCAATTTAATTGGTGATGAGTTGTAACGGAAACAAAAGAGGTAGCAGCAACTGAACGCTTCTCAGTTTCAGTAATGGAACTGGGACATCTTGTTAGATGTCCTGTTGATCTAAAAAAAAGAGGTAGCAGCAAGGGAAAGCGAACCCTCACCGCTGCCGAGCTTGATCGTGCGGGGCTCTCCTCCTCCGTCCCTCGTCGACGCGAACAGAGTGCCGTCTGGGAGCGATCCAACGTAGTGCACTGCAAAATCGAATCCAAACACCGTGATGCATTGGAAGTTCGAGGCGCGGCCAATAGATTGAAACGGTGCGGCGGGGGAGAGGGAGTGTGTCAAGTGAAGGGACCTGTGACCTCGTCGGGGGCCACGGGCGTGGCCCAGCCCTGGCCGACGCGGAGGAGGCGCTTGCGGATGCCCGACGATCCGAGGGCGCGCTCCTCACCGACGTGGAGCGGGGGCGCCGACTGGATCTCCTCGCCGGCCTCATCTTCATCGGATGAGGACGAGCTGGCGGCGGCCGCCATCGCCGCCGCCGAAGAGAAGGTGAGGCGGGATGAGCGGGCCATGGGGAACGGTGGAGAGGTGCCTGAATTCCAGAGGTGTCACTGCCGCCTGCGAGGTGTCACTACCGCCTGCGCCTATTGCGCGCCTCAATCGAAGTTTCTCGGTCCCCAAGTAGGCGAGTTGCAGTTTTGCCCGCAATAGATTTTGCTTTTACAAATTTATTTCTAAGCATTTAAATGTGCTATAAAATACATGCCGTATCTTTTTTTTTTCGATATGGATTATAAGTTGGAATGGGGGCCTGGTATAGATCCTAAAAAGCAATTTGAAACGCGGGAATTTCATAGAGATTACATGGGAAGCTGTTACAATTTTCATATGAGTAATAAGTACGTCTTACAAATGGCAACATATCCTGTGCACACAAGTCTTCTCGTGTACACACCGTGCACACTAACTAACAAAAGTCATAGAAAATTCTGAAAAAAATTGTAGATGTACTTCATAGATTACTCTACCTATGTATAAAATTGTAGATTCAAATTCATTATATATCAAGAGTTACAAAAAAGAGAAAATTCTGACAAGTTTATAGAGTTTAAACTTGTTAGAATTTTATCTTTTTTGTAATTCTTGATATATAATGAATTTGATCTTGAAACTTCATACATATGTAGAGCAATCTATGAAGTACATCTACAATTTTTTTCAGAATTTTTTGCGACTTTTGTTAGTTGGTGTGCACGATGTGTACACGAAAAGCCTGTGTGCATATGATATATTGCCATTACAAATTGGCACTACTAAAACTGGCCAAGATTCGGTTGCCACCCACGTGTTTGTGTACCGAATCAAATTTAAAATTTAATAGTAAATCAAAATGACTATTGGACCTGGAAAAACACTTTTGAAATCCTCTGTATATCCTGTACTAGTCTAAAAAAACTAGTACACACAGCAGAAATGTTATCACAACATATCCAACGTATTTTTATTAATAATCAAAGTTTACAATAATTATGGCACGCAGACCAAATAAAAGATTATAACAGAAACAAAATAAAACCAATAGTAGAACTCAATAGATTCGCCAGAGGCAATCAACTGGGGCAGCGGTCTAATTATCTTGATCCTCACTATCGTAGAGATACTCTAAAAAGATAGAGTAAGCAAGAGTAAGTACAAAAGTACTTCTCAAGTCACACAATAAATGCAGTATCAATAAAGGGTCACAAAGGAAGGCATAATATGGTTCATTTGAGCATAAAGCAATATTTCAAATACAATAATTAATTTTCAATGCATAATTGATATGGTAAAAACTGAGTTTTAATCTAATTTTTAGCACGGGCTCCAACCCAGAGTTTCATCTCAAATTTCCCCATGTGGACTCTCTCCACGTATAAACCACTTTTCTAAAAATATTTTGAAATTTAAAGTCTAGTCTGTGAAAGGCTTACTCGACATGCCTATGACCGCGGACGCGACTAATCAATTAGTTTTACACTTTGGAGAGGTTATACAACTTTACCCACAAGACATGATTATCTCCTTTTGTCCAAATGCACACTTTCTTTGGTGTGTCGGCAGAAAAAATCATGACAAAATTCCTATAAAACTCCATCCACGTAATCATGCCCACAAGATTTCACCACTAGTAGGGTTAAAACCGCCCAGTCCAGAAGCCCTCTCTTGTGCCGAGTGGCAGCCTTACACCTACTGCCACTTTCAACCTAATGGCACGACTATCCATAGTATGTCGCAAAACGGATAGCTAGGTCTGTCCCATTTCAGACTTGTGGTAGTACGGTAAGGCTTTACATTCAACGTAATACAGACCGGTCCTTAATTGACTAGGCAAGCTTTCACAATCCTTGTGCCTCATGCACCCACCACTCAACTGTTCTCACCCGGTCTAAACCATATTTTCACTTTCTTTTGAATAACAACATCTTTCATAACATCCCATGGTGCACCGACACCAAGTATAACTTTATTTTTAACATAATCTTGTTTTGACATAAATTCCCCAAAAGTCATAAATTCATGTCTAAGCATGTCTAAGCTATTTACTATATAGCATTAGTTAATACTACAATAATGTATCAACCAGTGATATTTTGCTCTAAGGTGATAAGGTATGAATATTTCAAAGTCAATTGAGGTCATAACAATTAGGAGTAACTAATCATTAAAACTGGGATTTAAATTACATTGATAAAACTATGCATGCAATAATTTAAATCAAAATATAATTTTAAATTCTAAGATCAACATGTTCAAGGGTGTGACTTGTTTTGGACGAAGGGTTGAAGTTCGGGATTGTCGACCGCAAACTCCTCCAGCTCTCCGTAATCTATACACGAAAGATAACTCCAAATCAAATAAAATCCAAATAAATTTAATAAAATAACAAACTAACATAAATAAATAATTTGATATTTTAGATGAATTTAAAAAGAAAAACAGAACAAAACGGAGCTCAAATGGACGAAAACGGGCTCCCGAAAGTTTAAAAACAAGTTGGAATCTATAAACTGTAGGCTACATCCAGGTCTATAAAATTCCTTCTATCTCTTGGTGTGATATTTGTCTGATGTGCCTTATTACTTTATTTACTTTAAGTTGAGAAATTGAAGTGCTTATTGGCTCTTCAGTGCAAATTCTACCATGGTGTTATGGCCGGCTGTGATCGGGTCTTTATAAGACGCCAGGTGGGCCGCTAAAAGCGGAATCCTTAAGCGGTACAGATGATTCTGCGTCTCCTTTAGGCAATTTGTTAGTTGGAAGGAGGGGAGATATAGAATCTGTTGTTGGTTAGGAAAGAGCAGGAAAATAGGATCTGTTGGCATGCATGCGGAAGGGAGGAGGATAAGAGGAGGAGAGGAAACCAGAGAAGGGACTTTTGGCTAATTTGCATCCAGAACAAGGCGGTGGCTCCGACAACAGCCTTACCCAAGGCGCCGGCCGCGACGGTGAGTTCTTCAACATCCGACTGCGACCGGACTCGTAGTGAACCCGAGCTTACGAGTTGGTGCATTCATCTGTACCGGCTTGTAACAATTTGGTATCAGAGCCTGACAATCCGGAGAGGAGGAGTAGCGGCGGGATACAGATGGAAGGAAGGGTTGCTGGCCTTGAGGAAGAGATGAAAGGGATGAAGGCGGACATCCAGGAGTTGAAGGGAATGTTCGGAGAGATGATGAGGATGTGGAAGGGCAAGCAACCGGTGGGGGAAGAGAGGGAGTTGCCGGCGGCTGATCCTAGGGTCACGGACCCAAAAGAGGTGATCGAAGTGGGCGCCATTGGGCCTCGCAGAACGCACGGCGAGGGAGGCAGCCGTGTGGGAGGAGGAAGGCTGCATGGTGATCACCACCAAGTGCGGCGAGGAGGCCATGGCCGTGCTGAGGAGGATGATGATCGCCGTTGGTTACCTCGTCTTCCACGATTTGATCTTCCGGAGTATGACGGCCAAGGAGACCCATTAAGTTGGCTACGCCGGTGCGAGCGCTATTTCCGCGTTCACAAGATAAAGGAGGAGGAGTGGGTTGAAATTGCGGGACTGCATCTTTCCGGAGAAGCTCAGGATGTGTTGGATAATTGGCAGGAAGAAGAGCCATGGATCGCGTGGGAGGATTTTTATGAGGCTTTCATTCAGCGGTTCACGCGACATTCCAGCGCGGGACCACTAGGAGATTTGGCCAATTTGAAGCAGGAGAGTCAGAGTGTGGATGAATATGCACGGGAATTCCAGAGGTTGCTGGCGAGAGTTCCGAGGATGCGAAGGGCTGACCAAATTGAGATGTTTGTGGCAGGACTATCCAGGGCGTTGGGAGCGGAGGTCCGCAGGGAACGTCCACACGATTTAGCGGAAGTTGTCAGGGCTGCAAGAGAGGCGGAGGCCAGGAAGGAAGCTTGGATTGCGGAGGCTGTCCAGAGTTGGACGCAGATGGGGCGCGGAAGGGGAATTGTACCTTGCGTGTGGGGCACTTCGGCGGTGAGTGCAAATCTGTCTGATGGAACAATGGCAGCCGGACTAGGGGCAGGAATAGGGGCTATCAATACCCAAGCCGCAAGCAGTAGGCCTTCAGGGGGAGTTCTGGTGTCCACCAAGGGAGCAGCACCAGGAGGGGGAAGTTCGAGCAATGGTCCTGGGCGTGCTACACCTGCAGTCAGCATGCAAAGCACGGCGGCTACAACTCCACATAGGCTACGGTTGACAGCCGACCAGTTAGCCGAAAGAAGGGCAAAGGGGCTTTGTTATAACTGCGACGAAGTCTACACTCGCGGTCACAAATGTAAACGGTTGTTTTATTTGGAAGTGGAGGAGGAAGGGGAAGCAGAGAATGAAGGAGAGGAGCTAGAGTCGAAGATCGCAGTTGAGGCGGCGTTGTCCATGATTGCAGCGGTTGGACCAAAACAAGGGGATACAATGCAAGTGGAGATTGAAATGGAGGGAAAGAAGTGGTTGGGACTGATATACAGTGGTAGCACACATAATTTCATTAGTGCCTATGCCGCACGGCAGTTGGAGAAGGAAGGGAAAGTGCGGGCGGAGGTGAGAAGAAATCAGCGAGTCAAGGTGGCCGACGGTTGGCACTTACCGTGCTTAGGTAGCCTAGAAGCTGAATTCACCATCCAAGGCCGCCGGTTTGTGGCCCCATTCACGGTGTTGCCTATTGACTCCTTTGACATGATATTGGGGGTTCAGTGGTTGAAGACGTTAGGTCGAGTGTAGTGGGATTTCGGCAACCTGACCATGGAGTTTGAGGAGCAGGGGGAGGTAGTGAAGTTGCAAGGTTTAGGTAGGAAGCAAAAGGCAAGGATGATGCAAGTCAGTATGGAGGGAAGGCAATTGTTGGAGGCACTCTTGGTCTCATATGCGGATGTGTTTGAGGAACCTCAGGGGCTGCCACCGGCCCGGGCATGTGACCATCGAATTCCGTTGGAGGCGAGGACAGATCCAGTAGCAGTGCGACCTTATAGATATCCATACCGCCAGAAGGATGAGATAGAAAGACAGTGTGAGCAGATGCTAAGACAGGGTATCATCCGACCGAGTCATTCTCCTTTTTCGTCACCAGTCTTGTTGGTGAAGAAGGCGGATGGGACTTGGCGATTTTTCGTGGATTATCGCCGGTTAAACGTGAAGACGATCAAAGATAAATTTCCAATTCTTGTGATAGAAGAGCTCTTGGACGAATTGGGAGGGAGCCCGATACTTCACTAAATTGGACCTGCGGTCGGGGTATCATCAAGTCCGCATGAAGTGCTTCAGGAATTCTTGCGTAAGTTCATGCTGGTTTTTTTTGATGACATCTTAATCTACAGTAGGACAAAGGAGGAGCACAAGGAGCATGTGGGAGCAGTCTTCGCTAAACTGAGGAAGCACCGTTTGTATTTGAAGAAGTCGAAATGTGCTTTTGTGCAAGAGAAGATTGGATATTTGGGCCACCTCATTTCACATTCGGGTGTGGAAGTCAACCCAGCCAAAATTCAAGTGGTGGAGGAGTGGCCGCGCCCATCTACCGTTATGGAGTTGCGGGGATTCTTGGGTTTGGCCGGGTATTACCGGAGGTTTATCAAGGATTACGCCAGTATTGCGGATCCACTGACGGCACTTTTGAAGAATGGATTTGGGTGGAACTCGGCAGCAGAAGAGGCCTTCGGCAAATTGAAGGGGGCTTTAATTTCAGCTCCCGTGTTACAGATGCCACATTTTTCGCTGCCCTTTGAGGTGGAATGTGATGCGTCAGGCACTGGCATTGGGGCCGTGCTACAACAACAGGGACATCCGGTGGCTTATTTCAGTAGGAAGTTGGCGGAGCATCATCGGAAGCTTGCCGCCTATGAGCGAGAACTTATTGGATTGTCCAAAGCAGTTCGTCATTGGCGGTCGTACCTTTGGGGGCAAGGATTCACAGTCCGAACAGATCATGGGAGCCTCAAATTCTTACTCGAACAGGCATTAATCACTCATCCACAACATCATTGGTTGAGTAAGTTGATGGGCTTCGATTTTCGGGTTGAATACAAGCCAGGCAAGCACAATAACGCAGCCGATGCGCTGTCCAGGACCCCCGAGGAGGTGAGGGAGTGTGCTGCGGTATCGGTTGTGCAGGATACGACTCGTGATCAATGGCAGGAAGTGCTGAAGAATGATCCGGCAGTCCAACAAAAGGTGATGCAAGTCACAAGTAGTGCAGCTGATCCCCGCTTCAATCACATGCCACCAAGCATTCACTGGGGGGTCAAAGAGGGGCTGGTTTACAGAGAAGGGAGGTTGTGGGTGCCAGGGGCATCCCCCTTGGTAGAACTCATGATCGCGGCGGTGCATGACTTAACACATGAGGGCAGTCAAAAGACTCTTCATCGCCTTCGGCTTTGTATTGGTGGGATCATCAGAAAGAGACTGTGAGGGAGTTTGTGGCGAAATGTGCCGTCTGTCAGCAGCATAAAGCAAGCACCCAAGCCCCAGCCGGTCTACTGCAACCCCTGAACATTCCCCATCAGGTATGGGCCGATATCTCGATGGATTTTATCACTGATCTTCTGAAGTCCTAGGGTAAGACAACATTATTGGTAGTGGTCGACCGTCTTTCCAAATATGCACATTTTCTTCCCCTTACTAGGCCGGCAACAGCATCAGCAGTAGCAAAGTTATTTTTTGACCAGATTGTGAGGTTACATGGTATACCAGAATCAATTGTTTCTGATAGAGATCTGGTGTTCCTTAGTGCATTTTGGCAAGGGCTCTTCAAGAGGAGTGGTACGACCTTGCTGCTCTCCACAGCCTATCATCCGCAGACGTACGGGCAAACAGAGGTTGTTAACAGGACTATTGAAATGTATTTACGGTGCTTGGCGGCGACAAACCCTTCTTCATGGGCACAATGGGTTCCTTGGGCGGAGTATTGTTACAATACATCCTTCCATTCCGCCCATCGTCTCACCCCATTCGAGTTGGTCTATGGGCGCACACCACCACCGCTGCTACCATACCAACAAGGCTCAACAAGTATTGATTCAGTGGATTGCACTCTGGTGGATCGGGATGCTCTTCTACAGCAAGCCAAAACTCACCTGTTGCAGGCTCAGAATCGGATGAAGCAGTGTTATGATGGTAAGCATCGCGAAGAGAGGTTTGAGGTGGGCTCCTGGGTGTGGCTCAAGCTCCAACGGCACCGGCAACAATCCGCTCGCGGTCAGTCCTCATGGTCCAAGTTGTCCCCTCGTTTTTATGGGCCTTCTCAGGTGCTCCAGCGAGTCGGTGAAGTGGCCTACAAACTGGAGCTTCCGGAGAGCTCCAAAATTCATAATGTATTCCATGTCTCACTGCTTAAGCGATTCAAGGGAATTCCTCCGGTACAAGTGGTGGATCTTCCGGTCGAACTCCTGCCTACGGCTGAGGCCGATCGACCTAAACCATACAAGTTGCTGGCTCAGAGGTTCATTGATGGTCATCGCCAATTCTTAGTGCACTAGACAGGGGAGTCGGTAGAAGAGGCAACATGGATGGATGCGATTGTTCTTTGGCGTTCATTTCCTGATTGTAAGCTTGAGGACAAGCTTAGTTTCGAGGGAGGGAGTGATGTTATGGCTGGCTGTGATCGGGTCTTTATAAGACGCCGTGGGCCCGCTGCTTAAAAGCGGAATCCCTCAGGCGGCTGCATGATTTCTACGTGTCCTTTAGGCAGCCGGCTGTTAGTTGGAAGGAGGGGAGTTATAGAATCTGTTGTTGGTTAGGAAAGACCAGGAAAATAGGATCTGTTGGCATGCATGCGGAGGGGAGGAGGATAAGAGGAGAGGAAACCAGAGAAGGGACTTTTGGCTAATTTGCATCCAGAACAAGGCGGTGGCTCCGACAACAGCCTTACCCAAGGCGCCGGCCGCGACGGTGAGTTCTTCAACGTCCAGCCTGCGACCCGGACTCCGGCCGGGAACCCGAGCTTACGAGTTGGTGCATTCATCTGTACCGGCTTGTAACACATGGGGCATATTTTACCACTTACCAATTATGTCTGGTGTAAGGAGTCTTACTAGATGTCAAACATAGTTCATTGTGGCTAGGATTTTGAGAGATCGTCCTGAAATTGAACTGAATAAATGCGGATAATTACGCTTTTGCGATTATCAAGGAGCTGCTGGTAGTGTGGTACTAGAGTCCATTGGCTTCATGTGGATCCTATTCCTGCTGCATAAGAGCTTAGCAAGTATGCATGTCCATGTGTAATGTGTGATAATTGCTCCATAAGTTCTTTTTGTAAGGTTGTTTGATAAGTTAACAAAATGCCAATTGAGCACTGGCAATATCTGCAGAAAGAAACTAGTAGTATACTTTCTTTATCTTCAAGTTGCTGTTGCCTTTCCCTTCCACAACCTTCGCCAGTCAAGAAGCAATAATGTAATTTGGCTGGCTGTACATGATGAATTAATCTTGAGGTTGTTGAGCATATCAAAATTATAAGTAATCGAACTAACTGATTTTGTCTGTTTTTATTTTGTCGATGTTGGAGGCATATCTAGTGCATATCCTCTCAATGCATCCCATGCACCCTGGTGTCAATGACTTCTAAAACAAATTTAGAATTTGCTTTTGTACAGGGTGAACTGTTATATCAGGTGGTAAAATTTTAAACTAAATCAACAGATGAAATCATGAAAAAGAAAAACATAAATTATGGATTAAATGTAATTTCTACTATATTTACTATGTTTGGAATATCTGTATTTCTTCAGTCTCTATTATGCATTGGTTTTGGGGTTGAAATTTTTTCATGCTGTGGAGCACCTCTCCCTCCGTCTAACCTGATTATTCAAAAAAATTTGGAGTCCCTGAAGGCCTGGGTGCACGAAAAGGAGGGATGTGCATTAGACGTTGGTGCAGAGTTACACTAAAACTATGCTTACGTGTCATTGGTGCTGCCATTTCACTCTGTTTTCAGAATGATGCAGAACAAAACATGTCCCAGCAGGTAAAGCTAAGCCCAGTTCTTGCAGATTGTGGAAGCTAGAGCAGTGCTCATGCAACATTTGCAACACCAGTCAAAGCTTGAAACAAAGCAACTATGTTGTTATAAAGATGATTTTGGAATGCATTCAGGAGAGGACACCTCAAATGTTTTGCAAGGCGATGAGGAAGATGTGTCTTTCAGTGACTTGGAGGATGACGATGATCCAAAATGATTCTAGTTCCAGGCCAACTTCAACCTGTATGTTGGAAACTGGTCTTTACTATTGTACATGGAAATGGAGAAGTTGAAATTGTTTGTCAATAGAATGGAGAAGTTGAAATTGTTTGTCAATAGAATGGAAGCTGTACAGTGAAAAGAGAGCAGAGAAGTTGAAGTAGTTTAGGGTGTGTTTGGCAGGGATTCAGCTTCTTCAGATTCGTGAATCTGGTGAAACTGAAAATTTTAGATTCACCAGATTCGTGAAGTTGAAGCTGTGAGTACATTAAGAGTGTTTAGATAGATCATCTTGTTTACATTTTAGACCAAAAATATAAACTTAATTCACTTTATTTTAGACTACAAGTTTCAGATTTCAGGAGAAGCTGGAATCTGGAGCTCTACCAAACAGGTCCTTAATGTAATGGAGAAGTTAAAATTGTTTGTCAATGGAATGGAAGCTGTACAATGAAAAGAGAGCGGCTTTATTTTGGTTCTAAGCTGCCCGGTTGGATGCGCTGTGACCATATAATGGGGGTGCTACGTTCCACCATCATTACGGTTTGTAATTTTATTCACAAGCTGTGTACATAAGCATTCGTGATGTTACAAGCACAGTAATGAAGTATCATTCGTTGATTGGTTGCTCAAAAGGATTGCACATAAGTAATACAGAGCAGAATGGTCTGGAGAACTGTACTTGCAACGACCACATGCTATACTTCTACGGAAGAAACTAGCGCTCTGACGTCTGATTACTGTTCATCTCATCGGACGTCTTTTCCAGCATTTTTTTTGCCGACGCTTGCAACATTCGTTTACTGTAGCGCATTTTACTGTTTGTCAAAGGAAAATGTTTCATGCGGTGTAAAGAAATGTTGCCCGAGTTAAAAAAAATGTTGCAATGTGTCCGAAAGTTTTGGACGTCGGGACTAAAGTCATTCCATACTTCTATGTACAAAAATGTACTGCTTTTTGACTACACCCCGCATCCAAGAAAGCACTGGAATGGAGATATCAATAGAAACAGCCATGCATAGCAACAGGTGAATTGGTCTGGCTAACAGTTTCTAAGACCTGATGTAGCCAAAGTTCTTTGAGAGCTTCCCAAGATGCGCCCACAGAAGGCTCCCTAGGGACGATCTCGGCCTCTCCTGGCCCTGCACCGCGGCAGCGGATGGAGCCGGCACGCTGGTCTTCCTCACCGGCGGCCATCCAGGCGCGCCCTGACCACGTTGAGCGAGATGCCCATCTCGGCGACCCTTGTTCGCACCGCGTGCAGCACCTCGGCGCGCACCTCACCGCCGGAGTCCGTGACAAGGTGAAAGGTCCCAATGGCCTCGTCCTTCTGCCTCTTGAGCTCGATGCTCAGCAGCGACAGGCCGTGTTCCCGCAGCATCCCGGTGAAGTCCGACAGCAACCCCGACCGGTCGGTGGCGCGCACCTCCACTCTCACACCCTGCAGAAACATTGCCACGGCATTTCAGCGAATCGCTCCGACAAACGTACATGAACTGAATGGAGAGGGATGGTTAGAGCACATGAGAGGCCCTCCGCTCCACCGCGGCGACCAGGCACCGCGAAACCTTCTGCCGCTCTGCGTTGCTGTCGACCGTGCGCCCGTCCTTGTGCCGGATGTAGTATTCCTGCGTCCATGACCGGCCGCAAGGACGGCAATGTCAGACTAGGCAGTGAGTGCAGTATTCTTGTTTAATATCGACGTGACATGGGCGCATGATCACATACACAAGGACGATTCAGCATGTAGTATGTGTGTACCTGAATGGCGAGAGGGCCCTGGGATCCGATGGTGGCGTGGAAGACGACGTACTGCATGTCGGTGAGCGCGCACACCGTGTCGAAGAGCAGCTTGGGGCGGTCCCTGCTCGTCATCTTGACGACGGCGTAGCCCCTCTCCTCCCAGCCGTCGATGGTCACGCGCGTCTCTGTGGGGCGGGTCGTCGTCGTCGCCGCCTTGTCGCACATGGTTAAGAGCTCCTCGTCGACAGGCGTCGGGGCGGGGCCGGACTCGTAGTCCCGGTCGTCGTGCATCAGCTGGTGCAGCCGGCGCTCCGTGTGGACGCGTCCCTGCACCGGCGCCGACATGCACACCCAGTGCCGCTCCCCAGGCATGTTCTCGCGCACGTCCACTACGGCGTTCACCAGCCGCTCGATGCGCGCCCACCGGCTCGGGTGGAGCCCCGCCCCCGCGCCGTCCGCGGCGGACATTGTCACGTAGAGCACCCCCGCGGCGCGGCCGCTGTGTGTCCACGCCTGACCGGACGCGACGTGGCATCCGTGATCCACGAGCACCTGGGCGATCGACGACAAGAGCCCCGGCCGGTCGTGCGCCGTGAACTCGAGCGCAGCGCAGTCCGACACGTCCGGCTCGCCCGGTCCGATCACGTTGCCGAGGCACGTGGTGAACCTGGGTGACGGGCCATTGCCGTGCAGGTGGAACGGCACGAGGGCTCTCTGGATGAACTCCGGCAGAGAGGGGTCTGTCAGCTTGCGGCCGATCTGGTCTGTCACATGGAACACTGCATTGCACAGCATTGGAAACCAATCAAGAAAACAAAATTTTGAAACATTCCATGGCATCAAACCATTTATTCTCCTCCAAGGAAGGTCACGATGGACGATGGAATCAATGAAGAAAAGGAAAAGGAAGAAGAAGCAGTTCTAGCCATCCATGAGCCAGCCGCCATCTGAGGAGATGTAGGACTTGGAGATGACGAGGTCAAGATCGGTGAGAAGCTGCACCATCTCCAGCAGCACGCCGTCCCGGTTCACGCTATCAACCTAGAACAAGAATCAAACCGAACACACGGAATCAAACAAAAAGGAACACATCTCGATTCATTCTGCTCGTGTCTGGTCCCGTCTTCAGAGCAAACCTTAACGAGCGTGCAGTCTTCGCGCGTCTCATTGTCGATGACAACCCTGCAACCATGCATAGCGCGTCACATCAAGATATCAACCCACACTTCTCAAGAATTGATTCGATTCAGGATGAGACAATCGAGAATTGCGCATGGAAGAAGAGAATGCATGCGTACCCTGGGGTGCCGAAGCGGTCGAGGACCGGATCGAAGTCCGGCTCGAAGTACGGCCCTGACACGTACTTCATCGCCAAGATGAGAGAAAGGCACTCGGGCTTCCGCAAGCGCGTGGCTTTCACGGACGCAATCGCTGCCTCAAGAGCAGAGCCTTATCTTTTCTTGGTCTTATTTATCTCCTTTGGGACGGGAATCCTAGTGGAATTCAGATACGGTAAGAAAATTAAAACAGATCCAATCTGAAACGGAGCAAACCGGAGAGGAACAACACGAGGAAAGCGCCCCATGTTCACATGTGCGGCGAATCGCTGGCGCTGACGAGCACAGCAAGAATTGCATACGCGGGACGTAATCACATGACGGGATTTCCAGCCGCTTCTGGGCCCGGCTCCGGATCGAATAGAACAATAAAAAAAGTATCTCTTTTTATTGTTCTTGAGATCGAAGTCGACGAACAGAGCAGCCGATTATATAGGAAGAGGAGGAGATTACCTCGGATTTTGAGAGGAGGCGAAGAGAAAAGAGAGGTAGGTCACGTGCGGGAAGCCTGATTTGTGCATCTTCGATTTTTTGCTTTGCGCTCTCTCTTTCTGCAAATCTGCGAATGGGCGGCGTTTTAGGATTCGAGTGAAGAGCGGGAACGGCCGCCGCACCACGTCGGACGGGCTAGCGGGCACGTGGCGGAGGCAGGTTGCCACCGTAGCCTTTGTCCGGTTGATCCTATATTGGTGCTAATTCAGCCACGTAGTTAGTTATTATTGCGCCAAAAAATATGACGAAGGATTGATCGGGTTAAAGAGGTTTAGATTGGTTTGTGGCGTGTTAACCGATTTGATCATACAATTGGTAAGATAGATAGAAAATATACGTTCAAAGCCAATCTAATGTGATAATAGACAAATATCTAAATAGCTGCTAGAAACCGATTAAATTAAAGGTAGATTTAAACAGTCGATTAGGGCTAGTTAGATGGTAAAAGGTAGATTTTTCTGAAAAAAGCAATACACAATAAGAACGGAGAAAATCAAACATGACATAATCAAGAATGACCAACAATCGGCGATGTGTAACTTTATTGATCAAAATCGGATTACAAGGGAGATTCTAAATTATAGAGCTACTACTAATTGACAGAAAAGTAAATAAAAAGTAGATGTGAGTTTTTTGATTGGTTGGGTTATTTGTTTTACTCACCTTGGATCTTTTTTTATAATTCATCGGCCGATCTTATCCTTTTTTTAATGCGTTGCCAACCATGACCCGTATCGGCCTCTGTACAGATACAATTCTATCTTTGAATCAATATCGATCATAATTCTATCTTTAACTTAATTTTTCCTCTTTTATTTAACCAATACCGGTCATAAATATTTTTTTATCCTTAGCCTGATAAACTGATCATGCCTTGCTAAATTCTGGCGCTAACAGTTATAAAAGATCATTTTGCTTGTGATTGCACAATCTGTTATAATCCTTCTGTCCAAATTTATAAGGTATATTTTTTCTTAACATGTAGACCAAGTACATATTGAACATGATTAAACTATCCTAATTATTATCTCTAAGGACTATATACAATACATATATGTATGTAGAATTGTAGAGTAAAGCTAGATGTTTATTAGGGGAACAGGGGAAATGTTATATTAATTTTGTATTGAAACGTGGAATACATCTTAATTTATAAATAAAATCATTAAAAAATATGTAATATATTTTTAGACGTAGTATAAGAAGTACCAAAATTACCACTTATCATTTTGTATGTGGCCTTGTGATTTGGTAGAATTCCACGTTCCCACTGGTTTAGAGGGTTTAAAGCTTTAAGGGTTGGGTGAGCAAGGCTACCTTTCTGTCGGAAATCCTATGCCTAAATGCTATTTGATCAAGAGGGCTAATAAAGTTATGTTCCTAGTTATAGAGAAAATTTCACCCGAACCTTACGACTCTACCCTCGCCTTTACCCAAATCTCATGATTGATTCTTGAGGGACTCTAGGATCGCTCTTGTTGAGCCATTCATGTTTCCGGGCCATGGTCCTTGCATATCCTGGAGGGCCGCGGTCACACCACCACATGTACTATCATAGATGAAAGTTTTTTTTCCCAGCTTCATGAGTGACTTGCTATGCTCGGAGAGCTTGACAGGTGACCTGCTATGCTAAAATTCTTATTGAGCTCTCGTTTGTTAGTAGATATCAACTCCAGTAACTGATCACCAATTTAATCATATTTATTCATTTAATTTCTAATTAATTTAGTCCTAGTCCTTCTATGACATGCAAGTGTGGGAGATGTTCTTCCGCGGCAGCCTAGTGTAGAAGCGGAGCGGAATCTCTTCTTCCGCGGTAGCCAGACACAGTAGCTGCTGCCGACTCTTTCCGCGCGACTCAAGCATGGAACCTGACTGCTAAGAAAGCTGTCGAGCTCCCCTGACATGGCATGTGACACAACTTGACTTGTGTCACATGTTGCGTCTTTCAAGCTCATCTAAAGGGGCTAGTTTTGCGAATTCAAACGAAAAAAACTAGAATTTGCCAAAAATAAATTTTATGGGACTAGAGAAGCAACGGCTTCAAATTCTCGACGCTTACAATTGTCACTATAAACCATAAAAATCAACCAATGTGCGTTCGATTGCTTCCGTGCGGTTGGATGTACTTTACCTAAGTACTACACCCGGTAGAAAGCACAACCAGGATTACTGTGGCGTACGTTGGCTAAGGACCAAGATGTACTCTGCTAGAAGCCATGTCGCTGGCGCCACTTGCATCGGTGAAGCAGAGAACCCTAATAATTAATTTAAACAAATAAAAGGATCCCACGATCTTAGGACGGGGAAACACGAATGCCGACATGCCGTAGGAGCATCGGCCTGTTCAGCTGCCGGTAGCTAGCGTATAATTCGATCGGCACATTACATCGTAATGGAATAAGCCCATCGATCGATCGAGACGCCCCTGGCTTGCCTAGCAGCCTAGGTAGCGTTCGTTTCGTCCCTGTAGTTTGCTGGACGGGATGGGGTACAGATTGTCCGTTCTCGATATAAACTTCGACGTGTGGATGGAATTATATATTCCGAACCGATGATTGGGCGGTACGGATGAATTGAAGAGCAACTGAGCAAGACAGAAGCTAGTTCGGGCTGTGCCACCTTCAAGCAAGAAATACTACCGCTGCTACGTAACCATATCGACGGGGTTAATAGTCCACGGCGGAACTTGAAAAATTTCTCAGAAGATGAATATTTTACACATACAATTTTATAGTTTTGTATAATAATTTTACAACATCAGAAGTCTAATATATATATTTGAAATTTGCTAAAAGTACAATATAAATAGTTATAGGTCTTAAAAATCCTAAATAATTAAAATCGTAACCATTTTAATCAATAAATTTGATCTATTAAAGAGATGATATTGCAACTTTTTTAGATTTTTGAGAGTGACGGGTTATACCCAACACCCTAGTATCGCCCCCTGTTAATAATCATTTTGCCCCCTCAGATTTGGCGAAAGAACCGCTCTGGTCTCTAAGGGTCTGTTTGGTAGGGATTCAGTTTCTCCAGATTTTGAGAATCTGGTGGAGCTGAAAATTTTAGTTTCACCAGATTCATGAAGCTGGAGCTATGAGTACATTAAGAGTGTTTAGATAGATCATCTTGTTTACATTTTAGACAAAAATATAAACTTAATTCATTTTATTTTAACCTACAAATTTTAGATTTCAGAAAAAACTGGAATCTGAACCTCTACCAAACAGGTCCTAAGTTTCAAACTCAGCAAAAATCCGTCTGAGCTGATACCTATGAGTAACTTTCACAAAATCATATCTTGTTGTACAAACTATGTGCTAGCAATTATTTTACAAAACTCAAGATTTACGGGCTACATGTATCGCACAGCGACACGTTTTAGAAATATTGTCAGACGTACCGTATCTGACACGCTGGCCCACTTGGCAGTAGCGAAGCAATCCTTGTGTCCCTTTGCAGCTTTTCCACGTCGTGTGCCACACGTCTAGGCATGTCGTGCGATTGCAGCAACGGAGGCCGCTCCGCACGCACGCGAGAGGGCGGCTGGGCTGCGACGATTGGGAGCGGCAGGGCAGTTAGGACTGTTTGTCGAGGTTTTTTTTTTTCTTATGGATGGTTGATTATAGACTAATAATATTAAAATTAAATAAAATTATTCATCTCTATTACATACAAAAGTTATTAGCTTTTAAGCTGTTTAAGTCAAAAAATTAGCTTTAAGCTATAAGCCAAAAGTTTAAGTCTTAATTAATAGGGCCTTACTTTCAAGCGGCGTAGCCGCGTCGTCGAAGCGGCAAGCCACGCGCGGGGGGCAATGTGGTGCGCGGTGCAGGGCTGACAACGGCCGGTGGCAGCGCTCGGCCTGGCCTGTGGACAGGGGCGAATCTAAGAAAATTGGTCATCGAAATTATCGCCGACATGCAGCTACAGATTGCTTGCTTTCGGATGACTGGTTAGACTAGATGAGCACTGGGGCTAGAATCCAAACTAATCTGCCACCGAGGTTATCAAATGTGTTTAACAGGATATACAAGGGTAATACGAGGACGTTAGAGTTACCGGACCCCGGCCTCTCAATGACAGATCGTCAGATCCGCCCCTGCCTGCGGAGGCGGCAACGTGCGTTCACAGCAAAAACGCGGTGACGCACGTACGCCGTGCGTTGGTACTTCGGTGGCGTTCGCAGTTGATAGCAGGGATCCAAAAACCGGCGAATTTCGGCGAAATTTCGCCGAAATTTCGGTTTTCGGCCACCCCCCCCCCCCGAATTTATATATGCCGGCCAAATTCAAAAATTAAAAAAAATTTGATTTTGCTACAGTGCTGCTACAGTAATTTCGGAATTTCGGCGAAATTCGGTCAAATTTCGCCGAAATTTCGGGTTTGGAGTCCGGATTTTCAAATTTTTTGGCCGGATTTGAACGGAATGGGTCCAATAACCCTTAAGAAAGTCTTGTTCCATGAAAATTTGATGAAAAACTAATTTTTTGAGATTTTTTAAAATTTGGGCAGAAACCTTGTCAGATTTTTAAGAATTTTTAAAAGCTTGATAATGATGTGAAAAAATTATGGTACCATTCTTAGTAGTTTGGGATCATACACAAAAATTTTCAAAATAATTTAACATCATTTGTTATCTTTAAAAATAAAAACCGAATGGACATAATTGGGACAGTAAACTTATTATATTTTTACAAATTTTCTCCGATGTGATCATGATCTGAAATTTTTATGACATATTAATAATTTGCTCAGTACCATTCTATAAAATTTTCAAAAAATTTAAATTTTCTTTGTTTGCTCAATAAAATCTATCAATGCAGTAAGCACTGAACTTATATGATTGCAATCTGCTCTGCACAGTTTTCAGATTTCGGATTTTGATTTATCAGACAATTCAAATATTTTTAAACTTTTTAAAATTTGTTTTTCAAGTTTATTTCAGGTAATGATCCTTATTTAAAATTTTCATCTCCATATATTGTTCCAGGAATTTATAAAAATTCTGACAATGTACTGTGTACATATTTCTGTTTTCTGTTTTGGATTTATCAGGCAACTCAAATATTTTTATAAATTTTTGAAATTTTGTTTTTCAAATTTATTTGAGCTAAGGATTCTTATGTAAAATTTTTAGCTCAAAATATTTCTCCAGGAATTTATAAAAATTCTGACATTCAAAGTACTAGTTTTCAACTCTCTCTGTGTTTGAATTTTTAAAATTTCTCACATTTGATCATCATCTGAAATTTTTCCAGATATATCATAAGTATGTCAGGAATCTCCACAAAAATTTCAAAACTTTCTAACATTGTTTGTACTATTTTTCATCCGGTTCAAACTTGCCAATCAACGTTTCATCTACATAGTATCAGTATTTGAATTTTTAAAATTGCACAGATCTGATAATCATCTGAAATTTTTATGAGAACATCTCTAATGTGGTAGGAACCTACAAAAAAAATTTCAAAATTTTTCGGTGTCGTTTGAACCAATTTTCAGTCAGTCCAATTTGGGCGAATTTCGGGCAAATTTCGGCGAATTTCGGGGTATTTTCGGCGAATTTCGGAAAATTTCGGTGGAAATCAAACCGGATTTGAATTTTGAAATTTGAATTTTGAATCTTGTCCGGCCGAAATTACCGAATTTCGGCCGAAATTTCGGATTTCGGCCTGTCCCGAATTTTTTTCTCAAACGAAAAGTTCATCCCTGGTTGATAGGCGGTAGCACGCAAGGACTGCGGCGGCGGCGACATCCTCCTAGCCGTGGCGTACGACGTACGGTGGCTGCGAACACCACGCCAACTCTGCAACGGCAGACGGCGGCCGCAAGCTACCGTGTGTGCGCGCGTAGACGAGGCGAATTATTGTTGGAAATATTTGGGAGAGACTGGATAAAAGAAACATTGAGTTCAGCCAGAGTTAAATTGCTCCGACGGTACGTTAATTGGCCGCCGCCAGGCGCATCCTCATCGTTTTGAGGACACGAAGCAAAATACAGCTTTTCTATTAGGGCATGTCTAACCGTGCCATTTCAGCTGTCTTATACCATACCATATCAATATAATCCTACGTGAAAGAGAGAAGAGAAGAGAAAAAAGAATGTGTTGAATATTTTTGCAAGAGACAATCTGATCAAATAAACCAATGTAAATAGTAATAGAGTTTGAGAAGAAAAATATGATAAAAATAATATAAAGTAGTTAGAGGAATACTTTTAAAGACAAACTACTGAAGATATTATCTCTAGTGCTACAGAGTATTATACGTACCCTTGCGTACCGAGATTATGTCAAACTGTTGCATAGCACAATAATATGGCACCTTATCTCCCTAACTAATGATTATTGTTTTGACTCCCACCTGCCGCAATTAAGTTTTGTCTAATTTTTCACTATAATTTTCTGGAATTTGACCCATGCCTTGTGTGCTCTGAGCCTTGTGCATATAATTTACTTATCACTTGTCTATAATTACAATAGATTTTGTTGGGTAATCACATCTAGCATGCCTAGTAAAAGCTCAAAAACATTTGCACATGGCCGCATGAAGATTATGCACCTAGGAAGCTTCCCAAGCATAGAAAATTCACAACGACTGCAAGAACAGCTTCGAGTCTCCACAAACGAAATATGTAGCATATGTTACTTGTCTTGACAGCACGAGTCCTGAATCTTGAATGAATTGTGTTTTTTTCATCAAAACATGACAGAAAGTTGTTAGTTGTCTCGAACCATATTCAACGAATATGCTACGAGATAACATAATTGAAGCATAAGTTTATGCATTTTTGTCTTCGAAAGTGAGGCTCCTCACATGTATACAAGCTAAAACACATGGGGAACGAACAAAATGTACTAATTGCCACGCCATTTTCCACACCGCTGTGTCTACTTGTGTAAGTACTAGTCTATAGTGGTCAGGCTATTACAGAATGCCACTGAAATACAGTGAATTGGATTGATTCTTGATAGTTTGCTCCTTGATAAGTCCAACAAGATGGTGAATAGCATGTCATGGCAATAATCACCTAAAAGTATTTTTAAGAGGATATCATCTCAAAAGCTACGGACAATATTAGAGTATAAAGTAGCACATGAGTGACAACTGTGCATTGACTACCTGCATTGCTGTGTTTCCTGGCGATGAGTATCTGACCATAGCATGAGAGCAGATAGGAGTGAAATTGTGGCAGTCTCAACTCGTAGCCTGCATGAACCAAGACCAACAGGGACTGCGCCTGCCGCTTTCAAAACATCTACCTCCTCGTCTGTGAAGTCTGAAGAAATGTGGATGAAAAATAAAGCATATTAGATCCACTAAAATAATGCCTTGTTTAAATAATTAGATATGAATCCACTCTAGATTTAGGTTACCTCCTTCTGGTCCAATAAGTAAAAGCCCGCTTTCCTCATTGCTGGACTTTGGCAAAACACTTAAAAGAGGAGGCGCTTCTGCTGATGCTAAGAAAGACAGCTTTGACCGTGATATCTGATAGCAAGAAAGGAAAAAAAAAGAGGAGAGGTCATCCATGGATGAAATACTGTAACACTAAATTCAGATAAATTTGTCAAGTCGCACACACAGTAGTGAAATTGAATGAGGCAACATGCTTCTGGTGATCTTACATTCAGATGTATTATGATTACCATTAATAGATTTTTCATTCACTCTAGGACGTACTATGGTTTTGTTCACATCCTACTGAGGATGAGTGCATGAATCTGTGATTGGTTACAGTGTTACGTGCAAAGGCAACAAATCATGGGCGAATAGCCAAATACTTACAACAGGTGGAAGGTCGAGTATCTCAACTGGGGGCTTGAGTAACATTTCGTGTATTCTCTGACCTAAAGAAGACAGAATAATGCAGTTAGTTATAGTTTACCTATGTCTTTTGCACTGACATCTTAATTGCAAACTGCATACTAACAGGCCAACAAATAAAAGAGAATCTCAAATTCCATACATTGTTTAACTGCAGCCAACACGAGCCTTTGCAACCTGTCCACCCTATTTTCTGCTATTGTACGACAACGTTCAGTCAAAAGAGGTGTAACACTACAAGCTCCAAGTTCCTAAATAGGAAAAGGGAAACAGATTTAGAAGTACGGAAAGAAGAAACAGGGCAAACAAAATTGAACATGACATACAGTACATTTCTCTATAAGCCAATCTGCACGTCCTCCTTTCAATGTCCCTGGGGAATATAATTATAAAATGGTTAAAAGGAATGGATGAGAAAAACTACCTAGCATACACTGAAATTTGTATAGTTTATGAGACTCACCAAATGCAGCAAAGACATGCCATTGAATGCCCTGAGGAGCAATGAGCCTAGCATCCTCTAATAACTCAACATCTGATCCACTCTTGTCAACTTTTTGTATAGATCCTTCAACTAAACCACCCGCCCCATCAAATAATTCAACCCTTCGAAATTTTGGTGTAAACAGGTTCAAGATGCGCACACATAATTCTCAGAAGCACAAAATGAGTGTGACAGTTCACCCAAAGTACATAAAAGAGTACAAGAAAATGTGATACTCGACACTAGACGGGTAATGTGCTACGTACATAGGCTTATCAGTTAAAGCATTTGTTGGAAGGTCACTTACTCATTCCATGGATGTGGTTACTGCCTTAAAATTTAAATTAGGAAGTCAAACTCCGAAATAGGCTTGGCATATCAAACACGTTGGAGTACATCGCTAACTGATCAAGGTGAGCTGCTTATGCAGAAAGCAACTAATTACCACGTCTTTGCACTTTCAGGATCAATGGTATATGAAGGGAATATCTACTCAAGGATCTACTGTTGGCGCCCATACAAAAATCTACCCTTGAGAAACTGAAGCTGAAATTTAGCATGGTAAACAATCTCCCTCTTCGACACCCGCAACCAATTCCACTCTTACATAGAGGTCACGTAAGGGAGAAAAGCGATGCGACGGACCTGTCATTGACGCCAAGGCGCAAGACACGCGTCATGTGCCAGAACTCGTCTCCCTGGATGCGAACCACCTCTCCCTGAGAAGCAATATCCACATTAGTTAGTTGCATCCGGCATGACGGGACGAGCACGTAGCGCTCGACGAAATGCCCACGAGGACGAGTCGGGAATAGAACAAGCACGCTTGCCTTGGACGAGGGGAGAGACGGGGAGTGGAAGCGAGGCAGGCCGCCTCGGGCGCGGCTCGCGCCGGCTGTGCTGTGCGCGCGCGCAGCGACGACGAGGAGGCGCCGGGTCGGCGGCGGAGGCCGGCGGAGCAACGCCGAGAAGGTGGTGGTTAGTGGCATTGCCGCGGCGCGGCAGCGTGGCCGCGACCTGGTCGTGCGTTGTCGACGCGGCCCGTGCAAACGCCGGCCGCGTTGGTGGTAGCCTGGCAGGTGGTCCGTGTTGGAGGCTGCAGGCGCCGGCGGCCGCGGTGGAGAAAAATGGAGCGTTTCGCGGCCTGGTTTCGCGAATTATCCGTCGGCTCACCTTGCCTCTGCGTGATAACAAGATGGTCAGGCCGGGCCGTACAGTGATTCACGCTGGGCTTGGCCGAGAAATAGAAGAAGATGATGAAGAAGGCTTCTTTTACGGCCTAGCCCGCTAATGAGATTTTGAAAATAGTGATTTTTTTGCCGATTCAAACCATGAATTTCCTCTGTTCCAAAGGGATGACTATGGCGCATACGATTTTTAGATAAAAAAGAAGAAGTTATAAACCTTTTCCCACATAACTATTTTTCACTTCTCGTGGCTCCACTTGTAGGATGATTACTAAACGGTGGGAAAATATACGCAGTTTTCCCGAACCCTGCATGTCAATACTGGGTCCGCTGGAAACAAAAACACATTGGTGCCTTTTAATTTGAATTCTCGAGTCCAACTTAGTCTATTGAGACTCATCATTTCCTACTTCCTATTTCGTTCGAATCTTCTGTTGCACCAGATGCTTTAGAATTCAACTCAACCTTAGTGTTTTGCTTTTGCATCTTCCTCCTGCGAGAGACTTTGATCAGTTTGGTGTGCCATTTCTTCTCTTCAGAGTTAATCAGAAGAGATTTTTATCCCTCGCTTTTTTTTTTGCAAATCTAGCTCATGTGCAAATGTAATTGCAAAAATAGAGCACAGAAGTGCGATAGATGACACGTCCTCTCCTTGATCGTGGAAGCACCGGCAGGTGACACGTATCACCTGTTGCGCTCGTGGTAGGTGTAGGCCATGGTTCCAAGCCTCCGCTGTAGTACATGAGCATGGCAGGTGATATATGTCATGTGTCAACACTTCCGCGGTCAGAGAGAAGGCTATTTTTACAAATCGCATTCGCATGGGGGCTATATTTGAACAAGAAAAAAAATGTGAGGAGACTAGAAAAGCTAAGATTTCGAGTTGTGATTCTCTTACTCCTTGGAATCTTCTTTAGCATCAGATTGTTGAGAATGCAATTCAGCAACAGTCATGGCCCTAGAGATAGTAGAGGGCAACAATATTAGAATGCTTCTCACCAAACAATAGCAGAAACTTCATATATCTGAATTAATAATCAAACACAATGGGATATATTACCAATATATGCACAAGGAGCAACAAGAGAATATCTTGCAGATCATACCATCTAACCTTTCCTTCTTCAGTAGCAGCAATGAGTTTCCGCTTCAAACCAGGACTCCTCGGAATCTTCTGTAGCATCATATTCTTCAGAATTCAATTGTTGTAAAGAAGTTCATAAACATCAGCGACAAATACTACAATTTATAAATAGTACAAATTTTGGTTTGGTACAGGCGGCCACATACCATCAGGGAAGAATGTACCACCAGGTTTTATCTAAAAAAAAAAATGTACCACCAGGTCAGTGACAGCAGCAGGCTCATCCCCTTTGTCGGTCATGAGGCTCAAGGCATGGCACGGAATTAGGGATAAAAACGGAACGGAAACTATCGGTAAATAGCCGTTCTATTTTTGTTTCCATATTTTTTACCGGTAACAAAAATAAAATCAACCTTGGAAATGGATACGGAAACAGATGTAGAACGGAGCAGATACAGAAACAAAAGTGAAAAATTCCACAAGAATATAGTACATAATTACAATATATATGGCCGCAAAAACAATGTAACTCATTCCACTTTTAAAGTGGACAAAAGAACAATGTTATATTCATCGGTATCATTAGAAAGTTTTTTCTCAAGTTTGTTGGCTGAAGGTTCGCTATTTGTTCCCAGATCAGACCATCATGTCCTCCTCCATATCATTATCATCGTCATTCTCTTACTCCTCCAACTATAAAGGTATAGCACCCTAAAATTTACATATTATTGTTCAATATTCATTTATGATTTTTTAACATTTATCCAGAATTTTCTAGAGTTTATAAATGCTGTTTTGTTATTTTTATATTTATAATATTAATTTATTCATAAAAATAAAACTAAAATTATGCTATAAATAATTTTCCTAGGTTTAAAATGTTCCCAAGTATTTTAAGAATTTTTTCAAAATTTTTTAACTCTATTTGATTTTTTCTATAAAGCCATTTGTATTTTTGAAATTATTTTAATTCAAAAATAAAATGTAAATTCTGCATTCTCCATTTTGGGCAAAGTTTCTGATGGAATTTTCAGTTTCATTTATACAGAATTTTCATTTATGTTTCTGTCGAAAATGGCTCTTCCGTTTTCGTTTCCGATAAAAATTTTCGTTTCCGTTTCTGTACGGATATTTTATATTTCTGTTTTCGAAAAAAAGCTTCAGTTTTCATTTTCGTTTTAAAAAAAGACTTTCATTTCTGTTTTCATCCTTACACGGAATCCTTTCGTTGGAACATTGGTCTATTTGGCTCATATAAACACTTCTTTTCTTTGGATTTCTTTTGAATGAAATTACAAATCTAGCTTCCTTGATTGTGGGAGTACTGGCTGAAGACATTTGTCACCTATTGCGCTCCTATATCACAATAGGCCGTTGGCACCATAGCACTTTTTGTCATCGCAGAATGTTTGGAGGGCCCACTGCGGAAGAAGAGCTACTTAGGTACTTGAGCTCCGCAGAAAGGTGAGGCCCACCACTTGCTACGCTTGTTAGGGAACTACCACAGTGGACAAAGCCTGCCAGTGACCTGGCATAGTAGGTGAGGTGACATGTGTCGACTATTAATGCTTCCATGGTTGAGAAGGAATTATGGGTCTATTTGGTAGGGATTCAGCTTCTCCAAATTCTGAGAATCTGGTGAAGCTGAAAATTTTAGCTTCACCAGATTCATGAAGCTGAAGCTGTGAGTACATTAAGGCCCCGTTTGGCAACTTGGAACCGGACTGTTTCTCCTAGAATCTGAAATAAATCCAACCAAACGGAATAGGACTCGGAACGTTTCAAAGCGAATCGTTTCTGATTTTTACACACCGGGGTCGAATCGGCTAGCAATCCGTTCCTCCGGATTCTGATTCTACCTAAAACGTTTCTACCAAGAATCCGGAACCGTTTCCGTTTCTACTAGAATCTGAAACCGTACCAAACGGGGCCTAAGAGTGTCTAGATGGATCATCTTGTTTACATTTTAGACTAAAAATATAAACTTAATTCACTTTATTTTAGCTTATAAGTTTCAGATCTCAGGTGAAACTGGAATCTGAAGCTCTATCAAACAGGCCCTATATTTACAATTTCGTTCCGAAGAAAGCCGAAGACAAAAAAAAAGTGCTTAGAGGGCCAAATGCACCAACCACCGGGGCTTCCTTTTGCTCAAATCAAATTCGCCTCCTTCGCGACACACTTGCAACACTGTCATTTTGCGAATGATGCAAATAAACTAGTAAGGCTTTCTATTTGACCAAATTGAAGTTGATAATGAAATTCAGACAATGAGTGATGAGTACTAAAGGCTAAAGGTTGATTTCGTTCTGTTAGAGGCAGACACGTACTGCGGCGGCAAAGGCAGCAGTGGCATTGGCAGATTCAGCAAACCTGTTGTTGTAGGTTTGTAGCCCACAAGACTTACGGCGCGGTCTTGCACGTCTGGTCCAACGGCTCGTCGCTGCTTGTTTGGCTCTCCGGCTCATGCTTCCTAGACTAAGGGCCTGTTTGGTTTCCTGTCTAAGCGAGTCATAACCTAAGTTAGATATGTCATACGTGGTTAGACAGGTGTTTGCTTTCTTACCCAGGTGAGGCTCGCTACAGGACCTTAGGCACGGCGCGGTTGAGTCGCCAACAAAAATTTCGCCGGATCTGTGGCGGTGAAAATGAGCGCCGCACTTCCATTCAAGTTAGACGTGCCTATCGTTAGGCGTGGTAGGGAACCAAACACCAGCTAACTTCAGTCAATTTAGTCGTGTCACACCTATAACAGCCTACTAACCTTAGTTATGGCTCGCTTTGGCAGAAAACCAAACAGACCCTAAATATTCGGCACGCCGCACGCACGCAGGCAGGGAGAAAAGTCTTAGCTTTACGAGGCTTTTATGCACGAGCGAGCTCGAGAACGATCCATGGCATGTTGATCGGGGCAAGTAGTGGGATATATTTTTTTACCTTGGCATGTGAACAAGGAGGCGTGGAGGAGTGGTTGGTGTTCCTTTGGGATCGGATCTTACTCTTTGGTTCTAGCTTCGTACTACTATTCCGCCTGTGGGCTAGCTTGTGTACGTGCTCATCGCTTGTCGTATGCTCCGATCAGTGGTGCACATGACAAAACAAACGGATAGCGATTTCGCTCTGCCTGGAAATGAACTAACACATTTGCCCGCCGATTTGCACGGCTTGATATTACACCACATTTGTTTTGATATATAACTCTACTCAATGGTGTAGCTAGAATTTTAGATAAGATTGGTCCAACTAAGAAAGAAAATACAACCTTATAAACACAAAATGCCCTGCGGTCTGTTATGATTCAAAATCCAAATTCAATTTTCTGCCGCACAAGCACAAGACACGATCCAAATCCAATTGTCTGACGCACAAGCATATGCGCAAAGACGCTGCTTAACAACGAAGAACGATTGAAGTATTGAACGAATCAGTAGTGACTGCGAGTCTGCGACGTTCTATCTTCTTGCTGCATGCGTGTATGAGGACTAAAGAATACACAATGGGCTCGAGCATTGGTTGTGCCGTGGCATAACTGTGCCAACTATTAGCTACGCCCTTGAGTCTACTTTCTATAATTAAAATATAATTGTATTTATTATATAACTCAAATATCTATATATAATTAATCTGCACCGTTACAATCTGGTCCTACCGTTACAAGCCAATTGGGAAAAAAATTCCATGAAGGAGGTATGCAAACTTAACTCTGTGCATTTTCACTCCGATAGAAGCCACGTATTTATCTTGCTAATCTTAACCATTCATTTAATTTCTCACTCCTCCCATTAATAACACCTTTGATTTCTCACTCCTCCAATTAATAACACTATTAGTGGGGTGAGGTTGAAATTTAGCTAGATGGACACGTGGCATCCATCGGAGTGAGGATGCACATGATTAAATTTGCATACCTCCTCCACGGAATTTGTTTCCACCGAATTGCGTACCTTAGTTGGCTGTGTAATTTCAACAATAGTTTTGTTGATTTCTATAGCAAAGTTATTAGAAGAGGAAATTAAGAGAGAAATTGAGCCAAGAAGGAACTTACTGGGGTTTCGGCGATACGTAGGCCGGCGGCCATGGCTGGTAGTTCCATGGCAGGGAAGCTCTATACAGTGAGAACCTCGGGGCTAGGCAGTCGATGGGGGGTGCCAATCCTCCGAAGGTCCCGACATATGCCACCGCTGGTTAACACCTCGATCTTCACAAAGCAGCAAGTGAATTGTGATTGGATGCGAGCATGTGGCAACTGAGAATTAATGGTCTTCAATTCCATTCATAGAAGCTATTTTAATAAGATGATTATTTAGTTTACATCTGAATTATTACGAACATTGTTTTGGAAAATTGGCTAAGGGTGATGCACTGCATATCAAAGTTTGTTAGCAGCGTCCTGGAGGAATTGAATTCCCTGAAATGGCAAAAAATGACAAATTCTAAAATAAAACTACTTAGGAATAGCACAAGTGTGGTATATAACCTATTGCCATTCAGGAAGTGAAAAGGCAACATTACATACCTAACTTATCAGATTGCGCTTAAGTAACATCTCATAGAGCACCGCAAATAGCATACAATATAGCGGAGAAAGTAAATGTAGTCTCATTCTAGAGTGAAAACTGTAAAAGATTGGATATATAACAAAACTAATCCACTGGAAATGCTGGACATATACTTTGTCTTCAAACGTTATAAATAGTAGCCAATAAATAAGAAAATATTATTTTTACAAATAGTAGCCAAGAAATAAGGAAATATTTTTTATGTCCCTGTTTAGTATAATGTTTTCAGACCAACAGGCCAACAATGAGTTTGATGAAAAGAAAAAGGTACTTCCTATTAGGAAAATAATATAAAATGTGCTAATAGCCATTTCATAGAAAATGAATTTTATTAAGAGAAGCATACAATAGTCATACATTAACATAGAGAAAGGAATCTTCCATTTAGGGCATCTCATCAATGTTGGTTAGATTATTCATTTGAAATGATTAATGTTATATGTACTCCCTCATATTATGTGAATTAATCATTTGCAGTAAGACAGAGACTTCATTTAAGTTTTCCTTCTAGTCATATAGACAGAGACAAGGAAAATCACGTTGCATTCAAATCATTTTAAGTAATGCACTTTGACAGAATACCATCTATGGTAATTTTCACATAGGCAGAGGCAAGGTTAAGGAGCAAGGATTGACAATGATTCTAGGGAGGCTGCTACGGCATGTTAGAGGCACATAATATAGATATGCTAACAAGGTTATGGCAATAAGAGAATAAGGTGTTAGGTACTTAAATAGAATCTCCACATTGACATAAACATCAACGATCAGGTGATACACCATGTCCATTGAATCCACTCTAGAAATTGTCCTAAGTGTTTGTCAGTTTAGGATGGTCAAATTGAAATACATATGTGCGATGCAAGCATGCCCATTTTATAGAGATTTACAGAGGAACGCAGGAAACGCGGAAACTTTCAAAATACTAAACCGGAAAATTTTTATTTTCCTATTTGCTACACGCAAGATGTATCTCAGGTTTGGCAGAACTAGGGATGACTTGAATTTTCATGGCATGTTTACTACCGTCAAGTCAGGGTGGTATACTAGGACCTGGATTTTCATAACTGAGCCAACCTGAACTTTAGCGTATCATGGTACATGAGGATTAAGTAGGATGATCTTTTCTTCAAAATTCCTCTGATATATGCAAGGAATCCTCTGAGTTAAGGAACTATAGAGATGCAAATGATCCTCACTTGCTGCCATGGTTGATGTTATCGCCACACACACGCCTTATCATTCTGCCGAGGATGCGGACGCACCGGGATGCAGCCATGCAGGGTGTCGACGACGGGGGGAGGCGAGGTCTGGTGGCGCCGGGTTGGGGGGAGGCCACCCTGCATCCATGCAGCTGCCTCGCTCCGCCATCTCCATTGCTGTCCTGCCTCCCTCGCCGTCCTCACAGCAGCCTCCCTCCTCGGTCTGGATCTGGCGACCGGCAAGCATCCTCCGTCTGGATCTTACGGCCGGCGTTGGGGGAGGCGACGCTGCGCTAGTGGGGGAGAGGACAGGGGAGATGAGGATGAGGTCCGGCGCCGAGGTGGGGGCAGGTGGACTCGGTGGCGGCGGCGGGTGGTGGCGCCGCGTCCCGGCGGGCAGGCCAGATTCGACGGCGTAGCAGCAAGGGGAGGTCGGATGCGGCGACGGCGACCTGGAACGGGGTTCTTCTCCCCCTCTCGCTCTTCTCCACCACCGATGGCGGCCGGCTGGCTGAGACGAGTAGGATAGAGGGAGGGGATCGCGAAGCAGAGGTGGGTTGGAGAGCGACGGCGCCCATGCATGCAGGAGGCGTTGGTGCTGGGTCGGAGGTGGCCACGGGGCGGCGACGCGGGGAGAAGGCATGTGAGAGAGAGAGAGAGAGAGAGAGTACGCCGTCGCGTGGGAGGCTCACAGGTCGGTGCTGTGGTGTTGTGCGGAATCGTGCCTCGCACAGGACATCGTCCGACCGAGTCAGTCACGTACCGTTTTGTATTCCATCACGCCTCACCCGGCTTGGCAATTTGGCAATTTGGCGTCAGTTTTGTGCGATACGTACGTCGCTTTCTGAATAAAAACGAGATTGTATGTAACCCGGGATTTCTAGGAAACAAAGAGCTTTCGTATTATGGAATGGCAGAGACAACTAAACAAGGTAGTTCCAAAATTGTGTGTCGAAGTCAGAACTCAGAAGTGTGTACCTGATGATGCTTCACACTACCACTGATGTGGGCATGTGCATGCCATGCCCGGCCGGATTGCGAAGGGTGCAGGTAAGCTTTTACTGGTACATGAGTTCCTTACTTATCAGATTATATACACACACGCAACTTTATCCCCCGCAGGTAACCAAGCCCCGGTCTATCAGGCCACTTTGTGCAATTTTTTATCTTTAGCTTTAAACTATAAATCTAGTTTCTTTTTTAATTATAAAAGAAATGACAGGTGATATATCACATACTGTGATATAAAGCTACACTAGTCATGTGTCCGTGCGTTGCAACGAAAACTCAATTTGCGATAAAAAATTAAAGAGCAATGGCAAAGGTGGGTAATTAAGAGCACTAAAAGTGGCAAAGGTTGGTAATTAAAAAGCAGTGATAAAGGTGAGTAATTTTGATAAAATAACGTGGGAAGAAACTCTCATTTTATATAGTGAAGATTAGATACGTTAAATTTACAATTTCATTCGAACAAAGCTAAACATGAAAAAGAAAACAACAAGCTGAAGGGGCCAAAGCTTTGCACGTAACTTTTTTCCACTGTGACACGTGAATGCAGGGCGGCAACCAAATTTCCCTTTCTGCGCCTCCGAGCAAAACCAGCAATTAGCATCTCCCAGAACAAAAGCAGGGCTCATCCGAAAGTCCAATCCAACATACTCATGGAACGTGAGATTGACCTCAACGTACATCCACCCATGACAAGCGAATCAGAGGTGAGCTTGATGAAGGTAAGTAATCTGTTTCTTTTTTTTCCCATCATCCTAGTCCTTTGTTTTTATCCAATGTATATTTTTGGTCTTTTTATTTTACAGGCGAAGCACACCATAATAATTCACGTGATCCTCACACATTCTTGAACAATAATGATCGTACATCTGTGTATGCAATGCTTTCTGAGGTAAGTATAGCAGGAAGGGTGCCAATAAGCCTGCAAAAATCGGTGGCATCACACTTTTAAATCTCTGTGCATACTGCTAGACGGATTTGGCTTAAGGGGCAATGCAGTGGTCCTCATGTGAAAGTTGCTCATGGAAGAACAGGACAATGTGGTCGGAAGAGGGTTCAGATAGACAAGGATGATATTGATAGAGAATTTCTAGGGTGTCTAGGACCTTCCCCTTCACCTCTAACCACTAGATCTAGGAGCCTTTGATCCATACCTTCGGTGTTTGCGCCATTCCCGGTTGATCCCGAAGCCATGGTGATGATGAGGCCTTCGGGAGGTTGGAGAAGACGATTCGGATGGCGGTAGCTCCCTTCTGCTCCCGTGCGCCTCCTTGAGTCTCGTCTGGACGGAGAGGAGGAAGAGGATGAAGATGGCGACGGCCTTCCCGTCACTTCACCGCGCTAGGATTAGATCGGGTCTCGTGGGTATGTGCGGCACAAGGAGCAACGACGAACGTTGGTTCGCGTGCTGGCCTTGTGCCTCCTTTATATAGCGCGGGCGTGACAGGGGGCCGCAACCAATAAGGTTGTTGCGCCCCGATCGAGTATGCGGGCGTGGTCGGACTCGGTCTCTGACCGAGCCGTACGAGATCAATCCAACATTCTCCCCCTTGATCTCAAACTTAACTTTGAACCTTTATATCTTGATCTATTAACTATTATATACTTTTAACTTAACATCCCACTCCTCCATAGATTGGTGCACCAAGACCAAGCGTCTAGCGATCGATTCGTCTTCTTGAACTCAATGACTATAGCACACCTCTCTACTTCAAAGCAGAATAACTTTGTCTTTGTGGGAGATAGTTGCTTTGAATGACCCCTATTATCCAGAATCATAGTCCTTTTAAACCCATGCCGGCTACGTGCTTTTCAAACACGTTGGGAGAAAGACCTTTGGTGAGCGGATCCGCTAACATGTCTTTTGTGCTTATATGCTCAAGTTCAATTGTTTGATCCTGGATTTTCTTCACAACATAAAACTTAATCTCTATGTGTTTGGCAGCGCCACTTGACTTGTTATTGTGGGAGTAAAATACTGCTGGCTCATTGTCGCAGTATAATTTGAGTGGTTTTTCTATGCTGTCTACCACTCTCAACCCGGGTACAAACTTTTTAAACCACATTGCCTGCCCGGTTGCCTCATAACATGCCACAAACTCAGCGTGCATTGTTGACGTTGCAACGACTGATTGTTTTGAGCTTTTCCATAATATAGCTCCTCCGGCAAGGGTGAACACATATCCTGATGTGGACTTTCCAGTGTCTTTACACCCTGCCCAATCTGCATCTGCATAGCACACAATCTCTAGGGCACTTGACTTTCTATATGTTAGCATGAGGCTCTTTGTCCCTTGCAAATACCGCAAGGCTTTCTTTACTGCTTTCCAGTGATCAACTCCTGGATTAATCGATATCTTCCAAGCATCCCGGTTGTAAATGCTAAGTCGTATGAGTACATATTTGAGCATACATTATGCTTCCGGCAATTTGAAGCGTATGGGATGATTTCATTTGATCGATCTCGTACTTATTCTTTGGACACTGAAAATTCCCAAATTTATCGCCCTTGACTATTAGAGCAGGCGTGGCATTACACATATGCATGCTATATCTTTTCAAAACACTCTCTATGTATGCCTTCTGTGATAGCCCTAGCACCCCTCTTTTTCTATCTCGGTGTATCTCAATTCCTAATACGTAAGATGCTTCACCAAGATCTTTCATATCAAACTTTGAGGACAAGAACTTCTTTGTCTCTAGCAGCAGATCTTTATCACTGCTTGCTAATAGGATATCATCCACATATAAAACTAGGAAAATATACTTTCCTCTACTAAACTTTGCATAAATGCAGTTGTCCTCCTCATTCTCTTTGAACCCAAAATTTCTTATGGTTTCATCAAACTTAATGTACCCTTGTCTAGGCGCTTGTTTTAATCCATAAATGGACTTCTTTAATCGACATCCCATATTTTCTTTTCCTTCCATGACAAAACCTTTGGGTTGAGCCATGTACACATTCTCATATAAATCCCCATTTAGGAATGCCGTCTTAACATCCATCTGATGTAATTCTAAATCATAATGAGCAACGAGTGCCATAATGATTCTAAAAGAATCCTTTGTAAAAGCAAAGAGAAGGTTTGGTATAATCTATTCCTTCTCTCTGAGTGAAGCCTTTTGCGACAAGTCTAGCTTTAAATCTTTCAACATTCCCTTTGGAGTCACGTTTGGTTTTGTAGACCCATTTACAGCCTACTGTTTTGGCTCCTTTAGAAATTTCTTCTAAGTCCCAGACTTTGTTTGTACTCATGTATCTCATTTCATCTTGCATGGCAGCAAGGCACTTCGATGAATTGGGACTTCTCATCGCTTCCTCATAAGAGGTGGGATCACCCTCTATCTCTGTCTTCACTGACATAAACTTCATAATCAACTGGAATAGCTGATCTCCTGTTTCTCTGTGATCTTCTAAGTGGTTCTTGAGCAGGTTCACTGCTCTCTACAGGAGACTGCTCAGGCTCCTCACTAGCAACAGCAGGGGTCTCGGGCTCCACAACAGGTGCCTCTGGCACACCGATGTTGAACTCGGAGAAACACCGGCAGTCTTTGTAACCAGTGATCACGGCAACAACAGTATCGAGAAGAAAGGCTCTTGAATCATAGGAGTTGGGGCACAAACCCGCTTCTCATCAAGGCTAATTTCTCGGGTACCATGCTCCCTTGATCATATCATCCTCTATAAACACGACTTGTCTAGTTTCTACAAACTTGGTGTGTCATGCAGACAAGAGAAAGCGATAACCCTTTGATCTTTCGGGATAGCCAATGAAATGGCAACTAACTGTCTTTGGATCTAACTTTCCTATATTTGGGTTGAATACTTTTGCCTCAGCTGGACAGCCCCACACATGTAGATAATTTAGTGATGGCTTCCTCCCAGTCCATAACTCATATGGTGTTTTAGGCACCGACTTCATTGGGTACCGGTTAAGAATATGGGCGCGGTTTTAAAGCCTCCATCCATAGACTAACCGGTAAAGTGGAGTAACTTATCATACTTCTCACCATATCCATTAAGGTGCGGTTACGCCTTTCAGCTACTCCATTTTGCTGAGGTTCGCCCGGCATAGAATACTAGGCTACTATGCCATTTTCCTGCAGGTACCTTGCAAAAGATCCTGGAACTTGGCCATAAGGGGTGTGTTTACCGTAGTATTCACCTCCACGGTCTGATCTTATTACTTTAATCTTTAAATCATGTTGATTCTCTACTTCAGCTTTAAATGTCTTAAACTTTTCTAATGCTTCTGATCTTTCTTTGATAGGATAAATGTAGCCATAGCGAGAATAATCATCAGTGAATGTAACGAATGAATCAAAACCATCCACTGTCTTTACAGGAAAAGGACCACAAATGTCTGTGTGGATTATTTCTAAGATTCCTGTGCTACGCTTGGCGCCTTTCTTTATTTGTTTAACATACTTGCCTTTAATATAATCTATGCAATGATCTGTGTCTGAAAAATCTAGGGGAGGAAGAATTTCTTCTTTGATTAATCGTTCAATTCTCCCCCTCGAAATATGGCCTAAACGACAATGCTATAATTTCGACGACGATTCACTTTCTATTCTCTTTCGCTTTGTAGTAACATTGCATACTTTTGCACTTGAGGAGGTACTTATGTCATTCACAATATCATAATGGGATAGCAAATAAAGCTTGTCTTGTCGGATGGCAAGACCAACATCAACATTATTAAACTTTATTACACACTTCCCGTTCCCAAAATGACACTGAATGTTCTCATCATCTAAGCAAGACACTGAAATCAAATTCCTTCTACCTCATTTATTACAAATTTAGCCCTGTGTGAACGAATTTATAGATTTGGCCCATCACTGACAGCGGAAGCACTGCACTCCTCTACCCGCGGAAAGTCACCAGAGCTTTCGGGATCGTGGCAAGGTGCCTCCTACGCCCCTCGGCCATGGTCCCACACTCTTCTTGCACTCCCCGGACGTGGTAGCGTCCTGTCCTGCGCTCGCACGCCCGTTGTTGCGGCTCGCCGATGTAGCCCTCTCTCCTGCGCTCCTCGGGCATGGTAGCGTCAGATTTTGCGCTTGCCTTCGCGGTGGGAAACGGACTAAATATGTAAATTTATTCATGGGAAACTAATTTGCAAAAAAGAGACAAGACTAGAAGAGCTCAAACTTCTCTTACACCCAGTGGCGTAGCTAGGATTTTAGTTATGGGTGGTCCAGCTTAACTTTTTTTAACAATATAAGTGCAGCATACCAACATTTAAATTAAAAAAAATACCAAACATAATATGATCAAATAAAAAGCTTTAACAACCATCGCGCGTACAAGAGTCGACTGAGAAAGTCCTACGATTTTTTCCCTACAGAAAAATAGCTAAAGGCTAATGGACTAGGCCAGGGTGGTCCGTGGCTCACCGGGACCACCCTGTAGCTCCGCCCCTGCTTACACCTCTGCTGTGATGCAGGGTATCAAATTCCGTTTTCGTTTGAAATCTCGTCACCCTTCGGAGGGCGAAATTTTGGACGAAATCCAAACAAAATTCAAAAGGCAAAATTTAAATCCGGTCCTTTTGCAAACGAGATTTCCGAGATTTTAGTGGAAAATACCAAAATCTCGGCGGAAAATGGCGAAATCTCGGAAAGTTTCAAACCTCTGGACGGACGACACGGATGCGGTGCTCAGCACAGAGTCGGCTCGAGCGCTCGGACGCGGAGGAGCTTGGATGCCGACAGAGTGCTCGGCTCGGACGCTTGGATGTACAGTGGCGGAGGAGCTCGGAGCCCCAAAGGAGCTCGGACACGGTGCTCAGCGTAGAGGAGGAGGAGGAGAAGAGCGCATAGGAGGAGGAGCGCACGGAGGCCGATCGGGGATCTGGCGGGGAGCCAGAGGAGCACGGAGGAGGATCTGGCGAAGCGGCGGACGGCAAAATAAAAATATGGTTGAATGCGCAAGCCCAAGAAAAATATTGGAGGCTGAGGTTTGAACCCCTGACCTCTCGAAGGTCACATGAGAGCTTACCAACCGAGCCAAGCGATACCTCATATTTGAATAGCATCCGATCAGATTTTGTATCTCGCCGCCCGTCGAAAACCGAAATCTCGACGAGATTTTCAACCTGCGGTGCATCAGTGCATGACGCCGATTTTCAACCCTGCTGTGGTGTTTCCGTGCATGCGCTTTTAGGTGTCTATAAAAGCAGGCGGCAATGGCACCAGTGCTGCAAGCTGCTGCACATCATTCCGCTGTAGGATCCTGTAGAGCAAATCATCCAAAGGAAGAAAGAACGCAACAGCGATGTTTGTAGACTGGTGATGGTTATTGGATGCGTGCATGCATGCGATGAACATTGGGTGGTTGCACAAGTTGGGGCTTGCTCTCTTTTGCAGGCTTGGCAGCTGTCAAGGGGCGAAAAGGCTGGTGAATGGTCCTGGAAACGTATTATTGTATTCTGGTGCGGCTGCCATTACAGTGAACACTGGATAGTCTGGATTACTCTCCACTGTCACTCGACAAGGGGCTCAAGGCTCATGTAAGCAGCAAACAGAAATTTCTAGCTAGGGCAATGATTGTTTGTTCCTAGTTGTTGTTCACAACATGTTCTAGACAAGTTTGCATTGTTCATGCTCATGCATGTGAATATATTGTTTCACATAAACTTCTTACAAAAGAAACAACTTACAGGCCAGAGAGTCTACTGAGTCTAACTGAGCTTCATGTAAAACTGGGCAGACCAACTATTTACCAATTATGTTCTCTTGGGAAATTAAACTTAGCAATGTACTGTGCACACAGGCTTCCTATGTACACATCGTGCACACCAACTAACGAAAGTCATAAAAAATTTTGAAAAAAATTGAAGATATACTTCATAGATCACTCTACCTATGTATAAAATTGTAGGTTCAAATTCATTATATATCAAGAGTTACAAAAAAGAGAAAATTCTGATAAGTTTAAATAGTTTAAACTTACCAGAATTCTCTTTTTTCTAACTCTCAATATATAATGAATTTGATCTTGAAACTTCATACATAGGTAGAGTAATCTATGAAGTACATCTATAATTTTTTTTCAGAATTTTTCATAACTTTTATTAGTTAGTATGCACGGTGTGTGCATAGGATACGTTGCCTTTAAACTTGGCTTACCGGACGAATTTTACAACCATAAACGCATCGAATGCGAAGGTTTAATAATTGGCAGGCAGAAAAAATCGTCCAAGAACAAGAAATCCAGGTAAAAGTGCGAATCAAACAACGCGCAAATGCACAAACGTATCGAATAATATCAACAAGCATGAAATAAGAAGAATCAGCTCATAAACCTTGAAGAAAAAAATATATCAACTAGCAAGATAAGAATCAGGTCGCATTAATCCACGATTATCACATCGCACATTGGATATTCTCAGATGATTTGCAACAATGGAGCACCAATTCCATCCACACCACACATCACAGCACGTCAAGATCCAAGGAAGGCGAAGGTTACAAAGCAAAGGGAGAAAAAAAGAACTGAAATGGCAAAACACGAGATTAGTCTCGAATGACAAACTACGAGGTAAATGCTCACACTTGTGGATATGATATTGATATGTAAAAAGGTGAAGACTCAGCCGAAACGTTTCCTTATGCCTGCCATCTTGTTGCAGTTTTCTTGGTCAGAAGCTCACACCAGGCGGATGCTCGGATGATTTACAACAATTGAGCCGAGATCATCACGCAGGTTACTGATACCATCATAAACACTCTGGTTCTCCAGCCTAGGGCTGCTTCCAGTGCAACTGGAGACTGATCCAAACGTCTTCTGCAGAACTCTGACAGGGGATGACTGCAGCCCTGGGCTAGAATTGCATCCATCGGTTAAAAGGTTCGGAGACACTGACAAGCAGTTCCTCGCTTCCATGTTGCTGTTCTTGGTTAAAACCTCTCCTAATGGCCCGCCCATCGAAGAATCGTGGAACATAGGCGTCCAGTTTGCTTCGCCCTGGTTAACCTCATCTTTAATTGCTGTGATGCTGATACCGATAGGATTATACTCACGGCTTAGCTTAAGAGGTGATAGAATTAGCTTCTCGTGGATGGGAGATGTGGAGGCCGATGATAGGCCAGAGGACACCATTGGAGCAGATACTGAGAGTTGGGTTCTCTGAGCTTGCAACTCTTCAGAGTCGGGCCAGGCAAGAGCTCCCTGTGCAGGTGTCTTGGGCCAGTCCACAAAGTGTTGCAGGAAACTGAACTCTGGTGTTCATTCAGACTCTGTGAACCGAGCAAATTGATGTTTTCCGAGGAACTATGAGGAGAGCTCATCAATGAATCAGATGAAACGAGGCCAAAATCTGGCCTTGAGCTGGTCACTTCAAAAGGATTATATTGATTTGAGAATGGAAAGGGCTCCCCGTATTCCCCGTATTCATGGAAGTCAGCATCGAGAGGGTGTCAGAGTCTTGCATTTGTTCACTCTCATTCTGTTTGTTCACCAGTTCCCTGCACAAATTTGATCAACAAGTGATTAGTTAGTACGGCATAGAGCGGTTGGCCTTTCAGGGTTAGTGAACATATTCCCCATGGCAAACTCGCAGAAACACTGTCGTGGTAAAACCATGAAACCGAGTAAATGATGTAAAACTCACTGTAGTACTAATGGACATGAATACCTAGGATTGGTGGTCTACAAAATGAAACAGTTTGACCATTAAATAACTAGAAAATAAATTACCAAGAGCATTGCTGACTATTCAAAATCAGTCCAACGTTTAAGCATAGTTGTGTTAAAATCCTATTAATCAGCCAACTTTTTCCTTATCATCTCCTTTCAGCAAAGAATGTTGAATGGTAGCTCCATGAATGAAGTAGCAAAATCAAAATTACATTATATGTATATATATTATTTTGGTGAATACAGACAAATATGTATAGCACATCCAAGAACAAGTTATAGTCTACATGTACGAAGTATCAAAGGCAAAACTAGTCATATTTGAACTTACGCATTGGTATGCGTTCTAGAAAAGAAATGCTTGGAGCTTCTGAAATGCTACTACTGTACCTGTTATATTGAAGAGAGCGAGGATCTGTTGTATTCGCAGCATAGTTCTTCGCTGGTTGTTGCTGATGGTTGATGGCGAGGCCAGCAGTAGCTCCGCCGCCACAGGGAGCGAGAGCACTAGGCTGGGTAGCAGAGGCAGCGGCGGCGGCCGCTGCCACCACCGCGGGCATCGCTTTCGCGGCATGGCCAGGCTGGCCTTCCACATGCTTTCTTGAACGATGGCGTCCCCGGTTCATGTGTCGCTCGCAGTACTTCTGGTCGACGACCGCATCCCTCGAGCACCGCCATTTCTTGCCGTCCGTCCGGCGGCACCGCCCGGGCTCCGGATCCGCGCTGCCGGAATAACCCAGCTGGAAAGGCCCCCATCCCACTGCAAAAGCAAAACCCCAACCAAAGGCAACGCAATCAAGATCAGTAAGAAGGAGCCAATCGAAACAACACAACTTAACAATGTGCATGATGTATCGAACTGCAGCCCAAAAAACATTTGGTTGCTTTGCTTGCTCCCCTCTTTCTTGGCTTACATACAGGTGCTTGTGCCGAAGTAGGCAGGCGAGTAGGGGGATGCGAGGCTCCTCCTGATGGGGATGAGGAGGCTGTGAGGCACGGGGCTATTGGCAGCCAGGTACTTGTAGATCAGGGCCTGGTGCTCCAGCTCGCTCCATTGAGACAGCGTGAAGGGCCCTCTCACCCTGGCCATTGCCCCCTGCATGCTGGTGCTCAATCCTGGGAGAAACACGGGCAGACAGATCAAGGAGATGAGCATCAAGGCAGTGCAAGCCAAGAAGGAGCAGCCAAAAAAAACATGTACTTTGCACTAGAGACGACCACCACCGAGATGCATGTGTTTCCTCAACACAATCCTTGTGGAAGATAGGGGCAAACAAAAGACACACACACACACAAAAAAAAAAAAAAAAAATCTGAAGCAAAGTGGCTGCCAGGATCAGAAACCTGATAAGCAGCACAGATTTGTAGGTGTGTGCATGAAAAGCCACCAAAAACCACATGTTTGATCCATTGCAACAAGCTTGATTAGCGTATATATTTACTTACTTGAACTTTTCTTGCATGCATTTCCACTCTTGAATTTTTTTTTAGTGAGAAAAATGTGGAGATAGGTGCATAGTGCCAAAGATCTCACCCTTTTTTATCCATATTAATGTTTTCTTCTTATGTTTTAGTAAAAGGCATGACAAAAAGGAATACGCACGATCACACCGTTGAGGACAAGAAAGCGTTCCTGGATGTCTCAGAAAATAATAGGAAACTTATCTCAACAAATATCAAGAATGATCCAACAAAGCTCATTAAAATAGTAAAAAAAAAAACGAGCTCCTTTATTTCCAGAGGTAGTAAACTTTTTACAGGCACTGACTGATCTAATCAAGGGAAGCTAAAAATGAAAAAAGAAAGAAAGGAACAAAAAAAAAGCTATATCATGATAAGCCTCCGAATGTAAACAAAAAATACAAGACAAATGCAGTGAGAAAACGAAAAAAAAATCAGGTACATTACAGTATGAGCAAAGGATCAAGCTAGCATGCTGCATGCCCAAAAAAAGCAACAAAGAAACATAAACAACTGAAAATAAATCTTTATTATCACTACCATTCCAAAGTCCAAAAAAAAAGCAAGATGAATCAAACAGCAATAATACTTCAAAAGAAGTATCAAGCTTTTCAATCGCCAAACCCAATCAAACAAAAACATAAAAGAAAGCTTATGCACCACCACCACCATGGCGCCAGCCATCCCAACCTGAGCAAGAAGCAGGGGTGCCGTAGTACAACGGCAGCGCCACATCAGCGGCGGCGGCGACGGCAGTGGAGGGGCACGAGGACGCCGACGACGCGAAGCTGAGCATCTGCTCCCCGCCATGGGCAGGACTGCAGGAGCCGAGTAAGAACGGCGCCACCACCTTGACGGCCTCGGACACCGCGGCGTCCCCGGCAGCGCCCACCCTGGCCTGCTTGGCCGCCGGCCTCCACCCGTGCTCCTCCTCCGCATTGCCCCTCCCGTGCTTGAGCAGCCTAGATCCGAGCAGGCCGAGTTCCGGGCCCCCGCCCACAACCCCCGCGTCCACGGAGGCCATCACCACCCCGCCCAGGTCCATGGTGCTGCCGCTACCACTCCCGCCGCGCTACTGCCGATGCTGCTGGCTCTTGCGGTCTTGGAGCGGAGGAGGGGGAGGGGGAGGCATCCCCCTCTTGTGGTACTGGTGGGTGGTGGCTTGCTGCTGCTTATGTGGGCTTTTTTGCTTGCTTGGTTTGGTGTCTTCTTGGCTTCGGTTTTACAGGGGGTGGTTGCCGCTTGCGCTCGGGAAACCAGCCTGTTTTTTCCACTTTTGGGGGCAGAGCGAGCGAGAGACGAGAGTAAAGATTGGTGTTGGGGGTAAGATAAATAGGGCAATTTGTTTAGTTTTTTTTAGAGAAAAATGAGGTCATGTTTGGATGGACTAGAGCTAATTGTTAGCTGGCTAATGGCCAGAGCTAATTGTTAGCCAGCTAATAATTAGTTCATCTAAAATTAGCCCAAGGCTGTTTGGATACATGACTAATGGTTGGGCTAATTTCTTTGAAAAGTCATGTCTGCCCCTTATAATGGTGAGGGTATTTCAGACTTTTCCCAGCGTGTTACATACTTTTAGTCCAAATTAACTCCCACCCATCAACTAATGGATTAATTGTTAGTTGAGGGGTGCTAACAATTAGTCCAGGGATCCAAATATAGCCTGAGGGCAACAAATTTTTCTAGTTTTTACTGCTGCTACTACTCTACCGACAAAATTGATGGTACATCTATAAAAAGAAAATTGATGGTAGGCAGAGTAGACGGTAGGAGAGATTTTTCACTGTTGCTGTGTAATGTAGTATAGGCCTTATTTGCTGCCTGGATATTTGTTTCCCTTTTGAGTCAGGGCAGTTAGGGGGAGATACCAAGTGCAAGTTATTTTTACCGTATAAACTTCGTGAAACTATATATAAGTTTTTAAAAAATTTAAAAAAATCACTATGCGTAAGGGAGATGAGCTTCTACAACCCTTTAAAATTTTAAGATCAAAATCAATTACATTTGAAATATATGAAATTGACAAGCAATGATATGAATAGCACTAAACAGTGAAAAATCACTATTTAGATTGAATTTATCTTTTCATATCTTTCAAATGTGATTGTGCTTAGTCTTAAAATTTTACAGGGTTATAGAAGTTTACCTCCCTTACATATGATATGTTTTTGAGAATTTTTGAAAACTTGTATATATGATTTTTATGAAGTTTAAACGGTAAAAGTGGTTCATACAGTATATCTCCGCGGGTCCTCCCCGGGTCCCCGGGTAGGTATCTTCGCATGGTAAAGATGGAGAGGCTTTTGAATGTGCAAGTTTGATGGTGATGGTAGCGGCAATTTACTACCTGCTAGCCTAATCTGGAAAAGGTGCAGGTAAAAAGATGGTGCATCGGCCAAAATAGCCGTCTTGTCATAACACTGGTGCAAGAGTTACTGCTTTCAAGTTCTGTAATACTGCACAAGAAAATTCATAGTGGTAATTGAGAATAATGCTCCATTTGATATCCTCCCTGCAGGAATAATACTCCATTGATACTCCTCCCTACAGATAGATCAAGTAGGAGTGGCATAATCTGGGCTCATTATTGATGTTAGATTCAGTTTCTGATAGACGAGTTTGCTACTTTGCTTAACCACTCATTAGGCATGCAAAGTACTGAGGTCTCACGGTACTAACTACTAAGATATAGGCCCTGGAATTGCAACCACGCATGGGTCGGCTCATATCTATATTGCGCACATGCACCTGAAAGTCGTAGCTGAGGTCCGAATATTAATCATGTTTGGCAGATTAACACGACTACGCAAAGAAATTCAGTGCAGTCACTACAACTTAAGCAGTTGAGCGTGGACTGTTGAATCAAAAAGTGATGGTGCAGATCTTTCGAGAACATCGTAGAAAAAAACGTTATAATGATTTTTCACTGTTGAACGATCTGAACTATTCATCCGTTTGATCGGACAATCCTGACCTACAGGAACTATTTAGATTCTGTACATAAATCCTTTTCCCACGACTACACGCCAGCAATATAGATAAACCCATGAGACTAGCTCAATCACAAACACCGAAGTTACACAAAGAAACCGTATGGTAACACGTAAAAACGAGGCAAACTATGTCCTGATTGAAACACGAGAATTTTAAAACCATAGAAATTATACAGAAAAATTCAACAAAATTCTCGTGAAATTCTTGTGTTCAAAACACGCTCAAAGGAAGAAAATGCGAACTCACGACTGGGCCGGGTAACGTGCTGTTCGGTGAGAGAGACCTGAGTTTGTTGTTCACACAATTCTAGTAGGGTTCGTGGATTTCAGGATGCAAAACCGAACACATACGGAGAACTAGTACCGTTTATCTCCACATTAATTCGGCATTCAATGTTTCGAATTTGCATTTTGCCATTCTTAGGGTCTATTTGTTTTAATTTTTGATTATAGATTCTGGCTTTAAAAGCAGAATAAAAAACAAGCAGTTCGATTCTAGAATCCGATTCTCACAATCCAGCCCACCTATATACACTAGAATCCACAATCCATTTCATATGTGTTTTTGGATTGTAACTTTTGAAGAATCAGCTTCTCTATAATTACAATACAGAATTAGTTTTTAGAGAATCTAAAACTGAAATAAACAAGCCTAAGTGGCCTGTGGCCACAATAATTTGGTTTGAGCCCAGGGAAGCCAAGCATGTGCGTCGCACATGGGAACAATGAAGTGTAGTTAGACCCTGTTCAAAGACTCAACTCACCCGAGCTCCAGACTTCTAGCTTAGAGTTTTTGGTTTTTTTTCTAATTTTTTTGGCATGTTTAATTTTTATCTAAATGAAATCGTAAATTTGATCCTTTCTCGACCTCTAAATGGTGCAGAGATAACACGTATTATCTGCTATAGTATAGGAACGTAACAAATATACCTGTCATAGTATGGAAGTATGTAGATGTCTATCGTAGTATAGGGGCGCAATAAATACTCGTTGCAATTCCGAAATGCATATTTACGATTTTCGTTTGAACAGAGACCGAACTTAAAGAAAATAGATAGAGGGGAAAAAAACCAAAGCTTCCCTAGCTTAGCTGCTCCATGAGTCCATGTAGCCAGCCTCCCTTTTGTTTTGCTTGTTACTATGGTCGGAACTAGACCTGGGCATATGGGCCGTGCTTGGTGGGCGGCCGAGGCACGAGGGTCCAAGACGCCCAAACCCGACCAAGACGTTAGAGGCGTCTTGGGCCGCCCAATCTTGTAGATCGGCGCGTCTTGCCCTAAAATCTTGACGACTGGCGGCGACGCAAGACGGCTCGACCGTTTGGGCGTCGCCGCCGCGAAGACGGAGGATGACGCCAAAGACGGTGATGGCCTTTGGAGAGGCTGTCGATTGGGTGGGCCGTGGTTTGTATGTATGTGCATGGCTTTGATTGTCGCATGATTTAGTCGAGAGATCTTGCGGTTTTGGCTAGTCGAATGCTTTGCTCTACAAAGACACACCCAAATACCCAATCTGAGTTGTCAAAGTCGAGTACAAGTGTAAATCATGACAAGTAGGGTACAATTAATCGGCGCAAGAGTTTTTGCTAGCAAGACAATCGATCGATCGCTATAATTTTGCTCGTTTATAAGGCGTATTTTTACAATCAACCGTGTGTTTTGGTCTTTTCCTCTCGTCACAATAGTATAAGTGGGTGGGACCTAGGCTAAAGACTGCAGCAAGCGAAGCGCGCAAATGGGCGTGCTCGGCTCGCCGAAGATGAATCGGCCACCGACCGACGGCGGGACGACGACGACCGTTTACCCAAGCGATTCCGACCGAAGCACGATGGGCCGTGCCGGCCGGCCCGCCCGACGACGCCCACCTCTAGTCGGAACAGCGCTGCATAGATGTCCGCTTCTCACCTTTGTGCTTTGTGCGTGTTTTTACCTGTAGTAAATGGAAGGAAGCCGTAACTTCTCCGTTCGCCGTCAGTCAAGGGAATGTTTTCTCCCTAAATAAGCGTCGTGTGCTTTAAGGAGCCGTACTCGTCCACCAAAAAGTGGGGTCAACTCTAACTCAAGTGGCAGTAATCCGGTAACTCGGTGGGTTAATTTCTAGTCTAACAGATGTCCATCCCAAAAAAATGCTGTTACCATCATCAGCTTATATTTGCATACCAGTAAAGATAGTACTGTTACCACTGTTACAGTGGGGGTAAAAGGAAAAAAGGCTAAAAATCTGGCCACATGACATAATCATCACACTTGACATTAACAACGATACACAGGGCGCTATAATCCAAAATAAATACTCGCGCAAACATATGCCAGTTGTTCGAAGTGTCCCCTCTCCACCCCGTTTCACCCTTTGTTTACTCCTCCTCGATGTACTTACCTCACTTGAAAAACCATCAAGTAGCGATGTGGGTGGTCCCAAGAGCACGGCCGCCTCACGTGCCCACCCCAGCCATCACGAGCTGCCGGGTTTTTCATCCAGGTCTCGTAGGCAGGGTTAATATTGCCAACCGAAAGTCGAAAATCGCCAGCGCATGGATGGTAAATTTTATCAAAAATTAGTAGGAATCAAATGAAATGCAAAATTAAACTTTTAAACTCGGCAGTGAACCGGTGATGAAATAATTCAAAAGCCAACCAGTTTACATTGAAAATCGGAACACTCAACTGAAATTAGAAAAAAAATGAAAAAAATTGCAGAAAAAGAGCAACAACGACTCTGCAATCGCGATGACCTTTTTCTTTGCTTTAATCGCTTCAAAAGATGGCATGAACATCGATCTAGAATTCAGTACTCACTACTGAGTACTGATCCAATGAGAAAAAGTATTCAGTAATCAGACAAGTAAAATGCCATGGCTATAGTCTTTTTGCAGCTTCTCTGCCGAACGTCAAATTAACCAAACAGAAAAACACTTAGGGCCTGTTTGACAACAAGGTTTTTTCATAGTTTCGAGACAAAATCATGGTTTTAGAGAAAAACTCTGTTTTAGAAACCAAGAGGTGTTTGGTAGCCCTTCAAAAACTACTTTTAAAACCATGGTTTCACAAAACCATGGTTTTTTCTCTGTTTTGGAAACTTTGGTCTTGGGCAAATTTTTCTGAGTGTTGGTGTGTGAGAGCTCCCAAAAACTTTGCAGCCAAACAGTTGGGAGTTCCAAGAAAAATCATGGTTTCAATGGGGTTTAGTAAAACCATGTTTTTTATGCCAAGATAATTCCCAAACCATGGTTTTGCAAAACCATGATTTTACAAAACTTTGTTGCCAAACAGGCCCTTAGAGTTTATACGAGGAACAATTCCTTCTTCCGTTATTTTAAGCCCGCAGCCACATGGCAACAAAATGGAGACAAACAAAAAGAGAGTGCTTAGTATGAACTCGAGTTGCAATAAATTGAAACATACTAATTTTTTATTATCTATATTCGGTTTTGCTTAAAAACATCTTACAAACTCGTTTTTTTTTAAAAAAAATTTGGCAAATGTCAAAAAGCTATTAATACTAATTTTAGAGATTTTTTCGATAAAATCTTCCAAATTTTCCAATTTTTTTTGAATTTGAATTTGAATTGGACCAGTTTATTGAGTTCCGTTTCTCGAGCCGGACCAATACAATCGATTTTCGCGATTTTCCAGTAATTTTCTTGATAATGCTCATAGGTGCACTGAATTCAATTCTTTTCGATTTAATGAATCAGATTAGTTAGTATTTATTTATACTTTCTCTATTACTCCCTCTGATTATAAATAGTTATCGTTTTGAACATTGCACGGTCTTCAAAATGCAATTTTGACCACTAATTTCTACTACAATATATTTATAAAACCCAATAAAATTATAATATTATGAAAGTACTTTTCAAGATAAATCTACACATATTATTTTTAGTGTTCGTAGGTGCACTGAATTCAATTCTTTTTTATTTAATGAATCAGATTAGTTAATACCTCTATTACTCCCTCCGGTCATAAATAATTGTCGTTTTGAACATCGCACGGTCTTTAAAACATAGTTTTGATCACTAATTTCTATTACAATATATTTATAAAACCCAATAAAATTATAATATTATACATATACTTTTCGAGACAAATCTACACTTATGGCTTTTATGTATCCAATATAAATATTTAAAAGGATATTGACACTCAAAATTTTAAAAGTTTGCCTGTACCCATGTCCAAAACAACAACTATTTATGACCAGAGGGAGTAGTATGAATACTCTCAACAAATCAACACTAATATGATTTTTGCTATCCACTATACACTATTATTATAATGTACAGTAAATTTCTCTTCTTGTTGCTAAAACACAAGTACTAGTTAGTTAACCTCCGCTTAATGGGGCGCTGTCTTGGAGGCTCGGAACTCTCTTCTGGGTTGGAGCGGTCGCGCGCGCGTGATCTTGGTTATAGAAATGCTAAGATTCTAGCGAGGGGCCTCTCCTAATTAGTAGTAAAGTATACTTGTAGCAATGAGATTAGATGGGTGGGGTGTACTATTTTAGGCTTAACTTTAAGGTTACGCATATATTAGTTGTCCAGGCTTTGTAGGCGAATAAGATGATCCCGATCGTTTCTGGCACAAATCGATCTGGAACTGGGACTGGTCCTTGCCGTGGCTTTGACAAAGGACCCAGCTGGATTTGAGGATTTCCTATGTTTTTTTGTAATATTTCTGCGAATGTACATCTTCGGTTGTGACAGTGCCAAAAGGTTAAGAATCGTGAACGCAATATGATTTCTGTAATTCTTTTTCAAGAGAAAGCTGAACCTGCCAATTTAAGGCTCCGTTTGTTTGAGCTTTTTCACTGGTTTAGAAGCCAAAAAGCTAAAGCTTAAACAAGCAAGTAGCTTTTTTCTGGGCTTTTCAAAAGCCATAAGCCTCCATATAACTAAAAACCAAAAACCACTAAAGAGAGGGTTTTTTGGTTTATTGATGGTTAGTTTTAGACTAATAACACTAAAGTTAAATAAAATTACACACATCTATTATGTATAAAAGGCATTAGCTTTTAAGCTGTTTAAGTTAAAAAACTGACTTTAAACTATAAATCAAAAAGCCTAAGTCTAAACAAACAAGACCTAAGGTCTACACCAATTTCTTTTGGAGGTATTTTGAGACAAACTTTCCATACATAAAAGTTCATGACAAAAAAATGGCATTGATACGTGTATGCTGCGTGATAGATTGCAATCTTGCTAACCCTGTTGACATTTCGCCCTACTTGAAACAGAGAAGACAATGCGGAAATTTTTTCACTATACTAGGTTTTGGGTGAAACATTTGGGACGCATGGTAGTAATCAGCATCTATCTCGATCCAGAGACCTCAACTTCTTGATGCAACACGTTGAGGAAGAAAAGAGATCTCCATAAAGCAAAGGATTTTAAAGTTGCCTCGCCTCGGATGAGGCCGGCGAGAGGGCAGGTGAGATGGGAATATCACTGCGGCATTCTCACGCGCGAGCAAGGTCTCTGCACAAATGGTTTATGCATGGAGCCCTACATCGATCACCCTTTTGCCCCCTTTGCGTCAAGACGATATGTAGATCTCTAATCTTTTCGGGGGTGGCCGGCCGGCAAGCCAGCCAATTATGCACTCTTTGTCCAAAACTTTTCCTCCTTGCGGTCCCTTCGAAACTTTTCATCGAAGAACAACCTCACCCACTTTCTGTGTTGGACACTTCGATGATCGACCGTAGTAGTAGCTAGGGTGAATTGTGACAAATGTAGTAGTAACAATCAGATCAAAGCTATTGAGTTACATGTATCAGCTAATTCAGCTAAAAGCTTAAGTTGATAGGAAAAGATGGACAATTCACTTATACCTTAACAATGTTCCTCCCATATAAACTCCCTCAGATTTAGGACGTGAAATAGAAGTGGGTTACAATTATTTTTTTTAATTGTGCCAATCGGGTCTTGAACTCGAGACCTCTTAACTCTCATACCATATTGAGTTGCATGCATCAGCCAATTCACCCAAAAACTCCTAAAAATTTAAGCTAATAAGAAAAGATGGGCAATTCACTTATACTTCAATACCCCCCCTTACGTATAGCCCCCTCAGGCCTAGGACGTGAAATAGAAGTGTGCTGCAATTATATTTTAATTGCATTAACTGGGTCTTAAACTCGAGACATCTTGGTTTTAATACCAAGTTGAGTTGCATACACCAGCCAATTAACCCAAATATTTAAGTTGATGAGGAAAGGTGGGCAATTCACTTATACTTCAACACTTCTCCTTACGTACAGGCTTCTTTGGGTCTAAGACGTGGAATAGAAGTGGCTTGCAATTATTATTTTTAATTGCGTGCAACCGGGTCTTGAACTCGAGACGTCTTGGCTCTGATACAATATTGAGTTACATGCACCAGCCAATTCACCCAAAAGATTAAGCTTTTGAGAAAAGATGAGCAATTCACTTGTATTTCAACAAAAACAATCAAAGCAAAGTGATCGTTTTCCAAAAAATGACTCCACCTCCCTTGATTCTTCCTTTTTCAGGGAAGCTCATTGATCTTTCAACCTTCGTCGTTGCCTAACTTTAGCCGGGTAAACCCTCTAAGCTCCTCTCTCAATCAATTGACATCCTGTTTTGAGATGATGTATAGCTTTTGTAAAAAGTTGTTTTTTCCTTTCTTAGGTGAAAAACAGTGGTAGCTGGCGGTGTGGCTTTTTCTAAGAAACTATTTCTCAACTTAGCTTTTTGTTGAGCTGGCTGACTGTTGTCTGTTGTGAAATGACCGAAATGCTCGTAACGTAAACGATGAGTGTTGCTAATTTGAAGATTTTCTTAATCATATTATTCACCAATCAAACCTTGATCAAATGATTAATTTATTAAGAAAATATCAGTTAGTGCGATAATAAACATATTCTTAAGAACAGTGAATATAACAAAAAGAACATGGGTAAATTCCATTGATGTAAATCACAAGTTACATTGACGAAAATCTGAGCATTAACATGGATAAATTTCTGGTACTACTATTAACATGGATAGACTTGCACAAATCTGAACATGAAATTGCACAAACCTACACATAAACACATAGATCTAGGCAGTGGCCGAGTCAGTTTGCAGGGGTCAGGGAGGCGGTGGCGACGGTATTGATCTGTGAGGTAGCAATGGCAACGGTGATGGCCAAGACCAGCGGGAGGCCGAGGAGGCGGAGTCCGGACTGAGGTGGCAGCGGCTTGGATTTGGAAGGGGCTCTGGCTCCTCATCAATTCCAGTGGCGCTAGCGACGAGAGTAGGTCGAATCTAGTGAGGAGGAGGTCTATTCCGACGGGGAGAAGGTCGATTTCGACGGCGGTGACCTCTCTTCCACGGAGACAACTAGGCGGCAATGGGGAGGGAGCTTCGGTTGGCGGGGAGAGAGATTCGTCAGCAGAGAGGAAGCTTTGGCCGGCGGCCCTAGGGCTATATGTCATACACACAGCTAAAGAGCCACATGAATTAAGTATCATATTCTGAAATATTTCCTCCACGGACTGCAGAGTGAATAGGTACGAGGTGGGGAGGGATCAAACGGGAGTGGGTCTTTTAAAAGTTGCATTTGATGGGTAATTTGCTTGAAGCTCTAGTGACAGACATATCTACCCATCGAGCAACAAACCCACAAAGTTGCTTGTACCTTCGGAATCCAAAGTAATTCGTCAATAGTAGTTCGTCAATAGTAGTTGCTAATTACTCCGAGTACTCCACTCCTGTTGCTTGTGCCTTCGGAATCGTAGGAAGCCGGCCGCGATGCGTGCTGCATACCGTGTAGAAGTGGCAAGGGAATAGTTGTTGCTGGTACATTCATATATGCATGTCCCCGATCCGACAACACGCATGTTAGTCATTAGTACGCCTCTAGTAACTTCTGCAACGAATCGATAGACCGATCAACCGAGACCCAACAAACAATGACACGCAAATCAATTAACACAAAAAAAAAAGCAATACAGCTCCTATATGAACCCTGTAAATTTCCCGCACTTCAGGCAGACCCTATGTTCACCAGCCAAGAATATACAGTCAGAACTGTTTTTTTTTCGCTTAGCTAAAAACACAACGGCATCTCTCTCTTAAGAATCCTGTCGACGAAATAAGATCTCCGGGTGCGACAGCGACTAGAATTGTAGGGCTGCGAGTTGGAAGAAACGAGGTAAACTGGCCTGGCGGGCACGGGGGAGATACCAGCGAGTGAGCGAACAAACTAAACCCCTAAAGAAAAGGGATTGATAATAGATTGGTTGCAGAAGCATGTACACAGCCATCAACGGAGCTAGGCCTTGTATTTGAGCACTTCTACGATATACAATATTGAATATTAGCCATCTATTATATTTATCTAACGGATCAGTCAGATTAGTTTGGATTTAGTTATACTTCCGTTGGTAGTATTGGTAGTAGAAATCATATGGTGGTAGTATTGTAATTAGCTATTTTTTTATTTTGAATATATGTGTGTTTTTTTGTGCTTTTATGTAAAATTCAAAACTAGTTTGTGGGCTACGCAAGACAGAGCGCTCGATATGTTAGTGTGAGGCCACGGCGTCATCACGAATTAAGCGGAAGGGTGCCAGCCGCGGCATGGTCACAATCCAGGAGGGCACCGACAGGAAGGCAGAGGCTGCGGCATCGACAGGACCGGACTAGCAGCGGCGGCAGAAAAAGGAGGGTAACAATAACGAGTAACACAATTGTCAGCGTACTCTACGCTGGGGTACCCTCTTCGCCGCACAAAAGCAGTCAACATAGCGGTCAACATGACAGATCCACGTGGCACCGGCGGCGGTGGCGAGCACACCGCCGCCGCCGGTGGTCGATCCACGTGGCACCGGCGGCGGTGGCGAAGCACACCCTTCGCCCGGCGATCGATCCACGTGGCACCGGCGGCGGTGGGCTAGCACGCTGCTTTCGCCCGCGATCGATCCACGTGGCACCCGGCAAGCACGTGGACTAGCACGCCTTGCTCGCCCGGCGATCGATCCACGTGGCACCGGCGAGCAGGTCGGCTAGCACGCCTGCCGCCCGGCGGTCGATCCACGTGGCACCGGCGAGTGGGCGAAGCACGCCGCTTTCGCCCGGCGATCGATCCCACGTGGCACCGGCGGCGGTGAGCTAGCACTTTCGCCCGCGGTCGATCCACGTGGCACCGGCGGCAGTGGCGAAACACGCCTGCCTTCGCCGGTGGTCGATCCACGTGGCACCAGCGGCGGTGGCGAAAGCACGCCCGCCGCCCGTGATCGATCCACGTGGTACCGGAGCGAGTGGGCTAGCATACCTTTCGCCCGCGGTCAGTCCACGTGGCGCCCGGCGAGCAGGTGGGCGAGCACGCCCTGCTCGCCCCGCCGCAAGACAAAAAGGTGGTGCGAGGTGGCTTCACCTCGAAGGCTCCTTCTCTTGTCGTACCGTTCTGGGCGGCAGGACAGCGATGTCAGACCTGTCAACTGCAAGGATTTCTGCTACAAGCCCATTCCTCTGACGCCTCTCACCAACCCGTCAAGAAGGGGTCACATCCCGGGCGGACCAGGCGAAGCCATGCGTCGCCATTTAATGAGGCTGGAGGAACGGGACAGCACGGGAAGGAGTAATAAATGTATGAAGATAAGCATGATGACCCTCCTTGGTACCTGCCCCAGCTGGCCTGGCCTATATAGGTGCCCTCGGGTGCATGGGGAAAAGGGGGTCGAGGATGAAAGAACGAGCAAGCAAGAGCTCCGTAGCATAGTCTAAGAGAGAACCTGTAACCTGAGAGCTTTGTACTAGCTTTGCACACTCCATAAACCAATCAAGCAGGAAGTAAGGCTATTACCCAAGATAAAAGGGGGCCTGAACCTGGGTAAAATCTTGGTGTCATCCCTAGTTCATAGGCGCCGGAATCCCTCGCGTGGGAGTCTTTAGGGTTTTCACCCTCTAGGTTTAGCCAGCCGCGAAGACGCCCTCCTTCCGAACCAAACCCAGTCTGCAGACTCCGGGCCTGTCTGGCGGAATACGCTGACAACAATAAAGGGCAACGACGGTAGAAAATGAAGGTCAGCAATAACGATTAACGAGTAACGTAGCAAAGGATCAAAAGTCCATAATACCCCTGAGAAATTTACGGTTAGATCTGATTTCTACTACTACTATTTACTACCCATGTTATGCACCATAAAATTGCTCTTGTATTTATATAGACAACAGAAAGATATGCCGGGTACAGAGATTTGGTGCACATGTACAGCTCATGAGCTTATCCTATACAACGGAAACTAGATTACATTGGTTAAGCACAACAGAAGATACCTTTTAACACCCTCCCACAATCTCAGCCAGATGAAAGAAGGTTGAGATTGTCTTGCAGAATGAAGAACTGTCGTCGTGTTAGGGGCTTGGTAAAAATGTCTGCCACCTGTTCTTGAGAGGAGATAAACTTGATTTGTAGCAGCTTCTGTGCTACCCTCTCAACCACAAAATGGAAATCCAATACAACACGATTAGTCCTGGCATGAAAAACTGGAGTGAGGTGCTTCTATACTTTTCTTTCTTAAAGTTATATAAATATTAAAGTATGAATGAAAAATAGATAGTGATCGCTTACCTCTACTCTTACTTCAAGATATGCGCAACTTGTATTGGGAGGGAAAGTATAGAAGCACTGATCAAAATAGGATTTGTAGGCAAGTAAGTGAATCCTAAGCTGTCGCACCATAAACAATGCAGCCCCATTTTCCATTTCACCTGCGTGTGAGACTGCCATGTAGGTTCACACTATTAGACTTATTACAAGAAACGATGAATTCTAAAACCTGTAGTTTTGTGATACAAGTTCTCCTACAATCTATATTTTTATGAAATAGAAGCTAAAACATAAAATTTTCTAATAGTTTTTACAAAAGACCTATAGTTCTATGAAAGTTACTCAAGTATGTTGAACATAAAAATGTTTAAGATTCCCATCTTCGGCAATAGAGAATAAGTCTTTTGTAGTAGGTTTGACAACAAGACTAAATGTGTTCTCATAATCATATGTTAGTGATATGCCTTTGAGACAATTATGGAGATGATTGTATCACATCTATGTTTATAGAATAATATAATTATTTTGTATCTTTAATAAATATCATTAGTATCGATAAACAAGTATGTCAATTGTTCGTGAAACTCCTTATGCATATTTTGATATTATTCTGAATTATCCCTAACTTTATATCATTATGTGGGACAATTATGATTTATAGGTCAGCATGTGTATTGATTGATAATCATGTTTCACGGATCATATATTAAAGGACCAGATATGGCGATCAAAGGGGGGGTGAAAGATCACACAACAATGTCCCCGCAAAGAAACCAATCAAAACCTCCCAAGACCTCAGAAGAGTGAAAGAAGATAATCTTCTAAAAAAAGCTCAGGGGCGGCACTACTACGCTACAGAGGCTGGTAGTGCCAGGTGAACAGTAACCCTGGTATTACCGGGTTACTGTAGCGGTAGTGCCTCCTACAGCAAAAACATGGATGAACAGCGAAATCAGCACGAGTTCAAGATAAAAAATTCGTGTAACTTTTGATCCACTGTGAAACTTTGTACGCACCTTTCTATGAATGTCAGGAACCTATTCCAATCTTCAATCGCAAGGATTGACGTAAAATTTTTGATCTTTTTCCAGTTCAAGGAAGAGTGCACAAAAATAGGGCCAAAACTCAAATCTTCACCCTGTGCTTGCTCGTGAGGATTTGATGGTCAAGATGACCTTAGATGAACTCCCATATGTCACAACAAGTAACAACACACAAGAAAGAACCCTCAAATGAGCAAGATTAAGATCTACCTCGAAATCTTTCTTCTCAACCCAAAAACTGGTTTCTTAAAGAAACTTGGATGATCAAGAAGAAGCTTGCTTAGATGATTGGGAGATAATCTATAGAGGATAAATCCATCAATCATTTATTCTTGGTAGCACACAATCAAGCAAGGAAGAAACCAAATAAAGGAATCAAGAACCAAGAAAGAAGAAGATCAACATAAGAGACAAATCTTGAGTAAGAAGATGATTTTCATTGAGATCATGAAGAGGTTTTGCAAAGCCTCTCACATGAGGGTAAAGCTTTCAAGGAGTACACACCATACAAGAACACAAAATCTTGTGGGAACTCCTAGTGACTAAGTCTAAGGTCTCAAGCTCTCACCTCTCATTGCTTCTCCTTATATATAGAGGCAACCTTAACTTTAAACTTGGACACTAAGGTGGATACCATCCACTTTTATATAGGTTAATCTGAAACCCAACACTTCTAATGGGTTTTTCACTCACACAAACATGCTTCTCAAAATGGCCATTACATTGACACCAAATCCACTCCGTAAGTTCGAATTTGTGTCCAAGTCCACTTTGGTGTGACCTAAACTACTTAGGTCACCGTCGCAGTTTTTCAAACCATCTCAATCGTCCGTATTGGATAAATTACCAATTTACATCAATGACCAGTCTTCCTTCTTCTTGCAGCTTACCATGCTTCGTGCTTTCCACATGGCCCCAACGACTTCCCATCAAGCATCTCATATGTCCAGACTGCCCCGAACTGTGCTCACTTGCAAGCGGGCCCAAATCAATTGGTGCATCATGTGTCCTCGTTAGCTTCGCATGATGATACCAGCTTACCGTTCTAAACCTCAACTCCTTCCTAAGCCTAGTTCCCATCCATGCCATTTCCCGCCATGTCCATCACCAGTGCTTTCTGCTTTGATTCTTTGTCCTCCCAGTTTGCAACCACTTCCGAGCCTCAATCATTTCCCAGTGTCTCTTGCCTGTTCTGGACCTCAGCTCTTCTAGCCTAGCCCCGGTCTCACCTTCGCCACACCATGACGTAGCTTCAAAGCCCTGCAACCAACACAGATAAGAAACAAATCACATCACTATTCACAATAATATGCATTAATGATCAATAATGCAAATATTAAGCACAAGGTCAGTGAAAACCAGGTACTACCTCCAATCAGAGGCCGGTAGTACCTCAAGTTCGGTACTACTACTCCTGGTTGGCCGGTACTACCACTCGCCCTCAAAAACCCCCGAGAGACACTCTCTGAAAAATAGCTACCGCCACTAAAGGCTGGTAGTACTGCACCCCCGGTACTACTACTCCCAGATGGCCGGTAGTACCCCACTTGTCATACCCTAGAAAAAACCTCTCTATGAAAAAGCTATCGCATCCTCTGTCTGTAGCACTGTAGGGCTGGTAGTACCGCTGTCCTAGGCCGGTAGTACCACCTAGCCAGTACTACTACTCCCACAAGGCCGGTAGTACCGTTAAACTTGGCAGCCAATTTAAAATTGAATTCAAATCAAACTCAAACTCGAGCACCTTATGCTCAAAACAAGTCAATAACTCATTATAACATGGATAGACCTCCACATGGTCTTTCATGTATATATGGATATTAAATCAATAATACAGACATATGCTATTGGAGTGACCCACTATGCGACACTGCAGGAATTGTTATATTCATAAGTGTCATTAGTTGGTCTCATATATAGGGCATGTAGGATCTTTAGACCTAAGAGTGTTCTGGTTTTCTACATGTGTAATAGTATACTTAGGGATTGCTAAAAGCTACTCTGTAACTGAGTAGTTATAGTGGTAACTTTTCGAGTTTACTATGAAACATGCGGAAGAATTTGAGCGATCAAGATGAAATTTGCTCCTCCTATATAACGGGAGAGATATCTTTGGACCTCTTGATGTGGTTGGATTAAGAAAGTGCATGGCCATGGCAAATGTGATTAAAGAGTTAATTACAACTAAGTAATCTATCACAAAATGAGTGAAGGAACGGGTTATCATAGGATGGCACGTTTATAGCCTTGGGTTCGATTTGGTATTGTGAGGTGATAAGATCGATACATGAGCACTATACATGATCGTCTGATATGATCTTTGTGTATATTTGAAAGTCGCTATGCCTAGCTATGGGCTACTGCTGACTTTATGTGGGCTGAAAGGAGTTTCCAGACTATGGCCAAATATACATAAACCTATAGGGTCACACACTTAACAAGTTGGAATACATTGGTTCTGATTGAATCCGTCACTAATGGACTAAGTGGGCATTGTACCTTGGTTTGGCCCCTAATGTAGGATTCTATCAAGAGGCTATATAAAGAAAGGCTAAGGGTTTGTAATTGTTGTACCACCGTACCTACCAAAAAACACTAATCGTCACCGCTCAGGCCCTGCCGTGTGCATTGGTGCAAACACACCGACACACGACATTCCTTCCCTGAACGTGTGGAATCGGTGGAGGTGTTTCTGCTACTGTGGCGCTAATCGGGACGGTTGTTTGGGCACGTTCGACCACCACTCGAGGATGATCGACCATTGCTTTAGGATGCCTGCTACGTTAAATCGGGCTACTTCAACTCTCCTTCTGTTGCACTGCGCATCTGGTGGTAACGATCCATAATCTCTCACTTGCTTGGTGTCCAAGTTTACATGGTAGAATTTTTTATATGCGCTAGTGTAGCCTTCACTTAGAACCTGTAAGGCACTCAAGAGATGTTGAAAAAGCAATGACTCGATTAGGTAAGTGATTAGTGAGAAAAAATGACTTGGTTAGGCAAGCGATTAATGAGAAAGCAAGCCGTAGCAAAGGCTTCATCCCAAAGTGCAAAGGAACTGAAGCGTGTGAAAGAAGAGTAAGGCTAGTTTCAATAATATTTCTACATGCTTCCTCTCAGCTGCTCCATTTTGTTGACACATATGTAAACAAGAAACATGATGTGCAATACTAACTTATAGAAAAAACAAGTGGAGCCTTTGATACTTGCCACGCCAACCAGTTTGCACACAAAGTATCTTTTTTATTGAGAAGGCCTTTGACATGTGCTTGAAAGCAAAGGAAAACTTGATGGACATTGGATTTGTTTTTTTGTAAGATAAAGTCAAGAGAAGTGACTATAGGCACCAATAAAACTAACATAGTATTTGTAATCTCCAATGGATGTATGACACGACCCATACATCTGAGGGTACAATCTCAGGGGGGAGTAGAGGTTGCATTGTTAGACATGGAAAAAAAGCAAATGACTTGTTGACAAGCATCACAAACGGTTTTATTATTAACTGAAAAACAATGAAAGCTATTATTGTAAAGAACATCTCAAACTATTTTGAGAATAAGCATAACCCAAACGAGAGTGCCATTGCTCTTGGGAAATCATAGAACTTTAAATACTTTCTTGACCACATTAGGGAGATCACCGAAGTAGAGCCCTCCTTGCACAGACCTCTAAGAAGAATCTACTTCGGTTTCCAATCCTTGACAAGAAAGAAGGTAGCATGAAACTCACATAGAACATTGTTATCATGTACAAATTTCTGAATGGAAAGCAGATTTTTATTAACTTATGGCACATCAAGAATGTTCTCTAGATGTAAAGGAGACCTTGTTTGTTTAGGTTTTTTCTGGCTTGTAGCTCAAAGACATCATTCCGGCTTAAATAATTTAAAAGCAGTCTATTTTTATACGTGGTAGAGGGGATAATTTTACTTAAACTTCAGTAACATTGGTAAGGTGCATGTTGGCTTTAGTTATATGAAGGATTATAGCTTTTGAAAAAGTCCAATTAAAAAGCCTTCCATTTATTTTGGCTCTGTTTTTTTTTTGCTTTTAATCTATCGAAAAAGTACAAACTGTTATGAGATAAGATTTTCATAACCGTTTCGCTTTCAATCTATCTCTTATGTGTGGGCGAATCCAAATTTATATCTTACCAGTTTCTTTATATATTAGGCATCCACTCATGTGCAAAAATCAATTGAATAAAGCGAGAGAGTTCTACCCCTATATTCTGTGTACTCCTTCCATTGTCACTGTTCTTGATTCGCATGTTCCTATTTGCGTGCTATCGATTTGTGCGGGTGAATGACTCCGTTTCACAACACGTTATCAGCACGAAGCTCTATCGAGGCCGATCGTGATCGTCTACCTGCGTCAATCAACACTGCATCGACTTTCATCCCACATCACGTGATTTACGCTACCGCAAACCCTACGTGAGTACATATATAAAAATAGTGATCCCGCATATCATACCACTACCTGATGTACTGTTTATGCTACTATTCATCTTCTGATACTTAAAAAAGGAATATGAGCTCATGGCGCTTAGCCACCTGGTCACCGGCCTCCTCGTGGTCGCAGCCACCACCAACCTCAAGCCCCTCGGCAACAACACCACTGCAACGGCCTCGTAGGCCACCACCTCGGCCCTGTGCACTCCAGCCTGCAGTCGCCGCCCCGCCACTCAACCTAACTGGCCGCTCCGCGCCATGGTCCAGCTGGCCACTTGCCTCCACGCAGCCACCAGCAAGTCTCTCACTGCACACGTGCCAGTGCTTCACGACTTGCGCACCCCGCAGAACGTCGCAGGTGTAGGGTCGAGGATGCGCCTAGAGGGGGGGTGAATAGGCGTTTTACAAAATTCGATCGCTCACTAAACAATTCGCTCTAAAACACCCCTAAGTCAAAACCTAATCAAAGATATATGCGGAAGCGATAAATAGGTTTTGACAATTAAAGCCTAAATCAACTAGGCTCACTAGTGCACTAACTAAATTATGTCTCTAAACTAGAATTGCTAAATTGATCAAACAATTAATACTAAGCAATTCTACAATCAAGCAATTGATTAATATGCAAAAGGTAAATACTTGAATGTAAAGAGACAAGAGACAAACGATATTTTTCCGTGGTGTTCGGAGACTTGCCAGTCTCCCCTAGTCCACGTTGAGGCAAGCCCACACTTGGACCGGCTCCCGCTCGAGCACCCGCCTCTTTCCACTAGTCGTGGTTTTTCACGCTTGCGCGTAGGCTCAACCCGAACCTTCACAAACTTGCCGGGGCTTCTCACACCTTGAGAGCTCCCGCGCACGACGCCAACGCCGTCTAGGAGTCGGCAACCTCCAAGAGTAACAAGCCGCTCCTTCGCTTGACCTTCACCGAGCACAACACATGCGCTCCGGCGATCACCAAGTGCAACACATGCACAAGGACCTCACTCAAGTGCAACACATGCACAAGAGCTCACTCAAACCACTCCTAATTGCAACACATGCAATTAGCTCACTCTTAAGCTCAAGAATCAAATAGGAGTGTGCAACACATGCAACACCTCACCCAAAACCTCAAACACAGCAACAACAACCTGCCTAAGCCCCCAAAGGGTGTATTTATAGCCCCCACAAGAAAACTAGCCGTTTGGGGGCAAAATGGGCGAAATCAGCAAAAACCCGGTCCGACCGGGACCCGGCCGGTCCGCCAGCCCTCACTGAGCCAGCGGTCGGATTTCGGACAGATTACGGCGGTCGCGATCACAAGACGATCGGTCGACTGCGACGGCCGGTCGCCTTCGGCCGGTCCGATCCACCGCCAAACCGAGCCGCACCGCACTCTCTGGAAAAACAGACGGCTTGGGGGCGGTCCGGCCGCCCGGCTGGTCCGCCGGACCAGGCGGTCCACCGCCCACGCCCGGTCCAGCAGGCCGAGGGCGGTCACACCGCCTGGCGAGACTTAACACCGGTTTTTAAGTAAACTTTTCTCCGAAAACTAAAAGCTATTCTTTGAGCCTCAAGGATGATCAACACATGATCATTTACCCGTACAAAACACATTTGCACCAAATCAAACCATGCTCAAAGAATTCAAACCAAATTGCAAAAACACATTTCGCAATCAACTCAAAATCTATTTGCAAAAGCGTATTAAGCAAATCAAACTCGAGTTTATGAGATTAATCCCTAGCCATGTGAAGGTCAACACAAGACCGGTCAACTTGCCAACACCGTTGCAAGCCCCACTCACATGCTCTCGGAATCCGGACTCATAAACCTCGGTTTATTCGCACTGTGAACTTGCAAACAACACAATAAACACATTTCATGCTTGATCACTACTCTTTGCAACACATGCAAAAGTCTAGCTCCAAGCAACATCAAATCAAGATGCATGAACTCTCTAATTGCAACACATGCAGTTCTCTAGTCCCATGCAACACCAAAACCAAACTTCAACTAAAACCAAATCACACGTATGAGCTCTTTACTCGCAACACATGCAAGCCTCTAGCTCCATACAAACACACAAACACCAAATCATGCTTGAGCTCTCTCCTTTTGCAACACATGCAAAACTTAGCTCCAAGCAACACCAAGGTTTTATAAAGATTTGTTTTGCGAACAAAGCATGAAGCTTCAACTAATGCAACACATGCAAAAGTGAACTTCACGCAAAAGCCAACGCATTAGCTTATCCTATTTGCAACACATGCGAATCAAAGCATTATGCGAAAACCAAATGCAACCAAGCATAAGTTTAACCCATTCGTAACACATGCCAAATGGTTAACCCTCATGCAAAAACCAAATCAAATAAGATTTGAGCTTTAGTGAACACGGAATGAGATCACCAACACATGATGAAGCTCAAGCAAAGGGAACGACCCCTCTTAATAGCACGGCGATAAAACCTTAGACTCAAAGACTACAAAAGTCCTTAGCCTATCTAATTATACCTTCACCGCCGCGCGCAAGCAATCCCCTTTGGGGTCTTTATGATCTTCACTTTGATACTCCCCCGGGATCATCGCTTGACTCCTCTTCTTTGACTTCGGGATCTTCTCTTGACGCCCATCACCTCATGATGCCGTCCTTGTCCCGTTCTCAATCATCCTTGGACTTAACCTAACTCAATCACAACTCATAGAATAGTTAGTCCAAGATGCATGGTTGTCTCAATTGCCTTTTGCACTCCATTAACACATAATGGATGCCTTTAGATCAATTGAGCACAACCTAAATCAATTGAAATGATTTAATTGTATCTTAAGTATAATAATGCAACTCATGCTTCGTTATACTTAAGAGCTATTCATTTGTCCTTAATTAATCAAGGAACACCATCAACACATGATGAAATGTTCTTTAATGATTAACAAGACAAATGAACTCAATTTAAATTATCATTTAAATTGATATGAGTATATGTTAACTACACAAGTTTTCATATACTCATGTTGATGAAAAGTAATGATCCATTATATGTAAATTGTATGGAAGTGATCATTACCCTAAGTCATCAACTATAGAATAAACTCCACATGTATATGTGCATAAAATATGATTGACTTGGATATAATATGCACATATTCAATTTGATTGTATTGGAGCATATCCTATATTATCATGAGTATACTTTAACTAGGCAATTCAAATATATACTCAAGGATTTAGTTTCTTTGTCTTGATCCTTATATGTGTAAATAAAGAATAGATCAATACAAAGAGACTTTCAAGTTAAACTACAAACTCCCCTTAAGTATGTGCATCCATGTAATGTATGGATTGAGAAACATAATGCACATTTTGTGGTTAATATAACGGGGATATTCATATTTTAACTTGACTCCAAAGTATGCAACTAATATTAGAATGAATACACATACATACCTCGGGTTTTCCATTTTTCAATGCGATGAGACTAATCAAAGATATTCTAAATAAACAAGTTAGTCTCGATATAAGATTTGTCATTAATAACAATATCGCATTAGGGGATAAACTTAATATTGGATTTGTTATTAACACAAGATTATATTTGTCATTAACACCAAAACCATAACTAATGAAGGTTGAACTTACAATCTCCCCCTTTTTGGTGATTAATGACAAATCCAAGCTTAATAAGCACATTTGGATTAAAACTAACATATTGAGAGAATTTAAGCCATTTGAATACATATGCATACTAATTCTCCCCCTTAATCATATTAAGCTCACTTTTTAAACCAAATGATATTAAGCTTCCTAATTCTCCCCCTTTTGGCATTAAACACCAAAAATAGATAAACCATCTTAAAAGAATATTTTAATTAATTCTCCCCCTTTTGGCATACATTTGTCCCTTTTTTTAAAATATTCTCCCCCTTTTTTTGGCATTTAACTATCTCTTTTTAAGCTCCTAATTCTCCCCCATAAAATTATCTCTTTTTAATGAAGGTCATACAAGAATTGAAATAAACACTTATGACCTTGGGAATGAATTAAGATTTAAAACCAAATAAAAACTTGAAGGGACATTCAAGAAGTAAAACAAGTTTTTATTTGAAATATGGTCTAAAAAATAAGGAAAACTCGAAAAGAGACCATATTTGGGTTTGTGGATACCACTTGTAAAAATACCACTTGTAAATATAGGCATGAAAAACGAAGTAAGGGTATCACACGGTTTATTTGAAACACATTCAAATAACTCACTCATCATTTTATTAGGCTTTGCAACTTTTCAACATGATTCTCTTGAAGAATCCAACAAATTTGCCTAATAGGGTTAAACGAGGAACCCAAAAAGAATACCACTTGAGAAATTAGATACCACTTGTAAAATTAATCTCAAGGGCTTGCTTGAAGATCCAAAAGAAATGAGCATTTTGAAATTTTGATTTAAGAATAATGCTCAACTAGATATTTTCCTCTTTTATGAGTTACAACACATAAAGACTTTCACACAGAGAAATCTTAGGCGGTTGAACTTACAATTTTAGCTTGCGAGAAAAAATCTTAATCAAGAATGTGGGTATCGCAATAATGCTACAAAGAGGCAATGAAATACCACTTGTAGGAAATAATTGAATTCAATGATACCGCTTAAAAAAGTAATCCAAATAATCAAGGATATCACTTAGAAGAAATGAACAATAAGAACCATGATACCACTTGGAGAAAAGAGAAACTCAATGATACCACTTGTAAGCATATGGAGTGAATAAAGGCTCAATTTGATACCACTTAAAATCAACTCACAAAGAATTGATACTACTTGAAAGAATTATCGATAATATCGATGGGTATCAGAGCAATATTCTCAGAGCAATATACTCACGGGTATCAAAAGCTCAAGAAAGATCAATAAGATCACAAAGAATGAGTATCAGAGCAAATTAAAGATATGATATCACTTGGAAGCCAATAAGTGCCCAAAACTTGCAATAGAATAAACTCCCTGAGATATTCAACAGGTGAATTATGGAGTTATTTGCATTTGAATTACACAAGTTTTGTCTTTTCAAAAGATCAAGTGAAAATCACGCTTTAAGTCAATTCAATGCTCCTAACTGATACCACTTTGAAAACGAGATCAAATAATTTGTGAAACTTTTGAAATTTTGCACAAATGAACTTTGGGATAATAAGAATCTTTTGCAAAAAGAATTTTTGAAAAATCACATTCCAATAAAAAGATATCCCAAAAACAAGCTTGAGAAAATTCTGAAAATTCAGAGCCAGTCATGCTATGGCCGGTCCGACCGCTCCTAGCCCGGTCCGACCGGCCGGCCGGTGCAACCGCAACACATGCGGTGCAACCGGCCCTGACAGGCTGAGACACTGCAGTTTTTGCAAATTTTGGCAAAAATGATTCAAATGAAGTCCAATTGATTTGAAAATTTCAGGAAACCAACTTTGGACTAATTAGAAGGTTTTGCAAAAATAATTTTCTCAAAATCAATTTTATTTTGAAAGATATGGCAATTTGCGCTTTGAGGCAAAAACGAAAAGCGATTTTCACGAAAAGCCTCGAAATGCACTTCGGTTTGGATTTCATGCAATTTCTTTTTCCATGGCTTAGATAGGTGTATCAAGAATGTGTATAGCCAAGATTTATGATGAAATTCAACTCGAATGCCACGATTTGAGCTATATGCCTAAATAGGCCATTTCGGATTAAATCAAATCGTTTTTTTGGAGCCAAATTAGATTTTAACATAGATTTTTCATTTTGAAAACTTGTAAAACATTTGAAATACATAAGAGAATACTTTTATAAAGCTTTTCACAAATTTGGGTCATTTAAATACAATTTTGACTTTTGATCTAAATAGTCCATTCGAAGAAGCAAATAGAAACCAAGTCAAAATCAACAACACAAGAATTCAAATTAAGTAAGGGTAAGATATATGGATTTGAATTTTGTGTATGAGTCTAGAATACCATTTTGAATCAAAATTCTACACAAGAATTGATCCAAATGGAGAAACTCACTAAGTGCAATAATATGACCATTATGGGTCAAGTATAGTTTTTAGCGAGTTTCAAAATCAAATAACTTTTGCTAGGTTGGTCTTTTAAAAATCTTTTGAACACGAAAGTTGTTGAGAGTGACCAACTCTAGGATTTTCGTTTTGGAATTACTTTCAAAATCTTTTTACATTTAATTCTATGAAAATTTTAAGTTTAAATCCAAAACAAGATACTAATAACTAGTATTTTGGGCTAAAAACTCATTTTCTTTTGATTAGTTTTTGTAAAGCCAAAACCATTGGAAAACCTGTTGAAAGCATTTGTATACATTTTTCAACTAGTTTTTCACAAGATTAGTAATAGTATACAAAATTTTGACTTTTGGCTAAATAGTTGATTTTGAAATATATATATTTACACTTCTTATTAATATGGGCACACGTAGGGATGTGGTACACATGAATATGAATTAACACTCCCCCTAAATGTGCCACTTCTAAACTTGCTCAAGATTTGCAATAAGAGAATAGATAAGAGGCGAGAGCAAGTGTCCATACCAAGCAATCTAAATTGATTCTAGCATGAATATTACAATATAACCTACACAAGGCTATAAAACATAATAGTAATCAATTTAAATGCTTGTTACCGAGATGGCATTGGCTTATGATGGACATGATTGTCTTCATGCTTGACACCACTTGTAGACGAATGTAATCCTTCTCTTGATGTGCAAGCGTCCAATCCATCTCTTTATTGCCTAAAATTCTTTTAGGCGATTTTTGGTACCCAATCCTTGTTGGGTCCGACAATGTTAGTCACAATTGATTTAGGAACCCAAATGGTCCTAATTTTATCATTTTTGAATTGACTAACATGACTAGGAATAGTTTTGCGATAATGATTCCTCCTAGGCAAAGTATTTGTATTTTTATGAAAGGGCATAGGAGGATATTGATATTTTGCAAAACCATTTCTAGTTTGATCCTTTCTAAGCACATAATAATCATTGTAATAAGGACGCTTAGAGGATCTAGTATTTCTAGCAAATGTTTTGCTATAATTATTTTTCCTAAGCATATGATCATCATGAATATTCTTATTCTTAGGAAATCTAGCATTTTGAGCAAACACATTTCTAGAATTACTTTTCCTATGCAAGTGTATATCATTTTTAGTCGGCATAGGGGACTTGACAAGCTTGGCAAACACATTGCCATTCTTGTCCTTCCTAAGCAAATAATTTTCATTGACAAGAGTAGGCTTAGGAGTTATACCTTTGGGACAATCCTTACCAAAATGTCCCTTTTCCCGACAATTGAAGCATGTCACGCTATTTGGCCCTCTCTTGACCGATTTGACTTGCTCCTTGCCGGTTTGCCTCATGATTGATGCTTGTGGCTTGATATCCACTTTGTTAGGGCACACGGAGGCGAGGTGGCCCTTCTTGTTGTAGGCGAAGCACTTGATGGTCTTCGAGTGTCTTGCGTTGTGCCTCGTCTTGCTATTCTCCCTCTTGGAGTTGTAGCCGAGTCCTCGCTTATCTTGAGGCGCCCTTGGCTTGCTCAAGATCTCGTCGAGGAGGGCTTTACCCTTTACGCACCTCTTCAAGTCATTTTCCAATTTAATGACTTGGTCCTTGAGCTCATTGTTTTCCTCTACAAGATTAGCATCTAAAGGCATAGAGGAACTAGAAGCAATTTCATTAGAGCAACAAGGTAAATCATCACTAGAAGTGGATATGCATTTAATTGATGAATTGTTTGTGATAGAAATTGAGTGAGGCAATTCATCTTCTAAATTGCATTGAATGGACATATCCATACTAGCTCTAGTGAATTCCTTGAGAAGGATTTTTTCATGATTTTCTTTTAGAACATCGTAATCATTTTGAAGTGATTCATGTTCTAATTTTAAAATCTTATATTTCTTTTTCTCCTTTCCAAGAAATTCATTGAGCTCCTCTAGCATATTCATTAATTCATCATAAGAGGGCTCATCTTCGAATCACTTACCTCATTTTTACCTTTTGCCATGAAGCAACGAATTTTGATGGGAGTGAAAATTAAGTGCGTCGCTGAGGCGGAGGTTGAGGTTGATGGAGATGCCGGTTCTTCAACGCTTGATGTTGAGATTGAAAAATCATCGACCGACATCTTTTCCTCAATGCAATCCTCACTTGTTGATGTGGATGATTCAAATAATTCTTGAAGTTTAATCCACATTGCATGAGCGCTTGAGAGGTTGCAAATGAGATTGAATATCTCTACGCTCACAACGCTAAATAAAACGTTAGTAGCTTGAGCGTCGAGATGTAGACATTTCTCCTCTCCTTTAGTTGGAGCAATATTATTTAGTGGAGAAGAAATGCCGACATCTACGATCCACCATATTTGTGGGCTCATGGATTTAAAATGACTAATCATAAATATTTTCCATGAAGCATAATTAGAGCCATCAAATATATATGAATCGGTGGAGTGCACTAAACCTCTATTTGCCATCCTTTTTACTCTCTAGACGGTTAAGCCTAAAATGAGAGTGACCGTGGCTCTGATACCACTTGTAGGGTCGAGGATACGCCTAGAGGGGGGGTGAATAGGCGTTTTACAAAATTCGATCGCTCACTAAACAATTCGCTCTAAAACACCCCTAAGTCAAAACCTAATCAAAGATATATGCGGAAGCGATAAATAGGTTTTGACAATTAAAGCCTAAATCAACTAGGCTCACTAGTGCACTAACTAAATTATGTCTCTAAACTAGAATTGCTAAATTGATCAAACAATTAATACTAAGCAATTCTACAATCAAGCAATTGATTAATATGCAAAAGGTAAATACTTGAATGTAAAGAGACAAGAGACAAACGATGTTTTTCCGTGGTGTTCGGAGACTTGCCGGTCTCCCCTAGTCCACGTTGAGGCAAGCCCACACTTGGACCGGCTCCCGCCTCTTTCCACTAGTCGTGGTTTTTCACGCTTGCGCGTAGGCTCAACCCGAACCTTCACAAACTTGCCGGGGCTTCTCACACCTTGAGAGCTCCGCGCACGACACCTACGCCGTCTAGGAGTCGGCAACCTCCAAGAGTAACAAGCCGCTCCTTCGCTTGACCTTCACCGAGCACAACACATGCGCTCCGGCGATCACCAAGTGCAACACATGCACAAGGACCTCACTCAAGTGCAACACATGCACAAGAGCTCACTCAAACCACTCCTAATTGCAACACATGCAATTAGCTCACTCTTAAGCTCAAGAATCAAATGGGAGTGTGCAACACATGCAACACCTCACCCAAAACCTCAAACACAGCAACAACAACATGCCCAAGCCCCCCAAGGGGTGTATTTATAGCCCCCACAAGAAAACTAGCCGTTTGGGGGCAAAATGGGCGAAATCAGCAAAAACCCGGTCCGACCGGACCCCGGCCGGTCCGACCGGCCCTCACAGGCCAACGGTCGGATTTCGGACCGTTACATCGATCGCACAGATCACAAGACGGCCGGTCAGACCACATACGGCCGGTCCGACCGCCCGCCAAACCGAGCCGCACCGCACTCTCTGGAAAAAACAGACGGCTTGGGGGCGGGTCCGACCGGACCAGGGCCGGTCCAACCGCCCCCACGCCCGGTCCAACCGACCAGGGGCCGGTCACACCGCCCCTGGCAGACTTGGCACCGGTTTTTCGTAAACTTTTCTCCGAAAACTAAAAGCTATTCTTTGAGCCTCAAGGATGATCAACACATGATCATTTACCCGTACAAAACACATTTGCACCAAATCAAACCATGCTCAAAGAATTCAAACCAAATTGCAAAAACACATTTCGCAATCAACTCAAAATCTATTTGCAAAACGTATTAAGCAAATCAAACTCGAGTTTATGAGATTAATCCCCTAGCCATGTGAAGGTCAACACAAGACCCGGTCAACTTGCCAACACCCGTTGCAAGCCCCACTCACATGCTCTCGGAATCCCGGACTCATAAACCTCAGTTTATTCGCACAACGAACTTGCAAACAACACAATAAACACATTTGATGCTTGAGCACTACTCTTTGCAACACATGCAAAAGTCTAGCTCCAAGCAACATCAAATCAAGATGCATGAACTCTCTAATTGCAACACATGCAATTCTCTAGTCCCATGCAACACCAAAACCAAACTTCAACTAAAACCAAATCACACGTATGAGCTCTTTACTCGCAACACATGCAAGCCTCTAGCTCCATACAAACACACAAACACCAAATCATGCTTGAGCTCTCTCCTTTTGCAACACATGCAAAACTTAGCTCCAAGCAACACCAAGGTTTTATAAAGATTTGTTTTGCGAACAAAGCATGAAGCTTCAACTAATGCAACACATGCAAAAGTGAACTTCACGCAAAAGCCAACGCATTAGCTTATCCTATTTGCAACACATGCGAATCAAAGCATTATGCGAAAACCAAATGCAACCAAGCATAAGTTTAACCCATTCGCAACACATGCCAAATGGTTAACCCTCATGCAAAAACCAAATCAAATAAGATTTGAGCTTGAGTGAACGCGGAATGAGATCACCAACACATGATGAAGCTCAAGCAAAGGGAACGACCCCTCTTAATAGCACGACGATAAAACCTTAGACTCAAAGACTACAAAAGTCCTTAGCCTATCTAATTATACCTTCGCCGCCGCGCGCAAGCAATCCCCTTTGGGGTCTTTTTGATCTTCACTTTGATACTCCCCCGGGATCATCGCTTGACTCCTCTTCTTTGACTTCGGGATCTTCTCTTGACGCCCATCACCTTATGATGCCGTCCTTGTCCCGTTCTCAATCATCCTTGGACTTAACCTAACTCAATCACAACTCATAGAATAGTTAGTCCAAGATGCATGGTTGTCTCAATTACCTCTTGCACTCCATTAACACATAATGGATGCCTTTAGATCAATTGAGCACAACCGAAATCAATTGAAATGATTTAATTGTGCCTTAAGTATAATAATGCAACTCATGCTTCGTTATACTTAAGAGCTATTCATTTGTCCTTAATTAATCAAGGAACACCATCAACACATGATGAAATGTTCTTTAATGATTAACAAGACAAATGAACTCAATTTAAATTATCATTTAAATTGATATGAGTATATGTTAACTACACAAGTTTTCATATACTCATGTTGATGAAAAGTAATGATCCATTATATGTAAATTGTATGGAAGTGATCATTATCCTAAGTCATCAACTATAGAATAAACTCCACATGTATATGTGCATAAAATATGATTGACTTGGATATAATATGCACATATTCAATTTGATTGTATTGGAGCATATCCTATATTATCATAAGTATACTTTAACTAGGCAATTCAAATATATACTCAAGGATTTAGTTTCTTTGTCTTGATCCTTATATGTGTAAATAAAGAATAGATCAATACAAAGAGACTTTCAAGTTAAACTACAAACTCCCCCTAAGTATGTGCATCCATGTAATGTATGGATTGAGAAACATAATGCACATTTTGTGGTTAATATAACGGGGATATTCATATTTTAACTTGACTCCAAAGTATGCAACTAATATTAGAATGAATACACATACATACCTCGGGTTTTCCATTTTTCAATGCGATGAGACTAATCAAAGATATTCTAAATAAATAAGTTAGTCTCGATATAAGATTTGTCATTAATAACAATATCGCATTAGGGGATAAACTCAATATTGGATTTGTCATTAACACAAGATTAGATTTGTCATTAACACCAAAACCATAACTAATGAAGGTTGAACTTACAGCTGGCCACCAGCTTCTTGCAGCTGGCCACCAGCTTCTTGCAGCTTGTAGCCGCACCGACCTCCATGCCCGATGCGAGCATGTCTCAGTCGTTGTGTAAGTCACAAGTCACATAATAAACATGCGAAACACACGATACACGTGCTTGCATAAACATAGCTAGCTGACGTGGCTGGTTGCGCCCACGCCCACGACCTCCGTTGTTGTTGTAGCTGCACTGGCCGCCTTGCTTGCCTCCATTGTTGCTTCCACAGTCACTGTTGTTGGCCCCTCAAAGTTGGCACTGTGATCTTTAGCTTGGTATTCCAAGTGCGCATCTTAGGGTGTGTTTGATTCGTTGTACCAGGTTGAACGGAATGGAATGGTACAGGATGGATGGGATGGTCCTAGATGGGATGGTACAGGGAGGGTGTTTGGTTGTCTGAATGGGATGGTACAAGATTTTGTTTGGTTGCTTGAATAGGATGATCCTAGATGGTTCGAGATGCTGTTTGGTTTGAAGAATGAGGTTGGTATGAAACAGTGCCATCCAGACAACATTGGAGGAATCATCAGGATCAGGTTTTATTATATCTATTTAAATGTTTTAAAAGAGGCTGGGCAGTTGTGTTAATATGAATTTAAATAATTATTTCTTATTAACCATTTTTTATATTTGGTATTTTCTTAATATGTGCATATAGTCGGCATGGACAAATATAATGAAACAAGAACAGCAGTCTACCACTAGAGCATCACTACTCAACAGCTGCCATCCCATTACTAATGTACAAAATTGAAATCTCTCCCTCTGAAACAGGACCATACAAAATTCTCAGAAGCAAAGAAAATCTGCTCCTACCCATCAACCTCTCACTACTAGTAGTTTCAGTAACAATTCAGCAAATGTTCAGCTTGGCATGTCCAGTGTCATCATCTGCATGCCATCTTCAAAAGCAAAGGTGCAATATATACAAACATTTCTGTTACTTTCAACACCACCTTGACGAAACATTGGTTGAAGCAGTGCTCAAGCAGACTAACGAAGATATAGTTATATTTGTCAATGGTATACGAAATTGGACAAATGCGCCCGGTCTTTCACACACATTTTAGGATACAAAATGTCAGGGTTACAGTTCTTCCAACACATCACACCTAAGGTAACAATTTTTTTGCATCACAAATCACAGCCCCGGAAACTCACACTGCTCACTCATTGCCTTGAACTTACACTGCTCACTCATCGCCTGAAGTTGTGACTCCTTATCAACCAATATCAGTGGCAACAATATCAGTCAAACATATTTCTATAAGAGTTCATTGCAAATATTTTCAACCATAAGAGTTCAAGTCCAACGCAATATCACTGGTACCACTACAAGATAAAACATAGTATTTCGATAGAAAGTTTTCAAACTACATGAGTCCATAGTTTCAAACTACAAGAAAGATTTAACATTTGTCCCTGCCGTCTCTGCATCCAATGTTTTGTCCCTGCCGCCTCTGCATCCACATTTGGGAATATACATTAGAATACAAGATTTAACATTTGAAGCTAAATCATTTGTAGTTGTATACAGGCAAAACCATGAAAGCTAAAAGTAGGGTAGTGAAAGTATTTTTCAGGAACAATTGAAGACAGCTAGTGAAAGTATTTTTCAGGAACAATTGAAGACAGCCAGATGAGTGTTGTCTCCTCTCTACTTCGTCCCAAACTCAGTGCAGAACCAATCCTGAATGACAAGATAATTCCACCAGAAGAAAGAAACACTATACCAAAAATTCCGGCAGTGACTAGTTAACCCCACACACGAGATCATATATACTACCACAATTAGGAAGTGGATTAATCCACGCCGGTATATTGGTCCCCACCCAAATCACAAAACAAAGCCATCCACACAATTGAGAGGAAGTGGATCCAATACCTCAGGACGAACGGGAGAGGCGGAGCAGAAGTGGTTGGATCCAGCCATCCCGTGTGAAGAAGAAGAGGAAGTGAGCGGAGCAGATCCGGACGTGATGCGTAGAGGTCACAGTTGAGGGCGGTGCCGGCGTGCAGATCCAGGCGCGTAGAGGTCACTGCCGGAGTTTTGCTTCACGGTTAAGTGTCGGCGTGTCAGATCTGGCTGGGAGAAGGAGAGGGAAGGCAACACCTCGCGAAAGCGGCAGCGTGAGGTGGCGGGAGCGGCGGCTCCACTCGGCGACCTGAGACGAGGAACGCGAAGACCCGAGAAGAGGACCTGAGACATCGAGAAGAGGACCGAGCGCGTCTGGAACCGAATGGTTTGGCGAAATTGGGCGAACGAATTGATACAAAATATTTGGGGAATATTCTGAGAATCAGTACCACTTCGTCCTGGATGAGATGGTTCCGTACACTCAACCAAACGCATGTATCAATATTTATCCTGGTACCGTCCGATCCCATTCCTCCTGATACAGCGAACCAAACTCACCCTTAATGCTCAGCTCATGGCTCAACAGGTGAGCGACAACCTGAGACTCTCCATCTGTCGTCTTTCTGAGTGATCATCATGGGCGGGCGCACGTTCCTGCCATCGACGAACCCAAGAGTTGCTAACTTTTCAGGTAGGGCATGAACTGCGCATTCCACAACAACTAGCTAGCTAGTTCTCTTGGGTCAACTTGATGTTTATCAGATGACCAAGAGATGTCGTCGGCAAGATGCTGGAGGCAGTGGAGGTGATGGCAACGGAGATTTGGTTAGAGAGTTTGACGATGACGCCATGGTTGATGTGGTTCAGATCAATGGCTCTGGTACGGTATAAAGAAAAGGGATTTGAGAATAGATTGGCTGCAAAGCACACAGCTCTCAACAGAGCTAGGCCTTGTATTATATCAAGTGTCGATGACCGGCTACAGGGAAATCCGCGACAACAGAAAGATATGCCAAGTACAGAGATTCGATACACATGTACAGCTCATGAGCTTATCCTATACAACTGAAACTGGATTACATTGGTTAAGCACAAATGGAGTACACGGGAGCAGGGCAAGCAGCTAGGCCCTAGGCAGTGAAATCATGCGCCACCGAAACAGCGCAGCTGCTAACGGCGAGGGTACACTTGCGTACGAGCGTGTTGGATGCAAGGTATAAAATCTAGTTTTTGGCTCACATCTTGAAGCTAACCGCAATCTAAAATTTCGTTAAAATCTTAGAATTTTGGATAAAATATAAAAATAAAAATTCAAATCCAGTTTTTTTAACACCGAAATTTCCGAGATTTTGTCAAGAATTGCCGAAATCTTGGCAAGAAATGTTGAGATCGATGAAAGTGATCCGAGCGAAAAATAGTGCAAAACATGTAGAAACATTTTGATTTTTTTTGTGCATAGTTTTGACACATCAATAATGTTTCCATAAAAATTTCAGATGATTATCAAGCCAAAGGAATTTTTAAAAATCGGACAATGCTACTGTCGTGATAAAATAGTGAACAGTAAATTTGAACCGAATGAAAAATAAAACAAACCATGTTAGAAAAATTTTACATTTTTTGTGCATGGTTCTGACGTATCACTAATATTCTCATAAAACTTTTAGATGATGATGAAGCTCGAGGAATTTTTTTTAAATCGGACAGTGCAGATGTCCTAAGAAAAGCCATATTGACAAACTTTGACCGAATGACAAATGCTTCAAACCACGTTAGAAAATTTTCAAATTTTTTTGGATGATCCTGATGTATCATTAATCTTGCTATAAAATTTTTAGATGATTATGAATCCTGAGAAATTTTGAAAAAATCTGAGAGTGTTACTGTCATGATAAAAGCCTGATGATCAATATATAGATTTGCTTGAGCAATCAAAAAAGGTTTAAAATTTTTGAAACTTTTATAGAAGGGTTCTAAGACAATGCTTGATCTATCATCAAAATTTTCGATCATGATCACACACCAATGAATATATAAAATTCTTAGAAGGGTACTGTAAAGTTAGAAATTTCGACTGATATTCGGATTTTGAAGATTACAATTAGAAACAATCAATATATATTGGCATCACAAATAATAGATATGAAATAAAATTGATGCATATGATAATTCATCACATATACTCCATAAATATGACCATACAGGAGTATATTCATCACATATATGACAATACAATGGTGGTTAATAAACGTGAGAACTACCTGTGAAAGTATGGATGACGCCAGAACGCAACACTCAGCTCAAACCACCTGCAAGAGGCATAATTTAAAAATGAGTATGCAATATGAACATGTATTGTAAGAAAATGCATAATTAAAGGAGTAGGATCATGCAAAGCATGGACACCAATACATTTACGTACCTACAAGTAGTAGTATGTGTGTGGTGCAAACTCCACCTCCTTGTTATCGATAATGATCTCGTGATACCTCCTCTGGTGCTGTTGCTTGTACTCTTCCCAGCTCATATCCCACGGTAGCCAGGCAGATTTCCAATGTTTATAACGAGCCATCCAGTTGTTATGATTCTCTGACTGGTAAAGGTACTTGATAAATATGTCTCGTGCGTACAGATCAGTGTAGGGATTAGTATAGTCAAACTGCCAAGACATGCTTGATCTGTCATAACTCTATCTGTGACTGTATCCACCCTATTCCCATCCGCAGGGCTTCGAACCATACGCAGAATGCTCATTTGGTAAGCCCTAATGACTCAAAGACTGGCTGCTAGACTATGAGCCTAATTTATTTTTAAAAATTTTGACAGTGCTACTGTCCTGATAAAAGTTATAAATTTTGGCAGCATTTCAACTGATTTTCGGATTATGAGGGTTACAATTGGCAACAATCAATGTATATTGTTATCACAAACGATAGACATGAAATAAAATTAACACATAAATAAAACAAGGAGTATATTGCACATAACAAAATGAAACTGACACAATTTGTCATACTTGCCATCCTAGCACTAGCTTAGAAGGGATCATGGCATTTCCATCAGGTAATTACTTATATTAAGTAAACTAGTTCGATCGCTTTGTTAACCATTTGGTGTAAATATGTTACTCACATTGTTACTTATTAGAGGAGCTGCTGTTTTACCCCCTAAATAAGTACTACACTTGAACATCATAGGAAGCATGTGGGGAGTTCGAGCTGAAAGGTGAGGGAATATGTGAGCTAGTTGCAGTAGTTCCTAAACTCTTCATACCGAATCAAAATGAGCAAAACAATAGTTGCTACTTGCTATAACAAAGCAAGATCGACAGCCTGAGTTCATGGAATGTAGTGACACTACTACTTAAGCTCGTGCATAAAATGACAAAACTCACTAAATCCAGCCAGATCGGTCCATAAAAATCATTAATCCTGCACATAAACGCATACATCCGGCATAAAAGATCGAAATCTTGTTGATATTTGACAAAATTTCATCCTAAAGTTAGAGATTATTTTTATAATCAAACCAAGAGTTCGGTTTACTCACCCGAGATTTCGGTGCAAACAGCCAAGATCTTGTCCTTAAACTCCGAGATGAGCCATAAACTCCGGAGATGGTCGGACCTGGTCGGATATTTGCCGTAGCAGAGGTAGAAGAGTGTGTTGAATGACCACTAACCAGAGAGTGAGTGAGTTAGGTTGCGAGTCCGTGAGGAAATAAGAAAAGCTCCTTTTGTTTCTTGGTCAGGAACTGAGGCCAAGGTTATAAAGTTTTTCAACCGTGATGCACGATAAGTAACATAGCTTGGTTAAGCTGGCCTAACATGTATCCCTCGTAGAAGGTATTATAAAAAAATAAAGACAAATCCGGTATAAAATCAATGCAATCTAGTTAATTAAAAATATATGAAATATGGGCCAAAACATCGAGATCTTGGTGAAATTTGTCGAAATCTTGCCGAGATTTTCGAAATTACTATAGCATTTTAATTATTTTATTTTTTTAATTTGATTGAGATTTTAAATCTGAAGGACCTGAAATCTAAGGCTATATTTGGCAGAGCTCCAGCTCCACTAAAACTCATAGAGTTGGTAGAGCAGGGTATTTCCAACTCTAAAAATTCATAGAGCTACAACGATAGACATATTGATAGTATTTAAATGAATCATCTTATTTATATTTTAGATTAAAAATATAAAGTTAAGTCACTTTATTTTAACCTATAAACTCTAAATTTGAATTGGAGCTAAAAGTTAATTAAAGCCCTACCAAACATGACCTAAGATCTCATTGGGATTTTGATCCAGGATTGTGTGGTCCAGTCAGCGGCGCCAAACCGTGCACCGGCGCGTCCCTCAAGACGAGCTGTATGGTTGAGTAGTTGACAACGTGAATTTGTGATGTGCTTTTCTCAACCTGATCTGCTCCCGTCCCGGTCCCGGCCGTGCAGCAGAATACCATTGCGTGGTCTGCAGCACACGCGAGCACGGAGCACATGGGCCGTGCGATCGGCGCTCGGATGGTCGAAGTGTTGCTCCCCCTACTTTTTGTGGAGAGCGCATTTTGCGAATGTCTCAAGTATTTTGATCAGATTTTAACTTTTAAAGATCAGATTTGGTCCAATAATCCGTAAGAATATCATCTTCCATACAAATTTGTTAACAAACCGAATTTTTGAGACGTTTAATTTTGGCACAAAAAATGTTAAATTTTTATAAAATTGAACAAGCTTAGTAATACTCAAAAAAAAAATTGGTACTATCTTTGGTAGTCTAGGACCATACATGAAAATTTTTAAAAGAATTGATCTTCATTTATTATCTTCGAAAAATCAAAAACAGAATGAACATAACTGAGACCGTAATTGTGTTAGAATTTTATAAATTCGCTCGAGTGTGATCATGATCCTAAATTGTCTCAGCATCATTATCTAAAATTTTCAAAAATTTTAAACTTATTTTAGTTTCTCAATCAAATATATAGAAGCAATACAATAGCACTATAAGACTTTTATTAAGACAGTAGCACCGTCATAATTTTTGAAAATTACTTAAGTTTTATCACCATTTGAAAATTTTATGAGAAAATTAGTAATGTTTCACGACTATCCGCAAAATTTTCAAAATTTTTAATGTCTTTTGAACCATTTTTAATTCAGATAAAATTTACCGGTCAGCCTTTTATCAGGATAGTAGTACCTTCTAAATTTTGGAAAATTACTCTGGCTTGATAATCATTTAAAAATTTTATGAGAATATTATTGATGTATCAGAAGTATCCACAAAAAAATTTTAAATTTTTTAACATCTTGTGAACTATGTTTCATTCGATTGAAATTTATGCGTCAGCCATTTATCAGGACAGTAGTGCTGTCAAAAATTTTAAAAATTTCTCAGACTTGATCATCATTTGAAATTTTTTGTGAGAACATTAGTGATACGTTGGGACCATCAACAAAAAAAAATAAAAAATTTTAACATCGTTTCAATCATTTTCTAATCAGTTGAATTTTGTCAAGATTTCTACTATTTCGGTCGAAATATCATAAATTTCGCTTTAAAGATTTCGGAATTCAACTTTGGTTTTTCAATTTTGATCAAATTTCGTTCAAAAATCCGAAATTTCTTCAAAATTTTATATTTCACCCTCTCCAAGACGTGAAAAAAAAATTTGTCGTCATTCACCGCTACGTACGTGACCGCGACGTCTCGGCGCGCTCGGGAGGCGCCTCTCGCCCTCTCCTGCACGCATACATTTTTTTTTTCCTTTTCTGTTCCCAATCGAAAGCCTACTCACCATCTAGTACGGACCATCTAGGTATCTACCGAGGTGGCTAGAGTTGCTAGCTAGCTATGCGCGGCTTCTGTATACGACGTAGATCGGTAGATGCAGTGTGCTTCCGCTCTGTTCCGAAATAACTGCACGGACATCGTGTCTTGTACGTCTTGTCATGTCGGTGTGATCCTAGGCGCTGACAGTGCGCTAGACTAGGCCGGCTTGGCGAATGGCGAGCTGCGGCCTGCGGTCGCACGGACCCTCGCTGCGGCCTCCGAGGATCCCTCCCTCCCTTTGCAATAAGAGCAAGTATAATAAATCATACTAGGCAGGCTATAAAGATAACCATGTCATTAAAATCCTAGGTGGAGGGGAGAGAAAAGGAGAAAGAGAATGAAGCGGGCGCTCGATTAATCGCCCGGCTAAAACGCGTCGTACGAGGGCAAAACGCCCGCTTCCAGCCAGCTGCGGGCGATAGATCCGGCGATTCTTTTCCCCATTTTCTTCCTCCCGATCCCGTGCGTCACCCAGCCGCGCGCCAAATCGCCGCCCCACCTCCCGCCAAATCGCCGCCCCAAATCGATTCCTCGCGCGCCAGATTGAATCCTCGGGCGCCAGATCGTCCCCAATCGCCACCTCCCAAACCCTAGAAGCCAGCACAATCGTCACCGGCGGCGCTGCGAGATGGTTCGACAATCCAAGAGGGCACGTGCTCCAGCACCTCTGGAGATTCCACCGCCGGAGGCTCAGCCCGTCCGGCCACCGCCGTCAGGATCTCAGCCCGTCCGGCCACCAGCGCAACCTCAACCAGCCTTGCCGTTCGGACCCGGTGCCTGGTTCCCACCCCCACCACCGCAGTCCATGGCGGCCTCCTCCGCACCAGTTTGGCTCGCCGGGCTTCAACAAGCAGGCATGGCGAGTTCGTCAGGACCTTGGTGGGCACCGCCTGTCGGTATTGGCGCATCTGCATCTCCTTGGCCCACGAATCTTGAGGACTCAGACCTTCAAGCATAGTACATATGAGATGTATTCTACTAAAAATACTTGTTTAGGTGTTTCTTCCTAAATACACATATCATTGTTTCCATCCGGATGTTTTTCAAAAATATTTGAATCTTTGGTATAGGTGTGAAGCATGCCTTGCCTTGATATTTGTCGCTACTACTGGACTTCAGTATTTGGTTGTGCTTCGGCACATTGAGAACTGATATAATGATGCAAAATTGTCCTGCCATATATTAGTTATGTGACTCAGAAGTGTATGAAAAATATTGATGATTTTGCTCAATCTTTTAGAACACACAAGATAGGAATATGTTTCTAGTAGTTTTTTTTTTTGCCTGGATGCATGAACTGTTACTTCTAAACATAAGCCCGGTTCATGGGATGCAGAGCACTACTGAATTAATGTGATCTGGAGACTCTGATTTTTTGCATGTAGTGTAGTGCTAGTTGAACTATAGATCAATTGAAGACTTTGGCCATAGATTGTTCTCTTGACTCTTGAGTAATAAGCGATCGAAAACAAAATCGAGAGGGAGCTGAATATGAGAATGTTCTTCATGTGGCGGGACTAGCAAGCTGTTACACATGATTTAGAATGTTCTTCATGTGGTAGGACTAGCAACTATTACACATGATTGAGAATGTTCTTCATGTGGTAGGACTATAGCTGTTACAAAAATGAGAACTTGATTACTGCATTCTTGATTTGACACGTATATGTAAAAGATATATAACCATGTATCCTCTTTTGCATTAGATTTTATTCGGAAAAAGCACATTAGAATAAAATCTATAGTGTTGCCTAGATTATTCATTTTTATGTAAGCATAAAAGAATAATCAAATCAAGAATGCAGCAATCAAGTCCTCATTTTTTGTAGGGTAGATGCATCAGGTTAATAGTAGGGAAGCATAACTACAATTTGTGATATTGTGCTTGAATTTAAATATCCTATAATATTGTGCTCGAAGGAAGTTTTGATGTACAGTGTATATGTCTTGAGCAGGGGAGTGGATTCTCACCCACCTGGTGGTTTACTTAGTTTTCTGAAGAACACACAAGCTGCGAACAATGGGATTTCATCGCAACATATCAATGTTGGCGCTGAAGACAATGATGGCGATTGCACTAGGACTGAAAAGCGCATGATATGGACAAAAGAGGAGGATCTTAGATTGGTAAGTTATTTTCTTGGGTAATGGCTTCCATATGTTACATTACTAGCACATCAATAATTTTTTAAATATTGTAGGTCAGTGCTTGGTTGAATAATTCAAACGATCCAATCGGATCAAATTACAAGAAGAACGACCAATATTGGAAAAGTGTTGCTGCTGTCTACAACAGCACCACCCCAAACAATCGGACAAGGCTGGTGAAGCAAATCAAGGACCGCTTTGGGAGAATTAAGAAAAGGGTTGCATGGTTTTGTGCTGCTTGGAAGGAGGCTAATGCTTTGTGGGCTAGTGGTGAATCTGATGTGAATTTAATGGACAGGGCACTGAAAATTTATGAGGATGACCACAAAATAGATGGTCCATTTTTGTTTAAGCATTGTTGGGATGTTCTTCGCAAGGAACCAAAATGGGATGCCTATTTGCTACGTCTTGATGAGCCAGAGCCGGGCAAGAGGAACCTCGATGTTGATGAGGATGTGGGGCAACAATTCTCTCTAGATGATGTTGTAGACGAGAGGCCAATAGGAGGCAAGCGAGCTAAGGAGCAGCTCAAGAAAAAGAAAAAGGACCAGGCTTGTATAATAGACCTTGAAGATGACCTGAAAAAGTTTGTGGATGCTCAGAAAACAGCAAATGAAGGCCGCAAAGAGATGTTAGAGACACAAAGGCGTGTCTCTAGTGAGAATCTTGAAGCTCGGAAGCTTGCGCACCTTGCAGCAAAAGAGAATAAGGAGGCAGTTATGCTAGAAACGTATCGATCCTTGTTGATGCAAGATACAACAGTCATGCCTGAAGATGTGAGATCTGAGCATGTGCTAGCATTGAGGTGTTTGAGGGAGAAGTTATTTCAAAAAAATGACTAAGGTACTGCCTCTTGACCAACCAAGTTACTATGCATTGTCATGTGTGAACTGCATGACCCAAAATATTTGTCCCATATATTATTTGTCAAATAAGAGAATTGTTTCCTTTCAGCTTCTTAAAGACTACCAGGCTGGGGCTTCGGGTGATTCTTCAAGGAAACCACTTGGCACTGGTGAAATATGAAGCTGCTCGGTATCTCCATTAGGTATGATTCCAGTCCATGTATCTTTTGCTACTAGTGGAGTATTGGTAAACTTGTGGGCAATTGAGTCCAGTAATTGAAAAAGTCCATGTATCTTTTGCTACTAGTGGAGTATTTGTTTTGGGGATATACCAACAGTTATCCTTGCAAATACCATCTATTTGCATGGTCTCATATGAGTATTTTGTTGATTTTGGATTTTTTTTTTGGGAAGATTGGGCAGGAGCTCTTGAAAAGGTTAGGACCAACTAATGGAAAACTCAAATTTCTGTTTAGTCCATGTATCTTTTGCTACTAGTGCGATCCATACACCTGTGACATTGAAACTCTGTGCTTTTGGTTTTGTGCTGAAATTGTGGGCAATTGAGTCCGATGTCTGTCTTGCATTTAGTCCGATGTCTGTCTTTGCATTTAGTCTAATGTCTGGGCTGAAATTGTGGACTCTTGAGTTAATGACCATGCATTTAGACTACTCATCATTGAAAAAACATGCATGAATCTGATGGTTCGGTAACACTTGACTACAATGCAGTCCAGAACAGGACACATCTATATAATGCTCTCCTATCAACCCCATCTCCCTCTCATTGTTCTGCTCATCCTATCAATCCCCTACCTCTTACCTTCCTACTCGGTACCCGGCCATGTCGGATTCATCTTCCCTCGGATGAACTAGCCCCTTCCAAAATCATTGAAGAGTATGTTGCTGAGAAGAGCGTCCTAGACTCCTTTGCTAGGAAGCTCGCAATGAAGATCAATGCTACCTCCTTAGCTGGGGTATCTCAGCGACAGTATGGTCCAAGGAAGAGCATCCGGAGGGATCATGGTGGTGCTCATCAGCGTCTTGTGGAGGACTACTTCGCCGAAGAACCACTGTACCCCGACAATATGTTTCGTACTAGATTTCGTATGAATAGGCGCCTCTTTCTACACATTGTGGATGCACTTGGCCAGTGGTCTCCCTATTTCACTTATAGGGCAGATTGTGCTGGTCGAATAGGTCTTTCACCATTGCAAAAGTGTGCCGCAGCAATGCGTATGCTAGCATATGGCACCCCTGCAGATGCCCTTGATGAATACTTGAAGATAGGGAAGTGTACTGCATTAGAGTGCTTAGACAAGTTTGCACGGGGGGTGATTGAGGTGTTTGGTGGGGAGTACTTGTGACGCCCCACACGTGAGGATGTTGAGCGTTTACTTCAGGTAAATGAGGCTCGTGGTTTCCCTGGAATGCTAGGAAGCATAGATTGCATGCATTGGCGGTGGGAAAAGTGTCCTTTAGCATGGAGGGGGCAATTCACTCGTGGAGATTATGGAGTACCAACAATGATCCTAGAAGCTGTTGCTTCCCATGACCTTCATATTTGGCATGCTTTTTTTGGAGTTGCTGGGTCAAACAACGACCTTAATGTCTGAACCGTCCCCCCTTTGTTTTTGATGCCTTTGAAAGGAGAAGCCCCTCAAGTTCATTTTTCAGTCAATGGGAATGAGTATAGCACTGGTTACTACCTTGCTGATGGCATCTACCCAGAATGGGCTGCCTTCATGAAGACTATACCACTTCCCCAAACAGAGAAGCATAAGTTGTTTGCCAAGTTTCAAGAAGGTGCAAGGAAAGATGTGGAGCGTGCTTTTGGGGTGCTGCAGTCCAGGTTTTCCATTGTTCGCCGGCCTGCGCGACTATGGAAGCGCAAGAGTGTTGGGAGGATCATGCTAGCCTGTGTGATTCTCCATAATATGATAGTCGATGATGAGAGAGAGGAAGCTACCATTCATATTGACTTAAATGAAAATCCAGGGGCATCATTTGCTCTACCAAGTGAAGTGAACATTGGTGGTAACTTGTGTTTTCTTGATGTCTTTGCGTAGAAAGGCTTCTATTCGTGCTCATCCACAACATACCCAACTCAAAAATGATTTGGTTGAGCACATTTGGCATAGGTTTGGAAATAACCATCATAATTAATCATGGTAGGATACTTAAATCTGCATGTTTCTATCAATACTTAAACCTGAATACTTACCCTTGCAATGTGTTTCCTTTTTATCAACACAGGGGCTCAAGGATGATGCAAATGGGTTGGATGCTCCTCTCTACTGAAGTTCAAACCATGGCTTTATGCCTTTATCGTCGTTTAGATCAATAACTGTGTCTTGTTTGCCATAGAGTTTATTTGGCCGAACTTTATGTTAATGTGTTTCCTGTAATGTCTTGTGTCATGTAATGCCTGAAGCATCCAATGTTGCTTGAAAGCAACAAGTTATTTGGGTATTGAACTGAACAATTTTAAAGTCAATTTGTTTTGGTATGTCCTGATGTATGGCATATTGTGTTGCTAATCTGTTTTGGTATGTTCTTGTTTAATTTAGAACGCAAATCAGGCTGACCGTTTTGCTTGGAACATATGAATTTTGACATATGGCATAGATTCGTACTGATTTCTAAAAAAATCTCCAGTGCTCCCTCAAAAAAGAAAAAAAAGAAATTCTCCATTCCAAATGGACTTGCACTCGTCTGTTTGTTCCGCTAATGAAGTCGTCAAACTTCAGTTTTACTGTGATGAAATTGTTAGCTAAGGTGCATTCTTCATTTGTATAGTTCTCCACGTCAGTAGTCGTATATACAAGAGTATGTGTGATGAAATTGTTAGCTAAGGTGCATTCTTCATTTGGTATGCTTTATGGTTTACATATGAAGTTTGATGAAAGAGCTACAGAGATGTAGATCACAGTAGATCTTATACACATACAAGCATTAATTGTTTACATATTTAATACAGAGCATCTCTTAGCCAATCTAATAGCCAAGCCATTACATGAGTTGGCTTTATTATTAGCTCTATATGACATGGCACTTGTATACAGCCATCAGCAGGCTAAATTATTAGCCTTGCTCTAAGAAAAGAGCGCGTCACAGTTGTGATGTGCAAAATATTTTTCTTTAATTTATGTACAAAACATTAGCACGGTACAGCTTGGGAGTTGGGACCACTGCTGCCCGAATTGACAGCTTATTAAGGACTACATGTATTTGCAACGCATAGATTTTACATGACTTGTATGAGAGGCACGGTTTAATTCTCGTATGAAGTTAGAAAAGCTTCCATGCATGTTCCAAAATCCAAACGAAACCTTGTTTTCGATACTTCACCACGAGAGGCTCTCGAATCTCGACAACACAGTCCTTATAGCGACACTCGATCACACCAACTACGGAGACTCCCCAACCAACATCTTCACCTCGTCCCTTGGAAGTAAAGAGTGTTGGAATATTTGGGTCAAGCCCACTTAATTGAGACAAATAATTCCTAGAAAATCTCAAAGGTCCACTCATGAGGAGATATGTGTGCAAACATTAGTCCCATATTACTTGTGGAGGTGGAGGATGACCAACTTATAAGGAAGAGTTCTCTCCACCTTCTTAGAACCATGTGGGAGAAATGGAGAAAGTCCACACGCGCGCGCTCGCCTCGTCTCGCCGGCTCGGGCACGGGGCGGGGGGCGTGTGGTCCGTCGAAATCCGGTCCATGGCCTTGCGTAGACGCAGCCTCCTTTTGCAGTTTATTCTTTTTGCTACTCGGGATAGTCGCGTTTGCAGTATGAGATACGGACTCCGTAACAGACTCCGATCGTGGCACGTCCTCGAGTCACGTTCGGTCACGGTTACCAGAGTAACCCTATAAATACTGTGTCGTGCACCCTTGTAGAGAGATATACGCAAAAACACATCGTTAGGGTTTTGCCACCACGCACTGCTGCCGCCGCCGTCGTAATCTTCTCCATCCCGAGCGCCGACGTGCATCTGCAATCGGGAGAGCAGGTCTCCGGAACCCTTCGTCTTCGAGATCCTGCACCGGGAGAGGGCGAATAAGGTTTTTGGGAAGCGCTCGCGGCTCGCTCAAGATCGCTCACCACGGCTCGTCTTCTGTTTCTGCTGCCGGGCGTCGTCGTGGAGCGGCTCTGCTCGCGACGCCGTCACCAACGTCGACCTCGTCAACACCGCAACCGCACCTACTACGTCAACACCGCAACCGCACCGTAACGCGCCGTCATCCTCTTACGCTTTCGAGACGTTAGTTACGCTCGATCTCGTGGTTAATCATGTTTATCAAGATGATCATGATGTTCGTGCTATCTAGTATGTTAGAGATATACATGCTAGTTTACGTGATCTTGTTCATGATTTATATTGAAATTTAGTCCGAAAATGTCTAATTTCTCAACAATCCAAAAACCTTATTGTAGACATTTTACTGGATTAACAATGGCTGGATTTGCCGACGCACTGAGGCCGAAGAAATTCTCTGGTGTGCACTTTAAGAGGTGGCAAGTCAAAGTCACGCTCTAGCTTACGGCTATAAATGTATTCTGGGTTAGTAAAGGCAAGCCTGAAGGTGTCTCTCTGCCGAGCAGCAGAAGAGTTTCACGGATGCCAATACTCTCTTCGTGGGATGCATTCTTAGCGTTCTTGCCGACCGTCTGCGTAATATGTACATGCACATAATAGACGCGAAGGTGCTGTGGGATACACTGAATGCCAAGTTTGGTGCATCGGATGCAGGCAGTGAACTGTATGTCAAGGAAAACTTTCATGACTATATGATGGCTGATAATCGCTCTGTTGTAGAGCAAGCCCATGAGATACAGTGCATTGTCAAGGAACTCGAACTCCTGGAATGTATCTTACCCGATCCTTTTGTGGCCGGTTGCATTATTGCAAAACTACCTCTCTCGTGGAGGAGTTTGGCACTACTCTAAAACATAAGAGGACAAAGATATCATCGAAAATCGATGGCGCCCCTTGATGTTGAAGAGAAGGCTCTGCTAAGGATTTCAATAGTAAAGGAGCCGAGGGCGATCCAGCGCTAACATGGTTCGACGAACTATGGCAAGAACAAAGGAAAAACAAGCCTAACGGGACTACCAACTTCAAGAAGAAGAAGATGAACAAAAGGTGAGCTGTCTGCTTCACATGTGGTGAGGTCGAACACTTTTCCAAGGAATGCCACGATCGCAAGGCACCGTCGAGGGAAAAAGGCCAACAATGGACAGATGTCCAAGGCTGTCAACACAATGACCGCTAGCAATGCTGGAGACGCAGGGTATGGTAATTTACCTTCTGTATTCTCAGTATTTCAGTCTTCCAGTTGGTGGATTGATATGGGTGCTAATGTTCATGTGTGTTCTGACATCAATATGTTCTCCTCTTATCAGGTCATTCGGGATTCCTCCGTCCTGATGGGGAATGGGTCACATGCTTCTGTTCATGGCACTGGCACAGTGGATCTGAAGTTCACTTCGGGAAAGATCGTGCAGCTGAGGAACGTGTAGCATATCCCTTCTATCAACAAGAATTTCGTTAGTGGCTCCCTTCTATGCAGAGATGGGATTAAGGTAGTGTTAGAGTCCAATAAAGTAGTTGTGTCTAAGCATGGACTATTTATTGGTAAAGGCTATGAGTACGGAGGCTTGTTTCACTTTTCCCTTTCAGATTTCAATAATAAGTCTGTGAACCATATCTGTGGTAGTGTTAATGATGATGCGAGTACTTGGCACTCTCGTTTATGCCATATTAATTTTGGTCTTATGAATCGGCTTGCCAGCATGAGTTTAATTCCGAATTTCACTATTGCCAAAGGTTCTAAGTGCCATAGTTGTGTGCAATCGAAGCAATCTCGAAAGCCTCCACTACTACAAAACAGCACATAGGTGACGCCCTATTTGTGGCGGTTCATTTCGAACCGTCACAAATACATGTATCAGTGGCGGTTCTTTGTGGAAATTGGCGGGAGGACCATTTGTGGCGGTTTCATCCAAAAACCGCCACTGATAATACATTATCTGTGACGGTTTATATTTGAAACCGTCATCGATAATATTGTGACTATTTGTGGCGGTTGGTAGATGGAACAAATCACAGATAATAAATTATCTGTGGCGGTTTGGTTTTACAACCGCCACTAATATAATATCTGTGGCGGTTTTAATTTAAAACCGCCACAAATAATGTTTTCTATATAAAGCCACTTCTTTGCCCTTGTCATTTGGTCATCTTCCTCTCTCACGCCTTAGAGAAGAAAAGTTAGCTTTTTCATTTCAGATTTTGTTTGGGCAAGATCTTGTGCTTCTACTTCCTAGAATTGTTCCAAGGTGTGTAAAATATGTCTCCTCTCTTCATTTGTACTTTAAAATTGCCATTAATGGTTTATTCTAGCTTAATTAAGGTTTAGATGCAAGGTCTACATTTAGTTTGTTTTTTATTTACCTAGCAATTTGTAGATGATGAATTTATTACCTTGTTGTATTAGATTAAGTTGTCTACCTTGTTTAGATGATGAATGTTTTGTCAAGCATATATCAAATTTATGTATTTACGATTATTGGATATTAATGAAAAATAAATTATAGTTAATATGATAGATGGGTGATCATGATGTTAATTGCTATGCATTTTGAGATGAGAAATTTATTATATTGCTCTTAGAAGGATATGTATAAAAATTACGTAGTTAATATTTTTCTTAGTTACCATTAATTAATTTTTTTAGTTAGGCGTGTATATACATCTTGCTTCATTAGTGGGTATTGTTAGTGAATTTTTATGAAGCATATAAACCCAATTTATGTAATTAAGATTGTTGTATGTGAATGATAAATAAATTTTACTTAATATGGTAGTCGGGTGATCATGAAATTTTGAGGTGAGGAATTTATTATGTTGATCTTCCGGAGGATATATATATATAATTTTTGGTTACGTATGAGTATATATTAAAATTAATTAATTAAGTTTGCAACATTTACTTAGTATTAATGTTGTCCGTTAGTGCATATTGTTGAATATTGAATAACAATTTATTTAATTAAGATTTTTGGATATTAATAAATTGCTTAAATTAATGAGCTGTAGATGAACAGGAGATGGATGTACGATGCGAACCGTTGCGACCAAGAATATATCGACGGTGTATCTGTTTTCTAAGAGCGTAGAGGAGAACATTTCGCAAAAAGAAGGCGAGTACATACATCGTCCATGCATTGATTGCAAGAATGAGAAGATGTTTTCGAACAAAAACCATATCCATTTGCACTTGATCAGGAGGGTTTTGTACTGGCTATACAAGTTGGACAAGGCACGGTGAAGAGGAGATCATACTTGAGCGTGATAACGTCGGCGGCACGACGGAGCCGGCAATGTGGCGGTGACATCGATTATGGATCCGATGAGGATAGGTTGGTCGTCGATGGCGACATTAACTGCTCAAATGTTGCGCGATGCGAAGAGAACTACACTAGTCGAGAGAGTTTAATCAATTCACGGGTTTGATGGAGGATTCGGAGAAACCTTTGTTCCCGGGTTGTAAGGAGGAATACACAAAGTTGCACACGGTGTTCTCGCTCTCGAAATTGAAGGCAGCCAATGGTTGGTCCGACAAGAGTTTCACGGCGTTGTTACATCTCTTAGCGGACATCTTGCTGAAGGAAGCGTGTTGCCTAAAACCACGTATCTAGCTAAGAAGGTTGTATGTCCTTGGGATTGGAAGTAGAAAGAATACATGCTTGTCCAAACAAGCTGTATACTCTATCGCAAAGACTATGCGCACATTCATGTTTGTCCGATTATGCAAAGCGTCGCGATACAAGCGTAAGGCGATGGCAATGAAGCTATCGAGGTGAAGAAAGGAGCTCCGCAAAAGTGGTGTGGTATTTGCGGTAATACCTCGTTTGAAGCGTTTATTTGGAAACAAAAGCATGTCAAATTGATGCGATGGCTTTCGGAAGACCGTAAGAGGATGGAAAATCGAGACACGGTGATTACGCGATGGAGAACCATCGATAGACTCTTGAGGAGAACTTCGAAATGAAGCGAGGAATGTAAGGTTTGGCTTGAGTACGGATGGAATGAATCCTTTCGGTAACATGAGCAGCATTCATAGCACTTGGCCCGTGACTCGTGTATATACAACCTTCCACCACGGTTGTGTATGAAGCGAAAGTACATTATGATGTCCTTGCTTATCTAAGGGCGAGACAACACGGCAGCGATATTGATGTATACCTACAACCATTGGTGGAAGATCTTGTGATATTGTGGAGCGAAGGTGTATGGTATGGGGCGAGTACAAGCGAGAGTACTTCACTCTCGCGCATTGTTGTTCTGCACCATCAATGATTTTCTGCGCTTGGTAACTGTCCGGCCGTACTATAAAAGGAGCCAAAGCATGCCCCCAGTGCATGGATGAAACCGCTAGTGTGTGGCTCAACAACTCGAGGAAAACAATGTACATGCGTCACGGAGGTTCCTTCGCAGAATCATCCGTACCGCAATATGAAGAAACAATTGACGGGACAAAGGAGGGCGGTTTAGCTCAAAGGCGTCTTCGTGGGGAAGAGGTGTATGATATGGTTAGGGATCTTAATGTTGTACTTGGAAAGGAGTCTTGGTAATACATCGCGGTCCCGTCTCGAGAAGACCACGTGGAAGAAGAGATCCATCTTTTGGGACTTACCCTACTGGAAGGACTTGGAAGTTCGACACTGCATCGACGTCATGCATGTAGAGAAGAATGTATGTGACAGCGTGGTTGGTCTTTTACTAAATATTCCTAGCAAAACAAAGGATGGGTGAAGGCACGAAAGGATCTGGAAGACATGAAGATCGAGCCGAGCTACATCCTCAAGACAACAGGAAAGGCGGCTTTACCTTCCCCGACTTGCTACACTTTGAGTAAGAAAAGAAAGCAGAACTCGCAAGTGCACGCATGGTGTGAAAGTTCCGTCCGGTTACTCGCAAACATCAAGAAAGCTGGTATCGATGAAAGATTTGAAGTTAAGCGGCATGAAGTCTCATGATTGTCATGTGATGATGACACAAATGCTCCTGTTGCAATTAGAGATATTTTGCACGATAAGGTCCGAGAGGCAATCACGAGGTTGTGTTCCTTCTTCAACACGATTTCACGAAGGTCATCGATCCGTTGGACTTTATGAACTTGGTGATGTGGTAAAGACTCGTGCCATTTGGAGATGTATTTTCCCCATCATTTTTGATATCATGGTTCATCTCATTGTTCACCTTGTCAATGAGATAAATATTTGTGGCCCCAGTATTCTGCATCGGATGTACCCATTTGAAAGGTATATGGGTGTTACAAAAAATATGTACGTGTCGATCTCGTAGGAAGGCTCAATTGTAGAAGGTTATGCAACCGAGGAGGTTATTGAGTTACGTATCGATTACATGGAGGAGGTCGAACCGGTAGGAGTGCGATATCTCGCCATGAGGGTAGGCTAGGTGGGAAAGGTGTAATAGGAAAGAAATCTACAAATTCTTACGATAATATTTTGTTCGAACAAGCCCATTTCACGAGATTTACCTTGATCACTTGAGGTGTGCGTATATGGACATACACAAGGGTAAGCTAAGGAGGAAAACCGGGAAAGTCGAGATTTGGATAACAAAAGAGCAAAATCGTTTGTTCGGTCATTGGTTCGAGGAGCACATGTCGGTGAAGAAACGAGTGTTACATTGAGGTGGTTGGCAAAAGGGCCTTGGTACAATCACGACATGGCAAGGATATGACATCAATGGATATACATTTTACACGAGAGCTCGGGATAGCAAGAGCACTTACCAAAAGCAGTGGTGTCCGTATAGATGCCTCACGACAACCAGCAGGCGATCTGAAGAGCATCTACTACGGGTTCATAGAGGAGATTTGGGAGTGGACTCTGCATTTTCAAGATCCGGTGTTTGATGTCATTGGGTACGACTCCCGAATGGTGTCAAGGTGGACAAGTACGGCTTTACTCATGTGGACATCGAACATGTCGGATCTGAGAGCGAACCATTCGTACTTGCGAATCAAGTAGCACAAGTATTCTACATAATCGACCGGCGGATAAGAAGCGCCACGTAGTTACGCAAGGAAAAAGAAGGATCGTTGGAGTTGAGAATGTCGTGGATGAGGAAGAGTACAACCGGTTTGATGAGTTGCCTCCTTCGCATGACTGACGATTAGGCCCGAGGAAGAAACCACTCAAGAAGTTACCTATCATCGCGATGATCAACGAAAGCCAAATTGTGAAAGAAAATAATTAGCTAGAGTCTTGGCAACATGTCGCCATTTGTATGGAGTAATGGAAATGTGATGTAAGAAATGTACATTTCGTGGAATTGAGTTCAATTGAATTGAGGTTTCTATAGCTTCTTATGAAATGTAGTAGCTTGAATAATTCTATTTACTCATTTTTTATGTGTTCTAGGATATAAACATTTAAATGCTTGTAGGACTTATGTTATACATGCTTCATATGTATTAATGTATGGAAGAAAAAAATCATGTATTGTGATATGCATGCTTCACGGAGTTTAATATGATTGTCATCTGTATGTATGGTGTGGGAGGGAGTATACGTGGCGGTTAAGAACAATAGCAATCACAGATAAGCGATATCTGTGGCGGTTAAGAAAATAACCGTCACAGATAAACGTTATCTGTGTGATTATTGTTCTTAACCGCCACAGATAACGCTTATCTGTGATTGGTTATTGTTCTTAACCGCCACAGATACTCCCTCCCACATATACCACACATGCGCATATACATGCACATACGCAAATTTCGATCGCTTCCCTCCACTCCTGTGCCCTAGCTCCCTTTGCACCGCATGCGCCCTTGACGAAGCTCCTCCGCGCCCTCCCCACCGCCGCCCCCCCTCCAATGACGCCGCCTCTCCAACGCCCTCCCACCGTGGCGCCCTCCAACCCTACCCATGTAAGCTGATTAATTGGCTCGTGCAAATGTGAGAAGTTCAGCAACCTATTCATGGTTTTGACAAAAACCTGGGTTAGGTCTGGTGATGTTGCTACATGCTGTTGCGTGTTTCTGTTGGTGATCCGAAAATAGGCAAGTATAGCAGGATGAATGCTGTTAAGACTGTTTTGGAGTTTGGTCATAGCCGTTTTGGTCATAGAGTTGTGTCAGGTTTGATGCTACTGGGTGGTTTTTGGGTTTTGAGTCTGGTAGTATTAATGGGCTTTACAATGTAATAACGTTGGATACAATTGTGGTAGTTTCTTAATTGAAACTGGGACATCGGGTTTGATCATGTCCTATTGCTCTAAAAGAAGTTTTAGAACCGAACCGATGAAGCTTGACTGACACAAATTAGATCCGTGGGCTGTGAACCGCATAAGCTGTTGATAATAGATGGTGATATGAGGCAAAATTCTGTGATGGTCTTGATTTTACTATGCAGTTCATTCATAAACTCCAAGTTTACAATGCAGTTAATTCATAAATTCTGTGATGGTACTGAATTTACTATGCAGTTATTTCATGAATTGAGGCAAAATTTGGTTATGCTTATTCCTATTGAAGTCTAAACTGCTACTCCAAGTGCTACACATGTTGTTTCAGAACAGTACTTGTCATTCTTGTTTTGGGAATTAAATTATGTCCACCAAGTTTAATACTCAACAAAAAAGGCGAGTTTTATGACGAAGATAACAACGATCCACTCCTCCATACTCATGTCTCACATCGCGTGTCTCCAAGCTCCGAAGACCCATAGGCTTCTAGTTTAGAAAACTAGTTTAGGCTTTTGTTACTTCAATTTTATTTCATTACAAAGTGTAAATAACTCTTTGTACCTTTGAAATGGGAGCCCCTTCTTTCCTCAATGCCACTTCTCTTGTCAGTGGTTCTGCTACTGTAGCATGTATGTTTGTCTTCTTGAGGAACACATGTACACACATGCGAGTGGCACTTCTAAATATTTCATGTGTTTGCCTTACATGGTTATTATTTCATATGAAGTTATTTCATGTGTTTGTAATAGTTTGATAAACTAACCAAGTGAAAAAATTACTTGGTTACTTGGTTGGATTTTTCTCCTGTGATGTTTATGAATCGATTAAGATGCTTGACTTTTAACTTTAAGATTTAAGATTTCTAGCCCCCCTCAAACTAGAAAGGCTATGGTGAACAAGAGTGAAGTGCAATCTCCTTGAAGAGAATGGTTTTGTTACTCGACCCACGATCGAGGCGTGAAGTCGCCTCAACTTGCTACCCATCAACTTCTCTGGACTTGCCAAGGTAACTTAGTTTAGTGTAATTTATGTGTATTATTATGCTGTATTTACTTGTACGCAAGCAGCATCAAGTAGATCGCTCCGTGTCTACCTTCTATAGAATTTTTTTGTTTTGTCGTTATGACAAACTCTCCTTTGTTCTTTGCAGGCTGTGAAACCAGGTTCTACAATATTTGTTGGGCAATATTTGTTCATAGGCAGTGAGACTACTTCAGTTTGGTTGGAGGTAAAAGTCTTTGGCATGCTGCACTTAAACATTCTGCATGTTTGATATTTTGTATGGCTCTTAGTAGGATTCTGCTTGTTGAGGACATGGATGTAAGGAATTCCTCCCAGACTAGTGATTTATATATACTTGTGTGATTGTTGTTTTGATATCTTTCCCTCTATCTACCAGAACTTCACTTTGTATCAGTGTTACAAGTAAAAAACCAGAGTTTTTTTTGCTAAGTTGGAGCCCTTGCTCTAACTCATCTTAAGAATTTTGAGCATGTCTTTGTTTTGGAGTTATCGAAAATGGGGTGCTCCAAACCGATTGACTTCTCTCTCTGTCTTATACAAGACACGCAGAAGATGTTCTGCAGCAAGTAACTAATTACATTATGAATGCATTTTGAGTTTCTTCAAACTTCCTTTTTGGGTGTTTTGCTACAAATATTGCATTGCTATATTGAATATAGTACCACTGTTTCTTTGCATTTTGTACAGGAAGAAAGTTGTCTTGATGCTAGTATTTTTCTGCACAGACACGGAATTCCTCTCGAAGTTGGGTGATCTCGGTCAAACCCAGATTTTTGCCAAAATTGAGAATGTAGAGGTATTTCAACATACCCTTTTTAACATTTACGAGCAATTTTCAATTTGTTTTTGAACAATTTTCTCCAAATCGATATTGTTAACCCCATTGCTAGTGTGAAAAATTCAAGCTCTTTTGCATCTGTGTGCATATTTTCTTGGTAAGAACCTCACAAATCCATACTTCCAGCTTCCCATGGGAAAGTTTTAGTGATTACGAATCTTAATTATTTTTCAACTTTGTTCAAACATGCTTAACACATTAAGTGCGCTATGGGCATCAATCTCGATTCTGCACCAAGTTGAAACCATTTAGATTATAATCTACAACTTTAAATGGGCAACCACATCTCGATAGGTTCTGACCATTCCCAAGGCACATATGCCTTGTGTAATTTAAAGAACTTGCATCCTATGAGAATTCTTGGTGATTTGTTTGTCAAAGCTGTTATGTAACACAAAAACCACTTATGGCTGGGTGTTGCTATTTTGTTTTAGCTTACTTCTCTATAGATGGCTTCCCACTGTCTTGTTGTTTCTTCATATTCTTGAAGATCCTATATCTTTGTTAGCTCGTATTTGACTATTCGACACATTTTTGGTGCCATATTGCTTACACAGTAGTCCATGTGTACTTCCATATTTCTTCTTCTATCGTCTTGCAAGTTATCTTTGTGATGGCAATACTTTATCCATTAGTGCGGAGAAGCACTTTCAAAGAGTAATCCTTACTTTTGTCATTTGACAACTTCTAAGACTTCGCAATAGTTGAATGTTTTACGTCTATTTAGACATGTTTTCTTTGTACAATGGGCACAATAAACTCTAGACATGAAAATCCATGTGATAGTAGCGATTCACGCTAACTTACATTGAGTTGCACCATGTTAGGAGATCCTCACATATTTCACCGTTTTCACTTGCCATGTTGGATTTATGTGTGGCGAGAAAGAAAAAATGGGAATAAGCTCGTATGTTTCATGTTATGTATCTTATCCCCATGTTTTCTTAGTTGCTCACTTTGTGCACATGCCCCCTAGAGCATGACTTTTGAGGCGAAGAAATTTTCCTCCTTCTAATGTTACATTTTCTTAGGTATTCATATTATGGACACAATGAATAATTCTTGTATCATACACTATTATGCGTGATTATTTTACAGACAGAGGGCACGGCTAGCATCGCTGAGGCTAGCCGCAAATGCCGATTTTTATTTTCGTTGTCGGACTATCGGTGGCGGTCCTTTTAAGGTTATGGTGCGTAGCTTACCTTACAGACATACTTCATTGAAAACAATAATTGTTTTCCATCTCAAAAATGGAGAACCGCATGATAAGTTATATTTGAAGTGAATAGTTCTTTGCCCTCCTTTTCGATTACTCATGGACTAGCGGAGAAAGATTTTCAATCCGGTTAAAATTTTTCTAGTGAGGCACGAGAAAGCTTTTCAATCGATCAAAATTTGACTATTGGTTATTTTATATGCATTTTGAGATATGCCCTTCTTTGGTCGAAAATCGGTTGAAGCGGCTCCTGTATTTTCTCTCTTGCTTATGAACACACTAACTCTTTTTTGCTTTGTGAACCTAGAGTGCAGTTACTCATCTAAATGAAATTTGGTAAAAAAAAAGGAGAGTAAATTAATTAATATTGCAAGGTTATTTTGTACTTTAGTGATTATATACAATTGTATTCTTATGAAATAAGTAGAACCTCTCACACATCTCAGAGACATCGTATGTTGTTCTGATTATTGGAACATTTTGTTTCTCGTGTCTTTCGATCATGTTTTACTTGTGGGGTATCTTCATATCTGTTGACATATTTAAGTGTTTGGTGATGCCCATCTCACCTTTTCATTTCTTGCTCGATAGTTTTCTTGTTTCGCTATAATTTGTACAAGTTTTGGTCTATATTGCGATCTCGCGACTCTATAGGATCTCACTACGCAGCTTAGCAAAAATTATATTGCACTCATGGAATTGTATCTTTTTCTTGATGCATCTATGAATTGCGAGGTTCAACTCAACTCTCGCTTAGGAAACATAACTCATCATGAATATATTCAGGTTTGATTTTTCTTCATTCGTTTTATGTCCTTAGTGTAGTCACTTTCTTGACCACTAGTTTGTATTAGTCGAAGAAAAACTTAGAAGTTCAGCTTGTTGGTAGACCGAAGCCCTCTAGACAAGCCGATCTGCTATTTGTTTAGTCCTCGCATCTATTACGCATGTTGCACAAAAGCCGAGCTCTGAGGAGGACAGATTTAATAGCGAATCGAACCCACTCACCTCCCTATACAAACCTTTGGAGGGATTATGTGATCTTGACCGCAAGTTCTCCTAAAATGAGAGAATATAAACTCTTGATTAAAATCATAAACTCTTGATCAAAATCATGTATTTGTGCATGGAAGATTATTTTCCATTTGGTCATGGTTAGCTAACATTGCTAGTGTCCTACGGAAAGTTAGCAAGTGGCAACACCAATGTTTATGTAGTTGGACAAATTTGCTAATTCTTGCACCAAGCTGTGCAAGAATTATTGTGACTTAGTACTGTAATACACACATATTTGATATTTGCATGCCTATGTATTAATATTTGTGTAATCCAAAACGATTGGCCTTCAATCATTCCACATTTGACCTTCCAATAAGCTTAAGCCTTTGTTTGTTGTGACTTGGAGAGCTTTATAGTTGGTCAATTCTCTTATATATATTCTCGCTAGTCTCTTGCTTCTGTATGATATTTCTATCAATTCTCTTATATATATTCTAAAGTTGCTCTATGTATTGTAGCCAATACAAATTACCAATCTTGTCACTATTATACGTAATTATTTTTACATACAGAGGGCATGGCTAGCATTGCTGAGGCTAGCCACAAATGCCGATTTTTATTTTCTGTGTCGGACTATCGGATTTGGTTCGAGCCAAAACCGCCATCGATACTAGTACTATCGATGACGGTTTTTGGCTAGAACCGCCATCGATATCATAGTATCGATGGCGGTTCTAGCCAAAACCGTCATCGATAGTACTAGTATCGATGGCGGTTTTGGCTCGAACCGTCATCGATATTAGTATCGATGGCGGTTCTAGCCAAAACCGTCACAAATAATGTTATCTGTGGCGGTTCTAGAACCGTCACCGATAATCTGGATTATCGATGGCACTAAATCCGTGGCGGTTCGAAAATCGCGATGGCGATTCGAACCGCCACTGATGACCTTTTTCAAGGTAGTGCTCACAAGGCGGCTGAGGAGAGGAACTTGGCACCTCTAGAACTCATACATTCTGATCTGTGCGAAATGAATGGTGTGTTGACAAAGGGTGGAAAGAGATATTTCATGACATTGATTGATGATGCGACTAGATTTTGCTATGTTTACTTGTTGAAAACTAAGGACGAGGCGCTAGACTACATTAAAATCTATAAAGTGAAGTTGAAAATCAACTAGAGAGAAAGATCAAACGTCTTAGGTCGGATCGTGGTGGCTTAATTTTTTCCCAAAATCTTTGATGATTTCGTGCGGAACATGGTATTATTCATGAGAGGACACCTCCTACTCGTCCGAATCAAGCGGGATTGCCGAGAGGAAAAACCGCCTGCCGACCGACTTGGAGAACGCCATGTTGAACATCGTTGGTTTATCTAAGGCATGGTGGGAGGAGGCTGTGTTGACTTCATGTCATGTCTGAATAGAGTTCCCATGAAACATGGAGAAGACCCCTTACGAGAAGTGGGTTGAAGAAAACCATCACTTTCTTACTTGCGCACATGGGGATGCTTGGCGAAAGTCAATGTACCGATTAACAAAAAGCGTAAGCTCGGGCCTAAGACGATGGATTGTGTCTTTACGGGATATGCTCGTGAGCATCGCTTATAGATTTTTAGTAGTTAAATCTGATGTGCCTGATATGTATGTTGATACTATTATGGAGTCTCGTGATACTACGTTTTTTGGAATATATTTCTGATGAAAGATATGCATAGCACTTCTAGATTTTCTTCTGAGATAATTCCTGAGACTATTACACCTGTTAGTCTTCTGAGCAACCACTTGAGAAAATCCTAGAGGAGGATGACAATGAAGCTCCTAGAAAGAGCAAGAGACAGAGGATTGAAAAATCCTTTGGTAATGATTTCATTGTGTACCTCGTGGATGATACTCCCACGTCCATTGTAGAGGCATATGCATCTCCAGATGCGAACAATTGGAAAGAAGTCATCGAGAATGAGATGGACTCGATTCTCGCCAATGGGACTTGGGAGGTGGTGAGCGACTCTATGGTACGCAAAACTGTGAAATGTAAGTGGGTGTTCAAGAAGAAGCTTAGGCCCGATGGTACTATTGAGAAGTACAAGGCTCGGCTTGTGGCTAAGGGTTACACCCAAAAAGAAGGCGAAGATTTCTTTGATACTTATTCACCTTTTGCTAGAATGACCACCATTCGAGTATTACTTTCCCTGGCCGCCTCATATGGTCTTCTCATTCATCAGATGGACGTGAAGACAGCTTTCCTTAATGGAGAGTTAGATGAGGAAATCTACATGGAGCAGCCTGATGGGTATGTAGTAAAGGGTCAAGAGAGCAAGGTGTGTAAATTATTGAAATCTTTTGTATGGCCTGAAACAAGCACCTAAGCAATGGCATGAGAAGTTTGACACCACTTTGACTTCTGCGAATTTTGTCATTAATGAGGCTGATAGATGTGTATACTATCGCTATAGTGGGGGTGAAGGAGTTATATTGTGCCTTTATGAGGATGATATACTGATCTTTGGCACAAATATTGATGTGATCAATGAGGTCAAGTCTTTTCTGTCAAAGAAATTTGATATGAAAGATCTGGGAGAATCTGATGTAATTCTGAACATCAAGCTTATTAAGGATGAGAGTGGGATTACTCTTTCGCAATCCCACTATGTGGAGAATGTCTTGAGCCGGTTTGGCTTTATGGACAGCAAGCCCTCTCCCACTCCTTATGATCCCAGTGTGACACCGAGAAAGAATAAGAGAGTTGGCTTAAACCAATTGAGATATTCTCAGATTATCGGTTCGCTCATGTATCTTGCTGGTGCAACGAGACCTGATATATCATTTGCTGTGAGCAAATTGAGTAGGTTCATGTCAAACCCGGGTTCTGATCATTGGCATGCACTTGAAAGGGTAATGCGCTATTTGAAAGGTACTATGAGTTATGCGATTCACTATTCAGGGCACCCGGTAGTGCTTGAGGGATATAGTGACTCGAACTGGATTTCTGATGTTGATGAGCTCTATGCTACTAGTGGATATGTGTTTACCATTGGTGGTGGTGCAGTGTCATGGAGGTCTTACAAACAGACCATTTTGACAAGGTCAACCATGGAGGCAGAGCTCATCGCTTTAGAATCTGACCATGTAGAGAGGCAGATTGGTGAGTGAGCTCTTGATGGACTTGCTTGGTGGTTGAAAAACCAATATCGACTATCCTTATGAATCGTGACAATCAATGCGTGATTGCTAAAGTGAAACGATGCTAAGGATAATCGAAGTCATCAAGACACGTCAAAAGACGACTAAAGTCTGTCAGAAATTGAGAAACTCGAGTTATAAGTGTGACTTATATTCAAGCAGACAAAAACACCGCAGATCCCTTTCTGAAGGGACTATCACGGAATGTGATAGAAGGTGCATCGAGGATGGGTATGAGACCCATATAAGTTGCAATAGTGGTAACTCGACCTTTGTGATCGGAGATCCCGTGAATTGGGTCTGGGTAAAACAAGCTATTGGCTAACCGAGGAGAGTAATGTTACCCTCTCTAAGTGAAGATGCAATACTCTCAAAATGTCAGAAGGCGGGATGGCGATATGCCTTAATGTGTTTCTATTGGCTATAACCAAATGAAGATCTTTGTTCTCTGAGCATTCTTGAAAGAACACACCTATATGAGCCCGATTGTCTAAAAGTCGCATCTATGAGACTCGGGTGATCTCTAGTAAGCTCATGAAGAGACCATGGAGTCGACTCATATGCTCCACCATGGAGAAGGCTACTGGCAGCCAGGTATCAGTTATGACTTTGAGTGAAACCTGTTCACACAAAACTTGCAATTCAAGGCATAGTCCATTGTTCAAGTTGTGGATGGGTGTAGCTTAGAGCTCTAGGCAGAAGTTCAACTTAACAATCTCTGCTGAAACGCTGGTATATTAAACAGTAGTAAGTATTGGCAAATCTCTAAATGGACTTTGAGATCTGGTGGGGGATTATTGGATTATTTGGGCTAAGCCCACTTAATTAAGACAAATAATTCCTAGAAAATCTCAAAGGCCCACTCATGAGGAGACATGTGTGCAAACATTAGTCCCATATTGCTTGTGGAGGTGGTGGATGACCAACTTATAAGGAAGAGTTCTCTCCATCTTCCTAGAACCATGTGGGAGAAAGGGAGAAAATCCACACACGCGCGCTCGCCTCGCCTCGCCTCGCCTCGCCGGCTCGGGCACGGGCACGGGCACGGGGCGGGGGGCGTGTGGTCCGCCGAAATCCGGTCCATGGCCTTGCGCAGACGCGGCCTCCTTTTGCAGTTTATTCTTTTTGCTACTCGGGATAGTCGCGTTTGCAGTATGAGATACGGACTCCGTAACAGACTCCGATCGTGGCACGTCCTCGAGTCACGTTCGGTCACGGTTACCAGAGTAACCCTATAAATACTGCATCGTGCACCCTTGTAGAGAGATATACGCAAAAACACATCGTTAGGGTTTTGCCACCACGCACTGCTGCCGCCGCCGTCGTAATCTTCTCCATCCCGAGCGCCGCGTGCATACGCAATCGGAGAGCGGTCTCGGAACTCTTCGTCTTGAGATCCTGCACCGGAGAGGCGAATAAGGTTTTTGTGAAGCGCTCCGCGCGACTGCTCAAGATCGTCACCACGGCTCGTCTTCCTGTTCCTGCTGCTGGACGTCGTCGTAGCCAGCGGCTCCTGCGACGCACCGTCACCAACGTCGACCTCGTCAACACCGCAACCGCACCTACTACGTCAACACCGCAACCGCACCGTAACGCGCCGTCATCCTCTTCTGCTCAGTACGTTCGTTCTGCTCTGATCTCGTGGTTAATCATGTTTATCAAGATGATCATGATGTTCGTGCTATCTAGTATGTTAGAGATATACATGCTAGTTTCTGTGACGCTGTTCATGATTTATATTCGAAATTTAATCTGGAAAATGTCTAATTTCTCAACAAAGAGAAGCTGTTTGGGTCAAAAAAAAAGACAGACTGATCGATTTAAACCGACGTGAACATTAGATTCTAGAGGTTCGAGACGTGCCAGCTGATTTTGTCCTATAATCGGTAAGATAGATGAAAATACACTTAAAACCAATCTAATGTGATATTCAGCAAAGATCTAATCAACAACGCAAAGCCGATTAAATTACAGGTAACGATAAATCTAAACAACCCGTTAGGGCTAATTAGATGGTTGATAAAGATAGACTTTCTCAAAAAAGATGATGCACAATAAGATCGAAGAATACTAAAACCGGTTTAATCAGAGAAGATCAACAATTGATAATGCGCAACTTTATTGTCCCATAATAAATTACAAGACTACTCTTAATTGACATGAAAAAGTAGATAAAAAGTATGTGATTTGTTTTATTGATTGGATTCCCTTTTATGGTCGCCCTTCATCCTATGTTATAGTATATAGGCCGATCGTATGCTTCTCCAATACGTTATCAATCGTGATCCATATCGGCTTTTATATAAATGAAATTTCATATTTAAATCAATATCGACCATAATTCTATTTTCACATAACTTTTTTTAACCGATATCGATCGTAAATATCTATTTTTATTCTTAGATAAATTAAACATGCCTCGCTAAACTTAGGTGCTAACAGAAGCACGTTATTTTTGCACGACGTCGTGCATTTTGGCAAAATGGCCGATCACTCGTTCACACAGCTATCGGCGGTTTCGCGCTTGGCGTCGCGCAACCGGGACATTCCGGGTGCAAAAATCACGTACGACCTCGTGCTGCCCATCTCCGTCATGGGAAGCTTTGGACGGCCGATAACGATGTACTAATGGCAGCTTCCGATTAAAATACATACTCCCACCCATGCATGCATGGAGGTGACACGAAAAATTAAAGGTGGAAAAGATTCGTCTACTTTGCCCTGCACTCTTTCACCTTTTTTTTTATCATTAATTTTACTTGTCTTTCTAATAAAACTTTAAATATGGCTTTCTTCTTTAGCACGAATGTATCGGTAGACGACATGTGTTGCCTGTCGTAGTAGATCACCGGCATCGTATCCACTACAAGGTACCGCGGTGTCCGAGCTCGTAAGTTTCTGCCGAGGTAGGAGAGTGTAGTAGATGATATGTATTACCTATTGATATTTTCAAGATTGTTAAGGGTGCTATATTTATAATTTTGTTTGAAGAAGACCAAAAGTAAAAAAAAAAATATTCAAAGGACCAAATATACCGAGGCATAGGAAGAACATGATCGCCGGCAATCTTTGCGATGCTCTGGTTTTGTATGATGCCCTTGTCAATTGTTTTGGGAAATATTTACCTGTTCTGTGCAACTTTTTTTCTAGATAACAATACAATGTACCAAGGTTTGAAATCTCGTTTCCGCTCAACATCTCGGAGGAGGCCGGAGAACGAAATTTTGCTGAGATCTTGAAATTTTGGGACAAATTCCGGATGAAACACAAAAATAAAATTTTAAATTTGTTTTTTTTCTGCCAGGAAATCTGATCTCGGCCAGTTTAGCCGATATCTTGGTCAAATTGTACCGAGCGAAATCCAGTCTAAACAAAGTCAAAAAAATTTTAAAATTTTTTTGTGCGTGTTCCTGACACATTAATAATGTTATCATAAAATTTTAGATGATTATCAGGCCTGAAGAATTTTTAAAAATTTAAATATTGCTACTGTCCTGATAAAATGCTGACGGCAAATCTGAACCGAATGAAAAATGGAACAAACAAGGTTAGAAAATTTTGAAATTTTTTGTGGTTAGTTGTGAAGCATCCCTAATGTTCCCATAAATTTATTACATCATGATCAAACATAACATTTTTAAAAATTGTGAAAGTGTTACTTCAGCGTTCTCGGACTTTAGAGTGCATGCTTCTACAAATTACAATTTTTGATTGAGTAATCAAAATAGGTTTAAATTTTTTGAAAATTTTAGAGAATGGTTATAAGGAAATTTATAAGGTCTCCAAAAAATTTTAGATCATGTTCAATTATATTCAATTTGTTTATAAAATTCTGACAATGTTAGTGTCTCAATTATATTCAATCTATTTTTATTTTTTCAAAATAACAAATGAAGTTAAAATATTTTGAAAATTTTTCTCTATGATCTTAGACTTTTTAGGATGATACCATAAATTTTCACATCATGATAATGCTTGTATAATTTTCTTAAAACCCAAAAGTATTTCTGCTATTTTAAAAAATGTCTCAAAAATACGATGACATTATTAAGGGTTATTGACCAATTTCCACTCAAATCCAGTCATGCAAACTCAAAAACCAAGCCACAAACCTGAGATTTTGGCGGTAATTAGTGAGATCTCGTAAAAAATACTAAGATTACTATAGCAATTCAATTTTTTTGAATTTTTTTACTCCAGTAGGCATTTGGAAACCCGTCCACATTAGAAATCAAGATCTCGCGAAATTTCGGTGAGCTTTTAATCCTCGCAACGTACCTTGGTGTGTGTGTGTGTGTTTTTTTTTTGAGAGGGGTGCTTTGGTAGCTATTGTACATGTACCATATCTGATATACAGCATGCATTTGCCTCAAAACACGCAAAAAGGGCATATATAGAACAGAGCAATACCTTAACGACACATGGCTTGTTCCTCGCACTACTGAAAGCAGCTTCGTTTGTGAGCTGTACTAGCAACTAACAACAGCTAGCGTCAATAAATTGTAGATGTAGCTGCTCTACAAAAGGCGTACATTTTGTTTGTCTTATGACGGATAGGACACATGCACATAAATATATAGTGTAATGATTTCGGTAAGGTATTGTCGAATTCGAAAATTTTACGAGATCCTATCGGCAGGATGAGATGAGATGTGACGGGGACGGGTTCGGCTTCCTCGTGGCCGACATTAGTAAAAGACGAGCGGTCCCTGCTAGCCAACGCGTCCCCTCGCTGCTGCCCCGCGACGTCACGTCCCATCCGCGGACACGTTTACACTTTACGCACCACACCGCACAAGGTTTTCAGATCTCAGACTTGGGTCAGAAATAGGATTCAAAATACTGATCAAATAAAAAATTAGAAAAAAATTAAATTACTATATTTATCTCAAAAATCTTGTCAAAATCCCAGGTAATTTGATTATAATTTGACTTTTTTTTACCGTATGTGGCCCTATAACCTTTAACAAAGTTGTCTTTCATGAAAATTTATTTGAAAACTGAATTTTTAAGAAGTTTTAAAATTTTGGTAGAAATACTATTAGATTTTTATAAAATTGTATGGGCTTGATCATACTTTAAAAAAATGATGATACTATCTTTAGAAGGTAGGATCTTAAATAAAATTTTTCAAAATAATTAAACTTCATTTGTTATCTTTAAAAAATAAAAAACAGAATGAACATAATTATGACAGTAACTTTGACAGAATTTTATAAATTTGCTCCATTGTGATCATGATCCAAAATTTTTAGGAGAGCTTAAGCATTGCCTAAGAACCCTTTTCTAAAATTTCAAAAAATTTAAACTTTTTGTTTGCTCAATCAAATCTATGGATGCATTGAGTTTCATTTGCTATCTTTCAAAATTCGAAAACACAAGGAACATAAATTGTACAGTATTATTGTAAGAATTTTATAAATTCACTGGTGTGTGATCATGATTTAAAATTTTTACTAGAGCTTAAGCATTGCCTCAGCACCCTTTCTAAAAGTTTAAAAAATTCTAACTTTTTTTATTACTCAAGTAAGGGCCTGTTTGGTAGAGCTCTAGATTTCAGCTTCTCCTGAAATCTGAAACTTGTAGGCTAAAATAAAGTGAATTAAGTTTATATTTTTGGTCTAAAATGTAAACAAGATGATCTATCTAAACCTCTTAATGTACTCACAACTCCAGCTTCATGAATCTGGTGAAGCTAAAATTTTCAGCTTCACCAGATTCTCAGAATCTGGAGAAGCTGAATCCCTGCCAAACAGGCCATAAATCTATATATTGATCATCAAGCTTTTATCATGATGTAGCACTTTCAGATTTTTTTGGAAATTCATGAAGCTTGATCATTCTCTAAAAATTTTATGGAAACATTGATGATACATGACTACCATCTACAAAAATGTTCAAAATTTTCTAATGTGGTTTGAATCATTTTTCATTTGGTTAAAGTTTGCTGGTAAGGCTTTAATCAAGACAGTAGTACTTTCCAAATTTTTAAAAAATTCTGAAGCTTGATCATAATCATTTGAAAATTTTAATAGAACATTAGTGATGCATTAGAATCAAGCACAAAAAATTTCAAAATTTTCTAATGTGGTTTGTTCTATTTTTTATTTGGTTTAAGTTTGCTGGTTAGATTTCATCAGGATAGTAGCACTTTCTGAATTTTTAAAAATTTCTCAGACTTGATAATCATCTAAAATTTTTATAGGAACATTATGATGTGTCAAGACCCTTTACAAAAAAAAATTACAATTTTTTGAATTCGTTTGAACCAATGTTTGCTCGATTCAATTTCTTCAAAATCTCGGCAAATCTTACCAAGATTTCGGCAATTTCGGGCGAAATCTAAAAAATTACGGTGAAAAAAAAAGGATTTGAATTTTTATTTTTATATTTTGTCTAAAATTTAACTAAAATTCTGATATCTCGATAAAGTTTCAAAACCAAAACCTTACCGCACTACACCGTGGACAACAACCAGTCGCGCCCGAGGTGAGGACGTGAGGTGGATGGATCAACAGCTCACCGCTTAAATGCGGAATTGGCTTGGTTTGCAATCAAAATGATGGTTTTGCCTATATATATATATATATATATATATATATATATATATATATATATATATATATATATATCGTTTGGGCCCAGCTTTGCTCTTTCAGAACTTTGCTAATGAATAGGCACTGGGCATTCGGTTTTTTCGGTTCGGTTTTTGAAAAAATCGGTTTTTGAGATCTAAAAACCGAACCGAAACCGAACTGCGATAAAAACCGAACCGAATTAACCGAACAAATTCGGTTCGGTTAATTCGGTTTTTCGGTTAACCGAATTACATGCAACCCAAAAATCCAGAATGCATCCAACACATCAGATTAGGCAAATAGTTCTTCACTGTTACTCATTGTTGATCAAATATAACTATTCTACAAATGGCAATCATCTGTCCAGCGCTCAATTTTAGACTTACATACAAAGCAACAAGGATATTCACTGGCAATCTACAATCTTACAAAAGAACCATAGTCTGTGCATAAAAAAAAATGCTTAGAAGGTGTATGTCTCATACCTGAGCTGGGCCACCATGAGGAGCCACTATGCTTAACCCATGTTATATCTCTTAATCAGAAATTTTGACTCGGATTATTTTCTGAAAGTTGGGAAGTCAATGGGCCTTCATCTATAACATCACCTTTCTCTGCATTTTTCTTCACCATAATAATCAGTTCAAACCTGCAATACCCAACTGATGTTAAAAACAATTATTTCTATGATTTTACCCATCTCAAGCAATTTAACGGAATATGTAAAAAAGCAACCATGATTTTATATTGAAAAGGGAATGAAGATCAGAAGATATTACAGAAGACTAGTAATGCTTCCCATCCAAGGCTAAATTTGGAAAGCTAGACAAATTTGTTCACTGCAGATTCCACTCCAGTTAAGCCAAATTTGTTCACTTTGTGTTCAGATTCACAAAAGAACCGCCTTGTTAGTTCTATATCAAATACATTCCTGCAAACATAATCTACAAACAAAAAATCAATTGAAGCAATTTTCTCAACAGGAAGTTAGGCGCCAGGGGCGGACCTAACATGGGGGTTCAGTTAAACCCCAAAAAAATTAGAAAATGAATTGCTACTAGTACTCCACCACGCAGCAAAAAATCCACAACAAACTGCATGGACTAGACAATCCATCCCAGAAAGAAAGATTTGGATGAGATTGCTCACAGCAAAGAAAAGCTAAGCTCACTCATAGAACAACAATCACCCTGAGCCTAGTGCGGAGAGAGGAGGCGGCCAGCCAGCCGTGCGCAGAAAGAGGAGGAGGACGACCAACCGATACCCGAGAGGGCGAGGGAGGGAGGAGTGGCGGATGGAGGATGTCGTGGAAGCCAACCACCGCGCGACTGGGCGAGGGAGGAGGCTGCCTCAGCCGCCATGAAAGAGGAGGGAGGCTGAGGCGAGATCGGCAGCGGGTTCTGGACGAGGAGATCAGCGACCGAATCTGGATCTGGACGAGGAGGACTGGAGGAGGCGTGGGGAATGGCCGAATCGAATACCCGAAATCGAAGGATTGAGGGCTTGAGGCCTCGGCGATTACTTTTACCCTACCGCAGTTCGGTTTATACGGTAAATCAGTTTCTGGCTTTCAAAAACCGAACCGAAATCCGAAAACCGAATAAAACCAAAATAAAAACCGAACCGAAAACCGAAAAAACCGAAAAATTCGGTTAAATCGGTTCGGTTCGGTTTTTCGGTTTCGGTTTCGGTTTAAAAATGCCCACCCCTACGAATGAACCATCAACAAATCAATGCTGCAGTACAGAACTCAGCTGGTTTGCAGTAGGTTGCCTGGACACTAGCTAGCTATCAGTTTGTCATGCAACCGTCCACTCCTGTAGTCCTAATTGGTAGGGGTGGGCATTCGATTTTTTCAGCTTATTTTTTTTTGTTTTTGAAAACTAGAAGCCGAACTGAAATAACCGAAAAATTTCGGTTCGGTTATTTTGGTTTTCCAATAAACCGAAATATGCAACCTCACATCACAAGGGGGACGAAGATGGTCGGACGTGGTTGAGGAGGATGGCCGATGTGGCTGAGACGAACAGCGGCAATAGGGGGACGGAGACGATGCTTAGAGACGAAGGCAGGAGAACTTCGAGGATCCAAATTTATGGCCGCCGCTCCTGGAGGGCCTAGGCGTAATGAGGAGGAAGCTGGCGATTGGCGAAGGGGTTGGCGACTTGGCGGTGGGGGCCGGGTGGCCGGAGACGCGAAGAACATGAGGAGGTGGGGGCGGTCAGGGGGGGGGGACGTGGAGGAGAGGGAGGGGCCTTAGAGATGACCAAATGGGGGCGGAAAGCTGGAGACATAGAGGAGAGGGAGGGTTGAAGGGCGCCTTTAGGATGGGGCCATGGGGGGCGGAGATGCGGAGGAGAGGGACTGCTTGCCGGATGTAGCCGCCTCTAGAACGAGATGGCGTAGCTGCTGCCTGCTGGATCAAGGCCTCGAGAGGAAATGGGGTGGGGATTTTCGATTGGGGGAAGCAACAGGATTGGGGTAATGGGGATTAGGGAGTGGCTGAGCGGGGACAGCGTCGGTTGAGACGTCGAGTACTAGAGTGGGCCAAACCGAAGAGGCGAAGAACGGATGAAATCAAATGATTCGGTGTTTCGGGTTATTCAGTTTCTTGAAGCCAGAAACCGAACATATAACCGAAAACTGAATACAACTGACATAAAAACCGAACCGAAAACCAAAAACCGAAATATTCTGTTAAATCGGTCTGATTCGGTTTTTTGGTTTCGATTTTAAAATGCCCACCCCTACTAATTGGGGTGCTCCATGCCTCCATCATTTATCTTGCTTGACCAAGGCCATCGCTGGCCATGGAATTGATTACTATCCTAGCTTTTTTTCCTTTTTTTTATAAATATAGTCTACTCTTGAATAAAATTACAAAATTAGACACCTCTCTCACTGCGAAAGGTGTGACAGCCATGCATGGATAGCACAAGAGTGGGCAAGCATGGGGCAGTGCTCTGTGGCGGGAGGCAAGCGAGCTCGGTGGTCAGACGCGGGAGGCGGCCTGTCGTAGTCGGCAGGCGCAGGAGCGAGCTCCCGCTATAGGGGAGCGTGAGAAGAATTGAAGAAGAGGCTAGATTTACAATTCTATTTAAAATAGATTAGATTTGAAAAGTAAAATAAAAAAGCTAGAAAAATGATCATTCCCGACCATTCATACATGAAAATTAGTACGCTGTCTGAATGCTTAAGAAGAGTTCGCCTAGCCTAGCCTAACCTCCATTCTGGCCGATATTCTTCTCGCACTCCTCAAAATTAACCCGATCTACCCACCAAATTGGTTGCCTGGAACGTTTCTTTCACGTGCTTAATTACTAGGGCTCAAGCGCACATTGGTGCATCCTACACATGACGGTGACGGATATGCGGAAGCAATGGCAATGCCATCTCATTCTCACCCCCACCAGTTGACGCGATGACTGAAACGGTACGGTGCCTCGAAGGTACTATATATGCATATATGTTTGATTGGGAAATCTTGTCGTCTTTTGCCTGGTGAAACTTTGCGGCTGTAATTTGCCTGTTGGACACCACGTGGGGAATGTACAAACTAGCGTAAAACACCGTGTAAAATTGTCAAATAGTGCTATATGTCTATAAGGTCGAAATGATCACTTTTATAATCTGTTCTCACTTTTTTTATATAGAAATAGCTTCCTTCTAAAAAAATTTACAAATCTAGCCTCCTCTCTTAATACAGAAAGCGCGGGAGACGACACTTATTACCTGTCGCGTCCAGAGAGCGCAGGAGGCAGACGGCGTGGGAGCGGACGTCGAGCGTGGCAGCAAGTGGCTGCCACGCTCCGGAGGGGGAGCACGGGAGCAGAAGAGGCATGTGCGGGAGGAGCGGTGCCGCATAGAGGGAGAGCAAGAGGCCTTTCTGCAGTGTTGGAACACGAAAGATGCCTTTTACAGTGAGCAGAGGATTAGATTTGCAATTCTATTTGAGAGAAGTTATTAAAAAAAGAAAGAGACCAGAATAGTAATCACCTTGCCGCTGTTGACTCCAATCGAAGCATTAATTAACCAAACAAACCCATGCATATATATTGGACTAAATACACCAGCACTACTACAGACTGCCTCATCCGCGACCCCCCATCACTGCCGGGTAGGTCCGAGCCGGTAGTGATAATATTATCACTGCCGGTTAAAACTTCAATCGGCAGTGATAAGAATAGTATCAATTTCTCGCAGGAATGGAGGTAATATCATTGCTGGTTTAATAGAGAACCGACAGTGATAAGAAGATATCACTGCCGGTTTATATGTAAAACCGGTAGTGATTTATTATTGTCGGTTCTATAGTAAAACCGGTAGTGATAAGACCATTTTCACTGCCGGTTTTACTATAGAACCGGCAGTGATATTACTGTTCCCCATTATTAGTTCGATACAGAACATAAGAAACATTGTAATTTATCTCGCATAGAACATATGAAAGCATAATTAGTTAAAAAAACAGAACATATGAAAGCATAATTAGTTAAAAAACAGAACATATGAAAGCAAATTTGTAATTTACGGGATATGTATTAATTAAAATAACATTACAAAACATAATTTGTCCATCATTACATATTTAGTCCTAATTATAATAGTCTAATGGCGCGAAGCCCTATATCCAAAACTCGTCATCGTCGTCCTCCTCCTCCTCGTCGCCGGAGCTGCCGCTTGATGTGCGGCGATGCAAATCCTCCTTCTCATCCGAATCCGATTGATCGCGGAGTTGGTCTTGCCCCAACGCCGCGATTCCTCGTCACCGTCATTTGTCATAAATGCGTCGCTGTCGTCGTCCTCCTCCTCCTGTGCCCCTCTTCCTCTCCGCCTCCACCTCCTCCTACTTCTTCTCCTCCTCCTTCTCTAGCGACGGAGTGGGGCTTTGCCCAACACGTGCACGCTTCTTGGGGGGTGCCATTCTTGCAACAAGAGTGGATTGTGTGGGGGTTGCCATTCATGCAACAATAGTGGCATTATATAGCAATAGTTGGCGAGAGGAATGTGAAGCGCAACAAGAGTGGATTGTGAATGGGAAGAACCTTGATTGGCGAGGAATGTGAAGCATAGCGGTTGGCGCGGAGAGAATGGGCAAGCGCGGCGAGAGAAAGAACATCATGTGACGGTTGGTGGCGAGGGTTGAACGTTGAGTATCACTGCCGGTTTGTATTACCAACAAGCGGTGATAATCGACTATCACTTGCGGTTGATACCTATAACCGGTAGTGATATATTCTTGCGGTTTAATTCTGACCGGCGGTGATATTTAAAGTTCTTGCCGGTTCGTATATTCAACGGCAGTGATATGTATTTTCGCGCAACTCAATTTTTGGCGCGTAGTATGACCTTATCACTTTGCGGTTCTGCGCAGAACCGGCGATGATAAGGTATTTTCGCGTAATATGACCTTATCACTGCGGTTCTTCGCGAGCGGCGATGATAATTAAGCTATTTATATAGCAAGCTTCACCGCATCGCGCATTTCCGGCGAAGCGAAGAGAGGCGCTCTTTGCTCGGTGTATTTTTCTGGAGAGGTCTTGCCGAAATTTTGTGTCGATATTTTGTTCATATTTTTCATCGAATCGACATCTTCTCCGGCAAAGCGGAACAAAGAGGAGCTGTATTATCTTGGCGAGTTCTTCTTTGAAAAATTGTATTAAAATTTTTCGAGGTTCTTGACTTGATGTATGTTATATTTGTCGTAAAATTTTACTTTACTGAGTGCTATAGGCGTTGATAATTGCTGATTGTGTGGTGTGAACAGTTTATGTAAGTCTTGCTCAAATTAAGATCTAGCTAAATTATTGAATAAATTATAATTCATATTGTAGTGGATGTTTGAGTAATAAAATTGCTAGATGGACAATTATGCATAATTGTAATTAATTTAATTAATGAAAATTTGTTATATGGATTTTTAATAGTACAGATTGCTAGTTGATCAATTATAAATAGTGAGAATTGCTAGTTGAATATTTAAATAATGGGAAATGGTAGATGGATTTTGCAATAATGAAAGTTGGAACATAAATAATTATTTAGAAATATATCCTTATATTCAATTATATGCTTGTTTGTTGTAGATTAATTTAATTTAATAGGTAGCGCTACATAACAAAATGAAATGAATAAATCTTGTAAATAATTAAAATATGCTAGATGGATATTTAAATAGTGAAAAAGGTTTGATGTATTATATAGGCAAAATTGCTAGATGTATTTGTAAAACTAATCATTTACAATTATATTGTTATTTTTGATAAATTCATATCCATTTTAGTGATGTAGTGGATGTTTAAGTAATAAAATTGCTAGATGGACAATTATGCATAATTGTAATTAATTTAATTAATGAAAATTTGTTATATGGATTTTTAATAGTAAAATTGCTAGATGATCAATTATAAATAGTGAGAATTGCTAGTTGAATATTTAAATAATGGGAAATGGTAGATGGACTTTGCAATAATGAAAGTTGGAACATAAATAATTATTTAGAAATATATCCTTATATTCAATTATATGCTTGTTTGTTGTAGATTAATTTAATTTAATAGGTAGCGCTACATAACAAAATACAATTATATTGTTATTTGCGATTATGTGCTTATAATGTGTTTATCGTTTTAATTAATTAGCAATGCATGACTCTTGTAAAGAATAAATTATTTTGATATCGTTTGTTCATATCTTGAAATGTAGTTTGATATAATTAAGCGTAGATGGACCGAAGGTGGATGTATGACACGGACCGTCATGGTCGAGTTCTTTAATGGTGTGACTTGTTTTACGAATGCGGTTTGGCACACAAGTCGAGAAACCAGCGGACTATATGTGTTGTCCATGCGTTGATTGCAAAAATGAGAAGATGTTTTGTAACATAGAGTCGATGCGTGCACACTTGCTTTGAAGGGGTTTCAAGGCTGGCTATACCTGTTGGACTGAGCACGGTGAAGATGATATTGTACATGAAGGGCAACACATTGATGAAGATGATATTGTACATGAAGGGCAACACATTAATGAAGATTACGGAGACAACGATATGACAGCGGTGGAAGATGTGTTCGTTGATACCCACGAAGATGATCTAGATCAAATGCTGCGTGATGGGGAGGGGGACTTCACGAGTGAAAGGGAGTTTCAAAAGTTCCAGCGTATGGTAGAGGACTCTACAACGCCATTGTACCCGGGCTGCAAGGAGGAGCACAGAAAGCTGCATACCGTGCTTTCACTACTGCAGTTGAAGGCAAGCAATGGTTGGTCCGATAAGAGCTTTACTGAGCTGTTATGTCTCTTGGGGGATGTGAGACCCCGTTCTGATGAACAGGAACCTCCATGTGATTACTGTGCTATTCCCTGGATCAGTAGCTAGCACTCACATGTTTACAACAATTGGAAATCATAACCATACAATATAACGATTAAGCGGAAACGATTATACAAATAAATATACAACTCAGGGAAATAAATGGCAGCAAAGGAAGCAATAACTTGCAGTTTGCCCATCAATCCATGAGCAATGACCGACTGCATAACTCCTTAGAAATAAAACGCCTCAAAGAAGAACCCCGCAACTGCGACGAAAAGAGACTCGAAGATCGCTAGCACACACCTACAATATAATTAGGCAAGGGTGAGTATTTTACATACTCAGCAAGACTTGAGCAAAACCTACAATACATGCAGGCCATTCCAAAGGAGGCTACTACAGTTAATTTGCATAAAGCGAATTTGAATTTGGAAACCAAGTTATTTGCAATCGGAATTTAAAAGAGCAAGTTTTATTGATAGCAAATAAATAAAGCATAAATAACACTCACCGTCCTCCACGACGTGAGCAACGAATCAATCATTGCCATCGCACGGCATATATCCAGTTCTTTGTCCACACGAGGAACTGTGGTGATTCAATACTTGCCCACAGGGTATAGCATTGGGTCATCGTGGGGTAAGCTAACTTGTAAAATAGCCCTTTTGAGAAATAATAAAACATTTAACTCGTGCAAGTTCACCAAGACACCCATGACCGCATGGTGCGGCTAATTAATTAGAATTAAACTCTGCAGAGGTGTACAACATTACCCACAAGGAATGATCCACTCACCACGTCGGTAGTGGATCGCCATACAAAAGTATGCGAATGAGCGATCATACATAGTCATTAAATTCTAGACAAGGCTTTACCCCAGCGGGGCGTTAACCCTCGCCAAAGCAGAGACACTCACCCAAGCCGTGGATCCACATTTATCACACCCAACACCACGTCTCTGTCCATGGCAAAGGCGTACACCGTTGCATTAGCAAGTAGAAACCCGTCGAGCGGACCAAGCGGGAATCTGTGCAAGCTCCGCCTACCAATGAGCAAAGCCATGTCTAAACAATTTAATAGGCTAAGGCTACCCATACTCACCCTCGTGGTTTGTGCGGATTTTCTTGGATCATACAACACGACGTTCGGTCCTTAGTTGTGACAGGCGACACTTCACCCTACACTACGTGCTATTCCTTTCGCACTGTAGGCTATTGCCAATAATCGCCCGCATCAAAGCATAGTTTTCTTTTGGGTTTTTAATCAAAATACCCGAAACCAACAGTAACATTTTCAATGTTTTCAGGAAACAATTACTGGTTTGATCATTTGCATAATTGATTCTAAAGCATGGCTAAGCATTAATAATATGAACGCATATACCCAAGATGACATTAAGTAGTGCCTATCCTCAATCTATGGTTGTCAAGGTTCATATTTCCATAATCATCAAAGGAGGATCACAAGACAACAGGTATAACTACCAATCCACAAATTAGCAATTTACATAAAGTAAACGCATGCATAAAACAATTTGATGCACAAAAAGAATATAAAATACTGGGATCAATATGGTCAAAGGATGCTTGCCTTGCTTAATCACTGATTTCGACGAAGACGAGGATTGCGGTTGACGGCTTACGGCAGCGAAACTAGAGACGCCGGGTTCTACGTCGATCAACGGAAATAAAGCAAAGCAAATAACTAACTTCAATAAAGGCAAAAGAACATAGATAGAGAACAAATAAACTCTGCACAAGAATAGGGATTGCTCTTTTATGAGTTTATAAATCTTATTTTATGAATTCAAGATGCCAAAATTGGTTAGATTAATAGAATTAAGCATTAGTTTGCAAAGTTCATTGATTTACTAATGACATTACTATTTGGGTAACATTGCCATCTATGGGTTTTGCTCTATTAGGATTGATTCAAAGCAAAGTGAAATATGAATATTTTCTTATATATTCTTGCTGATTATAACCTAAAGATCAATTCTAGACTATTCTTTACATTATTCGCATTTAGATGAGTTACTTTGCGAGTTAATGAAAATGCTTAAATGATTTCATTAGAGTATGAATGGTTAGCTTCTTATCTTTACTTGATTTCACTTAGCATTTGCTTTACGCGGGTTAGATCTTCTGATTTAGGCTACTGGTAACATTTCCAACCTATTTGAGAAGGTTCTAGTGATACCAATATAATAGTTACTGATTTCTCATTTGCATTCAAAGTTCATTCATTCATTTTACGGACTTAAGTATGGTGACTACTTAGGGTTATTTGGCTATTAGGATTTGTATGCAGAACATGACGAAATATGGTTATTTCTTCACAATCAGATGATTTATACTTTGTATAACAATCCTAAGCTAATTCCATAACTTTTAGGCTTTGGCTGATACATTATATTCATTGGTTAAAATGCTAATATAGTATCAAGGTTCACTTTACAAGAAATCGGATTGAACATGTGTAGTTAACAATTATCACTTAAGGTTATTTAACCTACAAGTTTAATATGCAAACTTTAGCAAAATGAGATTATCTTTTCCTAGCAGGGTAGTATATACTTTGGAGAGTGCTACTAAGCTAATTTCATAAGTTTTACGATTTAGATGAGATATTATATTCATTGTTGAAGAGGCTTAAGTGGTATTGTAAAGTTGACGTTATTCGGAATCGGCCAAAAGTGAATCAAAAGGTTATCGTTTAAGGATTTTGATCTGATGAGATTAATAGGCAAACCTTAATGGAATAAGATTCTTTTTATAGATTATGGTAGTATAAACTTTGTACAGTGTTTCTAAACTAGTTTTACATATTTTAGCATTTATACAAGTTATATTATCTGTTGTTGAAATAGCCTAACTGATCACATTTGCAAACCTTAAATCGGCCAAGTTTCGTTTTAAGTTTCTAACTACACCATACATGATCTTTGATTCATTTTTCAGGCATTAGCGAATACCATCCTAGAATTGTTTCAAAGCTGGTTTGGCATTATTTTAACTTTAATTGCAATAGATTAACTATTTACTTATCGTTATGATTTACATTCCTTTCATTAAAAGAATGAAACTTCAACCTTATCTTGAATATTTTCACATGCACAGATCCTTACTGTTTTTAGGAACTTATTATGAATTACTTTATCATTTGGTGAGCCATTATGCTAGTATTTTGCTAATGACCATAATAGGGTTCATTTAAAGATGGCAAAGCAAACAATACCAACTTAATCCAACAATTGAGCATTTTCACATGTTTGAGTTTATTATGATTCCAGGACACATGTAAATTAATTTAATTATTTCTGGAATTACATTTCCTTGAATATAACAACATCCATAATAATGCTTACTCCTAAATTTAACTCTACTAATCGTTTTGTGACTCAAGAATTAAGTATTTTTGTATATTTGAATACATCCTGAATTCTAAAATCTCATGAATCTGATTTCATCATTTCATTAATAATTATACACAAATTCTTATTAGAAACCATATTAGTACCATAATCAAGGTTTAAATTAAATAATTATACAAACAGTCCAAAAATTAAATATTTTTATATATTCAGATTCTTTCTCATTTTAGATAATTATACAAATTTGTTTCACTGGTTTGTGACTAAAGATGTACAAGTTATTAATAGATGAATGCATTTCGGCCAGGAGGATGAATGGAAATCTAGAATGCGCTTTCAACTAGAGGGAGGCGCCTTTTTACCCTTTTGACTGGAGGCTTCACGTGTGGCTGCCAGGAGGGGCCCCATCGGCAGTGAGGGAAAACAGGGGATGGCCTAGGGCTTCAACGCCGGCGCTACTCCGGTGAACTTCCGGCGAAGGCGAGCACGCAGGAGGCTGAAGCTCGGCAAACCGCACCTGGGGGTGGTGTTGATTCGTTCGAGAGCAGCAGGAGGCCTTGGCCGGACCGGCGGCGGAAGGGGCGGCTCGTGGAGAAGAAGAACAGGAGCATTAGAGATGAAATCGGTGGCTAATTAAGCATGAGGGATGCTAGGGGTTCCGTTTTGAGGTTCACTGAAGGAGAAGGCGGAGGAGCTCCGCCCTGGCCTTATTTGGAGAAAGAAGCGGCGGCTCAATTCGCATGAAGGTGCTCCAATATTTTATGGGGCTTTTGCTCGATGATGTGTGGTGATGCTCGGCTCCAAGGATTTGGGAATAATTGGTGAATCACAAGATTGGCCGCGAAATCTTGGGCTTGAGGGCTCGGTCATGGCGCAAAGCAGTGAGGGTTCTTGCTCTGGTTGAGGAGGAGGAGAAGGAGTGGAGGGAGGAAGTAGTCGCTGCCCTCGAGTCTCTGAGATCTTGTGCATAGCTTCGGTAGTGGGCTGTACTCCATGCTTGAGTCTTCCTCGGTGGTCTGACGGAGATTGCAGTGGAACGAAGCGGAGACCAGGGCAATGCGTTTGGGAGTGAGCTCTAGGGTCCATTGTCAGTGACTGGGAGTTCTCAAATGTGCCAATGGAGCAGGCAAGCAGCGAGTGGCCCACACGTCGGTGGCGATTCGAACTTCTAATTTCATTTTGATTTTCCTTTTGAGATCAATTGAAGTGTAGTATTTTTGAAACTTTGTTTTTCAAAAGAATTTAACCGAATGCTTATATAAAATTTTCAATTCCATTTGTGATTCCATTATTTTATGTGAATTCGACAATGCATTCATTTGGATTTAAAAGATATCTTTTCATTTTACTTCTTCAATATTTTATGCATAACAATTCAATTCTTTGGCTAAAATGATTTAATTGAATGATCGGGGTTCTCATGGCAATTTTCTAAATTTTTACTTTTTGCATTATTGCCTTTTTTCCTCTTTTTCATTCTTAAATTTTATTTGTTGGATTTTTCATGCAATGCAAAACTCCAAAGAAATCCGAATCAAACCAAGAATGGCAAGGAAACTCAGAAATAAGAATATTCAAAATTAAATTATTCATTTTCACTTTTATTAAATTTTCGGGATGTTACAGGGGACTTGCTTCCAGAGGGTAACGTGTTGCCTTCAACTACGTTCCAGGCCAAGCAGGTTGTCTGCCCGTTGGGACTGGAAGTACAAAGAATACACGCATGTCCAAACGATTGCATATTATATCGCAATGAGTTTGCAGACATGGATGCCTGTGTTGTTTGCAAAGCAAAGTGGTATAAGAACGCGGCGACAATATCGAGAACGAAGATGTCGGGGTGAGGCGTAAGAAGAAGAGGTGTCCCGTAAGGTGGTGTGGTATTTCCTATAATCCCGTCTAAAGCGATTGTTTGCGAACAAAAGGCATGCCCAATTGCTACGATGGCACGCCAAGAGCGTAAGAAGGATGGAATGCTCGGACACCTGCGATTACGTGCAATGGAGGAACATCGACGAAAATATAAGAAGCGCTTTGCATACGATGTGAGGAATATAAGGTTGGGTTGAGTATATGTGAGACCCGTTACGTGAACAGGAACCTCCATGTGATTCTTGTGCTATTCCTGGATCGATAGCTAGCACTCACATGTTTACAACAATTGGAAATCACAACCATACATTTTAATAATTAAGCGGAAACAATTATACAAATAATATTACAACTCGAGAGAAATATAGCGACAAAAGAAGCGAAGCCTTGTAGTGTACCCATCCATTCCCGAGCAGTGACCCACGAGCATAAACTCTAGATAGAACACGACGAAGAAAATCCCGCAACCTGCGACGAAAAGAGACTCGAAGCCGCGCTACCACAACCACCTACATATAATTAGGCAAGGGTGAGTACTTTACGTACTCAGCAAGACTTGAGCAAAACCTATCATATATGCAGGCCATTTCAAAGGAAAGGCTACCACAGTTAATTTGCATACAGCGAAATTGAGTTTGTAAATCAAGTTATTTGCAAACGGAATTTATAAGAGCAAGATTAATTGGTAACAAATAAGTAGAGCATAAATAGCACTCACAGTCCTCCATGACGTGAGTGGCGAATCATGAATTCCTGAAATCCAACAATGTCAGCCCTTTGACATAAAAGACAGTTGCCAAAACAATTGAAACCAACCCTTTTGAAAATAATAATCATTTAACTCGCGCAGAGTTCACCAAGACACCCATGACCGCGGGTATGGCTAATCAATTAGATTTAAACTCTGCAGAGGTGTACAACTTTACCCACAAGGAATGACCAACCTTTTTGCAAGATCACACATGCCTCCAATAGGCCATTGTGCTTGCCAGGCGATCATACACAGCTGTTCATTACCTGGACATGACTTTACACCAGCCCGGGACGTTAACCCCCGCCATAGAACTAGAAACACACACCCAAGCCGTGGATCCACTTTCACACACCCAACACAACGTTTCTAAACATGGCAAGGCGTACACCGTTACATTAGCAAGTAGACCTGACCGAATACCCGTCGGGTAGACCGGACCGAATACTGTGCAAGCTCCGCCTACCAATGAGCAAAGCCATGTCCAAATAAGTTAATAGGCTATGGCTAACCCATACTCACCCTCGTGGTTTGTACGGATTTTCTTGGATCAAGCTACACGATGTTCGGTCCTTAGTTGTGACACGGGCGACACTTCACCCTACACTATGTGCATTTCCTTATTGCACAGCCGGCTATTGCCAATAATCGCCCGCATCAAAGCATAGCTTTCTTTTGGGTTTTTAATCAAAGTACCACAACCAACAGTGCTATTTCCAAGGTTTTCAGGAAACAAATGTTGCTTTGATCATGTATATCATTGATTCTAAAGCATGGCTAAGCATGAATAATATGAACGCATATACCCATGATGACATTAAGTAACGCCTAACCTTAATCTAAGGTTATCAAGGTTCACATGTTCATAATCATCAAAGGAGATTCACGAGACAACAGGTATAACTACCCAATCCACAAAATAGCAATTTACATAAAGTAAACGCATGCATAAAATTATTTGATGCACAAAAAGAATACAAAATACTGGGTTCAATATGGTCAAAGGAAGCTTGCCTTGCTTAATCACTGCTTACGACGAAGACGAGGATGCGGCTGATGAAGGCGATGATGGAATTAGAGGCGTCGAGTTCTACACGTCGATCAACGGAAAATAGCAAAACAATAAACTTCAATAAGGCAAAAGGAAAGCAGATAGAAAGAACCAATAAAACTCTTTACACGAAACAGGGATTGCTCTTTTATGAATTTATTAATCTTATTTTACGAATTCAAGATGCAAAAATAGTTTAGATTAAATAGAATTAATCCTTAGTTGCAAGTTTCATTGATTTACTATCCACAATATGAGTTTCTGCCAATTCTTATTACTTAAGGGTTTTGCTTTATTAGGATTCAGATTCGAAGCAAGATAAAATAAGAATATTTTCTTAGATTACAGCAGGTCATATCTTAAAGATCATTTCTAGGCTATTCTTTACTAAATTCAGATTTAGATGAGCTATTTTGCGAGTTAATGAAAAGGCTTAAATGATCATATTAGAGTATGAATGACTTGTTCTTTATCTTTAATTGATTTCGCTTAGAATTAGCTTCATGCAAGTTAGATCTCTTGATTTAGGCTCTTGGACTAATTTACGATATTTAAGAAGGTTACGGTGATAAAAATAACTTAACTACTGAGGTTTCATCATTCTTACCGATTCATATTATAAAGTTCGAAAACATAACACTTAAGGTTATTTGGCTATTAGGATTTGTATGCAAAACATGATGAAGTATGGTTATTTCTTCATAATAAGATAATTTATACTTTGTATAACAATCCTAAGTTGATTCCATAAATTTTAGGTTTTGACTGATACATTGTATTCATTGTTGAAAAGGCTTAAGTGGCATTGTAAATTGACGTTATTCGAAATCGGCCAAAAAGTGAATCAAAAGGTTATTGCTTAAGGGTTTTGATCTGATGAGATTAATATGCAAACCTTAACGGAATAAGATTCTTTTTATAGAATATGATAGTATGAACTTTGTACAACGTTACTAAACTGATTTTACTAATTTTAGTATTTGGATGAGTTATTTTATCTAGCGTTGAAATAGACTAAATGACCACATCTGCAACCCTTAAATCGGCCAAGTTTCGTTTTGAGTTTGCGATTACAATATACATGATCTTTAATTCATTTTTCAGGTATTAACAGAATACCATCCTAGAAATATTTCAGAACTGGTTTGACATTATTTCAACTTCGATTGCAATAGATTCTCTAATTACTTATTGTTTTAATTAATATTTTCTTCTATTAAGAACATGCAAATTAAATCTTACCTTGTATATTTTTACACACATGGGTCCTTACTGTTTAGGAACCTAATACAAATCACATTATCATTTTGTGAGCCATTATGCTATTATTTTGTCAATGGCCATGACATGGATAAATAAATGATTATGAAGTAGTTAATTCAAATTGAGTTCAACATGAGATGGTTTTGCATATTTGAGTTTATCAGGATTCTAGAGACAAACGAGAATTTATTTTATAGTTTTAAAAGTTATATTTTGCATATATGCAATAATGACCATATTAGTGTGTTTATCCCATTTTAAGTTTAAGCGATTGTTAAGGATTCAAGAATTGAATATTTTTGTATGTTTGAATTCACCTTGGTCTTAGCATCATATAAAAATTTATGCTCTTATTTTATGACTCATTGTTTACAGGATTATTATAAAGACTATATTAAGGTGATTAACAAGGTTTAATTAAATAATTACTCAGCAGTTCAACAATTTAATATTTTTACATATTTAGATTAATTCTGATTTTAGATGAATAATTAAATTTATTTCATTGAAACTGGATTAATACTTCAAAAGATATTCAATAATGAAATCTATTCGGTTAGGAATTGTATTGGAAAATCAAAAATACGCTTTACCACTTGAGAAAACGCCTTTTGGCTCTACTCTTCTTCAACCTGGAGGCTGCTGACTTCGGCTGACAGGATGACCCCATGCGACAGACACAGAGAGCAGGGGACCTGTTAGGGCTTAGCGGCGAGGGCTTTCCGGTGGAGCTCCGGCGACGGCGAGGGCATGGGGACCACCAGCACGGCAAGGAGAATCCAGGGGTGAAGTCAATTCGGCCAGAGAGCTCCCAGAGAGGCGCGCCCACGAGGAGGGGCGGCGGCTCCAATGGTGGCTCGTGGAGGAAGAAGAACAGGGCATTAGGGTTGAAATCGGTGGCCTTTTAAGCATCACTAGGTACTAGAGCTTCCATTTTCGGGTTTACCTTGATCGGAGAATCACCGAGGAGGGCTATCCACGGTGGCCGGCCATGGAGGAGACAGGCGCACGGTGGCAGGGAGATTCCACATGGGAGAGCTTAGATTTTCCTGAGGGCTTTTGATCGAGAGAGATTGGGGATGCTCTCGCTTAATGAATTGGAAAGTGACTCATTGAATCACTCGAATTCGATTTGACGAAGCTCGCAAGCCGGCAATGGCGGAATGGATGGGGATTTTGGCGCTTGGTTGGGGAAAAGAGAGAAGGAGTGGAGGAATGAGAAAGAGGTGCCTTGTGATCAGCGAGGAGCACTTTATAGCCAAAGAAGCATAGCGGATGAGCTGCCTTGGTTGCCTTTGTCTCGGACGGGGACTTCCTTTGAAGCGACGAGAAAATGGCGGTGGCGGGCTTAACTTCTGGTATGGGCGAGATGGCCGAGAGACGAGCGTGGCGACAATCGTGGGTCGTGATGAGCTAAGGATGATCTTTGGGGACTTGACCAATTGAGCAAAGCGATGCATTGAGCGGGGATGGTCAAGGTGCTGGCTTCAGGTGAGTCTCGCTTCGATGCATAAGCACAGAGGAGGAAGAAGATGACGAGTGGGGTCAGGGGTCCACCGGTCAGTGAGTGAGGCGCCCAAAAGAAATGGTCTGGCTCGGATGCTTCTAGTTCTGATTTTACTGTGCTGTCAAATGGAAGTGGAAATTTTCCAAACTTTTTAACCATGTTCTTTGAATATATTTTGATGCCTGGTAAAATTCTGAGGTTAAAATGGAATACCTAAAAATTGATAATATTCTGACAACAGTGACTGCTCCTAATTTCTTGTTTCGGATTTCTATTTTTGATTGAGATCAATTGGAGTCTATTATTTTTGAAATTTTGTTTTTCAAAATTATTTGCTCTCAGAATGCTTCTGTAAAATTCTCAGGTCAAAATATTGCACCATTATTTAATAGAAATTCTGACATGGCAAATTCTAGATTTTCAGGGTTTCTGTTTTTAAATTTGGAAAAGTCTTGAATATAATTATTAATTTATGATATTATTTCTGGAGATATAAATAGCTTTGAGGTTTCCATGGTAAATTTTTCAGCTCCATTTGAGTTTTATAAATATTTTATAAATTCTGACAATGCATTGTTTCGATTTAAAAATTGTCTTTTCATTTTATATCTTCATTTCTTTATGCATAAAATTTCATTTGCTGGCTAAAATGATTTACTTATATGCTCAGGGTTCTCATGGCAATTTTCTAAATTTTTACTTTTTACATTTTGCATTTTTCCCTTTTTCATTCTTTATTTCCCTTTAGTTTGATTTTTCTTGCAACATGAAAATCCAAGAACTCCAAATAAAAATCAATAATGCCAATAAAACTCAGAAAGAACAATATTCAAATTCAAAATATTGATTTTTATTTTATTAAAATTTTGGGATGTTACAATATAGATGGGATGAATCCTTTTGGCAACATGAGTAGTCGTCACAGCACTTGGCCGGTGACTTTATGCATCTACAACCTTCCTCCTTGGCTTTGCATGAAGCGAAAGTACATTATGATGCCACTATTGATCCAAGGGCCCGAGCAACTTTGGCAATGATATCGATGTGTACCTCAAACCATTGGTTGAAGATCTTCTAATATTGTGGACCGATGGTGTATGGTATGGGATGAGTATAAAAAGAAAACTTTATCCTACGGGCATTATTGTTTGTAACCATTAATGATTATCCTGCTCTTGGCAACCTGTCGGGCTAGACAACAAAAGGCTTCAACGGATCGTCCGATTGCTGGATGATCTGACTAGCCGGTGGTGAAGAACAATAGAAAAATGGCTTACATGCGGCATTGTAGGTTTCTCGCAAGGATCACCCATACCGCAATAATAAGAGAGCTTTTGACGGGACAAAGGAGCGCCTTAGCTCAGAAGAATCACCTTTGGGAAACAGATATTTGCGCTGTAAAGGATCTTACAATTATTCACGGAAAGGGAGCCGGTACATCTATTCCGACTTCGGGATAAGGCTCCTTTGTGGAAAAAGAAATCGTATTTTGGATCCTACCTTATTGGTAGCACTGGAAGTTCGACCGCAATCGGCGTCATGCACATAGAGAAGAGCGTGTGTGACGACTTGCTTGGTATCTTCTTGGACATACACGCAAAGCGAAAGATACACTTCAAGCAAGGATGGACCTCGAAGATATGGCGAGGAAGGAGTTGCATCACGAAGAAATGGATCTGAGCAAAAAGTACCTTCCCATGACTGCTACACTTTGAGCAAGAAAGAGAAAATTAGCGTTTGCGAATGCTTGCACGGAATCAAAGTTCCGTCTGGTTACTCTGCTAACATAAAGAGACTAGTCTCAATGAAAGACTTAAAGTTAATTGGTATGAAGTCTCACGATTGCCCGTGATGATGACATAGATGCTTCCAATTGCAATTAGGGGTTACGCGGAGAAAGTCCGAGACCCAATTATCAAGTTGTGTTCATTCTTCAACGCGATTTCACGAAGGCCATCGATCCATTAACACTAGATAAGCTGCGGGAAGGCGTGGTCCACACTCGTGCGAGCTTGAGATGTGTTTCCCTCCATCTTTTTGATATTATGGTCCATCTCATTGTTCACATTGTGAAAGAATACTGATTCTTGGTCCGTATTTCTACATCGATGTACCCTTCGAGAGATTCATCGGGGTTATAAAGAAATATGTTAAAGAAAGAAATCGTAGGAAAATTGCATTGCCGATGGTCGGGGAACCGAGGAGGTCATTGAGTTCTGCGTCGATTATATGGATCTCAAACCGATTGGTGTGCTGTATCTCGGCATGAGGAAGGCTACAGGAAAGGGACACTAGGCGCGAAATCGATGCGTACTAGCAATCTAGCTTCATTTACACAAGCACATTTCGCAGTTTTGGGACAATCGGTTGTGGTGGCCCGTATGTCGACATGCACAAAACGTGCTATCCAAAACAAACCCGTGGAGGTCGAGGGTTGGCTCGCGAGAAGCACGAGAGATAATTTCGGCGATTGGTTGTGTAGACACATGATGCGTCTGGAGACAGATCGCACTCAATTGAAATTGTTGGCTCGAGGACCGTCAACTACAATTCGGACATTCAAGGATACGACATAAATGGTTTTACATTTTATACAAGAGCGCCAAGATAAAAGAGCACCAATCAAAATAGCGGTATCCGTATAGATGCCTATGACAAACAATGGAAATAAGCAAACCTACTACGGATTCATAGAAGAGATTTGGGAGCTTGACTATGGACCTTTGAAGGTCCTCTCTTTCGGTGCCAATGGGTCGACTTCCGTGGCGTGAATATCGACAAATGCGGCATCACTACCGTGGACCTCAAACTCGTCGGATCTGAGAGAAGAACCATTCGTACTTGCTAATTCATTACACAAATCTTCTTTGTATGGCCGGCCGGCTAACAAGGAGCGCCACGTGGTTATTCAAGGAAAAAGAAGGATTGTCGGAGTTGAGAATGTTGTCGACGAGGAAGAGTATAACCAATTCGATGAGCTTCCCCTTTTGGAGAGGGCGTTGACCTAAGTACCATGGAAGAGCGAGTGATGAAGCTACATACATACGCGCGATCATAACGAAGGTCGAATCGTAGCTTAGTTGTAGTAATGAAATGTATGCTTTCTTTTGTATGAGCGACATGTTTATTTTCTCATATGTAACAATTAATGTAATATATGCAATAATGGAAATTGAGGTTATGCTTTCTTTTGATCAAATTGAAAGTTTCACTTAATTGGTCGGAGATGAGCATATCCTTTGCATTTGGATTTTTGTGATTTTGAGTGCACTTGAATTTGTTTGAATTTGACATTTGTTGTTCAATTTGCAAGCATTATTTGATTTTTCAAATATTAAAACAATTAAAATAGTTAGCTACTCCTTCACGGATAAGACATGCCCAAGGAATGCAATTTCCGTTAACGAACTCACATTTTTCAAATTTGGCATAAAGTTTATTTTCTCTCGGTTTCCCAAAAACCGGTGCAAATCTTGTTTATGATCTTCTTCATTCTTGGAGTAGATGAGAATATCATCAATAAAGACCACTCTGAATTTGTCCAAATATTCCATGAAGATTTTGTTCATCAAATTCATAAAAGCTAATTTGGAGCATTTGTAAGACCAAAAGACATCTTGTGTATTCATACTGACCAGTAACGAGTAGTGAAGGCGGTCTTTGGAATATCGAAGGTCGATCTTTAAGCGAAAGTATCCCAACCTTAGGTCAATTTTGAAAAGACTGGCTCCATTTAATTGATCAAACAAGTCATCAATTCGGGAAGGGATATTTATTTTAACGGTGACCTCATTTAGAGCTCGATAGTCTACACACATCCATGAGACCTCCGTCCTTCTTTTCTACAAAGCGAGCAGGACTTCCCCATGGTGACACACTTGGGCGAATAAATCATTTGCTTAATTGTTCATCAATTTGCTTCTTTAATTCAGCCAACTCATCAGGTGGCATACGATATGGACGCTTTGAGATGGGTGCCGTTCCAGGCACAACATCAATTACAAACTCCATATCGCGATCCGGAGGCATTCCCGGTAATTCAGCAGGAAAAACATCAGGGTATTCACTTGCTACCGGCACTAGACATAGCTTAGGATTGGATGTAGAACACAAGACTGGTTGGCGATTTAGAGGTTTGACCACTGATGAAAACTCCACATGAATACCATCTGGATTTATGAGAGTTATAGATCTATTTGCACAATCTATGCAACCCTTATGCCTGGCTAACCAGTCCATGCCTAAAATGACGTCTAGCCCAGTCATATCTATTATGATCAGGTCAGCACTAAATGGTACCCCTTTTATGGTTATCCCGCTTTAGGACAAAACTTCTTAGTTCTAGCGGTAGCTCCAGGAGACTGAATAATCATACAAGCAGGTAAAAGAGAAACTTCCAAATGATTTTGCTCTGAGAACTTCTTGGAAACAAATGAATGAGAAGCCCCAGAATCAAAAAGTACTACTGCCGAAGTTAGTTGCACGGGAAGCGTACCTAGCACAACATCAGGTGCATCTTGAGCTTCCTCGGCAGTGACATGATGCAAACGCCCAACACTATTCCCTTGTCTTTGGTGATGAAGTCGGCCTCTGGCCTTCTGTCTTGCTGCCCCTAGTGGTCTCCCAGTCTGTCTTGCCTTCTTCTTGGGACAAGCATTTGCATAGTGTCTCGCTCATTGCAATGAAAGCAAGTGACGTTCGTGCACTCGCTTCGAGCACCACTCGGCACCCTTGTTTGCTGAGTTAGGCGAGCAGATTGCAGCTTGGCTGTGATGTGCGAGGAATTCGACTCACAACCTGCTGAGATTGAGGAGTTTGCCGCTGGTTTCGCTGCACTTGGAATGGTGGTCGGCGAACATTAAATCGATGGCCCACTCTGTGATCTAAATTGACTAGAGCCAGCAGTTTCTGCGCCATCCATTTGCGTTCCTACTTTCCGGCACTTCCTTGCTTCCTGTTCCACTCTCACCGCTTTGTCCACCAAAGATTGGAAGTCATTGATATCTTGCGCTATCGGTGCCCATTTAATCTCCTCATTCAAGTGTTCTCTGAATCTCTCAATCTTTCTAGCCTCATCGGCCACTTCATAGGTAGCATACCTTGACAAGTGATTAAACCGATGCAAATACTCCATCTTGACATCTTTGCCTTGCTTTAATTCCAGAAATTCCTTCTTCTTCACCTCAATAATCTTGGTGGGATATGGGTGCGGTGAAAAGCCGCCTTAAACTCGCCATAACACCACATAACCCTCTGGTAGGATCGCTCGATAACTCTCCCACCAAATGGTGCGGCTCCTTGTAGGCGATATGAGGCATATAACACTTTCTCCCTCTCATCACATTGTGCAATAGTTAGCTTGCTCTCTCAAGACGCATAACCGATCATCGGCTTCTAATGGTTCGCATTTACGATGAGAATCTGGGGTTGGAGTCTCAAGAATTCATTCAGCTTGGACACTTGTGGTGGTCCTCCATTCCCACCACGATTTGCACCTAGTGCAGCCAAAGTCTGAGCCATTTGCTGAAGTATCCAAGTGTCAGTTTGCCACCCTTGCTCTATCATTGCCAGAACTTGAGCCATAGTGGGCTCCCCTGGCAATTGTTCCCCAGAACCAGGACGTGGGTTTCCTTGAGGAGCAGGAGGATCACTTCTAGCCGCCTGGGAGGATGAGGCTCCATGCATTGGGTGTTGAGGGTTTGGTTGAGGAGGAGTTGGGACACCCACTCTTGGATTACGAGCATCCCGATCCTCCATGATCCTAAGGATCGACTTAACGACCTCGTCGACCTCATCCTGAAATTTTTCTATTCTTTTAGTACAACATATCGAGAAGAACACAAAATCTGAGGATCATCTCATCGAAAATTTTACTAATGCAGTTACCATTCGCGAGAGAAAATCCTTTAGCATTTAGGCATACAGCACACATTCCAGAAATCACAACACACATCCAAAAATCATAATAGCAGTCATACATTACTTGCAAAATACACATACTGATTACTTAGTACGCACATATACTTAGCATGCTTTTACATTCCAACTACTTCACTTTAGTACTAACATTCTGGGATTAGGATTGCTTCATCTACTAGTTGGAACCACTTGGGGCTACCCAACCGCCACCAGCGAAAGGATGAGGAGGTGGTGGATCCGCATCACTGCTACTTCCCGAGCTAGATGGACTAGAAGGAGGCGCCATTGCCGGCAGGCGAAATCTCATAAATACTCCCGCCTATTTCCAGTCCTCCGAACTCTTGGGCTTATGTGATTTTGTTGTGACCGGATGTAGTTAGTTATATTAATCCCATGAGCACAGCAAATCTTCCTCATCAACTTCCTTCACCTTCTTGAACCGCCTGACTCGAGGGATAGCAATGCTTCACCTGTTGGCGCAACACATGGCCACGCAGGATGGTAGTAGCATGCGCTTGCACTTTGAAGCCAACAGCCATTCGTCTGATAGTAAACATGGCTTGATTTTCTTCCTGTCCTAAGTCTTCGGCTAAACTCCTGACTAGCATTGCCCAGTTAACCGGAATAGCCATCTGAAAATTTTAAAGTGTAGGCAAGAGTAGTAATAAATAGTTGCTACCAGAACAAAAGGCACATACAAACTACTAGCATCACTATTATTACTTTGCATCACTTAAGCTACAGACTACTAACATTCCTGCTACTACTTTGCACAACTTACGTTCACAGACTTCCTAGCACTTACAAAAGCTACTGCCACCTTCATCCTATATTACACAACATTACAAAAGGACTTACAACTTCCACCTTCATTCTACCTCCTGCATTTCTACCCCAACCTGACACCCTTCCACTTCTTCACAGAGGTCCAGGAGAGGATTCGGCAGGGTCACTGCTCTTTCCAAAAGCCTTAAAGGTGCACTCCTTGCGCTGAACAACTAGGGAGCTTCAGTAGGTAGGTGCAAGTGCTGCTGGGATTTATGCCTTTGTCGTTCACAAGGCGAGGGCAACCTCCTAAAGTAGACATCCTAGCCCCACGATGCACTCCTGGAGTATCGACATAGGAAGCCGGCGGAGGACGACTAGCAGCTGGAATCTGTTACTCTCCAATACTCAACACGGCCGGAGAAACTGTGCCACGAGCTACCCCTATGGCCAGGTGAGTTTCCAGAAACGCCACACGCCTCCGCGTCTCGAAGCTCTGCGCCAATTGAACATAGTGCCCATCCAACCTATTCACAAAGTCCACCATCACCTTAAGACCCTCATTCTGCACTCCAACCGGATCCCCATACACATTGCTCCCAATAAGAGGCCTACCCGGAAGATAGAAATACTTGGGACTTAAATCTGGAAGCATACTGACATAACCAACCACGGCTTGATATGCGGCTTCATTCATCGATGCGTCGATCGAAGAGCCGTATCCCTCAAAACATTTTTCCCCTTCATTGAAAATCGGCCTAGGAGGAATAAACACCCGAGTGGCGTACTCCTTAGTTTCTGAACTTAGGTATGTCTGAAACACCACATAACGTGGATGACCCTGATAATGGCACTCTTCCAGCAAGTAGTGCAAAACGCCCATCATTCCTGAAAGCTCAGGAACCGTGGACTCGTGACATGGGACATAACGAACCATCTACAAAGACATGAACATAATATTATTAACCATAAGAACAGATAGTTGAGAGGCTACAAATAAGAAAATTAGCAACTATGCTAAATTTCATTATTGGTAGGGGACGGCTTTTAAGTTATTGCAATTTTATATCTTCATACTCCTTACTAGTTACCTTAAAACTTTTAACTCCGGGGTTTCCTCACGGTCATTAGGCTCGATACCAATCTTTGTGAGACCCCATTCGAAACGAGGGACTCCATGTGATTACCGTACTAGTCCTGGATCGATAGCTAGCACTCACATGTTTACACCATTCATATCACAACCAAAAGCCAAGCTTTAAATTTACAACTTACTAGAGGTGATAATTATACAAGCATTAGTTACAGGCGAAATAAAAACAATGGAAGATACTAGCAACTTAAGATCCAAAAGCACGGTAGCATGCCCAAACCGAAACCCCACAGCATCGACTAGGCAAACACCCTAGAAGAAATCATCGCGAATTCCCGAGACCTACTTGACCAAGCGCTTTACGGCACTTCATGGGACTTCATTCGAACCAAAGTTGATAGCAAGAATGAGCACAACTTGTACTCAAGAAGACTTTAATAGCAAATGCAAATACTAGTTATGCGAGGCTATTTCAAAGGAACGAGCACTAAGTTATTTTGCGTTTTGCAGGAAGAATTTAAACATATGACATAATAGATTGAAATTCGCATTTTCGAGAAAATAGCATGAGATTTGAATAATTTCCAGAAAGTAAACATGATCCAGAATATAGCATTCCCAATGGCGAAACTCTACACAAGTCGATCCTTTGATTTAAACAAGTAGTTGCCAAAACAGAACCAACCCATTTTATAAAAATGAAAACTCTAGCATTGGAATGACTTCTCCAAGTGCCCGTAACCGCGGGCGCGGCTAATTAATTAGATTTTGTCTCTGCAGAGTTGTACAGCTTTACCCACAAGGAATGAAACACCTTTTTGCTAGGCCATACGACACACTTCCTTAGGTGTGCCGGCAAGGCGATCATACAGAGCCGTTACATTATTTCGACATGACTTTGATCTAGCCCGGGACGTTAACCCCTGCCATAGATTTAGAAACACGCACCCAAGCCGTGGATCCACTTTCACACACTACACAACGTTTCTAAACATGGCAGGGCGTACACCGTTGCATTAGCAAGTAAACCTGACCGGAATACCCCGTCAGGTACCCTGGCCGGGAAAACCTGTGCTAGCTCCCGCCTACCAATGAACAAAGCCATGCCCAAACAACTTAATAGGCTAAGGCTACCCCATAAATAGCCCTTGTGGTTGCACGGAATTTCCTGGATCGATAACGTTCCATTGCTCGGTCCTTAATCCGACACGGGCGACACTCCACCCTATACTACGTGCAAAGACTACATTGCACAACCGGCTATTGCCAATAATCGCCCGCATCAAAGTATAGTTTTCGGGTTTTCAAGTTTTAACCAACATATCAACAACCTTTAGTAGAGTAATAACTAGTTGTGAAATCATTTTAAAAGCATTATGACGATCTACGGCAAAACTAAGCAGTGTATATGGTAACGGTTCTACCCAACTGACATTTACCATGTCTAAGCATACTATGGTTCGCAAGGTTCACAGAATCAATCAAATTAAGGAAAACCATACATTCCAGGGATAGTTACTAACCTTACCCAAATTAGCGGTTTTATGGAGAATTACCGGATGCACTATCTGACCAAAAAAACAACATACGGTAGTTGAATTAGTAGGTTCAACATGGTCAAGGATTTGCTTGCCTTGCTCTTCGCCGCAAATGTCAAAGCCTTGTTCAGCAACTGCCTCCTCCTCCTCCTCGAGTGTGTCTGCGTCTATACGTCGAAATCGGAAGAACCAACGAAATTACAAAGCGGCAAAGAAAAACGACAGAGAGCAGATAGATAAGCGAATAAAACCCTTGCATAAGATCCGGGTTGCTTTCTTATGAATTCTTTAATTATCTTTTTGAATTCAAGACATAAAAACAGTTTAGATTATACAATTAGTCATTAGTTGCATAGTATAGTGATCCTATTGCTCCCAGCAAGCTTTCTGGAGCATATGGCTAAAGTGCTTTGCTTGAGTAGGACTTAGAGCCAGGACTAGACAAGCAAGATTGTTTTCCTCAGATTCTTACAGAGCATATCTTAGGGATCAACTCGAGGTTTTATTTACTAATTTCAGGTTTGGATAAGTTGTTTTGCGAGTTAACGAAGAAGTCTTAATTGATTACATAAGGTTATGAGTAATTAATTTCTTTACTTCAATTTGATTTCACTTAGAATTGGTTTCGCACAACTTAGATCTTCAGTTGTAGGCTACTGGCTCAGTTTACAAGATGTTTGAGAAGGTTCTGGTGATAAAAAGGGCTTAACTATAGTTTTCTTCATTTGCAAACTACAGTTTATTCATGTACAGCAAGACTCTCGGACACCTGATCACTAAGGGTTATTAAACTATCAAAATTAATAGGCTACACATGTTGGAATAAGATTCTCTCTTCTTATTTGGGTAGTCTATACCTTGGACAATACTACTGACCAGATTTCATAAGTTTTACACTCTAGATGATACTTTATAATCATCGTTGAAAAAGCTTACTTGGCATTGTAAAGTTTACGTTTACTAAATCGGCCAGAAGCATAAAGGGAGTGTTAACACTTAAAGGTTTTAGGTCGACTAGATTATCATGCAAAACTTAACCAAATAAATTTCTTTTAACAGAATGTGATAGTATAAACTTTGTACAATGTTTCTAGACTGGTTTTACTGATTTTAGTATTTGAGAAAGCTATTTAATCTACCACTGAAATAGCCTAAATGACCATATTGCTCAACGTCAAAATCGGCCAAACTGCAACTTAGTTTCTGACTACTCTGTGCATAACTCTTGATTCATTTCCAACACATACAAACTCCCAGAAGTTTATATCATCTACATTTGCTGACATCCAATTATTTCCTCTTGCAGCATTTTATTTTATACTCATTCTCTTTTTAGCCGAATTGAAAATGGATTCATTTAGCAAGGTAAACTAACTTCAAGCATAATATTTTCACCAACTTAAACTCATTCCAGAACAAGCATTTCAACAATATTTGATTTCATTGATTTTGGTATAATCCAAATTGATCTTTTTCTCAGTACATAAATACCTTTCCCAGCATTTTCATTTTAAATATTCTCACCAAATCCTTTCAAGAATATTTTTACATATTCTGATACGGTTTGATTTTAAATGACCTTAGAAATTTGTTTGGCTAAATTTTTGAATAGCAGTTCAAATATTATGACCGTTTGAATTGGACTCGGTTTTGAAATCCCAAGTTTAATGAAAATACGTTTTTCCCTGACCAGAATGCGCCTTCTCTCACGCCTTGTGATGCTTGGCTCAAAACCCCGAGGCCGACCAACCGGGCCCAGGACAGAGACACCTGAAACAGGCATTTTGGTTTCTTCTTCACCGCCGAAGCATCAGGAGCGGCGGAATGGGCGACATCTAGAGCATCGGTGCGACTAGACGAAGCTATTGGTGGTACTCGGGACTGGGGTGGCCGGAGCATAGTCGCCACGGTGAGGCGGCGGACCTCTGGCGAAGGCGACTTCGCCGCCAAGCATTCCGGGAAGAAGGATTTGGCGAGCATCGGTGAAGGCGGGGATCGATTTCACCTTGATTTGGGTTTGGAGATGAGCCGGAATGAGCTGCCTGCTGCCGGATCTGGAGAAGAAGGCTCCTGGCGATGGCGTTCAGCGGAATGGGCTGCAATCGAGCGGGGAATGAACTCAGAGTGCTTGAGTGATCTCTGGCCAAGCTGCCGTGGTAATTCTTACCCGATCCACGAATTCCATGTTCTCCTCCTTCTTCTGTTCTTGGCGCAGAAATGGCGAGAGGAAGAAGAGAAACAGTGCTGGCTAAAAGAGGAAGTAGCTACTGGCTCAGGAGTGTTCAGGTGTTGCGAAATGGGTTCCTGGTAGTGAGCCAACAGATGCACTTCGAAAATGAATCGCCAGTGCAGTCTCCTTCGGTAGTCATGGCGGTAGTGTGCTGAGCAACTTGCCTCGAGCCTTTGCAAGCAGTGTACTCCACTGGTGTGAGCCCAGACGCCGAGAGGCTTGGGTGGAGCTCCCAGCGGCCAGAAAGCGCATGACTCGGCAAAACCAGAGAGAGAGCGAGCAGCTTCGCTTCGCTCAGAGAGGAAGAAGAGAACCAGAGCGAAGCAATTGGAGAAGAGGCCGGTGGTGGGGCTAGACCCACACGGCGGTGAGGGCAATGATCCGGTTTGAGGTGAGTTTAGTCAAATGAAATTGAACTTGCATTAATTTGCCCACTAACCCTTGCCAAAGACTTTTCCTCACTTGCTAAGTGCTCTCACCTGGCAATGGACAAGCTTCTGAGAAAATTTTGGGGTTAAAATATCTAATGCCAGATTTACTAAAATTCGGATATGGTACAGTGCACTGAATTCCTGTTTCTGTGTTTGAATTACCAGACAATTCAAATCTTTTATAAAATTTTTGAAACTTTGTTTTTCAAATGGATTTGAGACAAGGATTCCTAGGTAAAATTTTCAGCTCAAGATGTTACTCCAGGAATTTATAAGAATTCTGACATTCTATTTTTCAGCTTTTGTTGCTTTCTGTTTTCGAATTATTTGGGGCTTTATCCCATCTGACAAATTCCTGAGATTTTTACCAATGGTAAATACTGTATCAAAGGTGTCTTGGTAAATTTTTCAGCTGCAGATCAGATCTGGATATTTTTCTAAATTTCAGATGGTGCACAGTTTCTAGTCAACTTGACCTCTCTTTTTATTTTTAATATTTAAATTGACATTTGTATCTTTTTATCAGTGTGTAAATTGATCTCTCCATCAATTTGGATTGAGAAAATAATTTATTCCCAACTCTTCTTTGGTTCTTTTGATTTCTCCCACTTCCTTTATTTGTCTTTGCAACCCAAAATCCAAGAATCAATTCAAGAAAATCACAAATTCCATAAAACTTCAAAAATACTCAAAATGCAAATTCATATTATAGCATTTCACTGTTTAAAATTTTCAGGATGTTACAGAGCTACCCCCCTTACAAAAATCTCGACCCCGAGATTTGGTCGGTCTAAAGGAAGAAATCAGGATATTCTTCTCTAAGACGATCTTCGCGCTCCCACGTTGCTTCTTCTTCCGAGTGGTTACTCCACTGAACCTTCACCATCTTGTGAGATTTGTTGCGAGTATGGCGCTCCGCTTCTTCGAGAATCTTGATGGGACGCTCTCGGTAAGTCAAATCGGGTTGTAGATCAAGTTCTTCAACTTGAGTGAGTTCAGATGGAAGACGAAGGCACTTTCTAAGTTATGATACATGAAAAACATTGTGAACACTAGCCAACTGGGGTGGAAGTTCTAATCGGTATGCCTTTTCTCCCATTTTCTCCAAAATCCGATATGGCCCGACATACCGCGGTGCTAACTTTCCCCGAATCTGAAATTGGCGAACTCCACGAAGAGGAGAGACCTTAAGATAAACAAAGTCTCCAACTTCGAAATTCAAGTCACGCCGACGATTATCAGCATAACTTTTCTGACGAGATTGAGCCTCCCTTAATCGACTTCTAATCATATCCACATGCTCTTGGGCTTCTTGAATTAAATCTGGACCAAAGAATTGCCTTTCTCCTACTTCAGACCAGAAAAGAGGTGTCCGACATTTTCTGCCATAAAGGGCTTCAAATGGGGACACTTGCAGGCTTGCTTGGAAACTGTTATTATATGAGAATTCCGCAAGTGCGAGACATTTCTCCCAATTAGTGCTATAGGATAACACACAGGCTCGCAACATATCCTCAAGGATTTGATTTGTTCTTTCAGTTTGCCCGTCGGTTTGAGGATGATATGCCGAACTGAAAGCTAACTTGGTTCCCAGCAAACTATGCAATTTTTCCCAAAAACGAGATGTGAATTGTGATCCACGATCGGATACAATCGTTTTTGGTACTCCATGTAGACGCACGATATTGCTAATGTGCAGTTCACAAGCTTGTCTCCGAATAGGTAGTTCTGACTGGAATGAAATGTGCCACTTTGGTTAATCGATCTACAATTACCCAAATAGAATCATTCCCTTTCTGAGTTCGGGGCAAACCAGTAATGAAATCCATACTGATGTCATCCCATTTCCATTTCGGAATTTGCAATGGTTGGAGGAGTCCTGCCGGACGCTGATGTTCGGCTTTAACTCGCTGACAAATGTCACACCTTGCCACATATTCAGCTATATCCTTTTTCATATTAGGCCACCAATATTCTCTTCTTAGATCCTGATACATCTTTGTACTTCCAGGATGAATGGACAAAGGTGATTCATGAACTTCAGAAAGAATCAACTTCTTGATTTCAGAATTGTTTGGCACGTAAACTCGAGTCCCTCGTAGGATTATCCCATCCATACTCTCAGTATATTCAGATTCTTGGCCCTCTTTCAATTGCTGTTGAATCTTCATTATAACTTCATCTTCAAGTTGTGCCGTTCTTATTTGATTTCTAAGAGTTGGTTGGACTTTAAGTGCTGCTACAAAACCCTCTTCAACTAGATTCAGGTTCAGTTTTTGGAACTCCTATACTAACTCAGATTGATCAGAAATCCAAGTACAATAGAGTTTCTGGCTAAGAGCATCGGCTACAACGTTGGCTTTTCCAGGATGGTAATGAATGCCCAGATCATAGTCTTTAATTAGCTCTAGCCACCTTCTTTGTCTCAAGTTTAAATCAGGTTGAGTGAAGAAGTACTTGAGGCTTTTGTGATCTGTGTAAATTTCAGTTCTGTTTCCAATAAGGTAATGCCGCCAAATCTTGAGAGCATGAACTACAGCTGCTAACTCAAGATCATGTGTGGGATAGTTTTGCTCATGAGGGCGAAGTTGCCGAGATGCATACGCGACAACCCTCCCTTCTTGCATTAACACACACCCTAGTCCATAATGTGAAGCATCACAGTACACTTCGAACTTCTTATGGATATCTGGCATCACCAACACCGGGGCAGTTGTTAATCTTTTCTTCAGTTCCTTAAAACATGTCTCACAATCATCAGTCCATACGAATTTCTTTTCCTTTTTCAAGAGTTGAGTTAATGGCCTTGCAATTTTTGAGAAGTTCTCAATAAACCGACGATAATACCCAGCCATTCCCAGAAAACTCCGAATTTTAGTGATTGACTGTGGTCTTTTCCAATTCAATACTGTTTGGACTTTACCCGGGTCTACTGCTACTCCTTCGCCGGATAAGACATGCCCAAGGAATGCAATTTCCGTTAACCAGAACTCACATTTTTCAAATTTGGCATAAAGTTTATTTTCTCTCGGTTTCCCAAAAACCGGTGCAAATCTTGTTTATGATCTTCTTCATTCTTGGAGTAGATGAGAATATCATCAATAAAGACCACTACTGAATTTGTCCAAATATTCCATGAAGATTTTGTTCATCAAATTCATAAACTAATTTGGAGCATTTGTAAGACCAAAAGACATCCTTGTGTATTCATACGACCAGTAACGAGTAGTGAAGGCGGTCTTTGGAATATCAGAAGGTCTGATCTTTAACTGAAAGTATCCCAACCTTAGGTCAATTTTTGAAAAGACCAGGGCTCCATTTAATTGATCAAACAAGTCATCAATTCGGGGAAGGGGATATTTATTTTTAACGGTGACCTCATTTAGAGCTCGATAGTCTACACACATCCGCAGACCTCCGTCCTTCTTTTCTACAAACAGAACAGGACTTCCCCATGGTGACACACTTGGGCGAATAAATCCTTTGCTTAATTGTTCATCAATTTGCTTCTTTAATTCAGCCAACTCATCAGGTGGCATACGATATGGACGCTTTGAGATGGGTGCCGTTCCAGGCACAACATCAATTACAAACTCCATATCGCGATCCGGAGGCATTCCCGGTAATTCAGCAGGAAAAACATCAGGGTAATCACTTGCTACCGGCACTAGACATAGCTTAGGATTGGATGTAGAACACAAGACTGGTTGGCGATTTAGAGGCTTGACAACTGATGAAAACTCCACATGAATACCATCTTGATTTATGAGAGTTATAGATCTATTTGCACAATCTATGCAACCCTTATGCCTGGCTAACCAGTCCATGCCTAAAATGACGTCTAGCCCAGTCATATCTATTATGATCAGGTCAGCACTAAATGGTACCCCTTTTATGGTTATCCCGACTTTAGGACAAAACTTCTTAGTTCTAGCGGTAGCTCCCGGAGACTGAATAATCATACAAGCAGGTAAAAGAGAAACTTCCAAATGATTTTGCTCTAAGAACTTCTTGGAAACAAATGAATGAGAAGCCCCAGAATCAAAAAGTACTACTGCCGAAGTTAGTTGTACGGGGAGCGTACCTAGCACAACATCAGAAGCATCTTGAGCTTCCTCGGCAGTGACATGATGCAAGCGCCCAACACTATTCCCTTGTGCTGGTGATGAAGTCGGCCTCTGGCCTTGCTGTCTTGCTGCCCCTAGTGGTCTCCCCAGAGTCTGTGCTGCCTTCTTCTTGGGACAAGCATTTGCATAGTGTCCTCGCTCATTGCAATGAAAGCAAGTGACGTTCGTGCACGCTTCGAGCACCACTCGGCACCCTTGTTTGCTGAGTTAGGCAGCAGATTGATTGCAGCTGCGGCTGTGATGTGCGAGGAATTCGACTCACAACCTGCTGAGATTGAGGAGTTTGCCGCTGGTTTCGCTGCACTTGGAATGGTGGTCGACGAACATTCGTCGATGGCCCACTCTGTGATCTAAATTGACTAGAGCCAGCAGTTTTCTGCGCCATCCATTTGCGTTTCCTACTTTCCAGCACTTCCTTGCTTCCTGTTCCACTCTCACCGCTTTGTCCACCAAAGATTGGAAGTCATTGATATCTTGCGCTATCGTGCCCATTTAATCTCCTCATTCAAGTGTTCTCTGAATCTCTCAATCTTTCTAGCCTCATCGGCCACTTCATAGGTAGCATACCTTGACAAGTGATTAAACCGATGCAAATACTCCATCTTGACATGCTGCCTTGCTTTAATTCCAGAAATTCCTTCTTCTTCACCTCAATAATCTTGGCTGGGATATGGGTGCGGTGAAAAGCGCTTAAACTCGCCATAACACCACATAACCCTCTGGTAGGACTGCTGATAACTCTCCCACCAAATGGTGCGGCTCCTTGTAGGCGATATGAGGCATATAACACTTTCTCCTCTCATCACATTGTGCAATAGTTAGCTTGCTCTCTCTGCACGCAACCAGATCATCGGCTTCTAATGGTTCGAGGCGGCGATGAGAATCTGGGGTTGGAGTCTCAAGAATTCATTCAGCTTGGACACTTGTGGTGGTCCTCCATTCCCACCACGATTTGCACCTAGTGCAGCCAAAGTCTGAGCCATTTGCTGAAGTATCCAAGTGTCAGTTTGCCACCCTTGCTCTATCATTGCCAGAACTTGAGCCATAGTGGGCTCCCCTGGCAATTGTTCCCCAGAACCAGGACGTGGGTTTCCTTGAGGAGCAGGAGGATCACTTCTAGCCGCCTGGGAGGATGAGGCTCCATGCATTGGGTGTTGAGGGTTTGGTTGAGGAGGAGTTGGGACACCCACTCTTGGATTACGAGCATCCTGATCCTCCGCAGTCCTAAGGATCTGACTTAACGACCTCGTCGACCTCATCCTGAAATTTTTCTATTCTTTTAGTACAACATATCCAGAAGAACACAAAATACAGGATCATCTCATCGAAAATTTTACTAATGCAGTTACCATTCGCGAGAGAAAATCCTTTAGCATTTAGGCATACAGCACACATTCCAGAAATCACAACACACATCCAAAAATCATAATAGCAGTCATACATTACTTGCAAAATACACATACTGATTACTTAGTACGCACATATACTTAGCATGCTTTTACATTCCAACTACTTCACTTTAGTACTAACATTCTGGGATTAGGATTGCTTCATCTACTAGTTGGAACCACTTGGGGCTACCCAACCGCCACCAGCGAAAGGATGAGGAGGTGGTGGATCCGCATCACAGCTACTTCCCGAGCTAGATGGACTAGAAGGAGGCGCCACTGCACCGGCAGGGCGAAATCTGCGCAAATACTCCCGCCTATTTCCAGTCCTCCGAACTCTTGGGCTTATGTGATTTTGTTGTGACCGGATGTAGTTAGTTATATTAATCCCATGAGCCTGGCAAATCTTCCTCATCAACTTCCTTCCTGCTTCTTGAACCGCCCGACTCCTGAGGGGATAGCAATGCTTCACCTGTTGGCGCAACACATGGCCACGCAGGATGGTAGTAGCATGCGCTTGCACTTTGAAGCCAACAGCCGTTCGTCTGATAGTAAACATGGCTTGATTTTCTTCCTGTCCTAAGTCTTCGGCTAAACTCCTGACTAGCATTGCCCAGTTAACCGAAATAGCCATCTGAAAATTTTAAAGTGTAGGCAAGAGTAGTAATAAATAGTTGCTACCAGAACAAAAGGCACATACAAACTACTAGCATCACTATTATTACTTTGCATCACTTAAGCTACAGACTACTAACATTCCTGCTACTACTTTGCACAACTTACGTTCACAGACTTCCTAGCACTTACAAAAGCTACTGCCACCTTCATCCTATATTACACAACATTACAAAAGGACTTACAACTTCCACCTTCATTCTACCTCCTGCATTTCTACCCCAACCTGACACCCTTCCACTTCTTCACAGAGGTCCAGGAGAGGATTCGGCAGGGTCACTGCTCTTTCCAAAAGCCTTAAAGGTGCACTCCTTGCGCCTGAACAACTGGGGAGCTTCAGGCCGGTAGGTGCAAGTGCTGCTGGGATTTATGCCTTTGTCGTTCACAAGGCGAGGGCAACCTCCTAAAGTAGACATCCTAGCCCCACGATGCACTCCTGGAGTATCGACATAGGAAGCCGGCGGAGGACGACTAGCAGCTGGAATCTGTGACTCTCCAATACTCAACACGGCCGGAGAAACTGTGCCACGAGCTACCCCTATGGCCAGGTGAGTTTCCAGAAACGCCACACGCCTCCGCGTCTCCAGAAGCTCCTGCGCCAATTGAACATAGTGCCCATCCAACCTATTCACAAAGTCCACCATCACCTTAAGACCCTCATTCTGCACTCCAACCGGATCCCCATACACATTGCTCCCAATAAGAGGCCTACCCGGAAGATAGAAATACTTGGGACTTAAATCTGGAAGCATACGACGCAACCGAACCACGGCTTGATATGCGGCTTCATTCATCGATGCGTCGATCGAAGAGCCGTATCCCTCAAAACATTTTTCCCCTTCATTGAAAATCGGCCTAGGAGGAATAAACACCCGAGTGGCGTACTCCTTAGTTTCTGAACTTAGGTATGTCTGAAACACCACATAACGTGGATGACCCTGATAATGGCACTCTTCCAGCAAGTAGTGCAAAACGCCCATCATTCCTGAAAGCTCAGGAACCGTGGACTCGTGACATGGGACATAACGAACCATCTACAAAGACATGAACATAATATTATTAACCATAAGAACAGATAGTTGAGAGGCTACAAATAAGAAAATTAGCAACTATGCTAAATTTCATTATTGGTAGGGGACGGCTTTTAAGTTATTGCAATTTTATATCTTCATACTCCTTACTAGTTACCTTAAAACTTTTAACTCCCAGGGTTTCCTACAGTCATTAGGCTCTGATACCAATGCTGTGAGACCCCATTCCGAGGAACAGGGACTCCATGTGATTACCGTACTAGTCCCAGGATCAGTAGCTAGCACTCACATGTTTACACCATTCATATCACAACCAAAAGCCAAGCTTTAAATTTACAACTTACTAGAGGTGATAATTATACAAGCATTAGTTACAGGCCGAAATAAAAACAGCGGAAGATACTAGCAACTTAAGATCCAAAAGCCTGGTAGCATGCCCAAACCGAAACCCCACAGGCATCTGACTAGGCAAACACCCTAGAAGAAATCATCGGCGAATTCCCCGAGACCTACTTGACCAAGCGCTTTTACGGCACTTCATGGGACTTCATCGAACCAAAGTTGATAGCAAGAATGAGCACAACTTGTACTCAGCAAGACTTTAATAGCAAATGCAAATACTAGTTATGCAGGCTATTTCAAAGGAACAGGCACTAAGTTATTTTGCGTTTTGCAGGAAGAATTTAAACATATGACATAATAGATTGAAATTCGCATTTTCGAGAAAATAGCATGAGATTTGAATAATTTCCAGAAAGTAAACATGATCCAGAATATAGCATTCCCAATGGCGAAACTCTACACAAGTCGATCCTTTGATTTAAACAAGTAGTTGCCAAAACAGAACCAACCCATTTTATAAAAATGAAAACTCTAGCATTGGAATGACTTCTCCAAGTGCCCATAACCGCGGGCGCGGCTAATTAATTAGATTTTGTCTCTGCAGAGTTGTACTGCTTTTCCCACAAGGAATGAAACACCTTTTTGCTTGGCCATACGACACACTTCCTTAGGTGTGCCGGCAAGGCGATCATACAGAGCCGTTACATTATTTCGACATGACTTTGATCTAGCAGGGACGTTAACCCCGCCATAGATTTAGAAACACGCACCCAAGCCGTGGATCCACTTTCACACACTACACAACGTTTCTAAACATGGCGTAGGCGTACCGTTGCATTAGCAAGTAAACCTGACCGGAATACCCCGTCAGGTACCCTGGCCGGGAAAACCTGTGCTAGCTCCCGCCTACCAATGAACAAAGCCATGCCCAAACAACTTAATAGGCTAAGGCTACCCCATAAATAGCCCTTGTGGTTGCACGGAATTTCCTGGATCGATAACGTTCCATTGCTCGGTCCTTAATCCGACACGGGCGACACTCCACCCTATACTACGTGCAAAGACTACATTGCACAACCGGCTATTGCCAATAATCGCCCGCATCAAAGTATAGTTTTCGGGTTTTCAAGTTTTAACCAACATATCAACAACCTTTAGTAGAGTAATAACTAGTTGTGAAATCATTTTAAAAGCATTATGACGATCTACGGCAAAACTAAGCAGTGTATATGGTAACGGTTCTACCCAACTGACATTTACCATGTCTAAGCATACTATGGTTCGCAAGGTTCACAGAATCAATCAAATTAAGGAAAACCATACATTCCAGGGATAGTTACTAACCTTACCCAAATTAGCGGTTTTTATGGAGAATTACCCGGATGCACTATACTGACCAATAAAAACAACATACGGTAGTTGAATTAGTAGGTTCAACATGGTCAAGGATTTGCTTGCCTTGCTCTTCGCCGCAAATGTCAAAGCCTTGTTCAGCAACTGCCTCCTCCTCCTCCTCGAGTGTGTCTGCGTCTATACGTCGAAATCGGAAGAACCAACAGAAATTACAAACTGGCAAAGAAAGAACGACAGAGAGCAGATAGAAAAGCGAATAAAACCCTTGCATAAGATCCAGGGTTGCTTTCTTATGAATTCTTTAATTATCTTTTTCGAATTCAAGACGCAAAAACAGTTTAGATTATACAATTAGTCATTAGTTGCATAGTATAGTGATCCTATTGCTCCCAGCAAGCTTTCTGGAGCATATGGCTAAAGTGCTTTGCTTGAGTAGGACTTAGAGCCAGGACTAGACAAGCAAGATTGTTTTCCTCAGATTCTTACAGAGCATATCTTAGGGATCAACTCGAGGTTTTATTTACTAATTTCAGGTTTGGATAAGTTGTTTTGCGAGTTAACGAAGAAGTCTTAATTGATTACATAAGGTTATGAGTAATTAATTTCTTTACTTCAATTTGATTTCACTTAGAATTGGTTTCGCACAACTTAGATCTTCAGTTGTAGGCTACTGGCTCAGTTTACAAGATGTTTGAGAAGGTTCTGGTGATAAAAAGGGCTTAACTATAGTTTTCTTCATTTGCAAACTACAGTTTATTCATGTACAGCAAGACTCTCGGACACCTGATCACTAAGGGTTATTAAACTATCAAAATTAATAGGCTACACATGTTGGAATAAGATTCTCTCTTCTTATTTGGGTAGTCTATACCTTGGACAATACTACTGACCAGATTTCATAAGTTTTACACTCTAGATGATACTTTATAATCATCGTTGAAAAAGCTTACTTGGCATTGTAAAGTTTACGTTTACTAAATCGGCCAGAACGCAAAGGGGAGTGTTAACACTTAAAGGTTTTAGGTCGACTAGATTATCATGCAAAACTTAACCAAATAAATTTCTTTTAACAGAATGTGATAGTATAAACTTTGTACAATGTTTCTAGACTGGTTTTACTGATTTTAGTATTTGAGAAAGCTATTTAATCTACCACTGAAATAGCCTAAATGACCATATTGCTCAACGTCAAAATCGGCCAAACTGCAACTTAGTTTCTGACTACTCTGTGCATAACTCTTGATTCATTTCCAACACATACAAACTCCCAGAAGTTTATATCATCTACATTTGCTGACATCCAATTATTTCCTCTTGCAGCATTTTATTTTATACTCATTCTCTTTTTAGCCGAATTGAAAATGGATTCATTTAGCAAGGTAAACTAACTTCAAGCATAATATTTTCACCAACTTAAACTCATTCCAGAACAAGCATTTCAACAATATTTGATTTCATTGATTTTGGTATAATCCAAATTGATCTTTTTCTCAGTACATAAATACCTTTCCCAGCATTTTCATTTTAAATATTCTCACCAAATCCTTTCAAGAATATTTTTACATATTCTGATACGGTTTGATTTTAAATGACCTTAGAAATTTGTTTGGCTAAATTTTTGAATAGCAGTTCAAATATTATGACCGTTTGAATTGGACTCGGTTTTGAAATCCCAAGTTTAATGAAAATCGTTTTCCACGACGAATCGCCTTCTCTCACGCTTGTGATGCTTGGCTCAAAACCCCCGAGGCCGACCAGCCGGGCCCAGCGAGAGACACTGAACAGGGCATTTTGGTTTCTTCTTCACCGCCGTGAAGCATCACCGGAGCGGCGGAATGGGCGACATCTAGAGCATCGGTCGCGACTAGACGAAGCTATTGGTGGTACTCCCAGACTGGGTGGCGGGAGCATAGTCGCCACGGTGAGGGCGGCGGACCTCTGGCGGCGTGGCGACTTCGCCGCCAAGCATTCCGGGAAGAAGGATTTGGCGAGCATCAGTGAAGGCAGGGGATGCGATTTCACCTTGATTTGGGTTTGGAGATGAGCCGGAATGAGCTGCCGCTTCTACGGATCTGGAGAAGAAGGCTCCTGGCGATGGCGTTCAGCGGAATGGGCTGCAATCGAGCAGGGGAATGAACTCAGGAGTGCTTGAGTGATCTCTGGGCCAAGCTGCCGTGGTAATTCTTACCCGATCACGAATTCCATGTTCTCCTCCTTCTTCATTCTTGGCGCGAAATGGCGAGAGGAAGAAGAGAAACAGTGCTGGCTAAAAGAGGAAGTAGCTACTGGCTCAGGAGTGTTCAGGTGTTGCGAAATGGGTTCCTGGTAGTGAGCCAACAGATGCACTTCGAAAATGAATCGCCAGTGCAGTCTCCTTCGGTAGTCATGGCGGTAGTGCGCTGAGCAACTTGCCTCGAGCCTTTGCAAGGCAGTGTACTCCACTGGTGTGAGCCCAGACGCTGCTGAGAGGCTTGGGTGGAGCTCCGGTACGGCCAGCAGGCGCATGACTCGGCAAAACCAGAGAGAGAGCGAGAGCAGCTCGCTCGCTCAGGAGAGGGGAAGAAGAGAACCAGAGCGAAGCAATTGGAGAAGAGACTGACTGGTGGGGGCTAGACCCACACGGCAGTGAGGGCAAGGATCCAGTTTGAGGGTGAGTTTAGTCAAATGAAATTGAACTTGCATTAATTTGCCCACTAACCCTTGCCAAAGACTTTTCCTCACTTGCTAAGTGCTCTCACCTGGCAATGGACAAGCTTCTGAGAAAATTTTGGGGTTAAAATATCTAATGCCAGATTTACTAAAATTCGGATATGGTACAGTGCACTGAATTCCTGTTTCTGTGTTTGAATTACCAGACAATTCAAATCTTTTATAAAATTTTTGAAACTTTGTTTTTCAAATGGATTTGAGACAAGGATTCCTAGGTAAAATTTTCAGCTCAAGATGTTACTCCAGGAATTTATAAGAATTCTGACATTCTATTTTTCAGCTTTTGTTGCTTTCTGTTTTCGAATTATTTGGGGCTTTATCCCATCTGACAAATTCCTGAGATTTTTACCAATGGTAAATACTGTATCAAAGGTGTCTTGGTAAATTTTTCAGCTGCAGATCAGATCTGGATATTTTTCTAAATTTCAGATGGTGCACTGTTTCTAGTCAACTTGACCTCTCTTTTTATTTTTAATATTTAAATTGACATTTGTATCTTTTTATCAGTGTGTAAATTGATCTCTCCATCAATTTGGATTGAGAAAATAATTTATTCCCAACTCTTCTTTGGTTCTTTTGATTTCTCCCACTTCCTTTATTTGTCTTTGCAACCCAAAATCCAAGAATCAATTCAAGAAAATCACAAATTCCATAAAACTTCAAAAATACTCAAAATGCAAATTCATATTATAGCATTTCACTGTTTAAAATTTTCTGGATGTTACACTTAGGGTTCCAGTGATTCGTTTGAATGTGAATGTGAATGTGCTAAGGGGCCAGTCAATTCGTTTGGCTTAGGGTTCCAGTGATTCTTCATGTGAATGTGCAGATGAATGCTAAGGGGCCAGCCAATTTTGGCTTGGGGACCTAGCATGTGGGATGTGGGATAGTGTTCAGTGAGGAGTTGGGACTGAAATAGACAATTTGTGACAATCTGTTCTTTTTTACATGGGCAATCGTTCTATTTTAATTGTTAGCTTACTTTGGTAGTTGTCCTTGTTATTGTTTCCCTGCCGCTGTCAGCTATCTAGTGCTTGCATGTTGTTTTTATGTGAATGCTTTGCCATCTTGAGTGTGTTATTGTCTTTGCTATTTCGAAATCATGATTAATGTTGGATCGTGATGATGATATGCTTCAGTTATGCATTATACAGAGATTGTGCTCATTATACTGCATGCTTTGATTGTCTGAAATTTCTATTTGTGAAATAGATTACAGGCTTGAAATCTTATGTCTGATGTGTGCATGGGCAAAAATTATTTTGTATGATTTGCCAATGCCACTTTACATTGCAAAACAATTGGTGGTTAAGGGAAGTTAGCTACATTATCATATGTATGTATGGATGGATTGGGTACTGAAACATTGCTTAATGTAGACAATTCATTCATGCCGAGCTCCTGAAATGCCAGTTAGTTGACAACTTTCTCTTGCTGTTCATGGTTAGTTTTATGCTTATATATCTGATTATGAGCCTTTATGCTTTGATGTTAGTCAATATAATGTTTCAGTATCTATTACTCGTGTATGTAAATATCTGTCAAGAAGTAAATCAATAACTAAGGTAAGGTTGTCACAAATTAGTCTATTACTCGTCCCTCGTGGCGAGGAGGGCCTTTGGGCAACCCGACATCTGAGAACACTGAAAATAAACAAGTTGTGCTTTATGCTAGTTGCCTTGTTCATTTTTCTGCCCTTGTGCTGTTTTTATCATTTTGCTCTATGGTTATTTATATTGCAGCCAAAAGTAGACTTCAATTTGGTGTTTTGTATATGTTCTTGAAAGATGTATACATGTGTTGTAAATATTTGTTTTGTACAGATCTATACCTGTGTTGTAAATATTTGTTTTGTGCCACTAATTGTAATAGTTGTAGTTCATTTAGTTAATACTCCGTGCACGGGACTTTTGGGTGACAGTGAGCATACACTTAAGTGGAGTATGGGTGTCACCTCTAAGTCTTCCAAATATTTGTGTGTGTTCTTTTAAATATTTGTATGTGTTCTTCAGTGGAGTATGGGTGACTTTTGGGTGACAGTGAGCATACATTTAAGTGGAGTATGGGTGTCACCTCTAAGTCTTCCAAATATTTGTATGTGTTCTTTTAAATATTTGTATGTGTTCTTCAGTGGAGTATGGGTGACTTTCGGGTGACAGTGAGCATACACTTAAGTGGAGTATGGGTGTCACCTCTAAGTCTTCCAAATATTTGTATGTGTTCTTTTAAATATTTGTATGTGTTCTTCAGTGGAGTATGGGTGACTTTCGGGTGACAGTGAGCATACACTTAAGTGGAGTATGGGTGTCACCTCTAAGTCTTCCAAATATTTGTATGTGTTCTTTTAAATACTATGTATGAAATTTCAGGATTCATTATATACCGAGAGTTACAAAAAAGAGAAAATTCTGACAAGTTTAAGTCTTAAACTTGTCAGAATTTTCTCTTTTTTGTAACTCTCGGTATATAATGAATCTGAACCTACAATTTTATACATAGGTAGCCTACGTATGAAATTTCAAGATCAAATTCATTATATACCGAGAGTTACAAGAAAGAGAAAATTCTGACAAGTTTAAGAATTTTCTCTTTTTTGTAACTCTCGGTATATAATGAATCTGAACCTACAATTTTATACATAGGTAGCCTACGTATGAAATTTCAAGATCAAATTCATTATATACCGAGAGTTACAAGAAAGAGAAAATTCTGACAAGTTTAAGCTCCTTAAACTTTGTTTTTCTTTTCTTAAGAAGATATAATGAATCAACCTACAATTTTAAACATAGGTAGCCTACGTATGAAATTTCAAGATCAAATTCATTATATACCGAGAGTTACAAGAAAGAGAAAATTCTGACAAGTTTATATTTTGTTGACCAAAAATGTATGTGTTTACAGATGTATATATGTGACCTTGAAAGATGTATGTGTATAAAAAGTGACATATCATAATCTCGAAAACAACTGTACAAAACAATATGAAAAAATTCATATATTCTTAAGAATATATTGCTTAATAAAAAATAATGAATCATTCTTATTCCACACTAAAATGATTTAAAAAAGCCCTGCAAGTTCAAGAAGCATGGATGTCACGAGGCGTCAGAATTGCGAGAAGCGAAGCCATGAGAAAAGCGAGTTAAGCCTCTTCTTCATTGATGGACCTGAAGAAGAGGAGCGGAGGAAGCTTCAAGGGTACGCTGGAAGTGAAGAACTGTCCATAGGCTTCCTCATGGCTTCGCTTCTTCAATTGACGCCTCGTGACATCCATGTTTTTGAACTTGCAGGGCTTTTTTAAAAAATCATTTTAGTGTGGAATATATTCTAAGAATATATGAATTTTTTATATTATTTTATCATTTCGAGATGTATATGTATCATGTGATTTTTGTAATGTATAAATATCATTTTAAAGTTACATGTGCACATGTTTGTAGCATGAGGTCACAACATCACTTGATTTCCTCTCAACTCTAGCAAATTACCATCGTTTGAATTCACAAGTTTGATGTCATGTAGCAACCATAAATGAATGCAATATAATTAACCCAATAACATTTGGATTGCTAGGAATGGCCTCGAATCAGGACAAGTGCCGAGGGAGTTCGCCCTCGAATGTAGACGGCGTAGGAATGGGGCTCAGGATATTTCTATGGAGCAACCTAGCGCCACGACCATGGACCAAATCGACGCCCCTGCCATGGACCAAGCTGACGCCACAGCCATGGACCAAACTGACGCCCCTGCTATGGGCCAAGCTAACGCCGCTGCCATGGACCAAGTCGACGCGACTAACATGGGCGTGGTAAAGTATTAGTACGCCAGATTCCCAAAATATTGTAGGGTCATACGACTAATAACAAGATCCAATTGTAGGCTCAAACGTCGGGTGAACAAAAAGCCTGCAGCAGTCGTGGCCCGAGCAAGATGCCTAAGGCGTTCACAACATAGTCCGGCTCTTGGAAGTCGGGAACTGCTATACCAGCGTCAACATGGCGCCCTCACAGGACAACTGCGGAGTACTTGCTAGGGATAACGTGCCCATCATCTATAGATCATGGACCGCCGCGAAGGTGATCGATGGGTGGTTCAGATGACTGAAGGACTCGCTATGGGGCAAGCTAAAACACGATTCCATTTCCCCAAGGGTCGAGTTGGTTGCAAAGCGTGCACTAAGTATCATGTGCACATCTTTGGAAGAATTGGAAGACTCAATTGAATAAGAACTATGTGAAGAAGAATGTCACGCCAAATTTTAACATGTTTCCAAAGATAAGGGAATTTTGGAAGGACTTTGTGGAGTCTGAATTTCAAGAAGCCTGCATAAAGTGAGTCGAAGAACAAGGCTAACGCGATAAGAATATGTACCCTCACACACTAGGCTTTGGTGGCTACGTGAAGAAAATACTGCATGGGATAGGCGCGAACAAGAGCTAACCCTCAAGGGTGTTACTCCTGCGACGGCCGAGTTCACTGCACGATCAAAGCACTAGTTGCTTGGGAGGGGGGCTTCTGTCTCAGAAGATGGCAGCTTGAGCTTCAGGAGCAATAGAGCCGGAGGTGTCGCAGAAAATATCGATGCTCACGTGGAGTCTTCCCAAGGGCTTTTCGAGCCACGAAGGAGAATGATGAGTCGATTGTTGCCACTGGGTAACGAGGAGCATCTGGCGCACCCGAGGAGTTGGTTTGGTGCCGTGGAAAGAAGGCTTCCCGGTGACGCGACGGAGTACAAGCGCCAAAAGAATAAGAGAAGATGAACCGCAAAGTCAAATACAAGATCTTTGTGGCAAGAGCGTTAGAGGAAGAGAGAGAGTGGATCAAGTTGTGGAGCAAGCGAGACTGAAGCTCGAGCTCACGACCGCCACTCGATGATGACCCTCGAACCTCGACCACGGTGTTCTTAAGAGCTGCTTAGCGTCCGCAACGATTCCGGAGAGCATCGACTCCATTTTCCGATGGATGACATCACGAACCGACACCGTGCAAGCTGCATTTGTCCGCACATGGCATTACCATCAAGGTGGCTGATGGCAGGGCTTGGCCATGCGCCTCCTCGCAGTTCTCGCAGACTGCCACCCAATACCGCTGGGATTCGCCAGGGTCGAAGTAGACAGTGTAGTCCGACAATATCGCAAAATGGAGGCAGAGATTCCTGGCGAGGACGGAAAAAACAAACTTGGAGAAAACGTGCATGGCTTCCTCGCGTGGCGCAAGAGCTTGATTATGTTCGGCTCGGACGATGAGGCCGACAACGACGACGACGACGATGAGCCGCACTCTACACACGCAAACCTGTCGCCTACGAAAAGTGCAACTCCTCCGCCGGCACCATCCAGAAAAGGTCCAACTCCTCCGCCGGCACCAGCCAGGAAAAGTCCAACTCCTCCGCCGGCACCATCCAGAAAAAGTCCAACTCCTCCTCCGGCACCAGCCAGGAAAAGTCCAACTCCTCAGCCGGCACATAAGAAGAATCGAACATCAGCACCATCTCGAAGTCCGTGATCGTCTTGTACCAAATCTCGGTCATCTGTGAAGGCAAAGACCTCTCGAAGAAATTACCGGCCGATATGACTGAAGAAGAACGCAAAGAGCAAACGAAGGCCGAGGTAACATCTCACTTCCAAAAGGTGCCATCACCCGAGAAGACTAAAGTCGATGCTAATGCGCAGGAGTTTTTCTTGAGTATGGCAAAAGCCAAAGAGACAGGGCGGGCTTCTGAACCTTCGGAAATGTCGGACTACGAGCGCATCTCCAGAAAGCAAAACTTGAAGATGGCTAGTGCTGAGGCGTCGATGTCGCAAGCTCAAAAAGATGCTGCTGAACAACGTCGTAATTACGAGCTAGGTCTAACCTGGAAGTACTTTTTGGGGCAACCGCTGGCTCCCCCAGAAGATTTAGAGAACCTAACAACAAAATTGCGGCGCGTCCATCAGTATTACATGCAGAAGTGCCAAGCGGGTATGTGGGCGGTCCCAGTGAAATACAAAGATTTGGATTTTCACAATGGGGATGGCATGTTCTGGTTAGAGTTCTGCGAATTGTATATGTTGTACCGGCCAGATGTTCTGGACGCGTCACTGGTCAGACTGTGGACTTTGTAAGTCTCTATTTATATTATTGTATATTGTATGTCTAACTTCTTTTTTATATATGCAGAATGGAGATACATATGTGTAGAAGAAATAAGGATGAAGCTTTAGGATTTCTCGATCCGGGGCTTGTCAACGAGACACTCGTCCGTGATAACCCAAAGTTTGTTGAAGAATATATATCTAAGACTTTCTTCAAGCTGAAAAACAAAACCTTCGTACTTTTACCCTATAACTTTCAGTACGTATTACCCTACTTCTAATATTGTTTTACTATTTTTGCGTGACACGGTGTGGGACTAATAGGCTATGTTAACATATACGTCTAGTTATCACTGGGTCCTCCTCGTCATCGAGTTAGAAGCTAGCAGGGTTTTTGTCTTGGACTCGATGAGAAAAGCACTTGATGAGTATGAACATAATTTTTGGAAGATGATGAGCAGTAAACTCGATCGTTGCGTTATTGCTCTAGTAATATTTTATTCTATTGTATTTAAGGTTAATTAATTACTATTTAAAATCATTCACAGCGCATTCACGGTATTGCAAGAAAGGTGGTCCGCATCTTCCCTTGTGAAAATTTTCAAAATAATAACAGACTTTCCATGCATGAGACAGGACCCGGAAATAGTTTATCGCATACTACGTATGTACAAATTTACATGCAATTGTCACGAAGAGTGTCGGCTATAACGGCTATGGTATATAATTACACATTCATGCCTACTTTTCTTTCATTTAACATGTATCATCATTAATTAAATTTATCTTTTCTTCAATAACAGCTCCAAGATGAGAACCAATCGATTCTTCGCCAAAAGAAATTTTAGCAATTCAAGAGCATATCATTGGATTCATTGATTTAACACTCGAGCAGTCATCGATCCAAAGGGCGAGTTCCACGACATTTACGACCTCGATCCAAAGTGAACGAGATGTACTCACACTACATTTTTGAACAGACTATTGTAAAAACTAAACATTGTGATGCTTTAATATATTTTAATTATGATCTAACGACGCTTTATATACTATATATTTGAAGGCAACATATCATGTGCACACAGGCCTTCCCGTGTACACATCGTGCACACCAACTAATAAAAGTCACGAAAACTCTGAAAAAATTTGTAGATGTACTTCATAGATTACTCTACCTATGTATAAAATTGCAGGGTTTTTTTGTAAGTCCTAATATGCATTGAATTTGAACCTGCAATTTTATACATAGGTAGAGTAATCTATGAAGTACATCTACAAATTTTTTCAGAATTCGGTTGTCACTGCCGGTTCGTCCAGGAACCGGCAGTGATATACACAGATCACTGTCGGTTCTTCGTATAAGCCGGCAGAGATATACATATATCACTGCCGGATTCTATTTTGAACCGGCAGAGATAGTCGAGTATCACTGCCGGATTCTAGTGTAAACCGGCAGAGATAGTCGAATATCACTGCCGGTTGTATAACGAACCGGCAGTGATATCTATTATCACTGCCGGTTCCTATGCCAGCAGTGATAACCCCGAGTATCACTGCCGGAGCCCATAACCGGCAGTAATGGCGTGAACGAACCGGCAGTGATGACCTATTCTGTAGTAGTGCAGGTAAATTCGTACTCTGCCGCAAACCAAACAGCTCCTCAAAAGAATGTCAAGGTGGCGCGCTGCCTGGCTGCCTTGCTTTCGTTGCAAGCGTCGCCCGGTCGTTCTCGCTCGAACACTCCACGGCGCCGGGTGTGCGCTGCATGCGTAGACGGGTGCGTGCAGCGTGCGTTAAGATGGGCAAGTTCCAATCCGATAGCGTGGGTAGGAACCTGGTGGGTGGCCTCTCCCGTCCCGGCCCTGGCCATGTCCTTTTATTGCTCATCGTATTAATATCAAGATGGGCGATGCGCATTATGGTACACGGTTGGCTGGCAAACCTAGAGATGGCAATGGCCTTATTTTCTATTTTTCGCTGAATAATTCCTCTGTTAAGGGGCAATGATAGAGTTTTTCTTTTCGCGGGACTATTAACACTACTACAGAAATATACATCATAATCGGTTTTGAGCCATGCACGCTTTAGCTTCAGTGACAGTGATCCTAATCTATTCTCCACTATCTCTGAATAGGTAGCCTGGCCTGACTGAACGTGCATGACTCCACTAGTCGTCTCCATTCTAAATCTGTGACGCTATCTGCGTATCATAGCGTAAACTTCCACATCCACACTCCTCTCATCCTGAACCTACTAGTGGTCTGCCTTCAAGGATAGGCATCCTTTGCTACCAGCCATTGCTATAATGCTTTTCTGGAATTCTGCTTAATTCGACCCACTTAAGGTGATCTAAGATTTAAGTTGAATTTTGTGTGTTGCTATCCAAACCACTACTAATCGCCAAATCCTACTTTGATCTATAACCCACCCTCTTAACTGCATTTGACTACGCTCACCAATGTTCCATCAGACGGTTCCTTAGCTATATTCCATTACAGGGCTTCCCATCAATGTATTGTTTTGACCAATTGGGCCCCCCATTCTACGCATCAGAGTTCCGTAGCTAAAATCTTAGTGCCCTTCTGAAACATTTTAGTTCCGATCAAGTCAGTGAATATATTCTTTTACTTCTTCCTTAATTAGAAAATTCCTTTTTCTCCCTTTCCCAAAAACCCCTTTAAAAAAGGGGAAAACCTAAACTTGAAAAACTAATTTTTTTTAATTAAAATTCTTTGGGGGCTCTTTTTCCCAATTCCTTTCCCCCCAACGGAATGTGCCCCAAATTAAATTTTCCCCTTGGCGAGAAAAAAATAAGGTTAAAAAATTTTTATTCCCAAAACCCTTTGGATTTGGGGCCTAAAAATTTCCAAACCCAAATCCTTTAATTCCTTCTTCCCCCTTTCTTTTTCCCAAAGGCCAAATTTTCCCTTTCATTTCCCCCCAAAAACAGGGTTGGGTTTTCTTTTAACCCGGGGCCCAAGCCCCAAAATAGGGGTTAAAATTTTTGAGGGGGAAAAAGGGGCCCACAAAAATAAAAAGCCTTTTATCCTCCCCGGGTTAAATTTTCCAAAAGATAAAGCCATAAATAAAGGGTCGTGTCATTTGTGCTAGAGCAAAACTAGAAAGCAAGCAAAGCGTTTGAACGCACCTCAACATACGCATCAATACTCCTCCTGAGCGAAGAGTCGACGCGGGCGATCGACTCTCCCCACGGTGACCCCGCGTATCTGCACGGGCGTGCTGATGCAGATCCCGCAGGCCTGGCTGAACTCAAGGACCTGGACCGCGTAGTACTTGCGGAACCGTGAGCGCAGCTGGAACCCTCGGAGCCAGGCCAGCGCGAGCGTCAGCAGCGCCGCCCCAGAGACCATGAAGAGGCCCACGCCACCCTCCCACACGCTGCGCTTGCCGAATCCGTAATCCCCCAGGGGCCATAAACGACATGTGTGGTGTCCTTCCTCCTTGGTCAGCAGGATCCACGCGTGCGTGCTGCTGGATTGGTTGGTTCTACCACACGCGCATCCTCCTACAAAGCCAACAAGAAGTAGCTCTACCAATTGGATTACCAGGAGAGCGAATCGACGAATGCGCCGAGTTGGTGGAAGAATTGCAGGCGAGAAGAAAATTAAATAAGAGAGATTGGGGAAAAGAAAGAGGAGATGCACCAGTAGAGATTGAATCCGCCTCTTAAAAAGGTAGGAGAGGAGGATTGGATTGGGAGATGGGAGGGAATTGGGTACTGGCGTCGCCACCAAGAAGCGTCGTGAACGTGCGCCACCCCAACATCACCAGGCTTGTGGGCGTCGGCGGAGGAGGCCGACGAGGACGGGGACGAGGGGAGCTCGGGGGAGGGCTGCGCCGGTTGGGGGAGGTGGGTGGGGGAGCTCGGTGGGGGAGGCGCGCGCTCAAACCCTAGCTAGACGGCGAAAGAAATGAGAGCAGACGTCGGGATTGGATGATGTAGCGGTCGGGTAGCTTCGATGTCGGTTTTGATGAGAAACCGACACAATTTAAGGTACTAATCGTGTCGGTTTATAATAAGAACCGAGTCACCGACAGCACTTTAGAATCTGTGTTATTTTCGCAAAGAACCGATAGCACTTATATATGACTTATTATGTCGGTTTTTACGCTAGACTGACACAAGGTCATTCTTACGAGAGTTTCAACTGAATTTTATTCTCATTAAATGATATGACATATCATTATATTTGGTGATATGGCAAGATAATTATGAAAAGAGAGATAGAGAGAGTTTCATGGGAGATGAGAGAGTTTCATCTAGATGAAACCTTTAATACACGGTTACCTAAACAAAAGCTGATGTAGCACTCTTGGAAACTAGGAAATGAAATTATGCACTGAGAATGGCCTAAGGGCATGTACAACAGTAATTAATGAGTCGTCTGCAAGTTGTCACGTAATCTTTATCATCCTATGTGGCATAGAATTAATGAGGAGAGAAACGCTTGCCGTCTCTTCGCGAGAGGACGGCAATGGCCCGTGCTCCGATGTAAAACGACGGCTCCGTCGCCCGTTGTAGGAAAGAAGCCGTCTATATACTCATACTTGATCACGGTAATTTATGGGCCCATGCATAAAATAATTAGTTTATAGACTGCCTGATAGACAAGCCATTGTATAAGTTGTCTGTTTTGTTGTCTTTATGCGACATGGCATACACTTACAGACAACAGCTGTCTAGACTGTTGTACATGCCCTAAGTATAGTATTTGTACCGGTTCCAGTTAAGAACCGACACAATTAATTTCTATATCCATATTGGCATAGCTAATAAACACAATTAATTAATTAAGTGTAGTATTGCTACTAACGTGAATCAAAACCTTGTACACAAATTATCGACATGGCTATTAGACACAAGCACACTACGTACCTCGGTTGTTTAAGAAGAACTTTTACGTAAATATTAAAATCCGAATCTTATTTCCAGCTCCAACAGAGGGACCAAACCTTGTACACAAATTATCGACATCGGCAGATGATGCTGAGAATGCGGATACATGCTTGTTCATCTTTTTCGGTTGAATATCAGGAATCTCCATAAGAAGTAAACTTGTACTGATTTTGCGTGGGCGGGGAGGGGTAGCGGTACCGAGCTCGTCGATCGGTGCCGTCGAGACAGTCGCAGAAGTCGTCGTTGAGTTGATCCCTGGTGAACTGGCCTGATTCGATCTTGCACATGATCACACCACCCCTGTAGTACGTTTCATCACAATCGGTGAAGTGATAGTGATGAGGGAGCCGATTATGATGACAGTGTGTCATTACTATTGCTTCTTATAAAGAATCAATTGTGATAGCACCTTCATCACTATCGTTTCTTATAAAGAACCGATTATGATGAAGGGGACGTGCAATCTCATTTACCCACCCTCAGTGGCGGAGCCAGAAATTTCTAAAGGAGGGGGCCTAAAAATGAAGTGAACATTTACTAATGATTGATTTATTGATATTCAAAGTTTAATATATAGTAAGTACGATATGTAACACTTGTAGCTTGCAAGGATTTAGGGAACATACCACTTAATACAGTAAGTACAATATATAAACGCTTTTGAAGGTACAACTGCAGCTTAAGAATTGGACTCTTGTATGATCTCACCGATATTAACCCTGTACATTCTATATGAGACTTCTTTAAACAGAGGATACATATACCTACATATCTACATACCCATACTATCTATTTGTAGCCTTAAATTCTAATGCAAATATAAACCAGTCTAAATGTTCTTAAATTAGCCTACTTATATTCCCTTACACTAGCAAATATTGTAAACTAGGTTCTTTAATATGAGAAATGGAGCAAAAATATATGTTAGGAGACATTCTTCTTGGTTATCCTTGTGATTTGTTGGAACACATCGATTCAGTGCTGTTTTATAGTCCGCTCTGATCATCACAGCCATTAGGTAATTAATTAATTACTAATCTGAGTTAGTCAACCATCCTTATAAGCAAATGCCGACTGGGGGGGCCCAGGCCCCATTACGCCCCCCCGTTGGCTCCGCCAATGCCCACCCTCCCCCAAAAACGTCACATATCATAGAAATATATTATAGGCGAAATATTTGGTGGAAACCACCTATTTTATGAAAACTCCGTGAAAACCACTCGTAGAAGTTTTGAAAAATTCTCAAAAAATTACCATATGTAGGGGATGTGAACTTCTACAATCTTGCAAAATTTGAAGATGAAGCATTGTCGGCGTATTCCGCTTTGCAGCCGCGATCTCTGAGACCGGGTTTGGTTAGGAAGGAGGCGTCTTCGGTGGCTAATCCTAGCGAGAAACCTAGAGACCCCTTGGCGAACCTTAGCGTCTCTGAACTATGGCGGCACAAAGTTTTACCCGAGTTGAGGCCCCTTTGCTTGGTAATAGCCTTACTTCTGCTAGATTGCTTTCAAGAGTGTTTTGAGCCAGTGCGATACAAAGCTTGGGAATTACAGTTCTCCTTGGGCTCTCTTGCTATATTCTTCTTTGGTTGTCTTGACCTCTAGCTAATCTGCCCTTTTCCCCATGCACGAGGCCCTTACATAGGCAGGCTAGCAGGAGTAGGTGAAAGGGGTCATCTATTTGATCCATACACATTATCGCCTTCTGTCTTGTCCCATTCCTCGGCCTCATTAAATCCGGCGCATGGCCCCCGGTCCGCCCGCGATGTGACCCTTTCTGCGAGGTTGGTGAGGCGTCGGAGGAATGGGGTTATAGCGAAATCCTTGCAGCGAGCAGTCGACATTGCTGTCCTATAGCTCGAAGCGATGCAGCGGGGAAAGCCTTGAGGTGAAGTCACCTCGCTCCACCTTTTGCCTTGCGGCGGCGAAGCGGCGTGTTCGCCCACTGTTCGCCCGGCGCCCACGTGGATCTGGCGCGGGCGCCCGTGGGCAACGCCTGGCCGTGGCGTGTCGCCGCCGGTGCGGCCGCCAGCGTGGTAGGCGGGCCGGCGGCAGCGTCTTCGCCCACTGCTCGCCGGCGCCCGTGGACCGATGCTGGCGGCGGGCGTGATCGCCGCCCGTTGCGAGCCGCCACTCGGTGGCCGGGCGGCGAGCGTGCTCGCCCACCTTTCGCCGGCGCCCGTGGACCGGCGCTGGCCGTGGGCGTGATTCTACCGTGCGAGCCACCGCGGTGGCGCCGGGCGGCGGCGTCTTCGCCCACCTACTCGCCGGCGCCCGTGGACCAACGCTGGCGGCGGGCGTGATCGCCCGCCCGTTGCGAACCGCCACATGGATTGTACCTTTATGCGGTGGAGAGGTACCCTAGCGTGTATCTGTTGTGGTAGCCGGGCCTGCCTAGGCTTGAGCCTAAGACTCCTTTTAGAACCTTCATTTAATGCACTTAATGCTTAGCGTGCTCTTAGGCGAGCCACTACTCATGAGGATCTGGCCGCCGGTTCCGCGCATATCTGCCGTTTTCCTTGGGACTCGAAAGCGGCGCATAATTCGCCCTTCGTGAACCACCGTCGTGAGAGCATATATAGATGCATCATGTCGGCGGTTCCATATACATTTTCTTGCGCACTTTGCTTTCTTGTTCTTCGCCTCTTTTTCCCAAAGCTCTTTGTCTTCTTGATCCACCATGGTGAACCCCATCCCGGCCTCCACCATTAGCGCCACCGCCGTGGCGAATAGGGATAATTCTTGCCGGAAGGCACCTTCCAAATACCGGCCAGGGGACGCCACGCCGTGTGTCTCTCCGGCGAGATAAATCACGCACACATAGGCCATGATGGCGGGCCTTCTTCCTCCCTTTTCGAGTTTTTCTCTCGTCCTCCACTTCTCTGAAATCCATCATCTTCATCTCACCCCCAACTCTATCATCTTCCTCGCCATCTTCGCACACCTCGTGAAATGTTCATGGGGGTGATCGAACCTTCCTCTCTTCCGCGAGTTCTTCATTCTGCGCGCCTGCAGCAGCAGCAGTAGTGGGGAGTTGCTATTTCCGCCGGGGCCAGGATGGCCTCCGCTACATTCCCTTCAACCTGAGTCAAGCCCCAGAGGGCATGGCGCGCGGCCCGGCTGTACATCGAGGATAGCAATGGAATCGGCATACAGGGGTGCCAGCCGGACAGCGCTGCGCCTTCGAAGCCCAGGCTTCGCCCGGTCGAAGAGGCAGCGAGCTCCGCAATGGCGGCCGCGCCAGCGGATGCGGGGCGCTTGATGAACGCAGGCTGGTAGCGAACTACGGCGGAGATCGGCCCTCTTCGCCGTAGCGTCCGGCCTTCATAGCGATACAGGCGATAACGACACAGCGCCGCGTGGCACGGGCGTAAGTCCTTGTCTTCTTCTAGTTTCCTTCGCACATTTTTTCCTGCGGCTTCCTACCAACGACCGCCATCTTTTTCCCTTTCTTGCGGCGGCGAGGCAACCGAGCCAAACTGGGCGGTGGCTTGCAGCGTCGTTGCCCGGTCCCCAGCCCACGCCTTTCGGCGGAGGCCCGGCGCTTCGCCGACTGGAAACCGCAGGCGCCTGCGGGTTGTCGAGCTACTCGCCGATGGACTCCACGGGGCGGCCGTGATCCGCCTCGCGGCCGCAGTGTCGAGGGCGTGCATGTCGCCGGCGATCGGGCATGAGTGCGCGGCCACCACGCCCGACACCGCAGGCTCGGACCCTAGAGGGCAGACCCACGGACAAAACACGCCACGCCCGGCTCGGCCGTGGCGGTACCCTCAAGGGGCAGAGGCACAGGCGCCCGCCGCGACTTCACCTCGGCGCCGCCGCCCGCGGCACCGGCTCGGAGCCTTCGCCCAGTGCACCTTTTCCTCGGCGCCCGGCAATGGCGGCGCCGACAACCTGGCGCGGGAGCCCGGCCCTTTGCTCGGGAGGTGGCCTCACGCTCCGCCGGCGGCTGCAACAGGCGCCACCAAGGCGGCCCTCGGAGGCAGCGCCAAGGGTGCCAACACCTCCGGTGTCCGCAAGGCAGCGGAGCCTCTGCGGCGCCTCCACGCCCGCCGCGGGGCAGAGACACTCCGGCACCGGCGCCCGGAGGTCTCGCCCTCGCGCCGCCACCGCCCGCCCGGCCCGCGCCGTCGAACTCTTCACTCGGAGTAAGCGACATCGCGCGGCACTAGGCACCGTTCTTGCCGCCGCCTCGAGGCATGGTGCCCGAGCAGCCCAATGACTTGCCTCGGTGGCGAGCTGGGCGCGGGAAGCGGAGAGGCGGCGGCAGGCTGGGCGAGAGAAACCAACAACGACCGCAATCGGCGTGGCAGAGCAGGCGGAACAGGCGGAAGGGCGGCGGCGAAGAACCTCGGAACAGAATCGCCAGGCTGGCGCAACCTACATGATCATCTTTGAAAAGCGTTCAGCGCACCAAGAGGTGCACAGAACCCTTAGGCGTGATCTTGAGCAGCGCCCTGGAGGACTCGGCTTTTCAATTTGCTCCGCGACCAACCGGGCAGCGGGCGCTCTGAGACTCCTGCCGCCCTAAGCCGCTTCGCTCCACCACGGAAGGGCGTCGGTCGTGATCATAGCCGCAACACGCGGCGCTTTCTGCGCCCGGCAGCGCCGCCTTGATCCCATGGCGGTGGTGACGGTCGGTGTCGAGAACAGCGAAGCGGCGGCTCGGCGGAGGCAGTGCCTTGTTGGGCTGAACACGTGGTTTGGGATCTTTGTAGGTGGAAGCGGCCGGTCATGGGCGTCTCCACCCCTCTGGTTGTCGAAGGTGGCGCCCGACGATGAACTTGACTTGGCGGGGCGAGAGTGAGCGAGGCGGCTTTTCTTGTTTCTTCTCTTTCTTTCTTTTTGTTTGCACGCCGATGAACTTGCGCCTAGAAAAAACTTTGGAATGATTTGCTTGTTAGATGGCGCCATTCGACTTAGGCAAAAGCGCTTTTAAGCAGCTTAAATTAGGCGGCGTTTACGAGTCTGCCAAATGATTTTATGTGCTGTTGTGATGTAAGCATAGATTCGCGGACCACATAAGCGTGGCGAAAAAATGGCCTTAAGCGAACAAGGAGCGAAGGACCTGATAAGGCCCTAGCGTCAAGTTTACTGCGAGATTATCGCAAATTTGACCTTCCGGAACTTAGACCCGATATTGCGAGAATGCACCACGGCGTAGCGTGGCGAGGCAACAAGTTTTGGAAGTGCCCTTAGGCAGCAACACTCAGCGGAGGCGACCGGCGGTGCCGCGAAACCAACCGAAGCGTCTGAGCCGTGCGAGGCGTGATGCCCGCGACACTCCGATAACTTCGGCCTCGCGAGACGTTAACACTTTAGCACATCTTCTTCTTTTATCATAGGGGCATTTGGTTTCCAACATTTGCGACAATCCGCGTAGCTTGACCCATCTTAGGATCGATCGTGAAATGGCCAAAAATCACGGTATAGGCGCTTATCTTGTTTTATATGCGCGGGATAAGGAACGGGAATGCGGCGGCTTTCGGGGCATTGGTGAGCGACCCCCAAACCCAGCCTGGTGACGACCTTCGGCGTAGGCGGCGACCGTGGCAGGCGCTTGACGAACACTTTGGGTATTGGGCGGCGGCTTGAGAACAGGCGGCGACCCCCAACCATTGGGCGACCGACCTTCGGCCGGCCGAGGCGGCCGGCAGCTGGCGTGACGGCGAACACTTTGGCGGCGACTTGAGAACCTTGGCGGCAGACCCCCAAGCCCATTGGGCGACCGACCTTCTGGCCGAGGCGGCCGTGCCCAGGCCCAGGCGAACACCTTCAGGCGGGCGGCGACAGCAGAACCAGGCGGCGACCCCAAGCCCAGGCGACCGGCCTAGATCTGAGGGCTTTTCGTGAAAGTAAGTCAACATTTTTATGCTTACCACATGCGCCTGGGGCGACTCTAGGAAGGTGAGTAAACACACGGAAGGGCATACACAAGGTAGGCCCAGAACATTCTAAGTCGGACATGAAGTGTCTGGCTCGCCTTGTTTGGATTCTAAGTCCTTGTGAGCTGCCGGAAACCGAACCAGTGGTGCTATGTACCAAGCGGCGAGTTTTACAGGGGTGGCATCGGTAAGCGGTGCTCATGGTGGCGACCGGTGGTGCTTGAGAAACCAACCCGAGGTGTCGAGCAGCGTCGAGCACCGTACCTTCGCCCCGATCGCCGGGCTAAGTGTACATAGACACGAAGATCGCCATGGATTTCACGAAGGAATTAGCAAGCGCCAGAACCGACAACATACATCGCATAATTGCCACTCGAAGCACAACTAAGAGGAATAATAATAATGGAGAAGCAAAAAGCTTTACGGGCAGACCTTCTTGATCACCGGCTGACGCCGACCCGGTAGGAAGAGGGCGTACCTCGAGGTGATTGGAACAAAGCTTTGGTACTCTAATTCGCCGAGGATAGAACTTCCATAACAAGTCTATGTTGTAGGAGTTCGTCGACTCTTCACCGTCTCGGTGTGCCGGACCGCCCGGGTCGAGATCTGAGACCACCTTGAAGGACCCTCCCATCGGAGACAATTTATACAACCCGGCATGCGTCTGAATCTGCGCAAGACCAGGTCGCCTGCCGATCTTCTCTCGGAGACCGGGTGGCGTGGTACCGCTGAGCTCTGCTGGTAGCGGGCGGCGGAGGCGGCGACGATCCGCACCTCCTCGGAAGGTTGACATCTTCTCGCGGGAGATCCTCTTGGTCTTCTTCGTTGAACACCGAGCAGCGGGGAACGGCGGCGGCTTCGGAGGGAGGGCGACCTACGCCCGTATACGGGAAGAAAAGCGTCTCGCCCGTTGCGGCTTAGTGCGGTGCGGGCGACCCCACGGCCGCGGCGGGGAGCTCTTCCGTCCACAGCGCCCCTCTTGTGAAGCCGATCAAAGCGCTCTTGTCTTGAGGCCCTTGATTACCGGCGCATTGGCGCTCCGCAACCATTGCTCATGGGATGGGCCCGCAGCGAAACATACCTTGGTGCCCATTTCCTCCGAAATTCGAAAAGCGTATTTGGTGGCGGGTGCCGTTGCCGGTGATGATGCGATTGGCGACTCCAGCGGGTGAAGATCCGCACATGAACTTAACGGCGGCGGCGTGATGCTTTGCCTGCGCCTCGGCCCGACCCACTTGGTGAACTTATCGATGGCGACAAAGAGGTGGGTGAAGCCCCCGTGGCCAGCCGAGAGCGGACCCGGGATATCCGGCCCTCGGACGCGAGCGGCGGGAGAGTGGGATGGTTTGCGAGCTTGGGCTGGTCGGTGGGTTTACTGGCGAAGCCCGACAAGCCGCGCGTCCTCACCGGCTTCGCAAGCATCACGGAGGCGGTAGGCCAATAAAATCCTTGGCGAACGCCTTGCCGACTAGAGTTGGCGGACATATGGCTCCGCTTTGCGCCTCCATGGATATCGAGCGGTGCTCCCTCTTCAGTGATGCGCCGGTAGAACTCCGTTTACGATCTGGCGATATAGGTCCCCACCTACAGTATAGCACTTGGCCTTCGTGCAATCTTCTCGGTGAGGCATCATCGTCGGGATCACTTGGTCGCGGGAAGGCGGGATAGGGTCCATCCATCGATCTTCTGCCCAAGGGTGGCGACCACTCGGTGCTCGCTTTGGGTACTCATTGGGCGAGCTTTTCCCTGGTGCTTGCCTCGGCGGCACCCGCATCTTCCTCCCGGACACAGGGAAATTTGAACCTGTTGCCCTCCCTCCTGAATTGGAGGCCGTGGCAGTGGCACCGCCTTCCCACTGGCCGGAGGCGCGGCGACCTTGCCGTCGTCCCCACAGAGCAGGGGCGCGGCAATGACACCATCATCCCACAGATCGTGGGCTGCGATGGGCGGTCGCGGTAGTCTTTCTTGAACCCGGCCGGAGCAGGAGGCCTTTGAGGATGCTGGTGGGACAAACCGTCCGCAAGGTGATTGTCACGCCGAGGACATGAGTATACCCAGACCTTCAAAATGGCGCTCCATTCTTGGGACCTCTGCGAGTGCGCCGCCATGGTGGGGTCGGAACATTGGAACTCCTTCGTGCTTGATTAATGACCGGCGAGTCTCCCTTGACTTGAGGCGCTGATGCCCAATCTTGAAGCGATCGCGACCTGCCCGTGAGACCTTCATATTCACAATGTTGTTGGTGGCCTTGAATTCGAGGCGACCACGTCTTGGAGGTATCACCGATCGGGAGATCGGGACAACCCGGCCAGCGCCTTCGGCTGAAGGATCCATCAAGAATAGCGTTAGGGAAGGCACGGGTGCTTCTTCGGCCGAGTGGCGAGAGTCCACTCGGCGGCGAACTCCGCCAACTTTTGACTCTTGATAGCGGTGCGGGGCACGAATTTGATGTTGAATTCCCGGCTCCGCGACCATTTAGCGATCTGGCGACCTTGGCTTCCGCGATTGTGGAGGATTTCCCGCAAGGGGTAGGCGTGGCGGCGGTGATTTCGCCCACGAAAATAGTGCGCGATTTTACGGGCGCAACCAAGACCGCATCTGACATCTTACGAGCACGAGGATCTGGAGTTTCTACTTCATGCAATACCTTCTTGATGTAGTAAACCGGCTACGGGCCTTTCCTCTCGCGACCAACAACTGCGCTTACCACCTCGGTGGCGGCGATATATAAACAAAGGCTCACCGTGGCAGAAACCGGCAGGGGAGAGGAAATCTTGCCAGGTCTTCAAATGCCTTGAGCTTCCTCTGTCCATTCAAAATGGTTAGCCTTCTTTAACAACTTGAGCAGAGGCGAGGCCGCTCTCCCAAGCGGGCAATGAATCGCCCAGGAGGCAGGCGACCGGCCGAGCCTTGAACTTGCTTGAGTCGCCTTGGCGGCTTCATGTGCTCGATGGCGCTATCTTGTCGAGATTGGCCTCGATGCCCGGTGGACACCGAAACCCGGCAACAACTTGGGAGGGCACACCGAACACGCATTTTTACGGGTTGAGCTTGAGCAATTCTTAGGAGGTTAGCAAAGGTCTCCTCCGGTCTTGGATCAGTTCTTCATTCTTTTAATCTTCACTACCAAGTCATCAACGTATACCTCAAGATTGCGCCCTATCGAGGCGGAAGGTAATATGCATGTTGATAAGTAGAACCGGCATTCTTTAAACCAAAAGCCATCCTTACATAACAATATCGCCGTTGGGGTTACAAAAGATCTTTCTTCATCTTCAAGCGCCATGCTAATCTGGTGGTACCAGTCTGCAGCGTCCGAGAAGCCTGACGATTCGCACCGGTAGTGGAGTCAACAATGAGATCGACCCGGCGAGGATATGGATCGCCAGGCGAGCCTTGTTGAGGTCGGTGAAGTCGACACATCGCCACCTCCGTTGAGCTCGGTGCGGTAGTTGTCCCTCCCCCAAAGGTGGCGGGAGGGCGCACGCAAAGAAACATACCGGCTCTGGAGCTACCCGAAGAAGAAGCGGGCCGCAGATCCGATCGCGGGATCTGGAGTGCCAGAATCTTGAGGATGACGGAGGTTGATAGAACTTCCTCGCCCGTCCACGACCGCAGCTTAGCCGCACATTCGAAACGATGGGCGACACCACGGTGGGAGGTATCGATCCTAAGCGCCCTTGGGATGGTCGGCTGTTGAAGGTGGCGCTTGCTCGAGACCACTTGACATCCGACCCGACCCGAGCTCGTCGCGGTGGCGCGAACCTCCCTCTTACGCCGCTTATGGCGGCGTTGGAGGGAAGGTGGAGGATCCACCATGGATGTAAACCACCGCGTGATCGGCTTTCTTTGGGCGGCGGCGAAGGCTGGATCTTCATCTTGATCATCGCCGGGCGGCGTTCCTTGAGCCGTTTTCCACCATCTTGTCCACGACCAGCGGTTGTCCGGTCATGGGTGTTGGTGCGGTGGATAGAACAATCGGCTCGCCCTCCTTTTGCTTTTGGCGGTCGTCCTTGCGGCCATGGCGATCCTCGCTACCGATCCGGCGGCAAATCACGCTGTCACGGCGATCATCTCGCCGGTCACGGCGGTTGCGCTTCTTCGGCGCAGGGTCTTCCTCCTCGTCGCGCTCGTCGCGCTCGGCGGCCAAGACCTGCCTGGTCTCGCCCGCCTCGCGCTTCCGCGCCTTCTTGCTTGAGCGGCCGGAACCCTTCGAGGTCCCGGCCTCATCCTTGCCATGGCCACCCTTGGGGCGGTAGCGCCCCCTTGCTTCGCGGCCGCGCACACTTATGTGCGAGGGAAAAGCTTCGGAGGTGGGCGATGGTGCGGTGGCCATCTTCTCCTTCATTTCTGATCGCGCCGCCCCTCCGGCGATGGCGACCGATTGTTGAAATGTGGGGATTGTGTTGCGGCGATGGCGAACCGCCCGAATGAAGTCGTGGCGACTCCCCTTCTCTTGCTCCAGGCGTGAAGGTCGTCCTCCGCGGGCTGCGCAAAGAGCCACAGAAGTTGGCGGCGAAGAGTCGCTAACTTTCCCCACGAGTGTATCGACCCTCGGGGAGATTCGGCGACGAGAGCAGGCGAGCCGTCAAAAGCTGATGGGAGGTAGTTAGCCATGACCTTTTGAGATCCGCCACGGTGCCGCACCATCGTCGTGTAGATCTGGAGGAACTCCTCCGGGTTGGTGGTGCCATCATATTTTTCTCTGGCCGGCGGAACTGTCGACCATGTCACAGCGCAGCCGCCGGGAAAACACGCACCCGGCGCCGTAGAGAGCGAGCGGTGGTCGGAGGCCGGTCCGGAGACGCGCATGGGGCCTTGAGGCCGGCTCTTTAAGTCGGAGAGTTAACCTCCTCCTTATCCGAGAATGAGAGCCCCGCGGGGCTCTCATTGTCGGTGCCACCTTATCGTGGCGGCGCTCTTGGTCGAGATGGCGCGGCGAGCGACGCGAAGATCATCACCGCTGCGGCGCTCTCGTCGAGATGAGAGCGAAGGTCCTACAGTTCGCGAGCGGGGCCGGATTATCGGCGTCCTTACCTTGACCCTGGCCCCCGGCGGGCCCTTGTTGTTAGGCGGCTCGAGGCTGAGCGCGCATGCGCTATAAGCGCCGAGTCTGTTGGGTGCTGGTGGCGAAACCCTACCGGAGTTGGGCGCATCCACGAGGCAATGCTTGCAGACCACGGAGTGGCGGAGAATCCCGCGAACTCCCGGCGGATGGTCGAAGAACGCAGCGGCGTGCAAGTTACGGCGGGGTGGCGCCTCCATGGCCCGCTGCGGCGCACGGGCTGCTCCACGCTTCCGGGAAAGCGGCGGCGCCCGGCTGCGAGGCGGTACGGCGGCTCCTCGGCCGTGCGGCGGCCGGAGGCGCCTTGGTAAATCACTCGCCTCGCAACATTACGGTGCCTGAGAACCGCCATTTTCGATGTGCGAGCTTGCTTCCAAATCGCGACGCCGAAGTCGCGGGAGTTAGCGGAAACACCAACTAGTAGCCCCTACGGCGCGCCCTATCGGCGTATTCCGCTGACGAGCCCGTGATCTCTGAACCGGGTTTGGTTGGAAGGAGGCGTCTTCGCGGTAGCTAATCTGGCGAGAAACCTAGAGACCCCGCATGGCGAACCTTGGCGTCTCTGAACTATGGCGGCACAAGATTTTACCGAGTTGAGCCCCTTTGGCAGGTAATAGCCTTACTTCTGCTAGATTGCTTTCAAGAGTGTTTTGGTAGTGCGATACAAAGCTTGGGAATTACAGTTCTCCCTTGGGCTCTCTTGCTATATTCTTCTTTGGTTGTCTTGACCTCTAGCTGATCTGCTACTTTTCCCCATGCAGGAGGGCCCTTACATAGGCGAGGCTAAGGAGTAGGTGAAAGGGGGTCATCATCTTGATCCATACACATTTATCGCCTTCTGTCTGTCCCGTTCCTCGGCCTCATTAAATGCCGGCGCATGGCCGCCCGTCCGCCCGCGATGTGACCCTTTCGAACGAGGTTGGTGAGGCGTCGGAGGAATGGGGTTATGGCGAAATCCTTGCGTGAGCAGTGCGACCTTTGCTGTCCTATAGCTCGAAGCAGATGAGCAGCGGAGGAGCCGAGGTGAAGTCACCTCGCTCCACCTTTGCCTTCTTGGCGGCGAAGCGGCGTGTTCGCCCACTGTCGCGGGCGCCCGTGGATTCTGGCCGGGCGGCGGCGTCTTCGCCCATCTGCTCGCCGGGCGCCCGTGGGCCGACGCTGGCCGGCGGCCGTGATCGCCGCCCGATTGCCGAGCCGCCACGTAGCTGGGCGCGGCGGCGAAGCGGCGGCTTCGCCACTTGCTCGCCGGGCGCCCGTGGACCGGCGCTTGGCGGCGGGCGTGATCGCCGCCGTGCCGAACCGCCCGCGGTGGCGCCCGGCGGCGGCGTCTTCGCCCACACTTTCGCCGGGCGCCCGTGGACCGACGCTGGCGGCGGGCGTGATCGCCGCCCGTTGCGAGCCGCCCGCGGTAGCGCCAGGCGGCGAAGCGTGCTTCGCCCACCTGCCGCCGGGCGCCCGTGGACCAACGCGCTGGCCGCGGGCGTGATCGCCGCCGATTGCCGAGCCGCCCGCGGTGGCGCCGGCGGCGAGCGTCTTCGCCCACCGCTGCCCGGCGCCCGTGGGTAGCGCTGGCAGGCGGGCGTGATCGCCCGCCGGTGCGAGCCGCCACATGGATTGTACCTTTATGCGGTGGAGAGGGTACCCTAGCGTGTAATACGCTGACAAGCATGAATAGTATTTTTTCACTGTTTTGCACTATTCATTTTGCTGTTTGTCTTTTTCATATCTTTCAAATGCGATTGAGTTTCATCTTCAAATTTTGCAGGATTGTAGAAGTTCACCTCCCTTACATATGGTAATTTTTTGAGAATTTTTCAAAACTTCTACGAGTGGTTTTCACGGAGTTAATTTTCACGAAATGGGTGGTTTCCACCAAATATTGGTACTAATTTGTGCTTTGAATGATCGAATATGTGACTTGTGCTTGTTATTGGGTATGGAGACAGGGAACGGGGCGAAGTGACCCCGATGCTAGGTCTAAAGCTAGGGAATAGATTTTCCTCTTCTCATAAACATAGACGTTCCATCGCTCCCCACCGAAAACGTCCTCGACCAGTTCCTTTTCGTTACGGGACCCTTTCCTAAGCCTCCTCTCCTCCGGAAAGCTGTAGCGCTGCAATTTTCAATTACCACACCCCTATGCAGACCTTATGTTGCAAAGGAAAAGAAACCGCATGCTCCGGACTCCGGAGCTTGACACGATGGTTGTTGGTTTGATACTACCTACTACTATATATCGCATGTATGAAACTGAGAACTTTTGCACCCGGCCCTGGTCTTTTGAAGATAGTATAGCAATGTCCACCAGCCGGAGAATTCCCAACGTACGCCCGCCCTATGACTAGATGTTTCCTATTCAAACACATCGGCTGCGCGCCTTGAAGTGAACGTTTCACATCTCGACATGGTCAAATCGTGAATATTATAATTCATATATATAGAGAGACTGTGCACCAGGATTTCACATACGCGAATTTAAATCAAATTCAGATATATTATTCAAAAAATTTAGTTTTAGGTATATATCTATCCATAACGATTAAAATGAAACATGTGCATTTGAAAAAAGTGTACTCGAACTCAAAAATTTTAAATGAATTTAGATCACATGTTTTGCTATTTTATATATAAACCAGCACTACCCGTACTAGCTAGCTCGCTCTCTCTCATGAAAGACCGTGCAGAGCGCACTGCACGCCCGCCATTGCATCGCACGAACAGCTTAGGGGTTGTTTGGTTGTCTGGTTTCACGCGGTTAGACTCGTGAGAGCCAGGGAACCAGCGTTTGATTGCTTATCGTATCACGTGAGCCTGCACCCACGCATGCAAGATGGCTGTTTGGTTGCATGCGTGTGGTGCGGAGCTAGGCCAGCACGATATACAAATCACTTGCAGCCAGGCTCGTGGGAAACAAGCTCCATAGCAGTTTCTCCGGAGATAGGTTAGGACGGTGTAGACTTCAACGACCAGATTCGTACGAGACGACAAACCAACCAGCCCCTTGATTAGCTTCTTCCTTCTTGGGCTCGGCATGTCGTTTGGATGGATACTTAATTAGACGGAAAAAAAATCTACGCGTTGTCCATCATTCCGATGGCGCTGGCACACGCGCGGCCCCATGCACAAGTTCGCGCGCCTTTTGTCTCGCGCGCATAAGTGGGGCGCGCGCGCGTGCACGGCAACCCGAGTTTCGCCGGCCGGGACCGGCCTATCACGCGTAGTACTCGCTGCTCCGAGGCCATGCATTGTCGCTCTACGAAATGATGGATGGGTACCCGTACCTACGACTCGATCTTACATGAATCTGTCACTTGCTACCTACGACTCCATCTTACATGAGCCTCTTCACTTGCTATCGTACTACACGGAACAACTTGCAATGTGCACACCGGTTTTGCTGTGCTCAGCCCTTCGGAAACGGCGTTGAGCCGTAGACGCATTGACTTGCTTGCAAAAGTTGGGATTGCTTACTTGAGTTCGAGGCATGTGGTATATACGAGAATCACTAGGAGCATGGTTCAAAAAATCAACGAAATCTTAGGGCCTGTGGCTGACAGGGATTCAGTTTCTCCAGATTCTGAGAATCTGATGAAGCTGAAAATTTTAGACTAAAAATCTAAGAGTGTTTAGATGGGTCATCTTGTTTACATTTTAGACTAAAAATATAAACTTAATTCACTTTATTTTAGCCTATAAGTTTCAGATCTCAGGTGAAACTGGAATCTAGAGCTCTACCAAACAGGCCCTTAGAAATCTCGGTTGATAATTCGGATTCTAGTTGGATAAAAAATTTGAAAAAAATTTAAATTGCTATAGTAATCTAAGAAATTTCAGTGAAATTTCACCAAATCTCAGGTTTTTTTGACCGGTTTTTGATTTTTTTTATGGCCGGATTTGACCGGACCTGATCCAATAACCCTCGATAAAGTGATTTTCCTTGAAAATTAGTTGAAAAACCAAATTTTTGAGATGTTTAAAAATTTCGGCAGAAAACACTGTTAAATTTTTATAAAATTGTAAAAGCTTGATCATGATCTAAAAATTTTATGGTATTATCTTAGTAGTGTAGGATCATACAGAAAAATTTTCAAAATAATTGAACTTTATTTGTTATCTTTAAAAAATCAAAAACCGAATGAACATAATTGGGACAATAACATTGTCATAATTTTATAAATTTGCTCGAGTGGGAATATGATCCAAAATTTTTATGAGAGATTAAGAATTGCCTTAGTACCATTATATAAAATTAAAAAAATCAAAATTTTTGTTTGCTCAATCAAATCTATGTAAGCATTGAATTTCTTTTGTTATATTTCAAAAATCAAAATCAGAAAGAACATAAACGATGCAGTGCAATTGTAAGAATTTTATAAATCCACTACAGTGTGACCATGATTCAAATTTTTTATGATATCTTAAGAATTTCCTTTGCACTCTTATGTAAATTTTTCAAAAATTCTAAACCTATTTTGATTGCTAAAACAAATCTATGTATTGATCACCGGCTTTTATCACGACGTAGCACTGTCATAATTTTTGAAAATTATTGAAGTTTGATCCTCTTATGAAAATTTTAAAGAAAAATTAACAATATATATATATCATGACCATCAATGTTTTTTTTAAAATTTTCTAATATGGTTTGAACTATTTTTCCCTTTGGTTGAAGTTTGCCAGTAAAGCTTTTTTAGGACAGTAGCATAGTCCAAATTTTCAAAAATTCATGAAGCTTGATCATTATTTGAAAATTTTATGGAAACATTAATGATGCATCATAACCATGCACAAAGAATTTCAAAATTTATAATGTGGTTTGTTCCATTTTCATTCAGTTGAAACTTGTTGGTCAGTGTTTTCTTAAGACAAAAGCAATGTTTGAATTTTTAAAAATTTCTCACATTTGATAATCATCTGAAATTTTTATAGGAATATAAATGATGTGTATAAACCTTCACAAAAAATTCAAATTTTTTTGATGTCGTTTGAGCTATTTTGCTCGGTATTTCCAAGATTTCAAGAATTTGGTCAAAATTTCGTTTTTCCCGGTAGAAATAAAACTAAATTTGAATTTCGTCCGAGATTTACCCGAAATTCCAAGTTCTCAGCAAGATTTTGGATTTGGGTCACCAGCGAGATTTCATCCAAAAACGAAATTTGAATCCTTAACTAGGAGTAGCACATGCTGCTCTCTCATGCTCTGAGAAAACGGGTTTTAGTTTTTTTTTATCATTAAAGTGATACAAGGATGCACACATCATCATACCTATACCATACATACACACTCCATGCGCACCCACATGCATGCGTGATCACAACACACATCATAGATAGTTTTTGAAAGTTCAAGTGTCTCCGAAGCATGGGAATTTGAGCTCTCAGTAAATCACCAAGATAATATTAGGGTAAGTACAATAGCAAAAGCTCACTACAACTAATAGTAAATTAAAAACTAACTTGTACAACAGTTGTCTCTAAATATTATATCTAGATGTTGTACAATAACTATCTCTTCTCTCTTGTACATAAATAATCTACCTATAAGTACAATAGCAAAAGCTCACTACAAACTAATAGTAAATTAAAAACCAACTTGTACAATAGCCGTCTCTAAATATTATCTCTAGATGTTGTGCAATAACTATCTCTTTTCTCTCGTACATAAATAATTTATCTATACTCCTATGTAAAGCTGACTATTAAATAAGATCTAACTCTCTTCTCTTTCCTCTTTTCTCACTCTTTCACATAGAATAAAACTGATATATAGAGACTAACAACCATCTAGGATGATCTTTGTACATGCCTTTAGTATGTGGTGAGTAATGACAAGCTAGGTATCTACGTACAACGAACATTCTATAACATCCTAAAAAATTTCAAAATAAGAAAAACAAAAATGTAAAATTTTAAAATGAAATTGAATAAAATTTTGAATTAGAATCAAGAGTTTGATTTAAAATATTATTTCTTATATCAATATTCAACCTCAGTAAGGATGAGCTGCAAAACAAAACTTCAAATCAAACAAAATATGAAAATAAACTGGAAATATAAGTTCACATTGAAATTTCATCTAATCTAAAATTTTTATTGAATTTTTGTTCTTAAAAAACATTTAACCTAATTATTTTCTTTTCTTCTTCAATGCAAACTCAAAATATAAGGAGAATTAAATCTTAAACCTCTACTTATATTTACTAATTATTTTCTAAATTTTATGGATTTTTGACTTTTCTGGATTTTCTTGATTTTTGCTCTAAAGGAGAAGTCCTTTAATATAATCCTAAGTAATAGATAAATAGCAATAATAAAATATTATAACAATAAAATGCATAAAATTCTAGATAATCTCAAGAACTCACTAGAATCTCAATTTTGAAATTTAAAACTCATATCAAAGCAATTAAGCATGAAATGACAACCAATTAATGGTTTTTGACTAGCAATAGTAAACTTGTCAGATTTAAATAAAAATAATACAACCTTATATCAAGATCAAAATTTAATATTATCTTCAAAATATATAAATACATCTACATTAAAAATATAAAACATAATAAATTATTTTGGAATGTTTAAAAATTAAAAACAAAAGGATTAAAAATCTAAGAATCGAGAAAGTTAGGTTTTTTATAAAATTAATAGAAAATATATTAATTTAAAATTTTATTAAATGATTAAATGGCCAACTGGAACTCCCATAAAAAGTATTAAAAATTTCTAAACAAATATGAACTCCCAGAAAAATAAAAATCAGAAAACTAAAATTTGTGCATAGTGCATTGTCAGAATTTTTATAAATTATTTACAAAGTATTTTCATCTGAAATCTATATAGTATGAAGATAAATATCCAACCATCACATAGAAAAATTATCAAAAATATCCCATCAAGAATTAATGATCATTTAAGGCTCGACATCATTGCCTGAACCCTGAGTAACTAGATCAGTTTCACCTCTCATCCATCAAACAGTGCTTGCACAGTAATTGAGGCCCCGCATGTCAACTTCAGCTCTTCCCTCCTGTGTTCTTCCTTGAGGCTTCCTTTGCCTGTGAAAGCCAATGCTCTTCTTCTAGCTTGCCACCATGATTGCTAACCAAATACACTGCACTAAGCCACGTAAGGGCACCTGAAATCATTACCTGCCACGGTCGTTCCTCATGAAGTCAGAGCACAGGTTAGCGGCGCCGCAATCCTCCTCGCATTCATACCAGGTGATTGCCTTGCTGATTGCTGATGCTGCCATGGCAAGACTCAGGCAACGCAAGGCGGCGCCGAGTTCACCTCCCCTCTACCAAAACACTGTCGCGGCAATCTTTTCTCATCAATTTCGCTACCACGGCAATCATTGCCCAATCAATTCTCTCCCACGCCGAGCAATGGCATGACTCCAAGTCTCCCCCTTTCTGCAAACCTGTGTAACTAGCCAATCCTCTCCCCACTGCCCTGTGCTGCGATCATCGCTGGCACGAGAGAACATAAACGCCGCAAGAACACCGCCACATTCACACTCGGCCAATTAAGCCAATCCTCTCCCCACTGCCTTGCTTCACCTATAAATAGCGCCGAGAGTCCCTTAGCATAGCCACAGCTCATCTCCATTTCCCCTCTGGTCGAACCATTACCATCGTGCCGTATCTCACCTAATCCCCATTTTCGCAGAAGAAAACCAAGAAAGGCAATTCCATTCCTATGATCATCTATCCTCGAATTTCGTAGACTCAGGCCCCCTTCGTTTCAGCTTAAATATAGCTTCTGCTTAAAATAAAAGCGGAATGTGTGCCGAACAGTAGGATTCTAGACAGCTTCTCCAAGAATCAAAATCTAATTTGTACACAGAATCAGAAACTGTCACCCACCGGATTCTGCAGATTCTGACTCAGATTCTGCGAGTTTCACCTCCCACGAGTCGTCACAGGCACAAGGGCTTTCACCGTCGTCCCTAGGCCCCTTCACCACTCTCATCTGCTCATCTGTCACCGACGCCGATCAACAATCAACACAGACAATTAGGATTGCTGAACGACCAGATTCTCCAGTCAGCAGATTCTTCAGACAACTGACTACAATCCAGAATCTGTATAATCAGAAGCTGTTCCGAAGGGGGCCTCAGAGCTTTACTCTAACTCCCTGACGAATATCCAGGGGATAGGTATCCCTAGCGGCCCAGGAGAGGCGTGTGGGCCGCCACCGCGCCTGGGCCTCGAACAAAAAGCCCAGCATGGAGGCCCACGACCTCCGACCAAGCCGACCCGAGCGGTCCGACCGGGCGCTCACGGGACCGGCGCCCGCGACTGCGGCAATGGCGACCAGGGTTGATCCAACCAGCGGGTCGGACCGACCGCCGCCCAGACGAGCTCGGATCGACCGCCAAAAGCGAGCGTCGGATCGCCGGGAACCAGCCCCTCTTGAGTCGCCTAGACTGGCTGACGCAGCGACTCATCACAATCGAGCCGGGACGGGACACTACGCCCCTTCCCAAGTCAGTCCCCGAAGGCTGACACACTCGGCGTCGACATCGACCTGTGCAAGCAGAGGCGAGTCGCCCGTTTCGAAAGATGGACCGAGCCATCACCCTATCGCTTCACCAACCCAACGCAGGACATACAACCACCCGTCAGAAGGCCAGTCTAGCGATCAGACACCGAGGCAAAAGACCGGACTCCAAGGCGTGGGGAGCCCCATCCATTTTTTTCCTTTTTGCGCACTCTCGTGTAACCTCCGCGCCACCGCCCTCCTCAGGCTATATAAGGGGAGGCGTGGCCATTCGGAGCGAGGGAGGAGCTAGGCGGTCGAACATAGCACCCTCGAGTCACCCTCGTAGTCATTCCGAGTAACCCCACAGACACAGGCGCCCGAGCCAGCTCGGCCCTCGCTTGTAACACACGCATACACCGGAATGAATAACATCCGACCACCCCACGAACTGGAGTAGGGACATTCAGCCCGAACCAGTACAACTCTTGGACCCCTTGTCTTTTGGTCTAACCATTCAAGGAACGGGAGCGCGTAGCCCCTCTAGACCAACAAATTTACTCGCCGGTTCTCGAAACACCGACACTCCCCTAGCTCACCACCTTTGCTTGTCCTCGGTTCACATCACACCTTCCTTTGTTGTCTTTGAAGCCCTTCGTCCCTAGATCTAGTCCTCCGGTGGCCGAGCTACTCAGCTAATCTCCGACTGAGGTAATCACTAAAATGGACTTCCCTGATCTGTTTGATGCTCTCCCTGGTGAAAATGAATGTCGAGAGCCTAAGTACTTCTTCTCCACCGATCAGCCATCATCACCGCCACACGACGTCGGTGACACATTGCTCCAATCAAAATCGGGGTCTCCAAATGGTGCGGAGCACCCCACTTGTGCTTCCTCGCCGGCCGGCCAACCGATTCCAGCAACCTCTTGCCACCGGCGAAGATCCCTAACGGAGCGCCTGGACCTCGCCGCCTACGCCCTCGACAACCTTCGACTCGAGGACCCTGCGTCGTCTTCGACGCCGGCGCCTGCTGCGCACGCTGCCGCCGTTCGCGGGGGTGCGCGCATGTCCGTGCAGGCGACACCACCGCCTCCCACACGATCGTGTTTCGTGGCGATGGCCGGCTACGCGCCGACCTCCTTCCACGAGATACTGGAAGGTTCCTCCGACACTGACTCCAGCTCCGACCCGGAGCAAGCATCGGAGGGGCCATACTCCCGCGAATGCAACGTGGCCGACGTAGCCAATCAGTCGGCCGCTACTTCGAAGCGAAACCCGCCACCGGCGCTCAAAGCGCAGGAGGCGGGCGCCGGCAAACCGCCGACTGGGTCTCCTCGGATCCACCATGGCGAGCTTCTCCGGCGGGAGGCGGAGTTTGCGCGGCGGACTTGGCAAGGCGAGGGTCGACCCGTCGGGGCCAAGCCAACTCACGCCGCCACCGGCGCCCGGCGGCGCGCGCGTGCGCGCACGCCAGGTACAGCGACAACTGGCAGAAGAACCGGTCGTCGCCCCGTGTTTTCCCCTTCCTAGCCAAAACTTCGCCGCGGCTGCAATGTTGCTCCGCGGCGTCCCTGAGCCGAACGAGCCTGAGGCCAGGGCCACCTACCAGCACCTCCGGGAGCTGATAGAGCACGCCGCCGTACAATATGTACCGGCCCCTGGCACTAGTCACTCGAGGTCCCCCTTGGGCCGCCAGAGCCAGGCTCGCCACGAGCCGGTGAAAGCCGCACCGCCGTTGGAGCGGCCCCAGGCCTCCTACACCCCGGTGCGACAGCGTCTCGGGCAACGCCACGACTATCGCGACATCCTCGATGCTCACAAGAGGTCGGTCGTGGTGGGGCCGTTCGCGGTCGCGGACAACGGCGGCGTCCACGATCCATAATCGAGCCGGAAGGCCCGGGACCTCAGGCATTCTCCCGCGAAATCCGTCGAGCGGATTTCCCCGCCCGATTCCGGCGCAGATAACTATAGCCAAATACGGGGGCCACTAACCCGGTGTTTGGCTCGAACTCTGGCTCTTTGTCGAGGCGCGAGCTACTAATGATCTCTTTATCATTCAGTACCTCCCCATTTACCTGGCGGACTCAGCCCAAGCCTGGCTCGAGTACCTGCCCGCCGGGACTATTAGGAACTGGGCCGATTTGAAGAACGCTTTCGTCGGGAATTTCCAGGGCACTTACAAGCGCCCTAGGAACTCCTGGGACCTCAAAAGCTGCAAGCAGCAACCGGGAGAAACGCTCCGGGACTACATCCGGCGCTTCTCGGCGGTGTAATGAACTCCCGACATCGGCGCCGGCGTCGTGGGGGCATTCATCTCTGACTGCGTCACGAGCCTTGGTCCACAAGCTGGGTTGCGTCAAACCCAGGACCACCAAGGAGCTGCTCGACATTGCCACCAACCACGCCTCCGGCGAGGAGGCCGTGGGGGCCATCTTCGACAAGGGGAAGGCCAAACAAGAATCCGGCTCCGAGCCCCCCGTCCCTTCCGATCACTCCGACAAACGGAGGAGAAAGGGAAAGCAGGTCCGCGAGGACCAAACGGTCGCCGCCGACCGCCGTCGACAACGGCGGCGGCGCGGCGCCACCGCCGAAAAATTGATGGAAGCCCGTGTTAGCATCACGAGTACCCGTCAAGCACAAATATCGGGCTGCGAAGTCTGGCGCTTTCTCTCGAAACCCCGCGACCACGGGGTAAAGGAAAAAGCGCGACCGATGCCGAGGTCGGGAAGAAAAGCGAGATGGAGGTTCCGGAACCCGACGGATGCCTCGTGATCTTCGGTGGCCCGGAGAGCTACGCCGACAAGCGGCGGCAAAAGCTCGCCTACCGCGAGGTACATACGGTGACCCCTGCGGTCCCGAAGTACCTCCGGTGGTCGGAATCACCGGTCACCTTTGATCGGACGGACCACCCCGACCACATCCCGCACCCGGGAAGGTACCCGCTCGTCGTCGATCCCATCGTGGGGTCGAAGCGCCTCACGAAGGTGCTCATGGGCGGCGATGGCGGCCTCAATATCATGTATCTTTGAGGCGCTCGGCGCCACAGGAGTGCAGCGCTCGACCTGCGGACGAGCAAGGCACCTTTCCTTGTGTCATCGGGCAGCAGGCCTACCCCTCAGGCGGTCGACTGCGCCGTCACCTTCAGGGGCCCCGAGAACTTCCGCACCGAAAACCTCACTTTCGAGGTTGTGGGATTCGCGGGATCCTACCACGCAATCCTGGGGAGGCCATGTTACGCTAAGTTTATGGCGATCCCCAACTACACCTACCTGAAGCTGAAGATTCCAGGGCCACGGGGCATCAATACTGTGGCCTCGTCTTTTCAGCTTGCCTTCAACTGCGAGCGAAGCAGTTGCGAGTTGGCTTCGGCGGTCATCGCGTCCGCCGAGCTCGACAATTACCGAAGGGAGGCCTCCGGGTCTGTCCCTGGCCCCAGTAAGTCGGGGCCCAGATCCTTCGAGTCCGCCGAGGACACGAAGAGGGTCACGGTCGACCCCGAGGACCCAGCCAAGACCGTGCGGGTAGGGTCCGCCCTCCCCGCCAAATAGGAAAGCGTGCTCGTCGACTTCCTCCGGGCGAACCGGGATGTCTTCGCAGGGAAGACCTCCGACATGCCGGGCATCCCAAGGGAGGTCGCCGAGCACACCCTCAATATCCGACCTGGCGCAAGGCCGGTCGCCCAGCGCCTGCGCCGTTTCGATGAAGAAAAGCGCAGGCTCATAGGGGAGGAAGTAGCCAAACTTTTGGAGGCAGGGTTAAGTAAAAGTCGCCACCCGAGTGGCTTGCCAACCCTGTTCTTGTAAAGAAGAAATCCGGGCAATGGAGGATGTGTGTTGATTACACGGGCCTGAATAAGGCGTGTCCCAAGGACCACTTTCCTTTGCCCCGGATCGACCAGGTCGTTGATTCCACTGCCGGGTGTGAATCGCTCTCCTTCCTGGACGCCTACTCCGGTTATCACCAGATCCCGATGAAGGAGTCCGACCAGCTCGCGACTTCTTTTATCACTCCCTTCGGCTCATTTTGTTACGTGGCGATGCCCTTTGGTGCGAAGAACGCGGGTGCTACATATCAGCGGTGCATGTACACTGTTCGGCGACGGATCGGCCGTAACATCGAAGTCTACGTGGACGACATCGTCGTCAAAACCGGGAAGGCCGGCGACCTCGTCGCCGACCTCGAAGAAACCTTCGCGAACCTCCGACGGTTCCGCATAAAACTTAACCCCGAAAAATGCGTCTTCGGGGTTCCCAAGGGGAAGCTTCTCGGCTTCATGATATCCGAGCGCGGCATCGAAGCCAACCCGGTGAAGATCTCAGCAATCATGAAGATGGGCCCGATCGCCGACCTAAAGGGCGTCCAGAAGCTGACGGGTTGCCTCGCAGCTTTGAGCCGTTTCGTGTCTCGCCTCGGCGAGCATGGGATGCCGCTCTATAAACTGCTTAGAAGATCCGACCACTTCAGTTGGACGCCGGAAGCTCAGGAAGCCCTTGACCGGCTAAAGGCCTTCCTGACATCACCCCCGGTCCTCACTGCGCCAGCGCCATGTGAGCCTCTGCTCCTCTACATTGCCGCCACGACCCAAGTCGTGAGTGCGGCACTCGTCGTCGAGCGGTCGGAAGAAGGCCGAGCCCTCAAGGTGCAGCGACCGGTCTACTTCATCAGCGAAGTACTCTCGAGTCAAAGCTTGTTATCGCGGTCTGAAGCTACTCTCTGCGGTTCTAATCGCGAAGAAAGCGATCCACTACTTGGCGGCACCGTCTCGGTCGTAACCTCTTCGCCCATTGGCGAGATCATCCGCATGCCGCGACGCCGGGAGGATAGCCAAGTGGGCACTCGAGCTCAACGGCCCACGACATTTCGTTCGTCCCGGGGCGGCGATCAAATCCCAAGCCCTTGCAGAACCGTTGCGGAGTGGACCGAAGCCCAGCCCTCCGGTGCTAGAAGATCCCGTCTTGGGCGATGTGCTTGACGGATCCTACACCAGAATGGGGTCGGCGGGATCGTTCTCGTTTCCCGCTTCGGCAACAAAGTCCAATATGCCGTCGACCGCTCTTCGACGCCTTCTGAACAACATCGCCGATCTGAAGCCCTCATCAGCGGTCTCCGGATCGCCGCCGACCTAGGCGTCGCGGCGGCTCTCGTATCTGGTGACTCCAAAGCGGTGGTCGACGGGTCATGAAGACCTCGGAACCGAGACCCCGCATGGCAGACATCTTTGCCGTGAAGTCGAAAACTTGAAGAGAAGTTCAAAGGGTTCGAGCTCCACCACGCCTGCGGCGCAACAATGGCGAGGCCGACTACCTCGCCAACCTCGCTTCTGGCAAGCCCGCGTCGGCCAGGATCTTCGCCCGACCTTCACCAACCGTCCATCCGATTGGACCCACTGCGGCGAACAGCGGTCAGCACGCCGCTTCGGCAAGCAGCCACCGATCACCGAATCGGGCTATCCGACTCAAGTCGGGCGTGCTCCGCAGTCGAATCAGATTGGAGGAAGCCCTCGTCGATCGCTGACGAATGGGACCCTCCTCCGGACCGACCGAGGGCGGCGCCTCGCTTCGTGGCGAAGTCTTTGTCTGGTCGGCGAGGACCTCTACAAGAGGAGTCCTCGGGGTCCTCGAGTGCATCTGGACCGACCAAGGCAAGGCTGCCTGCTCGACATCCACGGCGGGGTGTGTGGTCACCACGCTGCACATGATCCCTCGTGGGTAAGGCCTTCCGTCAAGGTTTCTATTGGCCAACCGCCGTAGCCGATGCCGAGCAAATTGTTCGCACCTGCGAAGGGTGCCAGTTTTTTGCTTGACAAACACACCTACCGGCACAAGCCCTCCAGACAATCCCCATCACGTGGCGTTCGCGATGCGGGACTCGACACCTTTCGGACCTTTCAAAAAGGCGCCCGGGGGCTTCACGCACCTCTTCGTCGCGGTGGACAAGTTCACCAAGTGGATAGAGGCGAAGCCGGTCGCCACTATTACATCCGCGCAAGCGGCCAACTTCTTCCGCGTCATCATCTACCGGTTTGGGGTCCCGAACTCCATCATCACCGACAACGGCACGCAGTTTACGGGGAAGGAGTTTCTCGAGTTCTGCGATGACTTCAACATCCGCGTCGACTGGGCGTCTGTCGCCCACCACGACCAGCGGCGGGCCGAGAGGCGTCTGACATGATCCTCTGAGGGGCTCAAGCCGCGAGTCTTCAACCGGCTAAAGAAGTCAGCAGGGCGATGGGCAGTTGAGCTGCCCTCCGTCCTTTGGAGCCTGCGAACCACTCCGACCCGGTCGACCGGGTTCACGCCGTTCTTCCTGGTGTTCGGCGTCGAGGTACATCTTGCCAACCGACACGGAGGTCTGGCGCTCAAGGTTGCAAACCTTCGACCAAGCTCGGGGACTCGACTCACGGACAAGATGCCATCGACCCAGCTCGACGAGACGCGCGGCGTCGCCCGTCCTCCGTCGGCGGTATCGAAAGGCCTGCGGCGATATCGAGTTGCCAAGTCGCGGCGAGCCTTCAACGTTGGCGATTTGGTCTGCGCCAAATCGATCAACGTTGGCGACCTAAGCTTTCACCCCCATGGGAAGGCCCCTTCACCGTTGTGGAGGTAATTCGGCCTGGCGCCTATCGACTAAGAGACGCCGATGGCAACATTGTTTCAAACGCTTGGAACATCGAAAAGCTCAGGCGTTTCTTTCCCTGAAACTAATTCTCTCGGACGCCCTATCGGCTGGCGAGTCGGCGGCGTGAACACGCTCGGGGCTTCTACCCTACGTAACCTCGTTGCGTGGTGCCCAAGGTCTACCCTTGAAGGACCCGCCGCCTGGCCACCTCGGTCTCGTCTTGTGAAAACTTCGGCAGGTTTTCTCGACTACGGCTACTTAAGTAGTGGTCCGCGGGGTGGAGTGGCCCCCACGCGTGCGACCAGGACGATTGATTGAAGAGTCCCTGGCGGTTAGCGATGACGAGCGGCCGTGCAGGAGTTCTCGAGAAAAACAACAAGCGCGAAGGAGCTTCTGAAGGATAGGATACGATACAACAAAAGCACGAAGTGTCCATTACAAGAAAAGGAACATAAAGCGAGATACAACATGCGAGTCTGAAGCGAAAAAAGCGCCAAAATCGCAAAAGCAGAAAGGCGGACATAACGAAGCGGAAGGAGCCGCCCGATGCCCAAGATGCCTCGCTTTGCCGCAGCGAGTTTAGGGGCGAGCGCGACGGCCCCCTAAGGGTCGGGGCCAAAGAAAGCATCGTCCCCGTCGCCTTCCCCGGAGACCTCGCTCGCATCGGTCTCGCCGTTCGAGACCTCCAGATGCAGCCGCTCCGCCACCGTACCCATCGCCTCCCGCACTCTGGCCCGCGCCTGGCCCACGTCACCTCGGATGTGGGAGACGGTGGCCGCTGCGTCGAAGGAGCCGCACCGGCTGGCGCAACACGCCAGCACATACTCGGCCGCCAGGCTGGCAACCCTCCGCCCTTCGCGGGCGGAGCGCTCCCGAGGAACTGGGCGAGTCCTCCCGCGCCTCGGCGCCCGAGTGAGCAGCGTCTTTGCGCGCGGTGGGCTGAACCGGTTCATTCAGCTCCACCCCCAGCGGCCTCAGGCTCCTGCCCATGCTCTCGTAAGCAAGGCGGAGTATGGAGAGCAGAACCCCGCGCGTGGAGTCGAAATCCTCGTTCGCGTGGGCTATCTCCGCCTCGGCGGCCAGCAAAGCGCCCGTGGCGGCCGCCTGCGTCTTCGGCGGCCCGCACCCGCGCCTGCAGCGCCGTCACCTGCGTCTCGAGGGCAGCGGAGGCCCCCACCTGGGACACCAGGTCGGCGTGTGACCGCACAAGTGCGTCCACCATGCTCGTCGCCCGATCCTGGCGAGCCACTCCTGCTTTGCACGAAGTCTTGGAGCCGCCCGTGGCGCTTCGTCGGCGCCATGTTGGCCGATCAGACCTGCAAGAGGCAAGTATCAAAAGATGGACCTCAACTTGGCGACCCCAACGTCTCACTAAAACCACTAGAAGGACACATACCCGCGGCGGGGGTTCCAGATGAAGAACCTCGACGAGGGTAGGTCGACACCACCCCTCGCCGCCGCACCGGAGGAACCCCCCTCCGTCCGAGGTTTCTTGGAAGGAGAACCCCCGGGGTCCGCTTCCGCTACCCGCTTCCCCGACCTCCTGTCGTCACCGCCACCGCTCGCCATACTTCTCAAGGGCGAAGCTTGAAGAATGCGAAGGAAGCGAACGCGAACGTCTGGGCCGGATGTGAGTTCCGCTACCCAGCACTCGTATTTATAGGGGTGGTTTCACTGACCGAAACCGCCAGCGCCGGCGCTCGCGAACTCCCTCGACCGCCCACCGTCCGACGCGCCGACGCGCGGCATTAAAATCCCTCCACATTAAATGCGCCGAAGCGACACGGTAGCGAGAAGAGCGCCGCCGTCTTTGAAGCAACCGACCCGCCGATCTTGGCGCGAGCGGTTATCACGGACAACCGGTCTGCGCAGCGGTAACGAGCCACTCGACTACCAACCAAAAGAGATAAGTCTCGAATCTCGGTCTCCTTTACGATTATCTCGAGCGACCCGATGTCTGGCGCCGACCACGGCACGGCGCCGCAAATTACTCGGGGCACAGAGCAACGTCATTCACACTCATACGGGCCGGTGGACCGACCGACCACTCGGCTCCCCGTGCGGATAATCCGTCCGACCCAAGCCCTCGACCTCGCCCCCGGTATCACGTAGCAAGTAGCGCTTTGCGGTAGGGGCTACCCGCACGGCGTGAGCCATAGGTCGGTCGGAGCCGCTCCTCCCCCGCATGAAACGTGAATTTTGTTCTCTAACCTCGTTCATATTCATACGGGCAGATGGGCCGACCAACCACTCGGCTCCCCGTGCGGATAATCCGTCCAGACCCAAGCCCTCGACCTCGCCCGGCCACGGTTTGAGTAGCGCTGCGGTAGGGGCTACCCGCTGCAGTCGCGAGCCATAAGTCAGTCAGAGCCACTCATCCCCCGCATGAAGCACGAATAGACGCCTTTTGACCTTAGGGTTTGTTAGCACTTCCTTCGCGTCTCCCTCGGAAAATCGAACATGCCTACGCCCGAAAAACCCCGAGGTTTCAGGGCCACGGTTTCAAGCGAAGGAACAGCTCAAACTTCGCAAAGCGAACACAAAAGCGAACCCGATTCATTACATGTTAAAGTTTTTCACATCTTTAAAGGTAATGTCTAACGTGTCGTAATCCCGTGGAGGGCGCTCTGCGGTGATATCCGATCAGCGATCACTCGGGCATGGGGCTCGGCCTGAAGCGCGAAGCGATGGACCTCCTCGTCGGTCCGGTTCCTGGCAACCCCGCTGCTAACATTGTCCAGGTTAATACCGTTGTAGAAGGACATGGTGTTAACTAAAGATGAAGTGGCCCCTGTGGCAGCACTTTCGTCTTCACCAGACTTCTCGGCGTGCTCGACACGAGCCAACTCGGTCGCGAGCAGACTTGTGCCCCGCATGACCCCGAGCAAACGGTTGCAGACAACCCGGCCGACCTTCCCCAGGGTCGCCAACTCGTCGACCAGTTCGTCCCGGTCGCCCTCCATCTCTTTCCACGCCGACCGAGCCACCGCCTCCGCTGCGACCACCGCGTCACGCTCTTCCGCCGCCAATCGCCGCGCCTCAGCGACTTCGCCAAGATTCTTCTGCAATTCTGAAGATCGGGGCAAAAGTCGAAGGCACGCTTCGCGCCGCCGCCTTCCAAATCAGCCGAATAACAACATCTTACCGGCCGCGATTCGGTCATGGCGATGAGGTTGGCGAGTCTCCTCCTCGAGTTTTTTCGCGCCGCTTCCGCCTGGCGACAACCTTGGCGTTGTTGGCCTCGCTCAAGGAGGGACTCGATTTAGTTACCTCGCCATGAGGATCGCTAACCAGCGCCTCCTCTGCAAGACATCGGCCATCTCATTCATCGTCCGGCGGGCCTCCTCTGCCGCCGACCGCTCACGCGCCACAGCTTCCTGCGCCTCACGCAGCTCGGAGCCCAGTTGGTTGCGGACCTCCTCCGCGGCCATCCTCCGGCCGTGCAGGCGATGGAGGAACCCGGACTTACCCTCCGAACGCTCCCGCAGACGCTGCAACAAGCCGGCACATCAATGCAAGGTCCAACAGGATTTGAAAAGCCGGAGAAATTTCGAGCACAACTTACCACACTGGCCGGGTCGACCCCACCGGTGACCGCGTCCAGCGCCCTGCCGGAGGACTCGAGGAGCCGACCCAAGCTCGCCCGAATCTCCTCCATCTCAGTCTTCACTCGAAGGGAGCCCTCCTGTAGGGATTCCCACTCCCCAAGCTCCGCGCCGTCATCCAACGCAAATGATGCCTCGTCAGGTTGGTCGTTGCCCGGCCACACTAAGATGGACGGTGGCGACTGGAGGGGTTCCCTCGTGGTCGTCCCAGCAGCCCGCACCGACGGCGGGATCTCTGGCGCCACCGGCGGCGAATCGGCGACCGCCACCACCACCTGCGACTCCTCTCCGGGCTGCTCCCTCGGTGACGGTAGCGGCCGGGCTTCCAGCGCCAGGACCGGCGGCATTTCAGCAACCGGCGGCGCGAGGCCTGCTCCGCCATCGTCGGCCCCGATCTGACAATGAGCAGCCGGCGATCGCCAAGACGATCTTCGGCGTGCCGACTCCACGGGCGACTCCGGCACGACCACAAACGCAACTGCTGCTACGTCGGCCGCTGCGGGCACGACCAACGCCACCGTCTCCACCATCTGCTCCGGCCCGGATGGCCCATCCCCAATCTCTGCCGGCGGGAGTGGCAGCGTCGATCCCAACGGCAATTCCGCCACCTCCGTCAAGCTTTCCCCCGCGAAATCCCTAAGAGCACGGGCCGGTCAGAAGCAGCTCAAGCAAAGCTGGCGCGAATGACGAAAGAAACAAAACCAACCGCGTCGAGCGGGTGCTGAACAACCGCGCTCTCTTCGCCGGCCTCTCTGGCGAAGGCGGGCCGTCTCTCCCTCCCTCCAGGGGCGCCGCCGCCGGGGGTGACCTTGCCTAGGGCACCCCAACAACGACTTCCGTATCAACGCCCTCCAGATCGTCGCTCGACGACAACCCGAAATCGTACGCTTCGTACGGATCACCGGGATCTCTGCCGTCGCTGGAAGACGACCCCCCGCCGAACGAGGAGAAGGCGGTCGTCTCTGACACGTCCTCGCCGCGCGCGGCCATGGCCGAGCGGGCTTCCCTCTTCTCCTTCCTCCTGCTCTCCCTGCGCTCTTTTCGAGCAGACTCCTCCAGCTCGGCTTTATGGCGGGTCGCCGCCCTCATCTCCTTCTCCCCCGGCAGCCATGCCCGGGAGGATGCCCCAAGCAGGCCCTGAAAGGGGGTCGGAATTCTATTCAGGTCAAAATGCAAGGAATTAAGACAAAGGACGCAAGGAAAGTAGGAGAGCCGCCCGATTACCAGATTTGGGGGGTTTTCCGCCCAGAAGGGCTCGGGAGCGCCGCCGACCGCCACCGTGGCCTTCACGACCAGGACGGCTGTCACCCGAGCCTCGACCTCCGACGAAGGGAGGTCCGAACGCTCCATCCTCATGGGGTCAGACGCTCCCACGTACTCGAACATCGGGTGAGGCCTGTCCATAAGGGGTTGGACGCGTCTCGCCATGAACGCACGGACGACAACGTCACCCGTCAGGCCTCACCTCTTCAGACCCGCAAGCTGCTCAAGGATCACCTCCATTTTCCTCTTCTCCTTCGTGTATGCCGGTCGGTTCCATTCAGGCATCGCCTCCGGGCCTCTCCCAGTGAAGGCTGGGGCGCTGTCCCCTGCGTTCCGAATGTAGAACCATTCGGAGTGCCATCCTCGGTTCGACGAAGGCAGCTTCATATCGATGTATTCCGACACCCGGTTAGATCGAAGCTGGATGGCGGCGCCGCCGATCGGCGCTAAGCAAGCGCCTACCGCCGACTTTCCTTCCGGTGACGCGATATGGAAGAAGTATCTCCGGAGGGCCCAATGGGGCTCGACCCCAGAAGGCCTTGCGGCGTGATGAAGATCGCAATGTGCAGACGCCTGGGGATTCGGTGGTCGCCTCCACCTTGTAAAATGAAGAAGTCGCGAACGAGCGAGTGGAGGGGAGCCCGAACCAGGCGAAGAAGGACAGACACGACGATCTCGCCGTCGCCAGTTCGGAGCCGCGGCACCGTCGGCACCTCCACCGAGACACGTCGCGCGTGGGAAGGAATCGCTTCTTCGCCAGGCCAAGCACGCGGGCGTCGAGCACGGAGCACTCCAGCCACGACATCTCCGGAAGTGCAGGACCGACGAGCGGAGAAGGGGGCTGAGGCGAGGAATTCCTCTCCTAGGTTTTGTGACTTCCCTCACAGCCGCGTCGACTTTCTTTTTTTTCGCGGCGAAAGAACAGACAACACGGAGGAATCGGCCGGTCGCTCTCCCTTTTTATAAGGGGCCTAGCGCTTTGTCGGACAAGACGCCACCAACAGACGGTATCGCGAAGAGAAGCGGCGTGCGTTTCCCTCCCCGACCGTCGCGACGGTTCAAACGGTATGACGCCTCGATCCTTGGTTGCCCTTGCGTTAATTCCTGACAGGACAGAAGCCAGGCGAAAAGGCCACGCATCGGGCAGAGTGACGCACCGCTCCTCGGGCCTCGCTCCCTAATTTGAAAGGGCGCCCGGTGACAGCAGAAAGGCACGCCAAGGCCGTTACAGTCCCGGAGACCACGAAAAATGGCCCCGCAACTTATGATTCGGAGCTCGACCGAGTGTTGTGGGCCCCAAGCGCCCAATCACCAAGTGGGTGCACGCATCACCCCGAACGAAAAATCGAGCGAGGGACGAGGATAGGGCGAGCTCCCAGTGGGCCTCCAGTTGGGCCGGTGGACGGCCCAATCGCCTTTAATCGTGTTCGAGACCATACTTCACACTCTCCCGCGGAACCCGTCGACGGGTGGCAGCCAGCTGCGCTCCGGGTCGGCGGACGACCTAGAGTCCGACACGGGATCGAGTAAAGAAAGGTGAAAGACCATGTGGAGGTCTATCCTTGTTTGTGATGAGTAATTGACTGGAGTTGAGCTTGGTTTGAATTGAGTTTGATTTGAATTGGATTTTCGATGTGAAGCAATTTGAGTGTTGGTTGCTTTTGCTAGTGCTACCGGCCTGGGGGCGGTAGCACCGGACCGATGAGCGTAATTAGGATTGATTAATGATTTTGGGATAATCATTGAAAATATCTTTGTGGGCATTGCTATGTGAAAGGGTTTTCCTTGTCTTTGATGGTTGCAGGGCGACGGTGCTAGGTCATGGTGAGGCGGAGGATGACCGGGACTAGGCGAGGAGCGTCGGAGGTCCAGACGGTCGGGAGATCGCCGGAAGATGATCGGAGACGGAGTCCGGGCAAGTCAAGAAGACAAGGAAAGGAGATGATGCTAGCTAGATGCCGCGTGGATCAATGAGGGCCGTCGGATTGCGGTCTAGTTGATAGGTTAGCGGGTCTAGGTAGTATGCTTTGAAAACCGTGCAAGAAAACCCGGTATGTGTGCGGGTTTTGGGTTAGCCCTTGCATGGCTGTGTGAGTGGGTTAATCCTAGCCCTTAGATGAGTGTCCTAGGGTTGAGGGACTCATCCAAGGGTGGTAGGTGGCCCAAGAGTTGTATAAATAGGGGTGGAGGGGTGGCCTCCTCCTTGAAGGTTTGAGTTGCTCCTTTGAGCTTTGCCCACATGAAGTGAGGCTTTGTAAACCTTCCCACCAGAAATACAAAGAAATTTCTTTGCATCATTGTGAATTTAAATTCGTGATTTAAATTATGTCTTTACTTTACATAATTTAAATTCAGCATTTACATTACGCATTTACTTTCCGCAATCTACATTCATGCGATTTGGATTTGCCTCCCCTCCTTCTAAATGCTGATCTTGGATGTTTTGAGTGTGTTCATATGGTTTTACATCTCTTTTGCACTCTTTGATTGAGTAGAGATCATCTCTTCTTTCAAGTTCCAGTTCTGTCCAGAACTTGTTTTTCGTGCAGTAGTTAGTCTTTGATTTTTAGAAAAATCTAGAAAAATCCTTCTTGAGTGATTCTTCTTGGAGATTGTGCGGGACTCCTATAATCATCTGTAGAAAAAGTTTGGAGTCCACTGGTTTCACCGTTTGGGTGCTATGAAGTGAATACCGAGCCCCAAATTTTCTGCCCGAAGTTTCTGACTGTCTGTGTTCATAGATTTATGATGATTTTTCTACTTGGTTTTTTGATCTGAATTTTGGTGGAGAGCTTCATGACTCATCTGCTCATAGGGATAAAATTTCTCATAATTTTGTGAGCAGCAGAAACCCACCAACCTCCTGTTCAAATTAAAGACAGATTCTGGAAATATCTGCTTTTGCTTTTCTAAAAGAGACTTTTGTGTTTTGGCTTGATCTCTTTTAGAAAAGAAGTATTTGAATTGATTCCTCTTTCTTTTGGACACTTGACAACCAGGATTGTGATTGAAAAATCCTCACATATTTTATGGATAATATTCATGTAAACTAGGGATGCACATAGTTGTCTAGTCGTTCGGTTTTTATGGTTTTTCACGATTTCCCTTGCGCGATCTTTTCTCGGTTTTAGTTGGAGTATTTTGGGGAAAATTTATTTGCACCATTCACCCCCTCTGTTCGCCATCTCGATCCTTCAATTGGTATCGAGCGGTTTTGCTCTTTCATAGATCTTGACGGTCTCGAGAGCCATGGCGATGCACAAGTATTCCACCAAGCCTCCAATTTTTTCTCGGTGTTGATTTTCCTTTTGGAAATCCCTGATGGAGTCATACATCACGCCCAGGCTTCCCGATATGGCGAAGGTGAAGCTCCCGTATGAGGTTCTGCCGATGAGAACGCCACTACGGCAATATGGTCGACGTTGAGGCAAATGCTAAGGCGAGGAACATTCTCATACAGGACTCACCAAGAGTGAGTATGATCGATTTCACCTTCGCTTCCGCCCACGAGATTTGGGTAACCCTCGATGCTTACCATGAGGGCACTACTCAAATCAAGACCGTGAGGCAGATCAGATTCAAGCCGAGTACAACAAATTTGAACAACGCTACCGGTGAGAGTCTCGATGAGTGCTTTGGTCGGTTTACCAAGATTTTGAGCGACCTCCGAGCGATCGGTTGTATATACCCGACTCGGACAATGCTCGGCATTTCTTGACCGTGACTCGACCTTCGGGTTTGGGAGATGAAGGTGACCACCATCAAGGACACCATCGATTTGTCGACTCGACTCTTGACGGGCTTTATTCCCGCCTCAAGACTCATGAGATTGATGTCGTCTCCGGAAGACGAAATCTCATCGATGGCTTTGGTCACCGATCCCATTGGGTCCTCTTGGATTTTCTCTTGACTTTGCTTCGGTTTTCTCTCTCCGCTCTTTGCGGCGTAGCGATGAAATTCGGAACAATTTCGAGAAAATGAGCTTGCTCTTGTCGCTCAAAATTTTCCAATATTTACAAGAGAATGAGAGAGAGGAAGAGAGGTGGCATGATCACCGCTTGAGTGTGGTGGCCCCAACCACATTCGAGCTTAACTGCCCTAAGCCGAGAAGGGCAAGAACGACGTCGGCGGTTTGGGCAAGAACGACTACACCGACAAGAACCGCAACAAGAAGCCTCTAGTTCGTGAACCCGTAGCGAGAAGAAGTACCGCAACTTCTCCAAAACAAGAAGCTCTTCCACTGCGTCCTCGCCGCCTCGACGACATCAACCTCTCCGACACGGAGACATGGAGCGACGAAGGCGAGGATGATCCGCAAGAGAAGAAAGGCGGCGGCGACTTCTCGGCATGTGCTTCATGGCAGCGCCATTGAAGTGAGCGACTCCGAATGTGACAAATGACACGGATGAGGTACCCACCTCACGACGAGTTAAATGATGCCTTCAGAATTAGGCAAGTTTCATGCTAAGGCTAGGTCGAGGTGTTACGAGTTAGAGAAGGAGGTAGATAGATTGTCTCGGAGTTAGCTTCACTTAAATCATGTTCCTCCCGAGACTCGATAGTTGTACTCTCTGTGATGCTTTGCTTGAGGAGTTGGAGAACCTAAGGACCCTGCATGATAGTGTGGTTTCTGATCTTGAGGCTCTTAGGTCGAAGGATGCTAGCACATGTTCTATTGATCCTATTCCTATTGATGCTAGTTTTCTTCATACTCACACTGGCGCATCTTGTGAAAATTGCCCTAAGCTACTTGCTGAAATTGATGCCATGGGTTGTCACCTTAGGAAGCTTTACGCTAGAAATGATGAACTTGAATTGCATGCTTCTAAGGACCCAAATCGGCTCATGTGAGGGTCAGTAAGCAACTAAAATTGATAATGAAGCTTTGAATGCCAAGTGTGCGAACTTGCTAAGGACTTACTAGTTAAGTCGATAATGATTGCTTTTCGTGTATTGGGGTTAAGGATGACGTGGATAAGGTCCACGCAGAGCTTAGGAAGAAGATAAAGGCCCAGTTGGTAGAATTAGAAATGCTTCTTGTGCTTCCTGTGAGTCTCTCAAATTTGAGGCGGTAGTGTATAGGGAACAATATGCACGCGTTGTTCAATCCTCTTCTTCTGGCTCTTCTTCTACTCCTTCCCCTTGCTCTTCTTGTGCCTCTCTCTTCCGGGAGTGTGAGTATCTCATGAGCACTCTTGAGAAATTTGTTGGAGGCAAGAAGAAGCTCAATCTCATTCTAGACCAGTCCAAGGTTAGCAGATTCAATCAAGGTCTAGGATTTGATTACTTGGAGCACGCACGGGCGCATCCGCCTTCAGTTGTACGTGCTTCCAAGAGTGGTGAGATTGTGGTTGCTCCCACGGTGAGCACCACTGTGTTTAGGTCTGCTGGTGTGGTCCATGGGACTTCTGACCAGAAGGATGCTTCTCCTATTGCTTCTGCCTCTAACAAGGCAAAGTACACATGCACCTTCTGTAAGAAGGATGGTCACCTAGTAGATTTCTGTTTTAGACGCGCCAAGATCACCAGGCGTGAGCGTGTTGCTGCACTTAGGGTATTCGTGGTCATCCCTGGACTTTGAGTGCTCCTAAGGCACGACCGCTTCTAGACAAAGTTAGAGAGTCGCTTATTTTTGGGCAAGATCCAGACTCGGTTTTCATCTTTGTTCATCGAGTTTTAGTTCGAGTTGCTCGTGGTCGGGCTCTTTCCGCCGTCCTCTTGATATTCCTCGTTTTTCCCATCGAGGTAGATATCAGCGGCGTGAGGTGTTTTCGGGTAGGAGATTTAGGCAGCCTCATTGGGATGGTCCAGCCTTTGCACCACGGCGGGCCAAACCAGTGACAGCTCCTAGATCTTCCACTAGAGCTGCTTCTTCTGATCTTGTTAGAGTTGAGAGTCAGAGAGACACTAGAGTCCAGTCTTCTTTTGTGGCTGGTACTTTGAGGCGTCGTGTAATTTAGTATTGGGTTCCCAAGTCTTCACTTTATCCCAGTACTGAGTCTTCTCGTCTGAATTGATCAGGTTCGTCGGATGGGGGAAGGGAGATGTTTGGATTGTTGACTCCGGTTGTTCTCGCCATATGACCGGAGATTCTCGTTGGTTCTCTTCCCTAGTCCGAGCCCCCGGTGATGAGTTGATCACCTTTGGGGATGCGTCTTCAGGTAGGGTCATTGCAAAAGGTACCATCTGCATTAATGAAAGTTTTATTCTTAAAGATGTTGCCTTAGTAAGTAAACCGCAATACAATCGCTTTCGCATTTCCTGACTTATCGATGACTCTTTCGAGGTAAGCTTCAAGAGTAATGCTTGTAGAATCCTCGATTCATCGGAGAGTTAGTTTGCGGATTTCTAGATTTGGGAGAGTCTTTCGTGCTGATTTTTCTGCTTCTTCCGGAGACTCTCTTGGTGTTTGATTGCTTCGAGTCCCGTGATCTCTCCTTCGGCATAGGAGACTTGGTCACATTGGTTTTGATCATTTGACCGAGTTAGCAAATGCGATCTTATTCGTGGTTTGCCCAAACTCAAGATGGTCAAAGACTTAGTTTGCTCTCCTCGCCGACATGGCAAGATGGTTATCGCTTCTCATCCTCCATCCACCGTAGTGATGTGATGCACCAGACAGCTTTTACACATGGACCTTTGTTGGTCCGGCTAGAGTGCAGTCAGCAGGAGGGAAGTGGTATGTCCTTGTCATTGTTGATGATTTTTCGAGGTATTCTTGGGTATTTTTCATGGCCTCGAAGGATGAGACTTTTTCTCACTTCAGGGGATTTGTTAGTAGGTTGTCTATTGAGCTCCCAGGTGCATTACGAGCTATATGCAGTGATAATGGCACAGAGTTCAAGAACTCCTACTTTGAGAGTTTCTGTGTGGAGTCTGGGTTAGAGCATCAGTTCTCCTCTCCATACGTCCCTCAACAAAATGGCGTAGTGGAAAGGAAGAATAGGACCTTGGTTGAGATGGCCAGGACGATGCTAGACGAGTACAGTACTCCTAGGAAGTTTTGGGCTGAGGCTATAGCTACTGCTTGTCATGTTTCCAATCGCGTTTTCTTGAGAGCACATTTGCATCGCACTTCTTATGAGTTGAGGTATGGGCGAAAGCCCAGTGTTTCTCATTTTCGCGTTTTTGGTTGCAAGTGTTTCATCTTGAAGTCTGGTAACCTAGATAAGTTTGAGTCTCGTTCTTCTGATGGTATTTTTCTGGGTTACTCGACTTCTTCTCGTAGCTATAGGGTGCAGAGTTGTGATGCGAATAGGATCATAGAGACCGTGGACGTGACCTTTGATGAGGCTAGCCTGTGCTAGACACGATATTTCGTGCTCTTCTTATCCCTCCGAGACCATCTTTGTAGAGGATGAGGATGATGGAGATGATGGTGTTCCACCTGATCCAGTCTCCTCTTCACCTGAGGTGCCTCCTGTTTCCATTTCTGCACCTCAGGAAGATCAGCCTTTGCCTTCAGACTCTCCTTCAGCGAGTGGCTCTGTTCCTACCTCTTCTCCTCAAGAGGTAGAGGCCACTTCTGCTTCTGGTCCTCCACGCCACATTCAACGTTCTCATCCACCTGAGCAGATCATTGGTGATCTGTTTGAGCGGGTGACACGCTCAAAATCAGGCTTATCTTCTTTCTGCCTTCACTCTGCCTTTGTTGCCTCTTTTGAGTCAAAGGATGTTACTCATGCATTATCCGATGAATCATGGATTAATGCTATGCATGAGGAACTGGAAAACTTTGAGAGGAACAAAGTTTGGCGGCTTGTAGAGCCCCCATCTGGTCATAATGTCATTGGGACCAAGTGGGTGTTCAAAAACAAGCAGAGTGAGGATGGGGTTGTCGTCGCAACAAGGCTAGGCTAGTTGCACAGTGGCTTCACTCAAAGTTGAGGGTCTTGACTTTGAGGAGACCTTTGCCCTCAGTAGCTAGACTAGAGGCTATTAGAATCTCGCTTGCATTTTCTCGCATCCCGGGCTTCAAGCTCTATCAAATGGATGTCAAGAGTGCATTTCTCAATGGCTTCATTGAGGAAGAGGTGTATGTCAAGCAACCTCCAGGATTTGAAAACTCCAAATACCCGAACCATGTCTACAAGTTTTCCAAAGCCTTGTATGGACTTAAGCAGGCCCCTAGAGCTTGGTATGAGATGCTTAAGTCCTATCTTCTCAGCCATGGTTTCAAAATGGGTATAGTATACAAAACTCTATTCATCAGACACCAGGATTCTCATTTCCTTCTCGTCCAGATTTATGTGGACGATATTATTTGGTGGCTCATCTCAGATCTTGTGTCTCATTTTTTCAAGTGATGAGCACAGAATTTGAGATGAGTATGATGGGTGAGTTGAGCTACTTCCTCGGCTTCCAAATCAAGCAGACTCGGGAGGGTACTTTCTGCACCAAGGTAAGTACACTCGGGACCTCCTGAGGCGGTTTGATATGTCTGATGGGAAGCCTGTGATGACTCCTATGGCCACCATTGCTGTCCTCGAGCCCGATGAGGATGGTGAGCTCGCTGATCAAAAGGAGTTTTGAGCATGATTGGCTCTCTCTTGTATCTTATCGCCTCATGGCCGGACATACACTTTTGTGTGTGTATGTGCGCCGATTCGAGCTTCTCCTCGCGCCTCTCATCGCCAAAGCGGTGAAGCGATCTTTAGGTACCTTCGAGCTACCATTGATTATGGTATCTGGTACTCTTCTTCCTCTTGTCTATCCCTTAGAGCCTTTTCCGATGCTGACTTTGCGGTACAGAGGATAGATAGGAAGAGCACTTCGGCACTTGCCAATTCATTGGCACTTCTCTTGTTTCTTGGTCGTCTAAGAAGCGGTCGAGTCGCATGATCCACCACCGAGGCCGAGTATGTTGTTTGCTGCCGATTGTTGTAGCTGTGTGCTCGATGAGATCGACCTTGCGGGACTTTGGGTTAGAGATAGAGAGTGTTCCACTTTTCTATGATAACACTTCGCTATTTGCATTGCCAAGAACCCAAAGCAAGACGGACCAAGCACATTGATATTAGATATCACTTCCTTAGAGACCATGTGGAGAAAGGAGACATAGTGCTTGGCCAGGAGAGTGACCACCAGTTGGTCGATATCTTTACCAAGCCTTTGGATAGCTCTAGGTTTGTTGCCTTGAGGAGTGAGCTTGGTGTCGTGTGCCCTTACGGCTTATTGTGAGGGGGAGCTGGTTTGTACTTTATATATGTATATATTTTCTTCCAGTTTTTCCCTTCTTTTGTCTTATTCTGGGTGCTATGGGTTTTATTTTCTAGAGTTCTGAGTTCACTTCACCTAGACTTCTGGCATGCCTCGGCATGGACCTCTCATCTTATGCTTTAGGATGCTATTCTCTTCTTCTTCTCGGTTGAGCTCACTCACAGTCTTGTAGGTCTAGCAGGTGTTGGGCCCCCTGGGTAGACTGGGTCTGTGTTTGCTCCTGGGCTGGAGTTTGAGAGCTAGCTTTCCTTTGTCAGTCATTGGGGAAGATGAGAGCGAGTTTGAGCCTAGTGTTCTCTGCTATCTTTTCTATACTCTATAGTCACCCAGTTTGCAGTTTCTCAATCTTTCTCTCCTCATTTCTGTATTTTTGGCTTCGATTGAGTTCTTGAGTTTCTCATTTGCCTAATTCTGCTAATAACTCAATTTGAACCAAATTTGGGCTTAAAATTGATTCACATGTTGAGGGGGAGTTTGGGAACCTGTGGATGCATTGCATATAGACTGCATTTTCTTTCATTTTATGAGATTTGTCTATTATGCAATTGACTCAATCTTCATGTAATGCACCTTGCTACATCTTTTGAAGAAAATCACTAGTTTCGGGTTGTCCAAGTTCATCCATCATGCTAAGCTTGTTAAAATTTGAAAATTGAAAGTTTTAACTGAAAAACTTGATGAAACATGTTGCTTTTTCTTGCTAAGTTTCGTCTCTAGAGGTATTTACCATGATTTGTGAAATTTTGGAGTTCTCTAGAGTCCCTATAGCAACTTGGGTGAAACTAGCTTGATCCATACTTGAGTCCTTCCAATTGCTCATATGTGCTAAAATGAAAACAAAAATTGACTCTTTTGTGCAAAATTGATCTCAACACTTTGCATTCACGAGACTGCCTCCCATTGCACTTGGGATGAACTTGGAATGCATCGTGTATGACCAAGACCATCCTCTTAAGAGTTCTTCTTGAGATGGTCAAGATGGCATGAGTCAATTACTCTTGAAAAATGCAAATAAACAAAAAACATATGTGGGTAAAGCATGCAAATTATGTCAAACATTTGCACCCCGCTATGTCTTTTCAAATACTAAGGCAAAAGTCGCATTATATGGAAAATGAGCTCGAAGGACCTTGTATGCACTTCTAGATTTCCCAAAGTGTTGAGTAGGTTGAACTCTAGGTTTTCCATTTGATCCTATGAGTGGTGTTTGCTTCTAGCTTTGAAACTTTTGCTAAGTTTTGCACTTGTTCCAATCTTGTTAAAATAAAATCTTGTAAACAAAGCTTGTGAGCAAAATGAATTTGTTCTTGGAGACATCCAAGTTTAGTTATTTTCTAAATTGATTAGCTTGGTGTCATATCTTGTCATTATGATCAATTGGATAATCTTCAAAGCTCCTTAGGTTGCATCTCATGCATACATATTCAAAGGGGGATAAAATTTTTTTTTGACTTATTGATGCCTATATTGCCAAAAGGGGGAGAAAATGTAGAAAAGGCATCTTCAAAGGAAAAATTCTAATCCACCTTGATTCTTATGATCTTTGTGACAATTGCAAAATTTTATGATCATAAGCATATTCGAGTGTTCATTGTGAGTTTTATTGGATATTTTAGAGCTTTTGTGGAAAACTTGCTCTTTCTTTTATATTGCTCTAAAAATCTTTCTAGCCAACTTGGTCATGATATTATTTCCTTCTCTCTGGACCGAGTTTGGCTTTGCATTCAAATTGCTTTCTTCTTCTCCTTCAAACTCAAACTTATGTCTTTTCATGTGTTTGTCAATATACTCATCAAGGGGGAGATTGAAAGACCATGTGGAGGTCTATCCTTGTTTGTGATGAGTAATTGACTGGAGTTGAGCATGGTTTGAATTGAGTTTGATTTGAATTGGATTTTCGATGTGAAGCAATTTGAGTGTTGGTTGCTTTTGCTAGTGCTACCGGCCTGGGGGCGGTAGCACCGGACCGATGAGCGTAATTAGGATTGATTAATGATTTTGGGATAATCATTGAAAATATCTTTGTGGGCATTGCTATGTGAAAGGGTTTTCCTTGTCTTTGATGGTTGCAGGGCGACGGTGCTAGGTCATGGTGAGGCGGAGGATGACCGGGACTAGGCGAGGAGCGTCGGAGGTCCAGACGGTCGGGAGATCGCCGGAAGATGATCGGAGACGGAGTCCGGGCAAGTCAAGAAGACAAGGAAAAGAGATGATGCTAGCTAGATGCCGCGTGGATCAATGAGGGCCGTCGGATTGCGGTCTAGTTGATAGGTTAGCGGGTCTAGGTAGTATGCTTTGAAAACCGTGCAAGAAAACCCGGTATGTGTGCGGGTTTTGGGTTAGCCCTTGCATAGCTGTGTGAGTGGGTTAATCCTAGCCCTTAGATGAGTGTCCTAGGGTTGAGGGACTCATCCAAGGGTGGTAGGTGGCCCAAGAGTTGTATAAATAGGGGTGGAGGGGTGGCCTCCTCCCCTTGAAGGTTTGAGTTGCTCCTTTGAGCTTTGCCCACATGAAGTGAGGCTTTGTAAACCTTCCCACCAGAAATACAAAGAAATTTCTTTGCATCATTGTGAATTTAAATTCCGCATTTAAATTATGTCTTTACTTTACGCAATTTAAATTCAGCGTTTACATTACGCATTTACTTTCCGCAATCTACATTCATGCGATTTGGATTTGCCTCCCCTCCTTCTAAATGCTGATCTTGGATGTTTTGAGTGTGTTCATATGGTTTTACATCTCTTTTGCACTCTTTGATTCAGTAGAGATCATCTCTTCTTTCAAGTTCCAGTTCTGTCCAGAACTTGTTTTTCGTGCAGCAGTTAGTCTTTGATTTTTAGAAAAATCTAGAAAAATCCTTCTTGAGTGATTCTTCTTGGAGATTGTGCGGGACTCCTATACTCATCTGTAGAAAAAGTTTGGAGTCCACTGGTTTCACCGTTTGGGTGCTATGAAGTGAAAACCGAGCCCCAAATTTTCTGCCTGAAGTTTCTGACTGTCTGTGTTCATAGATTTATGATGATTTTTCTACTTGGTTTTTTGATCTGAATTTTGGTGGAGAGCTTCAAGACTCATCTGCTCATAGGGATAAAATTTCTCATAATTTTGTGAGCAGCAGAAACCCACCAACCTCCTGTTCAAATTAAAGACAGATTCTGGAAATATCTGCTTTTGCTTTTCTAAAAGAGACTTTTGTGTTTTGGCTTGATCTCTTTTAGAAAAGAAGTATTTGAATTGATTCCTCTTTCTTTTGGACACTTGACAACCAGGATTGTGATTGAAAAATCCCTCACATATTTTATGGATAATATTCATGTAAACTAGGGATGCACATAGTTGTCTAGTCGTTCGGTTTTTATGGTTTTTCACGATTTCCTTGCGTGATCTTTTCTCGGTTTTAGTTGGAGTATTTTGGGGGAAAATTTATTTGCGACCATTCACCCCCCCTCTGTTCGCCATCTCGATCCTTCAAAAGGTTCTCATGGGTCGCCCCCAGGGGGTCGGACTCCCGCGACGGGATAACGTCCGCTCGGAAACGGTTCTCCTTTCGGGAGGCCGCCAGGGCCCACTCGGACAAACCCGCTATCAGCTCGCACGAGCACGGCGTTCAAGCCAACGCAGGGCAAACGCGCGTTAGCTCACCCCCTCCAGGTCCCACACCTGCGGATGGGGCGTATTCGTGGGAAGCGCCGCCACCCTCGCTCAACGAAAGCATGGGGCGGGCGCCTTTGTCTGTTTTTGGCGCAGCGCCGACTTTACAGGTGCATCAGGATCACGACGCGAAGTAAACGCCTCCTTACACAAGGTAAACCCCCGACCAGCCCTCCGACCTGCTCGGGGGCTCGGGGGCTCCATCCACCGGATGCGCTCGCGCGCACCCGGGCACCGACGACCAGCCCATTTGGTCGGACGCCAGCGACCGAGGGGGCCACCTCCGTCCGACTGATGCATTTGCAGGTATTTAGACGACCTCGACCAGGAGTGCGAGGTCACCAACCGGAGCCGTCTCCGCACGAAGGGTAAACCCCCGACCGGCTCTCCGATCCGCTCGGGGGCTCGGGGGCTCCATCCACCGGATGCGCTCGCGCGCACCCAGGCGAAACCGACCAGACTCGACTGGCCGGGCGCCGGAAATTGCAGAAACCGATCGATCGGTCCCAAAACACAGAGATCCGGCCATATCGGAACAGCGTGCTGATCAGCGCCCGTCGAACAGAGAGAACCCCCGACCGGCTCTCCGATCCGCTCGGGGGCTCGGGGGCTACTGACGAATATCCAGGGGATAGGTATCCCTAGCGGCCCAGGAGAGGCGTGTGGGCCGCCACCGCGCCTGGGCCTCGAACAAAAGTCCCAAGATGGAGGCCCACGACCTCCGACCAAGCCGACCCCAGAGAACGGTCCGACCAGGCGCTACGGGACCGACGCCCCGCGACCTGCAGCAACGACGACCCAGGGTTGATCCAACCAACGGGTCGGACCGACCGGCCGCCCCAGACGAGCTCGGATCGACTTCACCAAAAGGCAGACGTCAGATCATCGGGAACCAGCCCCTACTGGTCGCCTAGACTGGCTGACGCAGCGACTCATCACAATCGAGCCGGGACGGGACACTACGCCCCTTCCCAAGTCAGTCCCCGAAGGCTGACACCCTCGGCGTCAGCATCTGACACAGCGCAGAGGGCAGGTGCGCCGTTTCCCGAAGAGATGGACCGAGCCGTCACCCTATCGCTTCACCAACCCAACGCAGGACGTACAACCACCCGTCAGAAGGCCAGTCTAGCGATCAGACACCGAGGCAAAAGACCGGACTCCAAGGCGTGGGGAGCCCCATCCATTTTTTCCTTTTTGCGCACTCTCGTGTAACCTCCGCGCCACCGCCCTCCTCAGGCTATATAAGGGGAGGCGTGGCCATTCAGAGCGAGGGAGGAGCTAGGCGGTCGAACACAGCACCCCCGAGTCACCCTCGTAGTCATTCCGAGTAACCCCTGTACACGAGGCGCCCCGAGCCCGAGCTCAGCCCTCGCTTGTAACACGACGCATACACCGGAATGAATAACATCCGACCACCCCATGAACTGGAGTAGGGACATTCAGCCCGAACCAGTACAACTCTTGGACCCCTTGTCTTTTGGTCTAACCATTCAAGGAACGGGAGCGCGTAGCCCCTCTAGACCTACAAATTTACTCGCCGGTTCTCGAAACACCGACACTCCCCTAGCTCACCACACTGCTTGTCCTCAGTTCACATCACCTGCTTCACTGTTGTGCTGAAGCCCTTCGTCCCTAGATCTAGTCCTCCGGTGGCCGAGCTACTCAGCTAATCTCCGACTGAGGTAATCACTAAAATGGACTTCCCTGATCTGTTTGATGCTCTCCCTGGTGAAAATGAATGTCGAGAGCCTAAGTACTTCTTCTCCACCGATCAGCCATCATCACCGCCACACGACGTCGGTGACACATTGCTCCAATCAAAATCGGGGTCTCCAAATGGTGCGGAGCACCCCACTTGTGCTTCCTCGCCGGCCGGCCAACCGATTCCAGCAACCTCTTGCCACCGGCGAAGATCCCTAATGGCTTCCGGGCATTCCTCTATTTTGTGCGCATGACCGATGGGCCCCAGGCATCATTGGATTAGATAGAAGCCAATTCAAGTGGTAAATTATGCTTCCAGCTCAAGAGACGTATTTCTGAATTCCTATAGCATTAATAACTCGGTTAAATACTTAAACATTAACATTTTCTATGTTCTAAGTCCAACTTCAATAAAATAAAATTCTAAATTCATCTAAAATCAAGTACTTTTAGAATATACAAAAATATCTAACTTTTGGAATATAGAAAAATTATTTGAATTAAGATTTGATAGAAACCCTAATATGGCCATTAATAAAAATAAGTATATAATAGCTCATAAAATAATAAAATATTTTCTATGAGTTTTTGGAATAAATAGAGGCCCATATGTGTAAAAATATTTAGAATAAAACTTAGTCTACATTCTTTTTAATAAAAGGAAATGCAAATCACAACAATAAATAAATATAAAATATTTCGTGGTTAAAATCAAAATAATGCAAAAACCAGTTTTAAAACACTTTAGGGTCATCCCCTACTAATACCAAAAAAAATGAGTAAAAGATCAAGTATAGTGTAGTCGCAACCTTAAAACAAAATCTGACTCGTTATAACGTTAATTTTATGATCGTTTATGCTATTTCAACAGCAAATAAAATAACACGTCTAGATGCTAAAATTTATAAAATTAGTTTAGAAATACTCTTCAAAGTACATACCACCATATTTTGAAGAAATAATCTCATTTTGTCATGCTTGGCGTATAATCTTGTCAGCAAAATAGCCCTAAGTGTTATAATTTTTGAAATCCGTAATATAATTGAAAGAGCTTTAATAATAAATAAGAAATTAGTGGTTATGATATTTGTATCATCAGAACCTTCTCAAAGGCCATAAAAATGAGGCTAGTAGCCTAGCTCAACTGATCTAACTTACACGAAACTAATTCTATACAAAATCAATCAAAGATAAAAGTACTATTCATTCATAATCTACTGTGATCACTTAAGCCTTTTCGGCAGTTTGTAAAATATCTCATCTAAATATAAATTTTGTTAAAAACAACCTAGAAATTCTCTTTAAGATATGGACTATCATAATCTAGAAAAATATTCTTATTTCAACTTGCTTTGCATCTGAATCCTGCTAGTGCAATACCCTTAGGTGTTAAGGTCGTAAAAAACGCAATACATGAATAGTTGAGCCTAAGAAACCTTTAGTTAATGTATGTGTATCACAAGAATCCTTATGTAACCATGTAATTGCAGTCAGTAGCCTAATCCTTTAGGCCTAACATACATAAATCGCTTTTGATACAAAAATGCTTAAGGCCAAATGCTATTCGCACATAACACTTTAACTAATGTCATAATTCTATTAATCCAAATAATTTTTGTATCTTGAATTCGATATTATAAATATAAAAATACATAAATTTATGTTCTTGAATTCGTAAGATAAGAATAAATAATCTGTAAAAGAAACCGTGCATCGGTCAAATTGTTAACATTCTGAATGAATATACACACATAATCGATTAAAACATGAGAACGTAAAGTCATTCAACCCAAATCATAAACTATTCCAGTTTTCTATGATAAGTCTTTATTTGATTTTCTGTCTGTGTTCTTTTTGCCCTTATTAAAGTTTGTTATTTGTTATATTTTTGCTGAACAACGTGTAGAACTCGACGTTACTAACTCCACCGTCGAGAACGCCGACTGCAACTACAACTTCGTCGTAAACAACAATTAAGCAAGGCAAGCACCCCTTTGATCATATTGATCCCAGAATTTAATTTTTATTTTATTTATCAAAATTTTTTATATATGCGCATATTTTCTGTAAATTTGCTATGTTGTGGTATTGGTAGATATACCTGTTGTCTCATAAAACCTCCTTGATAAATATTGACATGTGGACCTTGATAAACCTAGTATTAAGGTTAGATAATATATAATGTCATTTTGGGTATATGAAATTTAATAATCATGCTTAGCCATGCTTTAGATTTGAGATGAATAAATTGGATAAACTGATTATTGGAATTATTGAGACATGATGATGGTTAATGTGATCAATGATAATTTCTTAAAAAAACTATGGTTTTGACGCATGTGATTATTGGCAATAGCCGGATATACAAAGGATTTGTACGTAGTATAGGGATAAGTATCGCCTGTGTTGAATTAAAAACCTAGCATAGTGTTTTATGATCCAAGAAAAATTCGTACAAACTACAAGTGCTGGGATGGGGCAGCGTTAAACTAATTAAGTTATCTAGTTTAACTTTGCACTTTGGAAGGCCGGAGTAGCACAGGCATTCCTTTAAAGGTATGCTTGTAGGGATTTTTACTTACCAATGCAACGATGTACGCCTTGCTATAATGGGGGAGTAAGAACTCGATAGGACCTACGGTTGAGAGTATAACATTATACAAATATCTTCCACCGAAAGTGAGGACTCATCAGGTTTAACTTGATGAGAGTACAATGGCTATATAAATATCTTCTACCATCATAGAAAGAGGTTTATCGTCACTAGGCTGGTGCAACGTTAACCTAGGTAATGTAAAGATTTTCATCATGAATATTTTGGCCACATGCCAAAGGTGCGTGAAATATGTGGCAAAAAGAAAAGGTCATGACTTATGGGTAAAGCTGTATACCTCTGCAAAGTGTAAATTTAATCGATTATCTGTGCCCACGATTATAGAAAACTTGGTGAACTGACGATCAAGTCTCAGGAATTTTAAAAAATTCTAACAGTACTACGGGCAAATTTCAATTGAATGAATAATGGTTCAAACCATGTTAGAAAATTTTGTGGATGGTCCCGATGCATCATAAATATTTTCATAAAATTTTTAGATGCTTATCAATTATGAGTAATTGTTAAAAATTCTGTCAGTGTTACTGTCTTGATAAAAGCGTGATGATCAATACATAGATTTGCTTGAGCAACCAAAAAAGGTTTAGAGCTTTTAAAACTTTCACAAAAGGTGCTAAGGCAATGCTTAATCTCTCATAAACATTGGATCATGATCATACAGTGAATTTATAAAATCTTACAAAGGTATTGTACTATCCATTGTCCTTTTTTTAAAAGATAATAAATGAAGTTCAATGCTACCATAGATTTGATCGAGTAAACAAAAAAATTTAAAATTTTTGAAAATTTTAAATAATGGTTCTCAGTAAATTCTTAAGCTCTCATAAAATTTTGGATTATGATCACACTCGAGAAAATTTATAAAATTCTAACAAAGTTATTGTCTCAGTTATGTTCATCCTGTTTTTTATTTTTCTAAAGATAACAAATAAAGTTCAATTCTTTTAAATTTTTTTATGTATGATCCTAAACTATGAAAGATGGTATCATAAATTTTTTAGAGTGTGATCAAGCTTGTACAATTTTCTAAAAATCTAACAGAGTTCTTGCCAAAATTATAAAATGTATCAAAATTTTGGTTTTTCAACAAATTTTCATAGAAGATGACATTATTTAGGGTTATTGGACCAAATCCAGTTAAAAAATCCAAGATTTCGGTGAGATTTGGTGAAATCTCGTAGAATTTTTTTCAAAATACTATAGCAATTTAAGTTTTTTAAATTTTTTTTATCTAGTCGGGATTTTGAATCTTTTCCCCGGCTAAAATCTAAGATCTCACTGAGTTTTCGTGAAATTGCGTGAAAATTTTTATCCATGGTTGGGTTTGGATTCATTAGGCCACAACATGTTTTAGACCATAGGCCATTGCATGTTTTACACGATCAAAATTATAGCTTGAAGATCATATGATCATATTCACCTCAAAATGGAACGCTTTGGTGCAACTTATTAACTGTGTGTAGATTGTTTGAAATACATATGTGTTAGCCTTGTTTACTCTTGTAGACTTGTAGTAGTGATTGTCTGGTGTGTCTGATTTTTACTTAACCAAGCTACGGAGCATAAGGAGACCGGTTGCCAGCCTTCAAAGGGCCCATCCTTTGCATCAATAACTGTGGCTTCTTTGGCTGTACGGCTACCATGCATGAATATGTGCTCCAAGTGCCACAAGGAGATGATAATGAAGCAGGAGCAAACGAAGCTAGCCGCCTCCTTTATTGATAGTATCATCAATGGTGGTGATGCCAGGAAGGTACCTGTCGTTGCCTGTAACATAGAGGTAATTGTTGGTCATGTTGAGGTGACGACACTTATTGCACCACCTGCTGATGTTATTGGTCCTAATGAGGGGTGATGGTGAACCCCAAAGGGAGGGAAGGCCCAAATCGGTGCACTACTTTTAGAAAGAGGGTCAGGCTTACCAGATTCAACTGTTGGGATTTCTAAATTTATGGTATTTTATGTGCAAATACTTAGTATTTTGTATTCAAACAGATAGAAAATATAGATAAATGCTTCCATGATTTTTTTATATTTCCCTATTTTTTCTAGCCTCGGGAGACTACTTCACATAGGGTTGAAAAGGGCTGAACTTTTGGTTTTGCCAGCCTAAAATATACCGTATTTGAAAATTAGTTTTTGAATTTCAGCCGAATTTTGACTAAAATTTTGTAATACCACCAAAATTTCGGATTTCAGCAGTCATGAGATATAGTTAAAAACAAAATTGAAAATGTTGGTAGCAGCTGCTGGAGCCGCATGCTGGCGAGAAACGCCAAGGAAGATTTCCAAGGCGCGGTTGCAGGAAGTGGGTTTGGAACTCGGGAAGCAGCAGCAGCCTCAGGCTTAATTAAATGGCATTATTACTATAGTGATTTTTTCTTCGTGCTAGTCCCAATTATCCCATGCCTAGGGGTGGAAACGAGCCGAGCCGAGCCAGGCTCGGCTCGGCTCGCTTGGGCTCGGTAAGGGAGCGAGCCCCAGGCTCGGCTCGGTTATTCGGCGAGCCTGAAGAGCCGGCTCGGCTCGGCTCGCCTCAGCTCATGAGCTCGTTGGCTCGCCGAGCCAGAGATTCAATAGTGACCAAAAATTTGCAATTCTGCTATCTCCTGTGGAACTTCCCTAGTCAAGTTATTATTGCTTAAATCTAGTATCTCCAACATTGCAAGGCCACTCATTTCCTTAGGCATTGGTTCATTTTTGTTATTAAGGATTGAAATCAATAATTGTCGGTTGGTTAGATATACACACTTTAGATGTCGTAACTAATAATGGTAATGACATTAGACAAATCATCAACCACATAGAATCATCTACTTATCTAGTATTATTTAGCACATTGCAAGAAAATCAATTATCAAAATACCAATATAATGTTGTGCATGCATCATCAAGGGTTCAAGAATTTAAAATTCAGAAGGTATTGCTTAAGGTTTTGCTCATATGGACTAATTGGGCCGAGCCAACGAGCCGGCTCGCGAGCCGAGGCGAGCCGAGCCGAGCCGGCTCGCTATAAAACCGAGCCACAAAAATTGGCTCGGCTCGGGCTCGCTCCGAGCCGCGAGCCTGACCGAGCCGAGCCGAGCCTGGCCGAGCCCGAGCCGAGCTGCGAGCCGCGAGCCAAATTTCCAGACCTACCCATGCCCTAGCGATGCACAGGGTCTTCAGTCTTACTACTCCCTCCGTCACAACTACCTAACTGTAATAGTGTAATCCTTTTGACATGGACACATATATGGATGATCTGTGTGTTACCTGTTCTAATTTCTACGCTCTGTGTACCTAGGTTGAACCTTTCGATTGCAATGTCGCACTATTTCATTATGAAAACAGGGGGAGATCTATGGCTTTGGAGGGGGAAAAACAGAGAATGCATTACTAAACAGAGCAAAGCAAAAGTGAGAAGCGTTGTCTGGTCATTCTAGGTTGAATTGGTTTTGTGTTACTACTACCGTTTAAGTCAGCTCAAAGCCGTCTTGACACACATTCGTTTACAACTCCAACCATAAGCACCAACTTTGCAAATTGGAATATTATGATGTACTCCACTGGCCACAGGACACATCTCCGTACATACAATGCTGCAGATCTCGGGTACGTGTAGACAGTTAATTTACCAACACTTTGATTCTTTTCATAGTTTAGGGATAGTTTGAGAGGTTTCACGCGGAATACACTTTACACTAAGGGTCTGTTTGGTATAGTTCTAGATTTCAACTTCACCTGAAATCTGAAAGTTGTAGGTTAAAATAAAGTGAATTAAGTTTATATTTTTGATCTAAAATGTAAATAAGATGATCTATCTAAATACTCTTAATGTACTCGCAGCTTCAGCTTCACGAATTTAGTGAGCTAGAATTTTCAGCTTCACCAGATTCACGAATCTGGAGAAGCTGAATCACTGATAAACACGCCCTAAATAGTGATCTTGATTGTACTACTATTTTTTTTTTTTTTTTGAAACTGTAAGAATCACAAATGAGATGCGTGACATGATTTAAGAAGTGAGCAAAAAGAAATCTTGCGAGTGAGATTGGGTGGAACCCAACGGATGCTGCTGGACTTGTTTACTCTCGCCGAGGAAGACGTCGAGATGCCAAATTGCCAACCACAACTAATCCGTTCTTGAGAGGATATGTCTATAACATCACACAACCCTTTAGAGCTTGTTCATCTCTAGATGCTACATGAGGCAAAAAAAAATTTAGCTCCGATATCAACATATGATCAAGCAGATGCTGAGTCCAAATTGCATGAGAAACAAATATTGGCAGCTGGTGTTATGCCAGCGGTTTCTTCGGAAAACTCTATGCTTATAATCTAGAGTAAAAGGACGTTTAGCACCTGTAGATAGTGCGAGAGTTAAGAGTAAAAATAGCTAGTACTGTGAAGAGAGGTGACATACACCTTAGCATCTACTTTAGATACTAAGGGATTTGTACTCTCTTGTACTCTAGGAGATGGGGATAGAAATTCCAAAGCCATTTTTGCATCGAGGTAAAGATGTTTACTTTCCTGATCAGAATCATTTCCCGATCGAGGACAGATACTAGCTCAAATGTGAAGTACATGACAGCCTGACAAAGTATAACTGTGCAAGAAAAAACAGGAAAAGAAATGTAGGAGCACACATCCAACGTGGAAATCGAAACGATATCACGGTTAAAGGTCGAAAAAGGATTTTTTTTCTAATTCCTGTAGATCATTAAAACCGTAAGTGTTATAATACCAGTACCTTACTAACCTCTTGCACCTAATTCTCCAGTTCTTTTAAAAAACCAGAGACTAGTAACAGATGCAAAATGCAAAGGAAAAAAAAGAGAGAAAATCTCAGGATATAGCTCCAGTAAAATAGGTGGCCTTTGGGTCAGCTCCGTGCAAACCCTAGAAGTAAGACATGATTGCATGCATCCTGCGGGGGCAATGTTGCTCCAACAAAGCCCTTTTTAACCCTACTTTGGGAGGGCGATTCTCGGATGATGCATGCCTACAAAGTGATACTTTTCTAATATTTTTACTTCGTTTTACTCAAATCTAGTCTCCTCCCGAGCGAAATAACTCGTTTCAACTCCCGGACTCCCCTACCATGGGAGGTGGCCTACTATGCTCGCCAGCAGCGGTAGCCCGCGTCCCACTGCCGTGACAGCGCATTGGTCCTATGCCCGGCTGTCACGCTCCCATGCTCGTTAACCGACTATCGTGCTCACTGGGTCCTACTAGCTTGGTGCTCTCGGGGGGCGGTAGGCCAGCTCTCGCGGCAAGGGAGCACTAGATCACAATAAAGAGGGCTAGAAATGCAAATTTGCTCCGGAGATGGCTAGATTTGGGAAAAACAAGGCAAAGGAGAAAATGATCACTATTTTGGTCTCCTTGCCATCTTTTTTTTTTTTGCAAAAAATAGTTTCCTTCTGAATAGAATTACAAATATAGTCCCTACCCACCGCAAAAATACACCTTCCACGCTCCCCTACTGCAGAAGGGCCTCCCGAGCTCCCCTACCGCAGAAGGGCCTTCCGAGCTCCCCCTCCCCCACACAACATTGCTCCGCCGGCGTCCCCCACACTTGCTCCCGTGCACACCACACCTGCTCCGACACTCCCCCTCCTCAGTGTCGACTCCTTCTGCACCTCCGGAGTGCGACAGCCGTCTACTGCCACGCTCGCCGCTAGCTCCTGCGTCGCGTGTGTCCCGCACCATGCCTGCATGGCACCCTGGCCTCCCACACTCCGCGGGCGTGGTAGGCGACAGGCATCATCTGCCACGCCTTTAGCGGTGGGGATGAAAGCTAGATTTGTAATTTTTTTCTAGAGGGAATCTATTTTTGGAAAAAAAAAGAGCTAGAAAAGTGATCGCTTCGCATGGGAGCTACAAAAGTCATCTATGCCTATGATCTTACTTCGTCCAAATTTATCCGATGTATTTTCTCTTTATCACATAAATGAAGAATATATTAAAAATAACCAGATAATATCTAATTATTACTCCATTCATCTAATTTTATAAGGTTATTTTTTAATGCTCTTATGCATAAATATAAGGTATATTTCATATATATTCTAATGTAAAATTAGTTTGATGTTCCCCATATACATTTAATAAATATCCATCTTTACATCATATTTTCTACATGCATACATTAAATACAATGCTTAGTGATAATAATTAGGGTAATTTAGTCATTTTTAATATCTTTTTGGTCTATGTGACAAGAAGAAATACGCATTATAAGCTTGGACGGAGGGACTATCTGTAAGCATTGCATTAAATGCATGCATATGGAGAATATGAAGTCAATCTGGATATTTATCAGAAGTATAAAGAGAACATTATACTATTTTTTACATTGAAATATGAAATACGCTTTATATATTGATAGATAAGATCTATCAAAAAAATAAGTCATACAAACTTGAATGGGGAGAGCACAGTGCTACTACTCATATCACACTGGGCACATACTTGAAGTCCGGTCGTGACATGTACGCGTGACAGTTGTATCTCTCTTGTTTGCATACTCATTGAAACTTACTGTAGTTGCTCTGCCATATTGTGGCATTTTCAACTGTAGTGTAAGTATCTATTTTGTTCTCATCAGGTGGCAGATATATGTTGCTCATGTCGCCAATTAATCACATATCTCTCTTCTTATATATCATATGTTCGTAACAAATAGAACTGTAGAACCTTATTAATTTGTTAGTATTGCCTTCCTTCGAAAATTAGTCATTTCCCATTATTGGATAAAAAATAGAAAATATATGGCTACCGTGCTTGAGACCACTGGTCACCACATGCAGTGAACGCCACGTACAGTACCAAGAATGTTGCAGCGCTTGTTCCAGTTAGTAAAAATAAGATAAAAATAAAAATCTTTAGTGCCAGAGAGATCTCGCGCGTACGATTGCTAGCTTTCGATCTGACGGCCATGAGACAAAGGAACGCAACGTTGTCTCCAGTCTTCACGGCGCCTTTCTCTCTCTCTTTTTGAAATTGGTTAGAAGCTCTCGTATTTGTTAAAGTGGAAGAACAACAACCGAGTTATAAATATATATTCACACCCACACACGTATACACACATGCTGCACATGGCTCCTGCGCAAGCCCGCATCGAGTTGTGCTCGAACACGGACAGGTTGATGAGCGACACTCGCACCAACCAACCGAGCTAATAGCTCGGCCGCGCAAGGTGTCTTTCTCGCATTAAGACCCGAAGGGAGCCAGAAATCTTGGCGTACCTGGACCTCCTCGAGTATGTTTTTTTTTCCAAATATAATCTCTTGTTGAAATTATTTGGCCCCCCTCTACGACTGCGACATGTGCAACAGACGACACGTGTCACCTACCGCGTCCATAGAGCTTGACAGATCGCCTGCACCTCAACAATCCGATTGATCGCGGTTGGTAGCAAAGGTACCGAGCACTCCCAGCTCGGCAGGCACCTACCGAGCAAAGACTGTGTAATTGAGAGATTAATTAAGCAAGTGACTAATTAGTGATTTAATTAAGCGACTTGGACTCAAACCAAGCAATGATAGCTTTGGTAACTCAGTGGACCTGCCGTTGTCACGTTGCCAACATCTTGCAGTGGTATAGGAGTGTGGCAGTTAATTAAGCAAGTGACTAATTAGTGATTTAATTAAGTGACTTGGACTCATACCAAGCAATGATAGCTTTGGTAACTCAGTGGATCCGCCGTTGTCATGCTACCAATGTCTTGCAGTGGTATAGGAGTGTGGCAGACGAACATGTCATCTATTGGTGCTTCCACGAGAGGAAGGGATATTTTTTTCAATTATTTCACACCAAGGCTAAATTTGAAGAAAAAAAAGATAGAGAAAGCTAGAAAAACACTGACTTCACCACAAGCAGGTAGCCTTAGGAATATGATCCCCTAACTCCCTAAGACCATCTCCAACCGTTTCCCAGCATTTCATTCCCTTCCCCACCCCTGAAGGGAATCCCTTCCCAGATTTCATTCCCTTCCCAGGAAAACACTCCAACAGCATTCCCTTCCCCATTCTTTTCCCACATTAAAAATACTTATTTTATCATCCCCTTCCAACTACCAACTACCAATTTGAACTGCCAACTTATATACTGCATATCGCTCATCCCTGCGATCATGAAAGTGAAGAAAGGCAAAACCTGGTGGTTTTGTACCAATCCATACACTGCATTCAAAAAACAATAACCAAAGTCAAAGCATCTGATTACCGCATGCACTTTCATTACTGTTTGAAGGTCAATATCCTTCTTGACATTGAGCAACCAGCGAAACATCTTTCTTACAGTGCCTCTTAACTTAAAATCATCTTAACCAACAGCAAGCCGGCAACCAATAAACAAATTGAAGACAAGAAATAAGGTAGGCCACAGTTCTCAAAAGAGATCTCTAAAATGGCAGTGGTTAACTCGTAATCCTTCAGAACAGCTGACATGCAACAAAATCACGGATCCTTTTTCTCTTCTGCAGACTCTTGAAATGTCTCTCCAGGGACAAGCTCAGGAACATCATGATCCTCATCGTGAGCACCATCTGCACTGGCATAAGAACTTATATACAAAACTGTTATGCAAACTTAAGGGAAAAGAAGTTCATAACTAACTTTGCAGAGCTAACATTGTACTATTCCAATGAACAAAAGAGATGTGTGACACATACAGAACCAGCTGGCAGTTTGACAGTCGATACTACAACATACATAGTTATCCAATTCAATTATAAATCGACATTGAAACGACTGAGGCAGGAACAATAATAGTAATGGAAAGCTATTTTAGTTGACAAATGCAGGTTGTGGAGAACATACTGTTTGTCTACGGAGTTCCACTGACCACCCATGTATTAGCAGTTTAGCACCAATTGAAGGTTGCACTGGAGGTGAAACCAACAAAATAAGAAGCAGCAGGAAGTGGATTACTAATCCTGTGGAGATGATAGTGTCATGTCAAGGGGTTTCACCTATAGGATTCAGAAACTGAAAAACCACAACATCCTTACAAATGCTGACTTGTTCAATACCAGGGATGGTGTTCACTGCTATCCTTTTGACTGTGCTCTGGAACCTTTTGTCATATCTGGTTGTAGTCTTGTGGACTGCCTTCTTCTTCCCGAGACCAACACAAAGCTCATTGCTTTGCTAATCCAGGAGGTTCGTAGTGTGCTAGCATTGTCCTGATATAAAATATCATTAGTGGCGCATTGTATGACAGCAGTGGTATGCTTTGGTGCCAATTTGGCACATAAGAAGTTCATGACTGAGACTAAAATCATTTGTGTAACAATTTAATTCGTAGCTAATTTCCAGGTTAAATGTAGACAACCACAATATTTAAAAATGTACCAAAAGTGACAGAACCAACAATTGTTATCACAGGGTACAGAAACGTATGTTTGAGTACCACAAAGTCTTATTAGAGTAAGAATTTGAGTACATATCAATGCACCGTCATGTTTCAGGTAGTTTCCTTGTGTACATGGTGATGAATGCACTCTCCACTGCTTCATATATGGACTTATCCTGACAAAATACCTGCAAAAGTAAAAAGGGTCAGCAAAAGATAATAGAGAATACAGGTGGAACATCAATAATTGCCTCCAGATGTGGCTTTGCCTAGACAGCCCCAAAGCCTCCAGAAGTGGCTTTGCCTAGATAGAAACAACTTGTCTTATTTGTTCACTGTTTATTGAGGTGTAGAAGGCAGAGCATGCAGGGAACAATTCCCTTCTCCATTATCTTGTCACATAGCACAATGAACTGAAACACGACCATATTATTGGTGTCCAACCTGACGGGGAATCCAAAAAAGTTGTGTTGACCATGACCAAGAAGCCCATGACCAAGAAGGCAGCCTATATATTGACGGGGTACTCCTGATTTACTTGGTCACTCACGGCTCGTTACCAACCTCACCATGAGTTCTTCCAACCAATTCAGTGGTCCGTACATGTCATCCTCAAGTGATGATGAAGAAGACTCCCTTCTCATGCTTATCGCTGCGGAGGAGGAGATAGTTGCGCAAGCTACCATCCCTCGTCGGGGCTCGGTTCCGGGACATGCGGTTCACAACAGAGGTCACGCTGAAGGTGCGGCAAGGCTTTATGCCGATTACTTAGCTAGTTCCCCTGTCTACGGCCACACCTTTTTCAGGCGGAGGTAGTAAATCTGAAGACCCCATATGATTGTATGCTGCAATGCTAATGTTGTTGTGCGATTCATTACTTATTAAGTGCAAGTCGTTATGAATAAGCAGGTTCAGGATGAGCCGCTCCCTATTTTTACGCATAGGCAATGCTGTGGAAGCACACGACGATTGGTTCCAGCAGAAAAGGGATGCTACCGGCAAGCTTGGTTTGGCACCACTTCAGAAGTTGACGGCGGCTATCCGCCAGCTAGCATACGGTGTGGCTGCTGATGCCGTGGACGAGTACGTCCGTATCGGCGAAAGTACAGTGATTCTGGCTTTGAAGAAGTTCGTCAAGGCCGTGGTGGAGGTATTCAGTACCGAATATCTTCGTGCTCCAAACGCAGAAGACACGGCTAGACTTCTAGCTGTTTCTGCGCAGAGAGGTTTCCCGGGGATGCTTGGTAGCATCGATTGCATGCACTGGACATGGAAGAACTGCCCGAAAGCATGGCAGGGGGCTTTCACAGGCCACACTCGCAAGCCATCCATAGTCCTCGAGGCAGTTGCTTCGCAAGACCTGTGGATTTGGCATGCTTTCTTCGGGATGCCAGGTAGCTTGAACGACATAAATGTGCTGCACCGTTCTAATCTCTTTCGCAGGGAAAATGACGGTTCAGCCCCAGAGGTCAACTACTCTGTCAATGGGACCCAGTATGACATGGGATACTACCTCGCCGACGGCATTTATCCTGAGTGGGCAACCTTCGTCAAGGCCATCTCAGCGCCCATGGGAAACAAGAAGATGTACTTCTCGAACATGCATGCGGCCGCAAGGAAGGATGTGGAGAGAGCTTTCGGGGTGCTACAGGCGAGGTTTGCCATTGTGCGGGGGCTTGCCCGTTGTTGGAAGCAGAATACGCTAAGGTATATAATGACTGCATGCATCATTATGCATAACATGATTGTCGAAGACGAGAGAGATGGACCACCTCAGGACGAATACTTCGACTACATGGGCACCCCGGCTGTCGTTACAAGGGATCCCAATGGGTCGGTGCTGCATTGCATTGAGGCAACACAAAGGCGGAGGGACAGACAAATCCATCACCGCTTGCGGGAAGATCTTGTCGAACACCTTTGGGCTCGTCACGGGGGTTAATGCCTTAATGCCGCAAATGTTGGCAGGATGAAGATGATTGATACATATAATTGATGCATGTATATGTTACATAATTGAGAGCATGTATATCTTATTCTCCATCGCTAGCATCTGTATTGTACATTTTAATAGCTTGTTCTACAGCTTTATCCTCGAAGTGACTTGTTTAGTCATTTTAGTAGCTTCTTGTACAAATAGTTAATCAGTTTGTCAACATATTTTCCTGGAAGATGACTTTATTAAGGGGGCAAACATACACAGGAAATGGCTAGACCAAGCGTCATAGGCCCCAACCATATCCCAGTTCCCACAATGCAATGAGTATTGTGCTGCCAAAAAGACCTCCACTTAAAGTTCACTTAAATTTGTTTGGGTGAGAACTGAAGCTTAACCCTAAATAATTGTAAGGTGGTTCGTTGGGTTCCATTAAAGGCAGAGTAAATAAAAGGGATAAGGTATAACATACTAAAATTGTTAAGAAGAAAGTTAACTTCAGAATGAGCACTGTGCCTCTGTTTCATGGGTGATAAATATGAAACATAAAAACAGACCTGAAGGCATCTGGACGTTGAGGGTTATCAACATGCTGTCGACTAGCAGTATCTCTCCACTTTGTTGCTGCCCAATGAAAAGTCTTAAATGATATAAAGACAAAGCCATATGACACAACACTGAAGCAGTTAAATATCTGGTTTGAATACTCTTAAAAAGAGAGACAATTTCACCTCAACATGCAAATGAATAACATATTGATTAAAGAGGTTTGTTTACCTAATCCAAGATCCACAAGATAAAGTTTCTTTTCTTGAGGTGTTGAAGGCTGACCAAGAAGAAAGTTCACAGGTTTGACATCTCCATGAACATATCTGAACAGACAAATATAGAAGAGTCAAAGAGTGAAAATGCCTAACACATTAAACATAGCCAACCTTTAGAGGCCCGATTACCCTTTAGAATGCATGCTTTCTAGGATAGAAATGGAGTCCACAGCAATACAAGCCACCATTTCTGCTACTAGTCTGCTTGAAGGCAATGTAAGTAAGTGCATCGTATCAGAACAGACTTACTCCATTATTGTGATCACGGGGAGCATCAACTCGAGTCTTACATTTTCACCGGTTGTTGGGCTCACATTTCCAGCCAACATACCACAGAGATCAAAAGCCATCTGCAATGGTAATCAAGTATCAGTTGCAATGAAGGCTTGTAGCAAGAAGAAACCACTAGTTGAAACTGCATACCTTGGCATCGACTAGTGCATAAATGGAGCTCTCAATTCCTAAAATCTGTGCAACATTTTCTCCACAAAAGAGGTTAACCCAATGTTTCCATAAAGATCAAACACAAGAGAGTACTCAATATAGTCCTTCCATAGCATGGTAATTAACTACAGCATGACCAACTGTAATTGAAAGTTTGTAAATCAACCATTACAACAACAGAAATATAGCACAAGCAGTCCCAATAAACTCCTTGGCCAGCAGAGAGCAACTGAGTTATCATCCAACAAATAAACACAGTAATAATGCTGTAATGGAAAAAGACAGCAATAATCTTCAGGGAGGAAATAGCTGGCAAGGTGCACGATAAGCGAATAGTCCAGATAACAGGGTCCACGATAAGCAAATAGTCCAGATAACAAGGTCCACAATAAGCAAACAGTCCATACTACTAGTTCAAGGATAAGCAAGAACACAACGTAACAACGACAAGTGAAATATCAAAGCACACGTGCAGTCCTCCCATGGCCGTAGTCCCACGTACACATCATCCCGATGAGGGCCTAGACGTCCACCTCTCCAATATTTCGTCCTGTCGCTTCTCGTAGAAGGCACGCAGCTTACCGGTACAGGAGGTGAGATCGATTTTCATAATCCTCTCATCCTCCGCCTCCCTCATCATAGACAATTGTTGACGCTTTAGGTCAACCATAGCATCCTTCGTCTCGTTCAGCTTGTCGAATTGCTCCTTGTACACCCCAACAGAGGAGTTGGCAATAGACGCACTTGACGCGGCGTGAGTCTTTCTGGCCGCCTTTGCAGCCTCCCGGCCAGGGGGTCTTGCCACCTCATCAGATGAACCATGGGAGGCGAGGTCCACACTAATGTTTTTGGCTGCCTCTCGCTCCGTCCTTTGCTTCTTGTTGCCCATGTGCGTAGCCCACTTTGGGTGATCCGCTAGCATCACCCAACAGTGGTGGAAGGCGAAGGCCTTGCCCTCAATGTCCTGGTACATCCTCGCAGCATGCGCCATCTGTCAATGCAAAGAACGTAGCAAACAGCAATATCTTTATAAAAGAAAAGGGCGAGCAAGTAGAAATTATCGACGGTGAATGATGCATACCCTGTCACGTTCAGTGCTACCACTTTGATTTAAACCGTCAGTCTGAGTCAAAAACCCAACAAATTTGCTAACACACTCATTGATCAATGCCCAGTGGTTAACCATTCCCTTGATGGACCTTTCCGTGGTGTTATCTTTCTTATTACTATTGAAATACTCCGCAATTCTAGTCCAGTAGCTATCAGATGATTGGTCCTTCCCAACAATGGGATCTTGGCTAACATTCAGCCAAGCTGACACAAGTACCTCATCCTCCTCTGCAGTCCATTTGGTCCTCTCAGTCTTCGTGTATGGTTTCTTTCCCTTGTTCCTTCTTGCCGATCGGTTGGGGCGGCTGTCGCTAGGTATGTTAATACTCCCTGGGATTAAAGTGGGTGGAGGGGGAGTATTATCATCCCTATTGTCTCCCAAGGCAGGTTGAGGTGACATAGACCATGACATCTGACCGGACTCAGCGTGCAGGAAGTTATCGTAGAATGGGTCCATTTCCTCCTCCCTGATGAGGTACAGCACCGAAAAAGTTATTTACCAATCCGGTTGTGTTATAAGAATCATATGACAATAACTTATATTAATGTGTGCTAGTAGCAGGCAATGCATCTCAGCGAACTTCGCACACAATCCTGTTATGTCTATAAATAGGAAATAATCCACATAAGAGCAATGATTGAACATAATGGGATTGAAATATCATAAAGCACCTACGAAAGTTCACATATAACACGAGTAGTTCGCATATAAGCAACAACACAAAAATATTACACAGCTCTCACTGAGCACATGTCTAGATAAGCTTAACATTACGAAACCTTGACAAGTTCATAGTCCGACAGGGATGACATTACAGTACAAAAGACATAACCACCGTCTCAACGATCAGAGATACGTAAGGTGCCAGTAACGATCGGACTCCACGGATGACATGCTATTTGGAGAGTAGTCGGAGCTATCGTCAACAGCATGTACGATGTCATCTGGCTGAACATCGTCGGCACCTCCATTTTCATCATTGTCACTGCTAGGAGGTGCATTCCCAAAATCGGCCGTATCCAAGGACATCTGAATTAGGCTCTCAGCTATGGCCTCGACCTGGAGCAGAGCCATGTTGATGTCATTGGCCGCACTACCATCACTAGGACTGAAGTTCTCTGCAACGACCTTCTTCAGGTCATCAGCCTTGTCCTCAAGCATGGCACGGAGCTTCGAGATGACGTCGCGGAGCTTGTGCGCGTCCATCTAAAATACGACAATAACAATTGGAGCTCCCTAGTACTACTTCCACATTACACAGAACAATGAAAACCACCCAACAAATGCCCTATTCACATTATCGGATCAGCAAAAGAAATGAACTTAACATGCATGAATAACACAGACATGTACCATAGCACTACATACAGATTTTTCCAATCATACAAACAAACATTACGGTGCAAAACTGTCAAATTGCCGCAGGTAAACTAGTTTCACGCATTTACTAAAAATTCAGACATTGCCGCATGGTAAACTAGCAATTTTATCAGCATACATGTAACAATAACGATTTTTCAGCATACACATTTACCAGCATACATGTAACAAGAAAGATTTTTCAGCATAAAGATTTACCAGCATACATGTTCACAACTAAAGGTAAAATAACCTCGGCTGTTCCCTTTTCTCCCCAAAAAAGCAGTAAGTGTTGCTCATGAATGAGAGATGGAGCCATCACAATGCAGACAGTAAAAGCATTACGAAATCATGCAGAGTAGCCATGTGGACCAAAACTTGGAGATATGGTTCCTAAATTGTGACTACTGACAACACCACGTTTTAACTCCAGTAGCTAGACATTTGTTGCAAAGACGAAGGAACAAAGGTCTGCTCGACCTGAGAACTTCCCAAGAAGGTAGCCAAATTATCAGCATCCATGCAAGTTCAGACATACAGATCATACATGTAAAGAATACAGATCCACCACATTCGGACTGGTTTTTCTTGAACGAGCAAAAAAGAGGCACGCGGTTGCTCCTGTAATTGCAAGATGCGGACTATGTATGGAGGTTTTCTTCACCCAAATCGGAGCCAACAAATCGAAACCCTAAATCGAGTTTTTCTACCCCCAAACGAAGAAACCAGACGGTCTCCAAATTCGATTCCGAGCTATATATCAGGTTTTCGTCCCCCAAATCGGAACCCTAAATCCACTGACCAAATCCCTCAAAGCGAACCACCAAATCACAGCAGGGTGCACCGGGAGTACCTTGAGATGTCGATGCCGCTCGCGTCGTCTTGGCGGCCGACCGAGGACAACGTCTGGTCATTGAGCTGTTATTGAAACTTCCCCACCCGCACCGACGCTCTCCGGATCCGAGCCGACGCGCGAAGACGAGGCCGTTGCTCCACCAAAGTCCGCGAGACGCCGAAGGGAATGGAGAGAGGAACCGGGGGCCGTGGGAATCTCTCTCTTTTCTCTTACATCGCCCGGCCGGGAAGGGAGACCGTTGGAGCGCTTCTCGCCTCCGCTTCTCGCCCTCTTTCCCATCGCGAACGGGAAGGGAGTCGGGACGGGACGCCCTTGCAGATGGTCTAAGGGCTCACTAGTGGCACTTTAGTCATCTCTTACCTATCACATGATCTAAAATCCTAATTGGAGTAGGGAGAAGATGAAGAGAGAGAATACACTATCTTTTATACAAAAGACAACTTTGGTGCACAAACCAACATGAGTGGTGGAAGCGTGTTGTAGTAAAAATAACATTATAAAATAGTTAGAAAAATAATTTTAGTGACAAACTATTGAACATATGATATCTAGTATTATCTTTAGGTGAGTTAAGAGTCTTGTAGATAAGCCAAAAAGATAGGGCAATGACTAGTTTGAGGGTAACTTCAAACTAATAAATTTAAGGACACAATTCTGAAATATAATGTGTTGTCTTCTCAATCCACCTCCACCTTTCTCTCTTTCCTACTCACTTGCTCCACCTCCCTTCTTTCCTCTCTAACAAAAAAAATAAAATTAAAAAATTTTAAATATGAAGTCTCAACTACAAAATATTTAAATAAAAAAATTTCAAATAAAAATAATTTCAAGTAAATTTTTTGAAATTAGAATGTTTCAACTCGAAAAATTTTAATTCATAAAGACTAACCTAAAAAATTTAAATAAGAAATTCTGAAACTAGAAAGTTTCAACTAAAAAAAAATTCAAATCGAAGGTTTCAAATTAGGAAGTTTTAAAACAAAAAGATTCAGCTCTAAATGTTTTAAATCGAAATTTTCAAATTAGTAAATTTCAACTTGGAAAGTTTCAACTTGCAAAATTTCAAATTGAAAAGTTTCAAGTTTGAAAACAATATATTAAAAAAACCTCTCAATTAGAAAAGTTTTGATTTAAAGTTCAACTTGAAATTTTCAACACAAAAAATTTTAAATTAAAAAATTTCAAATAAAAAAGTTTCAGTTCAAAAAATTTTAAATGGAAAATTTCAAATTAGAAAGTTTTAGCTAGAAAAAATTCAAATCAAAATATTTCAACCCTAAAAATTTTCAATTTAAAAACTTTTTGTTCAAAAATTTTCTATTCAACGAACTTTCGGTTCGAAAAGTTTCGATTTAAAACTTTTAAAAGTAGTTAGAAAATGCTTGTTTTAAAAACTTAGGAAAAAACTAAAATATGAAAACTATTATGAGTTTGAGGGAAAGAGAAATGAGGAAAGTAAGATTAAGGAGGTGCTAGCACTTGTCACATGAAGAGGTTTTTTGAGGAGGATGGCAAGTAAGGGCATGTATAATAAGGCCACCTTAGTTGACTCTTAGTCTGTACACGTCGTTTTGGTTTATGTGGAAGAGTGGGAAAAGAGGAGAGAGAGAAGAGATCTAACTCTTATTTAGTAGCCAGCTTTGCACGGGAGAATAGATAAATTATTTATATACAAGAGAGGAATGATAACTATTGTATAACATTTAGAGATAACTTTTAAAAACAGTTATTGTATAAGTTAGTTTTTAGTTTACTATTAGTTAGCAGTGTGCTTTGCTATTGTATTTACCCTAAAGGAAAGAAAGCAGTACTGCTACTTATCCCAAGAAGATTACATCTTTAAATTAGGGATTCCCAAGAGATAGACTATTATACATAGCGTACGGCAGGTCAATAGCGCACTTATGTGGTTGGCTAGCCTTAGACCGACCAGACGCCAGGAGACATCTTCCTTATTATCACGCAAAACATCTCTCAATGTACCTTCGTGCTTCTCCATGCACGCATACAATAGTTTACAACGCGGATTACCTTGAGATCACAATAATAAAATGCAGGATTACCTTGAGATTACCTTGAGATCACAATTAATAATAAACATAGGTGTACATCAAACGACAAATTTGAAATGCTTGCAAGCTGACTAGTCGATACCTTTTCTGTACCGACCGAAATGAAACGATACGAAAAAGCCTCAATCCCGGACCGGCTAAATTTCCAGGCATTCCGGTCGTTTCGACGCATTCCGGCTGGAACAATCATGCCGCTCTTCTGGGTACCATTGTGTAGCAGAGGAGGCCGCCATCACTAGGGTTAACAAAATCGAAAATTCGATTTTCGAATGATTTTTTATTTTTAAAAATTGGTAGAAACTAAAAAAGTTTGAATTCAAAATTTTTAAACTTCACGATCAAACAATGGCAAAAAAAAAAGAAAATTAAGCGATTTTCACCGATTTTTCAATTGGTTTTCTTTGATTTTCAATTTTTGAGTATTTTTTTATTTTCAACACATCGAAGAAAAATAATAAAAAAATCCAAAAAATTTGAAAAATTTACAAAATAGCAATTATTGAAAAGGAACAAAGACACTGCCAGATTTTTATAAAATTTACAAGATTTATTATATTATGAAATTTTAATATAACTATAACTAACGCCAAAGGATCATATACTAAAATTTTTAGAAATATTATACTTCATTTAATGTCCATATAAAATCAAAAAATACACTGGTTTGCTAATCACCTGAAATTTTATAATACCATTAGAATTGCCTAGGACTGTCACACAAAAATTTTCAAAAATAATTAACACTTTTTGCTAATTTTTTTTAAAATTTTAAAATTTTTATTTGAACTCTACAGTTTACCTAATGGTTTTTTTTACGAGCCGCCCCAATAAAGCCAAAAATCATAGATATTGTGAACCTGATTGGCACGGCGGGCAGGCAGTGGAGAATGAGCGCACACTAACATGAAGGCACTTGAACGGCGGCGAGCGCTCGAACAGAGGGGTCCGGCGACTCCTTGATCTGGAGTTCGGCGTTGGCCTAGAAGGAGAGGATAGTTTACCAATTCAAATGAAACACATATCTTTGAAAAAATATACTCAAATTCAAAGATTTTGAACATGTTTGGATCACATGCTTTGCTGATTTATATAAAATCAGCACATACCTACAACTAAACTATCATAAAAAAGGGAAACTCTAGTTTGAATTTAAGTTCAAACTTGTTTCAACTAGTTAAACTCAGCATCCAAATTTTTTAAAAAATTCACATAAAAATACATAGAGAAAATATCTTTTTTATATCATGGTGCCCAGGCACCATAGTGCCATAGGTAATTATACTATATATATGCCAACCAATTTTTCATACTGATCGAGCCAACTTCGTGACATTAATTAGCAAGCAATAAATTAGCGTGTCTGTCCAGTGTACTAAATCCAACTTGTAAATGACTAATAAATGCCCCTCCTTTTTTTACATGAATATGTCTCTTTTTTTGATTTAGCCATAACTTTCAAATAAGAATGATTTTGGTCTTCAAATTTTTTAGGATAGTAGAATCTCACATCCTCTACATATCATAATTTTTTGAGAATTTTTTAAAATGTATACATTTGTTTTCCATGAATTTTAAAAAACACTAGATATGTTGCCTTTTACTATACAAACAAATGACATGTATTACACCAGATATTACCATATTGAAACAATATATTAAAAAAACAGCTTTACATAGATATAGTAACACCTTGAGTAATAGAAAGTAAAATGTTATTTTCTTAACAGTAAAAGATAGCATGAGTGTTGTTTAGTATTTTGCTATTTTCATATCTCTTAATTCCGATTGAGTTTTGTCTTCAAATTTTACAAGGCTATAGAATCTCACTTGCCCTATATTTGGTAATTTTTTGAGAATTTTTCATGGTAAAATGTTATTTTTATGACAGCAAAAGATAGTATATGTTGCTATTTGCCATTTTGTTATTTTCGTATCTCTCAAATCTGACTGAGTTTGGTCCTTAAATTTTACAAGATTATTGAATCTCATCTACCCTATGTGTGATAATTTTTTAAGAATTTTTCAAATAATTTACTATAGGTCTGACAAATAGAATTAAATTCTTATTCACGAAAACCATAAGTACACATTTTCAAAAAATTCTCAAAAAATTACCATAGATAAGGAAGGTGAGATTATACAATCTTGTAAAATTTGAAGACCAAAATCAAAATCAACTGAAAGATATGAAAAAGACAAATTTGGCTAAGAAGTGATTTTCCATTGTTTAGTGCTTTGTCAATTTTATATCTTTCAAATACGATTGATTTTGATCTTCAAATTTTATTGGCCTATAGGAGCTCACCTACCATGCGCATGGCAATTTTTTGATATTTTTTTGAAAACTTGTGCATATGATTTTCATAACTTTTACACCATGAGGCTACTATATACATCATGTAGTAACACATTGAGTAATCGATAGTAAAATATAGTTTTCTTGACAGTAAAAGATGATATATGGTATTTTTTAGTATTTTATTATTTTTATATCTTTCAAATTTGATTGAGTTTGATCTTTAAATTTTACAAAGATATCCCCTACGTGTGGTAATTTTTTAAGAATTTTTCACAGTAAAATGTTATTTTTTTATAGTAAAAGATACATATGTTACTGTTTGGAAATTTATTATTTTCATATCTCTCAAATCCGATTTAGTTTGGTCTTCAAAATTTACAGGATTGTAGAAACTTGACTCCCTATGTGTGGTAATTTTTTTGAGAAGTTTTCAAATATTTTACTGTTGGTCCAGCAAACAGAACTATATTCTTATTCATGAAAACCATAAGTACACATTTTAAAAAATTCTCAATAAATTACTAAATATATGGAAGGTAAGATTTTTCAACCTTGTAAAATTTGAAGACCAAAATCAATATCAGCTGAAAGATATAGAGAAGACAAATTTGGCTAACTAGTGATTTTTCGTTGTTTAGTGCTTTGTCAATTTCATATATTTCAAATGCGATTGAATTTGATCTTTAAATTTTGTAGGCCTGTAGAAACTCACTTACCCTACATATGGTTTTTTTTGAGATTTTTTGAAAACTTTTACATATGATTTTTATAAATTTTACACTATGAGACTGCTGTATACAGCATGTAGTAACACATTGAGTCATAGGCAGTGAAATGTAGTTTTTTTTACAGTAAAAGGTAGTATATGTTGTTGTTTGGTGTATTGTTATTTTTATATCTTTTAAATCTAATTGTGTTTGGTCTTCAAATATTACAAAGTTGTAGAATCACATCTCCCCTACATGTGGTATTTTTTTAAGATTTTTTCACAATAAAATGTTATTTTTTGAAAGTAAAAGATACGATATGCTGTTGTTTGGCATTTTATTATTTTCATATCTTTCAAATTTGATTGAGTTTGGTCTTCAAATTTTACAAGATTATATAAGCTCGATTCCCTACGTGTGGTATTTTTTTGAGAATTTTTCAGATGTTTTACTGCAGAACTAGCAAACATAACTATATTCTTATTCATGAAAACCATATTTACACATTTTCAAAAATTCTCAAACAGTTACCATAGATATGAGCAAGATTATACAACATTGTAAAATTTGAAGATCAAAATCAATATTAGCTTAAAGATATGAAAAAGAGAAATTCGGCTAACTAGTGATTTTTCACTGTTCAGTACTTTTTTTAATTTCATATCTTTTAAATACCATTGAGTTTGATTTTTAAATTTTGTAGGCAGTAGAACCTCACCTACCCTACATTAATCTGTAGCTGTGTACTATTTGACATTGCGTAAATGTTGGCCCAACCCCTGGCGTAATGTTGGATGATTAATTCTCATAAACAGCTTCGGTGATGTCCGATGTATGTATGAATATGAATGTGGACTCATCTTTTCAGGTTTACATTGTCTTGGGCTCGTACCACGGTTTAGGTCGGACACTCTTCAGCCCAGCTAGTGTAAGCATAGCCCTTCAGCACTGCGTAGTTCGCTTCAGCCCATGCAACTATTTCTTCACAAGCTGCTTACACTAATGCCGCTAAACGGCGGTGTCTATGAAGGCAAGATTTACTCGAGGCTCGACTCCATCAGAAAGGCAACCAAGAACTCCGGCTGACCTGACGGGTGTCCTGCAGCAGGTTAAAGTCGTCAGTCTTGTTTATCTTCTGCCCCGTGCGTCTTTGATCCGAACAAAAAAGTTTAACGTTTCGCAGTTTTGCTTCTGGATCTTGATCCGCTGCTTGTTGCTCATGTAAATTTTCTCCAAGGTGGGATGTTTGTTTTCGGAGGGAAAGAATCGCTGTACGCGTGAGATGAAGGCACAGGTGATCATGCTCCTTTGGATGTTGTCCTCAGCGTCTGCTGCAAAGCCCCGGTTGCTTGACGTTTTTTGTCACAGATATGTACTGTGTAATGCTCACTATGCCGAAATAGACAGAAACTGGACTCAGAAGTTAACAATGGCTGTTTGATAAGCCATTGTTGGTTTACTAATGCCCATACACAGAGTATCTTAGCGTGTAATCGGCTAATGGCCAAGCCACAACATATCTGATGTCCTTGTATATTCCATGTACGAAGAAAAAAAAACTTGCTAAGTTCCTCAAAGTACAGGGATATAAAAACACAATTTTGCCAAATCAAAAAAGAAGAGATATTAAGCACCAAATCAAAATGAAAAAGATCCCCAAGTTTCTGTCTTGGAATATAACGACCAACCCTTTTTGGCTAATCTACACCTGAGATATGTCGCAACTCGCAAACACACACCGCTGCATATCATATCAAATTATCTTATTGTTTGTACTAAGATTTAGTAAATATGGTTAAAATCGACAGTCCAGAGTCAACGGGATACGATTAGTATACGGTTCAGAAAATATTTGAAAACAAAAGGGGTTGTTAAGGAAAGACCGACTAGATAGAGACCGATACGGATCAAACTTCGCAACATGTTATAATAGGACTCAGTCGGCCAATTGATATAAAAGATAGACATAGGCAGGCAAAGAAACAACAACAATCAAATCAACCAGCCTGCATTTACTTTCATCTGTTTTGTCGACTAGGAGTAGTTCTGTAATTTAGCCTTTTTGTAATCCGATCTTGATCAATTAAGTTATGCATCGCCAATTATTGATCTTCGTCAATTACGTCCTCAAGTTCGATCTACTCTGATTTTGCTGCGCATCGCCTTTTGCAGAGTATCTGCATTTACCCTCTGATTAGCCTTAATCGGCTAAATAGATTTACCCCTTATCTTCGATTTAATCGGCTTTTAGCTGATCAGATCCAAGCCGATTGCTTCACGAAATCAGCTTTGAGCAAACTTTATACTTTTCCTTACCGATTGCAGGGTCAAATTGGTTGGCACGCTCTGAACCAGGTGTTCGTCTGGTATGCTGTAACTGAAAACCCTATTTCAAATTTTTGGCGCCAACACCTACTTAAACAGCTTCACTTTTTGAATCCAATGATTCAAATTTCAAAACCTATTCGCATCACGGAATTTTTGTAAGAATCGAGAATTACATTTCTTTCGAATCGGATTAGCCAATATGAACAACTTCGGCTGGTCTGGTCTTCAAGAAGAACCTGTTCTCTAGAAACTTGTGGCCACACCTCCCACCATCCACAACGGTCACTTGCTCATCTCGGCCTCTGTTGTCTCTCCCGCTCTCCCAGTTAGGGTTTTGCCACATCTTCGCCCATCCATGGCCGCGGCCGCGGCCACCCCTTGCTCCCACACCTCTCCCTCACGTCACCCTCTAGCCCTATCGCCGGCGCCTCCCCTCGCGGCTGCCCCAACCCTGTCCCCCTTGCCAGGCGCCGCCGATACCTCTGTCTCTGCTACTCACAAGCGGTATTTGCTGCCGCCGCGAGCTCCCCATACGTGCCATCCTCTTCTCTAGAACCTAGGTCTGGCATCGACAAGGCCCTCTATGGCGTCGCCATTTTCTTCGTGGCCACCGGCAGGCTCGTCCTGTTCAGGGACCTGCGGGACCAGAATGAGGTAGATATAGGCCCTGTTTGGGAGGCTTAAAGCCAGCCTCAGCATCTAAAGAGCCAATAAGCCCCCAAAACAGTTCAGTCTTTAAGTGGCTTTTAACAGAAGCCAAAAGCCATATATAACTAACAAAATTCAAAAGCTAAAAACTGGGCTAAACCTGCTTTTACAGCTTATTGCTGAGGAAAATTAGCTATTTATTAAATAGTCTCTTATAAAAAAAACTACAGCCGATTTTCAGCTCAGAAAGCCAAAATAGCTTTTCAAAAAAGCTATAGCTCACCCAAACAAGCCCGTATGCTCATCCTTTTCTCCAATTAGCTTGATCCGTGTATTGCAAGGAGTGAAGGATCAAGTTGGCCTAAAGGGGGGTGAATGGGCAACTTTTCAAAATTTCAAAATTAATTACAGAACAAATATCTTACTTAAGTACTTAGTTACCAGATTTAGGTGAATGAATGTAAATTACAGATAACTAAAGAGCAGCGGGAAAAACACAAAAGTAAGAACTAGCACAAGAGACACAAGAATTTATCCCGTGGTTCGGAGCCTGTCTCCTACTCCACGTTAGAGCACTTCTCTCGAAGTATAGCTCCTCCAAAGCTAGTCTCAATAGCTTTGGTCTCCACTAAGGTGATTCTTTTATCACTCTGGTAAGGTGAGCCCCAACCTCTCATAATCAAGGTGGCCTTCCACAAACGCCTTTGGACAGGTCGCAACTCTAGTTCCTCCAAGCCGTCTAGGAACACTTAATTCCAAGAGTAATAGACTATCCACAAGTCATGTCTCTTGGTTCACTAGCACAGCACTTAACTAGACTTAGCTTGTTGCCAAACACTTAAAAGTGTTGAGTTTTGGAGTTCAAGGTTGAAGCACGGTCTCCTTGTAGGAATGAAAGCTCTAAAATGCAAAAATGTCAAGGAGATCAAAAGATATTCAAGAGTCCTATGGCAGAAGGCTCAGGAAATGCTTTTATAGCCATTTGGATTGTATATAGCCATTACACCTACCACAGGAGCCGTTGGGACGTGTCAGACTGTAAAAAACAGGCTAACACATTTTCCACGGACTTAGCAAAGATAGGCTTAGAGATTAGCTCTTTGTACTCCGGACTAATGTTGTCAAAGAGAGCATTTGCATCGGACTAAATTTGCTTGGTCCGGCGTACATAGGATTTTTGAAAATTTTGGTCCGGCAAGAGATGTGAATTTGGTCATGAGCATCGGACCGAAATTTTCGGTCCGCCGTAGGAGGATTTTAAGAAAGTTTTGAAAGGACCGGGGATGTCGCCTAGAGGGGGGTGAATAGGCGTTACAAAATTTAAATTTAAACAGTAGTGGAAACTAAATCTTCGGAGTGTCCGAATCAGACTTCGGACTGTCCGAGTGGTTCGGATAGTCCGATGTTTATTCGGATAGTCCAAGTGATTTAGAGCAAAATACACCAAAAAGTAAATCTAGACTATTTAGAGGATATCACTTGCACCAAATAGAACTAGTTAGCCTAGAATATTTGAAACAAGTAGAGATCTAGGAGAAAATTCAGTAGAAAAGTAGATCGGCAATCTCAAGATTCAAAATACCAATATTTAGCAAGAATAAGAAGTAAACATGTAGACGATAATTTTTCACCCGAAGTTCGGATCCTTGAGGGGATCCTACGTCTCCGTTGAGGCGGCTCGGTCATACTTGAGCCGGGGTCTCATTCAACCCTCTTCCTCTCGGTGTTGCACAAATGCACTTGCCGATCTTTACTCCTTGATTCCTTCCCTTACGGAGGCGGAATCGACCTTCACAAACTTTCCACGGCCAACCACACAAAGCACCGGTGGCTCGTAGGCAACTTCCTGCTTTCCAGAACATCCTTACTGCCATGCTCCACTCTAACTGCCTTATCAACTAGAGTTTGGAAATCATTGATATCTTGAGCGATGAGAGCCACTTGATTTCTTCATTAAGGTGCTCTCTAAACCGCTCCACTTTTCTAGCTTCATCTGCCACCTCATAAGCAGCATATCGACACAGGTAATTAAACCGATGTAAATACTCCATAACGGTCATATTACCTTGCTTCAAATCTAGGAATTCCCGCTTCTTCACTTCAATTATGCTGGCCGGTATATGTGTACGACGGAAAGCCGTCTTGAATTCTGGCCATAACACTACTCGACCTTCTGGTAGGGTCGCTTGATAGCTCTCCCACCAAATAGCAGCATCTCCTTGCAATTGATAAGAAGCATACAGAACTTTCTCCCTTTCATCACACTGAGCAATGTTCAATTTATTCTCCACTGCTCGCAGCCAATCATCTGCTTCAAGTGGCTCTGTGGATGATGAGAACACCGGTGGCTGGGTTCTTAAGAATTCATTCAATTTTGATGCTTGCATTGGTCCTCCATTGCCTCCCCGATTGGCATTCTGAGTAGCTATACCTTGCGCAATTTGTTGCAGCAACAAAGTATGAGTCTGCCTTCCTTGCTCCATCATAGCCAAGACTTGCGCCATAGTCGGCGGCTCTGGCAACTGCTCCTCGGGAATATCTTGCTCCTGATGAGTAGCGGATGGCTCATGACGAGTGCCCCGAGATGTTGAGGCACTTGTCGATGGATGCTGCGGGTTCGGCTGCATTGGAGTAGGAACGCCTGTCCGCTGAGTACGAACATTTTGTTCAGCCTCGCCCTCCAAAATGTGACTCAATGATCTCGTGGGTCGCATCCTGCATGCAATCTTTATTAGAAGCTGATAATAAAAGATAGTACTAATTACTTCTGTGCTTTTAAATGCGCCCAAAAATTTTTACGGTTACTTTGTTTTAAATTTAACTGAACACAAGAATAATCTCATCGTAATTTTGCACTCTAATAGCTAAAACTTGCGAGAGAAAATTCACATATTTATTCACAGAAAACTGTACAACCAAAAGTTGTCCCCAGCACCCACTTATTTTACAACTACTTATCTTACAGTACTTAAAATATACACATGCTCACTTGTCTTCCAGTGCTGAAAATACACACATATATATCTTACATTCAGCATCTTACAATACCAAAATATGTCACTACTTTTGTGACTTACTAGCTATCTCCTACCCCACATCTAAGCTTCTGTTCTCCACAATTTCCACGCCTCCATCTAGTCCTCGGAGTCGCTGGACAAGATCATCACACCGCGATTTTTGGGATAAGGCGGCGGCACTAACACGTCGCAACTACTTTCCGAACTAGAAGGTGAGTGTGTCTGATCTTGCGCACCCGCGGGCTGAAATTGTTGTAAATACTCGTGCTTATTCCCGGTGCGACGCGGTTTAGGCTCAACCGTAGGATCGTTAAGTCCCCTAAGATTCTCATATATGCGCAAGTAAGCATCTACACTAATATTGTGAACTTTGCACATCCTTCGCATCAGTTTGCGACCTATTTCCTGCATCGCCTGATGCCTAGTTTCATTACAATGCTTTGCATGGTGTTGCACTACTCAATCTCTAGTGAGTGTGGTCGCGTGAGCTCGAACTTTAAACCCAACTGGAGTTTGCCTTATACTAAAAATAGGTTGTTCCTCTTATGACCGAAATCCACTGCAAACTCCCTCGCCACATCTGTCCATACTATGTTGGTTGCCATCTGTAAAACTCAAAACAGTTGGATTAGTATCCAATAATACCTTTAGAACAAATAGTTACAGCAGAACTGCATCCAACTTTTAATTATACAATCATGCCAACACATTACATCCTAAACAAAGACACATACACTAGTAATTTCAGCTCCAACTTCACAAGTTTACAGCAAAAGATAAACTTACATCTCACCATGCATATTAATACAAAAGTTTTCACAACTCTCTTATCATCCTACTGATTCTCACCTAGGACCTTGGACACATACTCCCTGCGCCGATATACACAAGGAGACGCGGGATGATACAAACACGTGCTACCGGGATTTATTCCCTTATCATTCACTAGACGCGGCAAACTACCTATACTAGATATCCTAGCACCTCGAGATCTACCTATAGTAGGTACATACGAGGCTGGTGGGGCGCGTTGAGCGGACGGTATTTGTATGGCACCACCACTTAGCATTGAACGTGGCACAGTACCTCTCGCCACGCCCGATGCTAAAGTGGTCTCTAGAAATGCCATACGCTCACGTGTCTCCCTAAGCTCCTGCACTAACTGCACATAGTGCTGATCTAGCCTATTTATAAAATCTACCATGACTTGCAAGCTAGCATTATTAACACTACTAGAATCCCTATACACACTACCTCCCGCTACTGGCCTCCCAGGTAAATAATAGTAAGCGGGATCTAAATCTGGGAGAGCATGCCTAAGGTGAACAATCGCTAGATACGCCGCCTCATTCATCGACGCATCTATCGACGACCCGAAGCCAACAAAACTCCTCTCTCCTTCATTAACCGCAGGTCTAAGGGGCACAAACACCCTAGTGGCGAACTCCTTCGTTTCGAACTAAGGTAGGCTTGAAACACTACGTAGCGAGGATGGCCTTCAAAGTGACAGGCCTCCAACAGACTACGCAACGCTCCCATCATTTCTGCAGATTTCACACCCGTTGACTCGTGACAGGGTACAAATCGCGCCATCTACAATAATAAAATAAGGAGAAGGTGAGATTAGTATACATAATTACGACAGCAAAGAGACTACAAATAAGAAAATTAGCAATATGCTAAAGTCCATTATTAGTAGAGGGATGAATTTTAACTCAACATAAATTAAGTTTTAGATTTTTACTAATGACCCTAACTCCTGGGGTTTCCTACAGACTCTATGGCTCTGATACCAATGCTGTGAGACCCCGTTCTGAAGAACAGGAACCTCCATGTGTATACAGTACTAGTCCCTGGATCAGTAGCTAGCACACACATGTTTACAACAATGATATCACAACCAAATAGGGAATTTATAACCTGCACAAGATTAATTATACAAAGCAATTTTTACAACACTTAGAAATAATAGAGTAGCAAAAACACGACAGCGGAAAGAACCAAAACCCAGGTGGATTGCCCCTAACAACCCGCAGGCATCAGTCTGGGAAAACTCCTAGAAGAAAAAGTCGTCGTCAAAAACCCCACGTCCTGACTGGAAACACACGTCATCTGACAAAGCTGCATCTTCATCCTCTGAGACAGTGTATAAAGCAAGATTGAGTACATTGGTACTCAGCAAGACTTGGTAGTGGTTAGCAAATGCAAATAAATAATCATGCAGGCTTAATCAATGACAGGCTCTAGTTATTTTGCAGTTGCTAAAGAAGTAAAACATAAGCTAATATTAGATTGCAATTCGCATTTATAAAATTGCTAAGAACAGGTAATTTACAGAAAGTAAATACAATTGCACAACCAGTCTACCCGACTGAACAGCCATACATGTCGGTTCCTTTAGACATAAAACAAGTTGCCAAAACCAGTTTCAAACCGAAACTCCAGTTTTCAGAAAATAACAAAATCTAACATTGGAATGACTTCACCAAGTGCCCATAACCGCGGGCGCGGCTAATTAATTAGATTTTATACTCTGCAGAGGTGTACAACTTTACCCACAAGGAATGAATCACCTTTTTGCTAGGCCATACGACACACTTCCTTAGGTGTGCCGGCAGGGTGATCATACATAGCCGTTACATTATTTAGACATGACTTCGATCCAGCCCGGGACGTTAACCCCCGCCGTAGAACCAGAAACACACACCCAATTCGTGGATCCACTTTCATCACACCCAACACAACATTTCTGAACACGGCAGGACGTACACCGTTGCACCGGCCAAGCAATTACCCACACGAACTGTGTGGAAGCCCCTCACAAGCAATCCAAACTGGAGTGCTTCTGCTAGCTCCCGCCTACCAATGAGCAAAGCCATGTCTGAACAACTTAATAGGCTAAGGCTACCCCATAAATAGTCCTCGTGGTTGCACGAAAATCTTGGATCAATAGCGTCCCATTGCTCGGTCCTTAATGTGATATGGGCGACACTCCACCCTACACTACGTGCAGTTCCTTTTTGCACCTCCGGCTATTGCCATTAATCGCCCACATCTAAATCATAGTTTTATTTTGGATTTTTAGTAAATTAATAGCAACCTTTTCGAATGGCAGTTGGTTGAATAAACAATTTGAATACTGAACCATTTTAGCGTTAAGCATGGCTAAGCAGATATGATATATTCGAATGGCAGTTGGTTGAATAAACAATTTGAATACTGAACCATTTTAGCATTAAGCATGGCTAAGAAGATATGATATCTAACGGTTATATCCACAGTGACATTACCTTATGTCTAAACCATACTTACGGTTACAAGGTTCACATGTCATACAGATTAAAGGAAAACCATATTACACAGGGATAACTATTGTTCTACTCAACATAGCTGTTTTTATGGGGAATTACTCGCATGCATAATACAGTTGCAAAAACAACATATCGTAGGTGAATTATTGGGTTCAACATGATCAGGGGTTTCTTGCCTTGCTTTGCACTGTCAGGCTCAAACTCAGGATCAGCTGCAAGGTCGTCCTCCTCGTCAGGCACATCAACGTCTACACGTCGTCAAACAAGCACAATTAGGAATCAGCAATTAAAAAGGGCAAAAAGAAAGGAGATAGCAAGAATAAATAAAATTGAACACACAAAACAGAGTTGCTTAATTGAATTCATTATTTTTACTTTACGAATTCAAGATGCAAAGATTGTGATTTCTTTTATTTATATTTTCGAATTCAAGATGCAAAAATAGGTTAAGATTATAATGATTTAATCATTTCAGGTTTAACAGATTCTTATCCCTTTTGATTGGATTCAGATTCGAAGCAATATTTTAATAAGGTTCTAGTTATTGATAGAAATCTCATTGCTAGAACATATATATGAATCTTCATATATATATATAATAGCATATGTAGGATTATGCATGCAAGGATAGGTATGCATAACCAGAAACTCAATTGAGTTCAATGCCATCACTGAATTGTCAAAATTTGCCATTTATTATTTCTGACTATGTAACATTTCTACTCTATTTAAGCAAACATTCATTTTTAACTATACATGTGACATTGTTTCCCTTAAAGATTTATTAAACTACTGGAGTATCTCAGCTTAAATACCATTACTTTACATTTTTATGCTGTTAACAGTATCAAAGTTCCATAAAAATTCACTTTTCTTCATTTTGCCTAAAGTTACCATTATTGATTTCTTAAGACATAAAGCTTTTCTCATGTATTTCATTTACTAAAAATCACACAGTGATTATTCAAAAATATTTTTGCATATTCTAAATCTACTAGATTTTACACGAATTTTAAAATTTATTTCACTCAAATTGGACCAGTGGTTCAAAAGATATTCAAACTTGAATTCTTACGGGTATGAAAATCCCTCAAAATTTGAATTTTCCAAAAATGGAAATGACGCTTTCCCTCTGGAGAACGCGCTTTCCCTTTTTGGCTCACCTGACTCAGACACTGCTGCTAGGACCCGCACGTCAGCGACTGAAACAGGGGAGTTCGGACTTGCGCTTGCCGCGGCGAACCGCTGCCGGAACGACGGAATGGGTGGCGTCTACACCTTCAGCACGACACGGGGACTCCATTGGTGGTACCCATTTGGCTCGCAATGGCCGGGAGCATACTCGCCCACGCGCGCGTGCGGTGGCCGCCATGGGTCTCCGGCGAAGGCTCAACGCCGGCGATCCATTGGCTCGGGTAAGAACTCGGTGAGCATCAGTGGGGCTTGGGGGTTCGGTTTCACCTGAGAACGGCCTCGGAGAAGAAGCAGAGACGCCCGTCCACGGTGCGCCTGAGCTAGAGAAGAAGACCGGCGAAAATCGATGAACTGTAAGAGAAGGTTCCGAATTGAGGCTTGATTAGCACTCTGGAATGAACGGCGAAGCTTCGGGTTGAATCAATTCTGTGGATTACCTCTTGCTCAGCTCGATTGCTGATTTCCCCCCTTTCCCAGCTCTCGGTGGATAATGGCGAAGGAGGAAGAAAGAGCTATGAGCCAGCCCGTGAAACTGGCTAAGGAAAGGGGAAGAGTGCTAGTGCGACTCTGGAATGGCTTTGTAGTGAGTTTGAGCGACGCTATGGAGGTTGGACGCGCGGCAGCGATCGCTTGCATTGGCTCGGAAGGACGAGGAGCAGGCGAGAATGGTTAATGGTGAGAGCATGGCGCAAGAGACTCATGGCTGAGCCGTGCTGTGACCGTGCGGCGATGAGACGAAGATGACGCTGTGAGATGACCGAACGATGAATTGGTTCGCTGAATCAAACGCTGGACGACTTGGTGCTTCGGGAGAGTTCGTCTCCTTCACCGGATTCACCGAACGGGATTGGGGGAAGATGAGTCTGACAGCTAGGGCCTGGGACCACTACCAACGACTGGGAATTTCACCATTTCGCCAACAGAACGGGACAGGATCAGGTTGGCCCACATGGCAGCGATTGGTCAAAGAGAACAGGGTGGTTGGGTGAATTTCTCCCTCTCTCTCTGATTTTGTTGGTGGTCAAATAGAGGTAGAAAATTGTGAAACTTTTGGACCAAGGTCTCCAAACAGTATTTATCCCCTGGTAAAAATTTGAGGTTAAACCAAGTTACTGAGAATTTAAAAATATTCTTTCAATAGTGACCATTTGAATTTCTAGCCTCTGACTTTGATTTTTGTTTGAGAACAAATGAAGTCTATTATTTTTGAATTTTTTTTCAATTGGATTTGAGTTAAATATACTTATGTAAAATTTTCAGCTCAATTACTCACTCCATTATTTAATTAAAATTCTGACATTGAAATTTCCATTTTCCCAAGTTTTTGGTTTTCAATTTTTAATAATTCTCGAACCATATTATTAATTTATTATATTTTTAATATGTGTATATATAGTAATGAGGCACTCATATAAATTTTCTCAACTCCATTTGCTGTTCCAATATTTTACATCATTTCTGATATTGCATTCTTTGGGAATAACAATTGCTGTGTTATTTTCCTTCCTCAATTTCCTATGCATAGATTTCATTTGATAATTAAAATAGCTTATTTACATGTTCAGGATTCTCCTAAGAAATTTTCCAAATTTTTGTTTTTGCTTCTTTGCCTTTTCTTCTTTTCATTCTTTAGTTGACTTTCCTTGCAACTCAAAACACAAAAGAATTCATGAAATTCCAATTAAAATCAAAGGCATCATGAATAAGCTGAAAATATTCACATTCAAATTTAAATATTATATTTTCTGTTCTTAAATTTCTGGGTTGTTATAATGCGTTTGTCATTAATCACCAAAATAACATAAGTGCCTAGATGCACTTTCAAGTTTACACCAACAGACTTTTTGAAGAAATAGATATTAGTCTAATCGAGAGGATTGCATCAGCGTCAGACTAGAATTTGTGTTAGCAAACTTTGGTCCGTCGTAGATGACGTACGCTCGGTTTGATTTAAATAATGAATACTTTCACTACGGACTTAAAAGGAAGAGGTCCGGCGAAGATGGGCTTGCACCGAACTAAATTATATGAGAAGATTAACATAGTCCGTTGTTAAAGAGATACACTCGGTTAGAATTTTGACTGAGTAGATTTTGGCACCGGATCAAAAGGAAATGGTCCGACGAAGGCTTTAGTTGTCTCCGGACAATATTTTGAAAGAGCAAGAATGGTCCGGCGGGAATTGGATTTTAACTGAGGTTGCACCGGACTTAAGAGAAGATCAATGAAGTTGAGTCCGGGAAGAACACCAGTTGTTTGTTCAAAGAAAGGATTGATTTTGGAGAAAATATATTTGAATGACATTGACTCCAAGCTGTCTATTTAGTCTTAGCCTATAAACTAAAATTTTAACTTGTGCACAATCCACTAAACCCCATTGACTCCAAGCTGTCTATTTATATTGTTGCTTTGTTTGAGCAAGATATACTACCCTTTCTGTAGATTGAAACACTAAACCCCATTTTGTATGAATTTGATGCTGTACATAAATAAACTAGGGAGTGCTTTACTGCTTGTGCAGGGAATGGCCATCGTCGCCACTACTAAAAGCAAGTACAATAACAAAGTCAGCTACTTACTCCATCTCCCATCTATATCATCTAGAGTAAGCACTAAAGCTAGTTTGTACAATAGTTATCTCTAAAGATTGGCTCTAGATGCCGTGCATTAACTATCTCTTATCTGTTGTACATAACTAATTTACCTATGCTCCCGTGCAATACTTACTACTAAATAAGAGCTAACTCTCTTTTTTCTCCTCTTTTCTTACTCTTTCACTTAGGACAAAATTGACGTGGACATACTAAGACTAAGCTGAGGTGGTCTATTGTACATGCCCTAAGGCATTTTGGGTGCCCTTGATAGTAAGATAGATTGCTTTTCCTCCTTCCGTAGATATGGTTTCCTGGAAACTTATGGATGAAATAGTACCTACTTTTGTAAGAGTTTGTGCTTGTTGGTTTAATTTCTTTCTCTGTGCTAATCATCCACTCTGCTTGTGTCCTGTGTAGATGTATAGTTGGGACTTGGGAGTTGGAGGAGAGATTTGATTCAGCTGGCGTCAAATTAATTGTTGTTGCCTATTGGTGTTGGCAGTTGGCACTCTAGATAAAGCATGTATTCTTGCTGATCAAGCATGCAGCACGCTTCAATTTATACCCTATCTCTTACCCACTTAACACCCACAGCGTAAACTATTCTTGATTACATATATCTGATTTTAGACTCTGAGTTATGACCATTTAAGCCTCATCTTGTCCGCTATTAAGAGGAAAAGGGTATTTGGTCATCAAGACCATTGCCATATTGCACAATCATGCCTATGTTTTAATCCAACTTATCCCTCTTATCTAGCTACTTGGATTTCTTCAGAAAATATCATGCCTATATATTTAGATATGTTACACCCTAATACCCCTTGAAATATCATGCCTATATATTTAGATATGTTACACCCTAATACCCCTTGTTATACGCAGTAGCTCTCGAATCGGATTAGAATTTTGTGAAATAAAGAACGAGCGTGCATGGTTTTAAGAATGAAGAAGATGAATCTCATATAGAGAACCAAAATAACGACGTTGTAGACAACACAGCAAGAGAGAAAAGATTTGGCGAAGTGAATCGCAAATTCTTTAAGCATAATCTCAAAAGAGTACTAGGGATTGTTGCTCTTTCACAACCTTGCGAATCTTTTAGGAACTTTGAATCCTTACTCTATATAAGAATTTAGTGTTAAAGAATAAACTATCCTCTAATTTTCTCATGCACTTCTTGCTTTGGATGAGTTGACACGTGGTTTCTTGATTGTTTGGGTTCTCCATGGCCACCACATGAGTTTGTATAGCCCCTTAGTCCTCCTCCAAAGAAAGTATAAATACTAATTCCATCAAGATTCATCTAGCACATATTTCTAAATCCTAAAGACTAGATATGAGTCACCATATTAACAATCTTCACCTTAACTCTTATCTATTGAAGTCATCGTGTTCCTCAAAGAACTTGCTCCAAATCAGCATGTTTTTTTTGTTTTTCCTCCTACCTTTGGGAGTGCCCCCATCATAGGAGCTCATGCACATCACCACAATATGCATGTTGGTGTTTGGGTTTGGCCATCCAAATCCATCACTTGAGAAACCTTTTTTTGTGTAGTTTGATTAACCACACCTTCTATTCCTATATCCCTCCATATTATAGGTTTGTACTGCTTTCGAGCTCCACTTACTCGATGGTACTTTGTGGTTGATCCCACCATGTCTTCCTTCTTCTAACAGCTCGCACCTTCGGCCTTGTGTCCGCTAGATTTTATAAATGTTTTTATAGTTTCACACATAACTGTAATTAAGATCTGATTACCTACCATTAATGATATGGTTTCCTTCTCTTGATCAGGATTTTTACTAGAGCTCCCATTAATTGCCCTTCCTTTAGATTTACCCTTCAATCGGTATTCCATTGCTATACTTTTCATGATCACACACCCTTTGCAAGTAACTCGCATGACTCTATCTCAAAGTGACATCTCACAACCTTCGAGTTCAAGCGACCTAATAGATATTAGATTTTTATTTAAATCAGGAACATACCGAATTCCCATCAATATGCGATGTACTCAATCATACATCTCCAATGTAATTGTTCCTACCTCAATAATTGCATACTCCTTGCAATCAGCTAAGTGAATAGTTCCATACGTCAAGCTTAGAGATCCTTTGTTAAATATCTCCCTTGTCGAACATATGTGAAAGTAACAACCTAAATTTAACATCTATCCATGAAAAGTTCCTAATTGACTAACGATAAGTACGTCTGAATCATTTTTTGCTACCGCCATTGAACGTACACCCCTTATTTGCTTCAAACTCAAATTCATATGACATTCCTTGTCATATAAACGGTATACATGTATACCCTTGCTCTTTTGCTTCTTTCTATAATTCTTACTTTTGACTGTAATACATACTACAATCAATACTTGATCACCAAAAAAGATTATTCCGATGGCTTTTTCAAGGATTTTGCCTCCAATAGATATGCAACTGCCTCGTTGGAGTTGAGAACGCTTTTCTCGATAAGAATATTCATCATCGATTGCTTCCACAATGGTGATAGAGATGATGTCAGTATGATGGCTTTATTGTTTTTCTTAATTTTCTCATTCACACTAATCAGCTGTGTAATAAGTTTTTTTAAAGATATTGAGATGGTCAACGAACTGTGCACCTTCCTCCACGCGTAACTTGTATAGTTGTTGCTTCATCACCCACTAGTTTTTCAGCAACTTCGCTATATACAATTTTTCTGAGTCCTTCTATAATTTTTTCGATGAATTCTCCTTAATCACCAAGTACTTTGCCTTGGAGAGACAGACAGATTGTACTGACAGTTTTCCGCTCCATCACCTTCCAGTCTTCAGTGGACGTCTTTTTTGATTTGTCCCCTTCATGAGCAGCGATTAATTCTTGCTGGACAAGGATATTCTTTATCACACATTGTCACATGCTAAAATTTTTCTCGCCATCAAATTTCTCTACTTTATTCCACACCGTCAATATCGATTATGATTTTGTGACACCTGACGCTTTACTGACTTTCTCACAAATCAGATTAATCTGGCCTTGGCTCTTATATCACTTGTTACACTCTAATACCCCTTGTTATGTGCAGCAACTCTTGAATCAGATCAAAGCTTTATGAGATAAGGCACAAGTGTGCATTGTCTCAAGAACAAAGAAAATAAATCTCATAGAGAGAACCAAAATAATGGCATTGAAGTAACCATGACGAGAGAGAAGATTTGGCAAAACTAATGGCAAATTCTTTTGGCACAACCTCAAAAGTGTACAAACGATTGTTGCTATCTCACAACATCTCAAACCTTTTCGGTTCTTTGGATCCTTGCCCTATGTAATAATCTAGTCTCTAATCTTCTCGCGCATCTCTTGCTTTAGATGAGTTAGCTTGTGGCTTTTGGTTGGTTGAGCACTCCATGACCACCGATGGGAGATTATAGCCCCTAGTCCTTCTCGAAAGCAAGTAGAAATTCTACTCTTATTAGGATTTGAAATCCTAATCCTAATAGGATTCATCTAGCGTACCTTTTTAAATCCTAAAAGGCTAATATGAATCACTATATTTAGCAAGATAGTTTTCTGGCAGTCTCTAGAAATTTCCATCCTTAAATAATTTTGTCTAAAGGCTGTTAGTCCTAGTTTGGGGCAGTTTTTGATTGTGTAGTTTCTGAATTCTCCAATAATCTTGTGGGTGACAACTTCTAATTTTCCAAGAATCTAGATTCTAGATTTTTCAAGAAGCTTCTCTCACAATCAGAAGTAGATTTGTATACAAAATCAGAAACTATCACCTACCTGATTCTTAAAGAATTTAGAATCTACACAATCAAAAGTTGTTCCAAATTAAGTCTGAAGATATGTTCAATGCAGTTGCCCTTTCCATTGGAGTGCTTCCACGCAGATCCTGAACGCAAGGTACTAATTTGCGTGCTGAGCATTAACGAACCTACTGGAGCTACGCATGATCTACGATTGACTTTTGAATATATATTTTTTTGTTCACAATCTATCTGTTAAGTTTGCAAGCATTTCCCTGCCATTTTTTAGTCTGGATTGTACTAACAGTATATATCCCATTAAAATGTGCACTTACTGCTCCGGATAAAAAATCAGAGAGATATGGATTCACAAGATGCAAGTATTTATGCCAGATTGAGTACTAGGGAAGCTATGGTGGCAGTTTATTCACAAGTGGAAGGCCTTCTATGGGTGTGTTTGTTTGATCGGTGGAAACAGGCTGAATGGGATGAAATTGTCATATATTATTTGATTCCATTGTTTTAGATGAATAGAATAGTTCAGTGTTTATAGAGAATGTTTTTCAAATTTATATCCCATTATCTAGAATGGGATGATTCCATTCAAACAATCAAATACATAGATATTTTTTTTGAATCATCTCATACATATACCACCATTTGGTATAAACAAACAAACGCACCCTGTAGTTTTGTTTTGTACGGGATTTAACAAGCCATGACATTCCAATCCAGCTATTTTTTCCCCTATTCCTATGTTTTTAGAATCTTCCAAATGAAAGAGGCCATAAGATTGGTAGGGGTGCAATCGGCTCGGATTCGGTCGGATATTGCTCCTTCCATATCCTAAACCATATTTTTTGTCGGATTCGGAATCGGATTCGGATAGTACCGGATATGAATACGGCACGGACAATATCGGTTCTTGATTGAATCGAATCTGAGCGGAATCGTCTGATGTCGAATAATTTTTATCGGATATCTGGCAACAGATCGCATAAAGCACACATATATTCTTGATTAACCAACCGTATGAGTTTAACATGCAAGAAGATTATCACAATCTAACAAATCATTTTATCAGGCAGTCCAACAAAGTTGTAAAAATACATTAAATTTGAACGGTACACAATGATAAATTTTAAAACATAGAATGATACATATATAATATCATTATAAATACCGTACTCTCATCTTATAAAACAAACGGTAACAAAAATGCATGACATATTTAACATTAATAAAAAAAATTATTTTACTATTTTATACTACTACGAAATGAACTTTAGGCCATAATTTGATCTGCTCCATCAGACTGAGAATCGCCAAAGCCAAAAACAAATAGGCCACATTGGACGGAACAGTGGCTTGAGCTTCCAGAAGATTTTCCACGTGACTTCCTGTCGGCGTATTCGCTTTGACAGCCGGAGTCTGAGCCGGGTTTGGTTGGAAGGAGGCGTCTTGGGTGGCTAAACCTAGAGGGTGAAAACCCTAGAGACTCCCACGCAAGGGATTCCGGCGTCTATGAACTAGGGATGACACACGGATTTTACCCAGGTTCAGGCCCCCTTTTTTGCCTTGGGTAATAGCCTTACTTCCTGCTAGATTGTTTCGAGAGTGTGCAAAACTAGTATGAAGTTCTCAGGTTACAAGTTCTCTCTTAGACTGCTGCGGAGCTCTTGCTTGCTCGGATGCAACACTACTCGACCGCTCGACCCCCTTTCCCATGCAACCGGAGGCCCTTATATAGGCCAGGCTAACGGGAGTAGGTAAAAAGGAGGGTCATCATGCTTATCTTCATACATTTATTACCCCTTCCCGTGCTGTCCGTTCCTCGGCCTCATTAAATGCCGACGATAACCGCTGGTCCGCTGGGATGTGACCCCTTCTTGACGGGTTGGTGAGGCGTCGGAGAATGGGCTTGTAGCATAAATCCTTACAGTTGCCAGTCGACACCGCTGTCTGTCGCCCGACGCAATCTGGCGGAGAAAGGAGCCGAGGTGAAGCCACCTCGCACCACCTTTTTGTCTTGCGGCGGGCGTGCTCGCCCACACTTTCGCCGGGCGCCACGTGGACTTCTGCCCAGGCGGCAGGCGTGCTCGCCCACTTTCGCCGGGCGCCACGTGGACTTACTGCCAGGCGAAGCAGGCGTGCTCGCCCACCGCCGCCGGGTGCCACGTGGGTCTGTCATGTTGATCGCCGTGTTAATCGCTTTTGTCTTGTGGAGAGGTACCCAGTAGCAATCTGTTGACAAGTAGCCCTCGGGCCCGCCAGAGCGCGTGCATCAAAGCTTACTTTAGAACCTTCATTAAATGCTTAGCGGGCTCTGGGTGGGGCCACCACACATGAGATCTGACCGCCTCGGTTCCCCAGCGTATCTGCAGATTTTCTCGGGACGAGGCGACGACGATCTTGTCTCTTCGCGAACCGCCGGTGCTGGGGCGCATATATAGATGGGTTCATCTGTATCAAACGGTTTACGCCTTCTCCTTCCTTGCGCACCCTTAACTTTCGCTTCTTCAACCTTCTTGCTCGAAAAACTTCAACCTTTCTTCATCCCCATGGCACCTTCTATCCCCACCTCCACCGCGGACGCCCATGCGGTTGGGAGGATGGCCATCCTAGCGCCAGAGGGCACTTTCCGCTTCCGGGCGAGGACCGCCACGCCGCGGTGCCTTTCCGACGAAATCCTCATCCATACCTGGGCTATGATGGCTGGCCTGGCCCCGCCTTTTTCTGATTTCTTCCTTACCGTCCTTCACTTCTACGGGATCCACCACCTTCACCTCACCCCCAACTCCATTGTCTTTCTTTCCATCTTCGCACACCTATGTGAAATGTTCATGGGGGTGATGCCGAATCTTCCACTTTTCCGCCATTTCTTCCTCTGCCGCGCCTCCAACGATAATGAGGTAGTGGGGAGCTGCTATTTCGCTGCTGAGATGGGATGGCCTCCGCTACATCTCTTTCGGCCTAGGTCCAAGCTGGAAGTTATGGCGCGGCGAATGGTGTACATCAAGGATGATAGCGGCGTTGATGCCTTGGGCGTGTCCGCCGGGCGCGGAGGCCTCGAGGATCGAACTTCGCCACGATCGAGGCGGCGGAACTTCGCGCAATGGCGACCCGCATCCTCCGATGCGGGAAGCCGGACTATCTGGGCTGGTTGCGGGACTTCGTGGCGGAGAATCGATCCTCTTCGCGCCGCGTCCGTCTGCATGGCGATACAGGCGGCGACAACTGACGCGCGCGTGGCCCGGACATGAGTCTTTGTTCTTCTTTAGCTTTTTTCGTGCACATGCTTCTTTTGTGGTCTCCTACCAACCAGCGATTACTTTTCGTTCATTGCGGTAGCGAAACTTGGATGAGCGCTCGGGGCGATGGCTCATTGTGCTTATCTGGCCGGTTCCGCCGGCACCTTTTTTCCGTCGGCGCCCGGCCTTCGCCGATCTGGAGCATGCGGGCGCCTAAAGTCGTGAGGCTGCTCCCGCCGATGGACTCCACGGGGCTCGCCGTGGTGCCGGCCCATGACCGGCGGTGATCGAGACACGGCCCCGCGGCGTCGGGCGCGGGCAAGCGATCACTGCCGGACACCACAGGCCGGATCAAAAGGGCCAGCGTGGGCCTGGCCAGACCTCAGCCCACGAGTTACATCATGGCGGATCTTCGCAGCGGCGGCACACAAGCCGCCCCAATCTCGACTTCATCGCTGGTGGCGCCGCCTCCCGTGGCGCCCGCCCGACGTCTTCTCCTCGGCGCCCGGCCTCAGCGGCCATGGCGCCAACTCTTCGGCCACGAGGCCAGGCCACCACCCAACAAGGTGGTCTCACACTCCCAATGGCGGTCTCGGCTGAGGGTACCGCCAAAAGCGGTCCTCAGACGCGCAAGGGCGGAAGCGCCCGGCGCCCACCGAAGCGCCAAGCACCTCCGCCCAGGTGCCTCCGGCCGCTGCCACGGAGAGGGCCGGAACGGATGATCCTAGCGCCAGCGCCTCCGGGAGCCTCGCCCCTCGCACCGCCATTGCTCCCGCTGAACGCCACGTCGAGCTCTTTACTGGGCTCAGGGACTTGCACGGCTCACTGGGCACCGCCCTTGCCGCAGCCGCCAGGCACGGGGCCGATATCGCCCAGCAGTTGGCGTCGGTGAGAGGCGAGCTGCAGTGAGGCGGGTGGCGGACAGTAAGCGGCATTAGCGCAGAGAGAACCGACGCCGCCGCCATGCGGGCGTGAAATTTGAAGGGCCGAGATCGGCGCGAGAGGGCGAGGCGGCGCCAAGACCTCGGAGTTGGAGTCCTTCCGCTGCGGCGCAACACATCGCCATGCTCAAGAAGGCCTTCAGCGCGCGAAGAGGTGCTGGAGCCCTTGGGTGGCCTCGAACTCGCCATTGGAGGACTCCGTGCGCAATTCCCACGTGACCAACCGGCCGCGGGCGCTCCGGGATCGCTGTGGCCTTAGCCGCTCGCTCCACCAGAGAAGGTCGAGAGGTCGCGATCATGATCGCGACCTATCTGCAACTTTCTTTGGGCTACCGCGACGCCGCCCTTGATCCCATGGCATGATAGCAGTCGGCGTCGAGAGATGAGGCGCGGCGGAGGCGAGTAGCTGTATGCGCCGCCGAGCACGTGGGCGGGATCTTTGCAAGTTGAGCGGCCGATCATGGATGTCTCCACCCATTGGCCGTGGAAGGCGGCGAGGCGGCGACATCGGCGTTGGCGGCGAGGAGTGAAGGGCGGGCGACCTCTTGGTTCTTTTTGCTTTTCTTTCTTTTGTTTGATCCTGTATGTACAAACACTTAGCGGTATAGCGGTCGGATATTTCGGGTTGGTACTATTTTGCATGTTCATTCGTTTTGTGTGATCAAGTTTGCTAGGTTAAAGCTGTTAGGTGGCCACCTTCTAGCTTATTTGGAATGCACGAGCACGCTTAGGTTAGGCGGTATCCACGAGCTCGCCCGGTGATTCGCGTGTTATTTGCAAACACAAGTAAGGATCACACCGACCATACGGGACTTAGGCAAAACGACCTCGAGTCCATCGAGAAGCGCTAGATGTAGCTCGATCTTAGCGTTTGGTTTTTTGGCGGGATTGCCACTCGGTTCACACTATTACGGAACTTGGACCACGATGATCACTGGCAGCGCTGCGGTATGGCGTGGCGAGGCAACAAGTTTACGGAAGTGTTTTTAGACTAAGCGGCACTTTCGGCGGTGACAACGGCGGTGCTTGAGAGAGCCAACCCGAGGCGTCTGAGCCGTGTTTGAGTACCACGTCTAACTGCACTCGATCGGCAGCGTGGTGCGAGCTTAATTAACACTTTAGCACATTTCCTCGTATCATGAGGGGCCGTTAATTTTTGGTACTTGCGGCAATCACACGTAACTTGACCCATCTTAGCACATGCACATAAGGAAATGGTCAGACATGCGGTATGAGGCACTTATCTTGCTTTTTATATCGTTGGCGACCAATTTGAGCGTCTGGCGGCCATGGAGAGACTTCGGGCGGCGGCCCCAAGCACAGGCGACCACGAAGAAGTTTGGGGCGACCACGGAGAAGCTTGGGGCGACCAGCCCCCGAGCTCCTGGCACGACCACGAAGAGGCTTGGAGACTTCATGCGATGAGCCGGTGACTCCATGCCTTGGTGCACAGCTACTAACAGAATGAGCAGGCATATGCAAGATAAAACCGAACGATATAGGTCCCCGCCTGGAATGAAGCCCGGTCCCTTTTTAATTTCTAAGTCCTTGCGATTTTTTGGAGATCGAACCCTGGTGCTGTGCGTCAAAGCTGCGGGCTTCCAGGAGGGGTACTAGACTAACGATGCTCGCGGTGACAAACAGCGGTGCTTCAGAGAGCCAACCCGAGGCGTGCGAGCCGCGTTTGAGCACCGCATCTAGCCCGCCCCCCGGTCTCCCGTCTTTGTCGGACACGGACACCAGGTGACCTAGTAGATCACCAAGGATTTAGCAAACATACGGAACCAGCGACATTCATGCAAAAAACTTGCCGCTAAGGGCACAGAAAGGGACAATAATGGTAAATTGAAAGCCTTCTAGGCAACAACTTTACTAACTGCCAGAAGCCACCAACCAGCCAAGGGAGAATCTTACCTCATGGTGGCCAAGGCGAGCGGCAAGGGGCACCTACAATTTCTTCAAGGATAAATTTCATAACAACTCTATGTTATAGGAATTCTTGATTCTTCGCCGTCCTCGATATAGCCGGATTTGCCGGGCGAGATATCTGAGACCACCTTAAAGGGCCTTCCCATCGGGAGACAGTTTATACAACCCGGCATCGTCTGAATCTGCGCGAGGACGAGTCGCCATCTTGCGGTGTTCTCTCGAGACCGGGTGGCGTGGTACCGCTGAGACTTTCTTTGGTAGCGGGCGGCGCGGAAGCGTAGCGATCCGCACCTCTTCAAAAGGTTGACATCCTCTCGCCAGAGATCCTCTTGGTCTTCTTCGTTAAACACCGAGGCGCTGGGGAACCGGCGACAACTTCGGAGGAGAAACGATCTCGGCCCGTACACGGGAAGAAAAGCGTTTCGCCCGTGGCCGCTGGGCGTGGTGCGGGCGACCACAAGACCGCCGGAGCTCTTCCGTCCACCGCGCCCCTTTTGTGAAGCCGATAAAGCGCTCTCGTCTTGAGGCCCTTGGCACCGGTAGCGTTGGCGCACTCTGCTTGCCGTTGCTCATGGGATGGGCCGCAAAGCAAAACATACCTTGGTGCCCATTTCATCGCGAAATTCGGAAAGCGCCTTTGGTGAATTGGGTCCGTTAGCCGGTGATGATGCGATTAGCGACTCCAAAGCGGCGAAGATCCGCGCATAAACTTGCGGCGGCGGCGGCCGTGATGGTACGCACCGCCTCGGCCTCAACCCGCCGTAAACTTATCGATGGCGGCGAAGAGGTGGGTGAAGCCCCGTGGCCAAGTGAACGGACCCAAGATGTCGGCCCGGACCGCAAATGGCGAGAGGCGGGATGGTTTGCGAGCTCGGGTGGTCGGTGGATTTACTGGCGAAGAATCGAAAAGCCGCATGTCCTCACCACCGCAAGCATCACGGAGGCGATGAGGCCAATAAAATCTCTGGCGAAACGCTTTACCGACCAGCGTTCGGCCGGACATATGGCTCCCCCACACGCCTCCATGGATATCAGAGAGCAGGTTGCTCCCCTCTTCCCGAGTGATGCACTTCAGTAGAACTCCGTTTCTGCCCTGGCGATATAGGTCCCCACCTACCAGGGTATAGCATTTGGCTTTGCGTGCAATCTTCTCAGCTGAGGCATCATCGTCGGGGATCACTTGGTCACGCAGGAAGGCTAGGATAGGATCTATCCACCGATCTTCTTGGCCAAGCGCGGCGACCACTCGGTGCTCGCCTGGGTACTCCGCTGGGCCAAGCTTTTCCCCTGGCGCTGCCTTGGCAGCACCGCCATCTTCCCTCCCGGACCTAGGGGCGAGGCGAACGCTGCTGTTTTCCCCGAGATTGGGGGCCATGGCAATGCACCGCCCTCTCACGCTGAGCGAAAGCCGCGATGCCTTCTTTGTCGTCCCCTCTGAGCGGGGGCTGCGGCAGTGCACCATCGTCCCCACAGAATCGGGGGCGCGATGGGCGGTCGCGATAGTCTTTCTCGAAGACTCCAGCGGAACAGGAGCCCTTGAGGGCGCAAAGCTGCAGCCCGTCGCAAAAGTGATTGTCGCAGGGGACATAGATATATCCCAAACCTTCAAAATAGCGCTCCATTTTTGGACCTCCGCCGAGTGCGCCGCCATGATAGGGTCGAACCTTGAAACTCCTTCAGCGCTTGATTGATGACCAGCAGGAGTCTCCCTTGACTTAGGCGTCGAATGCCCAACGCCAAGCGATCGCAATCCGCCGGCGGGACCTCGTACTCGGCTCGTTGTTTGTGGCTTTGAACTCGGCGACCACGTCTTGGAGGATGTCGCGGTCGGGAGACGGGACAACTCCGGCCCGCGCCCTCAACTGAAGGAACCATCAAGAACAAGGTCCAGGGAGAGGGCGCGGGAGCTTCTTCAGCTTCCGGAGTGGCGGGAGTCCATTCGGCGACGAACTCCGCCAGCTTCTAACTTTTGATGGCGGTGCGGGGTACGAATTTGAGGTTGAATTCCCCCAGTTCCACCGCCCATTTTGCAATCCGGCCCTCTGCTTCTCGGTTGTGGAGGATCTCTCGCAGAGGGTAGGCCGTGACCACGGTAATTTCCGTCCACGAAGTAATGGCGCGGCTTCTGGGCGCCACCAGATGCGTCTGACATCTTCGAGCTGCGGGTATCGGGTCTCCGCTTCGTGCGACACCTTCGATGTAGTACTGCGGCCTTTGGGCGCCTTCTCTCTCACTTAATCAAGACCGCGCTCACCACCTCGGGGTGGTGGCTATGTCTGAGAACAGCGGCTCACGGCGGGGAAACCAACACGGGGAGAGGAGAGGTACCGCTTCAACTCTTCAAAGCATATACAGGCTTCTTGATCCACTCGAAGTGGTTTGTCTTCTTGGCAGACTTAAGCAGGGCAAGCTTTTCTCTCCCAACGGGCAATGAACCGCCCGGGGAGGCTAAGCGGCCGGCGGGCATTGGACTTGCTTGAGTCGCGTGGCGGCTTCATGTGCTCGATGGCGATATTTTGTCGAGGTTGGCTTCAATGCCCATTTGGACACCGAAAACAACTTGACTTGGGAGGGCACACGAACACGCATTTATCTGGGTTGAGCTTGAGACAATTCTTCGAGAGGTTAGCAAATGTTTCCTCCGGTCTTGGATCGAGTTCTTCACTCTTTTTGATCTTCACAACTAAATCATCAACATAAACCTCAAGATTTACGCCCTATCTGGGGCGGAAGGTAATGTGCATGTACGTTGGTAAGTGGAACCAGCATTTTTAAACCAAAAGCCATTCTTACATAACAGAGACACCGTAAAGGGGTTACCATGGTCTTTTCTTCATCTTCAAGTGCCATGCTAATCTGGTGGTATCGAGTGCGCATCCAGAAGCACAAGAAGCGATTCGCACCCGTACCGTGGAGTCAACAATGAGATCGACCAGCGGGGGTAAGGGTCGCCGGGCAAGCCTTGTTGAGGTCGGTGAAGTCGACACACATCGCCATTTCCGTTGGACTTCTTGGCGAAACGCAGGTTGGCGAGCCACTCGGGATGAAGAACTCCCGGACAATCCTGCGCTCACGGCTTCTCTACCTCCTCTCGAATGGCATCTTGGCGCTCGGCGCTGCCTCGGACCTTCTCACGGACCGGGCGCCTCGAGGCGTTGTTAATCGATGCTCGATCACCTCCTGGGACCCGGTCATGTCGGACGGTTGCGAGCGAACACGTCGGAGTTAGGCGGAGGAAGGTGACGAGCGCGTCTTCCTATTTGGCGCCGAGGTTGGCGCCAATGTTGTGATCTTCGGGGTTCGCCCGACTCAGGCGACCACCTTAACCTCACCGTGAGCAGGTGAGGCGCGGGTCCGGAACTGAGGGCTCCAGGAAGTGGCGTCTGGGCGCCCGGCGCAGTGGCACCGGCCAGTCTCTGCGACAACAACAGCGCAAGGCCTCGGCCTTATCCACCTGATCACAATGGGGCGGCGGCCCCAAACATCTTCACCACCATGTGCGCCAGTGGGTGGCCGCCATGAATCGGGCCGCGCCGGTCGGCCGAGTATGGCATTATAGGGAGGTCGAAGTCGGCGACCTCGAAATCCACCAACTTCGGTGCGATAGTTATCCCTCTCCCGAAGGTGACGGGGGCGACTGACCGGGGGCATCAAACCGACCTCTGGGGCTACCGAAGAAAGAGCGGTGGCGCGAGATCTGCGCCGGGATCTGGCGCTAGGAACAACGAGGAGGACGGGGAGGTTGATAGAACTCCTCCGTCCACCGGACGCGGGTAAGCCGCCGCGTTCGAACGGTGGGCGACACTACGGACGGGAGATGCCCCAGCCGTTGGCGCCCTCGGGATGGTCAACGACTAAAGGTGGCGTTTGCTCGCACCACTTGACATCCGACCGCCCCGAATTTGATGTGGTGGCACACACTTCCCTCTTCACCGTTTATGGCGGCGTTGGAGGAAGGTGGGCGAACCACCATGGATATAAACCTGCGTGATCGGCTGCTTTGGAAGGCCGGCGGGGATCTTCATCTTGATCATCGTCGGGCGGCGTTCCTTGAGCCGCTTCTCCACCATCTTGTCCACGACCGACAATTGTCTAGGTCATGGGTATTGGTTTTATGTATCGGCGATGGGCTCGCCCTCCTTTTGGTCGTGGCGGTCGTTCCCACGACCGCGGCGGTCATCGCGCCGATCGCGGCGATCGTTACGCCGGTCACGATGGTCGTCATGCCGCTCACGGCGATCATCACGCCGGTCGCGGCGGTTGCGCTTCGGGCGGGATCTTCTTCGTCGTCGCTTCGGCGGCAGGACTTACTGGTTTCTCCGCCTCGCGCTTCGCGCCTTCTTGCTGACGGCGGAACTCTTCGAGGTCGACCTCGTCCTTGCCTTAGCCACCCTTGGGGCGGCGGCGCCCTCGCCTCGCGGCCGCGCACACTTATGTGCGAGGAGAAGAACTCGAGGTGGAGCGATGGTGCGGTGGCCATCTTCTCCTTCATCTTCGCGATCGCGTCGCCCCTCTGGCGATGACGACCGATTGCTCGGAGATGTGGGGATTGTGTTGCGGCGATGGCGAACCGCCGGATGAAGTCGCGGCGACTCCCCTTCTCTTGCTCCAGGCGTGGAGGTCGTCCTCCACGCGGGCCACTATAAAGAGCCACGAAAGTTGGCGGCGAAGAGGTCGCACAACTTACCCCACGAGTGCCGATCCTCGGGGAGATTTAGCTTGACGAGGCGGGCGAGCACTGTTAAAAGCTGTTGGGAGGTAGTTAGCTATGACCTTTTCAGATCCGCCGTTGCCCGCACCATCGTTAATGTAGATTTGGAAGAACTCCTCCGGGTTGGTGGTGCGTCATATTTTTCTATGGCGGCGGGTGAACTGTCCGGCCACGCCACATGGCGCGCGACGCCGGAAAAACGCTTTTGACGCCAGAGGGAGCCGAGCCGTTCATCGGAACTGGTCGGAGACCGTTCATGGGGCGCGAGGGCGGCTCCTTGAGAGTCGGAGGAGTGAACCTCCTCCTTGGCACGAGAATGAGAGCCACGGGGACTCTCATCGTCACCGCCACCCGCTTACGGCAGCGGCGTTCTTGGTCGGATGGCGGCGGCGGCGCGAAGGTTATCACCGCGTTGCGGCGGCTCGTCAAGATGAGGCGTAGGTCCCCACGGTTCCTCGGGGACCGGACCGTCTCTACGCGCCCTTCCTTGACCCGGCCCACTGGCGGGGCCTTTCTCGTTAAGGCGGTGGAGGCAGGGCGCCGCATGCGCTTTAGGCGTCAAATGCGCCGTTACTGGCGGCCAGAGGCCCTACCTTAAGCCGGGCCGCGTCCACGAGGCCAGCGATGCTCCGCAGCCACGGAGTGGCCGGGGAGTCTCACGCGAACTCCACCGGAGGGTGGTCCAGAAGAGCACGGGCTGCGTGCAAGTTACGGCGAGGTAAGCGCCTCCATGGCCAACTGCGACGCCGCGGGCTGCTCCCCACTCCCAAGGAAGCGGCGGCGTCGCCTTCTGGGCGAGGTGAGCGGTCCCTCAACCGCGCGATACCGGAGGCGCCTTGGTCGTCGCTTCGCCCGCGATATTTTGATCTTTGAGAATCCGCCATCTTGAGATGCAGGCTTGCTTCCAAATCACGGACGCGAAGTCCGCCGGGGAGTTAGCAGAAACCAACCACTAGCCCCTACAGCGCGCCCCTGCCGGCGTATTCGCTGACAGTCCCGAGTCTGAGCCGGGTTTAGTTGGAAGGAGGCGTCTTGGCGGTAGCTAAACCTAGAGGGTGAAAACCTAGAGACTCCCACGCAAGGGATTCCGGCCTATGAACTAGGGATGACACACGGATTTTACCGAGTTCAGCCCCTTTTTGCCTTGGGTAATAGCCTTACTTCCTGCTAGATTGTTTCGAGAGTGTGCAAAACTAGTACGAAGTTCTCAGGTTACAAGTTCTCTCTTAGACTATGCTGCGGAGCTCTTGCTTGCTTGGATGCAACACTACTCGACCGCTCGACCCCCTTTCCCATGCAACCGGAGGCCCTTATATAGGCAGGGCTAGCAGGGAGTAGGTAAAAGGAGGTCATCATGCTATCTTCATACATTTATTACCCCTTCCCGTGCTGTCCCGTTCCTCGGCCTCATTAAATGCCGGCGCATGGCTTAGCCTCGTGGTCGCTTGGGATGTGACCCCTTCTTGGCGGGTTGGTGAGGCGTCGAGGAATGGGCTTATGGCGTAAATCCTTGCGGTTAGCCAGTCGACACGCTGTCTGTCGCCCGAGCAATCTGGCGGAGAAGGAGCCCGAGGTGAAGCCACCTCGCACCACCTTTGTCTTGCGGCCGGGCGGCGGCGTGCTCGCCCACTGCTCGCCGGGCGCCACATGGACTTCTGCCGGGCGGCAGGCGTGCTCGCCCACCGCCGCCGGGCGCCACGTGGACTTATCCCCGGCGGCAGGCGTGCTCGCCCACACCTTTCGCCGGGTGCCTCGTGGGTCTGTCATGTTGACCGCCGTGTTATTTGCTTTTGTGCGGCGGAGAGGGTACCCAATAGCAATCTGTGACACTTCAATACATCTTTTCGAGCGGAACGAAGAACCCAAACCAAAAACAAATTGTCTTTGGATTTGATTGAAGTCCGGATCAATGCTTGTCTCAGTTGCTTCTCGGGAAGACTTCATGGGCGCAAGCCGCACAACTTCTCCTCCATGAGTTCATCGGGGCAGGCGGCGTCGGTCTGGCGGGAGCTTGGTGAGGCGTGGACCGGCTCTGGTGGTATTTGGGAAACAAAAGCGTGGCGGCCGTGCCAAAGTCTTGGTGGCATGGAGGAAGGCGGAGCTGGCGCGGCAAGGCAGTCTGAGAGGAGGTGGCGGACACGGGAGTTAGCCGGAGGCCGGCGCGAGTGGCGAAGATGTTGTCGGTGGGCCTTGAGCGGATGGCGCGGATACGGCGTCAGGATGGCCGACTGTCGGCGGAGCGGAGGCGTGGCAGTGGTGCTCGATGCGGAGGACGGAGGTGGTGCGGCGCCAGGATGGCCGACGGTCGGCGGAGCGGATGGCGTGGATGCGGCGCCAGGATGGCCGATGGTTGGTGGAGCGGAGGCTTGGCAGTGGTGCTCGGTGTGGAGGCTGGAGGTGGTGGGGCAAGCACTGACCGAGGTGTCCCCGCGTTAGGATCGGTCGGATATCTGAATTTGGTTTACCGGATATATCCGAGAATATTTTCAGAATATTCCGATCTGACGGATAGCGGTCTCCCGAATCCGAATCCGAATCCGAAACAAAATATCCGAAACCGATTCCAAATCCGAGAACTATCCGAAAAAAATATCCGAATCCGATCCGAACATATCCGGTCGGTCGGTCGGTCGGAAATTATCCGATCCGATTGCACCCCTAAAGATTGGTTTGCGGTAGAAACGTAATATTCTGAACTGTATATGGTGAAACACTGTGCAAGTTACAGTATTGTAGTACCCGGTAGCATTTCTTATGGATTGCTGCAGATCTGTACAGTATGCAATTTGGTAGCAATATTTAAAGCGGCTCGGTACCAGTGCTACAATCGCATAGGAGCTCACATTGTCAAATCCCCAGGCTCTGACCCCGTCACCCAGCCTTCCAAACGCTGGTGCTTCCAGAGACCCAGGAAACTCAAACTGCTACGTTGGTGCATCCGTTCATGCAGGCTGTGTGAAATTATTCACGGCCTTCCATTACTCATATCTTGATTCAAACTGGAAAATCAAAAAGGGGTTGACAGCGATTTTCATCGATTTTTACTCAAAATCGCTAGAAATCGAATGATTTCGAAGTCAAACTTTTGAATTCGGTGGTAAAAAAAAATTGACCACACCGAAAATCGACTGACCAAGCGTAATTGTTTCACAATCGATTTTTGAGTGATTTCATCAAAAATCAAGTGATTTTCACTATTTTTTGACCGGATTATGTCGCATAAAATTTCCTGAATTTTCATAAGTGGACCGGTTTACCAACCGGTATAGTTTATCGAGCTGGTTCGATACGGTCGAAAATCACGACTTTTGAAACCTACTCGTATCTTTTGTCCAGCAAGGCAGCAAGATTGTTCTTCACCAAAACTTAGAACATGTTGTTGGCTTCAAAAATCACTAGCCAATCACTAGCGGCCAGGGTTACACGCTACCCTGCGTCGTGCGAAATTTCGTCACGTGATGCTACGCTATGCGGATTTTGGGAAATTTAGTCGCGGGATGCTGCGTTGTGCGAAATTTGGTTCGACGGATATTTCTGAAAAAAATATGTAACTTTAGTTTTCTGCTTTTTTTTTTTAAAAAAAATGGGCTGCTAGGAGCTGTCGACGAATCTGTGGATTATTAGGAGACGTCAACGGATATGTGGAATTTTTTAGGAGAAAACTGCGGAGGGATTTAAACACTTTATTTTTTTTGCGTAATTTCGGTTTTCGTGATTTTTTTAAAAAGGGTCGCTAGGATCGGTCAGCGAATCTGTGAACTGCTATAAACTTTCGGTGAATCTGCGTCTTTTTTGGAGGAAGTCGCGTACATATTTTTTCAGGACCGAACGCAAACTGCAGAGGGACCTAAACGTATTTTCATTTTTTCTGGGGTCCGTTTTGCTAAAAAACATGGGAGGATCTGAAATAAACCGCAGAGGGATCTAAACATAATTTTAGTTTTTTTGCTCCGTTCTATTAAAAACCGACTAGAGGACCTAAACGCGATTTTAAATTTTCTGGAGGACCTTCTCACGAGGGGGGCGACGTCGCTCGCCTGGCTAGGCTTGAATTCTCAGCGCTATAATGATAAGTACTAGATAGGATCTCACGCTACACCGCTCCGTGTGAAATTTGGTTCGTTGGTTCTTCTTGAAAAAAGAAAGTTGGAGGACCCGTTCGTGAATATACGAAACTATAGGGTCATTTTTGCAAAATTACCGATAGAAAGACCTGGATATAATTTTTTGTTTTTGCAAAACTACCTACCGGGGGACCCACCCGCGAATATACAGCTACGGAGGCTTTTTTCGTAAAATAACCGGCTAGAGGACCTAAACGTAATTACAAAATTTACGGAGGGCTTTTTCGCAAAAAAAAAGCGACACGTGGCCACCCTGGTTGAGCTCCAATTCTTTCGGCTTTCATAGATAAGTTACTAGATACGATCTCGCGCTACGCCACTCCATATGAAATTTGGTTCATTGGTTCTTTTTGAAAAAAGAAAGTTGGAGGACCCATTCGCGAATATACAGAACAATAGGGTCCTTTTTGCAAAATTACTGTCGACGGTTTTCGCCAGCCAACTATTATGCCTTGAAGGAGTCCGAGGTTTGATATAGGGGATCTTCACGGACGGACACCTATGAGCTCTCTCGAAGGATCCACGCAGACAAGGATTCAAGGACACGTCGATATACCCAGGTTCGGGCCCCCAATGTGGGTAATAGCCCTACGTTCTGCCTCTGCTCTTGTTAATGTGTTTTGAGGGAAATACAAGCACTCCACCTACACTCTGTGTTCTTCTCGTTGTTATTTTCTTCACCTCTTTTCTGGATGTTTTCGTTGTCCCTCCCTCTTCCATGCACCGAACCCCCCTTATATAGGTCGGGCTGGCTCGGTCATGTGAGAAGGATGACATCACAATGATTACATTTCATTTATTACATCAGTCGTTGTAGCCCCATCCTCTGGCCTTATTCTTTGCACCATCGTCCAACTCCGCCCGGTCTGCCCGGGAAGCGACTTGTATAGGACGGGTTAGGTGCAGGACGACAGAGGGATAAGCTACCGTACCGTCAGTAAAGCCATGCACATTCAATGGTTCTGACACGGGGTGTCGGGGGAGAAGACTTCGAGGCGAGGCTCCCCCATTCCGTCGATGTACGTCTTCATGCCTGACCGGTGGTGTACCCCTGAGTACCTTCTGGCTCCTTCGACCAACCATGTAGCCGGCCGCCCGTGATGGTCGATCGCCCACTGCGCCGCTTGTTGCCCTGCCATGTGATCGCCCGATAGCGAGTGGCTCGATCGCCCACTGCCGCCGCCGAGCTACTATGCTTTGGCACCTGTGGCCCCTTTTGACAGTGGCGGAGAGGGTACCTTGGCATAAAGTACGCCGACAATTACCGATAGAAGGACCTGAATGTAATTTTTTGTTTTTGCAAAACTACCCACCGGAGGACCCACCCGCAAATATACAGCTATGGAGGTTTTTTTTTGCAAAATAACCAGTTAGAGGACTTAAACGTAATCACAAAATTTACGGAGGACCTTTTCACAAAAAAAGCGACACTTGGCCACCCTGGTTGAAATCCAATTCTTCTTGCTTTCATAGATAAGTTATATAGTAGCACATGGATGAAGCTACCCTACATCCAGCTAGTGACTTGAGAGATACCAACGGTTAGTAACATTTACGGTGTGTTTAATTGCCTTGTACAACAACAATCCGGAATAGTTCAAAACTTCAAACAGTTGAATTCTTCTGCTAGTGGTAGGCATGAATATTTGTTCCTTTTTCAACTGATTAAGTATCAGTGTTGTATATGTTGAACAAAATTGAATTATAACCTTTTTTTTAAAACAGATCCAATTAGAACTTGGTATTAAGTCCATCCGTTTCTTTTTTAAGTGTCGTTTTTAACCTTTTGCAGTCTTCGAGATGCGACTGATGTTACTTTTCTTCACTTTATCTTATTGTATACTCCCTTTATTTTTTTATAAGACATATTTTTTTGAATGATCTTATTAACAAATATAAGGTTTGTATGTAGATTTAATGAAACCTTTCCTTATATGCTCCTATTTATTTTCTCTTATCCATATGCATTTGTTCATTACCATCCACACAAAGCATATCTTTCATCTTTTAAGACAATTAAGTGGAGACATCTAAGTCATTTTCTCTCGTATCTTTCTCAATTTTAAGGTCACAAAATTAAATACGTCTTATAAAAAAAACGAAAGAAGTACTAATAAAATTATAATATTATGACAGTCTTTCCAACGATATAATTTTTATATAACTAGTCTAAATAATTTCCATGCGACGAGGCGGCAAATCACACACGAAATGACGAAATCACACACGATTTCTTGTGATCGGCAACTCCGCAGCCAAACGATTGCCCCGGGCCCGCCGCTCCTCGTTCACCCAAACACAACAGGCGAATCCATTTCCGGTTCAAAGCACCGGCGCCACCGCCCCGCCCACACCGGCGAGAGGCCGCGACGATGCTGCTGGTGAGCCAGGCCGCTAATGGCTCCGTATCCGCGCGGCGGCTGCCGTCCAAGCCGCCCGCTCCCGGCCACTGCGGCCACAACCCCTACCCCCTCTTCACCAACCCTCGCCTCCCGCGCCGCCGCCTCGCGCTGTCCAGCGCCGACGCGCCCCGCGCGGCGCCCCCTTCCCTCGCCGCCGCAGGCGAGGGCCCCTCCGGCTCCCCCGCCACCACCGAGGAGTCCGTCCTCATCGGCGTCGCTGACGAAGGCGTGCCCCTCGAGGGCGTCATCCAGATTGAGAAGCCCGGCGGCGCCGCTGCTGAGTCCAAGCTCGTCTCCTACGCGTATGCCACCCGCACCGTTCTCCCGTTGTGTTGTGTTTGGTTTGGTTTGGTTTGGTTTGATTCTGTTTGCTAATCCGTGGGTGCTTTCATTGGCAGGAAGGTGGGGCTTTTGGCCAGCGGAGATTTGCTTTGCCTCCTGGTCTTCTCCGCGATAGGAAGGTTCAGCCATGGGCTGCCTGTTCTTGACGCTGAGACTTTCAAGACGGCCGACCCGTTCATTGCTGGTCAGAAAAATGCCACCGCCTTTTTTTTCGTTCATGCTCATCTGTTGGACGAAGGGATTGCTCATAGAGTCGGGTCTTGTGCAGGGTGGTTGCTCAGTGCCTACCTCCTTGGTGGATTTGGAGATGATGCGAAAGGACGCAATGGTGCGGGAAAAGCTGTTGCTGCTGCTGCCAAATCCTGGCTTGTTGGGATACCGGTAATTATCAGTTCTATTTCAAACTTCACCTGTGCTTGGAATGTGCATATGTCTTCTATCCTAAGTCAACAAAGATTTAGATTGTGCCCGGCAAAAAAAAGAAAAAAAAGATTTAGATTGTATAATTTTGGGAATTGTGATCTGCACGAACATTCTCGCCAATCTAATTAACTGACAGGAACCCATTCTGTTGTTATCAGCGAAGGTCATCTGTTGCTTGCTTGACAATTGGCTGTTGCTGCCTGGTATCAGCACCCTATTAATTTCCAGACCAGTGCACGTGTTCTACCTAGTTTCCTCATAGCTCATCATGTCAAATACATTAAGACTTGCATTTATATCTTCATCTTTGTGCCCATACAACAATGTTTACTGTTTAGTGAAGTGTTTAAGGGCTATTTGGTCCTTTTGTCTACTACTAGGTAAAGTGAGAAGAAGACCAGAACTTTGGCAAATATAGATTGCCTAACCATACTGTTTTGGTTTTATAGCCTTTGAATGCAAGTTTGAGAGCTTAGTGTTGGTAATTTTCCCAATAACCAGTTTGAGGATATGATTTGATGTAACTGTTCAATGAGTAATGGGAAGAGCTGAAGTGGATGGATTTCTCTGGACTCTATATAGGAGGGCACAGTAGTATAGATGTTTTGAAATTAACCTTTAACCAGCCAGTTGACCTCACTTTTCCACCTCTCATGAGGAGTAGCCAAATAAGCTTGCCACACATTTGAATACCTTTTTGGTAGCACTATAGACATGCTTGGTTTGATATAGTTTTCATTGGCACCATCAAGCACCTAACCCTTGCTAAGCGTATTTAGAATTCCCTTTATCAATTGAGCATTTGATCCAAACATACAAGGCCTTCTTTGCTGGTATATAGTAGCAGATGATGGCATTATTTGGTGTTTGTCCTCATGATACATGCCTTGCCTTAATAATGTCTTGTGGAAACAAAGGGAGTGTTTGGTTTTGTCTTTAGTGTTTAGGTTGTTGTCTATACCTCATATAGTTAATCTGATTTTGCTAGTTTTCTCCTTAGCGCCAGTTGAAATTTTTGGTGAGGCAAACTTGAAGCTCACTGTGACAAGTGTTGCACTATCGAGATCATAACTAAACGATCAAGCAATTGTGACATACTTTTGGATGTTTGTTGTTTCAGATTGCACCCAGTCTTTTGGAGTTGTCTCCTAGTAATAGTAATAGTTCGGTTCATCTTCTAAGGTGATTAGACACTAGTGTCAATCTATTACTCAAAGTGTACGATATGATGTACTAGGAGGCCGATTCATTCATGGAGTATTGAACTATATATAATATTATTAGATTATCATGAACCAAATGCTACAGGGTTATTGATTAATAAGTCAAATTAGGCTTTCAAAGAAATAGTACATAAAAGGAAAGGTGATCATTCAAACATTTTTTTTTGTGTGTGAAATGTTTCCTAATCATTCAAACATTTTTTTTGTGTGAAATGTTTCCTAACTTTGTTTTCTACTAGTAATTATATTAAGAAATGGTGGGAGTGAAATTTCTTGGGTACCACTAATTTGAGGTTATCCTTAAACTAAAATATTTAAGAACACCCTCCTAGGATGCCATGTGTCATCATCTCCATCCATCTCTACCCTTCACTCTTCCCTACTCACTTCCACTACCTTGCTTCCTTTCTCTCTAAGACAAAAATTTCAAATTAGAAAATTTGAACCGTGAAAATTTTAAATATGAAGTTTCAATGCAGGAAAAAAAGTCAACTCAAAAAATTTTAAATAAAAATATTTCAAATTAGAAAGTAAGTTTCAACTCGGAAAGTTTCAAATTACAAGTTTCAACTCGAAATGTTTCAAATTAGAAAGTTTCAACTCAAAAAATTTTAAATCGAAATTCTCAAATTAGAAAGTTTCAATTCAAAAAATTTCAAATCAAGAAAGGGGGATGAAAGGGGAACATAACTGGATGGAATTTTTTGCTTTTGTTTCTATATTCACTCTGTTCGGTTCCGCATCCGTTTCCTTGGTTTTTGATTTCGTTTTTGTTCCTGGTAAAAAATGTGAAAACGAAAATGAAATAGCCATTTACCGACCGTTTCGTTCCGTTTTCATCCATACCTAGGCGTCTAGGCGCTTGGCTGACGTCTCACCTCGCCTTGTCATCTTGACAACCATGGCTGCCACTTATCACAACAAGAGGGCGTCCTCACCAATTAGTGAGAGCACCCTTAAATTAGTAATTATCAAATTTCTTTGCATGTAATCCTAAGTTCCTCACTAATGAAGTTGGCCTTACTTTTCTGAAGCTGGAGCCACTGTTATCTTGCATAAGACTGCATTTGCATCTATGTATGTTCTGAACTCCAAAAACACATTCATACGTCTTATTATGTGATTGTTCCTTTACCCTTATATGCATCATTAGCATAGAAGCATCTAATGATGATTGGCCTTAGTTTTCTGAAGCTGGAGCCACTGTTATCTTGCATAAGACTGCATTTGCATCTATGTATGTTCTGAACTCTAAAAACACATTCATGCGTCTTATTATGTGATTGTTCCTTTACCCTTATTTGCATCATTAGCATAGAAGCATCTAATGATGATTGGCCTTAGTTTTCTGAAGCTGGAGCCACTGTTATCTTGCATAAGACTGCATTTGCATCTATGTATGTTCTGAACTCTAAAAACACATTCATGCGTCTTATTATGTGATTGTTCCTTTACCCTTATTTGCATCATTAGCATAGAAGCATCTAATGATGATGTGTCTGCTGGTGTTTAATATGTGATACTGACTTCGATTCTTTCACTACCGTCTCAGGTAGGACTTGCCATTCGAGCGGTGACATCTGGTCATATTCCACCTACTCCTTTCATCTTGGTATCCATGGGAAGTACTGGGGTCTTGTTAACTGCATGGCGTGCCCTGGTTTCCCAGTTGCTTTCCACCAGACAGAGCCAGCAGGATGATGTCTACAGGCGAGGAAGCCCATTTGAGCTTTTTGAGGTTAGAAATTTGCCTAAACAATTGTCACAGTATCATTGATTTAATTTAGATGTTTTCATTGAAGACCATGTGAGCTCCCTTTGAGCTTAAAAACTTCTCTTAGATGTAATATAATACAATTCCTTAGCCTGTTAACCTTAACCAAACATATGCTTCCATTTTCTTTTGCCTCATTTCGACTAACTGCAATTAGTTTGGTCAAAGAATGAAATTTGACGTCCTTACTTTTGCTATTTTGTAAATACTTACATATGGAACAGCTAGTAACAAATGTATGCAACTGCAAGTCCAAACATTTTTAAGCTTATTTCTTCATCTCTGATGATTACAAACTACTCAGTAATGAATGGAAAACTACATTTTCTTTATTAATGTACATTGCAGGGTGGCAGTCAAATCTCGTGACCAATATCAATTATTCTATCACATATTAGTGTTACTGCAATTCTGTTGAACATGGTTATCACGTCGCCCTGGCGAGGCGAGTTGCCTTCGGAGCGCCTGGACGCCTAGGTGATAGTTAGGCGACAAAATAGTTTAGATTTGAATCTCAATTATAGTTCAAGTTTCCTATGTACAAAATCATAATTCAAGCTTAAATATAGTAGGAGTGAGGAGTGATGTGTAGTACCTTGTATATAGCATCCATAGCACCTTCAGTACTAATATTCAGTAATCAAATCAGTACTGAGTACTCAATAATCAATAGACTCAAATCTCAACACTAATAGTTCTTACTCCTTAGGGTGTGTTTGGTAGGGCTCCAGCTTCACCAGATCCGTGGATCTGGTGGAGCTGGGTATTCCTAACTCCACCAGATCCGTGAAGATGGAGCTGTGAGTACATTAAGAGTGTTTAGATAGATCATCTTGTTTACTTTTTAGACTAAAAAAATAAAATTAATTCATTTTATTTTAGCCTACAAGTTTCAGATCTCAAGTGAAGCTGGGATCTGGAGCTCTACCAAACAGGCCCTAAGTACTAAGCCACTCAGTACTACTACTACTTAGTCACTAGCACTACTACTACTAAACAGTCAAGCACTCAACCCATTCGGCCGGCATTTCATTTTAGCGTCGCTGCCATCGCATTCCTCATGCCATTCGGTACTCAGTGGCTCAGCGCATCGCCGGTCGCCACGAAGGCTTCGAGCAAGAGGAAGGGGAAGGGGAGGCGGAGGAGGAGTGGGGAGGCGGAGGAGGAGCGGGAGGCGGGGGAGGAGGGGGAGGCGGAGGAAAAGCGGGGAGGTAGAGGCGGAGGAAGAGCAGGAGGCGGAGGAGGAGCGGGAGGCGGAGGCGGAGGATTACCGATGGTGGAAGTGCCGGGGGCGAAGCAGTTGTTGGCAGCGGCGGCGACGCGAAACTAGGGTTTCTTTGTCTCTTCTCCACTCGTGAGCTAGACGGTGAGTCGCTTTTGGTCTTTCCCTCCCACTTCAGTCCTCAAATACGGAGCACCTTCAGGCTTCAACTTCAGCAAACACTAGTCGCTCGCCCAGACACCTTGGCCGACGCCTAGGCGTCCACGCCACGACGCCAGGGCATCCAGGCGGCCGCCTGGCCGGCTTCAGGCGAGGCGACTCCGGCTGGCTGCCTGGACGCCTAGTCAGCGCCTAGGTGTCGTCTAGGCGATGCCGTAATAACACTGCTGTTGAAATATAAAAACTTGTTGATTTTTTTTTGTGACCGACATGACAATATAATTTTTTTCCCTCTTCACATAACGTGGAAGTTTGATGTGGGTATTAGTCATTTAGTTGTCTGTCAGTTTTGACATTTTCACCCCCACAATCACTTCATCCTTTAATTAAACTTATCGTGAATGGAAAAACTCATGTTTGTGACAAGGTAGAAGAGTTCTTAAAACTAATGCGATTACGAAGATTGAATTATACTAATGCTATTACGAAGATTGAATTATACTGCTTATTCTTTAGAAAATAAGTTTATGCTATGCTAAGGCTTTGTGTTTCTTGATTTCTGTCAAAAGACATTTTCCTTGTTCGTACTGTGAATTGTTTCTCTTCTCAAGCACTGATGATGGCGGATTTAACTGCTTTAAAATAGTTGCGAGAAAAGCTAACTAGCTCACTTTATTCTTGTAGTTGCTCACATCGCTGGTGCGGAGGTGGTGATGTCTGAAAATTGAATAAGGCGATGATTACCACCCACCACTAGGTTCGACTAACTGTCGTGTAAGTACAATTTTGAAGGTGAAGATGAGCAGGCTAGAGCATAGTTGGAGCATATCCAAGATCGAATTCTTCGACTAGATCGCACAAGGCAGTGTTGCGTATATTAATCTTAAGATGTACCGGATCAGCCACCTATAATTATATGCACCTTGATCCAAACATTCTAATTCTAACGAATAAACTTTGCCTCTTGCTCCTACAATTTTGTTTATTTATTTATTCGATTGAGAGTACTTGAATCGATTACTAGGGTTCCACCTATGTAGTCACTCCTTATTCAACTTCTTGGTAAACACTTGCCGCCTCATGTTTTCTAATGCATCATTTCCCATTTTAATTACCTCCAAGCGGCGGCCTGGAGAACAAGAACTACTCACTGGTCTACTTCAAGAATCTTGGTAGCTCAGTGCAGTACTCCCACTACCGACGAGGTTCCAGTGCAGTCCCTTATGAATTGCAACTTAAACAGTCACATGCGCATCATTGGATCGATCATTGGATTGAAAAGTGATGGTCTAGATCGATCCGGATTTGTAGCAAATCATTGTAGTGATTTAGAAGATGTGGGCTGTCTGTTCGCTCGATCCAAACATTCTAATTAGTGATTTGCTACAGTATCAGTTAGCATATGGATTTAGAAGATCTGGGCTGTCTATTCGCTTGATTGGATAGTCCAAACCTGTGGAAATTGCTTAAGTTGCAATCTCCACAAAGACTTCTGATCTGGGTTGTCCATTCGCACGATTGGATGGTCTAGATCCAAGGACTGCACTGGAACCTTGTCCTGTTTGCAAATACTTCCCACTTTTGACCAAGGTTTTGTTCCACAAATATTTGACAATTTGTGCATCTCAATGCTTGTTTTCCTTAATTATTCCTATTGACTATTTATCTCATCCCACTCCCATGCCTCCGGCATTTTGGTCACATTTTATCCGAAATGCTTCAAGCATGATTTGGTCAAAATGCAAAGTGTTAACAAAACGGAGTGAATGTAATTTATCTTCTTCCCAATATCGGAAAACAATATCATTTGTACAGTGTAGTTGCAGGGAGCACTTCTATATGGAAAAAGAGGAAGAAGATTTAAACTGCAAATTGCATAATGATCAGTAAAGGAGTACTACGCTAATATATTCACACACTGACGAGACAAATTGGAGGAGGAGACCCCAAGCCCCCAACTACCACTACGCTAGGATCATGCCGGCCTAGATGCCGCCTCTGAAGAATGGCTCCCCGAGGAGGAAGATGGAGTAGGTGCCGCCCCGTTGGGGAAGAGCGTGAGGAGGCAGATGACGGCGAGCACGAAGCCCCACGCGAAGCGGTCGTTGCCGAGCGGCGTGATCTTGTCCTGCGCCGGGATCTCCTGCCCGCCGCTGATGAAGATGGCGAAGAGCCCCCACGCCAGGCACAGCACGCTGTCGCTGATGGCGCCCACGCCCCGCAGCACGGACGTGCCGAACGACAACAGCGCCGCCGTGCTCCGCCCGCCCTCCAGCCGCCCGCACGTCAGCAGGTTCAGCGACGTCACCTGCATCCCGGGCAGCCCCGCGAACGCCAGCGGTTCGTGTAGGGCATCACGTTCCCGGGCTCGTCGGTGTACGAACGAACGAGCAGCTGGTTGTTGTAGAACTCCGGTCGTATGATCCTGCGGTGAAGTTCGTGACCGGAGTGAAAATAGGTTGTTTATAATATTCTTATTATTTGGGAATATGGATAAAGTGAAAGTGATAAATCGAAAGCTTTTAGGATTAACTGTGAATAAAATTAGATTTTGTTTTGGAATTCATCAATATTAAAATAATAAAAATGTTGAAAGTGTTACAAATATTCATATTTTAAGATCATCTTCATCAGTCAAGCTGTTGTCTCAATACGTTTAGAATGTTTCAATATTTAATTGCAAAATCTATAATTGGTTATGTCTTAAAAATGTCGTTACAGAATTATCTAAAAAAAAGAAAATTTCGAACAATAGATACTAATAATGAAAGTTCTGCCAAGAGGTAGGAAAAACACATATTATGTACCTCCACTGGACGCGGATCCTCTGCAATTAAATTTCTCTACCGTTGGGTCACTGCAGGTGGGCCTTTTGCTGCGTAGGACCCACCTGTCAGTGACTAGCAGCAACTGCAGAGGATCCACGTCCACCTCCACTACACCAGGATCATGTAATCAAAATCGAAGTAGGCTAGACAATTAACCAAGCTATGATACCAAGGTCATGTAATCAAAAACATATCACACCTCCATTAACCATTCATATATTAAGGATTATGTCAAATGGCAATACATTAACAAACTATGATACCATAAATATCATAAAGCATATATTGAGAATCAACATTATTTGATATGTCAACATAATAAGACCTTAGAGCTTTTTCATATCTGTTACCATATGTGCCATAATTTCGGCAAAAGAGGTTTTTTGATTCTCCCTGAAGTTCCACCACTCCGATACAGTGCCCATTTGTTTGACACCAGTAACCGATTGACTTTCAGTTATTTATCTTAATCCCTATAAAATCGATCATGTTGTTATGAAAAGGGTATCTTGATATATTTTCAGTAACCATATCGAATTAAATACTAGAAACCTTTATATTACCTCTATAAGCTCAGTTTTAACTTCTTCTAGCTCTATATTTGCCATGCGGTCATTAATGATGAGTGCCGTGTTAAGAGATTGAATATCTTGTAATTTGTCATTTATGTATTTGAAATTTTCTTTTATCTTATAAATTTTTTTGGTTAACTCAAACTTTCTCTTCAATTGTTCTATCTCCATCTCAAATTTTTGTTTTGCATCCAACCGCTTTTCCATATCATCTATTTTAGCAAATCAGATTTCAATTAATTTAGATCAGAAACCTATAGGACTAAAAAAAGAACCCAGCTGCAACAAACGTATACTATAAGAAGGGAGCAGTTCATCTATCGGGAATAGTACTATATATGAATATTTTAACTAACGTTTATCTATTAGACATATGTTTCTCAACGTAACTGACAACAAGGGGATATGCACCATATAACAGGAAACTATCATATCAATAAGACATGGTATATGATCTAAGCTTTGCTTGCCTTTAGGATTATTCATACAACATGTACTTAAGTAATGATATGTAATACAAAAGAGTTGGACTTTTTAAGTGGCACACCCATAGGTTGTATGGAAAAATGAGAAGCCAGCACAATGCATGTTAGCTAAGCAACCACAAATTGCTTATACAACAATACATGTTGATATAGCCTTTACGAGATTACATCCAACAACAGATGGTTCTATATGCATCATGCACTTGAATTAATAAGCCACAAATTTCATGTGCAGGCATTAAAACAACCATATTGACGTAGTTTTCACATTCAACAACAAATGGTTATATGAGTTGCGTGCTTGCTCACCGAGGGGGAGATCGTTGCAGAAGAGGTCATCAATGAAGAGGTCGCTGCGGGGGAGGATGCCGAACGGGAGAACGCCAATAGGGAGGTCGCTGTGGGGGAGGACACTAAGGGTGCGACCGAACAGGCAAGGAAGGAAGCAAACGGTCGACGAGGATGCTGCTGCAGGGGAGCATGCCGATGGGGAGGTTGCAGCGGGGGAGGAGGCGGGCCGAGGGGTGCGGCCGCATGGGTGAGGAAGGAGGCGAATGGCTAACAGGGAGGATGCTGCAGGGGAGGACGCCGATGGGGAGGCCACCGTGTGGAGGACATCGAGGGGTGTGGCTGAACGGGTGAGGAAGGAGGCGAATGGTTTTCAATTTTGTTTGGCTGAGGAGTGCGGTGAGTATAAAACCTAGAACGATATACTCCCTCCGTTCCAAAATATAGGGCGTATTATAATTCAAAAAAGTCTTTTGAAGTAAACTTTGACCATTAATTTCTGTTATAATATATTATGAATTGTTATGAAACCAACAATAATCGAAAGATAAGTGAAATATGAATCAATTGATACATCTTTTGTAAATTAAACATGCACATAATTTGACTAATTCTTGGTCAAAATTTATGTAATTTGACTTTTCTGAATTCTAATATGCCCTATATTTTGGAACGGAGGGAGTATATACTTAGCGAATATTATCACAGATGTTTCTATTAAAAACAATCTATGATAATCTAATACCATAGATTGTTCTATTTAAAACCCATCACTGATGACTCCTATTTACATCGCTGATGTTTTTTTTTTTTTGCACAAACCGTTTGTGATATTCAATTATCACAGATAGTTTTACAAAAACTGTCTATGATTATAAATAATACATATGGTTTTTTAAAATCGTCTGTAATGAGACGTCTAATATAAATCTTTTTGTAGTAGTGTAACACAATAACCTGAATACACATACATAGTGACGGATCTAGAAATTTTCTAATGGGTGTGCCCGCGTCACCCGCTCGAGCCACCTGTTGCTTGCTTGCTCGCCGCCATCCGCCCGAGCTACCTACCGTCTGCCTGAGCCACTTGTTGCACCACTCGCATGACCCCTGTCTTGCCTGACTACGCCATCTTTACTTAATTTGAGGATAGAAATGAATGAGGAATAAATATCCCTCATTGGCAATTATCTCTCTCGTTGCATCTCACTATCACACATAGCATGACAGCAACCAATATCTGAGTTAGCATATTCACATCTCCTGCAGCTGTAGAATCAATATGTCATTTGTTTCTGAAGCTAGAAAGTAGTGCTAATAAGGGTCAATCAATTTGTTTGCTACACAAAATGTGCTTCATGGAGAGAATAAACTCATCCAATTACAGGTCTAGTGAGGTTCTCGCACTAATTTCAGCTAAAAAACACAATAGTTAGCAAAATTCTTTGTTCAGTCACTTATCAGCCATTTCCCGAGGAGCAAATCAAGAAACGATTATGACTACCAAGACGAGCAAAACCGTGGAGAAGAAGCAGCCAAGCTGACCTTCTCAATGTCGTCGTGGTCGAAGTAGTCCCGGCCCTGGCTGTCGTAGATGTCGGTGCCCTCCATGTCCTTGTTCCCAAATTTGAAGAAGCACGTCGGCCCCACCCTCCCGCTCTCGCTTGTCAGCACCACTCCGCTCAGCCGCGAGACGCGCAGCCACCCTCACGCGCGCCCGCCCAACAGCGGCGTCCTCAACCTAACTCCCCCTACGCCGCTCGCGGCGACCTCCTCCTCGACGACGAGGCCGTCTTGGTGTTGAGCTTAGATGATGCTTGTGTTCTCAATATTTTGAGGGTGCTGGGTGTTAGATTTAGGATAAACTAAACCTGAATATTTGCTAGCCTAAAGAATGATCACAAAAATTATAATGTGGAAATAAATCGTTAAGTTAATCTGACCCGGAGAAGACGATGTGGCCATTAGGATTCAATTGGTTGGTTCGGTGTCGGTGTAGATGAGTAGTGCCGGTGAAGAAGGGTGAGGTAGCCGCGCGACGAAGAACCTGGGAGAACCGAGATGTTCTCGGTGATGTTCACGGTCTTCGGTAGCCTCGTGCCAAAACCTAGATCGGAAGGGTTGACGGGGAGAAGCGAACTCGAGGCTGATCATCATGAATCGAGTGCCGGCTTCTTCCCTATATATCTGGCACAGGCTATCGGGACCGAAAACAATGAAGTTGGCATGCTCCCGATCAGAGCGCGATTTGCGTGAGTCAATCCCAGATTTTTCGAATCTTTTCCTTAATTTTCGGACTTTCTGTTTTAACTGAAGATCACAACTAACATTCTCTCACTTGATCGAAGGCTAATATCATAAGTCCATCCTTAACAGAACAATACACCAAGATAAAGTATTACAGCGATTAATCTAAGCACCGCTGCAACCCCAGAATCTATAGTGCATCATTCTATCTCGACAGGATAATTAATTATTTCTTAACGGGAGTTGGTTTTATTCTTATGGTCCTTTTGTGCATTTTGTTTTCATTTGTCATTTTGTGCACTTTAAAAGTGAAAACAAACTTTGTAATTTCCAGAATCGAAGTTTTGAGATCTCAATTTGTCCCAGAAGTATAGGCTGTCAATAAGTCTTATGCCGGCACTAATTTTGAGATAAGCCTTTAACAGAGAATCATTAAACTAAACATGATGCATAAACTTGTATATATTAAACATGATACTCAATTCTTATAGGTTGAACATAAATAATTTGATTCTGGATTATATCTTTCACAACGTCATGTGTTTGGCAGCACAACTTGCATATTGTTACTTGAAGCAAAAAATTACACTCTTACATAATAAATTCCAGGATAGAATCTTAAGCCAAAATTAAATTTTCTTATTCTTAAACCACAATAGCCTATTGTGGATTTCTTATTATCTAATAGTCTTATGACATGCCACAAGTCTTCTTGCATCATTAATGACGTCTTAAGATATTGACTAGAGCCATTCCATAGTATGGCTCTTTTTGCAAGGTTGAAGATTTGACTTAATATGGATTTCTTAATATCAACACACCTTGCATAATCTGTGTCTGAATAACCCATAATTTTATGATTATCATACTACTTATATGTGAGCATGTAATCATTAGCACTTTGCTTATGATGCAAAGTTGTCTTTAGTAGTTTTCCAGTGGTCCAGTCCTGAATTAATATTTGCCAAGTATCCTGGTTACAAACGTTAAAGAAGGGCGTATACAAACTTAAGTATACATAATGTTCATGACAGCGGAACATAAGAAAAACTTCTGTCGCCCTCAATAATCGGAGTAAACTCTCTTAATATTGGACCTATCTTAGTGAATCTTAATAGTCAAAACATGAGAGACATTGCCAAGACAAATTTTAATTCTCAGAAGAGAAAGGAAATATTTGGGTCTTAAGCATTAATGTTCTTATTGCTGATAGTCAATAAGGCATCATCTATATAAACAATTAAGTTCATATAAACAACTAAGAGGTTAAATTAACTCCTACTGTTCTTAAGATTGAAACTTAAGGTATCTTTATGTGAGGCTCACATTATCATAAACTTCAGAATCAACTGGAAGTGGAACTTTTAGAGACAAGGATTACTATTCTCTTTGACTATCGACATTAGAACATAAGCATTATTGTGTCAGGTATAGTTTACCTTACCTCAAAGCTCCCACTAGAATCAACATTTCTATCAACTCAGTGGTTTAAAAACCAGTGGTACCCTTTAGTCTGGATGGAAGCTTGAAAATCCCAAATATATAAGTATCTTAATTTTTCCAGAGTGTAAGCATGATTGATATTAATTATCTTTAATCCTTCTATCCATTAAACTTATTGACAAGGAGGGTATCTTTAATAGAGTAAGGAATTCGTTCATAGAGTTTATGTCTCACATAATGAAGCTTTTCTTTTCTCAATGAGACGTTCCACTCTCTCCCTCGAAATGTGGTATAAGCGTCAATGCCATAATTTCGATGAACTCTCATAAATATTTCACTTTCGTTGAAGTCAATAGAGTTAGCAACATACTTAATGCTCCCTAAATAATTTATAAGAGTGTAAGCAAATTACCTTTTATAATGGGAACATAAATTACATTATTAGGATGAAGGGTGAAAACATAACTTAGTATTGATGGAAAACTTCCAACAGCTATAACATTAGCCTCCTATTCATTCTCTAAGGCTTCGCTTTAAAACTATCAGTCTTGAGGTAATGTTGGCAGCATAAATACAATCTTTTATTTTAGTATTTAGCTAACTTTGTTGGCAGCATAAACACAATCTTTTATTTTAGTATTTAGCTAACTTTCTTTATGAATGCATACATTCATGGCAAAATCATAGTTCACTTCTCATTCTTCATTATTGTTGTCACATTCTTTATGAATGACGTAATGAAGTGAATTAGAAGGGCTCCAATAATTTTTTTTATGTCCTAACTCATTGACTTTGAGTACTCTTATGATCAGTATACTGGTAAGAACTTTTGAGGAGCTTCATAATGCTTTTCTATTATTGCCAGATAGTCATAATTTAACTGGAGGATTGCTCCTCCACATCCTAAATTTTATGATCAAAATGGATGTTTGCTTAAATTGCTCCCACCAGTCATCAGAATATTGAATTCTTGTCAATGTCCAAGTTATTAGATGCTTCTTCTAATAGGAGTCAATCATCAACATTATGTTTGTGTGCATAATCAAGAACCTCAAGAATAATATACTAATAAATTACTCTATTTCTTATTAGGGTACTAGAAACAACCGAAGAACTTATGGCTAAATTGATAATAGGGATAACATTGATCATTACTTAATATCCACAAAAATGTGAATAATTGTCTATCATGAAATTAACTCGATGCTTATCAAGTTAATAACATGCTAATGACAAACCTTAACAATTCTAATTCGCTTCATCATTGGGCAAAAAACGAAGAAGAACTTAACATGAGGAAAGAATCAGCGGTCCATCTTCGCATCGCATTTTGGTAGAAAACGAAGAATAACTGGATTCACTAATGGGAATGACAAATGATCACACACAATGCTGGTCAGTATGTAACCATGAGCCATAAAACGTAATCCTTAAATCAACATGAAATCTCTAACCAAAAACTTTGTAACATCCCGAAATTTTAAATAAAGTAAAAGTAAATATTTTAAATTTGAAAATATTTATTTCTGAGTTCTTGATGCTATTGGTTTTATTTGAATTTCCCTTGGAGTTTTGCAATGCATGAAAAATCAAATAGAGAGAATTAATGAATGGATAATGGTAAAAAGGCAAAAATGTAAAAAGTAAAAATTTAGAAAATTGCCATGAGAACCCTGATCATTCAATCAAATCCTTTTAGCCAGAAATTGAAATTTTATGCATAGAAAAATGAAGAGATAAAATGGAAAGACAACTCTTAAATCAAAATAATGTATTGTCAGAATTTTAATAAATTACTGAAGCAATATCTTGAGCTGAAAATTTTACATAAGAACACTTAGCTCAAATTAATTTGAAAAACAAAGTTTCAAAAAGTTATAAAAATATTTGAATTGTCTGATAATTTAAAATCAGAAATTGGAAATCTGTGCATTGTACAGTGTCAGAATTTTAGTAAATAATCTACAAATTATTTCGATCTAAACTTTTACTGGAGATCATCTACTTCCAGAAGAAACTACACGAAAAGTATGAAAAATTTCTGGCAAGGATTATCAGGCGAAATTAATGCGGTTCATTGCATTTAGCGAATCCATCCCTAAGTTTGGTTTTCTTGCTCTTTCTCGCCATATGGGTCGATTCAGTCACTCCATGTCTCCAGAACTTTTCATCGATGCCAGAGCAAGCCCAAGCCTCAGATATCATGCCACTTTGGGAACCACCGGTGGTAGTGCTCCACTTCCTCCCTCCACTCCTTCTCCTCCTCAACCAGCGCAAGAACTCCCTCCCGATTCGCGAGCCCAGTAGCCTCTGGAGCTCAAAGCCGATGTGATTCTCGCGAGAGAGCCTCCCATTCTTGAATCCCTTGGAGCTAGTGCATCCCCAAGCTCCACCGAGCGAAAGCCCTCAAGAACATTCAGTCTCCTTCATGCGAAATATGGGCTGCGTGAGCACCTTCTTCCTCACCAGCCACCGTGGGCGGTGCTCCTCCGCCTTCCCTCTTGGTGAACTTGAAAATGAACTCCTGTGATCCCGTGATGCTTACAAGGCCACCGATTTAATCTCTCTGCCCTTGCTTGTCTTCTCCGCCGAGCCACCGCCATGGCCGCCCAAGCTTGGATGCGCCGCTACTGCTCCTTCTCCGTCGAATCATTGCACCCGGACTCCTTACCGAGTGATGCATTGGTGCCCTCGCATTTTCAGGAAGACCACCGGAGTGCCCTCGCCGTGGAGCCACAGGGCTGCTCTGTTCTTCCGTCTTTGCGTGCGAGAGCAACGAGCCGAGGTAGAAGAAGCTCAGAGCGTATAGCGTTTTCTTTTGAGTAAAGCGTATTTTCCAATTCCAGTTAATTTTCAAACCGAGTAGCAACCAATCATGGATATCTTTTTAAAAATAGTTTCAATCCCAGTGCAATAAATTTGTATGCTCATATAAAATGAGAAAGAATCTAAATATATAAAAATATTTAATTTTTGAACTTTGTGTAATTATTTAATTTAAACTTTGATTATGATACTAATATGGTTCTAATATAGTTTTTAATGAGAATTGTGCATAACAAGTAATGAGGGATGAAATCAATATTCATGAGGTTTTAGAATTCAGGTTGTATTCAAATATACAAAAAGATTAAATGTTTGGAGTCTGAGATTATTATTCAAATTAAACATTGATTATGGTGTTAATATGGTTTATAATGGAACCTTGTGAATAATAAGAACTGAAATGGTGAAATAAATATTAATGTGATGCTAGGATCATAATGTGTTCAAAAATACGAAAATATTCAATTCTTGAATCACAGAACAATCGCTTAAACTTAAAATGGGATAAACATAGTATTATGGTCATTATTGTATATATACAAAATATAACTTTTAAAACTATAAAATAAATTCTTAGTTGTCTCTGGAATCATGATAAACTCAAATATGCAACACCATCTCATGTTGAACTCAATTTGAATTAACTACTTCATAATCATTTATTTAACCATGTTATGGCCATTGGCAAAATAATATCATAATGGCTCAAAGCAATGATAATGTAATTGGTATAAGTCCCTAAAATCAGTAAAGGCATATATATGTGAAAATATTTAGAATAGAGTTTAACTTGAAATTCCTTGATCATAAAGAAATGTCAAATGCAATAATAATCAAATAGGAAACCTGTTATAGTTTAAGTCAAAACAATGCAAAACCAGCTTTAAAACACTCCATGGGTTATTCCCTGCCAACACCTGAAAAATGAATTAAAGGTCTTGTATAATGTAGTCGCAAACTCAAATTGAAGTTTGGCCGATTTAAGGTTGCAAATATGGTCATTTAGGCTATTTCAACGATAGATAAAATAACTCGTCGAAACACTAAAAGATGTTAAACTAGTTTAGTAACATTGTGCAAAGTTTATACTACCATGATCTGTAAAAAGAATCTTATTCCATTAAGGTTTGCATATTAATATTGTTAGTACAAAACCCTTAAGTGATTAACCTTCTGATTTACTTTTGGCCGATTCCGAATAGCGTTAAGTTTACGATGCCACTTAAGCCTTTTCAACAATGAATATATTATCTCATCTAAATCGTAAAACATATGAAATTGATCCTGTAGCACTCTCCAAAGTATATACTACCCTGCTAGGAAAAGATAATCTCATTTCATAAAGATTGCACATTCTTCTTAATAGCCCAAAACCTTTAAGTGATAATTGTTCACTACACATGTTCAATCCGATTTCTTGTAAAGTGAACCTTGATACTATTAAGCAGTGAGTATAATGTATTAGCCAAAGCCTAAAAATTTATGGAATTAGCTTAGAATTGTTATACAAAGTATAAACCATCTCATTATGAAGAAATAACCATATTTCATCATATTTTGCATACAAATCCTAATAGCCAAATAACCTTAAGTGTTAAGCTTTCTGAACTTTATATTGAATGGGTAATAATGAAGGAAACTTATAGTTAAGTTGTTTTTATCACCAGAACCTTCTCAAATATCGCGAATATGTATCCATTAGCCTAAATCAATAGATTTAACTTGCGTAAAGCTAATTCTAAGCAAAGTCAATTAAAGATAAATAGCAAATCATTGAAAGCTTGCATCTAATGATAAATCCTATTAATCTAACCAATCTTTGCATCTTGAATTCGTAAAATAAGATTAATGAATTCATAAGAGCAATCCCTGTTCTTGTAAAGAGTTTATTTGTTTTGCTGTCTATTTCTTTTGCTCTTATTGAAGTCATTTATTTGCGTTGTTTCCGTTATTCGACGAGTAGAACCCGATGTCTTTGATCTCCGTAAATGCCGTAAATAAATCAACCGCAATCCTCGTCTTCGTCGTAAGCAATGATTAAGCAAGGCAAGCATCCTTTGACCATATTGAGCCCAGTATTTTATATTCCTTTTGTGCATCAAATTGTTTTATGCATGCGTTACTTTATGTAAATTGCTATTTTGTGGATTGGTAGTTATACCTGTCGTCTCATGAATCCCCTTTGATGATTATGACAATGTGAACCTTGATGACCATAGAATAAGGCTAGGCATTACTTAATGTCATCATGGGTATATGCGTTTATTTTATTCATGCTTAGCCATGCTTTAGAATCAAAATAGCTGATGATCAATTCAATAATTGTTTCCTGAAAACATTGTAAATGTCACTGTTGGTTGTGGGTACTTTGATTAAAAACCCAAAATGAAACTATGCTTTGATGCGGGCGATTATTGGCAATAGCCGGTTGTGCAGAAAGGAATTGCACGTAGTGTAGGGTGAAGTGTCGCCCGTGTCACAATTAAGGACCGAGCAATGGGACGCTATTGATCCGAGATTTCCGTGCAACCACAAGGGTGAGGATGGGTTAGCCTTAGCCTATTAAGTTATTTAGATGTGGCTTTGTTCATTGGTAGGCGGGAGCTAGCACAAGCATTCCCGTTTAGTGCCTTGGGCGGGTCCCCAAGCATTCCGTTGATGCTGCTTGGGTGGGGTTTCCACCCATGCAGCGGTGTGCACGCCTGCCGTGTTTAGAAAGCGTTGTGTTGGGTGTGAATGTGGATCCACGGCTTGGGTGTGTGTTTCTAGTTCTCTGGCGGGGTTAACGTCCGGTGGATCAAAGCCATGTCTAGGTAACGGAACAGCTATGTATGATCGCTGGCAGACACAATGTCCTATTGGGCGTGTGTGATCTTGCAAAAGGTGGGTCATTCCTTGTGGGTAAAGTTGTACACCTCTGCGAGTTTAAATCTAATTAATTAGCAGCGCTTCATGATCATGAGCACTTCGGTGAAGTCATTCCAATGTTAGCTTTGATTTTCAAAAGGGTTATTTTATAAGTTAGCTTACCCCACGATGACCCAATGCTATACCTGTGTGGGCAAGTATTGGAATCATTTGTTGTGCCTGTGTGGACAAGGAATGGATATATGCCATGCGATGGCAAGGTTTGATTCGTCGCTCACGTCATGGAGGACGGTGAGTGTTATTTATGCTTTACTTATTTACTATCAATTAAACTTGCTCTTTTAAATTCCGGTTGCAAATAACTTGGTTTCCAAATTCAAATTCGCTTTACGCAAATTAACTGTGATAGCCTCCTTTGAAATGGCCTGCATGTATTGTAGGTTTTTGCTCAAGTCTTGCTGAGTATGTAAAATACTCACCCTTGCCTAATTATATTGTAGGTGTTTGCTAGCGAGCTTCGAGTCTCTTTTCGAAGTTGTTCATCGCAGGTTGCGGGATCCTCTTCGTTGTATTCTATCTGAAGTTTATGCAGTCGGTTGCTGCTTGGGATTGGATGGGTAAACCACAAGGCTTGCTTCTTTTGCTGCTATATTTCTCTGAGTTGTAATACTTATTTGTATAATCGTTTCCGCTTAATTTATGTTTTGTATGGTTGTGATTTCCAATTGTTGTAAACATGTGAGTGCTAGCTACTGATCCAGGGAATAGCACAGTAATCACATGGAGGTTCCTGTTCATCCGAACGGGGTCTCACAAACTTCTCGTTGGTTCCATTTTGATTAAAGAAGCTATAAGAATGACACATGACTATAATCAACTTTGGTCGGAATATAACCGTGTGTCACAATATAATCCCAAAACTTCATTAAATCTCTAATTAAGACTTCTCGTTGGTTCCATCTTAACTAGAGATATCTTAATTATAATATAGTCTTTATCATATAAATGCTTGAAAAGACTCAATAACTTAATTAATATGAGAATTAGTTAAATGTCACATGACCCATAAAAGATGTTGGTCAGTATATAGTCATGAAGCATTTAATTAATCACAATCACATTGTCTCAAAGTAGAATACATTAATAAGAGACAAATTAATCAAATGATCAAAATTACTGAGCATTAGACATCAAGTACTTAATTGCAGAAGTGTAAACAATTAATAATTAATGAGCAGTAAATTAAATTCTAAATTAAATATAATTGAAAAACTTAAGCTCAGAATTCAGGGCATAAGAAATTACAACATATATGGAAATATAAATAACTCAGGTAGAAACATAGTACTTAACTAATCCCATCTTATCTTATTCCCGGAATGCACTAAAGCGTTATTTGTGGCATATCTGAGAAAATATCCAAAAACCAGTCTAAAACTTATGCCTAAAGATGGGATCATTAATAATACATCGCTGAATAAAATAGAATCAGTAAATATTGAAAAATAAATGTCTTGCATGAAAATTAACCCTACGTTGGTTTGATTAATAATCGTGCTAATGACAAAAAAATTTAAAGTTCTATTTCGCATCACCGTTGGGCAGAAATGAAAAGGAACTAAATTATCATATAGGTGACACATGTTCATAAACAACGTTGGTCAGTATATGACCATTGTCATAACATAATCCCAATTTTAAACATTAAACAATAATCTCTAATTAAAATTTCCCGTTGATTCTATTTCAATTAGAGATAATACTTAATGATAATAGGCCAGAAATATTAACTAAATTTGTGCATTCCTCAATTATCATAATTGCATCACTTAGGGCAACTAAACATTAACAAAAAGGGTGTATAAAATGATGCATTATTACTGGGCAATTGACATTAATTATTGTAGTGTATAAAGGAGAACAACATTAATCATAAGAAAATACACTGAAATTAATTAAAGCCCCAAATTTAACTTCTGCCTTACTCAGCTTGACCCAAAACTCATTTTGTGGCCTTAACATAAAGGGCTAAGGCAGCTACCCTCAAGAGCAACATCGTTTGTCAGATCACAATCCGATGGCTGACAGTGGATCTCACCGGAACAAAACGTCGCAGGCTATCGATTTGCCCTAATAGCCTCATTAATTAACTGGCATAGAAAAATAATTATTAAAATTAATATGGATAATAATAATGCCCAGGAACTAATAATTAAACAATACTTATTGTTGAAATTAAATGAGACAAAATGAGCACAAAAATTAAAGGGCTAAATAACCAAAATGGGCCCAAAAATCTCATGACCCGAAGCGGCCCTCAGACCCGCAGGCGCCATGATCTGACCAATAAGCCCCACGCCCAGTAGGAAAATGGGCGGCCCACACGAAAGCGAAAAACCTCTTAGCCATCCGATCTGATGGATGGGTAGGATCGCGTGCGAATGGATCAAATCGGCAAAGCGAGCAACGAAACCCTAACCCTGATCATATTTGCCCCGAAAAATCAAGAAGAGGCGGCGCGCGAAGAGCGGGAAGAATCGATGTCGCGGGCTCGCGAGACAGGATTCGGACGTGTGCTCTGCGTGGTTGCTCCCACGGGTGAAACTGAGGTCTACAAAGGAGACAACGGCGGGCAAGCAGCACGGATCGGCGGTGACACGCACGAAGCAACCATGAATGGGCGAAGACAGCTCCGGGCGAGGTAAGCTCCGATAACCCCATTAAAATTTTAGTTTTTGATTGAATCCGGGTTTGGGATATTGGGAATTAGGGGATTAGGGTTCTAAATCTGGGGTTTTGGGTTTGGATCTATGAGTATTCCCCTCCTTCTTAATGCTAGCCGAAGCCAAAACAACACCAAATCGACACATAACTGATGAACACAAGGCTAAAATAGAGACTAATCCGGGCTAAAAAGGATCAAGATTAGACTAGCATTGCTCTGATACCAAATGTTAGATTTAGGATAAAATAAACATGAATATTTGCTAGCCTAAAGAATGATCACAAAAATTACAATGTGGAAATAAATCGTTAAGTTAATTTGACCCGGAGAAGACGATGTGGCCATTAGGATTCAGTCGGTTGGTTCGGTGTCGGTGTAGATGAGTGGCGCCAGTGAAGAAGGGTGAGGTAGCCGCGCGATGAAGAACCTAGGAGAATCGAGATGTTCTCGGTGATGTTCACGGTCTTTGGTAGCCTCGCGCCAAAACCTAGATCGGAAGGGTTGACGGGGAGTAGCGAACTCGAGGCTGATCATCATGAATCGAGTGCTGGCTTCTTAACTATATATCTGGCGCGGGCTATCGGGACTGAAAACAACGAAGTTGGCATGCTCCCGATCAGAGCACGATTTACGTGAGTCAATCCCAGATTTTTCGAATCTTTTCCTTAATTTTCAGACTTTCTGTTTTAACTGAAGATCACAACTAACATTGGGGCATACCCGGCACCCCCCAGTTCCACCTCTACACATTCATGCACCACACATAGTGTACAATACGTACCTCGATGACGGCTTGTTACCTCGCCCTCTTTTTGTCATAGAGCCGTATGCACCACCATAGCCACGCTCGATGCACCATCAGATCTCACTCAATATTGCATCGCTCAATGATGATAATCTGTCCTGAGGTGCGGTAGTGATGGCCTCCCCTGGGGTAAGCGTGCCACCAAGATTAGATGTTCGTTTTGATATCAATTGTTGGTTTTAACCCGAATCAACACATACGTATTGTCGGGACCCGAATTTGCAAATCCGAACCCTCTGTGTATTCAGCACTAGTCCAGGATCACGCTAGTGCACAGAGTCTCAACATTGGTACATATCACAGTCATAACCAACGAAATAATAAGTACTTTGATTAAATACTCAAACTAGTTGATCGACCTTATGGTCAGGTTACAAAGATATGCCTCGCAGGGCGAAGACTTATTAAAATATTCAAATGCAGCGGAAATAAAATAAACTCGTGGCGCCAACCAATTTGCCACAGAACAACCGACCTGGGCTCGCTCCCTAGTTTGTCGGCTCCTCCGATACTCCTCCTCTGGCGGGGTTTGCTCTTCTTCAAGCTGAAGTTGTGTTGTTGTGGGGTGAGTACTTTGAGCACTCGACAAGTCATGCCTGAGAATGCAATTCTAATATTCTACATGCATGGCTTAGTACAAAGGATAGGCTATGGTTCATGAGCTGACAAACATTCAAGATAAGCGATAATAGATTGCAAAGCGATAAAAGCAATAATAAGAATAGTAGCTTTCACAATATTTCAATTGTAAATCACATTTCCATCCTATGTCAAGTTCCTCATTACCAACCCAAGCATTTTCCATAAACAATTCATTTTCATGAAAATCTAACCCTTGACCGTAATCACCGAGCGATGCTCATTACCGTGAGCACGGCTATTCGAATAGGTTGTACACTCTGCAGAGGTTATACACTTTACCCACAAGATACAGTCAAATACCACCAAGGCAAATAACCGTAACGAAGCCTTTCCAAAGTTCCATCTAATCCCGGTACTGCCCGCTAAGGTTTCAACACTGGAGGGACTGGTTACCACACCCAGGGCCCCCCTCTTGCGCCATGTGAGTTCTCATTCCGCTTCTCCGGGCCTCACACCACCACGACAGTACCAAAGAATAGATTTCCCAGTTTACTCAGCTAAGCCCGTCCCATTACGGAGCTTGTGGTTGTATGAAAGACTCAGTTCAAATGCTCGCAAGGTTAAGTCCTTAGTCGACCGAGGCAAGACTAACCAAGTGTGAACTCAATATCCATAACCAATAAAAAAAACCAAATACGACCGCCCAGTTGCCACTCTTGGCCCACCAGAAACAATCTTGCCACATGCCTCAGTCTAAATCATTTTCCCACCCCGGTTCTTTACCAGTTGCACCACGTGCCATCATCAACTTAATAACACATGTCTCATTCACAAAATACATTCCATATCTCATTAAGTCAATATTAACTTTGGCATTCCAAAATCACACAATGTCCACGTGGCAGGGCTAAGCATACTACTTCGGTCTACTCAACCCATGTTGGCAAATTATTACTGTCCAACTATTAGTCCATAACCTAGGGTGACAAATGATTCATGGCATACAATTATATACGACAAGGTGGCATACAACAACTAGGCATTTAGCTAATCCCAAAATTCATTCAAACCAATTGTTTTTACTAAATTAGCATGCAATAAATTAAATCAAAATAATTTTCTCTAATAGGTTCAACATGATCAAACACAACTTGCCTTCAAAAAGTTCCGGTTCCGGTTCCTGAGCTTGCTCCTGGGTCAGAACCTCTCCCTCGAAACCTTCGGGGACTTCGACGTCTACGCGTAACGTATACACAAAACAATAAAATGAATAAACAGTAGACAAACAGTGCTCAAAAATTCAATTAAAATTCATAAACAGAAAGATCACAATTTTACAAATTTATAGAAATTTGAATCACTCAAATCGGAGCTAAAACGCGAAAGTTATAAGCATTTGAAGTTTCAAAATACATTTATAATCAATAAACCGAATTAAATAAATACTTTTCTTTTCGGGAAATTAATTATTGCATCATCTATGACACGTGTCGCCACCAGAGAGTGACACGTGGCCTTGCTGACGTCAGCCCTGACCGGCTCCCGTGATGACGTCATCGTGACGTCAGCACGACTCGGCTCTCTCACTGACAAGTGGGTCCCATCGTGACGTCAGCATGACGTCAGCGGTGACGTCACACGCACGGTGCGTGCGGCTGACGAGTGGGCCCGTGCTGTCAGCGACTTGTGTGAAACGGTTTCGGCGGCGATCGACATGTGGGTCGCGTCGTCGGTGACACGCGCATGCCGATCGATCGTCGCGGCGACTGACATGCGGGCCCGCCTTGTCAGCGTCTCATGCACAGTGAGGAGCGACGTGGCACTACGGCTGCCCTTAGATCTACATCTAACGGCGGAGGTTAGAAGATGGGGTTCACTGTTCCTAAGGCGACGTAGGCTCACCTCAGCGGTCGGATGATGATCGTCCGGTTGGCGAAGCTCGCGAAACTCGGCGACGTTGCGGCGGTTAGATTCGGCCGGAGACGAGAGCGAAGACGTGGCGGCGGCATTCCGTGCTTCTCCGCGGCGAAAAGTGCGCCCCGACGCGGCTCGGCGAGAGGACTCCAAGGGACCAACGGCGACGACGGAGGATCACCGGCGGCGGCGAGCAGCTCGAAAGTGTGGCGGACGGCCGGGACTTGGCGAGTCGTGCGGTGTGGCGGGCGTCTCGGCGAAGTGAGAATGTACGGACGGGTGCGGCGTGAGGTGAGGTTCACGGCACGGGTGGCGGCGCAATAAATAGCCCCCTCGACGTCCGTGAAACGCGCGGAAACCGAGGCCCACACGGTCTTGGCATGAGTCCGTGCATGACTTCGAGTTTGAGTGGCGTGGCGCGACGTGGACCGTCGGATCAAAATCGGACGACCACAGCGCTAGGGTTTTCGAACGGGCCGCACAAGATTACTCGGCCAAGATCTGTTCATCCGGATTTTATTTCTTTTTCGAATAAAATTAATTCGAAAATCAAATAATTTATTTGGGGCATTAAAATACCAGAAAAATTCTGGAAAAATTCTCATAAATATTTTAGGACATTTGTGACTCAAATAAAATATTTTCAACAAAATTTTATTTTAAATTTTCTATTATTTAATTGATTTGATAAATGGTTTAATTCAAAATAAATCCAAATAATTCCAAATAAATCCAAATAAATTCCAGAAATTCAAAATACCACTAAAATGCAAGAAAAGCAAAAATTAGGATGTTACAAACCTCCCCTTAACGGAATCTCGACCCGAGATTGTAGTGACTAAGGAATAGGTTAGGAATTCCTTCTTGAGATCTTCTTCAAGGCCCCAAAGTTGCTTCGCTCTCGAATGGTTACTCCATTGAACTCTGCAGAAGCGGGTCGATTTATTTCTCGTTTCTCGATCCATCGTGTCCAAGATCTTTCTGGGTACTCTTTATCGTCAAATCCTCCTGCAATGACTCGACTCTAAGCTCTAAGGCATCGCTCTTCCGCACTTTCGGAGACATTTCTTTAATTGTGACACATGGAACACATCATGCACACTGCTAGAGGCTGCGGTAGCTCCAAGCGATATGCTACCTCACCTCTCGACTTAGAATCTTGAATGGGCCAACATATCTTGGCGCTAACTTCCCTTTAGTGTGAAACCTCTTAACTCCTTTGAGTGGGGTAACTCTGAGATACACCAAATCTTTAGGCTCAAAGCTCAAATCCCTGCGGCGATTATCGGCATAATTCTTCTGTCTTGATTGCGCAATTTTCAATCGTTCACGATCATGGCTACCGCTCTTCACTTCTCGAAGAATGTCCGGCCCGAACATATGACGCTCTCCGGTCTCATTCCAATTCAACGGCGTTCGACAGGGTCTTCCATATAGTGCTTCAAATGGCGACATCTGCAAACTTGCCTGGTAACTGTTGTTATAGCTGAACTCGGCATATGGCAAACACTTATCCCATGAAGTTGTATAAGCCAATGCACAAGCCCTCAACATGTCCTCTAGTATCTGATTAACTCTTTCCGTTTGCCCATCTGTCTGTGGGTGATATGCAGTACTGAAGTTCAGACGGGTCCCTAGGGCCTCATGCAACTTATCCCAAAATCTTGAGGTAAACTGGGTACCTCTGTCCGATACAATTTTCTTCGGAACTCCATGTAGACAAACAATTCTTGACATATACAAATCTGCTAAGCGGTCCCCTGAGTAGGTAGTCTTCACCGGTATGAAGTGGGCGACCTTTGTCAATCGGTCCACTATAACCCATATGGAGTCATACCCTGTCTGGGTCCTCGGTAGACCGGTAATGAAGTCCATTCCAATTTCCTCCCATTTCCACTCAGGTATCTTCAGTGGCTGTAGCAACCCTGCTGGCCTTTGATGCATTGCTTTGACTCTTTGGCATATGTCGCACAACGCAACATGCTCTGCAACCTCACGCTTCATGCTTGGCCACCAAAATCTTTCCTTCAGGTCTTGATACATCTTAGCGCTTCCTGGATGAATCGAGTACTTGGAGTTATGGGCTTCCTCCAGAATCAGCTGTTTCAGTTCCTTCTTGTGCGGTACGCAAATGCGATTCCTCATCCACAATGTACCTTGCTCATCCAGCTTGAAATCCTTCGCCTTGCCTTCCTCCATTTTGGACGTAATCTTCTGAATCTTGACATCGTCTTTCTGTCCTTCCCGGATCTGATCTTCCAGGATAGGCTTCACTTCTAAAGCGGCTAAAAATCCTTTAGGCACAACTTCCAGCTTCAGCTTTTGAAATTCTTTGCACAACTCACCCTGGCTTTTCTCCACCAACATGTTCACAGAATGGTTCTTTCGGCTTAAAGCATCAGCCACCACATTGGCTTTCCCGGGGTGATAATGAATCCCCAGATTGTAATCCTTAATTAGTTCCAACCATCTTCTCTGCCTCATGTTCAGGTCCGATTGTGTAAATATATATTTAAGACTCTTATGGTCAGTGTACACCTCACATCTGTTTCCAATCAGATAGTGCCGCCATAACTTCAAGGCATGCACTACGGCTGCTAGCTCCAAGTCATGTGTTGGGTAGTTCTCCTCATGCGGCCTCAACTGCCTTGACGCATATGCAACGACCTTTCTGTTCTGCATTAACACGCACCCTAGCCCTTGGCGCGATGCATCACAGTAAATATCAAAGCTTTGGCTTAAATCCGGTAGAACTAACACTGGTGCCGTTGTCAGGCGTTTCTTCAACTCCTGAAAACTCCGTTCACATTCCGGCGTCCATGCAAATTTCTTCTCCTTCTTCAACAATCGCGTAAGTGGTCTCGCAATCGTAGAGAATCCTTCAATAAATCGGCGGTAATAACCAGCCATTCCAAGGAAACTACGGATTTGAGTCACCGTCTTGGGTGGCTCCCAATGCATCACTGCTTCCACCTTACTTGGATCAACTGCGACTCCTTCGGCGGTCACTACATGTCCAAGGAATTCCACCTTGTTCTTCCAGAAATCGCACTTGCTAAACTTGGCGAAAAGTTGCTGCTCTCTTAACTTCTCCAGAACTAGCTTCAGATGTTCGGCATGCTCTTCTCTCGTCTTGGAGTAGACTAAAATGTCATCTATGAACACAACAACGAACTTGTCCAGGTATTCCATGAAAACCTTGTTCATCATGTTCATGAAATATGCAGGTGCATTTGTCAAACCAAAGGACATAACTGTAAACTCGTAGTGCCCATATCTTGACGAAAAGGCGGTCTTCGGCACATCCTCCGACCTAATCTTCAGTTAGTGGTATCCTGATCGTAGGTCAATCTTGGAGAAAACTCCGGCTCCTCTCAACTGATCAAATAGGTCATCGATCCTGGGTAGCGGGTACTTATTCTTTATAGTGACTTCATTCAGCGCTCGGTAATCCACACACATCCGGTAACTTCCGTCCTTCTTCTTGACAAACAGAACCGGTGCTCCCCATGGCGACGAACTTGGTCTGATAAATCCCTTATCCATTAACTCCTCAATCTGCTTCTTCATTTCCACCAACTCATCGGTTGACATCCAATAAGGTCTCTTAGCTATCGGGGCTGTTCCCGGTACTAACTCGATTACAAACTCTATGTCCCTGTCTGGTGGCATCCCAGGTAAATCCTCTGGAAATACATCCGGGTATTCTCTGACAACCGGTACATCTTCTATGCTAACGGCCTTCACACTATTGACCATCAACTGTCCATCCCGAACGGCAGTGGCTTGAAACTCTACTTTTCTCCCACAAGGACTCTCGACTGATATGACTCTTCGTCCACAGTCTAATACAACCTTGTGTTTAGACAACCAGTCCATTCCTAAAATAACATCTAAGGTCTGGGTATCTAACACCACTAAGTTGGCTAGGAACTCCGTTCCATCTATAAGCAACTTTACCCCTGAACATCCTACATCAGATCGGAGTTCTGATCCCGAGGATTGTACTAGCAATACATGCTTAAGGTTCACCATTTTCAACCCATTGTTCACAGCAAAAATCCGAGATATAAACGAATGCGAAGCTCCAGAATCAAATAAAACTGTTGCTGGTACTGAGTTGACAAGTAACTTACCCAGTACAACGTCCGATGTATTCTGCACGGCGTCGGCGGTGACATGATTGACTCTGCCTCTTACCACAGTCTGTGTAGCAGCTCCAGATTGTGTAGCTCCACGGCTTGCTCCTGGCGCAGGTGTCTTCGTTGGAGTAGTTCCAAGATTGAAGCGGCGGTGTCACTCCTCCTCCTTCTTAGGACAATAGTTGGCGAAGTGCCGGCTCGTTCTTGAGCGAAGCAACGCTTCACTACCGATGGCGGCTTCTGCGGTGTGTTCCCAACTGGTGTTGGTGTCTGGAAATTTTGTCCGGCAGGTCTTGGTACTGGTGGCGGCGTTGTCATCACATTCCTTGGCTGAAATCTGAAGAACTGGTTTGGTGCAACCCTCAAACGCTGCACCTGGCGTGCTCCCTGTTGTGCCATCCTGCGCTTCCGGTTGTCCTCCAGCTCCTTGCGCTTATCCTCCAATATCAGCGCCTTATTCACTAGCTCTGAAAGTCCGGGAAGGTGTGGGTTATGAGTCCCACTTGCAACCTGAATTCAGTCCTTTCATGAAGCAGGGATCGCTGGCCTTGTCCGTTGCTACATCCTCAAAGTGCGTGGCGTGCCACCACGTGAACTTATTGAGATACTCGAGACATCGATTGATTGCCTGCTTGATGCCCTAAACTCCTCTTTTTCAGCTCCATCATGCCTTCGGACACGGATATCGCCAGCGATCGTGAACTCCTCCCGGTGATGTCTGCGGGTGCTCATGAGCGGCCTGATAGAGTTTTCCCACCATTCATTGTAGTTCCTTCAAGGCGATGAGAGGCATAGAGTACCCTCTCATTTCCTTCACTTGGGTAATGTGCAACTTTCTCTCTATCGTCCTCGGCCAATCATCGCCTCCAATGGATTGGCATTCCCGAAAATGTGGCGGTCATGTCCTCATGAATTCAGCGACCTCGAGTGTGGCCTCTGCCTTTGGGTTAACTTGGCGGCGGCTTAAGCGATGACTCTTGCATCTGTTGCATCATGGCATGCATTGCTTGAGTGCATGCAGCAATAAAGGCTCCAAAGTTACGCCTATCAAGCTGGCGGTACGGTTGAGGTCCTAGTCCTTCCCCATCGATGTTTCGGTGGCGAGAACCGCTCCCATTTCCTCCTTGGTTTCTCGAGTGTTCACCATCTGCCGATTGCTCCATGGTTTAGAGCGAGAGGAAATAAGAATAGACGAGTAATAGAGTACTTATGCAGGGTCAAAGGTGTAACACAAAATCCAACTTTATTACTTTATTAATATTTGGGTATGGTTGCTCACAATGCCTAAGGGCCTTGCAATGCATACCCATCACTCACAAGCATGAAAGAAGCAAATCAAACTAATACTCTGGAGTCAAACGCCTCTAAGGGTGACTCTTATTCCAAGACGCGACTCAACGAAGGAGTCTCAACTGCTAATCCTAACGCTCACTCCTCGAGCCATCCCCCACCGGAACTTCCGGGTGGATACACCGGCGGGTGTGCTGGTGCTGGTACAAACCTATCCCAACGATCCTCCATTGGATCGCCTCTGTCTGAGCTCGGCCTCCTTGGTTCTGCTTGACCTCCACAGGCTCGGGCTTCACTTCCACTGGCTCTGGCTTCACTTCCACTGGCTCCGACTTCACTTCCACTGGCTCTGGCTGCGGCTCCTGCTGTGGCTCCTCCGGGTCTGGGTCGTGTAGTTCCAAGAGCAGCTCGGCTCAGTCCGTCTGTGCTGTCTCCAGCTCCCCAATCCTCTGAATAGAGTGGGCCAAGTACTCACAAGTCTGCAACAGATGAGCCCTCAACTGCGTGAACTCGTCACGAGACCTCTGCAGCTCCTGAACCGTCTCGTCGATAACATCCTCTTGAGCGATGACATATCTGGCCAGGTGGGTGATCGTGGCATCCTCCTCCTCGATGGGCTCTCGGTTGTAGCGAGTGTCTCTGCGTGGGTGGTGACGGAACACTGTGCCATCCAACTCCCTGGGGTAGGTACGAGCAATCTGCCTCATCGCCAGACGCGATGTCTCCTGAATCCCAGCGTCAAATGACAACCTCCTGGCAGTGATGCGGATACGACGACTCGCCCTCGCCCTATCCCGAGCGTAAACCGTGATAGTGACATCGGGCAATATCCGATCTGCCCGATCTCTGATGAGTCCTCGGTAGATCGGCCTGTCATATCCTCCAAGCAGCTGCATCATACGCCAAAGCTCCGCGGCGTACCCTCCAGTGCGCTCACCAAAAGAGTGGATCATCCTCATCTGCCAAAGGACACTCACGTGAAACTCAGATATTTTAAAACAAAGCGAAGACGTGATAAATTCAGCAAGGGGTATGAAAAGAGAGAGGGGTAAGTCGAGATTGCATTATCATCTTGGCATATTTTAACTTTTTAGAAAATAGTTTTATCCTCACTCGACCATTCTAACTAAGGGCCGATCCTACGATCGGTATGGCTCGATACCACCTCTGTCGGGACCCGAATTTGCAAATCCGGACCCTCGTGTATTCAGCACTAGTCGAGGATCACGCTAGTGCACGAGTCTCAACATTGGTACATATCACGGTCATAACCAGCGAAATAATAAGTACTTTGATTAAATACTCAAACTAGTTGATCGACCTTATGGTCGAGTTACAAAGATCGCCTCGCGCTAAGACTTATTAAAATATTCAAATCAATGGAAATAAAATAAACTCGTGGCGCCAACCAATTTGCCACGAACAACCGATGGGCTCGCTCCCTAGTTTGTCGGCTCCTCGATACTCCTCCTCTGGAGGGGTTTGCTTCTTCTTCAAGCTGAAGTTGTGTTATTGTGGGGTGAGTACTTTGAGCACTCGGCAAGTCATGCCTGAATGCAATTCTAATATTCTACATGCATGGCTTAGTACAAAGGATAGGCTATGGTTCATGAGCTGACAAAGCATTCAAGATAAACGATAATAGATTGCAAAGCGATAAAAGCAATAATAAGAATAGTAGCTTTCACAATATTTCAATTGTAAATCACATTTCCATCCTATGTCAAGTTCCTCATTACCAACCCAAGCATTTTCCATAAACAATTCATTTTCATGAAAATCTAACCCTTGACCAGTAATCACCGAAGCGATGCTCATTACAGTGAGCACGGCTATTGAATAGGTTGTACACTCTGCAGAGGTTATACACTTTACCCACAAGATACGGTCAAATACCACCAAGGCAAATAACAATAACGAAGCCTTTCCAAAGTTCCATCTAATCCGTCTTGCCGCTAAGGTTTCAACAACTGGAGGGACTGGTTACCACACCAGGGCCCCCTCTTGCGCCATGTGAGTTCTCATTCCGCTTCTCCGGGCCTCACACCACCACGACAGTACCAAAGAATAGATTTCCCGGTTTACTCATTAAGCCCGTCCCATTACGGAGCTTGTGGTTGTATGAAAGACTTCAGTTCAAATGCTCGCAAGGTTAAGTCCTTAGTCGTCGAGGCAAGACTAACCAAGTGTGAACTCAATATCCATAACCAATAAAAAAAAACCAAATCGACCGCCCGATTGCCACTCTTGGCCCACGAAACAATCTTGCCACATGCCTCGGTCTAAATCATTTTCCCACCGGTTCTTTACCGGTTGCACCACGTGCCATCATCAACAATAACACATGTCTCATTCACAAAATACATTCCATATCTCATTAAGTTAATATTAACTTTGGCATTCCAAAATCACACAATGTCACGTGGCGGGGCTAAGCATACTACTTGGTCTACTCAACCCATGTTGGCAAATTATTCTTGCCCAACTATTAGTCCATAACCTAGGGTGACAAATGATTCATGGCATACAATTATATACGACAAGGTGGCATACAACAACTAGGCATTTAGCTAATCCCAAAATTCATTCAAACCAATTGTTTTTACTAAATTAGCATGCAATAAATTAAATCAAAATAATTTTCTCTAATAGGTTCAACATGATCAAACACAACTTGCCTTCAAAAAGTGCCGGTTCCGGTTCCTGAGCTTGCTCCTGGGTCAGAACCTCTCCCTCGAAACCTTCGGGGACTTCGACGTCTACGCGTAACGTATACACAAAACAATAAAATGAATAAACAGTAGACAAACAGTACTCAAAAATTCAATTAAAATTCATAAACAGAAAGATCACAATTTTACAAATTTATAGAAATTTGAATCACTCAAATCGGAGCTAAAACGCGAAAGTTATAAGCATTTGAAGTTTCAAAATACATTTATAATCAATAAACCGAATTAAATAAATACTTTTCTTTTAGGAAATTAATTATTCGTCATCTATGACCGCGTGTCGCCACCAGAGAGTGACCGTGGCCTTCCGACGTCGTACGACCGGCTCCGTGATGGCGTCATCGTGGCGTCGGACGACTCGCTCTCTCACTAACAAGTGGGTCCCATCGTGGCGTCGGCGGTGGCGTCACACGCACGGCGCGTCGGCGGTGGCGAAGTGGGCCCGTGCTGTCGGCGACTTGTGTGAAACGATGCTCGGTCGATCGACATGTGGGTCCGCGTCGTCGGTGACACGTGCCTGATCGTCGTCGCGGTCGCGGCCCGACATGCGGGCCCGCCTTGTCGGCGTCTCATGCCTGATGAGGCGGCGTGGCACTACGGCGCCCTTAGATCTACATCTAACGGCGGAGGTTAGAAGATGGGGTTCCTTGTTCCTAAGGCGGCGTGGGCTCACCTCGATCGGATGATGATCGTCCCATTTGGCGGCTTCGCGAAACTTGGCGGCGTTCGGCGGCGCGATTCGGCCGAGACGGAGCGAAGCGTGGCGGCGGCGTTCCGTGCTTCTCCGTGGCGAAAAATGCGCTCCGACGCGGCTCGGCGAGAGGACTCCAAGGACCAACGGCGGCAGCGGAGGATCACCGGCGGCAGCGGAATGGCTCGAAAGTGTGGCGGGCGGCCGGACTTGGCGAGGTCGTGCGGTGTGGCGGTGGCGTCTCGGGCGAAGTGAGGGTGCGGACGGAGTGCGGCGTGAGGTGAGGTTCACGCACGGTGGCGGCGCAATAAATAGCCCCTCGGCGTCCAGGAACAGCAGCGAAACCGAGCCCCACACGGTCTTGGCATGAGTCCGTGATGACTTCGAGTTTGAGTGGCGTGGCGCGGCGTGGACCGTCGGATCAAAATCGGACGCCACAGCGCTAGGGTTTTCGAAGCAGGCCGCCGCGATTACTCGGCCCGATCTGTTCATCCGGATTTTATTTCTTTTCGAATAAAATTAATTCGAAAATCAAATAATTTATTTGGGGCATTAAAAATACCGAAAAATTCGGAAAAATTCTCATAAATATTTTAGGACATTTGTGACTCAAATAAAATATTTTCAACAAAATTTTATTTTAACTTTTCTATTATTTAATTGATTTGATAAATGGTTTAATTCAAAATAAATCCAAATAATTCCAAATAAATTCCAGAAATTCAAAATACCACTAAAATGCAAGAAAAGCAAAAATTGGGATGTTACACGTATGATGACAAAACATCAAGCACAAGAACTCATAAACACAAGTATTTTGACGGTGTGACACAACTAGCATTTTTTCTTATTTTTCTTGCTCTCTTGCTTTTTTCTTACTTACAAATCTCATGATTATCTAGGAATTTATATCTTTAGCCTATAGCTCTAAGAACTAGAAATAGATTCAAGTAACCAAATCTTAGCAGGACTCATTTTCTTATTTGATTTGGATTCATCTCTCTTTATATTTTGGTTTGGACACAAGATTAACAAGCCCCGCAATGGCAATGGCGGAGTTAGGGTTCGCCTTCTCCTGATCTTGTTCCTGCAACGAGCACCTGCCTAGATGATACCGACTGCTAAGAGGCTTGAGAGGCGGCCTGCATTGGTAGGGCTGGGCAAATAAACCGGAAACCGAAAACCGACACCGAAAAAACCGAAACCGACACCGAAAAAACCAAAACCGAATTATTCGGTTGTTGATTCGGTTATCTGTCTGAAATAACCGAATTTATTTTGGTTTATTCGGTTTTATACATCGGTTAACCGAACTAACCGGACTATAATTACTTAGTGGTATTTAGTAGGCAGCATCTCGTATTTCCTTGCTCATTTACTGATTGTTTCATATGCGTTCTCCTATCTGGCTTTCCATGTGTTAAGGATGCTCTGAACCACCTTCCCTTAGGGACTTAAATTTTCTTCCAATTCTCCATATTTAATTCAAGCATTTCTCAAAAATGTAAACGGTGATTTACACAAACTTATATTGTTTTGTTCGCGACCTCATTTAATTCTCAATAATGTGCGCAATTTTCGTTTCTGTCGGACAATTTGTTCTTTGTGGATTGTGGTGAACTGATGATTCCTGAATCCTAACAATCAAATTCTGGTTAATTCGGTTTAAAACCGAAACCGAAACCGAATTATCGGTTAACCGAATTGTCGGTTTCCGAAATTTTCAAACATATTTCGGTTTCATTTTTGAAATAACCGAATTTTCCAAAAAACCGAAAACCGAAACCGAATTTTTCGGTTAAACCGAACGCCCAGGCCTATGCATTGGTTCTCGGAGAAGAGAGGGAAGCTTCTCGGTATGCTTGTGCTTCTACTAGTCGCAGTACTGCAGGCCTGCGGTTGCACAAGAGAATCATAAGTAGCGGTGGGCGTCGTGTCGGGTTGGACCGGGCTGGTCCGGTATGAGTTCATCGTGCTTCGTACTTGAACTGTGCCGGGCCACGACGGCCCGTTGTGCTCACCGTGTCGTGTCGGGCCCGCCTGCCTCACCTTCGCCGAGCCCAAACACGGTCCATTTGCGCTTCGTGCTTGCTTCGTGCCGTGCCAGCCCGGTCCAACCTATTTGCATTATTGTGACGAGAAGAAAGGAACCAGAGACACATGGAATTAAGATAGTGGACACAAATATTATAAAAAAAGAACTAAAATGTATTTATTCTTAGAACGATGGGATATGCTGAACACAAGCGAGAGAGGGCAACGAAAGAGTGAGGAAGAGAGGCCATAGAGATCGAGAGAGATGGATGAGCGTGGGAGAAATTGAGAGAGACGGGTGAGAGAGAGAGAGCTGACCTGTCTCTCTCAGGTGTTGGCGTCAGGGTGGCGTTCATGCTGTTGGGTATATTTGTAACGCTCACGCTCTGTGGAACGGTGATCTTCATACTGAGTTTCTTCCTTATATCCTGGGTCATCGGGCCAGAAACGATCCGTGCTACAGTGTCGTACCGGGCCGTGCCGTCCATCATGCCTAGTTCTCCCGTGCTACAGTGTCGTGCCAGCCTGCCAAACCCACTTCGTATCAAACCAGACTTCGAACTGTACCTTGCCTATCGTACCTTAGACCGGTCTAAAAGAGCCTAGCCTAAGTGCCCACCTCTACAGCGTAAGCCATTGGCGACGACCAGCCGAGCTAGGTAGCTTTATGTGCAGTACGTACATGTTTAATTGTTTTACTAGGGATATTTGAGGAGGGCCCGCCGCCGCCGAGACCAGAGTAAGCCCCGGCTTATCCAACTGGCAGGAGAGCTGTACACTTGGGCGGTAGTTCGGCACGCTGGCTTGGAGCTTCTTGCGTGGGCCCAGCCTTTGAAAGGCTTTGTTAACTTGCTTGCTATCAACGCTACTTGGAGTACAACTCACAGTAACCTCCGACTAAAATTTCGACGAGGACTAGATTTCTCCTTGTGTTGATTTTCGGCCCACCTTGAGACGATGGCCTCTTATCTTTTTTCAAAAGTGTACATGCTGTGGACATTGTCTTCAACATGGGTATTGGTCTGTCATTATTAAAATTAATGCTCTTAACTTGTGTACTTGTTTATTAAAACTAATGGTCTTAACTTGTGTACTTGTTTAGTTGAGGAAAAAAATACATTGGTATAAGTGATGTAATTGCTAAAGAGGCTAAACTGCTTATGGTGAATGTTTTCGATAAAGTCAAGGTGGTATTTTGTCCTAGAGGACGAAATTTGTTGGCGCATGAACTCGTAAAGTTCGGTGCGGATTTGTAGTACTCTTTTAAACCCATGCGTATGGTTTGAAAATTTCCTAGAGTTTGTATCTCGTCTGATAGTTACTGATTTGTCTATAATAGAATAATTATATTCTGTTTGTAAAAAAAGACAACTTCGACTGAAATTCAAAATTTTAGAGAGAGAGAGAGATAGGCTCGATTGCTACTGCTCTTATTTACTAATGCTCTTTTTTCCATTGGAATTCATAGGGATCCTAGCTTGTAAGGGCATGTATAACAATACAGTGATATTAGTTGTCTATAAATTTATTATGTATATTTTTTTTGTTGATATAGGAAAGAAAGGAGGAGGGAGAATATAGTTATCTCTTCACAAAGAGACAACTCAAGTCTATAAATTTAGAGTATATAGATATCACAAAATACTATTATATGAGTTATTGTTCGTAACAAACACCTTTTCCATTTCATAATTACAAGGTTGTGGGATCTCATAAATAGAAACTGAAGAAGCAATATCCATTATATAAATTGTCTTTAGTTTTGTCTCTGAATGATATAGAGGAGTATATAGAAATCTAACGTCTCTATTATTGTATATGCTCCAAGGCAGCATTTGTTCGTTCCAAAACAAATTTAAGCCCTTATTTTAGTGAGCAATAGGTGATCAATTTAAGCCACACTCGGAACAAAGGAGAGGTGGATAAATTAAATCCATATAAAAATTTCTTACGAGGCTGTTTTCAAGTTGGAACAAAGGAATATTCATATACATGGCGTTTGGATAATAGAACTGCATCAAATGAATTTCATAGGATAAGAATTCTCCCCATAAATTTGGGAGGAAACCAAATACGAGCTTCAACCTCTTGTTTAGTTTTTCTTTAAGAGTTTCAGTGCACATTCTCACTTTCTTCTAATCCCATGTGCTATGTTTTTCTATCCCTGCGTTCCAAAGAGATCTATTGTACAGGAACTCTTGGAGGAAAAGTAGTAATTATTAACAAGAGTTCTCACCGCATGTTTCTCCACTCCGACTCTGAAATTCCAGTGTTTTTCCTATGTGACATCGAAACAACACTTTTGAAGTTTCTCTGTGTTTCTATTTGTGTAGCAATGCATTACACACGACACTCCAATTAATATGTTTTTCGTATTACTGATTTTTTTTCAATGGTACACTAGTTTGAGGTTACCTTCAAACTATAATATTTAAGGACATCCTCTTACGATGACATGAGTCACATTCTCCATCCACCTTCACCTTTTCCTCTTCCCACTTCACTACTCACTTACCCCACCTCATTCTTTCCTCTCTTACACAAAAAATTTTAAACATGAAGTTTCAACTAAAAAATTCAACTTGAAAAAATTTCAAATTGGAGAAATTCAACTTGGGAATGTAAAAAAATTTTAACTAGGAAAACTTTCAAATAAAAATTTTCAACTTAGAAAATTTCAATTCGAGAACTTTCAACCTGAGGAACTTTCAACAAGGAAATTTTCAGAACGAGAAATTTTAAAAACTTTTAGTTAAAAAATCGGTTGAAAACTTTTTATTTAAAAAACTTCGGTTTGAAAAGTTTCGACCCAAAAAACTTTCGATTGGAAAAGTTCCGACATAAAAACTTTCGGCTCTAAATGTTTTGTTTCAAAAACTTTTGAAATGGTTAAAAATACTTGTTATTCAGAAACTTGGGAGGAAATTTGAAAACAAAACCTTTTTGAGTTTGAGCGGAAGGGAATAGGGAGAAAAGCGGGATGAATGGGATAACGCCAAATGTTATAACGAGAGAGCCTTTTAAGGGGCAAAGAAAGTGGAGGAAAGATAGAAACGTTGCCACATGTCACAACGAGATCATATCCTTACCAAAGATTTGGTGAGGACGCATTCAAATTAGCAATTCCGTTTTAAAATGTATGTATAATAAAAACCAATTTCGTGCAGTGCTTGCCAAAGCCGATCGGATGATTATCATTGCATCTGCAGGGAACTAAGATAATTCTCTTAAGGTCGCTGGCCACCCGCCATTTTCATGCATGGCAAGGTCTCCATCATGGTCAGCATGCATGCGTGCAACTACACTTTCCATTTCGTGCGCGATCTTCCTCACTTGATTAGCAAACACACAGACATCACACACACACACACGATCGACCGGTCTCGGAGGAGCAACGATCATTACGTCCCCTGTAGGCGTGCATGCATGCTGCCCCCTAATTGAGCACACTTAACAGCGTGATCAATTGCTAATGTCTCTCTGATCCCTTCCCTTGGGAAGGGGGAGAATTAGCTTAAATAGCTTGAGATGTGGATAATTAGTGTGTTATTTGCAGTCCAAGATGAGAAGACCTTGTATCTGTGGTTTCGGGGCTGCAGCAAATTGTTTCCGCCTAGGGTACGTCTGGAAACGCATGCAGAAGTTGAGTCCTAAATTCCTAGCTAGGAAGCAGAATAAACTCTCTGCAAATCCTCTTATCCAAACCGAACCGAGACTTTAAATGTCTATCTATATAAGTACATTACACCGTTGAATGATTTCTTTACCCACATAAAAAGAAGTTGGTGATTGTGATGGTACCTCTCATCTCTCCTCCTCACTTGAAAAGAAAAAAACTTTTGTCGAGAGATCTATGTAAACATGTGTGTTATTTGTAAGAATTTTTTTTTGGGTACAAGATTGCATCGTCTCTATATGTGTATGTGCATGTGACCGGTTGATCTAATCCTGATGTAGATAATGTATGTAGTTTTTTAAAATTTAAGAATAATTTATTTTCTATGTTCTTTTGTGGTATATTTATTTGAAATTCATAAGCACGGCTACTACGCAAGTAGAACAAACGTGTTTGCTCTACCTAGTACAAGCGTGATGTCACTAGGCCTTGTGCACTAGCACACTTAGGATGAAAACGAAATAAAAACGGTCGGTAAATATAGTCGTTCCGTTTCTGTTTTCACATCTTTTACCAGTAACAGAAACGAAATCGGAAACCCTAGAAACGGATACGGATACGGAACAGAATAGAGTGGATACGGAAACGAAAGTAAAAAATTCCATAAGAACATAGTACATGCTCACAATATACATGACCGCAAAAGCAATGTAACTCATTTAACCTCCAAGGCGGACAAAAGAACAATGTTATGTTTATTGGTATCACTAGAAAGTTTTTTCTCAAGTTTGTTAGTTGAAGGCTCACTATTTGTTCTCTAGATCAGATCATCATGTCCTCCAAATCATTATCATTGACATCCTCTTGCTCCTCCAACTATAAAGGTATAACACTCCAAAATTTGTATATTATGGTTCAATATTCATTTATGATTTTCTGAGATTTATTATGGATTTTCTGGAGTTTATAAATATCATTTTGTTATTTTTAGATTTGTAAAATTAATTTATTCATGAAAAATGAAGCCAAAATTATGCTATAAATAATTTTACTAGGTTTAAGATATTTCAAAGTATTTTTCAGAATTTTTCTGGAATTTTTGAACTTTGTTTGATATTTTCTATAAAGCCATTTGTATTTCTAAAATTATTTTAATTTAAAAATAAATATAATGGCCCAAGTTTTGAGGAATTTTGAATTTGAAGTTTATAACTTAAGTTTAAAATCCACAACTTAGTAAATCGACTATTTATTTGCTTAATTTGGAGCTCAGAACGAGAAGTTTGTGGTACTAGAAATTGGTGGCCAAGATTATTTCAAAAAATAATAATAATACTTATGATAATAATAAAGTTAATGATAATGATTAATTAGGAGGTAGGAGGCCCTATTGAGCTGGCCCACTAGAGCCTAAGAAATAAAAGGGGATGGACCCAATTTTCCCCAGGGTAGCCACCACCTTTCCCTAAGGAGGTGCACCTTTCCTAGAGCTTCATCCTCTTTTTCCTAGGGCAACACCATAGTTGTTCCAGAAGGTAGAGAGGGAGGCGAGGGAAAGAGCAAAAAAGAGTAGAAGAGTTATCGTGCTTTTTTCATTGGATCTTCCTTGTTGTATGGGTAACCCTCACTTACCCTCATATTTTCATGTAGATGAATTTTTATGAGGATTAGTTTGGTTTATGGTGTAATTAGCTTCATTGATCATGCTAATTCTTGTTTATGGTTATTGGGTTTTTTTAGGTTTTCGCACAGTTTAAATCTAATTGTTTTTCAAGGGCTTTTGAGGCAGAATCAGAAAATACGGTGTATTAAAGAGTTGTAGATAACTTCATGTTCGTTCAAACAAGATAAAGATACCTAAATCCATTGGATAGATTGCAAGTTATGGTCTTTTGATGTCTGTTGTTCTGCAAATCGTCGCCACTCGAGTGTGTCGCGGTTTTTAGATGGTTTAGACCTTGTAGATGATTGCATTAGTTTTTTACAATTACTATATATTTGTGGATAATTTTGTTATCTTCCAACGGAGTACTTAAACTCTTAATTTGGCTAGATAGATTAGAAGATATGGAGGTTTGTAAACTCACTGTCGTGTGAACCATCGCGATTGTATAGTGTTGTGGCAATTTATAGATTATATATAGTAGATGGCCAAATTAGAATTGTTGATAATTATGAATAATATATGTAATTATTTAAGGTTTCTATATAGTGTAAGAACACTAAATTTGGTTGAGTGGTTTAAAAGTTATGGCTTTAGGAAGATGACTGTCCAGAATTTGATCACGGTTGGTCACAATTATGTTAATATGCTTATTTTGTCCAATAGATGGTCGAAATAAATTATGTCCATAATTAGAGAAAGTTAGATAATTTTTTCATAGCTTCCAAAGATGCTATGGTGTACTATATTTGTTGTTGTATAAAATTATATACGAAATTGTTAAGCCCACTATCTAGAAAAGTAACCGAACAATCTTCGGAGCTAGAAACAAAGGGTTAAACAAATTAATTTGAATCTTTGACTAACTAGAAAATTGTAGGCAATCTTGTGTACATATGAATATATATGCACACGTATACATATATATATGCACATATGTGTGTGTATATGTATATGTATGTGTATGTATATATTTATACATATACATAAGTATATTGTGATAATTCAAAATTAAAAGGACAATGACGAACCTTGTGGGCTAGGCAAGAACTTTGGCTTCTGTGCCGAATATTTAGAGCAAGGGGAGGTGTAAGGACGAGGATGCCGACTAGAGGGGGTGAATAGGCGACTTTTAAAAAATTACTTATATGAATTTCTACAAAGCAATTCACCCCTAATTACCCTGATACAAAACCTTAACAATTATTAATGTGGAAATGATAAACTAATGTTTTAACAATTAAAGCCTAAATCAATTAGGTTCACTATGTGCACTAACTAATTATGTCTCTAACAAATATTGCAATCCTAAAGACAAGCAATCAACCAATTTAATTCTATGAATATAAATTGCTTGAATATAAATAACGAATATAATGCAAACACAAGAGACACAATACTTTTTACCGTGGTGTTTGGAAACTTGCCGATCTTTCCTAATCCATGTTGAGGTTAGTCCAAACGAATTGGAACTAGCTCCATGAATTGAGCACCTACCTTGAATCTACTAGTGGTTGCTCTTTCTCCCTCCGGGTAGGTGAGCACCGACCTTCATAACTTTGCCGGAGCTTCTCACAACTCCGTTGAGAGCTCCCGTGTACGACGCCTCCACACGCCGTCTAGGTGTCGGCAAACACTAAGAATAACAAGTCAAGCCCTCTAACTTGAGCTTCACCTAGTGCAACACATGCACTCCGGTGAGCTCCTAAGCGCAACACATGCACAAGAGGCTCTCAATCCACTCCTAATTGCATGTGTTGCAATTAGAGCTCACTCTTAGCTTACGAGACAAAATAGAGAAGGCAACACATGCACTTCACCCCTAAGAAGTCCCAAAAACTCTCCCCAAAGTCAACAAGCCCAAATGCTAGCCCTTGACATCCTTTTATAGCCCCCCACATGAAATCTAGCCATTGGGGGTAAGATGGGCCAAAACAGCATTTTTCGGTACTACCGCCCTTCTAGGGCCGGTAGTACTGGGATCTAGGGCAACGACTAGAAAACTAGATGTTGCGCAAGAAACTCGGTACTACAGCAGGCAAAAGCCTGGTAGTACTGCTCAAGCAAGAGTGCCAGCCTCCACAGGTGGTACTGCTAGCCTCAAGTCACCTCCAGAGCAGCCTCTCTGGAAAATAATCACCAGCGGCTTGGGCCCAGTACTACCGCATCTTCGGTAGTACTGCCCATTGACCAACGGTAGCTCCGGCCTTCAAAAACTGAGAAAATATGCTCTTCTGAAAAGTAACTACCAGCTTCACATGTGGTAATCTTGACCTCCGATAATCTTGGCTCCCAAGCAATGATACAACCAGACCCTCTGAGTAATCTTGGCTTTACACCTGCGATACTGCCGAATTTCCAGATAAACTTAGATTTCACACAGAAATCTTGTCTTTTCAAATCAACCACCAATAATGATTGATTCTTTGAGCCATATGATGATCAACACATTTAGAAACCCAATTCGCATTCTCCAAAGTATTACATTAAACTCCAACTTATTTGCAAAACACATTCTTAAATAAACCAAAAACCTATGAAATCAATCCTTTAGCCATGTAAGGATCAACACATGATACCGACACTTCGCAAAACATATTTTGCAAGTGCCAACATATGCTCTAGGATTGAAACCCATAACCTCTAGTTCATTCGCAAAACACATTTACAAATAACAACTCCAATCACTTAAAAACAAATCTTGAGCCATGGGATGATTAACACATGATCCCAACATATTGCAAAACACATTTACAAATGCTTATCTCATGCTTCAAGATAAGAAGCAGAAACATCAATATTTTGCAAAAAACACATTTTGCAAACACAAAGCATTTGACCCAAATGCATGAGTTCTCTATTTGCAACACATGCAAATATCTAGTTCCATGCCAACAACAACCATTAAAATCAAGTTGCATGAATTCTCTCCTTTTTGTAACACATGCAAAACTTAGCTCCATACAAAAACCATATAAACCAAATTGCATAAACTACCTCCCTTTTGCAATGCATGCAAATCCATAGCTCCATGCAAAAACTAAATCAATTAAGATTCAAATAAGAAGCAAGCATGAGCTCCCTTATTTGCATCACATGCAAATACTTAGCTTATGCAAAATCCAAACAAAAAAGTGAGCTAGAGTGAATCGGATTGAGTCCATCAACACATGATGAAACTCAAGCTAAAAGACTCAACCCCTTTTAATAGTACGGCACCTAACTAGCAATCTGGTCTCCCATCTAAATGCCGAGACTGGTAAAAGACTAGGAACACATCCTTAGCCCTAGCTAGTTATATCTTTGTTTCTAGCGATCCACTTGGAGTTTTTGTGATTTTCAATCATCTTCTCTCCAGGATTGAATCTTCTTCTTCTTGTTTATCAACACATGATGAGCCTTCTCTAGCCCTTCTCTTCACTTCAGGATCTCTTCTTGAAGCTCATCAACACATGATGACTTCTCGTTCCTAATTTTTCATCTTCTTGGACTTAATCTACTTCACAACTCATTGAAGATCGTTAGTCCAACAAACATGGTTACCTCAATCATCACTTGCACTCCATTAACACATAACAGATGCCTCTAAGATCGATTGAGTACAACCCAAATCAATTTGAATGAGTAAATGTGTCTTGAGTACTTTGATGCAACTAATACTTCGTTATACTCAAGAACTTTCCGCTTATCCTTAATCAACAAAAAGACATCATCAACACATGATGAAATATTCTTTGATTGATTGAAAGACAACCAAACTCAATTTAAATTAACATGAGTATATATAACTACACAAGTTTTATATACTCAATATGATGGTAAGTAATGATCCAATATGTTTGAGCGATAGAAAGAGATCAATACATTTGAGACCATCAACTATAGAATAAACTCCATTAATTATGTGCATATAAATAATTGAGCTTGGAATCAATATACATATAATCAATCTTAGATAGTATTTGAGTTCCATATTAACATGAGTATACTACAACTATACAAGTTATATATACTCAAAAGATTGTTTTAAAGTCTTGATCCTTTATATGTTATTTAGCAAGAGGACATGAATCAATACAATTAAAACATCAAGTTAAATTATGAACTCCCCCTAGATGTGTGCATTCATGTATTTATAGATTTAAAAACATAATGCACATATTTAATATATAAGCAATGGAAGAGCTCATTCTTTAACTTGAATCCTAAGTATGCATTAAGATAATAGAAATGAATACATTGTGTATAACTTGGGTTTTCTATTTTCTATCCAAATTTGAGACTAATAAGAATGAAGCTCAATAAACATGTTACTCTCATAATGATTAGATATGTCATTAAACAAGGATTAAATATTAATATAAAACCAATCACCAAAACTAATGGAGTTTGAACTTACAGGAGACCTAGCCCTAACCCTAGCTACCCATGCATTGCACTGTGCCTGCCCCCACATCCGTGTTGCGTGGCCGCTGCATCGAGCATCGCCTGCTGCCACGTCGTGCCATGCGCCTAGTGTTGCCCCGAGCCACCACACGTCATGCCACCATCGCCCAACACCGCGCAACTATTGTCGGTCATCGTTAGAGTGCCAAGGTGGGCCCATATGCCACGCCGGCCATGCCCATGCCGGCTGCACTCTAGATGTACCTCGGCGATGCCTCCTTCATCTTTTCGCGTTCTCTAGCAATCTATATGTCCGATTTGAAATTCGTTCGGGTCACCATATGCAGGAAGTGAAAAGGATCTTAGAAGATATGGTGTAGGAGTTTCAAGAAAAGCAAAGGGGTGAGGAATGCAAGGGAACCAAGGAGGATCACCGACACCGATGATTCCAGCTAACCTTTAGAATGCACATATAAACCATAGATTGGTCTTGGTTATGTTAGTGCTATATTGGGGCATTGTTATGGTCATTTAGATGGTAGATGTGGTTGTTGGAGGACACCGGGATGGATATTCAGACAGTTTGGTATTCGTTCCATAGTGGTGTCTTCGGGTCAAGTTATGGGGTACCTATGACCAGCTTCAATATCTGTGAAAGTTGTGAAAAATATAGATTACTATCTAAGGTTTTATTAGAGTATGAGAGTGTAAAATTTGGTAAGCGGTTTGAAAGTTCTGGAATGTAGAAGCTTGATGTCCAAAAATCAGTCGCTACTATGGTCAGTCGTGGTAATATACTGATTAATGCTAGTTAATGGCCAAAATAAACTATATTTATAACTATAGAAAGCCAGATAATTTTTTCTAGATTTCAAATATACTATGGTTTACTATGTTTATAGTTGTATAAAATATTTATGAAATTATGCAGTATGTTGTACAATAAAACAACAGATCGTTCTTTGGGGCTAGAAATGGGGGGTTAAATGAATTAATTTAAAAAAGTAGACAACTAGAAAATTTTAGGTAATCTTCTATACTTTATTTAAAATATAGGGTTTGCTATGTTTAGGCTCTTGAGTTAGGAGTTATGGCCTTCCGATCGCCAGAACAACAAAGGATAAATAGTTCATTGAGGAAGAAAATTAAGTCCAGGGTTGTGCGTATATGCGATGTTGTAATATTTGATGCCTATACTGTTATTGCATAATTTTGAAATGGGTTTACCTATTATAGGAGGTGTGATTATGGATTTGGCTTCAAGCTCATGCCTCTTTGTTCCTTGTGGGTAAAAAGGCAAGTGTATGGTAGAATCATGACATGAATGGTTAATCTTATTGTTTATATTGGAAACTTGCTATTATGATGCCATTACTTGGTAACTTTTGTTTATTACAAAAAATGATATGTTATGATGATGAGAATAATAGAGATGATGAAATATGTTAATAACTCATGCCATTTGCATATGCGCATTCATGATGGAAAGATGTGACCTATGTGGGTCTCTATGACCTACTTGGTGTAAGTATGAAAAATCTACTTGGTAGGCACCACAACAGGATAGAGTGTATGAGAGGGTGCGACATCGACGGGTGTGCACTCAGCGATACTGGTATATACTGTGTGATGAGTATATGAGCATGTAGACAGATTTTCATAGCATTACAAGTGATAAATTGTAATATTCCAGCTAAGTTTGAATTTTCTTAGGCTGTGCTTGGGCTGTGTGGGCCGCTTTTGGCTTGTGTTGGCCCAAGTAGGGAGAGGACTCTAACCCTAGCTTCCCTCGATTTTTTTCCCCAGTGGCTCACACCCCCAGTAGCCTCCTCTCTTTTTCTGTCGGTGACCGGCTCCAGCCCACCCTCCTGTCTCCTCTCCTCCCGGTGCGCGCCACCACCTTTCTCCGGCGCCTGCCGCCTGCAGCCCTGGGGCGCCTCCGTGCTCCTCCCTCTGGTCGGCGCCTCTGGCGCCCAGCTCACCATCCTGGCGCCCTTCTCCCGAACAGAGTGCAGCCGGAAGTGGCGCCTTCCCTTCTCCGGCCGGCCTCCCGGTCGGCGGCCCTCCTCCGGCCAGCGGTGCCACCTCCGGTTCCTCCGATCTCGGCGCCACCTCCAACTACCCTCCTCTCTTGCCTTAATCATAGATAATTTGTAACATAGATATATGTTACCTGTTATTCTTTTGGTTTTTATTCTATTGTGAATGAAAGTGTATCATTAAATGGTATTTGTAAAGAGGGTATATATTGTTTTTATTTATTATATGTATTGTTTTAAGTGGTTTTTTCATTGTGATGTCTTATTTAATGTTTGTAAATGAATATGAGATGGCTTAGTAGGTTGTTTATTAAGATATTGAGGTTGGTATGAAGTAATTATGGAAATAAGGAGGGGTGAAAGTAGAGGAATAATTATTGCAAATTAATGGGAAGTGGTTTGGTGGCTAGTTAATGTATGATGAGATGGGTTGCGTTTATTGTTGAATGGTTAATTAGTGTCGGCAACATGAATGTGGATTGGCTAGTTTATGTGAGTTGGCTTGTAGTGCAATGTTAGGTATTTATCTGTAAATGCATTGATAATGGAAGGCCATTCATGGGCTGCATGTGGGCAGCGGTAGCCATATTGTAGGGGGTCAGAAGTGCACTCACCGGTGAAGGGGAATGAGAGGTGACGGTGTCACTCGCTACCTGATTAAGAGAGATGTGCATATGATGGATTTGAATTGCTCATATATGATGATTTATGAGTTGATATGAGATTTGTTGATTTTGATGATTATTTAGATTTGGTAAATGAAGGTGGATGATGGCTATCAAAGAAAAGAGTGTTATTAGTAATGAGTGAATAATGCATATGATTATTTTTGATGTGATTTTTCGATTTGTTTTATTTATGTTTTTTTATATTTCATGTTTGTATGATTATTATTTTGTTTCTGTTGTGTATATTATCAATTTGTATTTCATTGTATGGATTTTGATTGTTTTTTGTATAAGATTTTTTTCGGTTATTTTTTGTGGTTTGATCATCAATGATGGTTTGGAATTAGGTATAATTTTTGGATTGTGGATGATTTTTTTTATGACAGAGTTGATTTATTTTTATACGATTGATAGTTATTTGTTTAGTCTGACGCATGTGGTGGGGTACTAAACCCATTTGGTATCAACTTTTAATTTACTTATACTTTAATTTTAACTATGTTAAATTCTCTTTTGATTTTTTAATTTTGTTGTCAAGGCTTGTTGATTATAATCTGTATGTTGTTTAGGAGTATGAATTTTATTGTATATTTTAGAGTGTCATTTTATATGTCTTGTTTAGTTTTAATCAGTGTTTCTTAATGCTTTAGTATATTTGAAATTATAAGTTTATGTTGATTAGACATGGATGATTTATCTTAAGTAACAAAATTTATGAATTAATGATGATTACTTAATTGTGGCATATTAATGATTAGGAATTTATCTATTTGATGTTGAATTGTTGCTATGTTATTTTGTTATTCTTTCATGGTTGGTGTGGTTGTATCTTGTGTACTTAATGCGTTTATGTTTGGGTGGAGTAGGTTTCTTTGTCTGTAGGAAATGTAATGTTTGTGGATTGTTTTTTCTTGTTTTGGTTAGAATTGCTGATCTTTTTACTTGTTCCTTTAGAAGTTTGAGTTTTTTGTATTAGTTTTTGAAAATTTGTATGTTTTCTAATTTGTATTTGTAAATTAATGTTAAGTTAGTAAGATTTGTTGATTTCTTTGTATTCTTTGAAAGTTAGGTTTGTTGTGAAGGTTGTTTGTGGTCTTGTTTTTAAGGTTAAAGTTGTTTGTAATGATATTAAGCGTGGTAAATTTGGAGGAATAGTATTTATAAGTAATGATGTAAATTAGAAGTAGCGATTTGTTAAGAATTGGATGTAAAATAATGATGTTTATAGGAGATTGTTAATTAGTTGGTTAAGATAGGTGTAAGTATGTATTGGGAATTGATTCAATATTAATAAGTGTTGTAATCTGTGATAATTGTGTATAGTATAGTTAATAGGTCAAATTGTGATATAAGTTGAATGGTAATTTGTTAAAGAAATTGAGTATAGATTATTGTCAACTAATGTTAAGGTTGCTTTAATTTTAATGTGTGGTGTATAAAAAGATTAGGTCATGGTAATGAGGTAAAGATGGTTGGTTTAGATGATTGTTTGGTATTAACCATGTTTGGAGAATTGTTAAAGTTGTGAGCTAGAGGAATGAGATAATTGACTGTTTTTAGGAATTATAATAGTTGTGGAAGAGGCAATGATACTATGTGTATTAGTGACCTTTTTATTTGTTGAGTTTTAAGCTGTTGCTTGATACTATTTGTATGTAGTTGTATGGGTTGTTGATTACTGTGTTGCTGATTCAGCACTGGCTTTTTTCCATTCCCTCTTCCTGGCCTGGGCCCTACGGCCTCCGTTCCCGTCCCCCGCCCCTCCCTGCGCCCTTTCCGCCCGAGTGGCCCTCCTTCTCCGGCCGCCCTCCGGCGCCCTCCTCCACGTGCCCCTCCGTCCCGCTCCCACTCCACTCCCCCCTTTCCTCTGGTTTTTTAAACTGTTTTAGTATGTGGTGTGTAGATTTAGGGTGGTTAATTTAAAATTTAAGAATTACATAGTTATGTTAGTTTTCAAAAATGTCAAAACTAAAAAAACTTGATTTAGGGAAGGATGTTTGGTATAAAATCGTTTTTGCTTTAAACGTTTTATAAATATTTTAAGGACAATTTACTTAACAAATCGAGATTTAACTAGAAGGGTCTTTTCCTTGTTTTTATAGCAGTTAAGGGGTTTTAACGGGTTTTTTTTTTTTTAGTTTTAGTTCTATTATTAATATGGGCTAGTTTGATTAGTTAGAAAGGGAATAAGAAATATAAGGTTGGCTATAATAGGTTTTAGTAGGAAATGGTTGTGTGATAGGTTTTTTAATTTGAGCCTGGCGGAACCCGTGGAGCCCCGGGAGGGAGCGGTCCGAAAGGATATTAGCTTTGTTTTGTTTTATTTTAAGAAGAGGGCCAAAATAAGTTAAAAGATTTATTTTTTTTTTTCTTGTTTGTTTTTTTTCTTGTTTTGTTTTTTTGTATTTTTGTTTTTGGGTACAACGATGTGATGTTTTCTTAGGTTTAGAGATTATTTTTTCTTTTTGCTAACGGGGGACTTTTCTTCTTTTTTTAAAAATTACGTTTAATCCTTGGATTTTATTCTGGTGTCAGTTACATTTGCTTGGGAATTTAATGGTTTTACGTTTATGTTTATTTTTTTTGGTTGGGGGTTTGGTTGCGAATTAATAAAAAATTTTTTAAGTTCTTAAAGCTGAATTAAAAATGTAATTAAATCCGGGGGGTTCAATAATTTTTTTCAAGATTGATTTTGTAAGTTCTTATGGTTGGTTGGGGGTCCCCTTGACTTAACTTTGATTGAGGAGTGTTTTTCTTTGATAAGAAAAATACTTTGTTTTTCTTTTTTGTTTTGTTTTTGTTCTGAAATTTTTCTTAAATATTTTGAAATTAGTTTGTAGTGAAATTGTTTTTTCTTCTATAATTATTGGTTTCTTTTGTGTTCTGAAAAAAGTTGTTCGGTTTTAGGGGTGTTCGGACGTAAAAGTAAATAACTTGTAAATTGAATATTAAAATTTTTAATGGGGTAGGAGGTTTTAAAGTGGCTTTTTGTTAAGGAAGAGAAGTTTGTTTTGGTAAGTCAAAGAGTGTTGTAATGGTAAAATGAATATGTCAAATAAAGGTTTATTAAATTAATGTTCAAAAAATGCTGTATATAAAGGGGCCTTTTTGTGAAAAGCCCATTTGGGAAAGTAGGTGTATAAGATGTTTTGCTTTTTGATTAAATTTGGAGTTTCAATTTTGGGCCGCATATTGTGAGTCCTCGGTAATAAGGCAAGGTTGACTTCCAATGAGCAAACGTAATGTGTGGAATTTGTTTCATGCTGTTCCCTCAGTGGGGTGCTCGAGTTGCCATCAGCCTCAGCTTTGCCTCACCCTCTGCTTCTGTGGTGAGTTCTTGGTTAATTTGAAACTGATTGTTCTTGCTTGCTATATGAGGTTGATTTGGGTTGGTTGTGGTTGAGGTAGATGAGGATTTAAAGGTTGAATTTTATTTACTCAAAGGGGTTGTTTGCTTTCTACGGTGAACGATTGTTCAAGCAATTTTCAGGAGGAACTCATCACATTCTCCACAGGATTGTGAAGCGTAGGCTTCCGGTTTGATCGGATTTCTCCATGGTAGAACATCTCCGTTCCCGCCGCATCAGAAATCACTTGAGAAAAAAATCCTTTGCCAGGCTGTCAGGGTCTGGCGGCCATAGGGTCAACCTCGGTCTTAGATTTGGGTAATTAACACTCCTCTTGCCTTTTTGGTTTTGGCTTTTAGATTTGGAAATCATGGTTTATCTTGTATAATAGTATAATCTTAGGTTGGGTATGGTTGGGTATTACATTAGGCATTAGTTAATGAGGTAGAACTTATTTATGCTGATGAGGGTATATGAGCTTAAAGTGAATCGATTTGTTCAAAGCAAATTTTAAAGACAAATTTTATTTACAATATCACATACAAGGATATTGTTATACGTTGGTTCTCTTATGATTGGTTTTATTCCAATGTAGATAAGAAACATCTAGGTTCTGTTGTTAGAAGAATACCTTTGAAAACAAAACTTTAGGATAGGCTTTTTCAAGGTTTCATGGAATTAAGGGTTTTCTGTTAGTTTGGTTAATGTTAACATCGCATACTTAATTGTTGGCCTTTAAAGCTGTTGGTTATTTTCAAATGTTAAAAGTTGTAAACTATTGATAGATCTTTAGTTGTAAATGAGGGATAATACCAATGAATATATTATTTATTAAGAATTAATGCTTGTTGAGATGAATTGAATGCCAAAAGCTATATGTTAGACAGGTGACAGGATATTTTATAAAGTACATTAGGAATAATATGTGGTCGATGTAATGCTAGGTTATTTAGTTGTTTCATTCCTTATTGGTTTGTTTTGAAGTTATTATCTTGAACGCAATAGTGGTCTATGTAGTGGCAAAGGATGGGGCTTTTTTGTAAAGAGGGATCGAGTTTTGTTGTTCTTTTATTTCTTTTTAATGGATGTTTTAAAGGGTTGGTTCAAGTGAGCTAATTTAATGTGTGCAAGTAGTGACTTAATTGGATGGCCTTAGTAAGGTTGTTTAGGAAGATATGTGATGAGGTTATTAGCATGAATGATCATGTTGGAAATAAGGGTGGATGAAGTTAGAAATGGAAATGAGTAATTAATTGAAATTTTGTGAGTGGTTTGGTGGCTTGATTAATGATTGAGTAAATGAAAGAAGGGTTGTCTGCTTATTTAAGGATTAAAGGTGTGACTCTGAATTGAATTGGAGGTTTATGTGAGTGGTTATGCTATGTTGTGAGTGGAATGATTGAAGGTTCATTTTTTCTTGTAATTGATTGTGATTATGATGAATAGACCCATTCGATGTGGGCTCTGTGCTCATGTAGTGCGAAATTGCTGTATCCCATTTGGTTGTATGGGGATCAAAGATGGCACCTCCACCGGGTGGAAGGGGATGGGTACCTGCGGTTGATAGCTCGGTATGTAGCTAAGGGGTGGTGAATCATCAAGCATGGAATTTGTGAATTGATGATTAATGTGGATCTGTGTTATGTTGATTATATGTAGGATGAGATTTTTTTGTGGCAATTGCATTGATTGATTATACTGTTTTGATTAAATGGAAAGGTTCAAGTGGGATGTTGGCCTTCCAAAATTAAAGAGATGTGGGGTTTAGTAAGAAAAATGTGACATCATATCATTCAGTTTTAAAGTTTTGATTATTGTTCGTGTTCTTAGCGTATGTATTATGCATATTTTATATTTCCATGTTTGTGTGTGGATATTTTGTTATTTCCTGGATTTTATGTATTTTGATTCCTGTTTGTGTGATGATTATACTAATTTTTTCGGTGGTTCTATTCTGGTTTTTAATTTTAAATTGTTTAGTTTTCGGTTTAGTTAGGTTTTCGTTGGTTGGAACTCCATAAAGTTGAATTGGTTTGGAGAATTAGTGGTGTTTTCTGTTTCGCTTGTTCTAGAGGTGGATGTTATTTAATGGCAAGAATTGATTAAATTTATTTTTGTTGTATATTGACATGCATTGATTTTCTTTTCGTCCTTGAAACAAAATCTGGATGGGGAGTGAACACATTTTACTCACCTTTCCATAGTTGTTTATGTTTTATTAATTGGAAAATTTAGGTATTTGGTTTATTTATAGTCTGAACAACGTTATGTGGAATTTTATTAATTTCTTGGGTTGTGATGGTTCCAAGTTTTGAGTTAGTCTTGTAGTTTGTATGTTAGTGGACCTCTTTGGGAGTCTGCGAATTTTTAAATGCGGTGGTTAGTTTTAACGGTTTTAAGAGTAGGGTTTTTGCCTTTGTTTGAATTAAGAAAGATTAGGTATCTTTGGTTTGCTTTTCCGTGGGTTCGGGTTTGTTTTGGGGTTTGGTCATGGTTGAACTTTAGAAATACTTGAATAACTAAAATTTTCATTTAGAAATGATAGTTATTTTACTTTAACTGGTTTCGGGTAAGTATTAAAAATTGTGAATTGTTGTTTCAATCCTTAATAATTTGAAACTGAAGACTTGCAGGATGGGATTTGGGTCATTCTTTGGCCTTAAAGGTTTTGAGAAAGTTATTGTTGTTTTGTTGTGACTCATTTAAGGTGGGTAATCTGCTTTTGGTAGTCCGGTATTAAAATCAAGTTGACTTGTTAAAATTGGTATGTAAGTCGTTTGGTAAGTGAATTATGGCAGAAGATTAAGAATTTGTTAAAGTGAAATTGTTGTTTTGAAAGTTTGGAGGGAGTTAGGATTGGATTGTTTTGGAAATTATAGGATATATAAGTTAGGCCTTTGATTCTGTTTTAAGGTGTGTTAAGACGTTAGGGTAAGAGTTGCGGTTTTTTGTTTGGTTATATGGTTCAATCTGTGGAGAAAATTGTTGGTTGATGATTGGTTAAATTAAATAAGGTATGAAGTTAATTGTGTTCAAATTAAGTTGAAAGTGGGTTTTAGTTGATAACTTTGAAATTTGGTTGTAGCCCGAGCTCACCATCCTGGCGGCGCCCTTCTCCCGAACAGCGATGGCAGCAATGGAAGTGGCGCCTTCCCTTCTCCGGCTGGCCCGGCCCTCCCGTCGTGGCGCCCTCCTCCGGCCAGCGGTGCCACCTCCGGTTCCTCCAGTCTCGGCGCCACCTCCAACTACCCTCCTCTCTTGCCTTCTTGTGGTGAGGTTCTTGTGCTTTCTAGATTTGAGCAAAACACTGTTGGTTCTTGATCTTGCTAGTGAATGAGGTATGAATCTTGAGGTTGAGGTATGTAGGTTGAGGTATGTACATTGAGGCATGTAGTTGAATGAGGTATGAATCTTGTATTTACTAGTGAATGAGGGTTGAGGTATGTAGGCTTTCACTAAGCGAGTGAATCGATTTGTTCAAAGCAAATTTTCAAGAGAAGGAAATCTTCTATTCTACAATATCATCACAATCTTGAAGGTATATTTGTGTATAAGCGTTAGGCTTTACTGAGTTATGAATCATGGATTTTCATTCCAATAGTAGATAAAGGAAACATCTCGGTTCTGCGCGATATAATGAAGAAATCAACCATTGAGAAAACAAAACTCCTTTATGGACAACAGAGAGCATTTGTTACAAGGGTCTAGTAGCGAGGGCACAATATAATGGGTCATATACTGGCTTAGATTTGGGTTAATAGTTAAACAAATCTGCATCATTCTTTGGTATATTGTTTTTGGCCTTTTAAAAGCCATGCATCGTGGTTATTTTCTAAATTTGTTAAAATGCTTGTCAATACTCATTGATAGATCTTTAGCTCTGTGTTCAAATGATGGGCATAATACCTCAATAGCAATATCGGTTAGTGTTAGCTTAGAGACATCATAATGACCTTGTTGAGATGCAATATCTGACAATGCCAAAAGCATATATGTTAGACCACGCAAGGAACAGGGATAATTTTATAAAGTACCATTAAGGAATAATATGTGGTCAGTGATCACATAGCTAGGCATATATGTTATCCCTGTTGTTTCATTCCCTTATTGGTTTGTTTTGTAATTCGGTATCAATCGGTGAGGCCCGACAACTAGTGGTACTCTATGTTAGTTGAGCAAAGGATGGGGCTTTATTTGATAAAGCGAGGGTATTAGGTGTATTATGTTGTTCTTTTATTTCATTTATTACAATGGTATTGTTTTACAACGTGGTTGTGTGTTCATATGTGATGCTCCTTAATTTAATTGTTGCTCTGCTAAGTAGATGAACATTAATTGGAGATGGGCCTTAGTAAGGTTGTTTATGGTAAGTATATTGTTCGAATGGCGAGGTTGATTAGACTAGTACGAATGATCATGTATGGAAATAAGGAGGTGGATGAAAGTTAGCAAATGGAAAGTGAGTAATTAATTGCAAATGTATAGTGGTGAGCGTGGTTTGGTGGCCGTATGAGTTAATTGTATGTGAAGCTTGTAATGGGTTGTCATGTCTTATTGTTGAATCGGATTAATCTAGTGTGTTGGCAACTCATGAATGTGAGAATTGGCTAGGTTTATGTGAGTGGTTATGGCTATGTTAGTGAGTGGCAATGATTGAAGGGTTGCATTTTATTCTTGTAAATTGCATTGTGCATTCATGATGGAAGAGGCGACCCATTCGATGTGGGCCTCTGTGCTCACATGTAGTGGGCACGAAAGTCTGCCTCGTAGTCCCATATCGTGGTTGTATGGGAGCGAGTCGAAGAGTAGGCACCCTCCACCACGGGGTGGAAGGGGGAATGAGAGGGTGCACACCGACGGGTGTGCACTCGGCCATACCGGTATGTGCTAAAAGAGGAGATGAGCATGCATGATGCATCATATGCATGGAATTTGTGCAATCTGCATTGCATTATCAATGATGGATCCTGTGTTATGAGTTGATTATGATGTATGGATATGAGACTCTTCTTTTGTGTGGCATATTTGCATCTGCATTGCATTATAACGATGATTTTGAGTTAAATGGAAAGGTGTCAAGTGGGATCGAGTCGTGGCCTCATCCAAAAAGATTAAAGAGATATGTGTCGGAGTTTAGTAATGAAGTGAAACAGGTGAGCATGCATAATGCATTACATGTTTGTAGAAGTGTGATTGATTATTGATTCGTGTTCTCATATGCGTGTGATGTATTATGCATATTTTATATTTCCATGTTTGTGTGATGGATTATTGATTCTCGTGTTCTCATGTGCGTGTGATATATTATGCATATTTTGTATTTCCATGTTTTTGTGTGATGGATTATTCGTGTGATGGATTATTCAGATTCTGTGTTTTTATGTCTGGTTGCAAGATATGATTTATGTTTTCGGGTTATATGTTATGCTTCATTGCCGTGGGGTTGTGAACTCCATCAAAACGCAGTATGGAATTGGTATTGGAGAATTAGTGGTGATATTTCTGTTTTATCGCTTGATGTACTTATGTAAGGATGGATGTTATGTTCTTAAGTAGGACAAGGCAATTGATTAGGAATTTATTCTTTGTTGTACCTCATCGAGTCATCGACTCACGCTTGATGTTTGTCTTGTTGCGGTACCTTGAAACCGGCATGCATGGATGGGGTAGTAGCACAACCACATTTTGCATCATCACCTTTCCATCACGTTGATTTATAGTTTTGATCTTAAATAGCTCGTGAAAATTCTTGTAAGCGTCATCTGCGGTTATATTTAATAAGTTCTGTCTGTAACGTTTATGTGGTGGAATTTTATTAATTTCCTTGGGATGTGTGATTGGTTACCTAAGGACTTGTTAGAGTGATATCATATAGCGCTAATGTTTTATGTCTGCTGAGTGGATGTCCTACTTTCTAGGAGGTCATGCGAAATTTTATAAATTGCGGTGGCTTAGTTTTAATCGGTTTTAAGAGTTAGAGGTTGTTTCGATCTTTTAAAGAGATTTGTCATTAGTTATTTAGGGTTTGGTAGCATCATGGGCGTGTGGCGTCGAGGTGTATTCTGATTAGTATCGAGCGGGCTTTAGGTCCATGGTATGAAACTTTAGCAAATTACTCTAGAATAAACTAAAATTTTCTTTGTGTGATATTAGAAACATGGCATAGATTTCTACTCTTTAAAATCGGCCTTGGCAATAACTTTAAAAATCTGAATTAGAGTGGTTAACTAATTTAAAACTTGACACACTCGATGCATGAGGATGGGTATGGGTACATTGCATTGCGCCTAAATGTTGAGTGCTAAATTTATTGTTGTATATTGCTTTGACCATGAAAGGACTGTTGGAATCAGTACGTTTATGTTCATGTTGTTGGTTAAGCCGAAGGGTTTCGACCTTGTTCAATTGGCCGAGTTGTGGGTCTTGTTGGGGGTGGGACTGGTTAGTGCCACCCCTTGCGGTTTGGGAACCTCTCGTTCGTGAGTCGTCGTTTTCACGGAATAGTTTAGAGGGTAAGGAGGGAAGGTTGGTTTCTTTTGCCTTCGATGTTTGGAATTAAAGGGAAAAGAATTAGCGATGAATCCTTTTGGTTTGCTTTTACCGTTCTGGAGTTCAGTTTTGCTGGTTTCTTTGGTTTTTATTGGTTATCGTGAGTTGCCTTGTGGAGAAAACTTTTGTAGTCATTGTTCTCTCCATTTAAGAAAGTGATTGAAGTTTATTTGGTACAAAATTTAAGTCGTGTGGATTTTCAGTGTTAAGGTCTTATCGGAAAAGATTTGGTTGATCATTTGTTTTCCTCTTGCATACATCTTCCTTCGTGTAAGTTGTAAATCTTGAGATGTACTTGAAGAGCTTGTGCATGCCAGAGTTGGGCATTTGAGAGTCGAGTTCCTTTGTGCTTTACGGTTAGGTTTCCTTGGAAAGAAAAAGGTTATTGGTGTTGTTCCTGTCGGTGAGCTGTCGTTTCATTTAAGGTCGGGGTCACATTCTGGTTTCCGTGGGTAAGTGACCCACGAGGATATTTAAAACTCTAAGTCTATGATGTATGGTTAAAACATTGAGATGATGTAAAGTACCGATTTGGTTAAAGTGAATTTGTGATGGCAGAGAAAGATTAATCGATATGATTTGTGATCTAAAGTGAAAGTTGATTAGTGTTTTATGCAAAGTGTTGCGAGTCAGGGATGTTAATGGGAAGTACGGGATTGTGTTTTGAAAATACTAGTATGGATCACGATTGAGTAGGTCTAGGACCTTTTGATTACTGGATTATTATAATAAGGTGATGGTGTAAAGCAGGAGTATGAAGGTGTAAAGACACGAGGATTCTTTGGTTTATGTTGCTTATGGGTTAACTAAAGCGTGGATTGCCAAAATATCTAGTGGAGATCGTGTCGAATGGTTAGGATTACTCTTGGTTGAATGAACTTGGGATATTAAAGTGCTAAATTAGAGGCTATCTGAAAGTTAATTGGTGATTGTGCCAAAGCTAATGTTGAAAAGATGGGTTTTAAGCTTTGAATAAACATTTGTAAATTGATGGTTCGTGATAGTTAGTAGACCAAAAGAAAATATTGAGGAGTATCCTATGTTGGATTAACTGCTCAGCTAATAGTGTTGAAAAGGGGATGTCGTGGCCCTCCTTGTTGATTCTATGAGATAGATTTGGCTTAGAGGCATGATAGAATAAAAGGCCCCATGTCAATTTTGTGGTCATGGGTAAAATGGTTAAGAGGGGAGATTGGATTGAAGCTTAAAGAGGGAATTGGAGTTGAGTTTAGAGATTGGCACCTTGTTTTTGCGAGTGGAATCTTGATTAAAAGTTATAGTATGCTTTAGGGCTAAGAGAAGGCTAGATTTGAGTTACCTCAAAGTATCTTTGTGCTAGCGGTACGTTATGTTGAGGTGGGACCTGGTATATCAATTAATTTGATTGAGTTCCTCAGTGGGTGAAATAAAGGACAAAGGTTGAGAAAGCGTAGTCCGAATTGAGTCAAATCCCTGTCGTTAATAGTTGGATTTGGAAATTTGGTTTATCGCTTGTTTCCGCTTGAAGTCCTTGCGTGGGTGTTGTGAGTTTGCCATGAAGTTTTAAGCCCCTTATGGACTTTGGTTTTTGGTTGACGTTCATGGAATTCGAGGTCGAATTCCATTAAAGAGAGAGTGTAATATTCGGCTAAGTTTGAATTTTCTTAGGTCGTGCTTTAATGTGTGGGCGCTTTTGGCTTGTGTTGGCCCAAGTAGGGAGAGGACTCTAACCTAGCTTCCTCGATTTTTCCCCAGTGGCTCACACCCCCACCGCCTCCTCTCTTTTTCTGTCTGGCGGACCCGGCTCAGCCAGCCCTCCCTGTCTCCTCTCCTCCCCAGCCGGCGCGCCACCACCTTTCTCCAGCGCCCTGCCGCCGCCTGCAGCCCCTGCCGGAGCGCCTCCGTGCTCCTCCCTCCTGGTCGACGCCTCCTGGCCGCCCCGAGCTCACCATCCCTGGCCGGCGCCCTTCTCCCGAACAGCAGTAGCAGCAGCCGGAAGTGGCGCCTTCCCTTCTCCAGCGGCCGGCGGCCCCTCCGGTCGGCGGCGCCCCTCCTCCAGCCGACGGTGCCACCTCCGGTTCCTCCAGTCTCGGCGCCACCTCCAACTACCCTCCTCTCTTGCCTTCTTGTGGTGAGGTTCTTGTGCTTTCTAGATTTGAGCAAAACCTGTTGGTTCTTGATCTTGCTAGCTGAATGAGGTATGAATCTTGAGGTTGAGGTATGTAGGTTGAGGTATGTACATTGAGGCATGTAGTTGAATGAGGTATGAATCTTGTATTTACTAGCTGAATGAGGGGTTGAGGTATGTAGGCTTTCACTAACTGAGTGAATCGATTTGTTCAAAGCAAATTTTCAAGAGAAGGGGAAATCTTCTATTCTACAATATCATCACAATACTGAAGGTATATTTGTGTATAAGCGTTAGGCTTTCTGAGTTATGAATCATGGATTTTCATTCCAATAGTAGATAAAGGAAACATCTACGGTTCTGCCGATAGCATGAAGAAATCAACCATTGAAAACAAAACTCCTTTATGGACAACAGAGAGCATTTGTTACAAGGGTCTAGTAGCGAGGCACAATATAATGGGTCATATACGGCTTAGATTTGGGTTAATAGTTAAACAAATCTGCATCATTCTTCAGTATATTGTTTTGGCCTTTTAAAAGCCATGCATCGTGGTTATTTTCTAAATTTGTTAAAATGCTTGTCAATACTCATTGATAGATCTTTAGCTCGTGTTCAAATGATGGGCATAATACCTCAATAGCAATATCGATTAGTGTTAGCTTAGAGACATCATAATGACCTTGTTGAGATGCAATATCGACAATGCCAAAAGCATATATGTTAGACCACGCAAGGAGCAGGGATAATTTTATAAAGTACCATTAAGGAATAATATGTGGTCGGTGATCACATAGCTAGGCATATATGTTATCCTGTTGTTTCATTCCCTTATTGGTTTGTTTTGTAATTGGTATCAATCGGTGAGGCCCGACAACTAGTGGTACTCTATGTTAGTTGAGCAAAGGATGGGGCTTTATTTGATAAAGCGAGGGTATTCGGTGTATTATGTTGTTCTTTTATTTCATTTATTACAATGGTATTGTTTTACAACGTGGTTGTGTGTTCATATGTGATGCTCCTTAATTTAATTGTTGCTCTGCTAAGTAGATGAACATTAATTGGAGATGGGCCTTAGTAAGGTTGTTTATGGTAAGTATATTGTTAGAGTGGCGAGGTTGATTAGACTAGTACGAATGATCATGTATGGAAATAAGGAGGTGGATGAAAGTTAGCAAATGGAAAGTGAGTAATTAATTGCAAATGTATAGTGGTGAGCGTGGTTTGGTGGCCGTATGAGTTAATTGTATAGCGAAGCCTTGTAATGGGTTGTCATGTCTTATTGTTGAATCGGATTAATCTAGTGTTGGCAACTCATGAATGTGAGAATTGGCTAGGTTTATGTGAGTGGTTATGGCTATGTTAGTGAGTGGCAATGATTGAAGGGTTGCATTTTATTCTTGTAAATTGCATTGTGCATTCATGATGGAAGAGGCGACCCATTCTGATGTGGGCCTCTGTGCTCACATGTAGTGGGCACGAAAGTCTGCCTCGTAGTCCCATATCGTGGTTGTATGGGAGCGAGTCGATGAGAGTAGGCACCCTCCACCACGGGGTGGAAGGGGAATGAGAGGGTGCACACCGAGCGGTGTGCACTCGCCATACCTAGGTATGTGCTAAAGAGGAGATGAGCATGCATGATGCATCATATGCATGGAATTTGTGCAATCTGCATTGCATTATCAATGATGGATCTGTGTTATGAGTTGATTATGATGTATGGATATGAGACTCTTCTTTTGTGTGGCATATTTGCATCGCATTGCATTATAACGATGATTTTGAGTTAAATGGAAAGGTGTCAAGTGGGATCAGTCGTGGCCTCATCCAAAAAGATTAAAGAGATATGTGTCGGAGTTTAGTAATGAAGTGAAACAGGTGAGCATGCATAATGCATTACATGTTTGTAGAAGTGTGATTGATTATTCAGATTCTGTGTTCTCATGTCTGTGTGATGTATTATGCATATTTTATATTTCCATGTTTGTGTGATGGATTATTCAGATTCTGTGTTCTCATGTCTGTGTGATATATTATGCATATTTTGTATTTCCATGTTTGTGTGATGGATTATTCAGATTCTGTGTTTTTATGTCTGGTTGCAAGATATGATTTATGTTTTCAGGTTATATGTTATGCTTCATTGCCGTGGGGTTGTGAACTCCATCAAAGACGAGTATGGAATTGGTATTGGAGAATTAGTGGTGATATTTCTGTTTTATCTGCTTGATGTACTTATGTAAGGATGGATGTTATGTTCTTAAGTAGGACAAGGCAATTGATTAGGAATTTATTCTTTGTTGTACCTCACTGAGTCATCGACTCACGCTTGATGTTTGTCTTGTTGCAGGTACCTTGAAACCGGCATGCATGGATGGGGGTAGTAGCACAACCACATTTTTGCATCATCACCTTTCCATCACGTTGATTTATAGTTTTGATCTTAAATAGCTCGTGAAAATTCTTGTAAAGCGTCATCTGCGGTTATATTTAATAAGTTCCTGTCCTGTAACGTTTATGTGGTGGAATTTTATTAATTTCCTTGGGATGTGTGATTGGTTACCTAAGGACTTGTTAGAGTGATATCATATAACTGCTAATGTTTTATGTCTGCTGAGTGGATGTCCTACTTTCTAGGGAGGTCATGCCGAAATTTTATAAATTGCGGTGGCTTAGTTTTAATCCGGTTTTAAGAGTTAGAGGTTGTTTCCAGTCTTTTCGTAGAGCTGTCATTAGTTATTTAGGGTTTGGTAGCATCCGCGGCGCGTGTGGCGTCGGGGTGTTACATAAATGAGCTAAATGTGACACAAGATTATGTTATTGTTTTATTATATACTTGTAGAGTCGGGGATTTACCCTTGTTTATTTTAATATTTTAGGTGACCACTGAAGGTGACATGCATGGGATGAAAGTAGCACCACTATGTCACTTGTCACTTCACCTTCTACAGTTATTTAGTTTTAATGTTTCTTCATAAACAAGATAGCGCTTAGCTATACTTAGTTAATGGAATTTATGACTGCAATAATGGACATGTGAACTTAGTTATCTTTGTTAATTGAGAAGTTCACCTATTTATTTATTGTATGTTTATTCTTATTCATCACTGTTGTAAAAAAGGTAAAGATTGCTCCCAGACGTATGTGATCCGTGTGTACCCAAGTGCAAAAACTTGAACGTGCTTGGGCTTATGGTTCCAAGATTTATTATTGTTTATTGTTGATTACATGATTATGTAAGTCATTGTCATGGATGACTTAGTAGTAGTGATATTTGTTTAGGTTGTTCGTTGAAATTATGGCTACTATTGTGGTAAAAGTGATGAAAAAGTTAAATTGTGGTAATATCTTGAGTACTTATTGTGTTGGGGTGTTACATATACATATACATATGCATACATACATACATACATACATACATAGGAAGCCTCTTTTCTACTCTTAGGAGTAGTTACTCTTTATGCTATATCTCACAACGTAGAGAGTATCTCGTACAACGAAGAGTATGCACATGTAGTATATGAGTATATAAGGCTATCTAGGTGGTATGTACTTTTTTTTAGAAACATCACTTTTTATGTGCGTATATGAATGTATTTGCAAAATATGCTAAAAGTTATAGACTCCCTTGTAATTTTTCATGTGGTTCACATTGGAATATCTTATAATTAATATATGAGTGGACCAAAAGTAATAAAAGTGTATTTCAAGTTTGTTTAGATGGTATATCAGAGGTGAGAGTAACTACTCCCGAGAGTAGAATGTATTTTTCCTATATACATATAAATATGTGTGTGCTAATCTGCACCTAAGAGTAGAATAATCTATCTACACTCCATCTTCCTGGGTCCAAACCCATAGCAACCTTTGTCACAGATTAGTCAAAGAAAACCTACTAACTCCCACTCCATCAGCCACCCATATTTTTCATGCTAAAATGATACAATAATTGTCTAGCTTAGGTGTAGTAAATTTAAACTTTTGATGTAGTAAATATTTTTTATAACGTTAAAATATATTTATCATGGATCTCTTTTTGTTAATCACATTTTTCTAGCAAAATGCTTCAAACATATTGTAAATAGGATAAATGGTTTGTGAGATATCATCGTTCAAAATTTGCGATCAACTCACGTGTCTCTCTCCATATGCCCATATGTTCTCAATATGACAGTAAAATCTAACAATATGCCTAGTGAATTGGAGTGCATTTGGGAGAAAATTTGGCCCGTTTCATATTGCTGCAATCACACGGCCATAATGCGTCTTGGTGACGTTCGACGGTAAAATCTAAAGACGTGATTAGTAAATTAGAGTGCATTTGGTAGTAACTTTGGTCCATTTTGTATTGCCGCTATCACACAGCCATCATGCGCCACTGTGAGATTCGACAGTAAAATCTAATAACACATCCAGTAAATTGGAGTGCACTTGGCAGTAAAATATCATTCATCTCGCATTTATTGGTGGGACTTATATCATTATATTTCTTTTGTCATTAGTAAGCTACTGGTAAAAACCTTTTGTGAATCCAGAGCTGCCAATAAAAAGTTGATGGCTAAATCAAAGAAAAAATATTCTAATACAAATCAGGAACCGTGTTTATTAGCCGGTTGGCTACATAACTAATTGGTCTAATCAACACATGAAGTGAATGTACGTGGAGTGGTTTGGATGCACTCGTCCGCCGGCCGATGCTAGAATAATTACCCTACACTTAGATGCAGAATAATAATTCTATGTGTGTATATACTCAAGATGAACGATCAATTCTTTGGGTAATGTCAAGACATACTAAAAATCCTATATACAGTTCCCACCCTGAAGGGATAGGAACATCTAATGTTACTAATATTAAAACAGGCAGTTTGGACTGAACATTTACTAACTGTGCCTGCTTACATTACTGCAAGCATGTAAACAACCAATCACACCGACATATAATACAAGTCCCGGATTATTTTTATTATTATTGCAAATCTAGCCCATCTGCAAATGCAGATTTAGCCCCCTCCCCTACCGCAAAAGGCGCGGCGGACAACACCTATCCCCTACCATGCCTGAGGAGCGCAGAAGCCGAAGCTACCGTGCTCGGGGAGCGTCAGAATCGACAAGCGTGGTAGTAGGTGGATGAACACAGGAGCAGGCATTGCCACCCCTTTAAAGCGCAGGAGGAGGAGTGCCACTATAGCCAGCAAGTGCGGGAGGAGCACTACTGCGGCCTGAGAGTGCAGGAGGCATGGTACTGACCTTTCATTTTATGGGAGTGCAAAATGTGACACATGTCACCTTCTAGCACTTTCGCGGTCAGAAACAGGGCTAGATTTGCAATTATGTTCGAAAGGAAACCAAATTTACAAAATATAAGGTAAAGGGGGCCAAAAAAGTGATCAATTCAAATTAGGTGTCTAGGTGAGGGTAATATATTCTAGCTCATAACTCTCTCCCATCCGGGGTTTACATTACCGAACCGAGCTCGAAAATCGCCCCCCCCCCCCGATTAGTACTGATTTTCATCGAAAATCGGTAGAAACTGAGTGAAATTCAAAGTCATACTTTTGGACTTGGTGGTAAAATTACAGCCAAAATAAATAAAAAATTGATCGGTTTTTTCGATTTTCCAACGATTTTCACCGATTTTTGACCAGTTTACGTCGAAAATCGGCACGCTCTGTAGAAATTGAAAATTTCAAGGAAAATTAGAAAAAATTATAGAAAATACCGGATATTCAAGTAAAAGTAATGTGAGAACTCAAAACAATGATATCTTATACTAAAACTCTATTTGTGATGACATATAGGACAATCAAGGATATTCGATGAATGCTTAGTACTATTAGGAAAACAATTATTAACAACACGAGATGTAGTCATTAAAAGTCACTAACAAGTAACAACCACAGAACTATGGTCGTTAGATACCGTTAAAGGCTCCATGGTTAATAGTACTAACGACCACGCACAATTTTTTTAAACAATGGGATAGTATGCTATCATTAATTATGAAGAAATAACGACCACTTTTCTAGTATTAATAACCACTTTTTGGTTACTGGTCTGCTTGATATTGTTGAGTATTAATGACCATTTTATAGTATTAATAACAACCAATTTTTTCATCACATATGGTACCACATTTATATTAAAAAATATCCTAGCTATTTTATCCCTATCCATTTCTCTGAAACAAAGACATAATTATGATTCTGTAAAAACATCCTGATCAATACCATGAACCAAAAATTATATTATTGCATATGAAATGTACAATTAGAATGTATATGTATCTATATACATGAAAGCTTTCTCTTTTTTTCTTTTATGTTATCTATATTCGGATTTGCTCATAATCGTCTCCTAAATTTGGTTTTTCAAAAAAAAAATTTATGCTAGATGTCAAAAAGCTATTAATACTAATTTTAGTGAAATTTTGGATAAAGTATTTCAAAATTTCCTAATTTTTTAAATTTGAATTTGAATTGGACCAATATACCGACCGATTCCAAATCTCGAAATGGACCGATACGGTCGAAAATTGCAATTTTTTTACCGTTTTTTGTTGATTTTTCAAACCTTGCTCCCATCTGACTGGTTGATTAAACTTTTAGGGTTCTGTTGATTTGTTGCTGAAGTCATTCTATCTCCGAGTCATATTTTTTGTTCTATAAAGAAGAGAAAGAAAGAGAAAAAAAACAGAAAGATCTTGCGGAGATGGAGACACCTAAGCAAGCAGTAGGATGCCTCATAGTGTTTGCTTTGACCATATCCCCAAATCCAGCTAGTCCTGCATTTCAGACTGTAGAGGACAAGAGGGTGAAAAGATTACAAGATTCCTTATGTTTTGCTTACACTCTCCCTCCCTCCCTATTCTTCTGTCTTTTTGCTTGACTCCTTGCGTTACAGAAAGAGGAGAGGAGAGGAGAGAAGTGAGAGAGAGAGGGGATTGGATGGCTGTAGGTAGGCTGGCAGGGAAGAAAAAGCCCGAGTGTACAAATGGATGGCAGTATGTCAGTTAGAAAGAGATCTCCCTCGTTCAAAGCTTGGTGTGGAAGCGAAGCACCTTCCCTCCCCACCCCACCCTTATAAACAAAGCCATCATAATTTACCCTTAGAAAGTACTATGGCAACAATGCTGCTACACCAACAAATTAAGAGTTAAAAAACATACTCTACAAAGTGTAAACATAAAATCAACAGTCCCAAGTCTCGAACAAATATAGTGCATATGCAAACATCTTAAAGCAGATGAGATTTTTTTTTTCAGAGGAAAGGCAAATGAGAAGTGGAGGAACGATTTGCATCTAACCACAGGATGATCTAACATCTGTGTGAAATCTTCTTAAATGGAACATAACAGAAGCACCAACCCTTGCTGCTTGGTCAAAATTTCCTTTTTCAAACTTGCAGCTGTCCCCAGTGTACCCAATTGCGGAATCAATAAAATAACAATGGAGAAGAATAGACATAAGTAACAGTAGGGCACCTCCTTTTTCAGCACTAACCAACAGACGAACTGGGGCCCACAGGACATTGAGGGTATGCAAGGCTGGGCAGGTGAGAACTGTATGCTGTTTTACTCCCTACTTTATTTTCTCCTTTCTACAGCTAATCTTTGTGTACTAAAGTGAAGCAAGCAGTAAACTACTCTGGTGCACTAGCCGGTTGTTACTTTCGATTACATGTTAGCTTACGGTATGGTTTTGGAAATACTCCATTGTTCCTAAATAAATATCATTATAGGTTCTTACAACTCTATCAAACCACATCTCCGAAAATTTGTATTTTATTTATTTATTTTGTTTTTGTGTAACGTGTCTTACTCTATTTCATGATAGTAAATAATATTAAAAATATGTAAAGGTAAAGGGTATAAAAAATAGTAAAAATCATTTTTAAACTATAGAATAATATGTATTTAGTAATAAAATTTGAAAGCTAAACGGACGGCGTACCAGAAAACAGATAGAAGGGCAGTTGAAGTGGTTAAAAACCATGCCACAGAGGAAGAACGAATCAGTTCACCTCAGTGGTGGCAGGTAACAAACACCACTTAGCAGCAGCTCTCTCTCCCCCTTCTTGCCCTTTTGCTTCCTCCTGCCCTTAAAATCTTTCACCAATCCCTCACCCTGCGGTCAAATTGTGGTCCATATTTAGGGGCAAAGAAACTGAGCTTTCCAAATGGACACCAACTCCAGGTATTGCTGCAAAGAAAAAGGAAAAGAAAGGTCATTGAGATGCTCTTGCGCTCTTGAATTAATTCAACGCATTTGTCTCCATTTGCAGGTGAATTGGTGGCCTCTTGGATGGTTCATGTGATTTCGCCGTCAGGTAATTTCCAAACAGGTATTGTTTTGAACATTTTAGCATGTGTTCCTTTCAAGATCTTTACACCACCCCATGTCCCCATTACATGGTGTAGTAGTCAAAGGTTGTTGCTTTCCTTCCTTCTGCTCTTGGAAAGCTTCAATACTGCCCTAGTTATTTCTTACAGATCCTAGTCTAGCTACCTATGCATTCAAATAGCCTCAGCAGTTCAGTTTGAACTTCTTCTAGCTTGCACCCTTGCTTCCTTTTATGAGCTCAGATGATGGGGGTCTTTTCTCTTAAGCTTCACATCTGTGTTTTCCTAGATAATGAATACTTTGTAGGGTGATCAAATCCTTAATGATCTTTTTGTGTGCTCCTAGGGATGCTAGTGTTGTGATTTGGTCATCGTCTTTTAGTTTAAATGTGGGCATGATAAGGTGATCTTTTGAGCTTCTTGGAGGTAGCTGCCTAGCTACATCCAAAAGGAGCCCCACTTCTTGATTAGCTCGTAACTTGTTTGGAAGTTTTTCATCGACTAAAACGTCGCTCTTTTCTTTAAAGTTCCATACGGTAATGTGCTTCAAGCCTGGTTCTTGAAGATTTGGTAGGCTTTTGCTGTTTCCAATTAGCTTTGGTGTTTTGAGTCTTTTAGGAAGAGCAGGCTCCCTCCCATCCTCATCACTTTGCGCTCCAAAAGACTTAGTGAGTGCTGTTTGCTTAATGATGTGTCATTTCGCCTGTCTTACCCTCCCTTTATGCTCTGGGTTTAAAGTTTCACTTTCAGGACTGTGTGCTTCTTTAATCCATGGCAGATTTGATTTGTTCCTTAAGACTCTGAAGCATATCTCCAGCTGTAATACAGTTATAGCAGGCCTTTGCCTGGATGGTGGATCCTTCTTTTGGCTTTCTTTTATCTGTAGATATGGATAGTGTGGTGGTTCTTGAAGGAACTGGTTGCTTTTCATCTCTGTGTAAGGAGTTACCAGTTGAGTTGTTCATGTGAAAGAACGGGCTTGCAGACTTGATTAAATTTTTACTCTTTTTTCAAGGTGGTCTTTCTCTTTCTGTGTTCTTTTGAGGCAATGTAGTGGTAGTTCTCATATTTCTTTGCCTCCTTTTCTTTTGTCCTGAATAGGGAAGTAAGGAAGATTGGTGCTTCTAGACAATTGGAGATGTATTCAGGCCAGCAATCTGATCAAGGTCCTGCGGCAAATAGTGGCAAAGAATTCTTGGAGATCGATTGGAATTCTGTCACAATGCATCAAAAGATGGGGTATAGCAGTGGGTCATATGGATTTCAAGCCTACGGCATGGAGTTAGAAGAAAGGCCAGGAATGTATAGATCTTCTACTGGTTAGTGTTTCTTATCATGCAGTTGGCGAGATATTTATGAAGGTTATGATTCTGTAGTAGAGGTAATAGCTATAATTCTCGCAGGTACATTCTGTCAAAACATCCAAATGAGTGATGAGCATAGTGGTTGTGTGAAGAAAAGTAAAGGAATAGACTGCATTGCCTTGCTAAACCCATCTTCAAGTAGCAGGATGCAAGTAAGCTTTCTTTGTGGCCTTTCTTCTTGTCCTAATCTAGATGTGTAGGATTATGTGGATGGTTTCTTATGGTAATCACTAGCTGTATCGTGTCGTTGGTATAGAATGTTGGTGATCAACAAAAGAGGTTTCATCTCAGCCAGAAAGGAATTCGGTGGAGGAAACAAAAATATTTCGTCCAAAATGGAAAGCAAGGAAGATTCTTCTGATGGCGATGGTGCTAAAGAAGATTATGTTCATGTCCGGGCAAAGCGAGGCCAAGCCACTAATAGCCACAGCCTTGCAGAAAGAGTAAACTTCTGATTAGTACTATCGAGCTCCCAGTTCAGTTTGCTTTATGCTCTTCTTTTACTCATGCTTGAAGTTGATGGAACTCTTTGCAGCTGAGGAGGAAAAAGATAAGCGAGAGAATGAAGCTTCTTCAAGATCTTGTTCCAGGATGTAACAAGGTAACTTTGTTCTTTTTGGTGTAAGAAACTTCTCTTAGACCATCTTGTAATCCGCACCTTAGCATGTTCCTTCTCACAGATTACTGGCAAGGCAGTCATGCTTGATGAGATAATCAATTATGTACAGTCATTACAACGACAAGTTGAGGTACTTTTAGTGCAGATGCAGTTGAATTGCTTCAGTATGTATGGTATTTGTTGGAATATCATCCTGTGCTCTAATACAATTTGGAACTTGCAGTTCTTGTCAATGAAACTTGCAACTGTCAACCCTGAGCTTGGCTTTGATATTGAGCAGATTCTATCAAAACAAGTAAATGCACTGCAGACTATTCTCAATCTTTCCAAAGATGTTTTAAGCCCGCTTGTCCAACGTAAATTCTTGTGTGTAGATGATGCTTTCACAAGATAGGCATCTTGCTTTCTATGGAGCTGACCCAGCATCAAGCACCCTTGCTACTCATTTTAACCAAGGAATCGTGCAGCCAGACATGATGTTCAATGTTTCCAATCCTGTGGATGTTTTGCAGGGAACATTCCATGACGCCTCCACAATGAACCAGGTAACTTCAGTCCATTTTCACGACATGGCAATCACATATAGCATCTGAAGCCATGGCAATGGACTTATGTGAACCTTGAATGTAGATACCTGAAATGTGGGAAGGGCTTCAGAACATTCCTCGTATGAATCTCAACCCTAGCGTGGCAGCGGATAGCAGCACCAACAAGGCTGGTATGTATGATACTCTCTTTTTCAGAAACTATATAAGGTCATGGTGATCCATCAAACTTACAGAAATGCTCCTTTCTGTACTCTGCAGGATCCATGAAGATTGAACAGTGAGTAGCTGGTATAGCTCTGGAGTTGTTCTGTGAATCGTAAAGCGCTTGCAGAATCAAATTTTGTATAGCTGGAGGCCTAACCATTTGTTGCCGGTTTCCTTCATTTGCTCCCCATAGTGTGTGGTTTATGGTATGGCATCTGAAGATCGTGTACAGTTGGAGCTCAAGAATTGATTCCACCGTAAATTTCTATCGTGCTTCAGCTTGTGGAAAGTGGGAAGCCTATATTATTCATGGGCCTAAGCGTACTAAATTAGTAGAATGGCACATTAGCATTGCTGCTACAAAAAAAAAGGCAAAAAGTTTGAAGGAAATGGCTTTGTTAAAAGTTTCATTGTTTGCAACAAGAAGTTTCAGCATGCGGTGCAAGGAGAACCCTTTTGATTATTCAAGAAGAAACCATGTAAACATGCGAATCATCCTCGAATGTGTATGTACATTTTAGGATTCCTCGGCTTTCACCAAACTGTGTCCCAAGTGAAAGCTGAGGAACTAAAAATGTTACTAATCTGAGGGCTGGTTTTCGCATGATCGATAGTAACAGACTTTACATGTAGAATGCAATACTGAAGAAGAATTGAGGGTACTACCTTATGCGTGTTTGTGAAGTGCCATTCATCGAGGCCCTCGTGCCGACGCGGTAATGTTCTGCCACTGGCAACCGGCCGTGATTTACCAGCGATCTCACTTTTATTTGAAAGAGATTTATATGCAACTTTGTGGAGTCTGACGTGTGGGTCGCAAGGCTAAGAAAGTTTGGCAAGCTAAACTGTAGCAATAAACTAAACACTCATTTAAAAATTTATAGCACATCTAAGCTTAGGCATATTAAATTTAGCTTTGCAAAGTTCTATAGTTTTTAAAATATACATATATAAAATAGAGTTCTCAGTAGAGTTAACCGCATGTGTATTGCCTAAGAAATTGTGGACGAAGACGCAAATCCTCTGGCTTTGAAGACAATTTCTTAGGCTTTTAGCTTTTAACCGCACGTCACCTAATCATCGCGTAAGGTAGCAAGAATGCCAGATTCATTTTCCTCTACTAACAAAAATATCACGTTTGGCACAAGCCACTAAAAATGCTGGATTCGCTTTCTTTTTGGGTTTTGGTTTTGGTATATTTCCAGTTCTGGTCAAGGGAATTTTTTGTACGATGAAAACATGAAATTTCCCTTTTCATCTGTAACACATCGAAATTTGGAAGCCCTGCGTTTTTGTCTCCCGAATGGATCAAGGCGAAGTGCATGATACTATGTTAGAGAGAGAGAGGAGGAAGAAGAATTCTGCGCTCCTTTGCCGTATAATGTCACACAGCGCCCCTATCTCTCGAGAATGCTACAAAGTTACATGACACAAAACAAGAAACCTACAAAATTTAGTATAAATTGATAGTAAATTCATTGCAGAAATTAGATTTCCTCCTTCCTCCTCTTCCTTCGATCTGGTTCTCCATCTCTTTCCTTCCTCCCTCGTCTTTGTGATTTGCCCTGGAAGCAAACATGAAAAATCAGAATAACAGGAAGACAGCATAGGAGCATTATTGACAATTGAAGTAAAAGAACAAATCAGCATAGGGCGCACAATCATGGATTATGCTTTATATTTCTCTAATCAATGATAGCTTGCCTACAATGACGATGCTACATTTATCCAAACTACAGAAAATCTGGTAACCATGGCATCTATATCTCACGATCACAACAAATGCAACAACTGAAAAATCTGAGAACAGTTCGGGAAAGCAGGATATGTGTTAATTCTATTGGTGAAATTTATAGTGTGATGACTAATTTGACAGCAATTTAATATATGTGTGATGATTTATGTGACAAACAATATTTGTTATGAAACAAGGTACTGCGAAGGTTTGTTTTATTTGTAACAGAAATCTGTGAGCGGATCTGATGAGCGCCTGCTGGTCGAGGAGAATCAGCAGTGGCGCGTAACTGAGCAGCACATGTGAAGGTCCAGCGAGTCTGAAGCGCAGACCGCGAGGTTTGAGAGGTGCGGTGCACGCATAAGATCGCAGTCAGGAGGCGCTGACATCTGAAGGACGCAGTGCTGTGAGTCGAGACACGTGAGGTCTCTGTGATGTAGCGGCGATGGGCGTCTTGAGCGAAGTAAGTTATGCGAGTGCGGCAGATAGGCCGTACGCATGCATACGTGAGTTTTGGGCTATGTGCATATATTGGGCCATGTGTTATTGGACTTGGTGTATTTGCATATATAAATATCTATCCTATTAAAGCCGGAAGAAAGCCAGGCCATTCAGCCCATCCACGTGGCGCCTCGCCGTTTTGCGAAAAAGTCTCTCCGTTTCTTCGAAATTACGGATAGGTCCCTGTGTAATTTCCTGTGAGACAAAAATATTTTTCCCCTTCGCGTTTAGGTCCTTGGCGGGGTATTTTACGAAAAAATCTCCCGTTAGTTTCAAATCGCGAACAAGCCCTTTTCTAATTTTTCAGGATAGCGAACAGGTCCAAAAAAATAACGAATAGGTCCCTGCTTCTTACGTTCGGGTCCTTTCTCCGTTTTTCCCGGGAAAAATGTTTTCGGCACCGAAAAAACCCGGAAAAATTTTTTTCGCCGCCCAAAAAAACGGAAAAAATGTTTTCGTCGCAAAAAAAAACACAGATTTGTCATCTCTGATAATTTTTCGTTCTTTTTCCTCTGGACTATTTTTCACCGGTGGGTGGTTTTGCGAAAAAAAATACGTCCACCTTTCTCCGTTTTTCCTGGGAAAAATGTTTTCGTCGCCCAAAAAACCCGGAAAAAATGTTTTCGCCACCCAAAAAAAACGGAAAAAATGTTTTCGTCGCAAAAAAACACATATTTGTCATCTCTAATAATTTTTCGCCCTTTTTCCTCTAGACTATTTTTCACCAGTGGGTGGTTTTGCGAAAATAAAAAAATACGTCCAAGCCCTTCGATCGGTGGTTTTATAAAAATGACCCTATCGTTTCGTATATTCACGTACGAACGCGTAGAGTGTTAGGCTCGATAAAAGAATGTTGCCATCTCTAATAATAATTTTTCGTCCTTTTTTCTCTAGACTATTTTTCACCGGTGGGTGGTTTTGCGAACATGTGTTTTACTCGGTGAACGCGTAGAGCGTTAGGCCCGACATAAGAAGGTTGTCATCTCTAATAAATTTCCCCCCTTTTTCCTCTAGACTATTTTTTACCGGTGGGTAGTTTTGCGAAAACAAAAAAATACATTCAGGCCCTTCTAGCGGTGATTTTACAAAAAAAAACCCTATAGTTTCGTATATTCGCGTCCGGGTCCTTCAGCTTTATTTTTTTGAGGGGGCTGTATTACACATGACCGGCGCAGCGTAGCGCGCATATCTGCCTAGTATAATTTAGGGTTGAAGAAGTATAAAAGAGAGAGAGAGGAGAACCCCTGGCTCATTGTGACAAAAAAATAATAAAAAAAGGCCGGAGGAGAGGGACTCGTGAGGCTGTCTCCAACCGTCTCCCTTCCCGTCCGTTCCTTCCGCATGGGAAGCGAGGCGGCGAAGGATTCGGCGGCTCAACGGCGCCCGTCCGGAAGAGATCGCCGGGAATAGAGAGAGAACCCCGTGGCGGCCGCTGTGGATTCCTTCGTCGTCGCGCATCTCGGAGAACAACGAACTCCCTCTCCGCGTCGGGAGGAAGCGGCGAGTGCCCTGCCGGACTTCGACATTTCGGCGACAGCGCAGATCCGTGCGCATGCCGGGCGAGGCAGACGAGTTCGATCTGCCTTTGCTGAGGTATTCCTTGGACCACCCTAGATCTGGGATCGATTTGGATTCGCGAAGTGGTGCAGATGGGGAAGAAGGGATTTGGGGGATTTGGTTGGAATCGAAACTAGGGCTTTGCCATTTCGGAGATTCGGGCATATACATTATAGTCTCGGTTGCTATTGAAGCTAGAACATTCCGCTCGATACAAGTTCCCTTCATCCTGCGGGTAGTGATCCTTGTTCATTGTGGTTCGTCGAACCAGTTCTTGTCATTCGATGAAAGAACAGGAAGTAGTCACTTGAATTTTATCGGGCATGTTAAAATATTTTACGGGCATGTCAAGATATTTACTCTTCCAGTTCTCTAAGAAATTTCAGGCATGTTAAGAAATTTACATCACTTGAAGTCACTTGAATTGTAGTGACTTGAAATTTCAGTTCTGTAAGAAGAGTAAATTCAGTTCTCTAAGAAATTTCAGAAAATTGAAGTAGTCACTTGAATTTTATCGGGCATGTCAAGATATTCACTCTTCTTAGAGAACTGAAATGTGCAGATATCGGGCATGTTAAGAAATTTCAGTCACTTGAAGTAGTCACTTGAATTTTATCAGGCATGTTAAGTACACATGCACAACCAGTAAGTTTTGCCTCTCTCTTTATGCAACAGAGCATTATCTTCCATGTGTAGTCTCTATTGTTCCTACTGGTGCACAAATGTGCTGGCAGCCCAAATGTAATAATATGAAATACAACAAATTTGTTCATAATTGAACATGCCTACAAAACAATACCTGTTGTTTTGTTTCCCTTTCTCTTTAACCCAGTCGTGATCCTTTTTGCAGACTCTTATCAACTTAGAAAATAGAACAATGTGTTTCACTTAAACTGCATGCTTGCTCAAACACATATAGAATCTGATGTATGATCAATTGCCATGAAGAAATGCCATCGAAATTTCTTAGAGAACTGGAATGCCAAGCCAGCAGATGTAACATAAAAAAATGGGTTACAACTTAATGAAAGCCTGATGTCACATTCTACTAGCAGTAATGAGCACATAATTTCATTAGTTGTAGACCATCTAGCATCAGTTCTTGTGGTTTTTTAGATGGAGGCACGCAGCTCATAAAGTCATCTCGAAGCTGCGAGAGATGATAGAGGATAAGGCCGAGGATCGAAGAAGGTTGTGTCGGATAACTTCAGCCACAGGAATGCCAATTCTTTGGAACATAATGAACCAGGCGCTTCTAGAGGTTGACGCGATAGCGAGAGCTTGATTTACATGTCGTTGGACACGCGGTAAGATCTGAGGATGTCGGGTGTGATGAGGGCGTTCAGGGACGATGAGGTCGATGACCATGATTTCCATGACCTGTTAATTCAGTTGTGGACAGGTAGAGTACGGTGAAGGTACCGACACCGAGGGTAGCGACACTGGGGTAGCGGCGCTCTTTCGAGTCTGATCGGTCATGGCATCTTCGTATGTTTAATTATAGTGCGGGCGATGCTTATGTGGTTCGTACTTCTATGTTTAATTACGGGGTTAAGAACTTTTAAAACCTCAGATATTTGGAGTGTTGTGTTCTATATTTTGAAGTGTTGGTTTAGTTTGTAGTGCACCAACACTACCAATGGAAGTTTTATGGAAGGCTTGTCTTGTTTAATTATGGAAGGTGGTATTGTTGCTCCGTAATATAATTATGGAAGTTTTATCGAAGGCTTGTCTTGTTTAATTATGGAAGGCTTGTCTTGTATCTCTCCACATTGTGTATTGTATTACGGTTTCTTGTTGCTCCCAACTCTTCATGTGTTCAGGAGTGCACCGAGGGCAATCTCAAGGTTTAGATCATGCGATAGTATATGTATTCAACATATAAGTTTGCATATTGACTCTCTTATGTCTTCACTTGAGAACTACCTCTTGCACGGATATTTTACATCTTGACTCTTGTTGGTCTATTTGAGGACTGGTTGGTTGCTCTAAATAGAAAATAGCAGCTGATTTTTGGCGTACAAATTGCTCCTCTGTGACACGCTTCTTTGTTTTGATGGACTTGGGAGGCCAAAGTTAAAATAATGCAGTCAAGGGAGAGAAGCGCATATGTTTGTTGTTATTTGATAAGTGTGTAAGAGTTATCATTTTATGAATAAAATGATAACTGGATTCAATATTTCTGTTAGGTGATGGCCAATTATTTAGAAATTTTGTGAGTATGCTAATTTTTTCAGGATAAAATAAAATGATCGTCTAAATGTATGATATATTTAAATCATGGCCAAAGGTTGCATTTGTTTTACGTCTTCGTGCAAGATAACTCGCTGGTACTTGCATTACCAATAGTCCAATATTTTCACCAGTAGTTGGTAAGTAAACTTGAGCTGCGATAACAAGGTCTCCTGGTGTGTCGCATTCCATATTGATGCCATCGGTCTTGACAATCTTGGATTCCATTTCTAGTCGAATTGCTAGGCATGATGTTGAATTTCTAGTTGAAATGCTGAAAAATTTAGGCAATAAGCGCACAATCGGTGAATCTTGATTCCATTTCTAGTTGAAATGCTGAAAAATTTATCCATTCAAGTGCATTGAGCTGTAGGCACTCAAGGGCGAGAGAGTGCATGTTTTGCATTGTATATGTACAGCCTATTGGCCCACTAGCATGTTGGCTTCTTAACTCGAATATAGTTATGTGATCTCATCTTGTAACACTGGAATGTTTTCTTCTTGCCGGAATGTCGGTGTGATGTGCTTTATTTACTACTGAAAGCTTCTCATGTGATGAGGGCATTAAGCTTCACATCCATCGATAACCTTTATGATCTTGACAATTCTGCATCTGCTGGTTCAATTAGATGATTGAGTATTTTCAAGTTGTTCAATTCGTTGGTCGAGTATTTTCAAATTTAAGGTGCTTATTTCAATAGCTTCCAGCTGCTTGCTATTAGATCTTGTCTGTTCCCGATTGCACCTGACCACAAAATGTTACTAGAGCTGTAAATGTATAAGTTCACTTACACATTAGTGATGCTTGTGCGTAGGTACAATGTCTTGATGCTTGTTCATAACATGCAGTTCTGAAGTCCTTGGGTTCAATGATGTTCAATAACAACTGAGCCGAACCAACATTGTTCTTAACAGTCATTAGCTGGGATATGGAATGTAGTATCTAGCACAATGAAATGGAATAGTTGGGTTCGACATACTCTGATTATCAACTTCTCCGATGCTAGCTGTAGCCATTCAAGTGGAAGTGTTGCTACGAAATACTATTTGCCCGATAGCATCTAAGCTTGTTACGGAGTATAGTTATGTGATCTCATCTTCTTACGGAATCCCAATTCGATGTGATGAGGGCATTAAGGTTGACATACATGTCATAACCAATTTCCACTTGCCTTGATTGTGACCAGGGCGCTTTTTCTTAATGTAGGCACATATCTTATTCGCACTTATGGATCCATTGAAACCTATAAATACATATTGGCTGCATCTATACAGTTCATGCTGTTTGTGTTCTGATTACGACATACAAGTTCTATCCTTACTGGTTCGATTCGTTCGTTCTATCGCCCTCCTCATACATGTCACTTCTTTGTAAAACAACTAATGGTCTTGTGATGACTTACGTATATGACATTTTTGTTTTGTAACCATACCGGGAAGAAGTTATGGATCCATTCTTCACGGACTACATGCGGGATGAGTCCGATCATATAATAAGTTGGGCCGCCATCAATTCTGGTGAACAACAATGATGGTGGCGGTGTCCCCCTCGGGCGGTGATAGTACAAAGCATGTACCTACCATGGATGGCCCATGAGCTAGGGCGTCCGTAAGCAAGAAGGGTAAGCATCCTATTTCAAGACCGACAGACGAAATGGATGGCAGCGAGGATGAGGTCCTAGTCGGTAGCTTGGTTGAATGTGAGCAGGACCCCATTGTGGGCAAAGACCGATCCAGCTGAAACCCTCTTGGACTCGGATTGCGGAATATTTCAAGGCGCATAACACAAAGCCGTGCACCGAACGATCCACAAAGGCTATGGTGAACCATCGGGCGTTGATCAATGAGGCGATCGCCAAATCTTGTGGGTATCTCAATCGGATCGACGGTTTGAACAGAGTGGTACCACCGGCGTGACAGGTAAGCATGTACACACTTCACTACTTTTACACTTCGCCTTTGCAATGTACTAATGCCTTTGTTGTACATATCCTTCTCAATTTCATGGACAGATGGCCCATGCGGCGAAGATGTACCGGGGCGTTGAGGAAGGCCTTCGCTTTTGACCTTTGTTGGGTGATTCTAGCCGATCACCCAAAGTGGAAATTTCGCACATGGGCGACAAGAGGCAAAGGACAATGCGGGGACGGACCTCTGGTGATGCTCGGGGTCGAACAACATTCCCGACCAGCTCGACCTGTTGGTTCATGTGGCGAGTCCGCAAGACCCATAGGCGGGATGCGACCAAGGCGGCGAGGAAGAGGTCGATACCACCAAGTCGTCTTGATGGGTGTCTACTCTGAGCAGTTCGACAAGATCAGCCAAGCCAAACAAGAGATGGTGGACGTAAAGCGTCGACAAGTACACTTGATGGAGAATGCGGAGGACGAGAGGATTATGAACATTGATTTGAACAACTTTGTGAGTCCGGTCCGTGAGTATTATCGAGCGCCCGGAAGAGATATTGGGAAGGCTGTAGACCGACCTTGCTTGATTGATTGCCTATCTGTGTGTGTTTGGGAGCCTGGTCATTATATAGAATATGAGCCTTTCTTTTATGAGATGTTTGTGCTAAGTTATGAGACTTTGTTTTATGAGATGTTGTGCTTAGTTATGAGATCTTTTATGACATGTTGTGCTAAGTTATGAGACTTTGTTTTATGAGATGTTGTGCTAAGTTATGACATGTTTTATGAGATGTTGTGCTAAGTTATGAGATGGTGTGTTATGACATGTCTTGCTAAGTTATGAGATGTTGTGTTATGACATGTTGTGCTAATTTATGAACTTCTCTAAATGCTGTGTGATATGTCATGACACAAGGTTCATGTATGGAACTTCTCTAATTGCTGTGTGATATGTCATGACACAAGGTCAGCATAGCTGATACGCTGAATTTATTATTAAACCTTACGTGCGTACACGACACACTCACACAAGCTCGCATAGAAGGGTTCAGAACAATACATGACAAGCTCCCATAAAAGGGTGCATAACACGATCAGGAACAAGCAACGACATCACGCTTAGACGATATTACTACTGGCCGTGGCGTGCCCAGAGGTGTTCGACAAGGTCCGACTGCAACCGATGGTGCAGTTCGCGGTCTCTCCGTCTTTGAGTTGCTTCGATGCAGCGCAAGACCGACCCTACGGGTGACGTCCCTGTCACGGCCGGGGTACCCATATAGTCGAAGGACTCCTCCTGAGCTGGACCGTCCCTCTCGTCCTCGATAATCATGTTATGTAAAACGATGCAGGCAGTCATAATGTACCAAAGTGTCGTCCGATCCCAGCAACGATCGGGACCTCGTACAATGGCAAACCTGGCTTGCAGCACTCCAAAAGCTCTCTCCACATCCTTCCTCGCTGCGGCTTGCATTGTGGAGAAGTGGATCCTCTTGTTTCCCATCGGGGCAGCAATGGCCTTCACGAAGGAGGCCCACTCAGGATATATCCCGTCGGCGAGGTAGTACCCCATGTTGTACTGGTTTCCGTTGACGTAGTACGTGACCTCCGGAGTTGAAGCATCGTTATCCCTAGAAAATATATTAGAACGATGCAGCACATTAATATCGTTCAAGCTACCAGGCATCCCAAAGAAGGCGTGCCATATCCATAGGTCGTACGAAGCCACCGCCTCCAGGACTATGGAAGGCTGCCGGGTATGCCCTTTGAAGCCCCCCTGCCATGCCTTAGGGCAGTTCCTCCAAGTCCAGTGCATACAATCGATGCTACCAAGCATCCCAGGGAAACCCCTCTGCTCTCCAACTTGTAGGAGTCTAGCCGTGTCGGTGTGTTCGTGACGGAGGTCTTGCTTCCGAACACCCCCACCACCGCCCGTCTGAACTTCTTGAGCTAGGGCTTGATGCTTTCCCAATCCGCGGTACTCGTCCACACCGTCGCGAGGACACCGACGCTAGCTGCCGGATAGCGGCCGTCATCTTACGTAGGGTCGGGCCGAGCTTCTGGTGGCATCCCTTGTTTGCGTGAACCAATCGTCGTGGCCCTCGGCGGCTTCGCTATGCGTGTAAACAGGGATCGGCTCATCCTAAACCTGCGTAACACAATATCATACAAATTCAAAGGACAAAAGACATGACCTACGCATCATCCATTTTCGTGAGATGTTCGGGTTTTTAGTACCTCCGCCTGAACAATGTGTGCCCATACACAGGGGGAGTCGCGAAGTAATCAGCATAGAGCCTAGCCGCTCCTTCACGGTGACCTCTGTTCGTAACCGCATGTCCCGGAACCGACCCCCTTCGACGGATTCTGGATTCCGCCTCCTCCTCCTCCGCTGCTGCAGCCATCATAAGGAGGACCTCGTCGTCATCACTCGAGGACGAAAGGTAGTCAGGACTCAATGGATTGAAAGAACTCATGGTTACGCTCAATGAGTGAGTTCCTGATATTGGCAATGGGGTTTGAGTGAGGAACATGAAGACTAGAACCCCTCATTATATAGAATTGCTGTATGGGATGAGAGAGGATGAGGTAAAGTTAGGTACTTTTGGGAAGGGAAGGAAATGGGGGAAAGGAATCATTGCGATGATTTCTTTGGGAAGGAATGGCGGGAAGGAATCCCGAGGGCTGGGAAGGGAAACGGTTGGAGACAGTCTGAGGCTTGAAGCGGCACAAGAAAAGGGAAGACTTTCGTACGAGCGGCGACCTCGCGGCGCTACAGTCATTCGCACGCTACAGTAACCGTGATGCTACAGTGCTCGCGACGCTACAGTTACGCGTGACGCTGCAAATTGCAATCGCGCAAGGAGGGAGCTGGCAGCATTGAACATTGTTTTGTCGGTGTTACAGGAAGAAAGGGACAGAGCACTTCCTTCTGGTTTGCAGCACAACGCAAGGCAACGGGAGACAGAAAAGAGAGATTAGAAGGAAGAGAAGGGGGAAGAAAATTAGAGAAAAATATCAGAGATTATTTGAGATTTGTGCTTTCTTGTAATGAGATCCATATGCGTGTTCCTTGATGAAAATCAGTGAGTATGGACTCCGATCTATTAATTATTGTTTACATATAATTACTTTCTAGTTTGTATGTTTAATCTAGTTTTTTTTCTATAGTATTAGATCAACTAGATCAATGCCCGTGCATTGCTACGAAAAATAAAATTGGTAATGAAACATAAAGGTCAAGCAATAAAAGAAAATTATGCCACAAGATCAAACATCTATTTCTCCCGATTACAAAAGTTTTTATGGTTTCTTCTCAGATATAAATTAAAACCAAATATATTGTACGTAGCAATATATATTACCAATCTCAAAAATCAATCAATCATTTTTATCACTTTTTGCAATTTATATTACCAGTTCGTGTTCCTCTTCCTCTCGTCATGCCCGCAGCGCACGCTCCTCGGCGCCATTGACATCGTCTTTCTCGTCACCTCGCTCGTCCTCGTCATCCACCGCCTTTGTAGGAGCGACACGGGGCTTCCCGAGCACGCAGGCGCCGCTTGCTTGGCCACCGCCATTCGGACCAGCAGCTCTACGATCGCGTTTGGAGCGTCTGCCGTCCTCTTTGCGCTCGCATTCTTCCTTCTGGCGAGCACGCCATGGCGCGCTGTGGAGTCCGCCTTCCTCGCTACCCACTTCGTTGTGCACGCCAAGGCCGCGTGGTCAGTCGCCTCGGAGAAAGGGGCCACCGCCACCACCCAGCCTTTGCACCTCTGGGTCTTCTGGATCGCCACCGCCCTCGGCGCCGCGCTCTTCTCTGTTTCGGCGGTGGTCCACTGTGCCGACAATTCGCTACTCTTCCTAGATGACCCTCTCGCCTTTGCCAGCCTACTCATCTCCATGCCTCTGGCGTACCTAGCCATCACTAACTTCACCGGCCATAACGCCGTAGCCCATCAAGGTGAACCAGAAAACACCAGCACCGAGGCGCCCGTCACGCTGTGCGACGCCACGTCGTTCCTCTCTCTCGCGACGTTTAGCTGAATCAACCCGTTTATCTCCAAAGGGTATGCCAATGACTCTCTCACCACCAACAACGTCCCACCGGTGTCACTGGGCAACCGCGCTGAAGCGTCGTACGCTTTGTTTACATCCAACTGGCCGGCGCTGGGGTCACGGCATTAGGTAGGCGTTGCGTTCTTGCTGTCCGCAGTTACTACTGACCGCGGCGCTCGGCCTCCTGCGCCTCACGGCCATGTACGTCGGTCCGTCACTTATTGATCAGTTTGTCGAGTTCATTCGCTGCGGCGGCACGACATGGAAGATCTTGAATGAATTCCCTTGATTGATTCTATGAAAACTGTATAGCATATATATAGTACAAAAGGAATGATTGGCCGACTATTAATTACCAGCAATAATCAGGGATTTTGCTATAATAATCAGTCATATTTAGAGAGATATGGCTGGCTGTAAATCGGAAAAATAATAATTAACTATAATGACCTGCCACTATTGGAGATATGGCAGGGGGCTAGGAAGAACGGACCGCTGTCACCAACTGCAAATTTATATTAGTAGAGACAAAAGGAATGATTGGTCGGCTATTAATTACCAGCAATAATCAGAGATTTTGCTATAATAATCAGCCATATTTAGAGAGATATGGCTGGATGTAAATCAGGGAAAAAATAATTAGTTATAATGACCTGCTATTATTAGAGATATGGCAGGGGGGTTAGGAAGAACGGACCGTTGTCACCAACTACAAATTTATATTAGTAGAGATTATTTTAGATTGATTTGTTCAGTTTAGTCAGTATTTTGTTAATTTCTAGAATTAATAAAAACATAAAAAAATTCACCTCTCTCTTGATACGTCTTGATCCTACAATATGCATATAGGATCAGGAACCGTAATGAATGTTTGATTATATGACCTTGCAAGTTGCAATCATCTTTCAATCTAAACTTTTCTGAGTTGTTGAATGAATAAATGTACCTCAGCAGAGAAAGTCTTAAGGGGATCACTACTTTTTATGGATCCTCCCTTGAATCCCACTCTTTTCCTTCTTCAAGGCTTATCAATACCCATAGCAGCCCTTGAAAGCAGGGTTTCAAAAACTAACTAAAACCACTCAAAAACTACGGTTTTTGACTTTATCGGTGCGATTCGAGATCCAAAACCGCTTAGTAAACCGGTCTAATTAAAAAAATAAAAAAAATCAAAAAAATTGAAAAAAAATTATGTGTTGAAGACTGCTCGAAAACCATTTTTAAGGAACATTCAATTAGTTGGTTGGTTCTTGGTAAAAACGAGCTTTTTTTTTGCAAAAACCGTGATTTTTCACCAAAAACAACGGTTTTTTATTTTTTTTTAAATTTTTTTTCAAAATTTTTTATTTCTTAACCCTTCAATTTCTGACGGTTTTCGAGTGGTTTTTGCGGATTTCGAATTTTGGGTGGTTTTTTCAAAAACGGCTTTTAAAACCCTGCTTGAAAGTTTGACTACATTGCTGGCTTTTTTTGTTGTCGGATCAATTAGGTGCTCGGGGAAATCACGCAGGTGTATAGGAATTTCTTTGTTCCTTAGAGCATCTCCAAGAGGAGCCCTAAATAGGTTGCTAATTGTAATTATAGGGCTTTGATGGAAAAAAAGCACTCCAACAGAGATTGTATTTTGAGAAAAATTATCAAAATAGGTTTAGGACTCGAGCCTGTTGCTATATTTAGCAACTCTCCTCTCGAGCCCCATCGATGGAGCTCTTCAATGAGTATTTATGCAGTGCCGGTGCCCCCTCAATATCCGGGACCTCAACTACCCTTCCATCACTGTATGCGACTGGTCGGCCCGACAGCGACAGTGCGGCGCAGAGTCAAGAATGTCGAATTTCACGGAGCACGTACACGGCCGCCATCGTCTGGGAACCCGAGGGCGTGCAGGTGACGGTGACCCCTGGGACGCTGGCACGTTCGGCGCCATTGTTTGGTCCGACGGGAACCATCAAGTGAGGAGTCCTCTCGTCGTGAAGACGCAGGGATGAATGAAGGATTGGAGATTTAGGGTCTAATTGCTGGAGTCAATAGCTATCTTGGGTCCTAATTTTTTTAGTTTAGGCCCTATTTTGAGGCATATGACTCTATTTTAAGGCTTGACTATTGGAGATGCTCTTAGTGACTTATCATGTTTCAGCAAATCTGAAAAGGGAAAAGAAGATTTAAGTTTATTTTATTTAGACAAGTTAAATAATAACACAACTCTTCTGAACAAGACAGATAAATCTAACCGAGGTCTCTTGGATTCTCTTCAAAATGAGCCTTCGACATATGGAGGACAAGAGAAAATGGAATCACTAGTAGAAGAGAAGTACTGGTCTAGTGAATGGAAATATTAAGGAAAGTGGAATTTTACATCTTGATGTCTTTTGTATCAACAAATAAAGAGCTCTTTTATGGTACACAATATTGAATATTAGCCATCCATTCTATTTGATCTAACGGATCAGATTAGTTAGAATTTAGTTATACTTTCTATGGTAGTATTGCTAGTAGAAATCGTCTAAAGGGTAGTAGTGCAATTATCTCCGAATGCCGATCAGCTCATCGCAGCACTGCGCCACCATGTGCAGCGCATCATGTCGCTTCGCGTCGCACACACCCAGGCGCCACTGCCCGCACCTTAATTTCAGCCAAAAATCCAAAATTTCAACGAATTTCAACTGAAAAAAAATTGTTCAAACGATGTTAAAAGATTTTAAATTTTTTTGAGGTTTCTAACATATAAGTGATGTTCTGATAGCATCTAGGCCCTCTAATTCTTTAGTTCTGATAATAATATGGTTTTGGTGATGATGACTAAGTCAATAATGTTTGAAGCTATGAAAGGACTTTGATTTGTGCATCAAGAATCTACTGAAATGACAAGGTTAGGATGCTTTGTTACTAGTTTATGGCTTGGGAGTTGATTCAGGCCAAGTAGTTAGAATTATTCTTTTAGCTGTACTATAAAGGGGGATTTTGTTCAAGCTAGTATTTTGGTTCACAATGCTAAGTCAAAATTAGAACAGCTTGGAGTTAAAATTGCCAATTCATTTTGTTCTTTGAATAAAAATCTTCTATCATACAAAAATCCAAATATGCAACGGACTGAGCCTTAGTTGTTCATTCCTTATGTCCGGAGCAAACTTAGTCAAAATCCTTTTCACCGGACCAATTTCATCGTTCCCTTTGTTTAGTCCGGTGCAGTTGTAATTCACTCTGTTAAATCTTTCCTTGTTCACGGCGGACCAAATACTCACTCTCATATACTTTAGTCCTTAGTGAAAATTCCTTGTAGAAAACTTGCAATCGAGCCTTTTCCATCTACGACGGACCAAATTATTTAGTCCGACGCGCGCTCAAAAGTCCCTGTTTTACGCTGGACCAAATCTTGCTTTCTATTCTTTAAGTCTGTGATAGATATATTCCTTACTGAAATCAAGCCGAGAGTTTTTCATTCACGCCGGACTAAATTTCGTCTTCAAAATATTTAGTCCGGCACTAAAGGGAATCTCTCAGTTGAGCTAATTCCTTGTCAAAAAGTCCATAGTTGCTGATTCCTGTGAAACACATCTACGGTGGACCAAATATTTTGGTCCAACGCACATATTGAACTCTCATTTCTTCGCCGAACCAAAATCATCCAAAACTCCCATGTACGACGGACCAAATTTTTTGGTCCGGCGTAAATGCTCAAAATTGGTCCGTGGTACATAGGATCAGTATCGCTAAGTCTTTTTGCCTAGTCCGTTGTAAACGTGTTTTAGCCAAATTTTGACATTCTGACATGTCCAACGGTTACTGTGGTAGGTACAACGGCTATTTTTTGTCCAAATGGTTATATAAACATTTCTTGAGCCATCTACCATAGAACTTTTTGATCTCCTTGTTTTTCTAGCATCCTTTGAGCATTCACTCTCACAAGGAGACTGTGCTTCACTCTTGAACTCAAAAACTTCACTTTCTTAAGTGTTTAGCTCCAAGCTTGAGTCTAGTTGTGCTATTGCGAGTGAACCAAGAAACAGGACTTTTACAAGGTCTATTACTCTTGGGTCTTAGTGATCCTAGACGGCTTGGAGGCTGTGAAGGTGTGACTTGTCCAAAGGAGATTGTGGAAGGCCACCTTGCTGTGAGAGGTTTGGAACTCACCTCACCGGAGTGGTGAAAGAGTTGCCATAGTGGAGACCCAAAGCTACTGCGACTAGCTTGTGGGGGAGCTATACTTCAAGGAGAAGTGCTCCAACGTGGAGTAGGAGTCAGGCTCTGAACCATGGGATAAAATCTCTTGTGTCTCCTATTTACTTTCTTGCATTATCCTTGTGTCATTTCTTTTCTGATATTACGCTCATTTCTTTCTCTCGTGTTATACATTATTCTAACTGTTAAAGCTTGGTAGTTGCACCTAATCTAAATAATTAAAATTTGAAAAGTTGCCTATTCACCCCCCTCTAGGCCAACTTGTTCCTTCAAATGTTATCAGAGCAAGGTTTTACCATATAGAGCATAATCAACTTGGTAAATGGCCGAGGGAAATGGATCTGCAACTGTTAGTATTGGTAGAGTACCAGTTTTTTATGATTCTAATTATGCTTATTGGAAAATTAGAATGAGATGTTATTTAGAAGCCTTTGCCTCCTCGTGTCATGGCCGAAGGTCAAAATGTATATGGTGAACCCAGTCCTGGTGAGATCCAGAATATGCAGTATGATGCCCAAGCTTGAAATGCTATATTCTCTTATCTTAATTTAGAAGTTTTTGATAGAGTAAGTAATCTTACTTCTGTATATGACATTTGGACAACATTGCAAGAAATTCATGAAGGAACTTTTGATGTAAAAGAAGAAAAATACTATGTTGTCAGAGAAAAATTTGATCAATTCAAAATGCTTCCTCATGAAAATGCTAATGATATGTTTTCTAGGCTTAATCCTATTGTTAACGAACTTAAAGGCCTAGGAACTAAAATTTCTGATGTTGAGGTTTGCAGAAAGATGATTAGAGTGTGTCGGTGTACTCTGCATCGGGGTACCCTTTCCACCGTGAAAAGTAATAGGCCCAAGAAGTGGCCTGGCCCAATTTAAAGCCCACGCGGCCCCCAGGCAAGCAGTCTGGCGATCACGCCACCTTTCATGCGCGGCGTTCCGCATGGCATACTGGCGGGCAGCCGGCGAAACACGCCACGCTTGCTGGGTGGAGAGCCCACGTGGCCCCAGTAAGCGATCTGGCGATCACGCGCCACGGCGAGGCGGCGGCCAGCGTGGCGCCTGGCGGACACCGGCGAAACACGCCCGACCGCGGGTGGAGAGCCCTGTGACCCCGACAAACGATCTGGCGATCACGCCACGCCGGCGGCGGCAGCGTGGCGCGCTGGCGGCGGCCGGCGAGCACGCCGCCTGCCTGGGTGGAGAGCCCACGCGCCCCGACAAGCGATCTGGCGATCACGCCGCCTGCCCGGGCGGCGGCCGCATGGCGCCTGGCGGGTAGGCGGCGAAAGCACGCCTGTCCGCCGGCGAAAGCCACGTGGCGGCCTGCCGAGCGGGCGGGTGTTTGGGCCTCCCTTGTCAGGCCACGGATGCGACCAAAGGAATGAAGAGGAGGCTTCGCCTCGAAGGTTCCCTCTCCTGGAACTTCGTGTCAGGATCATTAATTGTGAAGGGTCCAACGTTCGACACGACGGCGGCTCATCCCTCTGACGTCTCTCACCAACCCGTCGTAGAAGCGTCATGTCCCGGGCGGACCGGGCGAGGCCTCTCACCGACATTAAATGATGTTCGAAAGACAAGGCCATGGAGGCGTGTTTGATAAATGAGTCATGGGTAGACGTGAAAGCTGGAATGATGGGCATAATTAATGTGTGTAGATAAGTATAGCACCACCTTCTCTCCTGCCCAGGGTGGTCCGTCTATATAAGGGCGCCCTGGTGCATGAAGAAGGGGGCCGGTCGATTGGCTAGAACAGGAAGCATAGAAAGGCAGACATTGAGAAACACCCTTGTAAAACATTTCCCCCTTTCCTCAACAAAGAACTCGCAGGACTTAGGGCTATTACCCATTCCGGGGGCCTGAACCTGGATAGATCAGTGTGTCCACCAGCTTGCAATTGCCTGGAACTCACCGCTGAGAGACATTAGGGTTTCCAGCCACGAAGATGCCCTCTATCGAACCATAATTTCCGTCTAGGGAGTAGACACTCTGTGAGCGGAATCTTGTCAGGCGAAATATGCCGACAGAGTGCTTCCTCGGGCTTATCACAGTTTGATCGCTTATCTGTCTAACAGTGGTGATCTCAAGAGGCTTACTCCAACAGAGCTGCTAGGAAAGATATCAACTCATGAGCTCACCTTGGCCGAGGAAGATGCTCCAAGGAAGAAATCTATTGCTCTCAAAGCCAAGGAAATAGCTCAAGACTCATCAGATGAGGATGATGATGAGTCAAGTGATGATGAGGATGACGATGTAAAGAAGTTAGCTTTGCTCATGAGAAGAGCTAACAAAATCATGAGAATGGTTAATTTCAAAGACAAAGGAAGGTCAAATTCTTACTACTCAAAGAAAAATCCATTTGCTAATGTTATTTGCTTTGAATGCAATGAAAAGGGTCATATAGCTACTCGGTGCCCTAACAAAAGTAAGAAGAAGAGCAAGTCCAAGGGCAAAGATGATGAGGATGAGGAGAAGGCTCATGACAAGCCCAAGAAAAAGTATTTCAAGAAGGGCTACTCCAAGAAATTCTCAAAGAAAGGAAAAGGAGAAGCTCACATAGGGGAATGGATCACTGATAAAGAAAGCCCAAGTGAAGAATCCTCCTCGGATGATGAAGATTCAAGGTCAAAAGAGCTAGCTGGACTTGCCTTGGATGAGTCAACTCCACCACCACCTTCATTTCCTTTATGCCTAATGGCAAGAACAGATGAGGAAAAGGTCAGTGATTCTCCTTCTTATGAGGAGCTAGTAGAAATAATTGAAGAACTAAATAATGCTTTGCATGCTAAAACAAATTCAACAAAAGCTCTTAAGAAGACTATTGCTAGTTTGATTAATGATCAAGAGTTGCTGAAAAACAAGTATGATATGCTTACAAATGAACATGAAAAATCTGAGCAAACTCACAATGATCTAGTTACAAATCATGCTTTACTTGTTAAAAATCATGAAAATCTGCAAAATAGATATTATGAGCTAGAAATTGAAAATGAAATGCTAGCTAACAAGTTCAAACATGCCTCTTCATCTGATGTATCAATTTCATGTGAGTCGCTTAAAGATGAAATTGTGACCTCTAGCTCTTCTAGTACCTATGATGAAAATTGCAAACATGCATCTTGTGTTAGGGAGCTTAAGATTGAAAATGAAGAACTAAAAAGCAAAGTGGCAAGATTTGATAAAGGTCTTGAAAAATGTTTTCTTGGCAGTGCCACTCTTGACAAAATTTTGGTTGAATAGAGATCCAACTTGGGCAAAAAAGGTTTAGGGTATAAGCAAAATGTCTTGCCTAAGAAAAATGGATTAATCAAATCTGGACAGATTTTTGTCAAGAAAGGCACACAATGCTATTATTGTCATCTTGCAAATGTTTCTCATGCTAAAACAAAAAGGGGTTGTATGGTAGATGCCCATTATATGCTATTTAAGGATTTTAAGGGTAAAATGAATGTAAAATATGTAGGTCCCTTAAATCTTGATAAGAAACTTAAAACTGTTTAGGTACCCAAGGCTATGCTCTTAAATCCTTTTAGACCTAAGATTGCTGTAACTAACATCAAAGGACCTAAAAGTATTTGGGTACCTAAAGTTAAGAAATGAACTTGCAGGTGAACTATAAAAGTGGAGGCCGGCATTGGGTAGTTGACAGTGGATGCACTCAACACATGACTGGGACTTCAAAAATGTTCACCTCGATTGAAGGAGAAAGCGACCCCAGTGACAAGATCACTTTTGGAGATAATAGCAAATGAAAGGTAAAAAGTCTTGATAAGATTGCTATATCCAGTGATCATTCTATTGAAAATGTTCTCCTCGTTGAATCTTTAAATTTCAATTTACTTTCTGTTGCTCAATTATGTGATCTTGGATTCCATTATATCTTCTCATTTGATGGGGTATCTGTATTTGATAAAAATGAAAAACTTCTTTTTAAAGGCTTCAGATTTCAAAATCTCTATTTAGTTGATTTCAAATCTAACTCCTCATGCATCTTGGGCATGTAGGTATGTCTAACCTCAAAAAGTTTTTCAAAAATGAGCTAGTGGTGGGTCTGAAGAATGTTAAATTTGAAAAGAATAAGCTATGTAGTGCTTGCCAAGCTGGCAAACAGGTAGCTAATTCTCATCCTACCAAGAGTATCATGTCCACCACTAGGCCACTAGAGCTCTTGCATATGGATGTGTTCGGCCCTACTTCATATGCAAGTATTGGTGGTAACTCATATTGCCTAGTAGTTGTAGATGACTACTCCCGTTTCACTTGGGTTTTCTTTTTGCCAAATAAAAGTGAAGTTGGAAAAATTTTCAAATCTTTTGCAAAAAGGGCCCAATGAATTTGATTGCCCCATTAAGAAAATAAGAAGTGACAATGGATTTGAGTTTGTTAACACCAACATTATTAATACTGTGATGAGTTAAGAATTAAGCATGAACTCTCAGCTACCTATACTCAGCAAAATGGTGTGGTTGAAAGAAAGAATAGAACTTTAATTGAAATGGCTAGGTCTATGTTAGATGAATATGATTCTTTTGATGCCTTTTGGGCTGAAGCTATCAATACTGCTTGTCATACTATTAATCGCCTTTATCTTCACAGACTTCTAAAGAAAACACCTTATGAACTATTGGTAGGTAGAAGACCTAACATATCTTATTTTCGTGTATTTGGGTGCAAAGTATACATCTACAAAAGGAGAACTCATTTAGGCAAATTTCAATCTAGATGTGATAAAGGCATCATGCTAGGTTATTCCTCTAAGTCTAAGGCATATAGAGTATTCAATAATTCAACTGGCTTAGTAGAGAAAACCTATGATGTTAAATTTGATTAATCTAATGGCTCACAAGGTGAGCATGAAAATTTAGATGATGTAGGTGAAGAGGGCCTGGTGCAGGCCATGAAAAAGATGAAAGTTGGTGACATAAAACCCAAGGAAGACAAAGATGAGTTGCCAACTGCCTCCTTGGAACCACGTGATGAAACACAAGAAGAAGATGATGAAGAAAAAGACCAAAATAGACCAACCTTCATTAAGAGTCATCATACAATTGCCAAAGATCACCCCACGGACCAAATCATCGATGAAATCAGTAAGGGTGTCCAAACTCGCTCTAGACAAGTTTCTTTTTGTGAATATTACTCTTTTGTCTCTTGCATTGAACCAAGGACAATGGAAGAAGCTCTAGAAGATGCTGATTGGATTATGGCCATGCAAGAAGAACTCAACAACTTTGAAAAAAACAAAGTATGGAGCTTGATGGAACGACCCAACGATCATAATGTGATTGGAACAAAGTGGGTATTCCGAAACAAGCAAGACGAAAACGGAGTTGTAGTACGAAATAAGGCAAGGCTAGTAGCTCAAGGCTTCACACAAGTAGAAGGGTTGGACTATGGGGAGACTAATGCTCTTGTAGCACGTCTTAAAGCTATTCGGTTTCTTCTTGCCTTTGCTACTCATTTTAATATCACTCTATTTCAAATGGATGTAAAAAGTGCATTTCTTAATGGAATCATTGATGAAATATTTATGTTGAACAACCTCCTGGTTTTGAAGACTTAAATTTTCCTAATTATGTTTACAAATTATCTAAGACTCTCTATGGTTTGAAACAAACCCCTAGGGCATGGTATGAGCGACTTAGAGACTTTCTATTAAATAAGAGTTTTAAAATTGGGAAGGTTGATCCAACATTATTTTTAAAAGAAATCAATGGTGCACTAATGATTTGCCAAATATATGTAGATGGTATTATCTTTGGATGTACTAATCTCTCGTTTTGCAAGGAATTTGGTGACATGATGGCCAAAGAATTTGAGATGTCAATGATAGGGGAGCTGTCATTATTCCTTGGATTCCAAATCAAGCAATTGAAGGAGGAAACCTTTATTTCACAATAAAAGTACATCAAGAACCTTCTCAAGCGCTTCAAGATGGAAGAATGCAAACCTATCAAAACTCCCGTAGCAACTAATACACATCTTGATCAAGATGTAGGAGGTAAGTCTGTTGACCAAAAGCTATATAGGTCCATGATAGGGTCATTACTTTACATGACAGCATTTAGGTTTGATATCATGTTTAGTGTGTGTATGTGTGCAAGATTCCAAGCTGCACCTAAGGAAATTCACCTTAGTGCTGTAAAAAGAATATTTAGATATCTTAAGTTTACCCCCTGTATTGGTCTTTGGTACCCCAAAAGTGCTTTATTTGAGCTTCTCGGCTATTCAAACTCTGACTATGCCGGTTGCAAAATTGATCGCAAATGTACCTCTAGGGGTTGTCATTTGCTTGGAAGATATTTAGTTTCTTGGTGTTCTAAAAAGCAAAATTTTGTAGCACTTTCCACTACTGAAGCCGAGTATGTGGCTGCTGGAAGTTATTATGCTCAAATTCTATTCATTAAGCAAACATTTCTGGATTATGGCATTAAGTTTGATAATGTGCCTCTGCTGTGTGACAATGAAAGTGCAGTGAAAATAGCAAACAATCCGGTCCAACATTCCAGAACTAAGCATATTGAAATTCGACATCACTTCATTCGTGATCATGTTGCTAAAGGTGACATTATACTTAGTTATGTAAGAACTGAGAACCAATTGGATGATATTTTCACTAAACCACTTGATGAGGCATGATTCTCAAAACTGAGAAATGAACTAAATATTATTGACTATTCAAATGTTGTTTGATGTTGTCACATTAAGGGGGAGCCAAGATTGCCAGCAATGCACTTCTTGATACCCACTGTGTGAATAAATAAATTCAAAAGTGCATAATTAAGAATAAAATGATTTTTCTTCTAAATTTAATGATCCTCTTAAACTAAAATTGAGAAAGTATTGCTATAAGTCTTACCTTTCTATGCTTCTTTCTTATCAGAAATATAGCAATTAAGTCAAAATCTAACCTGTTCAAAATCTAGCTGCAAAAAGAAATAATCAAAATATCCTTTTTTAGCACTTGAGTCTTTCAGCTGAGCTTTTGTTACAAATACAAATGCTCATTTGGAAATAAAACTCAAACATTACCTTTAGTACTCAAGATTCTTCTCTAGATTATGTGTTTGCCGGTGTTCTAGTTGCTTATCCTGTAAGATTTATCAGGATCCATCTGTTGTGTTTCTTTTGATTACTTCTGATGGATCTTTGAAAATCTAAAAGAACTTAGCTATATCTCTTAATTTTCAGAGACATACACATGTACTGCAGACTAAAACCAAGATTGAGTGAACTAAGAGTTACTTGTTTGCTACGGACCAATTCAAAAGCACAAATCCATGTGCAACAGACCAAAAATTTCGGTCCGACATTAAAGGAATTTTGGTCTCAATGTTGTCCAAAGCAAAACCCTTTAACCACGGACCAAAAATGATCAAGTTCTTAGCTGAATAGAATCTTCAGATATTTGGTCCGGCGCAAAAAGTAAAACTCTTTGTTCTATCTCTCAAAACCAGTCTGGCATATGTATACACATCTCTGAGACTGTTTCTTATCTAAATTCAAATGTATTTGAACTCTTTTTAAAATTTTCTAATCTCATTACAAAATTTGTTCAAAATCTTATATAGTGCTTTAGGACTTATCTAATGCTATCTTGCTCCTTGATTTCGGGACCTATAGTAACTTCTCATAATCTGTCTTACCCAATGGGTCCCACCACCCTTTTCCTAGACGCCTGTCTCCTCCAACCACCCTAAATTAAAAGGCGTCAGTTACCAAGACCGCATTTAGCCTTTCATCTTCATTAACTGCAGCTATCTTCTCTCTCTATCTGAAAATTTCCCCTTTGATGTTCTTCTCTCTTGCGCGAAACTCTTAGAACTAGAACCCATTCCGCATTGCATCGAACCATTCCCAAATTGGGTTTTGGCAATGGTGTTTCTCTGGTTCTCCTTGCGCAAGAATCATCTCCAGGCTCAGTAAGTGAACCCTAAATCCTTCTCTTTTTTTCTTTCTTGTCAAAACCCTAAACCTAGACTTAGATCTTAGCTTATTTTGTTTAGGTGTGATCAGTTGCGCTTTGAAAGGGTTGGATTGAGTTTGTCTGAATAGTGTCAGAGGGTCTGTGCCAGTTTATCGAAATGAGGTCAAAAAATCCTGATAAAAGAGGTCTGATAGAGAGGATTGTTGAAAAAGTAAAAGGAAAGAAACAGAAAACTTCTATCTCATCACCAGGAATCTCACTGTCTAGACAACCTCAAGGACCAGTACTAATTCAAGATACACATATTGCTGGTAGAATGAATAAGAAATAGTCACATCACATCCAAGAAAAGGAAAGGGCAAACAAGTAGCTGAATCGGATTCATCTTTAGAGGACAGTGAGTATAAGCCCGGGAGTGAGTGATCTTTAGAAAACTTTGAACTAGTTGATGAAGTTGATCTTCTAAGGGCCATTAGATTAGTTAATGAAAGGAAATGGTTTCCTGATTCCAGACCAGCTTTGGGTGAGAACTTCGTGTCATTGCTGCACTAGAACATATACAATGTATATCTAAATAAAAGGGATGGAAAAGGAAAATGAGTGTCAGCATTGTCAAACCATCAGTATGTGGACTGGGACCAAGTAAATTCCATTACTTGTTCCACAAGACTTTTTGATTGCATAAATTCAACTCCTGTACTGACTTACATCATATGAAACAAAACATGTAAATGTCAAACAAAACAATTACAGGGAGAGTTGAAGGAACATTAGAGTTCTATGCATCTCTTTTAGTGAACAAACAGAGAAGATATATCATGTTCACTATCATTGGCAAAATCAGAAAAGTTAGATCTCCTCAGCTTGAGTCAGCCATTGGTGCTTCTTGTCCACTGCTGAATAGGACAAGAGTTCATGAGAGGATGTTTCCTGGACAGAGATGGAGGCAAGTAGGTGATATGCCTGACCTGCATGTATCTGCACACATATACAGAGATATACATACAGCAGATTTTAATTCCAGCAGAGTCTTATGCCTGTCAGAAGAAGCCAAAGTACTCTTGTAGATTTTGAGGCACACCATTTTTCCCAAGTCTGGATATAAAGAAGGTGTAACTCCAACTCTTGCATGGCTTCTTCACCTTATTCTGTCTAGACAACCCATTAACTTAGTTGATTATATTCTTGGAGAGATGGAAGAAGCAATCTATAGAAAGATGAGTAATCCTTTGCCATTTGCTTAGCAAATCACTCAAGTATTATTGGCACAAGGCATCATCTCTCAAGAAGATTTGAACAGGGAATTCAAGTGCTTTCCTAAGAAGTATAATATGCACAAATCCACTGGGCAGAGTTTGAGGATTTCTACTCTTCTCCAAGGCTTACAGTCAAATCATCCTGTTGAAGAAGAAGAACAAGTTCAATCTCATCAAGAAGAAGAAGCAAATCAGCCTAGCATGGAAACAGTGCATGAGTATGGATCTACAAAAAAAATGAGCCAAGTGCAAATGATGAGTCAGATGCTGTCAAGGATTGGGCATTCCCCATGCCGACCATCGTACCTTGGTGGTTAGTCAGCTGCCGACCATGTTACCCTTGGACGGTGTCCCCAAGGAAGGTCCTCGGGTAGGCCGACCTGCGGGCCTACCCCATCCTCAGTTAAGCTCGCCCCCGAGCATGCTTGCTCGGGGGGACGCGATCGACGACCAGGTCCGAAGAGGGGACCTCGGGCATAACGAAAAAGCCGGGCGCGGTCCACGAAGGCGATGTGGCATTAATCACTCAGCGGCTTGAAGGACCGTACGACCACGATCTAAGTCCATTGCGCCCACGTTGCAGTATGGTGAAAAGCAAGGGAACAGTTTCGCCCACGTCTGGGAGCAGTAGCGGCACGTCACTCCGTAATAAATGATGTAAAGTTGTAATCGTCTATAAATACCCCGTCGCATGTAGTGTTTAGTCTCTTCTTCTCCCCCTCTCTCTGGCGCCCAACCATTGTGAGTGCTGGGGACCTTTTCTTTAGAGAACCAAGAGGAGGAACACACCTGTAAGAAGTAGAGAGAGAGGGAAGGCCCAGGACCCCCCCGGGCAAGCGCTTGTAGCTCGTCCTTGAGAATTAGTGAAGCCACTGGACGTAGGGTTGTTATCTCCCCCCGTGAGAGGTCTGAACCAGACAAAAAGATCCTCTTGTCCACTGTGTTGTACTGACCATCTAGATCCTAGTTCGGCAGGCCCTTGGACACTATACCCTCCGCGGAAAAGGGGCCCTAGGTTGATCCCTCATTCAACAAGTAAGCTCGGCGGGGGACCGGTTCCCGAATCGTCGACAGCTGGCGCCGTCCGTGGGGATCGACTGAGTCCTTTCGCGGAGAATCCCTGAGGATGCCGAATTCTCAAGATGGTCAAGACCTCTGCGTCTTCGACAACGTGGAGGACGACGACATGTACTACGCCAGCGAAGGCGTGGCTGGTGTGGCTGATCCAGAAGGCCACACCAAATCTGGAAGTCTTTCCCCGACAGCTACAGCGCGAGAGCATTTCCTCGGCTCGCGGCATGATACCCTCACTGGTGAGGAGGAGCCTGGCGATCTCCGCGACGGTCTGGGTGTCCCTAACCGTCCCGAGTGCAACCGTGGGACTGCGTCGCGTGGAGATTCTATGATGTCGCCCTCGCGGTCCCAGTACTCCCGCAGCGTCAATATGGCGGGAAGAGAAGAAATTCACGAGGTCGAGTCCCCGGAGACCGCTCGTCATCATCAGCACGATGCGGTCGAGGTTCGTCCAGAGTTGTCCCTGGACAAGACCCTGGCGATCATCCGCCGCCAGGATCGCGGAAAGGCGGACGCCAGGACTGGGGACCTGGCTCGCAAAGATCCCAGCTAGCATCGCTCCCCGGAGCACGTGCGCGATCATCGGCCAAGGTCGCCCCAGCCGCTCCCCAGAGCGCTGAGCGGCTGCGAGCCATGGCGACAGTCGTGCACAGCTTCCGAAATTTCTCTGGTCAGGCGGACCTGGCAGCCATGGGGGCGGTCGTGGTTGAAAATTTAGAAAAGCTCACCGCCGACATGGGGTTTCCAGGGTCCCCTGGCGGAGAGAGGCCTCGGAGTGTTTCCCGGGACCATAAACGCCATTCCCCTATTCGCTCCCGTTGCAGCGTCTCCCGAAGTCCTGCTCGGGAGGGCCGCGGGATGCAAGATTGGTGTCGTGAGGACGTTCGAAGTGGTTCCCAGACGGCCTCGCGGGTTCGAAGGCACACTCCGTCCGCTTACGGGCTCACCGAGTGTTTGTAACAACCCAATTTTCATCAATCCGGTAAGCGAGGCTTGTCATGCTAACATTTTCCGTAATGTCATTACATCCTCATTTAATTATAATCATACAAGTGTTAGGACCTTCATCTTGTATAAAGAGGGAGCAACAAAATCCTGAAAATCATTTTCCAAACTGCACACATGATGTATTACCTTAGTTGATGACATGTGGGCCATGTTCATAAGAGAGGAGTGTAGGTTGCACATATCTACTATAACACTTCTTACTTTACCTACCTCTACTCACTTACCTAACCAATCAATGACACATGGGACCTACCTTGCATAAGGATTGGTAGGCTGCACATCCACTCCATGACTTTTCTCACTTCAATCCTTCATACCCACCCTTTTCACTCACCCTATGGCATGTGGGACCTAGCCCCACATGTAAGCATGAATGGGCAGCCATATATAAGGTTCCAAACCTTGGTTTCTCCTCCCCCACCTGCCCATTTGCTCATCCAAACCTGAAAAATAGCAAGCACTCTTCTCTAACACCTTGCCATTCTCCCCCACAAATCCCTTCCAATCTTGAGTTTGAGCTTGCGCATGTTATACCACATTGAAGCCAAGATCAAGAGCTTCAAATCCATCCAAATGGATTCTTGAGGCACCAAGTTTTGGGTGAGTGGCAACCAATTTCCTTTTCCTTCCATGTTCTGAAATTTTGGCTATTGTAACTCATTTCTTTCTTCTCCATGGAATCCATCATCACACTTTGAATCGGGTCGCGCATGTCGCATGGAAGCTTGAGGAGGTGTAAGATCGAGGATGCGCCTAGAGGGGGTGAATAGGCGTTTTGCAAAATTAATCGCTCTCTAAAATAACTCGCTCTAATCAACCCCTATGTCAAAACCTAATCAAAGATAATCCGGAAGTGATAAACTAGGTTTTGACAATTAAGGCCTAAATCAACTAGGCTCACTAGTGCACTAACTAAATTTGGTCTCTACACATTAATTGCTAGATTGACCAAGCAAGTTAAACTAAGCAATTTTATCTCAATTAAGTAATCAATGATATAGCAATAATGTAAATGCTTGAATGTAAATGAGGCAAGAGACACGATACTTTTTACCGTGGTGTTCGGAGACTTGCCGGTCTCCCCTAATCCACGTTGAGGCTAGCCCAAACGAATTGGACCGGCTCCACGAATTGAGCACCCGCCTCAAATCCACTAGTGGTTGCTCTTCCCCGCTCTGGGTAGGCGAGCACCGACCTTCACACCTTGCCGGGGCTTCTCACAACCTTCGTCGAGAAGCTCACCGCGCACGACGCCTCCACGCCGTCTAGGTGTCGGCAAACACCAAGAGTAACAAGCCAAACCTTCCCGCTTGAACTTCACCTAGTGCAACACATGCACTCCGGTGATCACCAAATGCAACACATGCACAAGGCTCCCCTCAAATGCAACACATGCACAAGAGGCACTCAATCCACTTCCTAATTGTAACACATGCAATTAGGGCTCACTCTTAGCTCAAAAATCAAATATGAGTATGCAATACATGCACAACCTCACCCATATGCTCAATGGAACCAACAACAACCAAATGCCAGCCCCCAAGGCTCCTTATATAGCCTCCACAAGAAAAACTAGCCGTTGGGGGGGAAAAATGGGCAAAAGTACCCGTGGAGCCCAGTCATACCGCCCCTGGGTCGGTATGACTGCTCCTCACAAGCCAACGGCTAGAAAACTAGCCGTTTCACCGAAAACCCGGTCATACCGCACCCACTTGCGGTCATACCGCACGTTGTGAGCGAGAAAACCCCCATTCTGGAAAAAACAACCGGGGGAGGTTGCGGTCATACCGCTGAGCGGTATGACCGCACCCCCTAGCGGTATGACCGCACTAGCGGTATTACCTCAGGTGCTAGCGGTATTACCTCTTGACCAACCACTAAAATGCTCATGACTTTTTATTCTGAACTACGATTTAGGTGATCTTTGATTCTATGCGAAGCTTATCACGAGGGCTACAATCTCCACACATTTTCAAGATTTAAGCAACCATAGATATTTTTAAATATCACCAAAACCAAACTCTATTGTAGTCATTCAAGTCTAAAATCTGATTTTTCGAAATCCCTCACATAGACTTGATGAAGGGCATGACTACAAGCTAGAGAGAGTCAATAAGATTAAATCTTTAGCCATGTGATGATCAACTCATGATCAAAACTATTTTGCAAAACACATTTGCAAATTCTAATCACATGCTTCAAATATCAAATGAACACCAATATTTTGCAAAACACATTTGCAAATAATCCAAAAAACTATAAGATCAATCCTCTAGCCATGTAAGGAACAACACATGATCCCGACACATTGCAAAACACATTTGCAAATGCCAACACATGCTTTAGGATTGAAACCCATAACCTCTAGCTTATTTGCAAACCACATTTGCAAACAACAAATCAACATTTTGCAAAAACATATTTTGCAAACACAAAGCACAAACTTTACTTATGCATGAGCTCTCACCTTCTACAACACATGCAAAACTTAGCTCCATGCAAAAACCAAATCGATTAAGATTCAATAAGAAGCAAGCATGAGCTCCCTTGTTTGCAACACATGCAAATACTTAGCTCATACAAAAACCAAACAAAGAGAGTGAGCTAGAGTGAACCGGATTGAGTTCATCAACACATGATGAAGCTCAAGCTAAAAGACTCAACCCCTCTTAATAGTACGGCACCTAACTAACAATCCGGTCTCCCATCCAAACACCGAAACCAATAAAAGACTAGGAAAACATCCTTAGCCCTAGCTAGTTATACCTTTGCTTTTATCGATCCATTTGGAGCTTTTATGATTTCCAATCATCTTTTCTCCAAGATCGAATCTTCTTCTTCTTGTTTATCAACACATGATGAACCTTCTCTAGCCCTTCTCTTCATTTCGGGATCTTCTCTTGAAGCTCATCAACACATAATGACTTCTTGTTCCCGATTCTTTATCGTCTTGGACTCAACCTACTTCACAACTCATGGAAGATTGTTAATCCAACAAACACGGTTGCCTCAATCATCACTTGCACTCCATTAACATATAATGGATGCCTCTAAGATCGATTGAGCACAACCCAAATAAATTTGAATGAATAAAAGATGTCTTGAGTACTTTGATGCAACTAATGCTTCATTATACTCAAAAACTTTTCATCTGTCCTTAATCAACAAAGAAACACCATCAACACATGATGAAATATTCTTTGATTGATTGAAAGACAACCGAACTCAATTTAAACTTAATTTAAATTGACATGAGTATACATATAACTACACAAGTTTCATATACTCAATTTGATGGAATGTAATGATCCAAATATTATGTGGAGTGGAAAGGGATCAATACATTTTAAACCATCAACTATAGAATAAACTCCATTAGGTATGCGCATATAAATAATTGAACTTAAAATCAATATGCACATAATTAATCTTAGATAGCATTTGAGTTTATCCTATATTACCCTGAGTATACTACAACTACACAAGTTATATATACTCAAAAGGTTGTTTCAAAGTAATGATCCTTAATATAGAAAGATGAATTAGATCAATACTATTGAAACATCAAGGTAAAGTATGAACTCCCCCTAAATGTGTGCATTCATGTATATATGGAATTGAAAACATTATGCACATCTTGATGTTTAAATAATGGTAGAGTTCATCCTTTAACTTGAATCTAAAATATGCATTAAGATATTATAAAATGAATATGAGTGCATACCTTGGGTTTTCCATTTTTCAATGAGATGAGACTAATCAAGGATATACTCAATAAAAGAGTTAGTCTCATATTTAGCTTTGTCATTAATTAACAATTGAGACTAATCAATATTACGATTATCAAAAGAGTTTAGTCTCAATATTAGATTTGTCATTAACACCAAAACCAAATTAATGGAGTTTGAACTTTCAGGAGGAGGGTTAGTTGCTGTTGCAATCACAAGTAAGCGAGGTCGTCGTCTACACGAGCTAGGAGGAGACGAACCGCGAGGACCGGCGTCGCTACACTTTTTGTCATTTCCTCGCCGAAACCAACCGTCACCACGTGAAAAGTAATCCCGTAGTGGTAAGATCCCACCCTAGTCCACCCTTTTGAAGTCCTAGTACATTGCTATGAAGTATAGAAGTCAATAGACAAATAGCCGTTTTGAAACAGATCAGGTCAGCCCGGACAGTCCGAGGTTTTACCCGGACAGTCCGAATAATCCGGACACTCCGAAGAAATGTCCGGATAGTCCGGGTTGGGCGTAGCTCAGCAAACTGAGGGTGTCAACCCGGACACTCCGGGGTTTTATCCGGATACTCTAGATAGGGCAGAATACGCGAGACCGAGGGGGTCAACCCGGATACTCCGGGGTTAAAAACCCGAATACTCTGGATATGATTCAATAAAATGCCCTAATACTTGAACTTTTGACGCAAAACTCAATTAGTATTTTCATATTACCATTAGTACTACACATCATGAGCACTTCATGCATCTTTCAATCATGTGCACCATTTGAATTCTTGATTTGGTGTTTATGGAATTAGATTTTCTCGTTAGGTGTTGACGCTTCGGAAGGCACTCCCGAGTACGACTACGCCTTCGAAGTCAAGAATGAGCAGCAAGGCACTACTTTACTCCTTGACCATGATTGCTCCTATTATTTGCAATTGATATTGTTGGAATTATTTTATCAACTGCATGCTTACTTTTAATTACAATTATGATTGGGTAGAATTCTTAGCTATTGCCACGTTGTGATGTTATCCCCTTGCCATGTTTCCTTTCGTGTTCTATTGTCGCCCTAGGAGGAGGGTTTATTATTATCATATGGGTTCGTGCGAATTGCTTAGCCATGCTTAGAACATCGTTAGAAATCGCGATAGATGGACTTAATCCATCGGTCGCAATGATCAAGAATTATTATGATAATGATGGTTTCGAATGTTGGTTAATGAGTAGAGATATTGGTTAAGGACCTTAAGGATTGAATTCTGGTGACGTCTCTTTGAGTAACTATCGTGCGAACCACACGCCGTTTATGGGACCGGCGTAACCAAGTACTTGTGTATGACTAGGGTGTGTAAACCATGTGCACTCGAAATTCCTTGAGCTTAGTGGAGCGTCAAGGAATGTCCACCGGAATTCCTTGGGCTTAGTGGAGCGCCAAGGAGTGTCCTCGGAGTCCCTCGAACTTTGTTGAGTTGGGGATGTCCAACAACGGCTGTACTCCTTGATCCACACACACCGGGCACTAGGCACACGGGATCAAGGGTCACAGTCATCCGGATGGTTTGGATATACTACCATGCATACTGGAAAATGGTTTGTCACGTTCTCCTCGGCCGACACATCTAAGGAAATGTGTTAATAGCTTGGCTTACGAGTGTGACGTGTCGTGTGGGTAAAGTCGTACCTCTGCAGAGTTTTAAACTATTCGAATAGCCGCGTCCATAGTTAAGAACGATCGCTTAAATTGCCAGTCACTGGGCGAGTATTAAGGACTTGGTAGGAATGGGATGGGAATGGGAAAAGAGACACAAGTATTGGAGTGCTTGTGTGTGTAATTAAACATGAGCGATGGAACTCATGGTTCGGAGAATGCTTGAAGGCATGATACAAATGTGATTATGATGATGTTATATTATGTATTAGATTTTGCAAATGTTTACTAAATGCAATTCTTTTCAATCTATACATGTTTACGACTTATACCAAATATTGCTTTATGCTGAAATTACCATTTTGCCTTCCTTTGATGTAGCAACCACATGTAGCTAGAAATCAGCATGTAATGTATACTATTGTGCGAGTACACTCCTTGTACTCAATCGGATTGTCCATTTGCTGCAGGTGAGGATGAGGCCTCGCCGGGACTTTATCTTGGGCGATTTCGACAATTCTAACGTTTAGTCGCCGTTCTTGCCCCAGTTGGTTGCCTGAGGGTTTTGGGGGCATGCCATGCTGGCCCTTTTGTTGTTTATCTTATAAATTCCGCTGCTACTTGGTGTAATAACTCTAAATATGTCGTTATGGACAGCAGTCCTACTTTTGAAATGTAATAACGTTTATGTTTCCGATAATCGTGTATGTGTTGTGATGTCAACTGTTGGATGAGAATGCGCGTGTTGGCAAACTTTCCTGGGACCAACACGGGTATATTCACAGAATGCCCGAGGTTCCCTTGAGATGTACCGCGCATTTGGGTGAATCAGTGGAGTCTCGAGGACGGTTCCCCACAGTGTTCAACCTCAGGGCCGCCCTCGTCGCGCCGGTATGGAGACGTATTCTCTCGCCTCGCCTCGCGCATAAGGGACCATCGTGACGCTAGTCGTCGTGGTCGACGCGCCCGGAGGAGTTGCCGTGATAGCCCGGCGTTTGGGTGCTGGGCCTTTTCGGCGTCCCTCCGCGAGGTCTCGTGGCCGAGTAAGTTCAAGCCCGGCCACATCGAGCGGTTCAACGGAACTCAGAATCCAGACGAGTTCCTTTCAATCTACTCCACTGCCATTCTGGCGGCTGGGGGGACGAGGGGGTCATGGCCAACTACCTCCTCACGGTCCTTGACGGCTCTGCTAGGATGTGGCTCTTCAATCAGAAGGAAGGGTCGATCCGTTCAGGAGGCAACGCGAGGCGCCCGGTAATTTCAGAGTCGCTACACCGCCGGAGCAGGAGCGCGACCTCGAGCGGTATATCCAGACCGAAAAGGAATCTTTGCGGCACTTCGTCCAAAGGTTCATCAAGGTGAGGAACTCCATTCTGAGCATCTCGGATGAGGCGATCATCCGTTCCTTCAAGTTCGGGGTCCGCGACATCCGCTTCATGCAAGACCTGGAGATCCATCCAGACCTTTCGGCCAACGAGCTGTATTGCATGGCCGACCGTTACGCGAACGCCGACGAAGCGGTCCAATGGAAAAAGATGCTGGATGAAGGCAAGCTGCTGCCTCAATCGGGCCTGGAAGACTCCTCGAGCAAAAAGCACCCGGGCTCCGTGGATAAGAAGATCAAGAAGAAGAAGAGGTCGTCTGCGCCGAGCATGGTGGCCGCCGTCGAGCATCATCCGCCGCAGGCTCCGCCGGCTCGGCAGCTCGAGGGCGGGAGGGGTCGGCCACCTCCGCGGCGCAACGACCAAGGCCGCGAAGGAAGGAGTGCTCCTTCGGACGACCGCTATTGCCCGCTCCATCAGGCGGTCGGGCACGACCTTCACAATTGCCGAACCTGGGCGTTCCGCCTGGAGAAGTTCTACAACGGCCAAGGTCCCATGCCCACGCTCCCGGGAAAAGGGGAGAGCGGTAAGGGCAAGGGTCCCGCGGACAAGGACGACGACATGGGGTACTAGGAGCCCCATAACCACATAGCTGTCATATTCGGGGGCTCCTCGGTGTACAAGTCCCGCAGGGACCTAAAGGAGGCAGCACGGGAGGTGTGTCACATCACCCAGAGCAAGCCCCCCGTGCAGCAACTCAGGTGGTCCAAGCTGTCGATTACTTTCTCCAAGGATGATTGTCCCCTTGGAATGACCAAGCCTCAGAAGCTCCTGTTGGTCGTGAGCCCGACCATCAGTAATGCTAAAGTAGGGCGGGTTCTCATCGATGGCGGGAGCTCCATGGATCTCATATCCGCTACGGTCCTAGACGAGATGCAAGTTCCTCGGTCCAAGGTCAAAAGCATAGCCATCCCGTTCTTCAGGATCGTTCCGGGCACCTCGGTCAAGCCTCTTGGCCAGATCGTCTTGCCCGTGTCGTTCGGAAGCCTCAGCAACTTCCGGACCGAGATGATCACTTTCGAGGTCATCGACTTCAAGTCGGCCTACAATGCCATTCTCGGCAGGCCAGCCCTCTCTAAGTTCATGGCCGCCACGCATCATGCTTATCAGTGTCTGAAGGTCCCTGGTCCGAAAGGTGTTATCACCATCAGAGGGGACCATAGGCGGCCCTGAACTGCGATGAGAAGTCGCTCGACATGGTCGGGCAGCTACCTTAGCGTGGCCCCGACCAAGAGCTGATACACTCCCGGCCCAGAGTTGCCCTCTAGCCCGGAGGAGGAACCAAGGCGGTCCCGCTAAGCGACGCGGACCCGACCAAGGTTTTGCGTTTGGGATCTTCTTTAGATCCCAAATAGGAACTCGAGCTCGTTACTTTCCTCCGGAGGAGCGCGGACGTGTTCGCCTAGGAACCGTCCGACATGCCCGGAGTCCCAAGGGAAGTAATTGAGCACTGGCTAGCTGTTCGGCCTGATAAAAAATATGTGCGCCAGAAGCTCAAACGTTCTCCCCGGAGAAACAAGCAATCATCCGGGATGAACTCGACAAGCTCCTCAAGGCCGGTTTCGTCCGAGAAATCGAGCACTCGGAGTGGCTGGCGAACCCGGTCATTGTCAAGAAAAAAGGTGGCAAATGGCGCATGTGTGTCGACCACACCAGCCTGAACACCGCCTGCCCGAAAGACAACTTCCCGCTGCCGCGCATAGACCAGCTGGTCGACGCGACGACAGAGTCCCAGGTGATGAGCTTTTTGGATGCCTATTCGGGCTATCACCAGATCAGCTTGTCTCCCGGGGACGAAGAGAAGACTTCCTTCATCACGCCGTTCGGCACGTTCTGCTACACGACCATGTCTTTCGGTCTACCGAATGTCGGGGCGACCTTCCAATGCTTGATGCAGAAGACCTTCCCGAATCAAATTGGCCGGAATCTGGAGGTATATGTAGACGACATCGTGGTGAAAAGTAGGCTCGCCTCGGGTCATGTATCCGACCTCAAGGAAACATTTTGTAACCTCAATAGACACCGAATAAAGCTTAATCCGAAAAAATGTGTCTTCGGGGTGAAAGCGGGCAAAGTGCTCGGCTATCTAATCGGGCCACAAGGCATCGGGGCAAACCCGGAGAAAATCGAAGCCATCGAAAGAATGCGACCTCCGAGCTGCGTGAAGGAGGTCCAAGCCCTGACTGGACGTATGGCGGCCTTGAGTCGCTTCATTTCCCGGTCGGGTGAGCGCGGGCTGCCTTTCTTCAAGGCGCTCCGCAAGCACGAGGGCTTTGCTTGGACGGAAGAAGCTAACCGCTCCTTCGAGGAGTTGAAGCGGTACCTGTCCAGCCCTCCAATCTTGGCCACGCCAAGGTCGGGGGAGGCGCTTCTCCTATATCTTGCAGCAACCCCCCAGGCCGTAAGCGCGGTGTTGGCGGTCGAGCGAGATGGGGCGCAGCGACCAATATATTACGTCAGCGAGGTCTTGCACGGACCGAAGGAGCGGTACCCTGAGGTCCAGAAGCTTTTGTACTTGCTACTCATAGCTTCGAGGAAGCTGCGCCACTACTTTCAAGCTCATAAGATCGTCGTTCCGACCAACTTTCCACTTAGGGAGATCCTAAGAAATCAAGACGCAGGCGGCCGGATAGCGAAGTAGGCCATGGAGCTCACCGAGTTCGATATCCACTTCTCGGCTCGCACGACGATCAAATCCCAGATCCTGGCGGACTTCGTAGCGGAATAGACAAACCCAACGCCACCCACTGCCAAGGCCGATGGGTCTGAAGATGGTCGCTGGACCATGTACTTCGACGGGTCCCGAGCTTTCAGCGCCGGGGCTAGTGTCGTCTTCGGTATCCTCAAGGATCGGCCCGAGACGTCATTCAATTGCACTTCGCCACGACCAACAACGCGGCGGAGTATGAAGGCCTCCTGGCCGGGCTACGAGCGTGCAAGGCGCTCAGAGTCCAGCGACTGACTATAAGAGGCGATTTGCAGTTGGTCGTCAACCAAGTTAACAAGGAGTATCAGTGTTCCGATCGCTCAATGGTGCTTTACTTGGTTGAAGTGAGGAAGATGGAGCGGTACTTTAGAAATTTCAAAGTACTCTACATCCCCAAGAAGGACAATTCCCTGGCCGATCACCTCTCCAAGGTCGGTTCCTCGCAGATGCTCCCACCACGGGCGCCGCCGAGCATCTACACAAGCCCTCCATTCCTCTCAGAGGAGGCACCCCTCGGATGCCCGCTCACGGGCGCTCGTCGAGCATCTCAAGAAGCCCTCCATTCCTCTCAGAGAGGAGGCACCGAGATGTGTGGTAACGTCTCCTCCTCGAGCATGGTGCGATCGATGACGCTATTCATTCAAGACCTCGCCCATGGACACCTTTGAGGAAGAAGCCGAGCGTTCCCGGCTTATAAGGCGATCCTCTCCGTATAAGCTAATCGAGGGTGCCTTATGCTGCAAAGGGGCACTTGGAGTCCTCTCCAAGTGCATACTCGGGAAGAGGGCAATTTCCTTCTCAGAGATATCCATGAGGGAGTGTGTGGAGCTCACTCGTCCTTCCGGACGCTCGTGAGCAAAGCCTTCTAGCTGGGATATTATTGGCCGACAGCCTTAGCCGACGCTCGGGCGCTCGTGGCGACTTATCGAGCAAGCCAGTTCCATGCCCGCAAGGCACACCAGCCGGCGTACGCGCTTCAAACTATCCCGCTCTCATGGCCGTTCTCGACCTGGGGGGTTGATATTCTAGGACCATTCCCCCGTGGTCGAAGGGGTTGTAAATTCTTGCTCGTGGTCGTCGACACCTTCCCTAAGTGGATCGAGGCCGAGCCTGTATCAACCATTTCGGCTCAGGCAGCCATGAGGTTTTTCCGCAGCAACGTGGTGACACGTTTTGGAGTCCCCAATCGCCTCATTATAGATAACGGCACTCAGTTCACTAGTGAGTTGTTCTAGGCCTACTGCGAAGACATCGGGACAAAAGTCTTCTTCGCCTCCGTAGGTCATCTACAGAGCAACGGGGCAGCCGAGCGAGCAAATGGCCAAATCCTTCAGGGGATCAAGAAGAGGGTCTTCAAAGACCTTGCCTGGCACAGCGGGTCGTGGGTGGACGAGCTTCCTTCCGTCCTCTGGTCTGTCTGCACCACAGCGAGCCGAGCTACGGGCGAGACGCCTTTCCAGCTCGTCTATGGTGCCGAGGCCATCCTACCCGCCGAGATTGTGCTGGGATTCCAAAGAGTGCAACTGGTTGATAGCGTCGACCAAGAGCTCGAGCTTCTCCTCGACCTCGACCTCGCTGAGGAAGCACGTGAAAGGGCGCTGCTGCGATCCGCCGTCTACCTGCAAGCTCTACGTCAGTATGCGGCCAAGTCGATCCGGCCCAGGACCTTGCAAATTGGTGACCTTGTCCTGCGTCGATTCAAGACGCATCGAAGGCCAACAAGCTCTCCCCCAAGTGGGAAGATCCATTCACGATCGTCTCGGTGGCACGCCCGGGGGTTGTCCGCCTGGCGATGGAAAACCTTGTGGAGATATAGACGGTTGGTGCTATGGAATGCGGTGTTGATAGCTTCTGCCCAAAAAATATCGGAGACCTTGTATTCATTAAGCATCGTGCGCGCCATCTCGAAGAGAGTACGATCTTTCTTTCGGCCACCCCGTTTTGTTGAGGGGAGTAGGGGGCTGAAAACTCATGCTTGATGCCCTCCTCATCGAGATATTCCTCCACACCGGTGTTTTGGAATTCTGTGTCATTATCACTTCGGATTCTCTTGATCTTGACTTCGAACTCGTTTTGTGCCCTTCTCATGAATTTCTTTAGAGTTCCTTGAGCTTCACTTTTATCATGCAAGAAAAATACCTAAGTGAAACGAGAAAAATCGTCAACAATTACAAGACCATACTTATTGTCTCCTATGCTTATGTAAGCAACCAGGCCGAACAAATCCATATGAAGCATCTCCAATGGTCTTGAGGTTGTCATCACATTCTTGGCGGGATGAGAAGCTCCAACTTGCTTCCCGGCCTGACATGCGCTACACACCCTATCTTCCTCAAAAACAACATTAGTTAATCCAAGAATGTGATTGCCTTTAACGAGTTTGTGAAGGTTCCTCATACCAACATGAGCTAGTCGGCGATGCCATAACCATCCCATATTAGATTTAGCCATTAAGCACGTTTCAAGATTAAGCCTATCCATAGTAAAATCCACGAGATATAGTCTACCCTTCAAACGACCTTTGAGGACTATTGAACCATCAATCCTCTTTAAGACATCCACACCCTTATCACTAAACACATAATCATAGCCCACTTCACACAATTGAGCAACGGACAACAAATTGTAGTTTAGTGATTCAACGAGCAAAATGTTATTTAGATGGAAATCATTTGTGATATGAATCTTACCTAAGCATATTACTTCACCTTTCGCATTATCGCCAAAGACAATGCTTTCACCATTAGATCCATTTGCATCCAAGTGGGCAAACATCGTCTTTTCTTCGGTCATGTGGTGTGTACATCCGCTATCTAAAATCCAACTTGATCCACCGGAGATATAGGCCTACAAAAAAAATTTAGGTTTTGCTCTTTGGTACCCAAACTTGATTAGGTCCGCGCACGTTAGTAACAAGAGATTTCGGAACCCAAATAGATCGCACACAAGAAGCATTTTTGGACTTACGCCCGATATGATAAGCAACTACACGACCAATGTTAGTTCTCTTGAGCATATAAGAAGCAAAGAAAGTGGGATAAGCCTTGTATGTAGAAGCTTCTTTGCTTTTGACGAATTGTATGGACTTATTCAACGGGGCAACCACAATGTGGCTCTTTTTGCCCTTGGGTGGAACATATCCAAGCCCTTCTTTCTTGTAGTTACCTTGACGCTTACCGAGAAACTCCTCTAGTCCCTTACTTGCCTTGTAGGACTTTTGGAGACATCTTGAGGCATTCCCTTGAGCTTCTCATTATCATAAGCCAATACTTGCAGAGTCTCAACGTTAGTGGCAAAAGCATTAATATCAACATTATAGCATTTTGCACACCCATTGCTAGTTGAGGGTAATGAGGAATTGGAGTTATCGGTTGAGCCGAGGAGACAGGAGTGCTATTCGAGAGATTAACAAGCTTCAATTCAAGAGCCTTGCAAGCATCATTTGCTTTGGCAAGTTTCTCTATGAGTGAAGCGTTGGTGATCTCAAGATTAGCTATTTCGAATTTAGTCAATTTGGAATTTTTGACCAACTCCTTATTTTTCCTCCTTTCACTAGTTAGACTCTTCTCTAGCTCAAGGTTTCTCTCCTTTTCAAGGATAAGTAAATCCTCTTGAGCTTCGAGTGTGGCCTCTTTTTGCTCAATGGTTTCCTCCAATTTCTCAATATCCTTTAAGAGCAAATCTAGCTTTTGAACATCAAAGTCCTTCATGGACTTGAACACATCATCATCACAAGCATCATCACAATCATCAAGACATGAATCAACAATAGAAGAGATTGATTCTTTGTTTGATACCTTGTAGCGGCTTGCGCCCCTTGGCCATAAGACACATTGCAGCATCTTTATCGTCATCGCTTAAGTTGTCGAAGAGGCTTTTCGACGTTGTTGGTGTAGGAGATGAGGCGATGGCGACGGAGGCAATTCCTCCTTCGTTGGAATCGGACTCTGAACCGGAGTTGGAATTGGAGTCCCACTCTTCTCCAATGTGATCATAACTCTTGTGCTTGTACTTCTTGCTCTTCTCTTTGTCCTTGCCCCTTGTAGTTGTGTTTCTTATGTGGCTTGTCTTCCTTCTTCTCTCTTTGTGGGCATTCGGCAATGAAATGACCGGGTTCCCCACATTCATAGCATCTTCGAGTTGAATGCCTTTCTCTTGACTTGTTCGCATAACTCTTGAAATGACTCTCCAGCTTGTAACTCTTCTTTTTAAGAAACTTGTTGAATCTTCTCTCAAACAAAGCCATGTCTTCATTTGTCAATAGACCACTTGATTCTTCTTCGTCACTTGAACTCACTTCCACTTCATGCACAACCTTGACGGCTTTCAAGGCAATGCCCTTTTTCTTGCCAGTCTTGAACTCTTCCACCACTTCTGCTTCTTTGATCATCATCTCATCCATCATTAATCTTCCAATTACATCATGGGGAGTAAGTGTGTCGAAGTTTGGCCGGTCACGAATGAGTTGAACCAAGTTGCGGTTGGTGGGGGTGATCACTCGAAGAATAATTTTGACTATTGCCTTGTCAGTGAGATCGGTACACCCAAGTCCCTTAGCTTGATTCAGCAACACCATCAAGCGATCAAATATTTTGGTGTAAATTTCTCCTTCTTCGAAGGTGAATCGACTTAGCTCGCCAATGATGAGCTCAATCTTGGATTCACAGACACTTGATATACCTTCATAAGTGACCATAAGTCGTTCCCAAATGGACTTGGCATCCTCAAGTCCATCGACTCGATTGAACTCGGTGTCACTTAATGCATTGAACAAAGCATTGACTGCTAAGTCGTTGAAGTGTTGAGCTTTCTTCTCTTCGGGAATGAGCTTGTTTGAATCCGTGACTTTAAAATATGTCTCAACAATCTCCCAAATACAAGGGTGAAGTGATCTCAAGTACATCTTCATTTTATGTTTCCATGCGGCATAACGAGTACCATCAAAGTGAGGTGCTCTATTGGACAACACGGAGACATAAGGTGAAGAGCTTGAGACTCCGAGGGTGGAATATTCATAAGGAATTTCAACCCCTTTACCGGAACCCGTGGCCTTGTCTTGGTCACGGCTTTCGGTAACCTTCTATATTTCCGACATCTCAAACTCTCCAAGCGGTTAAGTCAAAACTACGGAGATTTGGCTCTGATACCAATTGAAAGGATCGGGATGTCGCCTAGAGGGGGGTGAATAGGCGTTACAAAATTTAAATTTAAACCGCAGCGGAAACTAACTATTCGGAGTATCCGAAACAGGCTTCGGATTGTCCGAGTGGTTCGGATAGTTCGAGATTTGTTCGGATAGTCCGAATGCTTCAGAGCACACAACACACAAAAAGTATATCCAGGCTATTTGGAGGATATTAAACACACCAAATGAAATTAGTTGGTTCGCCGCCGTTGATTCGCGATCGTACGGTGCGATGGGACCGAACAGTATCGGGAGGGAGCATTGTGCACCGCTGCCCGCCGTTGGCTGCCGTGGATCATGTCAGAGATCTTGTGCGCGTGACTCGAGGCGTGTCTGAGCGGGTGAAATAGACCTCCGTGCTCAGCACTCCACTCCGCTCTTTTTGCCACTTCTCTCGTGCTCTGTCATCCCCCATAGCGTGCGCTAGAGCTCGCTGTAATAGCTACTCTCCTCTGCCTCGGTTTTCTTCGCGTTTCGCCGCCGTCCGCCGCTCTCCGCCGCAGCTGAGGCCCTCACCGAGTTCACTGAGTCAAGGCGCTTCGGGTGTGTCACTTCTTCACGCCGGAGAGGCTCGGAATCGCCAGCGCCTGCGTCGTCTTCTCCAAGTCCGCGACGGCGCCACCGTTCTTCTTCGACGCCTGAAGTAACAACCCACCGTCCGATCCGTGACGGACGTCGAGGTATTGCCACGTCTCCGCTAACCATAGGCGAGCTCGTTTAAGTTGGATAGATCTAGGCCGAGGATCCTAATCGACCGCCACCGTAGTGCCGCGTAGCGCGTGTAAATGTTCCTTGATAATGACCGTTAGATCTCAATCGGCGACTTGGATTAAGCCACGAGGCTTAGGATTAGTAAACCACTCGGTACTTTGCGCGTTGGATCTCCATCGCTCCAGTAATGCCACGCCCCTTCCTGTGGCGCTAGGTTCAATAGCCTCGGCGAATCGCCGCTCGATCTCTATCCAACCACTCAAAAGGCCCACGTTAGGGATGGGAATAGTAAACCGTAATGTAACCGCAGCCAGAGATCTTCAATCCGACCGTCGCCATTGCGCCACGTGAGGCCTAGTAGCGATTGCATCGCCGGGTAGCGACCGGCCGCTGGATTTGAATCCAACCACGGGAGATTATGTGTGCGTGGTTTAATGCTTGCTCGCCGCGTGTCGACCAGGCTGGTCCAAGCATCATTCTCCAGGGCCCACTTGTCGCTGTGTTGACCCCGAGTGTTGACGCCAAGATGACATCATCCGGGCCCACTTGTCAGTAGCCGAGAGTGACGTGGCTCACTCTGGTGCTGACACGTGTCGCCGAGTGGGAATTAACCGGATTTTCAATATAAAAATAAATAGGATAATTCGATTATTCTTTATTTGAATTTCAGCAAAATTTGTAAATGCTATAACTTTTGCATTTTAACTCGGATTTGGGTGATTCCAGTGACCAAAAATTTGTAAAAATGTATACTATTTAATGGTGATTTTTATTTTATTTTTAGTGATGGTCTTGTTGTCTGTATCGTTTATTTATTGTGTGTTGGCTTAATGCGAGTAGACTCCGAGTTGCCGTAAGTCGCCGAGAGGGAATTCGAAGACCCATCGCAGATCTCGGACCGTAACCAACTGCCAAGGCAAGTCATGCTTTGACCATATTGCCCTAGATTTCAAAATGTATTTCGATTCAATTTATTCATGCTATGTTAGTTAAAAATGAAACTGTTTATGTTGGGAAAGGTAGCTAAAAATACCATTTTGATTATGCCACCTTGTTAATGTCATGGTATGCCCTGAACACCTTGTCACCCTAATATGCTAAATTATGTTGGTTGCTATATTAATGCCAACACGGGAGGCTAGACCGTGATTTGTCGCTTAGCCTGCTTGTATGCGTGGAATGACTTTCAAATCGCAAAACAATACTGACTAAACAATTATGGAACGCATTTTGGAATAATGCGATGATGTCATGAAATGGAATTGAGGGTAGCGACCTGTGTGGTTCTACTCGTGCAATGAGGTGGGCATTGGCATGTGTTGCATAAATGCAAAACCGGGGTGGGAAATGATTTGGACCAGGGCAAGTGGCGAGAAGGCTTCGTGCCGGGTGGGCCTGTGTGGCAACGGTATGTATGAAAGATTGTGAAGGCTGTGTGCCGAGAAGTATAAACTGGATGTCTTGCCCGGGACAGTTAAGGACTTCACCTTGCAAGCCTTTGACCTAAGTCTCTCGTACAACCACTTGTTTGGAATGGGACGGACCTAGTTCAGTAGGTCTCTAATATCTTTCCTTTGACACCTCGGGGTGACAGTTACACAAGAGTGTAACTGTGGGGGGGCGTGCACTGTATACGGCTTGGTACCCATCTATCGGTATTCACCGTTTCTAAACTTTGGCTCTGTGTGAGGGAAGTGTTAGAAAGGCACATCGAAAGGTTCACTGGTTAAGTGTTAGTCTCCGAAAGACTTTGTTGCAATCAATCACCTATGTGGTGAGCGACTGTATCCTGTGGGTAAAGTGTACAACCTCTACAGAGTGTGTGTAAAAATCTATTCAATAGCCGTGTCCGCAGTATTGGACATTGCTCGGGATTACAAATAAGGGTTAGATTTTCATAAAATAAAAATGTGGAATAGGTGGCTGTGTGCCAAAAGACTATTGAAACGAATTTAGGGCTGTGTGCCAAAACTCTTGGAATTGAATTGAGAAATTAATTATTAATAATAATGGTTTTCCGCTTTTAATCTAATAGGATTACCTGTTTAAAAGAAATGATGTTTTATGCAAAATAACCATTAAGCCTTTCCTTTGGCATAAGCCATGCATGTAGTAATAAGACTGCATTGTGCATGACTTGTTGAGTATGTTGTATACTCACCCTTGCATCGACAAAACCTCAGAAGAAGCCGTGCCAGCTTGGGAGGAGTTCATCGAAGGCCAGGAGGATTAGGGGTTGAGCCGCACTCAGTTGCCTGTGGTTATGAAGGGTTCGATGTTTTACTTTTGCTTCCGCTGATAAACTTGTGCTACTTTGTTAACTATCGCCCTGCGCGGCGAATTATTGTAAGGTGGCCATAAGGCCTTGTAACTCGCCTATATCCATGTTTGAAGTACATTATTATTAAATTCCGCTGTGTATGATTGTGGTACTTCAACCTGTTTATACTGTGTGCACTAGCGTGATCCTGGACTAGTGCAGAATGCACAGAGTGTCCAAATCCGTAAATTCGGGGCACGACAGGGTTGGTATCAGAGCCATACTGACTGTAGGACTTAACCCTAGTTAGACTGGCCGTATTAGAAAGGATAAAAGCTAATTTCTAAAGATTAAAATTTGGCAAGAGTAATCAATGAAATATCGACTTATCCCTTCTTCCTTACTTCATACCTATGTTGTATTTTGCTATTACATTTGTGTTCTTTTAAAATTGTTGTTCTGACGCGTTGCTTTGGCAGATGCGGATGGTTCACTCTTTCGGCGAGCGTCACAGAGGCTACGCAGCGGAGCTCTGGAGGATGCTCCAGGTGCTAGGAGGCTTCGACCGCCCACTCTACCGGTCCCGCACTTGGATAGTCAACGGGATCAACCGAGGATGGGAGACCACCCTCACTTTGTACGCGCGGGAGCACGCGCGTGCTAGTCGTCCGCTCCACCTCGCAGTGAAGCGAGCCAGCACGAGGCGGGCATCTGAGTGTGCCGGGTGGCGCTGGTCGGGTTAGCAGGACTACGGCCACGAGTGTGGGACACCGCCTTCAGTGTGCACCCGCACGCGGGAGGACCTCTTCAGGCACGCTTGGAGTTGGAGGACGACGCCGCCGTCGTACACCTGGGCCGCTTCGCCTCTGCTCAGGAGGAGGTTATGGATGCCACGACTTCGGAGCTTCAGGCTGTGTACCGCGTTCTAGAGGAGACCGAGGTTGCCTTACGAGAGACCAGAGAGCACGCCGTTCAGAGGATCGCCGAGCTGGAGGAGGCTCTCTACGGCCACGGGGAGCCGGACGCCGTCATGGAGCTCGACGACGACAACGAGGAGGAGCCGGAGGAGCCAGGCTGGGCCAGAGGTCCAGCGGTGGTGCCCCAACTGCACCGATGGGAGGGCATGGGGACGATTCGCCCGATGCCACTCACCACGGGTTCACGTGATCACGAGCCGCAGGGTTGGCTCGAGGAGTGAGCTTTTTTTGAGTTGTGGAGATCGACTTTTATGCTGAGACTCACCTGTGTTGAGTCGCGTCTTTAATTCGAACTTAGATATGCGATGTGATGTAATAAACAATTTGATGTGATGTTGTGACTGTTTTGATGGTTGCATAGTCTCTAGACTATGCAAGAAACCATACCTAATTATTATTTATGCTTGAATGTTTAAGGGTTTTTAAGTTACACCTGTTTCCCCGTATAAGTTCCTATACTTGCCTATTCTTTTCCCCCTTATCTCTAAACCACCGAAGCGATCGGCAGATGGTGAACACTCGCAACAACGGAACAGGAGGCAGTGGTTCGCACCCAGGAGGCAGTCAGAGTAGTACACCACCACCCCAGGCAGCACCGCCAGTAGACATGCAGAATCTAGGAGCATTTCTCGCAGCACAGACTCAATTAATGCAGACTATGATGGCAACCGTGCAACAAATTAACACTCAGGCAGCCGCCAACAATCAAGCTAATAACAATGGGCCACGTCCCTATTCAAGATTGTCCGAGTTTATGAGGACGCGTCCGGCGACATTCTTAGGCAATGCCAGTCCACTAGAGGCAGACGACTGGTTGTGAACCATCGAAAGGAAATTGCATATAACGCAGTGTGAAGGAAACGAGAGGGTGCTTTATGCCTCTCACCAGCTTGAAGGAACCGCCGCTGAATGGTGGGAAAACTACTGCGCGTCGCAGGAGAACCCTCAAGAAATTACATGGGAAGAATTCACCATAGCTTTTCGTCAATACCATGTGCCGGAGGGTATCATGGAGTTGAAAAAGGAGGAATTCCGAGCGCTGAAGCAAGGAGGCCAGTCAGTGGCCGATTATTTGAATAAATTCACTCAACTTGCACGCTACGCACCAGAAGATGTAGCGACCGATAAGGCCAGACAATCCCGCTTCATGAAAGGACTCAACACCAGATTGCAGGTGGGGTTGATCACCCACACTTTCCCCGATTTCCAAGAATTAGTAAATAAGGCACTCATACTGGAAGATAAGCGCAAGGAGCTTGACGATAATCGCAAACGCCGCATGGCTCAGCAAGGAGGACGCCATGGTCAGCAGAAAACAAGAATGATACCCCAGCAATTCACCAGATTCCAGCAGGGAAGCAGTATCAGGACACCGTCACCAATGCCAAGGCCGGCAGGACAAACCCCCCAAACCCCAGTCAGGGTTGTTAACCAGAGCGGAGGAAATCAACAGATGTCAGGAAGACGCTGCTACAATTGCAATGAAACCGGGCATTTCGCCAATATGTGCCCAAAGAAAGGAGGAGTGACACCAGTGCGCTTCAATTTAGGGAACACCCCTGCTAAAACCCCTGCCCAAGGAGGAAGCCGAGGACCCGCCCAAGCTGGAGCTACACCGCAAGCATTCACGCGAGGCAGAATTAACCATATCTCCGCAGACGAAGTCCAGAATGCTACGGACGTCGTGCTCGGTAAGTTTCTAGTCAACTCAATGCCACTCTGATATTTGATTCAGGAGCTTCGCATTCGTTCGTTTCTCGAGATTTTGCCGTGACAAATGATCTGGATATTATTAACCTTAAAAGTACACTTCTAGTTCAATCCCCTGGATCAGAACTCCGTTCTAAGGTCGGATGTTCTGGAGTTAAGTTGCTAATAAAAGGAGTAGAGTTCCTAGCGAACCTTATTATATTAGATACCCAAACCCTGGATGTTATCCTGGGAATGGATTGGTTGACTAAGCATAAGGCTGTATTAGACTGTGGGTGAAGAGTCGTGTCTATCGAGAGCCCTGAAGGTAGGAAAGTGGAATTTCAAGCAGTGGCAGTTCGAGAAGGTCAGATGTTAGTAAACAATCTGGAGACTGTCAGTATAAGAGATGTACCAGTGGTCAGTGAATACCCAGATGTTTTTCCCGAGGAATTACCAGGGATGCCACCAGACAGAGACATAGAGTTCGTAATTGACTTAGTGCTTGGAACAGCACGATAGCAAAGAGACCATACCGGATGTCCACCGAAGAGTTGGTAGAAATGAAAAAGCAGATTGGGGAGTTATTGGAAAAAGGATTCATTAGACCGAGCTCGTCACCATGGGGAGCGTCGGTTCTATTCGTTAAGAAAAAGGATGGGAGTTTTCGGATGTGTGTGGATTATCGTGCGCTTAACGAAGTGACGATAAAGAATAAATACCCGTTACCCCGGATAGATGACCTCTTTGATCAATTAAGAGGAGCAGAGTATTCTCCAAGATCGACCTTAGGTCGATACCACCGATTGAAAATCAAGGCAGAGGACATACCCAAGACCGCATTTTCCTCAAGATATGGACACTATGAGTTCTTTGTTATGTCATTTGGATTGACAAATCATGACTTACTTTATGAACTTAATGAATAAGGTATTCATGGAATATTTAGATAAATTTGTGGTCGTGTTCATAGACGATATTCTGGTTTACTCAAGGACGGATGAAGAGCACGCCCAACATTTGAGATTAGTGCTGGAAAAGTTAAGAGAGCAGCAGCTATATGCGAAATTCAGTAAGTGCGATTTCTGGAAGAGTAAGGTAGATTTCCTAGGGCATGTAATGACCGCCGAGGGAATTGCAGTGGACCCAAGCAAGGTGGAGGCAGTACTACATTGGGAGTCGCCAAAGACGGTTACTCAGATTCGAAGTTTCCTTGAGATGGCTGGTTATTACCGCCGATTTATAAAAGGATTTTCGACAATTGCCAGGCCAATTACACAATTGTTAAAGAAAGAGAAGAAATTCGTTTGGACACCAGACTGTGAGAGAAGCTTTCAAGAATTGAAGAAACGACTGACATCAGCACCAGTGTTAGTTCAACCAGATGTGCATCAGAATTTTGATATTTACTACGACGCATCGCGCCAAGGACTGGGATGCGTGTTAATGCAGAATGGGAAGGTAGTAGCTTACGCGTCAAGGCAATTGAGGCCACATGAAGGGAATTACCCGACGCACGATCTAGAACTAGCAGCCGTAGTGCATGCCCTGAAGATATGGCGTCACTATCTTATTGGTAACAGGTGTGAGGTGTATACAAACCATAAGAGCCTCAAATACATTTTCACCCAATCTGATCTGAACATGAGACAAAGGAGATGGTTGGAGCTGATCAAGGATTACAACATGGGGATTCATTATCACCCCGGTAAAGCCAATGTAGTGACTGATGCCTTGAGTCGAAAAAGTCATAGTCTAAATATGATAATGGGAGAACGCCAGGAAGAATTGTGCAAGGAACTTCGGAGATTGAAATTGGAAGTTGTTCCGGAAGGATTTTTAGCCGCATTAGAAGTGAAGCCTATCTCGGAAGATCAGATTAGAGAAGGTCAGAAGAATGATGAGAAGATCGAGAGAATCAAAGCCAAGATGGAGGAAGGGCAAGCAAAGGAATTTAAGCTGGACGAACAAGGCACGTTATGGATGAACGAGCGCATTTGTGTACCTAACAAAAAGGAGTTAAAGCAGTTAATACTGGAAGAAGCTCACGACTCCAAGTATTCGATTCACCCAGGAAGTGCAAAAATGTACCAAGACTTAAAAGAAAGGTTCTGGTGGCCGAATATGAAGAGAGAGGTTGCCGAACACGTAGCACTATGTGATGTATGCCAGCGAGTCAAAGCTATGCATAAGAGACCAGCAGGACTGCTGCAGCCGTTAAAAATACCAGAGTGGAAATGGGAAGAGATCGGAATGGATTTCATTACCGGATTGCCAAGGACGCAAGGAGGTTATGACTCCATATGGGTCATCGTGGATCGATTGACAAAGATTGCGCATTTCATACCGGTAAAGACCACCTACTCAGGAGATAAGCTAGCCGAGCTATACATGGCAAGGATCGTTTGCTTACATGGAGTGCCAAAGAAGATAGTATCGGACAGAGGTACCCAATTCACCTCAAGATTTTGGGATAAATTGCATACAGCAATGGGCACCCGCTTAAACTTCAGTACAGCATATCACCCGTAGACAGATGGGCAGACTAAAAGAGTCAACCAGATATTAGAAGATATGTTAAGAGCCTGTGCGTTGGCTTATACATCGACTTGGGATAAATGTTTACCATATGCTGAATTTAGTTACAACAACAGCTATCAGGCTAGTCTTCAGATGTCACCTTTCAAAGCATTGTATGGTCGACCTTGTAGGACGCCGTTAAATTGGAATGAGACTGGTGAGCGTCGTGTCTTCGGACCAGACATACTCCAAGAAGCCGAAGAGCAGATAGCATTAATAAGGGAAAGGTTAAAAATCACGCAGTCAAGACAAAAGAGCTACGCGGACAATCGCCGCAGGGATTTGAGCTTTGAACCGGAAGATTATGTATATCTCAGGGTTACGCCTCTTAAGGGAGTCCAGAGGTTTCACAAAAAGGGCAAACTTGCCCCAAGATATGTGGGACCGTTTAAGATCATAAGTCGCAAGGGCGAAGTCGCCTATCAACTAGAGTTACCACAGACATTAGCGGGCGTGCACAATGTCTTTCATGTGTCGCAACTCAAGAAATGTCTCTGAGTGCCCGAGGAGCAAGCATCACTGGAAGAAGTTGAACTACAGGAAGACTTGACTTACAAGGAGCAACCGATAAAGATTCTGCATACAGTAGATCGGAAAACCAGGAGCAAGACAACCCGTTTTTGCAGAGTTCAGTGGAGCAATCACACAGAAAATGAAGCCACATGGGAACGAGAGGAAGAGCTGAAAAAGGAATTCCCAAACCTATTCTTTAGTAAAGCTTTGAATCTCGGGGTCGAGATTCTGTTAAGGGGGGTAGGTTTGTAACGTCCCGAAATTTGCCCAAATTTAATTTTTGGAGTTTTTAAAATTTTTGTGACTTAATCAACCTTTATTTGCATTTAATTGAATTTATCTGAATTTTTGGGGATTTATTGGATTTAATTAAAATTAATTTGAAATATCCTTCTCTTGATTAATTAATATCAGAAAAGGTATTTATCAAAAACTAAAACCAATATTTTATTTAGGCTCAAAATGCCCTAAAATATTTTTTGGAATTTTTCTAGAATTTTTCGGGTATTTTTAGTGCCCTAATTAATTACTTTGAATTTCTGCAATTATTTTTATTGGAAAAATTTGAAAAATCGTGGCTACGATGTCGGCCGAGCCCAACAACGTACACGCCAAAACCCTAACGCCGTCCATCCTGACCGTCGAATCTTGATCGACGGATCGCTCGAATCGCTTTCGCCAAACCAATTTTCAATCGCCGTTGATTCGCGATAAATGCGGTGCAATGGGACCGAAACGATGTCGGGGGAGCATCAGGCACCGCCGCCCACCGTTGGCTGCCGTGGATCATGTCAGAGATCTTGCGCGCGACTCGAGGCGTGTCCGAGCGGGTGAAATAGACCTCCGTGCTCAGCACTCCACTTCGCTCTTTTTGCCACTTCTCTCGTGCTCTGTCATCCCCCACAGCGTGCGCTAGAGCTCGCCGTAGTAGCTACTCTCCTCCGCCTCGGTTTTCTTCGCGTTTCGCCGCCGTCCGCCGCTCTCCGCCGCAGCTGAGGCCCTCACCGAGTTCACCGAGTCAAGGCGCTTTGGGTGGGTCACTTCTTCACGCCGGAGAGGCTCGGAATCGCCAGCGCCTGCGTCGTCTTCTCAAGTCCGGTGACCGGCGCCACCGTTCTTCTTCGACGCCTGAAAGTATAACCACACCGTCCGATTCAGATCGGACGTCGAGGTATTGCCACGTCTCCTCTAACCGTAGAACTGAGCTCGTTTAAGTTGCATAGATCTAGGCCGTAGGATCCTAATCTGACCGCCGCCGTAGTGCCGCGTAGTCGTGTAAATGTTCCTTGATAATGACCGTTAGATCTCAATCGGGCGACTTGGATTAAGCCACGTAGGCTTAGGATTAGTAAACCGCTCGGGTACTTTGCGCCGTTGGATCTCCATCGCTCGGCTCAGGTAATGCCACGTCCCTTCCCCTGTAGCGCTAGGTTCAATAGCCTCGGCGAATACTGGCCGTTGGATCTCTATCCAACCGCTCTGGTGCGTCCACGTTAGGGATGGGAATAGTAAATCGTGCGGGTAACCGCAGCCGTAGATCTTCAATCCGACCGTCGCCATTGCGCCATGTAGGCCTAGTAGCAGTGCATCGCTCGGGTAGCGACCGACCGTTGGATTTGAATCCAACGGCCGGGAGATTATGTGTCTGCGTGGTTTAATGCTTGCTCGCCGCGTGTCAGCTTCCGGTTGGTCCAAGCACTGTTCTCCGGGGCCCACTTGTCAGTGTGTTGACCCCCGGAGTGTTGACGTCAGCATGACATCATCCGGGCCCACTTGTCAGTAGCCGAGAGTGACGTGGCTCACTCTGGTGCTGACACGTGTCGCCGAGTGGGAATTAACCGGATTTTCAGTATAAAAATAAATAGGATAATTCGATTATTCTTTATTTGAATTTCAGCAAAATTTGTAAATGCTATAACTTTTGCATTTTAACTCGGATTTGGGTGATTCCAGTGAACAAAAATTTGTAAAAATGTATACTATTTAATGGTGATTTTTATTTTATTTTTAGTGATGGTCTTGTTGTCTGTATCGTTTATTTATTGTGTGTTGGCTTAATGCGAGTAGACTCCGAGTTGCCGGAAGTCGCCGAGAGGGAATTCGAAGACCCATCGCAGATCTCGGACCAGAACCAACTGCTTTTCGAAGGCAAGTCATGCTTTGACCATATTGCCCCTAGATTTCAAAATGTATTTCGATTCAATTTATTCATGCTATGTTAGTTAAAAATGAAACTGTTTATGTTGGGAAAGGTAGCTAAAAATACCATTTTGATTATGCCACCTTGTTAATGTCATGGTATGCCCTGAACACCTTGTCACCCTAATATGCTAAATTATGTTGGTTGCTATATTAATGCCAACACGGGAGGCTAGACCGTGATTTGTCGCTTAGCCTGCTTGTATGCGTGGAATGACTTTCAAATCGCAAAACAATACTGACTAAACAATTATGGAACGCATTTTGGAATAATGCGATGATGTCATGAAATGGAATTGAGGGTAGCGACCTGTGTGGTTCTACTCGTGCAATGAGGTGGGCATTGGCATGTGTTGCATAAATGCAAAACCGGGGTGGGAAATGATTTGGACCAGGGCAAGTGGCGAGAAGGCTTCGTGCCGGGTGGGCCTGTGTGGCAACGGTATGTATGAAAGATTGTGAAGGCTGTGTCGAGAAGTAGAATCGGATGTCTTGCCCGTGACGATTAAGGACTTCACCTTGCAAGACTTTGACCTGAGTCTCTCGTACAACCACTTGTATGGAATGGGACGGACCTAGTTCAGTAGGTCTCTAATATCTTTCCTTTGACACCTCGGGGTGACAGTTACACAAGAGTGTAACCGTGTGGGGCGTACTGTGCTACGGCTTGGTACCCATCTATCAGTGATCACTGTTCTAAACTTTGGCTCTGTGTGAGGGAAGTGTTAGAAAGGCAATACTGGAAAGGTTCACTGGTTAAGTGTTAGTCTCCGAAAGACTTTGTTGCAATCAATCACCTATGTGGTGAGCGACTGTATCCTGTGGGTAAAGTGTACAACCTCTACAGAGTGTGTGTAAAAATCTATTCGAATAGTCGTGTCCGCGGTATTGGACATTGCTCGGGGATTACAGTCAAGGGTTAGATTTTCATAAAATAAAAATGTGGAATAAGTGGCTGTGTGCCAAAAGACTATTGAAACGAATTTAGGACTGTGTGCCAAAACTCTTGGAATTGAATTGAGAAATTAATTATTAATAATAATGGTTTTCTGCTTTTAATCTAATAGGATTACCTGTTTAAAAGAAATGCTGTTTGATGCAAAATAACCATTAAGCCTTTCCTTTGGCATAAGCCATGCATGTAGTAATAAGACTGCATTGTGCATGACTTGTTGAGTATGTTGTATACTCACCCTTGCATCGACAAAACCTCAGAAGAAGAAGCCGTGCCAGCTTGGGAGGAGGAGTTCATCGAAGGCCAGGAGGATTAGGGGTTGAGCCGCACTCAGTTGCCTGTGGTTATGAAGGGTTCGATGTTTTACTTTTGCTTCCGTTGATAAACTTGTGCTACTTTGTTAACTATCGCCCTGCGCGGCGAATTATTGTAAGGTGGCCATAAGGCCTTGTAACTCGCCTATATCCATGTTTGAAGTACATTATTATTAAATTCCGCTGTGTATGATTGTGGTACTTCAACCTGTTTATACTGTGTGCACTAGCGTGATCTTGAACTAGTGCAGAATACACAGAGTGTCCGAATCCGTAAATTCGGGGCACGATAGTGTTGCACAAAGCACTCGCCAATTTCTCTTTCTTGAATCCTTTCCTTTCGGGGGTGGATCCAACCTTCACAAACTTCCGGTGGCTCTCTACACCAAGCTTGAGAGCTCACCGACAACTCCTAGCCGTCTAGGAGTCCTCAACCTCCAAGAGTAAAAGATTGGCGAGAAATCCACAAGAGAATGTGATCCGGTGCACAAGATGAATCTAGGACACTTCAAGCTTTCAATCTTGCTTCTCCCTCTCCCTGTAATGAATCACATAAAAAAGCTCACAAGGGAGTGGAAGTTAGAGCTCAAGGAGGAAGAATACAAAGCAATGAATGTTTGAATGAGAGTTAATGCTGGTAGGTGGGAGGAGATGGGTATTTATAAGCCTCCCAAAACTAGCCGTTTTTGCTCAGATCCGAGTCAGTTCGGACAGTCCGAACTTATGTTCGGATAGTCCGAATGGGTTAGATAACCTGAGACAGAGAGACCTAGCTCGGATAGTCTGAACATTCATTTAGATAGTCCAAAGTATTCCGATACTCCGAGTAAAACTTCGGACAGTCCGAATAGGACTTAGCTTGAAAATGAAATTTTCTAGTTTAACAAAGAGGGTCTACTCGGACATTCCGAGTTGAAGCTCGGATACTCCGAATGCAATTGAGCAAAATACTTCTAAGACTTGACATTTTGACACTTTTGACGACTAGGATCCATCATTGAGCACATAGATTCATTCTATAGCTATTTCCCGTCAAATCCCTCTTTATAGTACGGCTGTCCTTAGACTTGATAAAAAGATAAAATAGATGCACATAATTAAGTCTAAAAACGCCTTTTTCCCTTTTGTTTTGAGGGTGCTTCTTTGCTCTTAGACTTTATCACCGGATACAATATTCTGTTAACAAAGCTTACAAATCTCATTAGTCACTTAATCCTGTTGCCATTATTCACCAAAATCCTTAAAGGGCCTAGATGCACTTTCATTGGCGATTGATGCCAAAGGGGGAGAAATTCTTAGATCTCTTTAGGCTGGAAAAAGCTTTTATGTAATACATAAGATAGTTTGAAATATTTGTGAGATCATATGTGCTGGTATTATTTATTGATATGCTCTGATCCATGTATGTATTTGTTATGTTAAATAGTACTCTGATTCTGTGCTCTGATACTTGCCCTGATATTGTGTCTAGTGCTATGTTTAGTGCTATGAACTTCAGAGTGCTCAAATATTTCATGCTTACTAAATTTAGTTCATTTTTATGCCTTAATGTTCCTAATCTTATCTCTATGATCTGATAACATGTTGATCTAAACATTATAAGTTAGATTTGATGCTCTGGTATATTGGGATTAATGCTCTGAAATATTGTTAGTCTTAATAGATGCTCTAATTTTGATAGATGCTCTAACTTCTATTGGTCTGATCTCTAGTTACTAATAAGAAAATTAAAAATAATAAATTTGAAGGATCTAATATAGTCCAAATATGTCAAAATTATTAAAGTTTAGATCATGCATTCATTGAGGGGGAGCACATATATCTACAACTTCTGCATAATACTCTGTCAAGCTAACTTTATTTTGCAAAATGATTAAGATGTTATTGACTTAGCAAAGATATGTTGTCATCAATCACAAAAAGGGGAAGATTAATAACATCTAGGCCCCCTAATTCTTTAGTTCTGATAATAATATGGTTTTGGTGATGATGACTAAGTCAATAATGTTTAAAGTTATGAAAGGACTTTGATTTGTGCATCAAGAATCTACTGAAATGACAAGGTCAGGATGCTTTGTTACTAGTTTATGGCTTGATAGTTGATTTAGGCCAAGTAGTTAGAATTATTCTTTTAGACGTACGATAAAGGGGGATTTTGTTCAAGCTAGTATTTTGGTTCACAATGCTAAGTCAAAATTAGAACAGCTTGGAGTTAAAATTGCCAATTCATTTTGTTCCTCGAATCAAAATCTTCTATCATACAAAAATCCAAATATGCAACGGACTGAGCCTCAGTTGTTCATTCCTTATGTTCGAAGCAAACTTAGTCAAAATCCTTTTCACCGGACCAATTTCATCTTTCCCTTTGTTTAGTCCGATGCAGTTGTAATTCACCCTGTTAAATCTTTCCTTGTTCACGGCGGACCAAATACTCACTCTCATATACTTTAGTCCTTAGTGAAAATTCCTTGTATAAAACTTGCAACCGAGCCTTTTCCATCTACGACGGACCAAATTATTTAGTCCGACGCACGCTCAAAAGTCTCTATTTTACGCCGGACCAAATCTTGCTTTATATTCCTTAAGTCCGTGATAGATATATTCCTTATTGAAATCAAGCCGAGAGTTTTTTATTCACACCCGACTAAATTTCGTCTTCAAAATATTTAGTTCGACGCTAAAGGGAATCTCTCAGTTGAGCTAATTCCTTGTCAAAAAGTCCGTAGCTGCTGATTCTTGTGAAACACATCTACGGCGGACCAAATATTTTGGTCCAGCGCACATGTTGAACTCTCATTTCTTCGCCGGACCAAAATCATCCAAAACTCCCATGTACGATAGACCAAATTTTTTCGTCCGGCGTAAATGCTCAAAATTGGTCCGTGGTACATAGGATCAGTATCGCTAAGTCTTTTTGCCTAGTCCGTTATAAACGTGTTTTAGCCGAATTTTGACATTCTGACACGTCCAACGGTTACTGTGGTAGGTACAACGGCTATTTTCTGTCCAAAAAGCTATATAAGCATTTCCTGAGCCATCTACTATATAACTTTTTGATCTCCTTGTTATTCTAGCATCCTTTGAGCATTCACTCTCACAAGGAGACTGTGCTTCATTCTTGAACTCAAAAACTTCACTTTCTTAAGTGTTTAGCTCCAAACTTGAGTCTAGTTGTGCTATTGCGAGTGAACCAAGAGATAGGGCTTTTACAGGGTCTATTACTCTTGGATCTTGGTGATCCTAGACGGCTTGGAGGCTGTGAAGGTGTGACCTGTCCAAAGGAGATTGTGGAAGGCCACTTTGATGTGAGAGGTTTGGAACTCACCTCACCGGAGTGGTGAAAGAGTTGCCATAGTGGAGACCCAAAGCTACTGCGACTAGCTTGTGGGGGAGCTATACTTCAAGGAGAAGTGCTCCAACGTGGAGTAGGAGTTAGGCTCTGAACCACGGAATAAAATCTCTTGTGTCTCTGTTTACTTTCTTGCAATATCCTTGTGTCATTTCTTTTCTGATATTCCACTCATTTCTTTCTCTCGTATTGCTTCTGTTATTCTAACTGTTAAAGTTTGGTAGTTGCACTTAATTTAAATAATTAAAATTTGAAAAGTTGCCTATTCAAACCCCCCCCCCTCTAGGCGTTCCTTCATGTTCCCATAAAAATTTCAAATGATTACCAAGTCTAAGAAATTTTGGCCGGAGCTAAGATTCAAAATCTCAATGAAATAAAAAAAATTGAAAATTAGGGATTACTATAGTGATTTCGGTAAATTTTGACATTTTGAACCGGTTTGCACGGTTTTTAGATCGGTTTACATGGTATTTGGACCGAATTTCACATCAATTTTTTGTAGAGAATTGTAATGCCTTTTACGAGGAATACATGTGACAGGTTTGCAAAAAATACATATACAAATTACGTAACCATAACCCTAAACCCTAACTTAAATTTCGATTTTAAATTGTATTTTAGCCTAAACGCTAATGATGAGGACATCACCAGCATGGATACGACTAGTGTGATCGCTGTCCCTCCTTCCTCTCCGGCCGCTCCAACGACTACCGACGCTGCTCCATCTTCATCACATACGATCGGCGCTACGGCATCTTCGTCGCCGAGAGACCTTAATCCAAAAGCTCAGCTATTCAAGCCCACATCAACAGACAAGGGCCTCAAGCACACACCACGAGGACAACCCACGTGCCAAAGAAGGCCCGTATGGAAGCCCAAGATGCCAAAAAGCCCGGTTCGGCCATCCAGCAGCATGCCAATTTCAAACGGGCGTAACTCAGGCTCCCGGACTCCGTTTTCGGCATGCGACCACCTGTTCGAAAGCTTAGGAGATAAACTTTCCAAAGGATCCAGCCTGATATCCAAATTCACTCCAGATTGATGGGAAAATACGAAACAATGTCACGGGCCTGAAATTCAGAGTGCTGCGTCTCCTCACCTTTGGGCCTATGGCCCATGTATCTTAGGGTTTTGGTGGCCGCCGCTGTTTTGGCCGCCCTACACCTCCTGGCCGCCGCTATATATATGGCCGCCACCGTTCTTCTATGCTTAGGTTATGTTGTGTTTTGGTTGACCCTATGTGTGTCCCTCCTCGTTCTTGCGTGTGTCGACTAGACCACCCGAGTCGAGAAACAGAGCCTCAACTTGTTGGTGAGATTACCCATTTGCTATCAACTTGTTCTTGCTTGTTCTCGATTGCTAGTAGGTTCAAAGATCGATCGTGTCTGACTCGGTTGATCGCCTCATGTGGTGACTTTGCGATTGTTCGGTTGTTGATCCTGTGGATTGGTAGCGTCATCACTACACCAAATCGGCGTATCGTTCTCATCAGAAGATCGGGCCGACCCCCGTGCGCATCAAGTGGTATCAGAGTAACAGTTGCCTAGTGAGAACACCTTTATCTTTGTTTAGTTCATCTTGTTCATCCTAGAGTCTAGAAAAATAGCCCAAAAAAATCTGTTCGTCGTGTGTTCGATCTAATCCGAGCCCCTTTTAGCCTTTACTATTACTACCTTGTTTAATTCTTGTTGAATTTGTGTTGCATCATTGTGTCGTTGCTGGTCTTAGCGTTTTGATCTTTAGAGTTTGGAGTTCTTGTCACATTCTTGTCACCAAATTGAACTCCATCACTCCGTCACGTCCAATTCGGATCCTCATTTGTCCAGTTCGGTATTTTGCTCATAAATCCCTCATACGAACTCGGATTTTGCTGTTCTTGTACTTTCATAAAAGGTTGAGAAATTATCTACAACTTTGTTAATTGTGATACTTTCCAGAAACACCATCTTCTTGCCCAAAATCCCGTCAGATTGGAATCTATTTTCATCCTTAATTTTTTAGAGCAGTCTGTATTTCGGGGTCAATATCTCTAGCTTCCCTTATCTAAAATAGATGTTCCATATATGCAAATTGATCAGCTCGAAAAGATCTACAACTTTCCAATTATACGTTTTTGCATTGGAAGCCGATAAAAACCTGAAAACTGCGTTTGAAGTTTCTGCATAGTAGATCTATTTTGCAGCAGGAAAATTTTGAGTTGTAATTCATCATATGTGCCACTTTTGATATAAAAGGAAGAAAAATAAGAAAAGACAAGTGCATATAAAAGAGCCGCACTAAAAGGTGAAAAAAGGTGCTCTAGCGATTTGCTTGTGTGCTGAGGTCATTCTAGTTGCTGTTTCTGTGACTTCATTGATGTCTAGGCTCGCGTCTCTAGTACGGTCTAGCCTAGGACCAGCTTAGTATCGTCGTTGAACGTTCTTTCAACTTGTTTTGGCTAGTGTGGTTCTAGTATATCCTTTGCTACATATTATACCTATCCAAGCTCCACCTACTATTAACCACAGGAGAAGCACCTTGCAATCGTTTTGTCACCCTTGAGTGCAGATTACCATCATCCACCGATTGAACCTTGACAAGCTGTAGGATAAGAACTGGTAAGAACTTGGTGTGTGCTTGAGCGTGTGCGATCCTCCACTGTCCATATATTAGTAGTTCATATGAACTAATTTTCTTGTGAGCTCTCTGTTTATTGCCGCTAACAATGGCAGGTTCACATAGTAAGACAACTTACGAGAATGATATTAAGGATTGTCCATTCTTGACAGAAAGAGAAAAGAAATACTTGTGAAAACTTAAGCAACTTGAGCCCCTGCAGAAATCAAAAGGTGAGACGGTTGAGCTTGGGTTTATCCCTTCTACCAAGAATGAGAACACACCATTAAAGAAAGATTTGAAGCCTGCCTCACCCAAGAAAAAGGATAATAAGTGTATTTCAATATGTAACGATAAGAATGTGCTTGCTATTCCTGCAACTAAACCTGTAGGCAAGAATGATCAAGATGATGTGCACCTGAGTGCTACAATGACGGACAACTATATGAGCCTCGTCTCATCACCTACCTAGTGCACCACTGGAGCATGCCAATAAAACTCAACGCAACAATTTATTCCAAACTAAGTTTGTTGTGCAAGAACACGGGGTACACATCATCATTGATGGAGGAAACTGTAGCAACCTCGCAAGTCTACACATGGTCGAGAAGCTTGGCTTGACCACGACTCCACTTCGGCGATCTTACTCAATGGAATGGTTCAACTCAAGTGGTAAGGTTCAGATAACACAAACTGTGCGAGTTCCTGTCTCCATTGGTTCATACCATGATCATGTTATTGTGATGTCATACCTATGGAATCATATTCACTTTTATTAGGTAGATCTTGGTTATATGATGTTGATGCTATTCACTATGGTAGAACCAATCAATATACTTTCCTGTTTAATAAAAAGAAAATGATTTTGAATCTAATGACTCCTGCTGAGCTAGCCAAACTTAATGCAAAAAGAACTAATGGTAAAGAACATGAGGATGACAAATTTGTTAGTGATGTACAACAATCTGAACCAATGTTAAAGAAAGTAGTTCTTTTAGATAAGACTGTTTCCTCATATGATATTGCTTTACAGACATCTGTTTCTTTGCCTCCTGTTGCCGCTAACCCATTGCAAGATCATGAGAAGGAGTCGAGAACGACTCCAATTCAAGAAGGGGATGATGATGAGAACATCACCAGCATGGATACGACCAGTGTGATCGCTGCCCCTCCTTCCTCTCCGGCCGTTCCAACGACTACCGACGCTGCTCCATCTTCGTCACATACGATCAACGCTGCGGTATCTTCGTCGCCGAGAGACCTTAATCCAAAAGCTCAGCTTTTCAAGCCCACATCAACAGACAAAGGCCTCAAGCACACACCACGAGAACAGCCCACGTGCCAAAGAAGGCCCGTATGGAAGCCCAAGATGCCAAAAAACCCGGTTCGGCCATCTAGCAACATGTTAACTTCAAACGGGCGTAACTTGGACTCTCGGACTCCGTTTTCGGTGTGCGACCACCCGTTCGAAAGCTTAGGAGATAAGCTTTCCAATGGATCCAGCCTCATCCAAATTCGCTCCAGATCGATGGGAAAATGCGAAACAATGTCACAGGCCTGAAATTCAGAGTGTTGCGTCTCCTCACTTTTGGGCCTGTGGCTCACGTATCTTAGGGCTTTGGTGGTCGCCGCTGTTTTGGCCGCCCTACACCTCCTGGCCGCCGCTATATATATGGCCGCCACCATTCTTCTATGCTTAGGTTTTGTTTTGTTTTGGTTGACCCCGTGTGTGCCCCTCCTCGTTCTTGCGTGTGACAACTAGACCACCCGAGTCGAGAAACAGACCCTCAACTTGTTGGTGAGATTACCCATTTGCTATCAACTTGTTCTTGCTTGTTCTCGATTGCTAGGTTCAAGGATCGATCGTGTCTGGCTCGGTTGATCGCCTCATGTGGTGACTTTGCGATTGTTCGGTTTGATCTCGTGGATTGGTAGCCTCATCACTACACCAAATCGACGTATCATTCTCATCAAAAGATCGAGTCGACCCCCGTGCACATCAGCTAACTTGGATTTCGGCCATAAAATGATATGTTTTGGTCTAAACTCTAAACATTAGCTTGGGTTTCGGCCATAAATGATATGTTTCAGTCTAAATTCTAAACACTAGCTTGAATTTCAACATTAAATGATGTATTTTGATCTAAATCTTAAACCCTAACATGAAAATTTTATGTGCAAATACTTAGTATTTTGCATTCAAACAGATAGGAAATATATATATAAATACTAGCATGATTTTTTTCATATTTTTTTTCCAATTTTTCTAACCTTGGGAGACCATTTCACAGCCGGTTGAAAATCACCGAATGATGATTTCTGATGAAATTTTAGTTTCTTGTTTCAAATTTACTAGATTTCAAATTTATTTTTTAAATTTCGTCTGAAATTCAAAAATCTCGCCAAAATTTAAAATTTTAGTCACCCCGAGATATAATCCAAAAACAAAATTTAAAACCTTGCTACGGAGGCAGTCTGCCAGTCTCTCTCTCCATAGTACTGACATGTAGAAAAATATGCATTTCTTTTGAATGCATGCAACCACAATGATCTAGTGACTCCAAAATCTTCTCGTTTCACTCGCCGGTCACTTATGCAGCCACAGTACACAAAGAAATCCCATTACCGGATGCTCTTTCTTTCTCGAAGCTCAAGCTAATTTCAACTGAAAGCATATAGACCTATTGTGATGCGCATATTGTAATTTAATTAATTAAATAGATGTAACCAAAGTCGTGCTGCACAAATACATGCACATGGATTATATATTTTGAATGCATGTAAGGATATAATTTAATAGTACTTTTATTTATACTCTTCCAAAACAGTACACCAGTATGACTTGGTATCAAAATGTTCCATTCCAATGATACTAGATCAATGCCTATGCATTGCTACGAAAAATAAAATTGTAACGAAACATAAAGGTCAAGCAATAAAAGAAAATTGTACTACAAGATCAAACATCTATTTCTCCCGATTACAAAAGTTTGTATGGTTTTTCTCCGGTATGAATTAAAACTAAATATATTGTACGTAGCAATATATATTACCAATCTCAAAAATCAATCAATCATTTTTATCCCATTTTGTAATTTATATTACCAGCTCGCGTTCCTCTTCCTCTCACCATGCCCGCAGCGCGCACTCCTCGGTGCCGTCGACCTCGTCTTCCTCGTCGCCTCGCTCGTCCTCGTCATCCACCGCTTTCGCAGGGGCGACAAGGGGGCTTCCCCCGAGCACAAGGCGCTATTGCCGAACCCACCGCCATTCCGGACCACTGGCCGCTACGCGGTCGCGCTCGGGGCGTCCGTCGTCTTCACCGTGGCGTCCGCCGCCCTCCTCGCGCTCGTATTCTTCCTCCTACCGAGCACGCCGTGGCGCGCTGTGGAGTCCGCCTTCCTCGCCGCGTCGTTTCTCTCTCGCGCGATGTTCAACTGGATCAACCCGTTTATCTCCAAGGGGTATACCAATGACTCTCTCACCGCCGACGACATCCCACCGGTGTTGCCGAGCAACCGTGCTGAAGCGTTGTACGTTTTGTTCACATCCAACTGGCCGACGCTGAGGTCACAAAGACCGATGGCGTCGCGCTCGCTATCCGCCGACCGCGATTATTCTCGACCGTGGCGCTTTCGGCCTCACGTGCCTCGCGGTCATGTACGTTGGTTCGTCACTTATTAATCAGTTCGTCGAGTTCATTCACCGCGGCGGCATGACATGGGAGATCTTGAATGAATTCTCTTGATTGATTCTGTGAAAATTGTACAGCATATATAGAGTACAAAAGGAATGATTGGTCGGCTATTAATTACCAGTAATAATCAGGGATTTTGCTATAATAATCAGCCATATTTAGAGAGATATGCAGGCTGTAAATCAGGAAAGAATAATTAGCTATAATGATCGATTATTATTGGAGATATGGCAGGGAGAGGGGTTAAGAAGAATGGACCGGTACCACCGACTGCAAATTTACATTAGTAGAGAAATCAAAATGCCCTCTGGAATGGAATTAACAAATATACACATTATTCCCCCTAGATGGCTGCCTAGCCTACCTAGACTACCTACCTTATTTATCCTGCTTAGGCGGCTGCCAAACCCGTCTAATCAACGATTAGTCACTAGGCACCGGTCTACCGTCAGTCAAACACCTAGGTGAACAAAGTATGCATAAATCTAACATACTGGATATCTAATCATTGGAAGTGAAAAAAAATAATCATAAAGAATAACTCTTACAAGCTATACGCCTCTATCCACGCAGTTCAAAAACTTATCATCGAACATAACCTGTGGAAATTGCTTTAATGTAAGCAAATGTTGATGATGATCCAGATTGATACATTTGGAAATGATGCATTAGGCATGACAAACAAAGTATATTATGCAGCTAGGGTCGCAATGACAATTACATCCAAGCACAAACCTCATACATATCTAAGTAAACTAAATTACCAATCAGTTGGTAATTGCAGACAAGTCATTGCTAGAAAATGGTCACAAATGAAAAAAAAAATAGACATGAGAGGCCACTTTCTCAATTTTAATTAGCATTCACCAAAGGACACAACCATGAAAGATTCGGTAGCAAATTTTCTCGTCTATCATCAGAACGTTCTGACCGCTGTAGAGCAAAGTTCACAAAGAAAATTGAACTTGACGAACAGAAGTGACGAAATGACTTTTTTTAACTGCAGAGCTGAACATACCTTAGATCTCAAGCAGGATCAGAACTCTGCCCTAACGTCGAAATGTACTCATCGACAAGCCGATGTCTTTCCTGCAATGCCGCTATCATCTCATCAGCAGCCTCATTGATCATCCTTGGGAGGTACTTTTCCATACGCTCAAACCACTCCCGCAACGTCATGGCCTCCAGGCTGCTTGTCGCAACACGCTCCTCCACCTTCTCCCCATCCCCTACCTCTCCCTCACTGCCAATCACTTCCCCTTGCCATCCTCTTCCTCTTCTCCACCACCATTTCCCTCCTCACCCTCGTTGTCAGCATCAGCACACCGAGCATTGGCCCTCCCCTTCGGTGCTCTCCGTGGCAGCCCTCTCCGAGCCACTGGCACTTCCTCTCCATCCCCAGCTGCCACCCAATCCTCCTCCTCATCGCCACCACCATTCGCTGCCGCCACCCTTCTTTGATCCCCTCTCCGCTCTATTGGCGCAGCCACCTTCCCCTCCTCCTGTTCCTCCTCGGCCTCCTCCTCAAGAACGGCCTTCCTTGCAGTAGCCCGTGTAACCCTTCCTCGGCCCCTTCCGGACCTCGTATTTGGAGGCAGTGGAGGGGCTGCCGTCGCCGCGTCTTTCTTCCTCCAGCCGCGGCGTGTCACCACCGCAGCCTCCCCTTCATGCTCCTGCTGATCCGCTTCAGGGGGCTCAGCGGCCTTCTTCCGCCCACCACGGCGCGTCGCCACTGCAGCCTCCTCCCGCTCTTCCTTATCCGCTTCGAGGGGCTCCGCGGCCTTCTTCCACCCCCCGCGGCGCGTCGCCACTGCAGCCTCCTCCCGCTCTTCCTTATCCGCTTCGAGGGGCTCCGCGGCCTTCTTCCACCCCCCGCGGCGCGTCGCCTCTGCAGCCTCCTCTCGCTCTTCCTTCCCCTCTTCGGGGGGCTCCGACGCAGCCGCCTTCTTTCGTCCGCCCGGGCGCGTAACCACCGGGGGCTTCTCCGCCTCCACCACTGCCGCTGCGTCCGGCTCTTCATTCTCCGCGTTGGGGGGCTCCGCTGGTGCCGCAGCATTCTTCCGTCCGCCCCTGCGCGTAACCACCGCAGGCTTCTCCGCCTCCTCCACCACTGCTGCTGCGTCCGGCTCTTCATTCGCCGCGTTGGGGGGTTCCGCCGGTGCCGTAGCAATCTTCCGTCCGCCCCGGCGGGTCACCACCGGGGGCTTCTCCACCGCCACCGTCGCCGCCGCCGCCGCCGAGTGGCGCGAGGAGCGCCTAGGGGCGGGTTTAGCGCCGGGGTCTGGGTCCGAATCGGACGTGATGGAGACTGCAAGCACGGTGGACTCCCCGATCTTGATTAGGTCCCCATGGGAGAGCGTAGTGGGGACGGTGGGCACGATGGGCGCGCCATTGAGGAGGGTACCGTTGGAGGAGCCGAGGTCGGAGACGGCCCACCGCGCCGCGGGCGGCGGGAGGAACTCGATGGCGAGGTGGCGCTGCGACGCGCCCACGTCGCGCAAGGCGAGGTCGTTGCCGGTGACGACGCGGCCGACGCGGAGCACGGCGCCCGCGCGGCACTGCAGGGTCTCGCCTTCGCGGGGCCCTTCTTCACCGCCAGGGTGAGCACCGGCGTCGAGGTGGCCATTGTTGCGGGGGTGGGGAATCGGGAGGTCGGAGGGGGAAGCGAGGAGATTTCAAATTTTTTGGCAGAAGACTGAGGCAGGGGTTTGGGCCTTTTGGAGCCTTCGCAGGAAGCAACATTTGAGCCTCCGAGGTCAGATTCATGAGGGTTGCGCTGGGCTGGGTGACTCCGAAATGAGCTGGTGGGGCCCGCGTGCAGTGCGAGAGAGGGGGTATTTGAAATTCCCCATCTCAATCAAATTTCAGATTTCAATTTCCAAACAAAACTGGCATAGAGGGCCCGCATGCAGTGAGAGAAGGTGCCATAAAAGTATAGGAGGGCAGCATATTATGCTTTGTGTAATAGATCCAACAACCGTAGCTGTTTCACGGTAATAGTAATACAAGTTGCAAGTAAGCATGTTTGACATACGTTCTCGTACGTTCTGGCAAGTGTATCTGGATGACAGTTCTGGCAAGAGTATCTGACCCATAAGAGTAGGCATGAATAGCACTTCAGATATATAAGTTTTCAGGCATAAATACTCAATAAGATCATAGGATAGACATGTGTATCAATTTATACTCATGAGTATTCTATGATATATGGACCCTACTTTTTAGAGATACACATACCATCTTCCCATTCCCCTGATCCCCCAGCCTAGCCACAATCCCTCATTCCCTCGATCTCTGGCCCGAGCCGGTCGCCTCTCTCGCCTCTCCCTCTCCCTCTATCTTGGCCGACCGCCGCCGCCCTCCGTCCCTCTCGGTGCCAACCCCTCGTCTCCCTCGGTGCCAACCGACCCCCTCGTCTCCCTCCACCCTGGCCGCTTTGCCCCCACGGCTCCCCTGTCCCTCCTAAGTCCTGCCACCCTCCACCTCTCGCCACCGCCTCCGTCTCCCTCGACACCAGCTTGGCCCCCTCGCCTCCCTCTGCCTTGGCCGCCTCACCCCCACAGCCCCCTTGTCCCTCCTGAGTACACCGCCCTCTCCCTCCCAAGTACACCGCTAGGGGTGCAATCGGCTCAGATTCAGTCAGATATCACACTTTCCATATCCTAAACCATATTTTTTGTCGGATTCGGATTACGGATACGGTGCAGATAATATCGGTCGCGGATTCGAATCGAATACGGAGCAGAATCGATACAGTATCGAATAATTTTTGTCAGATAACGCGTAAAAACAGATACTGCATAAAGCACTCATATAACACTGATTAGCCAGCCGATGAGTTCTATCTGCAATAGCAGGAGATAGGAGATTTACAGTATGGCTCACATGACAACAAAACTGACTACAGTCCAAAAAAGTTTCCATAAAAAATTTCTACTGCTAATTAGTTTTGTGAAACACTGAGAAACTGTTAATTTCATGCCTAAGCAGCTCAAGTAGTAAACAGATCAAGGCATAATGACAGACCAGACTAATTCATTGCCCATAATATATTGAGTTGCAGCTATTTTTTCCCCCAAGATCAAGCTGTGATGGTTGTAGTTGCAACGATAACTCAATACACAATAACCATCACACAACCAGGATTCCAGTTGGGAAGTAAACAATAATACATGAGGACAGCGATAGCAATATAACTACATGAGGATTAAGAGACAGAGATGGCTGTCACTAGGATCGTTAGCAGCAGTGTGTTAAATTCTGAACATTGGACCACATACAACATGAGGATTAAGAGACAGAGATGGCTGTCACTATGATAGTCAAATTCTGAACATTGGACCACATACAACATGCTGCTTTGTTTGGAGAGGCAGGGTCCTATTCGAGCGAAGGGTAGAACAGGGTTAGCCCAGAAATACATGCCTCGTGCATGGTAAGTGGGAACTGAGAACATTGGCTTTCTCACTAGAAATGATGGCCGTGCTTAAAATAACTCAACTACAACATCTCATTCCCACAAATCTCAGGGAAGATGATACAAGAAACATTATTATCTAGTAGTATAAATCAAATGATAACCAAATAACCAATAAATGAAATAACTGATGATCCCTCAGGATCAAATAACACTACGATAAGTTTCCAATAAATCAAATAGAGGACTGACAATCTCAATGGTTGACTACAAATTTTGATTGTCAGACACATGAAGGCAATATATTCAGATAATACTAGGATTTACAAGAAACCCCAAATATGAAACTAATATGAATGTTATTGCACATTGACAAACAACAGGTAAGATCTAGAAGAAATTGTAGCATTTCACACATGCATTTGATTTGAACCTGGCACTAGCAATGATCATCACTAGTAAACTAACAAATGTTTGGATGAAGAGGACAACAAACAATGCATTTCAAGAAATTTCACTACTTAACTTCACGTGTATAGCAGCTTACATATGTGCATATCTCACAACATTCATCGGCAAGGACATGTCCTCAGCAAGCAACTATGACATATTCCTCAGGACCAAATAACACTACCGATCATGTTCCTCTCCCTAAATCAGGAACCAAGAACCCTAAATCAGGAGACCAAATCCGACCTAAGGGCTAAGGCACTCACCGATGCGAAGCCGCGAAGGGGATCCGGAAGGCCCGGAGGCGGTGGCTGGAGGGGGGCACCAGGACGGGCGGCGGCCGGAGGGAGCGAAGGCGGCGTCGACGGATGGACTGAGCGCAGCCGCGCAGGGGGCGGGCTCCGAGACGGGCGGCGTCGAGGGGTGGCGGGATGCGTAGAGTCGCAGAGATGGGTGGCGGCAGGACGGGCGAATGGCGGTGGCCGGACTCGGGGTCGGGGAAGGACCGAGCACAGGGGTGGACGCCGGGACTGGCGAAGCAAGTGAAGGGCGACGGGAGGTGCGTAGGGCGACGGCGGGAGGGCTGCGGGATAGGCGGGTGAAGGGAGCAGAAGGCAGCAGCAGGAGGGACTGAGGGCGGCGGCGGTGCTTCGAGGGCAGCAACACGGCGGCGTGTGAGGGGAGTTGGGGGAGCGTGGCGACGTGTGAGGGACTGATTGACTGAAGCCGAAGGGAGTTGGGCCAGCTAGGGTTAGTGTTATTTGGTTTGCACAGTCGGATATCCGAATCAATATTTTCAGATATATCCAAAAATATTCTCGGAATATACCGATCCGTCGGAAAGTGATCTCCCGAATCCGAATCCGAAATAAAATATCCGAAACCGAATTCGAATCCGAAAATTATCCGAAAAAAATATCCGAATCTGATCCGAAACTATCCAGTCGGTCGGTCTGAAATTATCCGATCCGATTGCACCCCTATACACCGCCCTCCGCCTCCCGTCACCGCCTCTGTCTCCCTCGACACAACTCGACCCCCTCGCCTCTCTCCGGCCCAGCCGCCTCGCCTCCACAGTCCCCCTTGCGGCCTCGCCCCCATGGCTGCCTCCCGCCATCGCTTGTCTCCCTTGGTGTCGGCTCGACCCCCTCGCCTCCCTTCGCCCCGGCCACCTCATCCCCCACATTCCCTCTCGCTGGCTCGCTCCCATCACCCCTCACGCCTCTGTGTCCATGGATACCCGTTGGATATTGAGAATCTATTAGGTTCGAGCGTGGGTACGGATCTGTACCCGTGAAGCTTAGTGGGTTCAGGTGGATGACATGCGTTCATGTTCGGGTAGCGGTTCTGAGACGGTTGTACCTGGAGGTATCCACCCGATTACCATCCCTATGGACGGCTAGTCAAATATGAAGAGATCTTTATGCGGCCTTTGGTTTGGTTTTAGGAATAGGAGTTGGTTCATCAAAGTTTCTTGCATCTTGTTCACTTCTCGGTCGTGATGCCTCTGCTCATCCCCTCCAAAAGACTACCGAGTCCCGAAGGAATATTTTGTTCCGCAGAGAGGAGGTAAATCTCACGACTAATGAACAATTGAACAGGTAGTCGATACACGGTATTCCCGTCTTATTGCACATTCTAGCAGTGTCAGCATCTGCAATAGATTTGAAACGTCAGTTCAGAAAAGTAAGGGTTAAAAATTTAAAATAGATTAATCAAAACATGCATTGAATCATCGAATCAATATGAGTCCTATTCTTCTTCTTTTTTACAGGGTAATAGGAATTAATCTGTGTTCTGCGGTCAGCATAGGCATACTTGCAAAATGGACATCCCGTGAGTGTCACAACTTAAATCATGCTATTTTCCTCAACAAACTGCACGTATGTAATCAGTTTCTAAGGGAGGGAACAAAATGAATAAACTAAACAACTATTTGATGTGCAAAAATTTTCAAGAACATACTTAATATTTATTCCATATTTGTATCATCCTTTGCCTCCAGTAGATCAATTCAGGTCTGCTGGACTGGAAGGCTGGAATTGCTAAACAGAGGGTAACTGCCAAAATGGTGGTAAACTGATCAATATCACATGGCTTAAGATACCGTGGTCTCGGCGGTTTGATGGCAAAACCCAGTTACAACTTGCAACAAGTTTCCCGAACGACCATCCAATTGATGAAAACTGAAGCAGGATAAGCTGTTTCAGTAATTCAATGTTTCCCACATTCATTAACACAGAATAAGGTAGTTACACACTTTCAATTTCAGTTGCTTTTCAAATAGGGGCTCAGGCCTAAACCATCTACAGCCATTGTTCTCTAGCCAGCAAGCATCTGAAAATCCAGTTACACTAAAGCTAATACCTCTGGAAGATTTCCAGTCACTAAAGAATGTCATGGTCTCATGGATATCAAAGTTGCGTTTTTGAGTAGATGTCTGCCAAAAAAGGAAGCTCTAATACACATTGCATAAGTAGTGGAGATTGGAGAAACGGGTACATAACCTGCAAAATTTCCTCAACGGATGTGGCAGAGTGCTACTTCACATCACAAAATTTCCTATCTGCATCACTCCAAAATGGTTTAAGTGCTTCTGATTGTATTGAAACCTGAAAAACAGAAGACTAACATGTTGTTAAAAAAAGTACTACTAGCGAAATAAAATAAACTGAGAAGCAAGGCACGAATGGGAAACATGTTACTCGACCTCAATGTTAGCTAACTGCAACTTGAGCAATATCATTCCATTTGGAACAGAATAGTCTGAAATTTGCATCGTGCAGTAACCGTCAGTTGTCCGCTTCTCTTCACATTGCGGTGTATGCTTGGGAAAATCATGAGTGGATTTGAATGTCCGGCAAGAACAGTGACCTTCTTCAGCTAAGTAAATCTGATAGCAGTAGGTCAGACTTTTATGCAGGTTTAGGTATATTTGTACGGTAATCAACAACTCCTTAGTTTCAACATGTAGTTTTACACTACTAAGTCTCGATGTTATAATTGAGTGTTTTGTTACTTGTCATGGATCCCAAGCAGACCTCAAGCTTATTCTGACTCAATCTTCCTGTAGTAAACAAGCCAGTCCAAGCATAGCATGGCTCACAGAAGCTGGACTTGTTTCTAGCTATATTAGTACTACAGATGGTTATTTTCTTTGGCATGGGCACTGCAAGGCCCAATATCATTAGCCCCAGAAAAGTTTCGAATATTGAAGTACATACTGGCACACGAACTTGAGACATAATCGTAGTGTAACTTGGTTCTTGCCTCAAGATCAGCTAGCAGTAGAAATACTGCAAATCTGATCCATCCTCAGCAAGCCTGATATTACTATGATTCCCATCTTATGAATTCTAGCTATTCCTTCTTAATTGCGTCATAAATCCATCACTCCCAGAACAATATAATCAAGCAAAGATGCATTGCCTCTTCAACTTCTATTTTAACTTAGCTAGGAAATTCTTCATCATCAGCAGAATCCAAAACATCACCATCACAACTAGAGTTCGAGTGACCTTGACCAGCATGCTTCCAGCAACTCCGTTTCTGCCCTCTCCTCCTCTTTGCCTTAGGTTTCTCTTCAAGATCCTTCACCCCACGCCTCTTATACATTTTGAAGCTAACATGTCTCTCCTCCGCCATCTTCCTCACCTTCTCAGTGATTTCAGCAGCAATCTGCCTGTTGTAGAGCTTCTTCAGTCCCTTCATCAGCTTTGCAAATGTGTCAGGCTGCGGCATCAGCCCTGCCTCAAGCATGTCCAAGCAATACAAGCAGGCCTCCTTGACATGTTTCTTCGCATACAGTGCATGGATCCAGATTGTCCATGCACTCACATTGAGCTCACAACCTTTGCTCACAATGCATCCCCAAACATCCCTTGCAAGCTCGAGTTTCTCATCTCTGACCAACGCATTGAGCAGGTCCTTCAGCACCCCGTACTGTGGTGCAACGAAGAGCCCCCTACCAACCATGTCCTTAAAATAACTGCACGCCTCAACCAGCGCCCCTGTCCAACAAGCCCATTCACCATGATCGCAAATGTGTCAACCCCAGGACTAAGCCCGCCATTCTCCATCTCATTCCACAATGCCACGGCCTGCTTCATCTCCCCAAGCTTACAGGCCAGCCGAATCACCACATTGTAGATATTGAATTCTGGCGGGCACCTGCACTCCCTCATCCTCTCCATCAACTCCAAGCACTCCTCCAGCTGCTCCTCCTTCTCATGTGCCACAAAGAACCCAAGGTACACGCCGGCGTCCACCCGCAGCCCATCCCTCACCATGGCGTCCAGGAACTCGTACCCCTGGGATATCCTGCCAGCCTTGCAAAACACACTAACCAGAGTGCCGTACGTGACAGCATCCGGCGCACACCCCTTCCTCCGCATTTCCACAAACACCCGCATTGCCTCATCAATCCTTCCTCTGGCCCCGAGCCCCTGCATCATGGTGGTGTAGGACACGGCGTTCGGAGGGCAGCCCCGCCGCTCCATCTCCCGCGTCAGCTCGAACGCGTCCTCGAACCTCCCGTCAGAGACGAAGCCCGCGAGCAGGGTGTTGAAGACGACGACGTCCGGGGCGACCCCGCGGCTTTCATGCGGGCGAGCACGTGCTTTGCCTCGTCGAGTTTGCCCAGGCGGCACCACCCGTACAGCAGCGCAGTGTAGTGGCGGAGGGAGAGCAGGAGACGGGGCTGGAGCTCCTCGACGAGCCGCTCTGCGACGGCGACATGGCCCGTCTTGGCGAGGGACTCGAGGAGAGAGAGGAAGAGTGAGGGGTGGTCGTGGTCGGGGCGGGAGGAGAGGAGGGCGTGGGCGAAGGGCAGGAGGCGCGGCTGTGGGAGGCGGCGGAGGACAGGGGAGAGGAGGGATGCGGAGAGGAGGTAGGAGGGGAGCGGCGCGAGGAGGGATGGGGAGGGCGCGGAGGAGGCGCGGGAGAAGGACTTGGCGAGGAGCGCGAGGGAAGAGGGGAGCGGTGGTGAGGGGAGCGACGGGGAGCACCAGTGGAAGAAGTGGAGCGAGAGGGAGGAGGCGGCGCCGCAGCGGCGTAGCACGGCGTCGAGGAGGCGCGGGGAGGAGGGGTCGAGGCCCGATGCGGACAGCGCGGAGGCGAGCCTCTGGGGGTCGGAATGGTGGCGGCGGAGGAGGCGGTATGCGAGCTCCGCGGAGGAGGCGAGGCTGGGGTCGGCGTCGGTGGAGAGGCGGCGGCTGAGGGGAGCGGAGAGGAGGCGCCGAATCCGCATGGTGGTGGCCTGGTGGGTCTCGGCGGCTTCCCCGGGTGTTTGGAACGGTACTGTCGTTCAGAGATGCCACGATCGATGTGAAATGCACAAACGAAACGCTGTAGCGGAAAACGGGAGACCTTGGTTCTGAACTCTAAGCCGCAATGCCGTGGCGTGTCGCAGGAACTTGTTTGGAACGCACGTCACTGTTTCCTGCAAAATTTATCTGAAATTTATACGTTCCAAACGGCTTTCAGTGTCTCGAAAAGAAGTCAATGTTCCCCACAGGCCCTTCATCGGTGACGAGCGGAACAACAATTGAATTTTACCCAACCATGGATCACCTTCATGAATGAACTAGCAGTGAAGGTTACTAAGACGATAAGATGAGACGAGACACTGCTACCTTTTTACTGTTAAAATGCTTAAGGCTGAGACAAGACGACATATTAAATCAATAATTTTATAGGTCAGGCATACTTTAATACTCGTTTCAGTTCTTGAGCTCATGTAGCACACATCTTTCTTCCAATTTATCTTCTCCCATGTAACTACTATTCCCCTTACAAGTTCCAACATGCAGCATGTTACAAAATATTACAGTAATTTATATTCTAATTAATTGAGTAAATATAGATATGGATGCTAATGGCAGAATAGAATATAGATGATTGTAGAAATTAACAAAGCTACAATGGCAATATAGAATATAGATGCTAATGATACTATAGAATGCAAATGCTTGTATACAGTCAGTATAGCGAGCACAGTGAGCGCAATAACACAGTAGATCGAGCAGACGGAGCACGAGTAACTCTTGTACTGTTCTACGTATAGGCAGATCAACTATCTCATTCCTCATTTGGGGCAGAGCAGCCGAGGAGATGGCCTCAAACAACAGAGCAAAGAAGATCGAGCAGAGCTGCAGCCAGAGCAGCCGAATAGATTGAGGAGAGCAGCAGAGAATCAACAGCAAAATAAAGAAGGGTACAAGGAGGCGGCACTCGGAGCAGACGAGAGAAGATAGCAAAGCAAAGCCGTCGGGGAGACGAGGGTAGAGAGGACGGCGCCATGATGGAGAAAAGAAGAGAGGAGGCCAGTGGCTAGCACCTAGATCTGGCAACCGATGACGTTGACGATGCAAAGGAGGTGGTGCCGGTGTAGAAGAGACGATGACACAGCGTCATGCGGCTCAGATAGGGACGATGTGGCGACGAGCACGGACTAGGTTTTCCGGCACCAAACTGCCTCTCGACGCTGACCAGTATGCAAAATTTCAAAATTTGTTTTCGGATCACATCTCGGGTATAATGAATGGGTGGGTGAGACTCAGTTGTTAGTGTGAGCAAGGAGGGGCTTAAAAAGCCACCATCCTGCACTGAGCAAGTCGTCAAAGCAAATGAATTGAGTTCCTTCCTCCATACTCCTTCTTCTTCCTTTCTTTCTCATGCTCGTGAAGCTTCCTTCCCTTGCCGATTGCTCAGCCTCACGCACCAAAGGAAGCCGGCGCTACGGGATGTGACAAGATGGTATCAGAGCCAGAAGCGATTCAAGCGATGGGCGAGGCGGCGATTCAAGCGGAAGAAAGATGGGACGCGGTGAAGGAAAGCGTCGATCAGTTGTTCGTCAAAGTTGGGAAGATGGAGATGTTGCAACAACAAATGGCGGCCCAGGTAGAGTTGACGTCCAAAGTGGTGGAGAATCAGGTTCAAGAGCAGCAGATTTTAGCAAAGCAATTGGAAGTGACAACCCAGGTAGTTGCGAGGATTACGGAGGAGACGAGCAAGTGCCCGCACTCGATCATCCCCAGCGGCGACGAGTTCTGAGCCTGGTTCGCGGGCGGCCGAGATTTTGGAAGTAACAAGGAGCATGCCGATGAGGTGATCACCCAAGATGCAGTTGTGGAGGTGGCATTCAGGGTGTCGGAGACATCAGAGTGTGCTGCCCTCAAGGTGTTCGACGAATGGCCTATCCAGGACGTGGTGTGGGATGAGGAGTACACCTGGTGTGTATCTTACCCATTTGAACCTAGGGGTGAAATCGGGTCGGATACGGGCGGATATTGCTCGTCCCGTATCCTAACCCATATTTTTTTCCGGATTCGGAGTCGGATACGAATGTCCCGGATACGGATACGAATTCGGATTATTCGGGATTCGGATACGGAGCGGATACCTGACGGATTCAGGTCGGGATCGGATATCATAATCGGATAGTAGTATAGTACATAATTGTGTACGTAAAAGAAAGAATAAAGCATTAACCTTACAATATTAGCTTCAAGTCATAATTATTTCAATGTAGGATAGTAGTATAGTTAGAGGTGCAAATGGATCAGATACAAGGAGAGAGATCGAGACATAAAGAAAACAGAGAACAAGGGGAGCTCTTCCATCAAACTTAACCTTACGGAATAAATTCCTGGAGATATTAAATAGTGTTGAATTGTCACATTCTGACAAACTGAAGATAGACTTCTCTCATAATGAGGACTACTCGGATTTGTTTGCTATGCTTTAATTTAGTGACTCAACTAATTCCAGTAATTTGAATAGAAAAGAAGTTTATCAAATAAGTTGAACAAATCAATTTAGGTAAAAGCATTATGTCATCACTCCATTTGTTTGTTGATAGATTTGTTGAAGTTTACACTTAATAACAAAGTAGTGTTTTTTAGTGCCAGTATCAAACAACTACTCTATCTATCCAATAATGAACCAAATTAATGGAAGAATAACTGATTTTATTCGGATATCGGGTCGGATATTTACCGGATATCGGGTCGGATATTGCTCTTCCCATACCTAACCCATATTACATGAGATTTTTCGGATACGGATCGGATATTGCTCTTCCCATATCCTAACCCATATTACATCGGATTTTCCGGATACGGATACGGATAACATCGGTACGGATTTTAAACGGATTCAGGATCGGATCGGGCGGATATTTCCTGTCCTGTTTTCACCCTTATTTGAACCCCAAGATTCACACGGAAACATCGAAGCAATCCACAGATCGAGAAGCTAATCCAAGAAGCAGAGATCGAGAGATGGACAGCAGGATGTTCGGGCTGGAGACGCCGCGAATGACGGCGCTGCACCTACTGGACATCCCAGACGACGAGTCCGGCGCCAGCAGAGCTGTCGGCGACAAGTTGACAGGTGGGGCCACACGCACCTATGTCCGCGACACGTGTGCCATGGCCGCCACCGCCGCCGACATCAAGGAGTTGCCGGGCGCCTACGTGTTCGTGGTGGACATGTCAGGGCTCGGGTCGAGCAACATCAAGGTGCAGGTGGAAATCTGATGCAGAAGCCAACAGTGACCGAGCTTGTGGAGGGCCAGGCCATCCTAGATGATGGTAGAGCACTACTTGACACAGGGATAATTGCAGCAAGGGGTAAAGCATGGCAGGAGCTTGTTAGCCTTGCATATTCATCTAGCCAGACCATGATCAAGGAGCTCATAACTAGCAGGATAGAGTTGAGCTTGTATGAAGATCTTGTGGCTGCAGGGGTACCTTCCAAGCATGAATGGTTGAGGAACCGTCCATTGGGCAAGGAACTGATTGTTTTTTTAGGAAGGCACAGGATGTTCAGCTTTTGTTCATATGACTTCTCATTTTTACATTTTGGTACATCTGCTGAGATTCTTGATCACTTGGCGGGTTCATACTCAGGCCTTGTAGGTCGAAGGCACATATGTCAAAACCAGAGACCATTGCTTGTGATATTGCATCAGCAGCCATCATTTTGTCTAGCAAAATTTCTGTTGAGGTCTCAATTGGGGAGGATTCATTGGTTTATGATTCATCACTTTCAGGTAGAGTACGGATTGGCTCACAGTCCATTGTTGTTGGGGTGAATATACATGAGTTACATGGGAACAATTCTCAGTTTATCAAGAGGCACATGCTTCACATTACCTAATCGGCAGTGCCTCTGGGAAGTACCTTTGGTAAACTCCGTGGGAAGAGTTATGGTCTACTATGGTCTTTATGACAATCCAAAAGTTTCTTTTAAGAGGGATGGGACATTCTGTGGGAAGCCGTGGAGAAATATCTTGGAAGATCTTAAAATCTATGATACAGATTTGTGGAACTCAACCAACCATGACAAGTGCTTATGGAATGCAAGGCTTTTTCCCATCATGTCTCTTCCTGAAATTATAAATGCAGGCATGTGGCTTATGGGATTAGCACGTGATCTAGATGTGAAAGTTGCTTGCATTTGGAGAAAATCACAGAGGGTCAGCTTTGGAAAAGTTGCATTGTTTGATTGACTACCATCAACTTTGCATAGATTCAAGCAATTATCAAGCAGATCTTGCAGCTGCCATAGCTAAAGCTTGCATGACGTATGGCTTGCTTGGGCGTAACCTATTTCAACTGTGTGACGAAATCTTACAAAAACATGATTCCTGTTTAGAAGGCAGACCTCTTGACTTCATTGATGTCGACATCTGTTTAGCAATGTTGGTCTATGTTTTCCAAGAGAAACGCTTAGGTTATGACCACAACACTTCCTTCTTTGATGGTATTAGACAGGATTCGATCGTAGGGGAGAATGACAAGTCAACAATACTTGAAATTTGGCTTTATGTGCAATGGGACCCCGGAATTGAGGAGTTGTTCTTATGAATGCAACATCAGAGACTATGCTATTACTTGGGGACAAGCAATTTTTTCAGAGGGCAGTAATGTAATGATTGGGTGGGTGGGACCCAGTTGTTAGTGTGAGCAAGAAGAGGCTTAAAAAGCCACCATCCTGCACCGAGCAAGTCGTCGAAGCAAATGAATTGAGTTCCTTCCTCCAGACTCCTTCCTTTCTTTCTAGTGCTCGTTAAGCTTCCTTCCCCTGCCGATTGCTCAGCCTCACGCACCGAAGGAAGCCGGCGCTACGGGGTGTGACATCGGGGTGGCCAAAATCCAAAATTGTGGTGGGATTTCAGATTTTCGGATGAAATTCAAAAATCAAAATTGAAATCTGATAAATTTAAAAGTGGGAAAACCGAAAATTTGGCTGAAATCATCGAAATTTCAGTGATTTTCAATTGGCTGTGAAATGGTCTCCCGAGGCTAGAAAAAAAATATGAAAAAAATCATGCAAGCATTTATCTTCATTTCCTATTTGATTTAATGCAAAATACTAATAATTTGCACATAAAATTTTCAAGTTAGGGTTTGGACTAAAATCCAAGTTAAGGTTTAGACCGAAACACTTCATTTAAGGTTGAAATCCAAGTTAGGGTTTAGACCGAAATACAATTTAAAGTTGAAATACATAATTTAAGGTCAAAATCCAAATTAGGATTTAGAGTTTAAATCAAAATCCAAGTTAGGATTTATGGTTTAAACCGAAATCCAATTTAGGGTTTAGATTTAGGGTTACATAATTTATATATGCATTTTTTTCAAACTTTTCATATGTATTTCTCATAAAAAGCGTTACAGTTCTAAAAAAATGGGTACGAAATCCGGCTCAAAAACCATGCAAACCGATTCAAAATACCAAAAATTCGACTAAAATCACCGAGATTTCCATAAAATTTACCGAAATCACTATAGCAACCCTAATTTTCAATTTATTTTCATTGCACTGGGATTTCGAATCTCGTTCTCGGTCGAAATCATCTAAGATTTCGTGAAATTTCGCAAAATTTTGAACCCTGCCATCTCCTCTGTGACGCCCCCACCTCACGCCCCCCACGACGACATCCGACGCCTCACCTACGCCAATGGGCGAACGCCACAAGCAACTCCGGTAAGACGGTGATGTGGCGCAAGTTCCCCTGACCGCCTCAACGATTAAATCGATGCCTTAACCACCATAACAGTGGTATCAGCTGGACTTAAGAAAATATCTGGACTATATTTGTTCAAGGATACACCATGGCTGCGTATTAACACAGTATACAGGTTTACAAATTACACCACAGCCGTATCACTCAACAGAATAATAATAAACCTTCCACCATGTACTAGTGCCTTTTATTTTCGATCAGATCTCCACTTCAGTTTCCACCAAATGGAAAACAAACCAGCAGGCATGCACATTCCCACCTCGTGGCAACAAAAAATGCTCGCCCCTTGTCCACAGCTTATGCACGTCAAGTTACTAACTATGCGAACAGAACACAACTTTTTTGTACCTTTGTCGACAATATCTAGTCTACATCGGGGACGCGTGCTCCCAAGCACGAACTCGCAGATAAAACTTGTGCTAAAGGCTCCCAACAGCCACAGCAGATTATATTATCGGTCATCCACTTAATAGCAAGGCCTGCAGACATACAGCGTATACAGGCTGGTTATAACTGATCCCTAGCTCTTCCCCAGAAGCTCCAATCATGCTAGACGTTAACATCATATTGCACCATTTTTTCTCTCCAGTTTTATTGCTTCGTAAGATTTGACAACCTCCTTGAACTTTTCTTCCGCAGCATCTGCACCAGAGTGTTCATAGTATTATTAGCTACAAGTCAACCAATTACATTGGAAGAAACACTGTATCCCTGAACAAAAGCCGGAAGATGTTAACCACCTCTATTGTCTTGATTTTGATCAGGGTGGACCTCCATTGCTTTTGTTCTAAAAGCATTCTGCGGCAGATGAAGCCCCGAAGTCAGATAACAAGACCACATAGATCAATCATGATACATATACCCAAATTCTACCAATTTCTTGTGTGGAAGTCTAGAGCAATGAATGGGTTGGTCCCAGCCAAAATTTGAAGCCCACTAACTACCAATACAAGTGTGCTTTCCAAATATGTTTCAACCCTATCCCTCTCAACCTCTCAGTAATCAACCGTGAAACAAGCTTATATGTGCTGAAGAATTCCAGTAAAATTATGATTAAGAACAAAGTGGGGAACAAAAATAATCGGTGCATAAGTATTCCGAATGCTCTCTCTCTTGATTCAGGAAAATGAGGAAAAGTTTCAATCATTTTATAAAATTGCACGTTTTTAGTCTATCCTCCTCTGCTCGTCGTAATCAGCTCTCTAAATAAGATTGAATACATTGATATATAATTGGAAAGATTTTAAAACATGATATTTGATTGGTGAAATCAAAGTAGTAGTACCTATATAAGAATTCAGCGAGAAAAACTGGATTTATGATGAAGATCACTAATCTTGACAAACGCACTTAGAAAAGTGTTTCATCATAACTCTAAATATGAATCCCATGGAAACCCCTTGTTATCCAAACAAATTGAATTGGGCAGACTTGCGGATAGCAAATTTAAGGATCTTGGGGTTAGCTTCGATATTTGGTTCATAATATGATCAACATATAGTCAAATCAAACATAAAGTTGCAGTTGATCATGTTGGGTGAGATAACAAATTCAAAACATATTAAAATACTGGACTAGAGGGACAGTAGCATGGCAGATATGAGATTGTGATACCTTGACTTCTGCATCTGTGTATGGTGTCACTCGTGACCTACAAAGAACTTGACCTGTTAGGAAAAATTAGTAAAACTGTATCATACTGTACATCTAGAACACAGATTTTCAAACAAAGGCAATTATGCAATAGAAAAAAAATGGGGACAACAACATCATTTTTTTACAGTGGGATTCTGTTCATTAAACAAGTGCAATATTATTATGTCATTTTTTCCTTTACGTCAAGAACAAGAAAAAAAGATGAATAATTTGACATTGCAAGAACTTTGAAAATAAATTGCAACAGAAATATTATTGTGCAATACTGGAAGTGTTGAGAAAACTGGGGTAACACACAACATGATCCTGATAAAGCACACAAGCTTAATGGAAATATAATTCTTTTCCAGATTATCATGAATACATCATTTGATAATGGACTTGGCTGACATATCCTAGTAGCCTTGGGGTGTTTGGTTTGAAGGACCGGATGATGACTGGATCCGATCCTAGCTCCGAACTTGGTTTGAGGAATGGAATGAGTTGGTCCATCACCACCTCATTCCTTATAAGCACAAGCCACAAGTCTAGTACAAAATGAGGGATGGTGTCATCCCACCAAATTTCATGGGATAACCCCATGATGGAACAACCCATCCTTGGATGAGTTTATCCCTCAAACCAAATACCCCATTAATGTCTGTCCTGGCACCTGATTAAAGAATTAGCCTTTTCTTTGAAAATATCACCTATCTCATCAATGTACTGATCATACTAGGCTAGTTAATTTAAAAGCACTTCTATTTTACTAATTTTGGACATAGCAACTAATTGGCAACCTAATTTTTTGAGTCATACCAGAAATATTTTTGCCAGAAATTTACTCCATAGCAAAGCATAACTAAGACTGAAACCCTCATGTGTCGGATGGACATAAGATGCTTCACGTATGAGAACTTGTTACTGCTTACTACCGAAGGGCCACTCAATTGGGGTAATGTAGTCAACATGTAAATTGGCAGTATTGAAGCAATGTAGGATTCTTCTAATGTAAAAACATGATAGTTGAACTCAATCCCAAACACAGTAGCTCGGTCCAACAAAAAGACTGATAATCTGATTAACATATCACCAGAACATAGCACAGAGAATTCACAGGGATGGGGAGACCTGATGACAGAAGGTAAGTAAATGGATGATAAATAGATGAAATGAGTGGTAGAAACTTGCAAATCAAGTACCAAACACTTTGGTTCCTTTCTTTTGCCCTTGTGGCAACATACAATTTGAGGCTCTTAGCATTGCTTTGAGAATTTCAGTGCACAGCAAGTCAATCAAACCTCTATAAACGCAAAGCCCATTTTTAATCTCACCCAAGGAATGAGTCCATGACAGTAAATAATGCCATAAACAGATTAACAGATAAAGGAAAGTACACAGCCAGAGTTCTAAACAGATACCTGTCAAGACCAAGGACTGCATAATGATGTGACATAGGATAAACCCTATGTCCTGCTGGAGTGTATGTCCGTCTATTTTTATGTTCCGAGTGAGATGTATCTGTCTGCCAATACCAGTCATCCCGTGGGATGTAATTATATCCACCCGGAGGGCCATTCTCCCTCCAACTTTCATAACTTCTAAATTTATTCCGCTCTCTGTTGAAAACACTTTGCATGTGCCTTATTCTTTGCTGACCAAAATTCAAGCCAACAAAAAGTCAGCATACGGAAGGACTAACAAAGATAAAGTAATCTCAAGGCAATGTCAGACTGAGAACTAGAACGAGGGAATAGGAAAAGAAGTCACTGATTTAGCACAATATTATTTATCATGAATGTGTGAAACTACATTTAAATTTACTTCAGGAAATGTTCTGAGGTTTAACGACAACATATAGGTAGCATATGGATGATTTCCAAATTCTAAGTTATGCATTTAAATATAGATGCTTGCATTAGAATAGAAAAGGATTGTGAATAATTCGATAAACTCACAACTCTCTCTTGTTCCTCTTCATATTCCTGCTGCATACGCTGATAATATCTTCTCCTAGCATCCTCACTGAAGCTTCCACGACTAGAGCTGTTACTAGTATTCCTCCAAGATGACGTTGTCTGCATCTTATTCAACTATCAAAGGAGACGCGGAGGAAAAAAGAGCTTATAAGTTTCTTTTGGAAAGATTCGAAAGACAATCAAGTATAAGCATAGAACAGAGATGTAGGATGATAAATCAATCATCTGCATTTGGTTAACTCTATGAAAGAATGATAAATCAATCATCTGCATTTGGTTGACTCTATGACTTCAACAAAGAGTTCTTGTTGGTAACAACTAATCCAATGGTATTCTGGCATATGTTAGGGAGCCTGAAAAATAAATGATTGTAACAGCAAGAAGAAAAAATTTGGTAGTTTTCATACTGTGGACACCCCTGGATCCAGTGGAATTGACAAGGGGGGAAGGCCTGCTGGGAGGCTCAACCCACTGACCTACTGGTATCATCCTAGTCTATATTAGTAGAGGCAAAAGTGACAAGGATCTGACCTTAGCACAATCTTAACTAGCAAACTATACTACATTTGAGAAAGCGGGTTATCAATTTTTATCAGGCCACTACATCCACCAAACAGTCCTTCCCTGCAATCCCCCCCCCCCCCCAACCCAAAAAAAAACAGCATAGATTATGTCTCCATATCGCATGAGACTCAAAACATAAATTTGGGGCTGCACTTAATTCAACTCCCCTTGAGTAAGTAAGCTAACAGTCCTAATCAGATGGGGAGCTGAAATTCTTTTCCTAATTTTAGGATGAACACATTCAAAGAAAAACAAGGGTTTATATTTGGTGGTCCATCAACAAATTAATAACTAGTATTAGCTTATTAAGGTACCTGAGTGTAGAACCACTCAACACTTCTGCGAACTTGAGCAACCTGGAGTTTGCACAGGAAAAAGAACAAATAAAAAGGTCAATCACAAGAAATCTGCATAACAACAGGTAGATAAAACAAATTTTCTTTTCCCAATTTCCCCAAGCAAGTAGATATCACAAAGATAATATAGAGGCCAAATAATTGCCAATAACCTCACATTACTGACAAATCTTTGCAATCCACCTCACAAGCATGATGACACATGCCTACTTATAAGGTTTACCCATTTGCAGTGTTGCATTCTTAATAGACAATTCATGATTTTGGGTCCAAAGAGAGACCAGTGTGGAGTCAAGAGCATTTTTACTAACAGGACTCGAGTTCCATATGCTTCAGCACCGCAAGGGGGTTATAATTGAACAACATAAGAAACGCTACATCCTAGAGGAAGCTACTAATATCTTCGGCAGCAAACGACAAATTGTAGCAGCTGATGCCGAATTGCCGATGAAAGACCAGATTGCAAGCCAAAACTAAATGGAGTCGCTCATCACGGAAGCTGTGATACTAAACAAGCAAGCTAGACTGCTGAGCACGTACAACGCGATTACGACATGAGATAATCCGCTAGGTCGTCGTCAAACATCTACAGAACTGACAGGGGAGAGGAAGAGGAAGGCGGGGTGCTCACTGCGAAGGTGGCGGTGGTGGCGCCGATGATTCCGAATAGGAGGATCCCCCAGGCCTTGGACGGGCGCCGCTCCTGCGCACTCCACGCGCCGCCGCCGGCTGCGGATTTATCTTCCTGGGAGGAGGAGGTCATCTCCTCAGGGGCACTCGTCCGCGGATCCCTACCTCCCGGTTCGAGCTCGACGCCGAAGGGTCAGGGAGACCAGGCTCATGCTTCCCCGACCAGATACCTTGTCGCCTTGGGTTAATTCTCCCCCGGTTCTGCTGCTGTGTTGGGTGCGGCGACCCGCGAGGTGAGAGGACGACGATTTGGGGCTGGGTTGGTGGGCGACGCGGGGAGGACCTGGAGGAGAGTAGGAGATGGCCGGGGAGGGGGACGGTACGGGCCGCGGGTCGCGAACAACCCGAACCGACTCTTGGAGTGGCTCGATCGGCCCGTGTTTCAGACTCAGACAGAAGGCAGCGGGGACTCGCGCCCCGCGTCGAACGGTGACCCGTCGACCGTAGGTCCGTATTGCAGTATACTCCACTATAATCTGATGGAAGCACGTGTTATACGCCCTAAAAAGGTTCTAATTATGCATATCACTTTTTTCTAGCATTTCTCTCGTGAAGTTGAGACCCACCCTCTTGACGAAGTATTTTAACAATGTTTTTAGTAATATTTATAGATACTTCAATTTTCTTTTTTATTCATATCTATGTTTTTTTATAAAGGATAGTAAATCAGCAATAATATCCTTGCACATAAGACTCTAATCCTAGGTCTTCCTAATTTTTCAATGATCAACATGTTTTCTAAGCTTAGCCATACGTTAATCGGAGTAAAAACCAATTTTTACCACTTCCGTATGCAAATGTGTTTAAGTCAGCATGCACGCGGATGCCCGTATCAGTCAGCATAAACTTTTCATTAGCTGTCAGCAACAGGGTTTGACAGCCATTCAACTGAGCGGATCCACGTCTAGGAACCATCTCTACCGAGATCAGAAATTCTTTACCGTAACGATAGAGTGTTGTTGAACCACTGTCGCGTGGACCCTACCATTACGACAGAGGATACGTGTACCTCTGCCGATTTCAAGCACCGCCTTTCTCATGTCATGGTCATGAATCAAGCAACACAATGGGTACACGGACACCGTACACATATCAAAACAATCGAGCGACATGATGTTTGTAGAGTTTGCATTTTTTTTAAAAAAACTAGGTCTTGACAAAGTTCTCCTGAGCGAATGCACTGATCATGGACCTATTTGCTAGCACGTGACCCCACGTGACTAGCCTAACGAACTTCTATCGACCGACATAATTAATTGTAAATATGATCAGTTATTGTTAGGTCAGTCACTTGCAGAAAAATGTGTGAGGTGGAAAAATAAAGGGCAACTTTTTCTTTAACTCTGTATTGCCTCAAAATCCTATTTCCCATTTCTTTCTCTGTACCTCGACGAAGAAAAATATAGGGTTAAGAAAAAAAAAAGAAAACAGGTTGTGCAAAGTTTTACAAAATACAAACTACATCCTTACGGTTTTTACATAGACACATGTTGCTTTTAGCATCACTGATGTGTGTTTTTAGGCTATACTAAGAAGAGTTAAGTAGTTGTGTTTGCACCAGAATTTGCCAAGTGTGAGACGAATCGGCAGAATCACGAGTTTGGATAATGCACGGGGCATCTTCGGAAAGTTTGGATAGCATACGGTGAATACTTAGAAGCAGGAGATCAAATTAGAAAACCGTAGCCGACTCGGATTGTGTTGTCATAGCAGAATAGGACTCGGATCGACTGACGGGTATATAAGGCGAGCCTAGGCTGCTTGAAGAGGCATCCACAGCAAAATTCATATCTACTAGTTTTTTTCGTTTTTCCTTTAGTTATCAGTATTGTAATGCCCTTTTGTAAGTCGACATCTGTCGGTGTTTCGTATAACCGGCAATAAATTTGTAAGTATAGGGGGTTGCGCGTCCCCTCTCCTCGAATGGTTAGACCAAAGAAGTCCCGGATTTATACTGGTTCGATCTGAACGTCCCTACTTCCAGTTCGTGGTGGTGGTTTGTATTGCCTTGGACGTTGAAGGTAAACAGAGGTTACAAAGGGAGGCTAAGGACAAGCCCTTAGCACTCGCTCGGAGGGAAGAAATCGGGAGGACTTTCCTAAGCCAGGCGCCGACCCGGGTCGGAGAACTCAGGGCAAGCCAAGCGGAGGTGCCGGTGAATGAATGCGCGTGGGTGCGTGTGAAGGGAAAAAAAATCTATCTCCCCCGAGGGCCCTGCCTCCCTTTATATAGGCGGAGGGGGCAGGTTACAAGAGGATTTGAAAAAGAGGTAGGGTGCGCCACGCCCCAAGGCGTCTGGTCTTGGTCATGATGGTGGCGAGCTCCTGCGCTTCCCATACGGGGTTAGTAGACACAACGGGCGACGCCCTTTTCGGAAGGCACGCACCTGCCCTCTGAGCGTCTGTCAGATGTTGACGTCTTGAGAAGACGGGTGCTTTAGCTGAAGCTACCCTCTAGTTGCCTTGGGAAGGAACCATCCGCCCCAATATGGCCGTTATGTCCGTCTGGCGGGTGACCGCTTTCAGATGTATGTTTACTTGGCCGAGACCCATGAAATTTGAGGCTTATGAGGACCACGGTCGGGTCTGGTTGGAGCCCGCGGAGGCACTTGACGCGGGACGGTCGGAGTAGGAGCTCTGCGAGGCGTCGGCCCAGGTCGGTCTGGTCAAGTGAGCGCCTAATCCGAGGTTCGTACGAGCAATAAAGGCGGGTGATCCTTTGAGATCTAGGGGCCTTTGATGAGGATGCGATCAATGCGGCCTATTTGGTATCACATTCAATGTCGTGATACCCCCCGGTGAGGGACGAGGGCCATGGCAGTTTCATCTTCTGGGTTTCCGTGCTGTTGTCAGCCTGGACTCCGAGCCTAGATAACTCGGGGAGATACGATCTTGAAATAGATGTTTACTTTGCTGCGGGGTACCCCTGGTATGGGTATTCGTCAACATCGATCAAATAAAGTTGCGTATCGCTGATTGTTTGATCGTCTTTCGATTTCCCTAGGTTTGATTTGTTTTGTTTTGTTGCGCATCGCCTTCTCGGAACTAATCTACCTTTATTCTTCTGATTAGCCTTGATCAGTTAATCTATTTATCCGTTGATCGGCCTTTTGGCTGATTCCGATTTAGCTGCTTCCTCTCCAAAATCGGCTTAGATTGAATTTCATCGATTTTTCCTTATCGATTGCAGGGTCAAATCGATTGGCACGCTTGGCGCATTTGAACCCGGTGTTTGTCCGGTGTGTTGCAAACCAGAAATCCTACATCGCGTTTTTGGTGTCAACACATTTTTGGCACGTCCGGTGAGACCCGATAGCTGCAGGCAAATCTGTTGCACCAGCCGATGTTAATACCGACTCCATAATCGTCCCTACTTTGGACGATTTAACTCCAGAACAGCGCAAGGAGATTGAAGACCGGAAAGTTGCCTTGGAGGAATTGATGTTGGGTTGTTATCAGAAAACCCAGCGAGGGGTCACGCAGAAGATGGCGCTGCCAACATTGAATCCACTCGGCTAAGCCGGCGTCGCGGCGAATTAAGTAAGCCGATATCTTCTGGCTCAAGCCGAATTGTCTGTTATGATTGAGCAATCTGTGTATCATGCATTAATCAATCAATCATCGGCCTTGGTTACTACTTTAAAGCCGATGATAGAAAATAGCGTAAAAACGATCGCGCAAGAGCTAGCAGCATCTGGAGGATTGCTAGATCCATTGCAGCCACTCCCAACATATCCTGTATATTCTGTGGCGCAAAATGCCAACACAATAAAAGTGTCAGCACCAACACCTTCGCTAATGCCGACTCAACCCACTGTGTTGGCACCAGGAAATTCTCGCCCGAGTCCAATTACTCATTACCATGCATATACTGACGCTGCAAAGTTAGATGCAACTAGTATACCTCCTTCGACATCAGGGACTACCTACATCCAGTCGGCTCCTCAGCCGATTGAATTGGATAGAAGTTACAAACCCCAAGTACCAGTCCAAGTTAGAAATCCGGTTCCACATAGGGTGGTTTCGTATGCAGAGCCATTCGTCCCACTGCCCGAGGTCCCGGCTGCCAGAGCCGACGGGTGCGAACCATGGCAGCGTCGATGCCGTCGGTTAGGGCAAACCGACCGGCGAGTTTGCACTTTCGGGCGGGATTGTTCATCATGGTTGGCCCAACCCTAGTCCTACATCGACCAATAATATTAATTGGGCGTCGATTTCTATGGTTTTGAGGGATCAGTTCAGATTACAGCCCAAAGGAAAAATGATCGGCTATAAAAAGCCGTACCCAGATTATATCGACCAAATGACATACCCCCATAATTTCAGGATTCCCGATTTCGCAAAATTTTTAGGGGATGATTCAGTCACATTGGTTTATCGCCCAATGTGGTGAAGCGGCTCAGTCCGACGGATTGAAGATTAGACTATTTCCTTTATCGTTATCAGGGACTGCTTTTATTTGGTTCACGAATCTGCCTCCAAATTCGGTCCATTTCTAGAACGATTTAGAAAGCCGATTTCATGAGTACTTTTTCTCTGGCAGTCTAGAACTAAGGATTTTAGATTTAAGTGCCGTCCGGCAAAGATTTGGCAAATCAGCTTCTGATTATATTAGAAGATTTAGAGAAGTGCGAAATTGATGCTTCAGTGTAGTGTTGCTGGACAGGAGTTTACTGCTCTAAGTCATCTGCTTCATCGTGTATCAGCACAGGAGAGCCGATATTTAAGTAAAGAATTCAAGGATAAACTTAGGATAAATGACATTGGCAAGGATAAGGCCAACGTAAACATGGTTGATTATAGTTCAAGCGAAACTTCTGAAGATGAAGCAGACGTGAATATAGCCGAATGGATAAAAAGTTCCAAAAAACCACTTATATGTTCATGGCTTAAGCCGACGAGGAATAAGTCAGAGGTTAAGTACACTTTTGACGTATCCAAGTGTGACCACATATTTGATATGTTATTACAAGAAAAGTTGATACGACAACCAGAAGGACATACTATACCATCGACCGATGAGATAAAAAAACGACGATATTGTAAGTGGCATCATTCTTTTTCTCATAACACTAATGACTGTACTATCTTTCGACAACAGATACAAGCAGTTATTGAAGACGGTCGGCTCAAATTCGTAGAAGAGCCGACCATGGAAGTGGATGTTAATCCCTTTCCGATAAATATGGTTCAATGCTCAAGCAAAGGAAAGGAGATTGTAGATGAAAGACCTAAAACAACTCGGCAAGTCGACACACAATCTAGTTCAAAAGGAGAAACACTGATGTCGGAAATTTGGACAACCCTTTGGCGGTCAGCGCCTGATCAGCGTGCCCTAGCTCGGGGCCCCGATCACGCCCTTGCTTTCTACCGAGGGCATGTGCCTTCGAGTGCGCACAACCTCGAGTTTGAGCCCCGCACGACCTCGAGTCTTGGCGACCTTCGCTCGGTCGTTGTTTCCTTGGATCGACGACGTGCATTCTTGGCGATTACCAAGGCGTGGTCTCATGGGATGGTGCGAGTCGCGGCAAGCCGGAGCGGTTACAAACGACCCTCAATGCGCATTAAGGGCCACGATCCGAAGATTTCTCCGCGATTCTGTGAGAGGGGAGGTATAAAAGCGGAGATGCACAAAGCGAAGACAACAACAGTACGCACCACAGCCCGAGCTAGAAATCACCATTGCTAATTTGAGATGTAAACACATCCCTGTACACCGACATAACAAAGATCACCGCCGCAAGGTGACTGGAGTAGAGCTATTACCTTCACAGGGGCTCAAACCAGTATAAACCTTTGTCTCTCGCTCGTTGACGCCTTGCCCCGACCATCAACGTATCGATTCCATTCCTTCGTTTGAGCGAAGCGCTGCACGGGTCCCATATCACACGAGACCCCTACCACCTTTCTTGCGGTTAGCGATCCCGATCGTCGACAGCTGGCGCCCACCGTGGGGCCCGTTTGCTTCGTTCACTCGTAGGAAAAACTCCAGGATCTCGGGAGCATGGCGCACTTCACTCATGGACTTTCTTCAGGTATGGGTTCGGGCGCGGACTCCGACTCTGCGTCCCTGTTTTCGCCTTCGCCACCGCCTCCCGAGCTGCACGTCCTGGTGGTGGACGGTCCAGGCGCGGAGGGAGATGCGGATGATCGTAATCCGCAGACTCCTGAAGACGCTCGTAGGATGGTGCATGTCGCCATCAACCAGCCCATAACCGCCCTCCGGCGGGAGGCCCAGGAGAAGACCGGCACGTCTTCTGGGCCACCCAGACTCCCACTCTCGGGGGCGCCTTACGCCATCACCGGGTCATGGTCGATCCCGGCAGGCGAAGTCGAACTCTTGGCCGAGCCTGGCGAAGAACTCGACCGTGCCGCGACCGAGGGTATTCCTCCGCAGCACCGAAGCCACCGATCAGGGACCCCCTCCCTGAGGAGCAGTGGCAGCAAGTCACGTCATCGCCGACGCACCTGTCGGACGACTCCCAGGCGCGAGGCACCTTCGTCTCAGCAGCGCCCTCGGGATGTAACTCTGACGCCGCCGCGACACCGTCCCGCGGGCACCGTCCCGGGAAGGGTCGAGCGCGAGCAGAGCCACACAAGCTCTGCGTCGACCGACCGCAGGACTGAGGATCTCTCCCCCGACGTTCCGCCCAGGCGTCGACGCGTGCAAGACCGCCTGCGCTACCTCGAGCGACTCCGTGCGGCGCCATGGCGATCTTATCAAGATCGGGCCGCCGGGCGCCTCGACTTCGAGTCGTGACAAAGTGAGAGACCTTGTTGGCGGCGACCACACTCGGCGGGCACCGTCGGCTTCGGTACGCATGGCGTACTCACGACCGCCGTCGCGTCGTTGGCGGCTTCGATTCAAACCGCGTTGATCGGCGCCGGCGGACCAAAACCCCGGCGAATTCTGTCCATCTACTCGATTGTTATCCTAGCGGTAGGCGATGAGCTCGTCATGGCCAACTACCTCCCGTGTCTTGGGCGGCGCCGCGCATGACTTGGCTTTTCAACGAGCTTTGGCTCCTTCGGTCGTGGCGCCAAATCGAGCGCCCTCGCTCCAACTTCGAGTTATTCTGGCGGTCGGGGAGGAGAAGGACTGGATCGCGTCATCGGGGCAAGGCGAACCGCCGTGATTTTGTGCGGCGATTTATCCGCACAAGGAACCTGATTCGAGCATTTCAGATGAGGCTATCATCAAGGCCTTCAAGTTTGGCGTCCGCGACCGGCGCCTTACCGAGGACCTGGAGATCACGTCGAGCCTCACCGTCAACAAGCTATTCCGCATGGCGGAGAGGTACGCGGATCGCGACGACGCCGTTGTCATTGAAGCGCGATTCTGAACAAGGTAAGCAGTGCGAATTCCTGAGGCAGTCCGTCCAATTCCAAGGGCGCCGACCAGGGTGCTACCGCCAAGAAGCGGAAGCGTGATCGCAGGACCGGCGGAGGGCTGCCGCGAGTAGTCATTTCGGCAGACGGCCAGCGAGAGGTCCTCGAAGTCCGAGATCAGGCTCGGGATGGGTCCCGACCTCGCCAAGGTCGGCCTCAGACGCGTCAAGCCGCAGGCCGCCCGAAGGAGGGCCGCGATCTGGGCCCAGCGATCGAGCCTTCGGCAGGGGCCGAGGGCGCCGGGTTATGACGAGGCGAAGTTCTGCTTGTTCCACAGGGTAGCCGGTCACGACCTGCGAACCTGCAGGGCTTGGCAGGGCAAGCTGGAAGCTTTCTACGACGGGCGGGGCGACATGCCCGAGCTTCCGAAGGCCGATAACCAACCCGACAGGGTGAACGCTGGCTCGGAGCATGATGACATCGATCTCGAGTTCGGCAAAGAAGGGCCGGATTAGCGTCATCTTCGGCGGTTCGGCGGCTTATCAGTCCAGGCGCGAGGTCAAGGCCACAGCGTGGACCATCTACCAGGTCACCACTGGGAGGGCGGTCGAGCAGCCCTGCAAGTGGGCCGGGGCCACCATCACTTTCTCTCCAGAGGACGCTCTCCCAGGTATGGCCCGAGACCTGAAGACCGCCTTGGTCGTGACCCCGACCATCAGCAATACCACGGTCGGGCGCGTCATGGTCGACGGCGGCAGCTCTCTCAACCTGCTGCAGGCAGGAGCGCTCGACCGGATGCAGATTCCCCGGTCGAAGGTCAAGAGCATTACCATACCCTTCTTCGGGATAGTTCCCGGGAGCTCGACCACCCCCTTGGGGCAGGTGGTCTTGCCCGTTACCTTCGGCGGCTCAGACAATTTTCGCACCGAGCTGATCACCTTCGAGGTGGTCGAGGGTGACCTCCCGTACAACGCCATCCTCGGGCGGCCCGCCTTGGTCAAGTTCATGGCGGCCAACCATTATGGCCATCGATGCATGAAGCTGCCTGGCCCCAACGGTGTCATCACCGTGCGAGGCGACCTGCAGGCGGCACATGGCTGCGAGACCAAGGCCTTGGCTCTTTGCGGCATGTTGCCCAGCCCAGTCCGGAGGTGACGGAGAAGCACGCCCGTGACGGCGATCCGGCCAATGGGCGACGAAGGCTGTGTCGCTCGAGGAGGGCGACGCGACTAAGTGCGTCCATATCTCGGCCGAGCTGGGTTCCAAATAGGAACTCGAGCTCGTCACCTTCCTTCGCGCCAACAAGGATATTTTCGCTTGGGAACCCGCGGACATGCCCGGTGTCCCGAGGGAGGTGATCGAGCACAAGTTGCAGGTGAGACCCGACTCTCGACCTGTACGCCAGAAGCTGCGTCGCTTTTCACCGGAGAAGGTCGCAGTCATCAAGGAGACCCTCGACAAGCTTCTGAAGGCCGGCTTCATCCGAGAGGTCGACTACTCTGAGTGGTTGGCCAACCCGGTCATCGTTCAGAAGAAAGGCGGGAAGTGGAGAATGTGCGTCGACCATACGGGGTTGAACTCGGCCTGTCCGAAGGACAACTTCCCCCTTCCGCGCATCGACCAAATTGTCGACTCCACCGCAAACGCCAAAATGCTGAGCTTTTTGGACGCTTACTCGGGTTATCACCAGATCAAGCTGGCGGTTGACGATGAGAGCAAGACAACCTTCATCACGCCATTCGGCACTTATTGCTACACGACCATGTCGTTTGGTCTGCGCAATGCGGGGGCCATGTTCCAGCGTCTGATGACCCGGACGTTCGAGCCACAGATCGGGCGAAACCTTGAGGTCTACGTGGACGACATCATCGTCAAGAGCCCTTCTGAGGGCGACCACGTTCGCGACCTCGATGAAACCTTCGCCAACCTAAACAGGCACAGGATCAAGCTCAACCCAGAGAAGTGCGTGTTCGGCATGGCGTCGGGAAAGGTGCTCGGATACATGATCGGGGGTTGGCCCGAACCCGGAAAAGATCGAGGCGATCGAGAAGATGGCGGCCCCGACCTCGATCAAGTAGGTGCAGAGCCTCACCGGTTGCATGGCCGCCCTCAGCAGGTTCATCTCGAGGCTCGGCGAGCGTGGGCTCCCATTCTTTCGAACCCTGCGCAAGCAGCGGGGCTTTGAATGGACTTGAGGCTGGCGATCCTTCAACGAGTGAAGGTGTACTGTCATCCCCCCACCTTACGACTCCGCAACTTTGGCGAGGTTCTTTGCTCTACCTGCATGGCCACCACCCAAGCCGTCGGCGCTGTCTGGTGGTGGCGGGGTCCAAGAAGACACCGATCTACTCGTCGTGAAGTCCTGCATGGCCCGAAGGAGCGCTACCCACAGGTGCAGAAGTTGCTGTATGCTCTCCTCATGGCTTCACGCAAGCTCCGACACTACTTCCAGGCGCACTCTGTGGTCGTTCCGAGCAACTTCCCGCTCGGGGACATATTGCGGAACCCAGAAGGCGGCGGGCGCATAGCCAAGTGGGCTATGGAGCTGGCGGCGTTCGACGTCCAGGTCGTGGCTCGAACGGCAATCAAGTCGCAGGTACTCGCCGACTTCGTGGTAGAACAAACGTCGCAACCCGCTCCCGAGCTCGGGTCCGAAGAGGAGAAGCCCTGGACTCTGTTTTTCGATGGCTCGCGGTCTTTCAAGCGCTCGGGGGCTGGGATTCTTATTCTTACCCCGTGCGGCGACCAGTTGAGGTATGTAGTTCGTTTTGGGTTCCCGGCGACCAACAATGTGGCGGAGTACGAAGCCCTATTGGCGGGTTTACGGGCTTGTAAGGCCTTGGGCGTGCGCCGGTTGATCGTGAAGGGCGACTCCCAGCTCGTCATCAACCAGTTCAACAAGGACTACCAGTGCTCGAAAGACCTGATGGCAAGGTACCTCGCCGAGGCGCGCAAGATGGAGAAATGGTTCCAGAACTTGGAACTCAGGCACATCCCCAGGAGGGATAACTCCAGCGCTGACTTCCTCTCCAAGCTCGGCTCCTCTGATGACGAGATCCCCGACGTCATCACGAGAGGCTGGCGGCCCGTCGATCTCCGATCGGGAGGTCGTGCTTTCGCCCATGACGAAGGTATTCCCCTGGGCGAGCCCATCCACAATCTGGCGGCAAGAGGCGACCTCCGTCCGACCTGCCGAGAGGAAGCGAGAATCAGCGACGCCAAGCTTGTACGCTTCGTGGACGGCAAACTCTATAGACGGAATGTTTCTGGCATTTTGACTCGGTGCATTTCTGCGGAGGAGGGTAAGTACCTATTAAACGACATTCACTCAGGCCTTTGTGGAGCACACTCTTCATACAGGACGATGGTCGGCAAAGCCTTCCGTATGGGGTACTACTGGCCAACGGCGCTTCAAGATGCTCGTGATATCGTTCGCGTCTGCCGAGCATGCCAGTTCCACGCCAGGAAGTCGCACCAGCCGGCGTACGCCCTTCAGACTATTCCGCTTGCTTGGCCTTTCTCGACACGAAATTTGGATATCCTCGGCCCTTTTCCTCGGTGGTCGGGGAAAAAGTTCTGTTAAGTGGCCATCGACACCTTCACCAAGTGGATCGGTGAACCGGTCTCGACCATCACCGCTCGGCGGTATTCGGTTTTCCGTCGTTCGTGGTCACTGTGCACGGGTTCCATGCAAAATTATCGCGACAATGGTACAAAGTTTACGGCGAACTATTTGGGAATTTTGCAAGGACCTTGGCACCAAAGTGTGCCGCCTCGGTGGCTCACCCTCGAGCAGCGGCTGCGCAGCAGCGCCAATGGACAAATTGTCCAGGGCGTGAAGAAGCGAGTCGCAGATGAGCTCGAACGCTACGGCAAGACCTAGGTGGACGAACTTCCCACCGTCTTATGGTCTATCCGTACCACAGCCAGCCGAGCAACAGGGTCCACGCCTTTCCAACTCGTCTTTGGTACTGAAGCCGTCCTGCCTCCTGAGGTGACGCTAGGTTACGCCAGGTCGACAGTGCGACCATGTCGACTTCGAGCAAACGGTCTCGATCTTACCCTCGCGGAAGAAGTAAGATGCCGTGCCTTTGCACGATCAACGACACGCAAGCTCTTCGCAGACATGCGTCTCGGTCGATGCGACCTAGGAAGCTCCTTGTTGGGGATCTAGCTCTAAGGCGAATCGAGCTCGTCCAACACCAACAAGTTATCCCTGATGGGAGGCCCTATAGAGTCGTTTCAACAGATCGCACGGGGGCTTACCGGCTAGCGATGCCCGATGGCAGAGAGCTCTCTAGCTCGTGGAATATAGATCAGCTTCGGAAGTTCTATGTGTAACCTCTATTCCTTTGAAATTCAATAAAGCTGTTCTTTGTTTCTCGCCATTCTTGTCTTTCTTACTATAATTGCAAAAGTTATCATTGGTCGTAACCTTTTCTCGACCACGACCTTCGTGCACAGTGCATTCGCCTTTGGTCTGAGCGTCACGAGTTTTATGGTCACCCCCAATGGTTGAGCTAATTGTAAGCCGAAACTCTTCGCAATTCAGCTCACCACTGCGCCTGGGCTCGATCCGAAAGCCTCGCAGCTCTGGTCCTTCGGCAGCGCTCGCGGTTCCGGTTGAGCTCGAATGTTAGGCCGAATGTGACTAACTCGCTTTAAAGTTCGCTCGACATGTTCTTTCTCTGCGGCCTTTTCTCAACTACGCAGGTCACGATCGTTTGCTCGCGTGTAAGTCTTGTGCCCAAGGCCGGCGTTGCTCGCCCTTGGACCCAACGGGGGCTGGACAGTGGCATACTACCAGCAAGCGACCTACGGAGTAGGAGCAAAAGCGAGAAGGGCGAATTCCAAACATCCTCGACCACGAACTTCAAAGCGGGGCAGGACTGTTGGCACCCAAAAGTAATGTAGCTCCATCTTAAAATTTCATAACATTTTTGCAGGACAGCAGTAGGGTAAAATTACAGGTCCGCCATCTCGCGGGTGAGTTTCTCTTGCTCGAGCTCGGCGACTTTAGCCCGCAAAGTTGTGAGCTCATTGGCGGTGTCCACGGCTCGGCGACGCTCGTCTTGGAGTTGGGTCAGGGCGCTTTTCGCCGCCTTGCTGGCGCGCCCTAGTTTCTCCTCCAACTCCGCGATCTTGGCTTCCAGCTCGGGGGACGCTCTGGCAGAGGATGACGTTTGCCCGGTGGATGCCTTCTCCAATGCCTCGACCTTGGCGCGTTCATCGGCAAGCGCTTGGGTCGAGGCGGTGGCTCGCTCTGCGGCGGCCTTCTCTAGTGACTCTACCTTGGCACGCTCGATCTCAAGCGCCTCGAGCGCCTTGGTCGTTCGAGCCCGTTCTTGCTCTACGGCTTTGAAGCCGTGATTGCGCTCGGAGGACCTGGTTTGCTCGAGCTCGACCGCGTGGGCCACCTCCTGCGCTGCCATCGTCTGGCGAAGGTCGTCGAGCTCCTTGTTCACATCGTTCGAAGCTCTACTGAGTCGACCTCGATGGTCGCACAAAACTTGAGCGCTTCGGCCTCCGCGTCTCCACAGCGTCAAGAGTCCCCGAGCACGCGTCGGCATGCTCGTGGAGACCTTGCGACCTCTCGAGTGACTTTGCCGTCGCCTTAGAGGGCGGGAAAAAGTGGCCCGGTGAAAGTATATGGGAAAACTTCGATTTGGCATGTTGCGGGGCATGCGAGGAGGCTCTTACCTCGCGAAGAGCGGTTTCGGCAGCGCGGTAAACTCTTCGTTCACCTTGTCGATTCGGCGAGGTCAATCTCGACCTCTTCACCCGAGCTCGGGGTTGGGGCGACCTCGACCTCCCGGTGCATCGTGGCCAAGGCTTTGATCCCGAGTGGCGGCGGCAGAATCTGCCACCTCGGTTGGAGGATTCGACTCTCGGTGGGGTCGTGGCGGTGGCATCTTCGGGTCCGACCTCTACGGTTGGGGCCCCGTCCGGCTTTTCGGAAGGAGTCGTCGCGTCAGCAACATCAGGCCCAACCCCCATGGTCGGGGCTCCGCCCACCTCCGGGGCCGGGGGAGTACCGACCGAATCCGCCGCGTGGGCCTCCACGGTCTTTGTCCGTACCAATGTCCGGGCGCCACGATTTCGACACCGGACGCGACCTCGGTGACCGGCAGGGTGCTCCCCAGCCTTCTTGTCGTCGGTGGCGGTCTTTGCCATGACCTTGGCATCTGCGATGGTCGGGGTCAGGGGGTCCCGGGGCGGATCCGCTAACGCGACCAAGACACCCTTGGCGCCTTCCTCCGCGCCACCCTCGGGGATCGGCAGCGGAGCAGTGTCAACCTTCACGGTGCCATAGTCCTCACTGGACCACGGCTCAAGATCTCCGTCGGCCGGGTCGTCGAGCCCTGATCGTCTGCCGCAAGCAGAACCCAGCTCATGACCGGAAAACGAGCTCCTTTGACACGAGGGTGGCCAGGGGCAGCATGCAGAGCATCCTCCTCCTCCCGGACTCGGATTCGCCTTGGACAACATCCATTGTCAAATTGGGCAAGTTTGAGCCCGTCGCTCGAGGCTGCGGGCAGGACAAGCTAAGTTGGAAAAACGCGAGGATGGGCAGAGCGAGTCCAGAAACCCAAAGGCTTACTAGGGTCGTCAGCCTCCACCGCGCGGAGGGCCGTCGTGGATCTTCCGCCCGAGCTCGAAGGCGCCCAGCCAGCGCTCCCCAACACAGGTCCTTGGGTCCTGATGTTGCTACTGGTCCGCGCCTTGGCTGGCTCTGGGGTCCGAGTTGGACGCCTTGGGCAGTGGGAGCTTGAAGGCTGGCGGCGGTGGGGCTCATTCTCTTGCAAGGGGGATATGTCAGCGATAAGGAGAGCACGAGCACGAGCTCGGGGGCTCGATTACCGACCCTTACCATGGCACGGTCGCCCCACTCGATGTGAGGCTTCTTTACCTCCTGGCGACTTGTCGTGGCTAGGGGAGGTCTCTTCCTCCCCTTCTTGCTCTTGCCCCCGCCGGGCAGCGGGAGTAGCTTCCTGGCTGTGTCAAACAGCTCCTGGTGGTCCTGAGAACCTGCGTGGGTCAGAAGGGCCTCCGCGAAAGTCAAAGTCAAGGGAGAGGTCGGGACGACTTACCTCGGCCTTCCGGCGAAGTACATTCTTCGGGACCGGGTCGTCGAGGGTGTATCCGTGCGCCAGCTTCCTGAACATTTCAAACATCCTGTCAGAAACCCAGGACTCTTTCGGTGCTGCAAGAACATGGGCCATCAGGAAAGACTGTAGAATGGGTTTCGAGCAAGAGTTTTGAGGTCGAAGGTCTTGCCTGTCGGGCCCTCGCGTGTGGAGTCGTCACGCCCCGTGATCTCGAAGAACGGGTGTTCCCTCCTCCGTAGAGGGGACACCCGGTTCCGCAGGAAATCGACGGCGATCGCTTGCGGTGAGGCGGCGTGGCGCGAATATGTATGGCAAGCAATGGCCTCCTCATCGACCTCAAGATCTTGAGCTCGGGGTCTCCTTCTTCTCGTGTGAGAGTCCCTCGACGTCGAGCCCGTGCTCCCTTTTCTTGAGTAGAACCACCGCTCGGACCGAGGACCAAGAGAATCCGGCGGCGCTTGGGAAGGACCACTTGAGCCCGGTCCGAAGTCGAAGTAAAGGCACCCGACCACGGGGTCCTTCCCGGAGCGGAAGAGGGAGTAGAAGCGAAAGAACAGCGAGGGGGTGGGGAGGATTCCCAGGAATCCCTCGCATAGATGGGAGAAGATGGCGGCGTGAGGATGGAATTTGGTACTGTGTTGATGAGCTCTATTTCATAGAATCGGAAGGGCGTCGCCACGAATTCGCTCTCCGGGGTCCGCAGGCCAAGGAGCGCATAGTGCTCGGTGCAGACGATCTCATCATCCCTAGGGCGTGGTTCGGTCTCGCCGCCCGGCAACCGCCATGTCACCGGGTCCACTATCCCCAGGGTCTCGAGCTCTTTCATCCTCGCGGACAACAAGGTGCTCCTTCCTAGCTTGGTCATGGCGGTGCAGTATGCTTGGTCGAGGGAGGGAGGAGAGGGTGTTGCTTGGGCGAAAAAGCCTTGGAGACGAAGGGCGCAGAGATCAGGGGTTCCTTTTTCAACAGTTGCTATGGGCTCGGCAAATTCCTGCACTGCGTCTGCGTTAAAACCGCCCTACAGCACCTCAAAAGGCGTGCCTGCCGTGATTGGACAGGCGCAGTTAAGGATGAGGTTGCGGACTCGAGGCGCCACAGGTGTCCGCCGCCCGTTCGCATCCGTATCCCCGGCGAAGAATTCAAAGGTCGCCAGGTGTCGGGGCTGAGGATCTACTTTGTGGTCTCCGCCCGACCTAGACCAGGATTTCGAGACCTACAAAGGTTTGTCCCAAGCGACTTGAGGTGAGGCTCGAGGTCGCCCAGGCGCACTTCTCGACCTTGAGCCTCGGGGCTAGCTGTCGAGGCTGGACAACCCTTTGGCGGTCAGCGCCACGGTCGGCGCCCCTAGCTCGGGGCCCCGATCACGCCCTTGTTTCGCCGAGGGCTGTGCCTTCAGTCAAGACGACCTCGAGTTCGAGCCCCGCGACGACCTCGAGTGCGGGCCGACCTTCCGTTGGTCGTTGTTTCCTTGGATCCGCACGTGCATTCTTGGCGATTACCAAGGCGTGGTCTCATGGGATGGTGCAGAGAGCGTGGCAAGCCCGGAGCGGTTATAAACGGCCCTCAATGCGCATTAAGGGCCACGATCCGAAGATTTCTCCGTGATTCTGTGAGAGGGGGAGTATAAAAATTTGGAGATGCACAAGCGCAGAAGACAACAACGATCGCACTACGCCCCGAGCTAGAAATCACCATTGCTAATTTGAGTGTAAACACATCCACATACAATCGACATAACAAAGATCACCGCCGCAAAGCGGCGGAATAGAACTATTACCTTCACAGGCTCGAACCGGTATAAACCTTTGTCTCCGCTTCGTTGGCGCCTTGCCCGACCATCAACGTATCGATTCCATTCCTTTGTTTGAGCGAAGCGCTGCACGGGTCCCATATCACACGAGACCCCTACCACCTTTCTTGCGGTTGGCGATCCCGATCGTCGACAACTGAGGATAACGATCGGCTCACTACAAATAGAAGCCGATCAAGATGAAAAAAATTCAAGGACAGTTAAGCCGAAAGGAGAATTATAGGTCGGACGATGGTATAAAGCCGAGCGGTCTCCACCTCGAAAATCAGCATTCAAACCTAAACCAACTTTTTCGCAGTTGCTTGAGAAGTATGAGAGGATAAGCCATCGGCAGAGAAAACAATCTCGTGACGTAAAACTTCGCATCACCAAACAAAGATGTATCGGCGGATAATTTGTATCGGCCCGACAACATAGAAAGATCTCACCAGAGATGTCCCTTTTGGCAATTTTGTTGGGAAAGGGGTGTAGCATTGCCTTCTCCAAGATCATGCCCCATGGAACATTACCCACATAGAGATTGGCCAAGGCAGCCAATAAAAGAACGGTTGTCTAGATCAGCGCCAGATCGCACGGAGTCGGGGTACAGAAAGCCGATAAAGGAAAGGCTGGGCACGCCAAGTCAAGAAAAGAGTGTAGAGCCTACGGAGAATCTGGCTGATAAAATTCGCAAGCCAATTGAACCTAAGCTAAGGTGGTGCCCGACAGGACTTAGCCGATCTCAACGTGAGACGCGGCAAATACCGAGCGCGCAAGAGATGAGGGAGGCCGAAGAGGAAAAACAAAGAGATGAAACATTCAACGAGTTACGGCCGATGAAACCCATTAAAAGGGAATGGAGGAGAAAAGGGCAAGCCGATGATGAATCGGATTCCTCAGATGATTTGCTGTCACCAATGATCCAAGACGATACCCCCCCTATGGATATCACCATGGTCTTTACTTTACCAGCCGAGTTCAGAATCAAAACTGAATCAGTTGAAGATACGTTCGCTCAACTGTGCCTAGGTGCACAGGATGCTGTGTTTGAAAAACCACAAGATCCTCATCGGCACTTAAAGCCGTTGTATTTGAAGGGGTATATCAATGAAAAGCCGATATCCAGGATGTTGGTGGATGGAGGAGCTACTGTAAATCTGATGCCACTCGCTACTTGCTAAAAGTTGGGCAAGACCGAGGAAGATCTGATCAAGACGAATATGGTATTAAATGATTTCACAGGTGATCCCACTGAAGCAAAGGGAGTGATGGTTACAGAGCTAACTATCGACAGTAAAAATTTGCCGACAGCATTCTTTGTGATTGAGGCAAAAGGGAACTACAGTGTGCTGTTTGGACGAGATTGGATACATGCCAATTGCTGTATACCGTCAATCATGCACCAGCTTCTTGTACAATGGAATGGAGATGAAGTTGAAGTCGTCTCAGCCGACACCTCGGCTCATATTGCTATGGCTAGTGCCGATGCAAATTGGCCACACGAAGAGGCGAAGTGCATATCAGGTAAGACTTTAGACAACTGCGACTTTATATGCATTGGTAAGTAACGGTTGATGCCGATCAATGTTAGGTCAGGCACGTTTGATCGGGCAAGTGAAGTCTTAAGAAGATGGGGTTAGAAATGATCCAAGTCTTGCGAGACAAGGTGAAGAGCTATCGGCATGTGGTAAATTCTTGTGAAGCGATCGAGGATTTCCAGAATGAAAAATTAGGTCAAGGCTTCACGTCTGCCGATATGCTTGAAGAAGTTGATATAGGAGAAGGTGATAGAAAAAAACCAACTTTTGTAAGTGCGAGGCTAGGTCTAGAGTACAAAAACAAGTTGGTCGAAATACTTAGGAATTATAGGGATTGTTTTGCCTGGGAATATTATGAGATGTCTGGATTAAGCCGATAACTAGTGGAACATTGGCTGCCTATAAAGCCGGGATATCGGCCATATAAACAATCTCCTCGACGTTTTAATCTAGAATTGTACGATGTGATAAAGGAGAAAATTGAGAGGTTGTTGGAGGCCAAATTCATAAGGCCTTGCCGATATGCTGAATGGGTGTGTAATATTGTTCCTGTCATGAAAAAGAACGGTAAGTTTCGGGTATGTGTGGATTTCAGGGATTTAAAAAAAGCCACGCCAAAAGATGAATACCCAATGCCTATAGTCGATATGCTCATCGATGCTGCGTCAGGTAACAAGATCATTAGTTTTCTTGATGGAAATGCTGGATATAACCAGATATTTATGGCAGAAGTCGATGTCCCTAAAACTGCCTTCAGATGCCCTGGTGCTCTGGGGTTGTATGAATGGGCTGTAATGACATTCGACTTGAAAAACGCAGGTGCTACTTATCAGCGAACAATGAATTTGATGTTTCACGATCTAATCGGCCACATTATCGAAATATATATCGATGATGTAGTGGTGAAGTCTAAAGATGATTGGCAGCATTTGACCGATTTAGAGAGGGTGTTCCAGAACACAATTGAAAATGAAACTATTGGGGCAGTGTTGGCCCAGGAAATTGATGGCAAAGAGCGAGTAATATTTTATTTAAGCCGACGACTCTTTAGTAGAAAAGTTATGCTTGTCATTATACTTTGCTTGTACAAAGTTGAGACATTATATATTGGCATCGACTTGCATAATAGTATGTAGAACCGATATCATCAAATATATGCTGTCTGCGCCTATCTTAAGAGGATGACTTAGGAAGTGGGATTACGCTCTGACCGAGTTCGATCTACAGCACGAATCGGCTAAAGCCATTAAAGGTCAAGCAATAGCCGACTTCATTACAGGGCATGATACTATGGCAGGTATGGTTGATGTGGCTCCCTGGCAACTGTATTTTGACGGATCGGTTTGCCAGGAAGTGAGTGGAATAGGCATGGTGTTAATTTCGCCAAAAGGGTATAGCACTGAGTTTGCATATCGGCTTAATGGCCGATGCTCTAATAACCAAGCCGAATACGAGGCATTGCTCAAGGGGCTCCAGCTGTTAGAGGGTATCGAAGTAAGTGACATAGAAACTTATGGCGATTCATTATTGGTCGTCCAACAGGTCAACAAAGAATTTCGGTGTAATGATGAGGTACTGTCAAAATATTTGGAGCGTTGCCTTGGTATTATCAGCACGTTTACATCGTTCTGTATCAGTCATGTGCCCAGGGAAATGAATGACAAGGCCAATATGTTGGCTCAAGCAGCATCAGGCTATAAAGAGTATAGCCAAAGAGTACAGCCGATATGAAGCGTTTGACTTGATTGACAAAGCAATATTGTGTATTGATAATGCCGATTGGAGAACAAAGATAAAAGCCTACCTGACGAACCCATCCAGGCCTACTGAATGAAAAGTTCGGCAGCAGGCATTGAAGTACGTCGTGTTGGAAGATGAGTTATACTATCGGACAATGGAAGGATTACTTTTAAGATGCTTAGGCGATGAAGAAGCAAAGGTGGCTATGGGTGAAGTTCATGAAGGGATTTGCGGTTCACATCAGTCGGCTTATAAAATGAAGTGGATACTAAGACGAATAGGATAGTTTTGGCCGACGATGTTAGAAGATTGTTTCAAGTATTATAAAGGGTGCCAAAGTTGTCAAAGGTTCGAAAATGTGCAACTCGCGCCGGCATCGGCTTTACATCCGATTATCAAGCCATGGCCGTTTAGAGGATGGGGAATAGATGTAATCGGTCAAATATTCCCAGCATCAAGCAAAGGCCATAAATTTATCCTCCCAGCCACAGATTATTTTTCAAAGTGGGTAGAAGCCATTCCACTCAAGAAGGTCACTAGTATAGAGGCTATCGGCTTTGTCAATGAACACATCATCCATCGATTCGGTATTCCTCAGACTATCACAACCGATCAAGGAACTGTGTTTATGTCTAACGAGTTTAGAAGCTTTGCAGAAAGTTTGGGCATTAAATTGCTTAATTCGTCACCATATTATGCCCAAGCTAACGGACAAGCCGAATCGTCCAACAAATCTCTAATCAAGTTAATCAAAAGGAAAATTGATGAAAAGCCGAGACATTGGCATACTACGTTGTCAGAATCGTTATGGGCGTATCGGCTAGCGTTCCATGGATCGACTAAACTCTCACTATATCAATTGGTGTACGGCCAGGAAGCCGTGTTACCTGTGGAAATAAATATTGAATTGATGCGAGTGGCAAAACAAAATAATCTATCGGCCGACGAATACAGAGACTTGATGTTGTGGAATTTGGACGATGTGGCGGAATTGAGGTTAATCACACTAGATCGGCTAGAGAAGAACAAGAAAAGAGTTGCGAAAGCATATAACAAGAAAGTCGTGCCGAAGTCGTTTAGCGAGGCCGATTTAGTTTGGAAAACAATATTGCCGATCGGGTCTAAAGACAATCGGTTTGGTAAATGGTCACCAACATAGGAAGGACCGTATAAGATAAATCGGCTTGTTGATGGAAATGCATACATACTTGAGACGCTTGAGGGAACCGTGTTACCAAAGGCAATCAATGGAAAATATTTAAAAAAGTACTACCCTAGCATATGGATCGGCGCATGAATAATTAAGAAGTACAACAAGAATTCGGAATAAATATAATCGGTTAAACAGTCGATTAAACGTATTACAAAAGCATAGCAAAAGTATAACAAACCTTGTTTCAAACGAATCGACATCAATGAATTTACAAGCGCACCGAGGATCCTATCCCTAAGGCCGACAAAGGTTGCGCAACCGCCTTGGCCAAAGTCTCAGTAATGCCATAGACAATGTTCTCGTCATCCTTGGCATTGCCTGGCACAGGAACAACTTTGGCCGATTGATCGCGTACTTTGGCAACGGCCAAGCTGACATCTTCCTTGAGATTCTTCGAAGACGCAGCTGTCAAGTTCATGGCGGCCAGGGCATTGGCCAATTGCCCGTTTACCTTGGCTAATTCGGCTTCAAGAGCCTTCTTAGTCGTTTCCAGCTCCCGGATAGAAGATTTGGCGGTTGTAAGGGACGAGCAACTTTCATCGAACTGTCTCTTCTTGGCCTTAGCGTCTGCTACCATCTTGTCCAAAAGGCGTTGATCAGCTTCTTAAGCCCGCCGTTGAGCAATTCTGGCATTAGCTACATCAACTTCCGCCTTCTTCTCGTCTAAGTGGCATACGTTCAAGAGTGCGGCCATAGCCTCAAGGGGCAGATCGGCTTCCACATCGGCCATTGCATCGCGAATGGGCTGCGCATTGGCGAGGATCGCGGATTCTGGCTGGTTGATCTCAATAAGGAGCCATTCAATTTCTCCTGCATATTAGGCGCGGACTTGACCACAGAAGCCGACGCCACCATTGACGCATCTATAATTTTACGAACATCAGCAGAATGGTTGTTGGTCATCTCTACTTCTGGATCGACCAGTTCGTCCAAGGAAAAGCTGAGTAGGCTAGTCAGGTCCATAGACTGGTCCATTAGCTCTGGCTCTGACGGAGGAGGGGGTTGGATCATTGGTTGCGATACGGAAGTACCAAGGTCGGCGAAGATATCAGCCACTTGATTTGATGCAGCGGGCTGCATAAGGTAAATACATGAGAATTGGGGCATGAGAGGATAAGGGTATTATAAAGAAATTACCTCTATGAAGGCCGATGCGTGAGGGGAGCTCTCGACGCTCTGTTCTGTGCGTTTTTGTCGCCGGGTAGGAGCTTTGTTAGACTTGGGTTTCTCTACAAAATCAGACGATGGGAGGTTAGTAATAGAAGGTAAAAACAATTATCGGCTAAAAGTACTTACTTGGAAGCCGACCCTTTTTAAGCTCTGACAAGGATGGACTTTGAATGCGAAGGTTGCCGGATGAGTAACCGGTCAGGCCAGTCGATAGATGTGGCATTTTCCCTTTCGACCCGCTAGCCAATGGTTCCGCAACGGTCTTCTTGCCGGCTGCAGCGTCCTAGAAAAAGAGATGAGATAGTAATTAAGAATTGGAACCGGAAAAAACAAACGACATAAAGATTTTTTGAAGAAATAAGCCGATACCTCTACGTCTACCGATGAGTTAGTGTAACCTGAGGAACTATCCTCACTTGAGCTGCTACTGCTGCTGGAAGAGACTATCGTTGGCTCATGAAAATTCAGTAAGAATTTCTCTATGATAGCCGATGGGGTGTGATCCAGGTAGAGGGCCTCCGCCACAGGTGACCACCAAGCAGAAAATTGGCTAGCCCGGCGAGAGTTCAAAAAGAAGTGCGGCAGGTCAATAACTTGATGTTCGTCGGCTATTTCTAAAACTATTTCGGCCGCTGTTGTATTTGTCACCCGAGTTCTAGGCTGAAGACGATCGAGAAGTGGCAAGCAAGGTACCACTTGGCCGAAACCCAATTGACGGGCATAAACTGAAGGGTGATAAAACTCGTATGACGGCTGAAATGTCCTGTTTCGGGAGTTCAAGCTGACATGAAGGATGCAGGGAGAAATGAAGATCCGGTACAACTCCAAAGTCGATTCCGGCATCAACGAGCTATCAGCATCCAGATGTAGGAATGAGGGCCATTGGAAATCGGCCTCATTGCTGTAAGGAAAGAAATCCTGTTGCCCAAAAGTCATGCTATCCAAGTTCAGAAAAAATGACAAGTATTTCTTAAAATTGGCTGGGGTAATTTTGGTATCACCACTGGAGCACATCACAAGTCTCTCCCCGTGCGATCGGCTGGCTCTGTATTGCGGAGTAGCACCTTCGGGATAATCTTTGCGAGGGAAGGCCGAGTCCTCCAGAGGTTCTGAGATAAGCGATCGGCTGAAAATGCTATAAAGCCATAGTTGAACAAGCCATAACGGGCCACCTATATTGCTAACGATAAACTGTGCAAACCCGGAGAAAAGCCGACTTCTAATGACATGCATCATTTGATAAATAGCTCCAAGAAGCATCTTTCCAAGGGCCAGTCGATGACCTTCTACTAGCTGCTCTGCCACCAACTGTTAAACTTGAGTCGGCCCAAGGGAAGCCCCGCAGAACAAGAATCTTTCTAACCAAAGATTGAGGAATGCAGCATGTTCTTCATCTGATACCAGTCCGTTTATTTTATTGTTGTGCTGAATGTATTTGGACCACCCTTCACCTTTGGATTGGATTGGCTTGTACTTAGGTTTCCCACTAAAAGCCGACAGTTGTTCGCCATCAGGCCTAAGACAACACAACTCTGCTATGTCTAGAAGAGTTGGGCCAATGGGGCCAGTCCGTAAAAGGAAGGCATTGAAAGTGTCCGACCAGAAATAACATGCCGTGGCCACCAAGGGCTCATTGGCTTCTGCATTGGCTAAGCTTAAGGGGAGGCATTCGGCTATACCCATTCTCTCCCATTCCCCTCTCTTCTGAGCTGACACTCTGATATACCAGCTTCTCCATCCCTTGAGAGCCGTCGACCAGGCCTTAAAACTTTTTCCCCATTCTGCTATATTGTAACCTTGTGCCGATAAGGGGAGCCTAGGGATTTCTTTGTTGATAACCGTATCGGCATTTAGATTCCCTACTGGTCCTAAGTAATACTGATCGTTACTTTCTAGGATCGGGATGAGTACCTTTGAAGAATCCATTCAGTCGACTTGGAATTGGGAGCCTTGTCACAGGAGCAAAAAGCCGATTGAAGATGGTTCGAGAGCTAGAAAGCGTGAAAATGACCGTGGGGTCCCGCATATATATAGCACAATAAAAAAGTGAAAAGTGGCGGGAAGAGAATTTGAGGTGACACATGCATTTAAACCGCACCGAGATTTTTACGGCGCAATTAATGCTGCGGTTACTGGAGCAAACTTTAGCCGATGAAGGAAGAAGCCGATGAATTTTTGGAAGATAACAAGTTATCTTCCAAAAATGGAGGGCATATGTTTGCACCAGAATTTGCCAAGCGTGAGACGAATCGGCAGAATCACGAGTTTGGATAATGCACGGGGCATCTTTGGAAAGTTTGGATAGCATACGGTGAATACTTGGAAGCAAGAGATCAAATTAGAAAACCGTAGCCGATTCGGATTGTGTTGTCGTAGCAGAATAGGACTCGGATTGGCCGACGGGTATATAAGGCGAGCCTAGGCTGCTTGAAGAGGCATCCACAACAAAATTCACATCTACTAGTTTTTTTCGTTTTTCCTTTAATTATTAGTATTGTAATGCCCTTTTGTAAGTCGACATCGATCAAATAAAGTTGCGTATCGCCGATTGTTTGATCGTCTTTCGATTTCCCCAGGTTTGATTTGTTCTGTTTTGTTGCGCATCGCCTTCTCGGAACTAATCTACCTTTATTCTTCTGATTAGCCTTGATCGGTTAATCTATTTATCCATTGATCGGGCTTTTGGCTGATTCCGATTTAGCCAATTCCTCTCCGAAATCGGCTTAGATTGAATTTCATCGATTTTTCCTTATCGATTGCAGGGTCAAATCGATTGGCACGCTTGGCACATTTGAACCCGGTGTGTTGCAAATCAGAAATCCTACATCACGTTTTTGGTGTCAACAAGTTGGTACCGGTAACACGAGTGCTACCAAACCAAAGATTAGCTTACAAACTAGCATCACAAGTGTGTATTTGCTAATATGAACCCACGTGTCAATAGCAGAGACGAAGTAAGAGGGAAAAATTAGTTCAATGACACTCAATTCGTTGGTTTTTAGTGATGTGTCTATGACATGTGGGTCCATCTGAGTGTATGACAGTGGACCATGGTGTCATAAAGTGAATCACAAATTTTAAAGAGTGTCGCTGGCGCCAATCTCCCAAGTAAGAGAAGTAGTAAACGTGTCAAAGGCAGAGACAAGTGAGAGAAGTAGTAAACTGAGAATTTGGCTCATGTGATTGTTCTCTTAGCGCTCATTTCTCAAACCGTGATCGACGACCGCTCTTGCCGTGCCGACTGCCGAGTCCGTCTCGCACCATCGTCACGCGCACCTACAGAGGTGGGCGCTCGGACCGAACTTCTTTTTTATCGGCATGAGACATGACGAGCTTGTCTCTGTACGATACGAGACGAGCTTGTCTCTGTACGATACGAAGTGAGCCATACCGATATGACATTGTAGCAGTGTTGAATATGAGAATCAGACATAATAGACAGCACGATCCGGTAGACGCAACCAGTAGCATGGATGCTACTCGTCCCGACAACACCTGGGAGAGTCGAGCAAGAGGGCTCTCTCAGCTCTCTCTCAATCTCTCTCTCGTTTGTCTCTCTCAATCTCTCTCGCCTGTCTTCCTCGCTTTCTTTTTGCCTATTGCCCTCTTTTCTCGTCCGTATTTAGCACATCCCCTCACTCTCTGTAACTGTTTAAAAATAAATAAATTGTAGTTCTTTTTTTATAATATTTATATCCACTGTCTAAATTTCATAGGTCTTCAGCTCCTTTTCTCTTATCACAATAATACAAATGAGTCAAAGCTTAGCCTACACGATACAAAAGCATAAATAAAACTTAGCTAGTCTCATCAAAAGTGAGCCAAGCTAGTACATCACGACACGATAAAAACGATAAACTATCATCAGCCGACACGGTTCAAACACAAAACATAATCCGGACAATCGCATATAGACCGTGGCCATTCCCTGGTCCCAAACGTTCCACGGGCCAACGGGCACACCGGACACGTCCCAGCGAGCGGATCCGATCTAACCGAATCGAAAGCTGTGCAGCTCTCCCATCACCGCACCCCGACTGGTGGACCCGACCTCACACCCGCCGGCGCCGCCTCCCGCGATGCTCCGCGCCGCCATCTCCCGCCTCAGCGCCCACCTCCGCTGTCGCGCCCACCACCACCCCTCCCCGGCCTCCTCCCCTCCCCTCCGCGCCCTCTTCTCCACCCGCCGCGGCAAGCGCTCATCCCCCACCGCGCCGCCCGCCGACCCCGACGACGAGGGGCCCCTGCGCGGCCTATTCGTTCTTTCCCGCGACCCTGCGCGCCCGCCGCGGCTGCTGGTGGTGCAGCCGCGCCTCCGCCCTGGCTCCCTCCTCGACTCCAAGCTCGCCGAGGCCCTCAACCTCGCCAACTCCCTCGAGGAGCCCCGCGACGGCTTCTACCACGGCGACCTCGCTGCTAAGGGCGCGCCGCCACACCTCATCGTCCAGAACCCCGCCTCCCGCGGCCGCTCCCACGCCGGTATTCAACTATCCTTTGTTCCATTCCCGGTGCTTACTGCTTAGCTCAAGTGGGACTATTTTGGGTTGCTTTGGTAGAGGTGCTTAGTTTGATCGCATTCTAAATATCTGTATTTTTACTGCACGCGAAATACAGCGAAATTATGTAACAATTGCGTCTCGTTCGTGGTATGTTTTGGTCTAATGTGATCAGATTCTTACTATTAGCATTTTAGCAGTGTATGTATGAAGGATGAATTGCAAAGTTTGGAGGTTTGTTTAAATTTCGCGAGTAAACTTGAGCTTATTGGGATCGAAGGTTTAGGGGTCTTTTGACTTTGATTGGGTTTCATTCCTAGCCAATCCCAGCTTGTTTGGGACAAAACGCTTGGATGTTGTAAGCTTGAGCTCATTGGATGCCTGGGGTTCTGTTGGGTGAGGTGGAAGAAGACCACATTTGCTTTGCTTGTTCTTCCACCATAGTTTAAGGAACAACCCCCCCTCCCCAACAAAAAAAAACACACCACCACAGCACCCACCCACCAGTAATCTGCGCAGGTCATGACTCCTGCCAGCTTGCTGTCACCCGATCATTCTTCTATCTTGATCAGCTGGTGGATAAGGATGGTTAGATTCCTATTTGAAATTGGTATGAAGTAAGTCGTGTGAGGCTGCAGATTGACATTTCTTTTTTTTTTCTTTTTTGAAAGAACCTATTGGCATTTCCATATTGGGCTGAGGATTAAGTTTCAGTGCATGTTAAACTGTGATGAAATTGTTTTGTTATTTTGAGCTTTTCGAAAGTGCCACAATGATTGTCTCATGATAGTGATATGCGCTTCCTTGCATAGTGATGAATTTGTGTACTATTTGACTGTAATTCACTGATTCACAGCTCCAATGGTAGAGCACAAGTTGTGGTGGTTGCGGGCATGTACTTCATAGCCTCATTCTCCATCTCAAAAATTACTGTGCTGTTTGAACATACCCAGAGTATGCATATCCTGGAGTTGGATATAGTTATTTTAGAATTTAGAACTCTTTTACCAATTTTGCTAGCATTTGTTTTTATTTGTCTGCCTAGGTAGGTCTTCATTTCTGCATTTCCTTCTGGCTTGTTTAGGACTAATAAAGTTTAGCTTATCTGACAACTCATCACTCATGCCAGATACGTATTTCGGTCCTGGAACTGTTGATAATGTTAAGTGCTACCTGAGGGCATCAGAGTCAGAGGTGCACTTTTCTTTTGCCTCGTGTACATAATAAGTAGGCTATCGTGCAAGGTTATTTGTAGGCCGTGTGTTATCTACTATTTTTTCCTTATGTATTTTGGTTGTGCTATCTTATGCAAACAATTGCCACATATTATGCTATGTGAAGTAAAACAATGTGTTATGTCCTAAGTTGCATTTTGTTCCTTCACTTTGTTTTTTTTACCTTAAAGAAGTAGAAGATATTTTTTTCTTCTTTCACTTACTAGTATTTGCATTGATCCTAGCAGGAACAATTAGATGCAGTTTTTGTTAATGCGATTCTTTCTGGGATCCAACAGAGGAACTTAGAGGCAAGTGCTCCTGATGAATTTTTGTTAAATTTTATTTGAAGTTATCAATAACCGTGCATTCTGACTTTATGATCTATGGCTTGATGCTTTATTTATTTGTATTGGAAATTTGGTTGGCAGGTTGCCTGGGGGAAGCCAGTTTTAGATCGTGTTGGCCTTATAATTGAGATATTCAATGCTCATGCTGAAACAAAAGAAGCAAAGTTACAGGTGCATTTTGCCTAGATATTTGACTAAATATTACTCTGTCAGATCTTTTGAGTGGGTGGGTCTATAAAGGGTCTCCTTTGATGTATTGTATTAATGAAATGAAGCTGAAATTTTATGTTTCTCTTTTTAAACTTTGTCTTTTGCTTGGCACAGTCAGAGTTAGCAGCTCTCATGTACATGAAGACTAGGCTTGTTGTGTCCATGGCCCAGGTGGACGACTAACTTTTGGTCCAAGTGGGGAAGCTGAAGTTGTCAGTGCTCGTGGGTATGCTTCCTTTTAATCACATCCTACTGTTGGTAATAATTTATTTAATAAAAGAATTGTGCATGTTTTCTCTTGTGCGATGCTGTTGTATCACGTGGTATGAAATTACACCTGTTGATTTGACTCTCCAAGATTTTAAATTTTGGTCGCTTATATTGTACTTAAGCACTTTATAGTGACATCAAGATTGCCCTGCATGTGAAAAGGGACAAGTTGCAAAATTCCTTGCACAGAGAATGATGGCTTTTTATCGCTTTGAAAAATGAACTCTTAGTTTTCAGGCACTGTTGCAGAGCCATACGTTTTCCCAATACAGTCAAAACTGCGTAGTTAAAATTCCCATGATGAGAAAATTACACACTTCTCTTTGAATTCACGCTTTTTTTTCAGTCCTTTTGTGCCTGTGTTCTAGTGTCATGTCAGCATTTTCTGTTATGTTCTGGATAGAAAGGGATGAACTTTGCATTCTAAAATAAATGGTTTTTGCATGGGTACTAATACAAAAAAAAAAAAACAATCCTAGTTGCATATATTTAGCTGATATTGCTTCCTTATTAACTAGCTCATGTATTTGCTGGAATAGTGTGCGATGTCCTTCAGAGAAAGAAATAGTTCTGTTAGGACTATATGTTGGTTTTATTATCTGCAGTATGTGGTTTGCTAGTTGAATACATAACTTCTGTTTTATGCATTTGATAACATAAATTATGCAATATTCTAGATATGCATCACTCCACATGCCAATGCTACATGGATCATTACTTCTTTTATTTGTTAAATATAGATAGTCTTGTATCTTTTCAAACGCACATGGCAGAATATGAAATTTATCACTGTATAAAGAATGTGTGGGCACATACATCTTCTTTTCTGATTCTTGTGGTGGTATAATTAATGTTGTGCTCTGGTTAACACGGAGGTTAAATCCCATCCGTTGTTGCATATTCTTTTCACGAGGCACATATTTGGTTAGGGGCCTCCACATGGAATCTTCTGCACTATAGTGGTCATCTTAAATGCATTATTTATTAAAATGTTGTTATTGTTGTTGGAATTGGTAGAATGGCAGCTTAATCATTAACTGGGCCAATGGGCCAAAGGAATACATGTACAGAGAGGATGGAAAAAGACAAATAACACCCTATACAAGTCTAGTTTAACACCCCCCTCAAACTCAAGGTGGATCCACAACATTGAGTTTGGACAGATGAAGATCATGATGCGCCTTAGTTTGTGCCTTAGTAAAGAAATCCGCGATCTGAACCTCGGAAGGCACATACTGAAGGGCAACCACTATTTGTTGCACTCCTGACCAGAACATAGGAAGCATCAACGCCAATGTGCTTGGTGAGCTCGTGCTTCACCGGATCGCGAGCAATCTTGATCGCTACGATCTTGAGCACACCGTCGTAGGGTAGAGACAAGATGCGCCAAAGTCTGCCAGAGCCACCAGTAACCAAGTCACCTCGGTAATCCACAGAGGCGGCCGAATAATTCGGCCTCGATCTTGGAGCGAGAATGATCTGCTTCTTGGTCTTCGAGCAATCGAGAAGAACCGAGAAAGACACAATAAGCAGAGAGGGACTTACGATCAGAGGAGTCACTAGCCCAGGAAGCATCTGAATAGGCCTGAAGCTGCAAAGGGCTAGAGCAAGAGAAAAACAGACGGCGATCAATGGTACCACGAAGATACCGCAGGACTCGAAGGAGGTGACTAGTGTATTTGAGTAGGAGTTTGCATAAACTGGCTCAGGATGTGAACAGCGTGGGAGATGTCAGGGCGAGTAATGCCAAGGTAAACAAGACTCCCAACTAGGTGACGGTAGCGAGTAGGATCCTCGAGATCTTGTCGATGGGGGAAGTTGAAGGTGAAGCTCCATAGGAGTGGCACAAGACGCGTTGATCGGTGAGACATGCCCGATCAAGGAGATCCTGAATGTACTTCCGCTGGGAGAGGTAGTAGCCCTCAGGCGTGGAAGTGACCTCAATCCCAAGGAAATACCTAAGAGGACCCAAATCAGAATTCTGAAATTGCTCACTGAGACGCGCCTTCACAAAGGCAACGTACTGCGGATCATCACCTGTGATGAGCATGTCATCCACGTAGAGAAGAAGAGTACGACCACGAGGAGAAGTGTGAACGAAGAGAGCAGGGTCGTGCTCACTAGCAACAAAATCAGCAGTGGTGACAACAGAGGTGAAACGCTCAAACCAAGCACGAGGGGCTTGCTTGAGCCCATAGAGAGAACGACGAAGGCGACACTGCGTGGCCATCCGCACAGAATAGCCGGGAGGTGGGTGCATGTAGACCTCCTCACGGAGCTCACCGTGAAGAAAAGCGTTCTTCACATCAAGCTGGGAGATGGTCCACCGGTGAACAGACGCAACAGCCACAAGTGTGTGCACAGTGGTCCTGTGAGCAACAGGAGCAAAGGTCTCCTCATAGTCACGCCCATACTCCTGCTGAAAACCACGTGCAACGAGATGCGCCTTATAGCGCTCAATAGAGCCATCAGAGCGAGTCTTGATCTTATAGACCCACTTGCACGTGATAGGAGTGACAGAATGGGGAAGAGGAGCAAGGTCCCAAGTGCCAGTGCGCTCCAGAGCAGCAAGCTCCTCAGCCATGGCGAACTGCCACTCAGGATGAGTAACAGCATCGCGATAGGAAATGGGCTCAGAGGAAACGGTAGCAGGAGCAACAAAACCGTAGCGATCAGGACGAGGAATCATACTACGATCACGGAGGCGCATCATGTGAAGGAGCAGGAGAAGTAGACTCGAAGTAGGAGCAGAGGAGAGGACTCGAGGCGGGAGAAGGAGGGACCTAGAAGGGAGGAGGAGTTGGGGGAGGTGGACGACGAGTGTAGTGGAAGCAGACGGAGGAGGCGTAAAGGCAAAGGAGGCGGCCGAGGTGGCGAGGAGAGGTGGAGCAATGGACGAAGGGATAGAAATGGAAGGTGAGGGTGATGGTGGCGATGATGGAGGTAAAGGTAGGGACGGAGGGAGGGCGGTGGTGGATAGGAAGAAGCATCAGGTAAAGTGAGGAAGGAGAGTGAATCGAAGTAGAGTCTGGTGGAGGAAGGATCACGAGTGAAGAAAGATTGAGACTCATCAAAGGTGACATCTCGAGAGACCCGGATCCTGCAAGCCACAGGGTCCCAACAGCGATAACCCTTGCGCTCAGCATCGTAGCCAAGAAAAACACACTCAACAGATCGATCGGCCATTCGCTCACAGGGCTGAAGTAGTACAAAGACAACACACCCGAACGCACGAAGGTGACTGTACTGAGGAGGCCGGCCAAAGAGACGCTCAACAGGGGTGGCACCCTGAAGAGCAGTAGAAGGCTGGAGGTTCACAAGGTAGACAATGAGAAGAGACCTCGGCCCAGTGGGGCGGGCAGAGCCAAGCCAAACATCATCGCTCGGCGGTCTCAAGAAGGTGACGATGCTTACGCTCGAGACACCATTTCGGCGTGAGCACCAGACAAAATCGCGAAGGGTACCCTGCTCAAAGAGATACTGACGAAGAGAGCGGATAGGTACTCACCAGCAGAGTTAGCACGAAAGACACGAATAGGCGAGTCGAACTGTGTGCGGACCATGGCAGCGAAGGCCTGGTAGGCAGACAACACCTGATGCCTAGAGGTCAGAAGATAGATCCATGTATAACGAGAGAAATCATCAATAAAGATCACATTAGTAGCGATGACCCCCTTTCGAAACGAAGGGAGCCGGGCCCCATACATCAGAATGAACCAAATCAAACGGCTGAAGAGACACCGAGTCACTGGTGGGATAGGGTAGTCAGAGTCGCTTCCCAAGCTTCTGACCCATCTACAGACGAGGAGGTATCACCAGAAACCTTCCCAAGAACACCACGACTCACTAACAAGGAAAGACGAGACCCACACATATGACCTAACCGATGATGCCACTGAGCAAAACTGGCGGAAGCAGGGGTGGCGAGAACAGTGACATCGAGAGGCAACGATCGGGTCTGCTGGAGGTGGGCGTGTGAGCGGAGGGTAGGCGGCGATCAAGCTCCCATAGACGCTGAGAGTCACGAACCCGACGGCCAGTACCAACCAGGTCCGGTGAGACGATCTGAATAGAACAAGAGTCGACCTCAAGAATGATCGACAATCAAGGTCGACAAGTCGACCAGCCAGATATAAGCTGCAAGTCGAGGCGAGGAACATGTGGAACAGAAGGAACATGAAAACAAGAGGTGTGAAGAGTGCCCCACCAAAGAATCGAAAGGAAGTACCATCAGCCGTCTTGACAGACATAGGGATGGCTGAAGAACTCAGTGGGCCAAGGTAAGTGGGATCAGATGTCATATGAAAAGAAGCTCCAGAGTCAAGAATCCAAGGCAATCAGATACGAAGGAAGGAAGGCAACAGACGGTCCTGGAGAAGGAGTCGCCCCCAGACGGCGCTCCATGCGCTCAAGGCGCTGAGTCACATCCTGCATGGCTGTCAGCAGGGCATCAGATGGGCGAGAGGCACCGGCTCCATCAGATGGGCGAGAGGCACCAGCTCCACCACCTCCACCCTTGTGGTTCTGAGGCCGCCTCCTGCACTGCTCAATAGTGTGCCCTATCTTCTTGCAGTAGTTACAGCGAACCACTGCCCCAACGGTGCTCGCCACAGCAACCGAGCCTCCTGCTGGTACTGGGAGAGGAGCAGTCGCAGGAGCCGTCATAGGAGGAGGTGTGGAAGTGATCAGGGCTGACGAGGAAGACGAGAGCACGCCATGAAGACGAGTCTCCTCAGCATGGACCAGAGTGAGCGCCTCAACCAGGGACGGTCGCGGCGAGCGGGCTAGCAGCTGAGCACGGAGCTACTCGAACTCCGGTCGAAGTCGGCGGAGGAACTCAAAGAGGCGAACAACACTCTTGTGGTCCCGATGAAGGCCACAGCAGTCGCAGGTCGGACTGTAAGGAGGCTCCAAGGAGTCAAGTTGACGCCACACGTCAGTAATCTGCTGGTAGAAGGTATCGACAGTGGAGTCCTGCTGACGAAGAGAGCTCGCCAGCTCCAGTGTAGAGGTGTAGAGAGCGTCATTGCTTTCCGTGGGCGGAGCTGCGACGCCCCACATCACCGAGAAGAAGGAAGAGCGGCGGATCCATGGCAAGCTCAACCTTCATCTTGCCTAAAATGACAAAGAATAAAGACGAGCCTCATCCTTTGCCGACCCTCAAGAGTCTGCAGATCGGCAGCGTCTTGATCGATGTCTGCTTTCGTATCTTTGCTAGAACATCTGCAGGACTGGAGCACCATCGACTTCGACCATAGGTGAACTAGGCAATTGGGCGGTGGGCGAGGACAAGCTCCAGTGAGGTGACCCCATAGACGCTGGCTGTCAAGTGAGACCCGGAGCATAGTAGACCACTCCCGAAAGTTAGTCCCATCAAACATGAGTGGCGGGAGAGGCATTGGTCCCGAGGAACGAGATGCAATGGCCATCTTAGAAGAGCCTGAAGAAATGGTGGCGAGGAGGTTTTTTCTTTTCTTTTCCTTTGTTCTCTTCTTTGCTCGGCTGGCTTCTCATTGGCGGAGGCTCTTCTGCGACGAAGAGAGATGAGGGGAAGCAGCCGGCGTTGAAGAGAAACCCGCGGAGAGGACGCAATGGGCGGAGAGGACGCCGGCGAGAGAACAATGGGCGGCTCGAGCGGAGCAGAGCAGCGGCGCGCATGAAGCTTCGTCGCCGACGGAGCTTTGTCGCATGAGGCGGCGGCAATCATGAACTCCGCCATGGCCGGAAGCAATGGCAACGAGCGTCGCCGACAAGGATGGCCGAGGCGAGATGACCGGCGCTTCGGCAAAGCGGAGGATGATGACGATCAGCGTCGAGGGAGGAAAGAGAGAGGAGGTCACCGCCGGAGGGAGCAGCGGCGACGGCGGTGGCGTCGCCGGCGAGGATGGCCGGCGGCGGCGGCTGCTACAGTGCTGGGCTGAGGGAACCCTAGGGCTCTGATACCATGTTGGAATTGGTAGAATGGCAGCTTAATCATTAACTGGGCCAATGGGCCAAAGGAATACATGTACAGAGAGGATGGAAAAAGACAAATAACACCCTATACAAGTCTAGTTTAACAATTGTGTCCTGAGTTGTTCCCTTACTGGGTTGATGCATTTCTCTTGATGTTTTGCTTGGCATGCAATGCTCATGTTTTTATTGTGTTCTTTAGGAGAGGAAGTGGGGGACAGGGCTTCATGAGTGGTGCTGGTGAAACAGAACTTCAACTACAACGGAGGAGGTGCCTAACAGTTGATAGATAGCATCTGATCCGCACTTGCATTCTTACAACAATTTCTCATTATTCTTTTTCATAATCCCATCTAGAATCCAGGAACGCCGTGTCAGCTTGTTAGCTCAAATTACAGAGGTACGGCGAACTAGAGCAATACAACGTTCAAGTCGAAAAAGGCATGGCAGCTCGTTTGGTCAAGAGCTTGTCACTGTCGCAGTCGTTGGATATACAAATGCTGTATGTGGATCTACTACAATCCTTCAATATATTTCATCTTAGATAACATAACCATATTCCATGGTCCTCCAGAATAACACTACGGGACCTATTTAATACTGTGAAATATATTTCTGCTTTCTACAACCTAAGCTTGTCCCTGAGCTGAATTCTTTGATACTATTTTTATAGGGAAAATCTACTTTAGTGAGTGCACTTTCTGAAGCTGATCTGTACAGTGATGATAGGTATGCTGACATTAACCCCTTTACAGCAGTAATGCAGAAACAAATTATGTCCTGGTTTTCATGCAGACTATTTGCAACAGTAGATCCTCGATTACGCAGTGTGATTCTTCCATCAGGGTAACATATAATTTTTTTTCATTATGTTATCATATATTGGTAAATTTATGCAGTTTGCACATGTTTGGCACATAACCTTTTATTTGTCAAAACACTATTCAGGAGAAAAGCACTTCTTAGTGATACTGTCGGCTTCATATCAGATTTGCCTGTGCAGGTAATTCTTTTTCTTGATTTCATTTTGAGTTTTTGACACTGGAGATTTTGGCACACTGGGTGGGCGTCTTGTTTACTGTTTCACATACAATTTATCATTTTTCTTGTCCTACGTATTGTAGCATCATAGGCAACAGCCCAACAGAGCAGGTAGCATGATTTGGAGAGCAGCAAAAGGGGTCCATGCATCTGTTGTCTTGATTTTTGCCAAACCCTATATTAACCTTATCATTAAAGCTTCCATTAGTGTATCTTTGAACCCAGTTTTTGACTACAATTGGTTTGATTGTGCTGAAGTTTTTTTTTTCATTGCCTTCTCTATATTGTTTGACACTCGCTGTCTCATTCAATCTTTTTCCCAATTAGAAAGCTACACGAACTGCTCCATTTTTTCCCCTCATCTGTAGACTTTAGCTTGTTATTAACCTCTTTACTTCTCCCTGTGCAGCTAGTGGAAGCGTTTCATGCCACCCTGGAAGAAGTTGTTGAGGCAGACATGTTAGTGGTGGGTGTAGTTACCTTGTTTTCTCATGTCCATTCTCGAAAGTTGTAGGTTAGACATGACCTATGAAATATTTCCTTTTCTGGTTTAGCAACAAATATTGCTTAAGCCTTGTGCGTTTTATTGCCAGAATCTGGTTACATTTTAAGATACAAATTGTTTCAGAAAAGAATAAAAGAAGATAATTGATACTCCATTTATCTTTATATGCATTGCTGCAGCATGTGTTGGATTCCAGCGCACCTAATCTTGAGGAGCATCGTTCTACTGTTCTGCAAGTACTGCAACAGATTGGTGTTTCACAGGATAAGATCAACAATATGATTGAAGTTTGGAATAAGGTGCTTATCGAAATTTGAGTTGGTTCTAACACTTAATAGTTACATAATGATTTGCTAGTAATTTGGGTTTTCATGCATCATGATATTTTGTTGGACTGGGAATTTTCAGATTGATCTTGTGGACAATAATGCTGTAACTGATGGGGTTGAAGATTGTATCTTCCTGACTGAAGGTGAAGAGGAGGAAGACTTATTTTCTGAAGACAATATGCCATCAGAGCAATCATCTTTTTCAGAAGATGATGTATTGGATTCAGAGCATTTGTCAGCAGAAAATTCTGAAAATGGTGATGATGAAATGTCATCTAAAGAGTCCTTTTCTGAGCCTGTTGAGGTGAAAGCAATGAACTCAGAATTATTATCAAAAGAGTGTTTTGGAGAGCATGGTCCGGAAGCTATAACTACAAATGGTTGCACTTTGACGCAGCCAAGATCCACCTGTCATGTGAAAACTTCAGCTGTGACAGGAACAGGATTGCAAGAGTTGCTGGAATTGATAGATAGGAAACTAACGGAACAACAAACCATTGTGCACAGAAGCTGTGGGCCTTTCGATAGAAAATGGAGACCTTCTTGCTCTATGGATGGTGAAAAGGCTGCAGAACAGTAGGTGTGTTGTGCCTTTTTTTTTCTAAATATTACTTAGGTTAATTGCACTTGATTTCCGAGTTTGCATACAATTGAGATTCACACCGTGTAATGCTTTTGGATATGGAATTATGCATGAGATATTATTTATGGAAGATAATCGTTTTTGGGCAAACAGGTCGAATGGCATTTATATGTTCCTTCTGTGCAATCTGCGTTATTGTGATTAACTAGTCAGAAGGATTGATAAGAAACTGGGTTATGAACAAAACAAGTCACTTAAAAGAATGATGAATACCAACTAATCCGGTGCTAAATCTAAACATGTATTATTTATGAAACATATAACTTTTGTGGACAAATAGGTCAAAGAACATTTAAATTTTAAATGTTCTTTCTGTACAATCTGCAGTAGTTTGCTTGATTGCCTAGTCAGAATGACTGATAATAAACTGCAGGAAAGGACATATGAACTATGATAAAAGCAAGCCACTTAAAAAGATCAATGAATTCCACCTAATTTATCACTATTTTTAAAGAATGCTTCTGGTGCATTTATTGGAGAATATCGCTTAGACTTTTACACTCATGTTTTACTGTCTGTTAATTAGATGTCTTTTATTCTGTGGGATACAAACTATCTATTGTTGGCTTGACATAGGACACTTTCGTTCATGGTGCATCTAGTTGGTAGGCACTGAAATCCAAAGATTAAATTTCTTTTGGATTCATACTATATATTTGTAAGAACACTAAAAGATTAAATTGAAATAAAAGAATTTTAGACAAATACCTTGATTTAAATGATTTTCTATACCCACATTTGGGGTTTATGATCTCAATATAAATTTATTGCCCATGCGTTTAAAAAGACTAGTTTTACAAAGAACTCCCTTGAACTACATGATGTACCTAAGTTTGAGATTAATGATTTCATCGTCATACATTCAGTGATAAAACAGCATGGGTGCAGAGGGCTTAAGGCACCACCCAGTTTTGACATGTAACTTCTTGGTTTTGATATTTAACTTCTAGATTAGTGTTGAGCCAAGATTTGAGAAAATCTCGGTGGTTTGTTTTATCATAAAAAGTGCGCAAGTTGAAAAAAAAAGGGTTCTCACATTTATAAACACTATTGTTGAATGGTGTGTGCAATCGCAAGAAAAATTCTTAAATTGGTTTGGTTCAATCAAATTCATTCATAAACCAGTGTAAACCAAGTGCTTATGCGTCACATAAACTAGCTCTAGTCCTCGTTAACTTTACCAATGATCTGCTTGTAGCTAAAAAGTTTTTGGAACCCTGCGCTTACCAGTACTGCACTAAATGGCTCTATTCCAAAACAAATCCAATATGATACATTACGCAACCCTGATGTAAAGGAAGGAATTTAACATGTCTTTCATGTTGGATGACATTTACTGTTGTGGCACACTAGTTTTTGGTGTTCTCAATTTAGTTTGACCTAGTTTTTATCTTCTGTTACGTGCATTTAACTCTTTTCAGGTTGGTGTGGCTGTTTGAGGCACACTACTGCTTGATGCATCAAGTTTCATTCGGAAGATTGTGCGCAGCATTTTGGGTCCCGCTTGCCACCTATGTCGTCCCATCACGGCAAATAGGCAATGGCTGTGCCCTGCATCTTACTGTGCATTTCTACAGCTGTGTAGTCATGTCGGTTTTTTGAACTTCTGTGGATGAATAGCGCATGCTGCATGCTGGAGCCTGGAGCGGTGGTAGATCCTTGTTCTTTCTTACTGGACAACTGATGTGACTGAAGCGCTTGGCTGTCATCTCCGCAAGTAGAAGTCAATGTGATTCTGCATGTACAAGTGTACAAAGAGTGGGGACTACAGTATATAGCATTCTAATAATATACTCCGTATTAAAGGTTGAAGCTTTTGCGGTCTCTCGCTGCGTCCACGCCGCCTCCAATTCTTTCCCGCACGAATCGGGTAGTGGTTTTTTTGCTGGTCGACGTGTGGCGACCTCGGTGGCTTGCAAGGCTAGCCATGCCTCGGCGCTGTCGCTGCTTTGCCGTGTCGTTCCTTTGTTTTTGTGGGTTTCGATTCTCTGCGTCGCCGACTTCGCCGCAAAGAGGTGCCGGAGTCCGTGAGGCTAGTAGTGCCTATGCGTTATCGCCTGCTTTATCGTGCGGATTCGGGTGCATCCCCATTGTTCTTCACATTGCTTTTTGGTTGCGTCGTTTGACGACGACGCCAAGCCGAATCCCATCGTTCCCTAGCCCAAATCCGCCACCAACCTCGGTGGCGTCGTCGAGGTCGGAACCCATCGCGGACAACTGCGATTTGAAGATGGAGTTTGGTGGATTAGGAGAGCTGAGGGTTTCAAGTTGCGTTCATAGAGTAGAGTCTTTGATGGGGTTCACTGCAATGTTGTAACATCCCGACAACTTTAAAAATAGGAAAAATAAAAGTTTTTGAATTTAAAAATGGAATTGAATAAAAATTTCAATGTAAATAAAAATTTTAATTTAAAACAATGTCCTTTCCTCATTTTCTTGCATTCTAAACTTAAGAAAAGGATAAATAGCAATATTAAAAACTATTTCATGAGATTTTTACCCTGAAATCCTGACAACCTTATATATTTCTGTTAAAAATATCAAAAATTAAAACCTACATTTGAAGCCTTTATAAATTCAAAAACAGAAATCTAGAAAATCTGAAAATAGCAATGCCAGAATTATTAAAATTTAATTATAGAAGATAAAAATCTAAAAATTTTACAGAAGCATTATTAGCTTAAATAAATTTGAAAAAAAAGTTTCAAAAATAAATAAAATCATTTGGACATTTTAATAAATCTAAAATAGAATAACTAGATATTCAAATATTGCATTGTCAGAATTAATTAAAATTCTCTGTCAGGAATTTTAATTTGAAATTTTAAATGGATAACTATAATTACCTTGCCGACCTATACTAAAATTTTCATAAAATCTTCAATCGGCTAGCTGTCAGGATCTTGTAGAACAAGCCAGTCCGGTCTAGAACACTTCCTGTGCTATCTCATTTCTTTGGCTTACATGTGGGCCATTCCCAGCTGGACCTTTGCCGACTTCCCTTTCCATTTCACTGCCATGTGGGCCAGAGACCCCACTGTCAGTTCCTTCTCCATCCTTCTCCTTTCTTCCTCACCCCTCTTCGCTGCCTCTCGCTGCTTCCCTCTCCAGCACAGCTCAGCCGCCCAAACCGCCTCTCTGGCTTGTCCTTTCCGCGCCACAACTCACCACCCGATGCATCACCCCTGACTCACCTCTGCCACGCTGTTGCCTCGGCCGCTACGCCCCTGCCGTGCGCTGAATTCCCCACGAAACTTCGGCCGTTCTTTCTTCCCTGCCGAATCGCTGCCACGGCTAACATCTGATCGCTCAAACCTTGCCACGGCACGCTCTGGGCAGCAAATTGCGAAGCCCATTTATCGTGCCCTCCTGCCAATCCATTGCCAAACCTGCCACGGCAAAGAATTGGCTGCATTCTCGCAGCCTGGCAGCACTTGCGGCGCCGCCTCTCGAAACCCCCGTTCAGACCCTGTTTCCATCGCCTCAATCGCCTATTTAAGCTCCGCAATGTCTCGACGAGTGCATCATCCTCCCCTCAGCTTATCCCGTAGCCAAAACACCGCTCAGCCACCATCTTCTTCTTCAAAACCGGCGAAACCCGAAAAGTGGGGAGAACCACGAGCGCACCTCTTCGCTTTGAATCAACTCCAACCAATCGACCAGAAGTATCCTCGTGACCTCTAGAACCCATCCCCACCGCAAATTCGAGCTCTTCTTCCCCGGTGTGCCGTCGCCCCGAGTTCTTCCTTTCGTCGCTCATGGCGCACGGTGAGAGCTCAGTTCCACATGTAAATCTTTCAGACAAAGTGCTAAAACACTTTATTTAGTACTCACTGATACTCATTCGGCACTTATTTTTTCGGAATCACCTGTAGAATTGAAGTTCTGCTTGCCGGCCATGGTGCCGCCGCCCCTCTCCGGTGGCGCGCCGTTTCCCCGTGTCACTGACGGCCAGGTAGACCTTCCCTGTGTGTGCAAACACCTGCTGGAGCTCATTTCGGAACCCATTACTCCGCTCCGGTGCTACTTCGCCGCCGGAGAGCTTCGAAAGTCCCTCCTCTGCTCCGAGACATTGCCAGGAGGGCCATCGCCATCAGCCTCTGAAGCTCTCACCACTCGCTGGCATTGTGGGACCCCGCAGTCAGCCGCCAGCGCCTCACGCCAGTCTCTGCCGACGCGGGCCCAACCGTCAGTGCCTAGTTCCGATCCAGCCCAAAACGGAAGGCGCATTCCCTGTGAGAAAATGTAATTTCCCTTTTTGGCAAATTCTTTATTTTTCAGTAATTATCAAACCCGAATAACTTCAAATACTAATAACTTTTGAACCAATAGTCAAAATGAAGTGAAATAAATTCCTAAATTCATCTAAAATCATGTATATTCAGAATATGCAAAAATATTTTGAAGTTCAACTCTGTGTATAATTTAAATTTAAATTTAAAGAATGGGATGAAAAACATGCTATACATAGAATTTATGCAAACAAACTCTAAATTAAATAAAATAAATTTTGTTAGAATCCTTATGAAATTATGAACCTGAATATACAAAAATATTTAATTATCATGCTTGGTTTCATTTATTTGAAATAGAAATTTAAATAAACTCTATTATTGTTCCTTAATAAAAATTGTGCATCGAAATCCTAAAATGATAAAATAATTTATACATGCTTCATAATAAACTCATTTGTGCAAAAATATTTAATATTCAAACTCAGTTGATGTTATATTTGAATTTAAAAAGTACAAATAAACCCTAGCATGACACCGTTATAAATAAGAACCCAACTTTAAATCATGCTGCTTTCTATGATTTATTTATATTTGGATTTCCACCTGATTTCTTTTTGTCCTTATTGAAATCTTGTTATTCGTTATTTGTTATGTTTTTCGTTCGCGACGTGTAGAACCCGACGTCACTACTACTGTCATCGACTACGACTTCAACTTCATTGAACACATCAATAAGCAAGGCAAGCACCCCCTTTGACCATGTTGATCCCAGTTTTATAAATGTTTTCATTAAATATTTTTATTGCATGCGTATATTCATTAAATACTGCTACTTTGTGGGTACTGGTAGATATACCTGTTATCTTATGAAATTCCCTTAGTGTTGACATGTGAACCTTGATAACCCTAGAATTATGGTTAGACAATATCTGATGTCAATTTGGTATATGTGATAGTTAATAATCATGCTTAGCCATGCTTTAGATTTGGGATAAATCAATTGGAAATATTGATCAGATGAAACTTAAAAATATTGAGACATGATGATGGTCATTGGTATTTTGGTTAAAAATGAAAATAAAATATGTTTTTGATGCGGGCAATTATTGGCAATAGCCGAAGGTGCATGGACTTGCGCGTAGTGTAGGGGGAGATTATTGCCCGTGTCAGATTAAGGACTGAACTATAGGTTGTTTTCAGGCCAAGATAACCGTACAACCACAAGTGCTGGTATGGGACAGCCTTAACCTATTAAGTTCCTTAAAACTAGCTTTGCATATTGGTAGGCTGGAGAATGGTGTACGCCATGCTATGGGGAGGAGTGGGACACACTGGTGTATCACCGCTTGTCGTACTATGTACAAATATCTTCTGCCTTGTAGGGAGAAGTGGGACAACTTGGTACACCACTGTTTGTCGTACTAGTACAAATATCTTCTGCCCTGTAGGGAGAAGTGGGACAATTTGATGTATCATCACTTGTCGTACTAGTACAAATATCTTCTATTGCTATAGTATGGGTTCACCAGACTGGTGTAAAGTTAGGGTTAAGTAATGTAACGGTTATGTCATGACTCTCTGCGGCACACCAAAGGAAGTGTGCTAATACATGTTGCACAAAGAGTTAAGTCATGTCTTGTGGGTAAAGCTGTACAACTCTGCAGAGTAAAAACTAATCAATTAGCCGCATCCGCGGTCATGGGCACTTGGTAAAGTCATCACATAGTTAGCAGTTTTGATATTTTCAAAATGGATTGGATTGGATACATTTGTTGGAAAGTATTTGTCTCAGATTTGAGCCATGTGTTGGCAATGGACGACTCGATGCTCACATCGTGGAGGACTGTGAGTTGTTGCTTATACTTTACTTGTTTATTATTTTTATATTAGTCAAACTCACTTTTATAAATTCCGTTTTGCAATTACTACTTGTTTTACAATTTAAATTGGCTTTATGCAAATTAACCGTAGAAGCCTTTCCTTTGAAATGGCCTGCATATATTATAGGTTTTTCAAAAGTCTTGCTGAGTACGCAAGTACTTACCCTTGCTTATTCGTGGTTTTTAGGTGAAGAATCAGAATAGCTCGACGGAACTTATTCGACGCATGATTCGGGAATGTTAACGAGTTTTCTAGGGATTATACCTTATCAGTTGCCTGAGGGTTGGATGGACATACTACAAGACTTTTGATTCTTTCCACTGCATTACTCTAAATTGTAAGATCCTATTGTATAAATTACCATTATTATTTGTAATAAAGAGTATGGATGTGATATCAATTGTTGTAAATGTGCGTGCTAGCTACTGATCATGGGACTAGCACTGTATGCACATGAGATTTTCATTTTTGCATTTATGTAAAAATGGGGGTCGCTACAAATGTCCTGCACTTAACTGCTTATTTGAGTAAATTGGTATTTTGCCATTCCCTACGTCGTGTTTTGCCAGAATGCTATTAGTCACGTGAATTTTGTCATAATGCCATCCCGAACATGAGTCTTACCTCCAGAATGCCATTTTATATTTTCTCTTGTATTTTCCTTTTGTTTTCCCTCATTTTGCCAGATGAGATGACAGTTTTGCCCCTGTTATGAGGGTGCTATGTTGGAGGGAAAAGAAAAGGAAAAATACAGGAGAAAAATATGAGAAAATACAGTTAGCTCATGTGGCAAAATACAGTCAGCTCATGTGGCAATGAGGGAAAAGAAAAGGAAAATACAAGAGAAATTATAAAATGGCATTCTGGCGGTAAGACTCATGTTCGGGATGGCATTCTGGCAAAGTTCACATGACTAATGGCATTCTGGCGAAGCACGACGTAAGGAATGGCAAAATCCCAATTTACTCTTGCTATATTTTGTTTCTTGATTTTTGTTGGTTTGATTGTGAGACCCCAGACTTACCATCCAGAATTCCCTGTGTTTAACCGTACTAGTCCCAGATCAGTTGCTAGTACACACACTGAAGCAGTGATAATCATAACCAGAATAATATATTAAACGGTAATAACTGAAGTACTAGCCTTATGGCCGCTTATTACAAGCTGCAGTCACAAAACACAGAAACACAGACAATGAAACCAAAAAAGCGAAGCGAGCCACAAGCTCCACAGGCAAACGACGGAGGAACGCGCACCTAGCTAACAGGACTGCCTTCCTTGAAGACCTCTTCAAAGAACTCCCCACTAGGCTCAGTATCTTGGAAGACTTCTGAAGAATTGATTGGTAGCAAATAAGTACAAAAGTACTCAGCAAGTCTGGTAAAGATGCATGATGCAAGGCTTACCAAAGAGAGGCTTAATATGGTTCTTTTGCACAAAGCTACATTTTAATAAACATTACAAGTACTAGTTTTCACAAAGCAGTTTTAACAGTTATTTTTTTACAATTGAAACTATTTATAACTCTAGTGAAGATTCTAACCACCAACACTAGTATACAAGCTCTAACCGCTCATTTTAAAAGATCATGATTTTCCAACGAATGACTCCATCCGTCATAATTCAAAAACAGGTTCCAACCACCTGACTGGCTCAAACTGCCAGGACCACATCCGAGAGTTCTAACCACTCCCGAATCCCAAAACATCAGTTTTTAAAACCAAAAACAAAGTCTACCAATGTGAAAGCATTCTTTGCCCGCCCTTGACCGTAGGCACGGCTATTCGAATAGTTTTACACTCTGCAGAGTTTGTACACTTTACCCATAAGAGATATTTCACTTTTATTGTCGCCATAACATGCTTCCTTAGGCGTGCGATAAAGTGAATATCATAAGGCCTTTACAATGCAATAATCTAACCCAACTCTACCCGCTAAGGTTTTACCGCTGAAGGGTTCCATCCACCCATTCAGAAGCCCCCTCTTGCGCCGTGTGGGAAAAAACAAACTTGCCTCTATCTGGCACCCACATTCAACCATCCGGTGAGTCCGAGTTAGACTATTACAAATTACTTAGCCAGGTCGTGCCCATTTTGACATGTGGTTATACTGTTGTGCTTAGAATGGATAATCATAAGCGTCGGTCCTTAATTGACTTGGGGCGGTACTTGCACAAACAAAGACTAGTGTTCCATCCGCACTCACCCAACATACCATGCCGCCCAAGTCTAAATCATTTTTATTTTGCAATTACAGCAGCAATTACCTTGCTACAATTTTGTTAAAACACATTTAAACAACATTTTCAAAGCAACCCATCTATAGGTATTTTAATCAATTTCGCAACTAAGCTCATCTAACGCACTAAACAAAATATATCATAACCTAATATAATCATGATATATCACAACAACCTAGGGTTGCAAATAAGCAGGGATTTCAATATCAAGGTGATAATAACAATTCGGATTAACTACCAACCTATATTTAACATCATCTTTACATAAATAGCAATGCATGTTGTAAATTTTTTGTAAAACATTTGTAAATCATAGGTTCAACGTGCGTCAAGGAGACTTGCCTTCATTGATGAGATGCGATGCGCTGCTCTGAAGATCTTCTCCTTCGTCAGCGACTTCGACTGCTTCTTCGACTACGTGCAAAACGGAGCACGAAATAAATAACGAAAAAACAAATAAAATCTAAAAATTATAAAATTAGTACTGGCAGATAGATCATGAATTTAGATGAATTTAGGAATTTGAATTCGAACAGAGTTCGTATGGGAAAGAATGGGATTTTCGAAGTTTCATCGGGAAAGAAAACCAGGAAAAGAAAAGAAAAAAAAGAATGAAATCATACTGTAGCGATGCTACAGTACTCAGCACTACAGTGCTCGACCGAAGCTACAGTGCTCGCATGGCCGCTTCGGACAGAGACAGCATGGCTACAGTTGCGTCGGTGAGTGTAAGTTCAACCTTCATTAGTTATGGTTTTGGTGTTAATGACAAATCTAATATTGAGATTATCCCTTAATGTGATTTTATTATTAATGACAAATCTTATATCGAGACTAACTTGTTTATTTAGAATATCTTTGATTAGTCTCATCACATTGAAAAATAGAAAACCCAAGGTATGTATGCGTATTCATCTTAACATTAGTTGCATACTTTGGAGTCAAGTTAAAGTATGAATGTCCCCATTATATTAATCACAAAATGTGCATCATGTTTCCCAATCTATATATTACATGGATGCACATACTTAGGGGGAGTTTGTAGTTTAACTTGAAAGTCTCTTTGTATTGATTTATTCTTATTGACACATATAAGGATCAAGACAAAGAAACTAAATCCATGAGTATATATTTGAATTGCCTAGTCATAGTATACTCATGGTAATATAGGATATACTCCAATGTGATCAAATTGAATATGTGCATATTATGTTCAAGTCAATTATATTTATGCACATATACATGTGGGATTTATTCTATAGTTGATGACTTAGAGTAATGATCATCTCCATATAGTTTACACACAATGGATCATTACTTTTCATCAACATGAGTATATGAAAACTTGTGTAGTTAATATATACTCATATCAATTTAAATGATAATTTAAATTGAGTTCATTTGTCTTATTAATTATTAAAGAATACTTAATCATGTGTTGATGGTGTTCCGTGATTAATTGAGGACAAATGAATAGTTCTTAAGTATAATAAAGCATGAGTTGCATTATTGTACTTAAGACATACTTAAATCATTCAAATTGATTTAGGTTGAGCTCAATTGATCTAAAGGCATCCATTATGTGTTAATGGAGTGCAAGAGATAATTGAGACAACCGTGCATCTTAGACTAACTATTTTATGAGTTGTGATTGAGTTAGGTCCAAAGATGAATGATATGATTAAGAACGGGATAAAGACGGCATCATGAGGTGATGGGCGTCAAGAGAAGATCCCGAAGATAAAAAGGAGTCGAGTGATGATCCCGGGGGAGTATCAAGTGATGATCATAAAGACCCCAAAGGGGATTGCTTGCGTGCGGCGGCGAAGGTATAATTAGATAGGCTAAGGACTTTGTAATCTTTGAGTCTAAGGTTTTTATCGCCGTACTATTAAGAGGGGTTGTCTCCTAGCTTGAGCTTCATCATGTGTTGGTGATCTCAATCCGCATTCACTCGAGCTCAAATCATTTGGATTTGGTTTTTGCATAAGAGTTAACCATTTGGCATGTGTTGCAAATGGGTTAAGCTCATGCTTGGTTGTTGTTGGTTTATGCTCGGATTTGGCATGTGTTGCAAATGGGTTAAGCTCATGCTTGGTTGTTGTTGGTTTATGCTCGGATTTGCATGTGTTGCAAAGAAGAAGAGCATATGCATTTGGTTTTCGCATAATGTTTTGATTTGCATGTGTTGCAAATAGGATAAGCTATATGCGTTAGCTTTTGCGTGAAGTTCATCTTTGCATGTGTTGCAAATGTTGAAGCTTCATGTTTTGTTTTCATTTGTAAAACAATCTTTCCAAAATTTGTGGTTGCTTGGAGCTAAGTTTTGCATGTGTTGCAAAAGGAGAGAGCTCAAGCACGATTTGGTGTTTGTGTGGTTGTTTGGAGCTAGAGGCTTGCATGTGTTGCACGTAGAGAGCTCATACGATCGATTTGGTTTAAGTGTGAAGTTTGATTTTGTGGTTGCATGGAACTAGAGAATTGCATGTGTTGCAATTAGAGAGTTCATGCACCTTGATTTAGTGTTGCTTGGAGCTAGACTTTTGCATGTGTTGCAAAGAGTAGTGCTCAAGCATGAAATATGTTTATTGTGTTATTTGCAAGTTCATTGTGCGAATAAACTGAGGTTTATGAGTCCGGAATTCCGAGAGCATGTGAGTAGTGCTTGCAATGGGTGTTGGCAAGTTGACTGGGTCTCGTGTTGACCTTCACATGGCTAGGGGGATTAATCTCATAAACTCGAGTTTGATTTGCTTAATACGTTTTGCAAATAGATTTTGAGTTGATTGCAAAATGTGTTTGTGCAATTTGGTTTAAATTCTTTGAGCATGAGTTAAGTTGGTGCAAATGTGTTTTGCACGTGTATATGATCATGTGTTGATCATCTATTGGCTCAAAGAATAAAGTTGGATTTTGGAGAAATGGATTTTAGCGTTGAAATCGAGTTTTCTCCCTAAGGCCGGCACTACCGCTAGGGATGGGCGGTAGTACCGCAAAGGTGGTACTACCGCACCTAAGCCGCCGGTAGCTATTTGCCAGAAGTGTTTGTTTTGCGGTGTGTCTTGCGGCGGTACTCTAGGCCCCTGAGGCGGTACTCGCAAAGGCGTCTCTAGCGCCTCGGGCGGTAGTCTTAGGTTAGTCTGCATAGCGGCTTGTTTATAGCCGTTGCTCTGATGTGTGGTACTACCGGCCCTTAGAGGGCAATAGTACCGGCCAAGTCGTTTTTTTGCCCGTTTTTAGCCCCCAACGGCTAGTTTTCTTTGGTGGGGTATAAATACACCCCTTGGGGGGCTTGGGCAGGAGGTTGTTGCTGTGTGGGAGGTGTGTGCATGTGTTGCTCTCCTCCCTTTGCTTCTTGAGCTTAAGAGTGAGCCCTAATTGCATGTGTTGCAATTAGAAAGTGGATTGTGAGCCTCTTGTGCATGTGTTGCACTTGAGGGAGGTCCTTGTGCATGTGTTGCACTTGATGATCACCGGGAGCGCATTCGTTGTGCTCGGTGAAGTTCAAGCGAAGGAGCGGCTTGTTACCCTTGGAGGTTGCCGACTCCTAGACGGCATAGGTGTCGTGCGCGGGAGCTCTCAAGGATTGTGAGAAGCCCCGGCGAAGTTTGTGAAGTTTCGGGTTGAGCCTACGCGAAAGCGTGAAAAACCACGACTAGTGGAAAGAGGCGGTGCTTTCGGCGAGAGCCGGTCCAAGTGGTTGGGCTTGCCTCAAGCGTGGACTAGGGAGACAAGCAAGTCTCCGAACACCACGAAAAAATATCGTTTGTCCCTTGTCTCTTTTATATTCGAGCATTTACATTACTGTATATTTATCAATTGCTTGGATGTATTAGAATTGCTTAGCATTAATTGATTGTTCAATTTAGCAATTCTAGTGTAGAGACATAATTTAGTTAGTGCACTTAGTGAGCCTAGTTGATTTAGGCTTTAATTGTCAAAACCTATTTATCGCTTCCGCATATATCTTTGATTAGGTTTTGACTTATGGGTGTATTAGAGCGAATTATTTAGTGAGCGATCGAATTTACTAAAACGCCTATTCACCCCCCCTCTAGGCGCATCCTCGACCCTACAGTGAGGAAGGAGATGGAGAGGTTGGGGAAGGGAGCAACGGAAAGATCTTGATGTCGCGAATCCAACGGTGGTGCCGGAGTTTGCAGAAGAGGATCAGAGTGCCCGCAATCGACGTCGGAAGCGACGAATAACCCGACGAAGATTTCTTCGATTCTTCCAAACCACTGCACTAAAATAGAAGTTTCTTGAGGGCTTTTGCTCCTTGCGATGAGGGGCTCAAAGTGACGCGAACAGATTTGAATTGACTCACCGGAGCAAAAGTTGACACGATGATATCTTTGGAGTGCGCCGAGCGACGGTTTTCACGAGTTTTGGAGAGGAAAACAGAACTGAATCAATGGGGAAAGGTGAGCACGGGGTAGAGGACATCAAGACGCAACTTTTAAGTGCTCACACGTCCGGAGGGGTGGAGAAACGCCCGAAATAATGGCCGAGCAATGAATTGCCATTAGGGGTTAATTGCGGCTGTTTCACACGGATTAAGGACAGGTAACAGTAGGGAAATGAATCCTTGCATTCATGCCGACGGTTTGCAATTGATTTCATTCAATTTGGAGTGGAAATGAAGGAGTTGATGAGGTTTGAAGTGGAGGTTTCTATAGAGAGGAAGAAACTATCGTGCTCTGGTCATTACTTGAGGAGGAAGATGACTCCACAGTGATGGACAGGTGGCGAATCCAATTAGTTGATTTTGAATAATGAAGAAACTAAAGCGCGAAAGATAAAATAGCAAAGGGGCTCTATAAATCTTGGAAAAATTTTCAAAAATAATATATAGTATTTGGAATCTAATACAATAGGTTTCGGGATTTTTAGAGACTTTTAAAACTCAAAATGGAATTTTGAGTGAGGAAAATTTTTTGGATTTTGACTTGCGGAGAATAATGGAATAAATTCCATTTTCGGAAGGATAAGGACTGTCAGGATAATTAGAACACCGAAAAAATCCAAACTTTTAAATTAATTAATTTAAATTAGTATTGTCGACGATCGGAGTCGCCAACCGTAGAAATGAAATGGGGGTTAGTGGAACTTGGGACCCGAGCAGAGCTTGGCTCAACGAAGAAAAGGATCGACGTGCCGAAGGTCGAAGCTAGGCGACAACGAGCGTGAGACGAGGGTTTATACTGGTTCGAGCCCCTGTGAAGGTAATAGCTCTACTCCAGTTGCCTTGCGGTGGTGATCTTTGCTATTCTCGAGTACAGAGGTGTGTTACAGCTCAAGCTTGACAATGGCGATGTTTAGTGCTCGAGCTCTGGTGTCTTGTCCTTTTAGGCTGCGCATCCTTAGCCTTATATCTTCCCTGCTCGTAACGGACGGGAGATTTTCCCGGGTGGTGGCCTTCATGCGCATTGAAATTTGGCGACAACCGCTCCGGACTGCCTTGCCGCTTCGCCCCACGATCCCACGTCTTGGTAACCGCGCGTTCGGAATCCAAGGGGACAAGCGCGAACGAGCCGACCGAGCTCGAGATCGTGCGGATGCCGTCTTCGGGGCATCTGGCGCTCTAGGTCGCGCGCCTCGGTGTACGCCCAAGTTGTGGTCGGGGCCCCCCGAGCTTGGGAGCTCGTTGACCGTGCGCTGACCGGCCAAGGGTCGCCCAACCCTCGTCAAGTTTTTTTTGACAAGAAAACTGAAAATAGAGATGTTAAAGTGATGTTGGCAAGGGACGGGAGTGGTATCAGTAATGGCGGCGGTGGTGGCGGGTGGCTACGGCCTATGGATGTTCCACGGCGGGGTCGTCACGCGGATGTTCCACGGCGACGTGTCTCTCCGTGAGGCGGTTCCTGATGAAGCAGGGGGCGAGGCGAGCCCGCCGTTCCCCAACAACGACACCTGCATCAACCGCCTCTCACCGTCGAACAGAAGGTGCCCGCCCCTCTCCATCTTGTACACTATTGCGCCCTTCTCCGTGCAATGCAAGTTCCGGGCCAAGCCGCTCCCTCCGCACAAGAGCCTCCACCGCCTGTACCTCGCTTGATTCAACGAGTACGAGGTTGTCATAGCCTTATTACTATCCTGTTTACTTTACACTGTTAAGCCTGTAACGAGTGAAACGTTGTGGGCTGGGCTGAGCCCAGGTTTTGGCGTGGGTGGCGTTGCGTTGTATTTAATTTGAAGTATAAATAGCACGAGACTTGGAAGAACGGCGGAGATTTTCTATCGTAATACCAATACACTTCCAATTCTGAATTCCCTTTCTCATCCTCTTGTTACGATCCTCTTCTCCCATTTGCATCTTCTTTTCTATGTGATTCTGGGAAGGAACATTACAATTGGTATCAGAGCCACAATCGTCCACGCTGGCTCCGAGGAAGAAGACAAGTCAATTTGAAGAAAGCACGACCAAGACGTTGGCGACGATGGAAGAACACAATGAAGCAACTGCGGCCATGTTGAAGCAGTTGTGCGACCAGTTTAAAGGGCTCCAGGATTCGCTGGGTGAGGTGGTTGAGAACCAGCGGTGATTCGAGAATCGCATGGAGGCCTTGGAGACGAGGAACATGGGGCGGGATCGCAGGGACCCGGAATGCCGACGCAGAGTCCATCCCATGCAGGGATTCATCAGGTGAACTCTGGATCTTTGTCTCCAACCTTCATAGGGGATCTGGGGCAGGGAGGAAGTGGCCGCCGGGAGGAGGGCCATCAGATGGTTAACCCTGATGGAATCCTCAGACCTCCTCCGCGTGGTCCGATCTTGGGGGTGCCTCCTCTGGTAAGGAATGTATCTCAGGTGTTTGAGGAAAAACGTCTAGGCACCCTGCAGAACAGAACAAACCACAATCCCACACCGAAGATGGAGTTCCCGAAGTTTGATGGAGAAAATCCGAGGTTGTGGCAAGAGAGGTGTGAGATGTATTTTGAGGTGTTTGGTGTGCAAGAATGTTTGAAAACAAGGTTTGCGGCGCTCAACTTCACGCAGTGCAATGGCGTTATGGCTGCAGAAGGTGGAGAGCAGGGAAGAATTGAAGATTGGGGTGAATTGTGTCGATTGGTTAGTGATAAATTCACAAGAGATAAATATCGAGTTATCGGAGGCGATTAAGAACCCTTCGACAAAGCTGGGCGCGGTGCGAATACTGCTTGACAAATTTGAGCAGTTGCGGCACCATCTATGGTTGTACAATCCCACTCTGGATGAAACTTTTTTTTGTGCATGAGTATTTGGAAGGCTTGCAGAGTAATATTAGTTCGACAATTTGGTTGCATCGCCCTCCGGCGTGAACCTTTGCTAGTGCCTTGGCTTTATTACAGGAAGATGAGCAAGAAATGGGATTGAGAAAAGGGCAAGGAAGAGTTGACAATCAGAGAACTTACTCCAAGTTTCCTGGTGGGCAAGACAAAGTGAAGCTGGTTGATAAGCTAGAGGAAGTTAAGAAGAGTGAAGGCCAAAAGAAATTAGAACCTGGCAAAATAGATCACAAGTTAAATGCTCTGAAAACTTATCGGAAGGAACATGGTCTATGTTTCACCTGTGGTGAAAGGTGGAACAAAAATCACACTTGCCCAGATCGTGTTTCTTTGCACGTTATTGAGGAACTTCGGAAGCTTTGCAAATTGATTCCCAAGCGGTGAAAGTTGATAGTGATCTGAAGATACACGATGGCGCTCGATCTTTGGTTTCATCTGTCCAAGAGTTAAATCCTTGCGAAGGCATACATTGCGGTTAGCTGGAATGATTGGTAAGCGCCAAGTGCTTATATTGGTTGATTCCGGGGCTGTTAATTCTTTTATTAAAGAGCACTTAGTCCAGCAACTCAAACTCCCTACTCAATCAATTGAAGAGGTATTATACACTGTGGCTAATGGGGGGTCCTTAAGTTGTACCAGAGTAGTCAAATCTCTTGAATGGTTTGTCCAGGGACACACCTTTGTGCAAGAAGTCAAAGTTGTGCCGTTAGGTAGTAGCTATGACATCATCCTTGGCGTTGATTGGTTGGAAGATCATGGTCCTATGTGGATTGATTGGCGCAAGAAGCTGCTAGAGTTTTGGTATAAAGACAGTAAAATCACTCTTCAGGGCATTACTGATGCCGCTGTGCACTGTAGGCCTATTGAACCTCATAAGCTCCGCGGTTTGATTAAGCGCAATTCTATTTCTCATATTGTTACCATCAGTCACTCCAAGTTTGAAGAGGAGTCACTTCTACTCGGGGTTGATCATTTGGACCTGAGCAACATTCCTGACAAAGTGAAAAGGCTGATTCAGGAGTATCGTCCGCTTTTTCAAGAACCTCAAGGTTTACCACCAGTGCGCATCCATGACCATGTCATTCCTCGATGGTGGGTACCACGGTTAATGTGCTTGACCTTACCGTCATTCACCTCAACGAAGGATGAGATTGAGCGCCAAGTCGTGAGATGTTAAACTTCAGTGTTATTGACGCGTGATAGCCCTTTTGCGTCTCCTGTTATTCTGGTGAAGAAGAAGGATGGTACATGGCGCTTATGCATTGATTACCGTCAGTTAAACTCTGTAACAGTGAAGAACAAACACCCTTTACCCATTATAGATGAACTTCTGGACGAGCTTGCTGGTGCTCAATGGTTCACTAAGTTGGATCTTCGTTCAGGCTATCATCAAATCAGAATTGCAATGGGAGATGAGCATAAGACAGCTTTTCGAACTCATCAAGGGTTATATGAGTTTTTAGTTATGCCCTTTGGCTTAACTAATGCCCGACAACCTTCAAAGTATTATGAATCAGATCTTTGAGCCTTATTTGCGCAAAGGAGTCTTTGGTCTTCATGGATGACATTTTAGTTTATACTGCTACCTTTGATGACCACCTACTACTATTACAACAAGTCTTTCACCTCTTGCAGCAAAACAGTTTAGTAGTGAAGTTTTCCAAATGCTCTTTTGTGCAACAACAATTAGAATATTTGGGACACATTGTGGGAGCACATGGAGTATCTACAGATCGTCCAAGATTCAAGTGGTGAAAGATTGGCCTATTCCTCGAAATGTGAAAGAAGCTGCGTGGTTTTACGGGCCTCACGGGTTATTACTGCAAGTTCATTCAACATTACGGCGCCATCGACAAACCTCTTCAGAGCTACTTAAGAAAGGAGTGCAGTTTTTGTGGACTCCTGAAACTCAAACAGCATTTTGCACTCTTCAACAGGCTTTGATTCAAGCACCCGTCCTGGCTTTACCCAATTTTGAGAAACCATTTGTGATTGAGACCGATGCTTATGGCGAGGCGTGGGTGCAGTGCTAATGCAAGACAATCACCCGGTGACTTTCCTCAGTAAAGGATTATGCAGTCGGAATCAAGCCTTGTCTACTTATGAACAAGAATGCCTAGCTATATTGATGGCTGTTGAAAAATGGCGCTCTTATTTGCAGCATAATCACTTCATTATCCGCACGGATCACAAGAGCTTGCTGCACCTGGGTGATCAAAGACTCCATACTGGCATACAACACCGAGCTTTTGTCAAGTTACTCGGGTTGAACTACTCCATTCAATATAAAAAAGGTGCCACCAATGTTGCTGCTGATGCTCTCTCTCGTCGGCAGGAAGAGGGAAATCTCAATGCCATCTCTACCAGCGTGCCCCTCTGGTTGAAAAATCTTGTCGCTGGGTATGAGGATGACCCGAGCACCAAACAGATTTTGTCCGAGCTCAGTTTGCCAGGTGCTCAGCATAAACATTTCAGCTTGCACGCAGGCATTCTTCGCTACAAGGGCCGGGTTTGGATTGGTAATAATGCGTTGGCTCAGAATCATATTATGCAAGCTTTGCACCAAAGTGGAATTGGCGGCCATTCCGGCATTCAAGCAACGTATGCTCGCATTAAAGGCTTGTTTGCCTGGCCTCATATGAAGAAGTGTATTCTTGAGTTTGTTCAAGCGTGTGCAATCGCCATATGAGCCAAGATCGAGCATGTCAAGCTACCGGTCTTTTGCAACCACCGCCTATCCTTCACAAGCTTGGGTGTGGTTAGTCTTGATTTTATTGAAGGTCGCCGCCATCCAACAAGTTCAATGCCATTTTGGTGGTAATCGATAAATTCACTAAATATGGTCACTTCATCCCATTAGCTCATCCATTTACTGCTTTGCAAGTGGCTCAGGCTTACCTCAATCACGTGTACACGTTGCATGGAATGCCTCAGATACTCATTTCAGACCGTGACAAAATCTTTACTAGTGCTGTTTGGCAAGAGTTATTCCGGCTGACTAACACTAAGCTCCACATGAGTTCCGCTTATCATCCGCAGTCGGACGGCCAGACCGAGCGTCTCAACCAATGTTTAGAAGGGTACCTTATTTGCTCGATTCATTCTCGGCCCTAATCGATTGGCGAAGTGGTTGCCATTAGCGAGTATTGGTACAATACTAATTATCATTCAGCTTTAGGAAACGCCATTTGAAGTGCTTTACGGTCATCGCCACGCCATTTCGGCATTTCTCATCTGGATGCTTGTGCCGTGCGGATTAGGAGCGATGGTGAAAGATCGTGAGCTGTTGACTCGGTTGCTTGACAGCAGCTCTTACGTCTTGTGCAATGGATGAAATGGCGGTGATCGGAGCGTTACGGCGGTCTTTTCTTTGTGGGGATCGGTGTATGTCAAGCTCGGTAGTATGTTCAGACCTCTGTGGCCACTAGACACAATCGAAATTGTCTTTCCGTTTCTTGGTCCTTATCGCATTATTGGAAGATTGGTTTGGTTGCATACAAGTTGGATCTTCCTTCCACTAGCAAGATACATCTGTGGTGCATGTCTCCCGGTTGAAACGACATATTCCTTCCACTACTCCGGTGACTACGGATGTGAATTCCATTCTTGAGGTCTCCTCTGTTCCATTGTTTCGATCGCCGTTTTGGACCGCGCTCGGTGTCTCAAGGTGGTCTTGTTCAAACTTCGTGAGTGGTTCTTTGGGAGGTCTTATTGTCAACTTTGGCGACACAGGAATCTGCGGCGATCTCGGCGTCGTTTTCGGTTGTGGCGGCTTGGGGTCAAGCGGTGCTAAGGGGGGAATGTCATAGCCTTATTACTATCTGTTTACTTTACCTTTATTAAGCACAGAACGAGTGAAGCGTTGTGGGTGAAATTTGAGCCAGTTTTTGGCGTGGGTGGCATTGCGTTGTATTTAATTTGAAGTATAAATAGCTCGAGACTTGGAAGAACGGCAGGAGATTTTCTATCGTAATACCAATACACTTCCAATTCTGAATTCCCTTTCTCATCCTCTTGTTATGATCCTCTTCTCCCATTTGCATCTTCTTTTCTATGTGATTCTGGGAAGGAACATTACAGAGGTTTTCCCCCCACAAATTTTCAGCAGTTGCTGATGTTTTTGGTTTCACATAAGTGCAATTAGGATACCCATTCGAAATCGAAGCAAAATAAGTGGATTACTGCATCTACTTGACACATACTATTAGCTCTATTGGTAAATTGTGCGGTGTTTACTTCTCAACTAATATTTTCCTTTGTGGTTTCTGTTCCTTCAGAGTTCGTAATTGTGCCTACAAGTAGAGACAGTAACGGAACACAGGGAATTATTACTTCCGCATGATCTACGCCCACATGCATGTCATTATAGAAATCGAAATATGTACATATTGCTTCATACCACATGATCCATGCTTCTTGATCAAGAGTTCTTGTTCCAAGCTGCGACATATCTTGTTCTATGCTCTTGACCTCTGCCAGATCTTTGGAAGCACCAGTAAAACTAGCAAGCGAGTAATGTTTTTCCTCTTGATTGCAATTATGATAGTTATGTCGATGGTCTCATTTGTTCACTCAATTGAAATAGCCATTATAGAGGTCAAAGAAAACTAGAATGTTTTAATTCTTTATACAAAATTCCTACTCTCGGAAGAACATAAATTACAAAGTTGTTTGATGCATTATCATGCGAAGAAAAGGCCATAAAAATTTACGCATTCATGCTTGTGGAAGGAAATTGTCCGGCAATTTTATAAGGCTATGCTCTTGTTTCCCATTATCGCATGTAAATTGCCTTCGAAGAATACCGGTTTTGTCTAATTTTTCTCTTCACGCATAACTAATATAATGTTAGTTTCTCTTGAGTTCATAGCTTTGAAATGAACTCCTTTTGGTTTACTTTTGTTTCACCTTTTTAGTATTATGTAGAGGACTTTTGTGATTTTCTTAGTTTGTGACTTATTTGGTTATGTGTTTCTGGTCAAGGTTATTAAAAGCGTAAAAGCGAGCAAACGACCCACCCCTTTTAACTTTTAAGCGTTTAAGCGAGTGTTGAAGCGTAGTTTTAGACACTATTGCAAAACGAATATGGGGCAAAGATATATCACATATGTACCTTGGTTTTGTGGTCTTCTTCCAAATAGTTTGAGGCCATATGCCGTGCATTCTTCTCCCATATACCCATTTCCCTTGCACATTGCAACATATGAATTACTATAACAAGAAATTATAATTCAATTAAATAAATAAATATGTTTTGTATCACATACCCTTTTGATGATCCTCTTCTCTCTTTCCAATCCACAAACTACAAGAAAATTGCACATCAATGAAGTGAAAGCTAAAGTTAAAAACAAGATACATTACGACATTAGTTTACATCCACACAATAGCATAAGTTCATACAATAAAATAAGCGATGGTCCACAAAATAACTAAATAAGTCCACACAGAGCATAAATGCACATAATAGCATTGGTCCAAGTCTAACTCTCATCTCTCAATAGCCATCATTCAAATCATCCAAACTGTTGGTGGCGCCATTGACATCTTGCTCATCACCATCTCCATGGTTGCTTGAGTCGTCATCCACATCAAGATCATCAAGTATGAGCTCATCTTCTTCACCTCCATTACTTGAGTCCAAATGTGATGCCTCCTCTATGTCATCTTCCTCAACTCTTCTCACACGACGTGCGTAGTGATGCTCAAAATGAGCTCTCCTAGGAAGATTGCGGCCTCGAAGATTGCTTGATGCACTAATAGCTTCGTCAACTTGGTCCCATGTCAAGTCACATTCACCCCTTATACACCCACTTTGAGTTGGATTAGCCGATGGAGATGAATTGACCCATTCATTGTCCCAATCAAAGTCTTCTAAAACCAAAGGATCAAAGTTTCTACCCTCCTCACGTATTTTTTGGAACCTACTAGCCATCTTTTTATTGTATGAGACATAGACTAAGTCATTTATTTTTTGGTGCTCCAACCGGTTCCTTTTCTTGGTATGAATCTACAAGTGGGAACAAAAGAAATTAATTAGAACCAAAATGAAGGAGTTACAATTTAAATAATTAGATGGTTAAATTCACTCACAAATTCAAATGCACTCCAATTGCGCTCACAACCAGATGATGAAGCGCAAAGACTAACTATTCTTCTTGCAAACTTGTGAAGTTCAACGGTTCGACCACCATATGCAAGCCACCAATCAACTAAAAGAACAAATAAATTGAACTTTACATGCTGAAAAGTAAAGTTTACTTGCTGAAATTATATTTAAAATGCTGAAAATTTATATTACTTACTTGGATTTCTTGTTTGTGCGTGTTTTATTGCCATTTGGTTTGCAAATACATCTCTTTGATTCTCATATAGAACAGCTTGGCTATCAATCTTATCTCGAAGAGCCTCATCTTCTACCATTTTTACAAGCACGTCATTGAAACAAGCCCTTAGCTCTCCCACACGTCCTTCATCATCACCCTTTTTGATGTTGTAGAATTTTTCGGGGTTCAAGTAGAGAGCCGCTCCATATAGTGGGGTGTCCATTTGCCTCGTCCAACGTCCATCAATAATCTTCATGAGGCGATTAAGCAACGGTTTCTTGTTTTGAGTGCAGAATGATGAGGTGATCTTTTCCTTTGCTATGTTCATGGCCGATGCAACCTCCGGCATAGCCGGCTTTTCATCACCATCAACCAACCTCAGCACAATAAGGAGTGGTAGCGAAGCTCTTATACAATCCTCAACTGAATTCCAGAACTCTCCCGAAATGACAATGTCATACACTTTTCTTCCTGCCTCGGTCTTGGACAACTTGCTCATAGTGAAGACATGACTGTCACTAGGAGCTTCAATGCTTCTTTGTGCTTGTGCAAACTCCGCAATGTAAGGAGCATAATGGCAAACCTAGTTCTTTGCGGGCCTCACAATATCCATCCCACTGTTTTCTCCCTCATTTCACTAAGAATCCTCCCATGCCTATAAATAAAGGTAGTAATTTGTCGAGCACGTGAAATTGGCTTCTTAAAATCCTTGACTTCCTATGTCTTCCAACATAAGGTCCAAGCGATTAATGCTGCGTAAGGGGTCCAAAACAATGTAGGAATCCTATCCATTAGAAGCCTACCAAGCGCCTTGTAGTTAGCACCATTGTCATGACAACTTGAACAACTTTGTCTTTGCCAATCATCTCAATCCTTTTCTCTAGCAAGTTAGCAAGCATCATGGCATCATGTGATTCACTAGATGCATCGGCCGACTCAAGAAGAAAGTCCCTTCAGGACTATTAACCAGGAAGTTGATCAACTGACGACCCCTCCTATCAGTCCATCCATCTGACATGAGAGAGCAACCATATTGCTTCCATGCCTCTTCATGCTTCTTCTTCTCATCATCTGTCTCTTGGACTACCTTCTGAAGCAATGGCTCCCGTAGCTCATGGAAAGTAGGAGGCTTGAAACCAGAACCATACTGTGCAATGGCCTCTACCGCTATCTCAAATTGTCTTGAGTTTGCAGCATTAAATGACACACCACACTCATAGAAAAACTTGGCTATCTCCATACAGACAGCTTCTCTTTCTTCCTTGGTCCTCATGGTAGCTTCCATGGTAGTTTGATGAGGCCCCTTTGCATGTCTTTGCTCTACAACCTCTCTTGGCGTTAAATCGAAGCATAAGCGGTAATAGGTTTTTGGTGGTCTGGCACCCTAAACTGAAATGCGTGACTTCATTTTTTGGAGGCTGTCCCAGAACTTGGATGGACACTCACACTGTTATTAGAGGCTTCCGACTCCTTGCTGGATGCCTCTGCTGCCATACAATCATCTTGTTCATCATCTAGAAACAGCGGTCTGCCCCTCTTGCCCTTCTCTAAAGCCTCTTGCATCTCTTTCACGATCCTTGAGGTAGTCTTGGGACACTTTGTCACATCTCCATATACCCACCCACGAGATGTTGTTTCACCCTCTTGATTCCTCCTTTTATCTTCCTCTGACAAAGATGGCATTGGATCAGCTCTCGCTTGTTAGGTTCTGCATAATACACATACTTCCATCCCAGATCATCAGACTTTGGCTTTCGATTGGGATCTTCCAATGGATTATATGTTGCGGGAGGAGGAGGAGGTCCACTATCACTTCTACTTCCACTTGTCATCTTGTTCACTCTATATTCAACAGAAGCACAGAGCCACAGACAGGGAATGAGCAAGCCGGTCTTGGAGAGGGAGAAGCAGGAAGCTGAGAGAGTGAAAAAAAGACTCAAAGAGGAGAGGGAGGCGGAGAAAGGGCCAAGGGGCATCGCAACTGGGAGTGAGGAGGAGGCAGTGGCGTCGGCGACTGTGGTGGAGAAGACAACATCGGGCTTGCAATAGAAGGCGGCGGCGCTTGACCAGCCCAGGAGGGCAGTGGCGGCTCTGCTTTCGGGCACTGCATGGTAGCTCCTCGGGGCGGATGGCGGCGGACGGCGGACTTTAGGGTTAGCTCCGCCCCTCTTGTCTCCTCCCTCTCCAAATCCTCTCCGCCCCAAATTTCTCCCGAGTCTCGATTTGGCGCTAACCCTAAAGTCCCAGCTTCTTCTCCAGATAACCCCCCCACTGATTTCACCTTGCAAAACGGTCTGGAATGTCCGTTTCGCCCAAATCGGACGTTCTCGACATTTCCACGACGTTCTACGGACGTTCCATGACATTCTACGCGCCGTTGACAGAACGCCTCGACGTTCTACAGCTTGGGTGCATTCCGACGTTTACACGATGTTTTAATAACCATGTTACAGGTAGTGTTAATTAGAGGGAACCTTACATAACTGTATGGGATCTGAACAACAATGATTGACCTGGACTCAGGAATCAGGTAGAAACTGAATTTTGTATCCCCAAATATGTTAATGTAATTTTCTATGAGTTATGGGAATTCTGACCATTCTTTAAAAATCAAGATGCTTTACAACACAAATAAATTGTCCAACTGCGTCCAGATTGCACGACTCTATTTGTAAATTAGTGTTCTTTGGCTGTTATTATCATCATTGCATAGTGTCGGCTGGACTAATGTAGATCTCCTTTTGTAGGATGCCGATGCAATGGCCGCTGAAGCTTTTTTTAACAGAGTTTTGTTTCTGGTCACAACCAGCAACCACGAAATTCTAGATTTACAGTACAAGGTTTGTTGGTGTTGAAACAATAGAACAGTTATTTTGGCTACTTTAAAAACAAATGGTTTACTTCATCTTTCTGTTTTGTATTGTTTCAAGGTCTGTTATGCAACAATTTTGGATCTAAAATGAAGATTTCTTGGAAGCCGTACTTCGATATTATGTTATCTCTCAGATTAAACAATGCCAAATTGGAGATGAGTAAGGTTTTTCCATTCAGTTTCATATTTTCCCCTTTTCCAATCTGTTTGTCGGCTATTCTTACCCCTTAAAAAATCTGTCTGGTATGGTCATCTGTTGTCTTGCTGGTGAGATGATGCCTATTTTCTATCTCTACACCCTTCTTGCAATATTTCAAGATTTCATATACTGTATGCACTTTAGTTGCCCTACTTGCTAGCAAAATTTTATATATTACATATTGATTGTGTGCGATTAATTAAGCAGATTGTACTTGCAGCTGATGCTACTTCCTTATTTTCTTCTAAAAAAACCTTATGGAATATTCTTTGCACGAATCTTAGAGATCAATGAAAATGCTCTAGAGTCTTTGTCATCACGTGCACAATATTGGTCTTCTTTGGTCCACAACACACTCGTGTTCTCACTACATTGTACAAGGTTGCTTATTGATTAAAAGTTCTTGTTCCAAGCGCAGCGATATCTTTGTTCTATGGTCTTGACCTTTGCGGACTTCTTTGAAAGCATCGATAAAACTAGCAACCGAGTAATGTTGTTCCTCTTGATTTCAATTATGATAATTATTTGATGGTCTCATTTGTTCTCTCCTACGTAATAGCCATTATAAAGGTCGAAGAAAACTGGAATGTTTTAATTCTTTACACAAAATTCCTACTCTCAGAAGAACATAAATTATAGAGCTGTTTGATGCATAATAATGCAAAAGAAAAGGCCATAAAAATTTACGCATTCATGCTTGTGGAAGGAAATTGTCCAAATGATTTTATCGTCAATGTTCTTGCTTCCCATTACCTGCATGTAAATTGCCTTCTAAAGAATGTCAGTTTACGTGCAGAAAGCAATTTACATGCTGTACGGTTATAGTTTGTGACAGAGATTGGACAAGAGTGTTAGAAATATCTCTCCTGCTGTTCTATCCTTAATTGGCTTAGCCTGATTATGATTGGTTTTGTACCATACTTAGGGATAGCTGTCCATATTTAGCGATTCCTTGCTATAGATAGACATAAGCCTTGTACTATATATTTGTACCTATTCTATCAATGAGAAGTATCAGACTTTCTCCAAAGTCCTTCTTCCAACATGGTATCAGACGCCTAGGTCTTCTTTTGGCTCTGCACCTTGGCATTCTCCGCCCGGTGCCGTCTCCCCTGTTTCCTCTTCTCCCCAACCGGCACCACCGCCCCTGCTTCCCCTATTTTTCCCGGCTCGGCGCCGCCTCTTCTTCCCCTCCCCTGCGTCGTGCTCCACCTTGCCCTTCCTCCACCCCTATCTATGGCCGATCTCGTCGCCCCTGTTAATGGTGTTGGTACCATCGGTGCCGCCGCCGCTTCCACCGTTACTACTCCTACCACCGGTGCTCCTCCTCTTCTTGGTGCCATCCTCCCCCACAACCCCTAAAATCCAGCCGCCACCCTCTCCACCATCAACGTGCGTACGCACATCCCCTTTTCCCTCGAGCTTGATCCACCCAACAATTCCCGTTGGCGCGAACTTTTCGAACTCCTCGTCGGCAAGTTCGGCGCTGACCACCACCTCACCCAAGATGCTCCTAATCCTCCCACCGCCGCCTGGACCACCACAGACATGGCTATAAAATCTCTTCTCTACGCCTCTCTCTCCGAGGAGATTCTTGGCATCGTTCTTCACCATGGTGCTTCGGCGCGCACCATCTGGACCAGCTTAGAGGACTCTTCCGCAGCAATAGGACTTCGCGCGCGCTCTCCCTTGAAGCCGAATTCCGCAATCTGGCTCAAGGGGACCTCTCCATCCTTGCCTATTCTCAGCACCTCAAGTCTTACGCCGACGCCCTCGCCGACATTGGTCAACCTGTCCGTGATGACACTCTTGTCCTCACTCTCCTTCGCGGGTTGACCGAAAATTTCCGGCACATCGCCACCATCATCAAGACGAAGGATCCTCTCCCGTCGTTCTTGACGGCTCGTTCGATGTTGCTCCTTCAAGAGGCCGACCTCAAGATCAAGTCGGGCAAGACCGAAGGTGCTACTGTCCTCTTCTCCAACAACACCAAGTCGCCGACCTCATCTCTGGGCAACAACACTGGCTCCGAAGCCTCCCCCACCAACGTCGCCTCCAACTTCCGCCACAAAGGCAAGGGCAGGGGCAAAGGACGCTACAATGCCGGCCAACATTCCCCTGCTCCTCCTCCAGGCGGCGTGCGTATGGGCTTTAATCCATACACTGGCACGTTTCAGATGTGGCCAGTGTTCTCCTCTGGACTCGGTATTCTTGGACCGCGCCCTCAGTAGCAGCAGGCACCTCGGGCGTCACCTTCCATGCCGCCGATGCCCTTCGCCTACTATGCAGCACCGCCCACTCCTTCAACTGCTGCACCATATTGGGATCAAGCCTCCTTTGTCCAGGCGATGAATGCTCTGATGATGCAGCAACCAGACCCATCCACTTGGTACATGGACTCTGGCGCTTCTTCTCACCTCACCGCCGACCCCGGTAAACTCTCTGTTCGTCATAACATTCTCTGTCCTCACACCAACATTGTCGTCGGTGATGGATCATCTCTTCCTGTCACTACTACCGGCGACACCACCCTTCCCACCCCAACCCGGCCCCTCTCACTTTCCAATATTCTTGTCTCTCCCAAAATTATTGCTAATCTCATATCTGTTCGTCAGTTTACAAAAGATAATCTGTGCTCTATCGAATTTGATCCCCTCGGTTTTTCTGTGAAGGATCTGCGAACTCGAGCCGTGATCTTTACCCGTTCTGACTAGCTCCTCCAGTCCAGCACCATGCGCTCATTGCTCCTTCCACCACTGAAGTTACTTGGCATCGATGTTTGGGGCACCCTGGTGACCAAGTTCTGTCCCACTTACAAGCCTCCACCGCCATTCTTGTTGCATCCAATAAATTTGTACCCCACATGTGTCATGCCTGTCAATTGGGCAAACACACTCGTCTTCCTTTTTCTACATCTCGGTCCAAAACAAATAAACCTTTTGAACTAGTTCATTATGATTTGTGGACTTCACCTATTCCTAGCATATCTAGTTTCAAGTACTACCTTGTATGCCTCGATGATTTTACTCATTATCTCTGGACTTTTCCTCTGAAACTCAAGTCTGACACCTTTACCACACTTCGCCACTTTCACACATTCATTGCCACTCAATTTTCCCTTCCAATCCAAAGTTTTCAATGTGATAATGGCACTGAATTTCTTAACAATGCTACTCGCGATTTCTTCCTACAAACCGGCATTTACCTTCGACTTTCTTGCCCATACACTTCTCCCCAAAATGGGAAAGCCGAACGCATCATCTGTTCTACTAATAATATCGTTCACACTCTTCTTTTTCAAGCATCCATGCCTCCATCTTATTGGGTTGAAGCCCTCAATACTGCCACATACCTTCTCAATCGCCTACCCACCAAAACCCTTGACAACCTTACCCCATACCAAGCTCTTTTTCATTCTCCTCCATCCTACGAAAATCTTTGAGTTTTCGGTTGCCGCTGCTACCCCAATCTCTCTGCCACCATCCCACACAAACTTGCTCCTCGCTCCTTCGAGTGCATTTTTCTTGGTTATCCTGACAATCACAAAGGTTTCCGTTGCTTGGACTTAACCACCAACTGTATCATTCACTCTCGACATGTTGTCTTCGATGAACTCACCTATCCCTTTGCTCGGGGTTCCCCTCATCCTCTTGCTAGCTACTCTTTTTTGGATGCAGATGCAGGTGCTCATATACAGTGGTTGCAACCTTCTGCGGTTGCTGCTGCACATCCCTCGGATACAACTACAGCACCTGCTGCTCCTCCATCAAAACCGGCTATTGCTCCTGCTACTTTGCAGCCTTCTACGATTGCTGCTGCACCTTCTTCACCTCCCTCGGATATAGTTGTAGCGTCGGCTGCCTCTCTCTCAGGGCCGGCTGCTGTTCCTGCTGTCGCACCCGCTGCTGCTCCTACACCGGTCTCTGTTGATGTCCGCTATCACCACAAGCCGTCCATGCATCAAGTCTTTACTCGTCGGCCTACTGCTACCGAACCGAGGCAGAATCCTCGTCTTCGATTGTTGCTCCAGCCGTTCCACTGACTCCAACACCAATGAGATCATCTCATCCTATGATCATTCGAAGCAAGGATGGCACACTTCCCCCACCTCTTTTTCAGCTGCCTGCCATATCGACGGGTGCTCTTTCTCTAGAACCAAAAACCTACAGGGGTGCTCTCAGTGATCCTAACTGGAGAGCCGCCATGATTGACGAATTCACTGCCCTCGACAGCAACAGAACGTGGGATTTGGTGCCTCCACCACCCCGCGCGAATATAGTTTTCAGCAAATGGATTTACAAGCACAAGTTCAACTCTGACGGCTCCCTTTCTCGCTACAAAGCTCGTTGGGTGTTATGCGGTTTCTCTCAGGAACCCGGTGTCGACTACGATGAGACTTTCAGTCCAGTGGTGAAGCCAACCACCATTCAGACTGTCCTCTCCATCGCTATCAACTCCAATTGGCCCATCCGACAGCTTGACGTCAAGAATGCTTTCCTCAACGGGACCCTTGCTGAGACAGTCTACGCCCAGCAACCACCGGGCTTTGTTGATCCAGCTAAACCCAACCACGTATGTCGTCTCAACAAATCATTGTACGGGCTCAAGCAGGCTCCCTGTGCCTGGTACAGTCGTTTTCACTCCTTCATCACCTCCAATGGCTTCATCAACTCCAAGTCGGACTCCTCTTTGTTCATCTACTTCAAGGGAACCGACAGTGCCTTTCTCCTGCTATATGTTGATGATATTGTGCTCACGGCATCGACTACACCTCTCCTTGATCGCATCGTCAAAATGTTGCAGAATGAGTTCGCCATGAGTGACCTAGGCTCCCTCAACTATTTTCTCGGCATCACCGCTTCACGCTCCTCTGAAGGTTTGTTCTTGTCTCAAGGCAAGTACGCCACTGAGATTCTTCAGCGCGCCGGCATGACGAACTGCAACCCATGCGCCACTCCCATCGAGGTTCGCTCCAAGCTCTCCGCCAATGGTAGGGAATCGGTTCCTAATCCGACCTTATATCGGAGTCTCGCCGGGGCCTTACAGTACCTGACCTTCACCCGTCCTAACATCACCCACGCTGTTCAACAGGTTTGTCTTCGTATGCATAACCCGTGTGACCAACACTTTCAGCTGGTCAAACGGATCCTTCGCTATATCAAGGGCACTCTTCACTACGGTCTTCAGATCTCTTGTGCTGGCTCTCACAACCTTGTTGTCTACACTGATGCTGACTGGGCCGGTTGCCCGGACACCCGCAAATCTACCTCTGGTTATTGCGTCTTCCTCGGCAATAACCTCCTCTCTTGGTCCTCCAAGCGGCAACACTGTATCACGCTCAAGTGCCGAAGCCGAATACCGTGGGGTCACCAACGGCGTGGCCGAGGCATGTTGGCTTCGCCAACTTCTTCTTGAACTTCGTCAACCCTTATGCAAAGCAATGATCGTCTACTGTGACAACGTCAGCGCTGTCTATCTCTCCACCAACCCGGTTCAACACCAGCGCACCAAGCATATCGAGATCGACCTTCACTTCGTACGCGAGTGTATTGCTCTTGGTGATGTTCGCGTTCTCCATGTTCCGACTGATCAACAGTACGCCGACATCTTCACCAAGGGGCTCCCGACTTCTATCTTCAAAAAATTTTGCTCCAGTTTCAACATTCGCGACGCTCCAGGCTGAGATTGCGGGGGGCTGTTAGAAATATCTCTCCTGCTGTTCTATTCCTTAATTGGCTTAGCCTGATTATAATTGGTTTTGTACCATACTTAGGGATAGCTGTCCATATTTAGCGATTCCTTGCTATAGATAGACATAGGCCTTGTACTATATATTTGTACCTATTCTATCAATGAGAAGTATCAGACTTTCTCCAAAGTCCTTCCAACAAAGAGGCTATGCCATAGTCTTTACCTTCATATATTAACACAGATTTTTAATGTTTATATTTCACGAACCTTCTCAAAGAATTCATTATAATATATTCTGAGTTAAACAACTGGGTTTGATCTCTTAGCGAGAGTCTGCTCTCCATATACGGTATCTTATTTAATTAGGTCACTGTTTTGCAGCCACAGGCTAAATTCCTCCAAATTTAAGGTAAGGTTCAGTTGCTTTAATAAAGTATTAATAACATTGTTTTGTGACCATTCTACGTAAGAATCTCTTCTAGGTTTCAAATTGCTACCATCCAATGGTCAGCTTGAATAGAAGTAACAGATCGTTAAGCTCGGGATTTGTGTCGATGTGAAGCCTGCCGCTTGTTTTCAAGTTAGTCTTCATACTATCCACATCTCACATTTTTATCCAGCTACTCATATCTATCCGTAGTGATATTCTTCCATGTCTTCTGTTTTGGTGAGCAAAGTAGGCGCGGATTCAAACTTTTGGTTATTATCAGTATTGGTAGTATATGTTGGCCACACCCTAAAGGAGACCCTACCATTATTAGGACAGTCTCTTGGTGTAAAAATGTTTGCTATAAAAAGGAGACCTACTTGGTCTGACAGCTTAAAATGTTTGCCAAAATGCGGCTGGCGCGATAGCCCAGTTGGCTCGCTTGCTCTCGGAGCAGCGCGCCCGCCCGCGTTCGATGTCGTTCGGACGCGGGTGCGCGTGAGGCGTTGGTGCGTGGTGCGTGTGTGTGTGCGGAGTGCGTGTGTGGGTGTGGTGTGCGTGCGCGCGTAGCCCGCCTGTTTCTTCTTCTATACCGAATGCCAGAGCTCCTGGCCAAATTCAAAAAAAAAAATGTTTGCCAAATGAAATTTATGTAGATTTGGCTTAGCTTTAGAATCTTCAGTTTTTTTAGTGCTTGTGTCTGCGCAAACACATAACGCTTTTAACCTTTTCTTTATACAGAAATCTTTTACGATTGCCACACAAGAAAAAAGAACAAAAGAGAAACCTGTTCACCATAGCCTGCAAGTAATATTGTTGCTAGGATTTCTGGATGTGCTTAATTTCACTTGTTGCCGTGGCTGTGTAGCCTGCTGAATGTTGTTTCACCTGTGCGTATTGGAGTTGCAGTCAAAACAAAGTGAAGGATACTCTACATGATGATGTGGATGAACTCAACTATAGGTTAATCGTCAGAGTGCCTGGTATAGAATAAAAGGTCATATCTGTGTGTCACATTATTCTTATGAAAAAACTTGTACTAAACATGCTACTTAGCAAATTCAGTCCATTTCTCTTACTCTCAATTGCTATTAATCATACTCCTAATATAGGATTGCTCTTCTTATTCCATCTTCACGATTGCCCGAAACAAATTCTTCATGCCATGAGCAACGGGGCAAACGTGTGCCTCTGTTACCCTTGCCTAGCGTGACACCACGCAAACGTATCTGGTATATCTTAAGCCTGGAGGAATTTAGCTGCAAACAGGCATGCCATGTCATGCTTTTTTGCAAGAGCCCCCAAAAAATAAAAAATCATGGACAGGTCCTACCGAAAATCAAAAATCACGGATAGGTCCCATGGTTATGCAAATTCGACGCTGGCGCCGGTTCTTGAGACCCGAAAGATTTAAAATTTTTTGAAATTGCAAACAGGTGCTTCCACCGTTTATTTTGCAAAAAGGACCTCGTAGTTTGGCAAATTCAGCACGAGCATTGGTTCTTTCGACCCGAAAGATTTAAAAATTTTTGAAATCATGCATAGGTCCTTCTAATTATTTTATAAAAAGACCCTGTAGTTTCACAAATTCTATTTGCAAAAAACTCTGACCAAATTTTTTCTCGTGGCGTGGCATCGCGCGTGTCTCTACCTAGTTTTTGTGACTTTGAAAAGTTTTAAAATTAAAAGGAATCAATTTGGATTTATCTCAAATTAAATAAAGCTTAATAAAAGTTTTTATATAATGAAAAATTTTAATTTGACTAATCTTATACATCAAATATAAGAAATGCAGTTTTAGCTGGGTTCTTTCTACCGTAAGGAGTTTTTCTTAGTTTGTTTGCTATTTATTTGAATTTTTAGTATTTTCTTGATTTAGAATTTTTTTTAAATCTCCTCAGGCCAATTTCTTGGTAGACCTAATTTCCTTTCCTTGGGCCGTCATCCTGCATTGCCCGCACCACGGGCCATGTCCCCAGCTGCTTCGCTCGGGCCAACCCTGCTAGTTCGGCTTAGCTCACCTTCACACGTGCATTACTGTGCTTCTTCCCTGTGAACCCCGTGCATTTCATCAACTAGGATAGCGCGTCCCGCACGCCACGCCACCTCGTCCTAATATAAAATTGAGCCCGCCCGTGTCACAAGGATTGCCTCGTCCTCCTCTCCCAAAGCCCTAGCGCGCCACCCTGGTTTGCGCCGCCTACACACCCAATCGAGCTCATAAAGCTTGTGCTGCCGTCGCCCTTTATCGCCATTTTGCGCCTTGGTGGGTGAGTCTCTATCGCCATCTTATACTCTCTTAGGTTCGGTGTGTCATGTTCTCTGCTGGAGACGCCTTGCTCCGCCGTTGTCACCGCGAGTCCATCGCGCCACCGCTTTCTTTCCTAGCATCGGTCACTGTGATCGTCTTCAGCCAAAACTGACCACATCATAGACTTCGCAGTGTCTCTTTTGCCCAAATCCAACTCCCTTCCTCACAGCTGTGTCGCCGTCACTGTCATCTGTCGTCGCCGGAGCCAACCGACGTGGCCGCCCACGAGTGCAGCCACCTCGCCGCCAAATCAATGTGTACCATCGATGTGTCGCCCAGTCGGAGCTCGTGTGACAAGCCTGTAATCTAGTTCCAAACTCTAGTTAGTGGCATGTGGGTCACACTTGTCATAACTTCTACCCCCATGAACCTGGTCTAATGTGGATCAGGGGAATCCCGTGGACTTAGTCTATAAACTAGGGCCCACTTATCAGCCACTCAATTTTTTTCTGGATTATTTTAATTTTAAAAAATCCAGAATATCATGGGACCCACCTGTCAGCCACTCAAATTCTCTCCCCTTTTTATTTTCTTGATTTTCTCTCCCGTCCAATCTTCCAAAAGCTCATTCTCATTTATACAAGCTCCAATTGAGCCCATTCGAATTTTTAAATTCATCTTAAGCCGAGCTCTTCATTCTAGAGCTATCTATTTTCAATTTGGAGTTTATTTAAGTCTTTGTTTGTTGTTTTTTGTATTTATTGCTTTTTTTTAGGTAGACATTGATCCCAGGGAGCAAACGAAGCATTTAGACTTCAAGAATCAGTAACATCAGTGTACGAACAAGGCAAGTTGTAACCTTGATCATGTTGAATCTATATTTGCAAAAGTATTTTATTTCATATAGACTGCATGCTACTTTTATGCCAATGTAATTTACTAGGAATAACTAAATACCTACTTGTCATTATGCCACTTTGATTATTGAATGCCATAAATCCATTGTCATCCATGTTGGATCATTAATAGTTGAAAATAAATGTATTATCAACATTGGGTTACCGTAGCTCTAGACATGCTTAGTTGTACAATGGACTCATATCACATGATGAAATTACAATAATCTTGACTTAATGAGATATATAGTTGTTGTTGTAAAGTTGGTTGTGCCATGGCAGGGTGTATCATCTGTTTTGGTTAAACAAAATAGTTTTCACTCAAGCAAGTGATCATGCAGTAAATGGGGTGCGGTTAGTACATTTGGGACGTGGATGTCTCGCCCGAGACTATTTAAGGACTTAATCTTGTGCGCCATTGAATTGGGTCTAAACGTACAACTACATGCTTAGTATGGGATAAGGCCTAGCGTAATAACCTGCCGTATAATTTTACTCCCTTCAAAGTTGAATTGGAGGGTTACTCCAATGGATGTACGAGCAAAGGGTTACTCTTGACTCAATAAGACACTGATTATATGGTGCTATTGGGGGTTACTCCATGCTCTCTCACAATAGTGACCCTCTCATTATAGAAGTGAGATGTGTGTTGAGAGTAGACCTGCTAGGTCACGTACCAGGGTTGAGGGGATATACTCCCTAGGCACGGTGATGTAAGATCGAGGATGCAGACTAGAGGGGTGAATATGCGGTTTTAAAAATTATCTCTTAATAACACTTTGGCCAAAACCTAGTTTATATGCGAAAGCGTAAATCAAAACAGTTTTGTTGAATTAAAGCCTAATCGTATAGTTTCAACTCAACACACTTACAACCTAAGTCTATAAACAAGGTTAGCAATCCTAGGTTGACATGCAAGCAATTTAATTCTAGGAATATAAATTGCAAGAATGTAAATGAGCAATAGAAAGCAAACCACAATTGACACACAATCTTTTTATCGTGGTGTTCTAACACTTATCGGCCCTAATCCACGTTAAGGTAATCCCAAACAAATTGGACTGGCTCCACGAATTAATCCAAGAACTTCTATTCCACTAGTGATATCTCTTTTCTCTTCTAGGTATTTGAGTTCTAACCTTCACAATTTGTCGGACCTTCTCACAATCTTCTTTGAGAAGGTCATTGAAACTAACAACACCTCCACACCATCTTATTTGATGCTCACCAAGTGCAACATATGCACAAGGATACTCAATCCTCCTCTAGATGCAACACATATAACTAGAGATCTTCTCTCCTTACTCATAAGGTGTAACACATGCACAATTGAGAGGAGAGGCTTGTACTAGGTCAAGAGAAAGCAAATAAAACACCAAGAGTTATCAAACAAGAAACTAGAGCTAAAAAACTTCTCAAATCACTCAAACATAGCAGTACGAGCTCTAAGAGGTTTTGCTCTCAAGTGTATATTTCAAATAGATGCAAGAGCAGCAGCAAAAACCTCCTAACTTGGGCCCTTTTAAAGCCTCACAAAGGAACTAGCCGTTGTGGTCAAAATCAGAAATTTTACACAATTTTCGGCACTATTGACAAGTCAATACATGTAGTGTCGACATTTTTAACCCAAAATAACACTAAAATACCTCTATGAAAAATAACTACCGCATGTATTCAGCGGCAATGCCGATAGGGCGGTACTACCGGCATGTAAACAATGTTAGTGCCAACTTGCAGCACTATTAGCATGTATTCAATGATAGTGCCGGCTTGCAGCACTACCACTATTTGCATGGTGGTAGTACCAAAATTTTAAGCAATAAAAAGATCATAACTTTTTACTCCAAAGTCTGATTTAGGTAAGGGTGGACATTATTTAACCGAAACTGAAAAACCAAACTGAACCAAATTAACCAAGAAAATCGGTTTTTTGGGTATTTGGTTGTCGGTTCGGTTTATATTTTGACTTTGTTCGGTTTTTGGTATTCAGTTTGGTTTTTAATCTCAAAAACCAAAAAAACCAAACCCCTAAATAGCATCACCGATTCACCGCATCAGGCAGAGTCAAACAGGCACCACACCGCATGTTACATGACCCCAGCCCTAGATCGAATCGGCCTCAATTCCATTCACCCATTCCTCCCTCGACGCTTGGCGCTGCCTCGAGTCGATGAGACTTCAACGCCTCCTCCCTCGTCACTGACGCCTTTGTTGGTGCCGCCTCCTCCCTTGTCGACTCTAGGAGCTCTCCAAACCCTAGCTGGAGTAGTGGTTGCTACCACCTGCCAATCCTAGTGTCCCCTGCCGTTAGCCCTTGGGTTCGTACCAGCCACTGTCTCTAGAGTCAATCGCCGTGGTAGTGCCTGCAGCACCTTGGTTTCCCCTCTCGGTCACAATCGCCAGTGACCTCGACCACGACATCCCCTTCATCCTCCGCTCTAACGCTCCCTTCAAGGTACGAGCTGGTCGCACTCCCCCATGGCTTCCCTCTTCCCCGTCCCCTCATAGAGAACTGCAAATTCCAAACGAATCTAGGATTCGGTCCTAATTTTTTTCACATAGAAATTTCCTCAAATTTCCAGATCTAAGCCAGGTCTTTGGATTGGTTTAGTTTGCATGTTTCTCAACTTTATTTGGTTTGGAATGGTAGAAGATCGGCGTTCCATATACTGAGAATTTGAGGAAATTATTCTTATAGAGTGCAAAGCTGGAATAGCTTATGCCGCACCACACAAACACCAGCAGAAGAACAAAATGAGAGTATTATAGTTAAAGTGTGAGAGTATTGAATAGTTGATTCATTTATTGAAAGAGTTATCAACATAATGGATAATTGTTGATTCATTTAGCTATATCAATAGATTGCAAATCAAATTTTGAAATATAAGTACCTACCTAAAATAACAGCTAAATAAAGAGGGTAGACACTCTCAGATGCCAACTGCATAGCTTTGATGACATTCAAGATTCCTACTAAAGAAATTGAAAGAGAAATTTAGCCATAAGAAAGTAAGTGGAGGTAATACACTCGACAACCAAAATGTGTGACTTTGTATGTTCATAGAATCTGCTAAAGTACAAATCCCTATCAAATTGTGGTTTACCAAAAAAAATAAAGTAATTGGACCGAATTTGTTCAGTTAATTTAGTTCAGTTTTTTAATTTGAATTGAGAATTTTGGTTTTCAGTTTCCAAAAACTGAAATTTTTTAAATCGAATAAACCAAACCGATTACACCCAAAAAAACCGAATGCCCACCCTTAAATTTAGGTGATCTTAGATTCTATGGAAAGCTTATCAAGAAGGCTACAACTTCCACCCATTTTCAAGATCTAAGCAATCATAGATATTCTATAGACCACTAAAACTCCAATGTAGCCACACAAATCTAAAACTTGATTTTCTCAATATTCCTCACATAGACTTGATTGAAAATGTGACTACAAGCTAGCAAGAGTCTAGAAATAATCAATGCATAAATTTCAACAATTTGCAAATTTTTAGAAACATGCTAAGAAAAGCAAGCGCGTGAGCTCCGACAACTTGAAAACACATTTGCAAATTGATAGCCTCATGCAAATAAAAGCCACTAAGAGCAAGCATGGCTCCAACATTTTGCAAAACATATTTGCAAACATAAATCATGTTATGAAAAAGCAAGTTCATGAACTTTAACTATTTATAAAACACATTTGCAAATAATAACACCATCTAAAGATCAAATGCATGGACTTCGATTATTTGCAAAGCATATTCGCAAATAATAGCTCAATGCAAAGAATATGCAAATAAAATCAAATGCATGAGCTTTAACTATTTGCAAAACATATTTACAAATATGAGCTCCTTGCGAAGGATAGAGCTAGTGCAAGCTGAATCGAGCCATCAACACATGATGAGACTCAAACTATAGGACTTGACCCTTTTTAATAGTACGACAATCTAAACTAGTAATCTGGTCTCCCATCCAAACACCACAATCGGTAAAATACTAAGAATATATTCTTAGCCTATACTAGTTATACATTTGCCTTGCGTATCCACTTGGAGCTTTCACTTGATGATGATCATCTTTTTCTCTAAGCTCAGGTCTGTCTTATTTATCATCACAAGATGAACTATCTTCACTTCGGGATCTTTTCTTGATGCTTATCAACACATGATGATATCCTTTATCCCGAATCTCAACTTGATGACCATCAACACATGACGTCATCCAAAATCTTCATCATCGTTGGACTTAACCTATTTCACAAACTCATGGAGAATATTAGTCCAACACATAAAATAGCCCCAAATCATCAAAGTACACCATTAACGCATAATGGATAGCCTAGATTTTTTGGTCTACTTCTTTAATGACCGACGACAACCCAAATACAAATAATTGAATTTAAATTGATCTTGAGTATATTACCGCTATTAAAGTTTCATATACTCAGTAGATGTGTCTCAAGGTAAAGACCCTTGATAACGATTGTCATTAATCATCATGGCATACCATTAACACATAATGGATGGCCTAGATATTGTGATCTATACTTTGATGATCGATGACAACTCTATTTGAAAGATAATTGCATATGAGTATATTTCAACTACACAAGCTTCATATACTCAATTGATGTGTTTCAAAATAATGATCCTCAACATATTTGGCAAGAGGAAAGGGATCAATACTAATGAAACTATTAAGCATAGAGCAAACTCCATTTACATGTGTGCATATATATATATATATATATATATATATATATATATATATATATATATATCCAACTTGAAATTATTTTAGAGTTTATCCTATATTTAAATCATCATAGGTATATTACAACTACACAAGTTTCATATACTCAACGAATTTGTTTCAAAGTAAAGATCCTTGATATACGTTGAATGAGGAAACGGATCAATACTAGTGAAACTTCAAGATCAAGAATGACCCCCCCTAAATGTGTGTATTCACACACACACACAGACATATATGAAATTGGAAACAACATGTATATCCAAGTTGAATCTATTGTGGGGTTCATCCTTGATTTTTGAGTACAAACGATGCAATTAGATATAATTACTTGAGATTCGATGCATACCTTGGATATTTCCATTCTTTTTATCCAAATGAGACTTGGATGTTTCTATTTTTTTATCAAAATGAAGCTAATCAAAATTATACTCAATAAAAAGGTTACTCTCCAAATTTGATTAATCATTAATCTCAATGTATTTTATATCCAAGGAATGCAACAAGATATGATAATATGAATTCAGATGCATATCTTTGATATTTTTATCTTTTTCATCCAATTGAGACTATTTGGAATAAGTTCAACTAGTGTGTTAGTCTGACATAAAGATTTGTCATCAATTATCAAATGAGACTTAATCAATATTGTGATTAACAAATGAGTTAGTCTCGTAAAAACATTTGTTATTAACCAGCAAAACCAAACTAATGATGATTGGACTTTCAGGTGGTGCTAGTGTGCAACAGTGTAAAGATCTTGTCGTGATTTCTCCACCGCACACCTAAGGAAGTGTGTTTATAGCATAGCAATATAAGATGATCATGTCTTATGGATAAAGCAGTATAGCCTCTGAAGAGTGTAAAGGAAGTGTGTTTATCCCGTGGCAATATGAGATGATCATACCTTGTGGGTAAAGCAGTACAAACTCTGTAGAGTGTAACACTATTCAAATAGTCGTATCCGTGGTAGAAAGTGAATTGGAATTGTTGGAAAGTGAACTGTGAGTTCACTTATGACTTTGTTGTCTAAAGTTAGCACTGATGAGTTCTTTGGCTTGATGATGGTTTTAGGTGGTGATAGGTAAAGTCTCGCCAATCTATTATGTTGTCTTCCATTGGTTTACCAGTTATTTTTATATCTTCTAAAATATGATTTGAATCTATTTATTGTATTTAAATTCAAGTTATTACTTTTTGTGAAAAAACCATATAGTTATTCCTTTGTTAAGCCTTGCATGAATATAATTACATCATTTTCCTACGACTTGCTGAGTACTTTATATACTCATGGCTATACGCTTTTATTCATTAGCTAATGAGGAAGGACTAGTGAATACAAAATTCTACAAGGAGAAGTACTATGAAGACTTTGTTAGCTAGAAGTGCATTTCCCTAGACGATTGTCTATGGCGTGTCGAATAACCCAAGTTATCTTATTTTCACTACAAGAGTTTATTTGTTTCTTAGAGTCTAAGGTATGGAAAAATATCCTGTGCAATCAGACAGGTTGGTGAAACCACGGTGCAACCTAATTAAAAAAAGTTTCAAAAAATTCTGAAAAAAATCATGGATGTACATCTCAGCTTACCCCATCTACATATAAAATTTCATGATCAAATTTGTCCTGTGCTAAGAGTAATAAAAAAGACAAACTTGATCATGAACAGGAACAGTTCCTGTTCATGATCAACTTTGTCTTTTTTTGTAACTTCTAGCACAGGATGAATTTGATCATGAAATTTTATATGTAGATGGGGTAAGCTGAGATGCACATCCATGATTTTTTCAGAATTTTTTGAAACTTTTTTTAGTTGGGTTGCACCGTGATTTCACCAACTGTCTGATTGCACAGGATATGTTCCCCTAAGGCATAGTTATGTAAATATTGATCATAAGGTTCATTTCTATTATTTAATAATAATTTGCTACTTTCTTCATTAATTCGTTATATGGAATAGTATTTCATCTATGTTGTCACTGTGTGCACTAAAATAATTCTGAATTAGTACAATATACACAAAAGATTTCAGATTTAGTAGTCTAGATCCCGATACAGTTACCATGTGCGGTCCAACAAGCAAGATGGCGTAGAAATGATGCTGTTTTCATTTGTGTTTACGTGACTATTAATCACTATGTTGTTTGCAAATACTTATCACTTCGCAATTGTCAATACATCATTTGCTATTTTGCCCTTCCCCACCCTATGGACCCAGCCAGCCGGATTACTTAAAAAATACCAAGATAAAGAGGGACATTTTGGTCATTTTATGTTAAAAAATTAGATTGTATCCATAAGTGTACTACTCACCCATCAAAATTTATGAGTCATATTTTTGTCTTTACAGGTAGGCTAAAAAGATATTAAATATGACTAAACTATTCCTGATTATTATCTATAATTATTATATTCAATGCATATATAAAGCTGGAAATTTATTAGTGGTAAACACTAATTTTGTATTAAAATATGACATGCGTTATGTATTTATAGAAAAACCATTCAAAAATATGTATTATACTTTGGACAGAGGAAGTAACTTCTCAAGTACCATAAAAATAAAGGGAGACATCTAAGTCATCTTAGGTTAAAAAGGTGAGTGCCTTAGAGCATCTTCAAAAACACTATTCAAAACTCACTCTCTAAAAGTTAGATTTAGAGAACTCTTCAAAAATATGTCTCTCCACATCTCCTCCCTCTCCAATAACACTCTCCATACACATCTTCTCCCTCTCCAATAGCACTCTCCATATTACACTCCTTATTTTCTCTCTCATATATTCTAACTATATTCTACATAACCGTTATAACAACAATCGTATTTTTACCGGTAAATTCCAACAACTATATTTAAATGTGAGAATTTAAAAATTAAAATTTATTATGATGACCACATTGTAATGATTATCTTTGAAGTCTCAGCATGTTGACCATGTTGACCAAGCTGACAAAAAAGAATATAATATCTGCATATTGATTTACACACATAATTTCCCTACAACAACAAAAACAACAAAACTTTTTAGTCCCAAACAAGTTGAGGTAGGCTAAATTTGAAACCCAAAACAATCATCTAACAAAGGGAGAAAGAGAGAGATGAGAAAGTAGAACAAAGCCTAAAACTATACCAAAACGTAGCACAAAGCCTAATCAAGGTTAAGATACGTGGATAGTTGCTTTCCACGCACTTCTATCCAAAACCAACTCTTTCGATATATTCCATCTTTTTAAATCCCTTTTGATTGCTTCCTCCCAAGTCAAGTTTGGCTGGCCCCTACCTCTCTTCACATTATTGTCGCGTCTTATGATGCCGCTATGCATTGGTGCCTCCGGAGATATCCGTTGTACATGTCCAAACCATCTCAACCGGTGTTGTACAAGCTTTTCTTCAATTGGAGCTACCCCTAACCGATCACGAAAATTTTCCTACAGTATGAAAATTTGTATTCATTGACCAGCTTTGCTCAGTGAGTTGAAATGTACATTAATATCTGTTGTATGAACAAGAAGAACTCTGTTACCGTTCGATCGAAATATACAGGACACTTGCATCATAGTGCAATTGCTGATGGCATTTTCTCACATTTTCCATCAGTTGAATACTCCCACCCTGAAGGTTATTAAAAAATATGAAATATTATTTACACACCATCCTTTACTTTAGTAATACTAACAAACATAAGAAGAAGCCTGACAGAGTAAGTGCGGTTCTTTATCATGAGTTGATAACGTTTTCAAGTACTTGTAAGTTCCTAATACCATATATGCAGGATCCAAGACATCTACATTAGAAGCACCATTCTTATGTTACAGGGACTTCTGCTTTGTAATCATCGAACTTGTTTTTGGAATTATACGAGACGACCAAGTTAAAGTGGCCCTGATCAGAGCTTTAGAAGTCGTATGCTGCAAACAAATGAATTTAATGTTAATGAGCGGTGGAATAGAAGAATTGATTGAGGACACAAAGTAAGATAAAACTATGAAAAGTTGGACAAGGAAGAGGTCAATTTGACAATAAATAGTTGGCACACAACATCAGCATCAAGGCTCCCAGATCATTTACTGAAAATCAACCACCATACAAATAATAGCCTAAGGAAGCCTGGTGAACATCTAAAATTAAGACAGTCTCCCGCTTTCATGAAAAAGTCCTAATTTTCACCTAAGGCCATTCCCAGTGGGAGTTTCAACTGAGTTTCATTCTCATTAAATGACATGACATATCATTATGTTTGGTGACATGGCAAGGTAATTATAACGAGAGAGATAGAGAGAGTTTCATAGGAGGTGAGAGAGTTTCATCTAGATAAAACCTGAGATACACAGTTACCTAGACAAAAATTAATGTGGCACTCTTCGAAACTGGGAAATGAAATTATGCACTGGGAATGGCCTAACAACAGAAATGGCGTGCATCCAAATCAGTACAAAGCCGATCATGATGCCTCGAACTATATTTTAAGTCCAACATGTTGAAAGACAATGACAGTTGACTACCAGCAGGATGCAGCTAATGAAGACAACATCCATCCTTCTCAGTTTTGACACCTCCACAGCTCAACACAAATGTAAAAAAACAATCTTATTGACAATCTCCTTAATATATACAGGAAAAACACGATGCATGCAATGAACTAATGACTGACAACGGTTACAGGCTAACAGTGCATGTCATCACTAGCAGACATAATTTCAAACCAAAATCAACTTTCACCAATCAAAAACAACTACTATGTAAGAGCTTGACCTCCACAATTGACTACAAGAAGCACTAAATAACACCAGAAATCAAAATCTCGGATGTAGTGAACTCTCAAGAAAGCAGATTACTATATTCTAACCTAAAAAAACTGCATGCAACTCAAGATCAAGACAAATATAATCTCCTTAAGATCAGAAGCCCTGAGGAAACACATCCCACAATTAAAAACCAAAAATCCGCAACTAAGTGATCAATCATCAGTCACAAATTTAGTCGAGCCAGGACCCCCAACGTGTAATCACCAGGCAATGCAAACAGCTAATTTTATTTTATCAATATAGCACATTTTGCCTCCAAATTGTCTCTCAAACAGCACAATATAAAGAGCCAGTTTTTGACATTAAGTCTACCTATCGCCTACTCCCACAATCACCAAATCTTAAAATATTTTCCTCAAAACATTTTCCACAAGCTCACTGATTTATATCCCTAACAAAAACATCTTCAATGAAAATGAAGACAATAGCCAATTTTTGAAACACCTAGATTACCAAAAAATTTGGCGCAATACATTCGCACATCCAACCAAGACACTAAACTTTTGCATTCAAATAGTTAAACGAATGGCAATTATTGACATCAACCAGCAAAATAAGAATTACAATACCTAATCAAACAAGAACAATTTAAAACTTGCAGATCTAATTATCTGAATCCAGAATCAAAGAATAACAATTATCCACAGCGAGTAACAAAATCAATAATTACAATAGGTACTCAAGTAACAACATTAGCACATGAAATTCTTCAAATCGGAACCCTACAAAGGCACATGCCATAGTTTAGCAGCCAAGACCACACATTTTGGACACTTTGACCTCCCTGCTACTCATATGCCTCAAATTTTTACTCAAATCGACGAAGATCTGCTGCTAAAAACAACCAGCACCCTGGGACACCCCGCATCAATTGAGAATCCTAATATGCGCATCTCGGTTATCTGTACCAGCACTGGACAAATTAAGAGATCCATTTGGAACCCTAATATGCAGTCTCTTGCTACCAAATCACCCAAGAAAGCAGAAATCTTTCACACCAAACAGCTCAGCGTAGGCACTAGGAACCTACGAAGTAACCAGGACACACAAAACCCTAACAAATCGAAACACCACGATTGTCGTATGCGCTTCAACTCAGCAAGATCATGTCGAAACCAACCATCACGGGTCCCGACCAAATCGGCCCAAAAGAACAACTTCACTGAAAGAAGCTAAGGAGGGCGAGATTGACAGGCGGAAGGAGCGTACATCTGAGGGGTCCGGGGCCATCATCGGAGCCCAGGGAGTCAAAGTCGGCGCGGCCGGCGAGGGAGCACGAGGAAGGCTCCTCGTGGAACCCGCAGCCCTTAATCTTAAGCGCGGCGGCGGCAGAAGAGTCGTCCCTGTCGGCGGCGATGGTGGAGCGGAGACGCGGGGCGGGGGCGGGGTTATTCTCTGAAACGTCGTCGTCCATGAGGTCATCGTCATCGAAGTCGAAGTCGACGGCCTCCACGTTGTTCGCCGTCGCCATCGCCGCCTGCCTGCGTGCCTCGCTCGCTGCTAGGGTGCGGTGGATAGGGAGTAGGAAGCCTCGCCGGGCTGCCGGAGGAGACGAAGCCTCCTCCAGTCCTCTGGGATTTGTCCGTGCGGCCGCGCGAATGGGAACGCAGCGGTAGCAAGCGGACAGACTCTCGGCTTGCTAGATTATGGGATGAGGATAGCAACGCTGTTGCAGCGGTTTTGTGCTGAGAATACCAAAAAAAAATTGAGATAGCATGTTGGATGAAGAGGCTTTTGGAACAGCATCTCCAGCAGAGCCCCTAAATTAGCCTCTAAATCTTAAAATAGAAAGTTTAGTAAAAAATACAGATCCAGCAGGGCCCCTAATCCAGTCCCTAAAATTAGGAGGCCCCTAAATTTGCCTCCTCAGCCTCAATTCCTAAGGAGCCCCTAAACCTTAAAATAGGGAGTTCTTAAAGATACACCAGGAGATTGAAGACAGGGAAATACATGAGAGGCTTCGAGATGATCTTATTGAGCATTTGTGGGTAATTCACAGCGCTTCGTAGTTTGATTCATTGTTCGGAGTTTCTATTTACCTATTTATCATGTTTTGAAAATTTAAAATTTAAATTTTAAATATCATATTTTTAAATTGTAAATGTTAATATGCTTATGTTTTATGTGTTACAAATATTTTTGATTGAATTTTAGTGGTGTCAAATGAAGATTATACATAGCGGATATGTCAAAATAGGAGAAAAAGTAAAATAGGGGCTGAGATTTAGGGGATATTGCTGGACTTGTGCTCTGAAAACAGGGTTCCAAAAAATAGGGGGAGTCCCTAAATCCAAAATAGGGACCCTGTTTTAAGGGCCCTTGCTGGAGATGCTCTTAGTAAGGGCAGTTCTAACCCTCTATCTCAGTTGGTGTCTATAGAATTAATTACGCTGTCAACTAAGTAAAAATCTGATATAGCATAGGAATTAAGGAAGGGAGAGAAGGAAAAACAAAGAAATCGTGTCTCATGCAAGAAACTGGGTCTGCGCGGGCATCAAGACGCAAGAAACGAGCAAAATCGAGGTTGGACGTTTCTGCGCACTGATCAAGGTGTGTTTGTAGTGCATGCATTGGTTTATTGCTCTCTCTCCTCTAGACGCTGCTTATGGCAACCATAGGTTGGGAAACTATGAATTGGTTTATTGCTCTTTCTCTTTTTAAGACACTGCTCATGAAAATTATAGGTTAGGACTATCCTAAGGTACCAAGTCCCATCACAAATTCTAAGATCTTAGCTATTTTAAGTAAAAAACGTGATTATCTTTGTAGGTGGACAAGAAGGTAACGAGGACCATTTTGATCATTTTAAGTGACATTTTGGTCAACGACTTTTTTTTAAGCCTTTTGTCTTGTTTTTGTCCAATCTAGAGCCTTTTGACCGAAATTATAAATCTAGACCTTTCAATGTGCTCTTGTGCTGTCCTACAGCAGAAGATGACCTCTCACGCTCATCAACCGTGACAACACGTGCTCCTGTGCTCGCTAGCCAACTACCACTCCCAGAGCGTGAGAGTATGGTAAAGGAGGCTAGTTTTACAAGTTCTCTCAAGAGAAAACTAGATTTGAAAAATAAACAAGATAACGTATGCTTGAAAAATCATCACTCCCGTTCTCAATTTAAAAGTGATGGCCTAAGTAAACATATCTTAGTTGCAGGTGCAATCTCATAAGGATTGCAACTTAAACAGCGATCAAAAAGTAATGACCAAATTTACGAGAAAACACCGTAGCAAAACCACCATACAATTTTTCACTGTAGCATGAACTGTAGCATTTTTAAAATGTTGTTCCGAGACATCCATTGTCTCGATCTCATGGTAAGTTGCAATCACGTGGGAACTGCACCCAAACGTTTCCGCTTTTACTGTCACAGCATAAAACAAGGTTTGATGAGCACAAAAATGGTCTCGCACAAGAGTTAGTACAATATTAAAAAAACATTTAAGAACGCATTAAAAAAACATTTAAGAACGCACAAACGTGCTAATGTAAACGAGTACTTTTAATGATGTAGCTTCAGTATGCTGAGGGAACGTTAATTATACAAGCAGCAATTCATCCTATCAGTATCACAATTTATCCACGAGAGTCACTATGATGCCAAGCCAAGCTTTTAGCAACATGAAATACACCACATTGTTCATTCGCTAATCTCAGCTCAGGGCCTCGGTAGTCACTACACAAAATCTCCCGCGTCATGCCTTGGCAAAATCCTTGAGCACCGGCGGCCACGCCGTCATCTCGTACGGGTGCACGTCGCCAAGCGGCCGCGACTGATCGGTGTTGCGCCACAGCCTCTCCATCTTCCACGTCTTGAGGTCCAGCGCCACAACCCAATCGGCCATAACGAAGAACAGCGCCCCGCTGCCCTCGCAGAACCCACCGAAGCTCACAAGCTTGGAACCACGCAGCTGGTCTGCGACATTCGCCGAGAGCTTCGTGAAGAGCAGGTCGCCGACCATGGCCGGGTTCATCAGCAAACGCAGCGCCACCGGCTGCTGCGGCGTCCACTTCCCATGTGCCTCAAGAACCCATTTCACCAGAACAAGCTGCTCCCGGATCGCGAAGAAGCAGAGCCGGTCGTCCTCCGTCTTGCCGATCCAGTGGTTGCCGGCGTACAAGAGCATCCCGGCGTTGGGCACCGGCACCGCCGACAGCGACATCTTTGTCGTGTCGACAGCCATGATGTAGCTATCTTCGCCCTGCGGCTTGTACACGACGTCGCCGACGACGACGGACGGGCCATGACGGGGGTCAAGGATCGACTCAGCAGCCCGGTGGCGGCCTCCCAGGCTGGGGAAGCAGAAGAGTATATCAGAACGTCGAAGTGGGACGGGGCAGCGCCGAAGAGCACGACGACGACGCGGAACGCGGCGCTCTCCCCCGGTACGAGCACGCAGCAGGCTACCCTGTGCCCGGCGATGTAGAGGGACGGCAGCCGAACGGACGTCTTCTCCAGAGGATTGCATACAAGGAGCTTGAGCTCTCTCGCAAACCCGGCGCCGAGCTCGCGGAGGAGGAGGCGCCGACCGCGGCAGTCGACGAGCACGGCGCCGCACGCGGGCGACACGGGGAGGAAGCCGAGGTCGAGGTCGACGCCCGCGGTGGGGACGAACGGGGGCAGCGGGGACGGGCCGTAGTTGCGGAAGAACCCGAAGTGCCGAGGCGGCGCCGGGAGGCAGCCCTCGCCGGAGAGGACCCGTCGCCAGCGGCGACACACCGCCGCGCAGCGGACGATGTCCGTCGGGGGCGGGAGCCGCTTGAACACCTCCAGAAGCATGTCGTCGGGTAGCGCGGACGCCATCCCGGCCATGCCGCCGCACCCGGCCCACTCCGTCCGCGGGCGCGTGCGCCGCGCGGAGTCGAACCCTCCCGGCGGGAGCGGAGCGCGCGCGGCGGACGAGAACGGCAGATGGCATAGCCTCGACGCAGTTGGGTAGCACTAGTGCGCCGCCGCGGCGACGGCACGGTGTGGTACGGTCGAAGGCGATGCCGCGGGGGAAGTTGAGGAATCGGCGGGTGTTTTTAAGGCTAGGCGAGAAGGCGGCAGCGAAAATCTGAGGGACGTGTTTGAGTTTTCGGCCGCGGCGCCGCGCGGAGGGGGGGCACCTTGCCTTTTCGGCTTCCCTCGCCTGCGCGATTGGGGGATTTTTGCCCTACTTTTGGCAACCGGACGCGCCGGGACGGCCAATGTCGGTTCGTTTTGGTGTTTTTTCTTTCCTTTTCCCCCCCGTGGAATGACGCTGGAGGAGGTAATTGAGATTTTGCCACTTCATACATGGTGCTTCGCTAGAATGCCATTAGTCACGACGACTTCGCCATAATGCCATCCCGAATGAGAGTCTCACCGCCAAAGTGCCATTTTAGATTTTCCCATCTCTTTTCCCTCATTTTCACACGTGAGCTGACGGTTTTGCCCCTCCCCCGCTTCCTCAGTCTCACGCGTTCACTCTCGATCACAGCCACAGCGCACTCCACTCTCACTCCACTCTCACTCCTCTCACCTCCGGCGCCCCCCCCAGATCCGGCCGCCTCCGCCACCTCCGGGGCGTCCCCCCCAGATCCGGCCGCCTCCGCCACCTCCGGGGCGTCCCCCCCCAGATCCGTGCGCCTCCCGACGGAAGGAGGCGGGTCGGTGCTGTGGCCGGCCATAAAGAGGACGGCGTCTCCCGTCGGCGAGGAAGAAAGCTCCAGTAGCCGCCTACAGCCTACTCGATCCAAGGTGAGCATCCGTATCCCTTCCCAAATCGCTTGAGATCCGTAGCAGGGTTTAGGGTTTAGCTGTAGTTTAGGGTTGGAATGAGTGAATGAGTGAATGCCAAGTTGCCAAATCTCTATAAATGAGTGAATGCCAAGTTGCCAAGTAGCTATGTTTAGGGTTGGAATGAAATGGTCGGATGGGGAATACCACACAATACGTAATCCACCCATAGTAAAGAGTAAAGGATACCACACAATACCTAATCCACACCCACTTCCAGAACAAAGCTGCTTGCCACATGTAGTTTAGCTATGAATGAGTGAATGCCAAGTTGCCACTGGTTTAGTATCGGTGGCATATTGAAAATGTTGTTTACCTGTAATTTGAAATTGTTGTTATTTCCTTATTGTGGTGTAATCACAAAGCTAGCCTTCATCTCAAATGATTGTTGGGTTTATTGATGTCTTTTATGCAGTATGGAACCTGAACCACTCTCACGGGTGGATTGGGATAGCTTGATAGTAGAGGAAAGGCATGATGAGGAAGGAAGGGTAGAAATGCTAGGTGAAGATGAAATGTATGTGTTGTTGAGTTTGCGGGATGAGGATGAAAGGGCAGCACCGAATGCATCGATGGGTACCGAGGAGCATGTTGAAAATACAAGTGGTGACAATGTTTTTGTTGTGGATGATCATGGAGCAGTTCATGTTGAGGATGGAGCGGTTCATGTTGAGGATGATGTCCCAGATGAGAGGACCATGATATATGACAAGAACAATCCTTCTATGGATCTTGGCACAAAGTACCCTAGCATGAAGGAGTTTAGGTTGGCTGTGAGACAGTTTGCCATAAACAAGGAATTTGAACTACACATAGAGAAAACTGACAAATCAAGATATATAGGCCATTGTCGTGGTGGAGGATGTCCATGGCACATTGTTGGGAGGACTTGATCGATAAAATGACCTGTTATGGTACTAACTTGTGACCTTTCATTTTAAATTGTTTTAGTTTGTCAATTTGTGTTTATGACTATATCAGTTTCATGTTTTTATAGGTCACGGTGCTGATCGATGAGCACACATGCACATCCAGTGGCAAGAGGAGGACTACCACCCCTACAAGTGCATGGGTTCTTGATAAGGCTATTCCTATCCTTAGGAAGACTCCTCACATGGGTGCTAAAGAGTTGCGAGCCAAGTTGGAAGGTGATCACAAGTGCACCATTGCATATGATCTGATGTGGAAGGGAAAGAGAGGGCTTTAAAGGATTTGTATGGTAGCTGGGATGAGAGTTTTAAGCTGCTATTTAGATGGAAGGCAGAGGTAGTGAAGAGGATGCCAGGTAGTGTTGTTGAGATTGACACCAGGGTGGTTGATGGAAGAGTACACTTTCATAGGTTCTTTTGTGCTTTGGGTCCATGCATTGAGGTTTTTGGGAGGATGTAGGCCATACCGAGTATAGATTCCTCTGCACTCAATGGTAGATGGAGTGGTCATCTAGCTTCACTTGTAGTATAGATGGTCACAATTGGATGTACCTGTTGCATTTGGATTCATAGACTCGAAGCAGAGGATAATTGGGTATGGTTTATGAGGCGGTTGCACAAAGGTATTGGAGATGTGACTCCTCGGCTATTTGTACAGATGCTCGCAAGGGTTGGAGAAGGCGGTGAAGGAGGTGTTCCTGCAGATTGAGCAAAGGAATGCTTTAGGCATCTTATGCAGAATTTTATCAAGAGATTTAGTGGGGAAACCAATTCATATATGTTTCCTGCAGCAAGGGCATATAAAGAGGATGTCTGTTTTGAGCATATGGCAAAGGTTGTAGCGGCGAGTAGAGAAGTGGTTGGTGGCTCAACAAGTATCATAGCCTAAAGTGGTACAGATGTAGCTTCAACCCAGCTATCAAGTGTGATTACATCACCAATAATCTGGTGAGTGTTTCAATAATGGATTAGAGACATAAAAGACTTGCTCATTCTTGAGCTCATTGACCAGTATAAGGGATATGATAATGACTATGTGGCGAAGAGGAAGAGGCTAGCGACAAAATTTGGAAGGCAAGATACTACCGGCCGTCATTCATCAGTTGAAGGCAAGAACTAGAGGGTTGGGACACTTGTCTGTTATGAAGGCTGATTGTGTTGCTGCAGAGATTTGGGATAATAGCAACAATTTGTCGAGGCATGTTGTTAAGGCAGATTTACGTGAGTGCAGTTGTGAGGAGTGGCAGCATACGGGAAAGCCGTGCCAGCATGCTTTGGCATTCATCATTGCACAACAACATAGGAATGTGAAGATGGAGGACTTTGTTCATGAGTACTATTCTGTGGAGAAGTTCAAAGAATGTTATCAAAAAAGGATAGAGCCACTTCCTGACAAGTCACAATGGCCTCATGTGGATGTAGATGTAGAGGTACCTCTTGGGAAAAGGACTGCCGGAAGGCAAAGGAAATTGAGGATCAAGGGCTGCCTTGAAGGTGGTGGTAGCTCTAGTACAACGAGGAAAACACATCTAAGAGGCCCAGCGAAGTGCTTGAGATGTGGAGAATATGGTCATAGGCAAGCTAGCTACAAATGCCCACTGAACGGGACAAAGAAAAGGCAAGCTTTTTAATTTAGATGTTGTGTGTTGTTCTTCGGGTCCATTTTAGCCCAGCGAAGTGCTTGAGATGTGGAGAATATGGCCTGAGTTTTAGCATCAGCAAAAGTGAGAAATAGTATGTAGGAATGAGAATGAGAATGCAGAAATCAACATTTCATCTGATTTGTGCAGACAATGTTGAATTATCCACTTGTGCCTGCTTGTTATTGTTTCTAGGTTCTTTTTAAATGTTTTAAGATAGTGTAGCTAGCCATCAAATGAGTTGAGGGCTTGGGGAATACTATTCTCTATCTGATTTTGTTTTACTTCTCTTGATGCCTCAACTTACAATTGAATTGAACTTGTAGGCCGAGAAAGATTAGGAAGAAAAAAGCCAACGCAACAGTGCATGCAACACCGTCTGGGCCGAGAAAGACTAGGGAAGCAATTATACAAGGAAGCCCCGGAATGCTCACACGAAGGCGCCTTGCTATGTTGTTGGGAGAAGGCACTTCTAGTCAATGACTTTGTCTTCATCTGTTGGCACTATGTGGTTTAAACTGGATTAGATGTTGGCACTAATTAAATTTGTATGTTGATGTTCGCCACTATGTGGTTTAAACTATGTTGGCACTATGTGGTTTAAACTATGTTGGCACTATGTGAATTGAACTTGTATGTTGTGTCTGTGTCGACCGGAGGTAATTGGTATCTGGATGTAAGCTGTCTGAGTGAGCGTATTTGTTCCAGTGATCCTAGCTGCATGCAGTACTTGATGGCAGTGTTGCCTCATCGATGTTTCTGGTACAAATATTTAGTCGGGATTTGTTAAGGTCATGCTATCCTTGTGGTTGTGTATGGTTAAATGGTAGTTTATGCTAAAATATTTCCAGATATTTGAGCACTTAAAGTACCTGAGCAGCTGAGCTTGTTTGCCATATTTTACCCTTGTTGTTTAGCTGCCTACTTCAAGTATTGTCTGCACTTTTGATTGCTTATAATGTTTCAGTTTTACTTCTGGTAGATGTGTCTGTGTCGACTGGAGGTAATTGGTATCTGGGTGTTCTAGTAGCTGTGTCTGTGTCGACTGGAGGTAATTGGTATGAGATGTTGGCAGTAATGGACTGGGTGTTCTGGGTGTTTTCAACGCAGTTTAGTCCAGTGATTGAAACAGGCAAGTCTTTTACTCCAGAATGCCATTAATCAACAGACATTGCAGTTATCTTGTATCAATCCAACTCCAGTTATCTTGTATCAATCCAACCAAAACTGAGTTGCAAAATGTCCTCCAGTTTGTATCAATCCAACTCCTGTAAGCTGTAAGACGTAGCTATCTTGTGTGCCAACCAAAACTGACATTCCAGTTATAGAAATCAACAGAAAAGGTTACAAAAGCTTGCTCATTTCCCACCTAGATAACAAAAGGTAACCAAAACTGAGTTTCAACACCAAAGTAAACTGGTTAAGTCTAGAACTAAAAATTCTGCTATTAAGCAAACAAAGGGTACCACATACTGCAAAGTACTCACAAGACTACACACATATAACAAAATCATGCTCATTTCCCACCTAGAGAGTACAAACAATATCACTTCACAACAGCTACAAACATACACAACACCAGAACGAGAATTGCAATGTTTATCACCACCAACAATTGCCCCAACTTGACCGCACTCACTACTTCCATCTTCAACATGTGCAATTGCTGCTTCAATTCTTGAATTACCTCCGGGCTTGCAACTTCTCCTCCACTCTTCTTGGCTTCGTCTTCACATTCAATCAAATCATACTCCTCAAGCAATCGACGATAATCCGGAAGCCATTTGAAAAACAAGGTTATTGTTCATGATCAAGTTTGTCTTTTTTATTACTCTTAGCACAAGACGAATTTGATCATGAAATTTTATATGTAGATGGGGTAAGCTGAGATGTACATCCATGATTTTTTTTCAGAATTTTTTGAAACTTTTTCTAGTTGAGTTGCACCGTGGTTTCACCAGCCTGTCTGATTGCACAGGATATTTTTCCTTCATTCAGTGTATGGGGCTGTGCTATGTGCTTGGAGCCAGTGTAGCGGGAAATCGAGCTGAGGAAATTTTTTTATTTAATATTTATTTTAAAATATTTTTTCAAAACTAATCGCTCACACTAAAAAATTGCAAAAGTACCCTCCGTCGCTTCGCCACGGCGATCGCTTCTTTCGGGCGACAGGGGAGGGCAGCCAGAACGTCTAAACGATCGCAAGCTCCGACTGCTTGGCCAATGCCATGCGCACGCCGCGTCGACCGTCGGAAGGCCGTCGCCCATGGTGAAGCGATCGCTGCCCCAGCGATCGGTGGCATTTAATGCTTGCATGAGCGACACTTAACTCATTCTTTGCCAGCGAAGCGAGCGCGAGCGAAAGCGAAGGCAAGAGGAGAAGAAGAGGAGAGGAAAAAAGAGAGAGGGAAAAAAAGAGGGGAAGAAAAAAGAGGGAAAAAATATTCGTCGCTTTTGTGAAGGTAAGTCCGGTAAATTTATATGTAATTTTTTTTGAAATTTTAGTATTTTGTAATATTTAGAAATGTGGAAATGTAGTAATTTAGAAATTTAATGTAGTAGGATTGGGTAGTAGAAATATTAGGCAATGTTTAGAGATTTAATGTAGTATTTAGAAATATTAGGATTGTAGTATTTAGAAATGTTGAGAATCAATATAGTATTTAGAAATTTAATGTACGATTTAGGATTAATGTCTAGTATTTAGAAATTTAATTTATATGTAGTATTTAGTTTTTAATTTATGTGGTGGTTTTTTAGGTAATATTTAGAAATTAATGTAGTATTAAGTGTTTAGAAATATTAGGATTGTGTAGTATTTAGAAAAATTGAGATTCCATGTAATAGAAATATTAGATAATATTTAGAAATGTAATGAGGTAGAAATTTAATATTATTAATTTAAAATGGTAGGTTAGCGGATATTACGCAGCAATGTTTGAAAATTATGACGTAGAAATTATAGGAAGTACGATATATCATGTATATATACAGTTTTTAAGATTAGGACAAATGAATAATATATAATACCAATTCCGTAATGAAAAAATAGGTAGTCGAATTACTTATTTATAGTCGGATTTCTTAGTATGATGACCATTCGTTTTATACATAGTATTTTAGAGTATATTTAAAAACATGGTAGGCTAGGAACATATCGTCAGGCACCGTGCTACGCTAGAAATTAGTAGAGTAAAAAATTTAGAAATGTCGAGCAATCGTTAGAAATCGATGAGAGTAAAAAATTTGACAATATAATGTAACATTTATATAGTAATGCATGACGCGGTTAGATGGAGAAATGATGATTTTTTCGGTTCGACGTTGTAGGCAGCACAGCATGTCGGAGAAATTGTATTTTCAAATATTCTATGGAGATGGGGAGATAGCACAGGGACCGGATGGAGTCGATTTGTCGGCATTTTCACTTGATCATCTACGGGTATATCTAGGCGAGAGAGGACATCTGAGGTTTGTTGGAGTGGATGTTTGGATGTTCGGTTTGGATACCCAGAGTGTTAATTTGCGGGTTAGAGCGAGAGTAAGCCGTCGTAGGACTTTTTATGGAGAGTGGTTCCTATTAACGCGACATCGGCATGGAGGAGCTATGTTGGGTACGCTGTAGAGTGGGGCTGGTCGCTCATGTTCTTTGGTAGATTGGTACGTGTACCTCCATCGGTGTCGGAGGTTCGTGATGTCGGGTAGATATTACGGAGGAGGAGGACAGACACGCAACAATGCGATGATGAAGGTGGCGAGGACCCCGAGACGGGCGACACGAGGTTGGCGGTGGCGACGGGATCGGGGGGGCGAGGAGGCAGCCGTGGAGGCGCGGGGGGTGGCCGACGAGGGGGAGGAGGTGGAGCACATAGTTGACTTGATGAAGGAGGAGGACCGTGCGGATGAGGAAGTCCCCGATGGCGAACGCTCGGACGCGGAGGACAATACTCATGAGGTGCATGTCCCCGGTGCGTGGACTAATTATAATTTCGAAGACCTAACAATGCATGAAGGGAACAGAGATGCATGGGAGTATCATGAGAACGAGGTCGCGAGGGGGTATATATAAAGACAAGGAGGCTGTGATGGATGCGGTGAAATCTTGGTCAATGTCTCTTGGCGGTAATTCAGGTAGTGAAGTCCAAGAAAAAGACTACGACGTGAAGTCGCGAGTTGACTCGTGCCCATGGCGGTGCATGCATACAAGGGAAGTGGAGGGACTCTCGAAATGTTTCATAGTGACGGAGCATAAGCGCTAACCGGAGGAAGCGGAGCAGAACACCATAATCCGCCCACTTGGGTGGCAAATGTGTTTTATGGTCAGATCGAGGACAATCTGCACCTGCAGCCTTGATCCATTATCAGAGCCGTCGAGGAGAGATTTCAGTACAAGATTAGCTACGGAAAGGCATGAAGAGCAAAAAGAACAGCTTTGCAAATACGGTTCGGGACATACGAGGCTTCTTACGAGAATATTCCACACTTGCTCAGGGCAATATCAAGTAGGAATCCCGGTACGGTCATCGACCTTGCGGAGTTTCCCGCGGATGGTGCGTGCGCGGGCAAGTGGGTCTTGCAGCGGGCCTTCTTCTCCCTCGGCGCATGCATAAATACCTTCCGACACTGTCGTCCGGTCATTTGCATGGACGGCACATTCCTCACAGGGAAATACAAGGGCCAGATTCTAACTGCAATCGCGGTGGACGCCAACAACCAGGTTCTACCGGTCGCATTGGCCTTCGTGGAGGGGAAAACACGGAGAGCTGGTATCGGTTTCTTGAAAGAGTCAAGATGGCGATTGTCCAGACCGCCTACGATGTATGTGTCATCCATGACCGACATCTGAGGTTGCCGAGGCGATCGTGGATATGCAACAAGGGTTCGACGTCGTGGGAGCAACAAAGTGGCGGACCAAGAGCGGTGGTGCATGAGGCACATGGGTGCCAATTTTTCCGTCGATTCAGAACAAGGAGCTTATGAACATGTTCAAACGGTACAGGCAAACAGAACCGGCGGAGGAAGTTCGACTCGCTGTGGAGGACGTTGGATGAACTAACCCAGAAGCAATCACCGAATCCAAGGGACGGCGCTAGTTCATCGAGGAACCCTATGGTGTACCACGAGCAAGGAGATGACCCCACGTCTTGTGCGCGCGCTCCCGACCGACGACCAAGCATTCGCGCGAGGTCGGGACAAGCATAAAGAGTTTCACAGACTGGATACGACACGGGCCGTTGGAGAAATGGTCCCTTCTGCATGACGAGGGCGGTTCCCGTTATGGAATAATGACAACCAACCTGGCGGAGATTTATAACTAGGTAATGAAAGGCGCGAGATGCCTTCCGTTGGTAGGCATTGTTGAGGGTGTGTTACTAGGCACCCAAAGATATTTCGTTGAGCGGTACAAGGCCTCCGCTGCATGTATGTCGGACAATCGCCTGTCGTACTCGACGGTTGTCTCTACGTACATGGCCAACAAGACACGGAAGGCACAGACACATCGCTTGACACCGGAGAGTGGCGTGGAACGGAGGTACCACGTGCACTGCGGTGACCGGGGTCGAAGAGGTGCCCACCGGGAGAGGACTTCCCATCTGTGCGTACTCCGAGCTGTTGACTGCGAGTGCTCCTGCCAGAAGCCACGCCTGCTGCACTTGCCGTGTTCGCACGTGATTGCCGTAGCAGGCGAGACACACCAGTCATGTCGTCCGTACATCTCCCACTACTACTACAAGCAAAGTGTTTTCAACACGTGGCATAACGAGGTGTACGGGTACCGAGTCGATGGATCGTTCACGGCGGCCCCTCCTCCAGGGCATCGATGGGTACCGGACATCCGAATGTTGAAGCAGAAGTCGGCGCCGCAGACGCCGCGCGTATTAAGGAACGATATGGACGAGTCTGAAGCGCGTCGTAATTGTGGATGATGTAATTCTATGTACCATTTATTTGTTGTCCTCGTCATGTAATTTTTGATTCTATGTTCCAGTTATTTGTTGTCCCCGTCATGTAATTTTTGATTCTATGTACCAGTTATTTGTTGTCCCCGTCAATGTAACATTTGATTGTATGTACCAGTTATTTGTTGTATGTGCGCGATCGTGGATATATTTGAATATGGAACATTTCATTACTTTTCATTTAATTTTTGCTAGTTGTAACGTGTACCATGTACTTATTATCCGGTTTGTTTTTATTTGGCTCCTATACTTACTAATCGTCCAGTTTGCTTTATTTGCTTTCTAACCATGAATTTGCTTTGAAACCACGCAGTCACAGGCAATGATGGCGCGAGTTGGGCGTGCTGTTGAGGCTACTCCCGAGCTGCTAGACCAGGAGGTGGACTTGACCCACCGGTCTAGGTTGTCCGCAGAGGGTCGGGCGGTCGGGGACATCGCGGTCTCGGTCGAAGGAGTTTCTTGAATCGACCATGGGTTGGGTTAAGAAGTGGCGACTATTCCAACTCTTTTGCTTACCTATTAATGGAATTTTAACGACGCTACACACTACGTGCAGGTTACGAGCTGCTGGCTTACTTCCGTTTTGCCGGATGGTGGAGCAGACGACTGTGGAGGGCCCGCATGTCTCAGGGTTCTCGTATGGGAGGGCAGAAATCCACATAAAAAAGACCAAAAAATTATGTCTTATACACCCGAGACGTACGGCATAGGCCACCCATTCGGCGACAGCTGGGAGAACTACGGATCCCCATGGAGTTCTTTCATAGTAGGGATTGAGTTGTGTCGGATGACAAATCGCAAATTAAACACGGGTCAGGTAATATGCAGAAAATGTGGGACATCATTCTGGTTGTACCCAAATAGGCGGAACGATCATTTGTTCCACCATGACAAACAGTGCTTTCGTTAGTTAGTTCGTCAAGCAATTTAATCATTTGTTGTAATGCCCTTGTAATATAATCTAATCTATTGCTTATTTTATCATCCGAACTTTCTTGTATGTGCCCTTATATATGTTTAACAAATAATTTAAGTGTTCATAACATGAGTTGTTGTCGACTATAAAATTATGAAATTTTTTGTCCACGGTTATGATGCATCACTAATGTTCCCATAAATTTTTTATCAAGCTTTATAAATTTTAAAAATTAGAGCGATTACTCTTTATGCGAATTTTGCCAAATCGGACACTAGCACTGTCTGAATTTTTAAAAATTTATAGAGCTTGATCATTTTATGAAATTTTTATGTGAACATTAGTGATGCAACATAACCATGGACAAAAAAATTTAAAATTTTCTAACGTGGTTTATTTCATTTTTCATTCGGTTCAAACTTGTCGCCTAGCGTTTTATCAGGACAGTTGTATTGTTTGAAATTTAAAAAATTCCTCACATCTTAAAATCATTTGAAATTTTTATGGTAATATCACTGATATATCAGGAATCTCCATAAAAAATTTCAAAATTTTTCGACGTCCTAACTTCTGTGGTTTCATGGCCACGAGTGCCTTTTTCGATTTTCGTAACTTCCTACCGAGGCAACGTCTGGCTATCTCGCCCATACGTAAGTGGTAGCCGGCATTGCGTAGGTCGCCCTTGATTTTTCCCGTATTTTTTGGGCCGTATCCGGCTTGTCCCGTGGCCCTACGAAAACCCCTAAGTGGCCACGATTTCTATGGTTTCATGGCCGCGAGTGCCTTTTCCGATTTTCGCAACTTCCTGCCGGGGCAACGTCTGGCTATCTCGCCCATACGTAAGTAGTAGCACGCGTTGCGTAGGTCGCTCTTGATTTTTTTCGGATTTTTTGGACTGGATTCGGCCTGTCCCGCGGGGCTACGAAAACCCTTAAGTGGCCACGATTTCCACGGTTTTGTGGCCACGAGTGCCTTTTCCGGTTTTCACAACTTCGGACCGGGGCAACGTCCGGCCATCTTGCCCGTATGTAAGTGGTAGCCCGCGTTGCGTAGGTCGCCCGTGATTTTTCTTGTATTTTTTCGGCCGTATTCGCCGGCCTGCCATTACACGCTGAAATTGCGTCGTTAGCCAGGGCACCGATCGCCCGAGTAGGGGGCGATCGCCCCGTACTGGGGCGACGGGCGGGTAGATTTGCAATTTTTTAGCGCGAGCGATTAGTTTTGAAAAAAAGATTTAAAATAAATATTAAATAAAAAAAATTCTCGAGCTGATTGTTATCTTTTCGAGGTTTTTTTTTAAAAATTGATATGGTTTAATTTAATATTATTTTATTTATAGTTTAGAAGTATTTGTAGAATCGAGCTAACGCGTCGAGTTGAACCGAAGCAAAATCTAATTTCATTCAAAATTAACTTATTTTAATATTTAACTAATAAACATATAATTAGAGTAATTTAAACCAAACCAAGAAGCCTCACCCAGGGATAAACTTTTCGTTTTGGAAGAAAATTCGGAACCAGCCGAACGAAATTTCGAAATTTCGGCCGAAGGATATTCAAAATTCAAAAAGAAAAATTAAAATCCGGTTTGTTTTGGACCGAAATTTTGCCCAAATTGTAGTGACTGGAAATTGGTTCAAACGATGTCAAAACATTTTGAAATTTTTTTTGTAGGTTTCTGACACATTAGAGATGTTCTCACAAAATTTTCAGGTGATTATCAGTTCTATGTATTTTTGAAAAATTCAAACATTGGTACTGTCCCGATGAAAAGTTGATCGGCAAGTTTGAACCGGATGAAAATTAGTACAAACGACGTTAGAAAATTTTGAAATTTTTTGTGGAGATTCCTGAAATATTATGATATTTATGTAAAAATTTCAGATGATGATCAAAAGTGAGGAATTTTTAAAAATTGAAACATTGTTACTGTCTTGGTAAAGCGCTGAGCGGCAAGTTTCACCCGAATGAAAATTAGAACAAACGAGGTTATAAAATATTGAAAATTTTTCTGGATGGTCCTAACACATTCATAATATTCTCATAAATTTTTCATATGATGATCAGGTGTCATGAATTTTTAAAAATTAGAACAGTGGTACTATCCTGTTAAAAGGCTGATGATCAATAATAGATTTACTTTAGCAATAAAAAGATTTAATTTTTTTTAAAAATTTTTACATAAGGGTGACAAGGAAATTATTAACATATCATAAAATTTTTGAATCATAATCATGCCCCAGTGAATTTATAAAATTCGTAGAAGGCACAATGCCATTTATGTTCTTTCTCTGTTTGATTTTTGAAATATAATACAACAAATTAAGTTTACTGCTTACTGCATTGATAGATTTTATTGAGCTAACGAAGAAAGTTGAAATTTTTTGAAAATTTTATAGAATGGCAATGAGAAAATTCTTAATCTGTCATAAAAATTTTAGATGATGATCACACTTGAGAAAATTTAGAAACATCTAACAAGTTTACTGTCCCAATTATGTCCATTCTGTTTTTGATTTTTTAATGATAACAAATGATGTTAAATTATTTTGAAATTTTTTTTGCATGATCCTAAACTACAATGGATGGTACCATGAATTTTTAAGATCATTATCAAGCTTTTAAATGTTTTTAAAAATTTGACAGTGTTTCTGTCAAAATTTTTAAAAATCTCAAAAAATTAGTTTTTCATCAAATTTTCATGGAAGATCACTTTATTAGGTGTTATTGGACTAATTACGGTCATATCCGGCCCAAAAAAGTGAAAATCCGGATTGTAAACCCGAAATTTCGCCGCAATTACCATAAATCTCGGCGAAATTACCCGAATTTTTGCCCAAATTGCACTGACTGAAAATTGATCCAAACGATGTCAAAAAATTTTGAAAATGTTTTTGTTGGTTTCTGACATATTAGAGATGTTTTTATAAAATTTTCAGGTGATTATCAGTTCTGTGGATTTTTAAAAAATTCAAACATTGGTACTGTCCCGATGAACCGTTGACCGGCAAGTACTTTGAATGTCAGAATTTTTTATAAATTCCTAGAGAAATATTTTGAGCTGAAAGTTTTACATAAGAATCCTAGGCTCAAACAAATTTGAAAAACAAAATTTCAAAAAGTTATAAATTTTTTTGAATTGCCTGATAAATTCAAAATAGAAAACAGAAATATGCACACAGTACATTGTCAGAATTATTGTAAATACTGTGAGTAATAATTGCCTCTGAAATTTATACAGTATGAAGATAACTCCCTATCCATCATGCATTAAATTCATCAATAAATTTAAGATATGATTACTAACTGATTCAATGAATCCATCATAGCTCTGTTCGCTGAATTGATTTTTGCAATATAATATCACAAATTAAGTTTAGTGCTTACTGCATTGATAGATTTTATTGAGCAAACCAAGAAAGTTGAATTTTTTTTTAAAATTTTATATTATCTTCCCCAGCAATAAATGCATCAACATTAAAAATATTAGAATTAATAAATTAATTTAAGATATTTAAAAATTCAAAAATAGAGAGAATTGAAAACTAGTACTTTCAATGTCAGAATTTTTATAAATTCTTGGAGAAATATTTTGAGCTGAAAATTTTACATAAGAATCCTTAGCTCAAAAAAATTTGAAAAACAAAATTTCAAAAAGTTATAAAAATATTTGTATTGCCTGATAAATCCAAAACAGAAATATATACACAGTACATTGTCAAAATTATTGTAAATGCTGTGAGTAATATTTGCCTCTGAAATTTGTACAGTATGAAGATAACTCCCTATCCATCACACATTAAATTCATCAATAAATTTAAGATACGATTACTAACTGATTCAATGAATCCATCATAGCTCTGTTCGCTGAATTGATTTTTGAAATATAATACCACAAATTAAGTTTAGTGTTTACTGTATTGATAGATTTTATTGAGCAAACTAAGAAAGTTGAATTTTTTTAAAAAATTTTGTAGAATGGTACTGAGGAAGTTATTAATCTGTCATAAAAATTTTAGATGATGATCGCACTCGAGAAAATTTAGACAAATCTAACAAGTTTACTGTCCCAATTATGTCCATTCTGTTTTTAATTTTTTAAAGATAACAAATGATGTTAAATTATTTTTAAATTTTTTTTGTATGATCCTAAACTACTAAGAATGGTACCATAAATTTTTCAGATCATTATCAAGCTTTTAAAATTTTTTAAAAATCTGACAGTGTTTCTGCCCAAATTTTAAAAAATCTCAAAAAATTAGTTTTTCATCAAATTTTCGTGGAAGATCACTTTCTAATAGGTTATTGGACCAAATCCGGCGCTCAAATTTCAAAATCCGGATTAAAAACCCGAAATTTCCGAAATACTGTAGCAGTACTGTAGTAAAATCAAATTTTTTTAAAATTTTAAATTTGGCCGCTACTACAAAATTCAGAGAGGTCCGAAAAACGAAATTTCTGCGAAATTTCACCGAATTTCGGCGGTTTTTTTATCCTTGGCCTCACCAACAAACTTTTTTTTCCCCATCCCTACGTAGGCCGATAGGTCCTGGGTGGCCGTGTCCAGCCGGACAGGCGCCGTCGACGTGCGCGGTCCTGTCGTGTGCGTTCCAGCTAGGGGTGCAAACGGATCGGATACGGACGGATTTCGCTCATTCCGTATCCTATTCCAAATTTTTTCTCGGATATAGAATCGGATACGGACAGTTCGGATTGAATCTGAATCTGGATTACTTGATCGCGAATACGGAGCGAATCTGATCGTTCCGGATACGGTTAGTCTCGATTCTGAATAGTTAGTTGGATAATGCGTGAAAGCGAAACCATATATATCGCACATATTAAAATCAATTAACCATACACAAAACTTTACTAGAACCTTGGAGACATATAAGTGTTTCAAATTCAATAATAGTTGCCTTCCTATATAAGAATAATATACTGACCAAGTATAATTCCAACCAACATATGAACTTATATGATGTAGAATGTTTATGTTTATCGGATCTGTTATCGGATATCTATTGCACTCATTTACACCGATATTTTTGGATATCTCGGATATGCGGATATAGATCGGATCTGGATCGGATACTTCTCTTCCCATATCCAACCCCATATTTTTTTCGGATAGGCGATTCGATTCGGATCGAATCCGGATATAACCGGATATCATTTTTTCGGATTCGAATCGGATTTTAAACGAATTCGGTCTTCGGTCGGTCGGGAAGTATCCGCTCCGTTTGCACCCCTAGTTCCAGCATCCTCAAAATGTGCCGCTGCCGCTAGTAATATCCACCGTCCGTTAATACCTAACGGTTCTGTGTTTTCTGGGCTCCACGACGATATAGGCTCCAAGCATTTTTATAATTTGTTTTCACAAATAAACTTGTTTAAAACCTATCTTTAAAACTTAACCATGCTTGCAACATCCTTATCTATGGTGTTGCATATAAGGTAGTTCAATTGTTCAAAGAACTACCTATGGCACGGTTCGTACCATCGCAAGTAGAGATTATTCTTGTAATTTTGAAACTTTTTTTTCCTAGATAAGAGATGTAGAATATTTATTTTGAAAACATTCAGCCAAATTACCCCTACTCTTTTAGATTTTATTCTACAACTAGCAATAATAGCGCGCTACGCTGCGCCGTTCTGTAGAGTCGATAGGACCCGTCGGCAAAACTATAGGGGTCGTATTTTCGGTTTTCATATTTGTTTTAAAAAATAGGTCGTCAGCTATAAACCTCCAAGGAATCTACGTTTTTTAGAAAACCGCGGTTACAACCCGTCGTCTGGTAAAATTTATCGAATTTTCGATTTCCGCATTTTTTAAATAAAATGAGTCGGTAGAACTCGCTGGCGAATTCATGGGATATTACAAACCTTCGATGAATCCGCGTTTAATCTACGGGTTACTATGAACCTTCGACGAATCTGTGTTTTTTTAGAAAACCGTGGTTATTTTTACGCATTTGGGATATCGATCGTTTTTGTTTTCGTGTTTGTAAAAAATGGGTCGTTAGGACCCGTCGGCGAATCTACGGTCGCTATAAATCTCTGGACGAATCTCGTTTTTTAAAAAAAAACCCATGTTATGACCGTTGGCAAATCCATAAGTTGTTATAAACCTTCGACGAATCCGTGTTTTTTTTGTCGATGTGTGTTTTATTTAGAAAATTGCGGTTGAATCCGTGTTTTTTTTGTTTTTTTTTTGTTCGTTAAAAAAATGGGTCGTTAGGATCGGCGAATCTACGAGTCGTTATAAATCTTTGGAGGAATCTATTTTTTTTATAAAAAATTCACGGTTATGACCCATTGGCAAATACACAAGTTGTTATAAACCTTCGACGAATCCGTGTTTTTTTGTCGATGCGTGTTTTATTTAGAAAATTGCGATTGAATCTGTGTTTTTTTTGTTTTTTAGAAGAAAAGTGCGGATTTTTTTTATGTATTTCCTTTTTTAAAAGGCTGCTCGGACCCGCGGGCGAATCCATGAACCGCTATAAACCTTCGACGAATCTGTTTTTTTTTCGTTTTTTGGTTTTTTGTGTTTGTTAAAAAAAATGGGTCGTTAGGACCCGCGGGTGAATCTATGGGTCGCTATAAATCTTCGGACGAATCTACATTTTTTTAAAAAAACCCCGCGGTTATGATCCGTTGGCAAATCCATAAGTCGCTATAAACCTTCGACGAATCCGTGTTTTTTTTGTGACGAAAACATTTTTTTCAAGTTTTTTGGGTGACGAAAACATTTTTTCCGATTTTTTCTGTGGTGAAAACATTTTTCCGGGAAAACTTGAGAAAGGACCTGAACGTAAGAAGCAGGGACCTGCTTGTTACTTTTTTGGACCTGTTCGCTATCCTGAAAAATTAGAAAAGGGCTTGTTCGCGATTTGAACTTAACGGGTGACTTTTCTGTAAAATACCGTCCCAGGGACCCGAACGCGAAGAAAAAAATATTTCTGTCTCACAAAAAATCGCAAAGGACCTATCCGTAATTTCAAAAAATGGAGGAGCTTTTACAAATATACTGGAATGACGGTGGCACTCTGCTGGCCTCCAAATCCTTCCGCTTTAAAGGGTGAAACCACTAGCTTTGTTTTTGCGCTATGCCGCACGGTGTCTGAGATGTATCGATATACACGTATCACCAAAAGCGGATGTCTTTGTCGTTGTGATCGAAGACATTAGCATGGACAGATAAGGCGTAGATTTATGTAGGAACAAAGGTCGATATACAACGGGTGAAACGGTAGTTATATTTTTATCTTCTGATACGCATGGCGTTCATAGAATGATCGGGAAAAAACATACACTTTATGCACATAGCTACTATGATCGATTATGAGAGAAAGGAACGATAACGCAATAGTAAAACAGGCATATAAAGGACAACAAACAAAATATTTATCGGGAGAACGCACGATCGAATCCGGAATGCTTATTTGATACGATTTTTTGTTGTCGTACTGAATAGGCCGGTTGTTGAGGCGAAAGCAAACCTAAGGCAGAATATCTGTTCTGTATGTATAACAGGGAGTTGAGTCAAAACGATTATATGCTTACAGCAGGCAGGGAAATAGTATTTTGGATGCATAGTATAGAAATAACCATGTGTATTGTGCAGCATATGTAGTATTGTGACGCCATGTTATGAGACCCGTGTACTGTTATGCTGTCGGAATAAAATCTTCACTGATAGGCTTGTGGTGGTGGTGGAAACTGACAAGACTATGAGCTAAAAGCACGAGAGAGATTTACCCAACATTGTTCATTTCTGAGCCTCTTACGTGCAGCGTTCAGGGGCTCGTAATTGGTATCTTCAATCTTCACATTTCTTTTGGTCTATAGATGCAGGATAGCCGCGTGAGCTGCATTCTCCATCGTGTTGTAGGATGCGTCAGCCAATTATCCATAGAACATTTCTCCTTTCTTGTCATCATGTCTGAATGTAAGTGGCATATCTATTTTTATCCAACCTATAATCTAGTCTTGGTCCTCGTAGATAGTGCCTGCTGAGCGTATCGCTAAACACAATTTGCTGACTATTTCTTTAACAGCAACTGCCTCAAAATATACATAGTTGTTTCCACCTATTGAAGATGCAAACAGAAAGTACCTCATTAGTATTAGGGATGTGAACAGTGTATATGAGTAATCTTACATAGAGCTTGGCTAAAATTTATGAACTAAACTGTTTTGTCGGTGAGAAGTGAAGCGTGACTGATTCTAGATAGCATAGCTTCTAATACCAGGAACATCGGTTATGTAGGAATCGGTTGGAAACAAAAAGTCGTATAGAATAGGATCTGTATTTTAGGTGTAAAGAATTCAGAGGTGCCGAGATGGATTGTTTGCGTAGCATGAATAAGGGAGTTAAACATTTAGCGCTTCTAATAGCGTAAGGACTTACACCAGGCACAATGACTTGACTCTCTTTGTCGAAAGGTTGATTGTCGGATCCAGGGAAAGGTGAATCGCTTTGCGTCGCATGGTCTTTTGCTCAGATCCAAGATCTTGCTCTGGGCAGATGTCCTATCTATTGACCACCGTGCCTCTGCTCCGAGGAATGAGAGGCCAAGTTGTTTCTCCAACAGCATAGAACCGTAGTGTAGCCGATGCAGGATCCTACAGATCGAAAGGAACGTGATAACTATGTATGCTGAGGCAAAGGAGCAAGGGTAGCACATAAGGAAGTAAGGACACATAAGCATATTATGCAAGGGAAACACGCGTGACGGTAGATCTGAAGAGGCAACTATATATCAGCTGATGACGGCGGCGGTGGTGTCGTTAGCTCAGGCAAGGTGCTCTCCATCGTTTTTTTCATTAGCAGGCAAACGTTATGAGCAGACGAGACAATCTGCAGGGGGAGACAGTGGGCCAACGCTTCCAACAGATACGAAGAAACAGACAGGCGAGCAGTGTGGAGCTACACAAAAAGATGGGACATCGATATAAGTGAACACAAATCATGAAAAGAGCAAAGAGGAGGCATGCATGAACAAGAAACACACAGGACAAGAGAGCGAAGTCGCATAGAAACATGCGGCACCATTATAAGTAAACACAATACGAACTATGAGAGGAGAGATGAGGCATGCACTAAGCTACGACGAGTTTACCTGGGCTAAGGAAGATCGACGGCAACGTTCTTGGCAGGAGGAGGGTAGTACATGAGCAATCAGCGATCTGCAGGAAACAATCTATGCGAGCAATAGGTGTTCTAAAATGTGTATGGTCACCTATATCCAGAGAAAGTGCAATCGATGAGTGTATCAACAAAAGAAGGTATGGGAAACATATCAAAGATGGCTTCTTGTGCCGGACAAAACCTTGAAGGTGAAATCCACTCCCAGACAAACATAGTATGAACTAAAATGCCCCACTGTACAGACATATAACATCCATCTAAGCATCCAGGCAACCAACTAATGGCAACACTCCATTCGCAATTTGCGTTCTACTTCGCTAGGTAGACATACGACAAAAGCTTGAAGTCTTACCTCGAATTGCTCGAATAGGTGATATGCATTCCAAGCAAGCTTCCTCCTGACGGTGCCAAACTACGTTGGGTGCTCAATCACATCATGGCAACCAGGCAACTGCATAAATCAAAACAACCATGGCATCGTCAGCACTTAGTAGCTCCCCCAATAAATTGGCAACTCCAACAAGCATGACAAATGAACAAACGCCCTCATCTCCTCCAAATCCACTGGCTCCACAAACACCCGTGACGTATCTTTCCTCTGAGAAACAAACGAAGAGCGAAGAAATCGAGGAAATGGAGTCCTAAACCAAATCCCATTTGTCGTGAACTCAAAAGATGAGAAAGACACATTTCTGCAACCTCTCAAGTATCATCTGCAGGGCCTTCCGGTCCGAAGGTTGCTGTTCCTTGCCATCCCTAAATCCACCCAAAAAATGTCAATTTCTTCTCTAAAAAAGCCCCAAATAATCACAACATCGAATAAGGAGAGGCCAGCAAACATCAAACAAATTGAACCTGGCATCGGCAGCCACTTCGTCATGGCGGCATCGCATGGCGCCGCCTCCCACTACCGAAATGAAAGGAGCAGATCTCGCGTTAAATAACCAGCTGCACAGTGAAGCAAAGACAAAGCTGGCGCCATATTTCACCTCATGATGATGAGATTTGTTGCCGCACGACTCGATCGAGTGCTTCCTGGGCGAAGGAAGGTGATGCTGCATGCCTCGGGCCCTCCATGCCAAGATGCCTCCATCCTCAACCATGGGGACAGTGCAGGCGACAATGGCCTGATTTGGGAGGTGGAGATAGCGAGGGTGAGGCTGAGAGAACAAGGCCGTGCGATTGCGGATCGATCTGGGCCAACCGCCTGTCGACCGGCCACCTCATCGCAATCGGGCGAGGTCGAGGTGGAATAAGGTAAGCGCACGTGGAGGCGGCATATTGGGCGAGGTCACATGCGTGGTGTCGACGATGACCTCCCTGCCAGATCTGAGAGGGCGAGCGGAGGAGGCAGAGGCGCGCTCGCGTAGAGAGCTCCAGAACGAGCGCGACGTGGAGAGCTCTGGAAGTACGAAACCCAAGAAGCGCAAAGATTCATCGAGCGGGGCGACGCGACCTCGATCTGATAGTCCTCGTGCAGCCAGGCGCTGATCGGTCGAGAGCACGGCCGGGTTGAGGCGGTCGTGCTCGGAGGCCCGGGATCCTTTCCCCTATGCAGCGGGGGGAAAGATGCAAGAACCGGCGGAGCTTCCGGGGGGACAACAGATGGAGCGAGCGAGGTGAGGAGAAGCGAAGTGATGGAGCCCAAACTGAGGCAACCCGGAGAGGAGGCTAGAAAGGGGACAGCCAAGCGGCGCCGCCGAGGTCACGAGTGTGGCACAAATTCAGGCTGCGCTACCAGCCATCGCAACGGCAAGAACGGAGCTAGAACGGCAAGGAGTGGAACAGCCGACCCGAACGGAATCGGTGACGTGGACACGCCGAGCGCTCGGCAATCCCAGGCACTATTATATAGTTAATATTACGCCTTCATCCCGATAAATTAATACCACGTATGGGCCACCACGGTTACAAGTCAAACACTTGTATCCATAACTCACATAGGCCCTGTTTGGAAGAAATGTATTTTAAAACTATGGTTTTGATATACGATGGTTTGTAATTGTTTTGTTATGAATACCATGGTTTTATCAAACTCCTTTAAAACCATGGTATTTCTTGGAACTACCAACTGTTTGGATACAACATCACAAACCATAATATTTGAGTGGAAATAGACAAGAAGCTAGCCAAAACTATGAAAACTTTGGGTTGGAGTGGAGTTTCAAATACTCCAAAAATATCATGGTATCTACCAAACCATGGTTTTTAATACAGTTTTTGGCATGGTAACCAAACACCTCATGGTATAAAATACCATGGTATTCTTAGAAACCATGATATTGCCTAGAAACTATGAAAATACATTGCTTCCAAACAGGGCCTAAGGTTGTAAACGAGCTGAGTATGTGATTCGACCTTGCAGCTAGGCTTGAGCTTGGTTTTGCCGAAGCTCCAATGAGCTCGAGCTTGTCTTCAGAATGCTCGACAAGACAAAATGACTAGTTCAACATTGGTGTTTCCAAATGCTTCCTTTTTATTTGACAATTCAGAAACAGTCATCTTCAATACGATAATATCCTTTCCGATTCAAGCGAACAGATTAATTAAGGGATAAAAAAACGAAAGAAATTTAACTCCAAGCAAGAAATGATATCAAGAACTCACGGTATCACCTTTTCTTGGGATAAATGATTCAACATCTAGGCTAGTCAAATTAGTAACTCCTCGTAGCAAATCAAGAACTCACGATGTCAACAACTCAAGGAGGGATGGCAGCGTCTTGGGCTCTTGGTGACGGGGAGCAGAGACAGCCTTCTGGGGGATGGGAGGAAGAACCGAAGGAGGGAGGAGAGGTCATGAGGGGATGGCCCATGGTGGCAGCGGCTGAGGTCGACTAGTCGGCGTCGAGCCAGAAGAGGCGACCAGGCGGCGGCGCACGCGAGACATTGTGAGATTAGGTTATAGCAGCGAGGAGGTTGAGAGCAATAGTAACCTCTTTGGTTTTAAGCCAATTTTATCGTAACCAACTTTAGAAAAGTGTGGTTTATCATACTTTTTATAACAATAAAATTCAGTGACAATAGAGAGGCAAAGTTTAGCAAAAAATGAGTCTATGACATACACGACATGGGACTAAAAAATTGTGCCAAGTCACAATTATGGTAACAAACCAAACATTTATCTAAGAATATGTAGCACACTTAAGCTAGCGTGGCAAAGTTAGATTCAAACCAAACAAACCCTAAATAATAAGGTGAAATATGGACAATGTTAGAGTTTAGAAAATATTTCATTAGGCCAACGAGGCTGACATGTGAAACCTATGCAGGAAATGGTGTAAACGATCTTCCACGAGCCAAGCTCGAGCAGCTGGTTAAGGGGCTTGAGTTTTGGTTTGGACCCGAGTCGAGCTCGAATCAAACTTTTGTCAGGTTGGGCTTGAGTTTTTTTACAACCCTATTCACAACCACCATTGCACTAGGGCATCCATGCTTTTAGTGACAACAGTACTAGATAGTGGTCTCTCTTTCATAATAATCTAACATTTATTTGAAAAAAAAGTTATTTCACATTATAGCACACTGAGAAAATCAATGTTGTAGTTAATGAAAAATCTTCCATCTACCATTGCACTAGGGCATGTACAATAAGATCATCTTAGCTTAATCTTAGCATATACATATCAGCTTTGTCCTATATGAAAGAGTGAGAAAAAATGAGAGAGAAGATAGTCGGTTCTTATTTAGTAGCAAGTATCATATGGGAACATAGGTGTTATTACTGGCTAAAAGCCGGTGTTGAAGTCAGTGCGAATGGCTCTTAATGTTGAAGTTAGTGTTTTGCCAATAGCCATAAAGATGAAGTTAGTGTTGAATCTCCAAGTTAAATGCTTTAGTGTTTCTCTAGAGACAACCTTTAGAGATAATTATTGTACAAGATGGGTTCATTGCTTACTCTAGATGATATGGATGAGAGATGAAGTAATAGGCTTTATTATTGTACTTACTCTAATACACTAAAAGGGGTTGATTGCTTGCAATATGTCATTTAATATCTATATGTATGGTCCAATGTTTTGCTAACTATCTCCCTCATAAGACCCCATTTAGAGTGTGGGAATTATATTATTTTTTTCCATAATTTTTTTCTCATTCCAAATTGTTTGTGTCACGGGCCAAGGGGCGGATCGACGTCCCCTGCAATTCATTGTAATGCACCAATTAATTACTAATCTAAGCCGACGAGTAAAAGAGTAATTGACAATATCTTATTTTGGACAGCGACAAATGTTGTAGTAATAGTGTTTTTCAACATTGCCAAGTATATTTTTATATACTAATTTTAGGTCATTTTAGGAGCTCCAAGTTAATCAGAAAATACTAGAAATTCCCACGTTAATCTAAAAAAGAAAAATTGCTAAAAAATCCCGTATTACTCTAAAAAAAGAGAAAATCTTAGTGATCCAATCTCCTTAATCATTTTCATCTATAGCTTAGATCTATTTATCTATTTATAAGAGATATATGGTAAATCAGAGGAACACCATATGGAAGGGAAGTTTTAATTTTCTTATCTACTCGCCATTTGAAGTGTCTAATAAAGGACCAATGACTTGGAAATAGAAAGGAAGATAAGAAGATATTATTGTAAAAGACCTACAATTAGCATATAAAAAAAATTATAGAAATTGCTAGCCGTGTAAACATACGGAGCGATGACTAGTTATACCAAAGGTCATCACAACAATTGATCATCTGTACTAACAATTTTGGATAAGAAATTATTAATGCCAATAATGCAAGAAGATATATTATTTTGCACCTAAGTGTAGAATGCTCTGCCACCTTTACATGGGTTAAAATCTACATCCTACCTTTGTCAAAGATTGACAAAAGAAGACACACCACCCCCACTTCCATCAACTACCAACCATTTCCGTGCTCAGACTATTCAATAATTACAGTAAATTCAAACTTTTATGCATTAATTATTTTTTAAAATGTTGAAATATATTCATCATAGATATTTTTTTTTGTTAAGCATAGTTTTTTTTCAAGCAAAATGCTTCAAACAGACTATAAACATGATAAATGGTTTAGGAGATATCGTCGTTTAAAGTTTTCAATCAACTCATGTTTCACTCTCCACCTACCCTTGTGTGTTCAATGAAACAGCAAATTGGAATGCATTAGGACGTAAATGTGGTATCTAATTTATCACTATCACATGGACATCATACGCCATAGCTAGACTTGACAGTAAAATCTACCAACGCATCAAGTAAGTTGGAATACATTTGACAACAAATGTGGTCTATTTTTTAACTATCGCTATCAAATAGACATCATATGCCATGCCTAAGTACGACAGTAAATTAAATCTAACAATACATCCAATAAATTAAATGCATTTGTTAGTAATTTTGATCTATTTTGTAATATCGCTATTTGACGACCATCATATGTCATGGTGAGATGCGATAATAAAATCTAACAACATGTTCAATAAATTAGAATGCATTTGACAATAAATTTGCTCAATTTTATGCTACCGCTGTCACAATAGCCAGATATCATGTGCCATGCTTGGGTCCAGTAGTAAAATCTAAAAGCACATTTGGTAAATTGGAATACATTTGGCAGTAATTTTGGTCTATTTCATATCGTCTCTATCAAATGACCATCATGCATCACAGCGAGGTGCAGCAATAAAATCTAACAACGCGTCCAATAAATTGGAATGTATTTGATAGTAAATTTGGTCAAGTTTGTGTTGTCGCTATCACATGGCTATCATGCACCACGATGAGGTGCGACAATTAAATCTAACACACGTCCAGTAAAGTGGAATGCATTTGATAGTAAATTTTGTCTAATTTGTGTTAATGCTATCACACGGCCATCATGCGCTATTTCTAGGTGTGGCAGTAAAATCTAACAAGTCTGGTAAATTAGAATCCATTTCTTACTTCCGCTATCACATGATCATCATGCGACATAACTAGGTGTGGCAGTAAAATATAATGTGTCTAATAAATTGGAATGCATTTGGTAATAAATTTGGTCTATTTGTGTTGCCGCTATCACACGGCCAACATACGCCACGGCAAGGTGCGATAGTAAAATTTAACAACGCGTCTAATAATTTGGAATGCATTTGGTAGTAAATTTGGCCCATTTTGTGTTACACTATCACATAGCCATCATTTGCCACGGTGAGGTGCGGCAATAAAATCTAACAACACATCCAGTAAATTAAAATACATTTGCCAGTAAATTTAGTCCATTATGTGTTGCTATTATTACATGACCAGCATGCGTTATGATTAGGTGTGGTAGTAAAATCTAACAATGCTTCTATAGAATTTTTATCCATTTCTTACTACCGCTGTCACATGGCCATCATATGACACGACTAGATATGATAGTAAAATCTAATAGCGTTCATTAAATTGGTTTAAAATGAGATATATGGTTTTTTTTCCTCTCGTTGTCAGTATGATTCTAATGAAAATCGTTCGTGAATCAGCGCTGCCAATAAAAAGTTATGACTAAATAAAAAAAAGAATATAGTACAAATATGGAACTACATTTATTGGTTGGTTGGCTACGTGGCTGGCTTAGTCTACACACAAAGTGAGCACATGTAGGGTAGGTTGGGTGCGCTCGTTTGGCCGACGCGTAAAATAAGCTATTCACGCTCAAGTGCATAACAGCACTCCCGATAATTCAAGATCAATAATATTAAAAAATTGCTCCTACCCTAGCTCTCTTTGTTTATGCCTAAGAGGTGTTGTACCACAATGTTTAGGGAGCAAAAGGAACGCTTATCTATTATATGCAAACTTTTTTTCTCTAGTGGAGATAAAGGGGGCATAAATTGTACCTAATTTTGTCTCTTTACGGTGGAGGGTAATTCATCGAAATTTTATTCTATGATCATTCCAACTTTTGGCCACTTTGGTGTATGTCATATCAAGTCACTGTACTGTAGTTTCCTCAACTTTTTGACCGCTACAAGGTAATTGTGTCAAATCGTAATGCCTCATAAAATTATTTCTAAGAGAATATTTCAAATACGAACATTTATTTCAAAATACTCATCACTTTTAATTGAATTTTTTAAGCCCAAAACCCTTTTCCAATCTCGAGATAAACTTTTCCAAACTATCCCTATTAAACCTACACATTTCTGCTACTTTCCTACCATGTTTTAACTATTATTAGAGGATATTTTGGTCATGTTATTAGTGCCTAGATATGTCCGTGTTGGTCAAAAGTGTCAAATAAATGGAAATGATGTATGTTATAGGAGGAAAAACATTTATTTTCATCGTATAGGAGATATAGAGAAAAGTTCGAAGCAACCGTGTCCTGTGCAATCATCTTTTATGGTGCACTCGTGCAGTACCTTTCGGTTTATGCACTGAATTAACGTGAAAAGATCCCCCAAAACCTTCTAGATGTATTTCTGAGTTTACTCTACCTATCAAATGTGTTCTATGTTAACAATAACAAAAATGAGAAAATTCTAACAAAGGATAAATGAAAAAGGAAAACAGACAAATGCTTGTATATATGCTACTATTCATAGGCAGTTCATACTTTTTTCTTCCGACAAATTTTCAATTTGGAATTGAATTTTGAGAGGGCATTAGAACATTAAAGACTATATTTAAAAAGATGAAAAATATTTAAGTTGATTTGATGCCCAAACCGAATATTGATTACTACATCCGTATAAAAAATATAAGTCGTCCTAGGATACATGTTGATAAAAAAAATAGATTTGACTATTAATATATAAAAAATTACCTATATTGACATTACTAGATCCATCATAAAATATACTTTCATAATATGCATACAAATATACATACATACATATACACACACACTACTACAGAACGACACATCACTATCACTTTATCTGTGTCGGTTCTTAAGTTTTTCGAAAAAAACGATTGTGATAAGTAACTTCGGAGGGGTGTTAGTAATAATCACTATCGGTTACGAGATTATAAGTGATTGTGATGTAATCTTGGACACATCCGAATCGGTTCTCTCTTAAAAGTGATAGTGATGTGCGGTCATCACTATCGGTTCTTTTCATAGAAGTGATAGTGATGTGCGCGTGATCATCACTATCACTTCTATGAAAAGAACCGATAGTGATAACTCGCACATCACTATCACTTTTTAGAGAACCGATTCGACAAGCATGGTCATCACTATCGGTTCTTTTTATAAGCGATAGTGATGACCGTCACATCACTATCGCTTGTTGAAAAGAACCGATTACGATGTGCTTCGTGCTTATGACTAGTGATGGCCGTGCACATCACTATCGCTTTTTGAAAAGAACCGATTCTGATGTGCCTCGCTAGGTTATATTTACCACTCGCACTGAACTCTTCTCTGTTGTTGCTCCAGAGGAGATTTCTCCGCCGCCACCCGAGAAAACAGCTCATATTGTGTGGTTGGAAGCAATACTTGGGTGAGAAAATTTGAAGTCCTCATGGGTCGGTTTCTACTAAAGTGATGATAAAGCATCGAGATCGGTTTTACTAAAAAGTGATCTTGATAGATTTTATTGAGCAAACCAAGAAAGTTGAAATTTTTGAAAATTTTATATAATGGTCTTGAGGAAGTTATTAATCTTTTATAAAAATTTTAGATAATTATCACACTCGAGAAAATTTAGAAAAATCTAACAAGTTTACTGTCCCAATTATGTCCATTTTTATCACATCAGTGTCGGTTTTCCTTAAAAAAGTGATACGGATATATGATTATCAGTGTCGGTTTTATTGTAAAAAGTGATACGAATACTGATAATCCCTCATCAAAGTACTAGTTTTCGGCCAAAATGCACAGAGTGAAAATTGGTTCAAACGACGTCGAAAAATTTTGAATTTTTTTTGTAGGTTCCTGACACACTACAGATGTTCTCATAAAAAATTCAGATGATTATCAGATCTGTGGAATTTTAAAAATTCAAAAAGTGATACTATGTAGATGAAACGTAGATCGGCAAGTTTGAATCGGATGAAAAATAGTACAAACGACGTTAGAAACTTTTGAAATTTTTTTTGGAGATTTATGACATACCTGTGATATTTTTGTAAAAATTTCAGATGATTATAAAATGTGAGGAATTTTTAAAAATTCAAAAACAGAGAGAGAGTTGAAAACTAGTACTTTGAATGTCAGAATTTTTATAAATTCTTGGAAAAATATTTTGAGATGAAAATTTTACATAAGAATACTTAGCTCAAACTAATTTGAAAAACAAAATTTCAAAAAGTTATAAAAATATTTGAATTGCCTGATAAATCCTTAGCTCAAATGAATTGATTTTTGAAATATAATACAACAAATTAAGTTCAATGTCAGAATTAAATGAAAATATTCTCTCATAATTTCAATCTGAAAATTTTATATTATCTTCCTCAGCAATAAATTCATCAACATTAAAAATATCAGAAATTAATAAATTAATTTAAGACAAATTCGGGTACTACTTTTCGTTATCTTTCAAACGAGCCAAAGAACGCCCCGATCGGAGTTACGAGTCAAAAGTTATGAATATTTTAACAAAAGTCCTCGGATTTCTTATTTGCAAACTAGAATCAGTGCCCAAAAGAATATAATCGGAGAGCTCATCGTGTGATGATTCCGAAAATCTCAAGAACACCAAAATCGAAGGTACGAGTCAAAAGTTATGGTGTTTTTACAAGTTCCGTGAATAGTAATGGCACATATATTGCAAGCATCATTAATAGTCAAAAGTATGAAAAATAAATTTGAAAGCTTTATCGGTGTTCAGGGTGCTTCACGGGGTTAAAAGCAGGAGGGAGACATAATATGTCAGATGTTATCATACCACCATTAAAATACTGGATCTTATAAGAACTCTGAAGTTAAGCGTGCTTAGACGAGAGTAGTAATAGGATGGGTGACCTCCTGGGAAGACCACACGTGTGGTGTTAAAAATATCTAGGAAGATCACACGAGTGGTAATTAGACGAGAGTAGTATTAGTAGTATTAGGATGGATGACATCCTAGGAAATCTCTCTTAATTTAGTGTTTTTAAATCACCAGCTAGAACGGTGTTTTAATCTGTGCTTTTTTTGGAGAATTTGCAAAAATGGCACACCCCAATAGGTCATCAGAAACGGTTCTTTAAGGGAAGTGATTCTGATGACCCCCTCATCAGAATCGGTTCTTTAAGAAAAGTGTCATCAGAATCACTTTTCTTAAAGAACCGATCGATGAGTCATCGAATCACTTCCTAAAAACCGATCTCGATGAGGAATCATCACAATCACTTCCTTAAAGAACCGATTCTGATGATGTTTTATCACGATCGGGTCAAAACCGATTCTGATAGCTCCACCTCATCACTATCTAAAGACATCGTATCGCCACTAGAACCGATTCTAATGCTAAAAAAGAACCGATTCTGATGTGCCGTTCTGTAGTAGTGACATATAGAGATGCTATTCTATAGTTGCGTATAGAATAGGTTATACTACTCTCCAGCCATTTAACACAGAGCGACCGAGCCACTCGCGTAACCGAATAGTCGGTGGCAACCCAACTAGTAAATGACTAATAAATGCTACTTCTAGTTTGTATATGATTTCTTTGATTTAGCCATAACTTTCAAATGAGGATGATTTTTGTCTTCAAATTTTGCATGGTTATAGAATATCACCTCCCCTACGTATGTTTGAAGATATGTTGATCTTATTTTCATAGATTTTATAGTTCACATAAAATATATTAACTTTTACTATCCAGAGAATAACATATTACACAATATGTTACAATATCATGTGTAAACCAGTTTTATTATGTAAAATACGTGTAAACCAGTTTTATTGTGAAAAATACATGAAAACCATATGTATAAGTTTTCAAAAATTCTCAAAAAAATTACCACACGTAGGAAAGATAAGATTCTACAACCCTATAAAATTTTAAGACCAAACTCAATTGCATTTGAATGATATGAAATTGACAAAGCATTAAACAATGCAAAACACTACTACAAAATGGTACAATACTATCGCTTCATCTATTTCGGTTCCTAACTTTTTTTAAGAAAAACCGATTGTGATAGATACTTTAGTAGTGGGTGTTAATAATAATCACAATTGGTTCTTAAGATTCTGATATAGAAGCCAATTGTGATGTGTATTGTACATCACAATCGGTACTTTTCTTAGAACTGATTGTGATATGCCTCGTTAGGTTATTTATACTCTCGGGTTGGACTCTCTTCTGTTGTTGTTCTAGAGGCAAAAAAACCACCGTTGCCCCCAAAAAAACACCTTATACTCTGGTTGGAAGCAAAATTTGTGTTAGAAATCATGAAATCCTCGAGGTTGGGTGTTAAGAGAGTAAAGTTGCAGCCCTAGTTTGAGGAGATTTCCCTTCAATTTTCCCTCATTTGAGGTTTTCTTCAAAAGGTGAGGATTCCTTTAGACCCCTTTAATTTTGCACTAGGTAATTCAATATGTCACAAAGAGAGCTTATGTTGCACTGGAATTATGTGTATCCGATTAGATTTCACACTTTTTATTTGATAAGCATACATCTATTTAATTATCTTTGTAGTACTCTTGTGTTAATATGGAATTATTGTTACTGTAATATAATAAATGTTAGAGTTTAGGTTGTATAACCTACGTCTCCCTTTAAGGATGCTTGTTTATAAATATACTAAAATGGTATATTTATAAGCAAGCAGTCTCGAATTATCCATATTTTTTTGACGGTTCAAGGATAAACGGTTCAAGCTAGTTCCTACGCTGTTGTACAACTCTGGAGAAAGTTTTCGACAACATTTCCCTAGTATTCTGTGGATACACCTCCCTCTTGACTTGTTGTTGAGACTTGTATTTGGAGAACAGTAGAGAGATGCTGCCGAAATTTTCTCTAGAGTTGCACAACAGCTTAGGAATAGCCTGAACCATATATCCTCAAATGGGATTAGGACCTAACCGTTCACTGATCATGACATACAAAACATGTATCTTACTATATATTGGATTATAATTTACTAGTTCACTATGTATATATTATAAATGATTTAATTACTGTGCTAACGAAAAAATTGACTTTACTTCACAAGAAGGCATCTAACGTGTGAGCTAACATGAGTGATGATGTTAACAAACTTATTATCTTTTTCAATGAGTGCCACGCTCAGAATGAAAAATTATACTATGACATACAAGTTGACAAAAGCAATTTGGTTAGAAACATGTTCTGGAGCCATGTGAGCTGCCGTGCTGAGTATGCTGATTTCAGTGATGTTGTGACATTTGACACCACATACAAGACAAATGTATACTACACACCTCTCGCCATATTTGTTGGTTCCAATCATCATTTGCAGAACGCCGTCTTCGGCATTGCAGTACTCCAGGACAAGAAAATCGAATCTAAGTGGCTGTTTAGAACGTTCAAAACTTACATGGAAGGGAAGAACCCTATTTGCATACTTACTGGTGATGTTCTCCTCAACTCCTTGATATTTACTATCAATTGTTTCATAGTTAACCATTGCTTAACAATAAAAAAAACAACAGATCAAGATCCCGCCAAGGCGGCTGTGATACCTCACGTCTTCCATAGCATGAATCACAGGCTTTGCTGATGGTATGTCCTAAAAAAGTACAAAGATGATTTGAACAAGCTATACACATAGGACAATGGATTGAAAGAACATTTAATTTAACCGCCTTGCACCAATTCACAAGATAAATGCATAGGATTTTGCAATTGAGGAAGCACACAGAAGCCAAGGGGACATATGGCTCATTGGTTCGGTCCTCTCTACTATATTTTTCATTCATTTGTATCGTTCATTTATAAAAACATATTACTTATTATAGTAAGATGCTCGATTTTTTCCTGTAATTTTAGAGCCAACCGGTAAAGTTAACACTGTACCAGTTTGAATAGCAGCTGAGCAAGTTGTACACACCTATGATGTTCAAGGAATACAAGGAATCTTACTTCAAGAGTACAACCTTCCACATTAGGAACAATATTGAAAATCCTTTCCATTACCTCGTCACACATGGGAAGCAAATGAAAACATTCTCATGGTCGTAGCACGAATTTAAGTTGGTAGCAGACGAAGTTTTCGGGGAGTACAGCTATGAATGTCAACAATGAGAACACATTGGTAATTATCTATACTAATATATAAAGCGGCGATTGGTGGCGTGATGCGGCCTGCGGGCCCCACTCTGACCTCGGCTCTACACGGCCCCCTCCGCCCTAATCTCCTCGCGTACAGCAGCCGCCATCCCAACCCTCCTCTCCTCCGCACGAACACAACGCCGTCTGAGACCACAGCTCCTCGCCCCAATCTCCTCGCGCCGCCCACGCCGCGATCTCCGCCTCCCAATCTCCACAATCTCCCAGCAGCCGCAATCTCCGCGCCCGAGCGGCGTGACATCCCCTCTCCGCGCCGGCGGTGGCGAGGGGAGACAACGGCGGAGGGTAGAAGGGGCGCGAGAGGTAGAGGAGCGTGGCGCTGCACATGCGCGCCTCGGCGGAGGTGGGAGATGGCGGTGGCCGCCATCCCAACCCTCCCTCTCACTCCGCACGAACACAACGCCGATACAGACACGAGCTCCTCGCCCCAATCTCCTCGTCCGGTTCCATCCAGTCTGTGAGGATTCGTTCCAGAGATTTCGGTAGTTGTTGCCCGGTTAGGTTCTTGATCGATGAGTTTTGGGCTGATCTTGCGATGATTTGTTGCTCGTAGGGTATCGCAGGCGTGATGGCGAGGAGTTCGTTCAAGCTGGAGCACCCGCTCGGTTCGTCTCTACTCCCACTTTTTTTCCTTTCGTCTTTTTTTTCTGTGTTGTCTGGTGTTGATTGTTATGGAAGTTGCGATCTGCTAGGTGTTGGAGGGTTTCGATGGTAGTAGGTAACTAGGTGGTGGCAAATTTGTTGATCGATACTTTCAGGTTTAGAAATTCTTGCGTAAACTTTGGTGTGTATGCTGTTGTTGTTGTGATTATTTAGTTCTGTAAATTGAAGACCCCATTATTTTTTTTCCTAACATTGTGCCTGGTTGTGTAGATGGTATTGATCAACTCGTTAGGATATGTAGCTTTTTTCGTTGTGGTCATGCTAATCCGTAACTTTTGGCCATAAGTTCTTTTTTTGGGATGTCGATGCTGTGAGTTGAAGATAATAGCTTTTGATGTAACTATATGAAGAGAGATTCTATTCTAATAAAGTTCTGGTGTAAATTTGCTAGGATATTCCTTTGTAATTACATATTAGAATTGGACGTTTGGTAGACTCGTAATTTCGCCATGTACTTAATTGGTTGATGGTACTTCATGACTAGGGTGGTTCAAAGGATTACGGATTGATTTGGGTTACCCACAACTTTTGTTGACTTCAACAAGGGTGTAGGATAGCTTTTATGTTGTGTTTCGGGAATCTGTGCTCTTCATCTGGCTGTTAGTGGGTTATAATTCTCCGATTTTCGTTGATCTGTAATGTACTAATATTTTCGTGTGAGTTTTGTTTCCATAATGTCTTTTCTCACGAATCGCACCTTACGTGGTTGATTTGTACATAGATATGACATGATTGATCGTAATCATGGGTTATATAATTGTATTATGTAGTTGTCGATGGCTAATTTGTGAGATGGTCTCGCTAGCGAAGCGCAAATGGTGAAACGAGTCATTGATTTTTACAGGAACTAAACACTTTTATGCAAACATGTCCGTTTTTACAGGAAAAAGTCAGAACACGGATGATGAACCAAAAGAAGTCAGATACGAGTAGCTCTTGGAGTGATATCTGGGGATCCCAAACGCGGTACCAAAGCAACGGTAATGCTACTGCAAAGAACATAATTTTTTTAGCAATACCTTGGTACCATATAAATTTGTGCCTTTTTCCCCGAACAAAGTGATACATTAATCCTACCTCAAAAGAAATGTATGTCTGTTTTTTAGCTCTACAGAAACCTCTACTTTCTGAAATTGAACTTTGTATGATGTATGTATAAATGTTTTTATGTTCTTCTATGTTCTTATGTTTTTATTATGACTGTGTTTCTATAAATTCCTTTAGTAGCATCTATTGATGTTTATCTTTCTGTTTGCATGGGAATATATTTGTCGCACGTAATAATCATGATCTAGAACAAACCAATAAGCTGTATTATGTGTTTGAAATATGCTTTCTGGGAAGATCAGAGAGAAGGAGAATTCTCTGCTTCCTTGACAATGTTCAAACAAACCAATAAGCTGTATTAGAATATGTACACAGTATTGCCAAAATACTAACTATTTACTTTTGTCTCTTTGATATACTGTCAAATCTGCTTGGTACATTTTTATGTGCTGCTGCCTCTGCTACTGCTTCTTCATAATATGTCTTCTTTATACGCTCTTCTGATCGAACATTCTCTTTTGATATACTTACATTTTTATGTACTTCTCTTTCCTTTTGATATATTAACTATAATGTAAATAGTTTACTAGAATTGGTAAAGATTATTTGAACTAACTAGATTCCACAATGCGAACCGCAACAACAAAGCGGCCCTAAAATTTGTAGATTCTAAATCGTTGAGCAGCATTTACGTAATATAAATAAACTATATTACTATAAGACCATTAATTGTTGAGTCCATGTATTAGTCTTTTGGGGAATTAGGGTTTAAGGAAAGAGTTACCCCTTCTCATTTTTTTGGTCTCGATGCACATAATTCTTGAATTGTTCGTATACCATCGATTTATTTTAATTGTATTGCTTTGCGTGGACAAATTAATTTATGTTTGATCGGTGTTTGTATTCGACAGAGATTGTTGTCATTTGTCTTCTTTATACACTCGCTTGATCGAACATTCTCGACATCTCGAATAACGATTCGAGTTAGTTCTTTTATCTTTCCATTTTTTACATGCGTTCCTTAGAAGATGATGTGTTAGGAGTTGATGCTTGATTGGAGTACAGGACAATTCTTGATTGGTAATATATTTGCGATTTTATGTATATTCTTGATTGGTAATATATTTGCGATTTTATGTGTTTGAAAAGTTTATCTTTCGGTTTGCTTGGTAATATACAAGGATACTTTCTAGCACCTGACTGTAGCTTGAGATGTATGGGTTTAATGTGCTGATGTGCTCTACTGGGAGTCTGGTGTAGGACAGTAGGTCTGTTCATATGATTGGGGTAGCTAGAATGAGATTTGTATAAAAGATAATATCCTTGTCTTATGATGTTTTGGTTTGCATATTAATTACTAATCAATCCAGTCGCTGGAGTAGGGTTTGGGTTGGGGAACTGAGGTTTAGATGCGGACATGTGCAGTTGGATGATAAAAGAATATTTCATTCTTCTTGCTTAAATTATTCCACTTACATAGATGTGTGGCCTGTCCCTAACAACCAAGTCACTATAGGACTAAATCGTTATATATGCAACCTGCACTTCAGTCATCCTATTTATTTACCTTTTTGATATTGCTGTTGTAATGTATTTCTTTTTAGTGATTGCCTATATGTCTGATTTTAGTGATTGCCTATATGTCATTTTGTTTTGAAAATTTTAAATTGGGACAAATTAACCACCCATGTTTTAAATTAAGGACCACAGTGGGGCCAAAATCCAATCTGACCTAATGCATTTCAAATATCAATCAAGCAAGAGTAATGAGTCTCTCTCATCTAAAGTTCTCTCATCTCAGTCTATAACTTATCCCCCCTGCCAATACCCTAAGCCCCTTCAAGCCATGCGTTCTGGACATCCATGTTCAAAAAAGAATTATACAGTGAAAGAAAAATAAAAACCAAGTGGGACCACAAATTGGGGCCAAAATCCAATCGACCTAATGCATTTCCAATTTCTAGAATGTGCTGAATTGTTTTCTGGTTGATAAGTCAAGTCAAGAAACACATATAGACAATAACAGAGCACATTTTGTTTTGAAAATTCTAAATTAAGGACAAATTAACCAACTGTACAAAATCATTGCCTGTATGATTACTCCAAGCTGTGGTAAGTCACTGTAAAAATTCTAAAGGCTTATAGCTAATTACTCTAAAGGCTTCTATTTCTCCCGATAATCGGGATGGGAGAACTGCATAACCGATGACTTAGCACAATAATTTGTCCCATTATATCACTTTCATACACCGCCTTCAACAAAAAAATCCCAAAAGATGCACTTAGGACAGACAAAGATCAAATGCCTACACATTTCCCAATTCGATTGAAGATAAGGAACATCATTTGCAACATTGTAACTGTGAACCTACTCCGAAAATTTAACACCCCAATGTACAAATACTTGCAAGCACTAGATACCAACGCGCATTAGTCATATTAACGATGTAACTGATGATAATCAGAAAGACAGGGCAAAATGAGCATTTCCCTCAAGCTAATTATGTTTGAAAGGAAATCCAGTCAAGCTAATTAATGTTGAATGGGAGGTTTGCCTCATCAGTAAGTGTGTTTCGTTACCAATTTTGTGGGGTGGGTTGGTGCACGGGCATACTCATAGAGCTGACTAACAATATTTTGAAACAATCTGGCTTATCTATGATAAATCTAGAAGTTGGAACTATAAGGAAATAATGACCTGTTCGCGGAAGCCAATAAACCTGTAGAACAGGCCATCTTTGATCCTGACTCCAAGCTGATATGCCCTAGGGACTTTCATCCACGTCACAGAAATTACATTAGCTTTATCAATCTCAATAGTCTTTCATCCACCTTGTCTCTTCCATGCAAGTCCTCCAGAATGCACTTTAAACTGACCAGGATTCTGTTTTGAAGCAAGAGTCATGGCAATATGAAAAGATTTTCGATGTTCTCAAACAATAATTAATCAAATACTATTCAAGAACAAACAAGGGTGCACGTTTAAAATAATAAAGGAAGGAAGACAACTTGCAGTCTCAAAGTTATTTAGTACAACATGTTGGAATTATAGCACTTTGCTTCCTGCACACACACACAAAAAAAGGTGGATGATTGATGCAAGCATTACCAAGTCAAGGGTTAGGGAAAGGATAAGAGTTCAGATAAGTACACAACAAGTGAAAAACTATTTGCAGTCATGGCAAACATTGACTCTGAACCATGAAAATAAACTGATACACTTAAATCTAATTTGCATGCCAAAATATTTGCAGATTAGAATTTAGTACCAGCTTATATCTAAATTGAGCAATTCACAACAAGTCTCCCTTTTACGGTGCTAATCGTTACATGCTTCGCTGATATTCTCTCATTATCAGAGAGAAATCGGCTTCCTTCGATAGCTCTTAACGTCCTATTCATTGCAGCATGACGAACTGGAAGAAACATTAATTAGCAAATTTTGTTATGACTACATGCATGTTCATTGTGGAGACAAGAAAGTTGCTAAGGATTGTGATTCATTGAATAGAGTTCTTGACAAGCGAAGATTCAAATGCAGATGCTCTTTATGCGGACCATAGATAAGACTTAGTGTCGAGCCTAGATATGCAAAGCTGAAGCCTTTGTTTAGTTTTCCGTTGCGACATCATTATATTTTATCTTTGGATAGTACATTCTCAAATTGCTCTTTTGTGGCCCTGACCTTACCTTGAAACACTATATTCGGGTTCTTTCAAGAATTAGTAGGTATCTCCGGATAATTGGACAAAAATTGGAAAGATCGTCGACCAACACAATGAGTCTTACAAGCAATCCCGTAAGTGTTTGGTAGTTCCTACCTTTTAACCTTGGTGTGAAAAACATACATGTTGTGAAAATTTCACTGTTTCCTTTTGCAATAACATTATCAGGACAACATTTTGTGATTAATATTGGATAGGAAACTTTGAAAACCATATAATTAGATACCTCTATAGATACTTTGTCTAAATAACTGTGTTCTTGTAGGTATGACCATGAGGTTATGGAATTATGTGGCAACCTTTTCAAATATGTCAGGGAGCAATTGCATGATCTCTACTTAAAAGTTATTAGTCGGGACCAAATGGAAGTGGAGTAGGCCCATCACATGGTGGCAATTTTGCATCCGTTCCTCCCAACAGGTGGTACTTCAAATCAGCTTCATCCTACAAGAAACCAAAGGTCAACAAGGTCTATGCAAGACACTTGAGTCTTTTTATAATGGTGAGAACACCTGGAATTCAAGCGAGGCGCCGGAAGAGAGCGCTCAGATAATCAATTTGACACCCAAACTTTGTATCAACTCCCAATTCGACAAGCGGAAGCAAGTTGCGAGAATCTAGCGATTCGATGGTATTCTTGGTTGGGGTCCGGTCGAAATGAGACGATATGGCAATGAAAGACCAAAAGCGAGATGTTCATCGGTCATTTTCTGCCGGGCATGGGCCTTTCTTTGTAGATGAAGTAATCCAAGTGAACATCCTTGTCGGTTGAGCAGACATTGTTCCTTAGGAATCTTTATCTTCTAAGCGGTAGAAATGGTGGGACTCCATCGAATCTAAATTCTTTTGTGCAAGAAAAAGAATAATGTGATCTGGGTCACTTTGGGTGCATGCCCCAAAGAAATGCCGAGGACTCACGAGGAGATCTTGGTACTATTAACAGATGTACACAAAAGATTCTTCCGACATCAAAGCAAATATGGGTCTTGTAAACCGCCAAGAGGAAGAGTCTCGAAAATTTTGTAGGTTTCAGTTTTGTGAGTGATAGAAGAATATTTCAGTTGGGGTCTTTAAGAAAGTTCCTCTCAACAATGATCTCTGAGTTCAACATTAATACATGTATGATCTTTTGCAATGCAATATAATAAATTATGGTTTAGTTGGCCATTTTCTTCTTCTGTCTCCTCTCTCTGTTGAATGTGCATTATGATAATCTGTTGATGTAATATAGCAAGGAGATAACATCATTACTTCGTTTCAAGGCAAAAAGCAGGATGCAATCAACATAGAACTATAGAAGGATATGATTTACAAATTTGTTCGATATGATTTTTGTAAATAGAGTGGTGGAACATATCTCGGATCATTCGATTGGGATGGTGAATACATGTATTGCTTCCATATCGAAGAGTCGAGAACTAGGTGCGTTGCTATATATCCTCGACAACTTTATTGTTCGGTACCTTGGCCTTTGCATTTATATTGTTCTTACTTTGTCTTTGTATTTTCATGCCGAGATCCTATGGTGCGAGCAAACTTCTGGTGCCACTTTGCTTGAAAATTTTCCTACAATCGGGCTGATTTGTTTCCTCAATTTTGTAGGTTTTTCTTGGGCACTCTTATGAGCTTCTAATGGTGGAAGCGATCGGTGGACACCGAGCATCTAGCTACTCTCGATGACTTAGATAGTTTGTTTGTGGAAAAGAGCCGATCTGTTTTCCATTGGAATTGCTAGGTCTCAGGCTCAAAATTGTGAGAGTTTCTTCCTACGTCATTTCATCAAAATTACCCATCTTTGACACTACTCTTTAATTACCAACCTTTGCCACTGTTAGTGCTCTTAATTACCTACCTTTGTCATTGCTCTTTAATTACCCACATTTGCCACGTTAGTGCTCTTTGCAAATAAACTTTTTATCGTAAATTAAGTTTTCGTTGCAACGCACGGGCACATGACTAGTAATTTCTATTCCAAACTGTATCCCTTACCTTCATACTAACTATAATCTCATTACATTGAGTTACATTTTTTAGCTGTATGTTAAGTAATGTATTACTAATATCCACCTGTACAATTACAATAGGTCTGTTTTGCCCACATATTATCAGAGCTTTTACTCATATGCAAATCGAAAAAATCCTAGAACAGTACATGCCATAAAGGTATACTAGGGAAGTAAGGGTTGAGGTGCCTTTTGACAGGTATGACCTTGTGCAGTTGGGTCTCGACGGCACAACTGAGATGTATTAGCATTCTTTACTGTTGATAGAGGCAATGAGTGTTGTGAGGGAAGGAAGCAAGACACATGCAGGGTATGAAATATCAATGGATGTACTGAATGCGCTTTGAAACTAGCTTGATAGCATCCCAATGGATACTGCCAATGTGGATCATGAGATTGAAACACTAGACGCAGAGATTGAAACACTAGACGCAGAGCTTAAAACATAGTTTAATCCAAATGCACCACCTGTTTCTCGAATAAAAGGTAGGAAGCACGGCATGGATGGTACAATACCATTAGCTGCACTAGGAGATAAAAAATGCACTCGGGCATGCAGCTTATGCGGACTGAAAACAGGACACAATGCGACGTCCTGCTCAATAGTAAAAAATTACGGCATTACGAGAAATAATTTTAGAGGGAGGGGGCGTGGTAGCATATGCTGGGGTTGACGAAGGGGTGGTGCACGACACCGACTAATTCATGATGATGAAACAGATGATCAAAGTGAGCCTGAATTTGATGGCCAGATATGACGGTTCTTGAAAACTTACTACTGATAAAACTTGTTTTCACCACCCTGTACTGTATTTTTTATGATGAACTTGATATACAAGAAGTGAATTCATATAATTTACTACCGATTGTATGTCATCTTACTTTTAGAATTTTATTTTGTGAGTCAACACGTTATTAAACCTGGTTTCCAACTTTGTTTTCCTTTCACTAATCCTTACATGTAGTTTTACTGCATTTAAAAAAATATTTACTATCAATTGCCTATGGTTGTTGTACTAAACGAATTTGGGAAGCAACTGCTTCACTCATTTGTACTAACATAACTATAATGTATATCTAATATGACTATATTTGTAACTTCTGTTAATACATAATTGTATCGTAAAATATGTATCTTTTTACTATTGTGTTTATAAACACTTACTACGCATAAACATCGCACCACAACAGTGACTAAAACAGCAAGCATGCCTATCAACCCCAAGTCTAGTACTTCTTTGCAACGGGCCCACAAACATCTTTGGCCTGACATAAAAATGGGCCTTAAGCCCATGGACTGCAAACGTCAAGAATTACTTACCGATCGAGGGCTTATCATAATGTTTTACTACCGAGTGTAGAATATATTACTACCAAATGTATAATATATTATTACTAATTGCAGGTACGCGTAATATCTTGTGCTATATCGGACAACTAGTAATAATGTCCATCCCATCCCTAGTATCGGACGGCTAGTAATACTGTACATAATCTTGTTACCTTTATTTTAGCATTAAGTTTTTTTATAGCTCTGATTTATTATCGGATTTTACCAAAAGCTTGCCAACAACGACGTCAGCTCATTGATTTAACTATTGCTATTGTATTTATAGTAAAATCCATATAAACCGATAGTCAAAGCTATATAAATGAATGGTAAGGTATTTGTTTCAGCCATATGGATATTACTACTGTACGCGTGATTACTACTTTGTACATGAATCTTGTTACTTTATTTTATCGTTAATTTTTTTTGCAGCTCCGATTTACGATCGGATTTTACCAAAAGCTTGCTGACAACGACATCAGTTCATTGATTTAACTATTGCTATTAAACTTAGTGTGTATTTATAGTAAAATACATATAAACCGATAGTTAAAGCTACATAAGCGGATAGTAAAGTATTTGTTTAAGCCATACGGATATTATTACTGCACACGCAATTACTAGTTTGTACATGAATCTTTTTACCTTTATTTTATCATATATTTTTTTGCAGCTCTGATTTACGATCGGATTTTACCAAAAGTTTGTTGACAACAATTTCAGCATAATGATTTAACTATTGCTATTAAACTTAGTGTGTATTTATAGTAAAATCCAACTATAGCAATTGTTAAAGCTACATACACGGATAGTAAGGTATTTTGTTTCAGACATACCTATTAAACTCAGTGTGTATTTATTATTACTGGCTCCGACTGCTGTGCAATCATGATTCTGGTGCAATCACCGTGCAATCCAACTAAGAAAAGTTTCAAAAAATTCTGAAAAAAATCATGGATGTACATCTCATCTTACCCCATCTACATATAAAATTTTATGATCAAATCCATTCTATGGTAGAAGTTACAAAAAAGACAAATTTAAGGTGCATTTGAACTATTCAAGTTTGTCAGAAATTTATGCTTATCTTCTTGATTTATGGTTTTCTTTGCACGGGAATTCATTCCCTCGATGCACGTGCACGGCCTCCAATCTCAGCACAGAAATGAAAAGACAAATTTCTGATAAACTTGAATAGTTCAAATGTATCTCAAATTTGTCTTTTTTGTAACTTCTACCATATGACGAATTTGATCATGAAATTTTATATGTAGATGGGGTAAGATGAGATGTACATCCATGATTTTTTTCAGAATTTTTTGAAACTTTTCTTAGTTGGATTGCACGATGATTGCACCATAATCATGATTGCACAGCAGTCGGAGCCATTGTTACTACCATGCATTCATATAGCAGTATAATGTCTTTACTATTCATGGATTTGCCATTTCATCCGATCTGCACGAATTTGACACAATGGCTCCCTCTGATCTACACGAATCTGGCACCACTAAATCATTCAGCGTGCTGCCTTGACGGAGAGAGAAACAGAGGAGGCAAATCCATCATGTACAGTAGCTATTGCTCTAATCTGCATGAATCTGGCACTCCTAGCTCCTCTAGCATGTCATTTCGATGGAGAAAGAGAGAAAATGAATCACTTGTATTCAACAGCTAGTAAAAGGAATAAAGGAGTCATGGATGAGTAGAGGACGTAAAAAAGACGTTGCTATAGATGGGGCTAAGGAGCTAGCACAAGAAAAGAAACAGGAGTAGTATGTGCTGCAGAGCGGAGACCCCTGATTCGAGCGAGTAATGGGCATAAGAATGGTATGAGGCAATATTACTGTTTTGGCCACCATTTAAGAGCCTATTAATGCAGATGGATCTAGGGTAATACGGTAATTAAGACGATGGAGCCTTTTCATTTCTGTGCTGAGATTGGAGGCCGTGCACGTGCATCGAGGGAACGAATGCCCGTGCAAAGAAAACCATAAATCAAGAAGATAAGCACAAAAGTAAGTGGGAAAGTAGAGTAATCCCGTCTGATAAAAATCTCTCGCTTCGTACGTCTGTACAGTAACAATAGTAATAATAATAATAATAATAGTTTTGAAGCTATCTTTTTAAAAAAATTATACGTGAATACTGGTAAGTTAATAAATAAATTTATATTAAAAAATTCACTTAACCTATTTTTTTAATTCCCGTAGGATCCCCGAGTCCCCACGGAGATCAGGGGCGGCCGGCGGGTGGCCATCTCCTCCCGGAGACATATATAGCAGGATCACGGTGCGGGAGCTTCCCTAGATACGATCATACGACAGGAGGCGCCGGTCAGGAACTCAGGATACGATCATTCATCGTCGTCATATGCGGTTGCAGAAGCATCCGAACACTGAGCTCTCGAAACAGACTGCTTCCACTTGGAGTCGAGGTAAGCGGTTTGCCTTTCGCAACGAAAGCTTCTAGAAGCTCGGAAGGTTCCAGCTGAACTAAACAAGCCATTGCGTGTAAAGCAACTCCATTGATGTCGAATAGATAATTGTCTTCTTTGACTTGTTTAACCATTCTATTCATTACGAATGTTGCTGTACAAACTCGAGGCGGGCCACATAGGAAACGCGACGCTCGCAAACGTACATAGTGAAGCTGAGCATAATTCTCAGCTCACTCTCTGTATTGAATCATGTGTAGGTACAAATATAGAGTTACAAAGGGAAGAGAGACTAACAACTAACAAGACTAACAGCATGTAGTTGCATGCCCATGAGCAGCGGCGGGCGATCATGTTCTGGTGTGATTCGGAGGTGTAAGGAGCGTATGACTAAGTGATTGATTCAGGTTCATTTTTCATTTCAGCTGTTTGTGCTAGATCTAACAGATTAGGTATATATTCTAAAGAAAAACGGACGACTGTCACCAACTCTAAATTAGCGGTAGAGATTATAGAGAGACGTGTGCGTACAAACCAACGTAGCACTGTTCTGGAAACCGCCGATGTCTCACAACGACGGCCGCAGCCGGCAACAACACACGCACAGTTTTACCGCTAATCGAAAGAGGAGCTCACTTGCACTCTCATGTCGGCATGCCGTAACACTACTGTTCTGACGTTAACCCTCCTCCACTCCCCTGTCTTAAGTCTTAACGCTTCTTGACACAATCGATACGTATTTCCAATTATTCCCTATCGGAAAATTAAAAAAAAAAAGAAGTCGCTCGCTGTCCTCCACCGGCAGTTCTCCCAGACTATATATATGGCCGAGCTTCCATCCTTGGGAGGCACCAAACAATCGGCTGGCTCTTCATTCTTGTTCCCTCAGCTCTCCCAGCTCTCCGAGTCAGATACTCGATCGCTTGCAGTGTGCTTGCGTTGTGTCCTCCAGTGTCCAACTCAAACCAACCCAAGCACGCGGGCAGAATTTATTGACCAAGTGACAGGAAGGTGAGCCAGGTCGCTGAGGAGAACCCACAGCTGCTCTCTAAGAAGGCCGGATGCAACAGCCACGGCCAGGACTCGTTCTACTTCCTGGGATGGCAAGAGTACGAGAAGAACCCCTTCGACCCTGGCATTTGCTAGGACTCGTTCTACTTCCTGGGACGGCAGGAGTACGAGAAGAACCCCTTCGACCCTGGTGTTTGCCAAGACTCATTCTACTTCCTGGGACGGCAGAAGTACGAGAAGAGCCCCTTCGACCCTGGCGTTTGCCAGGACTCGTTCTACTTCCTGGGATGGCAGGAGTACAAGAAGAACCCCTTTGACCTTGTCGCCAACGCCGGCGGCATCATCCATATGGGCCTCGCGAGAACCAGGTGCATATACACACAGCCTAGTACTATGTACATGTACGTATGTGCGTATGTGTAGCTGCTATCTCTGACAAGCGTGCTTTGCAGGGTTGGCCTCCAGCCAGTCTTCCAGCAGGTCGAACGACAGCCGCACGAGAGCCAAACAAAGCACTCGGTGTGCTTGTCAGAGCCAGCAGCTACGCACACGTACATGTACATAGTGCTAGGCTGTGTGTATATGTACCTGGTTCTCGACGAGGCCCATCTGGATGATGCCGCTGGCGTTGGCGACAGGATCAAAGGGGTTCTTCTCGTACTCCTGCTATCCCAGGAAGTAGAACAAGTTCTGGCAAATGCCGGGGTCAAAGGGGTTCTTCTCGTACTCATACCATCCCAGGATGTAGAACGAGTCCTGGCAAACACCGTGGTCGAAGGTGTTCTTCTCATACTCATGCCGTCCTAGGAAGTAGAACGAGTCCTGGCAAACGCCAGGATCGAAAGGGTTCTTCTCATACTCCTGTCATCCCAGGAAGTAGAACGAGTCCTGACCGTGGCTGTTGCATCCGGCCTTCTTGGAGAGTAGCTGTGGGTTCTCCTCAGCGACCTGGCTCACCATCCTGTCACTCGGTCAATAAATTCTGCCCGCATGCTTGGGTTGGTTTGAATTGGAAACTGGAGGACACAACGCAAGCACATTGGAAGCGATCGAGTGTCGTACTCGGAGAGCTGAGGGAACAAGAATGAAGAGCTAGCCGATGGTTTGGTGCCTCCCAAGGTTGGAAGCTCGGCTCTATATATATAGTCTTGGAGAACTGCCGGTGGAGGACAGAGAGCAACTCAATAGTTTCCAATCTGTCTCCCCACACAAATGTTGTTTCGCGCGGCTTCGCGTGCACATGTCGGTCGGGTCAGTTGACGGGTTGGTTTTATAATGTGATTTTTTTGTGGCAGATTATATTGTATTTTGTTTCAATAAACGGCCCATCTATTTTGTAATGTGATTTTTTTGTGGGCTGATTGTATTTTGTTTCGACAAACGGCCCTCCTGGTTGAGAACAGTTCACGCGTCGTTGCCAACAAGAATGGCCAGAAAAGTGGCAGCCGAAGTGCACTACAGAACATGTGTGTAATGCATCAACATCTAGATGATACTATGAATGTTTTCGTGGCGTGATACATCGCGCGCTGTTTTTTTTCGCAGAAACAATTTCGTTTTTTTCGGAGGTTTTTTTTAAATCGTCGAGAAAACGCGTGAAATGATTGAAAAGATACAAACGCAATCACGCTCTTTTTTTTGCATTTATCTGGGTCCTCTCACGAAAGATCCACGACTGCGCTAAACTAAAAGGTTCTTTTCATGAAAAATAGCTAGAATGGTCCAAACATAATTACATTTCTTTTCGGTATTTATTCAGGGTCCTTCCACGATAGATCCGCGATTTTTCTGAACCAAAAGGACCTTTTCGTAAAAAACTATGGGAAGGATCTACACGTAATTACATATTTTTTGAGGGACCTACACGCGAAAAAAATCACGGCTCGGCCAGCCGGCTCGTGAGCCGCGCGAGGAGAGCCGACGTCTCCCAAGCCGCGATTCGTTCGGACTTTATTATAGGTATTATATGTTGTTCAAGAGTAAAACACACAGGGATTTTGGTACTAAGCACTCTTGTCGAGGATTGGATATTCTCGGCAGCCGACCATCATATCCCGGGGGCCTTCGAGCATGCCCATGCTCGGACGTCGTCCCCAAGAAAGACCTCCGGGCCGGCCCCCATCCTCTGTCGAGCTCGCCCCCGAGTATGCCTGGTCGGGAGTCCGCGACCAGACGACCTGGTCTGCCGAAGGGACCTTGGGCTTCGCCCAAAAGCCGGGCGCAGTCCACAAAGACGACGTGGCATTAATTACGTGGCGGCTCGAAGGACTACACGCCCACGATCCGCACGCCCGCGGTCTGCGCGTCCGCGATCTGCGCCCACTGTACCCACGTCGCGCTGTGCCCGGCGGGAGGCAAGGGAACAGCTCTGCCCACGTCCGGAACAGTGGCGTGCCCCCTATAATAAATATTGTATCGCTTGTAACCCCCTATAAATACCTTCTCGCACAAAGGGTTCAGGGGTCAGCAAGTTCGACTTCATTCCCTGTTTCCCTCACACAGAGAGCTTGTTGCTGGTGGTCTGGAGGATAGTCCTTAGAACCTCCTAGGGCCCCCCGTGCAAGCGTATTGTAATATACCCACAAGAAGTTAGTACAATCACTGGACGTAGGGCTGTTATCTCCCCTGCGAGAGGCCCGAACCAGATCAAAAGAGCCTTCCCCTTGTTTGTTGTGTCCTCGCTATACGTAGCTCGGTAAACCCTTAGACGACACACCCCCCGTGGAAAAGGGATCTTAGGTTGATCCCTCATTCAACAAGTAAGCTCGGCGGAGGACCGGTTCCCGAATCGTCGATAACACTTTTATACTAAGAGTAGTAATTCTATGTATCATCTTCAATACAAGTTGTACAAATCTTGAAACAAGCTAGTGGGTAAGTAATCGTTATCTGCTCTTTATTAATGCTTTAATATTTATGTAATTTTCAAAAAGTGATGCATAGAAACACCTCCGCATATAAAATGGTAAAATGGGAATAATATCTGTATAAAAATGTAAAAATGGTGTGCATTTGATATAAAAATTATGGTATCAATACAATCTTCCACATCTCCATAAAAACTTCATTTCAAATACACCACAATCAAAACTACATTATCCAACAAAAACAAAAAAACAATGACTCAAATGATAAGAAATACAAACAAAGAAATGGCTAAACTATCCTTACTTTCGATTTCATTTATTTTTTGTAAAACAATAAATATTTTTATTTAAAACCAACACAATATTTACGTATAACAAAAATTGTAAAACTAGTATGCATTGCATATAAAAATATGAAAGATACGACTAAAAGCAGGATCCAGCAGGGTCGTCTGCTATGCTGGCGATCATACAGAAAATGAGGTACATCAAAATCAATATTTCATTGTAGTAATAGACGAAAATATTTGTAAGCCACGTGGAACATCCAAGAAAATGTGAGAGAACTAATATCCTTCCTACAAGAAGCGTATGATCCAGTCAGATATGGCCCTGCTAAAAGATATAATAATCGACAGACGACCGGAGGAAGTTAGTGCATTACACAAACAATATACTTAAACAAAAAAGAAGCCTACACAGATTACTTCTGCGTCTCATACTCTCTCTCTCCCCTTCCCTTTGGAAGTAGCAGAAAATGTTGAGGATACCTCACCTCTGCCTCTTCGCAACGACAAATGCGCAGGTAAAGTTAGAGCAATAAAATGGCTCAATAACTGAAAACAAAGCATCATTCGAACAGATTGCTTTCACGCTACAAAACACGACACACCCCCAAAACTCGTCGGAATTCAGATAACATGTTTTGGGCGCGCGGTTATCTGGAAAATCCACCACGAATCGTAAGCAGAACCCAACGGCCATGAAATCGAGTGCCCACAAGGTATAGAAAAAGACAATACGTACCTCTATTAAATAAGCATATCATCAAATCATTTAAGAGTAGAGTGTAAAAATATTGCAATAACTGCACTCTTAATTCTCTTAATTGACAAATATTTTAAAATAGATACTTTTGATATCATGAATATAGTAAAACGGAGGGAATATATGTCCTATTTGTAATGTAAAATCCTATAAATAAAATCTGTTAAGTAAAAGGGGAGTAACTATAGTGCTCTCTCTGTATGAAAAGTACTCCCTCCATCTAAGTTTACAAGGTGTATTTTTTTGCACATAGACAAAAAAAATATTAAAAATGACTAGATTACCCATAACTTTTTTTACTAAGTGTTATATTCAAGGCATGTATATAGAGAATATAAAGTAAAAATAGATATTTATTAGGGGTATGAAGGGAACATCACACTAATTTTATATTAAAATATAAAATACATCCTATATTTATGAATAAAACCATTTAAAAAATATATTCTATAAGCTTTGACAGAGGGAGCATATGGACAAAACCTGCGTGTGGGTTCACAGGGTTCCACGCTTGTGATGTGTGTTGGCCTTATATGGATGGAAAGGGATCCCGTGTGTGTTTGGCAATGGCGATTGTAACTTTGGCAGTCACCAACTATCAACATCGTTGGCCTACAGCAATAGAGGCGGGCACTCGGGTCGGGCTCTTTTGGGCCGGCTCGAGGCACGATATTATGGTCTGGTTCAAAGCCCGACACGGTATGAAGTGGGCTGTGTCGGACCAGCAAGACACTGTAGCACGGGTCGTGCCAGACCCGAGAACCGGACACGATAGGCTGCACGACCTGGCACGACAATGTAGAACGGACCGTATCAGGCTCGATGACCTAAGACATGAGGAAGAAATCCAGCATGAAGATCACCAACTCACAGAGCATGAGCATTATGGACGTACTCAGCAGTATGAACACTACCCCTGTCGTCGACACCTGAGAGGGATAGACAAGAGGGGAGAGAGTGTTGAGAGGGATTGAGAGGTCTCTCGATCCCTCTCAACTCTCTCTCACCTGTCTCTCTCAATCTCCCCCTCTTGTCTCGCTCACTCTCTTTCTCACCCATTACCCCCTCTCTCGCCCATGTTCAACACACCCCTCCTCTTGTTACAATAGTGTAAATGGATCGGACCTAGGCCGTATCTGAGCAAATGGGCCGTACCTAAGCTTGTCAAAGGCGAGCCGGGTCGGTATGGCACGGTGGACACGACGGGCCGTCTTAGCCCAACAAGGTTCAGGCACAAAGCACGATGAACCAGTACTGACCGGTCCGGCACGCACAACGCCCACCTCTACACAGCAATCAATGGGCAGAGCGATGCTACAATGTTTAGGTACATCGCTTGTTACAGTGTGTGCTATAGTATATATGGCACTACAACACTGCCTAAACAGTAATCTTCGAAAATCTGTATCATTTTTTTTTAAGTTCGGTGGTACTACACCACCATTGCATAGGATGATTGGATCTCATTTCAATATGGACCCTTCCGGTCTTCCTGCCGAGTATCGACGTCAGAAACGAATACTACATCATGCAGCAACTAATAATGCAATGAATGTGACAGCTCTCGGCCTAATTCTTTTTAAAAAAATACAGCAAATAACAATTCTGTCTTTTGGAGAAACTCTACAGCTCTACCACTTTCACATTCCATCTCCGGTAGGGGTGGGTATTCAGTTTTTTTGGTTTAATCGGTTCAGTTTTTTCGGTTTTAAAATAATTCGATTTTTGAAAATTAGGAATCAAATTTCTCGGACAAAAATAAAAAACCGAACCGAATTAACTGAAATATTTCGGTTTGGTTAATTCGGTTTTCGGTTAACCGAAATATGAATAACGCTAGGTATGTTAGATTTAGTCTTTCTCATATTGCAACATAGAGTATGGATAAACCCACACAATATTCATATGTCATTACAATATAAGTATAATAGAACATATGAATATACTAAACATATGCATAAATGTATTATAATATGATAATTATTTAGTGGCTTTAGGAAGAATATTATAAAAGTGGTATTATATATAGGCTATTCGGTTATTCGGTTATTTCGGTTTTTGAAAGCAAAAAACCGAACCGAACACCGAAAACCGAATTATATCAAAACAAAAATCAAACCGAAAACCGAAAATCGAATAAACCGAAATAATCGGTTAATTCGGTTCGGTTCGATAATTCGGTTTCGGTTTAAAAATACTCACCCCTAATCTCCGGCCGCCCCCTCCATTGTAGAAATTGAATACATTTTGTCAAATCGCAAGCGAATTGCGTAAAACAGGATGATGTCAGTTCTGTCGAATCAATAGGGGATCTCGTAACTTTAGGTGTGGTGGTGTATGCTTCAGTTTTAGCTGTGAAAGAAACTTTTTTTTTTCTTTTTTCTTTTTTTCTTCGTGTGTAGATGTAAACAAGTAACGCCGATTGTTCAGAAAGCGAGACAGGAACAAATAAGGGAAATGGCAAAGAATGATACGAAAAATGACAGGAGGGTTTCCCCATCGCTAAACAGTACAGTGAAATATGAGTAATCGTTAACAGACTCGATGAGAACCCTATTATCGCTATACAGTATGGTGATAACTCCTTAATTCCACGGTTAGCGTTGCACTGACAGCCAGCGCCCGCAAGCGAAGGGGTGCGTTGTGAAACCGACCCACCGCGACTGGTTGTCGCTGAACCGTTGGACGGCATCCTATTGTCGCCACACCGTATGGCGACAATGTCATGTGTCACGCTCTGCTGCATCGGCTCTGTAAATGCAAAACTAACCGGGAGATTAAGGAGTTGTCACCATACGATATGACGATAATAGGGTATTCATCCAGTCCGCTGGCGACTACTCCTACTTCGTTGTACCGTTTGACGACGAGGTATTATTTTTACTATTTTTCTGTTTCACCTATTAATATCACAATTCTTTTTAAAAATGTATTATTAAAAAAATCCAAAAGATATGCATTTGTGACCGGACATAGTATTATTTTTCTCCGGATCGAACGATGCACCGATGAGTGGATGCTATTACTAGGGGTGCAATCGGATCGGATATTTTCCGACCGACCGACCGACCGGATGTTTTCGGATCGGATTCGGATAATTTTTTCGGATTTTTTTCGGATTCGGATTCGGTTTCGGATACTTTATTTCGGATTCGGATTCGAATTCGGTAGATAACTATCCATCGGATCGGAATATTCCGAATATTTTTTCGGATATATCCGAATTTATTTGTTCGGATATCCGACCGGTTCTCAGTATATTATCCATTTTAGCCCTCCAGTCTCCCGCCAGCACCGCCTCGAGTGATGCGCTCGCGAGCGGGACGTCCCTCCGCGCGCAGCCTACTGCTGCCGTGTGCCCCTGCAACTTCTCGTGTAGCGTGTACTACCTCTGCTGTGGGCTTCACCCTGCCTGTGTCCGCTTTTCCTCTGGTGGACTCCAGCCGCATTAAATTCCAGTCATGAAGATTGAAGCACATGGAATGACTTCAACTCACAGTCACATATCTCCAGCACAAGCCACGTCTGGAGTTCCCAAAGGCAACTTTGCCATTTCCATTATTCCATACAAAGCTACGAGTGCATCTAACCTTTCTAAGTCCTAAGGCTTTTCTCGAGTGTGTTGTTCTCATTCTGTGAGTATGTCAGGTCTAGGAAGCGCCACTACAAGGCCCAGTAAAACATGTCAACTAGGAGAGAGGAGGGCTGTGTATCTTTACTACTACTTAAAAAGAACGTAATGGTAGCAGTTCATGTCTCTTGTGGTAAGTATTCTCGGGGATATCCGACAAAAAATTATTCGATACCGTATCGATTTCGCTCCGTATTCGATTCGAATCCGTGACCGATATTATCCGAACCGTATTCGTATCCGGTACTATCCGAATCCGATTTCGAATCCGATAAAAAATATGGTTTAGGATATGGAAAGAGTGATATCCGACCGAATCCGATCCGATTGCATCCCTAGCTATTACTCGCCTCACACAGTCACAGGCTCACAGCAGCCAACTGATCATCAAGTGGGCTGGATTTTCCAAACCATCACATCAAGTGGGCTGGCTTTGCGGCAGTATGCCCTGTGGGGATCTATTTCACGGCCCGTTCAGTTGCCCATGTTAGTCGTGGGTCGGGCCGTTTCTACTCTGATATATATATATATGGGAGTGTCTACTCAACTCCCGGATGTTTTGTTCCTAAAAAACATCCAAATTTTCAGCCGTTGGATTTGGGCACAGGAAAGTGTTGATCTGAATCTTCTCCCACCTCAGCACATTACGTGCAGGCGCTCTTTGTTCTGTTACACTAGCTTTCAGCGCAACCGAAAAATGCTTAATGGGCTGATAGACATTGTGGGCTCAAGTAAATGAAAAAATGGGATAATAGAACATTGTGGGCTGAAACATACAAAATTAATGACATGCAAATGAGACCACAAAATCCAACTTGAGCTCCAAGATAAATCTGTTGGGTCTGGCTGTGGAGCCCACATGTCACAGAAACCCTAAAATAAGTATTAAGACTTGCGATCAAGCTTGTAACAGACAAAGGGAAAAAAAGGATCGCACTTCCAAAGGAACAGAAGGGGAAGCAAGAGCAGACGGATCTGTCAATGCAGGAGAAGAAACATGGAGGATCGGCAGGATTTGACAGGTACATACTACATTTTTACACTGATCCCTCTGCAAATCATGGAATCAGTGTACGCATCTAGTTACCCCCCCCCCCCCCCGGATTTTGCTCCCCCTTGTTCTCGTGTTGTTTTTCTGTCTTCCGCATTGCTTCTTCTAGACTGCTGCGTGAATGCAAGCAAATTAAATATCTACCCGGGCTCTCGAGATGGGGCTCTGAAAGTGGAACAAACAAACTAGTTTTTCCTCTGGATTTGGTCTAGGAAGCAAAGCAAACATTGTACATTAAAGCACAAATACAAACCTAAGAGCTATCAAAAGAACTTACCAAGCGAGCTTCCCCCATCCATTTTTATCTCATAACTCTCTCCTGACTTGTTTATTTTTTGTTAACTTCCATGATTGCATTGTGTTTTCGGCATTACTTCTTCCAGACCTGGACGTATATGCAAACAATCAATTTATATCCTAGTCTCTTGTGAAGTTTAACAAAATACGCACTGCCATGGCCATACTAAAACATTTCGATTTGTTCATATCTGTAACTCTTTTTTCCTCAATGCACAAAAAAATTGTTGAAAAGCTCAAAAAAGCTAACGTGTTAATTCTGCACATTGTAAGCTGCACAATATCCATCTAACCTCGTGGATAAACCAAACAAAACAACTAGTGCTTTTACAATCAATTCAAAAAATGTACTCTGAGATCGAAACATACCTCTTTCTACTACTAATCAGATGAGCTCTCATCACTGGTACTATTTTTTATGGCAATTGATGGCACCAGTAGGACTTATGCAAAAAAAAATAAAAGATCATCCGTCAAAAAGTTGCAAAAAAGTTGACAGAAATAAGCTATCACAGGTAGGACTTATGCAGACCAAAAAACAAATGTACCATTTAGGACTTAGATCAAAACAGAAACAAGCATGGTCTAAAATTTATCTAACTTTAACATTACATTCTCAACCATGTGTAAATATAGACAAAAAAGGATATGAAGAAAATTTGAACTCTACCGGCTAACAACAAATCTAATTTTACATTGAAAAATGGAACATACAAAATACACATAACCATCTAGGACTAGCAAGGACTCAACATATATCAATCATATGAAAGCAGTAAATCACTGAACTAAAACATCACAAAAGCTTAGGAAAAATACCAATCGGCCTAAACTCTGATAGAAGTCATCTGTTGAAACACAAAATCAAATTGCACTGACAAAGAAAATGACTTCAAACCTCCCCACACCAAAACTGTCCACTAATCAAACAAAACTAGATAAACTTGTTTCTCTCCTTTCTTCAGTTCTCCTTTTTCTCAGACACAACAACCACCGAAGTGGAGAGGGAAACCTTTTGGATTAGTGAAGTGGAGAGGCTAACAACAACACACACTAAAGAATAATTTTTATAATCATATAAAACTTAATTAATTTGAATTCTACCAGCTAACAACAAATCTAATTTTACCATTTGATATACCAAACAGAACAAGTAATATCTCACCTGTACTAGCAAAAAACTTATATTGTATATACATGAAGAATACCTGCTTCATTTCTCCTTTTTGTTAGACACAACACACACTGAAGTGGAGAGGCCAAAACATTTCGATTATTGAACAAAACTAGCTTAATTGATAAGTGTTAAACTAGCTCTCCTGTGCACAAGAACCCACCTCAACCATCAAACAAAACTAGCTTAATTGACAAACTCATTGCACAGGACATTCTTAACACTTATCAATTGCAATTGCACTGATAAAGAAAATAATTTCAAACCTCTCCACACCAAACTGTACACTAATACATTCATGTATATACAATATAAGTATAAAACTAGATTAACTGAACAATAATAATTTTTCTAATCACTAACTAACAACAAATCTAATTTTACATTGATATACCAAACAGAACAAGTAATATCTGAACGGCACACCTATACTAACAACAAATGTTGAAAACTAGACACACACTAAAGAATAATTTTTATAATCATATAAAACTAAATTAATTTGAACTCTACCAGCTAACAACAAATCTAATTTTACCATTTGATATACCAAACAGAACAAGTAATATCTCACATGTACTAGCAAAAAACTTATATTGTATATACATGAAGAATACCCGCTTCATTTCTCCTTTTTGTTAGACACAACACACACTGAAGTGGAGAGGCCAAAACATTTGGATTATTGATAAGTGTTAAGCTAGCTCTCCTGTGCACAAGAACCCACCTCACCCATCAAACAAAACTAGCTTAATTGACAAACTCATTGCACAGGACATTCTTAACACTTATCAATTGCAATTGCACTGATAAAGAAAATAATTTCAAACCTCTCCACACCAAACTGTACACTAATAAATTCATGTATATACAATATAAGTATAAAACTAGATTAACTGAACAACGATAATTTTTCTAATCACTAACTAACAACAAATCTAATTTTACATTGATATACCAAACAGAACAAGTAATATCTGAACGGCACACCTGTACTAACAACAAATGTTGAAAACTAAACACACACTAAAGATTAATTTTTATAATCAAACAAAACTAAATTAATTTGAACTCTACCAGCTAACAACAAATCTAATTTTACCATTTGATATACTTTGTTGTTCTAATAGTGTTATCCTAAACTTGTTACATCTGATAGTAAAAAATTCAAAAAAGTGAGATAAACCAACAAAACTTCCAAGTGGACATGTCTCGGTTCTTTTTTTAAGAAGACAAAACATTTCCATGTAGACATGAAAATAGAAAAGGAAAGAATTTTAAAAATTGAGAAAAATGGTCATTACTCTAAAAGAAGGAGAACTATCATCATGTGATGCAACAATTAGTTGGGTGGACATGTCTGGGTTCCATTGGATAACAGAACATTTCCTTCTACTTGAATCTGCAAAGCTATTTAAACAGCATAACGAAAATTAGTAACAAAAATAATAAATGGCATTGGTATTTAATAGTAAATAGATCAAGAAAGTGCAAGTGTAACTTGGGTAGCTGAATGACTTACCTAGTCAATGGTTTCTGGTTTCTTAAATCCCAAACAACTGCAAAGTAATAAATTCAAAAACAGTTAGATAAACCAACAAAACTTCCAAGTGGACATGGCTCGGTACATTTTTATGATGACAAAACATTTCCATTTTTTCTACTATAAATCCAAAAATCACAAACAACTGCATAGTAAAAAATTCAAAATAGTGAGATAAACCAACAAAACTTCCAAGTGGACATGTCTCGGTTCTTTTTTTAAGAAGACAAAACATTTCCATTGAACAGGACATTTGCATTGAACATTTCCATTTGGATTACCTGGGTGAACATGCCTAGGTTCCATTGGAGAACACAACATTTCCTTCTACTTGAATCTGCAAAGCTATTTAAACAGCATATTGAAATTTTGGACTCCATTCACTATTTTGACTTTCAGTCCCTTCTGGTTGGTGTGCCACCTCCACCAAAAAGAGATGAAATTGAAGGAAAAATATACCATTTTCATTTTTTAAGCAGACAAAACATTTTTTATTAGTAAAGCTAACAAACCTACTATTTCACGGTGCAAATGCAAATTACCGAACATTGCAACAATGTCAGCTAAAGGAGAAGTGTATAACAGTTAGTTGTGTGCTTGGCTACCTGTAACTACATCAGATACTTGTCTATGACAAGCCTAAATGATAAACTGATAATCTACCAACTGCATAACCAAAGTTAACATAACTGAATGTGTGCACAATGTATTCACAATGAAGCTTTTAATTTTCTTTCATATAAGTTACTAAGGTAGCAATGATGAAATTTCAAGAGGTACATAATGAAAGATCCTCTTTACGGTCTCACCTGACAAAACAATTCATCTCTTCTTTTGCGTTTCTATTGAAAATGTTAGCAGTGATAATGCAAAGTATAGGTACGCTATGGATTTCATGACTAGACATCTATTTTCAGCAACAGATACTACGGGCATCATAGAATTAGATCATCCAAAAAGTCATCGCAGACAAAACTTATATTCACTTTTCCCCCAAACGTTTGAGCACATGAACATATTTAAAATAAATATTGAAATCAACACAAACACTTGATGGGGTTAAACTAAAGGAGTGGTTGAAATTGAAATGAAGCCCTAAATTTGTTACAAAATAATCAACTTACTAATTAATACCTCCGCATTAGGAATAATGGAAAACCGATCAGAAACACCTAAACTCATACACACCATTTGTCAAACCCCATAATTTCTTCAGGGAGGACAAAGTACAAACAACACACCCAAGGTTGAGGTAAGAAACCACCATTACTGAGGCTCAGATATTCACCACGATTTATGATAGCAACTCTACAAATCCCAAAGAGAAGAAGCTGCAGCACCTTAAGGAGCTGATAAACTGATCACTTTACTGCTCCTTCAAACAAGTGCTGGATTCGCACCTCGACATCTTCTGGGGTGTACTTGATGTACAAGTCATGCCCGGTTTCGAGACATGACTTCAACCTGGCAATGAACCCCGTATACACTGGCCTCAGGGAATCTGCCACTGTTGCCTTAACATCCACCCGCAGCTGGTCATCAGCTATCACCCAAATACCTTAGGGTTAGTTGTCTCTTACCTCTGTGAACGACCACCGGCCAGAGCGGTTGAACGGCGGCGAATCAACGGCGACGGAACACCCGACAGGGGAAGAAGCTATCTCTTACCTCTGTGAACGGCGATCGGCCAGAGTGGTTGAACGGAGGCGGATGAACGGCGGCGAAACTCCCGATCTCACCGACGGACCCCTGATTTGGAACTCACGATCTCACAGACGGAACTCCTGATTTCTATCTCTTTCTACCTACTCGTCTCGTGGTCTTTCTAGACTCTAATCCTTCCTCTTCCTGACTCCTCGACAATAACCATGGCGCGGAGACCGAGAAGCTAATAAAATTCGAAGCAGTACTCACCTAAATCGTTTTCACATCCGCGCTTCCGAAGCCCAGGCCCATCAAAACTCACCGATCACAAAGAATATCCAACGGTCAGCATTTTGGATGATTTTTACAACCAAAACATCCAGACGATGTTTATCAAAATCCTATATATATATATATATATATATATATATATATATATATATATATATATATATATTGCTTCGGATTTGTTTGGATTAGGGGCATTTTATTACTTTTATTCAGAAATATAAGACGTATTTTGACTTTACACAAAGATTAAGGTTAGGGTGAAATTGAGAAACATATGAGTGAAAATGACTTAATACCCTCACTTAATTGTCTTAGAAAATGAGAGATAATAGTTTGTGTGTGGTGATAATGAATAAATACATGTAATTGAGAGAATAAATCTATATGCAAATCTTATATTTCTGAACAAGATCATTCAAACTATAAGTCTTATATTTCTGAACGGAGGAGCAGAATATTTTATGATATAATTTAAATTCAAATTAAATCTCAAAATCTTCTAAGAAATTACTACTTATCCAAACAGGACCTTCGTCGTTTTCTCCTCCCCTCTTTTCATTCCTTCTCTTTTTGGGTTTTTGTCACGCATTGCATATATAGTTCTTTTGCTTATTGCCGAGCTTCATCTCCAATAAATTGAGATTATTTTTTGTTGCTTGTCAACTAGAGGCCATTAATAACTGCAATTTCCGATGTACGAAGTGCACACGTTTCATTTTCAGTGCATAGTTTCATTTCCCAGTTTCCAAGAGTGCCACATCAGATTTTGTCTAGGTAACCATGTATCTCAGATTTCATCTAGATGAAACTTTCTCACCTCCCATGAAACTCTCTCTATCTCTCTCTTCATAATTATCTTTCTATGTCACCAAATATGATGATGTGTCATGTCATTTAATGAGAATGAAACTCAGTTGAAACTCTCACTGGGAATGGCCACGTTGTCGTTGGTTGTGGTGTGTGATCAACTACGGATCAACAATCTTAAAAAAAATTGCGGATAGACTAGCCAGGGCTGAAGTCAGAACCTGGAAGCACGAGGTCGAGGTCATTTCTGCGCTCATGAATCAGGATGGATAGAAACAGGAAAAAAATAATTATTATACAATGATAGACAAGCGTAACACGTAGGATCGGTCCGAACAATTTCACCATAGGAACGATCCAATTCAATCACTCAGATTCTCAGATACGCGTCCTAGGGGAGAAAAGCTAAAAAAAAGTTCAGAATTCAGGTTCTTGTTGGCTGTACCGAAACGGTGAAGTATAGCCTTATGGCCTATTTGATAGAGCTTTAGATCTCTATTTCATCTGAGATCTGAAACTTATAGGTTAAAATAAAGCGAATTAAGTTTATATTTTTGTTTAAAATATAAACAAGATGATCCATTTAAACACTTTTAATGTACTTACAGCCTCAGCTCCACAGATCTGATGGAGTTAGAAATACCCAGAGCTCTACCAAACACACTCTTACAAGTTAGTAGAACAACCTTAGCTAGTATCAAATCCATCTTACCACCGGCGTCTGGTTTTTTTTTCAAATCTAACTCTATTGTAAGTAGATTTACAAATCTAGTCTCATACTATATCCAGGAGCGTGGAAGCCAACGGACCCCAGTTGACCACGGCAGCATCACGGTTCACAGTGGCAGTGCCTCTTCCATGTAGGGATTAAAATTTCGACGCAATTCGGCGAAATTTGGATTCGAGGCTGGGCGAATTGAGTACCTACCGGCGAAATTGAAATTCGAAAAAGTTGAATTTACTCTGATAATTTCGTGAAATTTCGGGTTTTGACACCGGATTATGATGTTTTAGGGCCGGATTTGACCGGAATTAGTTCAATAACTCTTACATGAAAATTTGTTGAAAAACTAATTTTTTGAAACATTTTAAAATTTAGGTAGAAACACTGTCAGATTTTTATAAAATTTTATAAGCTTGATAATGGTCTGAAATATTTATGATACCATCCTTAGTAGCGTAGGATCATACATAAATTTTTTTAAAATAATTGAACTTCATTTGTTATATTTAAAAAATGAAAAATAGAATGGATATAATTGGGACAATAAACTTGTTAGATTTTTCTAAATTTTCTCGAGTGTGATCATAGTCTAAAATTTTTATGACCGATTAATAATTTCCTCAGTAATATTTCATAAAATTTTAAAAAACTAAACTTGTCGACGATTGGGATCGCCAACATAAGAAATGAGATGGGGTTAGTGTGATCACGGGACCAGTGCGCTTCGCTCGAGCGGAGGAATGGGGTAGGCGTGGCGATGGTGAACAAGGCGACAACGAGCGTGAGGCCGAGGTTTATCTTGGTTCGAGCCTGTGGAGGTAATAGCTCTACTCGATCGCCTGCGGCGATATTCTTAGCTATTTCGAGTGCATGGGTGCGTTCTGACTCAAGGTCAACAATGGCTATGTCCAAGCTCGAGCTATGGCGTGTTGTGTGTTGTCTTTTGTGTCCCCCGAGAGACTGCGCATCCTTGGTCTTATACCTCCTCTGTACGCAACGGATAGAAGAGATTCCCGGGAAGTGGCCTTTATGTACGTTGAGGGCTGGCAGTAACTGCTCCGGACTTAATGCACGCATCTGCTTCATCCCCACGACCCGCGTTTTGGCAACCGCCGGTCAAATGCACGATCCGAAATCCAAGGGTGGAATACGGCTTCGAACGAGAGCCGACTCGAGCCCAAGGTCGTGCGGGGCCGTGCTCGGGTCCAGCGCGCTCTAGGTCGAGCGTCTCGGCATACGCACAAGTCGTGGTCGAGGCCTCCCGAGCTTGGGGGATCCGTTGACCGCGCGCGGGCCGGTCAAGGGACGCCCAGCCCTCATCAAAACTTTTTTTGTTTGGTCAATAAAATCTATAAAACCATTGAACTTCATTTGTTTTACTATATTGCAAAAACCAAAAGAGAAAGAACAAAAATGCTACTGTACCTTGTAAGAATTTTATAAATTCACTGGAGAGCGATCATGATTCAAAATTTTTATGAGATCTTAACCACTTCCTTATCACTCTTTTTTAAAATTTTAACAAATTTTAAACATTCTTTCGTCGCTAAAGCAAATCTATATATTGATTATCAGGCTTTTATCAGCACGTAGCACTGTCAGAATTTTTGAAACTCCTTCAAGCATGATAATCAAATGAAACTTTTATTAAAACATTAGTGATACATTATGAACTTCCAAAAATATTTCCAAAATTTTCTTATGTGGTTTGAACTATTTTTCATTCCGTTCAAATTTGCCGGTAAGGCTTTTAGCAGGATAGTAGCACTATCCGAATTTTTAAAAATTCTTGAACATTGATCACCATCCTAAAATTTTATTAAAACATTAGTGATTCATTATAATTGTGCACAAAAAATTTCAAAATTTTCTAACATTGTTCGTACCATTTTTCATCTGGTTCAAACTTGTCGGTCAACGTTTCATCTGGATAGTACCAATGTTCAAAATTTTAAAAATTTCACAGATTTGGTAATCACTTGAAAATTTTATTAAAACATATATAATATGTCAGGAACCTTAAAAAAAATCAAAATTTTTAAACATCGTTTGAACCATTTTTTTATCAGAGCAATTTCGGCAAAATTTCGGGAATTTCGGCTAAAATTTCGGTTTTTTGGTCGAAATTTCGGTAGCAAAAAAATCGGGTTTGAATTTTTCTTTTTGAATTTTGAACGGATTTCGTCCGAAATGCCGAAATTTTGGAATTCTGCTATGGGCGAAATTTTGTTCCTTGCTTCCACGCTCCCCAGGAACGATAGCAAGCTTCTACCACTCTACCGCACGCTGCCGCAAGGACAGTATTATCCCATGTTTCCCGGAGTAACAAGGAACATGTGTTGCTTATCGCGCCTTCCACGGTAAGGAAGAGAGCCGAATTTATAAAAGAAACACCCCTAAAAAAATTCAAAATGAATTTATTTAGAGTTATTTGATTTATCTGGAATTTATTTGAATTTTTTGGGATTTATTTCGATTGTATTTGGCTTTATTTCAAACTTTTTTTGTTTTGGAAAATTCTCGTGCGAAATCCGTTTTCCCTTGTTGGAATTCCCGTTTCCTCGCTCGGCTGGCGTCCTTGGCCCACACCGCCTCCCTCTCCCCTGCTAAACTTCGCCGCGGCCGGATTCGGCTGCTCCATTCCTTGGCTTCGCCGCCTGCATGCGTGTCGGCTGCGTCGCATGCCAAGCACCCTCGTTTGCCTGGTCCGTTCCCGTTCCGTCACTCCGCCCGGGTCTTTGTCTTCCCCAGCGCCGATGTCAACCGTCCGCTCGTCTCGTCGTCTCCACCAACTACTCCCGTCCCGTCTCCTTCGCCGTCGGACGCGCGTCACGCTCTCGTCCCTCCGCTACTGCCGCCTGACAACAGAACGCGTCACCGCCGTCTTAAGCGTCTTTTCCGCCACCGGCCACCGCCCTCTCTCCCCCCTTGCCCCGCCGCTATAAAAGCCGCCCCCCCCCTCATTTTTCCTCGCCCTAAACTCGCATCGGTGATCTCCTTCTCTCTCTCTACTCCATTCGCTCCCCCCGCGCTATTTCGCCAGTTCGCCCATCGTCTTCTCCAGCGTTGGTCGGCTCCCTCCGCCGCTCGCCTCGCCCGTCTCCTTCTCTCTCTGTCCTTCGGGCCCCGTATGTCAGCGCACCCACCCGATCGCCACTGGCCCCGCCCTATCACCACTCACCCCGCTTAGGCGCTCGTCAGCGTCCCCCCTTCGCCGCTTGGACGGCCAGTGTGCGAGCAGCGCCGCTGTCGTCGCCCATGAGGCCGAGAACCCTACAGTGTTGTTGGGCTACTGGTTCACTATCTTGACCCGGCTCAAAATTGTTTTCCAGTTTTTTGGGTTTTGATTTTTATTTAAAATCTAAAAAATCATTTAAAATTCACAAAAATTCCCAAAAATTCCCAAAAATAAAAAATAGCCAAAAATACATATTCTTGAATAGTTCAAATCGCTGAATCCAAAAATGACCACCGTTCCACCAAACCAAGTCCAAAAAATTCCCAAATGCCCCTAAACCCTGTTCCGGCCATTTTCTCTCCGATTTTCTTTTTCCGTTTTTCTTTGTTTGGTTGTTTTTGTTCGTTTATTTATTGGTAGCCTTTTCCCGCACTAGATCCGACGTTGGAGCAACCCTCGGAGCGATTCTCGGAGCAGGAGCGATACTCGGACCTGTACCAGGAGCTAGAGCCGTTCGAGACTAGACACGACATCGACTACTTCCCTCTAGGAGAAACCTCGACCCCGTAAGTCAAGCCGCACCCCTTGAACATGTTGATCCCATTTTTTGTATAAATAGTATATATTTTGCTATTGCATCATTGTCTGATAATAGAGAACTAAAAAGGAGCTAATTTGGAATGACTTGATTAGTTAAAACCCACTCTCTTGTTAAAGCCATGTTGATTATGCCATATTCAATTGTTAACCCTAGGTTAGCATTAATGAACTTCCATAGATTAGGTGTAATAATCTTTCACATTACAAACTATTGTTCAAAACCCCCGAGTCGTGACTCGAGCGCATTTTCAAAATCTGCTACGGTTAGGGGGACAGTGTTGGGCGGACCACGGAAGGTGGATGCTGGCCCAACTCCCAACCGATGACAAGCCCAAGTGTGGTTTGATGATGGGTATGGTGGTACCAATGTTGTGGTGTGTTTTGGGCTGTGTCTCTAGCATTTAAGGATTAACCCTCTTAGGCAAAGTAAATAATTTCAGTTCTCTCTCAATCACAAGTTAGGTCGATCAGCTCTGTTGACCTGATCCAACGTAGCCTAGTATATTGTATTTCCCTTTAGAATACCTATAGGTGGAACTATCATTCTCGCTTGGGGGAATGGATCGCGTATTGATTGGGGTGGAACGGAATGGTGCGACCATTTGTCGGTTCTCATAACAGTAGGTATCCTTAGTTGGTCAGATCGCGCCGCCCGTCTTGGCCAGTGGGTCCTGGAAGCTGGGGATCCACGTAACCTACTAGGTAGGAGCTAAAGAGGGGAAATCCAATGAAAGATTATGTTAATCTCGGTTGGGCCGCATGCATTTAAGTTGCATGTTAATCGTGTGGCACTAATGACCGTAGATATCTTATGGGTAAAGTTGAGTAGCTCTGCAGAGTGATCTAAATGGTATTCGAATACACCGTGGTTCTGGTTAATGAAATTGAGTTAATTTAGGGTGATTCCTGTAACCGAGCTCAAGTAGTTTTAATCATGAATTTGCCGTAATCTGGATTTTTGTAATAACTATGTGATGATGCTGTTGATGCTTTGTGTTTCTAATGTAATGAAAAATTGGTTTTTTAGCTCATGCATCTACTAAATACTTAAAACTAGTGCCAACTCCTTGTAGCTCCGTACATGTAGTATTCAGAATTTCCGTGTGGCTTATTGAGTACAGTTGTATACTCACCCTTGCTCCTAATCCCCCTTTTAGATTTCAATGAAGCTGGCGAGTTCCAGAAGAGCGTAGATGGCGATGATATTTGGTTTTGAAAGTCTTGATCTATCTGCTCAAACCTTTCCTGTGGGTGTTTTGGTAATGTATCTGGTGCCAGCCGCACCTTTTGTAAACTCTAGCGTTAAGTCCTTAATTTATCTATAAAATATTCGCATTTACTTTTATGTCTGATAATGTTTACTTAGTTACCTATAGCTAAAATTCTAAGTAGCTGTAAAGGTATTTATACGCACTTTTTAAAAAGATCGGGCCGTCACAATAAATTTGCACGTAAGGACTATCTTTGCAAAAGAAATAAGACGACGGGGCAAGGAAAGCAATGAATTCGCTAGTATCATTGCCTTCTCCAAATTTTACAGCACGGCACCAACTCTACAACAGGGAAAACTCTGCCCATCGAGGAACGAACAGACGCTAGGGCAGCCGTGGCATATCAGAATCGACACTGCGACCGATACCCAGGAGGGAACCCTGCACCTGCGCCTATCCGCGGACGGACCAACAACGCCGCGCAATGTCCCTACCCCCACGGAACACGGTGAAACCTGCTGTCCCCGGTGCATATTCCCGGCGGCCTCCACGGGCGCGGTACGAGGACGCAGCACCACATTGGGTGTCACACGCACCTCATCATTAGCGCCATGAGGAAGGAGGCAACGACGAGCCCCTGCCTGGCCTTGGAATCAGTGGCTCTTTCGAAGCTCTCTTCTCTCTTTCTTGCGGCACTGAGTTCTTTTTTTCCTACCTTGAACAGGGGTGTAAACAGATTAGATATAGGCGGGTAGTAGATCATCTCATACCCTACTCTATTATTTTTTCTTCGGGTACAGGTACGGGCACGGGTAGCAAAAATCGGGTAGGGTACGGATAACGGGTAGCATTTTCTACGAATGGGTAGAAATCGGGTTCCGGGTAGTGTGTGGATGGGTATAATACAGATAACGGTTACTTCATCGGGTAGTGCACGAAATACCTAGGATCAAAACATGCGATGAAAATAATCCAACTATCACACTAAGACATTACATAATACAATAGATAATGCCGTATAGTCTAACAAACATACATAGTCCAACAAAAAGTTCAAATAGTACATAGTCAAACACATGGAGTTCAATAAACACATAAAGTCCAATACATAAAGTGTAATTCATATACATAGTTCAACACATAGAGTTAAATTATACAAAACAAATTTTTTCAAGCATATATCAAGATCTCAAGTCTCAACATCGTCATTCGTCCCCATAGCATTCAGATCTTCAATTAAGGTTGCTATTTTGTTCTTCGAATCTGAAATGGGTAAACAAGAAATTAGTAGTTATGAACCAAGACATTTCCTTAATGCATTAGCGAAGCCACATAATTAAAATAAAAAATTACCTTTTTGTGAAGCAATCATCCAATCCTTTGTACAAACTAAAGCCTCAACAATGTCGGCATCAAAACGACTACGAAATGGATCAATAATGCTTGGGCCTTGACGTTTTGTGATTATATCCGGGTACCCGGATTGTGAGAATTATCCGGAAACCCGAATCCGACCCGTACCCGCCGGGTATTGCCGATCCCGTACCCGACCCGAACCCGAACCAAACCTATCCGGGTACTAGCCGTACCTGTACCCGGCGGGTAGTGTAAAATAGTTTTCTATTAGGGTAATTTTGTATCCGGATGCGGGTACGAGTCGGGTAATACCCGACCCATTTACACCCCTGCCCTTGAATCCCTGGAAAAGGCTGTAAGTGCTTTCATGAGCTTTGTTCCACTTGTAGGTGGGGTCCACGGCTTCTTCTCCCACCTCCCTCGCATGATGTAGGGTCGAGGATGCGCCTAGAGGGGGGTGAATAGGCGTTTTACAAAATTCGATCGCTCACTAAACAATTCGCTCTAATACACCCCTGAGTCAAAACCTAATCAAAGATATATGCGGAAGCGATAAATAGGTTTTGACAATTAAAAGCCTAAATCAACTAGGCTCACTAAGTGCACTAACTAAATTATGTCTCTACACTAGAATTGCTAAATTGAACAATCAATTAATGCTAAGCAATTCTAATACATCCAAGCAATTGATAAATATACAATAATGTAAATGCTCGAATATAAAAGAGACAAGGGACAAACGATATTTTTCCGTGGTGTTCGGAGACTTGCCGGTCTCCCATAGTCCACGTTGAGGCAAGCCCAACCAGTTGGACCGGCTCCCGCTCGAGCACCCGCCTCTTTCCACTAGTTGTGGTTTTTCACGCTTTCGCGTAGGCTCAACCCGAACCTGCACAAACTTCGCCAGGGCTTCTCACACCTTGAGAGCTCCCGCGCACGACGCCTACGCTGTCTAGGAGTCAGCAACCTCTAAGAGTAACAAGCCGCTCCTTCGCTTGAACTTCACCGAGCACAACGAATGCGTTCCCGGTGATCACCAAGTGCAACACATGCACAATGCCTCACTCAAGTGCAACACATGCACAAGAGGCTCTCAAACCACTCCCTAATTGCAACACATGCAATTAGTGCTCACACTTAAGCTCGAGAAGCAAATGGAGAAGAGCAACACATGCAAACAACTCCCCCACCGCAGCAACAACCTGCCCAAGCCTCCCAAGGGCTCTATTTATAACCCCCACAAAAAAACTAGCCGTTTAGGGGCAAAATGGGCGAATTCAGCAAAAGTGCGGTACTACCGCCCTCTAAGGGCCGGTAGTACCACCCTACTGTAGCAACGGCTATAAAACTAGCCGTTGGCAGACTGGCCGGTACTACCGCCCTTTGAGGCGCGGTAGTACCGCCCCAAGGGGCCGGTAGTACCGCTCGGCACAAAATCGCAAAACAAACGCTCTGTTCAAAAGCTACCGGCGGCAAAACACCGGTGTAGTACCGCCCATGAAGCCCGGTAGTGCCGCACCTCTGGAGAAATTCTGATTTCAACTCCAAAATCATTTCTCCAAAATCCAAACTTAATTCTTTGAGCCATATGATGATCAACACATGATCATACACTCGTGCAAAACACATTTGCACCAACTTAACCCATACTCAAAGAATTTCAACCAAATTGCAAAAACACATTTTGCAATCAACTCAAGATCTATTTGCAAAACGTATTAAGCAAATCAAACTCGAGTTTATGAGATTAATCCCCCTAGCCATGTGAAGGTCAACACGAGACCCAGTCAACTTGCCAACACCCGTTGCAAGCCCTACTCACATGCTCTCGGGATTCCGGACTCATAAACCTCAGTTTATTCGCACAACGAACTTGCAAATAACACATTAAATCAATTTCATGCTTGAGCACTACTCTTTGCAACACATGCAAAAGTCTAGCACAAGCAACACCAAATCAAGGTGCATGAACTCTCTAATTGCAACACATGCAATTCTCTAGTTCCATGCAACCATACCAAATCGATCATACTAAAACCAAACCAACCGTGTGTGCTCTTTACTCACAACACATGTGAGCCTCTAGCACATACAAACACACAAACACAAAACGTGCTTGACCTCTCTCCTTTTGCAACACATGCAAAACTTAGCTCCAAGCAACCACATATTTTAGACAGATTGTTTTGTAACGGAAAACAAAACATGAAGCTTCAACATTTGCAACACATGCAAAAGTAATCTTCACGCAAAAGCCAACGCACTAGCTTATCCTATTTGCAACACATGCAAATCAAAACTTTATGCGAAAACCAAATGCATATGCTATTCATCTTTGCAACACATGCAAATCAGAGCATAAACCAACAACAATCAAGCATAAGCTTAACCCATTCGCAACACATGCCAAATGGTTAACTCTTATGCAAAAACCAAATTCAAATGATTTGAGCTCGAGTGAACGCGGATTGAGATCACCAACACATGATGAAGCTCAAACTAGGAGATAACCCCTCTTAATAATACGGCGATAAAAACTTAGACTCACAGACTACAAAGTCCTTAGCCTATCTAGTTATACCTTTGCCGTCGTATCAAGCAATCCCTTTGGGGTCTTTATGATCTTCACTTATACTCCCGGGATCATCACTCGACTCTTTTTTATCTTGGGATCTTCTCTTGACGCCCATCACCTCATGATGCCGTCCTTGTCCCGTTTTCATCATCTCAACCATCTTTGGACTTAACCTAACTCAATCACAACTCATAAAATAGTTAGTCCAAGATGCATGGTTGTCTCAATTATCTCTTGCACTCCATTAACACATAATGGATGCCTTTAGATCAATTGAGCACAACATAAATCAATTTGAATGATTTAAATGTGTCTTAAGTACAATAATGCAACGCATGCTTCATTATACTTAAGAACTATTCATTTATCCTTAATTAATCAAGAAACACCATCAACACATGATGAAATGTTCTTTAATGATTAACAAGACAAATGAACTCAATTTAAATTTTCATTTAAATTGATATAAGTATATATTAACTACACAAGTTTTCATATACTCATGTTGATGAAAAGTAATGATCCATTATGTGTAGGCTATATGGAAATGATCATTACTCTAAGTCATCAACTATAGAATAAACCCCACATGTATATGTGCATAGATATAATTGACTTGGATATAATATGCACATATTCAATTTGATTGCATTGGAGTATATCCTATATTACCATGAGTATACTATTAACTAGACAATTCAAATATATACTCAAGGATTTAGTTTCTTTGTCTTGATCCATATATATATATATATATATATAGGAAGCCTCTTTCGTACTCGGGAGTAATTACTCCCTATGTCGTATCTCACAACGTATAGAGTATCTCATGCGACGGAGAGTATGTACGCGTAGTATACGAGTATATAAGATCATCTAGGTAGTATGTACAAGTTTTCAGAGGTGGTATGTATATTTTTTGGACATACTCCTTTTTATGTGCATATATGAAGGTATTTGCGAAATACGCTAAAAATCATGAACTTCCTTGCAATTTTTTCATATGACTCACATTGGAGTATCTTATAATTAGTGTATGAGTGTATTCAAAGTGATAAAAGAGTATTTCAAGTTCGTTTAGGTAGTATTTCAGAGGTGGGAGTAACTACACCCGGGAGTAAAGATATTTTTCCTATATATATATATATATATATATATAGGAATAGATCAATACAATGAAACTTTCAAGTTAAATCACAAACTCCCTCTAAGTATGTGCATCCATGTAATATATGGATTGGGCAACATGATGCACATTTTGTGGTTAATGTAATGGGGAAATTCATACTTTAACTTGAATCCAAAGTATGCAATTTATACTAAAAGGAATATACATACATACCTTGGTTTTTTCATTTTTCATCCAAATACGAGACTGCTAAACATATGCTCAATAAAACATGTTAGTCTCATAAAGATTAGGTTTGTCATTAAACACAGATTAAGCATTAATTAATCATCAATCATCAAAACCAAGGGCTCTTGAACTTACACATGATCATTTCTAGGTTTCGATCTGCCTGTTGCATGATTTTTTATGGACCAGGCCTATTGCGTTTGGTACCTCCATGCCATGTCCTCAGAGGTTGGAACGAGCAGGAAAGTTTGCTGATTCCTTATGTGTTGCTCGAGAAGTCTCTGGGTCTTGGTTATATGTAAATAGACATTCAATTTCCTGGTCCATTAGCAAGGGATCCTTTAGTTTCCTAAATCCCTTTTGCCGCCTCAAGTTCAAGTAAAGTATAATATCATAGCTACGTGTCTATACGTTGCAACAGAAACTTAATTTGCAATAAAAAAAATTATTTGCAAAGAGCACTAACCTTATCTGAATAATAATATTTATTTTGAATGTGCAATGGTTAAATGTTTAAATTAATTCATCGAAGCATACAAATTCCAAGTACTTGTTTACAAACTTGAGCTTAAGATTATCTTTAATTTCACAAACTTAAATAATAACATCACAACACTTGGGATTGTAAATTTTTAATGCAATAATTCGAGATCGATTGATCAATCGAGAGAGGCATCACTTGCTGCCTCATAGGCGTAATGGCGTTTAAGAGGTAGGCGTCATCCGTATATGGCTACCACCATCAGCGGCGTGTGTGGTTCGTATGCCTTGCACCGGCCATACCATAATCCCACTCCATGAACCAGCTCCATCGCTTCCTTGCCTCCCCTGCGAGCGCCTCCCTCAACTTATTGACATCGTCCACCGTGGCAAACTCCAGCAGTACCGTCAACCTATCTCGCCGTCCACCACCGGCGACCTACCCCTGCGCCTCATCGACGAGATCAGGAAGGTCGCCCATTACCTCCGCTCAACAAATAAGTTCAACACATTTACAGGAGAGACAAGAAGTGATGTCGTTTTATAGATTCAGCAACCGAGAAGATATCTATGAAATCCAGATTAAGAAATCGGCGAATAAGGAAGATAACAAAAGGGAAAGAGGCGAGAAGAGACCCAACTCCATGAATCGGAGCTTTGCTTCTTTCGAAAGAGAATCAATCAATCCAATCCAAAAAACACTGGGAGCAATTGCCGCCGATTCGAATGCCAGATCAATGGAAGAAATGAAAGCAACAAATGAGTCATGCATATTTATTTACCTTCTGTGATGAGATAATCCAATCCAATCTGCCAGGGTAGCCACTGGCCACTTCTCACTCAGCCACGCGGGTGTGCACACGTGTCGGGGTGAGGGTGGAGAACGGACATACCACCATCAACTCCTAATTAGAATTAGTAGAGATAGAGACAACAAACTTATCTAGTCATGTTATGTATGGCCGTATGCATGTTGTTGGCCGGTCGAAATCAAGTCCATACATGATTAGATAAAAAGAAAATATTACCTTATCTACACATGCAAGTAAATATTTATGGAAAGGATGCATATGACAACTTAAAGCTATATGGTAACTCAGAAACTGTATACGTGCAGTATATAAAAAAAGAATCAACCGTGTAGTATTTGGAAATAGAATCGACTGATTGAGATAAGAGTCTGATGCGCCGTAGATCACGCATGCATGCATATCCAACCGAATTAAAACTTTCTCCATTTCGTGGGTATGCTAGGGGTGGGGGAGAACGGACCATCGCCACCAACTTGTAATTAGAAGTAGTAGAGATAAGCAGTGGATGCTACTGAAAGAGGTATGTCATAATCATAAGTAGTTACTTCTTCCATTTTGACTGTAATAGAGTTCAAGTAGTTGATAGCGCCAGTCTAAGTAGTTATCTCTGTTCTCTTTCGGAGATGTAGTAAACTATGCGTAAGCTGTATTTGACTATGGATAAGGAATAGTTCTTGCCTATCTATCCGGAGTATTTGCCTATTCCTAAGTAGTTATTGACTATCCATAACCTTTATCAGTATCTGACCTCTTGGGCAAGCCAGAATCAGTAATTCTAAAAAGCTAGTATCTTGACCTCTTTCTTTCCTCCGTCTAAGGCCTGTCATTTTCCTTCTCTGCGGTTGCTTATGGTGAGTGCTAATTCCTTCCAATTGCAGTCCTTCGAGGTTATATCCTGGTATATGAAAGAGAAGATCAATTCCTTAGGAGACAGGTATCGATGCTTGCCAGCAGGAGAAAGATCACTAGGTTCAGTCTCTGATCTGATCAATAGGGTTCCCTAGGTACATTCCGTTTTTTGGAAATCCCTGAATAGCGCTAAAGGTGCAGATTTACTAAGATAAGAGAAGGGACCCCTCATAAACGTAAGGATGTCACTCACATGCCTATGAAATGAATAAAATCTATTGAAGTAAGTCTTCGAGAAGGAAAATGACATGCCAATAGAGAATATGAGGGATGGATAGAGTCCCCTATGTGAGCTGAAGCCTTGCTTTACAGATCAAGCTTCTTCTCTTTCTTTCGCAGATATATGCCTGCCGGGGACTAGATGAGAAAGCTATGGAGATGGATGCGAACTTCGCTGGATCCCCATGTTGTCGTAACTAGCCGACCCCGGACTGGCCCCCCATCGATCGCATTTACGTATTGCATCTGGTACGTGCCGCATAGATTCTCCCGTCGATGTGCCATGGATCGAGCATTCAAGCTTTGTCTATGACAACAGACAGATTCTCGATCTTAGGCATGGCCCACGCGTTGGTCCTACTTGTACATTGAGATGAAAACGGAACAAAAACGGTCAGCAAATGATCATTCTATTTCAGTTTCCATATCTTTTAACGGTAATAGAAACGAAATCAGAAACTCTGAAAATAGATAGAAAACGGATGCGGAACGGAACAGAGTGATACGGAAACGAAAGTAAGAAATTCCACAAAAACATAGTACATGATCATAATATACATAACCACAAAAATAATATAAATCATTCTACCTCCAAGATGGACACAAGAACAATATTATGTTTACCGGTATCATTAGGAAGTTTTTTCTCAAATTTGTCAACTGAAGGTTCGCTATTTGTCCCTCAAATCAGACCATTATGTTCTTCTCCGTATCATTATTATCGATATCCTCTTGCTCCTCCAACTATAAAGGTATAATGCCCAAAAATTTGTATATTATTGTTCAATGTTCATTTATGATTTTCTGAGCTTTATCCTTGGTTTTATAAATGCCGTTTTGCTACTTTTAAATTTATAAAATTAATTTATTCATGAAAAATAAAACCAAAATTATGCTGTAAATAATTTTTCTAGGTTCAAAATGTTCCAAAGGATTTTTGAGATTTTTTTTGGAATTTTTGAACTCTATTTGATGTTTTCTAAGAAGCTATTTGTGATGAGGACGGCGATCCCGATCTTTCGGTGAGATGATGATACGTCAATTTGGGGGTGTTGATGACACCGAATTTAGGCTTCCTACCAAACAGGTTGGGAGCTTCACAATCGCAATGCCAAATCCACACAGATACAAGATCCAAACGATCAATAGTTCCTGCAAGAAATCGAGAACCCGCAAGAACAAAGTATGAAGCAATCCGAAAAGGTAGAATTGAAATCAAAAGAAACAAGTTGAGGTTCTATTTCTCAGCTCGGGCAGTCTAGTCGATACGCGCAAACACGAGGAGGGACGCACACAGGGTCTACCAAACACAACAAAACCTAAGGAATGAAGAACAGAGTTGAAAACCTAAGATAAAGGGGAACCCACACAAGGGGGGCCCAAGGGGGGTGAGGCAGCCAGGAGAGGGGCGCCAGCTAAGGGGGGGTGTAACCCTAAAAGTACATGGGCCTTGGGCCCAAAAGAAAGGTGGCGCAGCACCCGGAATTTCTATCCTATGAGATTATTCTGTAATTTTCCGTCGCTCTAGAAGGAATTTGGCCTTGAGACCAGATCCATTGGAAAGGTTATCTTGATACCTTTCAAAAGAGTTTTCGAACATCGAAAACGGAGTTCGGATGTAGCCGTGGCGTCCGTTGAAGTACTGCTGCTCCTGGATGACCGAACTGGACTCGGCGACGAATTGGGCTTGATCTTGGACCTTCCTTGGCGCGTGGGCTGTCCTCGGTGGATGTTCTTGACGTGCTGGTCCAGCAAAGGTAGATGGAAAGGCCTTGCTTTCGGATTAAGCCCTCCAGCGTCGTGAAGCAAGTAGCGGCAGCTTGAATGACGGTCGAGAGCAATAGCGATCGTGGGGAAGAAGGGGCAGCAGTTGTATCCTTGGTTGGGATGTCCTCATCAATTTGTATTTCTAAAATTATTTTAATTCAAAAATAAATGTAAATTCTCCATTCTCCTTTTTGGGCTAAGTTTCCAACGGAATTTCCAGTTTCATTTATACAGAATTTCTATTTTCGTTTTCGTCAGAAATGGCTTTCTCGTTTCTGTTTCCATTTTCAACAAAAAATTTCTGTTTTCGTACCGACATTTTTCGTTTTCGTTTCCAAAAAAGGTTTCATTTCCTTTTTCTCTGGAACTAGGGGTGAGCATTCGGTTTTTTGGCTTTAAAATAATTTAGTTTTGAAAACTGGTAACCGAATTTCTCGGACCAAAATAAAAAACCGAACCTAATAAACCAAAATATTTCGGTTCGGTTAATTTGATTTTTTGGTTAACCGAAATATGAATAAACACTAGGTAGTTAGATTTAATCCATCTCATATCGCAACATAAAGTATGGATAAATCCACACAATATTCATAGGTCATTACAATTTAAGCATATTAGAACATATGAATATTCCAAACATATGCATAAATGTATTAGAATATGAGAATTATTTAGTGGTTTTAGGAAGAATATTATAAAAGTAGTATTGGACATGGGCTATTCGGTTTTTTCGGTTTTTGGAAGCAAAAGAACTGAACCGAACACCGAATTATACCAAAACAAAAATCGAACCGAAAAAACCAAAATAATCGGTTAATACGGTTCGATAATTTAGTTTTGGTTTAAATCTGAAACAGTCAAAAATTTCGTTTTCGTTTTTCATCCCTGCTCGTACATGATGTGCGTTTTCCTACACAATATTTTTTTTTCTAAAGACAGCAGAAGTACATTGTAAATATATTAGCCGTGCTACTGGTTTCTAAAGTCCTGATGCTTTTGCGAAACTCCAGTTTGACTTCTTAGGTTTGATTGATTCAAAGATTGCTCCAAAAGGGTTAGATATCTATTTTGAAGATTGTACTATTATGCTTTTTCTACCATTACCACCAGTATGTTAAGATGAGCATTTTGGCATTCTCTAAAATTCTAGGAGAGAGTTTACCTCCTGTAGACTCTACAGCCAGAAGTGTGGTTTTCGTGCGAAATCTCGGACGGGCCTGCGGAATAACGCCCACACTTGCGTTGGACACCCATGCATGTTGCATCCCGGCAACATGGGCCACCACGATCACTTGTAACGCTCGGCTCAGCCGGCCTCGGCGTGCGTCCACTCGGCCACTTGCAAAGAGAAATTTCCTCCTCAGGCCGGGTACAATCTGCGAGTGTTTTTCCTTTTTCTTCCGAGCCGTCCGATCGAATCGGTCCATGTGATCGGACGGTCCCCGAGTGGCCGGTCTCGTGCACGACTCCTGCCGTGGACACCGCTTGCACCCATGTCGCCAATTTTGACCCGACATCCTGTGTGTGCTTTGCATGCCCTGATTCGAGCCACGCTTGCATTCATGGCCTGCGCGGTCGTGGTCGGTTTTGGAAGCTAAGACGACAACCTTTAGTGCCACGAGGGAATGTAGGGCCGAGAGGATGCCCCAGAATCAACAGAAGACACAGACCGGTAGCTACTATCACGACTTGTGTACAGCTAGTCTTTACACGTATTAGTAAGAGGGACGTGGTGCCACTTGGCCATGCAGATGCAGTACTGGATTTCCCCCGGGGAAAGAAAAATCTGGTTTGAAAAGCAGGTTGAATCGTAGAATTATGGATCGGAGTGTTCTTGTGTTGCTGAATTTTGCCTTCGTACTCCTCTCTGTTTTTCTCGGATCGAGATATGTCTTGAAATTCTTCAGGATTAATACAGGTTTACAGGTCATCGTGGTCTGACATCAAATTTAAACGCTGTGGTCTCTACCTCTGCAGAATGTCAAACAGACTATACACTGACTGCTGTATCTACCTTGGCGTCGAATTTATACTTGTTGACATCTGCAGACTGTCAGGGAAATGATACCGTTGTAGGAGTACCGCTTCACCCAGCTGCACGTAGCTTCTCAGTCGAGGTTTATTTCCCCTGAAATCACTCCTCATTCAAGTTTTGTATAACTTTTTACGGATTCACCGCCGAAACCACGATGGTCCAAATGCACGTCCGTAGCGCGTTGCCCCTGCCACGGCGCGCACAGCACAATCGGCGTCAGCGCGGCAGGGGTTACAGACGCGCACGACTCGGGCGGGACGCCGCCCTCCCACCCGGTATAGCCAGCGGGGGCAACTGTGCGTGCCTGCCGCAGCCGGCGCGTAGGACGCCGGTGCTGCGACAGCACCGACATGGATGGGCGCGCGCGCCGGACGGCGTCACTGCTCAGTCTCGCGCTGGCTAAGCTATCCGGTCGGCTCGCTGCGTACACTGTATCGTCAGCCGCGCGGATCTTTGTAGAAATTAACCTTTCTCTGGCCATGAAAACAGTTATATACGTCACCTTCTGACGTTTTTGCGGTCGATGATAGAACTATTTTTGTAATTACATTTGTAAGTAGATTAAATTTGCAAAAATTATCACCCAGCATGCTAAAAAAGCAATGATTTTCCGGCCGCTAGCTCCCGGTGCAGCAGGTCGGCGTGGAGCCCTGGAGCCATACAGTGCAGGCAGGAGGCGCCATCAGCTGTGATGGGGCCAGTGTGCCGGTCGCTTTTAGCCGCAGGGAGTAGGAGATAGCCAGAGCACATATTTGACTCGCAACCAATCATATACGATCAGTGGCGAACTAGAATTAGCGACGCCGTAAACTCGTGCCATATTGCCATATCACTCGAATGTTTCGGCACTCTAACGGATATCTACGAGATCATTATCACGGTTTGTAGAATGTGTTTCACGGTGACTTTCTGCTACGCCAGAGAATTCCATACCGAGTTTTGTTCGTACACGCCGTAGGGCTATGCGCATGAAAGATGAGTAAACCATTCGCAAATACTTTTCACAGTCAAACGAGCATCACCGAGGCGACACTTCTCGTCTTTCTGGTCATCTGCACCGCTAGGTTCAAAATCTCACCAAAATTTTATAAAATCTTGGATTCTAGCTAGGAACAAGATTGAAAATCCCGGCCGAATACTCATAACTCTGTTGTACATAATATAACAAGATAAGCATATTAGTTGAGATGGTAGAGCGCTCGCTTTACATACATGATGTTGGGGGATTGAACCCTTGTGTCTCCAAAAAAATTTTGTTGCCCCCCCCCCCCCCTCCTCCACGTGCCACCACCCGTCCTCCATGCATTGTGGCCCCTTTCCACCTGCATGCGCCATATCTCCCTCATCGCACTCTCTTTTCTTCTTAGCCTCCCTCCTCGTCTCCTACCGTACCATCTCCCTCGCCTCCCGTCGCGTCGTCCCCCCCAACACACACTCCCCCTCGCCAGCCCCCACCCCCACACACCCCCGCCCCCCCCCCACACACACTCCCTCACCACCCCCAACTCCACACACTCCCCCTCGCCAGATCCCTCGCCTCCCCCTCCAGATCCGGTCTTTGACGGCGCCATTGGGCTCTCAATGTGCCACCGAGCTGACTCTGTCCTCGTCCAATGCTCCCGATGAGCCGCCGAGTCGACTTCATCCTTATCCGTGCTGAGAACCGTGTCCGTGCCTGGGTCCAGATCCGTGCGTCCATGTCGACTTTGTCCTCATCGGCGTCAACTCCATCCATTTCACAGGTGTTTTAAAATTGCCGAAATTTAAGGAATTTCGTTTGAAATTTCTTTTTTCTGGTCATAAAAATTCCGGATTTCAAATTTGGTTTTTGACTTTTGTTCAAAATACTCTGATTTCGCTGAAATCTCATATTTCGACCACCAACGTGATGGGATCTGAAAATGAAAATTCAAACCTCAGTGCACCGGTGTTTATAAAATAGAAAATGTGAAGACTTTATATTAAAAAATACATGATGCGAATAAGCTGAATTAAATAAATAAAAGCACCACACAATTCAAATATTTCAGTACCTCCATATCCGTGCTAGCAGTGAACCTATTACACTAGTCAAATCACTGTCTTTTACCTACAGGATCCAGGATAGTGCGTCTTTCAAATCAACTAGGGGTGAAAATAGGACGGATAGTTCCCGCTCGATCCGAAACCGGATCTGATTTTGACCGGATCTGGGAAAGAATTCGGATATTGGGTCGAATTCGGATCCAGATCCAAATAATTGAAAACGGATATTAGATCGGATTCGGAATGTACACTATCCGCAAAATATAGGTCAGAAAACAAATATCGGATAATTGCATATTCGGATATCCGGATTTGGCATGACAGTCTCGGACTCTCGATGTCCCACTCGAAACTGGAAAGTCCCCAAGGCCCCAACCCCAAGCCGCTCACCCACGGTCCATCAGGCATCCGTAGCACGGCATCAGCCTGTGCAGCTCAGCGGTTGTGCCCTAGCCCCCAACTCCCCAAGTGCCCTGGTCGGCAACTCCCCTAGGCCGGCGTCTCCCCCCGGCTCTCCACCTCCCCCTGCACGGCATCTCCCCCGGCCGGCGGCGCAGATCCGAGTCTCCCTCGTCCTCGGTGGCCACAATCTCGCTAACTCCCTCGACCAGCGATCCCCCCAGCTGCGACTCTCCCCAGCCGGTGCTCCCCCTCCCCCTGGCCGGTGATCCCCCTCCCCCCGGCGGCATCTCCCCTAGCCGACAGTCCCCCCAGCGACGACTCCCCCGGCCAGCGTCTCCCCCAAGCTGACGCTCCCCCTCGACCCAGCCGGCGTCTCCCCCCGGCCAACTCTCCTCCTCCCCCTCGCGCGGCATCTCCCTCGGCCGGCGGCGCAGATCTGAGTCACCCTCGTCCTCCGGCGACCACGATCTCGCTAACTCCCTCGGCCGGCGATCCCTTAGCTGCAACTCACCAACCCCCCCCCCCCCCCTCCCTTGTGTATTCTTCTTGCTCCATCTATAATAGGCGTAAGAAGAATTAAACTGGTTATATGACGCTGCATATAGTTTTTTTTATCCAATTCCACTGGTTGTTTTATAGTCAGGAAGTATTTGGCCCATGGTTTTCCCTGTACAATCAGGTTTTCCTTAGATGAGATGTAGGTTTTGATGTTAATAAGTGCTTAAGAGCATCTCCAATAGTCAAGCCTTAAAATAGAGTCCTATACCTCAAAATAGGGCCTAAACTAAAAAAATTAGGACCCAAGATAGCTATTGACTCCAGCAATTAGACCATAAATCTTCAATCCTTCATTCATCCCTTCTTTAGGGCCGGAGAGGAGCGTTGCTAAATATAGCAACAGGGCTCCGAGCCCTAAACCTATTTTGATAATTTTTCTCAAAATACAACCTCTGTTGGAGTGCTTTTTTTTCATCAAAGCCCTATAATTACAATTAGCAACCTATTTAGGGCTCCTCTTGGAGATGCTCTAAGTAGTACTAATTGATTGCTTTTTTATTTAAGGATTTTTGCACAAAGGTTACAGGAGAAAGTAATGTTTGGAAAAAATTCTTCTGAAGTGTGAGGTTTAGGCTAGCAGCTATACTGAAAATAAGACATACATGGTTTATTCGCTACTATGAAACATTTTCATTAGTTTAGAATCTTAGATTGCACATATGCTAATATCAATTAAATGCACATCTTTCCATGTTGTTGATTAATCTGACAAAGTAGATGCTTTGCAAACTTGACGCAACTCTTCATGCTTTTCATTAAGTAGCTATTTAATTCAAACTCAGATGAAGATTCATGTAAAATTCCTATTATATGTGATTCAGTTTAGAAGCTTGCAAGTGTAAAAAATACCCTGTGCACAAATGAAGATTCGGGACATAGTCATTTCCTCATTGCTATTGTGCTGCTTTTCTTAATTTAATTATCTACAAAAATAATAGCAGTTGAGCACTGTGCATTCTATTTTGCACTGCAATTGATTTTTATCTATACTAAGAACATGGCATCTGCATCAAATGCTACTGCAAGTATAAGTTCATTCAATGGAAGGGTCAAATGATATAATTTTTTGTACTCCCCACTTCATTCAATGGAAGGGTCAAATGATATCATTTCAAAGTGCATATAAGTTTCAATATTTCATTCGTAGTACAGCTCTATGTGAGAAGTTGGTACATATGAGAGACATTGAGTCCTTCTTATGTGCCAAATTGAGAACTGATGAAACGAATGACAGAATAATCACTTGGTGTTTGTTGATTTGATCATGTTTCTTTTTGTCTGTTGTGATCTTCTTTCTTAGGGATTGCTTAAAGGGGGAAGTAAGAGGCGTATAACACCATTGAATGATGTTAGTAATCCTTTGCCAGAAAATGCTGAATGGAGAAAGGTGGTTTTACATAATGGCACACCTAAAGTGAGAGTGTGCCAGCTTGAGCCAGGTCTCGTATTGTTAAGGTTGGTTACATGGTTATGGATATGTGAATGCGATCCCTAGATACATATTGTGTTCTATCACTTGTTATTGCCGATTACATATTTACATAGGATTGGATTTAAGGTTGCAAACCTATGGAACTGCTGGAGGTTGGGAGATGCTTTGTTTGATATATATCTTACTTTTATTATCATGTATTCATGTGGTTTTATTCAACATATCTTACTTTATGTATACATGCATTATCCATTCCCGAATTATCCATCCCGATCCGAATTCGTCACATATCCAATCCGTATCTACATCCCGAATTATCCGGATTCTTAACCGGATTTAACTAGCCTGTATCCAGTTCCAAACCTAGAAAAAAATATAAGTCAAGATATGAAAAAACCAATACCTACCCATATCCGATCCGTTTTCACCCCTAAATCCAACAATCTTATTACGGAAAAACCTGTGGCCGTCGCCTGCAGATTTGCGCCTTTGCGAGGAAGTTGTACTACTGTACTGTACTCTGCGTCTCACAAAATAAAGAGAAAATAGGCAAGACAGAAAGAGGCCATGGACTCACATGAACGGTGTAGTGTCCAATGTCCATGGCCATCCCTAAGTATTTCTAGGCCATAATTAAAATGTGTGAATTTTTTTTCTGAATCATGCAGGAATTAAATTTCTATGTTCCAAACAAGTACGTATTTGAGCAACAGTATTTGGTTTACTCCCATCCATTTCAGAATATCTATCTGAAATTCATCGTAAGCTAACATCCTAAACTTTGATAGAAAGTTCTAGCACTTCAAACTATAAAATCAAACATTTCACTCCTAAACTTTGTAATTTGGTTCAAATAACACATTGATTCGGTTTCGTATGATGGTATTGCTTGTGTGGTGTGATGTGTAGACGTTTTTGCTACGTATGGTGACATATTGGAAAATTTGGATAAATAACAAGGCCTACAGGGATTTCTCCTCCAAATCAAAATAGAGGGAGGGAGTTAAAGGGGTTGACAGCCATGGAAGCATGGTTAGGATATCAGTGAGGGAGAAGACCTTATGGGTCCCATCATTCATTGACACAACTTGATCAACATAACATCCTATATGGCAAAACTGTCACTAATCGCGCCAAACGGTGTAGTATCATGTTGTGGCTCCTTATGGTGGAGGTGGTACGCCCGTGTACCAGGCCGGGAACCCGGCCGTGAGAAAGATGAGCTCGCCATCACAATGGGTTCTTCTTTGCGAGGAAGGTGGGATAATCGGCTATCGGAGCCACCATTGGTTATCGACGGCAATACCGAGACTTGTTTGTGGTACTGAAAAGCGTACCTTTTCTCTCTAGCTCTTCCCTTTTTATTCATGCAGATCCAACTAATGGATCCTAAAAACATGGTAACTAATAATTGAAATTGCAACAATAAAACAAATAGAGAAAGAGATAAACTCTATTAAGGAAAGAGATAAACTCTATTAAGGAAGGCTACTGCCCATGCTCCTGGCGATTGCGCCTGAAGTAGACGCGGTCAACACCATTGGCCGCATCAATGCTTCCCCCCTGGACACCAAACTTGTCCTCAAGCTTGAAATCGGGGGTACGACCGTAAAAGTGATGGCATCCACCCATGTAGCCGGTGGTTGGCTATCCTTTGGACCAAGAACTGGCGATGTCCGCGGAGGAAGCGTTTACCCAATAGAAGTGCAGGTTCGGCCCGATCTTGAGAGGAAGGCTCGGCGGAGACCATATCCTCGGGAAGTGGAGGAGGTACCGTCGGCGGGGATCCATGGAACGGCTTGAGCAACGACATGTGGAAGACATCATGGAGGCGAGCGCCTGCTGGAAGCTCCAACCGATAAGCCACCTCCCCGACACGATCAGCGATCCTGAAGGGACCGAAAAACCGGGGGGAGAGCTTGTGCTGGGCAGTGGGGCGCAAGGAAAGTTGGCGGTGATGCTGAAGGCGCAACCACACCCACGAACCCACTGAAAAAGAGACCTCACGATGGCCCCCATCATAGTGCTGCTTCATCCTGTTCTGAGCACGCAGCAGGTTCTGTCAAGCCTGAGCAAGGAGAACATCCCGATCCACCAACTGGCAGTCGACGGCATCAATTGTGGTGGTGCCCTGTGTATAAGGGATGACACTGGGAGGTGGACGGCCATAGACTAGCTCGAACGGTGCCATCCGGAGGCCCGAATGGTAGGAGGTGTTGTAGCAAAACTCCGCCCAAGGCAGCCACTTAACCCAAGATGATGGGTTGTTAGTGGACAAACAGCGTGTGAGATCATGTGATGAAAAATTGGTTGAATGGTGAAATTGGCATTGTAAAGTGATTTTGGTTATGGCATGTGTGGTGCTTGTGCATGTGCTATGTTGAGATGATTATCATGCTGGTGATAGCATGATGGAGTTTTGCTTAATGCAATGCACTCGTGTGAGTGGTTGCATGGATTAATCTTGAGTCAAGTCGTGGACTTGTGCTCGGACGCGTTGTTTGTTACTTCATGTGCAGGTGTTGCTCGAGGGCTTAACGTGGTCGATGACGGACCGAACTAGGTTCATGGAGGAACTGAGGTTCGAGACTAGGTTCAGGGAGGAATCGAGGTCTTGGTGGTCAAGGATGTCATGCGGGACGTTCGGGCTAGAGAACATGCATATGAAGGCTGGTTAGTCACGTATGTGCAGCAGGTGGGCTGATCATGCGTGCAAAGTTTTGGTTTTGGCCATGTTGGGCCAAGTTGAGATAGATACGAACTCTTTCCATGTTGGAAGTGGAGTTGTATTCAATCTCTCTGTTCTTGCATGCGTGCAAGAGTTGTTTTTGGTCATGTTGGGCCAAGTTGAGATAGATACGAACTCTTTCCATGTTGGAAGTGGAGTTGTATTCAATCTCTGTGTGTTTGCTCTGTATAAATAGGGGGAGGTGTCCCCTGTTTATTCTCGAGCGTTCAGGTTTTAGGGTTGTACTCTTGTGTTGGAGTACTTTAGACAAAAGAAATAAAGATCAATCTTCCAGAAAGCTAGTTGTTCTTCCGTGCATGCATGCATAAGATTGATTCGTGGCAACTGAAGCCTTCTCTGGTGTTTGGTCCGTCACAGCTTTGAAGGTGAAATTTGGTTTCCTCGTCATTAGATGCATTAGTCCAATTGCAAAGGTAATATCTCTTGATCTGTACATCCGATTGGATTGATTCTTATTGGGTTTGATTCATAATTGAATCTAGTTTCTACAGTTAAAATTTCATATCAATCCAACGGTTAGATCTTCTGTAATTTGTGGTCGCCCTGATTGATGTCCTGCTCGCCCGACTGCTCGTGTGGTCGCCCGGACTCAGTCATCTTGCAAAGGACATAACTTTAGATCCGTACATCCGATTGACCTGATTCTTTTTGTGTTAGTTGCGGAATTGAGTCTAGTTTCTACAGTTAAAATTTCACATCAATCCAACGGCTGGATATTTGAGAATTTCTATTTTAGTAGACGGGTATCGGTCTGCTCGCCCAGACCGCGCGTGGTCGCCCAACAGTTTACGTGCTCGCCCAACCTGCTCGCCCAAGTGCCAGAGTGCTCGCCCAAGTGCCCAACCTGCTCGCCCAAGTGTCCTACTGGTCGCCCAGGTGCCCAAACTGGTCGCCCAAGTGTCCTACTGCTCGCACAAGTGCTCTACTGGTCGTCCAAGTGCCCAAACTGGTCGCCCAAGTGTCCTACTGGTCGCCCAAGTGCTCTACTGGTCGCCCAAACTGGTCTACTGGTCTCCCAACTGCGTAAACTGGTCGTCAAGCAATTTGAGTTCAATTGAGGTGTTTGAAAAGTTTGAAAATTTGATTTTAGCTTCCGCGCAATCATTCACCCCCCCTCTGATTGCTACATTAGTATATTTCGATCCTACAAGTGGTATCAGAGCAAGGTTTTTCTAATTAATCTTAACAGGTGATTAGAAACCGTAGCGATGGATAGGTATTCGACAAAACCTTGTGTTTTCGATGGTGTTGATTTTCAGTTTTGGAAAGCAAAGATGGAGGCATATATTCAAGCTCAGGGTTTTGCAATTTGGGAAAAGGTCTACAAGCCATACAATGTTCCTGAGAATGATGCAGTCAATGACACCAATCGAGCACATGTTGAAGCAAACAGCAAAGCAAGGAATTTGATCATCGAAGGACTTGGAAGAAGTGATTTTGATCGAGTGATTCATCTCAAGTCTGCATATGAGGTATGGAAATCTCTTTGTGATTATCATGAAGGTTCTAACACTGTCAAAGAGGTTAGGCAAGATATTTATAAGAAAGAATACATGCGATTTGAGATGAAGCCTGGTGAGTCTCTAGATGATTTCTTTGCACGGTTCAATAAAATTCTTAGCAATTTACGTGCTGTTGGAGTTTTCTTTGATGAGGCTACAAATGCTAGACAATTGCTTGGTGCATTAGACATGTCTATTTGGGAGATGAAAGTTACATCTATTAGAGAATCCATTGTCATGAGTACACTTACTTTAGATGTTCTGTTCTCTAAATTAAAAACTCATGAGTTGGATGTTCTTGCTAGGAAGGCGATCATAAATCAATTGCAACCGACCTCCCAATCTAGCATGTCTCAGAATAATGCTTCTTCAAGCTTTACTTTGTCCTCTTTGTCTTCACTAACTGATGAACAGATCGAAGAGTTTCTGAAGAAGATTTGGCACTACTCTCTTCTCGGTTTAACAAAGCTTTGCAGAATGTGAGAATGAGAAAGAGAGTTGGTGGTGGCCCTCCAAGATGCTATGAGTGTGGTGATCTCAATCACATTAGATCAAATTGTCCTAAGCTTGCAGGTAAAACATCAAGGGAGGAGAAGGACAACGACAGAAGAAAAGAAAAGAAGAAGTTTTCACCAAGTGATAGAAAGAAAAAGAGCTTCATCAACAAAAAGGTTGTTCATCGGGTTCTTTCTGCTCTTGAACAAGTGAACTTAAGTGATGTGGATTCAGAGAGCAGTGAGGATGACACAATGGTTCCAAGCAAACATGATTTGACAGGATTGTGTCTCATGGCTAGAAGTGATGAAAGCTTCACCGAGGACGATCATGACAGCGACTTCAATGAGGTAGAACCTTCTTACGATGAATTAACTATTGCTGTTGTTCGTCTTGGAAAATTGCTTGACAAACGCGACAAGAAAATTAAGAAACATGATGTTCTTGTGGAATCTTTGCATGCTGAAATTGCTAGACTTAAATCTTTGATTCCTGATGATGATGCTTGCAAATCATGTGACTTAATCTACAGTGAGCTTACTGTGCTTAGGAAAGAACACATTTCTTTGTTAGAACAAGTCAATACTGAAAAGAAAGAAAATGTGAAACATGTTAAAAACGCTAGCTGTTCAACTGTTGATTTGCATGATACAACTCATTGTTCTAAATGTGCTATACTGGAATTGAAGTTGCATGATGCAAATGCTAGGGTTTCTCAAATGACAGATGCTATGCTCACTCATGAAGTTCTCTCATGCTCAACTTGTCGCAAACAGAAAGGAAAAGTGAATGTTCCATGTAATAACTGTTTAACTCTTGCTCGAAAGGTTGATTACTTGGAAAAATCTTTAGAACGATTCACTCTTGGAAAGAAAAACCTAAATATGATTACGGATCAGTCAAGGGTCAATTACTCATCACAAGGGTTTAGGTTTTGATTCTTATGCTCATTATAAGTCACATGCTCCTCTTGTTATTAAGACACTTGAAAGAGGAAAACTTGAGATTGCAAATGAGTCTAAGAAAATGATTTTCAAGTCTATTTGGTATGCTATCTTCTACTATGATGAATGCAAATGTTACTACATTACTAAAGCTAAACATCATGTTAAGTATACTTGCACTCATTGTGGTAAAGATGGACACTTAGTAGATTTTTGCTTTAGACTAGCCAAACAAAGAAAAGAAAGAGAAGACTAAGGCTAGGTCTAATTTCAGGAAGGCACATGTCACTCCTCATTTTGTGCCTAGGGTGATGCAAACACCTTTTGTTACAAGAAACACAGAAAGGGCAAATCTGATTTTTGAACAAACGTACTCGTGTTGTGCCTACTGTCGTGTGTCTCAAGATCGATTCCTAAATGCTTTATTTCTAACCCCAGTACTGAGGCCTCGACATCTTCTGCCTTTATGTAGGCTTCTCGTGCGAGGAAGGAGAACATTTGGCTAGTTGATTCCGGATGCTCACGCCACATGTCCGGTGATAAAAATTGGTTCTCCTCCCTCACTCGTGCATCTCGTGCTGAAAGTGTTACTTTTGGAGATGCATCTTCTACTCCTGTTGTGGCAAAAGGTACAGTAAAGGTAAACAACAAGTTCATGTTCAAGGATGTGGCTCTAGTTGAAAATCTGAAATACAACTTGTTGTCTGTTTCACAAATGATTGATGAAGATCTTGAAGTATGCTTTAAGAAAAGTGAATGCAAAGTTTTAGATGCTTCAGGAGACCTTGTGTTTAAGATTTCACGCTTTGGAAGAGTTTTTAAGGCTGATTTTGATGTGTCACTTTCTTCTAAGCATAGGTGTCTAGTTGCCAATGTTTCTAAAGATTTATTCTTTTGGCATCGAAGACTTGGTCACGTTGGTTTTGATCATCTAACTCGCGTTAGTGGCTTAGATCTCATTCGTGGCTTGCCTAAGCTTAATGGTGATAGCAATTTAGTATGCTCTTCTTGTAGACATGGTAAGATGACTGCAGGTTCACATCTACCTCTTACCATGGTGATGACAAACGCTTCAGGACAGCTACTACATCTTGACACGGTTGGACCTTCTCGAGTTCAATCCTTTGGAGGCAAATGGTATGTACTGGTCATTGTTGATGATTATTCTAGATACTCTTGGGTTTATTTTATGGTATCTAAAGATGAGGCTTTTAGTCTCTTTAGAAGTCTTGTTACTAGATTATCTGTTGATCACCCAGGAGCACTTAGAGCTATCAGAAGTGATAATGGAACTGAATTTAAAAATTCTTCGTTTGATCACTTTTGTGTTGAAAAAGGAATTGATCATCAATTTTCTTCACCTAGAGTGCCTCAACAAAATGGTGTAGTTGAAAGAAAGAACAGAACCTTGGTTGAGATGGCTAGAACTATGCTAGATGAACATCTCACTCCTAGGAAGTTTTGGGCTGAAGCAATCTCAACTGCATGCTATGTTTCCAATAGAGTGTTTTTGAGATCGAAGCTAGGCAAGACTCCTTATGAGCTTCGTTTTGGTCATAGGCCTAGTGTATCTCATTTCAGAGTTTTTGGATGCAAATGTTTTGTCTTGAAATCTGGAAATCTTGATAAATTTGAAGCTAGAGCAACTGATGGCATCTTTCTTGGATATCCTGCTCATACACGTGGTTATCGTGCACTTGTTTTGGAGACTAACAAAATTATAGAAACCTGTGAAATCACTTTCGATGAGGCTAGTCCAGGCACTAGTCCAATTGATGCAGGAACAGATGCATATGTTCAGGGGGAGAGTATTTTTGTTGATGATGATGTTGAGGATGAAGTGTTAATTCCTATTGCACAACAAGCTGTACCTCTTTCGGCACCTACCACTACATCATCTACAGCTGAGCATCCTCAAGCAACAACATCTTCTGTACATGCTGAAAACGAAGAAGAAGAAGGAGAAGGTTCGGCTCTGACTCCTTTGCACATTCAAAGAAGACATCCACCTGAACAAATGATTGGAGATTTAAATGAGAGAGTCACTCGAGCTAGGTTTATTGCTCCTGATTCTCATGCTCACTCTGCTTTCGTGGCTTCTTTTGAACCCAAAGATATATCTCATGCATTAACTGACGAATCTTGGATCAATGCCATGCATGAGGAATTAGAGAATTTTGAGCGTAACAAAGTTTGGAAGCTTGTTCCACCTCCTCCTGATTTTAATATAATTGGAACTAGATGGGTTTTCAAAAATAAACAAAGTGAGGATGGTGTTGTGGTCAGAAATAAAGCTAGATTGGTTGCTCAAGGTTTTTCTCAAGTTGAAGGTTTAGATTTTGATGAAACCTTTGCTCCTGTTGCTAGAATTGAAGCCATTAGAATTCTTTTAGCATTTGCTGCATCTAAAGGTTTTAGACTGTATCAAATGGATGTGAAAAGTGCTTTTCTTAATGGCTATATTAATGAAGAAGTATATGTTAAGCAACCTCCTGGTTTCGAAAATTCCAAATTTCCTGATCATGTGTTCAAATTGTCCAAAGCCTTGTATGGATTAAAACAAGCCCCTAGAGCATGGTATGATAGGCTAAAAACCTTTTTACTTGAAAATGGGTTTACAATGGGAAAGGTTGACAAAACTCTCTTTTTACTCAAGCAAGGCAATGATCAACTATTCGTCCAGATTTATGTTGATGATATTATCTTTGGTGGTTCCTCTCATGTTTTAGTGTCTAAGTTTTCAGAAACCATGAGAAAGGAATTTGAGATGAGCATGATGGGTGAGTTGACTTACTTTTTGGGACTGCAAGTGAAACAAACGAAGGAAGGTACCTTTGTTCATCAAAGTAAATACACAAAAGATTTGCTTCGTCGCTTTGGGATGGAAAACTACAAACCGATCATGACACCCATGGGAGGCACTTGCACACTTGATCCGGATGAAGATGGTGAGATTGTTGATCAAAAGGAGTATAGAAGCATGATAGGCTCTCTGTTATATCTCACTGCATCAAGGCCGGATATTCAATTTGCTGTGTGCTTGTGTGCGCGTTTTCAAGCTTCTCCACGTGTTTCACATCAACAAGCTGTCAAGCGGATCTTCAGGTATCTCCATGGTACTCAAGATTTTGATATATGGCTTTCTGCTTCCTCATGCATTAGTTTAAGAGCATTCTCTGATTCTGATTTTGGAGGTTGTAGAATTGATAGAAAAAGCACATCTGGCTCATGTCTTTTCTTGGGAAATTCACTTATTGCATGGTCCTCTAGAAAACAATCTTCATTGCACAATCAACTCTCGAATCAATATGTGGTCTGCTGCTAGTTGTTGTTCTCAAATTCTTTGGATAGTAACTACACTTAAGGATTATGGGGTTAATTTGGATAGTGTTCCTCTGTTGTGTGATAACACTAGTGCAATATGCATTGCTAAAAACCCTGTGCAACATTCTAGAACAAAACACATTGAGATCAGATTTCACTTTCTTAGAGATCATGTAGAAAAGGGAAATATTGTGCTTCATCATGTGGATACTGAACATCAATTGGCAGACATTTTCACAAAACCTTTGTCTTCTTCTCGTTTTGCTTTTATTCGGGGAGAACTTGGGTTGGTTCATCCAATGGGATATTTTTGAGGGGGAGTTTTTGAAGTTTTTGTAATATTTTGTAACATAATTTTTTTTGTGTGTGTTTCTTATTAAAAAAAACAAAAAAAATGAAAAACAGCAAAAGTACTGAGCATTGTATTTCATACACATATGTCATTTGAAGCCATATTTATGCTACAAGGCCTTTGCAACCTTCTGTTTATACATATATGGTGTAGTTTATGTCATAACTATTTAAATGGAATGACAACTTGAATTAAATCTTGTCATGGTTGAACTTTCTTGGCTATCTTGATCCTGCTCAAAAAGTGCTAAATATGAAAGTTGAGTGCTAAAGCTCAAAAAGTGATTGTTGATAAAAGCAAGATCAAGGTTATGTAATTGTCGCACTTCTTCTTTCTGAGACCGCTTATCATTGCACTATGATATGAACTTGGAAGAGGTTGTGTATGACCGAAACCATGAAACCTTAAGCTTGTGATTGCTTGGCATGGTTGAAAAGTAAGGTGATGGTGCATGTAATTCCTTGCAATTGTTATTGTTGCAATCAAAGTAATGAATCAGTTTTTCAAAGCACAAATAAAGTGCACAAAAATTCAATGTTTTCGTGTTTTAAGATTGTTAAGAAAGGAGATCATGCCATGCAAAAATCGTTAATAGTACTTGATTTCTAGTTATGCTTACTCTACATTGTTTATGTGTAGATTTGAGGGTGCAAATCTTGTTGATAGCATGACTTGGTGATCAAGTTGTTTCATTTGTGCATGATTCATAATGCTCAGTATATAAAAAAAGGAAAACATCAACATAAAGGGGGAGAAGTTTCTCTTTTGCTCTCTTTTTGCATTCTTGATGAATCCATTGTCAAAGGGGGAGAAAGTTTGGAGTCAAAGGGAAAAACTTTTGGTCACACATTGCACATTCACACACACATTTCTTCTTTCTGTTAGGGGGAGATTTCTTTTTAGATAAGGGGAGATTTTTGTTCTTCTTTGTAGGGGAGATTTTCTTTTCGTCTTTTGGTCACTTTACTTCTTTTAAAAATGGTGTTGCCATTGTGAGGTGAATGCCAATGTTCGTTTTCAAATGGTGTTGCCAATGTTTTCATCAAGGGGGAGATTGTGAGATCATGTGATGAAAAATTGGTTGAATGGTGAAATTGGCATTGTAAAGTGATTTTGGTTATGGCATGTGTGGTGCTTGTGCATGTGCTATGTTGAGATGATTATCATTTGGTGATAGCATGATGGAGTTTTGCTTAATGCAATGCACTCGTGTGAGTGGTTGCATGGATTAATCTTGAGTCAAGTCGTGGACTTGTGCTCGGACGCGTTGTTTGTTACTTCATGTGCGTGTGTTGCTCGAGGCTTAACGTGGTCGATGACGGACCGGAACTAGGTTCATGGAGGAACCGAGGTTCGAGACTAGGTTCGTGGAGGAATCGAGGTCTTGGTGGTCAAGGATGTCATGCGGGACGTTCGGGCTAGAGAACATGCATATGAAGGTGGTTAGTCACGTATGTGTGCGTGGTGCAGGGCCGATCATGCGTGCAAAGTTTTGGTTTTGGCCATGTTGGGCCAAGTTGAGATAGATACTGAACTCTTTCCATGTTGGAAGTGGAGTTGTATTCAATCTCTCTGTTCTTGCATGCGTGCAAGAGTTGTTTTTGGTCATGTTGGGCCAAGTTGAGATAGATCTGAACTCTTTCCATGTTGGAAGTGGAGTTGTATTCAATCTCGTGTGTTTGCTCAGATAAATAGGGGAGGTGTCCCTGCTTATTCTCGAGCGCTCAGTTTTAGGGTTGTACTCTTGTGTTGGAGTACTTTAGACAAAAGAAATAAAGATCAATCTTCCGAAAGCTAGTTGTTCTTCCGTGCATGCATGCATAAGATTGATTCGTGGCAACCTGAAGCCTTCTCGGTGTTTGGTCCGTCACAGCTTTGAAGGTGAAATTTGGTTTCCTCGTCATTAGATGCATTAGTCCAATTGCGAAGGTAATATCTCTTGATCCGTACATCCGATTGGATTGATTCTTATTGGGTTTGATTTGTAATTGAATCTAGTTTCTACAGTTAAAATTTTATATCAATCCAATGGTTAGATCTTCTGTAATTTGTGGTCGCCCTGATTGATGTCCTGCTCGCCCGACTGCTCGTGTGGTCGCCCGGATTTAGTCATCTTGCGAAGGACATAACTTTAGATCCGTACATCCGATTGACCTGATTCTTTTTGTGTTAGTTGTGGAATTGAGTCTAGTTTCTACAGTTAAAATTTCACGTCAATCAAACGGCTGGATCTTTGAGAATTTCTATTTTAGTAGATGGGTATCAGTCTGCTCGCCCAGACCGCGCGTGGTCGCCCAACAGTTTACGTGCTCGCCCAATCTGCTCGCCCAAGTGCCAGAGTGCTCGCCCAAGTGCCCAACCTGCTCGCCCAAGTGTCCTACTGGTCGCCCAGGTGCCCAAACTGGTCGCCCAAGTGTCCTACTGCTCGCACAAGTGCTCTACTGGTCGCCCAAGTGCCCAAACTGGTCGCCCAAGTGTCCTACTGGTCGCCCAAGTGCTCTACTGGTCGCCCAGACTGGTCTACTGGTCTCCCAACTGCGTAAACTGGTCGTCAAGCAATTTGAGTTCAATTGAGGTGTTTGAAAAGTTTGAAAATTTGATTTTAGCTTCCGCGCAATCATTCACCCCCCCTCTGATTGCTACATTAGTATATTTCGATCCTACACAGCGCAAGTACATCTCCAATGTGCGATTAACCACCTCGGTCTGACCGTCCGTTTGAGGATGATAAGCTGATGATGTCAATAACCGGGTACCACAACGCTTGAACAGATCCTGCCAAAAGGCGCTGGTGAAAACCGGGTCGCGGTCGGACACAATCGTCTCAGGCACGCCATGGAGACGGACCACTTGGTCAAAGAAGATGGCCGCGACATGAGGAGCTGTGGTAGGCCGCATGAGGGCAATGAAGTGATCATACTTTGAGAGTCGATCGACGACCACGAGAATAGCCGACATCCCTTGCGACTTGGGCAGGCGGATGATGAAATCCCTGGAAATATCGGCCCAAACATGGTGCGGCACAGGAAGTGGCTGAAGGAGGCCGGCAGGTGACAGGCAACTGGCTTTGTTTTGTTGGCAAATGCGGCACTGTTTGATGTAGTCTTCGACAGTTTGCCGCTATCTGTCCCAAGTGAAATGAGACCTGACCTGGTGAAGGGTTTTATGGACGCCCTCATGTGTTAGATCATGATATGCAGCCACGATCATGTGGCGGACCGGCGAGGAAACAGGAAGGTGCGGCTTTCCAGCTTTGAAGATCAGCCCGTCGCTGGAGGACCACTCGGCGCCAGCACCATTAGCGGCTGGTGCGGCCTGGAGAAGCTCGGCGCAGCGCTGTTGGACCTCAGGATCTTGGTGAAGAAGCGCTTTCCACTCCTCCACGGCGGACACTGTTGGAGAGGAGAGGGCAGCACATGTTGCAGCCTCGTCATACATCCTGGAAAGGGAATCGGCGGCGCGGTTGGCCCGGCCGGGTTTTTATTCAACGCTGAAATCGAAGCCCATCAATTTGCTGAGCCAGTGTTGCTGTGGGGGCGTAACCAAAGCCTGCTCTAGGAGATACTTCAAGCTGACATGGTCCGTCCGCACCAAAAAGGGACGCCCCCAAAGATAAGGCCGCCAATGCCGAATTGCTTTGGAGAGGCCAATAAGTTCGCGCTCATAGGCAGCGAGACGGACGTGACGCTCGGCAAGCTTCCGACTGTAGAAGGCCACGGGGTGACCTTCTTGTTGGAGTACAGCGCCAATGCCAAGGCTGGAGGCATCACACTCGACCACAAAGGTGGCGTCAAAATCGGGTAGCCGCAGAACCGGAGCTGACTGGAGGGCGGTCTTGAGTGCGCAGAAAGCGGCTTCCGCCTCCGAGTTCCAGCAGAATGACTGATGGCGAAGAAGGCGAGTCAACGACTCGGCGATGGTGGCGTACTACCGAATAAACCGCCGGTAATATCCTGCCAGGCCGAGGAAGCTGCGCACCGTGGATGCTGAGGCTGGAGTCGGCCAGGAGGTGATGGCCTGGAGTTTCTAAGGGTTGGCCGACACCCCTCGGCTGGAAATAATGTGGCCTAAATAAGCCACCTCCGATTGCGCGAAAGTGCACTTGGAGAGCTTGAGGAAGAGTTGATGGTGCCGAAGACGAGTTAGCACCTGCTGGAGATGATGAAGATGCTCGTCGGTCGTCGTGCTGTAGATCAAAATATCATCGAAGAAGACAAGGACAAATTTCCGTAGGAAGTCCGCAAGGACCTCGTTCATGAGCGCCTGAAAGGTGGATGGCGCGTTGCATAGATCGAACGCCATGACCAAGAACTCGAAGTGGCCATGGTGGGTTTGGAATGCTGTCTTCTCCACGTCCTCCGGCCGCATCCGAACCTGATGATATCCGGAGCGAAGATCCAGCTTGGAGAAGACTCGGGCACCGTGTAGCTCATCAAGGAGCTCCTCGACGACTGGAATGGGAAACTTGTCCTTAATTGTCTTGGAGTTGAGAGCACGGTAATCCACGCAGAACCGCCACGAGCCGTCCTCCTTTGCTACCAGTAGTACTGGCGAGGAGAAGGGCGATTGGCTGGGACGGATGATTCCCTGGGCTAACATGGCGGTGCATTGCTTCTCGATTTCATCCTTCTGCCGGAAGGGGTAGCGGTACGGTCGAACAACCACCGGATCTGTGCCTGCTTGTAAGCAAACCCGATGGTCGCACGCCCGGGTGGGCGGCAGCCCTTGCGGCTCGGCGAAGATGTCCTGGAATGCGGTGACTAAGGCAGTCACCCCTTCCGGTTGTGCGTTAAGTTGAAGCGCTTGGGGACCAGTCAGAGTGCCCATGCCTTGTAAGGTGATGGTGTGGCCATCGAACTGGAATGACATTTTGAGGGAGTCGAAGTTCCATATGACGTCGCCGAACGGTTTGAGCCACTGTACTCCGAGCACTAGGTCGAAGCCCTCCAAGGGAATAATGAAGAATGGGGCTCTGAAGGAGTAAGCGCCCACGCTGAAGTCCTCCGTGGTGCGGCCTAGGCAAGGAAGTTCTGCGCCATTTGCCACACGAACATGCTAGCCCCCTCCAGATTGCTGCGGCACGCCGACGCGGTCGGCGGTGTACACACTGATGAAGTTGTGCGTACTGCCTGTGTCCACCAAACCACGCAGCGTCTTGTCCCTCATGCGAATCTCCAACTGCACAGTACAGCCCTTGCGGGGTCCTCGGAGAGACAGTGATGACAACTCTGGCTATTCCTCCCCAGTCGCCTCCTGTTCATCTTCGTCCTCGCTTACTGCTTCCAAGTAGAATAGACGGCGGCAACGATGTCCTCGGGTATATACTTCATCACAGTTGAAGCATAACCCTTTGGCTCGTCGCTCCGCCATCTCATCGGCGCCCAGGCGGCGACGATAAGGAGAAGTCGCTGAAGATCCTTGCGAAGCTGCAAGACCCGCCCGAATGGAGCCGCCAGAGGACCCTCCCGTGGTCCGGCCGGTAGCCGCCGCAGGTGCCGGAGTGTGCGCAGCCAAGGCTGCAACAACCAACAGCAGTGGCGACGCCGGTGCTGGTCCGGCCGCTGGAACTCCACGGCTGAACGGCGGGCACGGTCGACTCGGAGGAGCCCAATTCCGAGAAGCCCAGGCGATCCACGCGTCCTCGCGCCGTTCTGACTCACGTGCGAATGCGACTGCCTCCGCGAGATCGCGGGGTCGATCGCGTCGCACGTCGCCTGCGAGCGTGATGGAGAGCCCTACCGTAAAAGTCTCAATCTGATCTTCCCGTCTCATGCGCAGAGCTCGGGCGAGAAGGCATTGGAACTCCCGTGCGTAGTCGTCCACACGAGATTCCCCCTGCTTGAGGTTACCAAATCACCAAGAGGACCAGCCGTGGCATGGCGCGTGAAGCGCTGAAGGAATGTTTCATAGAAATCATCTCTGGAGATTGTGCCCCCTTCCAACTCCAAGTTGTCGAGTACCTCCTGGGCTTCGCCTCGTACATGAAGGCCGGCCATCTGGACGTATTTGCGGCGCGGGATGTCATAGGCACGCGCGAACCGCTCGCATTGGCGGAGCCAAAGGAGAGGGTCTTCGCTTCCGTCATAGATTGGGAGTTCGTACCGGGGTGCTCGCGGCATCAGCCGGTCGTGTTCCTGCGCTTCTTCCCAGTCTTCACGGTCCGGGTAGCGGCGCCGAGGCGGTTCGCGCCGGTTCCGATCGTCCGCCCCGTTCCACTCATCCCGAAGGGAATGTCGGGAACGGGCGGGTTCACGGCCATCTCTGTTGCCCCATGCCTGACCGGTCCGGCCGTAGGGCCCTTCCGCCTGGTGGGAATGCCGTGTTCCGAGCCGCCGATGTCCACGCTGGGGTCGTCCTCCTCTCGCTGCTTCCCTTGGGACTTGATGAAATCGGCGACAGTTTTGTGCAGCTCGGTCACCGAAACTTTTAGCCCTTCGACGTCGGATGTCAATTTGCTACGCCATTCTTCATCGCCCGAAGCCATCTTGCGTCAAGGATTACTGGGATCTCGCTGCGGGGGCCGAGGACCGGATGGCTCTGATACCAATTGTTGCGGCTCCTTATGGTGGAGGTGGTACGCCCGTGTACCAGGCCGGGAACCCGGCCGAGAGAAAGATGAGTTCGCCGTCACAGCGGGTTGCTGCGTGTGAGGGAAGGTGGGATAACTGGCTATACGGAGCCACCGGCCGGTTATCGACGGCAGCGCTTGAGACTTGTTTGTGGTATTGAAAAGCGTACCTTTTCTCTCTAGCTCTTCCCTTTTTATTCATGCAGATCCAACTAATGGATCCTAAAAACATGGTAACTAATAATTGAAATTGCAACAATAAAACAAATAAAGAAAGAGATAAACTCTATTAAGGAAGGCTACTGCCCATGCTCCTGACGATTGCGCCTGAAGTAGACGCGGTCAACACCATTGGCCGCATCATACCACTATAAAAAACCTTGTCAGGGAATTATTTGAATCAGATTTCAAAGTTCAAGGGTCAAATGTGTGGTTTTATAACTCGGGTGTTGGATTGACTTTCTACCAAAGCCAGGGTGTTACGTGGACTTCTTTCAATGAGAAATATTCATATGTAGTCCTATTAAATGATATACTACAATCATATAACCTCTTCTAAAGCATTTAAGTAGAGGTAGAGATCGAAAATGTTGCAATTACTATACTCTTGATTCTCACAATTAAAAAATGTTTTAAAATAGAGACTCCCGAGTCCACGGATAAACACAGTGAAACAGAGATAGTATTGAAAAAGTTTAGTCCTGTTTGGAATGTCAGAATATTTCGGTAAAAAAAAATAGAGGTTCTTATTTACCCCCTTCAGTCGGCGGTCAAGAGTCCTACAATAGTCTCACACTAGCATCAAGCGATTTTATGCACAATCAACTAAAGTAAGCTTTTAGCCAATAAAATCACTTTAATCTGATCTGCAGGATAATTGGTGACCAACTGGTTACTTTTATTGTTTGTGTAATGCATTAACTTCCTCCGGTCGTCTGTCGATTATTATATCTTTTAGCAGGGCCATATCTGATTGGATCATATGCATCTTGTAGGAAGGATATTAGTTCTCTCACATTTTCTTGGATGTTCCACGTGGCTTACAAATATTTTCGTCTATTACAATGAAATATTGATTTTGATGCGCCTCACTTTCTGTATGATCGCCAGCATAGCAGACGACCCTGGATCCTGCTTTTAGTCGTATCTTTCATATTTTTATGTGTAACGCATACTAGTTTTCAATTTTTGGCTTAAACAACTTAAAAGCTAATAGCTTTTGTATATGATAGAGGTGGGTAATTTTATCTAACTTTAGTATTATTAGTCTAAAATCAACCATCAATAAACCAAAAAAGTCTCTCTCCAGTAGGGTCGAACACCACCCTACCACCCCTATGCTCGGACATGAACCTCGCCAATGCCTGAGCAAAGCCACATGTATACATGCTTATTGGGTCAGTCTCGAGTGTTGACTGTATCAATTTGCGCGCTCTGCTCGCGAGGTTTAATTAATCATGCTATGGTGAGTTCCATGTGGTCAGTAAAATTACATTCTTGAAGGCCGGGAGGCGGTGGTAGTCATCGAAGAGCGCGAGCTCGCGGAAGATGGAGGCGCCTCCTCGCCGGAGCTCGAGCGCATCAGGGTTGGCCTCCAGTCAGTCTTCCAGCAGGTCGAACGACAGCTGCACAAGAGCCAAACAAAGCACGCGGAGTGCTTGTCAGTGACAGCAAATGCACATACGCACGAAGGCTGTTAGTGTTAGTGTTAAATTTTGTAGATGGCGTATGATAGTTCTTTGGTTAAGCATGCGATATTGTTCTTGTTTAGTGCGAGTGTCCCTATATTAGATATTGTGGTTGACGTTTTCTATGTTTAGTGCGCTGCCTGGACTGATTTTGTGTGAGATTGGTTCGTGGTTTAGTACTGCCCTCAGTGTTCTTATTTATTTCCGATGTCTTGTTTTTTTTCTCCGCGTGTATCCGGGTTGGCCATCCAAGGTCTTTAAGTGTCTATCTCGTTTTTGTAGATTACTTTTGTGATTGCTTGCACGGGATGGTCCAGATTCTCCATTCTCTGTGTTGGGGTTCATTTCTGGCAGAGGTAATAAACAACTTTTCTCCCTAAGTTCATATATTCTTGTTATATATTTTGTCTGTGATTTTTTAAGGAGAACACACAAAAGAGATCCATTTGTTTTTGTATTTAGTCAATGAATATGAAAGAAGTACTTAGTCATTCATGTACTGCAATTGCTTCTGTGAACTCATCTATTGTCCTTTTCTTCTTGAATGTATTGGCTTAATGTGGAGAAGTTGGAATGGATAATATATTTAACTGATATAGGTCATTAGCAATGCTTCAATACGTTTTTAGTATGAGTATCAATCCCATTATTTTCATAGAAAGTAGAAACAGTATGTCAAATGCAATCTTGGTATAAAAGTCCGTTCTGATCATACGAGGAGGACCAACTGAGGTGTTTCTTTCTAACAGTGTTTTTTAAACACAAATTTACTACTGATTTTGCTGGGTGCAACAATGTTTTCATCTGAATGAATTGGTAAGAGATGCTGAAGATGAGATTGAGAAGGATGTCAGTGTTAAGTTTTGTATGTTAGACTCTTTATAGATTATAGAGGTAAGAGATGCTGAAGATGAGATTGAGAAGGATTGTTCAGTTCAATGCAAGCTAGATTCCAAAACAGCATTGTCTTTCTTTTCCATATAGTTTGTTTTTTAAAGCATATTAACAATTGTGTACATGAATATTTCATTTCTGTGTAGGAATATATTATTACAGTATTTTCTGTGTAGGATTTGAGAAGGCTGTTAGTGCTAATTTTTGTAGAAGGCGTATGAATTCCCTTAAGATCCTTTTTAGATTGACATATTTTACTTTTTCTCTAGTTGTCATACTGGTTGTGTTGTGTTGTCTGTTCTATTGGTCAGGCCTGACTAACCGAATTTTGATTCTGTTGGTTCAGGTTTTATGCCAGTAGTTGGTAAGTGTATATGACTGTGTGGTGGGACGGATATCGCGTTTACTATGTTACCTTCGATCTTGTGATGTAGGTCCGTGCTTTAGCGTTGTCTTGGTTCCAATTGCATTTTCGGATATGTTCTCTGACGGCTATAGGTTCAAGGTAATGGTATTCCATACTCGGTGCTATGTTACTATATAAGTTCCGATGCTATGGTACTACTTTGTGTGTAACATGTATCTCATTTTGTAGATTAATTTTGTGATTGCTTGCACGGGATGGTCCAGATTCTCCGTTCTCTGTGCTCGGGTTCATTTATGGCAGAGGAATAAACAACTTTTCTCCCTAAGTTCATATATTCTTGTTACATGTTTTGTCTGTGATTTTTTAAGGAGAACACACAAAAGAGATCCATTTGTTTTGTATTTAGTCAATGAATATGAAAGAAGTACTATAGTAGTCATTCATGTACTGCAATTGCTTCTGTGAACTCATCTGTTGTCCTTTTCTTCTTGAAAGTATTGGCTTAATATGGAGAAGTCAGAATGGATAATATATTTAACTGATATAGGTCATTAGCAATGCTTCCATATGTTTGTAGTGTGAATACCCCTAGGTGTTTTGTCTTTTTTTCTTTGAATATTTTTTTAATAGGGCTAACTAATTTGTTTGGTTAATTATCCCTATTGGTTTTGTTATCTTAGAAGGATAGTCAGGCTTTATAATTAAATTTTGAAAACTATTTTGTTTGCTTTTTTGAACTTTTTCTTAGTAGCATAGATTAACACAGAGTACTATTCTCAGCCTTCTCTTTATACTGTTATCCTAAACAACTATTGTGTTTATTTACATGACCTTTTCTGAACTACTGTATCAGTGTGTAGTAGTATGCTACATTTTGTATTAATACTCCATGTTATGATAGGGTTTGGTAGTTATTCTTATTTATACAAGCCTCTTTTTGGTGGGTTGGCATGATAACAAGTAAGCCATGTTATATCAGTTTTGCTCTTTTTTATATTTGTTTATTTGTATGGATGATAGCTTGTAATTACATGTGTGTTTCTTCATTTTCATATCTTTTTTTGTGGAGGTGGCACACCAACCAGAGGAGTCCAAAGTCACATATAGCGAATGGAGTGCAAAAACAACAATCAACAGCAGCTTCTGATGAAGAATCTGATGAGGATGATGAAGTGAGCATTTGGTTCTTTTTTTTATCTTGAAGGGGAATGTTCTTAATTGTTCATATTTTTGTTTAGTGTGTCATGATTGTTGTAGTTATACAGTCCTTCTTGTAATCTAAAGCTACTAATATAATTGTTCTACTTTTACGGTTCTTTTTGTAATCAATCATAGTTTTTATCTCTAGGAGTTAGTATAAAAAATGCAAGTTTTTGGTTACTTCTTGGAACTTTTCTTAATAGGCTTAACAAACTTGTTAGCTTAAGTATCTGTGTTAGTTTTGTAATCTTTAGAAGTATAGTCAGGTTTTGTTTGATTAAATATCCCTAGGTGTTTTGTTTTTTCTTTGAATCTTTTTCTTAATAGGGCTATAATAAGGTTTTGTTTGATTAAACATTTCTAGTTGTTTTGTCTGTTTTCCTTGAATCTTTTTCTTAATAGGGCTAAGTGATTTGTTTGGTTAATTAGCCCTAATGGTTATGTTCTCTTAGAAGGATAGTCATGCTTTTTAATTAAATTTCCCAAACTATTTTGTCTGCAGTGCTTGAATGTATTAGTGGACAGTTTGGTGTGGGGAGGTTTGAAATTATTTTCTTTGTCAGTGCAATTGCAATTGATAAGTGTTAAGGTAGTTTTGTGTAATGAGTTTATCAATTAAGCTAGTTTTGTTTGATGGGTGATGTGGGTTCTTGTGCGCAGGAGAGGAGGGTGTAGCTTAATCAATTCACGCCGAGTCACAGAGGCTGCTGCGAGGTATACACTTAGACCGTTTGTATGATTGGAACTGGAATGTGTGAGATTTGTTGTTTTGATCTAACTGTTTCATGTTGCTTTTGTTCTTTGTAGAGACGAGGAGCGCGTCGTTTAAACCGATTGTGCAGCCAATTTACAAAACCATCTCGTTAGTCCTGGAGAAGATCCGCCTTCCGAAGCTGGAGATTCTAAAGAAGTCAGTTGTCTGATTGCTTTTGTGAGATTATGCAAAGAATACCATAATTGTCAGTTGATGTTTTGCAGAATACCATAATGTTCATTTTTGGAAGATTTCTCATTTTTGAGATGGGGAAGAAGAGAGCTCAAAAGTTGACATGGTAGTTTTTCAATAGGTGGGTGGAAGCTATGCACTAGAAGAGAATCTGCAACTCGTGCAATGCAAGGCTGGCATTCTCAGCGCTTGCTAGGCAATGGTGAAATTGTTGATCCAATAATTAAGGTATCTGTTGCTTTTTCAAGTGAATGGTCTTTAGTGGTCTGAATTTTCTTGTATACATAACGTTTTATCCTTTTTTTTCTCCAGGACAAAGGGACTATTTCTGTTTTAAAGAAGGATAAAAATCCTAAAAGCAGTGGTACCTTATCCTAGTTTTTATTCATTAGACATCCATTTATGTGATTGTTTACTCATCACTGTATCTATATAGGTTCTGCCAAGCAGAAAAGGATACCAACATTGGAAGATGACACCAACATTGGAGGATGACAGGGTGATACTTAAGTTGAATAAGCCATACTATTTTTTTGTTTCTAGAAGCTTAGTTTTGCTCAACCATGCAAAACTAAATCAATGTGGATGACAGGAACAACCAAGTAAAGCAAGCAAGAACGTGTGGATCATATCGGGGAGATGAGAGAGAGCATGGTGTGTCTCTCTTTTTTTTTGCACGTCGATGCTCCACGATTTGTAGAGTGAACAATAAAAAAAACGAGTATGTACCTGTAAATTCCAGATGATCCTCCATGATTATTGTTCTTCTTCCTCTGTATTGAAAGATCGCTCTCCAGTCTGACCTTTTTTTTTTTTTTGCTTTTTCTGTTAAAAGTTCGATCGCAATTGCTACTCCCTCACATTTCCTTTTTGTTTTTTTTTGACATGTGGGCTCCACAGCTAGAACCAATAGGCTTATCTTGGAGCTAAAGTTGGGCGGTGAGTTTTTGGCCCATTTAAAAACAGAACTAACGGCCACAGTGGTCCAAAAATAAGAAACAAAACTAAAACAATCATGGAGAGCGTTTACCTCCTCTAGACTTCTTAGGTTTGATTGATTCAAAGATTGCTCCAAGGGTCAGATATCTATTTCGAAGATTGTACTATTATGCTTTTTCTACCAATACCAGTATGTTAAGATGAGCATTTTGGCATTCTCTAAAATTCTAGGAGAGAGTTTACCTCCTGTAGACTCTACTGCCAGATGTGTGGTTTTCGTGCGAAGTCTCGGACGGGCCCTGCGGAATAACGCCCACACTTGCGTTGGACACCCATGCATGTTGCATCCCGGCAACATGGGCCACCACGATCGCTTGTAACGCTCGGCTCAGCCGGCCTCGGCGTGCGTCTACTCGGCCACTTGCAAAGAGAAATTTCCTCCTCAGGCCGGGTACAATCTGCGAGTGTCTCCCTGAAACAAAATACAATCAGCCCGGAGCCGCGCGAAACAACATATGTGTGAGGAGAGAGACTGGAAACTATTGAGTTGCTGGCAGTTCTCCCAGACTATATATATATATAGGCCGAGCTTCCAACCATGGGAGGCACCAAACCATCGGCTGGCTCTTCATTCTTGCTCCCTCAGCTCTCCCAGCTCTCTGTGTCAGACACTCGGTCGCTTCAGTGTGCTTGCGTTGTGTCCTCCAGTGTCCAACTCAAACCAACCCAAGCACGCGGGCAGAATTTACTGACCGAGTGACAGGATGGTGAGCCAGCTCGCTGAGGAGAACCCACAGCTGCTCTCCAAGAAGGCCGGATGCAACAGCCACGGCCAGGACTCGTTCTACTTTTTGGGATGGCAGGAGTACGAGAAGAACCCCTTCGAACCGGTTGCCAACGCCGACGGCATCATCCAGATGGGTCTCGCCGAGAACCAGGTGCATATACACACTAGCCTAGTACTATGTACGATGTACGTATGTGCGTGCGTATGTGTAGCTGCTGTTTCTGACAAGCACGCCACGTGCTTTGTTTGGCTCTCGTGTAGTTGTCGTTCGACCTGCTGGAAGACTGGCTGGAGGCTAACCCTGACGCGCTGGGGCTCCGGCGAGGAGGCGCCTCCGTTTTCCGCGAGCTCGCGCTCTTCCAGGACTACCACGGCCTCCCGGCCTTCAAAAATGTAATTTTACTGGCCACTTGGAACTCGCCGTAGCATGATTAATTAAACCTCGCAAAAAGAGCGCGCGAATTGATACTGACCCAGTAAGCATGTATGCACGTGGCTTTGCGCAGGCGTTGGCGAGGTTCATGTCAGAGCAGAGGGGGTACAGGGTGGTGTTCGACCCGAGCAACATCGTGCTCACCGCCGGCGCCACCTCCGCCAACGAGGCGCTCATGTTCTGCCTGGCTGACCACGACGAGGATGCCTTCCTCATCCCCACGCCATACTACCCAGGGTATGTACAGCAGCGAGTAGCACAGATGTACTGGTTCCATACGCGACGTGCATGTGGCGCCACTGCACGTTAGTTACTTAACTCCGGGCACATGGCTAACCTTTTCTGCGTCACGCTTGCGTACGTACCTGCGGCTGCAGGTTCGACCGCGACCTCAAGTGGCGCACCGGCGCCGAGATCGTACCGGTGCACTGCACGAGCGCGAACGGCTTCCGGGTGACGCGCGCCGCGCTGGACGACGCGTACCGCCGCGCCCAGAAGCGTCGCCTGCGCGTCAAGGGCGTGCTCATCACCAACCCTTCCAACCCGCTCGGCACGACGGTCCCTCGCGCCGACCTCCAGATGATCGTCGAGTTCGTCGCCGCCAAGGGCATCCACCTCATCAGCGATGAGATCTACTCCGGCACGGCCTTCGACGAGCCGGGCTTCGTCAGCGTCCTCGAGGTCGTGGCCGCGCGCGGCCTCCTAGCCGACGACGTGTCGGACCGCGTGCACATCGTGTACAGCCTGTCCAAGGACCTCGGCCTCCCTGGCTTCCGCGTGGGCGCGATCTATTCCTCCAACGCCGGTGTCGTCTCCGCGGCGACTAAGATGTCCAGCTTCGGGCTCGTCTCCTCTCAGACGCAGTACTTCCTTGCCATGCTCCTCGGCGACAAGGACTTCACCCGCAGGTACGTCGCCGAGAACAAGAGGCGGATCAAGGAGCGGCACGACCAGCTCGTGGTGGGCCTCAAGGAGATCGGCATTGGCTGCCTGGAGAGCAACGCGGGACTGTTCTGCTGGGTGGACATGAGCCACCTCATGCGGAGCCGGTCGTTCGAGGGGGAGATGGAGCTGTGGAAGAAGGTGGTGTTCGAGGTGAGGCTCAACATCTCGCCGGGCTCGTCGTGCCACTGCCGCGAACCCGGCTGGTTCCGCGTCTGCTTCGCCAACATGTCCGCAAAGACGCTCGACGTCGCCATGCAGCGCCTAAGGGCTTTCGTCGAGGCCGGCAAAGTCCCCAGCGCCCTGCGCCGCTCCACCGGCCCCGCCAGGAGCATGAGCTGCCCGCTCGATACCAAGTGGGCGCTCCGGCTCACGCCGGCCTCCGCCGACCGGAAGGCCGAGCGGTAGATGACCAACGTGTAGCTAGTGTTAATAATTTTACCACATTACCCAACGATCGAGCACACACCTTGGAGATTACGGTCATGTCCAGCATTAGAACATAGAGTGCTACTACACTAGCAGCTCGTAGTAGCTGATTCCTTTGGCTTCTTGCAATTTCGCTGTACATCGCCATTTTTCCTCGGAGCACCGGCCGATATGCAGAGGTGGCCGAGGGCCTGTGTTGTGTTTTACATATCGCTGTAGGGAGGAGCTAGCTAGGCACCGATCGATCGACCGATCCACCCGTATCCACCCGTACGTCGGATCGTGTATTTTTTACTGGGAATTCTTCGGATTTTTCAGTTGTTCGTTGCAGTAGTTGTACCATTATTGCTCGTTATGGGTCAATAAAAGCTACTATAGTTTACTACTACATGGGATCGCGGTCGGCACTTGCATACATCGCGTCGCTGTCATGTGAAGTCAAACCGGAACCACTTGGACAGCAGCGTTTTCAATGCTCTGGTCTGCTCGAGTCCTCCATGTTGCTACTCTAGGCTCGATGTAATGCGATGATTACTGATGGTGTCTTTAATCACGGCGGCTTCGCCCACGTTCAATCGCGAGCTAACCGCTGCAAGAGCATCTCCGATGATACCACTTCAGTTAGCTATAAAGGTGTCACACTACAGGAATCCGCATTATTTTTATCGGCCAAAGGGCGACGAAAATACACGAAAAACCGACAAAAATCATCTCAACATTTTGCTTAGGTGAAAGAAAGAAAATAAGGAAAGAGATATAGACCGGCTACTAATGTATGTTAGGCTATAACTGATTCTAAGACACTTATTATCTATTACATGTGGGTCAATATTTAATTTTATAGATAATGCTATAGCTAATACATTAGAGAGGTTGTCTATATGCTATCTATAGATGACATAGATATTTCTTATAATTAGTACTATTGAAGATACTCTAACCACCTCGTTAAAGAAAAAACACTTTAGAGTGTATTACACGGCAGTACGGCACGGGTAAGTATACAGTGGTAATAGAATTCAGATCCAACTGTTGATTAGCATTTAAGGGTATTTCTACTATTTTACTATCAAATAAAGTATAAATAAATTCTAACTAATCCGATCTATTAGACTAAAATGGATGAACTATTTATATTGAATTTAGCGTTCCAGATATAAAAAACGGAGCGTGGTGGTCGCCGTCGTCGTGTCGCCGAGACAGCTAATCGCACTGGCTGGATGTGAGCTAGCTCGTGCGCCGTGTGGTCGGCGAGCTCCTATGCTTCACTCCTAGCTACATGACGCATGCAACCCAACCAAATGGTGCGCGCGCGACATGATCAGCTTGCTCGGAATACATTGTTTTTTCACTCTAGAAAAATAAAAGATCATATATAGGTTGTTTCTCGCTGCTCTTCTTGCGCGACGAGAAGCTAGGAAAATAATGGTGCAGGTATGCGCTGGTAGTATGTGATAGTATTTGCTCGAGTATGCGAAGTTACTCATGTACCCCAGGTGATCACAAGCAGTTTAGCGTTGACTGCTGATGCGAGAGGTGAGCGATAAGGTCATTCTCAGTGGGAGTTTCATTCTCATTAAATGATATGACACATCATCATATTCGGTGATATGGCAAGGTAATTATGAAGAGAGAGTTTCATGGAAGGTAACTTGAGATATACAGTTACCTAGACAAAACCTGATGTGGCACTCTTGGAAACTGAAAAATGAAACTATACACTGAAAATGCCCTAACGATCATATATAGCTCTTACAGTGGATTTTTTTTTCTACTTTTGGATACAACAAATAGTTGGAAGCATTTTGTTCAAGCCATAGCAGCGAGAATTAATTGGTAAATATTTTCCCGCAACTAATTATAGACAGGAAAATGCAACAACCTATAGTTTGGGTAGATTGCCCAGTCCAACAAATCGAAACGAAGTATTTATTATGAAAAATGCAAACCACTTGTACATGTCGGTGCATGTTCGGTAGTAGACTATAGTCCTCCAAAACGCCTTGGGATTTGTGCAAGGACATTATAATGATTGCAGGATGGAACTGTGGTTTGAATTTTAAAAGTTTATATTAATCTCGAGACAAGTTTAATGGTGATGATAGTACTTGTACATACATGTACACATGAAAAGGCCGTTCTCATTTAATTGTTCTATGATTTGTTAGATCTTCCCCTCTAGGGAAGTGCACTCTCCTCCTCTTGCATTGAATAATAAAAAATAGGGGAATTGCTAAGAATTATTAGAGTATTTTCTCACCTCCCAACACACGAATTTTGGTTCACCATATTTTTTGTTGCAATTCATACTCTAGCTTCATCTACTGCAACATTGGCGGCTCTTTGGTGATGAATTCTGGTGAAGCTAACTTGCCGGCACCTCACGTCGTGCTTTGATAGAACCGGCTAGCCACCGTTGCCACCAATCGCACCCAACATCGAATGCCCCCGCCGAAAGCCCCCCTTTGTTAAATGCCTCCCCTTCTTTTTTGTCATATTAGGGAGGTGCACTAAGGCGATGGTAAAGAGTGAAAAAGCAGGTGCTACCGGAGAGGAGGTAGAGCAAGAGGAGCAAATGTAGGCATTGGTAGCAGGTGCTACCGGAGAGGAGGTAGAGCAAGAGGAGCAAATGTAGGCATTGGTAGCCGCATAGGGCGGCAGGGGATGGTGTAGCAGAGGCTAAGGTTTAGGTGGAAGAGAATATGATTATATAGGAAATGAGAGAAATAAGGAACACTCTACTCCTTCCAGATACCTCCTACTTTCACATGCCTAGTGGAATAACTCCTTTCCTAAATGTCGAAGGATGGCCGGCCTCTCAGGCGTTTGAGCCCTCGGCTCGAGCCGGCCGGCCAACTCGGCTCAAAAAAAAATTTGCGTTTTGGTCCTTTTACAAATTACGAATAGGTCCTTCGTAATTTTTTGTGAGGGGAAGATATTTTCCCTGAAAATTGCGTTTAGGTCCCTCGTGCGCCATTTTACGGAAAGAACCTCCCGTTAAATTAAAATCGCGAACAAACCCTTTTTTAATTTTTCAGGATAGCGGGCAGGTCCAAAAACGTAACATTCAGGTCCTTGCTCCTTACGTCTAGGTCCTTTCTCCATTTTTTTTGAGAAAAAAATATTTTTGTCACTAGAAATATGTGTGCAGCTCTATCTCTAGACTTTTTTCCCAACTCGATTTCCCATCTCGATCTCTAATATTTTTTAAAACATATATTATTACTCGGTGAACGCGTAGAGTGTTAGACTCGGCAAAAGAAGGTGTCATCTCTAATAATTTTTCACCCTTTTTCCTCTAGACTTTTCCCCACCGCGGTTCTCCAGCTCGGTCTCCAATATTTTCCAAATAATTCATCGAAATAGATATTTTTACAACTCTATCTCTCTATTTTTTCCCCGTTTCGCTCATTATTTCGACGATTTAGGAAATAAAACGCAAAAAAAAAAATTCTCAAAAAAATGCTACAAGCTTGTGGCGTGTTACGCGAAAAATTTTGTGTTCTTTCAACCGTTTCGCTCATTATTTCGATGATTCAAAAAATAAAAATGCCGCCGGGAAAAAAATTCTACGGAAAAACGTCACACGCGGCGTGTTACGCCCATCTCGATCTCTAATATTTTTTAAAACATGTATTATTACTCGGTGAACACGTAGAGTGTTAGACTCAGTAAAAGAAGGTTGTCATCTCTAATAATTTTTCACCCTTTTTCCTCTAGACTTTTTCCCCACCGCGGTTCTCCAGCTCGATCTCCAATATTTTCCAAATAATTCATCGAAATAGATATTTTTACAACTCTATCTCTCTATTTTTCCCCCGTTTCGCTCATTATTTAGACGATTTAGGAAATAAGACGCCGCAAAAAAAAAGAAAATTTTCCTACGAAAAAACGACGCGCACGGCATGTTACGCCGCGAAAAATTTTGTGTTCTTTCAGCCGTTTCGCTCATTATTTCGATGATTCAAAAAAATAAAAACACCGCCAGAAAAAAAATTCTACAGAAAAACGTCACGCGCGGCGTGTTACGCCGCGAAAAATTTTCTAGTTTCAAAATACAAATGGAAAGAGTCCGTTCCACCTGGGAAGCAATCAAGCAACTAATAACTTAAGTAGATTTCTCATGTTTTCTTTTCTTGTACAGACAAGCGCCCTTTTGTTACATTGTGCTGGTGGTTAAGAAAGCTAGTGGTTAAGAAAATATTTGATCTGGACAAGTGAACCCACGGAGTGCCGCGCCAACAGTTTCGACACATGGAGATGGGAGATTGGAACGAGACAACGTTCGCAGCCTATGCATGCTAAACCTGAGTCGGACGATCGGGAAAGGGAGGGGAGGCTCCGGGAGAGGCAGGTCCAAGCACGCCATATGGGGCTCACCCGTCCGGCGCAGACAAGTCGGGCGGCAACCAAACCCAAGGAACCCGACCAGCCCCGGGCTTGGCGTGTGGGTGCAGATGTCTGGATCCGCAAGGTAAAATCACTTAAGAATATTCCTAGTTCCTACTACCGTGTGACTGAATGCTGATCGACCCAGGCACCCCCTTATCTTCTAGAACCCCATGTCCTCCCTGCGCTGCACCAATTATTTTCCCCACTAGATCTGCTGTGTCTCGCCGTGCATGTCTTCAGGGATCGCTATTCCAAGCCATCATCCCCTCTCTAACTTTTTTAAATGTAGCATTCTTCCCAATAAATTCATAAAAGTAACTTATCCCGAGGTTTCTACCGAGGTAACATTGCCCGGTAGAATGTGCTATTAAGTATTCACTTTAATGAACTAATCACGTAAATAATCGTTTTAATTAGTTATTCACTTGATTAACGACTTGCTTAATTAATACTACCGAGGTAACACTACTCAACAAGTTGCCCCTTCTGAGTTGCTGCAGTACGGTACCACCTGTCACTGTACGAGAGCACGGTAAATGATACGATGCTTCTACCATAAGAGAAAGCCTATTTTTTAAAACTTATTCGAGGAAGGGGTAGATTTGGAAAAAAAATGTGATAAAAAGCGATAGCTTCAGGACGAGGGTTGTTCGGGGGCTGGGCCAGTGAGGCAGTGACAATACCTTGCAGATACTACTTGTAGTGGAAAACAACGGAAGGGACACATAGAAATGATGGGGAGAGCGAATGACTTTTCACAGGAGGGACATCTAGATAAGGTGATGTGTACTTGTGTAGGGTTGTCTCTGCAACTCATATAATGCAAGGAATCGACGTTGTAGCTTAATAGCTTTGTTCGACAATTTATGTACGAAAATATATATATTATATATATAGATTAAGTTGTTGTGCATGTTATGTTTTGACTAAGGGAGCAACCACAGCGCAGCTTGGCGCGCCTTTTGCCTTAGCACGCGCCCACCTACCCAGTTTGCTTTTACTGCGCTCTCCTGTGGCAGGTAGCACAGGATTTTTCTGGTGTTTGGAGCACCTCACATGTTTACAGGAAGTCACTTACATCTATCCCATAGAAAATATATACTCCCTCCGTTTATTTTTATAAGATATATTTTTTAAATAATCTTATTTACAAATATAAATTTTTTATGTAGATTTAATAAGATTGTTCCTTCTATACCACTATTTATTCTCTCTCAACCATACGAATTTATACATTCTACCCATACAAAGTATATCTTTCATCTTCCAAAACAATTAAGTGAGAGCATCTAAGTCATTTTTTCTCATACCTTTTTCAATTTTAACATATCCTTAATCCTTGTGCAAAGTCAAAATATACCATATAAAAATAAACGGAGTAATAATTTGCAAGTAAAATAGTAACCAAGAAGAAGACTATTAAGTAAAGAAGTTATATAATTACCATCCATTCTTTCAATAAATTACCACATTAAATTCAAAATTACCATCAGTATTATGCGTTAGTAAAAAGCTTAAATCTCACGAGGAGGTGTGTCGGCGTATTTTACGCTAGGGTACCCTCTCCGCCGCACAAAGGCATGCGTGGCCCATGTGGCAGCCTGGCGAGTAGGTGGGCGAGTACGCCCTACCTGCCAGGCGTTGGTCCACGTGGCGTTCGGGCGATCAGGTGGGCGAGGACGCCTTGCTCGCCGGCGCCCGGCCGCGTGGCGGCTCGGTGCAAGCGGCGAGCGACGCACGCCGCCGCGCCAATCTTACCACGTGGCGTTCGGGCGGCAGTGGCGAGGACGCCTCGCTCGCCGGCGCCAGCCCACGTGGCGGCTCGGCGGCAGCGGCGAAAGCACGCCCTACCCGCCCTGCCGCCCACGTGGCGTTCGGGCGGCAGTGGACGAGACGCTCGCCGCCGCCGCGCCAGCACGTGGTGGCTCGGCGGCAAGCGGCGAAGCACGCCGCCCGCCGATCTTGCGGCCTACGTGGCGTTCGGGCGAAGCAGTGGCGAGAAGCCTGCTCGCCGGCGCCCGGCCGCGTGGCGGCTAAGCGGCGTGGGCGAGCGAGCCTTGCCCGCCAGTGCGAGCCCACGTGGCGTTCGGGCGGCGGTGGGCGAGGACGCCTCGCCGCCGACGCCCGCCAGCGTGGCGGCTCGGCGGCGGTGGGCGAAGCACGCCCGCCGCCGCCAAAGCCGCCCACGTGGCGTTCGGGCGGCAGTGGGCGAGACGCCTGCCGCCCGCCGCAAGGCAAAAAGGTGGTGCGAGGTTCCTTCACCTCGAAGCCTCCTTCCTCCATCGTACCATGCCAGCGGTGCGCAGGCGATGTCAGATTCGTTGATTGCGAGGAAGTCCGTTGCAAGCCCAATCCTTTGGCGTCCGTCACCTACCCGTCGCAGAGGGGTCCCATCCCGGCGAATCCCAGGCGGCCATCGTCGGCATTTAATGAGGTCAAGGAACGGACAAAGACGGAAGGGCTAATAAATGTGTATAGATCAGCATGATGACCCCCTTTACCTACCCCCGTTAGCCTGGCCTATATAAGGGCCGTCTGGTGCATGGGAAAGGGGGTCGAGCATTTGAGAAACGGAGAACCGAGATTTTGAGCAATAGAGCCTTAGGAAGAACTTGTAATCCCCAAGCTCCGTACTTGCTTAAAACACTCTACATAAAATCCAGCAGGAAGTAAGGCTATTACCCTGGTCCAGGGGGCCTGAATCTGGGTAAAATCACCGTGTCAACGCAGTTCAAGAGCACCGTAGTCCTTCGCGTGGGAGTTTCTAGGGTTTCCCCTCGTCAGGGTTTGCCAGCCGCGTAGACGCCCTTCTATCGAACAAAACCCGGTCTGTAGATCAGGGCCTGTCTGGTGGAATACGCCGACAAAGTGGAACCTATGTTACCATCTATATATTTAACAACTTTACCATCATAAGTTCAAAATTATCACTAGCGCATAAGCTATATTTAGTTTTAATAGATTGCCGGTCGACGTTCAAATGCTACAAATCGGTGTTGTGAGTTTGAAATAGTTCAAAATTGCCATAAGTTATATCCTTAATGACCATACCATATGTGCAGAATTGCCATCACATTGTGAATCTGAAAGGGTTCAAAAATTGTCATTAATTATATCATATATTATCATCTCTAGTTTTAATGAATTACCAGGGTCCAATACGAAAGTTACCAATCTATTTTGTGAATTTAAAATAGTTTAGAAATTACCAAATAAATTTTAACAAATTACCATCCAAAGGTTCTACTACTTTTCATATGTGGCATTTTACTTGCTGTCATTAGAGTTGTTGTGGACTCATGGTCATGGTCTCATGGATTTGTGTGTGCGCGCTCCTAGCGAAACTACTGAGACTAGGGGATGCCGGTCAGGTATCATCCAGCCGATGTAGACCGTCACTTACTGTATTTTTTTTCAGTTTGGAAGTGAAGGCATATCTGGCCCTTTGAGCGTGTTATTTCCAATTATATATAGGCGTATCTCCAAAATCATTTACAAATTAAGCTTTCTCTCCTCGACTACTTGGGTTTGAGTTTTAGAACCGACTTGGGTGTCCCTTTTGGATCTTATTAACCAAAGAGATACGACTTTGGGCTATGGTTAGCTCAGCTCCAATCAAGAATCCCCAGAGGACCCCAAGAATTCTTGGTATACGCTCATTCCAATCCTCAATTCTCCTTTCGAGATTCGGCGATAGTGAATCAATTGAACGCGCTTCAAAGATTTGTTCTACTTTTGGAAGACCTTGCGTTATGTCACTAGATCTCGATTTTTCATATATAAACGAAACTAACCTATCTCCTTTGTAAAGGATTTCTCCATAATGACCATGAAAAGTTGCTCCTGTAGTGGCCAAATAAGGCTTAGCTGCTCTTATAACAAAGGAATCAATATTAACAATGAAAATTTGACCAGTTTTTTTTATGTGCGATTTAAATAGACATACATTTTCGCAAATAATTTGTCCTGACACTAGCTCCTGGCCACTTTTGAGGAAAAAAAACGAAGATCGAAGGTTGGCGTAAGGCGTTAATTAATTAATTAAACAAGCAAAACGATTAATTAATTTCCCAATGCTGGGAGTACTGATCAACTAGCGTGTCGGCGATGATGGGTACCGATGGGGGGTATGGTTTAGTTTCCTCGACCTTCCTCTTTTCGAGATATATACAGAGGGCAAAATATCCTGTGCAATTAAAATTTTAGTGTAATCATCGTGCAATCGTATTAAAAAAAGTTTCAAAAAATTCTGAAAAAAAATCATGGATGTACATCTCAGCTTACCCCATCTACATATAAAATTTCATGATCAAATTCGTCCTATGCTAGAAGTTACAAAAAAAACAAATTTGGAGTGCATTTGAACTATTCAAGTTTGTCAGAAAATTTGTTTTTTTATTACTCTTAACATAAGACAAATTTGATCATGAAATTTTATATGTAGATGGGGTAAGCTGAGATGTACATCCATAATTTTTTTTAGAATTTTAAATTTTTTTAGTTAAGTTACACGGTGGTTACATCAAAACTTAATTGCAGAGGATATTTTTCCTATACAGAGAGCATCTAGTACCAGTCATGGCGCTTAGTTTATGCGGCTCTAGTTGGTTAAGCTAGCGGCTAGCCCATCGTCGGCAAGTAAGTCATGAGCGTGACGCCATCGATGATCTCACTCTCTCTCTCCGTCGGGCCTTACCCAAGGTTTGGATGGTTCCAGATTTTTCATGCTCTGACGTAACCTAGACATGGGAATTACTTAGTCGAATTCGATTTAATTTGCAGAAAATTATAACGTCAACGTATACGCGCGTCATATATGAATTCTTTCGCCTATCTATCCTCTTATATGCTTTTATATATATAAATATAGGCTTTTACGTGTATGTTTATAAATTTGGTCTTTTCACATACCGTCTCTTTGAAACGTTGAAAGTGGTTGGGGCTGCGGCGAGACGAGTTACCGCGGAAGCATCACTGTAGCACGAAAGGAGGGCGCTGCCGTGCTCTGGTAGTGCAGGAAGGAGGTGTTGCTGAGCTACGGCAGCACAGCGAGTGGGGCACGAGTGCGTTGGTGTGCATATTCCTCCCACGCTATCGAAGCGCGACAACAACCTCACCCCACGCTAGAGCATCGCTCCTGCGGTGGCTCATCTTGCCGCGATGTTGGCTAAATTTTGCACTTCTTGAAATTAGCAGAGGATATATATATCGTGTACCACATCTACTACGGTAGAAAGGGAAGTTAAATTTATAACTACCTACGTTGGAGGCTCGATTTTAAAAAGTTACATTTAGATGGAGGTAGGATGGAGCTAGAGGAATCTGTTGCTTGTGCCAGCTACTGACTGCTAACAGCGACTGTAGCATCATCACCTGAACTTCTTTTTGGGGAGCTGGGAGATCAATTGTACAGTTGTGTCTTGTACCCTTGTGGGTTCGTGTCACGCGAAATTTCGAAGAAACGTGGTGATATTTGGATTGTCCGTTAGAACGGCAGGATTGGTTCTATGCAAGCATCTCCAGTGGTAATACTTCTTAGCTATTTTTTTATTCAAGTTTATAAGTCTTATTTTTTTATAATCTAATCTATAAATATAAGACTTATTTTATATTTTAATTCAAAATTAGTATGATGTCCCCTATATACACATAATAAATATCAATATTTACTTCATATTCCTACATGCATGCAATGACGGATCTAGAATTTTAAGTTAGGATATGCCGAGTTAATACTATAATATATAATTCGGTAAAATTCAATGAACAATTTAGTAAACAACTACAAATGTTATCGAGAAATTCGGTATACGAGTATAAAATAACTAGAAACATGATAATACAAGTATAAATTACAATATAAATAGTTCGAACATTTTAAGTATGAAATATGCATAAAAGAAGCCTACGCACCTACAATAGTTCAAAGAATACAATATTACTTCTTGTCCTTCTTGTCTGGCATCCGCCTTCTAATAGCCATGAAACTCTTGATTATATCATTTTCATCAATTTGGAAGAAAATATCTCGCTCAATAAACATTTTCAGAAAAGAAATGCAATGTTTCCGAAAAAGAGATGAAGCAGCAGCCTTCTTTGCTTCTCGTTTTGCAATGTTTCTAGAAAAGAGATGCAATGTCTCTGTTCCTCTTCATAATTCAACAACTCTACAAACAAAAAAAAACAATGCATCAACAAGCAACTCTCTAGTCTCTAGCAAAGTAGCAATTATATTTATTTCTACTCTATAAATCAACTAGCAGTCTTGCACTCAAATCACATGTAGGATCGATATACACTAATATAGCAATCAGAGAAGGGGTGAATGATTGCGCGGAAGCTAAAATAAATTTTTATTGATTCTCAAATCACCCCTAAACAAATTATAAAAAACTACTTCGGTTTCAGCAAAAACAGACTGACACATGTTAACTAAAATAGTAATTTATGAAGATCCAACCGTTGGATTGATGTGAAATTTCAACTGTAGAAACTAGATTCAATTTCAAAACTAACCCAATAAGAATCAGCTCAATCAAATTTACGGATCTAAAGTTATGACCTTTACAAGCTGAGTATATAAGATAATGACGGCATTATGGACTGTATTGGACCGAATCTACAGGGTATGCCGTGGCTCACCCGGCATACCTGCAGATCCGCCCCTGCATGCATGCATTGATATAGTGCTTAGTGATAATAATTAAATATAATCTAGTCATTTTTAGTATCTTCTTAATCTGTATAACAAGAAAAAATACGTCTTATAAACTTAGACGAAGGGAGTATATCATTTCAGAAAATCTTACGGAAGGAAAGAAGAGCGGAGGAAAGAAAATGTGCTATCTCTATGCAAGTGATAATGTGCTATCTCTATGCAAGTGATAATCTAATCACACAAACCAATACAAAAATAATGATGAAGTGTGAGGAGAAAATGAGATGAAAGTAATATAAAATAGTTAGAGAAATAAGTTTAGAGGCGATTACTAGATATATTAGAGCATGTACAACAGTCTAGACAGCTGCTGTCTGTAAGTGTATACCATGTCACATAAAGACAACAAACAGACAACTTCTACAATGGCTTGTCTGTCAGGCAGTCTATAAACTAATTAATTTATGCATGGGCCCATAAATTACCGTGATCAAGCATGAGTATATAGACGGCTTTTTTTCTACAATGGGTGACGGAGCCGTCGTTTTACATCGGAGCACGTGCCACTGCCGTCCTCTCGCGAAGAGACGACAAGCGCCTCTCTCCTCATTAATTCTATGCCACATAGAATGATAAAGATTACGTAACAACTTACAGACGGCTTATTAATTACTATTGTACGTGCCCTTGTCATTACTACTGTCTACGCATGAATGCATGAATTACAATCTCGAGAATGACTATTATATATGACATTAATAGGCTTTTCAATTAGTCGCTGTGCGCGTGTTCGTAGCACAATCTCACCTAGCTCAGTGCCAGTTAACGTTGATGCGTAGATGCAGACAAGCTTACAAGCGTCGCTATTATTTTTATTTTTTATTTTTGCATTCGGTTGATTAAGTACGTATATGCATGATGCATGACGCGATGTTTCTGAGAAAATGTTCACGTGTAGCGAAATGAGTGCTACTTTAGTATAGGAGTACGTACGCATTGATGATATATGGATGAAGTCTTGCTCTACAGGAGATTTGTCAGCAAGTTGCACTGGTAACATATGTGCGCGCATTTCAATTTCAATTATTGGAGCCAGGGCATGCTCGCCTTGTGCCGTGGGACCTTCGATCGATGGATCCACAACTTGTGTGGCGCGTCTACGGAACATAATTTCCCATTGACCCGTTATTATGTGTGACAACGTTGTTATATATGCAACATGTCAATAGTGAAAAGAAGACAAGTTCAATATGTGATATTGTTAACAACAAGCTACTACAGAATGGTATAATATTATCGTTTCATCCGAGTTACTTTTCAACTTTTCATAAAAAATAATTATGATAGATGATTCGATGAGAATGTAATAATTGGTGGAGAATCATCATAATCGGTTCTTAGATTAAAACCGATTATGATTTATCATTAAGCATATCGCAATAGGTTTTGAGGTAAGAACTGATTGTGATGTGCGTCGGACATCATAATCGATTTTTACCTCAGAACTGATTATGATGTGTCTCGCTAGATTATATTTATCTTTGGACTGAATTTTCCTCTGTTGTTGTTCTAGAGGCAAAAAACTGACGTCGCACCAAAAACCACCACATACTCTGATTGGAAGCAATACTTAAGTGAGGAAATATAAAATTCTTGAGGATAGGTGTTAAGAGAATAAAGTTGAAGCCTTAGCTTGAGGAGATTTCTCCTCAATTTTTTTTCTCATTTGTGATTTTCTTTAAAAGGTGAGCGTTCCTTCAAATCTCTTCAATTTTGCACTAGGTAATTCAATATGTTGCAAGGAGAGTTTAAGTTGCATTGGAATTGCGTGTATCCTATCAGATTTTACATTCTTTATTTAACAAACACACATCCATTTATCTTTTTAGAATACTCGTGTTAATTTAAAATTATTGTTGTTATAATATGATGAATGTTAGAGTTTAAATTGCATAACCTACTTCTTCTATTCGAGAGTGCTTGTTTATAAATATACTGAAATAACATATTTATAAGCAAGTAGCCTTGAATTGTCCATGTTTTTTTGATAATTCGACGATATATGGTTTGGACAAGTTCGTAAGTTGTTGTACAACTCCAGAGAAAGTTTTGGCAACATCTCTCTAGTGTTGTGGAATACACACTCTCTTGATTTGTTGTCGAGACATGTATTTAGAGAACAATGGAGCGATGCTGCTGAAATTTTCTCTGAAGTTGTACAACAATTTAGGAACTTGTCCGAACTATATATCCTTGAATGGGATTAGAATCTAACCTAATTTGTGACTTGGAGTCATCGTTGGTACTTAGTTGGTCAACAGATAGACGTTTATTTAATATCATCTATTAATGTGTATTTTAGAAGTAATTTATATTCGCTTCTTGCAGGAGGTAAGTCAGCAGAAAGAGTAGGGGATCTTTCAGAGTCAAGGGACAAAGGATATCATGTCTTTGATAATCGGAAAGCCCAACCATAAAGGCCGGGTGCTTACTGCAGGTGCGAGGCATATGAAGAGGTCTTTCTTCTAAGAGGATGCTGTCGGTGTTAGATTAAGATCCTGGGAGGCACGTGCAGAGCCCCTTAAGGACACTCTGAGGGAGGAGCTAAGGGAGGAGATGAGGGAAAAGATGATGGCACGTGAGGAGCGCTTGAGGACCGAGATGATGGTGATATTCTCCTAGAGTCAAAGTCAGATAGTCTTAACTCTCATAGAAAGGCCTATGTATTGCCCTAATAGATGTGCTTCAAAAATATTTAGACCGGTTCCCAGCTAATGGTAATAATTATTTCTAACTTAAAAGAATGAGAGTAAGCTAAACAACGTTTTCAATCATGTTGTGCACTTCTTGTAGGAGCCTGCTAAGTGCAAGCTTGTCGTGATGGAAGATGAATTTACTGTTGAGGCTTGACGTGGAGATGCATTTCCATGCAAGGAGACTGATACTGTGCATGTAATCCTTTGGGGAAGGGCTATATAAAGGTGCAGGTGGATTATATCCACAAAGACTTCCTATCTCATGTGCTGAAGTTCTTCCCGAACAAAAATATCACCACTCTCGGGCTAGAAAGGATGTCGTTCATTAAGTGGCCCATAAAAGGTGTCGTACTACTCAAAGTAAAAATCCCCTGCGTTTTCTCGATCATTCCAGTACTACAATATGTTACATATACATGTGCTCTGTAGGATCATATCGTATCTGTACTTGCTATTGCTCCTACCACAATGACGAGTCCTCCATCTAAGTCGACTTTTACGCAGAATGCAGAGCTAGTGCGCAAAGGGACTAACACGATAGCCAAAGAACCACAAGAGATCTCAGAGACTTCTTATGTCAAGAAGGCAAAGTCGACAGAGATCACAACACCCCTTTTAAATACATGGAAAGTCCCTTTTCTCGACCTTAGAGACTCGTTCTGTCCAGAAAGCAAAGTTGACAGAGGTCACAGAGCCCTCTCAAGTTTATAAGGGATACGTACATACAAAGCCCTTTTGTCTATAGCAATAAATTGAATGCTCTAGACATGTGCACTCGTTTGCTACATGGATGGTACATTAACAAGATGAATGAGGCCGAGCGTCATGTCATTTTCAATGTGAGGTATTGAGGCGGACATTTCCACCACGACAAGTATGGAATATTCTCAGTGAGTTTAGAGGATCTATTTCATTTGTATAGCTTGAAGCCATCAATATTTCTACTACACGATTCCAGACGTTGTAAGTATCGCACTATACATCTTGAGTCTATAATTGTTATAGGATTTTGTATTATGTTTTTTAACATTTGGCATGAGTTGCAAGATAATGAGGCAGCGAGTCGTGACGGGTCAACACTTAGTTGGGTTCGTCGACTCCGAGATGGTGTTTGTAACCATAGCTAGGCTTCAATCGGAGTTCCTTGCCAACTACATTAAGCAAGCATTGTAGGCTGAGATGAAAAATGACTTCATTTTATTCCCGTACCACGAGGAGTAAATACTACTTTACCCTTCAATTACTTGTATGTACTTAAACCGTGTATGAACTTATTTTCTTGCACTGCATACCATTTAATAAGTAGCCATTGGGTTCTACTCGTGGTGTCTCCGAGTGAAAACAAAGTCTACACTTTTAACTTGTGAGACTGTGGCCTACGCGATCAAGCCTGTTTTATAGAAGTAAGTACATTCCTCTAACCTAACACTTTTTGTATTTAAATACGTTTATTTTTTTACCTCAATAGTATCTCTCCAATGTATGTACGACTTTCTTGTCTTACATTGCTAAAGGAGAGCGAAACGATGACAGACAAGGCGATCAACTGGAGTGGAAGCGTTTCAAGGTACAAGTACCTAGCATAGGATTAATTTTTTTTCAACATCTATTCTTAGTCTCTTAATTTAATTTTCTTTATTCATAATGCCACCAATAGGGGTGCGACGACCTGTGCAGATTCTACGTCATGTATCACATGCTAATCCTAGTCAGCAGCTCATACCTTTTCCCTAAGGTATATGTACATGCATAATGCACTTAGCCATTTACATACAAATTTTAAAACTTAAATTAGTATACTCATTTCTATTTTGCAAAAGATCGTATCCCTCTCAAATAGGGGTGAAAACGGGTCGGATTTTATCCGTCCAATCCGGATCCGGATTTGATCGGGACCGAATTCGGGATGGATTTTAGATATCCGCTTGGATCTGGATCCAGATATTTGAATAAGGATATCGGATCGGATTCGGAGCATGAAGTATCCGAGAAATATGGGTTGAGACCCGGACATCGGATAATTAGCTATTTGGATATCCGGTTTTGAAGATGGCCCCCCAGCCCATAGCCTCCTAGCACGCGCGGACACAGCACGGCCGGTGCGATGCACTGCCCGCACTGCATGTCGCTCTGGCTATTAAGCTGGTCGTCCAAAGCGATGGGGACCCGTACAAATCAAAACCAAATAAATCCGCGCTTGTGTGCTGATCGATGAATTCCTTGCGTTCAGGTGCTCGTTTAATTCGCTATTTCGATAATTTAATTCACCAATAGCAACAAGATATGTATACAGCTTGATTATTCCTTTCAAACATGGAATGGATGCATCTTACATGTCCATAAAATAGTAAAACAGATGGAAGGATTACTCCTTGTTTGTCTAGACTCTAGATTTCACATCTATTTATGCATAATGCTCAATTAGTTTTGTTGCTATGCCATCTATTTATGCATCCATTATCTGTATACCTTATCCATTTCCGATCCGAATCCATCACATATCCGACCCGTGTCCGTATCCCGAATTATCTGGATTCGTATCCGGATCCGGCTAGCCCATATCCGGTTCTGAATCTAGAAAAAAAATATGGATTAGGATACAGGAAGAGCAATATCCGACCCTTTTTCACCCCTACCCTCAAGAGCTTACAAAATAAAGATTTCAATAAATTACGAGACCACATATGCTAGTGGTACTAGACAGAATTTCTAGCAAAGAACGATAGATGTAGATATCCAATAGGCTCCTACTAGTCCGTATGTAAATAATATTATATCATGTGAATGTGATATGTATACTGACTGTTAAGTAAGTTTGTGTTCTATATTGTGAACGAAAGTAGTATGTGCATTGTAAAGTGTTTGTGTTCTATATATATTGTGAATGTGATATGCATACTATGTATAATATGTGCTGTTTTCGAGATGACGTACGAAGAACAAACACAAGCACCATACTATCTAATGATTTTGTATTGCCACCAAAATCGATTGTGATGATAAAAAAGAACTGATTATGATGTACATTTTTGTAGTAGTGACTAAGGAAAAATATGAAAGATTCTAAAAATTACATTTTTAATCAAACACACATCCTAATTCCTAGTTAAAAAGTAGATTTGTTAAAGTCATAACCATGCAAAATGAGTGAGTAATATTATATCTGTCATACGTTTATTAAAGGTTTGTACTGTTCGGAGGATGCAAATTTCACCATTCATTTGTGTGCTAAGAAGGTGCCATAGAGCACAGGGTTTGAAATTTTGTTTTCGGTTTACATCTCGGAGGTGGAAGAAATCCAAAATTTTTGATAAATCTCAAAATTTTGGATAAACTCTGGTCAAAATTCAAAAAAATCAAATTTGAAATCCAGTCAAACAATTGCACATGGCAATTCCGCTAATTTTCTTAATATCTCTCTTATAAATGATTGTACCATTGTTTCTATTAATGAATGGGAGCTCTTTATATATCACACCGGAATGGGGCACCATGATTTCAAATGCGGGAATCAAAGCTATATTCGGGTATATTTTTTGAAAACTTTAGTTTTTAGGTTATATACCCGTCTATAAAAATTCAAAGATTTTAAATAAATTTAAATCACATGCTTTGCTGATTTATAGATAAAATCAACAGACAATCAAACTATCATCAAAAAAGAAAACTCTAGATTGAAATTCAATTCAAAGTTATTTGAACTAGTTTGTAAACTGGATAAACTCAACATCTTAAAATTTTCAAAAAAAAATTGCATGCAATATATAGGGAGAATATTTGTCTTGGATCATGGTGCCCAAGTACCATAGTTCCCCATATAATTACACACACATATACTTGTTTCATACTCTCACCTCTAATATACAAGTATACAACTTAAACGAACGTGTTATACTCTATTATTACTTTTGATATACTTTAATAATAATTCTAATATACTCCAATGTGACATGGTTGAAAAAGTTTTTCATTGAAGCCTTTTATTTTTTCTATATACTTTTTTCATATGTAAACTAAATACATACACAAATTATATTATAAAGAGTCAGCCATGACAAAATTTTTCGTAAAACTCACTTTGAACACTACTACAAAACAGCACATAGGTGACACCCTATTTGTAGCGGTTCTTTTGGAACCGTCACAAATACATGTATCAGTGGCGGTTCTATGTGGAAATTGGCGGGAGGAACATTTGTGGCGGTTTCATCCAAAAACCGCCACAGATAATACATTATCTGTGACGGTTTATATTTGAAACCGCCACTGATAACGCTGTGACTATTTGTGGCGGTTGGTAGATGGAACCGTCACAGATAATAAATTATCTGTGGCGGTTTGGTTTTAGAACCGCCACTAATATAATTATCTGTGGCGGTTTTAATTTAAAACCGCCACAAATAATGTTTTCTATATAAAGCCACTGTTGCCACTGTCGCTGGTCATCTTCCTCTCTCTCGCCTTGAGAAGAAAAGTTAGCTTTTTCATTTCAGATTTTGTTTGGGCAAGATCTTGTGCTTCTACTTCCTAGAATTGTTCCAAGGTGTGTAAAATATGTCTCCTCTCTTCATTTGTACTGTAAAATTGCCATTAAAGGTTTATTCCTAGCTTAATTAAGGTTTAGATACAAGGTCTACATTTAGTTTGTTTTTTATTTACCTAGCAATTTGTAGATGATGAATTTATTACCTTGCTGTATTAGATTAAGTTGTCTACCTTGTTTAGATGATGAATGTTTTGTCAAGCATATATCAAATTTATGTATTTACGATTATTAGATATTAATGAAAAATAAATTATAGTTAATATGATAGATGGGTGATCATGAAGTTAATTGCCTTGCATTTTGAGATGAGGAAATTTATTATGTTGCTCTTAGAAGGATATGTATAAAAATTACGTAGTTAATATTTTTCTTAGTTACCATTAATTTTTTTAGTTAGCGTGCATATATCCATTAGTGGGTATTGTTAGTGAATTTTTATGAAGCATATAAACCCAATTTATGTGATTAAGATTGTTGGATGTGAATGATAAATAAATTTTAGTTAATATGGTAGTCGAGTGATCATGAAATTTTGAGGTGAGGAATTTATTATGTTGATCTTCCGGAGGATATATATAATTTTTGGTTACGTATGAGTATATATTAAAATTAATTAATTAAGTTTGCAACATTTACTTAGTATTAATGTTGTCCCGTTAGTAGATATTGTTGAATATTCGAATAACAATTTATTTAATTAAGATTTTTGGATATTAATAAATTGCTTAAATTAATGAACTGTAGATGGACCGGAGATGGATGTATGATGCGAACCGTTGCAGCCAAGAATATATCGACGGTGTATCTGTTTTTCTAAGGGCGTGAGGAGAACGACTTGCAAAAGAAGGCGGAGTACATACATCGTCCATGCATTGATTGCAAGAATGAGAAGATGTTTTCGAACAAAAACCATATCCATTTGCACTTGATCCGGAGGGTTTTGTACTGGCTATACAAGTTGGACAAGGCACGGTGAAGAGGAGATCATACTTCAACGTGATAACGTCGACGACAGCGGAGCCGCAATGTGGCGGTGACATCGCTTATGGATCCGATGAGGATAGGTTGGTCGTCGATGACGACATTAACTGCTCAAATGTTGCGCGATGCGTAAGAGAACTACACTAGTCGAGAGAGTTTAATCAATTCACGGGTTTGATGGAGGATTCGGAGAAACCTTTGTTCCCGGGTTGTAAGGAGGAATACACAAAGTTGCACACGGTGCTCTCGCTCATCGAAATTGAAGGCAGCCAATGGTTGGTCCGACAAGAGTTTCACGGCGTTGTTACATCTCTTGGCGGACATATCGCTGAAGGAAGCGTGTTGCCTAAAACCACGTATCTAGCTAAGAAGGTTGTATGTCCCTTGGGATTGAAAGTAGAAAGAATACATGCTTGTCCAAACGATCAGATACTCTATCGCAAAGACTATGCGCACATTCATGTATGTCCGTGTGCAAAGCGTCGCGATACAAGCGTAAGGGCGATGGCAATGAAGCTATCGAGGTGAAGAAAGGAGCTCCGCAAAAGTGGTGTGGTATTTGCGGTAATACCTCGTTTGAAGCGTTTATTTGGAAACAAAAAGCACGCCAAATTGATGCGATGGCACTCGGAAGACCGTAAGAGAGATGGAAAACTGAGACACCCGGCTGATTCTGCCCAGTGGAGAACCATCGATAGACTCTTCAGGGAGAACTTCGGAAATGAACTGAGGAATGTAAGGTTTGGCTTGAGTACGGATGGAATGAATCCTTTCGGTAACATGAGCAGCATTCATAGCACTTGGCCCATGACTCTGTGTATATACAACCTTCCACCCTGGTTGTGTATGAAGCGAAAGTACATTATGATGTCCTTGCTTATCCAAGGGCCGAGATAACCTGGCAACGATATTGATGTATACCTACAACCATTGGTGGAAGATCTTGTGATATTGTGGAACGAAGGTGTACAGGTATGGGACGAGTACAAACGAGAGTACTTCACTCTACGCACATTGTTGTTCTGCACCATCAATGATTTTCTGCGCTTGGTAACTTTGTCCGGCCGCACTATAAAGGAGGAAAGCATGCCCCAGTGCATGGATGAAACCGCTAGTGTGTGGCTCAACAACTCGAGGAAAGCAGTGTACATGCGTCACCGGAGGTTCCTTCGCGAGAATCATCCGCACCGCAATATGAAGAAACAATTGACGGGACAAAGAAGGACGGTTTAGCTCCAAGGCGTCTTCGTGGGGAAGAGGTGTATGATATGGTTAGGGATCTTAATGTTGTACTTGGAAAGGGAGTCTTGGTAATACATCGCGGTCCCATCTTGAGAAGACCACGTGGAAGACGAGATCCATCTTTTGGGACTTACCCTCTTTGGAAGGACTTGGAAGTTCGACCTTTGCATCGACGTCATGCATGTAGAGAAGAATGTATGTGACATCGTGGTTGGTCTTTTACTGAATATTCCTAGCAAAACAAAGGATGGACTGAAGGCACGAAGGGATCTAGAAGACATGAAGATCAGAGCCGAGCTACATCCTCAAGACACTGGGAAAGGCCGGCTTTACCTTCCCCCAGCTTGCTACACTTTGAGTAAGAAAGAGAAAACAGAACTCTGCAAGTGCCTGCATGGTGTGAAAGTTCCGTCCGGTTACTCCGCAAACATCAAGAAACTGGTATCGATGAAAGATTTGAAGTTAACTGGCATGAAGTCTCATGATTGTCATGTGATGATGACACAAATGCTCCCTGTTGCAATTAGAGGTATTTTGCCTGACAAGGTCCGAGAGGCAATCACGAGGTTGTGTTCCTTCTTCAACACGATTTCACAGAAGGTCATCGATCCCGTTGGACTTTATGAACTTCAGGCTGATGTGGTAAAGACTCGTGCCATTTGGAGATGTATTTTCCCCATCATTTTTGATATCATGGTTCATCTCATTGTTCACCTTGTCAATGAGATAAATATTTCTGCCCCCGTATTCTCGCATCGGATGTACCCATTTGAAAGGTATATGGGTGTTTCAAGAAATATGTACGTAATCGATCTCGTAGGAAGGCTCCATTGTAGAAGGTTATGCAACCGAGGAGGTTATTGAGTTCGTGGTCGATTACATGGAGGAGGTCGAACCGGTAGGAGTGCCTGTATCTCGCCATGAAGGTAGGCTAGGTGGGAAAGGTGTAATAGGAAAGAAATCTACAAATTCTTACGATAATATTTTGTTCGAACAAGCCCATTTCACAAGATATTACCTTGATCGGTTGAGGTGTACCCAGTATATGGACATACACAAGGGTAAGCTAAGGAGGAAAAACCGAGGAAAGTCAGAGTTTTGGATAACAAAAGAGCACAATCGTTTGTTCAGTCATTGGTTCAGGGAGCACATGTCTAGTGAAGAAACGAGTGTTACATTGAGGTGGTTGGCAAAAGGGCCTTCAGGCACAATCACGACATGGCAAGGATATAACATCAATGGATATACATTTTACACGAGAGCTCAGGATAGCAAGAGCACTTACCAAAACAGTGGTGTCCGTATAGACGCCTACGACAACACAGGCAGTATGAAGAGCATCTACTACGGGTTCATAGAGGAGATTTGGGAGCTGGACTACTGCATTTTCAAGATCCCGGTGTTTCGATGTCATTGGGTACGACTCCCGAATGGTGTCAAGGTGGACAAGTACGGCTTTACTACTGTGGACATCGAACATGTCGGATACAGAGACGAACCATTCGTACTAGCGAATCAAGTAGCACAAGTATTCTACATAATCGACCCGGCAGATAAGAAGCGCCATGTAGTTCTGCAAGGAAAAAGAAGGATCGTTGGAGTTGAGAATGTTGTGGATGAGGAAGAGTACAACCAGTTTGATGAGTTGTCTCCTTTCGCAGGCGACAGCATCAGGCCCGAGGAAGAAACCACTCAAGAAGTTTCCTATCATCGCGATGATCACAACGAAGGCCAAATTGTGAAAGAAAATAATTAGCTAGGAGTACTGGAAATGTGATGTAAGAAATGTACATTTATGTGAAATTAATAGGAAATAAATATGCATGATTTTGATGAGAAAACTTCAAAACTTCGAAATCTCGACGACGCGATGGTGGAGTCTTGTTCAATTGAATTCGTGTTTCTATGGCTCTTGAGGAAATGTAGTAGCTTGAATAATTCTATTTACTTTTTTTATGTGCTCTAGGATATAAACATTTAAATGACTTTGGACCTTTGTTCATGGAAGAAGAATTGCGAAAAAAGGTGTTGAATGGAGCCCTTGAAGAAGACCAAACCAGGATATATGTTATATATATATATATGCTTGTAGGACTTATGTTATACATGCTTCATATGTATTAATGTATGGAAGAAAAAATTATGTATTGTCATATGCAACATGGTTTATTATGATTTCTGCAGTTTTTATAGTTATGCATGCTTCCTGGAGTTTATTATGATTCTCATCTGTATCTATGGGGGTGGAGGGAGTATCTGTGACGGTTAATAAATATAACCGTCACAGATAATAGTTATCTGTGACGGTTAATAACAATAACCGTCACAGATAATATTATCTGTGACGGTTATTGTTATTAACCGCCACAGATAACTATTATCTGAGACGGTTATATTTATTAACCGTCACAGATACTCCCTCTATATATATGGTAAACCTAACCCCCCTGCTCCACTTCCGAAAACTCGATCGCCTCATGCCCTAGCTCCCACGCCGCGCGCCACCGCAGCTCCCGCACCGTGCCGCCGCCTCTCCGCACCGTGCCGCCCGCAACGTCGTCGTGGGGGAGGACTCCCGCACCGTGCCGCCGCCACTCCGCACCGTGCCGCCCGCAAGTCGTCGTGGGGGAGGACTCCAAGCCGTGCCGCCGCCACTCCGCCTTTGTCTTTGCCCATAACGTCGTCCGTGGGGAGGACTCCAAGCCGTCCGCCGCCACTCCAAGCCGTGCCGCTATTAAGCCCCGCACCGCGAGGTAACATGAACTCTCTCTAACCTTGGCCATCACATCTCTTTAGAACCTTTATCGCAACCCTAGTTCCATCTTCAAGTGTGCCCGGGAATGATCTTGCTTGTTGAGGCACAGGAATGATCTTTGCTCTTTGAAATCTTGATTAAATGTGAAATGTCGCAACCCTAGTTCAATGAAATCGATCAATGAAATCTTCGCTTGTTGAGGCACGGGAATGATTGCTGCAATTTTTTCCTCTATCTTGCTCCTATTTTTGTCTATACTACTGCTACTGGCCCTTAACAGACAAAGATTCTTCTGCATTTGTAAAAAGGATGGGGGAAAATACATCATCTATTTTGTTTGGGTCAGTTGACACCCCAACCGAATTAAGCATGTGACCAAAATACTCAATGGGTTTAACTGCGAAGGAACATTTACTTTTCTTAGCGGCCATTTGGTTATTTCTCAGCACCATCAATGCAGTTTCCCAATGTTCCAGGTGATCACTCAAATTTCTGCTGTAAATGAGTAAATCATCAAAGAATACTAAGATGCACCATCAATGCAGTTTCCCAATGTATGATTTCTAATATGCCTAGTAAATTTGTGAGTGCTAAGTTGTCTTCAGAAATTTGAAGTGTGGAAGGACCCCAATTGTGCCTTCAAGACGACTGTAATGAATATTTGGATGCACCCAATACTAAGATGCATTTTTTACTTAGAGTTGAACCTTTGGTTGATTAATGTGAAAATTCCAATTTGGGCTTTACATATTATTTGAAGTGAATGCACATGCAGCTTAATACCTGCATGCTAAAGGAAATATCCATGCCTTTTGTCCGAATTATAAACCATAAGTCATTCTGGTTGGTTGTGATTATGTACTCTCATATATATGCTTAAAAGGGATAAGTATTGTCTTGTTAGTGACATATAAAAATGATTTGACCATTAATTCCATGATTTGATTATCTCATATTTATATATTAGTATTCGAATTCTTTGGTATTCTTATTGCTTCATCAATTATGCTTCCATTGAGCTTTCGATTGCTGCCTTGTTGCCTTTAGGTCCGAGATTGGTATGCTCTATGATGAACTTGGGTATAGGAATGATCGAACATTTATCCCTATGGTTTAGACCTTGAACTATAGTCTTGAATGCTAGAAAGAATTGCTTGTTTAACTGTCCAAATTATACATGATGATAACTTTGTTATTGCTTATTTCGTTCTATGTCGAAGAATTGATATTTTGCTAGCTCTTGCTTCTTTGAATCGATCACCAATTGTAGGCTAATAACAAGAGTTGGTGGTAGAATATGCATTCACTTGCTAATCTGAAAATACTGCCCTGTTTGGTTAGCAAGCTTTAAACTCTTGTTATAAACTGAACTGTGTATATTCCTTGACAGTAGAATTCTTTATTGTGCATTTTAAGGTGGTAAGAGTTCAAGGCCTAATCCATTGAATAAATTGTTAGCCCATTTGTGATTGAGGTGAAGATTCTTGTCTTCATCCATACCCTAAGTCTGAGAGCACAATAAATAATTCTCTCTTTGAGGTAAAAGGCATGTCCTTATAACTTGTTATTAAATGTTAGGGTGCCGAGATAGTAAGTGAAAGAGCCCATGTAGTGAAGAAAAGAAACCTGTAGATAATTTTACGCAAGAAACCTTGAAAGTACTCCTTACGCAATCTTGAAAGTACTCCTTACCGCAATCCTCGTGAAACACGAAATTCTTGAAGTAGTTCTCATCTTCATAGAACATGAAATTTTTCATTGGAAAAGTTGGAGAGGAAGAACATCCACTCTTAATAACACCACTAGATTTAAAATAAAATAATATTATTTAAAAAAATTCCCAAGAAAGGTAAGCAAAAATCATAAATTTCTTCCTGATCATGCCATTGTTGATATCTCTGATTGTCTGCTATTTTGATCATTCTGCTTCATGGTTAATTTTGATCATCCTGCTTCATATCTCCTCTCTTGAGCTCACCAAGAAAGGGCCCAGGCCCAAGCCTTAGACCTGGCCACACCTTCTTGAGCTAATCTATAACTCCTGCCCTTAGTCTTTTTACTGAGATAGTTGATATCATTCCCAGGAACAATTCACTTAGTCTTGTAAAACCAAGTATGACAAACTCATAAAGCAAGCATGCAAGAACAGTTTAACAAATAACTCTAAGGACTTTAAGGATCTAATATAGTTCTCAATTAGTACATCTTCTATCTTATTCCAACAAGCAATTGTTAGTCTGTCCTGTTCAGTTAGTACATATTTTCTTTCCCTCTCTGAAATATCTCCCTTTCTATTGAGTAGTTCTAATGGAGCCCGATAATGAGCCTGTAATGGAGGAGAGCCCGAGCAGGTACCTTACCCTCCCCCCAACCACCGAAGGTGCCGAGTCCTCCACCGCTGTTGCAGATGCTGCCGCTGTTGCAGATGCTGCTCCTGTTGCAAGACGCCGAGGACGAGGGAAAACTAAGAAGCCTGAAGGCCGGTACACCATCTCGGAGGTCTCAGATACTGGGGCCCTGTTGTAATCAAAAAGGCAAAGAAGAAAATACAGGTCAACATGCGGGTACATCGTAAGGGAGAAAGTGCCAATCACCTATTCGGATTGGCATAAAGTGCCCCGAGCCACCAAAGAGGATCTGTGGACAGAGCTCAAAGGAACCTTCGAATTCCCCGAAGGAGTTGAAGAACTCGTGCGCCGCGATGCATTGATGACCATGGATGCGGCGTGGAGAAACTTCAAGGCGAGGCTGAACATAAATTACGTGAAGCAAAACCGGTCAGCCGTCGGAGACTACCCAAGATTACAACCATACTGGGATGAGTTCGTGGCGATGAAGCAATCAGAAGCAGCAAGGAAGTCCAGTGAGGACCACCTTAGCATCGCAAGAAGGAATACTCACCCCCACAGACTTGGCACGAGTGGGTACAGGGGTAAAATTGCTCAATGGGAGAGGTAGAAATTACAAGCGATCCAACAGACTGGCGCAAGTCCCTTGGTCGGACTACTAGACCGAGTTAAGCACTACGTGCTAGCGAGGCGATCTCTTGTCTCTCGGGAGTTTATCATTCAAGAGCAAATAAGACGAAGCAATGACGCAAAGAGTTCATCGCTTTTACGCCCATCCACCCAAGGATCCTTCCACCCAAACAGGAGAAAGACGAGCTAACAATGCCCTAGGAAACAAAGAGCACCCGTCGAACACGAGGCGTCGGGTCAAGGTTCCATGGAAGATGGGATTCCCTCAAAGACGAAGACTCTTATAGGAGTCGGAAGAGAGCTAAAGAAGAGCGCTACCGGCAGAAATGGAAAGTATGAAGGAAAGGGTTCTGCGAGAATTACAACTCACCATTCAAGAACAAGTTCAATGACAAGTACAAGCGACCTTGAGCGACGCAGTCGAAAACGCGCTCTCTCGGCCCTACAATTCGAAAAAGCGATTATGGCGTCACGCCATTAGTACAAGCGGACCTAAACCATTATCCTGTGGACAACATACAGACCCCACACCTGTCACTCAACGTGCCGTGATGAACATCTTTCTCTGATCGCTACTGAGGGTAGCTTATCCGTGCCAACAAGGGGGTGTCTCGCACAATGCTCCGATAGCGCCGAGTTATGCAAAGGTCGGTGGACACAAGATGCTTGCGCTTATCGATATCAGGCTAGAAAAACCCGCCAATGATGAGATAACAACTCTAGGAAGTGCCGTCCACTCATTCATCCAGTGGCGCAAGCGTGATATCGTCTTGGACCATCCAGTGGCAGCCTCTCCTAACATCGTCTTGGACCATGTAGTGCCAGCCTCTCCTGCAGTGCAATCCGCGCATCCGTCACCAGCACCTGAGAGTGAAACGGTGAAGAAGCAAGATGAGGTAACAAAGAAATCCATTGAGGACCCCATAAAGATGGCCACTGTTAGTACTCCAACGCAGAAACCTGTAACACCTGGTACTTCAAAGGACAAACCTACAACCCCTGATCCCAAAAAATAGCACATTAGGCAAGTCAGATCGGCTAGATCAGGGGAAGCCAGGACCGAGTTTGATGTCGTGCGTGAAAAAAGTAAGGGCAAGGGGAAGTCTGATGAACAAGATAATCAACCAAGATTGAAATTCGAGGTAGGGAAACCCTTAGTCACCGATTCGAAGTTAAACAGTCTAACACCCATGATGCAGCGATTACATGCATGGTACATGGAGTGATCCAACCAAGACATACTCCCGAAGGTGATCACTGCAGTTTTCCGTGAGGAACATTTTCACCACGAGGGCTTTGGCTACTTCTTAATAGAATTCGATAACTTGCACAACTTGTTCTATCACGACGCCCTCGACATATGTTTTTTGAGATGCTGGACACTGTAAGTGTCTAATATATCAATCTTGGTCTACATTCACGTAATACCGATAAATGTCATGTCTAACTATTTCGTTACATAGATACGAGATGAAGGAACTACGAAGAACCAAGGGGCCAGTGGGATTCCTCGACCCGGGAACGGTTTGCCAAGAAGAAATCGAGAGAGTACCAAAGGAGGTCGAGGAGTACGTCTATAAAGCTTTGCTTAAACTACAAGACAAGGAGTTTATACTTGTACCATACAATTTTAAGTAAGTTCCTCACTAGCTAGTTAAATTACTCGTTGATTTCGTTATGTACTCTGACGTAAGGACTAATGGCTATGGCATCCAGATTCCACTGGATTCTCGTAGTAATTCATCCAGACAAGAGCAAGATGCTGATCATGGATCCACTGGATAAACCTAAAGTAGACTATGAAGTGATGACACGTTTAATAAATGAGGCGTTCAAAAGATATTGTCAGAAGAGCACGAGACACCGGCCATACAAAAAATCCCTTACAATCCGTACTAACTTTCCGATACGCACGCAAGGAATATTCTTATATCGTATTTCATAGTAAATAACTCATTCGACGACATCTTAGCTCATTCGATTTTCGCAGTGTCACAAGCAGACGCAAGGAACAAATTTATGTGGGTACTTCGTGTGCCAGTACATGCGCGAAATCTTAAGTTGCACAATAAAAGACAAAGTCATGTAGACATGACACATCGATTCGCGCCACTCAATTTCTATATACTCTCTTAATTCTGTTTTTCATACTTATAGCGCCTCAAGCTGTCTATGGTAGGATTGCTTCGTTCTGAAATCCAAGCCATTCAGGGCCAGCTCGCCTACTTCATCATGAAGGAAGTACTCAACAAAAACGGCGAGTTTTATGATGAAGACAACAACGATCCACTCCTCCATACTCATTTCTCACATCACGTGTCTCCAACCTCCGAAGACCCGTAGGCTTCTAGTTTAGGAAACTAGTTTAGGCTTTTGTTACTTCAATTTTTTTCATTACAAAGTGTAAATAACTCTTTCTTCCTTTTCTTTAATTCTTGAAATGACTTACTTCAGGCAATGATCCTTACTTTTCTTCTTTCTTCTTTGTGATTTTACATGGGATTACCTCATTTTCCTCAGATTTGTGAGCCTGTTGTCATGGTTCTTTATACTATCTATCTGGACTTTGTGGTGCGTGTCATGGTTTACTGATTTGGATGTATGAAAAATGATGCAAACTTGTAGTATGAGTATGGTTTAATTATTTTGATTTCTGCTATGCGTTATGTGGCATGTCTTGTATTTTGGTTAATAATCCAAGAGACATTGTGGAATTTTGTGGCATGAGGAAAATATGAACATAGCTAAGGAAGAAGGCTTGGAGAACAAATTCAAGTTGACAACTACAATTGGAACGACAAACATGCACTTGTTTGACTCAGATGGTAAAATTCGCAAGTATGACACTACGGAGGAAAGTAAGTATCTAGCATCTACCTATTTTGTTGCTCTGAGACCTGCTTGGCTCATGTTTCAATTAATGTTTTGTGTCTCCATTAATGCTTTTTGTTTCACTTGTCACTCATCGATTTTGATGCAGGTGCTTGAAGATTATGGAGCTGCAATTGCGAAACTAGCAGCACAAAAGAAGAAACCAGCTAAGAAGGTTGGATCCTTAAGCAAACCTCTTAATTTTGCGTGTCATAACTTATCTATGGCTTTTGTTGAGAGCAGTGGTGCTGTAAACACAATTTCTGCATCTCTCATACGCTTGCTGGGAAGGTTGCTGTCCAATCTTCTATTCTTTTTTAGATAACAAATATTTTTTAATATTCTGGCCTTCTTGGGTCATTCACTGATAATTTCCAATACAATCACAGTGGTCGTCGGTGTGGACTTGGCGAACTTATCCTACCAGAAAACGAGCCTGGGAGCAGCTTATGCCTGTAAGTATCCTGTTGCTCTATTACATTTTGTTGTTTGAGGCTTTCACATTCTTTAATTGTTTACCAAATAGAACATCGTTGTTAAGCTTTGATTTTAACTACTTCTATCTTTCAAGGAAAAGTTAATCCCACCCAATGTGAGGCTCTGACCATGGTTTGTGCTCAGGTACACTACTTATAGCGTAATTTTGTCAATTTAAGTAATCCAAATTCCAATCTACTTATTTTTAGTTCAAATGACCGTTTTCTCTCTACACTTTTGCTCGACAAGTGTTGCTTATTTGAAGTACAGTTCATTCCCATCTGTTGTTAAGTTATTTGCTTAGTCATATCATATATAATTGTGATGTTTGATGTTTTTTTATTAATTTGAATCCCATATTCCTTGTCTGTATTACATATTTATCTCATATCTTTATTGCTTTGTTTAGCCTCTAGCTGGCACTGTGTTGGTAACTATGCTTACAGAACTACAGATTCTCTTATATATATATTGCCTTTGAGAACATGATACAAGTTCTTTAGAGCTAATACTATGTATTGCCTTCCTGTATGATACTTCTATCAATTCTCTTATATATATTCTGAAGTTGCTCTATGTATTGTAGCCAATACAAATTACCAATCTGTCGGTATTATCGTGATTATTTTTTCATGCAGAGGGCATGGCTAGCCTTGCTGAGGCTAGCCACAAATGGCAGTTTTTTATTTTTCTGTGTCGGACTATCAGTGACGGTTCTAACAAAAAACCGCCACTGATACCCTGATATCAGTGACGGTTTTTTGATTATCAGTGACGGTTCTAGACAAAAACCGTCACAAATAATGTTATCTGTGGCGATTCTAGAACCGTCACTGATAATCCTAGATTATCAGTGGCACTAAATCGGTGGCGGTTTGAAAACTGTCACTGATGGCAGTTTCGAACCGCCACTGATTACCTTTTTCAAGGTAGTGGAAGTATCTTATAATAAGTATTAGAGTATAATCAAAAGGATAAAGAAGTATAACAACATCATTTAAACAATATACTTAGAGAGGGAGTACATACTCCTAGAAGTATGAAAGTATATACATGTATATGTATGTATGTATATATGTATGCATATGTGATCAATAGCTTGTTTTTTTTTTCTTTTTGACTTTTTGCCATAGCACGCTCTGGTCTGGTTAAATTACCTTTTACTGCATTTCTCTTTCTAACTAGATATTGCTCTAAAGGTGTCATGTTTTTTGGAAGATCTTTCTAAAGGTGTGATCTTTTTACATCTTTATAAGATGTTGTCTTCAACCCACTTGCACAAAGTAAAACATCGGTGGGTAAATGGAGAAACTAGAACAACCAGTTGTGTCGACGCGCCCTTCACATTCCGCTTGTCAAGTCACATCGATTTGAAATCTTTACGAAAGCACATTTAACATCAATAATGATATTTTTTATGGTTTCTGGAGTGAAATTGTTGCGTTCCAAATTTGCTCAAGTATATTAATGTCGTACAAAATGAGTAAAGCGCTCACGAGAATGCGTGCTTCCATATGTATCTAGATTCCTGTACAGTGCGTTGCAAACGTGCCTAAATATACGCTGGAAATAAACTGACTTTCAGACTTCCAAGTTCCAACGCAGTGAAAATTACTTTTAAAAACCACGCAAGAATCTCTGTTAAATTACTTTTGTGATAATAGCCTAAGCTACAACATAGTCCAGATATGATTCCTCCAGGCATGTGCTAGGCAACTAGGTTTGTAACGAGGTATCCCGAGCCACACCATATAACAACAACGATCTAGCGAGCTCATTGATTTTCTGGTCCCTAGACGAACTTGTAATCTGATTGGTTTCCTTTCAAACATAATTATAAACAGGGGCGGATCCATAGTTGAGGGGATAGGGTCTAGTGACACCGACGTCTCCGTATTAGCTCTTTATACCCCCGCTAAACGCTGTTGATGACCCCGGCGGCAGATTAGTCTGGACCTCAGTTCCAATGCTCATCTAGTCTGACCAGTCATCCGAAAACAAGCAGCCCGTAGGTCGCATGTCGGCGATGATCTCGATGACCAATTTTTCTGGATCCATCCTTGATTATAAAATAGCTTTATCAGTAACATTGGAAACATTCATAAATGACACATGTCACGAGCTCAATAATTTCGATGGATTGCCTAAGACCGTTCCGCCGTTGAAACGAAGCTATATTTACAATCGACCTAGAACAGTACTACTATTTTTCAAAAAGAAAAGTCCGTCCGAGGGTAAAAGGTGGTCGATCGACCTCTCCGCGTAGCAATCCAAGAATTGGTTGGTGTAAAGGCAGAGTCACTGTGCGACGGACGAGTCTGGCTTTTTGAACGACGTTAAAGCTCCCGCGGTCAAATCGACCGACCCACTTGGTAGCGGGGATCTAGGGCCAACAGTCGCGGCAGGATCTTGTTACGTGGAATACTGAAACTCGTCAGTGCCAGCGGGTAAAGCTGTGGCTACCGAGGCCTTTCCGCCTGTAGCCTGGCCTCGAGAGTCAGAGCCGGCTAGCTAGGCGACCGACGACGTAACGTAGGCCCCGCGCGCGCGCACGGTGAAAAGTACGACGCCATTCGTCAAATCTGCCGGGACTCCGGCCGTCCGCTCGAGCCGAACCGTGGGCAGAGTTCAAAATTCCGGTAAAATTTTAAAAATTTCGTTTGACATTTCAGATTTTAATTGAATATTAGATTTAAAATTTTAGTCGCATAAAAAAAATTTATAACATTCAAATAATACAGTAATTTCAAATTTTTTGGCAATTTTTTTTGAAATTTCAGAATTTTTTTTACCGGATTTTGGTTTTTGAGGATCGGAGTTGGGTAGATAGCCCTTAAGAAAATTTGTTCAAAACTGAAATTTTAAGACGTTTTATAAAAATAGTAGAAATATTATCAGATTTTTATAAATTGTACAAGCTTTATTTTGCTCTAAAAAATTTATGGTACCATCTTTAGCAATCTTGGACCCTACAAAAAATATTGAAAAAGAACTGAACTTCATTCTTATGTTTAAAAATTAAAAATTGAATGATCATAGTGAGACAGTAATTGTGTTAGAATTTTATAAATTCGTTTGAGTATGATCATGATCCAAAATTTCTAGGGGAGCTTAAGAATTGCCTCATCACTCTTCTATAAAAGTCTCAAAAATTGTAAACCTGTTTTGGTTGCTCAATCAAAATTACGAAAGTAACACATGTAGCACTGTAAGGTTTTTATCAGGACAGTAGCACTGTTATAATTTTTGAAAATTCTTCAAACTTGATCATCATCTAAAAAACTTATGAAAACATTAGTGATGCTTTAGGACTATCTACAATTTTTTTAAAAATTTCCCAACCTTATTTAGAACATTTTTCATTCAGTTGAAATTTGTCGATCAACCTTCAGTAGCACTGTTTGCATTTTTGAAAATTTTTAGGCTTGATCATCATCTAAAAGTTTTATGGGAACATTATTGATGCGTTAGTATCATCCACAAAAAAGTTCATAATTTTCTAATATGGTTTGCACCATTTTTCATTCGGTTGAAATTTCTTAGACATCTTTTTATCAAGACAGTAGCACAATCAGAATATTTATAAATTTTTCAAGATTGATCATCATACTAAATTTTTATAGAATATTAGTGATGTGTCAAAATTTTGACTATTTTTCACTCGATTGAATTTTGTCAAGATTTCGGCAATTTCAATGAAAATTTCGGTAATTTTGATCGAAATGTCAGAGATTTAGGTTCAAAAATACTGGATTTCAAATTTGCCTTTTGAATTTTGAGGGATTTCATCCAAAATTTCAGATTTCGCCCACCTCCGAGATGTGAACTAAAAAATTTTTGTAAACCTAACCGTGGGTGAGGTGGTGCTGCACGCGCATTTGGACTACTGTATATTTTTCACTTTACTTTTTAAACGAAATCATAAATCTATTCTCCTTGGTGATTGCGAAAGCATTAGATGGTAACATGCACCGTGATTTCATGGTTAAAAAATAGCTATATTTATAATTTTTTCAGAAAGAGAATAAAAAATAAAAAAAAGTGAAGGGAGATCAAATAGACCAAAGCATCTTGCAATCTGGTATGGACGTGACCAATGGCGGTGGACTTGGCTGTGTGGCCCAGGCCAAGGTTAAAAATTTGATGAAAATCGGTGAAATTTCATCAAAAAATCAGATTTTGGGCTACCCCAAATTTAAAACTAACTGTCGGATTAAAATTTTTAAAAAATTTTGAAAATGCAACAGCGATTTCAATTTATTTGACGAAATTTCAACAAATTTCACCAAAATTTTAGGTTTTTTGTCCAATTTTTAAAGTTTTAGGGCCAGATTTGACCGTATTCAGTCCAATAACCCTTAAGAAAGTTATGTTATTTGAAACTTTGTTGAAAAACCAAAATTTTAAGACATTTTAAAATTTTTGAAGAAATATTTTTAGATTTTTATAAAATTCTATAAGCTTGATAATAATTAAAAAATTTACTGTCCGTTTGAGACGTCTGGCGCTGTCTGGAGATCGAGAGAGAGGATCTAGCTAGAGTCTAGACCACGGTTTCGGAAAGGAAAACCGGTTGCTGGCAACCGCCACCGACGCTTCGCAAACGGTAAGTGATAGCTCAGTTCTTTTTCCTTCATGGAACCAACCACCGCTTATATGTTGAGTTTGGATGGAAAATGGAGGTTGAGTCTTTTCTAGACATGCAGGTTTTGATTGCCGACGTGAAAATAATACCGATATATAGTTTTGTAGGAACAAAATGTTTAGTAGAGGAAAACTTATGGGTGACACATATCCAACAAGCTGACGACATCTACGGTATTAGTAGTCTTTAGATAGGCGTCGGAGAAACTCAGACCTCATTTGGAAACAGTAATTCCTTAAGAATCTTATAGATATTTTACGGGAAACAATTCAATTACTATTCCTATGTTCTAAACAGGACCTAGATATTTCTATTTATGAGCCAAGTAGATGGGGCTAGGCAACTTGTAGCTGACTCAGACAAAACGAAAATAGATCATGAATGTGCAATATAATGCGCTTGATTGGTGAGTTTTATAGTTTGTTTTTGACACGGAACCTATTGCTTTTGTTTCATGGGATCCATGTGCGATATAATGTGCTTAGTTTGTGTCTTACCATTAGAGGTTTTTTTGCACAAACATGCTAGCTTTTGTATCATGGGATCCATGCTTTGTAAGTTGTCATAAAACGTGTATTTTTCTTCACCTAGATTGATTGGACCAAGGAAATGGGCTGCTTATCGTCTAGTATATGTACTACTTACTGTATTGACGACGGCTAATTGCTTCCAAAAACTAGAGAATGCCATATCTGAAATCCCACTTGTAAGGAACAACCCTCGTATTGAGCACATGGATAAAGAAAACTATGGGACAAACCAACAAACGGCTCTGCGTATAGTGTGTAATTAGTGGGGCCTTTGTCACAAATGACAGAGGTTTGCTCTGTTTCTTACAATGGTCAAACATGTCGTACCGCTAATCTTCTGATTACATTCCCAACAACCACGTTGTCTGCTCGCTGGGCCGATAACTTCAGACTTTCAATGCCGTTGGTTATTTGGTCGTATCCACCCATCCATCCATCATCAGAATTCTGAACAGATACAATCGCAGACATATAATATGCGCTTGTAGCACGCAGCAGATTAATCAGCTGCCTGGCCCATCTACCTTCAGAAACGGGCACACAAGCTCGCACTGTCAAAGCATGCCGTCCTCAAGGCAGGCAGCCATGCTGCCACGGTCCAAAACTCTCAGGATCACACGGCACGCTGTTCCCACCTGCTAAATAGTTAACTTTGTGCTTGTTGAGAAATGCTGCCACCTCCTGATGCTGCAGAGGGACTCCAAGCCTCGCCGTTTTCTTGAATGGCGTTGTACTTATGTGTGTATCCATGTCTAAACAAAGTTCCAGATAAAACAGGTCAGAGATAGCTAGACGTGACCGTCCCTGCGCCAACCTTTGTCCAAACAGCTAAGCCTTATCTCCCCAGGGTTTCCGCATCTGCCCTTGCATGCAACGGCGACAGCACGGCCGACATCGCGACCGCCACGGCCCCACCCCTGCCGCCGGCCGGGTCGACACGAGCGTGTGTACGCACGGCCCGGGCGGCCCCAACCAGTGCGCGGGCGGTCCGGATCGACCAGGATCCGAGTGCTGAGATTCTTCGGAGGATCGCTACTAACTTTGCTTGTCAGTCAGTCACCCCCAACACCGCAGCGTTGGGAGGCATATGGTCCTGCGTGCCCCTGGACGTACACGCGCAGTCACAGACACGGCGCTGTGCGCCGGACATGGCATTTAGTGTACGTGCCATGCCATGCATGTGGGGACGCCGGGCGGCTACCGCGCACAAATGACACAGGCTCGCGCGCGCGCACCCTGCGCGCGTCCCACAATGCTGGATGCTGCACCGCGCGCAGCCCCATGTGGGCGGCGATCGAACGATCGGCGTCAGGACGCAACAGCGCGCGGCGCCACCGGCCGGCCCTGTTCGATCGGTTCCCCCTGGCGCGCCCGCGGTGATCGCATGGTCGGCCCTCCCCGGGACAGCAACGCCCGCCCGCGCGGCCACCGACCACCCGGCGGGCGCAAACTCGCACGTCGAGGACTCGTACAGTCCTCTGTCCGTAGGATCCGTCACTCATTCGATCAGCAGCACGTCGGCACGGCGCTCGCACATCTTCGTTGCCTCGAGGTGGAGAAGTTGGCCACTTCTCTCGAATGCGGACAAGCAGCACTCGCCGAACCGGCCCGCTTAAACCCCTGACGCGTACGTCCGCCCGTCCTTCGCAGAGACCAACAAAAAGAAACCCAGATAGGCACGCGCCGTCGAACGTTGAGTACGAACAAGAGCCCGTGTCGTTCGTCTTAGCCCGGGCCCCGGGGTCAACAGGGGGATGCGATGCATGGCCCATGCATGCTGCCCATGCAATGTTGGATACATAATACAAACATATTATCGTGCCGGCTACATGTATGTACGCCGGCCGGCCTTTGCACGCGTGGATCGATCGTTCGGGGCAGGCAGGACGTACGGGCGTAAGCGCGAGTGCTACGCAGTGTTATGGGGGCGGCATGGGGCTAGGCATGGTTGCCCCGTTTCTGTGGAGAACGGATGGGAGCGAGTTGGGGCGATGCGCTGATTTGGCGATGACTTGGTCCCTGGAGTGGAAGGCGACCCGCGGGGGCGGACAGTTCGGACACCTGGTGCGCGTCGCCTTGTTGCGCGGTGGTCCAGCACTAGCTAGGGACCAAACTGATTTACCTACCGCCGTATCGTGCCCCTCTCCGAGCTGTGGCCTTGTCGGTGTGGCTGGTCGTTTTTTGGGCTGTTCCTACGGTAGGCTAGCAGGGGCCCGATCTAGGTGAGGTTCGTCTAATAATTTAAAAAAAACGCTGAGAGATCTTCCATGATCAAATTTGTCCATTAAATCGAATTTAATTTTGGTGACTTGGTGTTTGTAAGATCTTGGGACTATTTGTATTGTAATTTTAGTATTTTTTTTTGATATATGTCTTGAATTTTGATGTTCTGCTTTATCTGGTATAAATTTGTAAAGGTGTAAAGTGTATACTCTTATTGAAAATTTTCTAGTTTCGCTACTATTGGACTGACTATTGAGTTTAACGAGCTATTATTGATTTTCTTTCGAAATTAAGATAGTTCGACATAAATCGTTTTATCTACCATTTAAATGGTTATTTCAAATTCAAGTTAACCAGCCACTATCGACCGAACCTTATTAACTTTTTTTTTCTCTCGAAACAGACTCAATTGAACCAATTAACTGTTGTAATTAAAGCCGCTTTGATTTGAACACTAAGAGCTTTTTAGCAGTCGACTGCCGACTTGGTAATAATACCACTCCGCACGTAACGCTGCAATTTTTTGAAGATGCAGAAAGGTTGGACGGATTGTCATAGAATCTGCTGACGCTTTAGTCAATTATAGTGGTGGCTTTTGGCATTGCCAATGTGAAAAACAAGTGGTGGCTTTTGGCAGTGCCAATGTTAAAAACAAGTCAAATAACAAGATCTTGTAAGGCTTCGGTGCTTCACGGTTGCAACGGATAGTGGTGGATGTCGGTCTCTGTTTTGCGCTGGTAGTCTCTGTTTTGCGCTGGTAGTCTCTGTTTTACGCCGGTGTGCTAAATGAAACGGGGAAGATTTTGGACGACGGCAGCGTGCATTCCGTTGCTATTTTTTAGATCATACAGAGCTTCTTTAAAAAAAAAAAAAAAAACTCGAGAGTATCCAGAGCATTGGTTGGCAGCAAAAATGGTGAAACGACGTGAAATGTACTCGAGCGGAGCGTTGGCCCAAATGGGATAAGGGGTTTTTCTAGGCGGATTACAGCTCGAATGTCGCAAAAAAGAATAGGTATTGGGCCTGGGTGCAGCTGAACACTGAAGCATGCCAAACTTTAGCTTTCAAGTTTCAAGCCAGCGAGAAAAGAAGTATTGAAGCCTATCACGTCCACGGAGATCTCGCAATTCCTCTTTTTTTCATTTCAGGTTTTGTATTTCACGGTAACCCGTTTTTCGCATGCTTCTCTACCGACACGCCCATGAAATGACAACACTTCTCATACGAGTGTAGCAGTACTGGGCTGCACTCTGCAAGGAGGTTAAAAAAGAACATGTCCAGTTCGCCGTTTTGCACCCATGACACCATTTGTATTCGGCCCTACAAACTTTTAACTACACTACGTACATGGGACAGATCCAGTGGGCTCCGCTGCATTGTTGGGCCGCACCTGGAGGTGTGGTCTAATTGCTGTTTCTTTTGGAGCTGGCAATTTACGAGAATGAAATTGCTCTGCCCGAATTGGTTAAGATCCAAGAATGCCTCTTCCTTTCTAATGCACTGTTTATTCTTTTGACAGCTAGCTAGCTGCTTGCCAGCATTTCAAGAGTGCGAATCCATCCTTTTTTTAAAAAAAGATAACGGTGATTCACTAATCAGCCATAAAATGATTTTGAGGAAAAATATGTGCAGGAAGCACGGGGTTCAAGCCATGAGCCCATAAGTTCATTTTCTGATTAAAAATAATATGTTTTTAAATAGATTTACAAAAATAATACAACAAAAAAATTTAGGTAATACACCTCTGTCGCCATTTCCGCTATTTGATTGTCAACCAAATGAATCTATGATAAAATAATCAGTGACAGAATAGAACTCTGTCCCAATCAAATGGCTGTTGACATATATTTTTGTAATTTTTTTCTTGGTATATTATTTTTATAAAAATATTTAAAATATGTATTATTTAAAAAAGAATTCCCATAAGTTCTGTCATCTTCTGCGACAAGTGTCTGATTCGATGCAAGAACTTTGTTGACCAAAAAAAAAAAAAGCATTTGTACTGCTGCTCATCTCAAAGCTATAGGTAATAGGATAGGCTATTTTGCATATTTCCTTGCTGCAATATGTAGTTATCCTTGATTCCTTCGTCTTATGCGTGTAGGTCTTATCCTTACCTTCCCTTAGCCAGCTAGCTAGTACTAATTAGCTAGTTGGGTATGGCTTGACTCTTGAGGGATACTTGTTGATGATTTGGTGGCAGAGTAGCTAGGTTCTAGGAAGCTAATGTTGTAGATTTAGAAATGACCCTTGAAAGAGCGTCACATCCGATCGGGATCGAACCAAACAAATGGTGTATTTAGCATCTCGAACAAATTTGTCGACCCATCCGTCGCACTGTGGATACGTGATGTTTTCGGTGATCCATGTTGATTACACTGCTCTAGTCGACGTTTGCATTGGAAATTAAGAAAAGCACAGTTGATGCGACAACTATTTTTTTTTTCTCTTTTCTACTAGAGAAGAAAGAAGAATATCTTGTTCTTCGTATATAAAAACAGGAAGCAGCGAAGATGAACAGTGAAATTTACTATTTATGTAGGATTTGTCTTATTCATGTCTTTGACGATCAATTTTACTTGATTTAGATTTTTAGGAATTTATGAAAACTTTTATACGTAGATAATATGAAGGTAGCACCATAAGAGAGAGAGAGCAGATATTTCATTTAGAGGTGTTTCCTGTGTAAGCATGTATGGTATATTTTGGAAGGGATTCCATGACTAAATAGATGTTTCACTAGTCATGTGCCTATACATTGCAATGGAAACTCAATTTGCTAAAAAAAAATTATTTGCAAAGAGTATTAATTTTAGTTATATTTTAATAGTAGAAAATGCTTGTTTCTCCGAAGAGATTTGACTATCGGGTTAAATCTCTTTCCATTTCAGCCATTTATGTTAGATCTAACAGATCAGGTACTCTGAAGAAGAACGGACGACCACTACCAACTTCTAATTAAAATTAGTAAAGATATATGTAATGTCTACTCCTTAGTTTTTTGGCTTATTTGGCACTTTTGAGTATAATTCCCTTTCACAGGTACTCGGCACTTTACGGCTCCCTGGATAGACTTTCCAAATTACCCGTATCAACAAGTCATCGTTACCACTTCGCTACCCCTTTTAATATACTTGTTATATTACTAGAGGACATTTTGAGCACATTTTATCCAAAGTACAATCACCTTAACATGTATGCACTAGTCAAAAGTTTTAAGTAAACAAAAACGGACAGAGTATCAGATAGAAATAATTTATTTTGGGCCATCTACAATGTTTACTCGCTAGTTGTTAATGTGTGGATTGCGCCAACATAACATAGAGATTATTCGGGGGTCGTAGCTTTTCTGAAAAACTACTTTTTGACTTTTTAGACTGAAAAGCGATCGTAGCTTGTTATAAGAGACTGTCTAACAAATAGCTAATTTCACTCAACAATAAGTTAACTGATCTTGTTCAGAAATATAAGGTTTGTATATAGATTTAATAAGATTTTTTCTACTATATCCCTATTTATTATTTCTCAACTACATGCATTTATTCATTACCATCACACACAAATTATTATATCCCTATTTATTATTTCTCAACTACATGCATTTATTCATTACCACCACACACAAATTATTATCTCCCATCTTCCAATACAATTAAGTGGGGATATCTAAATCATTTTCACTCATGCATTTATCAATTTCACCTTAACCTTAGTCCTTGTGTAAAGTCAAAACACGACTTGAACAAAGGGAGTATATGGCTTCTACTTTATGCCAAAAGCCAGTTAGAAATTGGATTGTTTGGAAGACTTACTAACTTTTCAGAAACTGAAGCTGACTTAAAACCCTCCAAACAAGGCCTATGATTTAACTCAACTCATAGGACAACCAGTTACTATAGGAAGATCAGTGTTTAAATCATAGCGTCTACACATTATGTGATTGCAAGTCTTGTATCCTAGTGTGCAAGCCTATCATAGTTTTTAATACCGCGCTGGTTCATGCCGGTATGTACTGACACCTAAATCGATATAAAGTATCCCTATGTACCGTACCAGCCGTATCGGCTCGATACCGGTCAATACTAGTCATACTGGCTTCAATACTGGTCAGTACTAGTCATATCGGTAGAATTGATAATATCATCTATTAAACTATATGCTATGTTTGATAGTACTATTTTGTATTTGAAGTATATTATAAGTGAAATTTGGTGTAAATATAATTAAAGTCATATACACTTATAGATATATATTATTATATTAAACACCTATATATAGATTTTATAAAAGCTAAACGGATACAGCCTCAGCAAGTTATTAACAAGTGTGCTATAGCCTCTAGGTGAAAGGGAAGCTAGGAAAGGTACAGGACATCAGCATCTGCTTTACCTGCGCCTGGGCCAAACAGTACACTCTATTGCCGGGATATTGGGCCCACCTGTCCAGAAGGGCCAGATTTCCATTGGCCCCGCAGGTCATAGTCAGAGACGACGCAAAGGCGTGCAGCAGCCCGACGCAGGAGTCAGGAGCCAAGACAAGTGCGATGTCGAGATCGAACCGCTCGAGGCCCCCGGCTGAATGAAACAACGTCGAACCTGTCTCGCTTTAATTTGCGTCTCTGCGTCTTCTCTCCTCGTCCTACCAGTGACAGAGCCCGCGTGGTTGGCGCTGATCCGTCCAGTCAGGGCCCACCTGCCAGCCTCTGCCACGTGAGCGGCTTCCACTTCAGTCTGCCTTTGCTTCGGCACTGCAGGTGTCACTAACTCACACTCACTAAACAGGGCACGAGCCGCGCTAACAGTAGCTCCAACATGGGACACTCGCAACGACAGGGTGCAGATCCCCTAGAATTGCTATTAGACTCCCCAGATTGGATTTGCCGAAGCCATTCCTTTTTTCTTCGTGTAGGTTAGATTCTGTCGCATGCTCTTGCTCCTTACCAACATAATCTCTCTCCTGAGAACCCCCCTCCTTATTTGGATAAACACGTCAGGGCCTGGCTACATAGGAGGGACCATAGAAGAGGTTCTGCTGGAACTTAAGCCCAAGAAGGTGAGTGAAATTGGCAGGCGTTGCTGCCAGGTTAGTCACTCCTTAGAACGATGTTCTTGGTGAGGAGGGTGTTAAGCGTTCCACCGCGTCACCAGCCACGAGGTCCATAGGACAGCAGCACGGTGCTTTCAAGGTTAGGCCATTAGTAGGGCTGTAAACGAGACGAATTCGAGCGAGCCTGTCCCTCCAGACTCGAGCTCCATAAGACTCGAACCGAGCTCGAGTTGAGGTTCGAGCCTTAACCTAGGCTCGAGCTTGACTCGGTCTAGACTCGAGCTCGAGTAAGCCCGTTTCTCTAATCTCTCTCGCTTGTCTCTCTCACTCTCTTTCTCGTCCATTGACCCCTCTCTTACCCGTGTTTAGCATATCCCTCTCGTTTTCTATAACTGTTCAAGAATAAATAAATTTTAGTTCTTTTTTCCATAATATTTATGCCCGCTATCTCAACTCAATGCGTCTTCGGCTCCTTTTCTCTCGTCGAAATAGTGCAAATAGGCCGGCCAAGGCTGGCACGACGCGAAGCTCAAATGGATCGTGCCTGGGCTCGTCGAAGGCGAGTCGAGCCAACACAGCACGGCACGACGCCCACCTCTAGGTAGATCTTTCCATCTTCACACCCCTTTGCCAGCTTCAAACTCACATTTGCACAATCTACAAACTCAATTTTTGACAAATGAACAGTTACCGAAATAGATCTCTAAGAGAGGCAATTCACTTATAGGTCTAGGACGTGGAATAATAGTGGGCTACAATTTTTTTAATTACGCTAACTGGTGCTACAATTATTTTTTTAATTGCGCTAAGTGGTGCTACAATTTTTTTAAAATTGCGCTAACTAGGGCTGTGGTTTTTTTTAATCACGCTAACTGGGTCTTGAACTCAAGACCTCTTTACTCTGATACCATGTTGAGTTCTGCACGCTAGATAGTTTACCCAAAAATTTAAGCTAATAGAGAAAACTGGTAATTCACTTGTACTTCAACAAAGCCTTCAGCTCTTTTAATGTGTAAATCAAATAAAGTGCATATCTGTGAGAACGGAGGTGATCAGTTTGTACATTTTTTTTCGTTTACGAGTGACGTAAGCAAAAGGATCTGTCTAAAAAAAACCGAAGCAAAAAGAACATACGAGGTAGGAAGGTAAAATAAACAGGTAATATGTCATATTCAGTCATATTCAGAGGTCTCCCTTGCTGCTAATTAAGATAGTGAAAATGGGGATGATTTTGAAACAATTAACCAGGTGATATTTGAGTGTGAGGGTTGAGAATCTAAAACAAGCTACATACCATCCTCGTCCATCAGAAGGATTATGTTTGATCCGGGATCAAATCATGAAATCACATGAGATGCTTGTATGCGATGTTGACCTGTCCCCACCGGAGTAAATCGTTGGAGTAGCCTTGTCATGAGCAAGAATGCAAGATGCGCAGATTTTCGACAAGACTAGCTAAGATATGATCATGTCGGAAAATAACTAAAAGGAGGCGCTTTTATGCATTACTTTTTAAAAATTGTATAAATATTAAAGTATGCATAAAATAATAGATGATGATATTACTTATTTTTTTGCTTGCTTCAAAATTTATATAAATTGTATCGGTAGGGTGATGATAGAAGTACTACTCATAACTAAATGTACTCATAACTAAATGAGTACCTATCAAACGATTAAATCAAATTAGTCCACCCTGAAATTAATAATGGTAAAACTAGTAATATTCATTACTACTGTGCAATATTAGTCAATGTTAATGTATCATATATGAATTCTTCTTAAAATGTGACAATAGAAACGTATAATCAAAATTGTTAACCACACGAAGAAAGTCTTTCTATCCATTCAAACATTGGAAGCTATCGTTGGGGTGCAAATGCCCTAGAGTTCTTAGTTAACTCTACCACATGGATTTGCCCAAATCTGGGCCATTCATTCATTCCCATAGCATAGGTTATGCCAGATCAACACAAATCGCTAGTCATCATTTCTGTTTTCTTATCGAGGCTAAAGCCAACAGTTTGTCGATCCCAGCAAGCACTTCTTTCCACCGTGGAATCTCCTTTCCCCTAAATTTTACAGAGGATATTGAAGGACATAAGTGGAAGGTTTATGCACTCTTAATGCAGGTATAATAGCTACATACAAGATACAACAAGCCCATATTTTGAAGTCCAGCCTTCTCAAACTTGCTACATCATTTATATTCTTGTCAAGACCAATGTTACAAGTTACACAAACCATACATTCGGGAAATAAATTCGAAACCTTACATTCCAGTCAATATGAGATTTCATTGAATAAAACATACATTCAACAAATAAATTCAAAAAATACATTAAAGTAATGTTCGGTATGAGATATTGCTGCCCCAGTCTTAGGATTCGCCGCAATGCAGGCAGAAATGTGGTGACTGACATACTCATAAATCTGATTCCATATGAAAGTCATGGATCTTGCACCCTTCTTTGGCGATTTCCCTTTTTCGATTTCAGCATTGCCCTTGATGGTTGAGCTAGACATTCAAAAGGAAATTGACAGGCAAAACGGGAGCCATGCTAGGAATATAATCTATTGAACATTCTAAGGACGTAAAAGAGGCTCCAAGCTGACCAGATGCAATGAAATTGATTGGCTTGCTGCATATCACATAATGCAAATTCGTGGGCAGTTCTTTGTTACCTGACTGTGTAATATTCACACCTTTATCAAAAGAAATTAAGTTTCGCTCTGCCAAAATAAATATAATAATTTCTCATGTATGGATGCCAGAGAGAGATTAGAAACAATTTGTAGGATGGCAATGCAATTGCTTAAGTTTTATCACGCGGTTATTATAAGACACTGCTATTGCTTATTATAACCATTTAGCTCAATAGAGTTAAGATGGAAATGTCACCTAATATTAGTAGTAACGCGTTATTAGTTTTTGTTTCAATCTGTAACTAGCAATACATCACAAATTAGAATTGCCTTTCCAATTATATCCACTGACATATCATGTTATACGCAAGAACATTTCTTGTTATTATGCAACTAAGTATGCATTTTTTATGATACTTTGGTCTGAAAATATGGGTGCTCTAGCCCAATTACTTTAGGGGAGCTGGATAGACACCCATCGTTAGCTCTTGACACAATTTATTTGCTTTTGAAAGACCATATAGATATCTACCTATATTAATGATGAGTAATTGACTGTATTTGAGCTTGCGGTCCTTCAATTGGTATCAGAGTCGGTTTTCCTCTTTTATAGATCTTGGCCAGTTTCAAAAGCCGTAGCGATGGACAAGTATTCTACCAAGTCTTTGATTTTTTCTGGAGTTGATTTTTCTTATTGGAAATCGAGAATGGAGTTGTACATCACTGCCTAGAGTTTCTTGATTTGGAAGAAGGTGAACCTCCCGTATGAGGTTCCTGCCGATGAAAGCGTCACAGCCAACAATATGGCTGAAGTTAAGGCAAATGTTAAGACAAGGAACATCTTCATAAAGGGTCTTAGCCACAGTGAATATAACAGGATCTCTCACCTACGATCTGCTCACTAGATCTGGGTGATATAGTGCTCCAGTTTGTGGAAAGTGATTATACCAGATTGCCGATATCTTTACCAAGCCTTTGGGTAGCTCTAGGTTTGTAGCTTTGAGGGGAGAGCTTGTAGTCGTGTGCTTTTACGACATCTCTTGAGAGAGAGTTGGTTTTTTATATTATGTATTATATATGTTTACTTCAAGTATTTCCTTTTTATTGCACCATATAGGTGATATTGGGCTTATTATTAGAATTTTGAGTACACTTTATTTAGACTTCTAACATACTTTGCATGATCTTCTCATCTTATGCTATAGGTTGCTATCATGCACAATTAACTGTTCTCTCTTCTTTCTAGATTGAGTTCCCTCATAGTTTTTAGGTCTAGCCGGTGTTTGACCTTTTGGGTAGATAGGATCTGTGTGTACTCCTTAATTTAGGTTCTAGAGACAGCTTTCCTACGTCAGTCATATGGGAAAGATGAGATAGAGTGTGTCAGAGCCATAGTATTCTCTACTATCTTTTTTATACTCTATAGCCATCCAGTTTGTAGTTTCTTGATTTTTTCTCTCCTTATTCTGTGTTTCTGGTTTCTATTGAGTTCATTTGGACATTCTTTTAGCTTAATTTTTCTAATAACTCAACTTGAACTAGATTTATGCTTAAGATTAATTCATTTGTTGAGGGGGAGTTTGAGGAGCAATTTCATACATTGCATATAGAGTTTATTTTCTGTTTTAATGAGCCTTGTCTATTATATAAATAAGCTTTCATTCATATATTCACCTTATTACTTTTCTGAAGATTATTGCTAGCTTAGAAATGTCCAATTTCATTTTGCTTCATCATGCTAAGCTTGTTAAAAAAAATAAAAATTGATCCTTAATGAAAACTTGGTGAAACTTGTAGTTTTTACTTTCTATGTTTTCTCACTAGATGCCTATGCCATGATTTGTGAAATCATGGATTTCTACTAGAGTCCTTCACGTGCTCCTAAATCTAAGTGCTAAAATGATCAACAATTAACTTTTGTGTGCAAATTAATATCAACACTTTACATTCACGAGACTGCTTTCCATTGCATTTGGAATGAACTTGAAATATATCGTGTATGACAAAGACCATTTTTTAAATGTCCTTCTTGAGATAGTCGACTATGGCTTAAATCAATCACACTTGAAAAATACAAATAAAAAAGAAAAAATGAGTAAAGAATGCAAATAATGTCAAACATTTGCACCCCACTATGTGCGTTGAAGTTTTAAAACAAATTTTGCATTAAAGGTGATTGAGCATGAAGGATCTTTTATGCACTAGTTCCTCCAGAGTGTTGACTAGGTTGAACTTGAACTCCAGTTCTTTCATTTGATTCATTGTATGGCTTTATTTCTAATTTGGAGATTATGCTAGGTGTTGTCCTTGTTGAAATCATGAAAAATGGCATAGTTTTATTTGTGCTTGCTAGTAAGGATATTACAATTTACAGTTGGATATGTCTTAGATTAGTATAATTTGAACTTGATTAGTTTGGTGTCATACTTTATCTATAAGGTCACTTGGATAATCTTCTAAGCTCTTTAGGATGCATTTCATAGATATATAATGAAAGGGGGAGAAAATATTCTCTTGATGTCTATACTGCCTAAAGGGGAGAAATCGTAGAAAAGGCATCGTCAAAGGGAGAGAAATATGAATGCATCTTGTTTCTTATGATCATGGTGAAAAATTGCTCTTGCTTAGGATCTTAAGCAAAAATAAGATTTCTATGAAGATTTTTTAGAGTTTTTGTGGAAATCTTATTATTTCTCTTGACTTGCTCTAAATTTTTTTTGCCAACTTGGTCATGATTTTATTTCCTCTTGCTTTGGACCAAGTGATGCTTTGCAATCTTCTTCCCATGAAATAAAAGTTTCATTTTCTTCCTTCTAAATTTAATTTCAGCATTTACTTATACTTTAAATTCATCACTTAATTTTAGTATTTAATTTTTGCATTTACTATTCCGCACATTTGGATTTACCCCCTTTTTCTAAATGCTTGTAGATTTTATGCCAAAGATAAATGATTCATGGATGAATCTTCTATGGATCATATCCCAATCATCTAGGCAATCTTCTCTTCTTTTCAATTTTTGCAAGAAACCGATATTTGTGCTTGAAAGAAGAAAGATCCTAGTAGATCGCATTCTTGTTTGTTTGAAGGGTTGTTCATTGGTGTTCTTACTTGCTATGATATGTGGGAGATCATTTAAGATCATTTTGATTATCAATTCCCCACAAGTAAGCTAAGAGTGAAGTTTTGTGTTTGACCCGATTTTGGTGTAACATTCTTTAAACTGGAAAAAGGTCAGAATTTTGACGTGAACCAGTGCAGTTTTCTTTGTTTATCTAAGCGCTGTTCATCGACCTTCTGGTTGAGGGTACCGTTCATTCGGCCACCTGTTTAGATTGTACAGTCATTCAATCTGCTCTCTTGGTGGTTCATTTTTTAGGGGGAATTTCCCCCCCCCCCCCCTCTGATCACCATTTTGGTGACCAAGTGAGACTTTGCAGTCCAGTTGCTCTTTTCTTTCCTTTTCAAACTCAAAATTATGCTTTTTTTTTGGCATTTGTCAATATACTCATAAAGATAGAGTTTGAAAGATTATGTGGAGGTCTACCCATATTTGTGATGAGTAATTGACTGTATTTGAACTTGCGGTCCTTTAGCTTTTGAAAAACCTAACACATAATACTCTGTAGTTTGAGCTTAGCGAACCAATTAGTGTTGGCTTCATTTAAGCTAGGATAATTTATATAGCATGGCAAGTAGTCAAACCAATCCTCAATATAAACATCTTTTTTACCATGCATTTTTTTAGAAAAAAATATTTTGTGGTTCTTATTTTACTTGTATAATATTCTATATATGCTAGCTTGATTACTTTTTTCTTGTTCTTTACTATATAAAATCTTGCCAAGTCTATTTTAACTATTGTAACTTTAAGTAGTGAAGCATTAAGCATCACAACTCTGGAAGTAGCCTCCAAGCAGAAGCGGATTATTTCAACTGACACCGTGGAGTATACTCACCTAAACAACTTACAAAAATAAGGGCATTACACCTTCACAAGTCTATTGATTAATCTAATTAACTAATGCTATGCCACCTTTTGTTTAATCTTTGTTTTGGATAAGGTGGGTTCACCACATTATTCAAGGATCTTAGCAGGAGTAAGCTAAGCTTGTAGTGACGTTTTTGGCTGTTCATAACATTGCATATAATTAACATTTTTCAAAAATTAATCACTACCATTTTAACTGGAGCACACATTTCACACCATAGCATTTAACCCCTCCTTTTCCCTCACTACCAACAAGAGAAGTCCACCTCAAATCTGAAAAAAATCTACGGTAAGCATATTCACCCATCACACTCATATATGAAAATTTCTCAAAATAATGTACACAATCCAAACAATGAAATTGAAAAAGCTTGACAGAGGAAGGGGTGGTTGACAACATAGGGGGCAAGGGGGAGGGATGGTCAACGAGCTAACCTTCACGGAAGGCTGATGGTGGTGCTTAGGGAACGATGGCGAATTTCAAAGTCGACATTGGTGCTCGGGGAACGATGGTGAATTTTAGGGCCGACATCGGTGCTCGGGTCCTGGTGGTGCTAAGGGCTGCAAGAGTGGAGCCAATGATCTCTAGGGTTGGAGGCAGTGAGATCCGGGGATGGAAGCGCTGAGCTTCAGGGGACTGGAGGTGCTAAGATCTGGGGGGTTGGAGGCGCTGAGCTCCAACGATGGTGGCACTAACCTTCGGGGGGCCGGAGGCTCCGAGCTCTAGTGGACTAGAGGTGGCGAGCTCCAAGGGCCTAGAGACAACGAGATCTGGGCAGGAAGCGATGAGATCCGGGGACAGGCAACAGTGAGCGAAGCTAGCGGTAGTGACCTAGGGTTCACCCCTGTGCCTAGGTGGGCGAGTCACAAAGGGAACGGTCGGGGGAGTCGGGGTGTGAGGGGTAAGTTTTCTAGCTCCGTGTGTAACATTTTTTAAAATTTGACATTCTTCTAAACATAATTGCAAAAATAGCCTAATTCCTTAATAACGGAAACGTCAGAAGGTGACATGTGTCACCTTCTGTGCTCCCCTAGGGCGGCAGAGGAGAACGGTAGCTCTATGAATGTAATTGCAAAAATAGTTCCATCCCCGACGAAAGGTGCTTCTACGATTAGAGACAGAGCTATTTTTACAATTACATTTGAAAGAGAGCCTAATTTTACATATGATGTTAAAAAGTGATTATTTCCAAGATCAATGATTTCGCTAAGTAGAACTTATATGCAATTATGATAAACACAGTAGGTTTTTTTGGTTTCTTTTGTTAAGGCGGTGATCGTTACTCGGATATTCCTCCTAATTAATATCACCCTATAAGGCAGTTAATATTCATGGGTTCCGCACTCTAGGCCATTGAAAATCATGGTTCCGAATTTCACCATTTGGTTATTTCGATGAGTTTCAAATTTTTTTATCTCGGTTGTATTTAGGTTGGTTCATTTGAATTTTGTTCAAAAATTCTATTTCGGTTAAAATTTGTCTAAAAATTCTATTTCAGTCAAATTTTATTGAAAAATCTAAACTTTTAAATAGCTATTTTGTTTCAAAATAACACCGAAATTTTCAAAATTCGACGATTTCGCTCAGCTGAAATTCTTAACCCGGTTAAAAATAAACCGGCAAGCCCTCTTGCACAGATCACCCGACACACGTACGCCAGCACCATTTCACCATTAAACACTACCTTCAAACTTACACCGGTTGTCCGGCTAGCTGCTTTTACCTGATTTGACAACGGACGTGATGGCCACCAGACCTCTCTCCTCTCTTTTCCTGCTACCCCTACCCTATCTATCCTCTCTCCCCCTACGCCCTCCTCCCAGCACAATCCCATCTCTCTGCAGGCACAGCCACAGTGCCTCCCCTTTCCTTTTCGTCCCTACTGTGCATTCCACGGTACCACATCATTTTAATTGTTCCTCCATTCCTCTTTACATAGCACTCCCACAAACAAAACCGTCACCAAAAAAATATCTAACCATAGATTTCCCCATACTTAGCCCTAGCTATTCTCTTCTCCCACCCTTCTCCTTGCTGATCACTCGAGAATCAAGAAAACTTATATACATACGCTAATGGAGGAGCTCGCCAACTTTGGAGGCAACAAGGGAGCAGGAGCGAGGTCGCGTCCTCCATTGCTGCCGCCCTCTTCTAAGGTCTCCGTGCAGGTCTACACCGTCCCTAGCTCGGCTACCGCCGGCGGTGCTTCTGCAGGAGCCCTACAGGTTGTCGCTCCTGCTGTGGCACATGCATCTAGCGGCCACCTCGTGTCTCCTCTCCTCGAGGACGGCGGTCGCGCTGGTCGGCTTGACCCCCTCAAGGCCAGGATCGTCTCCCACCCTCGCTACCACCACCTGCTCACCGCCTTCCTGGATTGCCACAAGGCACGCGCGCGCTCGCTGGTCCATCACACATGCAAACACGCTTTCTGTATCCTTCGTGTATATATGTTCATCCGAGTTGCATGTGTGTTATTTAGGTTGGCTGCCCCGCGGAAACGGCAGAGGAGATCGCGTCGGCGGTGCGGGAGCAGGAGGCGCGGCAGCGGGCGACCGCAGGCGACGTGCTGGCGGGGCTGGACCCGGACCCGGAGCTCGACCAGTTCATGGTACTGCACTCTGGAGAACTAATTTAACTACATAACCTCACATGCATGGTCGCAATTCTTAATTCTACCTGGGATGCAGATGGTCAGGGATCTTGAAGAGTGTTGTAGGATTGGTTGTGTTGGTTTAGTTAATTTGGTGTGTGATGTGATCAGGAAGCATACTGCAACCTGCTTGTGGAGTGGAAGGAAGAGCTGAGCAGGCCTTTGCGGGAGGCCAAGGAGTTCCTCAGGACGGTGGAGTCACAGCTCAACTCCATCAATCCTGGGCGACCTTTTGCAGTTCTCGTCTCTGCAGGCAATTAATCTTGAGCTTAATCTTCCTTCTTTGGATAGATAACATTAATTTGCTACTCCTTATTACTCACTGCGTACATAGTTTCAGAATTAACACAGATACTTACTAAGGGTGCTACTTGTTTAAGTAAAGAGTTCGTCGCTTTTCTGGCCTCGCGGGTAACCCTTTATTTTTTTTACTTGCCCTCTTTTGAACTCAATTAAATAAATAGACTAGAGGTGCTTCAATACTTTTCTTTTCAACGGTTACACAAATATTAAAATATAAATAAAGGATAGATGCGATTACTTACCTTTTGTTTGCTTTAAAATCCGTATAACTTATATTAGGAGCGAAAACATTGAAACACTTCTTAAAATAGCCTCATCTTGGTTGTAGAAGTGCCAGTAGATGACACCTTCTAAAGCTCGGTAAACCACTGAAGCTACCGGTTTGCAAAAAAAAAAGTTTGTCATGGGGCTATTAAAGTTTTGATTTCTTAAATAAATGGGTTTGAATTATGCATTTCTTAAGTCAAACAAAAGGAATAGAGATCCCTTGTCTCCTTGCTAGCTGTGAGCTATGGTCGTGCTCATGTCTGGTCTCATCACTGTTTCTGCATGTAAAAGTAAGCTTTTCTGATTTTAAATTTGGACAAACTGATTGCCCTTTGGGGCAACTCTTATGCATGGCCGTTGGTTAGGATGCAGGGCAGTGCCACTTTTGCTTGGAGTGCCTGAACCTGAAGAACTGTACTTTCCTCTAATTTTTTTTTCAAAACAACTGTAGCATGCTACTTTTGGACTTGTGCCTTTACTAAATAACACTAAAATATCTAATTTGGTGATCTAAATTATATAGGGAAATTAGTTAATACAATAATACATACATAAGTGGTTACTAGAAATGGCGTCTATATTCGATTTGTTATAGATGCACTCATGTGAAATTTTCTGATATTGTTCATGCATTTTCTTAGATGCTTTCTCTCTCTCTCTCTCTCAAAGTAGGCCTGGATAACAATAGCTGTATGCCATGGTGTTGTAAGATCTACATCGTGTTGTTACAAAATAAATGCATTTCCTTTTTTGAGTCAACAAAATGAAGATGGTTGACTGTCTTAACTAGTAGCTGCTCATGTTAATTGTAACGGTTCCTGTTTTATATATCCGTTGTAAGTAGTATTTTTTTTTTGGTAGAAAGTTTTAGTTATCTTAGAAATTTTTTATCTTCCTTCGTTTTGAAAAGAGGAAAGAATGATTGGTTGCTACCCTTTGCTCAAACCTGTACCTCTAATGATATGATTATGATTTTAAAACAAAATTTACCATGACATTAGTTATTAACAGCTATGTTCGTGTCATGCATGCAACAGTCATGACCACAAAGTTGAGTGCAGGAAATCCTAGTACAATATGACAATATAGCAAACAAATGTCTTATAGATAGATATATCAATTTTGAAGGGGAGGTCTACACAGGAAGAAATGAAGAGATTTTGTTTCATCATTTTGCTATGACTAAATGTACGCGACTAAATAGTAGTAGACAATTCATTTGTTATTATTGAGCCTGTTTGACGTACAGGACCAACTTCAATATATGGCTTATGTATGTTGGCCATGGAAAAATAGGTGGAGATTCGTGTGCTTATCACAAAAGCCTAATTAAATACTTTTTGTATGATAAGTTTCAAGTAAGGTGAAGCTGGTGGGAGGGAGCTTCTGGGGTTTATAAACTAAATAAGCCACAATAAGGCAGCTTGTTGGAAAAGGTTAAACTTGGCTAAACATGCCCTATAATAAGGATTTTCTTTCTATGCCATTCTAAATAAAATTTGCATAAACTTGAATGCAATACAGGTAGATAATACTAACTAACGACTAACTAAATGTCTCATTATGTAATTGCAGTCTCCATCCAATCAGCTTTTGTATGCAATCATATGAGGTTTCCAGAATATTTTAAATGCTACGAGAAATGGTATAGTATCATAGAAGAACGAGGAGAAACTCTTTTTGGTACTATTAATCTCACACGCTCATAACACCTTATTGAATGGTATTGCATTTTCTTTGGCCATCCCAGCAACCAAACTACTGCATTTTGCACCCCATAGCCTGGCTAGCTTAGGGGCCCAATGGTATGGAGCAGGGTGAGGGGCATGCAGGGAACCAAAAGCCACCTTAATCTTCTAAAATTATGTTTTGTGCATAGAGACAACTGTTTTAGCGCGGATTTGATATGAAGTCAGTCAAGAACATATGCTTTCATTGAAGTGGGATGGTTGAACTCTGAAAATGTTAGCCCTAGCAGTGTAGCGTGCCTCATAAAGTTACTATTGCATTTCAGTTTGGTTTATAATTTACATGCAAGGCAGGGTCAGGCCCTATATATAAATGACGAACATTGCATGGAGTCCAAGTGGAAAACTAACGCACTACTACTCTATATCTGTCAAATGGATGCTTATATATAGATATCTTAATAAAATGCAATATATGTGGTGGTCACATGCAGATGCGTGATATATATCATCCAAACTTGACCATGCTGTCCCAAATTTATGTGTTTGTATATGTAATATTAGCTCTACGCTTTGTGCCGAATTATAGGATTTTCACTTGTTTAGACAGGGCACTGACCAGAGGCCCCTGTTTATTTTTCATCACAAGAATCTGCAAGTCGCGTTCTTACAGCGGCACAAGGAGATAGGTTTTTCTCTTTAAAATAGGGAACAGTGACATGACATTTATTGCAGAATGTTCCTAGGTATTAGTAGTAATACATGGTTACAAGATCATTTCGTAGTGGTGGAGAGGTTTTATGCATCGTTTAGAGGATTTTCAGTGCAGCGCATGTTTCTTTGTAAAAGACAGTGTTCTTGTCTCCGGTATTCTGGACTTGTGTAAACCTTCATTGCCTATCCAACTTGACCTCAACAGAAGAGAACATTGGCCTTGGTTCGTCAGACGATGAACAAGAAGACGGCTGTGGCATGGAGATGGAGTCAGAAGATCAAGCCCTCGGCATCGACCCCGCTCTGATGACAAGGAGCTAAAGAGGCACCTCCTCAAGAAGTACAGCGGGTACTTGGGCAGCCTGAGGAAGGAGCTGTCCAAGAAGAAGACGAAAGTTAAGCTTCCCAGAGAGGCTCGGCAGAAGCTGCTCAGCTGGTGGGAGCTTCACTACCGATGGCCCTACCCCTCGGTACGCATGCACATCTCTATATAGTTGCATGCATATTAAAGCCATAATTTGTCAATATGCATGGTATACGCAGATGATGAGATGATGCCATTGCGTCCGTGCAGGAGATGGAGAAGATCGCCCTGGCGGAGTCGACGGGCCTGGAGCAGAAGCAGATCAACAACTGGTTCATCAACCAGCGGAAGCGCCACTGGAAGCCGTCGGAAGAGATGCAGTTCGCGGTCATGGAGGCTTACCACCACCCACAGAACGCTGCCGCCGCCTCCTCTACGTCGACGCCCGCCTCGTTGACGCAGCGGCGCCGGCAGCAGCCTATGCCCGGCCGGGTCACGGCCTGTGGCAATAATTGATTAGACCGGCATGGCGCGTGCGTACATAACCTCTATACGTACTACAGTACACCCCAGATGAATGATACATGCATTGTCCGATTTGCTGCTTATTATATGGCACCACCAGAAAATCGTGCATTCCAGGACCTCAGGCCAGCGCACTAATTAGGAATGCTGGCTGCTCATATAGCTTTGGGCGATGCTTCCATCTCCCAAAGGGAAAATTTGTTTGGATGAATCAAGAAAGAAATCACGTACGTACCACCTGTACACATATAAAGGTCGATTCTCGAATGTATCAGACAGTTCTTCGTACTATATGCATGTAGTGTAAGAAACATAGATCAAACGGGGAAGATCATCGAGTTGGTTCTTCTGAACTCAATCGCCATTCAATCGACCTGCACAGGGAAAAAGATTGTGTTGCATTGCATCGCACCTGATGAGGTCGGCCCACACAGGTCATCGTCGCGCGTATAACGTTGACATGCGTGCAACAAAACACCCGTTTTTTGCCGTCTCGCACGGCAGGCGGCGCGTGCGCTGGCGCGTGTAGGGCTGGGTAGCGTGCAAGGCGACAGCAAGCTAGGCAGCCCGGAGAGCGCGGGGTGCGGCGCGCGCAAGCGGCGTCGGGCGAAGGAGACGGAACGTGGTTGCACCGAACCGGCGGCCGAGTCCCCTGAACCGCCAGCCGGGGTGGCCGTCCCGCGCCGCATCCACATGCGTACGCTGTTGGAACAGAACGCTAAAAACTTTTAGGATAATTTTCTCTTTATTACTTTTCGCTCTGTTCTTTTTTATAACTGAGATTTACCTCTATATTTATACCCAAAACTTCAACCTATACAAACAGAATAGAATTCCACCTCCTTCTCCTAATCGGACTCCTTATCCTAAATGGACTCTTAATCAAACTTTCTAAACTAAAACTTTCCTATTACAAACTTCTATCTAAATATGTCAGGATTAGTATCCAACATTCACCCCCTAATCTTGACATACCTCTCTTACTATTGAGGCAATCGGACTCAACTACGATTTGCCGAACTTATATTCTCGACATAGGATGAAGAACACATCTCCTCAACATTCTGGACTCATTTACGACAGACTTGACTTTGGACGGTGAACACATCTCTTCAACGCCCCGGAGTCAACTTTGACACACGCAGTGGCTTCCTTCTGATTTTCTGGTGCAGCACGATCTCTTCTGATGCGCACAACATCTCGGAAGAAACTCGCGTACGTACACATTTATTTTATAGACATAACTTGCACAAAACTCACATATTTTCTTTTTCTCTATTTTCCTCCTCTCTTGCATGTACCGAACAGCCTCCTGGCTCTTCTCACCACCGTGCGTGACGCCTGAGACTTCTTCATTGCCGTACATGACTGACTCTCCTTCGCACTCCATGCTGCCCTTCTATGGTGCCTCCGGCCGCCGTGTATCTGCCCGCTGGCCACCACGCCTCCACGATGGTCGCTGCACCTCTGCGCTGGCCGCCGTGGATTCGAAGCACCGAGCCCTGCAATGCTTGCGCTGCTCACGCACGAGTCGGCCTGCGAGGACGCCCGCATGCAACCAGCCGCCGCCGCGGCTCAGCTCCTCTTGCCGCGCGTGACGCCCGAAGCGCCGTCGCCGACTTATCTTAGATCGGATCTCCCGTGCTCGTTAATCACGCCGTGAGATGGCCGCCCCGGGAGTCTCCTCCTCCCGGGGAGGCTGGTTAATCCGAAATCTTTAGGCTCTGATACTAATTGTTGGAACAGAACGCTAAAAGACTTTTGGGATAATTTTCTCTTTAGTACTTCTCGCTTTGTTCTCTTTCACAACTGGGGCTTACCCCTATATTTATACCCAAAATTTCAACCCATACAAACAGAATAGGATTCCACCTCCTTATCCTAAATGGACTCTTAATTAAACTTTCTAAACTAAAACTTTCCTATTACAAACTTCTATCTAAATATGTCAGGATTAGTATCCAACATACGCGCGTACCGCGCCTGTACGTGCCGCCCGCACCACGTGTCCGCGCCGAAGGCGTTCCCGTTGGACGCCAGGGCCGGCCTAGGTGGGTTAGGGTAATCAGGACCGGTCCTGGTATTTTGAAGACCCGGAAAGAAAATTTACATAGAGACCCTTCCACCTCCTCATATATATATATATATACACACACACACATGCGGCTGACTAAAACAAACTCACGACACACACCCCGTGGGAAACGGATCGTTTGCCGCTAGGCCACTACCGCGTGGGCGCACGTGGGGCCCACACGGCAGTGATGCGCCCACACGGTAGTAACCCAACGGTAGAGATCGTAACGTAGGGAATCTGCGTCCCACACCCCGGCATCTGCAGCTTACAACTCGCTGCCATGCGCGCCACTAAGGCTAATTCCTGACAAAACACAAAGGAAACAGACTCAAGTCACACTCGATCGGACTGAACATAGACACCCATAAAGGGAACACGACTCATGCATCAGGTTTAGCCTACATCTCCAGCTGCCATCTTCGCCCGACCGAGCCCCGCCTCCGCGCTCCCGGCTCATCGCCCTCCGGCTGCTCACAGCATCCGCTGTTGGCCGGCTCGGCATCCCCGACGCTCGAGCGCATCCTGCAGATCGGCCGGTCTCCCGCCGCCCGGACACACGCGCACCCGCCGCTGAAGAAGCTCTCGAAGCACCTGAAAACCAAACAAAGCATGCCGCATGCGTGCGTGCATATGTTGAACACCAAACAAAGCATGCATGCGTGCATATGTTGTTGTCAGAGCGCATCTCGCCGGCTTGCGCCATCTTGGCCTAGAGGTAGGCAGGTCCAGGCTATTTTAGAACAGCACGAGACATATCCGACTCAATCTGACCCACGGCTCGGTATGGTACTGTTCTAAACGGTCTGGACCGGTCCGGCACGGTTATCCGGACCGTACCGAGCCTGCCAATCGGGCACGATGGGCGGCCCAGCCCGGCACAACAGTCTAGGCCGTGCTTGGACCTGCACGGTCCGAAACAGGCACTTACCTGTGTTGTATGTGTGGGTGAGCAAATCAAGGAGTAAAGGAAGAAAATTATGGATGGACTGGAGAAAAGGAAGAAAATACATCCATACGTTGTATGTGTGGATGAGCAAATCAAGGAGTAAATGCATGACTGTATGCATGTGACTAGAAGGAGCAACTGAATCAAGGAAATCGAGAAGAATAAACACAATAGAATTTTTTTTCGACCGGAAAAAAGAAATTCCTAGACTAATAAAGAAAAAAATCAATCCGTGATCATTTTCTCTTGTAGTAATAGTATAAATAGGTCGGATCTAGACCGACACCGCACGAAGCGTAAATGGGCTGTGCCTGGGCTTAGCGAAGGCAAACCGAGCCAGCCCGGCACGGTACGGCGAGCACGATAGGCTGTCACGGTCCGGTATGGTTTAGGCTTAAAGCACAATGAACCCGTGCCGGACCGAACCGGCCCGGCCCGACGGCCACCTCTATGACTTGGCTGCCCCATGGGCCGCCTTCGTGCCCGTACGTGCCGGCCGACCGCCTCCCGATCCGCCGGATCTCACGGCCGCCTGCCCCGACGCACCGCTACCCGCTGGGCCCAAGCTCCGGTTGCTCCGGCGTGATGCACTGCCATCGCCCATGACTGAGCAAAAGAGAGCCAGCTCTAGGATCTTGATCGGTTTTTTAGCCTCAGCCGGACTCCATTCTAATCCGAAAGCTTGTTTTAATTTCGGTTTGGCCTCCAGCTTTCCCAGGCCAGCATCAGAGGCTTCTCCGGCTTAGGCTCTAGAGCACATCAACTTCTGCCGGCTTCAAGTGCTCTGTTCGGCTTCAGCTTCTCCAGAACAGCTCCAGCTCTTCTATTCATATTGCTAAGTGTACCCGAGGTGTACTAGAACGCTCCAGGAAATTTCTATGCGTACCAGAAAGTTTTTTTACGAATCTACTATATTTTTTTATCTGCAATTTTATTCTCCACCATGTCATCCGCTAAATTTGACATTGAGAATTTCGATGGCAAGATCAGTGTATCCTTATATGGCAGATTCAGATGAGAGTTATTCTTCAATACGTGGGTATAAGGAAAGAATTGTTTTTACCTAGCGACTATTCCAGTGCCAATAAAAGTAGGATTTTATTGCAATTCTGATTATTTGGTGATATTCATGCACAACTCAGGGAATTATACCTATTATTATTGTGTTTATTGTTGGCAGATATTCATGCACAGTTTTATGCCTATTATTTTTTGCTCATTATTGGCGGGATATCATACGCAAATTCAGGCTTTCATATTTATTATTTCATGTATATTATTTTGTGCTCATATTATTGGCGGATTTTATTCATTGCAATTAAGGCTTTTATGCATATTCTTGGCAGATTTTATTGAAATCAGGTGAAATTTATCACTAAAGATTTATTCGACAATTCGTCATCAATTTATCATTGACGACTTATTTGACGTTTCATCGTTTATTTTGGAGAAGGGAAAAAATAATGTCAGTTGAGAAAATAACTGAATTTGGTGTTTCATCACTGTTAATTGAAATTTAGTGTTTTATCACCATTATTTTAGTGTTTTATTAATTGTTTAAATACGTTGACTATTATGAAGATTTTGGCAACGTTTATTTGGAATTTAATGATACCTTACTGGTAGCATTATATTCTTCAAGGTTTTTTTGTGAAGGTTTTGCTCCAATGTTTGTTTGAGATGAAGATTTAAAGTGCAAGAAATAGATTATTTCTGGTGGATACTACAACGTTGTTTTGTTGTCTTTGCTCGATATGAGGGGTCTACTACAATTTATACTCCATTGACAGCATAATAGTTCTTTTTATCTTGGCATTTTTGTAAGAGCAGTTTCAATCATATTATGGATTTTCAGTAGGCAGTTTACCGAATTTTATGTTCAAGGTAGAGCATGTCAAAAGTCCATGTTATGAGTTCTTCGCTATCTATCAAGCGCTACAAGTGATGTCTTGACTTAGGCCATTTGATAATTGAGTGTTTGTTTTAGGAGATCAGTTGCATAGACTCAGACTTTACTGGGGTTATGAATTGTTGAAGACCTAGGTTTCTTTGTTTGCTTTGTTATAGCTGTATGTTTGGATCGACTGTTCTAGTCTTTCTCTTGATCTACTGGTGGTTAGTTCAATCTTACTTTGTAAGAAGCGTTTGAATAAGATTGTTTCAGTTTTTTATACCTTTCGTGGTTTTTTTGTACTATAAGTGTTTATATTGACTATTCTAGTCTTACTTGTTCAATAGTCCTTTGGACTTTTAACGCACTCGTATTCATGTACTTTTTTTACCCTTCGGGGTTTTTTTGGAAACAACTTCATTATAGATTTTGAGTTAAGGGGAGGTTAGTTGAAGATAACTCAAATATATCTAACTACCATATCTTTTATCTAAATTAGTTGTTAGTCCAAGTTATCTACAACTAAGACTTTTTTGACTATATAAACTAACCCCCTATACTTGTAATCTTGAAGTGTTATAGTGGATTGTTTTCCATGGTTTTTTTCACAAGAGTTTTTCCATATTAAATCTATCTCTCTATTATTTTGCCGTGTTGCCATCCCTAACAAGCGGTATCAGAGTCCTAACACCTTTTTTTTAATTTTAATATAATCTTAATCCTTATACAAAGTCAAAATACGTCTTATATTTTTAAGATGGTGAGAGTACAAACAATTGAGAAAAGAAAGTCTTCATTGCTTTCTCTAGCCTTGAACCATCAAGGCAACAACGCGTCAGTTGCTTCGTTACTTCCAAATGCACGAGACAACCATCAACGAAGCAGACAAGAAACTAGATTGTTTAATTTCCTGTATAACCGAACCAGTCAAACTACCGGTAGCTAGTAATTTTTTTTGATTAGTTTTGATATTCACTACGTTGGGTATTTGTTGCGGTTCGACCCATACGTATTACACAAGTTATGAAAGGCAATGCATATTTGCTTCTTACATGGTTGCTGATTGGAACTGTTCAGGAATAACCAGTAACTAGCTAGTAACTGCTTAGCTTACCTTGACCGTGGCATAACACATACAGATTGCTAAATCTCGGCTAGAAGTTTGGCTAGAAGTTCATGTGATTGTTCTTCATTAAAAAAGTTGTAAGCATCTAAGCCCCAGTTTGCGTAGGTTTGGTGTTTTTGTGGTTTTGATTATTAATGACCCTATGTTATCAAGACTAATTTGTTTTTTTAGTGAAAATTGCTATAAGTTAGGTCTTGGTGGTGAGAAAAGGATAATCTTGGATTTCGTGGATCCCTTATTGAGTATTATTAATGGTAAATCTTATTTAGATGAAGATTAATGACCTTGTGCTTAGAATTGATCCAGGGAGTCGAGTGGCTCAATTTTGATGTTAAGTTCTTAGTTTCCTTTCATCGTTCTAGTAGTTCAAGCTCGGTTAGAATTGGTAGCTAGGTGTGATACATAACAGTTCCTATAGCTCGTATTCTAGCTAGAGAATACCAAGTATCAAGTTTTGCTTAAGACATCTCAAAATTTGGATCAATTTGGCTAAGTCTGAAAAATTAATAGAAGTGGATAATCTGGGTGCAGGCGGACCATTGAGGCAGATCATTGGTTCAGAGATGGTCTTTATTGTGGAGAAAATTGATATAATGCCACTCTCAAGAGTGGTGCGAGCCAAAATGCCACTATCGACATTGCCTTTGTTAAAATGCTACTCTTCTCGTGCCCTCCTCGCCAAAATGCCATTTTCGATTTTCTAAAATGAATTTCACTTTTCTGTGCAGTTCCAGCCACGGGAAATGACCGTCCTGCCCCGAGCTCTTTCTCTTGCTGACTCGTCGTGAAGAGAGAAGAAAAGCCGACCGAGACACTTCTCCCAAATCTCCTCCCAAGCGCTTCTCCCAAATCTCCTCCCAATCCTCCGTCGGTCCGACAACTTGGGAGGCGACCCACCTTGGACGACCAGCACCGGCGGCGACCTCGAACGGCGGCGCAAGGATGTCGCCGAGGAAAGGTGAGAATCCTTTCGCGTACTCCAATCTCAAGGCGCTTCTAGGGTTTGAGTTTGTGCCGTGTTCTTTGTTTTGTGTGAACCCTTAGTGTAGGAACGGCGGTGCTTGCGTGATTGCATCTGTGGTCGGCGGGATGAACCCAGTGGGAAAGGACGCGTTGGGGTAAAATATACTTCGCTTCACAATTCTTGATGAACCGAAGTGAATGGTAGTGTACCCTAACCGAAGTTTTTTTTGCTTGTGTTCATGAAATCAATGGTTGGTAGACTAGTTGAATGGAGGGAAAGTACAGTAGACTGGTCTCTACCGTGCAGTCCGCGCCATGATGTTGTGGGTGCCAGTGATGGTTGTAGAGTTGGAATTGATTGGGATAATATTAGGATTGTTGAGTCACAGGATGAGGAAGGTAGGATTGAACAGATCAGTGAGGATCAAATGTACGTGCTTCTGGGTTTAAGGGAGGAGGATGCAATGAGAGTAAATGATGAGAGGGCATCAAATGAGGAGAGGGCAAGTGCAGGGGTACCTACAGATACAAATGATGATATGGATGTGGAGGGTGCTGCCCTAGATGTTGATGATGTGGATCCTGATGAAATTTGTATTGATTATGATAAGGATCATCCATCTATGGAGCTAGGTACCCTATACCCGTCAATGAAAGAATTCAGGCTTGCCGTGAGGCAATTTGCAATCAATGAAGAGTTTGATCTGGGAATCGAGAAGACCGATAAGACAAGATATAGGGGTTATTGCAAAGCTGAAGGTTGTCCTTAGAGGATAGTTGGGCACAGGCGAAGTGATATGAGAACCATAATGGTATTTGCTTTAAATATTTCCTTCCTTTGAATTAAATGCCTTTACTAATGTTTGTTTATCTTTTTTTATCCAGGTGTCCGTGTTGAAAGAGGAGCACACGTGTACATCTAGCAGCCGTGTTGGAGGTACAACTGCAACCCGAGCATGGGTTGCTGAGAGGGCATTGCCTATTCTAAGAGGTAACCCTAATCTTGGTGCCAAGGACTTGCAGAAAAAACTCCAGGACGATTACCACGTTACTGTTGCTTATGACACCGTGTGGAAGGGCTTACAAAGAGCTCTAAAAGATATGTATGGTAGTTGGGAAGAAAGTTTTCAGTTACTATATAGGTGGAAGGCAGAGGTGTTAAGGAGGTCCCCTGGGAGTGTTGTATAAATAGACACAAAATGTGTAGATGATAGGCATGTGGTTAAGGAGCAATCCCATGAATGCACTTGTTTTGAATGGCAACACACGGGCAAACCATGCGATCATGCTCTGGCTAGTGTCACTACACATAGGACACTTGATATGGCAGATTATGTAAATGAATACTATTCTGTTGCCAGATTTAGGGATGCCTATTCAAGAAGAATTGAGCCTATGTCTGACAAAGCACAATGGCCACAGGTTGATTTGCTATATGAAGTGGCAGCACCTTTGGGCAAGAGGCCAGTTGGTAGGCAAAGGAAATTGAGGATAAAAAGTTTCATGGAAGGTGGGAGTAGCTCTGCTCCGAAGGCAGGGCAGAGTAGTAAGGTTAAAAAAATGGTCAGAGGCCCTATCAAGTGCAAGAGATGTGGGGAGGTTGGTCATCGACAATCAAGCTACAAATGTCCATTTAATGGCACTAAAAAAAGGTAAGTTATGTGTACTACATGTAATCTGATACTACATGTTTAAATTAAATATGCTACATTGCTACTTTACTTCTGTAGGAAGAGGAAGTCCAGAAGTAGAAATTTTACAAGCGACCTTCTTTGAACAACAAATGTGCGAGAACCTTCACGAGGATGAAAATGTGCAGGCCAGACCTACGGTGGTCACCAGGAGGTTTGACATCAATTTAATCTTTTGGATGGATGCATTTCTGGTTTTTTCCATTTCCATTAATTTAATCTTTTGGATGCATTTGCAGCATGCAGCAAGGACACTCATCGAACACTCAGAAGAAGTTAACTCCTCAGAAGAAGAAGTCCACTCCTCAGAAGAAGAAGTCAACTCCTCAGAAGAAGTTAACTCCTAAGAAGAATAAGAAGAAGACTTGAAGCTGCTAGGAAATGAATCTGAACCTGTTAATCTTTTGTTAGGAAATCTGTATGAAATCTGGAAATCTGAACCTGTTAATCTTTTGTTAGGAAATCTGTATGAACAATGAATCTGAACTTGTTAATCTTTTGTTAGGAAATCTGTATGAACAATGAATCTGAACCTGTTGTTTGCTTGGATGGTTAATCTCTGTTGTTTACTGATTGCCGTTTTTGTCTGGAGTGTTTTTGTAATATACAACTGGCTTAGAAGATTGCCGTTTTTGTCTAGAGTGTTTTTGTCAGATATTAAAGAGAGATACAACCTTGTATTGGTTACCAGTCAATGTTTGGGTTAGAAGATGGAACTGAATTGAATTTGTATTGGTTTTATGTTGTCAGATATTGGTTACTAGTCAATGTTTGGGTTAGAAGATGGCGAAATGCTCTGTTTCAAAGATGGTAATTGAATTTGTATTGGTTTTCTGTTGTCAGATATTAAAGAGAGATACAGCCTTGGCAACTGCCGCCATTTACCAGTCAATGTTTGGGTTAGAAGATGGAACTATTCTAGCAACCTTTCAGGTTTTATACTGTGATATTTCAAATTTTTTTATTAGAATATGACAGACAATGCTACCCTTTGTTTTAACCTGACTGTGATTCAATTGAATGATTTCTTTTCTCATCAAATATATCTTAATACATGCCAGAGATTATTAAATTCCCCATTAGAAATGTTTCATAGATTGAACTGCACCATTGGTCACCAAATGTTTTTTACTTGTTTACACAACAAAAAGCTAAGAGAAGGGATTCTGCCACGGTATCATTTACTGACATACAAAAACAATTTGGCTCGAACCAAAACTCCAAAACTGAACTTTATCAAATAGTAAGCGGATGCTGGCACCAAGCGGTCTTGTTCATTTACCACATCTCTTGCAATTGTTTGTTGTTCTTATTCTTGTGTTTCTGGGAAACATTGAGAACCAAAAAACTCAGTTGTGACTGCGTGATGGGTGTGATCAAGAACATATGAATGAGAACTACCCATTCTGTACAAGATTTTGAAAAGCAACATCGATACATGAAGAAACATGCTACCTCCTAACCACATTAGATATCAAACTAGAACATCTGCAATGCAGTTAAGTAAACTAGATACCGAACAGAAACAACAAACTTCATCTGGATTCACAATTCCTTATCATTTCATTTCCATACTCCAGTACTCCAGCATAATATCAATTTTCTCTAGTACACCAACATTGAAATATCAATTTCAATGTTCTCCAGCATAATATCAATTTTCTGCAGTACAACAACATTGAAATATCAATTTTCTCTAGTACTCCAGCATTTCAATTCCTTATCATTTCATTTCCATACACTTCAAAAATTGCAAAACATGCATAAGGGAGAAGCATCACTACATCATTTCACAAAACACAAAATAAGGGAGAAGCATCACTGCATCATTTCACAATTACAAAACACATAATAATTGTACCATACATTACAAAACACAGAATAATTGTAGCATACATTACAAAACACAGAATAAGGGAGAATCATCACTACATCATTTCACAATTACATATAGAACCCATACTGTTAGCATTGCAGCTATCACTATGTTGCAAACAACCAGGATGCGGTCCATCTTCACCAGCTTTGAAACCTCCAATTTTATACTGTAGCACTGGCCTTCCCATTTTTCAGCTTTAGGGATCACACATTTAGCAGAGACACCACATGAAGTGACAAATTCTTCATATTCCTCACGCCACATGTAGATACACACCTCCCAGGATTCTGAAAAAAGATCACAATTTAGCTTATGTATAGTCACATGAACCCTAGACATGAATGAACCCAAAGCAAATTTTCCAAATCAAAAGACACAACTCATATATATCTTGCTCGTTGCGCCGACACTTGAAGAAGGTCCTCCCCGGGTTCTTATTTGACCTCGACACAAGCTCCAGAATCCGGTCACCGCACCTAGGGCATTCCACGAGGGGTAGCCCACTCGGACCGGATTCATGCTTTGGGAACGGATGCACACCTGAATGAAGTGAGTAGCTCCTTTGCGACATCCTGAGGCCGCCGCTCGGAGTGGCCACCGCTTGTCCCTCGTTGTCGTCGCCGGGGAAGGAGGCAGCCCTAAATGAAGGTTTGGTTCGGGAGGTAGGATTTGATTGCTCATGGCGAGTCTCATTGCATGGAATGGCCTTGTGGAACCACGGAAGAAGGGTGCAGTCAGGGCAAGGCGGTCATTTCCGTGGTCGGGCCGCATGAAAAGAGAAATTCATTTAAAAAAATCGAAAATGGCATTTTGGCGAGGAGGGCATGAGAAGAGTGGCATTTTAACAAAGGCAATGTCGAGAGTGGCATTTTGGTTCGCACCACTCTTGAGAGTGGCATTATATCAATTTTCTCCTTTATTGTGCTACAGAGATTTTCCATTGAAGCTGATAATCCAAGTCAAGGCATATTATTGGCCCGGAGCATTGATTTAGAGTTCCAATTTTAGATAAGTGTTGAGGCGGATGATCCAGGTCAACATGGAATTTTGAGACAGATCATTAGAGCAGAAGGTTTCGAAGTTTGATCTACATGCAAGCAGATGACCTTGGTTAGTTTGAACTACTAAGGTTGAGCATTGGTCAAATGAATTCAAAGGGCAATGTTTGTGTTAGGGTAGATGCACATCACAATAACTGGAAACAAAGATTTAACGTAGAAAAACTTTTACGGAAAAAAACTACGGAAAACAATGCACTATATCGCTTCAAGATTACAAGTACAGGGGGTTGGTTTATATAGCCAAAGAGTCTTAATTGTAGAAAACTTGACTCCTAATAAACTATTGATAGAATCAAAAGATATGGTAAGTTGAGATATTGAGTTATCTCTAACAAACTTTCCCTTAACTCAAAATCTATAACAAAGTTATTTCCAGAAAACCCTAAGGTAATTAAGCACATGAATACAAAGTGCATTAAAAGTCCAAAGGACTACTGGAATAGTCAAGTTAAACACTTGTAGTACGAAAAATTACTAAGGGTATAAAAGACTGAAACAGTCTTGTCCAAATGCTTCTGATGAAGCGAGATTGAGCAAACCACCAGTAGATCGAGAGAAAGGCTGGAACAATCAATCCAATGCAGATATTAACAAAGTAGACGAAGAATTTGGGCCTTCAAGAATTCAAAATCCTAGTAAAGTCTAAGTCTGTGCAACTGACCTCTTGAAACAAACGCTCAATCATCAAATGGCATAAGCCTAGACATCACCTGAGGTGTTGGGTAGATAGCGAAGAACTCATATCATGGACTTTTGGCATGCTCCACATGGAACATAAAATTCAGCAAACTGTCTATTGAAAATCCATAATATGGTTAAAACAGCTCAAAAAATGCTAAGATGAAGAAAAACTGTTGTGTCATCAATAGAGTATAAATTGCAGTAGGCCCCTCATATCGAGCAAAGACAACAAAAAGAACGTTGTAGTATCAACACAGAAACAACTCCTTCTTGTACTTCAAACTTTCATCTCAAACTGATATTGCAGCAAAACTTTCACTAGGAAAACTCCAAAGGGTATAATGCTACCATCAGGATATCACCAAATTTCAAATGAACGGTGAATAAAACACCAAAATAATGGTGAAGAAACACCAATTTCCAATGAATAGTGATGAAACACCAATTTCCAATGAACGGTGATGAAACACCAAATACAATTATCTCCTCAACCGACAATTTTTTCCTCAAAATCGACAATGAAATGTCGAATAAATCTCCAAGAATTTGCCAATGATAAATTGATGATGAAACGTCGAAGAAAATGCCCATGATAAATCCTGCAAGAATACCACCAATAATAAGCACAAAATAATATAATAAGTATGAAAGACTGATTCACCTCGTCCGATACTAGCCCATTCACTTTGTTGTTATGTTGAATGTATTTGGTCTATCCCTCGCCCTTGGAATGAATCAGCTTGTATTTGGGCTTTCCACTAAAAGCCGACAGCTGCTCACCGTCTGGTCAGAGACAACACAGCTCGGCTACGTCTACAAGGGTTGGGCCGATTGAGCCAGTTCAAAAGAGGAAAGCGTTAAAGGTGTCTGACCAAAAATAACATGCTGTGGCCACTAAGGGCTCATTGGCTTTTGGATTGGCTAGGCTCAAGGGAAGGCATTTGGCTATGCTCATTCTCTCCCATTCCTCCCTCCTCTGAGCCGATACTCGGATGAACCAACTTCTCCATCCTTTAAGTGCTATCGGCCAAGCTCTGAAACTTTTGCCCCATTCTTCTACGTTATAACCGGCGGCCGACAAAGGAACCAACTTCTCCGTCCTTTAAGTGTTGTATCAGCAACTAGGTTTCTAGCCGATTCTAGATAGTATTGATTGTTACTTTCAGGAATCGGGAGGAGTACCTGAGATGAATCCATTCGGCCGGCTTGAGAGGAAGCTGGTCAGACTTGATTGCAAGAAGAGAAAAGCCGATTGCTGCTGGTTCAAGAGCTCGGAAGCGTGAAAATGACATTGGGGGTCCCTCATATTTATAGCATGGTGAAAAGTTAAAATGGCGGGAAAAGATTTCGAAGTGACACGAGCAATTAAAGCGCACTGAGATTTTTACGGCGCCATTAATGCAGTGGTTATTGAAGAGTTCTTTTCAAGCCGATGCAAGGAAGCCGATGGGATTTTTGAGGAAGCTGATGGGATTTTTGGGAAAGCCGATAGGATTTTTGGAAAACAACAAGTTATCTTCTAAAAATGGGGGCATATGTTTGCATCAAAATTTTGCAGGTGGGGCATAATCGGCAGTCCGAGATTAACAGGAGTTTGGGTAGTACACGATCAAGAGGAATTTGGAAGTCGATGAGTCTGTTTAGGAAACCCGAGCCGGATCCTATAAGCACTGTATTGTATTAGGATTTGGATCGGCCAAAGGGCATATAAGATGAGCCCAGGCCGGCTAGGGAGAACAACCCACAACCAGAAATCACATCTACTGATATTTTCATTTACTGGTTTTTAGTCTTGTAGTCCAGTCTTGTAAGTTGATTTTGATCAATAAAGTTGCGCATCGCTGATTATTGGTCTTGGTTTTATCCCAGGTTTGGTCCGCTCTGTTTTGTTGTGTATCGCCTTCTCAGAGTCGATCTACTTTTATCCCTCGATTAGCCTTGATCGGTTAATTGCTTCATGTCTTGATCGACTTTTAGCTGATCGGAGTCAGGCCGGCTATCGATTTTATATCATCTTTGGTCAAATTTACAACTTTCCTTATCGATTGTTGGGTTAAATCGATTGGCACGCTTGAACCAGGTGTTCATCTGGTGTGCTGAAGTCAGAAACCCGACTTCAAGTTTTTGGCGTCAACACACTCTTAGCACGCTCAATGGGACACGTCGGAAAGATGACTGTAGGCAAATCTATTTCACCAGCCGACGTCAGTACCAAAGCCATAATTGTCCCCACATTGGATGATTTAACCCCATAACAGTGCAAGGAGATTGAAGATCAAAAGGCTGCTCTGGAGGAGATGATGTTGGGCTGTTATCAGAAAACCCGACAAGGGGTCACCCAGAAGATGGCGCTTCCAACATTGACCCCTCTCAGCGACGCTAGCGTCTCGACCGATTCGGTAAGCCGATATATGCCGGTCCAAGCCGAGTTGTCTGTTATGATTGAACAATCTGTGTATCATGTATTAATTAATCAATCATCGGCCTTGGTTACAACATTAAAGCCGATGATAGAGAACAGCGTTAAGACGATTGCTCAGGAGTTGGCTTTGTCTAGGGGCCTGCTGGATCTGTTACAACAACTCCCAACATATCCCGTTTACTCTATGGCACAAAACACCAGCACAGTAAAAGTGTCAGCTCCAACGCCTTCGTTAATGCCGACTCAACCTACTGTGTTGACACCAGGAAACTCCCGTCCGGGTGGGGGTTCGCATTATTATGCATACACCGACGCTGCAAAGCTGAACGCATCGGTCAACCTACCACCGTCGGCACCATTCAATGCTTTCATCCAATCGGCTCCTCAGCTGATTGAATCCGATAGGGTTCCTCAATTGCATGGGCCGATCCCACTAAGGAATTTGTTCCCACACAGGGTAGTCACATACGCTGAGCCCTTTGTTCCTCTACCTGAACTGCCGGCTATGAAAGCCGATGGGTGTGATCAATTACCCCATCATCATCCGTCGGCCAGATCCAGTCGACAGCCCGAGTTTGCACTCGAGGGATAGGATGCCAGTTACGGCCACAATTAGCACAATCCCAATGCTCCGCCAGCCAATAATGTTAATTGGGCCGATTAGATCTCTGTAGTCTTAAGAGATCAATTTGGTTTACAGCCAAAGGGGAAAGTTATCAGCTACAGAAAGCCGTATCCGGACTACATAGATCGCATGCCCTACCCGCACAACTTTAAAGTTCTTGATTTCGCCAAGTTTTTAGGAGATGATTCTGTCACCACCCTAGAACACGTCGGACGATTCATCATCCAATGTGGTGAGGCAGCCCAGTTCGACGGACTAAAAAAATAGGTTGTTTCCTTTATCTTTGTTGGGGACTGCATTTACTTGGTTCACAAATCTGCCTCCTAATTCGGTCCACTTTTGGAACGATTTGTAGAGCCAATTTCATGAATATTTCTTCTCTGGCAACCTTGAGCTCAGAATTTCGGATCTGAGTTCTGTCCGATAGAAGTTCGGTGAGTCGGTTTCAAATTATATCAGAAGATTTAGGGAAGTGTGAAATCGGTGCTTCAGCGTCACATTGCCTGATGACCAATTAGTCGATTTGGCATTCTAGGGGTTAATTCCACCGCTTAAAGAAAAATTTGCCAGGTAGGAATTTTCCGATTTGATCGATTTGCTTCATCGTGTATCGGCACAGGAGGGCCGATACTCCGGCAACAAGGGATTCAAAGATAAATTTAGACTAAATGGGAATAGCAAAGAAAAGGCTAAGGTAAACATGGTCGACTATATCTCAAGCAAGGCCTTTGAAGATGATGAAGCAGATGTAAACATAGTCGAGTGGATAAAAGGTCCTCAAAAACCACTTGTCTGCTCAGGGCTTAAGCTGACGAAAAATTAGTCAAAAATCAAATACGCTTTTGATGTGTCCAAGTGCGACCGCATATTTGATTTATTATTACAAGAAAAATTAATACGGTTACCCGAGGGACATGTCATACTATCGGCCGACGAAATCAAGAAACGAAGATATTGTAAGTGACATCACTCTTTCTTGCATAATACTAATGACTGCAATATTTTTCGCCAACAGATACAGTCGGCTATTTAAGACGGTCGGCTAAAGTTTGCAGATGAGCCATCCATGCAAGTAGATATCGACCCTTTTCCAATCAATATGGTCCAGTGCTCACGCAAAGGAAAGGAGCCTATGGACGAAGAGCCTAAGCCGATTCGACGGGTTGACGTTCAGTCCAGTTCGAAGAGTGGCGAAACACTCAAGATAATGATCGGCTCATCTAGATAGAAGCTGATCAGGATGGCAAGAACTCAAGGACAGTTAAGCCGAAGGGAGAGCTGCAAGTCGGATGATGGTATAAGGCCAAAAGATCTCCACCACGAAAGCCAGCACCCAGGCCTAAGCCAACATTCTCTCAACTGCTAGAAAATATGAGAAAATAAGTAGCCGGCAAAGGGAGCGTCCTCATCGGCCAAATAATTTGTACTGGCTAGACGACTTGGAAAGAGCTCATCGGTGATGCCCCTTTTGGCAGTTTTGCTAGGAGAGGGGTGCAGCACTACCGTCACCACGGTCATGTCCAATGGAGCATTACCCCCAAAAGGATTGGCCGAGGCAATCGATTAAGGAACGACTATCTGGACCGATACGTAATCGGCTTGGCCCAAAATATAAGAAGTCGGTCCAGGAGAGGATATCTATGCCGAATCAGGCTAAGCCTTCAGAACCTGCTGGGGAGGCTAACGATCTGGCTGGGAAAATTCGTAAGCCGATCAAACCTAAACCAAGGTGGTGTCCGTCGGGCCTCAGTCGATCCCAATGCAGGCGGCTTTAGCGCTTAAGAACTCAAGAGATTAGGGAAGCTGAACAGGAGAAGTTGAGGGATCAAGCGTTCGATGAGCTGCGGCCCATGAAAGTGGTGAAACAGGTGTGGAGAAGAAAGGAGCTAGTCGATGAGGGGTCAGATCCCTCAGATAATTTGGGATCGCCGATGATTTACGATGACACACCCCCCATGGACATCAATATGGTGTTCACTCTACCAGCCAAATTCAAGATTAAAACTGAATTGGCTAAAGAAGCATTCACCCAATTGTGTCTTGGTGCACAAGATGTCATCTTTGAAAAGCCTCGTAATGCTCATCGACACTTGAAGCCGCTATATCTGAAAGGGCACATAAACGGCAAGCCGATTTCAAGGATGCTGGTGGACGGATGAGCTACTGTCAATCTGTTGCCGTTCACTACCTGCAAGAAATTGGGTAAGTCTGACGAAGATTTGATCAAAACAAATATGGTTTTAAATGACTTCACGGGCGATCCCACTAAGGCAAAGGAAGTGATGGTCACGGAATTGACGGTCGGCAGCAAGACTTTGCCGATTGCGTTCTTTATCATCGAGGCTAAAGGTAATTATAGTGTGCTCTTAGGGCGAGATTGGATACATGCTAATTGTTGTATACCCTCAACTTTGCACCAACTACTCGTCTAGTGGAACGGGGACGAGGTCGAAGTTGTGCCGACCGATACATCGGCTCATGTGGCAATGGCTAGTTCGGATACGAATTGGCCGCATGAGAAAGCTGAGTGCATATCGTGTAAAACATTGGACGATTGCGACTTCATCTGCATTGGTAAAGTAGGGCTAATGCCGATCAGTGTTAAGCTAGGCACATTTGATCGGGCGGATGAAATCTTACGGAGATGGGGTCAGAAACAGTGAAAACCTTGCAAGACAAGGTGCGGGGCTATTAGCAGACAACAGACTGCTGTGAGGCTATTGAAGATTTTCAAGAAGAAAAGTTAGGTCGAGGTTTCACTTCTGCCAATCTGCTTGAAGAAGTCGACATAGGTGAGGGAGATCGGAGAAGACCAACTTTTGTAAGTGCGAATTTAGATGTAGTATATAAAGCAAGGTTGGTTGATATGCTTAGAAAGTATAGAGATTGTTTTGCTTGGGAGTATTATGAGAAACCTGGTTTAAGCCGACAACTAGTTGAGCATCAGCTACCCATAAAGTCAGGATATCAGTCGTTTAAGCAATACCCACGATACTTTAATCCAGCTTTGTACAAGGTCATTAAAGAAGAAATAGAATGATTGTTAGAGGCCAAGTATATCAGGCCTTGCCGATACGCTGAGTGGGTTTCTAACATCGTTCCCGTTATGAAAAAAATGGCAAGCTTCGGGTGTGTGCGGACTTTAGGTTGCTAAACTAAGCTACGCCAAAAGACGAGTACCTGATGCCGATAGCCGATATGCTTATCGATGCTGCATCGGGTAATAAGATTATTAGTTTTCTCGATGGAAACGCTGGGTATAACCAAATATTCATGGCAAAGGTCGACGTGTCTAAAACTGCCTTCAGATGCCATGGTGCATTAGGGTTATATGAATGGACGGTTATGACGTTCGGCTTGAAGAACGCCGGTGCTACTTATCAATGCGCTATAAACCTAATTTTTCATGATCTAATTGGCCATATTGTCGAGATCTATATTGATGATGTTGTTGTGAAATCAAAGGATGAATTGCAGCACTTGGCCGATTTAGAAAGGGTTTTTCATAATACAAAGGCACATGGGTTGAAGATGAATCCCCTCAAATGTGTGTTCCGTGTATCGGCTGGTCAATTCCTAGGATTTATGATGCATGAAAGAGGAATTGAGGTTAACCAGGAGAGGGTTAAAGCTATAGCCAATACAAAACCTCGAACATGCAAGAACGAGTTGCAGAAGCTGATCGGCAAGATCAATTATTTACGACGGATTATGTCAAACCTATCTGGTTGAATTCGAGCTTTCACCCCGTTGTGAAAGTTGAAAGACAATCAGGATTTCTTTTGGGGAGCCGATCAGCAAAAAGCTTTCGGCGACATTAAAAAGTACCTAATGAAGCCTCCAATTCTGGCCACACCAAGGAAAGGGACCCTATTCAAGTTATATGTATCGGCTGAGGAGGAAACCATTGGAGCAGTTCTGACACAAGAAATTGATGGTAAAGAATGGGTGATATTCTATTTATGCTGATGACTTCTGGATACTGAAATTAGGTACCCTTTCGTGGAGAAATTATGTCTATCCCTATATTTTGCTTGCACCAAATTGAGACATTACATCTTAGCATCGACTTGCACAATAGTGTGTAAAGCCGATATCATCAAATATATGCTGTCAACACTGATTTTACGCGGACGACTTAGCAAATGGGCGTATGCCTTAACCGAGTTCAATCTAATATTTGAATCAGCTAAAGCCGTGAAAGGGCAAGTAGTGGCCAATTTCATTACTGGATGTGATACCACTACCGGGTTAGTTACTGTTGTTCCCTGGCAGTTGTATTTCGACATATCGGTTTGTCGAGAAGGCGATGGTATTAGTATTGTACTAGTTTCACTGAAGGGGCACAATTTCGAATTCGCATATCGGCTTAATAGCCGATGTTCCAACAACCAGGCAAAGTATGAGGCGCTACTAAGAGGGCTGCAATTGTTGGAAAGTATTGAGATAAGCGATGTAGAGGCTTATAGTGATTCGTTGTTGATTGTGCAACAGATTAAGGGTGAATATCGGTGCAATGACAAGATACTATCAAAATATTTAGAGCAATGTCTCAAGTCTATCAGCTCATTTACCTCGTTTTCCATCAAGCATGTTCCGCGAGAAATGTACGATAGAGCTAATTCATTGGCGTAACAGGCGTCGGGATATAAAGACTATAGTCGATACGAAATTCTCGAGTCGGTCGACAAGACAATAATATGTGCCGATGCTGTCGACTGAAGGACAAGGATAAAAGACTACTTAATGAATCCATCTAGGCCAACCAAGCGCAAAGTCGGGCAGCAGGCATTAAAATATGTGATACTGGATGAAGTATTATACGATAGAACAATGGAAGGACTACTTTTAAAATGTCTCGGAGCTGACGAAGCTAAGGTGGTGATGGGTGAAGTGCATGAAGGAATTTGTGGATCTCACCAATCGGCTCATAAGATGAAGTGGGTGCTAAGGCGCATCGGATACTTTTGGCCGATGATGTTGGAAGATTGCTTCAGGTATTATAAAGGATGCCAGACCTGTCAAAAGTTTGGCAATGTACAAATCACACCAGCATCGGCTTTGCATCCGATTATTAAGCCATGGCCCTTCAGAGGATAGGGAATAGATATAATCGGCCAGATATTTCCATCATCAAGCAAAGGCCATAAGTTTATTCTGGCTACGACAAATTATTTTTCAAAGTGGGCTGAGGCAATACCCCTCAAGAAAGTTACAAGCGTAGAGGCGATCGGTTTTGTCAATGAACACATCATTCATCGGTTTGGCATTCCGCAAACTATCACGGCCGATCAAGGGACTGTATTCATATCCGATGAATTTCAAAACTTTGCGAAGAGCCTTGATATGGACTGGGCGTCCCGATCTTTCGATGAGAAAAGGTAGCGTCGATTTGGTGGAGGACGAAGTTGGCGGCCCGACTACAACGAACCTGACGTTGCGCCTTAGCGACCGGTACACCACCCTCCTGAAGGTTATTGATCTCGCGGAAAGCGCGACCAACCTGACCACGAAGGTCTTTGCTCCTGCAAGCAATCGAAGAACCAGCAAGAACAAGAGATAACAAGCAACTCAATTGCGAATATGAATGTAGATTGGTTCTGAAGCAAGAACACTCGAAATTGGGGTTCCGATGAACAAGTAAACGGGCGGTCTAGTCGACACGCGCGAGAACAAGCGGTAGCAATGGCTAAACCTAATCAAACAAAACCCAAACCCTAATTATGGTGGCGGCTGGCTATTTATAGTCCAAGGGCATGCAGCACCAGGCCTTAACATGGGCCTAACTAATACAACTCGGATTAGAAGTCCCGTAGCCCAAACTGACTCGGACAGGAAAAGTAGTCTCCATTGTTTTGCAGTTTCCCGCTGACTCGGAAGGAATTTGAAGGTGATTTTGGATCCATTTGAAAGAGGACGAACAGATCTTTCAATCCTGTACTCGTGGACCTCCAGAAGTATTCTGGATCAAAAGTTATGAACATTTGAAGTTGATGCTGTCTGCGAGTCCGAATCTGACTTGGAGTTCCTTCGAGCCTCCGACTTGGATTCGAGTCCCTTTGCACTTGGTGGCTCTTCTCCCAGGTTCCTAATAAGAATAACATGACCACAAGAATTAAATAGCATTCCATTCACTGAGTCATTAGTAGGAACACTTAGGAACGACTTCACCTGATAATTTAATTTGCGTGCACGAGCTCGAGTGAGCGGTCCTTGTACATTCTGGTGAAAAGAGTTAGCGCTGGTTGTATCCGTTGTGGAGATTCCAGCTTATGAATATTGGCCTTCATGGATTTCAAGGCTGAGGCGCCTTGGTCAAACTTGTTCTTCATGGCCTTGGCCTCGGCCACCAGCTTGTCCAGAAGACGTTGGTCGGCTTGTTGAGCCTCCCGCTGAGCGATTCTAGCCCGTGCAGCCTCAACCTCCACCCTCTGATCTTCCAGATGGCAAACATTCAGGAGAGTGTTCATGGCTTCAGGGGGAAGGTCGGCTTCAACTGCGGCCATGGCACCCCGAAGGGGCTGTGTGTCTGCCAGGAGCTTGGCCTTGGGCTGCATCAGTTCATAGAAAAACTGATTAAGCCATTCTTGCATATCAGGCGTATAAGTGACAACGGCAGCTGACGCTTCCAAGGAAACTTCAAGAATTTTCTTAATGTCGGCTATGTAGTCATTGGTCGCTATGACTTCTGGATTGTCCAATTCATCCAAGGTAAACCCAGCAGATCAGTTGGGTCGGACGATGCAGCAGGAGGGGATGCCACGGGGACTGGAGACATTAGATCGAGCAGTGGTTAGGCAGTCGACGTAGTGCCCTAGATGTCAGCCAATATGTTTGCCACTTGCATTGATGCCATCGACTAAAGAAATAACAGTGTTTAAGGCAATTGAAAATCATATTATAAGGAAAAGAAATTCAACAGAGAAGTTACCTCTTCAAAAGCCGATTCGCGTGGTGAGCTCTCGGCGCTTTGTTCCGTAAGTTTTTGACCTTTCTTGGTAGGGACCTTTGTGGACTTGGGTTTTTCTAAAAAATCAATCGGCAAAAGTAAGCATCTTAAAGGAAGTTAAAGATAATCATCGATCAAGGCATGCTTACTCGACGGTCGTTGCTTCTCGATGTCAGGCAAAGATGGGCTCCTCACACCCAAGTTGCCAAAAGTATAGCCCGTGAGGCCTGTCGACTGGTGTGGCCTTTTGCCCTGATGGCCACTTCCCGATGGGCCCGAAGCAGCCTTCTTGCCAGCAGCCTTAGCCTGTAAAAGGCGTGCAAGTCGATTAGTCGTCAATACCAAAGCTTGAGATGTAAGAAAAGGGACTTTCGAAAGACCGATACCTCTATGGCTAGCGACAAGTTTGTATAACCGGAGGAACTATCTTCCTCGCTTGAACTGCTGGGAGCTACCGTCAGCTCATGAAAATCGGGTAGGAATGCATCAATAACAGCCAACGGGGTTCGATCCAAAAGAAGGGCCTCTGCCACGGACGACCACCAAGAAGAGAATTAGCCGGCTCGACGCGAGTTTAGGAAGAAATGTGGCAGATCTTTGACTTGAAGCTCGATGGCTATTTCTAGGACAATCTTAGTCACAGTTGCGTTCCTCACTCTGGCCCGAGGTTGAAGCCGATCAAGAAGCAAGAGGCTAGGAACAACTTGGCCAAATCCCAACTGGCGGGCATAATCTGATGGATGGTAAAATTCATATGAAGGCTGAAATGTCTGATTTTTTGGTATTCAAGCCAACATAGAGGATGCTCAGGGAAATAAAAATTCTGTATAAATCCAAAGTCGATTGAGGCATCAAGGAACTGTCAGCATCTAGGTGAAGGAAAGAAGGCCATTGGAAATCGGCTACATTGCTATAGCTGAAGAAATCTAGTTGGCCAAAGATTATTGTCGGTGTTTCATATAACCGGCAAGTAAATTCGTAAGTATAGGGGATCACGCGCTCCCTCTCCTCGAATGGTTAGACCAAAGAAGCCTCAGATTTATCTTGGTTGGGCTGAATGTCCCTACTTCGATTAAGTGGTGGCGGTTTGAATTCCCGAGCTCGAGAGTAAACAGAGATTACAAGCGGAGGTCGAGGACAGGCCCTTAGCACTCGCTTTCGGGAAGAAGAAGTCGGAGGGCTTTCCTACACTGGCGCCGACCGGCCTGAGAACCCCGAAGCGATCTAAAGGCGGTGCAGTGGCGAACTTCAGCGTGAGTGCGTGTGAAGGAAAGAAAATCTATATCCCCCTCCTCCAAGGGCCCTGCCTCCCTTTATATAGGCCGAGGGGGCAGGTTACACGAGGATTTGAATAATAAACAAGGGAATGCCCGTCAGGCGTCCTAGTCTTGGTCATGATGACGGGCGGGCTCTTCATCTGGCGACTGGTCTTCGGTCATGATGGTAGATGGCTCTAGCGTGTCCCATCTGGGGTGGGTAGACACTGGGCGGCGCCCTTTTCGGAGGGTGCGTATCTGCCCTGTCAGACGCTGACGTCTTGAAAAGATGGGTGCTTTAGCTGAGGCCGCCCTCTGGTTACCTTGGGAAGTAACCGCCCGCCCCAATATTACCGTTACGTCCGTGCAACAGACGGCCCGCTCGGCGTAGACTGCTGACGTGGCAGAGACTATGGGGCCGCGGCTTGCGGGGACCACTTTCGGATCTGGTCGGCTGTGGTAGTACGGCGCGGGTCGGGTCGGAGTAGGTGCCTGCGGAGGTGTCGGCCCTGGGTCGGTTGGGGCCGGCGGGTGCGTCCGACCCGAGATTCGGCAGCAAACCCCTTCCAGTAAGGGACGAGGGCCATGTCGGTTTCACCTTCAGCCCGGACTCCGAGGCTAGATAACTCGGAGAAATGCCATCTTGAAATAGATGTATACTTTACTGTGGGGTATCCCTAGTATGGGTATTCGTCAGTAGCCCCCAGGGCCGTCCTGAAACGCGAGCGTTCCTGGAGGGACCTTCCGTTTTTGTCTGGTATGGTCTTCGCGACAGCGCGGCGTGGCGTAAAGAGGGAACAGGTCTTCCTGGAGAGGGACGTCCTGCTCGGTCGAGCCCAACCGATCACAGGTGACTGGTGGGCTTGTGGCCTCCGGTGGGTGTAACCCGAGCCCCGGCGGTCGGAGAGCTGGTCGGGGGGTTACACAGGCCAAAATGAATCCGACCGAGCTGGTCGGAGGGCCCTACTGCGTGACCACGTCGGTCGGCAGAAGCGGCCGTGGCCGGCAGGGAGGCCCGGATGCCTTCGCGAGAGGTTCCGGTTCCCAGTGCTTGTTTTAACGTCGTAGCTAGACCGGCCGTGATCGGCGGGGAAGTCCGGATGCCTTCGCGAAAGGTTCCAGTTCCCGAGTGCTTTTTTAACGTCGTAGCTGGACGCGACCGTGATCGGCGGGGAAGTCCGGATGCCTTCGCTAGAGGTTCCAGTTCCCGAGTGCTTTTTTAACGTCGTAGCTGGACACGTTAGTGCTATTTTTACACCGTAGCTGGGCGTGTTAGGCGTGCTGGTTTAACGCCGGAGCTCGGCGGGGGGCATCCATCTCGAGCCCTCGTCAGGCGAGGTGATCTGCGAGAGGAGAGGCCGCTATCGATCCCACGTATACGTCCCATCCGCAGGTGTGGGACCTGGAGGGGGTGAGCAAAACGCGTGTTTGCCTACGTCGGCCGAACACCGTGCTCGTGGAGCTGCAAACGGGTTATCCGAGTGGGCCCTGGAGATCGAGCTATCTTCGAGCGGACGATCCCTGCGTCGGGTGTCCGACCCGCTGGGGGAGACCCATAAAAAACCTTTCTTTACTCAATCCCGTATCGGACCCGAGCCGTTCGTAACTTCGGCGCATGTTGGTGCTGCTGCCCTTCGAGGCTCCACGGGAGAGTTTGAAGTATGGTCTCGGACGCGAGCTAAGGCGATTGGGTCGTCCGCCAACCCAACTAGAGACCCACCGAGGGTTCGCCTAAAACTTGCCCCTCGCTCGTTTGCCTGCCGGGGTCGGCGAGGGATCCATTCGGTGGATCCTGCCTTTGGGACCTACGGCCAGGTCTTATTCGTTAGGCATTCATGCCTTCTCGCCACCTCGAGGCTGCAAAGGCCTGGTGGGCTTTTCCTCCTGCCTCGGGTCGGTTTGAGCCGACCCGGAGGCGGAGATTAAAGGGTCACGGGGCGTTCCGCCCGGAGCGATGCCCCGACGCCCCTGCAAGCATTTAATGTGCATGCGGGAATTAAAATGCGAAACAAAATGATCGGGGGCGATACGTCTTACCGGCGGCTTGTCGTGGCGTCTGTGACGGGACGCGCGACGCTTTGATCGGTAGGTGATCGGTCGATATGTATCCAGTCAGTACGTGACTCGGCGGGCACCTGTAAATTTGGGGTGAGTTTTCCCACCTTTCGTCATCGCTGCTCCCTTGCTTTTCACGATTTCCACTCCTGTAAAATGTCATGGACTTAGGTATACGTCGCTCATCCACACTTGCACAGGAGAGGAATGTTCCCGACCGACTGGGGGCCGCTCCGTATGGGTATTTCCTACTTCCGCAGAGTACTACTTCGCAACCACAGCCGCGGGGGCATTGGCCGTGGTGCTCGGGTTGAGGGGGTTACCGCTAGGGAGGACCATGTAGCCGACCCGGTCACCCGACCCGTGAAAGTGTGTGAGCTTGCGGCCCCCGAGCAATATGTGGGGACTCGAAGTGGAAAAGTGAATACGAAAAAACTCTTAAGGAAAAAATTGCCTTATCTTTTATTTTGGATGCGGGAGGTGTTGCGGCGGCCGAGACCTTCACTTGGGGCCATCGTGGCCTAGTCAGACGTCGCTTGGTGTCGACTGCCGACGCAGTCAGTCTGTGCCGGAACAAAAATCGAAGGGTCGCGCTGCGCTTCCCTAGTCGGCACAGTGTCCTTTCACCCTAACCGTCACGTCGCATTTTAATGCGGAGGCGGTGCGACGAGAACACGTCCGTCGCGCGGGGCGTAAGCATTAATACTGCTTGACGCGCGCCGGGACGACTCCACTTCGACCACTCCGCCCCGGCCCTATAAATATGGTGCGGAGGGAAAGAGCCATTATGCGCAGTTCGCCCCCTCCGCCTTCTTGTTCTGCTTTTGCCCTTCGTCCAGAGAAGAGGAGAAGGATCAGAAGGCAAGGGTGTTGATGGCGAGTGGCGGCGATGATCGAGGGCGAAGCGGAGGCGGCGGTGGACCCCGGGTCGGGCTCCAAGAGATCCGTCTTGCCGATCCGTCGTTGATGCGTCGCGAAGGAGGGCTCGATTGCCCTCGTCGATCTTCCGTATCCAGAATCCTCGTTCAGAGTGGGTCTTCTTTGTTTGTTCTGGCGATGGCTCCGGTCTTCCTCTTGTTGCTAATGTTGAACTGTTTGTTGTTTTGACCAGCGCTGCTGGCTTTGGCTCTGGCGAACCATTTGCCATGCCTGCGCCGACCGCCTCGGTGGGAGGGGCGGACGCCATCGCTTCTACGACGAGGGCGCGGGCGGCCAGTATGACGGCCGCGCTGACGCGGCTGGATGCTTCCTTAGCGTCACAGGCTGCCACGGTCGCCGCTCGGGGGGCGGAAGTGCTTGCTCAGCAAGCACGGACCCGATCCGCCGAAGGGGAGCTGGCGCAGGTGCGCGAGGAGGTGGCGGCGGAACGGGCTCGGGTCGCCGCCCTCGAGGAGGAGCTCGCCACGGCGCGTGAAGACGCGTCGTCGCAGCGGGCCCGGGCTGAGGCCGCCGTGGAGGACCTCAGCTCGATGTACGCAGAGCAACTAGCCTCGCGGAAGGGTCTCCTCTCCCTGCTCCGCCCAGCCTTCGAGAACATGGGCAGGAGCCTGGAGTCTCTAGGGGTGAGGCTGCCGGAGCCTCTGGAGCTTACTCCGGCGGGATACGCCTTCCGCCTTAACCAGGCGGCCGACGCCCTTTCCGACTTGCCCCGTGCCCTGCGTGAGCGTTCCGCTCGCGAGGTCGGCCGCCTCGCGCCCGCGGCGAATACGATCTTGGCGTCTTTTGGCCGTGACGCGTCCTTCGACCCAATTGCAACCGTTGTCGGGATTGAGGGGGACGCGGACCAAGCGCGGGCGAGGGTGCGACCGGCGGTGAAGAAGGTGGCCGTGGCGGCGTCTTGAGCGGCAGCAGCTCCGGCAGCGACGACACACCGAGGGCGACGCCTGAACATAGCCTGGAGACGGCTCAGGCTCCCTCCCCGCCTCTTTTCTTCTTTTTTTGTAATATTCGCACACCGCATAGTGCAGCTTTTGGGGACTCTGCCTTATATTGCGCGTTTTCTCCTTCGTGACAAGCGCTTCTCTGGATGACCGTAGCCTTTAGGAACCTCCCGAGGTTGTGCGGGCGTAGGGCCAGGGCGCTGATACTTTGAAGGAGACGCAAAAGTCGTGGCGAAACCGTCGGCCCAGAGGCGTGCTCCAAACCGATAAAGGACCGCTCGCATGGTCATCTTCCGTCGCCGAGAAGCGCTACTTCGGGACCGTAGCCGCTGGGGCGTAGGTGTCGTGCCCCGAATTCACAAATTCGGACACTCTGTGTATTCTGCACTAGTCCAGGATCGCGCTAGTGCACACAAACTAAACACGGTATAATATCACATCATACACAGCGGAATATTAAATAAAGTACTTCAAACATTTATATAAACGAGTGTACGACCTTATGGTCATCCTTACAATAGTTATGCCACGCAGGGCTTACAATTATCAAATAACAAAAGTTCAACAGCGGAATAAAATAAGTCTTCGTGGTGTTTCATCTTCTGCCACAGGTGCCCTGACTGAGGCTTGCTTCCCTAGTTCTCCGGCTCTTCAACGAACTCCTCTTCATAGGCAAAGCGTAGTCTCTTCTTCAGTAAGTTTGTCCGCAAGGGTGAGTACACACGTACTCAACAAGTCATGCACAAAATCTTGAGATCTATTTACTACATGCATGGCTTGGTACAAAGGAATGGCTCAGTTGGCTATTTTGCATTTGCATCAACATTATTGAATTATTATTTATCTAGATAGAAAGCGTCAAAACCATATAATTATAACATGTTTCTCAAACTGTTTTCCACAAAATTTTGGACGCACAGTCCTTAATCAAATTTCACCATTAACACTGGCTCACGGCCTTCCACCCCATTTTATTTTCAAAAACTCTACCCCTTGACTGTAATCCCCGAGCAATGTTCAATACCGTGAACACGGCTATTCGAATAGTTTGTACTCTCTGCAGAGGTTATACACTTTACCCACAAGATACAATCAAACACCACAAAGGCGAGTAACTGTAACAAAGCCTTTCCAAAGGTCCATCTAAACCCAGTACTGCCCGCTAAGGTTTCAACACTGGAGGGACTGGTTACCACACCCAGGGCCCTCCTCTTGCGCCTGTGAGTTTTACCACCCAAACACCTGGGCCTCACTCCACCACGACAGTACCGAGGAATAGATTTCACAATTTACTCAGCTAGGTCCGTCCCATACCGGAACTTGTGGTTGTATGAATGACTCAGGTCAAAGGCTCGCAAGGTTAGGTCCTTAGGGTTGATCAGAGCAAGACTTGCACAAACCCCTCCGCCCCTCGGGCCCACCAGTCACACTTGCTCCAACCACTTGCTCCGATCTAAATTATTTTCCATCCCAAGTTGATTATTGTGCAACACATGCCAACAACAACTCAACATCCATATGGAACCACACAGGCCTCCATATATCAACATCATCGTGTGGCAACACATCACACCATTTCAAAATACATTGCATATTCCATTAATCAATATTGATCTTTGTATTTTAAAAGATTATTCACGATATATGCAAAGCTAAGCAACTATGCACGGTCTAGCCTCCCGTGTTGGCACAATATTATCAACCAACTAATATTACCAAACTTAGGTTATCAAAAGAATCAAGGCATACAAATATTATTAACAAGGTGGCAATAACAATTAGGTTAACTAGCTAATTCACCCAAAATATTTAAACCATTTTTAGTTGAATTAGCATGCATAGTTTGAAACAAAATACATTTCGAAATTTAGGAGCAATATGGTCAAAGCATAACTTGCCTTCGAAAAGCAGCGAATCTTGGTCGGGAGCTTGATCCTCGAAATCCGCGTTCTCACACAGCTCGACGTCTACGCGTAACAGATAAAGAACCAATAAACACACAAAACAACGTACAAACACACATTCGGAAAAATACGACAAATCAAACTAATTCGTAACTTTATGAAAACTTCCAGATAATTAGTTTAGCATTTTTTAAGATTTATAAAATTTATTTTGACATTTTTGAACGTATAGTTTAAGAGCTACAAAATTTATAAATTTGAACATTCCGCGAATATTTTAGCAGTATAAATTTAATTATAAAATTTCATAAAAATTACAGTGGCTTGGTATTAATATTTACTAATTAACAAAATTTGTCGCATACTATTTGGACTTAAAACGAATTTGTAGTGAAAAAGACAAAATCCACAATTTAGTTACAAATTTACGTACAAAATTTAACTAGTTATCCAATGCATGGTACTGTTCACAGTATATATGCATATACTTCTTCTCTGACCGAATGGTTTGATTCGTTTCGGTTCTTCTTCGGCTACGTGCGAAAGAAAAGAAAATTTGGGAGGAACGGCCAGGTCCGGCGAGCGCGGTCAGCTGGACGATGTGGTCGACGGCAGTAGCGGCGGCGGCGGACGGGGACACAGGTGGCCGGCGGCGTGTGTGCAAACTAGAGACGAGACGCCGGGAATTAACCAGCGTAACAATATTGAGAAAATCGATGGTTAACATATACATACATGCACAGAAACACCTCTAGCATATTTACATACTTGCATGAAGCCTATTATATACGTGGATATTCATACATACTAATGTGATTATGGAAACATGCATTTGGCCTAACATACAGATATATACATGTAGGTACTCATGTCTACGTATTGGATTTTATACATGCATGCGTTCTAATATGTGAAAGCATATCGACTTAGTTTACATGTATATACAGATGCTAATGATCCTAACAATTATATACCTATACATGTGTACATTTCAGACGCTCATATATATGCATCCGATCCTATCAAGTAAGCACAAATACACACTAACGAGGCCAATCGATCGACGGGGATAGAGCGCGCGTAAAAGAGAAAAGGAAGTACCGATCAAGGCTAGGCGACGATGACGGCAGACGGCGCACGGCGATGCAGGAGAAGATGTCCAGGCGACGAAATCGGCAATCTGCAGCGGCGGTCGATCGGTCGAACGCCGGAGTATAGTCGGCGGTAGTAGCGCAGGAAGAGCCGGAACCGGCGACAAGGAACAAGAGTACTGCTGCAGCGTTTTCCCGGCTGAATAACTTGTGAAGGAAATGAAACAGACGTCGCTCGCGCAGAGAAAAATGGGATCGGTAAAAGAATTGGCTACGGAGACTTTGATTACGGAGACTTGGCTACATACGTAATTGGCTGCAGAATGCAAAAGGAACTAAGAATGTTTTACATACGTGACTAAAAACTGATGGTGCAAATTGACTAGAAACTGATGAATCCATTCGTGACTAGAAACGGCTGAAATCAAGTCGTGATGAATTAAGAAAGTAGAGGAAACGGCTGGAAAGGATAGAGTGTTCATGCGTTGCTAGTAATGGAAACGTGCATGCATGCATTCGCTAGAAAGGAAACGACACGCTGGTAAAAGAAACGGCTTGGAATGAAACGTACAGGAAGTGGTTGCTAGTTTAACATGTAAGGAAATCAATCGGCTGAAAACTCTTTACGTATTGCATGGGTTAGTGCAGGCAGAGGAAACGGCTAGTAATTGAAGGATTGAAACGGCAGGGAAGAATAATTCACATATACAGAAGTCCATGCATTCACGTGACTGTCGGTTAAATTCCGAATTTGAATAGTGTTGGAACAATACGCGGTTAGGATAAAATAGCAAAAGGCTCTAAAAATCTTGGAAAAATCCTCTAAAATAATAGGGAATATTTGGAACTTAACGAAGTTGGTTTCGCGATTTTTCGATATATAAATTTTCTGCAAAAATTCTTTTAGTGGATCAGACACTTGTACGGTTTTTAATATATATAATCGACAAACTTAATTTATAATCAAGTTTTTGAAAACATTTAAAAGAAACTTTCTTATTTTCCAATTGTTTTTATTTTAAACTATATTTTAAATTTTAACGTACATGTGAAACGAATGATCTTTATTTTATCAGATTAATTCGATAAAGCTTAAATTCAAATTAATTCCAAAAATTCTAAATAAATTTTAGATATTCCTAAATAATTCGAAATAACGTAAATACAGTTAAAGCAAATTTTGGGATGTTACAGTAGGCCGTAGCATTCTCGGTGAAACGAGTTACCATTAGGGCGGGTCACGCTGTATGGTTGGTGCGCGGTCCCAGATGGCCAGGTGGGTAGGCAGTCCTCGGAGCGACGCTCGACGATCGGGGTGTGATCAGTGCGTCGCGCTTCGGGCTTGGAGGTTTGGCCAAAGTTGCAGAAATAAGGATAAAGTTTTAAGGATAAAATCGCCTTAACCTTTCACTATTCAATACGTTGGGCACAACGTTGCCGTCGGCGTCTTTGAGCCGAAAGGTACCGGTTCGGAGGACTTCCACGACGGTGAAGGGTCCTTCCCATGGAGGGGACAGCTTGTGCCTGCCGACGTTGGACTGGACCTGGCGTAAAACCAGGTCGCCAACGTTGAAGGACCGCCCGCGACTGCCGATCATGATAACGCCGCAGCTGTCTGCCGACATTTGGCCGATCGCAAAACGGCCACATCGCGCGCCTCGTCAAGCTGGTCGATGGCATCTTGCTGCGCGTCGAGCCCCCGCGCCTCATCGAAAGCTTGCAGTCGTGGTGCGCCGTAGTCCAGGTCGGTAGGCAAAACGGCTTCCGCGCCGAACACCAGAAAGAATAGCGTGAACCCGGTCGATCGGGTCGGCGTGGTCCGCGAGTTCAAAGGGCGGAGGCAGCTCGGCCGCCCATCGCCCCGCCAATTTCTTCACCGATTGAAGATCCGTGGCTTTAGCCCTTGGAGGATCATGCCGTTGGCGCGCTCGACCTGGCCATTAGTCCGCGGATGGGCCACAGCTGCCCAGTCAACGCGGATGTTAAAGTCGTCGCAGAACTCGAGGAATTCTTTCCCTGTGAACTGCGTGCCATTATCGGTGATGATTGAGTTCGGGACTCCAAACCGATAGACGATGTTGCGGAAGAGGTTGGTCGCCTGGACAGAAGTAATGGTGGCGACCGGCTTAGCTTCTATCCACTTGGTGAACTTGTCCACTGCGACGAGCAGGTGTGTCAAGCCCCCGGGCGCCTTCTTAAAGGGTCCGACCAGATCAAGTCCCCAAACGGCGAACGGCCATGTAATAGGATCGTCTGCGCAGGCTTGCGGGAAGATGTGTCTGCCGAGCAAAGAATTGGCACCCTTCGCAGGTGCGAACAATCTGTTCGGCATCGGCCATCACCGTTGGCCAGTAAAAACCTTAGCGAAAGGCTTTGCCCACGAGGGATCGTGGGGCGGCATGATGTCCGCAAATCCCGGCGTGGATGTCCAGCAACAGCTGCTTCCCTTGGTTCGCTAGGATGCACTTCTGGAGGACCCCGGAGGGGCTTCTCTTGTAGAGGTCTTCTCCGACCAAGAAAGCGATTTCGCTTAACCGAGCGAGGCGCCGGCCTCGGTGGGATCGGCGGGGAGCGATCCGTCGGTTAGTCGGTTGATGAAAGGTTTCCTCCAGTCAGAGTCGGCGAGCAGGACGCCGTGGCTTGATTCGGAGGCCTCCGGCTTCGAACGCTCGGCAGTCGGAGTGGGCGCATGCTGAGGGTCGGCCGGATGTTCGGAGGCAGAATCCAGCCAAACGGTGGGCTTGTAGAGGTCGGAGATGAAGATCCCTGACGGGACTGGTCCCCGGCTGGAAGCTAGATTGGCGAGGTAGTCGGCTTCGCCATTGTAACGACGGTAGCTATGGTGAAGTTCGAAACCCTTGAACCTTTCCTCCAATTTATGCCTCTCGAAGATATCGCGGCCATACGACCATCACGAGGCTCGGAAGCCTTCATGACTTGGTCGACGACAAGCTTGGATTCGCCGTGTACGTGGAGACGGCGCGCGCCGAGGTCGGCAGCAATCCGGAGACCATTAACGAGCGCTTCGTATTCGGCGACATTGTTGGTGGCGTCAAAGTGCAACCGAATCGCGTACTGAAGCTTGTTTCCAAGTGGAGAGATGAGGACGATTCCAGCACCTGCTCCGTTTTTGGTGTAGGACCCATCGAAGTACATCGTCCAGTACTCGGGGTCTTCGGGCGCGGGTGGCGCCTGGGCCTCGGTCCACTCTGCGACGAAGTCGGCCAGGACCTGCGACTTGATGGCCGTCTGGGGGACATACGATATGTCATGGCCGTTGAGCTCGAGAGCCCATTTGGCTATTCTTCCGGAGGCATCACGGCTGCGAATGATCTCGCCGAGCGGCATGGAAGTTACCACGGAGATCGGATGCCGGTCGAAGTAGTGGACTAGATTCCTCTTGGCGATGAGCACCGCGTAGAGCAGCTTCTGCACCTGAGGGTACCGGGCCTTGGACTCGGAGAGTACCTCGCTGATGAAGTATACTGGCCGCTGCACCTTGAGTACGCGGCCTTCTTTAGTTCGCTCCACAACGAGCGCCGCGCTAACGACCTGGGTCGTGGCGGCGATGTAGAGGAGGAGCGACTCTTCTGACGTTGGGGCAACCAACACCGAGGGCGTGGTTAAGAACGCCTTCAATCGATTGAGGGCTTCATGTGTCCAGATGAAGTGGTCGAACTTCTTGAGCAGCTTGTAAAGCGGCATTCCGCGCTCACCGAGGCGGGAGACGAAACGGCTCAAGGCCGCTAGGCATCCCGTCGGCTCTCGACTCTTCAGTTGCCGTCGGACCCATCTTCATGATCGCGCGATCTTCTCGATTAGCCGATGCCGCCGCCGAGACGATGAAGCCGAAAGCGATTTTCCCTTGGGGACCCCAAAACGACTCGGGGTTGAGCTCGATACTGAAACCTTCGGAGGTTCGCAAAAGTCTCCTCTAAGTCGGCGACAAGGTTGTCAACCTTCTTAGTTTTGACGATAATATCGTCGACGTACGCCTCGATGTTACGCCCGATCTGGTCGTCAAAACACGTTTGCATACATCGCTGGTATGTAGCACCGCCTTTTCAGATCGAACGGCATCGTTCAATGTAACGAGCGAACGGGTGATGAATGAGGTCGCGAGTTAGTCGGACTCCTTCATCGCTATCTGGTGGTAGCCTGAGTAGGCGTCCAGGAAAGACAGGGATTCACACCCCGCGGTGGAGTCGACAACTTGGTCGATGCGGGGCAATGGAAAAGGGTCCTTGGGACATGCCTTGTTGAGGCTCGTGTAGTCAACACATTCTCCATTGCCCGGACTTTTTTTACCAAAGACAGGTTGGCCAACCATTGGGTGGCGACTTCTTTATAAACCCGCCGCCAAAAGCTTGGCGATTTGCTCGCCGATGATCTTGCGCCTTTCTTCGTCGAAGCGGCGCAAGCGCTGGACGACCGGCCTTGAGCCAGGCCGAATATTCAAGGAGTGCTCGGCGACTTCCCGCGGGATGCCTGGCGATTCGAGAGGTTTCCATGCAAAGACGCCCCGACATGCGGGGAAGTCGACGAGCGCCTTCCTATTTGGCAGGAGCGTGGCCTCGAGCGCGACGGTCTTGGTCGGATCTTCGGGATCGACCATGACCTCCTTCGTATCCTCGGCGGACTTGAAGGATCCGGACCCCGACTTGCTGGAATCGGGGGCAGATTCCGAGGTCTCCTTCCGGAGATTCTCGAGCTCGGCGGACGCAATGATCACCGATGCCAACTCACAACTGGTTTTCTCGTAGTTGTAAGCGAGCTGAAAGGATGCGGCCACGGTGATGACTCCCCGCGGCCCCAGCATCTTCAGCTTGAGGTAAGTGTAGTTGGGGATCGCCATGAACTTGGCGTAACATGGCCTCCCCATGATGGCGTGATAGGAGCCAGGAAACCTCACGACCTCAAAGGTGAGGGTCTCGGTGCGGAAGTTGGCCTGGTTCCCGAAAGTTACGGGCAGATCGATCTGCCCGAGCGGATGGGCTTGTAGACCAGAAACGATGCCGTGGAAAGGCGCCTTGCTCGGTCGAAGACTTGAGCGAGGGATCCCCAGGGCATCGAAGGTGTCAACATACAGGATGTTGAGGCTGCTGCCGCCATCCATGAGCACCTTGGGGGCCACGACCAGAGGGTATCTCCCCGGGTGCGGAACGTGATCGGGGTGATCACTCCGGTCGAAGGTGATCGGTGACTCCGACCACCGAAGGTACTTGGGCACAGCGGGAGCCGCTGTGTGGACTTCGCGGAATGCAAGCTTCTGCTGACGTTTGTCGGCGTAGCTCGTTGGTCCGCCAAAGATCATGAGGCAGCCATCAGGTTCCGGGAACTCTTCGGCCGCCTCCTTGGGCTCGGCATCCGGTGCCGAGTCGCGCTTCTTCCCTTTACCCCGTGCGGAGGTTCCGGAGATGAAACGCTTCAGGGTTTCGCATCCCTGTACTTGTGTTTGACGGGGTACCCATGATGCGGACATGGGCTGTCCATCAATTTTTCGAAGTGGTCGGGATCCCGGCCTTTTCTTTGCTTGGCGGCGATCATCGTCGCGACCACAGGCCCGCGACCTGCTTCCTTCCGCTTTCTTCTTGTCGGCGGTCGAGGTAGCACGGCGTCGGGGTGGCCTCGCTGGCCTTCCCTTGTCAAAGATAGCCCCAACACCTCCTCACGGGAGGCGTGGTTGGTGGCAATGTCGAGGAGCTCCTTGGTGGTCCTGGGCTTGGCGCAGCCCAGCTTGTGCACCAGGGCTTTCGACGAGGTATCGTAGATAAACGCCCCGACAACATCGGCGTCGGTGATGTCGGGGAGCTCGTTGCATTGTTGGGAGAAACGCGGATATAATCCCGGAGAGACTCCCACCGCCGCTTGCGACTTTGAGATCCCAGGAGTTCCCTGGGCGTTTGTAAGTGCCCTCGAAGTTACCGACGAAGACGCTCTTTTGGTCGGCCCAGCTCCTGACGGTGTTCGCGGGCAAATACTCGAGCCATGCTCGGGCGGAATCCGCGAGGTAAATGGGGAGGTACTGGATGACGAAGAGATCGTCCGTGGCGCCTCTCGCCCTGCATGCGAGCCGAAAGTCTTCTAACCAGACATCGGGGTTCGAGGCCCCAGTGTACTTGGTTATGTTGGTGGGGCCCGAATCTGGCGGGAAGTTCGTGGCGGATTTCGCCAACGCCCATGGCCTCGCACCATCGGGCTCGGCTGCTGGTGGGCGGCGATCACAATCATGGCCGGGATCGACCGCCTCGTCGTCCGTCTTCTTCGGGTCCCCACGGTGCCATGAACGCTGCGGCTTCGCCAGTGTGGAGTATATGGACTTTGATATCTGCATGGCGGGCGTGCTAACCACCCAAGGGAGGATGGGCCAAGCCGATCGCATGAAGATGGGTATTGCCCAGAGGCAGTCGCCATGCTCAAGAAGGAAACTCGAAGATGGAAACCAACTCTGCTTAAGGAGGATACAATTGTAATCCTAGCCGCTATCATGTATAACGGATAAGGAAAGAGATACAATCTCCACCTCGTATCCGAGTGGGACTCTCCTTTGTAACCGCCCCCCTCTGCTATATAAAGGGAGAGGCGGGGGAACCAAAAACACACAAGAACATCATCAGAAAATAAGTTAGCCAATCATAATCCCAGAGCACAGGACTAGGGTATTATCTCCACCGCGAGAGCCCGAACCTGTATAATTTCTCGTGCCTTGTGCTACCATCGAGTTTCCGATCCAGCGCTTAGCCCCCTTTTAATTATTGTCGGTAACAAACCTCGACAGTTGGCGCGCCAGGTAGGGGCAAGCTCGATGGCCTCTATCAATGGAATCGTCATTATCTTCGCTCTCGCCATGCTTTCCGCTTCGGGAGCCTCGACTTCATCACCAACAACCTCGACAAGCTTGCTTTCTCGGACTTGGACCAGATCCAATCTGGGAGAGACTTCATCCGTATTCCGCTCGGTCGGGAGCGCCATGCCATCTACTCACGAGTAGTAAGTCGGGCTGACTTCCGATTTGGATACGGAAGAATTCGATCCGAACATCTCGGATGCGATGCGTCATAGCGGCTTTTCAAAAGAAGTCAACGACGCCAACTTGATCAAGAAGATGTCCCGAGGTCGCCGACTATGGTAAAGGGATGTTCAGATTAGCGACGCTAGCGCCGCGCCGAAGCGCCATCTACGCACGCCACGAAGCCACGCCGCGCTTCGAAGCGCCAACTTTGCACGGCTAAGAGCTACGCCGCGCCGAAGCGCCATCTACGCGACGGCCACGAGCCACGCTTGCCGAAGCGCCACTTTCGCGACGGCACGAGCCACGCCGCGCCCGAAGCGCCACTTCGCAAGACGGCCACGAGCCACGCCGCGCTTCGAAGCGCCAATTCGCACGGCCACGAGCCACGCTTACGCCCGAAGCGCCAATCTTCGGCAGCAGACCAAGAGCTACGCTGTGTTTCGAAGCGCCACCTTCGCACGGCCACGAGCCACGAAGCGCCACTTCAAGACGGTTAAGAGCTACGCCGCGCTTCGAAGCGCCATCTACGCAGACGGCCACGAGCCACGCTGCGCCACAGCGCCACCTTGGCGACGCTATGAGCCACGCCGCGCTGCGCCCAGCGCCACCTCCGACGGCCACGAAGTTTACGCCGCGCTTCGAAGCGCCACCTTTTCAAGACGACCACGAGCCACGCCGCGCTTATTTAGCGCCACTTTTCTAAGCACGCTAAGAGCCACGATGTGCCCGAAGCGCCATCTACGCAGACGCCTACGAGCCACGCCCGGCGCGAAGCGCCACCTTCGGCACAACGCCTGCGCCCTAAGTGCCATCTACGGCTCGACTGCAAGCTTATGCTTGCGCCACGAGCAAGGACAGCATAATCGTCAGCAACACACGGAGCATAAAGCAGCTAAGTCACTTTTTACTTAATTTTGTCATAAAATTGTTGACTTTCTTGACTTGCTACTTAGCTGATCCACAACTAAGCAGTAAGTCGGGGGCTACACCTAATAGTGTCGATGCGACATCTTTTTTCTCGAAGTTGTCTTTCTTCTTTTACTTAACGATTGCAAATGAATCCGAAAAGTTAATTCCGAAGTTGTGAAACTCGACCCCATGAACGGCGAACTTTAGTCACCCAAAACGCGTGCTCAGGAACAAGAACCATGAGCCGACTCGACGCCGGGGCTAGACTAGTCGGCAGAGTGCTTAAACAAAAGAGTCAAACCACTTGATGAATTCAAAATCAATAAGGAAAAGGAGTAAAAACTCTAAAGTTATATATAAACCATCGGACACCACATCCGAAAGTGAATGGTTTTATATTGCCCAAGTTCTCGCACATACATGATTTGGGGTCGCCAAATTTGGATGCGATTTAGTGTGGACTAACGCTCAACGATTTACATCAAGAACTTCTGGCGATTTAATGAATTTAAAGGAGCGACGCTGAATTTCGCTTTGAGCGGAAAAGCGTTTTGACTTCGTGATATCGTTTGGGATATGATATGTCCCATGATGGGCCACGGTATGACGCCATGACGATCGGATAAAGTTCAATGCGTGGGGCTCTATTGAGTTCTTCACGATCTCTTTGCCTACAACAGGCACTTTCGGCGAAAAGGAAAACCAACAGAAGCCGCATCAAGAATCGAAGCACTCGGCGTGAAGCATGACTTCGGTTCATGCGATCAGAAGGCGGCAATTCGATCGCCAAAGCACTCTGGGCTCTTGTGGAGTATATGGACTTTGACATCTACATGGCGGGCCGTGCTAACCACCCAAGGGAGGATGGGCCAAGCCGACTGCATGAAGATGGGTATTGCCCAGGAGGCAGGCTGCCATGCGCAGTAAGGAAACTCCGAAGATGGAAACCAACTCTGCTTAAGGAGGATACAATTGTAATCCTAGCCGCTATCATGTATAACGGATAAGGAAAGAGATACAATCTCCACCTCGTATCCGAGTGGGACTCTCCTTTGTAACCGCCCCCCTCTGCTATATAAAGGAGGCGGGGAACCAAAAACACACAAGAACATCATCAGAAAATAAGTTAGCCAATCATAATCCCAGAGCACAGGACTAGGGTATTATCTCCACCGCGAGAGCCCGAACCTGTATAATTTCTCGTGTCTTGTGCTACCATCGAGTTTCCGATCCAGCGCTTAGCCCCCTTTTAATTATTGTCGGTAACAAACCTCGACACCCGGGTATTCACGCACCGGGGTGCGAGAGGCCTGGGGCAGCTCGGGGGGCGGCGCCGTTGGCGCCGAAGCCCCGGATCTGGGCGGCAACGCTACCGGGTGATGGAAGAATCCCGAGCGGAAGGAAACGGAAGGATGTACATCTTGGATCGCGAAGACGCTCTACCAGCTCCGGAGGTTCGGTAGGTGGCCTTAGCCCCGGATCCTCGCTCGGGATGCCACGGCAACATTGCCATGGCGATGACATTCTCGCCGGGCGCGAGGGAAGTACTGAGGTCGGCGACCCTCGCCACCTTTGTTGAACTCCGCCAAGACGCCGCGACGCGGCGGCAGTGTATGCTGAAGGCCCAGGCTTGCCTTGCTCCAGATCGGTCTGGAGTTTGACAAGCTCAGCCTCTTGAGCCTCCAGCTGCTCGCGTTGCCGCTGGAGCTCCGTACGACGGGCTTGGAGAGCCTCGGTGCGCTCGCGCTGGATTTCCACCTCCCGCGCCTCGGCACGCCGGGCGGCGGTTCCCGGGCTGACAGAGGTAGTGGCCGGGGCGTCCGGCCCCACCATGTTGCACTCGCGAGGGTACAACACGCTGGAGGTGTGCTCGCGTCGAGCCGAATCGAGGCCGAGGGCTCTCCAGTAGATCGTAGACGGAGGTCGGCAGATGGCCGACCGTAGCCACGAAGTGCGAGCCTGTGGGGGGTGATGCCGCCATGCGCGCAGGCTCGCAGGGACCGCTACTAGAGGTAGCGTGGCGGTAGACGGACTCCCACCTTGGGGCCCGCGCAGGGTCCCCAAGCCGAAGGTCACCGAGGGTGTGGATGACGGAGTCTAGGCTCGAGGCAGGCGCTCGCGCCTGGACAGTGGCGGGGATGAGCACAAACTCTCCCGCCGGGATGGTGATGAAGTCGAGGGAGCCGAAGCGGATCCAGCCCCTTGACGGAGATGCGTCGTCATCGGTGAAGAAAGCCATCGAGGAGGAAAATGGGAATCCAAAGATCGCGAGGGTGACGCGCGAGCCCCCCTACCTGGCGCGCTAACTGTCGGTGTTTCGTATAACCGGCAAGTAAATTCGTAAGTATAGGGGATCACGCGCTCCCTCTCCTCGAATGGTTAGACCAAAGAAGCCTCAGATTTATCTTGGTTCGGCTGAATGTCCCTACTTCGATTCGTGGTGGCGGTTTGAATTCCTGAGCTCTGAGAGTAAACAGAGATTACAAACGGAGGTCGAGGATAGGCCCTTAGCACTCGCCGAAGAAGAAGTCGGGAGGGCTTTTCCACGCTGGCGCCGACTGGCCTGAGAACCCCGAGCGATCTAAAGGGCGGTGCGATGGCTTAACTTCGCGTGAGTGCGTGTGAAGGAAAGAAAATCTATATCCCCCTCCTCCAAGGGCCCTGCCTCCCTTTATATAGGCCGAGGGGGCAGGTTACACGAGGATTTGAATAAAAAACAAGGGAATGCCCCGTCCGCGCATCCTAGTCTTCGGTCATGATGACGGGCAGCTTTTCGTCTGGGCGACTGGTCTTCGGTCATGATGACCGTAGCCAGGCTCAGTGGCGCCCCATACGGGTGGGTAGACAACAGGCGGCGCCCTTTTCGAGGGCGCCAGATTCGCCTGCCGACGCCGACGCCTTGAAAAGATGGGTGCTTTAATGAGGCCGCCCTCTGGTTGCCTTGGGAAGGAACCGTCGCCCCAATATTACAAGTTCGTCTGGTACAGCAGACGGCCCTTCGCCGTGCGAGATCGCCGACGTGGAGATCGTGGGGTCGCGGCTGCGGGGACCACGGTCGGGGTCTGGTCGAACTGTGGTAGTACGATCACGGGATCGGGTCGGAGTAGGTGCCTGCGGAGGTGTCAGCCCTGGATCGGTTGGGGCCGGCGGGTGCGTCCGACCCGAGATTCGGCAGCAAACCCCTTCTAGTAAGGGACGAGGGCCATGTCGGTTTCACCTTCAGCCCGGACTCCGAGGCTAGATAACTCGGAGAAATGCGATCTTGAAATAGATGTATACTTTGCTGTGGGGTATCCCTGGTATGGGTATTCGTCAATTATACTATCTAATTGCAAGAAAAATGACAGATATTTCTTCAAGCTGACAGGTGTCATCTTCGTATCTTCGGCCAAACACATGATGAATCTCTCCCCTTGAGATTGGTTGGCCCTATACTGTGGAATTGAGTTCTCTAGGTAATCTTCACGAGGAAATACTGAGTCCTCTAAGTATTCAGAAATAAGTGATCGGCTGAAAATGCAGTAAAGCCAGATCTAGATAAACCATAAGGGCCCTCCTACATTGTCGACAACAAACTTAGCAAACCCGGAAAATAGCCGACTCCTTATAACGTACATCATCTAATAAACGGCGCCTAATAGCATCTTGCCAAGAGCAAGCCAATGTCCCTCCACTAGTCGCTCTGCCACGAGTTGATAGACTTGTGTTGGCCCAAGAGAAGCTCCGCAAAATAGAAATCTTTCCAGCCATAAATTCAAAAAGGTGATGTGCTCCTCGTCCGATACCAACCCATTCAGTTTGTTGTTATGTTGAATGTATTTGGTCCATCCCTCGCCCTTGGAATGAATCAGCTTGTGTTTGGGCTTTCCACTAAAAGCCAACAGTTGCTCACCGTTTGGTCAGAGACAACACAACTCGGCTACGTCTAGAAGGGTTGGGCCGATTGGGCCAGTCCAAAAGAGGAAAGCGTTAAAGGTGTCTGACCAAAAATAACATGCCGTGGCCACTAAGGGCTCATTAGCTTCTAGATTGGCTAGGCTCAAGGAAAGGCATTCAGCTATGCCCATTCTCTCCCATTCCTCCCTCTTCTGAGCCGATACTCGGATGAACCAACTTCTCCATCCTTTAAGTGCTGTCGGCCAAGCCCTGAAACTTTTGCCCCATTTGTATAGATAAGTAGGTCTACAAAGCCACACTACCAGGTAGACAAATATCAGAAATGAGCACACAAGGAAACCCTAAAACATTGCTACAAAACCTTATGAAGAGGCATCCTTCTATCCCTCTATTTATAGCCTAAAGTCATAATAACTTGACCACTACCCCAGCCATGAAACTTTGATCAACGATCCTCCTTCGCTTGAGTAAGGCTCAAGTTGGCATCCTAGCCATCCAGCTATCCTAACGGATTTTATCCATTTATGCTAACTTGACCTCTACTCCATCCATAAAACTTGATCCAACGATCCTATTTCACTTAAGTAGGGCTCAAGTTAGCATCCCATCCATCCATATGTCCTCCTGGTTTGCAGCAATTCCTCACCTCAATCATCTTTAGCACCGTCTGACCGTCTGGACCTCAGTTCTCTTAGTCTAGTCCCAGTTTCCTCCACCTCATCATAACCTAGCTCCAAGTTCTACAACCATCATAAACAAGGGAAGCCCATCACGTAGTACTGTTCACAAGATATGCAATTTATAATTAACACATTATGAATTTCCAATTAAACGCATCGCTCAAGCTCAGTGGGAAGGACGATCGGGCGACCATAACTCAAAATTGGAAATTCAGTTTTCTAAACTAAAACAAACTCACACAAATTAATACAAACCTAACAAATATCAATACTCGCCACGCATCCAAGGGTTGACCTCCACATGGTCTCACATTGTATCAATACCATTGATGGTGAAAATATATATGTTCTCTAATGCAAAGAAAATACCCGTGGCACATTTATTTGTATTTCATGTACATTGGATCTATTTTTCTATTGTTCACTACACATTTTATAGAGAGAGCAAAGGAAGTGAAAAATATGCAAAATCAAAATATATTAGTAAACTTTCATCTTTTATTTGTTGAGTTTTTGCAAAACTACACTTTTTACATATATTAATTTGTTATGTTATAGGATATTCTTGAAAAACATAAAGTTGTAATACTATAATAGTATTTTATCTATAGATGTAATTGTGTCATCTTCATACTATAAAATAGGTAAAGTGTTAAATATAAAAAAAACCATAAATAAATATAGCGTTAAAGATTTGTTTGAAAATGAATAATGCATAAATAGTACAAAATATATGTGTACAAGAAAAGTTGGTTTAATATATATAGATGAGGGTTCTAATTCATCTCAGGGCCTGTCAAATTATAGGACCGGCCTTGTTGAGCGTCCACAATACTCTAGATGTTGGCTTGTGCTACTCATGTTGGAGCTAGAAGTTGAAACACAATACCACTTTTCTCCCTAAAATCTTAAGCCATTTCTTGCTATCTTTTTTTAGAGGAATTAAGATTTCCATTAATTCGTGGACACACCTAAATCGCTTGTAACCAACACATGAACAAAGTGAAGCATGCCATCAACAAAAAGATATTGGAAGCACAACCCATAGTGGAAATCTTGGTGGCAACCCAAGGAACATCATCGGCAATGACTGCAACCCATTTAATTGCTCTAGTGATAGTTCCAATCTTGGGGGAGTATTTTATAGCGACTATTTGCTAAGGTGGTTAAGAACAGGTACGGGGTGCAAGCGAAAGGAATTCTTGGGTGTCCGCCTATAAGAGGGAGATCGGAGTGGGTACCTACTGCGCAGACGATTGATCTGAGGAATGGTAATGGGAAAAACATCAACTCCAATTGGCAAGCACGACAACCTATTCCAAAGCTGGAGTTCCCAAAAATTGATGGTGAGAATCCATGATTGTGGAGAGAAAAATGTGAGACTTATTTTGAGGCATTGGGAATCAATCCGGGTTTGTATACATGGTTGGCATCTTTGCATTTCACGGGTAATGCGGCGCTGTGGCTGCAAAATACAGAAGCCAAAGGAAAGTTTGAAGACTGGGCGACTCTTTGTGATGGAGTAGATAAAAGATTTGGTAGAAACCAATATAGGTGCCAGATGAATCAGTTGATCAACCTCAAACAAAATGGCATAGTGGCCGATTATGCTGAGAGGTTTGAGAAACTGCAACATCATCTATTGTTGTATAATCCGGCACAGGATAACACCTTCTTTGTTACTCATTTTTTGGGAGGCCTTGGGAGGAAATCTGCACTGCTATAATTCTTCATAATTCTGAAGATGTGGATACAACAGTTTCTTTGGCATTATTACATGAGGAGGAGCTGGACAATATCAGGAAGAGGCCTTATCACAAGGTAGATGGCAAAGACTTCAACAAGGGAGGAGGTAGGTATTTGGATAAATTCAAATCCACCAGCAAGTTGATAGCGAAAGAACAAAAGAGTAACAAAGGGCCACGAATAGCCTGTGGGAAGAGAAACTGGAGGCACTGAAAACCTATCGAAAGACTAATGGTCTATGTTTTACCTATGGAGAGAAGTGGGGAAAATGTCACAAATGCCCAAATCATGTGCCTTTACATGTAATTGAGAAATTGATCGAGGTCTTTCAAATGAAATCAGCCCCTAATGGAAACCATGAGGAAGCTGAAAACACTAGTGAAGAAGAACTATTGTCGGTGACAGAATAGCAATGTAATGGAAAGATCAAGTGGAAAACACTGTGATTTCAAGGCTTAATAGGCAAACAAGAATTACTTATTTTGGTGGACTCTCTCACTTTGTAGTGACCAATTGTTGCAAAAGTTATAGTTATGACAACAAGCATTGAACCGGTTAGGTTAACCATTGCTGATGGAAGATCTATGATATGCGATAGAGCTAGTGGTAGCAGCCTTAGCATGGTGAATTCAAGGTCATTCTTTCCAGTAGGACATTTGACTGCTATCACTAGGATGTTAAGACATGATCTTAGGTGCTGATTGGTTGGAAGAACATAGTCCTATGTGGGTGCATTAGGGAACAAATGTATTAAATTCACACATAGGGGTCGTAGAATCATGCTTCAGGGGATTAAAGATGACCAAGATGGTGGCAGATGTATAAATGCCAAAGAGTTAACGGGATTGCTAAGAAGAGGGGCAATATCGCATATGGTGCAAGCATACCAAAGTTCAAGTGGCAATCAAGATACTAGGATACTGGGTGATAAGGATCAGATTCCGAAGGAAGTAAATGAGGTGGTGGAGAGCTTTAAATAGCTATTCAAGGAACCTACTCAATTGCCCCCTAGAAGGGAATATGATCATTTGATTCCTCTTGTGGCGGGTGCTCAACCAGTGAACATAACGACGTACCGTTATTTGCCATAGCAGAAGGACAAGATTCAGAGACAGGTGTAAGAGATGTTGTCGAAGGGATGATCTAGCAGAGTGTTAGTCCATTCACTTCACCAATATTTTTAGTAAAGAAGAAGGATGGCTCATGGCGCTTTGCGTGGATTTTCGCAGACTGAATGCCATCACGGTAAAAAACGAGCACCCTTTACCGATAATTGATGAATTACTAGATGAACTTGCAGGATTTTGTTGGTTCACAAAACTTGATTACATTCAAGCTATCATCAAATCAAAGTTGTAGTCGTTGAGGAGTATAAAATTGCCTTTTGAACTCATCAAGGGCTATATGAGTTTCTTGTAATGCCCTTCATACTCACAAATGCACCAATCACATTTTAGAGTGTGATGAATTAGATTTTCAAACCCTTATTGCGACGGTGCGTGTTAGTTTTTGTGGATGATATTCTGATTTATAGTTGCAGGTTGGAAGAACATGTCGTCATTTGAAGGAGGTATTTGGCATTTGGAGAAGCATCTACTCTTTGTCAAATGGGAGAAGTGCACTTTTGGCCAATAGAGATTAGAGTATCTCAGGCACATTATCACACCAAATGGAGTAGCTACTAATCAAACCAAAATCAAGGCTGTGTTAGATTGGCTTGTACAAAAAAACTTGAAAGAGCTGAGGGAGTTCTTAGGATTGACAGGTTATTATAGGGAATTCATTCGGAATTACGGTGTGATCTGCAAGCAGTTGACAACATTGTTGAAGAAAGGTGTGCAGTTCTTTTGGACACCACTCACCAGTAATGGAGGCAACATTCAGAACATTACAGCAGGCTTTGATGCTAGCCCCTACCTTAGCTCTATCGAATTTTCCCAAGTCGTTTGTGTTGGAAACAGATGCATGCTATAGTGGTATTGGTGCGGTGCTTATGCAGGAGGGGCATCCAATAGCTTTTTTGAGCAAGTCATTAAGCATCAAGAATCAAGCTCTATTCACCTATGAGAAGGAGTGTTTGGCTATTCTAATGGCTATCTCCAAATGGTGTTCATACTTGTAGCATAAAGAGTTCATCATAAGAACCGACCAGAAGGCATTGATGCATCTTGCAGATCAGAGACTCACTACAGAAATCCAGCATAAGGCATTCATTAAGTTGTTGGGATTGCAGTTTCAAATTCAGTACAAAAAAAGGAATTAACAATGCTGCCATCAATGCTTTATCCAGAAGGCCAAATACAAGTGAGGTCCAAGCAATATCGGTAAGTACTCCAGTATGGATTGAGAATCTGGTGGAGGGATATCAAAGTGATGAGGAAACTAAGCAATCGTTGACTGAATTGAGCATGATGGGCTCGAATGAAAAAGGTTTTAATATGCAAGAGAGAGTTATTCGATTTAAAGGAAGAATTGGGTAAGTATTAACTCCTTACCATAGCAGCACATTTTGCAGTCACTTCACAATATTGGAATTGGTGGCCACTTGGGTTTTCAAGCAACTTATCACATAATTCGTGCCTTATTTGCTTGGCCAAGGCTGAAGGCTACAGTTGAGCAATATGTGAAAACCTGTGAAGTGTGCCAGCAAGCAAAAGTTGAACATGTGAAGTTACCGGGTCTTCTTCAACCTTTACCAGTTCCTACACAGGCTTGGACTGTAATTAGTATGGATTTCATTGAGGGATTGCCTTTATCTCACAAATATACATCAATCTTTGTGGTAATTGATAAATTTTCTAAGTATGCTCATTTCCTGCCTTTAGCTCATCCATTTATAGCTTCACAAGTGGCTCAGATTTTTTGTAATCAAGTTTACAAGTTACATGGGTTACCGCAAATCATTATTTCAAACAGAGACAAGATCTTCAAGAGCACATTCTGGTAGCAGCTATTTCGGTTATCAGATACTCAATTGAATACGAGCTTGGCTTATCACCTCCAAACCAATGGCCAAACCGAGCATCTCAATCAGCGTCTAGAAACATACCTGAGGTGCTTTGTTCATGCTTGCCTAAAAAAATGGTCAGATTGGCTTGCCTTGGCTGAATATTGGTATAATACATCTTACCAAACAACAGTTGGGAAAACTCCTTCTGAGGTGTTATATGGTCATCCACCACGGCATTTTGGTATTTCAAATTTGAATGTGAGTGCGGTGACTGATGTGCAAGAGTGGCTACAACAAAGAGAGTGGATGACCAGACTACTGAAGCAGCATTTGGATAGAGCTTGTTTGTGAATGAAAGCTCAGGCTGACAAACACAAATAAGAAAGAGTATTTCAAGAGGGTGATGAAGTTATCTCAAATTGCAGCCATATGTTCAGACGACCATTACAACATGCAGTAATAATAAATTGTGCTTCCGTTTCTATGGACCATATCATATATTGGAGTGAATTGGAATGGTGGCATATTGATCAAGCAGGGCAACCATGTGGTATCTTCGGTACGTCCTAGTAAAGTGATCAGGGTTACCGTGTCTTTAGCGACATGGGAGAATACTTTAGCCATCAAACTTTAGTTTCCTTCAGCACCAACTTGGGGTCAAGCCACGTTCCAACGAGGAGGGGATATTGTGTGCCGGTCGGTGAACAGGGCGCGACAAGGAGACTGAAGAAGCGGGCGCGAGGCAACAAGACAAAAGAAGGCTGTGTGTAATACTGAAGATAGCTGTATTGGTTTGGTTGTTTGGGGTTGTGTTCTGAATACTTGCGTGTGTGAGTCAGCCAAGTCTGGGTGGGTCCACATGTAATAGGAATAGAGATCGGGTTTAAATACCATTTTGAAGGTTTGGTTCTGGGACAAAGAAGAGAAATCTAAAAACCAATTCCCTATGTGTTCTCTGTCTCCTTTTTTGTTCTCTACTCTACTTTCCCCACTCTGTGGATGATCATTTCTTGTTCTCTACTCTACTTTCCCCATTCTGTTGATGACCATCTCAGTGACCAAATTTGTAACCCAAAAAAAATCTAGAAAAGTGACGATATCTTGTATCTCATGATCTCGTCACCGCTTGACCAACCTCCCCAACCTTGATTGTCCTCCCGTCTTCTTGGTTTCTTGCCTCCCGCACCCAGCCCCGATCCCCTCCATCTCCCATGTTGAGAAATCTTGTGCTAAGGTAGAGTCAGTTCTGTTTTTTGTTTGAGTCTAGTTCTGTTTTCTGTTCGAGTTTAGTCTAGGTTGTTTTTTGTTTCGGAAGCATCTAAAACATTGAAGCAGTCAATACGTGACAATGAAACTTGGTCTTTTGCTGAACTTCCTGTAGGTCACAAAGCCATTGAGCTAAAGTGGGTTTTCAAGGTTAAGAAAGCTCCGGATGGAAGCGTCATTAAGCACAAAGCGCGTCTTGTCGCGAAGGGTTATGCGCAGCGACAAGGATTAGACTTTGAAGAAGTATTTTCTCCGGTGGCTCGCATGGAAACCGTGTGGTTGTTGATTGCGATGGCATCGCATGGTGGCTGGGAATTACATCATATGGATGTGAAATCAGCGTTCTTGAACGAAGATCTTGCCAAAGAAGTTTATGTTGAACAACCGCCAGGCTTTGTTGATGAGAAGCACAAGCACAAGGTGTTGAAGCATCGCAAGGCATTATATGGCTTAAGACAGGCACCACGAGCGTGGAATTCCAAGTTGGATGCTACTTTGATTGCACTCGGTTTTGAGCAAAGCCCTTTGCAGCACGCTGTGTACAAAAAGGTGAAGAACGACTCAATTCTTTTAGTCGGTGTGTATGTTGATGACTTGATTGTCATAGGATCTAGCGTCGATGACATTGCCGGTTTTAAGCTTCAAATGGGGAAGATGTTTAGCATGAGCGATCTTGGTCTTCTCAGCTATTATCTTGGAATTGAAATCAAGCAAAATGCCGATAAGATTACCTTGTACCAAAGTAGCTATGCAAACAAGATTCTAGAAGTTTCTGGAATGAGGGGGTGTAATCCGTGTGTAACACCCATGGAGAATCGCTTGAAGCTCACAAAGAAGGGACGTGGAGCTGCGGTAGACACCACCAAATATCGAAGCATTGTTGGAAGTCTTCGTTATTTGGTAAATTCAAGGCCGGATATTGCTTATGCCGTTGGCATTGTTAGTCGATACATGGAAGCTCCAACGACTCAACACATGGTAGCTGTAAAGCATATACTCATGTATGCTAGTGGAACAATTCACTACGGTTGTTGTTACGGGAAATATGGCATGACGAAGGCAAAGTTGATTGGGTTTAGCGACAGTGACCTTGCCGACAACATTGATGGTCACAAGAGTACGACGGGCATGGTGTTTTTCCTTGGTGAAAATGAAGGATCGAGATGGCGAACAGAGGGGGGGGGTGAATGGCCGCAAATAAATTTTCCCCCAAAATACTCCAACTAAAACCGTGAAAAGATCGCGCAAGGAAATCGTGAAAAACCCGCAAAAACCGGAACGACTAGACAACTATGTGCATCCCTAGCTTACATGGATGTTATCCATAAAATATGTGAGGGATTTTTCAATCACAATACTGGTTACCAAGTGTCCAAAAGAAAGAGGAATCAATTTAAATACTTCTTTTCTAAAAGAGATCAAGCCAAGACACAAAAGTCTCTTTTAGAAAAGCAAAAGCAGATATTTCCAAAATCTGTCTTTAATTTGAACAGGAGGTTGGTGGGTTTTTGCTACTCAAAAAATTATGATAAATTTCCTCCCTATGAGCAGATGAGTCTTGAAGAACTCCACCAAATTTCAGATCAAAAAGCCATGTAGAAAAATCATCATAAATCTATGAACACAGACAGTCAGCAACTTCCAGTAGAAAATTTGGGGCTCGGTTTTCACCTCATGGCGCCCAAACGGTGAAATAAGTGAACTCCAAAATTTTCTAAAGATGGGTCTGGGAGTCCCGCACAATCTCCAATAAGAATCACGCAAAAAGGATTTTTCTATATTTTGTTAAAAATCAAATACTAACTATCACTTGAAGAATAAGTTCGGACAGAATCGAACTTGAAAGAAAAGATGATCACTACTTAATCAAAGAGTGCAAAAGAGATGTAAACCATATGAACACACTCAAAACATCCAAGATCAGCATTTAGAAGGAGGGGAGGCAAATCCAAATTGCATGAATGTAGATTGCGGGAAGGTAAATGCGTAATGTAAATGCTGAATTTAAATTGCGTAAAGTAAAGACATAATGTAAATGCGGAATTTAAATTCACAATGATGTAAAGAAATTTCTTTGTATTTCTGGTGGGAAGGTTTACAAAGCCTCACTTCATGTGGGCAAAGCTCAAAGGAGCAACTCAAACCTTCAAGGGGAGGAGGCCACCCCTCCACCCCTATTTATACTACTCTTGGGCCACCTACCACCCTTGGATGAGTCCCTCAACCCTATGACACTCATCTAAGGGCTAGGATTGACCCATTCACACAGCCATGCAAGGGCTAACCCAAAACCCACACACATACCGGGTTTTCTTGCACGGTTTTCAAAGCATACTACCTAGACCCGCTAACCTATCAACTAGACCGCAATCCGACGGCCCTCATTGATCCACGCGGCATCTAGCTAGCATCATCTCCTTTCCTTGTCTTCTTGGCTTGCCTGGACTCCGTCTCCGATCATCTTCCGGCGATCTCCCGATCGTTCGACCTCCGACGCCTCGCCTAGTCCGGTCATCCTCCGCCTCACCATGACCTAGCACCGCCGCCACGCAACCATCAAAGACAAGGAAAAACCTTTCACATAGCAATGCCCACATATATATATTCAATGATTATCCCAAAATCATTAATCAATCTTAATTACGCCAACAGGTCGGTTATCACTTTGGCCAGTAGCACTAAGAAAAGCAACCAACACTCAAATTGCTTCAAATCCAATTCACTTCAAATCAAACTCAATTTCAAATCAATCCAAGCTCAATACTCGTCAATTACTCATCACACACAAGGATAGACCTCCACATGGTCTTTCAGAAAACCTAATCAGTTGGGCTTCACAAAAGCAAAAGATAGTTGCTCTTTCATCATGTGTATGAGCACATTGCAACAGCCTCCGCGACTTGTCAAGGCGTGTGGTTGAGTCGCTTAATTGGAGATTTGCAAGGCCCAGAGCTGCAAAAGTTCAAGTTGTTTGTTGACAACAAATCGGCAATTGTGTTGGGCAAGAATCCGGTTTATGACGATCGTAGCAAACATATTGACACACGTTATCATTTTATTCGGAAGTGTGTTGAAGATGGTGAAGTTGATTTGGAACACATTAGCACGGAAGAGTAGGTAGCAGACATATTAACAAAGATCATGACCAAGTTGGCAACTAGAAATGCTTATGATCTATGGACGATAGCAAAGATTAACAAAGATCATAAGAAATAAGAAAAATCAAGTGCAAAATGATGCCTTTTCTACAATTTCTCCCCTTTTGGTAATATAGGCATCAAGATGACATTTTCTTTTCTCCCCCTTTTTTTGTTGTTTTTATGCAAGTAATGCAGCCTAAGGGAGCTTTGAAGATTATCCATGTGACCAACAAGACAAGTTATGACACCAAGCTAAGTTATGGCAAAAATAGACTAAGCTAAGGCATGTCCAAGTGCAAATAATCATTTTGCTAGCAAGATTTAATTAAAACCATGTAAATTTTTAGCATGATTGAACATGAGCAATACTTGTCATTAGTTTCAAAACTAGAAGCAAAGCCATTCAAAGGATCAAATGGAAAACCTAGAGTTCAACCTACTCAACACTTTGGGGAATCTAGAAGTGCACACAAGGTCCTTCGAGCTTTTTTTTTTATTGTATGCAAATTTTTCTTTGAATCTTTGAAAGACATAGCGGGGTGCAAATGTTTGACATTATTTGCATTCTTTACCCACATATGTTTTTTTTGCATTTTTAAAGCAATTGACTCAAGCCATAATCGATCATCTCAAGAGAGACTCTTAAGAGAATGATCTTGGTCATACACAACACATTCCAAGTTCATCTCAAGTGCAATGAGAAGCCGTCTTGTAAATGTGAGGTGTTGAGTCTAATGCGCACAAAAAGAGTCAATTTTGCTTCACTTTTATTTTTAGCATTTTCATCGTTAAGCTAGTGAAGGACTCAAGTATAGATCAAACAAGATTCACCCAAATTGATATAGGGACTCTAGAGAATTCCAGAATTTCACAAATCATGGCAAAAACACCTAGAGAAGAAACTTAACAAGTAAAAGCAACATGTTTTATCAAGTTTATCTTTTAACGCTCATTTTTCAATTTTTGTAAGCTTAGAAAGATAAATGAACTTGGACATATCTAAGCAAGTAATTTTCTTCATAATATAGCATGATGTATAAAATGAAACATGGATCATTTGCATAATAGACAAAGCTCATTAAATGAAAAATCAAGGCTATATGCAATGCATGAGACAGATTCTTAAACTCCCCCTCAACATGTGATTTCATTTTAAGCACAAATCTGGTTCAAATTGAGTTATTAGCAAGATTAAGCTCAAGAAAGATCGAAAAGAACTCAATTAAAGCCAAAAACACAGAATGGAGGGAAGAAGTCAAGAAACTGCGAACTGGGTGGCTATAGAGTATAGAAAAGATGGTAGAGAACACTATGGCTCAGACTCGCTCTCATCTTCCCCAATGACTAACATAGAAAAGCTGTCTCTAGATCCCAAACTAAGGAGTGCACACAGACCTTGTCTACCCAGGGGGCCCAACACCTGCTAGACTTATAAAACTGTGAGGGAACTCAACCTAGAGAGAAGAGAGAACTAATTAATTACATGATAGCAACCTAAAGCACAAGATGAGAGGTCCATGCAAAGCATGCCATAAGTCTAAGTGAAGTGAACTCATAACTCTAAGGAATAAAACCCATAAGCACCCAGAGCAATACAAAATAAAGGAAAAACTGAAATAAAATATAATACATAATATACAGGCTCCCCTCACGTATAAGGCCGTAAGGGCACACAACTCCAAGCTCACTCCTCAAGGCAACAAACCTAGAGCTATCCAAAGGCTTGGTAAAGATATCGGCCAACTAGTGGTCACTCTCTACAAATTGAAGCACTATGTCACCTTTCTCCACATGGTCTCTAAGGAAGTGATATCTAATATCAATTTGCTTGGTCCGGGAGTGCTGCACTGGGTTCTTGGCAATGCAAATAGTAGAAGTGTTATCACAGAAAAGTGGAACACTCTCTATCTCTAACCCAAAGTCCCGCAAGGTCGATCTCATCCAGAGCACCTGGCTACAGCAACATACTTGGCCTCAGCGGTGGACTGTGCGACTCCGGACTGCTTCTTAGATGACCAAGAAACAAGAGAAGTGCCAATGAATTGGCAAGTGCCAGAAGTGCTCTTCCTATCTATCCTACTGACCAAGAAAGTCAAGATCGGAAAAGGCTCTAAGGGATAGACAAGAGGAAGAAGAGTACCGATACCATAGTCAATGGTAGCTCAAGGTACCTAAAGATGCGCTTCACCGCTTTGGCGATGAGACGCGAGGAGAAGCTCGAAGCGAGCGCACATACACACAACAAAGTGTATGTCCGCCATGAGGCGAAGATACAAGAGAGAGCCAATCATGCTCCGAAACTCCTTTTGATCAGCAGGCTCACCATCCTCATCGGGCTCGAGGACAGCAATGGTGGCCATAGGAGTCATCACGGGCTTTCCATCAGACATATCAAACCGTCTCAGAAGGTCCCGAGTGTACTTACCTTGGTGCAGGAAAGTACCCTCCCGAGTCTGCTTGATTTGGAAGCCAAGAAAGTAGCTCAACTGACCTATCATACTCATCTCAAATTCTATGCTCATCACCTTAGAAAAATGAGACACAAAAGACTGAGATGAACCACCAAAGATAATATCGTCCACATAAATCTGGACTAGAAGAAAATGAGAATCCTGGTGTCTGATGAATAGAGTTTTGTCTACTATACCTATTTTGAAACCATGACTGAGAAGATAGGACTTAAGCCTCTCATACCAAGCTCTAGGGGCCTGCTTAAGTCCATACAAGGCTTTGGAAAGCTTGTAGACATGGTTCGGGTATTTGGGGTTCTCAAATTCTGGAGGTTGCTTGACATACACCTCTTCCTCAATGAAGCCATTGAGAAATGCACTCTTGACATCCATTTGATAGAGCTTGAAGCCCTGGGATGCAGAGAATGCAAGCAGGATTCTAATCGCCTCTAGTCTAGCTACGGGGGCAAAGGTCTCCTCAAAGTCAAGACCCTCAACCTGAGTGAAGCCCTGTGCAACTAGCCTAGCCTTGTTGCGAACGACAACCCCATCCTCACTCTGCTTGTTTTTGAACACCCACTTGGTCCCAATGACATTATGACCAGATGGGGGCTTTACAAGCTGCCAAACTTTGTTCCTCTCAAAGTTTTCCAGTTCCTCATACATAGCATTAATCCATGATTCATCGGATAATGTATGAGTAACATCCTTTGGCTCAAAAGAGGCAACAAAGGCAGAGTGAAGTCAGAAAGAAGATAAGCCTGATTTTGACCGCGTCACACGCTCAAACAGATCACCAATGATCTGCTTAGGTGGATGAGAACGCTGAATGTGTCGAGCAGGACCAGAAGCAGAAGTGGCCTCTACCTCTTGAGGAGAAGAGGTAGGAACAGAGCCACTCGCTGAAGGAGAGTCTGAAGGCAAAGGCTGATCATCCTGAGGTGCAGAAATGGAAACAGGAAGCACCTCGGTGAAGAGGAGATCGGATCGTGGAACACCATCATCTCCATCATCTTCATCCTCTACAAAGATGGTCTTGGAGGGATAAGAAGAGCCTGAAATATCAGGTCTAGCTCCTGGGCTAGCCTCATCAAAGGTCACGTCAGAGGTCTCTATGATCCGATTCGCATCATAACCTGCACCCTATAGCTACGAGAGGAAGTCGAGTAACCCGTAAAGATACCATCAAGAACGAGACTCAAACTTATCTAGGTTACGGACTTCAAGATAAAACACTTGCAACCAAAAACGAAAATGAGAAACACTGGCTTTCGCCCATACCTCAACTCGTAAGAAGTACGATGCAAATGTGCTCTCAAGAAAACGCGATTGGAAACATGACAAGCAAGAGCTATAGCCTCATTTCAAAACTTCCTAGGAGTATCAGACTATCTAGCATCGTCCCGCCATCTCAACCAGGTCCTATTCTTCCTTTCCACTACGCCATTTTGCTGAGGGACGTATGGAGAGGAGAACTGATGCTCTAACCCAGACTCTACACAGAAACTCTCGAAGTAGGAATTCTTGAACTCCGTGCCATTGTTACTGCGTATAGCTCGTAATGCACCTAGGAGATCAATGGATAACCTACTGACCAAACCCCTGAAGTGAGAAAAGGTCTCATCCTTCGAGGCCATGAAGAAAACCCAAGAATACCTAGAAAAATCATCAACGATGACAAGAACATACCACTTCCCTCCTGCTGACTGCACTCTAGCTGGACCTAAAGTGTCCATATGTAAAAGCTGTCCTGGTGCATCAGTCATCACTACGGTGACTAGAGGATGAGAAGCAGTAACCATCTTGCCATGTCGGCAAGGAGAGCAAACTAAGTCTTTGACCATCTTGAGTTTGGGCAAACCACGAATGAGATCGTGACTGCTAACTCGGGTCAAATGATCAAAACCAATGTGACCAAGTCTCCTATGCCAGAAGGAGAGATCACGGGACTCAGAAGCAATCAAACATCGAAGAGTCTCCAAAAGAAACAGAAAAATCAGCACGAAAGACTCTCCCAAATCTAGAAATCCCGCAAACTAACTCTCCTGATGAATCGAGGATTCTACAAGCATTGCTCTTAAAGCTTACCTCGAAAGAGTCATCGATAAGTCGAGAAAGCGAAAGCAAATCATATTGTACTTACTCACTAAGGCAACGCCCTTAAGAATAAAATTTTCATTAATGCGAGCGGTACCTTTAGCAATGACTCTACTCAAGAAGCATCCCCAAAAGTGATCAACTCATCACGGGGCTCGGACTAGGAAGAGAACCAACGAGAGTCTCCGGTCATATGGCGAGAACAACCGAGTCAACAATCCAAACATCTCCCTTCCCCATCCGATTTAACCCGATCAAGTCAGCAGAGAAGACTCAAGATCGATAAAGTAAAGACTTGGGAACCCAATACTGAATTACACGACGCCTCAAAGTACCAGCCATAGAAGAAGAAGACTGGACTCTAGTGTCTCTCTGACGCTCAACTCTAACAAGATCAGAAGAAGCAGCTCTAGTGGAAGATCTAGGAGCTATCACTGGTTTGGTCCGCCGTGGTGCAAAGGCTGGACCATCCCAACGAGGCTGCCTAAATCTCCTACCCGAAACACGTCCACGCCGATATCTACCTTGATGGGAAAACGCGGAATATCAAGAGGACGGCGGAAAGATCGACCACGAGCAACTCGGGACTAAAACTTGATGAACAAAGATGAAAACCGAGTCTGACGCCGCCCAAAACAAAGCGACTCTCTAACTCGTCTAGTAGCGATTAAGCGCTTTAGGAGCACTCAGAGTCAGGGATGACCTGAATACCCTAAGAGCATCAACACGCCACGCCGAGTGATCTTGGCGTGCTCAAGCGTAAATCTACTAGGTGACCATCCTTCATACTGAAGGTGCATGTGTACTTTGCCTTGTTAGAGGCGAAGCAACAAGAGAAGCATCATTTCGTCAAGTCCGTGGACCACACCGGCAGACCTAAACACGGTGGTGCTCAACCAGGAGCGACCACTATCTCTCCACTCTTGGAACCATGCACAATGGTAGGAGGATGAGTCCTAGCATGCTCCAAGTAATCAAATCCTAGACCTTGATTGAATCTGCTAATCTTGGTGGTCTAGAATGAGATTGAGCTTCTTCTTGCCTCCAACAAATTTCTCGAGAGTGCTCATAAGATACCGACACTCTCGGAAAAGTGAGGCGATGAAGAGCAAGGGAAGGAGTAGAAAAGAGGTAGAAGAAGAGGATCGAACAGTAGCGTGCATATTTTTTCCCTATACACTACTGCCTCAAATTTGAGAGACTCACAGAAGCACAAGAAGCATCTCTAATTCTACCAACCTGGGCCTCTAACTTCTTCCTAAGCTCTGCGTGGACCTTATCCACGCCATCCTCTACCCCAACACACGACAAGCAACCAGCTTTGTGATTTAACTAGTAAATCCTTAGCAAGTTGATCACACTTGACATTCAAAGCATCATTGTCAAGTTTTAGTTGCTTACACCCTCACATGAGTATTTGGGTCCTTAGAAGCATGCATCTCAAGTTCATCATTTCTAGAGGAAAGCTTTCTAAGGTGTGAGCTCATGGCATCAATCTCGAGAAGCAATTTAGGGCAATTATTACAGGAAGCATTTGTGTGGGCATGAGAAAAACTAGCATCAGCAGGAATATCAATAACAACAGGACTAGCATTCTTCGACTTCAGATTCTCAAGATCAACAAGCACACTATCATGCAAAGTCCTTAGGTTCTCCAGCTCCACAAGCAAAGCATCACAGAGTGTACAGCTGTCAGAGTCTCGGGAGGAACATGATTTAAGTGAAGCTAACTCCCGAGACAAACTATCTACCTCCTTCTCTAACTCAGAACACCTCGACCTAGCCTTAGCATGAAACTTGCCTAATTTACAGAAGGCATCATTTAACTCGTCGTAGGTGGGTACCTCATCCATGTCATTGTCTGACACTTGGCGTCGCCACTTCAATGGCGCCGCCATGAAGCACATGCCGAGAAGTCGTCGCCGCCTTTCTTCTCTTGCGGATCATCCTCGCTTCGCCGCTCCATGTCTTCGTGTCGGAGAGGTTGATGTCGCCGAGGGCGGCGAGGACGCGGTGGAAGAGCTTCTTGTTCTTGGAGAAGTTGCGGTACTTCTTCTCGTCTTACGGTTCACGAACCGGAGGCTTTTGTTGCGGTTCTTGTCGGTGTAGTCGTTTTGCCCAAACCGCCGACGCCGTTTTGCCCTTCTCCGGCTTAGGGCGGTTCGCTCGAATGTGGTTGGGGCCACCACACTCGAAGCGGTGATCATGCCACCTCTCTTCCTCTCTCTCACTCTCTTGTAAATATTGGAAAATTTTCGAGCGACAAGAGCAAGCTCATTTTCGGAAATCGCTCTGCATTTCATCGCTACGCCGCAAAGAGCGAGAGAGAAAACCGAAGCAAAGTCAAGAGAAAATCCGAAGAGGACCCAATGGGATCGGTGACCAAAGCCATCAATCGAGATTTCGTCTTCCGAGAGACGACATCAATCTCATGAGTCTTGAGGCGGAATAAAGCCCGCCAAGAGTCGAGTCGACAGATCGATGGTATCCTTGATGGTGGTCACCTTCATCTCCCAAACCCGAAGGTCGAAGCGGTCAAGAAATGCCGAGCATTGTCCGAGTCGTGGTTTATACAACCGATCTTTCGGAGGTCGCTCAAAATCTTGGTAAACCGACCAAAGCACTCATCGAGACTCTCACCGTAGCGTTGTTCAAATTTGTTGTACTCGCTTGAATCGTCTGCCTCACGGTCTTGATTTGAGTAGTGCCCTCATGGTAAGCATCGAGGGTTACCCAAATCTCGTGGGCGGAGCGAAGGTGAGAAATCTGTCAGACTCACTGCGGCTAAGGCCCTCAGATAAGGATGTCCTAGCCTTAGCGTTTGCCTCAACGTCACCATATTTCCGGCCATGACGTCCTCATCGGCAGGAACCTCATACGGGAGCTTCACCTTCTGCCATATCAGGAAGCCCTGGGCAGTGATGTACAACTCCATTCGGGACTTCCAAAAAGGAAAATCAACTCCATTGAAAATGGGAGGCTTGGTGGAGTATTTGTCCGTCACCATGGCTCTTGAGACCGGTCAAGATCTATGGAAAAGCAAAACCGGCTCTGATACCAATTGAAGGATCGAGATGGTGAACAGAGGGGGGTGAATGGTCGCAAATAAATTTTCCTCCAAAATACTCCAACTAAAACCGTGAAAAGATCGCGCAAGGAAAATCGTGAAAACCCCGCAAAAACCGGAACGACTAGACAACTATGTGCATCCCTAACTTACATGGATGTTATCCATAAAATATGTGAGGGATTTTTCAATCATAATCCTGGTTATCAAGTGTCCAAAAGAAAGAGGAATCAATTCAAATACTTCTTTTCTAAAAGAGATCAAGCCAAGACACAAAAGTCTCTTTTAGAAAAGCAAAAGCAGATATTTACAGAATCTGTCTTTAATTTGAACAGGAGGTTGGTGGGTTTTTGCTACTCAAAAAATTATGAGAAATTTCCTCCCTATGAGTAGATGAGTCTTGAAGAACTCCACCAAATTTCAGATCAAAAAGCCATGTATAAAAATCATCATAAATCTATGAACACAGACAGTCAGCAACTTCCAGTAGAAAATTTGGGGCTCGGTTTTCACCTCATGGCGCCCAAACGGTGAAACAAGTGAACTCCAAAATTTTTCTAAAGATGGGTCTGGGAGTCCCGCACAATCTCCAATAAGAATCACGCAAAAAGGATTTTTCTATATTTTGTTAAAAATTAAATACTAACTACTGCACGAAGAATAAGTTCTGGACAGAACTGGAACTTGAAAGAAAAGATGATCACTACTTAATCAAAGAGTGCAAAAGAGATGTAAACCATATGAACACACTCAAAACATCCAAGATCAGCATTTAGAAGGAGGGGAGGCAAATCCAAATTGCATGAATGTAGATTGCGGGAAGGTAAATGCGTAATGTAAATGCTGAATTTAAATTGCGTAAAGTAAAGACATAATGTAAATGCGGAATTTAAATTCACAATGATGTAAAGAAATTTCTTTGTATTTCTGGTGGGAAGGTTTACAAAGCCTCACTTCATGTGGGCAAAGCTCAAAGGAGCAACTCAAACCTTCAAGGGGAGGAGGCCACCCCTCCACCCCTATTTATACTACTCTTGGGCCACCTACCACCCTTGGATGAGTCCCTCAACCCTATGACACTCATCTAAGGGCTAGGATTGACCCATTCACACAGCCATGCAAGGGCTAACCCAAAACCCACACACATACCGGGTTTTCTTGCACGGTTTTCAAAGCATACTACCTAGACCCGCTAACCTATCAACTAGACCGCAATCCGACGGCCCTCATTGATCCACGCGGCATCTAGCTAGCATCATCTCCTTTCCTTGTCTTCTTGGCTTGCCTGGACTCCGTCTCCGATCATCTTCCGGCGATCTCCCGATCGTCTGGACCTCCGACGCTCCTCGCCTAGTCCCGGTCATCCTCCGCCTCACCATGACCTAGCACCGTCGCCCTGCAACCATCAAAGACAAGGAAAAACCTTTCACATAGCAATGCCCACATATATATATTCAATGATTATCCCAAAATCATTAATCAATCTTAATTACGCTCAACAGTCCGGTGCTACTGCCCCCTGGCCGGTAGCACTAAGAAAAGCAACCAACACTCAAATTGCTTCAAATCCAATTCACTTCAAATCAAACTCAATTTCAAATCAATCCAAGCTCAATACTCGTCAATTACTCATCACACACAAGGATAGACCTCCACATGGTCTTTCAGAAAACCTAATCAGTTGGGCTTCACAAAAGCAAAAGATAGTTGCTCTTTCATCATGTGTGGCGGAGCACATTGCAACAGCCTCCGCGACTTGTCAAGGCGTGTGGTTGAGTCGCTTAATTGGAGATTTGCAAGGCCCAGAGCTGCAAAAGTTCAAGTTGTTTGTTGACAACAAATCGGCAATTGTGTTGGGCAAGAATCCGGTTTATGACGATCGTAGCAAACATATTGACACACGTTATCATTTTATTCGGAAGTGTGTTGAAGATGGTGAAGTTGATTTGGAACACATTAGCACGGAAGAGTAGGTAGCAGACATATTAACAAAGTCTCTCGCTGGACTAGATTCCTGGAGTTGAGGGAGAAGTTGAGCGTCACTAATGTCAAATCTGGAGCACAAGATTATGGGGTGATATGTTGAGAAATCTTGTGCTAAGGTAGAGTCGATTCTGTTTTCTGTTCAAGTCTAGTTCTGTTTTCTGTTTGAGTTCAGTCTGGGTTGTTTTTTTGTTTCGGAAGCATCTGAAACATTGAAGCAGTCCATTAGCTTTGAGTATTGTCGGACAAGGCATAGTGACGCCGTCTCGGTAGAAATTTTCAGAGTTTGAGTTGGAGTCAAATTAGTTTAAGAAATCTGGATAAGGAGTCATAATTGAATTCAGATTATATGTCTGTAATATCTAACTATATAAGTATAGCAGAAGAAAACCGAAAAGCTGCTGGCAGTATTTTGCTGCACCAAAAGAATACTTGTTTTTAGTATTGTTTTGCCATTTCCTGTATTCTGCAGCGTGGTTGTTTCGATGAAACAGAGAAGCGCTAAGTCTGCACGAGCAAAGTTCAAGCTTGACGCTGTAGAAGTTCCTCTCCCGTATTGCTACTGTTGTTTGCTGTATTCGTCTTTGTTCTATTGAACTTCAAAATAGCAACTTCGGCATAGCAGAGAAGTATACCAGGTTGCTGAAACTTGGTAATCTGATTACACGCAAAGGGATAAATTCAACATCCCACGCAGCCATGTGTTCCTCCTCCCGCCTTTGCATGCCGACACGAAATCCTAATTGTGCTTTGGCCTAATTTAGGCTGAATTTAGGCCTAAGTGTCCAAATCTCCAATAATGTAATGGGTGGCCAATATTTTTGACCTATCTAAGAAAATACCACTATTGAAGGAATGGCTAACACCCATTTAAGAAAATACTGTTAATGGAGGAATGACTAACACCTAGCCTATAGGAATGACAAGGGCTTGACAACGGTGGATCTACACCCCTTGCTTCTGGTTTGTCCTCAAGGGCTACATCCCTGGCATTGTTCAAGTACAAGAGACCACTATAAATACCCTACACCTCTTGTGGCCCCTTGAAGGCGTTAGGGAAACTACAATCAAGGACACAGGCCATTCAAAGGGAGCATCCTTTCCTAGTGGGCCCTACATGATAAGTGTGGCCTACCGGTCTAAGAATATGCATTCATCCCTAGAATCACCCATAAGATAAACCTCATCATCTCCGCAAAAAAGTACTCCCAAAAATTCAAAATTGCGTTCAGGTCCTTCCATCGGTTTTTTAACAAAATAGACCCAAAATTTTGAAAATACGTTTATGTTCCTGCGCGATTTATGTTTAGGTCCTCACGTCGGTTTTTAACAAAATGGATCCAAGAAAAAACAAATTTTTGTTTAGGTCCCAAAAAATGTTTTTTAGCTGAATTGATAAAAAAAGGGAATTATGTTTATGTCCCTTCGCCTTTTTTTAAAACAAGGCCACAGATTTACCGATGGCTTACAACAATCCACAGATTTGACGACAGCAAATTCGTCGATGACTCATAGCTAGTGCATTTTTTTAGAAAACTCCGTAGAAAAAATGAATTCATGTTTACATCTTTAGACCCTTTTTTTCAGAAATAATCATTGGACCAGATTTCGCGTGGCGCACGTCGCACAACTAAATTTCGTACGGCATAGTGTAGCGTGCAAACCCTGGCTAGTATATATTATAGAAGAAGGGATTCCAGCGCTCCCAGGCTCTTCATGCCTTTCTTTTTGTGAGAAAGGCCCCATAGAATTCTAAAATTACGTAGATGCCCTCCCATGTCTCTTTTGCAAGAGAACCCGTAGTTCTTTTGCAAAGAGAACCCCATATGCAAATTTACCAACAGCTCCTAGCCACCACACACTACAAGAAACAGGGAAAAATTCATGGGTTTTTTTAAATTCGTGGGCCAAAAAAAATCCACGAATTTATATATTTAAATTCGTCGGTTTTCAAAAAACCCACGTATTTAATTAAATTAAATGGGCCAAAAAACCCACGAATTTATATTTTAAATTCGTCGGTTTTTAAAGTAGCGCACGAATTTAATTAAATTCGTCGGTTGTCTGGCCCACGAATTTAACGCTGTGGATTAACCCTAGCCCGCGCGTCTCCCTCTCTCTCTTCGCTCGGCTCTCACCCACACCCGCTGTCTCCCACGCCTGCCAAGACCGCCCGCCTGCGTTCCCCGCCCGTAAGACGCCGCCCGCTCCCGCCACCAAGACGCTGCCGCCGCCATCCGTCCCGGCCGCATGAAGCTCAAAGCATCTCCGGCGCCGCACTCCACGAAGGAGGAAACCTGCGCTCCGGCTTGATCCGATGGCCAACAGCAACCTCCCGCAGCGAATCATCAAGGTGTGCCTCCGATCTGATCATCCAAGCATAGATCTCTCGCGGTCTCCTATCCGATTCGCTTTTTTTCTTTTTCTTTTTTTCGCTGAATTATTTTTGGTTTCGATGTGGTTGGATCTCTACAGGAGACGCAGCGACTCCTCAGCGAGCCAGGTGCGGGTGCTTCTCTGTGTCGCAGTTTCGGTGGATTTCGGCAAGGTGTTTCGTTTTCGGGGATCAGTGCGTCTCCGTCGGAGAAGAACATGCGCTACTTCAACGTCATGATCCTTGGGCGTATGATCGCCATATGAAGGTATGATTTTTTTCTTTTCCGATTCTATAATATGCTAGTGGTATTGCTTAAGATGGAGCGTAATCGCGCGGCAGCCTATATAGCAATCGTGGAATCGAGATGATTCTGTCCAAACCTACTAGTAATAGGAGAAATTCGAACGCTTATGCTTAAAATTATGGATGGCCCTGTATGCATTTTGTGAGCTTGTGTTGCTTGATGAGTCTCGTAATTTTTCCTCGTCAACTTTACTTTGTCGGTCGTTATTATGTGTGACGACTCTCATTTCATGAGTTCTGTATATATTATGCAATTAGCAATGTTAAAAGGCGGGTGATTCCCAAATCCCAATCTGCTTTTCACCGGATTTTGTAAAATTGTTGTGCGGGCTTGTGTATAATGTGATGTGTGTACTTTGTTGGGAAAAAGTCATCTTTACGTGGTTGTTTTTAGTATGATTAGTATACTGAGTATAGATTTTTTCCTTTTCATGTTGTATTGCTATAGATGCCGTTTTATGGTGCATGATGTAGCATATTAGCTTTCTTAAGCCCTTTGGGGTTATTCAAGTCACTGTATGCGATAGTAGAAAATGGCTATCTTATTTACATGGTAGAGAATGATTGAAATTTAGCACAGGGAACTTGTTTCCATCTTATGGAAGTGGAGTATTGTGTTTAGCAAATCCTATTCATGTTTGCTTATACGAATTACCTCAATACTTTTACTTATATTTTGCACGAGATATTTTTCTTTTGAAGAACTGTTTTGTTGAAGATTTAGCATTTTATTTGATAACCATTTGGTATTATTATATCTCTTTCTTATCTGTTGGGTTAATGAGGAAAAAAGTAAGTTGATTATGCAACTCCTGATGTTTATATATATGTTTGTGCAGAAGGGTCCTATCAAGTTGGACAACTGCATTATTGAGCTTTACAAAGGGTATGTGGCGCGTCCTCGTTTCATGTTATAAGTAGTTTTTCATGTTTTTATAATCAAGACTGAAATTTGCTTTATGCAGGTTGGTGAGTTCTTGAGCCGATACACAAGTGGGAAAATTCCTAATGCATTCAAGCGCTTCCCATCGTTGGAGTCTTTGGCAGATAAAGCTTTCTAATCGAGCCAGAGAATTGGTCTCCTAATGCAAGATATCAAGCAACACGACTCTTCTCTTCAAACATGAATGCAAAGAATGCCGTGACGATTCTATGAAGCCATATTGCTATCACGGGTTCAGTAATGACATAAGGCGTAACAAGAGGCTTCATTTTGCTCTTTACTACCGTTGAAAAAATCCCTCTACAAGCCTACAGCGTTTTTTAAGGGAATTTTAATTCCACTATGTCAGGTAACACCCTCTTTTTACAGTAAAGAATTACTTAGAACACATGGCATATCCGTTTCCTTTAAATGTGTAATCTGGGCTATTAGTATCTCACAGTTTCTTTTGGGTGGTTCATGAGCCATTAGCATCTCGCAGTTCCTTTTGGATGGTGCATGATTGCATTTCTTACCCAGTTAATTTATATTGTTAAAATTCTAGCAAACTCCAAGTCCAACCCAATAATCTGTGATTCAAAGGAGCTGTACTGTCGATCATGTAACCATAGGACTTCGAACAACAGCTATTTCCTCTTCAATCTACTACATCTACTGGATCTTGCTTCCTTTTTGTCACTCCATAATCTCAAATGGTGATTGCAGAAAGGGATTGCACTCACGTGAAGCGATAATTATTGGTAGTATTATCCGAAAGTCACCATTCCTCCACCCCATGCAAGGTTACTTGAATATAGTAAAAATTCATGTCCAAGATGGTTGTGGAGTTGATGTCTTATCTCTACGACATTTTCATGCAAAGGTAGCATTAATGAAACTAGCAGAGATGGAGTCTTGTGGCACTACTAGGTAAACTGTGGCACCTTAAAGTCTCTATTCTCAGCAGCATAAGATTTATAATTTCCATAATTTTTTGCTGTAAAATTTTATTTTTGTGACTATGCATTATGTTTTTGGTCGGTGAACATTATTAGTTGAATGACTTTTATTTTTGCATATATCAACTGTTGATATAGTATATGGATTAAGCATTACGTGATGCGAAAAACCACAAAGTGCTTTTTACTTTACCTCTCCTTTTGCTTGTGTTTGTCCGCAAATTTATATAATGTTGCCAAGGGGTTCCTATAGTGGCACTAACATTTTCCTCTTGTTACTTTCCAAATAGAGACCACAACACTAGAATTCTGGTTGATTTCACCTATATGGAGCAAACTGTTCATTTAATGATCTCCGCCGTAATATTTCCATCTTATGTATGCTTTAAAATTAGGACTTCCTTGTATATACTACTATATTATCCTCATTTTAGCTATCCGGATGAGTGTCTAGCTTCTAAAGTATTTCATTATGTGAAGGGATGGTTGTTTCGGCAATGCTTGTGTTTCAATTATGTTGTCAAGTCCTTTTGTCATGTAGCATGATGGACTGAAATGTTCGCATTGCAATGTGCTACATTAGAAAACACCCGTGTTACACATGCAATGCAATGTCATGTGGTCGCTAACCGCATTGCAATGTGATTTCACTTGCTTGTTATATGGTTCATATTTTTGTTGCAGTTTTTACTTGTTTTGCATGATTATTGGTGTGTGACTCCTTAGATCTCGAGCATAGGACATAGTGCCTCTGTTTACATAAATGACCTGCTACTGTGATTAGTTAGGTAAGGTTAAGATAAACATGCTGAGAAAACTTACTAGTCAGAAGCTATTACAAGTTTACAACTCCACTATATGGTGCTATGGAAGGTTTCTAGTTTGGTCAAGTGCTAATGCTGGATACATGGGTATATAGGTTGAATCTTGGATGATCTGTGATGGATCTGACTCGGGTGTGCAATTTTGTATATTTCATAATATTTGATTACCCAATTTTTTTTGTGCTGATGTGACTTGCATGTGTGATAGATTCTCGAGTTGATCCCATTTGCGGTGGGTTGCGACTACTTCGATGGGAAGCCCAAGATCCTTGACGAATTGATTGGTACTATGTCACTTCCATTATTTGGAAGTTTTTTTTCGAAGCCAAATTCTCTTTAATGATGTATTCACGACGCTTGCTCTTAAATGCAAGACGGGTAGTGGTGATATTGACATGTCCAAAGTGGTGAAAGTCGATGTCGATGGTGCTATTGTTGGTGCTTCAGGTTTGTCATGGTCCTACGGTGTTTATGGTTTGTGTTGCTTATATTAATCATTTCGTGGGTAGCATTTGTAGCCCACCATTTATGTGAATTAGTAAAAGTGCTTGGAGTGTAAGCGATAAACCTTTTTTTCTTTTTGCTTGTAATGATAGCAGAGCAATGTAAGTTTTCTTTGTTCAATGTTGGTCGATTTAGCATGTACATATTGTTATTGATGCTATTAGTTTTTAAGGTGATATTTATCAATTATGTTTTAGTTTTTCTATCGAGTGAATTGCATTTTTCTGTCAGCCAATGCTGCCTGTAGGGCTCCACGCCTAGAAGAATATCCGTGGTCCGAAAGGCAACTTCCTTCCCCTATTCTGTTATAAGCTATTCTCTGCTTACACCTGTGCACTCATTTGATTGTAAACCCTCATGGAAGAACCCTTCTCAAGATTAGCATAGTAACATTGAAAATATGTACAAATTGGAAAATAGCATCCAATATGAGGTTGACAGTAAGACCTAGGTACACTTGACAAATAATACATGGATGTCCCGTGGTTGCTAACTTTGTTTGTTGGATGATCTTCATTGATTGATGTCCCTTTCTCGGTTTACAAGGATGGCAAGAAAGAGGAGGAAAAGAAGAAGAGAAAACAAGAAATGCACTTCACTCGTCAGTGCTACTTCATTCGTGACTGAATCTGGGTGGAACATGGATGAACCTTATATACTCTCCGCGTAACGATTGGTCGCTATAAACTATTCATGCACATACATCCGCTCCCACCTTGGCGAAATATATGGCAAGGTTTTTTCTTCTAACTTCGTTGAATAGTACTATGATGCAATCTGGACTTTCTTTTGTGGGTGATGGTGACGTTTAGTTACTGGCAAATCTACGGTTTTTCTACATTGATAGGAGCATGTTGTTCTCAGAAAATAATAAAAAAGAGGCATATTTAAAAGTTAAAGATTTATTAAGTTGTGAAATAAGCTTCTATGCACAAGTCCACTACCTACTATTTCTACTAACATGTTCTTATCATTGTTGCTGCTGCTGAACTATTAAGGCCTTAGAAAAAAACGTAATTATTGGATGCTATTTGCTTTCTCCGTAGTTGTGGCTGCTCTCTCTCTCTTTCTCTCTCTGGCAAGTGGTCTGTTACTGTGTGAAAGCTTATGTTCTTCCATTGCAATGATACAAGTTTGCTTTGATACTATCCAAAACTATCACATTGGATGATTTATCGATAGTTCATGTTAGACAGATTGATGATGAACCTTGTAGGGTAATTCTCTCCTTCCTTTCCAATATTTGGTCTTACATCGAATGTAATATTCATAATAAATGTAATATTTGTATTTTGAAAAAATAATTAATGTAATATTTCAGATGAATATGGAAATATTGTTCTCAATCGAGATAATGAGCCTTTGATCCATACTGATGGGACTGGCTTTATATCTCAAGATTTGGCTCTAAAATGGCCAACAAGCATCTTCAAGGGAAACTTTCTGAAGTCACATGTTTCAGAAGCATTCCCTGTATCAATGTACACATCATGGCAAAAGTCACATGCTAATTTTATAGTTTTTTTTTCAATTTCCAGTTTAATCTACACAAGCAAGCTAGCTATATTGCACAAAAAGATGAGGTTGGCCTTGTGCATTCTTGGAACAGCATGTGCTTCGAAGTTACTTGGGCAGTTGGGCATCATTCAAATGACAACAAACTTTTCAAAGAATATCTTGCTCGCAATTATTTTAAAAATAAGTGTAAACTAGTGAATACTTGAATCCCTTCTTAATTATTTTCACTATCTTTACAGGCATATCGATCATTCTCGCTAGAGTCATGAAAATAATAACATGGAATAGATCCTTCAGAGGCATGCAAAATGGTGATGATGGGAAGGATGACTTTGAAAATGATGAATGGGAGACACCGCAAACCGTCATAGATAAAATTTTAGCCCTGGGAGAAAAAGCTCTATGATGAAGTGAAGGTGCATCTCATTCCTCTACTCAATGGAGACAAGTTGATGATGTTTTTGCTTAGCAATTTGGACTTCTATATTCTGAATTAGTTTTGAAGAAGTTTTACAATATTTCTACTGGAACTATTTTGGCAAATGAGATGATGCTTGTGTAACTACTTTTTGAAACAGATAAAAGTTGATGGGGCAAAACTATCACCTTACATGAAAGAACATTTATGGTTCCACACCAAACAACATGCGAAATTAAGTCTCAGAGGGTCTCAGTAAAATGATCTGTAGCCTTTTGTGACGTGAAAACTAGCAAGACATTCTCGATTTTTATTCTCTTTATTAGAGTAGTAATTGAAGAGATCAGAGGTGTGCTGTGCTCATCGATTTCCTTTCGGCCTCCATATGCCAAGTTATCGAGCACAAACTTGTATGTGGGGAGTATCTAATCATGTGTTAGTACACTCAGTAGTACTATGATTTAGTTTGTATGCGTAAGTGTTGAGAAATAAATAGCTCGTAACACAACTACAAATAGCGTGTCCCACTACTTACGCCAAAGCCTTAGTTCATCTCTTTTTAGTTTGTATGGTTGTGTTGAATGAGATCCATATCGATATATAAATTAACTGGGAACGTTGACCTTTTAATTAACTAGTTTGTTGCTTGCAATTTTTGTATAGGTACATAACAGCTTGATGAGTTGGAAGAAGCTCAAGAAGTATGATATGGGTGATGAGACAACAATTAAAGAAATCATTTGTGAAGTGGATATAGATTATGTTGTACGTCATTGTGTAGTTTACAAATTGCCGTTAGATGTGTGATTGATTATCTAAGGATCTGCTAGAATGTCTTCTTTTGGTTTGAGAGATTGATATATATATTATAACCGCAAATGTTCTTTTGTCTGCTGAGTGGATGTCCTATTTACAAGAGAGGTCATGCGAAATTTTGTACATTGTAATGTCGAGATAAGAGGGATTCCGTAGTCAAAGTTTTCAAGGTTTGTGAAGCTTTTAATATTTTTATGACAGCTTTTTCATATTTATTTTTTCATCTTGATCTTGACCTGCTATTCGATGTTTTCACATCTACCAATCATGATTATATTTTGATCAATTTTTTCAATGCTTTTGACTTCTTGCTTATCTAGCTTTCATATAAAGGTGCATATCACCCATGTATGCTATACAAGCCGTAACAAAATGTAGGTACATGTCTTCTGATATTCATGTGATCACATTGTATTATAAATTGGCAGATCATGCATAAGATTTTAGTAGAAATACTTAAAAGGACTAATGTCAACGATATTAATGGGTTAAGGGACCAAAATCGACAAATGTTTTTACTCGATGCATTGTGGACGACCCATTCATAAAGCTCTGGTATAAGTTGGACATGACATTCAATGTTCCTCGTGCCAACACATACTTTTTGATTTCTGTCAAGGATGGTCAGAGGCACTCGAAAACTCGCTTTTGATCGATCTGCTTGTAAACCTTCTTAAAGATGAGCTAAATGAGGTCCTCTATCGTGGGTATTTTTGAATTTGTAAAACTATTATTATGAGCTTATGGTCCAAATTTCGTTTTATGTTCTGCGCTGCACATAACATTTACCTTTCTCGACTCATTTTTCTCTCATCTGTAATTGTTTTTTCTACCATGGTGCTGCTAATATTTGTTCACTATTAAACCAAATTTAACAGTGGCTGAGATTTATAATTGATGTGGCTTAAATGGGAAGTTCCACCATTAGTTGGATATCTGCAGTGCATCCAAATAACATCTGAGCATAAGGCTCAAGAGTTTTATCCCTTGAATTTTTTGCAAAGTTTATTTTTCACTCACTGAAGCCCTGATGTAGTAAACAATGGTGCAACTTAGCCACCTACTGTGGATTATTTCAGTTGTTAGTTGTCTTGCTTCTCAGATCGATGTCATAGAACCGACTCATCTTCCCCTTCCCTCTTTTTGGTAATTGCTATTTTATTGACTGTTATTAATTGCCTTGACCTATCTGAGTTTTTACAATTAGTTTTATGATTCTCTCAGGCTTATGTTGCTAAACTGGAGACTTCATTATCTGTTGTCGGTAGCAACATTGAGCTAAAGGTTTACGATTACAACGACAAGCTGCCCATCCTGCTGTCCAACATCTTGGCTGCTTTGTGTCCACTGTATGTTTTTCTGTATTTAAAGGCACTACTTTGTAGAACTGTGATTCCTAGGAGAATGGGCACAGTGAACTACCTAGCCTACGCATAGAATTCAAATACCCATAGCAGGTTTTGATATTCCTGTTAGTCTACATATAGCTCTTTGCTGCTATTGTATCATCGAAAATGATTAAAAAGACTGAAACCAGTTGACATTGGGATGTGTTTTTGTTCTCCAGTGCTTTTTTAGTTCACGTTTCTAAATCTGTTTGTTCCTTTTCTTTCTATGTACTTGGAAAAATAGCTTCATAAACACCAACTACTTTGAGGATACAGCTTCCATTTGATTATAATGCAGTACAAACAAATTGTGCAAACACCCTTCGTGTTTTATCGGGTGCTAGTTGTGAGATAATCAATGTATTCAAAGTCTTAATTTCTCTCGTTAGTTTGGCACTTAAACAATTCATGACTTTCTTTTGTCGATGTATCATTTACATGTGTTCTATCAATGTATTTGTATAACCTGTAGTGGTTTTCGAGAACAGGAGTGATGCTCTATTGAGACAATTGGAAAACGATATTCACGAGGCCATCTTTCTAGAATTATTATTGATGAAGCTCATTGTGTAAGCCGGTGGGGTCATGATTTCGACCGATTACTGTGTACTTTCTACCAGAAGAGAGAAGTGCATGTTAAATAAAAGGTAACCTTTTGATACAGCTTTTATGATTCAAATTCAGAAGAAGGCTAACTTCTGTCGGAGCGGAGCGGAGGTCATCGTTGTTATTCTTGACCTAGGTCATTGCCTTATATATGTTCATCTTGTAAGCTGTCGCGAGTTGATCTCTCCGTGATTTGTAAACACTCTTGAAAATAGTGAAGTTTGTTTACCGATGTCCGTGGTTTTTACCCTTCGCATTGGAGGGTTTTTCCACGTTAAATTCGGTTCAGATATATGTTATTTATTTTCCGTGTTTGGAAAATGGGCTAGTAATCTTTGCTATAATTTGGGGTATCAAATTACCAAAATAATGATCGAAATGACATCAATGAAATACAAGTCGGATGGGTGGTCAATCACCGTGATATATATATATATTTTTTGTATAATGGCTAATAACTCAGGTTGATGAATAAAACCCACGAATTTAAGCTGATAAATTGTGGGTTTGATTCAGCCCACTAATTTAACTGTTAAATTGTTTTTTTTTCTACCTAATTTAAATAAATTGAGTTTTACAAATTTACCTAATTTAATTAAATTGTGGGTTTTACCGCCTACTAAATTAATCATAAATTCAGAGGTTTTTCAAATTACTTAATTTAATAGTTAAATTGTGGGTGTCTGCCAGATTCCACTGCACAGCCCGTGATCTACAGATCGGGTTTTGTTCGGCAGAGGGCGTCTTGCACACGGCTAATCGAGAGGCGAAAACCCTAGAGGACTCCCACGGAGGGTTTCGACGCCTATGAACTAAGGAGAACAAGCCATTTTTACCTGTGTTCGGGCCCCTTGTAAGAAGGGTAATAACCTTACGCCCCGCTAGATTTCAGATATGATGCTTTGAACTAGTACAGAGTTCTCGTGTTACAAGCGCATCCGCCAACTTTTCTAGTATTGCTTGGTCGACCGATCTAGATCCGATCCCCTTCCCCATGCACCCGAGGGCCCTTATATAGGCCAAAGCTAACGGGTAGGTACAAGGAGGGCCATCATGCCGATCTAAATACATTTAATGCTTTCTCTCGTCCGTGTCCTGCCTCCGGCCTCATTAAATGCCTACGCGTGCCCTTGCCCGGTCCACGGATGGGACCCCTTGTGACAGTAGGTGAGAGGCGCCGAGGAATGGGCTTGTTGCGTAAACCCTTGCTATCGATAAGTTCAGCATAAAGAGTTCGCTGCTCGACACGCAGACGGCGGTGGAAGGAGCCTTCGAGGCGGCCACCGGTGCTCACCTTTCTGTTTTGCGGCGGGCGAAAGCAGGCGCCTCGCCAATCGCCGCCACCCGCCACGCGATCGGGCGCCGGGCGGCGTGTTCGCCACCGCCGCCGGGCGCCACGTGGACCGACGCTGGCCGGCGGGCCGCGACGCTTACCCGATGGCCCGCCGCCACGTGCGGGTTGGCGCCGGGCGAAGGCGGCGTGCTCGCCCACCGCCGCCGGCGCCACGGGTTGGCGCCGGGCGAAGCGGCGTGTTTCGCCACTGCTGCCGGGCGCCACGTGGACCGACGCCGCCGGCGGCCGCGACGCTTCGCCCGATGGTCCGGCCGCCACGTGGGCGGGCGCCGGCGAAAGCGAGGCGTGTTTCGCCACCGCTTTCGCCGGCGCCACGGACCGACGCCGGCCGGGCTGGGCGTGATCGCCGCCCGATGGCCCGGCCGCCACGCGGACCGTGACTTTATGCGGTGGAGAGGGTACCTTAGCGATAATACGCCGACAGAGAGCCTGCCCGCCCTAGAGCGCAGCTCACGACTTTTTTAGAACCTTCACTTAATGCACTTCAATGCTTGTGCGCTCTTGGGTGGCCACCACTCATGAGGATACGACCGCCGGCCCTCAGCAGATCTCCGCGGTTTTCCCTTGGGACCAAACGCGCGATAATTTTGTCCTTCGTGAACCGCCGATGTGGGGTACGCTTATATAGATGCATCCGCATTGAGCGGTTCACGCTTCGCTTTTCTTCGACTTTGCTTTTTGTTCCTTCGCTTTTTTCCCAAAGCTTTTGTCTTCTTCGAGCCACCAACGACGCACGGAAGTAGTGGGAGTTGCTATTTCCGCTTCGGACGGATGGCCTCCGCTACATTCCTTCCAAAGACAGTCCAATCGAGGGCATGGCGCAATGATCGGTCAGACATCCAGATGACAGCTGAATCAACGCCAGGGGTGCCCACGGACGGGCGCGACGCTGAGAACGGAGCTCACGGCCGAAGAGACGGCAGAGCTCGCGCAATGGCGCCCGTGACGCGCAGTTGCGGACGCCGGATCGAACGGAGGGTCGGTAGCCCGACTACACGCCCGGAGGATCGCCCTCTTCGCCGCGCGTCCGCCCTCGTGCAAGACACGGCGACAACGACTGACGCCAAGACGGGTCTTGACGAAGCCCTTGTATTCTTCTAGCCTTTACGCACATGTTTCTCCCGCGGCTTCCTACCAACCGACCGCCATCTTTTTCCCTTTCTTGCAACAAAGTAGGGCAACTTTGAGGAGCCAAACTGGGCGGTGGCTTGTCAGATCGATGTCGCCGGCCCCAACCGACACACCTTTTTCCGTCGGAGGTCCCGCCGCCGCCGACTGGAGCACGCGGAGCGCTGTGGGTTGTTAGGCTACTCCCGCCGATGGACTCCACGGGGCCGGCCGTGATCCCGCCTCGCGGCCCCCTGGTGATCAGGGACGTGCCTGCCGCCGGCGATCGGGCCGCGGGCAAGCGGCCAGTCGCCGCCGACATCATGGGCTCGACCCTAAGAGGGTTTCGCCACGGATCAAAGCACCGCCACCGCCAGCCCGGCCGTGGCGGTACCCCTTCAAGGGCGGGGCACAGACGCTTCGCCGCGATTTCACCTCAGCGCCGCCGCTTCAGCGCAAAGACTGCCCGAACCTTCACCGGCCGGGCTTCTCCTTCGGCTGCCGACGATCGCGGGCGCCGACAACCCCGCGCGGAGCTCGAGCCACCGCCAGCCAGGCGGCCTCACGCCCCGACGGCCGGCTTGAGCTTGAGGGCGCCACCAAGGGCGTTTCGAACGCGCCAGGGTGCTAACACCTGGCGCCACCGAGACGGCGGAGGCCTCGCGCAGCGCCTCCGCCGCCACCGCCGCCAGGTCGGAGACATGCTCGCACCGCCGCCGAGTTCTTGCTCGCGCCGCCACCGCCGCACCACCAAGGCCGTCGAACTCTTCACCTGTAAACGAGATGCGGCACTAGGCACCATTCTTGCCGCCGCTTCTGCATGGTGCCCAGACGCCCAATGCTTGCCTCGTGGAGCGCGAGCCGAGCGGAGCGGAGAAGGCGGCAATGAATCGACGCGAGAGGGCTAACACGACCGCAATGCAAGAAGGCGGAACAGGCCGAGACAGGCGGAGAGGGCCGAGGCGGCGCTGAAGACCTCGACACTTGAATCTTCCGGCCGCGCGCAATTCGCGACCATGCCGAAGAAGGCATTCGAGCGCACTCAAGAGGTGCTCGAACCCCGGGCGGAGGCCGAGTATGCCTCGAGGACTCGGCGCTTCATTCCGCCTATGCGACCAACCAAAGCCGCGGAGGCGCATGAGGACTCTCGCCGCCTAGCCGCCGCTTCCGCCACGGAAGGACGCCAGTCGCGATTATGGTCGCAACCTCTCACGCTGGCTCACGCGGCCACCGCGACGCCGCTTTTGATCCCATGGCGGTGGTGACGGCCGTGTCGGGAGACGCGAGAGCAGCGTTTTCGGCGAGGCGCTGGTGCACGCGCCGCCGAATACGTGGCCGAATGCTGCAGTGGAGCAACCGGTCATGGACGTCTCCACCCCCCGGCGTCGCCGGCGCCGACGAAGAACTCGACTTGGCGAGGACGAGGAGGAAGGCGGGCGCGCTTCGCTTTCCCTTTTTTGTTGCTTTTGTTGATGAACTGCGCCCGTAAAACCCTTGGACAACTTTTTGGATGAATGTTAGATGTTTAATCGTTATTCATGCGCTTTGCTCATTTTTGCATGCTTGAATTCACCACATTTGCTTGTTAGACTACCGCCATTCGATGAAGCCAAGACGCTTTTAGAAACACCTAATTTAGGTAGCGTTTAAGTCCCGCCAAGTGATTTCATATACTACCGTGATCGCGAGCATAGATTATGCGGACCACATAAAATGTAGGCTAAAAATGCCCTTAACTCGAACAAGGAACGCAAGACATAGCAAGGTCTTAGCGCCGAATTCCGCGCGAGATCATCGCAGTTTCAACCTTCCGAACTTATACCGATGATCGCCAAAATATGCTACTGCAGAACGCGCTAAACAACAAGTTCTCGGAAGTGCTATTAGGCCGTAAACACTCAACGGAGACGACCACGGTGCTTCAGTGGAGCCAACCCGAGGCGACGAGCCGTAGGAGTGCGCGGTGTCAATCGACACTCGGATGACTTGGTCTCACGGACGTTAACATTTAGCACATTTTTCTTATCATGAGGAGCCGCGGTTTCAACATTTGCGATAACTATGCACATCTTGACCTAACCCAGATACGATCGCGAAGAGAATGGCCAAAGAACGCGTATAAAGCGCTTATCTTATTTCAGATGCCGGGATGAGCGACTTGACGCTACTGGCGAAAGCACGACGAAAGGCTGGCGAAAGCGCGCCGGCATCGGCAGCAAATTTCGAGCCATCGGGCGACCAGCCTCCGGCCAGGCGACCAAGAAAATCAAGCCGGGCGAAAGACGACGGAAGGCTGGCGAAGCAGTTCGGCATCGGGCGAAAGCAATTTCGAGCCATCGGGCGACCTTTTCCGAAGGCCGGCGACCGACAAAGAATGGGCGCCGGGCGAAAGCCTCGAGCCATCTGGCGACAAATAAGACGCAGGCCTTTCGAGGAAGTAAGCCAAGATCGTTATGCTTACCTGCGCGTGCATGCACGGCCACCGAGAAGGTGAGTAGGCATCCGAGAGGTATACGCAAGGTAAGCTTTAAAAACATTCTAAGCCCCAAAGATGAAGTGTCCTGCTCGCCTGCTTGGACCCTAAGTCCTTGTGAAATACCAAGAATTCGATCCGTGGCGCCATGTGCTCAAGCGGCGAAGTTTCTGGGGTGGCATTAGTCGACGGCGCCGCGGTGACGCACCAACGGTGCTTCAGGAGCCAACCCGAGGCGCGGCGAGCAGCTCGCGAGCACCGCACCTAGCCCGCCCCGATCGCCTAAGCCAAGTATACCCAGTGTCGAGGATCGTCATGGACTCCACAAAGGAATTAGCAACGACGGAACCAGCGATATTTCATGCGATATTCGCCACTCAAGGCACAATCAAGAGGAATAATAATGGCGGCTAAAGAGTTTTTCGGCAACAAATTTTATTGATCGCCAAAGCCGCCGATCACCAGAGAGGGACGACCTCAAAGGCCTGGCCGAGCAAACCGGCTGGTACTTACAATTCCCTAAGGGTAGAACTTCCGAGCAGCTCGATGTTGTAGGAGTTCGTCGACGCCTCGCCGCCCTCGGTGGTTAACCGCATCACCGGCCGAGATATCTTGAGACCACCTTGAAGGGCCTCCCACCGGGAGACAAACTTATGTAACCTCAAGATGCGTCAGATCTGCAAGAAGACCAGTCACCCACCGCCAAGAGTTCTCTCGGAGACCCGGTGGCGTGGTACCGCCGAGGCTCACAGTAGTCGGGCGGCGCGGAGAGCAAAGACGATCCCGCACCTCCTCCGTAAGGTTGACATCTTCTCGGAGATCCTCTTGGTCCTCTTCGTTGAAGGCGGAGGCCTTGGCGAGCCGAAAGCGACAAATCGGAGGGGAGAAATACCTCGGCGCCATACACCAAGAAGAAGGGTGTCTCATCGTCGCGACGGCCGGGCGTGGTACGGTTTACCACAAAGACAACCGGAGTTCTTCCGTCCATCTTGCACCCCGCCAGGAGTCGATCAAACGCCCTTGTCTTGAGGCCCTTCAAAGATTAGCGCATTGGCGCGCTCACCGACCGCTGTTTCATGGGATGGGCCACCGCGTTAAACATACCTTGGTGCCCATTTCTTCACGTAACTGTGAAAGCCGCTACCGGTGAACTGGGTGCCGTTGTCGGTGATGATGCGGTTGGCGACTCCAAAGCGGTGAAGATCCCCGCAAGATGAACTTAACAATGGCGGCGCCGTGATGGTTCAAGATCGCCTCGCCGACCCACTTGGTGAACTTGTCGATGGCGGCGAAGAGGTGGGTGAAGCCCTCGGGTTCGCGTGAACGGACCCAGATATCCAAATTTCGCACCGCGAATGGCCAAGATAGCGGATGGTTTGCAGAGCTTGGGCTGGTCGGTGGGTTTGCTCGGCGAAGAATCGACAAGCCGACGTCCTCACCAAAAGAAGCATCCCGGAGGGCGAGGCCAATAAAATCTTGGCGAAACGCCTTGCCGACCAGAGTCCCACGACATATGGCTCTCTTGCACGCTTCCATGGATATCGAGAGCAAGTGCTCCCCTCTTCCCCAGTGATGCACTTCAAGAGAACTCCGCTTCGCTCTGGCGATATAGGTCCCCACCTACCGAGTATAGCACTTGGCCTTTCGGCAATCTTCTCACCGAGGCATCATCGCCGGGATCACTTGGTCACGCAGAAGGCCGTGATAGGGTCCATCCACCGATCCTCCCGCCCAAGGGCGGCGACCACTCGGTGCTCGCCTGGTACTACCGGGCCGAAGCTTTTCCTGGTGCTTTGCGGCAAAGACCGGGCTGCCTTCCTCCCGGACCCGGGCCGAGGCGGGCGCTACGCCTTCCCTCCCCGGATTGGAGGTCGTGATAAGGCATCGCTTTCCCCACTGAGCCGGAGGTCATGACACTTTGCCGCCGTCCCCACTGACCGGGGTCGCGACAATGACACCATCATCCCCACCTGAATTGTGGGCGGCGATGGACGGTCGCAGTAGTCTTTCCTCAAGACCCCGACCGAACAGAGCCCTTGAGGATGCAAGCCGACACCCGTCCGCAAGGTGATTGTCACGCCGAGGATATGAATATACCCCAAACCTTCAAAATGACGCTCCATTCTTGGGACCTCCGCCAGCACGCCGCCATGGTGGGGTTTTAACATTGAACTCCTTCCGAGCTTGATTAATGACCAAGAGGGAATCTCCTTGACTTGGAGACGCTTAATGCCCCAATAAGCGATGCGCGCAGCCTCGCGCCAACAGACCTTCATACTCGGCAATATTGTTGGTGGCCTTGAATTCGAGGGCTTACCACGATCTTGGAGGGTGTCACCGGTCGGGGAGACCAGACAACTCCAATTTCGCGCCTTCCGGCTGAAAGACCCATCAAAGAATAACGCCTGTGGGGAAGGCACGGCGCTTCACTTCAAGAGTGGCGGAGTCCACTGGCATTTAATTCCGCCAACTTTTGACTCTTGATGGCAAAGTCAGGGCACAAACTTGATGTTAAATTCCCCAGCTCCACCGACCATTTAGCACCGCCCCTCCGCTTCACGGTTATGGAGAATCTCGCGCAGAAAGGGTAGGTGTGACCACGTAATTTCCCCGCCTTGGAAATAATGCCGCAGCTTCTCGGACGCCACTAGGATGCATACAACATCTTTTGAGCTGCGGATACCGGTCTCGCTTCATGCAATACTTTGTCGATGTAGTAGATCGCCTCAACGCCTTCCCTCTCTGCGATCAACACGGCGCTCACCACCGGGGTGGCAGCAATATATGTATAGAGACTCACCCAGCTGTGGAAACCAAAGACCGGGGAGAGGAGAGGTACCGCTCAAATCTTCAAATGCCTTCTGCGCCTCGTCATCCACTCAAGTAATTAGTCTTTTTCAGCAGTTTGAACAGAGGCAAGCTTTTTTCTCCCAATCGCAATGAACCGCCTCAGGAGGCCAAGTGACCGCCAAACATTGACTTGCTTGAGTCGCTACCGGCGGCTTCATGTGCTCGATGGTCGATATCTTGTCGATTGGCCTCAATGCCCCTACCGACACTAAAACCCAACAAATTTTTCGGAGGGCACACCGAACACGATTTTTCCAAGTTGAGCTTCAGTGATTCATCAGGAGGTTAGCAAAGGTCTCCTCCGTGTCTTGGATCATTTCTTCGCTTCTTCTTAATTTTCACCACCAGGTCATCAACATAAACTTCAAGGTTCCGCCCTATCTGGGGCGGAAGGTAATATGCATAGCACGCCGTAAGTAGAACTCGTGATTCTTAAACCAAAAGCCATCCTTACATAACAAGATACAGGTTGGGGTTACAAAAGCGATTTTTCTTCGCTCTTCAGCGCCATGCTAACTGGTGGTACCCGAGTATGCATCCAAAAAGCACAAGAATTCACACCCTACCGTGGAGTCTACGATGAGGTCGACTCGTGGCGGGGATAAGGATCTTTCGCAGCTTTGTTGAGGTCGGTGAAATCGACACACATGCGCCACTTCCCGTTGATTTCTTTGACGAGCACGGGTTGGCAAGCCACTCTGGTGAGAGACCTCCTCGACTATTCCCCGCCGCCAGCCTTTCTACCTCCTCTCGAATGGCATCTCGCCGCCCGGCGCCGCCTCCGGACCTTCTGCGGATCGGGCGACGCCGAGCGTTGTTAATCAGGCTCGATCACTGGGACCCCAAATATGTCGACGGTTGCAGCGTAACACGCTGCGCTTGATCGAGGAAGGTGACGAGCGGTTTTCCTATTTGGCGCCGAGGTTGGCGCCAATGTCGACGATCTTCGGGTTCGCTTCACTCGTAGGCGACCACCTTTACTTCACCCGGCGAAGGGTGAAGCACGGTCCGGCCCGAGGGCTCCAGGAAGTGGCGTCGGCACGACCGACGCAAGTGGTACCGCCAGATCCCAAGCCCGCTTGTGGCAGCAAGCAGGCTTCGCACCTATCCACGTTGATAACAATGGGGCCGGGCCCGCATCTTCACCACCATGTAGCGTAGAGGGTAGCCGCCATGAACTTGACCCGGTACGCCGACCAAGTAATGCGTTGTATGGGAGGTCAAATCATGACCAAATCCACCATCTCGGTGCGGTAGTTATCCTTCTCCCCAAAAGTGACGGGAGGCAACTTGACCTAAGGGGAACAAGCCCAGATCTGGGGCCACCCCAAGAACGGCAGGTCGGGCGCTGGATCTGCAGCGCCATGAATGCCGACGCGACAGAGGTTGAGGAGCTACTCCATCCATCAAGACCCGCCCACCAAGACATTCCGGAGGACCGTGGGTGCGACCACGATCGGAGAGGCCCTAGGTCGAGGGTGCATTCAGGTGGTGGTCGGCCCGATGAAGGTGATCGCTTGCTTCACCACTTCAAATGTCCGACCGCCCTCGAGCTCGACGCCGTGGCGCACACCTCCTTTTCACCGCTTATAAGCGGTGTTGAGGAATGGTGGATGAACCACCATAGATGTACGCCACACAGGTGATCCGCTCGCTGAAAAGCCGATTGGGCGGATCTTCATCTTGATCATCATCGGTGGCGCCCTTGAGCCGCTTCCACCATCTCGCCCACGACCCGACAGCTTGTTCAGGTCATGGGTATTGGTTTTATGTATCGGCAAGAGGGGCTCGCCTCCTTTTGATCGCGGCGGTCGCTTTACGATCGCGGCGGTCATCGCGCCGATCACGGCGATCGCCACGATCCGGCCACGACGGTCGCGTCACGCCATGGCGGTCATTACGCACGGCCGCGGCGGTTGCGCTTCGAGGCGCGAGGTCTTCTTCGTTGTCGCGCGGGCGGCAAGACTCGCCTCCCTCGCCAAGGCGCTTCGCGCCTTCTGCTCGACGCCGGACCTTTCGATGTCCCGGCCTCGCCCTGCCTTTGGCCACCCTTGGGGCCAGCGCTGGCGCCGCCCGCCTCAAGAGCTGCAAGACTTATGTGCGAGGGAGAAAAGCTCGGAGGTGGAGCTGATGGTACGGGTGGCCATCTTCTCCTTCATCTTGCGGTCGCGTACGCCCCTCCTGAAGGCGATGACGACTGATTGCTCGGAGATGTGGGGGATGGTGTTACGGCAAAGGATGTAATCGCCGGATGAAGTCGCGGGTTTACTCCCCTTTTCTTGTTCCAGGGCGTGGAGGTCATCCTCCACACCGGGCTGCGAGAAGGAGCCCTGAAAATTAGCGACAAAAATGTCGCACAACTGTACCCACGAGTGCACCGACCCTCGGGGGAGATTCAGCAGCCAGAGCGGGCGTAACTTCGTCAAGGCCGCTGGGAGGTAGTTGGCCATGACCTTTTCAGATCCGCCACCGCCCGCACCATCGTCTGTAGATTTGGAGGAACTCCTCCGGGTTGGTGGTGCCGTCATATTTCTATGGCCGCCGGGCGAAACTCGTCTCGGCCAAAGCACACGCTGGCCAGCTCGCCGGAGAAGGCCTCGCACCCGACGCCAGAGAGGGAGCCGAGCCAGCCATCAAACCCGTCCGGGACTGCAGTAGGGAGCGCGAGGCCCGGCTCTTCAAGGAGTCGGAGGTGGACCTCCTCCGCCCCGCGGCGAAAAGCCACGAGGGGACTCTCATTGTTGGCCGCCACTGCTTGCCATGGCGACGCTCTGGTCCGGATGGCGCGCAGACGCATCGCGAAAAGTCATCACCAGCACGCCGCGGGCATTCGCCCGAGATGAGAGCGAAGGTCCTCACGGTTCTCGAGGAGCCGGACCGGATAGCGCTACGCCGTTTCCTTGACCCCGCCCACTGGCCAGGTGGCCCTTCGTTAGAGGCGACTCGAGGCTGAGCGCCAGACAGCGCTTTAGGCGCCGAGGTACGCCGGTGCTCGACCGTCGGGAGCTCTACCGGCCGGGCCGCACTCCACGAGGCCAAGCAATGCTTCGCAGCCCACGGAGTGGCCGGAGAGTCTCGCGAACTCCACCGGTGGGTGGTCCGAAGGGCACGGCGGCGTGCAAGTTCTGGGGCGGTGGCGCGCCCATGGCCAGACCTCGACGACGGGCTGCTCCACCGCTCGGGAGCGGCGGCGCCGACCGCAGGGCGGGCACGGCGGTTCTCGACCGCAAGACGACAGCCGGAGGCGCTTTGGTCGCCGCCGCCTCGCGAGATCTGGTGTCGCGGATCCGCCATCTTCGATGCGGAGCTCGCTCAATCGCGAACACGAAGTCCGCCGGGGAGTTAGCCGAAAAAGCCAACCACTAGCCCCCCTACAGGCGCCTGCCGGGCAGATTCCACCGCATGCCCGTGATCTACTGAGCCCGGTTTTGTTCGGCAGAGGGCGTCTTCGCGCCACGGCTAATCGAGAGGGCGAAAACCCTAGAGGACTCCCACGCGGAGGGTTTCGACGCCTATGAACTAAGGAGAACAAGCCATTTTTTACCCAGGTTCAGGCCCCTTGTAAGAAGGGTAATAACCTTACGCCCCGCTAGATTTCAGATATGATGCTTTGAACTAGTACAGAGTTCTCGTGTTACAAGCGCATCCGCCACTTTTCTAGTATTGCTTGGTCGACCGATCTAGATCCGATCCCCTTCCCCATGCACCCGAGGGCCCTTATATAGGCCAAAGCTAACGGGTAGGTACAAGGAGGGCCATCATGCCGATCTAAATACATTTAATGCTTTCTCTCGTCTTTGTCCGCTCCTCCGGCCTCATTAAATGCCTACGCTGCGTTCTTGCCCGGTCACGGATGGGACCCCTTGTGATGTAGGTGAGAGGCGTCCGAGGAATGGGCTTGTTGCGTAAACCCTTACTCTTGATAAATGCTGCTACGGCAGTTCGCTGCGTTCGACACGCATGCGGCGGTGGAAGGGAGCCGAGGCGGCCACCGTGTGCTCACTCTTTCTGTTTTGCGGCGGGCGCGGTATGCGTCGCCAATCGCCGCCACCCGCCACGCGATCGGGCGCCGGGCCGGGCGGCAGGCGTGCTTTCGCCACTGCCGCCGGGCGCCACGCGGACCGACGCCGCGGCGCGGGCCGCGATCGCCGCCGATGGCGGCCGCCACGTGGGCTGGGCGGGCGGCGAAAGCGTGCGTTTCGCCACCGCTCGCCGCGCCACGGGCGTGGGCGCCGCGGCGGCGGCGTGTTCGCCACCGCTGCGCCGGGCGCCACGTGGACCGACGCCGCGGCGTGACGCGATCGTCGCCGATGGCTTGCGGCCCACGTGGGGGCGCCGGCGCAGTGGCGTGTCGCCCGCCCCGCCGCCGGGCGCCACGTGGACCGACGCTGGCGGCGGGCGTGATCGCCGCCGATGGCGGCCGCACGTGGACCGCACTTTATGCGGTGGAGAGGGTACCCTAGCGATAATCGCCGACAGTGGGTTTTTCTAGTAACCCATTTATTTAATTTAAATTGTGGGTACCTAATGAATTTAATTGATTAATTTAAATCGAGTTAAATTCGTGAACTAAATTGACGGTTTGCCCACGAATTTAACTTAAATTCGTGGGTTTTGGCCTAAATTCGTGGGTTTTTGGCCCACGAATTTTTCCCTGTTTCTTGTAGTGACATTTTTCAAAAAACCCTTAAGAAACCCAAAATATACTATATATATTGTAGGAGAAGGGATTATGGCACTACCAGGCCCTCCCTTTCTTGTGCGAAAGCCTCATGAGAATTCTAAAATTACATAGAGGGTCTCCCACCATCTCTTTTGTTAAAAAAATCAATAGTTCTTTTGCAAAGTGAACCCCGTAGTTCCGCAAATTCACTGATGAGTCCTAGCCACCACATTTTTTTAAAACCCCTGAGAAACCCAAAATCGCATTGAGGCCCAACAACCTGACTTTTGCAAAAAGAAACCCGTTGTTCCGTAGATTCGTTGCTGGCTCCTAAATAGCACATTTTGCAAAGAGGTTCTTATGGTTCTGAAAAAATGCAACCGGACCCGGAACGAGCCCTTTTGCAAAAATGACCCCATGCTTTTGGAAAACGGTGCCTAACCCCATACCAAAATTCACACGGCGCGGCGTAGCATGTGGCTCTATCTACATCGCTAACGCTAAGGCCTTGTTTGGTATGGCTGTAACTTTTCTCAAAAGTAACTTCCGGCTGGGCTACGTGGCTAAACGGTTGGGCTGAAGAGGTTTGGTGCTTAGCAGTAAGGCTTTTAGTACAGCTTTTAGGTGTGAGGGATAAGGATTGGGAATGAGGGTGAGAGGGGTGCGGTTTAGGATTATACTTGGTAGGAGGGGAGTAATTTTTTCGACTTTAGTGGCAAAGTTAGAACCCCAACTCATCAATACCATGAGAAGTTACCCCATACCAGCTTTCGGCTTTCAACTTTTTCTAGTACAAATATGCTAACTTTTGGTTTCTAACTACTAAAAAGCCAACCGTTTGAAACAAGTTCCAGCTTTCAAAGGAGAGAAACCGAAACTAAAGCCATCCCAAACAAAACCTAAATCTCCTCAGCTAAGTCATCCTTTCTATCTGCAACAGTACTAGATATTTACCCTACGCACATAGAATTCACCAGTTAGGTTTAATATATCGTACTTTCTAAGCACACTTGAATATCTAGTCTAAGCATTAAAAATTTAATACGATGACAAGGGTTTTACAAAGTTAAATTAATGGGTTGCAGTAGAATTGTCAGTTCAACATACAATAGAAATATGATTAGCTATGTATCACCGATACACGATATTGGTACGGTGATACGCAAATTTGCCCAAACCAAGGATACGGCAGTACAACAAGTATATATGTATTTAAAAATAAAAATGTAAATAGGCTCTGACGATTGGCATTAAGAGTGAGACATCTATGGGCAAGAGAACACTCCTAGGTGTGCTCATGGTAGCCGTTGTTTCAGCTGCAACTTGAGAAGTTCCTCAAGAACAAGCACTGTCACCTTTGAAGAAACCACAATACCTTGGTTCGATATCTTCAATAAATGTGCTTTCACTTTAGAATAGCTCCCAGTAATAACTTTACCACAAAATCAGCATTCTGGTTTTGTATTTCCTCCGGAATGACTACCAATTCTCTCAAGGTTTTTAACATGCTTCCATAGAGGGAATCTAGCATTCTCATTTTGTTCACCAACTAGAGGCAAATTCACATTAACATTGTCACTACCAATTCCTTGCAGATTTAGAATTTGAGAGCTTCCATTTGCCATCCCAAAAGTAAAAGAACAACATAACTCAGAAATAGGAGATGTGATATATTGAAAATAACTGAGCAGTGATATCACTCACCTTTATTGAAGATATGGGACTAGGCTGTGGCTAGCAAAGATATAGTAGGTGGCGGTTGCAGAGGAAGAAGATGGTGAGCGTGGCTACATCTGGAGAGGTGTCGGTAGAGAGAGAAGGTAGGGAAGGCGATGACGGCGAGACTGCAGAGGGAGAAAGGAGGGGACACAACGGTGGCGAGACTATAGAAGGAGAAGGCGACGGGCCAGCAAGCTGTGTGGAGAAGCAGTGGCAGTGAGATTGCAAAGGGAGAAGGGAGAGGAGGCAACGGTGGTGAGATTGTGGAGGCAAGAGGCAGTGGCGACGACTGACAGGTTGGGTGGAGGGGGCGACAATGGCAAGGCTGCAGAGGGAGATGGGGGTAGGCAGCGGTGACGAGATGTAGAGGGGGAAGGCATTGGCTACGGATGGTAGACTAGGTGGAGAGGCAGTGATGGTGGCGAGGCTGCAGAGGGAGAAGTGAAGGGAGGCAATGTGATTACAGAGGAATAAGGTGGAAGCAAGGACTAGCAGGCTGGGTGGAGTGGTGGTGATAGGTAAGGGCCTGTTTGTTTTAGTTTTTGATTTTGGATTCTGGCCCCAAAAGCAGAATAAAAAACAAACAGTCTGATTCTAGAATCCGATTCTCACAATCCAGCCTATCCATATACACTAGAATCTACAACCCACTGCATATGTGCTTTTAGATTTCAACTTTTGGAGAATCTGCTTATCTACAACCACAAACCAAAATCAGCTTTTAGAGAATCTAAAGCCGAAACAAATAGGCCCTAAGTCTCAGAATTTTAGGGGAGTCAGCTGTAGGCTTGTTGGAACAGAAAGAGAAAGAGTGATTTTAGGGTTAGGAGAGATGGTTTAAAATGAGCTTTTCTTTGGGCTTTGTGTTTTGGACCTAGAAGTATTATAGAGTATCGAACAAGGATCATAATTATTTTTATTAATTTAAATGCTGAATTTTACTGATCCTTTTTGATATTGTATTGCAAAGGATCGTTGTATCGTGTGTGTGTGCGTATCTGGTATCAGTACGGCAGCTCTACGAAGAATCGATGATTCAATTATCAGTGCTAAACCTTACATTTGTTCGAAGATTGAAGCTAAAATCACACAAGGTGTGTGGGGGTGGGTGGCAAGTTATAGTACCAATGAAGTATCAGAATTTCTACCTGAGATATTTATGATGTTAAAATTAAAGTATAATATTAAGTGGAAACAGCAAAATATCCCCACCAAATCCCCCCTGGTGCTCTACAATCAGTTTCACAATACCAGTTACACTATGACCCCACTATTTTCTGTATCATGATGAAAGTAAAATCAGCATAGAAGGCCTCAAAAGGTTTCGGTAATTGGTAATTGGCATTGCATAGAAGGCCTCATAAATTTTTCATATCATCATAAAGCACGTACAATTTTATAAAAATCCGACAGTGTTTCTAAAGTTTTAAAAAAAATATCTCAAAATTTTGGTTTTTCAACAAATTTTCATAGGAGATGACTTTCTTAAGGGTTATTGATCAATTTCCAGACAAATCCAGTAATAAAACATGAAATTTTGGATTAAAACTCTGAGATCTCGGCGGTTTGTAGCAAGATCTTGCCGAGATATACTGAAATCAATATAGCAATTCAAATTTTTTGAATTTTTTCACTTCGGCTGGCATTTTAAATTTCATCCATGTCTGGTAAATGAGATCTCATGAGAAACCAGTGAGAATTTAAACCTTGATGCAGAGGAGGGCTTCTAGACAATGATGTCAGTGAGGCTGGTCTCCGTCTCCGAGCTCGCCACTGGCTAACCACTCAACAGCGGCAGGGCCTTCAAAACCCCAACAACACACACAAAACAGCAACAACAACAACAAGATTAGCTAACAGCTAAAAAAGCTGCAGCGAGAAGAAAAGGAGACGAGGGGGGTGAGGGAAGTCGTGATCTCATCCGCCCACTGCGGCTGCCTGGAGAGGTGCAATTCAGAAGCTCCCCGTGGTGCTGGTAGGGATAAAAACAATACGGAAATGATCGGTAAATAGCTGTTTCATTTCTGTTTCCACATTTTTTTCCGGTAATAGAAATGAAATCGAAAACCCTAGAAACGGATACAAAAAAGGATAGTAAAGAAAATGGATGTGGAACAGAACTGAGCGGATAAGGAAATGAAAGTGAAAAATTTCACAAGAACATAATACATAATCTATCCAAACATACCAACTTTGAATAAAAACTAGATGTGTCAGAATAGTCAGACCATCAAGGTCAAGATGCAAGCCATGTTTAGGAGTATCATCTAGCACATGGAATTCAAACCCATAGGCCCACTGATTATATATAAACATACTCGAAAGTAGGACTGGCAAGGAGAATATCTGAATGTTGTAAGTGCCCTATTAATGAGAAAACATATCAGTGAAGATTGAGTTTGGCATTAAGATAGAATAAAGAAGGTAATACATGGAGGCAGCATGCTAAATCAATTTTCAGAAATACTTCTTCATTATATAAGCAAAATGCATTGAGGCCTATATGAATTCCAGTTGATAATGACACTGAACCACTGATAAAAAGGAAACAAAGAAACCAGTTAGAGCACTTCATCAGTGTTTTGAGCTTAAATGTCATTGAGCAAACACTGTAGTCTTGTTTACAAGTTACAACCTTTGCTTAACCAGAAAAATCAAAATGTAAAACCAAACATGAATGTCAACACACAGAACATTGCACTTTGCACGTTTATCCTACATTGATGAAGGAGGCCGTCGATCAGCCGGTGGGGGTGCACGCGGTGGGTGCGGGGTGGTGGAGGGATTCCCATCTGGGGTGGCGCGGTGGACGGACTCCAGTCGACTAGCTAATTGCTGGGGCTTCCAACATGAGAGTGTAGGGCTAGATGTGGCTGGTGGTCTCCATGGTGGCGAGGGTGTTCGGGGCGCCTCAGCAACGGCCGGTGGAGGGGCAGGAGGGGTTTGAATGGCGGGTTGACTGGCATCGCATCAGGGCATGGGGCAAGAGCCAAGGGTCAGCGTCACGTCTTCCATGGCATAGCTTGGATGGCGGGGTGGGAGGAGAAGTGGTGGAAGGTTAGAACGCAGAAGAGAGGAGTTCGGGAATGGGAGTAGCTGTGCAGTGGCTAGGGACCGCCGGTCAGGGGGCAGCTCAGTGGAATCCGATTGGGGATAGCGTGGTGTGGGCGGGGCAAGGGCGGCGCCATTGCGGCCTGGGGTGGGGGCGGCACAGTGGAGTCCGATCGGGGACGGCATGGTGGAGTTTGGTCGAGGGTAGCTCGGGGGAGTCCGGTCAGGGGCGGTGTCGCTGTCGCTGGGGTGGGGGTGGCGCCGCTGTAGCCTGGGGTGGGAGGCGGCGTCGCTGACTAGAGAGGCCGAAAATCTAAGACTGATGTTGAGAGACATAGGCTAGGGTTGGGTACTCGAGTGGCTTGGAGCCTTGGACGCTTGGTGCTTGCCGCTTGGGCTTGGTGGATTACTAGGTTTGGGTTGGGCTTCTACCTTTAGTCTGATCGGAATTTTCGAATAGGGTTATATGGCATTTCCATTCCGTTTCCATTTCTGTAGGAATTGACACTCCCATTTCCGTTTCCGGAAAACTTTCCATTTTTGTTTTCGTACCAACACTTTCCGTTTCCGAAAAAAAAGCTTACGTTTCCGTTTTTCTTCGGAACTGTCGAAAAACTTCCGTTCCGTTTTCATCCCTAGTGTTGGGGGCTCGATGGATGCAAGATGGGTCGAGGCAAAAGCCGCCGGAGAGGATGGAGGCGACGGGGTCGCAGCCGTAGAGCCGCTCCGTGTTGGGCTTCTTGTTTGGGACCACGGCTACTCGGCTAAGCTAGACTGAAAATGTCGGCTTCCAGGCCCAACCTAAATGACAAGATTTGTCCCAATGTCATGATGTCCTATATTTGTTTATTATAGCCTTTTTGGTTATAGTTTAAAATAAGCTTATATGTTTAAACAGTTTAAAAATAATCGGCTTTTATATGTGATACCCTCGATAAGCTAAAAAAAATCTCTTCAGTGGCTTTTAGCTTTTAGGGTTTGTTTGGGGAGCTATAACTTTTCTGAAAAAATTGATTTTTGCCTTTCTGAACTGAAAAGTTGCTGTAGGTTTTTTATAAGAGACCGTTTGATAAATAACTAATTTCTCTTAGCAATAAATTGCAAAAATAGGTCCAACTCAGCTTTTAACTTTTGTAGTTATTTATGGCTTTTAGCTTATACTAACAGCTGCTTAAAAGTTAATCTGTTTGGGATCGAGGGAGGGCTAAAGCTCATGGATATATAAATAGAAAGCCCACGTAAAAAGTTTAAATAGCCTTTTCACTTTTAAGCCGAATAAATAGGCCCGTAGCTTGCTGCCATTGTGCTATCCACCGTAGGACAGGAAGTGGACAGCACACTATTTACTTTGTGAAAAAAAAGTGAGCGTAGCAGGAGCTACGCTAATTCGTCAAAGAGAGATATAGAGTTAAATCTTACGACAACTGTTTCTGCATACAAGAGCATGTACAGTATTACAGATGATAGTTGTTTAATTTATAATATATTTTTATATCATCTATAGACAGTACTAAAAAAACTCATTCAATGAACCATTTATATAGTTGTCTATAATAGTCTCTCATTCAATTAACAGACTATGTATACAATGATATACAAAATATAAAGTTACCTGTAAAACTATACATTAAATAGTAGACAACAATTTTCTCTCTCTTCCACATTATTTGAAATCTTACGTGACATCTTTTATAGACAACTGACTGTAAACTATTGTACATGTCCTAAATAGATTGTGGTCGATATTATTAATTCGCAGCAAATTATCGAGAACATCCCATGGAATGTAGGTGGCAAGATTTGAACATTGGCGGTTGTTAGAGCAATATATACGAACAACTTCTCGCGGGGAAAAAAAATCTGAACGAAGTGTTGGTTGCCAACATCATGCACACCCGGGACGCAGATTCTCGGCCGTTCGGCCTCTGCCGTACAGTCGCTGCCGCGTGGCGTAGGACCCACGCGTAGTGACCGTACGGCAGAGAGCCGTAACGGCAGAGGATCCTCTTCCGCACACCCGACATTCAATCTCTCAACTTTGTTGTCTTGTTCCTAGGCGATGTATACGCATGTTCAATATGCATGTAGCCCCTCCACCCACCCTACTATATATGTAGTGATGGGAGGAAAGCCATCCTTGCGTCTAAAGTAAAGAAAATAGTAATTTATCTTAACTGTTAGTTTAGGCAAGCGTTCACATACCATAATATCACAACACTCCTCTACTCCTTAGACACTTGACCAATGTTATTTGCATGCCTAGTTAAAAACTCCTGCTGAAAAACCCAATAGAAAGAAATCGGTTGCGAGAAAGAGGTATAGATCATGTTCTCGTTATCGTATGTGTTGTCTCATTAAAAGCCTTCAACTAAAAAAATCCAGCGGGACAAAAGCTAATTAAGGGAAAAAGATGAATATATGTATGAAGATTAACATACCCCTGAAAGCAACAACTCTTTCAGCCTTCTTATGCCAATGCTATGAACATGCTACGCAAAGGTAGAACCTGACAATGCTTTAGCGAATAGATCCTAGAAATACTCTGGAAGTATATGCTTTGTCATTGAAGTCTTGACATAGCTGTTCTTTATATGTGCAATGCAAGCAGCATTATCTTGATAAAAGATTGCGGGAATTTTATACATCTCTACACCACATGACTCGGATATGATGTATCAATCTTCTAAGCCATATGCACTTACGAGTAGCCTTATATAGTGTAATTGTCTCCGAATAATTTATTGATAGAGCAACTATCATGTTCTTAACAGATTTCCAGGAGACGGCTGTATTCCTCTTAGAAAGATAAATATAGTGTGTGGCTTGGCACTATAGGGCTCACAAAGATATCCAGTGTTTGAGTATCCAATTATTTTGATATCCTGAGCCTTAGGATATAAAAGGTCCAAGATCACTAGTGTCATGTAGGTACTTGAGAATGCTTTTAATCATATTCCATTGCTCTTAGTACGCTAGGATTAACAAACAACTTCCTGCAAATGCATTATCTGGCATGGAAAAATTTGCAAGACATAAAATTGCTTCAATTGTACTTAAATATGGAATCTCTAGCCATAATACTTCTTCATTCTCACGCTTAGATCCATGTCAATCTTTCACCACTTCAAGTGACCTAACAATCATATATAGAAGTACCAAGTGGATGAGATTTATCATAATAAAATCTTTCTAGCACTTTCTTGGTGTAGGTGGTCTAGTGCCACATTATACCACTAAACACATTTTCAATCTGCAAGCTGAGACAATATTTGGTCTAACCCAAATTTTTCATCTCAAATTCTGTCTTCAAATATGAGCTCGCTTTAAGTATGCCATTTGTGGTTCACATGGTGCTCAAATCATCAACATATACATATATGATATCGAATCCATGAGTGCATCTCTTGATGAACATGCATGGACATGTATACTTTATTATTCACATATCCCTTCTATCGAAGGAATTAACTCAGTCAATTATACCACATACGATCCAATTATTTCAATCCATATAGTGACCTTTGAAATTTTACACTATACATGTTGCGATTATCATTCACGCTTTTATGTGAGACCTTCAGTCCCTCTGAAATCTTCATAAAGATTTTAGAATCAAATGATCCATATAAGTATGCAATCACAATATCTCTAAGTTTCATACTTAGACTCATGCCTGCTGCCAGTGATATCAAATAGCGGAAGTAATGCTATCCATTACATGAGAATATGTTTCATTGTAATTGATGTCAGATCTATGTGTGAACCCTTGTGATACTAATATCTCTTTGTGTCTCACTAATGCTGTGGCATGTAATGTAGATGGTCTCGATCTAACACTTAGTGGGGAGATTACTCCTTATCAGTACAAGTCGAGCAATCAATTTGATCCTCTTGATCAAATATTATGGAAGTTCATTCTGTCTATGAACATGTGGAACATAGTTTTCCACTATTATGTCTAAGACCACACAATAATCATTAAATGCTTTAGACGTAAATTAATAAGCATTATATATATAATCCTTTGATTTGGGAATTTGGTTCTTACCACAGTAATCCGTGAAATTAGATTATTGGTGATGGAGTGATTTCTAGTGGATAGTAGGCACACATGCATCCACCACGTGGATGCATCTATTAGTACCATAAAGTACCTGAAAGGCTCCAATGTGGGATCAATAGGTTCACAAATGTCCCCTTAAATCCTCTCAAATCAGGTGGTTCATCCTTAAGTTTATGATATGAGGGTCTCGTTATCAATTTGCCTTGAGCACATGCCTCACACACAACATGGTGTATTTTAAGGATGAGACTAGTAGAATGTTTCATGATCCGGCGTATCATATTTTCTCCAGGATGTTCCAAACATTCATGCCACATTCTAAACAAGTTTAAATCCTTTATAAGTATGTTTAATCATATGAATTCATAACATATTGTTTTTTTTTAAAACGGTGTGAAATCGTGATAATTTAGAAGATTGAGAGTTTAAATACAAGGTGCTAAGACCGCACCCTTAAGGAGAGAAAAACAGAGGTGAGGTGGACAGGGAATAGCCGTTACAGAGCTGGGAAGAAACTAGGAAAGGAAAGAAAAGAAAGAAAGAAAACAGCAGCTTCACAATCACGGCAGGCTTCGAAGGATGGTCTGGAGATGTGTCGCCCCTGCCGATGCCCAGGACGCAGCCTCCTCCTTGATGATTTGGAGGATCTGATCGTGTGTCACCCAGGATTGGCGAAAGGTTCGGTTGTTTCGCTCCTTCCACCATTGCCAGCATACAAGGATGATAATGGTTTTGATGCCCTTCCCATATCCATTAGGGTGTCTGATGCGCTGAAGATTCCATATGTCCATGCTGGTAGAAAGACCCCACCTAGCTGGGTCTAGGCTCGGTAGTCGAATCCATTGGGCAACGGAGGCCCACAAACGTCTGACCTCCGGGCATTCGAGGAACAGGTGGTTCACAGTTTCAAGGCTTCTGCAGCACATAAAGCAGAAATATTGATTTGGCCAGCCCCTTAATTGCAGCCGCTGAGCCATCCATAGACGATTTTGATGAGCAAGCCAGAGGAATATTTTTGTGCGTAGCGGCGCCCAAGCTGACCAGATTGTGGCGTGGGAAGGTTTGGATGTGCTGCCAATGAATTGGTAGTGATACGCAGATCTGGCTGAGAATATGCCATTGGAGGCTGGCTTCCAAACGATGGCGTCTTCCCTTTGATGATGAAGAGGCACAGACCGGACCACAATCCACAGACGCACATATTCCCCAATGAGATGTGGCGTGAGGTGGTGTCGGATGTCCCGGATCCAGTTGTTGTTAAGCAAGGCATTCGCCACCGTTCTTCTCTTTCGCCTGGAATGTTTGTAAAGTAATGGCACCAATTGACATGGAGCCATGCCACGCAACCACGTGGAGGTCCAGAAGACCGACTTCCGGCCATCACCGATGATGACACTGGTAGCCGACATGAAGAGTTGTTCATCAATACGGTCGCATGGCGTAGACTGACTGGCCCATGGACTTTGCAGGTCCGCATACCGTAGCCATAACCAGCGCAGACTGAGGGCACGCGCGAATCTGGAGAGGTCCAAGACACCTAAACCACCTAAGCTAAGAGGGCGGCACACCGTTGCCCATGCAACCTTACAGTTTCCTCCATGCATTTGGCCATCTCCAGCCCAGAGGAATTTTCGTCTAATCCTGTCGATGTCGTCGATGAACTTCTTAGGTGTCTTTAGCGCCGTCAGCACATAAGTCGGTATCGAGGTGAGCACCGATTTGACCAGGGTTAGACGACCACCAATCGTAAGATGATTTGATTGCCAACCAGCCAGACGGCGCGCAACCCTATCAAGGATAGGCTGCAGATGAACACGTCGTAGGCGCCCGAGGGTTAACGTCATACCTAGATATTTGGTTGGGAAGTGCAAAACCGTTCCGTGAAAAGGTTGGATGATGGTATGCAGGTCAAGATTCTGACATTGGATCGCCGCAATAGAGCTCTTGAGCATGTTAACCCGAAGGCCCGAGGCCTCGCCGAAGTGGTGAAGGATCGAGATGACGGCCTGCAGCTCCTCCCTTACCGGATTTAAGAAAATGATTGCATCATCCGCATACAGAGAAAGACGAGCAGATGTGAAAGGATGACGTCATCAGTCGCCCTTTTTAGCAGGTAGTGTAGCAGATCAATTGTCAGGTTGAAGAGGTAGGGCGATAGCGAATCACCCTGGCGCAAGCCGCGCTGGTGTGTGATGGGTGGCCCTGGCACACCATTTAGTAGCACAGATGATGAAGATGTCATGAGGGATTCAGATAGCCAACGACGCCATCGATTCCGGAAGCCCCGCACTTGCAAAAGGTTAAGGAGGTATTCCCAGGATACCGAATCAAAGGCTTTGGTGATATCGAGCTTCAACATGAGGACTGGAATGTGCAAATGATTATGGAGGCGAGCTCGGCTGCGCATGGCAAGGAAGCTTTCTTGGATGCTTCGGCCCTTGATAAATGCACTTTGAGACGGCGATATTAGGGATTCAATGTGGCCAGAAAGCCGCAGGGCAAGAACCTTGGAAATAATATTTGAAATGGAGTGAATCAGGCTAATGGGGCGGAAGTCGCTAGCTGTGACAGCGCCATCGTTCTTCGGAATGAGCACAATGGATGCACGATTAAGAGGTGCAAATGCATTGGATGTTCCGTTCTGGAAACACCATAAGAGAGCCATGATGTCATTTCGAACGATTTCCCAACAATGCTTGTAGAAAGCCATAGTGAAGCCGTCAGGCCCCGACGCCTTATCGGTTGGCAAGGATTTAATGGCAAGGAAGACCTCCTGCTCTGTGAAGTCGGCCTAAAGACCTTCCAAGTCATGCGATGGAAGGCTGAGGCTTGACCAAACAATGTCCTGCGAGCGCGATCTCTTTGTACCCAACAGCTGAGAGAAATGCTGAAAGAGAATTAGCTCTTTGTCTTTGTGGAGAGTGGCCGTGCCCCGGTCGGAACGAAGCGACTGAATGAAATTCTTGCGTCGACACCCATTGGCCTTTAGATGGAAGAAACGGGTATTGGCATCACCCTCCTTAAGCCATGTGAATTTGGAAGCCTGCCTTTTGCGAGCACGCTCCACAGCAGCCAGACCCGTGACCCTGATTTTGAGCACCTTGTGAAGATGCAACTCCTCAAGCAACAGAGGCCTCGATTCCTGAGCGACATCGAGCCGTAAAATCACGGCATTTGCCAGGAGGAGCTGTTGAGCGGCGTCACTGAATAGCGTTTTGCTCTAGGCGCGAAGGGCTCTTGTCGTTTTGCGGAGCTTATGATCAATCCGCCTGCAAGGTTCAACAGGCGCTTCAGAGGAGTTCCAAGCATCTTGGACCACCTGCAGGAAACCCGGGAGCCTCGTCCAAAAGTTCTCAAATTTGAAGCTCCAGGCTTCGATCGTGCCATCCTCGCGAGATAGCAGCAATGGGCAGTGGTCGGACATGGAGGTGGATAGCGCTTGTAACAAATGGTTGGAGAGCAGAGCATCACACTCATGGTTGCAGAGGACTCGGTCTAATTTGATCAAAGTCGAGTTCGCTCGCTCGTTACTCCAAGTGAACCTTCTGTTCCGCAAGGTTATTTCACGCAGCGCACATCGGTTTATGACCACGCGGAAACGTGCCATTAAGCGATTATTTAGGTTGTTGTTGTTCTTGTCCCTTGCCTCGTAAATGAGATTGAAATCGCCCATGATTAGCCACGGTACTTGCAAAGTCGGCGCAATAGACTCGAGCTCTTCCAGGAAATCAGTCTTGTCACGGTCAACTGTTGGCCCGTAAACTGTGGTAAGTAGGAAGGAGCTCCCATCAGAACGAATGGAGACGTCTGCCGTGAGGGTGAAAGTCCGTGGGACAGGATTTGTGACAAGCACCTTTTCCTCATCCCAGAGCAGAATGATTCCACCTCTCACACCCTGTGCAGGAAGGATGGCAACCGACGCAAGGCTCTGGCCACCAATTTGTCGCAGGATAGTTTGATCAACGTATTGGAGTTTAGACTCCTGCAAGCAAGCAATTGTAGGCGCTGATTCATGCAAGGTCTGATAAACAGTCGCACGTCTGGCTGGCGCATTTAGCCCGCGGACATTCCAGGAGAGCAAACGACAATCAGGCATGTCTACTTGGAAGACCACGAGGAAGAGTGAACCAAATACTGATTAAACATGAAGGTTGAAGGGCGCATACATCATTCGGTTGCCAAGCCAACTTCGGAGGCCAGCGAGATAACAGCGCAGAAGACAGATTGGCGCAAAAGTACAACGAAGCAAGGAAACCACATAACATGACGCAAGCAGCAAAATACATCTTGAGCATAGCAGCAGGGCACCAGTAGCACATCATCTAAGAAGATTGAGCCTGTGAAGGCTCACCCTCCAGGAGCGGCTGGATGGCCATCATGGTCTTCATGGTGCTGTCATCAATGTGGCAGATGTTCTTGAGGGCGGCGAGTGAGTCACCAGACAGTGGGGCATCAAAGACAGCAATGAGCTTGCGGAGATCATCAGGCGCCACCTTCTTAGACCTGGGGGTGCAAAAGCCCAGACGCTTCGCGAGCAGCTCCTGCGCCATCTTGGCGGTCGGGACAGGCCTGTGCTTGGTCGCCAGATGACGGCTGCAGTAGCGTGCACCCACCCGACGCTTGGCGAAAGCAGAGGGTTGGTGGTGGCGCAGCAAGCGGCAAGACCCAGAGCCGTAAGCGAGGCTGCGATGGTCGATCAAGACCTCTGGAGGAAAAGCTTGGCGCTCGGTGGGCTGTCATCCATCCGGCCATGAGCGCCCAAGACAGGAAGCGCAGCCATGTGAAGTAGAGGAGGATGAGAGTCACCATCAACCAAGCCTGCAAGCTGAGAATGCATCGGCGTAGCAGTAGTAGCATGTTGGCAGCGCGAGAGCTGGGCAGGGATAGGTACATGCTGTGAAGAGGAGATCGACCAGGGAGGCAGGAGGGCAGCCTCATGAAGCATTGGGTCGCATCTAGCAGACGTGTCGGAGGGGACAACGTTATCCTGGGCCACAAACACCAGAGACTCCCGGTCCATGACCTGGAGCGTGGTAGCCGCATCCGAGTCGATCGAGATACCAGCAGATGAAGTGTCCATGGGGACAGGCTCCTGCATGGCAGGCACATCGCTGGGTGCAGCAAGGTGCGCAGGAAAAGCGCCCTCAGCACGCAGAGGGGAACGCGAAGAACGGCGGCTTGCAGGGGAGGAGCACCTGAGAGGCGATCGTCCAGCACGCAGAAGCCCCCCCGAGTGGCTGAGCGCGCATGGAGAGGGCGCGGCCAGTCAGAGGATCTGGAGCGGTGACGCCATGCAGGGGAGCACGCAGCTTGCGGAGGTGGAGAAGAGACACGCAAGGCCTCTACCAGACAGCGCTGGCCAAGGAAGGAGGCAGCATTCTGACGATGACGAGGCGACCTCGATCGTCGGCCCTCCTGGTCGCGACGAGAGGAGCTCTCACGGGAGCGGTCCCGGCTGGAGGAACGGCCCGCCCCAGGACGGATGTCACGTTGATCGCGACGATCATGGAGGCGGCGATGACGGTCATCGCGGCCGTCATCATCATCCGGGCGGTTCCATCCGGGATGCTCCCCCAGGCGGCAGCGAATGTCAAGCCTTCGAGGAGGACGCGGCGGCGGAGTCCCGTCCACGACGCCAAGCGTCCAGTCAAAGGAGCGAGACACTGGCCATGGACGGTCATCAGAGCGCATGTGAGGCGAGAAATCTTCGACAGCGTCAAGGTGCACGAGGACCTCATGAGAAGAACCTTCAGGCGGGTCCGAGCGTGGAGACGAATCGCCAGAAGCACCATGCCATGCCCGCGGAGCTCTGCCGCTGCGGTTCTCAGGGAAGACCGAGACCGTGATGCACCTAGGGATGACGTCCGGGCTGGAGACCCAGACCCAGAAGAGGTTGGTGGCCTCACGCTGGCGCGACTGGCTGTCAACGCAGTCAAAGCAACACCAACCCCTGAGGGCCTCAGAAGCCGCGCTGGGATTCCAGGCATTGAGGGCAAGGCCTTCAAGGCCGAGCCGAGCACGGGAGAACAGCTTGGAGTCGGCAGCAGCGGCATCAGGAAACCATGGTGAGATGTCATAGCCGCACCCGTCGGAGTCAATGTGCCTGGCGCGGATGGCAGCATTACGCTGAGCCGGGTAGTCGAACAACGCCATGAAGTCTTCAGGGCAGTGGCGCGTGACGCGCATATCAACCCAAGGAATAGCAATCTTGGACTCGATTGCCTTGGCAGCCTTGAAGGTGTTGGAAATGTTTGAGGCCGACCTGTCACCGGTGACCGTGAGGAGCACAGCGTGCTGACTGAGCTTGGCTGCCTCATCTGCCATTGACTGCGTCGCCGTGAAAGTGCATGAAGCACGCATCGGACGCTCCACCGGACAAGAAGAGGAAGCCATGGAGGGGGGGCGGCGCACACGCCGGGGGCAGGAACACGCCCGATGGCCGATTTGCCTGCAGAGGAGGCACCTGAGAGGGTCTCTGCAGCTAGACACTTTGTGGTTAGTGGCAAGGCAGCGAAAGCATCTCCCCCTAAAGGCTTCAGCCCAGACCGGCTTAAAACGCGAGCGGCCGGAAGGGGCGCCAGTGCTGGTCAAAGAGGGGCGATTATGGAGGAGTGAATGCGCATGGCCGGGAGTGTTGGGACGTCGCCTCCACCAGTGCCTGGGCCTCACTAATTGCCAATCTGGGAGGGCATCAGATGTTGCAGCAAGCTCAGAGTCCAAGGTAGGCGCTGCAGCAGATCGGAGGAGAGGATTGTGGGGCGGCACTGCAGAAGGAGGCACAGGAGCACCAAGAACGGTTTTGTGGCACAAAGACCAAGGAGTGGCAGTGAGTAACTCGAGCAACTGCCAGATTGAATGCTGCTGGCTTAAATCAGGTGGAGAGAGGCCAGCCTGGGAGCACACAGATCGGGCAAAGGCTTTGAGGCGCCGGGACCAAGAATGCATCGCCTGACGGGCAGACGCAGGGCCGGAGGCGGAGAGGGGGGGGCAAGACGCCTGACGACGCTCTGACGGAGGTAGACTTGGGAGAGACGTGATCTGGAGAATCAAGGTCATCGAAATCCGCCGGGGAGCCCCAATCGAGTCAGCCAAATCTCTCGCAGGAGGAGCTCCAGGAGGGGGGGATTTGGGACATTTGGACACCAAATCTGGAGAGAGGAGCTTGCCAGAGGTTGCGAGGGAGTCCACCGATCCGGGGGGCGAAGGCGGAGGGGACCGGTGAGGCTCAAGGTGGTCGCCGCTGCCGGAGTGGCCGGCGGCGCGGTGGGGATTCGGTTTCGCGAGAGCCGTTAGCATTGGTGGATTGAACTTGGCTTTTTAGTCCCATAACATATTGTTAATCATATTTGATAAACTTGGAGTACAATCGCAATGAAAAACTAGGGAGCTTCTATAAATTTCCTTTTGGCATCCCGCTCTCTTGGTAAGGAGAAGCTACTCTGAATCATTCTTGCCCTCTATTTCTAGGTGGAAACCATTATAGTAGATATCCTTGAAATTTAGGAGATTTCGTGTTGATTCTGCAAACGATAATTCATCCTAGATGATTCTTTGATTCTTATCAGTAACACAACCATAGCCCTTCCAAATATGGTTATGACATTGCCACAATTGCTGGCTATGGTTATGGCATTGTCAATTTTCTTGCTCAAAGTTTAGAAGTACTCTCCATATCTAAGGATAGTGTTCATGGTGCACCTGTTAATAAGACATATGTCTTGCTCCCTTGTAGAACCCGAGAATAACACTCCAGATTTTTAGTGTATTCTGTATCAGTTCAGGAATTACTGATACACACAGTATAAAAAGATACTACCACAACATATCATGCATAAATTTATTTAAGTAAATATCAGAGTTTACATTATATGGCTCGTAGGACAACTGAAAAGATAACAGCTAAAGACGAAAAAGAAGTGGTGGGTCCAACAGATTTGCCACAGGCAATCAACTAGGGTAGAGACCTAGTCATTGAGATTCTCACTAGTGATGAAATCCTCTCCATCTGAACAAAAAAATATAGCAAGGTGAGGACATGGAGTACTCTAGAAGTTACAAATGAAACGCAGTGTTAATGCAAGGATAACAAAGAAAGGCAATGAGCGCAAAGCAACATTTAAATACAATAAGTAATTTTGAAAGCACACTTGATGTATTAATAAAGTAAAACTTGTCTTTTAAACAAGTTAGTGCGGGCTCCAACTCAAACTTTTCTAGATGGGCTCCCTCCATCCACAAACCATTTTTCTTAAAATGCTTTTGAAAACTAGAGTCTAATATGCAAAAGGCTTACCTTGGCATGCTCATGTCTACGGGCTTGGCTAATCGATTTTTTTACACTTTGCAGTGGTTGTATAACTTCACCCGCATTGGCAACCACTTGCCCAATCTAAACCATACTTTCACTTTGCTTTGAACAATATAACCTTTCATAACATTCCATGGCATTCCAATGCCTAGGGATAACTTTTATCTTAAAAGAATCTTCGTTTGGCTTAAATACTAAAAAATCCTAAATTCAGTTCTAAACACGACTAAGCCATTTGCTACAAAAAACAATAGTTAATACTATATTATTGTACTAACTAGTGCGATTTTATCTAAGATTACAATGGCGAATGGATTTTCAATGTCAAAAGAGGTCATAACAATTTTGAGATAACTACTTACTTAAAACTAGGATTTAATTACATTGAATAAAATTATGCATGGAATATTTTAAAACAAAAAAATTAATTTCAAAACTGGGATAAACATAATCAAGAGTGTAGCTTGCCTTGGTCAGGGTAACAGTGCTCTGGATCGTCGAACTGGTACTCCTACCACTACTACAAAAGAGGCTATATTAGACATATCATCACAGACGGTTTTAAGAACAAACCGTTTGTGATACGTTTCGGGCACATCGCAGATGGTTTTTGGATTCAACCGTCTGCGATGTCTGATTATCACAGACGGTTTGAAAACCGAACCGTGTGTGATGAAAGGGAGATGTTCACATACGGTTTAAGGATAAAACCGGTTGTGATGATGGAAATATGACAGACGGTTTTATCGACAAACCGACTGTGATAATAGGTATAACTTGACAGACGGTTTGTGGATAAAACAGTCTGTGATATTGCCCTTATCACTGACGTTTTTATCGACGAACCGTCTGTGATCATCAATTGAAATCAGCAAATGCGCGCCATACAAAATAGACTACTGGATTGCTTGAGAAGTAGATTGCATTATATATATAAGATCATTACAAAAGTATTATAAGAAGCATTATAATGCATTATAGATTGCATTATAAGAAGCACTACAAAAGATCGACTATGTACAAAAGTACTTTAACTAAAAAAGACTAGCTACTCGTCGTCATCGGAGGAGGAGGCAGAGGGCGTGAGTCGCGGAGTCCTCGCCATGACCATCGGGTCCTCTCGAGCACCTTTCGATGCAGGTCATCCTCCACCGCGGCCGTCACGATATCCCTTCGATGAGTCGTAGCTTTCGTCGTCGTCATCGAAGGAGGAGGCCGGCACGGGTGGAGGCAGAGGCGACCGGAGGGGCGCGGGTGGAGGTGGAGTCAGTCGGAGGGGCGCGGGTGGAGGCGGAGTCGATCGGAGGGGCGCGGGTGGAGGCAGACGCGCTGGTCGAAGGAAGTGGAGCAGCCATGGAGATGGCGCCGGCGTAGCGCCGCAGCCATTGGCGCATGGGCATGCCGGTGGGTCTGGGTGGAGGTGGCGGCGTTGGTGGGGTGAAGCCATCGGAGGAGGAACTGTCGGAGGAGCTATTTGGTGGGTTGCTCATGGCGGCGGCGTTGGAGGGCAGGGTTGTTTTTGTGCTGATGATGGAGTGTACAGGCGGTCGAAAAGCCTCTCTGTTCTTATAGGCACAAATTTGTATTGGGAAATGAAACGCCACCTGGAATTAATGATCAGCATGCATTGGGAAGACGAAACGATCAGTACTGGAAAGACTGCGCGCGTCTGCATTGGGAAAATGAAACGATCAAGCATTGGGAAGACGAAATGATCACGGACGGTTTGTAGATAAAACCGCCTATGATGGAGTCATCACCGACAGTTTTATCCAAAGACCGTTTGTGATATCATGACATCATAGATGGTGTGTGGATAAAACCGTCTACGAAGTCTCCATCACAAAGCAGACGGTTTTATGTACAAACCGTTTGTGATGTGATGACATCGCAGACGGTTTTACAAACAAACCGTCTATGATGTCATCACATCGCAGACGATTTGTATGTCAAACCGTCTGCGATGTCACCTCTTATCGGTAAAAGACAGAGAGCCTCGACCACCTCATTATTTTTGAGGTGGCTGCGATTGAGAGGCGTTCTGGTGAAAGAGGCCCAAGATTTGGAGATTTAATTGCATATCCTTGTGCTCTTGGTCATCCAACGTTAGTAATTGCTTCTAATCTGAATTACATTTTAGATCTAACTTGGGGGAAATGAACCTGTGTTCTAGATGTAGCTTGTTGTATCTATCTTGGTCTAAATGAAGAGGGAAATGAAGCTGGTTAATTTGTTCTCTGTGATGTGAAGTAGATACATCTGTTATACCTTGTGCAGATCCATTTGTACTTTATGATCTAAATTGATCGTTTAACACGTATTGTTACATATGTTACGTAGATGGACCGAAACTGGATGTACGCTGAGAATTGTGCGAGCACCGAGTACATTAATGGTGTCTTCGCTTTTAGAAGAGCTGCAGATGTAGATATGTCGAACAAGGGGGTGGAATTTATGCCTTATCCATGCATTGATTGTGAGAATATCTAGCTGTTTCGAAACCCAGCGCAAATTGAAGCACACTTGTTTCTACGGGGTTTCAAAAGGGGGTATACATGTTGGACCAGTCACGGTGAAGAGCAGATTATGCAAGGATCAAATAGTACTACCATTGTGGATGAAGTCGACGATACTCCAGATAATATCGGCTGTACTTTCGATGACAATCTGGATTAGATGCTACGGGATGCAGAAGGGACCCGTGATGAGCGGGAGTATGTAAAATTCTGAGGCTTGATGGACGACTCAGAGAAAACTTTGTTCCCGGGTTGCAAGTCCAAATACACAAGATTGTCGTTCGTGCTGGAATTACTAAAATTAAAGGCAAGCAACGGTTGGTCTGACAAGAGTTTCACGGCGCTGTTAGGTCTATTAGCGGATATGCTTTCGGAGGGAAACGAGTTGCCGACAACCACCTACAAAGCCAAAAAGGTTCTTTATCCCTTGGGAATGGAAGTAGAAAGAATACATACCTGTCCGAATGACTGTATCTTGTACCACAAATAGTACGCAAACTTGCATGTATGTCCGATGTGCAACGTATCCAAGTACAAGCGTAAAGATAGATCGGATGATGACAACGAGGGTATGGAGGTGAAGAAAGGACCTCCCGCTAAGGTGGTGTGGTATCTGCCTATAATTCCCCATTTGAAGTGGTTGTTTGCGAACCCAAAAGAGGCAAAATTGCTTCGATGGCACTCGGATGAGCGTAAGAACGATGGAATGACTAGGCACCCTACTGATTCAACTCAGTGGAGAAACATTGATAGGAGGTTTGAAGAATTCGCAGCGGATCCAAGGAATATAAAGTTCGGATTGAGTATAGATGGAATGAATCCTTTCGGTAATATGAGCAGCCGTCATAGCACTTGGCCTGTAAATCTCTGTATGTACAACCTTCCTCCTTGGTTGTGTATGAAGCGAAAGTACATATTGATGTCTCTACTCATCGAAGGCCCGAAGCAACCTGGGAACGATATTGATGTGTACCTAGCACCATTGATGGAAGATCTCAACACATTGTGGGCTCTGAGGGTGCGGTATGGGATGCTCTAACGAGAGTACTTCACTTTTGCGCCTATTGTTCTGCACCATAAATGATTATCCTGCTCTTGCTAACCTGTCGGGGCAGAGTACAAAAGGAGCCAAAGCATGTACACACTGCTTGGATGGCACTGAAAGTGTCTAGCTGAATCACTCACGCAAAACCATGTACATGCGTCACCGTAGGTTCCTTCGGAGAAATCACCCATACCGCAAAATGAAGAAACAATTCGACGGCACCACCGAAGACGCTTTAACTCCAAAGCCTTTAAGCGGGACAGACATTCATGATATGGTTAAGAAGTTGGATGTTGTGCTAGGGAAGGGACGTAAATCGAGGACCCGTGAGAAGAGCATGTGGAAGAAGAGATCAATATTTTGGGACCTACCTTATAGGGAGCACCTAGAAGTTCGGCACTGCATCGACGTGACGCACATAGAGAAGAATGTCTGTGATAGCTTGATTGGTCTCTTATTGAATATTAAGGGTAAAACAAAGGACGGTATCAATGCACGGCTTGACTTGGTCGATATGGGCATCAGACCTAAGTTAGCACCGAAGGAGACTGATAAAGGCCGAACATACTGCGAGCTTGCTAGTTACACTCTGTCCAAGGCCGAGAGAAGAAACTGTGCCAGTGCTTGCATGGTGTGAAAGTTCCATCCGGTTACTCGTCCAACCTGTAGAGACTTGTTTCGATGTACGATTTGAGTTTAACTGGCATGAAGTCCCATGATTGCCATGTGCTTATGACACAAATGCTCCCTGTGGCAATTAGAAGTATTTTACCGACTAAGGTTCGGGAGACAATCACAAGGCTGTGTTATTTCTTTAACACAATTGCTCAGAAGGTCATCGATCCCCAAGGACTTGATGCTCTGCAGGCCGAGGTGGTAATGATTCTATGTAATCTTGAGATGTATTTCCCTTCGTCGTTTTTCTATATCATAGTCCATCTCATTGTTCATCTTGTGAGGGAGATAAACATGTGCGGGCCTGTGTTCCTACGTAGCATGTACCCGTTCGAGAGGTACATGGGAATTCTCAAGTCCTACGTACGGAATCGATCTCAACCGGAGGGTAGCATTATCGAAGGTTATGCAACCGAAGAGGTCATCAAATTCTGCATGGATTACATGGCTCAGGTCGAACCGATAGGTGCGCCTCGATCCCGCCATGAGGGGAGGCTCCAGGGCATCGGGACCGTCGAAAGGAAAGCAATCACACCTAATCCGGTTGCGTGCGCCAAATCCCATTTCACAGTTTTGCAACACATGGCTGTTGTGGCCCCGTATATCAACGAGTACAAGAATTGGCTACAGCAAGAGAATCCGACACGGTTGGAGTACTGTATCATCAGACAACATAACCTTCACTTCAACAGATGGTTCAAGGAGCGACAACCCATTACTGGAAGCATGTCAGGTGAGACACTGACATGGTTGGCAAAAGGGCCAGCTTTTATGGTTGTAACATGGAAAGGATATGATTTAAATGGGTATACACATTTTACAAGTATGGCGTCACAACTGTGGACCTCGAATGTCTCAGATACCAAGAGGAACCATTCGTTCTCGCCAACCAAGTTGTTCAAGTCTTCTATGTAACCGACCCGTCCAACAAGCAGCGCCACGTCGTTCTTTAGGGAAAACGGAGGATTGTCGGAGTCGAGAATGTGGTAGATGAGGAAGAATACAATCAGTTCGATGAGTTGCCTCCTATTGGTACCAGCATCACAATTCAGGAAGACCAACCTGACGAAGCTAGCTACACACGTGTTGATCATCGCGAAGGGCTAATTTTTGTACAAAATAATAAACAAGTGTTGTCATGGGGACCTCTATGTATATATACCAAGTGTTCCTGTATTAAATTTAATTAATTATATGTATTAATTACTGAGATGTATTGATTAAAATTAAGCAGCTCTATATGGACATGTATTAATTACTGAGATGTATTGATTAAAATTAAGCAGCTGTATACAATGGCTCATCCCAGACGGTTCTGGGATTAAACCGTCTGGGATGGAGTAATCCCAGATGGTTCTGGGATTGAACCGTTTGGGGTGTAGTCATCCCAGACGGTTCAATCCCAGAACCGTCTGGAATGGCCTTCCCGCGCCACTCAATAAATCCCGTGCTTGCCATTTCACTAAGTCTCGCACACACTTAGTTTATTGCAACCCTAGCTCCCTCGGCGACGCCTCCCCGGTAGTGCCCTCCCCGTCGTGGCGCCCTACCCCTGGCCGCGCCTCTCAAGATCGGCGCCCTCCCCTCGGCCTTGGTCTTCTCCCTCGGCGGCGCACTCCCCCCTCGGTCGGGCCCTCGCCCTAGCTCGGAGGTGCCCTCCCTCGGCCTTGGTCTCCTCCCTCGGCGACGCCTCCCCCCTCGGCCGCACCCTCCCCCATGGTGGTGTCTCCCCTCCCCGTGGGTGGTGTCTCCCCTCTTCATCGGTGGTGCCCTCCTCCCTCCCCCTCTGTTTATTTTTTGCCTTGCTTGCTCCACGATTCGAGTGCTATTCCCTCTGTGAGTATTTTCAGTTCAACACTTGATTCTTGCTGGCTGAGATACTAGTGTTGCTCTGTGATGAAATTAGGGTTACTACATGAATATGACAGTTGATGAAATGATTTAAGCCTTGAAATGCTAGATTTGTATGAAATTATTGATTATATTCAGGGTTCTGCTCAATTTGTATTCATTTATGTTATCGCTTTGATTATGTCGGTATTATATCACTGTCTGTTTATTGCTTGGTTCAGTTGGTACAGTTCATAGATGTTGATCTGATTTAGCTAGTGGTCAGGTACTAGTTGATTGATTTAACTAGTGGTCAGGTACTAGTTGATTGATTTAACTACAATATATATTGGCTCTGTTATTAGTCTAATCAGATCTTTGCTTGCGGATAAAACTGACATTTTCTAGCTGATTTGAACACATTGATTTTATAACAATGAATAATGCTTAATCATTTCATGTGCATGCTAAGGTGGTAAGGGTTCAAGGCTTATGTTTTTGAATTGATTAGTCTAGTCCATTTGTGATTGTGGTGAAGATCTTTATCTTCATCCAAACCTTAAAATCTGAGAGCACAACAAAACTAATTCCTCTCTTTGAGGTAGAAGGCATAATTCATATGATGGATGGCATAAACTTGTTTAATATCATCTTGTTTATGTCATGCATGTTGGTTGTTTGTTGATTATGTATTCTCATATATATAAACTTAGAAGTAATAATGAATAAAATCTTGCTCTTATACTCGCATCTTTTCCAACAGTCCAATAAAATCTTCTCTTAAATTTGCTTCTCTTAACTTTCCTACTCTTAACCTTACATCATACAAGATGGCATCTCCTCAATCCCCGGCGCCGAAGGGATCTAATGACGTGCCCAACGTAGAAAGAAACAGGCGCAGTGCAAGAGGGCTTAGTAAAAGGCCTCAAAGCCGATACACCATCACGGTGGTCGATTCGCATGATGGGGCCCCTACCACGCCTCCAAAGGCTACGGCAGCTTTTCGGACCATGTGCGGGATCGTTGGGCGTGAACGGGTCCCCATCACCTATCCATCATGGAAAACGCTGATAGATGAGGAGCGCGATAACCTGGTGATAGAAATATTCGTGTCATTCGAGCTTCCACAAGACGCCATGCCTGCACTGCGACGGTACACGTTGCTAGTGGCGGGAAAGACGTGGAAGAACTTCAAGAGCGTCCTTGTTGCTAATTACGTCAATAAGGAAATAACTCTATTCCAGAAATACGGGTTCTTCTCTGAAGATGTTTGGGGGCAATTTGTTGAGTTGAAGACGACGGAAGAGTTCATGCTTCAAAGCACGGCTCACCAGACCGTCTAGTCAAAAAACACACACCCACACAGACTCGGCTCAGCTGGGTACGCGGATAAGATGGCGCAATGGACGAGGGAGGACGATGAGGCAGTCCAGAATAAGGTCGTGCCGCCATTTGCCTCGATCATGGACCCACGTGCCCGAAACTGGGTAAGAGCGAGGTCACGTCACACTTCTTCGGGCGGTGTGTCCTTTGCAAACTACGCTGATGAGGAAGTGTCCCAACGCCTCATATCGTTGAGCACGGAATCTTCCTAGGGCTCTTTCACTTTGAACAGAGAGAAAGACATGCTCTCCACGGCCTTGGGAAACAAGGAGCACTCGGGTCGCACCAGAGGCCTAGGTGTTTTCATTCCCTGGAAAATGGGATTCCCACAGGACTCGGCCACGTACTGGAGTAGGAAGAGAAGCAAAGCCGAGCGTGAGGAATAGCTAGTAGCCCTCATTGAGAAAAGGGTTGAGGAAAGGCTTAGAGCGCAGTTCAATGATCAGCTACAAAGCCTCGAGGGCAATGATCCTTACCTATACTTTTAATGTTGGACGTGTTAGCTAATTACTTATATACCCTTATGTAGCCCATGTCGTGCAATTTGCAAGTGAGGCTTGCCAACGGCTTTATTCCCCTGTAGGCTACTTGGGGACAAGCGTATGCATCCGGAGAAGGGGCATTACTGCACGTTCATCCATTACAGCTGGGCTACGCAAGGTCAATGTCGATGGTGTACATGAAATTTTCAAGGCTGTCACGTTGGACATCCCTCCAAACAACGAGATCGTCATACTAGGGGATGCCATCAGCACATTCATCCAATGGCTCAAGAAGAACATCTCTTTAGATGCCCGCCTAGGAGCATCGAAGGTACAAGCAGTCCCAGAGGCACCACATCATGCGCCGGAGCTACCAACACTACCAGAGCCATGCCATGCATGGAACGAGCCAGCCAAATCGGCTACAGCATCTCGTCCCACGCAAACCGTTACTGCAGTAAGGGCCCAATCATTTCCTGTGAAGACGAAGCTTGGTAGCAGGGCACGCGGAGACAAGGGCAAATCGAAATATACCACGTCAGCCCATGACTTTCCGTTTGCCCCATTGGCACGGCAATTCGAGCTGGGGCAACCATTCGTACCGGATGACGGCAAGGAGACGCTTTCATTATCCTGCGTTAGATTGCAACAATGGTGCATGCAACAAGCCAACAAGCCGGTGGCAGAACGGCAAACGAGTATCTCCGTGACCTTCATGGAGGCGTCTTCGTGGTTGGCTTCAACAACTTGTTCGATCTATACAACCTCAGCGCTCGACGCCTCACTCATAAGATGCTGGACAATGTAAATGCACCGTCTACATTTCTGACGCACCAATAAATGTCATATATATCATCCTTCATTTTGTATATATAGATACATGATCCACAAAGCAATAGCAAGAAAACAACCGGTGGGTTTCGTCGACCCACACATTTTGTCCAAGCAAACTAAGGACGAAAATATACAATTCGTTCACGAGTACGTGGAAAAAGTAATGCTGACTCATTCGAACAAAAAATTCAGACTTTTACCCTACAACCCGGAGTAAGTGCTTCGTCCAGATACTATACTCGTTGATTCTACTATATATCTCACCTCGAAGTTAGGTTCAGTGACCATGACGACATATCTTTGTAGGTATCACTGGGTTCTAATTGTAATTATACCGAAACAGAACCGGGTCTTTTATCTTGATTCCAGAAAGGGCGGCACCCACGATTTGAAGCGTATCAGAGATTTTCTCGATACGTCGTTCGGTGCCTACAAAATGTTGGGAGGGCCACACAAGAAGGGCCTGGCTACTCTAAAACATATTTTTAACTTTTCGGTATTCGACAGTATGCAATAATCCTTCACACTCCATTATAATACCTTCGGAACTAATTAAACTATTTTGTTTTGGCAGTGCCACCAGCAGCCAATGGGCACTGACCTATGTGGATTCTATGTTTGCCACAATATGGCACTCCTCATTGGTTCCCAGCAAACCAATGTCATGCAGGTCTGTCAATCTTCTAACAAATGTCTACACTTATTAATTTATATACACGCGAGACTTTACTTTTCTCATTGACAGGCTTGGCAATGCACTGAAACTGCATTGGAACAGGCTGACCTTCGAAGTATTCGAGGACAGCTATGTGCCTTCTTGCTGTGTGAGATCTTAAATCCAAAGGGCAGCTACTACTCAGGGCTCAACAATGAGTTGTGAATTTGTTACTTATCGTACATTAATATAATTTGTGAACCTTCTGAAGTGAATTTGTCATTTCTACTTCTGAATTTAATTCATTAGTACATATGCCAGTTGATTTCTGAAATGGATGCGTTGTGCATATGTTGTAATGTGCAATGTCAGTTAATTCATGAAATGGATGCGCTATGTTGTGTAACATGTGATTGGAGTACATTTTTTAAATTTATGTCACAATAATATGCTAGTCATACTATGTGTATTGTCTTTTGTTTCAGAGGGAATGGCTAGCAATTCCTGAGGCTAGCCAATATATTACATTTAGTATAAAATAGAAAATAAACATCACAGACGTTATAACGAAGAACCGTCTGTGAATAGGCACAAATCACAGACGGTTCCACTGCGGCACCAACTGTGATGAGGAATCATCACAGACGGTTTAAAACTGGAGCTGTCTATGATATATTAAACTTCACAGACGGTTCTTCTTTAAAACCGTCTGAGATATGCCAATCATCATAGACGGTTCGAAAGTGAAACCGTCTATGATATATTACACTTCACAGACGGTTCTTCCTTAAAATCGTCTGAGATATGCCAATCATCATAGACGGTTCGTAAGTGAAACCGTCTGAGATGAAACCACATGTCTGTGATGTTATTTTTCACAGACGGTTGGAAAACCGTCTGCAATGATTCTTTGCCATCACTGACACTTGCTTACAGACGGTTTAGAAAACCATCTGTGATGAACTTTTCTGTAGTAGTGTACAACACTCCATAATCTAAATATGTAAAGAACGAAATTCAAATAAAATACAAAGCATATACAAATAAAATCTGAAAGTGCATTAGCTTGTTCTGTTTGTATATCATTCCACTAGACAGTGCATTAGGAGCCAGTATTTTCCTGTCCATGTACCTTTTTAATCCTATGTGGCCTTAGGCTAGGCCTAGGTGACGGACCGATGGCTCGGACTAAGACTATCTCCAACGGTATCCCTTCAGCCTATAAATTCTTTCGTAGACAGATTCCAAACACTCCAACGAATTCCCTTCACGGTTTCTTTCGGAAGGGATTTGGAGAGAGAATCTTTTCATAAAGAGATTTTCTCTCCAATCTCTATACAAAACCCTTCGAGTGGATGTTGCTGGGGATGATAGGAATGAAGGGAATGAATATAGGGAAGAGAATGAAGGAAAATTGCTGGAGATAGTCTAACAACAGAGCAGGAGCTTGAAGTCTTTGGCTATATTTTTGGTTGTGTATCCTTCCAACAACAGAGTTTACAGTTTGTTTGGAATGCGAAACAATTACAGGAAACAGCTTAAATTTTATAGAAACAGGAAATAATTTTCGTGTTCCAAACACTCAATCTTGATTTCAGATTTTTACCGAACCATATTTGACTGATTTCGTGACTATCTGTGATAACTGATAACACATGGGCATACACACTGAGCAAAGTTTGGCACAAACAGCAACTGAGCTATTGACCTATTGTGAAGTGTAAACCACTAGAAAGATGCCATTGGCTGGTTTCTTTTACAAAAAGAGATATTCTAGCATCTGTGCTACATTACTCAAAGGTCATGTAGGGTTCCAAAGAGGAGAGAACTTTAGGGGATACATTAGCAAACATGAGGTGTATGGACAAAGCGTCATGTCAAAATAATCCACTTAGATTCTTCACTATCACCATGTCCCCCAACTTTATTCCGGTCCCCTCCGATTCCCATCGACATACATCCCATCCTCATCTCATCTGGTATATCTGTACTGTGTCACACGGCATACGTACGTATATATTGACTGGAATCGACATTTTCCTCTTGTTTTCTTTGAGATGGATGACTGGACCAACATAAACGACAATATCTGGAGCTCCATGACCAAGAATTCAAGATTGCTCGTTATCGTACTATGCGATGGTCTACGGGAGACCCGGGAAGCCGTTGTAATCTGCATGGATGGGTTGAATTAGGAGTAATAGTAATTTTTTTTGTGGATTTGCATTCTATTTATGGGCACTTTAGAATTTGCCAATCGAGGTCTACTGGCACGTGGATATTGTGGCCGATTTGTACCTTACTAGCTTTACAAAGTTTTCATGTATGGATTGTAGTCAAAACCCACTCTTTACCCCACGGCACCACCAAAGTTTGGCATGAATGTTATAATTCTACTCCATGCAAGACTTTCTACGAAGTGGAATTTCTACGAGACAACAACAAATTCAAGTGAGAAAATAATTTCTGTCGGTGTTTCGTATAACCGGCAAGTAAATTTGTAAGTATAGGGGCCGCGTATTCCCTCTCCTTGAATGGTTAGACTAAGGGAGTCCAAGATGTATACTGGTTCGGGCCGAATATCCCTACGTCCAGTTCGTGGTGGTGGTTTTGTATTGCTCGAGGTGCAGTAGACTACACTGGATTACAAGCGGGAGCTAAGGACAGCCCTTAGCGTTCGTCCGAGTGGAGGGGCTCAGGAATGTTCGTTGTATGTTTGGCTTACTTGAGATCGGATGTGTTCTCTTAAGTCGGATGGTGGACTCGATCCCCCTCCCTGAGGGTTCTGCCTCCCTTTATATAGGCGGAAGGGGCAGGTTACACGGGAGTTTGGAGAAGAAATGGTAGGGGTATGCTACGCCCGGGAGTCCCGGTCTTCGGTCTTGATGACTGACAGGTCCTGTTTATTCCACGCCGGGTTGGTAGACACAACGGGCGGCGTTCCGTCGGGAAGGTGCGCACCTGCCCTCTGAGTGCTTGTCAGGTGCTGACGTCGTTACGTTGTGCTCTGCATGCGGCTCTCGGACGGAGCGTCTCTCCTTCGCTTGCAGACGGAGCGAAGGGACGGGCGCTTGACTTTGGCGGCCCCCTGGCCACCTTGGGAAGGAGCCACCTGCTCCAGCATGGCCGTCGCGTCCGTGGGACAGGTGACCTGCTTGAGGTCGACCGGCGACGTGGCGGAGGTCGCTGAGTTAGAGGTCATTTGGGATCCGACCTGATGCCAGGTCGGAGCTTGCGGGGGCGTCCGACCTAAGGCCAAGTCGGATCGCCTATGGCGGGCCTGAACGAGGCCGAGGGTCCTTTTCGGGCCCACTAGGCCTAGAGCTGGGCCCAAGACGGACCATTTGGTGTTCCAACCAATATTTAGTGATAATCCCATCTGTGAGGGATGGAGACTTTGATAATACTCTCTCCAGCACTCTGCATCGCTGCCAATCTTGCCGCCATGTCCGTACGACTGAGAGAGAGACGATCTTGGAATGGATGTATACGTTGCTGTGGGATACCCCTGGGGCCATCCTGAAACGCGTGCGTTCCCGGATGGACCCATCGTCTTCGGCGGCGCGATCTCTTCGTATGCATGGCGATGCATCGGTTTCTTGCGCCACCATTTATTGGGAACCGTTCGGCTTCCACGCCTCTAGCATGTATAAGAGTGATGCAGTTGCCAGAGTTGGAGGAGTCATTCGCCTTTCGGATTTTTGACCGCTCTTCGACACTTGGCTTCTCCCATGGCTTCTTCCAAGAACGGAACCCTCGTGTTCAGCTTCGGAGACGACGACGCGCCGGCACCCGCGGACGAGGAGGCCACTTTCGCGGAGCTTTGGGAAGACCTCGCCCAGGCCGAATGGGCCGAGCTGGACGCCGTCACCCTCGACGTCGCCGCCGTCGATGCACTGATCGATGCCGTCCCAAAGCTTATCAAGGCTAGGGATGCCCTTGTCGAGGCAGTTCGGCGCGCACGCGGAGCTTAGAGCGTTGCGCCGTCTTGGTGTCTTCAAGCTTGGTTGTTATAATGCGAGTACCAATTATATGTAACTTGCGCACGAGATAAATGTTACCAGCTTTCGCCTGTCGAGACCCTTGCCCATACGATTCGTCAAAGACCACCTATAGCGTCGCGCAACGAAGTAGCGGGTTCCTTGGGGCTGCGTATGGTTAGGTCGAAGAGGTCCGACCGCTTGGTCACCGGCTTGGGCGGTCTTGTATGGCCTTCCGATGGGTGTATCCCGAGCGGTCGAGATTTGGTCGGGGTTACTTTGGTCGGCAAAAATTCGACTGGGTGAATCGAGTGGAATCAGTTGGTCCCGAGCCTCCAAGTGGATCGGAAGGCTGCTTTAGTAGGCGGGGCCCGACCGACTTGATCGGCCGGTTTTGACCGGGTGCACGCGAGCGCACCCGGTGGGTGTAGCCCCCGAGCAGGTCGGGGAGCTGGTTGGGGGGTTACACTTGCCAGCTGAGCCCGACCGACTGGGTCGGGGGGCCTGGCTCGACACCGCTTCGATCGGCGTGGACGCCCAGACGCCTTTAGACAAGGTTCTGGTATCCGTGTGCTAGTTTTACGTCATAGCTTGACGCGGCCTTGGTCGGTGGAGATGCCCAGATGCCTCAGCGAGGTTCTGGTTTTCGAATGCTCGTTTTACGTCGTAGCTGGACGCGGCCTTAGTCGGCAAGGATGCCCAAATGCCTTAGCGAGGTTCTGGTTTCCGATTGCTCGTTTTACGTCGTAGTTGGACGCAGCCTTAGTCGGCAAGGATGCCCAGATGCCTCGGCGAGGTTCTGGTTTCCGAGTGCTCGTTTTACGTCGTAGCTGGACGCGTTCATAAGGCTGGTTTTACGCTGGAGCTAGGCGAAGGGCGTCCATCCCGAGTCCTCGTCGGGCGAGGCTATCTACGAGAGGAGTGGCCGCTGTCTGTCCTACGTCTACGCCCCATCCGCAGGTGTGGGACCTGGACGGGGTGAGCAAGCGCGTGTTTACCATGCGTCGGTTTGAACACCGTACTCGTGGAGCTACTAACGGGTTATCCGAGTGGGCCCTGGAGATCCCTCCCAAAGGGGACCTTTTTCCGAGCAGACGGTCCCTGCGTCGGGTGTCCGACCCGCTAGGGGTGACCCATAAAAAACCTTTCTTTACTCAATCCCGTATCAGACCCCGACCCGTCCGCCGACCCGAGGCGCAGCTGGCTGCCACCCATCGATGGGTTCCGCGGGAGAGTGTGAAGTATGGTCTCGGACGCGAGTTAAGGCGATTGAGTCGTCCGCTAACCCAACTAGAGACCCACTGGGGGTTCGCCTTGTCCTTGCCCCTTGCTCATTTTGTGCCGGGCGACCCTGAATCCACTTGGTGGATTAGGGCTTTGGAACCTGCGGCGCCGGATCGGGTCCTGGCGTGAGCTATTGAGCTCTCTCGCCACCTCAAGGCCGGTGCGGCCCGGTGGACTTTCTATACCTGTTTTGGCCCAGTTGATCCGGCCCGGAGGCGGAGATCGAGAGGTTACGGGGCGTCTCGCCCGGAGCGGTGCCCTGGCGTCTCCTGCCGGCATTTAATGCGGGTGCGGGAATTTAATGCGAAGCGAAATGATTGGGGTCCGATGCGTCTCACCAGCGGTGTGGCGTGGCGGTCCGACGGGATGGGCGACGCTTCATCCGAGACGAGGTCCGCTTGACTGGCGTCCGCTCGGTCGGTGCGTGTTCGGCTGGTGCCTGTTCGGCGCCTATAAATTCGGCGCTGGGGGGTGCTCGGGCGAGTTCTTGCTCTCGCTTTCCCCGTCTCCTCATCTTCTCGCCTGAGGAAAGAAAGCAAAAAGAGCCAGAGGTTTCTTCTTCACCTTTGGAGATGATGTGGCAATCGAGACCATCACTCGGCCATCCACAGGGACGGCAAGTTGATGGGCCTTTCGCCTCCTCGGGGTCGCTGCGTCCGGGTCAGGCCTTTATTCGCTGAGGCGGTGTGATCGGTCCGGCCCAGGAGCCGAAACCGAAGGGTCGCGCTGGGCCTTGTCCGAAGCGGTGTCCTTCCGCCCCCCGCTGTCTCGTCGCGTTTTAATGCGTAGTGGGGGGAGGGGAAAGGACACGTCGCGTCGTGCAGGGGGTGGATTTAATGCGCGTGCGGCACCCTGCCTGACGCGGCGCTCGCTTGGCCCGCTCCGCCCCGCCACTATAAATACGTCATGGGGGGCGTGAGAGCGACCACGCCTGGCCATTTCTTTTGCCTCTCCGACTCTCTGCGCTCGTTTCCAACCCTTTGAAGAGCAGGATGACGAGCGGAGGGCGAGATGCTGCCGGCGATCGGAGGGCCAGCAAAAGGCCCCGCACCGATGCCAGGTCGTCTGTTGCCGCGATGAGGGGCAGGCTGTCCTTGCCCTCGTCGACCTTCCGCATCCGGAATCCTCTTCCGGAGTGAGTTTTCTTTGTTTGGCCTCGGGATGGTTTTGATTTTGCTTTGCTAACGTTGGGTTGTTTCCTCCTTCTTCCAGTGCCTCTGGCCCGAGTTCAGGCCAGCCGCCGGCTGCGCCCACGTCGACCCCTTCGGAGGGGGAGGTGGATGCCACCGTCTCCACGACGAGGGCTCGGGCAGCCAACATGACGGCCGTGCTGGCGCGACTGGAGGCTTCTTTGACGGCTCAGGCCGCAACGGCCGTCGCTCAGGAAGCGGAGGCGTCGGCCCTGCGAGCACGGGCCCGGGCCGCCGAGGAGGAGCTCGCGAAGACGCGCGAGGAGGTGGCATCCCAGCAAGCTCGGGCCCTGGCCACCGAGGAGGAGGTGTCCAGGATGCACGAGGGGCACTGGGACTCGCGCGAGAATCTCCTAGCCATGCTCCACCCAGCCTTCGAGAGCATGGGCAGGAGCTTGAGCCTCTGGGGGTCTTGGCTACGCGAGCCGCTAGGCGTCTCCGTCGAGTGCGCCGGCCCTCACCTGGCGGCCGATGCTCTGGCCGACCTCCCCCGCGCCCTGCGCGAGCGCTCGGTTCGCGAGGGGCGGGAGGTCACCGTCGCGGTGGCGGAGTATGTGCTGGCCTGCTGTACCAACCGCGATGCCTCCTTCGACCCGATCGCGACCGTCGTCGGGATTGAAGGCGATGCGGGCCGGAACCGAGCCAGAGTGCGGGCGGCGACGGAGAAGGTGGCGGTGGCGACATCATCGTGGCGATGGCGGCTCGACGCACGGCACGACGCCGTTGTTTAGCTTAGGAATATCCTGGGCGCCCGCACCTGACTTTTGCTTTGATGTAATATTATGAAAACTTCGTTTGATGTCTTGCATTTCTCTCCCTGTGATGAGCACTCGTCGACCGTAGCCCTTAGGAACCGCTGGGGTTGTTAGAGCATAGGTCAGAGCGCTAACACCTTGAGGGAAATGCGAAAATAGCAATAGAATCGAAAACCCAAAGACGCGTCCCAGATCGACCAAGGACCACTCCGCACGGGCACTCCCTTTTGCCGCAAAGTGCTACTTTGCAACCATAGCCGCTGGGGCGTGGGTCGTAGCGCTTAGGCCGAAAGGGTTACCGCTAGGGGGGTCGCGATGGCCAGTTGGGGCGCCGTTTTGGGCGAGAATGCGAACAAGTAACCCCCGAGTGGCGCATGAGGACCAGGATGTGGTCAGCACGCCGCACTTCGAACTCGGAGGTTTTGCCGGGGATGCAGGAATAAAGAAAAAGTTTTAGGGATAGAATCTCCTTAACTTCTCAATATTCCATGCGTTGGGTACATGTTGTCATCAGCATCTTTGAGTCGAAAGGTGCCGGTCGGAGGACCTCCACGACGGTGAAGGGCCCTTCCCATGGAGGGGACAACTTGTGCCTGTCCTTGTTGGACTGGACCTGGCGCAGGACTAGGTCGCCAACGTTGAAGGACCTCCCACGGATCTGCCGGCTGTGGTAACGTCGCAGCATCTGCTGGTACTTGGTCGATCGCAGAATGGCCACATCGCGCACCTCGTCGAGTTGGTCGATGGCGTCTTGTTGCGCGTCGAGCCCCCGTGTCTCGTCGAAGGCTTGTAGTCATGGGGCGCCGTATTCCAGGTCGGTTGGGAGGACAGCTTCGGCATCGAACACCATGAAGAATGGTGTAAACCCGGTCGACCGGGTCGGTATGGTCCGTAGGCTCCAGAGAACGGAGGGCAGCTCGGCCGCCCATTGTCCCGCGAATTTCTTCAGTCGGCTAAAGATTCGCTGCTTGAGCCCTTGGAGGATCATGCCGTTTGCCCGCTCAACCTGGCCGTTGGTCTGCGGATGGGCTACGGCTGCCCAGTCGACGCGGATGTTGAAGTCATCGCAGAACTCGAGGAATTCCTTCCCCGTGAATTGCATTCCGTTATCGGTGATGATGGAGTTCGGGACCCCAAACCAATAAATGATGTCGCGGAAGAAGTTGGCCGCCTGCACCGAAGTGATGGTGGCGACCGGTTTGGCTTCTATCCACTTGGTGAACTTGTCCACCGCGACAAGCAAGTGGGTCAAGCCCCCGAACGCCTTCTTGAAGGGTCCGACCAGATCGAGTCCCCAGACCGCGAACGGCCAGGTGATGGGGATCGTTTGCAAGGCTTACGCTGGAAGATGCGTCTGCCGATCAAAAAATTGGCACCCTTCGCAGGTGCGAACAAATTGCTCGGCGTCGGCCACAGCGGTCGGCCAGTAGAAACCTTGGCGGAAGGCTTTCCCCACGAGGGACCGTGGTGCGGCGTGGTGGCCGCAGATACCGCCGTGGATGTCGGCGATGGTCGCTGCCTACTCGGTCGACCAGATGCACTCTGGAGAGTCGAGGACTCCTCTTGTAGAGGTCTTCTCCGACCAGGACGAAGGATTTCGCCCGCCGAGCGAGGCGCCGGGCCTCGGTTGGGTCGGCGGGGAGCGATCCATCCGTTAGCCAGTCGATGAAGGGTTTCTTCCAGTCGGAGTCGGCAACCAGCACGCCGTTCCCAGACCCGGAAGATCCCGCGTCCGACTGTCCGGCAGTCGGAGCGGATGCACCCGGAGTGTCGGTCGGCTGCTCGAAAGGCGAGTCCAGTCGGACAGAGGGTTTGTGGAGGTCGGAGACGAAGATCCCAGACGGGATCGGTCCCCTGCTGGAGGCGAAATTGGCTAGGTAATCGGCCTCAGCGTTGTAGCGCCGATAGCTATGGTGAAGCTCGAAACCCTTGAATCTTTCCTCGAGCTTGCGCACCTCACGGCAGTATGCTGCCATGCGGGCGTCACAAGGCTCCGAGGCCTTCATGACTTGGTCGACGACAAGCTTGGAGTCATCGTGTATGTAGAGTCAGCGTGCGCCGAGGTCAGCAGCGATTCGGAGACCGCTGACGAGCGCTTCGTACTCGGCGACATTGTTGGATGCGTCGAAGTGCAACCGGATGGCGTACTGGAGCTTGTTTCCAAGCGGGGAAACAAGGACGACCCCAGCACCCGCTCCGTTCTTGGAGTAGGACCCGTCGAAGTACATCGTCCAGTACTCGGGGTCTTCAAGCGCCGGTGGCGCCTGGGCTTCGGTCCACTCAGCGACGAAGTCGGCCAAGATCTGCGACTTGATCGCCGTCCGAGGGACGTAGGATATGTCGTGGCCGTTGAGCACAAGTGCCCACTTGGCTATTCTCCCAGAAGCGTCGCGGTTGCGGACAATCTCGCCGAGTGGCGAGGAGGTCACCACGGAGACGGGATGCCGGTCGAAGTAGTGGACCAGCTTCCTCTTCGTGATGAGCACCGCATAGAGCAGCTTCTGCACCTGCGGGTACCGAGCCCTGATCTCGGAGAGTACTTCACTGATGAAGTACACCGGTCGTTGTACCTTGATCACGTGGCCTTCTTCGGCTCGCTCCACAACAAGCGCCGTGCTGACAACCTAGGTCGTGGCGGCGATGTAGCAGAGGAGCAGCTCCCCTGGTGCTGGGGCGACCAGCACCGGGGGTGAAGTCAGGAACGCCTTGAGTCGGTTGAGGGCTTCCTGCGCTTCCTTGGTCCAGCTGAAGTGGTCAGACTTCTTGAGCAGCTTGTAGAACAGTATTCCGCGCTCGCCAAGGCGAGACACGAAACGGCTCAAGGCTGCAAGGCATCCTGTCAGCTTTTGGACTCCCTTCAGGTTGTCCACCGGGCCCATCTTCATGATCGCGGAGATGTTCTTCCGATTGGCTTCGATGCCTCGCTCGGAGATGATGAAGCCGAGTAGTTTTCCTTTGGGGACCCCGAAAACACACTTTTCGGGGTTGAGCTTTATACGAAACCGCCGAAGGTTCGCAAAAGTCTCATCTAAGTCGACAACAAGATCGTCGGCCTCCTTAGTCTTGACGACGATGTCATCGACGTACGCCTCGATGTTACGGCCTATCTGGTCGCTGAAACACGTTTGCATACATCGCTGGTATGTAGCACCCGCATTCTTTAGACCAAATGGCATCGTTACGTAACAAAATGAGCTGAACGGAGTGATGAAAAAAGTCGTGAGCTGGTCGGATTCTTTCATCGCTATCTGGTGGTAGCCTGAGTAGGCATCCAGAAAAGACAGGGATTCGCACCCTGCGGTGGAGTCGACGACTTGGTCGATACGAGGCAGTGGAAAAGGGTCCTTGGGACATGCCTTGTTCAACCCCATGTAATCAACACACATTCTCCATTGCCCGGACTTCTTTTGTACAAGGACAGGGTTGGCGAGCCACTCGGGGTGACGCACCTCTTTTATAAACCCTACGGCCAAAAGTTTGGCGATCTCTTCTCCTATGATCTTGCGCTTCTCCTCGTCGAAGCGGCGCAAGCATTGGGCGACCGGCCTTGAGTCAGGCCGGATATTCAAGGAGTGCTCGGCGACCTCCCTTGGGATGCCTGGCATGTCGGAGGGCTTTCATGCAAAGATATCTCGATTGGCGCGGAGGAAGTCGACGAGTGCGCCTTCCTATTTGGCGGGGAGCGTGGCTCCAACCCGCACGGTCTTGGCCGGATCCTCGGGATCGACCATGACCGCCTTCGTGTCCTCGGTGGACTTGAAGGACCCTGGCCCCGACTTGCCGGAGTCGGGGGCAGACTCGGAGGTTTCCCTCCGGAGATTTTTGAGTTCGGCGAATGCAATGAGCGTCGACGCCAGCTCGCAACTGCTGTGCTCGCAGTTGTAGGCGAGCTGAAAGGACGCGGCCACGGTGATCACTCCCCGTGGCCCCGGCATCTTCAGCTTGAGGTAGGTGTAGTTGGGGACGGCCATGAACTTGGCGTAGCACGGCCTCCCCATGATGGCGTGGTAGGAGCCAGGAAACCCCACGACCTCAAAGGTGAGGGTTTCGGTGCGGAAGTTGTCCGGGCTCCCAAAGGTAACGGGCAGATCGATCTGCCCAAGCGGGTGGGCCTGCTGGCCAGGGACGACGCCGTGGAAAGGCGCCTTGCTCGGCCGGAGACGCGAGCGAGGGATTCCCATGGCGTCTAGCGTCTCAACATACAGGATGTTGAGACTACTGCCGCCGTCCATGAGCACCTTGGACAGGCGCTTTGGCCCCACGATGGGGGCAACAACCAGGGGATATCTCCCCGGGTGCGGGACGTGGTCGAGGTGGTCGGTCCGATCAAAGGTGATCGGCGACTCCGACCAACGGAGTTACTTGGGCACGGCGGGGGCCGCCATGTGGACCTCACGGTGGGCGAGCTTGAGCCGCCGCTTGTCGGCGTAGCACGCCGGCCCACCGAAGATCATGAGGCAGCCGTCGGGTTCCGGGAACTCGGCGTCCGCCTCCTTTGCCCCGGCATCCGGTGCCGGGTCCTGCTTCTTTCCTTTGACCCGCGTGGGGGCTCCGGAAATGAAGCGCTTCAGGTCTCGCGATCCGGAGTTTGTGCTGACGGGTACCGTGATGCGAACCTGGTATCCATCAGTACTTTCGAAGTGGTCGGGCGTCTGCCGCGCCTGCTGTTTGGCAGGGCGGTCGGCGGCGGCGACCACGTGGCCCTCGTGGCCTTGCTTCCCGCCCGCTCGGTTTGTGGAGCGGTCGGAGGGGCAGCGGCGCGGGCCCGAGTCGCTTAGCCTTCCCTTGTCGAAGATGGCCCCCACAGCCTCCTCGCCGGAGGCATGGTTGGTGGCGATGTCTAGGAGCTCCTTGGTGGTCCTGGGCTTGGCGCAGCCTAGCTTGTGGACCAGAGCTTTGGAGGTGGTGCCGTAGATGAACACCCCGACGACGTTGGCGTCGCAGATGTCGGGGAGCTCGTTGCATTGCTGGGAGAACTGCCAGATGTAGTCCCAGAGACTCTCCCCTGGCTGCTACTTGCAGCCCTTCAGGTCCCAAGAGTTGCCAGGGTGCTTGTAAGTGCCCTGGAAGTTGTTGACGAAGAGGCTCTTCAGGTCAGCCCAGTTCCTGATGGTGTTCGCGAGCAGGTACTCAAGCTAGGCTCGAGCCGAGTCCGCGAGGTAAATGGGGAGGTACTGGATGATAAAAAGATCATCAGTAGCTCCCCCCGCCCGGCATGCGAGCCGGTAGTCTTCCAGCCAAACACTGGGGTTTGTCGCCCCGGTGTGCTTGGCGATGTTGACGGGCGCCCGGAACCGGGCAGGGAAATCCGCGTTGCGGATCTCCCGACAGAATGCCTGAGGCCCGGGGCCGTCAGGGCTTGAGCCGCGGTCGTGGCGTCGACCGCTGTCGACGGCCCGTGATCGGGCCGCTTCATCCATCACCCTCCTCCGTGCCTCGAGGGTGTCGCGGACATCGCGGTACATCACCAGTATTGGCGCACCGGAGTCGCGAGTCTGGGGCCGCTTCGAGGCGGCGCCGTCTTCGCTGACCCGTGGGTCCAGCAGCGGCGGCACGGCTCGGGTGGCTCGAGAAGCCCGAGTGATGGGAACCGAGCCTTGCATGTCTTTGCGGCGGCATGCTCTACCACCGGAGGTTCAGTGCGTGGCTTTGGCCTCCGGGTCTTCTGGCTCGGGGATGCCGCGCAAAGCATAGGCTCTGCTGGCGATATTTTGGCGGCATGGGGAAGAGCGGAGACCGTCGGACCCTCGGCGATTAGTCTTGACTGGCGTCTGTGGCCGCTGCTGGCGCCGCGCAGCGTGTGGGGATCGGGCTGGCGCTGCTCCAGGTCGGCCTGAAGTTTGTCCAGCTGAGCCTTTTTAGCCTCCAGCTGTTCGCGCTGCTGCTGAAGCTCAGCGCGGCGAGCCTGGAGGCTCTCCTCCGCCTCCTGCGCCTCGGCACGCCGGGCGACGATTCCCGGACTTACGGAGGTCGTGGCCTGGTCGGCCTCACCCGCCATGTTGCACTCGCGAGAGTACAACTTCGTCAAGTGTGCTCGCGCCGGGCTGGAGCCGTCGGCCGGAGAAACCTCCAGCAGTTCGTGGACGGAGGCTGGCGCATAGCCAGCCATCGCCACGAGTCGTGAGCCCGTGGGGGGCGAAGCCCCTGCCCGCAGAGGCTCACGCGCGCCGCCAGCAGAGGTGGTGCAGCGCTTGACGGGTTCCGGCATCGGGGTCCGCGCAGGAGCCCCAAGCCGGAGGTCGCCGAGGGCGTTGGCGACGGAGTCCAGGCTCCCAGCGGAGGCCTGGACCTGAGAAGCGGCGGGGAGGAGCACGAGCTCTCCCGCCGGAGTGGTGACGAAGTCGAGGGAGCCGAAGCAAATCCAGCTCCCCGACGCGAACGCGCCGTTGTGGGTGGAAAAAGCCATCAAGGAGGTGACTGGGAGTCCAGAGACGAAGACGATGACGCGCAAAGCCCCTACCTGGCGCGCCAACTATCGGTGTTTCGTATAACCGGCAAGTAAATTTGTAAGTATAGGGGCCGCGCGCTCCCTCTCCTTGAATGGTTAGACTAAGGGAATCTAAGATATATACTGGTTCGGGCCGAATATCCCTACGTCCAGTTCGTGGTGGTGGTTTTGTATTGCTCGAGGTGCAGTAGACTACACTGGATTACAAGCGGGAGCTAAGGACAAGCCCTTAGCGTTCGTTCGAGTGGAGGGGCTCAGGAATGTTCGTTGTATGTTTGGCTTACTTGAGATCGGATGTGTTCGCTTAAGTCGGATGGTGGACTCGATCCCCCTCCCTGAGGGTCCTACCTCCCTTTATATAGGCGGAAGGGGCAGGTTACACGGGAGTTTGGAGAAAAAATGGTAGTGGTATGCTACGCCCGGGAGTCCCGGTCTTCGGTCTTGATGACTGACAGGTCCTGTTTATCCCACGCCGGGTTGGTAGACACAACGGGCGGCGTTCTGTCGGGAAGGTGCGCACCTGCCCTTTGAGTGCTTGTCAGGTGCTGACGTCGTTACGCTGTGCTCTGGTACGGTCTCGGGACGGAGCGCGTCTCTCCACTGCGCAGGACGGAGCGAAGGGATGGGCGCTTGACTTTGGCGGCCCCCTGGCCACCTTGGGAAGGAGCCACCTGCGCAGTGGGGCAGGTGACTTGCTTGAGGTCGACCGGCGACGTGGCGGAGGTCGCTGAGTTAGAGGTCATTTGGGATCCGACCTAATGCCAGGTCGGAGCCTGCGGGGGCGTCCGACCTGAGGCCAGGTCGGACCGCCCATGGCGGGCCTAAACGAGGCCGAGGGTCCTTTTCGGGCCCACTAGGCCTAGAGCTGGGCTCAAGACGGACCATTTGGTGTTCCAGCCAATATTTAGTGATAATCCCATCTGTGAGGGACGGAGACTTTGGTAATACCCTCTCCAGCACTCTGCATCGCTGCCAATCTTGCCGCCATGTCCGTACGACTGAGAGAGAGACGATTTTGGAATGGATGTATATCTTACTGTGGGGTACCCCCGGTATAAGTATTCGTCAATTTCTATCTAGATATTTCTATTGTGGGACAAGTTTAAATTTGCACCATTGTATTTCATCATATATACCATGTCGTGCATGGTAGGCTCGTAGCCATCGATCAACAGGTTTAATGTGTAGTATAACTACTTTCTATGACAGGCCATTCTGAAATTCCAATGCAATGCAACAAAACTGCCTCCTTAGTCAATCCAGTCAGACTCTCGTTGGATACACATCAAGATTACGTAGGCCCGTTTGCAATACAAGAATTTTTTTCTCATTCCAGTAAAAATTTAAAGGATCCCTTGTAATCCTAAGAATTTGTTGTGAAATTCCTACGTTTAGGGTATATACAACAGTAATTAATGAGTCGTCTGCAAATTGACACGTAATCTTTATCATCCTATGTGGCATAGAATTAATGAGGAGAGAGGCGCTTGCCGTCTCTTCGCGAGAGGACGGTAGTGGCCCGTGCTCTGATGCAAAACGACGATTTCGTCGCCCGTTGTAGGAAAGAAGCCGTCTATATACTCATACTTGATCACGGTAATTTATGGGCCCATGCATAAATTAATTAGTTTATAGACTGCCTAACAGACAAGCCATTATAGAAGTTATCTGTTTTATTGTCTTTATGCGACATGGCATACACTTACAGACAGCAGCTGTCTAGACTGTTGTACATGCCCTAAGTGGCACCTTAAATAAAAAAAACCATTAATTCCTCGATCCGATCGATGATGTGCCATCCCATCAGGTCATCTTTTTTGTCAAGGCAAGCGACTGTCATGGAGTAGAGAACTCGTGGATGTTTAGGGCTCGGATAACTTAATCAACTCTAGTCCATTGACGCTTTTCTCACGCCAATCAGCTCTTAACATTATAAAAATAAGTATTATATCAAATCAGTTATATAATGCTCCTCCTTTATCTACAAGGATTAGACATTTGCGTGCTTGTTGATCCGATCGTAAGACGGCTAAAGAGTTCTAAAAAGTAAGCTTGTACTTAGTTAATTGATTACTTAAAGACCTGTCATGTGATGCACACGAGCACTTACGGATAAATAAGTTAGTAGTACCATGTAGTAGAAACAACCGGCCGGTAGTTAACCGTTTTTCTTCCCTTAACAGCTGCCACAAATATATATACAGGCTAGGGATACACCGTGTTAGTTGACTAAATTAGTGATGTATCCTTGGTCGCCATGGACTTTCAGTCATGAGACCAGGTTTAGTGTTGTTAACTTGTTATGCGTTATTTTGCCAATTATTCAGTGGTTTCAGTGATTCGATGATCATGTATGTGAACTCCTTGGTGGCTAAGTATTCCAAGTGTTCTAACCAACTTGCCTAGCACTTCTCAAAAAAAACACGTACAAGCTAGGATCCTGAAAAAAAAAGTAGAAGGGATTCCTTAGGAAGAGATCCAAAGCAGATCAGCAGAGTGCAGGCCCGTATAATCTCCCTTGTTTAAGTACTCATGATTAACGAACTGCCACGAGGCTATCATCAACAGCTAAACTCTCCGATGATTTTTCGACCTAGTGCTCCCTACTAACCCGTCATTTCATGCATGCATTCATTAATGGAAATAATAACCTGTCCCGATCGATGATACGTGCAAGAGGACGTTTGATTAACTGCATGTACTGGCGCCACACACACTCCGCAGCATTATATTCTGCTGGCTGTCCGTCGATGCATGAATGGATCGATGGAGTAAGCATGAAGCTTCATTGGCCCAAGAAATGAGCTGTTTGACGTGGACTAATGCTGTGTTGATGTGGTGCAGATGAGCGCCTAATCACACCAGTAGGTCGCACTAGTGGCCTGCCTGGTTAGGCGCCTTCTTCTATTCGACGCCCCCGGGCCCTCTCGTTGCACATTAATTAGTGCATGCTGCACCATCCCTAGCAAGCAATAAGCATACACATCAGATCCACGTACAAAGATAGCAGTGCTTTTCCACTAAAGAAACTAAAACCTGAGTGACCGTTCTTGGCTGGTAACTTGTAAAGGTTCACGGTAACAGTACTAGCACTCGCATGATGCCCATGACGTGAAAATAACAAGCGGTGCATGACGTGAAAATATAATGCCCTTTTTGGAACACAGAAATTCTATAAGGATTAATTTTACATGAAAAAAAATCGATTCTCACATCAATCAGGATAATTCACATGTAATTCTATGCATACCGAAATTCCTGCGTTGCAAGCGCCGCTAGAACATATTTTCTTTGATTTTCCGGTGTTTTTCTTCGTTGCAAGCAAGACTTCGTAGCAACAATTACAACACACAGCTACTGCGGATCCTTGTCGATCTTTCCGCGCACGACCTTTGCCAAGGAGCTGTAAATGCAAAAGAAATCTTTGACAAGAAGCTCGTACTCCCACTCTTAAGTAGTACTAGAGCTCCATCTTAGGTAGTAGCTAGAGGTGGGTGTTGGGCTGTGTCAGTAGCACAGGATGGGTCTAAAACTGCTTCGGTGTATGGCATGCCGTGCCAGCCCAATTCACCTCCTGTGAGGTCTAGGTTCAGTCCAAGGCATGTCATGTTGCCGTGCTGGTCCAAGCATTGCTTTGTTGGACGTGTGGAGTCGTAGATGTCGTTTCCATTGATCCGTCATCATGGATAGCACCAAGGCCAAGAAGTAAGCGGCTTCCAGTACACACAATTATTTGAAGGAAAGAACTAAATTTTATTTATTTATTGGAGAAAATGATAGATGGATCCAGCACCGATGCAGTGAGAATCATTGAGATTTGATGTTATCACCGTCTTCTTCCTCAATGACAAGGATTAAAGACCATATTTTATTTGGGGCTATAATGATTAAAGGCTATCACTATTTTTGGCCCACAACATATAAGGAAAAGCCTATAAAGAAGAATAAGGCCCACATTCAGATATTTGGTTACATTTTTAACCAATTTACTCATGTGCCCTATACTTTGCATCGCACTTGTCATCTCCGACCAGTAAAACATCTATCACTGGTCATTGGTCGGGGGCAAGCAGTTATCTTTGCACAGGTGTACCGTGCGGACGGATTTTCTTGACAAATACGAATAACTACTCAGAAGTTATCCCGAAAAGGCACCATTTGGCAAAAAACACCTTTCGCCCATACGATACCCTTTTGAAGCCCAACTGCCGCCTTTTCATTCTATATAAATAGGGAGGCCATTTGTACCGTCGAGGATGGATCGATCAATGAGGCATTAGATATCTAGTATTCAGACTCTGTAGCATTTGTACTCTGTTAAGCCACTTGGTTAATAAAAAGCAATCTCCTGCCCCTCTTTTCATAGTCTTTGCCCACGGAGGCTTGCAACCAGTTTTAATTCATAAACTCGATCTAGAGACCCTAGATCTTGAATATCGACACTCAACACAGCCAGAAAAGCTGGTAGTGTGTGCGATGACAAAAGGCTATATCCAAAGGCTGCTAGATTTGGCATCGAGAAGAGGGATGGTGAGGAGGGGATGGCATAGGACACCGAAGGAGGTGGCAGTGCGAGGATGAAGTAGGGGCGGAGAAGGGCGAGAGGAGACGACAAAGATATGGTGGGATAGCAATTACGCCGAATGGTGTGTCATAGGAGAAGGTAGAGAGGAGATATAGTATTTAATAGTGGGCTGGATTGTTTAGGTAAAATAGCTGATGTTGTGTTTGGAATATAGATAGGATTTTTTTACGAAAGAGCCTCTTTTATATTGGATCAGCTTTGTCGATGTACCATACCATCCATTGTATCGAGTTGGCACAACCTATCATTTATATCTACCAGTCTGGTCTAACAATATCCATACCTTTTCGTATTTTAGGGCCTGCTTGGTAGAGCTCCAGATTCTAGCTTCTCCTGAAATCTGAAATTTGTAGGCTAAAATAAAGTGAGTTAAGTTTATATTTTTAGTCTAAAATGTAAACAAGATGATCTATCTAAACACTCTTAATGTACTCACAGTTTCAGCTTCATGAATCTGGTGAAGCTAAAATTTTCAGCTTCACCAGATTCTCAGAATTTAGAGAAGCTGAATCCCTGCCAAACAAACCCTTAGACGGTGCTAGACAATTCTGGCTTATTGTCTAGTCTAGGTTGTATGTGGTGTGAAGGATGCCTTTGTTGACCATGGCTGACGCACGGGGAATGAGCCCCGGGTTACTTTAAACCGGAGCTCCCGGCTCCTTCCCTTCCCAAGATGACACAAACCAGCAGGAAAGAATCAGGCACAGTCAGTCTTGCCAGAGTCCACACCCCATGCAGCTTGCTCAGCCTCAGGATCAGGTCCAGGGAAGTGATTCTGCCCTACTCAGCATCCCAGACTCTGCCATCTTTTAAACTACTACTACACTGCTAGGTGTACGATTATTTTAAAGTTAATCTAAAACTAATAAATTTAAAGACACTTTTCTAAAATATTATGTATTATCTTCTCATCTACCCTTCTCTCTCTCTCTCTGTCCCTCCTTTCTTCTTTTTGACTCACTTCTCTCACTCTTTTCTTTCTACTCTAACATAAAAAAATAAAATTAGAATATTTAAACTTTGAAAAATTTTAAATAGGAAGTTTTAACTCAAAAAAATCAACTCAAAATTTAAAACTAAAAAAAAATTAAATCAAACAATTTTGAATCAAAAAAATTCAACTTGAAAGGTTTCAAATAGAAAAAGTTTCAACTGGAAAAGTTTTAAATCAAAAAATTTCCACTCGAAAAATTTCAAATCGAAAAGTTTCAACTCAAAAACTTTCAATTCAAAAGCTTTCTATTCGAAAAGTTTTGATTCAAAAAACTATTGGTTTAAAAATTTTCGATTTAAATTTCAAGTTAAAAAATTTCATCCAAAAAGTTTCAACTCGAAAAAATAAATTAAAAAACTTCAAATTAGAAAGTTTCAACTCAAATTTTTTTTAATCAAACAGTTTCACTCCAAAAATAGTCAATTCAAAAACTTTCGGATCAAAAAGTTTCTATTCAACAAATTTTCGGTTCAAAAAGTTTGCTTAAAAATCTTTCAAAAGTGGGTAAAAAATACTTGTTTTCAAAAACTTGAGAGGAAATTTTGAATTATAAAACCATTTTAATTTTGAAGGCAATGAAATGGAAGAGGAAAGGGGGACCAAAGAGATGATGCTACTTGTCACAATGAGAGGACCTTTGAGGGAGAAGGAGGTGATGCAACTTATCATAAGAAGAGAGCCTTTGAGAGACTTATGCTACCATTTATCATAAAAAAATATACTCACAAAATCTTATGATGAGCGTGACCTTAAATTAACAATTTTCACTGGGACACTATACTACTCCAGCAGCATATTTCTACGGTCTAGCGTACCCTTGGTCCTTGGTACATAGAGTTACGGACTAACCAAATCTACGTGTCTATCCATCTATAATACATTTACTAACGGTAGGTTTTTCTCAAAATCACCACGTTAATTTTAGATATAAAATGGTTAAAAATTTCTATACTAATAGGAGAAAAAAGAAAAGCTAGAAACTCTCGTTTTAAACTTTTTTAAAAAAAAGAGAAAATCAAATGCGTTGGTCCTTGTCATCTATGGCGCATGATTCATATATGTATGCATGCATGAGTTCCACGGCAAATAAAAAATGTGTCAGTGTACAACTTTTGTATGCATGACTACGTGAATCCGATTAATAAAAAGAATAAAAAACTAGCATGCCCTATAAAGTCGGGCACACGTTGAAGCTAAACATGAAAAAAAAAAGCAACAAACTGAACCATGCAAGTACATACACAAAAGACCGAATCCATTCAAGATGGAACCTTAGACCAACAATGCAGCTCGCAATCCCATGTAAGCTAATGTGCAGCTCAAATCGGAGCGTGTGGCCAGTATTCTTTGCGGCACGCAATCATCGAATGGAATTCGGGCTTCGCTACGTTAGGCATAGGCCAATACAAGAGTGTCTATACTAATTAAGTAAAATAAATTAACAAAGTTGAGTCGTATAGTATATGCAACACAACATATTAATTAAACAATAAAGATTCAAATCCATTATTAATATCATTTTTGAGTTAACTTGAAGTATCAAACAAAATTATATCAGGAATTATATAAAAATTGGAATATAAGCCCTCATGAGGAAATAAATTTAACTCAGACATAAAATTAAATCAGAAATAAATACAATTTGAAAGTAATTAAATTGGAATTTGGATTACCATTAAACCTTAGAAATTAATTTGGATTTGTAAAACAATAGCTCAAAATTTAAATTAAATTCAGAGAAAACATATTTTAAATCTTGAATTAAAAATGTGATATAAAAATTAGAATAAATGTATAAGTATTAAAAATGTAACTTCCCAAAAATTCCAATGAAAAATATAATTTTATATAATTTTAGAACTTTGAAGTTGTATGTGCAACTAAAATTTAAGTATACAATATGATATTATCTCTTTAAAAATAGGAATTTTTGATAAAAATATGAATCAATATAAATGTATAAAATATGTCCAAAATTCCAAATCATCTCACTTCTATTTTTTTATGTTTGTAGACTGTGAATGTTATTGCGTTCGAAGGGGTCATCCAACTAATAAAAAGTTTAAATATTGCATAGTATTGAACATGGAAGCCCATAATGCTAAGACTATAGAAATAAATTTTTCTGTTAGTAACTTTATATTGAGATCTTCTAATAAAATTATAATTTTATGAAAGCACTTTTAACAACTAATCTAATGATATATATCTTTTATATAGTCAATCTATGTTTTAAACTTATTGATGGTCAAACTTTACAAGTAAAAAAGAACATATAGAGTAATTCGGTTAGCAGTCGTGCATGTGTTCTTTTAACGCTAATAAAATAACTTGAAGCTCATGTGTAGCCAGCGCATATGCACTGATTGATGACTAATGCTTGTCATTTTAGACTAAAAATATAAACTTAATTCACTTCATTTTAGTCTATAAGTTTCAGACCTGAGCTGAAGTTGAGAGCTGGAGCTCTCCCAAACAGGACATAAACATAATTACGCTCTTTTTAGCATTTATTTAAGATCTTTTCAAAAAAATTACGATTTTATTAAAAAAAGATCTTTTTTATAAAAGAATTACTAAAATAATCTAAACGGACGACACGTGGAACCGATGGCTGGCCAGCAAGCCCGCAAGGTTCTGGAAATGTATAATGCGCGCGCGGGGGCGTCTCCTCTCTCCCTCTCTCCATGTGCGTGACCGCAGGCTACTGCTACTGCTAAAGCTAGAGTAGCTAGACCAGACAGAGTGGCAGCTCCACTCCACGCATCCCTTCGTTCTCCCGAGTCCCGACCCGACCCCTGACGCTATACTCTGTCCCCTCCGCTGCTGCTCTCTCTTCTCCGGGTTTTCGGGTGCGAAATATCATACCGCGATACCTCTGCCTTGCCTTGCGCTGCCGCTGCCGCTGCGTTGATGCGGGATTCTCTGTGATGAGATCGGACGCTGAGATAGGTACATTGCTGGGAACCACGTGATCTACTGCTAACTTCGCAGTTCGGCGCTCGAGAATTAATCGCGGGTAAGTTTTTGTTGCCGTAAAACAGTGGGAGGGCACCCCAGAGCAAGTCAGCACATTTTTTAAGCCCCCTGACACTTGGAGCTTTTTTTTAAAAAAATCTAACCTTTGTAAAAATAGCTATCATCTATCATAAGTAATATACATTGACATGTGTCATTTATCATGGTAGACAAGCTATCGTAGACTATGAGATCAATAGCACATGCCGTGGACTGAGAGCTTAGAAGACCCTCACAGAGCACTCATCCCTCAACAGAACAAAGTGATTGATTAATTATCAATTAAGTGAGTAATTAAAGTGATTAATTCAATTATTACTTAAGTGATTAATCAGTCGGACTTGTGCTGAGAAATGGTAGCTCGGTAGATGGCTGGATGTTCGCTGAGAAACTAGTGTTCCTCTCGGCACTAGGCACTAGCCGAGCGGCAGACCAATACCTAACGTCTAATCGCCGCCTACGTAGCTAGGCGCAAGGGAGAGGTCTAGCGGCTAGACAAGTTAGGCGGCCACCTAGGGGAACAATGTAAGCAACAGGCACTCGGTACGCTAATAGGCCCAACGTCTTGTCGTGGTACGGGAATACGATAGGTGACATACGTCCCCTACCGACACTTTTGCAGTGGGGAAGAAGATTATTTTTATAATTATGTTCGTATGAGAGCTAGATTTGTGAAAAAATATACGAGAGCTAGAAAAGTGCCAATTAAGTTGCAGAGATAGTTTTTGCCTTGCGCTATACATTTAACTAGGTCATTTGCTCCAGTGAAGGTAGACTCCCGAACAGGAATGATACTACTTTAGAGAAGCCTGAGTAAAGAAACCTCAAGCAACCAATCGACCCCTAAACAGATAGAGTTCCTTACAATCATAAGGTGACTATAACTTAACCAGTCACCAGCTGCTAGAATGTTGTATCGAAGCAACCGACAATCCATACCGATAAATAGTGCTCATCTATAGTGCTCACTACAATGTCAGGTCATACAATGTTTTCCAAATAGTGCTACGAAGATCTAGGCCATCGCTTTTTGATCCAACATTGTATCTACAACTGCCAAAGTTACAGTTACTACACAATTGCATTGAGCTCTTTCCCCCTAATAGTACATTTGGAATGAATTATATTACTGTCGATGCCAAAAGATATGACAACGGATTTGTCAGCCTTAACACACAAAGAACGTCGGGTTCAGAGGGTTCAAGGCATGCCAACTAATTTGATCCCGCAATCGGTAAGATGGATGGAAAAATATGCTTAAAGCCGATCTAGTGTAACAATCGGCAAAAGATCTAAACAGCCACGTAAAGCTGATAAAATTAAAGGTAACGATAAGTCTAAACAGCCGATTAGGGCTGAATAGATGGTAGATAAAGGTAAACTTTCCTGAAGAAGGTGATGTGCAACAAAATCGGAGATAACCAAACCTAATTGGCGTAATCGATGAAGATCAACAATCAGTGATGTGCAACTTTATTAATCAAAATCGGGTTACAAGAAAGATTTTAAGTTACGAAGCTACTCCTAGTACACAGGAAAGTAAATAAAAAAATAATGCAAGTTGTTTGATTGGTTGTGTTATTCTTCTCGCTTGTTCTTAACCATCTTTTGTAGCACATTGGTCGATCATATTCTTCTCCGGCACGTTACCCACCATGATCTGTACCGGCCTTTACTTGGATAGAATCTCCAAGTTTAGATCAATATCGATCATAATTCCATCTTTAGGTCTTCCTTTCATAACCGATATCGGTCAAAATATCCCTTTTATCCTTAGCCTAATAAATTGGCCATACCTTACCAAATTCTGGTGCAAACAATTACCTTTGTGAAATTGAACGTTCTAAACATGACTTAATTAACAGGAAAGTACTTCTAATTTACAGGAAAGTAAATAAAAAGTAATGCGAGTTGTTTGATTGGTTGTGCTCTTCTTCTTGCTTGCCCTTGACCATCTTTTATAACACATTGGCTGATCATATCTTTCTCTGACACGTTGCCTATGATGATCCATATCGGCCCTTACTTGGACAGAACCTCCAAATTTAGATCAATATTGGTCATAATTCTATCTTTAATTCTTCCTTTCTTGACCGATATCGGCCAAAATATCCCTTTTATTCTTAGCCTAATAAATTGGTCATACCTTGTCAAATTCTGATGCAAACAATTACCTTTGTAAAATTGAACGTTCTAAACATGACTTAATTAAAGGGATAGGCCTCGGTTGCCACTTGCGATGTGACTACTTTTCTAGCCCCTGTTGGTGCCAAAAACATGAAGAGGGGTCTGCCAGCTAAAACACATGTGACAAACACCGGGTTCTACGGTTCAAGGCATGCCAACCGATTTGATCTTGTAATCTGTAAGATGAACATAAGATATGCTTAAAGCTGAATGAAATTACAATCAGCAAAAAATCTAAACAGTCGAGAAGCCGATAAGATCCAAGGTAACGATAAGTCTAATTAGATGATTAGGGCTAATCAGATGATAAGAGGTAGATCTTCTCAAAACAGGCGACGCTCAACAAAATCAGAGAAAATCAAACCAGATTGGCATAATCTACAAAGATCAATAATCGGTGATACACAACTTTATTGATCAGAATCAAATTACAAAAAGATCTAAGTTGCAAGGCTACTCCTAATTGAAAGAAGAATAAAAGTAATGCAAGTTGATTAATTTGATTATGTTGTTTTCCTCACTCACCATTGACCATCTTTTATAGCACGTCGGCCGACCGTGTCCACCTCTGACACGTTGTCCGCCATGACCCATATCGGCCTCTACCTAGACAGATCCCATTTTTAGAATCATTATTAGTTATAATACATCTTCAAACTATCCTTTCCTTATCCGATATGGACCAAAATATCTCATGATCCTTAGTCTGATAATTTGGCCATACTTTGCCAAATTTTGGTGCAAACATATGCCCCCCGTTTTTTAGAAATAATATGTTATCTTTCAAAAATCTTTTCCATCGGCTTGACGCAACATTCCCGTTAGTAACCGCTCTATTATGGCGCCATAAAATCATGAGACACGTATCTTCACCATTAATTGCACACGTCCCCTAAAAAATTCTTCCCCTTGTTTCACTTTTTTTTGCCCCCCCCCTATAAATATGAGGCCCTCACACTGTATTTGCACATGCACGAGCTCTCAAAAACCCTACCATCGGCTTTGACTTCGTTCTTAGTCAGCAATCCTCTAATGCTCTCATCCCAACCATCAACTCTCAATCGGCTAATAAATGGATTCTCAGCTGGTATTTATTCCCATCCCCAACAGCAATGATCAATACTACCTAGGTCCGATGGGAAATATTGATTCGGATACGGTTATAAACCAAGAAATTCCTTGTCTACCATTATCGGCTTCTGGGTATAACATAGAAGGATGGAGTAAAAGCTTTAGGGCTTGGCTTACTGTGCTAAAGGGGTGGAGGGATTGGTATAATCTGTTTGCAACTCAAAATATGGTAGAGTGGGAAAAAAATAGGGATAGCCGAGTGTATTCCCTTATCTTTAGCTAACCCAGAAGCAAATGAGCCTTTGGTGGCCATGGCCTGCTACTTCTAGTCGGACACTATCGGGACCCGAATATGCAAATCCGGACCCTCTGTGTACTCTGTACTAGTCTAGGATCACGCTAGTGCATACAGCCTCAACATAGATGAATATCACAATCATACTCAACGATAATATAAATAAGACTTTACCAAGTTTAATATAACTGTTGAACGACCTTATGGTCCACCTTACATAAATACGCCACGCAGGGCTAAGACTGAAAATAAACGAATAAACTGCAGCGGAAATAAATAAATAAAAACTTAGAAACCCTTCAACTGCCACAGGCAACTGACAAGGTTCGCACCCTAGTTGTTCACCTCCTCGTGGAACTCCTCCTCAAAAGCAAGCGTTGCTTCTTCTTTAACTGATGATGTTTGGTTGCAAGGGGTGGGTACATAAAGCACTCAACAAGCCGTGCATAGAATGCAAGTTTATATACTACATGCATGGCTTAGTACAAAGGATAGGCTACAAGGTTACTTTGCATAAACAACATTTGTAAAAGAATAGCATACATAGATTGAAAAGACAGTAAAACAAATAATAACAATAATAGCTTTGGCATTTGATTCCATTAACCAGTTCACCACCTATCTCCTCATTCCAACATTCCATCCCACATTTGTTGTAATAAAAATCTAACTCTTGACTATAATCACCGAGCAATGCTCAATACCGTGAGCACGGCTATTCGAATAGGTTTTACACTCTGCAGAGGCTATACACTTTACCCACAAGATATAATCAAACACCACAAAGGCGAGTGACCGTAACAAAGCCTTTCCAATGCTTATCTAAACCTAGTACTATTTGCTAAGGTTTCAACACTGGTGGGACTGGTTACCACATCTAGGGCCCCCCCTCTTGCGCCACGTGAGCCAACCCATGTGAGGACTGGTTACCACTACCCGTGCCCCACACCACCACAATAGTACTAAAGTTTAGACTCAACAAATTAATCAGTTAGGTCTGTCCCATTCCAGATTTGTGGTTGTATGAATGTCTCAGTTTAAATTCTTGCAAGATTAAGCTCTTAATTGACCAAGGCAAGACTAACCAAAAATCACCATGTCCAAAACCACAATTATCATAAAAGCAAATAAGACCGCCCATGTGCCACACTGGCCAACCACAAATACTTGGCACTTGCCTCAGTCTAAATCATTTTACCACCCTAGTTAATTTACCATGTACCACATGCCATCAACAATACCAACATTGTGTGACAACAACGACACACAATTAATAAACATGTTCCATAATTATTAAACAAGATTAAGCATTTGTAAATGAAATGATGACTCGTTGCGTGGCTAAGCATTCTACTTGCGTTCTAACTACTCATATTGGCATATATAGCTACCAATTAATATTTAACCATTCTAGGGTGACAAATGAGATATGGCATACAGCATGGCAAGGTAACTACTCCCAACTTATAGCAAACATTTGATAATTGAAATAACATGCAATACATTAAATCAACATAATATTTAAAGGATAGGTTCAACATGATCAAAGCACAACTTGCCTTCGAAGGGGTCTGGATCTTACTCTGCACCCTAATCAAGTGCTGGCTCCTCGACAACAAATTCACCCGGCAACTCAACGTCTACGCGCAACGCAAGAGAAAGCAATAAATAACCAAAATAGAGAGTAAAATCAACTTAAAAAATTAAATAAAATTCACCATTAAATGGAGCACAATTTTAAAAATTTTTAGAGACTGGAATCACCTCAATCGGAGTTCGGATGCAAAAGATATGGCCTTCCAAAGTTTAAATTAAATGGAAAAACCCTAAAAATCAGAAAATCCGAATTATTTCTATACAGGAAATTCGTATTTATGACGTCAGCATGACCTAATGATGATGTCAGCACCGAAATAAATTTTGGCCAAATTATTTTTCTACTGAAAATTATTTGTAACGTCATCGCTGACGTCAACATGACACGTGGCCCAATCACAGAATTTTTTTTAATAATACAATTTTTATTCGAAATTTCAAAAATATACTACCGAAAAAAACAATTTCAGAAATATACCGCATCATTCAGCGGGCGCAGGGCCTAAATAGAAAAATATCACAGGTGACGTGAGGCCACGTCACCCATGACTTCTGTCGCTGATCAAATAGCGACCGAAGCCTGTCGCCCGATGAAATGGCGACAGGATCCTGTCGCCCGATGAAATGGCGATAGGAAATAAATCGATGAATGGTTGGGCGACACGCACCCCTGTCGCCCAACCATATGGCAATAGAATCTTTTCCCTCTATTTAAGCACCGTTAAACGCTTGTGTTCAATCGAATTCTTCAGTCATCCATCCAGCCAAAGAAACGAAGGGAGAAAGGAAGGAAGAAAAGAAGAGAGAAAAAATGCCGAGGCGTGCGAATGGAAAGGGAAAGGGGAAGGCGAAAGAAGCGGGAGGTGCTTCGGAGTTGCCGCGCAACTTCGCGTATCAGGACCTCTTCGTATCTTGCGGAGTTGTCCCACCGATGTGCCTGTGCAGAGATCATTGCAGGCTTGTCTATTCTTGGGAAATTCCGACTTGGAAGAGGAGGTATTGGATGTGCCGCAACTACGAGTTCGACCCGCCGGAGCAGGCACTGAAGAAGCGCCAGCTGGTAACAATAATATTTGTGTCGTGATATTTGTGAATGAAAGATTGCTAATTTATATTTCATGCAGTCGCCTTCGCCACTGTGTGAATTTAAGAAGTGGTATGACGAGGAGATCAACCCCGAGCACCAAAAGCTACTTGATGAAGCCAACCGGCAAGCGGACCTCAGGGAGCAGCTTCAAGCGCAGCGTGACGCCGCGCGGGAGGAGGCACGTCGAAAGGAAGCCGAGGAGAAGGAGGCCGAGAGAGAGAGGAAACGAGAGAGGGCACGTCGTGCCAGAGAAGCCCCACCGGAGGCATGGGAGAAGGGGAAGTGGCCTCGATGCACTCAGTAGATGTTAAGTTATAACCATTTTGTTCGCATCCTAGTTTTATGTCTTAATGAAGAGTGTTGTCTACTGTATTTTTTGCTGTAACTTTTGATCTGAGAAATCGTGGCCACTTAAGGGTTTTCCTTACCTTGCGGGGCCCACCGGATACGGCCCAAAAATTACAAAAAAATTCACGAGCGATCTACGTAACGTGAGTAAGACTTATCAAAGGGCGACCTGCCCGGACATTGCCTCGGCACAAAGTTGCGAAAATCGGAAAAGATACTCGCGGTCACGAACCGCGAAAATCGTGGCCACTTAGGGGTTTTCGTAGCCTCACGGGGCCCACCGGATACTGCCCAAAAATCATGAAATAAATCACGAGTGATCTACGTAACGTGGGCTAGCACTTATTTACGGGCGACCTAGGCGGGCATTGCCCCGGCACGAAGTTGCAAAAATCGGAAAAGGCATTCGTGGCCACGAAACCGCGAAAATCGTGGCCACTTAGGGGTTTTCGTAGCCTCGCGGGGCCCACCGGATACTGTCCAAAAATTACGGAAAAAATCATGAGTGCTCTACGCAACATGGGCTACCACTTATCTATGGGCAACCTGGCCGGGCATGCCCCGGCACGAAGTTCCAAAAATCGGAAAAGGCACTCGCGACCACGAAACCGCGTATTGTCGTTTCAGTCTGAAAAGCGGGATGCAGCGTGTTGTCGTTTCAGTCTGAAAAGCGGGATGCAGCGTGTTGTCGTCTCAGCCCGAGAAGCGTTGTGCAGAGTGTTGTCGTTTCAGTCTAATAAAGCTACTAGGTGTGTGACAAAGCTACTAGCTGATAAAAAGATTAACTAAGTACATAAGATTTAAATTACAAAAAATGCGAATGCAATTGTTCGTGCAACATATTTCAAATGATTAACTAAGTACATAATATACTACCAATAATAAAAATCAAAAGAAACTACTGTCGGCCTCGCTTCTAGGGAGGCCTCCTCCTCGAACACAGCCTGCGTCGTCAACTACGTCGGTGCGCGGTGGACCCTCTGCTGCCTATTTGAGGCGTCGCGTACTCGGAAATTTGAGTAGGGTGCGTCGGTGCTGGCGCTCCGTACAGCTGTGATGACCCAGCCTCATCCGGGATGAGGAACCTCGCTACAGGGTACTCGTAGTCCACCGTGCAGGTCATCACCCAGTCCTCGTAGTCGTCGAGAGCGAGTGCAGTGCAAAAACTGTATGCTGGGCTGTAGCAAATGAAGAATTGTTTATAGCATTGTAATATATGATTGTAACACGTGAACAGTGCATCTCAGTACTCACCGACAGCGTGCCCTCTCGCAGCCTGTGGGACGGTAGCGTGCGAAGATGTACCTGCTGCACCCCTGCCCCCGCTAAGTGGCACGCCCTGAGCTGCGTCGGTAGGGACGCGGTATCCCGATAACTCGAGGGCGCATCTCGAGCCGTCCAGAAACCTCCCGACGTAAGAGGTGACCTCCTGTCTCGTCACCTCGACTCCGGTGGTCAGCCGAGTATATAAGCCCTGAAACTCGCTGTGGTTATGGAGCACGACATCACCCTGCCAAGTAAATTACGAATTGGTTAGCAAAATAAATTACAAATCATTAAGTTTATATCGAATGTATGACGCAACGTACCAAAGTGTGCGCCGCTGAGTCCATATGGGCGGGTGCGGTTCCGCCACCACCGGGCGTGTGTAGGACGATCGGGTCGACACGCATACCAAACGCAGCGAGTCCGGGAGTGTACCACTCACGACGCTGTGACGTCCGCAGGTCATCTGGCGCAAAGATCGGCGAGACGTCCTCGAGGGCTCCTCCCCACTCCTCAGCCCAAGGCACCATACGCATGTGACAGGGGGTGGTCCCAGGTGCGCCCTTCCAACTCTGCTTGTGGGTAAGAAATAAATATAGCGTTACTAGATGGCATTACACAGTAATAATTATGAAAACATCGATACAGGGAACTTATGCGTGGGCTGCGGGTGGGACTGCACGGTTGTCGTGCACCGGGAACACCTGTCGTAGGCCAAGCTGCCTCATCACACAATAGACAGCGTAGCCCTCGACGTGGACGTCGAACACGAGGAACCGACGGGTGAACCAATAGTCCGCGTCCCGTGTGCAAAGGGTGGACAGGCCACCCGTCACACGAGCCTGGACCTCAGCGTCCGCGTACGGCGTCCAGCGTACGTGGTCCTCGGTGAGGTGGTCGAACGCAGCGACGAAATGCGGGTAGGCTACCCGCGACGATCGTAGTCGCCAGTAGGTCAGTAGTCACGATAGAACGTAACCGTTAGTACTCAGAAAAGTTAAACAAAAAGTACCAAAATCACGGTTGCAATATCTTACCCGTCGCTGGCACCAGATGGTGCCCATGGTCGGACCGTCGATGTCGTCACCGCCTGCGCGCTGTACAGGCTGTAGGTCGATCTGGGGCCGCCCGATCTGGAACCTCACGTATGCCTACAGCTGTACTAGCAGTGGACATCCTCCGAAGGTCGCGTTGTCGGCGGTCCGTGCACACCCGACGCAGAGTGCACGGTAGGTGGCGCCGCAAGACGACCGATCCCGAAATCTTGTGGCACGGCGTCAAGGGTGCGCCCGCGATCTCCCTCGCGAATCGCACCAGTGCTGTCCATGCTATCCCCATGGGACGTCGTGAACATGCACCAGCCGAAGAGCCACAGCAGGTACGCCTCCAGGTGGCGGCTGAGGCTCTGGTCGTCCGCTGGCTCGACGATCTGCTCACGCTGTAAAATAAAACTCATTTGTTATTTTAAGCAGTACGCACACAATATAGTTTTAAATGCTACCGACGTACCACAAACTGTCCAAGCCAGCTCAAGGTCGGTCCGTGCGTGTGCTTGAAGGTCCTGTACACATGAGGTGGTAGTACACCCGAACTGGCAAGCATTGCGGGCGCCGATCCTCGTGGGCGTCTGGGCACCACAACCAAGACCGGCGATCGGGAGGCCGAGGAGGTAGGAGGCGTCTGCAAAGTGATCGTCATCTCCCGACAGAGAGATGGAAGGTGTCGTCTCGGCCTCCACCGATCCACAGAGCGGTGATCACGATCGTCGACGGGAACCGCCGCCCCAGAGCTCCACCATCCGCCGAGGCGATAACCTCAAGCGCGAAGCCTAAGAAACAAAGACATGTCATTAATATTTGTGCTGCACTAGTCATGCTACTAGAACAAACATGTTTACAAATTTAAATACTGATATGTTACCTGGGGATCCAACGCGGATCGATCGTCCAGGACTGCTGCGCTGGCCTAGGTCGAAGGACGCCCAGCTGCATAGGGTCCCTTCCCTCCTCTGGGACAGCAGTTGCGAAGCGGGCACGGTGACCACGGTCGACGACCGGGTCCAACAACTCGAATGGCCACTCGTCATCTCCCTGCTGGTGAGCCATAGCTGCAATTTACAAAAAAAGAAGTTAGAACCGAAACACATATGTAAACAAAAGAGTCCGTAAAACTGCACAAGCATGACAACAATATATTGAAACAAATACGCGCATAAAAAATGGAGAAGCTCATTACAAAATATCCTGAAACAGTTGCAACAATTTATCGAGACACAACACTCGCAACAGCTAGGTACAAAACAGAATTTATACAACACACGTTACATCGATGAAATATAAATTTGATATATGACATATGATAATGCAAACTGCTTGTCATCCGGTGCGATGGAGTCGTGCAGCAGTCGGGTGACCATCTCCTCCTTCGTCTTCTTCGTTTTGTGCTTGGCAGTTCTTAAACGTATGTCCTCGTTGGTTGCACAATGAGCATTTCTTCACGCGTTTGCCAGCTTCTGACTCATCCATGTCATTTCTTATACACCTTGTTTTTCGACGCCCTGCTTTCCCTCTTCTCGCATCAAAATCAGGGACCCAGAACCTTTCATCAATACTAGGAGTTGTGGTGAAAGAACCCACAACCCCATAACCATAAAGCTCTTCGCTCCAAGTTGCCATCACCCTCTCCTTCATAAAATATTCAGATAGGTATGTACCAGGTTGCATTCCAAATAAAGTACATGCGGCTATGACATGAGAACATGGCCTATGCAAAAGGTATGGCTTGTTACACGAGCATTTGCACTCAGCCTGTAAGATGCACTCCTGGGTAACAACCCTCTGGTTGGTTCCACGCCTTCCTTTATCCCTGCAGATCACCTCGAAGCGCAGTGTCCGTGCACCAACTTTGATAGCTCTGTGTTTGGCTGCCTTCTGAGTCTTCTCATCCATGTATTTAGTGATCATCGAAGAGTACAAGAACTTCTCATCTCTCATTACTATGTCAGCAGCTGCATGCCTGTCCACAAAGTACTTGGTTGTACCCCTCGGACTCCTCGACAATTCCTACCAAGGGAAGACATCTCATCCCTCGCATTACCCAGTTGTAAACTTCTGCAAAGTTAGTGGTCATCACACCGTATCTGGCACCATGTATGTCATATAACAGTGACCACTTCTCTTTTGGTTCGTGCTTGATCCAGTCCGAGAAACATTTGATTGGCCTTTGCCTCCGATTTACGCTTAGTCGCCTCATCCTCTGTTGGCAGGGGGAAAAGAGGCTCCGCCTGCTCCTGTGTTCCACTGCCACTAGTGTTGTTTGTCTGCTCCTTGTGTTTCCTTGTCAGGTCATTAAGATTTTTCCACAGAGTTCGGAACTTGCTCTCTTGGTTGTAGTTACATAGTCTTTTGAACATGTTCATCAGTTGCTTGTTCCTGAATTGCTTATAGAAGTTTGCACCCACATGCCTCATGCACCATCGACTCTGCAAGTCAGACCATCGGAATGGCTCCTCTTCCCCTGTTTGCAACTGGTTGATAGCACTAAGCAAGCCAACATGCCTGTCATGCAGCACGCACACATCTGGACGAGTTTTGACCACCCCGATCTTCAAGTTTCGTAGGAACCACAGCCAACTCTCGTAGTTCTCGCTTTATACGAAGGCAAAGGCAACAGGCAGAATCTGGTTGTTCCCATCGACGCCCACAGCTGTCAGTATTTGCCCTCTGTATTTCCCGGTCAAGAATGTGCCGTCCACGCACAACAATGGACGACATTGATAGAACGCCTTAATGCAAGCTCCGAATGCGAAGAACACTCTCCTCAGATACATTTTAGTTGCCCACTTGATTGACGGACAATCTTGATAATCATAGTAGGTCCCAGGATTTCTTCCCTGAATGCAACTGAACAGTGCGGGCAGGTTATGGTACGAGTCTTCAAACTTCCCAAATCTCATTTCTAATGCATTCTGTTTCGCCCTCCACGCCTTCCCATAGCTAATTGTGTACTGATATCTGTTCTCGATCGCTCGGATAATAGCACGGGACTCAAAACTCAGGTTCTCCACTATCTCTGCGTACATGATGTTCGCGACATACCCGGATGATGAGTTCTCGTGAGCCATCATTTTTTCTCGATCATACATGTATCTTTGCTCAACCTTCGAACATAGCCAATGGGTGCCCTATTTGGGCTTGTACGCTGCACTCTCCACGGACACCCATGGATCTCACACACCACGTCGAAGCGAGGTTGGGGTTGATTTCTTAACCCCGAAAGTCCTTCTTAATGATAGAGCCCAATCTTTCACGGCATCTGCCTGACCTCTTTTGCCGGGTATATACTGTTAAGCCTAACCTCATTATCAGTATACTGCCAAGGCATATGGTTGTTTTCATTGACAACCAGCCTATCAAATTGGTGCGTGCTCCACTCGGCTGGCACAGGCGCCTCCGTACCTCCATCTTCCTCATCCGACTCATCGTCGTCCTCCTCTTCTGCTCTGTTGTACTCACGGTCTTCTTCTTCCATCCTATCTGTTATTTCATCAATTTGCTCACCTTCGTCTACCAGTCCCCGCGCTTCTTGGCCAACATTTTCATCATCCTCCCGAAACTCAACCTGCTCACCACTTTGGCAAATGATGTCATCGTTGTATTGCTGAACATGCTGCTTATGGCTAGATCCCCCAATTTCGGTGTCACCGAAACTGAGCTCATTTTGAGGCTGCTGCACTCACCGGCGTCGAACTGCTGCTGGGGGGCAACATCCCTCTCATATGCTCGCACTAAAAGCACCCGATTCCATCCCCTTTGCTCTGCCGCCCTCACATATGATCTCCACGATGAGGTTCCCTTCAGCTCAACTAGCTCCCAGTAAATAGGGTCATTTCGCATACTACATAGGCAAAATACCTTCAACTCGCACTTCTCTTGTTCCATCCGAAAAGTATAATACAACCATTTCAACACGGAAGCAAATGTGCCCTCCTCGACCCTACTCAAACTTCTGTCCACATACTACATGTTACTAAGATCTGCACCCTCCAAACCATGCATTACAACCCCATCTCCATAATAGATTCTAAATGGAACTCGTTCTGCCATATCTGCGAATCCATTCATTCACCCACGAATTAATTATTTTCCGTATAAAATACTGTCACGTAACATAACTATACCTACATGCTACGAAAATATATATCTAACCATAAAAAACATCTACATTCCTAATAATTCATATCGATGTACTTATATCTGTAAAAACATATACATTCATTCCTAACAATATATACATTCGTATCGATGTACTTATATCTTAAAAAAAATATACATTCGTAACTACATTACCATCAATATATACCGATATACTCCTATCCGTAAAAAATATCTAAATTTTCTAAACTAGAACTAGCTGTGACCTATTAATTTACCTAAAATTCTCTATTCGTAACCTATCAATTTACCTAGATCTATCCATAACCTATCAATTTACCTACATTTATCCCCTACATTTATTCGTAACCTACATCTAAAACTATTTCTAATCTACCACTATTTACTGCTATAGTGCCCTAGATCTAAAACTATTTCTAACATATCATAATTTACTGCTAACAAAAGTAAATAACAGAAATTTACCTCGAAACAGTGGCGCAGAATCTCCCCCTCTTCCTTCTTTTCTCTCCTCTCCTCTTCCCCCTCTTCCTCTTCCTCTCTCTCCCTCTCTTTTTCTCAAATCAACCAAATGGCTACAGTCCCCGGGCGAAGCCCTTTTGTAAACGATCCTGTCGCCCGTTCGTCGGGCGACAGGGGCCCACGCCACCCCTGTCGCTTGACCATCAATCGATTTACTCAGTGTCGCCCGTTCGTCGGGCGACAGGCGCCGTTTCGGCTCCTCTCGCCAGTTGTCACCGCCCGGCCTCATGTCGCCCGTGTATTTTTCTATTTAGGCCCTTGTCGCCCGTTGGACGGGCGACAGGGGTATATTTCTGAATTTTTTTTTTCGGTGGTATATTTTTGAAATTTCGAATAAAAAATGTATTATTTAAAAAAAATTCCCCAATCACACGCTGACACGCGTCGCAACCAGAGGCTGCCATGCGTCTCGGCACATGGACTCGGTCCACGGTGGCGGTGGTCCATGGTGAACCGACCACACTGTGCACGTGCACCAGCTAACGCAAGCAGCACACGCGGCACTCTCGGATTGACGACACATGGCACAGATCCAACGGGCACAAACGAGACACGCGGCACGATGATCTTGATCGTTCATCATAGATCAAACAGCAGAGATTGAATGGGGTGACGTCAGCGGAGACCGACGGTGGTGACTCCATGGTTTCCGCACAACATGCGGCGACACGAGACTGGCTCGGCGCGCGGTGCGATCTCGACCGTTCGGTTCGGATCCGACAGCTCAGATCTGACAACACGGTGACATACGTGGGGACACACGACGCAATGCGACTGGCCGAAGCTCAATGCAATCACGCCCGTTCAATTCAAAATGAACGGCCGAGATTGATCGATGTGATTCGGCTCTGGTCTACCGCGGGGACGACGCGTGGCGGCACTGCTACCATTGGATTTGGATCGGATGGCGACGGCAGGCGAAGCGGTGGCGCGCTACGCGGCACGATCGGGACTGATCGGCGCGCATCCGACGGCGACAGCAAGCGGAGCAGTAATGCACTAACGTGGCAACGCCTCGGCCCTTGATTCTAGATCCAACGGCTAGGATCTATGCTAATACACTACAAGCGATGCAATCTACACTGTTCAATTGAATCTAACGGCTGAGGGGTGAAGATGGGGCTTTACTATGGATGCGACGATGTGGCGGGATCTAGGGTGTCGGATGAAGATCGGATGGTCGGTGAAGTTCGGCTCGGTGGCGATGCGAACGGCGGACGTGGCGCGATCTGCACGATCCACAGAGGATCGAACGGTTGAGAATGCTTGCGAGAGTGAATGGCGACACGGCGGCAAGACTCACCGGAGACAAAGAAGACGATGCGCGTGACGGTGCTAGAGGGCAGCTCTGGCGACAAGAAGTGACGCGTTTGACGCGGCTCGGCGGGGGTGATGCTCTGGTGACCCTAGACGGCGGCGAAACTGACGGCGGAGCAGTTTGAAACTACGATGAGCTCGTGCGGGCAGGCGAGGGCGTCTCGGCGTGCGTGCATTAACCAAGAGGTACGGCACGAGGTGGAGATCACGAGGGTGGCGGCGGAACATTAAATAGGGGGCTCGGGGAGGCGTGCGACAGGCGGAAACAAATCCCAATGATCGCGAGACTTCGGCGGTGCGGCGTATTCGGAGGGAGCAACGCGGCAGCATCGTGTGCGTCCACGCAGGCTCGATCCAATGGCACAAGGCGCGGGGCGACGCGGACGAACAGAGGGCGTCCGATCGAGATCAAACGGTCCTGGGGCTAGGGTTTTCGCGGAACAGGCTGGCGACGCGGGAATTGGGTCGGACCGGCTGGGTTTCAGCCCAACACTATTCAAAGGATTTTTAATTCATTTCCGAATAAAAACAATTCAGGAAAATCAATAAAGCCAAAATAAATAGCAAGAAAATTCAAAAAAATCCAGAAAAATTCCAAAAAATACCTATGGACCTCTGAAATCCAAATAAAAATACTTTAAACAAAAGATCAATAACAGATTGCACAAAACAATTAAAAGACAACAAATGACCTATTTTATAAATTCAGAAAGAAATAAAGAAAATCTCAAAAATTAAAATAAAATAAAGAAAACACAATAAATCAAGAAATGTAAAATTTGGGATGTTACAGACACGCTTAATGTGTTCATGTCTAGAACAGGTCTTGTCAGTCCAACTCTCCTAGATGTAACCCAACTTTGCTGCTTAAGGTCTGACAGGGAGAAAGTATCAACTTTCAGCGCCAAGCTCCGGTATAAGTTGATCCGGGCTAAGAGTGAAGGATAGAGCAAGTACATCAGCAACAATAATAAAGGCACTGGGCCTATATCAAATGAAGAACACGTGGCATTCCTTAACCTTTGGTTGAACGATTTCTCTTTTGCGGGGCATCACTTGGGCCGACGCAAGTTTATCAAGCTCTGGCTGAACAGTTACAAGGCTATCGGCTAGCCCTAGGGAAAATGCTCCTAGGAATTGTATACCAGATGATGTATATCATTCACAGTCGACTTTTTACTAGCCTAGGCGATTATACTATTGGTAATGTCGGAGGTCCGCTATGGTTTGTGCAAACTTGGTTATACTGCATATTTAGCCAGTCCTTCAATCTTCATGCAATCGATGAAACCCCTTTTCCTTAAGAAGAAATTCCAGAGAGCCAAGAAATTCAGTATAGACAAAGCCAATCATATGGGGGAAGGATTCATCCTTTGTTCTAGGAATGAGGCCAAGGTCGCCCCTATTGACTCTAGAAAATACCTAGCCTTCTTCGTGCAGCTTGATAATGAGGATTTCAATCAACAGGATTTTTTCAGTTATAGAGAAGCTGCCAATTACCCTTGCCCTTCTTTCCTACATCTGTCAATCGACAGTGACACAATGCCTGATGAAACCCTAAATCTATACAAGTTGTTTTTCTTTCTCCAAGTGTGTTTTTTATCGGTCTTCATACCAGGAATCGGACTTTTCAACCGTCATATGAACTCTACCATCCGATAGTATATTCCAGACATTTGGGCTTTGGGCAAGTTCCTCCATGCTTCTAGTCATTTGATCAGCTTAAACCAAGGGAGCGAGTCCGCAATGCATCAGCGGCTAATATTGTATTGCACATAGCCAATGATCTTCAAATTCAAGACTTACCACATTTCTTCATGAATACTCGTAGGGTAGGTTGCTTTTCTTCGTGGTGATCGGCTATTGCTACAGCTTTATATTCATAGAAGACTGCATTGGCTATTATCACTCAATTTTTTCCAAACCTTCCTAGGCCGACGATAGCCACTAATAATAGTGATTCTAGCAATGATGCTAGTTCATCGGGATACACTAACACCAATATTGTAAATATAACTAGCAAGATATCGACTAAAGTAGATTTTTTGTCTCTTTAATTTTTCTTTATAAACTTTTAATAATCGGTTTTTCTTCTTCTTTGCAGACGAAAGCAGCCAACAAGAAGGTAGCCACAGGCCCATTAGGTAGTAGGCAACCCAGCAAGAGACCATGCCAATTGTTTGGCCTCTCAGGTTACACTTTAGGCACCTTGGGTATTCAATCCACATCTCTATCGGATATAGAAAAATAACAACCTAGTAAGTATATAGTCATTAGGTAATGACTGATGTTTTTTCAATGCCTTGCATGAACTAACACTTGTAGCCGATTTCTTACCAGAAAAGAAGTGCACTAGGTTCAACAAGAAAGTCCTGGCTAGCAAAGGCAGTAAGCCTCAAGAGCAGTCTGGTGAGAGCTCTCCATATGCATCGGCTACAGGCGAAATAAGTTTCCTTTATAAAATTCTTGCAACAATTACCACTATATCAGCTTAATTTGTTTTCAAATCATTTTGTAGCCTCACCTTTCTCCTACAATGCAAGTGGCCAACATTTTGGCCGATTTGTCAGGCACTACATCTAAGCTATCGTCACCATCTTCCCAACGGACGCCATCAGCTCCTGCTGCTCCCGCCCCCGAAACATCCAATCTGGCTGACTCCCTGTTGGGCTTTACTCTGTTGGATCTGGATGACGATGAAGTGATTGTGATAGACGACTACCCTGCAAAAATCCAGCGAATTCTCAACATCTCTATGGAAGCATTGACTACAGTCATGTTGGCTCCATGTATGCAAGAAAAGATGAACAAATTGTTTGACCTAGTGATGTCGTCGTCCCTCGAGTTGCTTGAGGACACCCAGCCTCTCCAAAATGCCATGGCCATGGTTGAAGCCGATCTGCCTTCGGAGGCAATGGCGACACTATTAAACTTCTGTCATCTGGATGACAAGAAGGTGCAGGTTGTTGCAGCTAAGTCCAGAATCGCCCTAAGGGAGGCTTAAAAAGATGATCAAAAAGCTTAACAAGGAGGCGACTTTGAAGCTGGAGTCAACCATGAAATTTCTCGAAGCAGAGCTGGCTAAAGTTACCAAGCAATTATCTGAAGGCCAACAACTGATAGAGGAATCGGCATCAGCTATCAAGTCCTAGAAGCTTGAGCTTGCCTTGGCTGTGGCTAAAGTTAAGAAGCAATCAGTTAGGGTTACTCCTGTACCTGGAAGTGTCAAAGAAGACAACAAAATTCTTGATGAGGTGCAGGGATGCCATTGCAAAGGCCACGACTGCACTATCAGCTCTTGGAGCCAGACTTCACAACTCAGGGATTTAATCAGCTTATGCTTGTAATAGGTTATTTAAACAATTATGAATGTAATGCTGGTTGCTCCAAAACAATTCTTTGGAACATTTTGAGTATTTTTTAATATCAACCGACTGTTTAACCGGTTGTTTATTTACGTCTATTCCTTCACAATGTGTGTAATCGGCTTTACATTTCTAGTTTAGCCAGAACTAACTACAACGAGTTAATTTGGTCTTTCTTCAATCGATAACTCCTTGTTAGCCGATCAGGAACCAATCCAAACGCTAGTGTAATATTTCTTCAAATATTTTCCGTTAATCGTCTTAGGAAACACCGCACCTTCCAACATTTCCAAAATGTAGGAATTTCTATCCACAAGCCGATGGATCTTATACGGCCCCTCCCACGTTGGAGACCACTTGCCAAATCGGTTATCTCTAGAGCCGACAGACAGTATAGTTTTCTAAACTAAATCGGCTTCATAGACTGACTTAGGCATCAACTTTTTGTTATAAGCTTTCGCAACTCTTGCTTTATTCTTTTTAAGCCTATCTAGTGTACGAAAACGCAATTCTACCAAGTTATCCAAATTATCAATCATCAAATCGTTATAGTCTTGAACCGATAAACCATCTTGCCTAGTTGTACGTATGGAGTCGATATTGATTTCTATAGGCAAAATGGCTTCATGTCCATAAACCAATTGGTAAGGTGATAACTTCGATGCATTGTGATATGCAAGCCGATAAGCCTATAATGACACCAATAATGTTGTATGCCAATTTCTCGGCTTTTCCTTAATCGTCCTTTTGATTAGCTTGATCAAAGTTTTATTGGACAATTCGGCTTGACTATTATATTGAGCGTAATAAGACGATGTATTTAATAACTTGATGCTTAAACTTTTGACAAAACTTTGAAATTCATCGGACATAAACATAGTTGCTTGATCAGTTGTAATAGTTTATGGAATTCCAAACTAATGGATAATATGCTCTGTAACAAATTTGAGGACTTTAGCACTTGTAACCTTTTTGAGTGGAATTGCCACAACCCACTTGGAAAATAATTGGTCGCGGCTAAAATAAACTTATGGCCTTTGCTTGATGTGGAAAATATTTGTCTGATTATGTTTATGTCTATCCCTCATCCTCTAAATGGACAAGGCTTGATGATCAGGTATAAAGTTGATGTTGGAGCTAATTGTGCAAACAACTTGCCAAATTCTGGTGCAAACACCTCTTTATCTCATTTTTTTTACAAATCTAACCCTTTCTCGAGTGGAATTGCAGATTTAGCACCCTCTCCACAGTGGAAGGCGTGGCAGGTGATACCTATCCCCTGCCACGTCCAGAGAGTGCGGGAGCTAGCGTTGTCACACCCGAGGAGCGTGGGAGCAAGTGGGTGCGGCTCCAGGCGTTGTTGCGGCTGACAAGGCTAGGATGGTGGCTACCGCAGCCGACAAGCGCTGGAGGAGGTTGCTGTGGTAGGGGAGGGTGTGGGACGTGTTCCGCGGTGGGAAAGGGGTTAAGTTTGCAATTCCACTCAGAAGGTGAGTCATATTTGCAAAAAAAAGAGAGGCTAACAGGGCTAAAAAAAAGGTGATGACTCCCTGCCAGTGGCGGAGCCATGGGGGGGCCGTCGGCCCATGCAAAAGCCAGAGACCAGGTCACCAGAGTATATGTGCATCAAGACTCAAGACCAAACGCCCAAAGGCCAAAGCTCCAACGAATGACCGACGTCTCGCCTGCCCTTCTCCGTTCTCCGTGCTACGCATCTTCGGCGGTTCAGCCGATCGCAACGGCGCAACGCGACTCCGCGCGACGGCGTGAGCAGCACAACGAATCAGCGACAGTGAGAACACAACGACGGTGTGAGATTCTACAACTCCTACTGGTACATCTACTGATCTACACACGATGGATCATGGATTAATGGATAATGGATTTGCTTGTTTTTGTTTCTCTAGGACTTAGTTCTTGCGGTGCAGACACACTAGTCCTGTAGTCCATGATGTCCATCGATCCATACTATTTCAGTATTTTGCATGGCTCCAAATAGTCAGTATTGTACTGTGTACAAGAGCATTTAGTCATTGATTATTCAATTCATTTTATTTTAATGATTACATGAGACATTGAGACAAACATAACTAACGATTAAAACTTGATGTGATGTGATTGGTCTACAGAATTGTTAGGACATCCAATTTTCCTGGATATTTTTGTTCTTTGATATAATACTATTCGTCTAATCCTCAGGGTAGTGGAGTACTGTGTTGTGCTAACAATAAGCATCAGGCGGTGACAGTCGGAGACACTACTGTGTCTGCGCCTGCTCGCCTGGGCCGCCACTGCCGTCTGCCGCCACTGTTAACAAGGTATTATTAATTATTATATATTTTCTGTTGACAAGGTTCACTTTATTTTTAGGCCCCCTCTTTTAGAAATTTCTGACTCCGCCACTGCTCCCTGCTACCTCCACTGTTAGGGCTTGTGTTGAAATATAGAATCAAATGGTTTCACGTAGAATTACTACGTTCTTAATAGATCCTTACTTTCAAACTTTTTATAATGTGCAATGTAGGATTTTTTGGATTTCTATAATATCAACGATGATGTTGATCTTACGAAGCAAAGAGGGAGGCATTGGACTCGAGACTATGCAAAGGAAACAGCGTGTTTTTATTGCTTTGAATGTGTTAAGTGGGTGCTCAATGAACTAGAAGAACAATGAACATGAATAGCGATATAAAGTGTTCTATGCCTACCTTGCAGGCCTGGCAAAAATACTCGTTAGGATTCGAATCAAAATTTCATCGATTACAGTTTTTAATAGATTTAAAATTAAAATAAGTTTATTTTGAACAAAAATGATAATGAGACTCACTCGATAATAGATCGTTATCTTGAATTTAAAATAACTATTTAAATGATAAATAAAATGATTGTGCATCTAATTATACTAAAAGCAGTGCTTCAATGCTTTCTCTTCCAATACAAGTTACATAAATCTTAAAATAAATGAAGAGGTAAATAATTACCATCTACTATTCATTTATATTTTAATATTTATATAAATATTAAAAAAATATAGAATCACCTCTCTTGTACCAATCTTGAAAGAAGTCGAATAATAACTTATCCTGGTGTCGGAGGAGTGGCAGTCAGCGGTGTCGAGGAGGCCTCCCGTAGATTCTAGAGGTGGCGCACGTAGAATCGGTTATTGTCGGACACCCTTTCTTTGGCACGGTCGATTGGGCAGTTCTTCTGTCAGAGATATGTAGCTATGGATGTTTTACTAAAATCTCTTAACTTTTACGCTTCCAACATCGCTTTGACAGAGGTTTAACATATTCAGTATGCAAAGGAAACACTGTACTTTTATAATACATTCAGCAACTCGATATAAAGAAAATTATGAAATTATGTAGTAGGGCATGTATATATGATAAACCAAATAAGTAAAATATAATTTTTAGAGCTTGTTTGAAACATCTGAACTTTGTAGAACCTTATAAGAACTTTTGAAAGATCACGTGGAGGTCTATCCATATTTGTAATGATTATTGACCGTGTTTGAGTATGTGGTGCTCAAGTTTGAGTTTATTTTTTTATTTGGATTTGAATTTAAAGCAATTTAAGGGCTATCAGGTCAAGGGCTGTACTACCGGCCTTGTGTGGTGGTAGTGTTGGCTAGCCGGTACTATCGGCCTAGGACGACGGTAGTGCCAGCTCAACGGTGCTATTGGTCTCAATTAGCGGTAGCTTTTTCACAGAAAGGTGTTTTCTATGAGGTTAAACAAGGGCGACACTACTGGTCATCTTAGAGTGGTAATACCGGGGATACGGTACTACCAAGCCTGCAATGACGGTAGTTAGTTTCTAGAGAGCGGTCTCTCAGGATTGTGCGGCAAGAGCGGTACTACCGGCCAACCAAAAGTGGTAGTACCAAGGGTGCAGTACTACCTACTAGGGGTGAAAACGGTCGGAAACGGTCGGAAAACACTAAAACCATTTTTGTTTTCATATTTTTTCTCGGAAACGATATCGGAATCGATAACTACGGAAACGAAAACGGCATCGGTAATTCGAAAATATTGGAAACGAAAATTCGATACAAAATATATATCGGTAACGATCGGAATCCGAAAAAGAGACCGGTAACATCGTAAGGACATGTACCACCAATTGACTTCAAAAAATTCACACAAATAGTACATCCACATAGAAATTAGTAATTAATAAATATTCACAAATTTACGATGAACACACATCAAATTTTAGACTTGAATGACTACATTAGAGTTTTGTTTTTATGATATTTAAAAATATCTATGATTGGTTAAATCATGAAAATGGGTGAAGATTGTAGCCCTCGTGATAAGCTTCGTATAGAGTCCAAAATCACCTAAATCGGAGTTCGGAGTAAAAAGTTATGGGCGTTTTAGTGACCGAAGGAGTGTGATTTGTGGGCTGGAATAATTCCGATAATTACCGACGGAATTTACCGATTTTTCCGGATACCGAAGAAGCGGTCGAACCGATCAAAACCGTTACCGTTATCGTTTCCGACAAAAATTACCAATTCCGATTCCGAAAATTACCGATACCGACACGTCCGGTTGAAAAATTTCGAAAACTGTTTTCGGAATTTCGGGAATTACCGATACCGTTTTCACCCCTACTACCTACTCTAGGTGGCGTTAGTGCCAACTTTTCAGTTAGATGTGAATTAAATTTTATTGATTTAATTGCATATCTGTGTGAACAGTGCTATATGATTTATTTTTTGTCTGTGTTGGTTGCATGACTCTTGGGCTAGGTCATGGTGAGGCAAAGGTGAGACCGGAACTAAGTTAGGAGAGTGGAGGTCCAGAATGGTCAAGGACACCGAAAGATGACTAAGACCGGAAAGTGGTTGCAAACCAAGATGACAAGGAATCGGAGCGTGATGCATTAGTGATGGACATGGTGGGCAATAGCATAGATCAGGATTAGACTTAGGGATGAGTCGAGATCTAGAACTGTCAAAAAAGCCAGTGCCGTCATGGTTCAACTATCAAGGACAAATGACGCATCAAATAACTTGGGTTTGTTTGAAAATGAGGACGGTTCGGGGGAGTCCGGATGCGTGAGAGGCTTGGCGGCAATTCATTAGGGCTAGGTGGAAAGCATGAAGCATGAGTGATTCTTCAAGGAGAAAGAATATCAGTTAATGGGGTAAATTGGTAATTTATCCGATACCGGTGGTCAAGACGGTTTGGAAAAGTGTGGCGGTGGTCTAAATAGTTTATGTCACACTAAAATAGTTGACACAAATTCGGTCTCGTGGAGCAGATTTGGTATAAATGTAATGGTCGCTTTAAGAAACGTGCTTGTGTGAATGGAAAACCTGTTAAGAGCGTTGGATTTTGGGTTAACCCATGTAAGAGTGGATGATATCCTCTTGTGTATCTATGTCTAGAGTTAGGGTTGCCTCCACTATACGAGGAGATGTAGTGAGAGGTGAGGCTCTATGCCTTCAAGTATTTAGACTCAGATAAAGGTTTCCACAATATTCTGGTTGTTCTTGTGTGGAAGTATGAGTGCTTCTTAGGAGTTTTAACCTTAGGTGTAAGGTTTTGTAATCCATTCTTATTCTCTAAAATAAAAATCAAGTTCGTGCTCAAGATTTTGCTTTTGTTCTTAACCTTCTTCTTTCTTGTTTCGTGTTCTTTTTTGTTGATTTCAATTTCTCTTGATCTTGTGTTGCTAAGAATGAGTGATTGATAGATGTATCATCTGGAGATCATCACTCAATCATCTATGCAAGTTTTCTCATGATCTTCAAGAGATTTCTCAATAAACAGGGTTTTTACTTGAGAAACAAGGATTTGAAGTAGATCGTGATCTTGCACATTTGAGAGCAATCTCTTTGGAGCTTTTTTACTTCTTGTTATATGCGGGAGACCATATAGGTTCATTTTGATTATCAAATTCCCGCGAGTAAGATCAGGGCAAAATTTTTGTATTTGACCCGGTTTTGGTACAACATTCAGTAAATACAAAAAGTTCAAAATTTTGACGTCAATCTTTACGATTGAAGATTGGAATAGGTTCTTAACACCTACAGCAAGGTGCATGCAAAATTTTCGCGGGTTTTTTATTAGCCAATTAAAAGATACACTGATTTTTTGTTTTTAAAGTCGTGCTGATTTTACTCTTTATCGGCATTACCAGGGACACTGTAGCACGATAATGTCGCTGGTACTGTTTATTCCTTCAATATCGCCATTTAACACTGGCTATGTCACTTAAGAGGTGAAATTGTCTGAAAATTTGTTTTTCTGCACATATTTGATGTAGTAAGTCTTTGATTGATTAAGGGAGAAAAAAATTTATTTTGTGTTCACTCTTATTACTATTTTCGGTCTTTCAATTTTTATAGGAATATCTTGTTCTTAATTATTTTGGTGGTTTTAATTATACATCTATTATTCCCTGCAAAGTTCGCGGCCTCACAACGTTTTGAGCCGAGCTGGCGGCTCGGCTCAAAAAAATTTTACGTTTAGATCCTTTTATAAATTACGAATAGGCCTTTCGTGATTTTTTGTTAGAGGAAGATTTTTCCCTCCAAAATCACGTTCGGGTCCCTCGTGTGCCGTTTTACGGAAAGGACCTCCCGCTAAATTCAAATCGCGAACAAGCCTTTTCTAATTTTTCAGGATAGCGGACAGGTCCAAAAACATAACATTCAGGTCCTTGCTCCTTACGTTTAGGTCCTTTCTCCGTTTTTCCCGGGAAAAAATGTTTTCGTCACTAGAAATATGTGTGCGGTTCTATCTCTAGACTTTTTTCCCACCTCGATTTCCCATCTCGATCTCTGATATTTTTTTAAACATGTATTATTACTCGTTGAACGCGTAAAGTGTTAGACTCGGCAACAGAAGATTGTCATCTCTAATAATTTTTCACCCTTTTTGCTCTAGACTTTTTCCCCGCCGCGGTTCTCAAGCTCGGTCTCCAATATTTTCCAAATAGTTCGTTGAAAGAGATATTTCTACAGCTCTATCTCTCTATTTTTTCCCCGTTCGCGCGGCGTGTTACGCCGCGAAAAATTTTGTGTTCTTTCGGCCGTTCCGCTCATTATTTCGATGATTTAAAAAATAAAACGCCGTCGAAAAAAAAGAATTTTTTTCTACGAAAAAACGGCACGCGCGTCGTGTTACACCGCAAAAAATTTTGTGTTCTTTCGACCGTTCCGCTCATTATTTCGACGATTTAAAAAATACAACGCCGCCGAAAAAAAGGGAATTTTTTCTACGAAAAACGACGAGCGCGACGTGTTATGCCGTGAAAAAAAATTATGTTCTTTCAGCCGTTTAGCTCATTATTTCGACGATTTAAAAAATAAAGCACCGTCGAAAAAAAAATTCTCTGAATAATGATGCGCGCGGCCACGGCGCGAAAAATTTTCTAGTATTTTATATAAGTGGTATGCTTGTGCTGGTTGGAGATGGGAGCGTGCCACCACATCTTACCCGTTCCTGTGCCGATGAAGGAGGCGGCTGGGTAACTTGGCAAATACTAACTCCGTGTCCATTCGATATTCCCTCAATTCTTTTTTATTGTTTTAGAATGTCAAGCTTTAAAACTTTTAACATCTAATATACTATATACATAAAAATATTTGAATTTGTTACATGAAAACAATATTTCTAGATTTGTTATCAACAATATTTTCATGTCATTATGATTTTAATATTTTTCGCTCACAAATAAGAGTACTGATCAAACGTGTCTGCCGGAGATTAAATGCCATTGCATTGGCAAAAGGGAAAAGTAGTGATGAAACGCAGATAATCAGCTAGAATGCAGTTAAATAGAGCGTATCCTGAGTCCTGACTACCCCATTTCTTTTCAGAAAACAAATCCTGCTTCTTCTCCACTCGCGAGCTAGAAATTCCCTACAAAGCCACTCCAATCCAAGCCTTTTGATTTGACCTGGAAAAGAAAGCCCCACAAACACACCACTCTACAGTATACACTCCATCACCACCACACCAGTCTGCACTACACTGTCTCTCTCCAAAGGCAGGTGTATTGGCTTCCAGCTTTTCCTCTCTCCGTCTCTTCCTCTCCTTCTCTCTAATGATATCTTAGAGAGAGGGGAGGCTAGCTCAAGAAAGGCAACCTTCTCCTTCCCCCAAACCCTTTTCCTCTTTCTCTCCCCCCAAGAACTTCACCCCAAACTCAAAACGTCTCCTTTTCCGCAGGAGCTCGGGTACAGTAGCGAGCGGAGAGCTCGATAGCTGCACCACTACATCACTAGAGATCGGCCCCTGTCCTCATGGAGGAGATCTCCCACCACTTCGGAGTTGGAGCGAGCAGCCACGGCCACCACCACCACCACCACCCATGGGGGTCTTCCCTCAGCGCTGTGGTTGCACCGCCGACGCAGCCGCCGTCCACCGGCCTGCCGCACACCCCGCTCACCCTGAACACGTCGCCCGCTACTGGAAACAACGGCAGCGGCAGCGGCAGCAGCAACCCGGTGCTGCAGCTGGCCAACGGCAGCTTGCTGGACGCTTGCGCCAAGGCGAAGGAGCCCTTGGCGCCGTCATCGTCCTACGCCGGCGACGACGAGGCCATCAAGGCCAAGATCATCTCCCACCCCCACTACTCCTCCCTCCTCGCTGCCTACCTCGACTGCCAGAAGGCAAGTGATAGTAGTAACAGTAGTACTGCAGCTTCTGCATGAGAAGCTTCCCTACATCTCATGTCAATACATGACGCATGCTGACTTGCTTGCTTTCGCGCCATAGCTACTATAGTGTATGCATACTGCTTCTGTACATCTAGGGCTTTGTAGTACTTCTGAGTGTCCGTGCTACGTGTTTGCAGGTGGGGGCGCCGCCGGAGGTGGCGGCGAGGCTGACGGCGGTGGCGCAGGACCTGGAGCTGCGGCAACGCACGTCGCTCGGCGGCCTCGGCGCCGCGACGGAGCCGGAGCTGGACCAGTTCATGGTGAGCCAATCGATGAGTGCTCCTGCGAAAAAAAACATTTTTTTTGGTCTTCTCGGATTGTACGCTTGTACTTCACTGCTTATACATGGCGACTTGTTTGTTCTGGTGCTCGATCGTGTGTGCAGGAGGCGTACCATGAGATGCTGGTGAAGTACCGGGAGGAGCTGACGAGGCCGCTGCAGGAGGCGATGGAGTTCCTGAGAAGGGTGGAGTCGCAGCTCAGCACTCTGTCCATCTCCGGCAGATCGCTGCGCAATATCCTTTCCTCCGGTAAAGAAAAAGAAATCGCTGCAGCCATACGCATGCACAAATCCCACATTCCTAGCTAGATGGCTCTTCTTGCATGATTTCTTCGATTGCCCCCTTCTGTTCTTTGTGCTTCCATCTTCTTGCTCTCTTTCTTGGCGACATAGTGCATCAATCTAAATGTGATTTCTTAGCAACTAAGCATCTTCATCGATTTTTTTTCTTGTGCATCTCATGCTTATGCATGCATGTGAACAACTATGTACACGAATAACTTGTTTGTTCTCTTGATGCGCTAATGTTGCAGCATTCCTAATCAGGGTTTCCAAAAGATTATTTTCCCAGCTTCTTGCTTTTACTGGCCATGCATATGTGAATTCTTCCATGTGGGCTTCCATCGATCTTTTCTCCTGTTGGAAAGGAATAATCCTTGCACATTTGCATCAGTGCAGCGCAGCTAGTACTGATGATGACCCCTGATTCTTCAATCTTCTCATACTTATTTTCCCCGTTAATCCTGATTATGGAAATTAAATTATTCTGGTTTCATACATCTCTCCCTCGAGTAGTTCGTGCTCTCTGGTTCTTGGAGTTTATGCCTGATTCCCTTTCCATAGGAACATGTGCATGTGACTCCGAGTAGTTCTTGGTTCAGCCATCCTTTCCCCATGATGGAAACACAGGGAGAAGAGATTTCCTTCCCTTGCTCTAGGGTTCGGGTAAGCGACACTGTACAAGCAAACAGTGCATGGCCGAGGTGTCTCACTGCCGTATGTCAGTGGGACAAGTACACACATGTAGTGTTATGGGAGATACATGGGGGGAGAGAGAGAGAGAGAGAGAGAGAGAGGGGCTCATCGCCCATCTGTCACGCAAGCCAGAACAACATTCTTGTCATCTTTCTCCCTCAAGAAATGTAGCTACCTGTTGTCCTAGAATCTCTTGTTTCGTGGTGTGGTCTTCCAGATGTGTTGTTGCATGATGTATGCAGAGGGCCGGCAGTCTGATTGTGTGCCTGCTTCTTAGTCTTTGCTAATTTTAAAATACTCACATCAGGTGATTCGATACGATGCCAGGGGTCTTTCTAATGACCTATCACGAGGCTATAGTAGCTAGTAGTACTACCATACAGTTCCTCAGTGTTCAGAGTTTTCACTCTGGTCGGAGTTGCACTGGTACTATATATACCTCCACAATCACTTCATTATTGGAGCATGTAGGGAAGAAGTTGCCATCTAATGTAGTAGCGTCAACAGTGCCTTAAAATTTCGACGAACCCTCGCAAGTTAAGGTCAATCCTGCGCGTAAGATAAATGATCAGATAGATGCATAGGCAGACTGACTAGTAAATTGCATATAGTATTTTGTGTATTCTAACCAGTGCGTGGCATGGACAAAATGGTCTGTTTGCCTCGAGAACAATAAGGTACAGTTAAGCAAGTGCCAGCCCCATTATTTGATGTGAGATCTTCAGCAATGAATGTGTGATCTCCTTGGTAATATTATATGCATGCTATGATCTACTATCTAGATTTGTTCGTGTATTTTATGACAGCCTTCTCTCCATTCTCTCTCATAAATAATGGTGGTCAAGAAACATTGGATGCTTTCCGAGGCAAGTCCAAGTTCAACTTCGTCTGTATTTTTCAGCTGTCAACTCATATTTCTTCTCAGGTTCAATTGTTCTCTGTCCTACTTCTTGGTAGACTACATGTCTATTTGTGTTTTCTTTTCTTTTCTGAATAGAAAGGCAACCTCCTTGCCTGATCTCACATGCCAATCGAAGACCACAAGGAAATGAGAACAAAATGTCTAGTAGATCTCCTGTTAATGATAACTAGAAACACAAGTCGAGTTAATCACAAAACACCACTGCTTTTTTTTCCTGATTGATGTTGCACCTGTACTCCAAGATTCTTCGTTTCATGCATTCTTTCAAGGCCATGCAAAAGCAGGGGACACAGATATCACGAGTTTCCGTTTGTCTCGAGGTAAGACCAAAAGAGATACTGAAATTTGCTTGGTAAAAAGCAAACAAAAGAAAACAAAAGGATAAAAAAGCTGGCTGATTTCGCAATGGAACGTCACTGGAAAAGAGGTGTGACTTGACGAGTTGGTACTTCCATCTACATGTCATTAACAAATCTTTCACATAATCATTTGCATCTCATGGTCCTTGCGATTTCTGGGTTGTGTCAGTTTCATTGCAAGTTTGTCTTGATGGTTCTGTGTTTAGTCTTTGGGTACCTGAGGCCTGAGGTTGTCAACTGGCAAATGAAGCCATCTTCATTTGCATCTGTTCTTAGCTTCATGAGGTTAACGCATTCACATTTTCTAGGTTAATACACATTACAACATACAATACGATGTTTACCAAATTCTGTAAAATGTGCGAGCTTATACAGCATTCTTTTATCTTTTTTTATAACGCATGTATAAGCCAGTTCTTAAATGTTTGTTGCATCACCTCAATACAAGTTGCACAAATCTTAAACCAAACAAAGGGTAAGTAATCAACATCTATCTTTCATTCACACTTTAATATTTGTACAACTTAAAAAGTGATGCATAAAAGCACTGTTTTAAGTCTTCTTTAAAAGTTGGTTTGTTTGATAATATTTTGTTCAATACAATATGGTAACAATATTGTAATGAAATTTAGCCATGCCTCATGTGACAGTTTTAGGGCATTTTGCCTGCAAATTATTCACGTCAAGTACTTGTCTTATTCCTGTGAGTAATCAGGGAAGGAGCATATCCAAATTATTTATTGTTTTTCAGTGAACAAACAAATGCTTTACGCTACTTTCAAAAACATAACTACACATCTTGAACTCCTTTACTGTACAGTTTTGTTCCTATGCCAAATGTGGCTTCTTACTTTATGAATGTGTGCCAATGCCAATAAATTTGAAAATGTCATGAAGCGGCAAGTCTTTGAAAGACATTTTTCATCAATAATAATAATTCTTCATCAGTTATCTGCGGAAATGCACAGATACAAAATTGCTATCTTCTTCTTCATCAGTTATCTGCGGAAATGCACAGATACAAAATTGCTATCTTCTATTTAGACGCAAATCAGCTAATTAAGTAATTGACATGATTTTTAAGGTCTTACATCCTATCTGTAGAGGAGTGCATCTAAATGCTTGATCGAGTGAAAAATTCACAAATTTTAAGCCTTCTAGAATTTCTAATAGGATTAGCATTTGCTTAGCAAAATTATGAGTTTTCTATTAGCATCACTGTCTCTCTCTCTCTCTCTCTCTCTAAGTTGTCTAGCATAGTAGCTTGCTTGCACATAAGACATTGACTCCCTCTAAACGCTCATGTCTGAAAAGTAGAAGATTAACAATAGTGATATCCTGTGCACTAGTTTGACCAAATTCTACTGAAGAATGACATCAGCAACAGCATGCCACTCCATCAGAAAGAGCATATGCACTCTCTCCGTCACTAAATATATGAAAACATGGTTTTTATAATAATATACTAGTATAAATAGAAAATATGAAAAGTTTTTTCGAAGTTAAATCTAATGACATTATTTACACGTGTTCAATCTATGCGATTTTACATATATAAAAAGGTTAAAGTTTCATAGGTTTTACCACACATCAGTGTCACTCGGATATCTGTATCCAAAAATCCGTCCAAGTCACAGTACCACCTGGATCCAAAGACGAACCGATGTTTGGTGGAGTAATGGAGGATTGAGAGAAAAGCCAATGCTCCACTAAAATAAATATTCACTTTTTTTAAGTAAACACGTTTTTAGGAATGACCTGTTCATTAATTATTATCTATACATGCTCTTGGATTTGTGCCATTTTCATTTGTTCAAGCATGGACATAACTCTTCTGAATTCCCCAAGTTCCAACTAAGGAAACCTTGTCCAATACTATTTTAGCCATTTTATATGTTGTTCATTGAGACCACATTTGGAACTTGGATGTTCACGAAGGCCTCGTAATGTAATGCTTGAATTCCTGAGGAATTTCATATGAAAGGAAACATTCACACTTGATGGATGTGGGGGCAATTTATGGATGTGGGGTTTCATGAAAATCTTGTTGAAATTCTACGTTTCCAAATGAGTCTTGAAGGTTCAAATGCGGGTTCACATCTAATGAACTATTACCATCTTTGCCCTAAAAGATTACAAAAGGTTGATTAAACTTTAGCTATTCTATTTATCTTTTATTTTGGTCATATCTATAAGGGGAGCTGTCTAGTGTGTCACTTATGCATTGTACCCTAAAATGCTTTATAAAAAGGGGTAGTTCCTTATTTGCCATTGCATATAAAAAGGGGTAGTTCCTTATTTGCCATTGCAATTTTGCACAAGGGATTTGGGAATTTTGTTGTGGAATGCTGGAATGTAAGAATTTATCCCTTACAAAAACAAAAAGAAAAAATCCTAGATTTATTTGCGGGGGTTCTCTCGTCCACACTAATTTTGTGGAACTTTGCGCATAGTACCAAATATGCTTTACAAAAACTAAAAAATAACTGCGTTTATATGTGGTGGTCCTCTCTCTCACACTATTTTTCTAAAACTTTAGGAATCCTATAATTCTTGGATTTGATTTTTAAAAGATTTATATGAAAGTCTATATTCTTTACACATATTAGTTTAATATTTATTTCCCACAATGGATGCTCCTAAAAATGTAATCGCATACTCTATTTAAACCCTATTCCTTTTCTTATTTCTTTCCTTACATCCTAAAGTATTATCAGACATAGTGTTTCCCAAGGCGGTAGGCACCACCGTCCCGCCTTGCCCGCCTCTCCGATTTTTCCCGTCTACATGGCCACCTAGCCTGCCTACGCGGCAATTAGGAGCTAGGCGCTGGTCTGCCGCTAGACTAACACCTAGCACCTCGGTGAACACTGATCAGATAGGTATTGAATAAGTAATGGTCAGGCCAATGATAAGTTGAAGATGTTTGTTTTTGAGTGGTTCGTGCATGCATATGTCCATGCTTGTTTCGTGCGCATGCTTATTGACCGGCAAATGCTACCTTTTTATTTTAGTGATATTATTTTGAACATTAGTCCTTATAACATAGTGCATGTTTATTGACTAGCAAATGCTACCTTTTTGTGGGGATGTTGTTTAAATGTTAGTTCATGCAACATAGTTTTTATATCTTTGAAGAGAATGTAGAATAGCACCAGTCCATGCAAGTTGGACAACCATACCTTGTACACCAAAACATTATTTTACATGAAAACCAATTTTCATATTGGCACATAATATTTAGTAGACAATAAACTACCATAGTTAAGTACATAGATGGTATACGATATAGATGTAACTTACTAATTCCCCAAGAATGAACTCATATGAAAAATGTTCCCAGTTTTTTTCACTTACCACAGGTGCAGTGGCTGTTACCTGATTATGCGTGCACTACCACAGAAACCTCTATATATGCTGCCCCATCGCTGCCGGTGGCTAATGCACCAGCAGTGATGGTGCATCATTGCCGGTCCGTATCAAGGATCGACACTAAAAGCCCATTCAAAAATGACCGGCAGTGATAGTCAAGTATCGCGTCGGTCAGTTAACCGGAACCGGCGGTGATCTGGCCCGTATCAGTATCACCGCCGTTCGTGGTTATTCGACAACGATATTGATTATCATCGCTGCTCATGATATGGTCCAGCAATGATAATAGGGACATTAACATTGCTAGCCCGTATCACGAGCCGGCAGTGATAATCAAGTATCACTGTTGATTTGTGTCATGATCTGGCAGTGATAACTTTATACGGAGTCGGATGGAGATAAACTTTATATGACAATTGTAGCTCTCGACGAGATCTATAACTTTGTATTTGAAAACTTTTTTTATTTGAGGTAGTTTAGATACCCAAATAACCATAACAATGTTTCAGGGAACAAGGATCAAAAGGAAAACATATCCTGTTACCATCACTAGTAACTCTATGGTGGGATGGTAAGAAAGCATCACGCGAGGTGAGAGGTCCCGCGTTCGAGTGCCACAAAATGCACGCGCATGTATTTCATCAAAAAATCATGTGTAGTAAATACAGGGTGGTCCAGGTGCAAATATTTTTTTAATTTACCGAGTGATTTTTAGATTACAGACTATTATTGCCTGTTCGCATATAAATCGGCAGTGATATCCGTATCATTGCCAGTTCTAGTCGGACTATCACTGTCGACCAATCACTGCCGGTTCCAATATCCGGCAGTGATGCCAGTTTGGAACCGGCAGTGATCTGGTGTTTTGTAGTATTGGTGTTACACATAACATTTAGATAAAAGGTAGTAACCCAGCTTTATTTAGGAAAGCTAGAATAAGATAGTATTTGCTGGGGTTTCCAGCTTATAGAGGAGCACAAAAGTAATTAACAAAGCAAAAAACCTCTCCACTGGAATTTCCCGTGTTACAAAAACTATTATTTGGTGTATCTATTGTACCTAAGCATTCTTTGTCTTAAGCTCGTAAGCAACTATGCATCTGACTGCATGCCTTGTAATATAGTAGTAAATGTGAACATATGTGTTGTGCCAGTGGCTGTGTGTAATTGCAGAGGCCGGATTTTAATCCTTTATCTAAAAAAAATGTGCTGTGCCAGTTTGGTGTCTGCATTAATAGCTATGTGAATGTGAGTCCATGTGTTATTTCTTGTTTACTAACAATTTCATGTGATATGCTTGAAGGCTCTTCTGAGGAGGACCAAGAAGGTAGCGGAGGAGAGACAGAGCTCCCTGAGATTGATGCACATGGTGTGGATCAGGAGCTCAAGCACCATCTCCTGAAGAAGTACAGTGGCTACCTGAGCTCCCTGAAGCAAGAGCTGTCAAAGAAGAAGAAGAAAGGGAAGCTCCCCAAGGATGCTCGCCAACAGCTCCTCAACTGGTGGGAGCTGCACTACAAATGGCCTTACCCCTCGGTATATGCATCATCTCAAGTTTCCATATTATGTCACGACATACATGATGTTTAACTTTACATAGAAGCTCTTTCAGTTTTGACACTTTATAGTTGGCACCTATGATACACGGATACGGATACATCAACGTGCATATGTATTATTTTTCATTTTTCTATGTGTTTGTTGAATTGAAATAATGTAAAGTGTAAACTAAGAATATGTACTTTAGCCTTTGCAACTTCACCTCTAAGCTGAAAAAGAAAACGTATTGTCAGCTTAGGATATATCTTTCAATCACCATTAGTAATTTTCAGCAAATGCGTTTTGATTCTAGAGTAGTTACTAGTACCAACTTATTTGCAATACTTGCCTCTCCATTTCATATTTCCTCTAGACGGATCACCCTTATCTTGAATGTCAACATGCTTCCATAATGGAGCCTTAATGTTGGTGTTTTGCTCCTCTCGGGTGGCTAGGTTAATGTTTAGGTTAGTGAACTGGGCTGGGCTGTGTCAGATACATGTCGACAAAGTGTCTAAGTTGTGTTGAACATTAAAATTATTCATTTTGGCTATCTAATTGTCTAATGCTTGACCGATACAATTTGAGTGACGTGTTGGTGTCGTATCCGTATTTGACACGTGTCAAGACACCGATACGGCATCAAAATCGACGTGTCGGCCCTACAGAAGTTGGCACTCATGATCTGGACACTGGACTTATGTTTAGGTATATTGTTATGATCACTGAAGCTAGAAAATATTCAACTAGAAGAAGAACATTGTGCTCTATGCGACAGACACATAACACACTTTTGGTGCATGCAAATCTACTCTATGTTTTCTCATTTTCTAGAACCCTTCTATAGCATACATTTGGAAAATCCAATGCCACTCTATTTAAAACTTTTTTTGAGGGAACCTTAATTTTGTAGAATCTTTTATGCACCACACAGGCTTTCTATTTTTCTGTTATTTGTATGCTATGAAGAATTCAGCATTTAGTTTCGAGCTTAACTGTTCACTTTACCAAGCAGGAGAGTCAGAAGGTGGCCTTAGCCGAGTCAACCGGCCTTGATCTGAAGCAGATAAACAACTGGTTCATCAACCAGAGGAAGCGACACTGGAAGCCATCCGACGAGATGCAATTCGTCATGATGGACGGGTACCATCCAACGAATGCTGCCTTCTACATGGACGGGCATTTCATCAATGATGGCGGGCTATACAGGCTCGGGTAATCGTCCGTCTCCATGACCAAGATCGACTCTAATGTCTGCAAGTGTCGTCTGCTGAAGAACTGAGGACCTAGTTATCGTTGTATGTCCCATGCGCTGGAAGGAGGCCTTGTGCTTATTTTGTTACTACGTATTATGCATGCATATGCCTATGCATGGACGTGCTTTTAGGAGCTGCTGCATAATGTGGTGGCCAGTCAGCTTTTGTGTGGTTTATGAGCGCGTGACGCGACCATATGGATCACTACCTGTTGCTACATGCATGTTTAAATAATTTGCATCTAGTTAGTTTCTGCCTATTCTGCTCTTTCCGGCCGAGTTTCCTGATCAATATAACCTATTTCTTACCTGCTTGGTCATGTGTGTTCTTTTGAATGTCTTTACCTTCGAAGGATTGACCCCGGCTGCTCGCTAGTTATCTCGAGTGTATCTTTTGTTGGCCATTGGTTAGCATTTTTTTTTCTTTGCTGAGCTAAAGTTCACAAGAAGATACCTCGATGATAGAATGACATGTTATTTGACTGCTTTGGTGTTATTTAGATGAGTACATGGAAAGTTTTTCACCCATTACATTGTAAAGAGAACACATTATTTTGCATTTACAATAGAAGATTACACTCTTACAGTCTTCAGTACGCTAGAAACTACCCGAGTTTTTCATTAAAATGCGCGGCTACGCTACGACGCACGCACCCATGTATATATCGAAAAATTTTGGTATTGTAGTTTACTCTGGTGTTAGCTGTTGGCACCATGAATCTTGCGCGTGGACGCATGTACTAAAGAGAAAATGTAATATGAGTTAAGGTTTTTCAATCCTTACTATAGATCAACGGTGATGATAATACTAAAGTCCACTGGTATACGAAAACCCCTCTCTCTATATACATGGGTCCTAGAATAACTATTCTACACCTACTCCTTCCCAGCCACCCTTCCCTCTCCCATCGACCGAGCACAGCTTGCTCCGGATCTGATCGGGCCGGCATGAGTTCTCGTGCCCCGATCTGATCGAGCGCGTTGGAGCGCAGCGGAGGAGCTGGCGCCGAGGTCAGAACAATCACGGAGAGCTCATACAATATAGGGAGACAAAAATTATTCTCTTTATTAGATTGATTGTCTTGTATATAGGGGGTGCCATATTTATAATAGAATGCAGCAAGAAAAAGATCCGGATTCATCTACATAGAGATAGAGTTTAACCATATTTGGACAACTAGAACTCAAAGTCTATCTATATCTCAACACTTCTCCTTTGGCGAATACCGTGTAAGGCATATGTCTCATCAAAAGCTCTCCCCAAAAACCCAATAGGAAAAAGAGATGGAGAAAAAAGTACATTGCACTCGCACACTGTGTTACACTAGTTGTATCATTAAAAATCTTCATATAAAAAAAATTCAGAAAAACTCACTAAGGGAAAAAAGAGTACAACTTATAATTTTCTAGATTTACATTAGAATTTTCAGGATTATGATAAAGGTCATGGTTTAGATATTTACTCCCCCTAAATTCTGCATATTTCTAAGTTGTCTCATTTCCATTCTACGCATACATCTTTGAAAACTAGATGTTTGGAAAGGCTTAGTGAACAAATCTATTAGATTTTCATATGGCTTAGTTTGCAGAATCTTTACCTCACCATTCTTTTAGAGTTCGTGAGGATAGAAAAATTTAGGAGCAATATGCTTTGTGATATTACTTTTAATATAACCCATTTGCATTTGTTCATTACAGGCAGCATTATCTTTATAATAATTGTGGGGTATTAACGGTGTTAATGCCACAAGATTTCTAGATATAGCTAATGACACGTCTCAACCAAACACACTCAGATGAGGTTTCATGTAATGCTATGATCTCTAGGTGGTTAGTAATAAAGTAGCTACCAAAGTCTGCTTAAAAAGATCGTCAAGAAACGGCTTGTCGGGGGCCGGGCAACCCTTGGTTGGTCAGCAGACAATCAACCGGCCCCCTAGCTCGGAAGGCCTCGATCAAAAACTCGGATTAAACTCGAGGCCGCTCGACCTAGGGCGCGGTAACTCCGAGCTCGGGGTCCCCGCGACCTGGAGCTCGGGATGATTCATGGTCGATAACGTTCCCTTGGATCCCGGACACGTCATCACTTGGCGATTCTGAAGCGTGGGATCATGGAGTAATCTTGGTAGTGCGGATCGAAGCAGTTACCACCGGTTTGTCAATGTGCATGAAGGCCACGATCCGAGAATTACTCCCGAACGTTGCAAGAAGAATGTGTATAAGACTGAAGCTTTGTAAACACTTAGGGGGGACAGAACAACCCAGCGCACACACACTCGAGTTCAAGTCTAGTCTTAGCATCGTCAAGCTTGAGCTGTAATCCTCTCTTGTACACACAAATAGCAGGAATCACCACCGCAAGGTGACTGGAGTAGAGCTATTACCTTCTCAGGGGCTCGAACCAGTATAATCCTCGGTCTCGTCCGTTGTCTCCTAGCTCCGACCATAGACCTCCTCGACCTCATTCCTCTGTTCGAGCAAAGCGCAGTTGTGGTCCCATTTCTCCGACCCTACCTCATTTTCTGCGGTTGGCGATCCCGATCGTCGGCAGTGGCGCCCCGTGGGGCCCGATTGCTTTGTTCATTCGCAGAAAAACTCCAAGGTCTTAGGAGCATGGCGTTCTCCATCGACGGACACTCTTCAGCGTGGGATCGGACGCGAGTCCGCTCCGCATCCTCGTTCGCCTTCCCGCCACCGCGCGGCGGCGCGACGTTGTGGCGTTCTCGTGAGGACGCGGCGGCAGAGGGTCGCGACCCACAAACCCCGAGATGCTCGTCGGATGGTCCACGTCGTGATCAATCGAGCCATAACCGCGCTCCGACGGAGGACCAGAGCTCCCTCCCTCGGGGGAGCGCCTTCGCGCTATCGCCCGGATCATGGCTGATCCCGATAGGGCAAAATCGGAGCTCTTCGGCCGGGCCTTGGCCGAAGAACTCGATCGTGCTGCAACTGAGGTCATTCCTCCGCAGCACCGAAGTCACCGCTCAGGGACCCCTTCCCTGAGAAGCAGCGACAACTCATCACGTCATCACAGGCGCACCCGTCGGCTGTCGCCGAGGCGAGAAGCGCCTTCGTCTCGGCAACACCCTCGGGGCGAGACCCCGACGCCACCGCATCGCTGTCCTGCGGCTACTAACCCGAGTAGGGTTGGACGCGAGGTGAGCCACACGAGCTCCACGCCAACTGACAGCAGGTCGCGGGGACTTTCCCCCGACATTCCGCCCAGGCGTCGTCGCGCACAGGACCGCCTGCGATACCTCCCAGGCGACTCCCGTGCTCGGCACCATGACCGATCTCGCCGAAGATCGGGTCGCCAAGAAAGCCCGAGCTCGGAGTCGAACAGCAGTGGAGATCTCGTTGGCCACGATCGCTCCCGGCGTGCACCCGTCCCGGCCTACGGTTGCGTGGCGTACTCTGACGACCTTCGTCGCGTCTGTTGGCTCGCTTTCGGTTCAAGCCCGCTTTGATCGAGCGCTTCGACGGGACCAAGAATCCCGAAGAGTTCCTGTCCATCTACTCGACCGCCATTTTGGCGGCCGGAGGTGACGAGCTGGTCATGGCCAACTATCTCCCGACCGTTCTGGACGGCGCTGCCCGAACCTGGCTCTTCAACCAGAAGCCCGGTTCCTTCAGGTCGTGGCGCCAAATCGAGCGCCCTCGCTCCAACTTCCGAGGCTATTCTGGCGGCCAGGAGGGAGAAGGACTGGATCGCGTCATCGGGGCAAGCGAGCCTCTTCGTGATTTCGTGTGGCGGTTTATCCGCGACGAGGAACTTGATTCGAGCATCTCGATAAGCGATTATCAAGGCCTTCAAGTTCGGCATTCGCGACCGGCGCCTTCGAAGACCTCGAGATCACGACAAGGCTCGGCGTCAACAAAGCTGTTCGCATGGCGGAGCAGTGCTGTGACGCGAGACGACGCCGTCCGGCCATTGAAGCGCGATTACGACCAAGGTAAGCTTGGTGCGAACCACTCGTGGCCGCCCGTCCAATTCCAAAGCGCCGACCAAGACGCCGCGCCAAGAAGCGAAGCGTGACCGCGGGGACGGCGGAGGTCTGCCATGGTCATCGTCTCGCCGGACGGCGGTGAGGTCCTCGAGGTCGGGATCGGACTCGGGGCGGGACCCGACCTCGTCAGGTCGGTCTCGATCTCACGGTAGCAGGGCCAGCCCGAGAAAGAAGCCGGCGGCACGGACCTCGGAGGACGATGCTCGGTCGTGGGGGCGAAGGGCGGCAGTACGACGAGGCGAAATCTGCTGTTTCCGCAGGCGGTAGCCCACGACCTGCGGTCTGCGCAGGCTTAGTAGGAAAGCTTGAAGCCTTCTATGGCGTGGTGAGATGCCGTGCTCCGAAGGATGACGACCGGCCGAAAGGGTGAGCAGCGGGTCGAACACGGCGACCTCGACTGGAATTCCAGGCGAGCGGCCGGATTGACGCGTCATCTTGGCGGCTCGGCGACCTACCGATCGGTAGCGAGATTAAAGTGCTGCCGGACCATCTATCGAGGTGTTGGAAAGCCCATTGAACGGCATTGCAAGTGGTCGGGCCACCATCACCTTTTCTCCGGAGGATGCCTTACAAGGTATGGCCGAGACTTAAAGACCGCCTTAGTCGTGACCCGACCATTAACAATCTGATGGTCGGGTCACGCCACCATGCACCTTTTTCTCTTAATTTCTTTGACCGGCGGAAGCACTTGATCGGATCGTGTGATTCCGGAGGGTCAAAGATCAAAAGCATTGCCATTCCTTCTTGAATCGTTCACGGGAGCTCGACTACTCCTTGGGCGGGTGGTCTTGCCCGTCACCTTGGCGGCTCGGACAACTTCCGCATCGGTGATCACCTTTGAGGTGGTTGAGGCGACCTCCGTCTAGCGCTATTCTCGGAAGACCTGCCCTCATCAAGTTTATGGCAGCCAATCATTACGGTCATCGGTGCATGAAGCTCCGGGCCCCAGCGGCATCATTACCGTACGGTGACTGCAGCGACACATGACTGCAGACCAAGGCCTGGCGCGCCGAGCATGCTACCTCGCCGAGGTCCGAGGTGACGGAGAAGAACGCCCGGCAGAGAGCGGCGATTCAGCCAATGAGCAACAAAGGCCGTGCCGCTCGAGGAAAGCGACACGATCGGTGTGTCCACGTCTCGGAGGTGAGTCCCAAATAGGAACTCGAGCTCGTCACCTTCCTTCAGCGCCAACAAAGGTATATTAAGCAGGAACTGCAGATATGCTGGCGTTCGAGGAGGTGATCGAGCACAAGTTCTGGTCGAACCGGTTCTAGACACATGCGCAGCTTCGTCGCTTCTCCGGAGAAGGTCGCGGTCATCAAGGAAAACCTTGATAAGCTCTCAAGGCCGGCTTCATCGCGAGATCGACTACTCGAGTGGCCGCCAACCCGGTCATCGTGCGGAAGAAGGGTGGCAAGTGGAGAATGTCGTCGATCATACGGGGTTGAACTTCGGCTGCCGAGGACAACTTCCCCTTCCGCGCATCGACGGATCGTCGACTCCGCCAACGCCAAGATGCTAAGCTTCTTGGATGCTTATTCGAACTACCACAGATCAAGTTGGCGGTCGACGGCGAAACAAGGCGCCTTCATCACCCGTTCGGCACTTATTGCTACGACCATGTCATTTGGTCTGCGCAATGCGGGGCAACATTCAGCGTCGATGACCAAGGCTTTCGAGCCTGATTAGGCGAAACCTCGAGGTTTACGTAGATGACATCATCGTCAAAAGCCCCTCCGGGAGCGACCACGTCCGTGACCTTGAAGAAACATTTGCAAACTGAGCAGTACAAAATCAAGCTTAACCCGAGAAGTGTGTGTTTGGCGTGGCATCGTGGAAGGTCCTTGGCTACATGATTGGGGGCTCGGGGTTGGTCGAACACGAGAAGATCGAGGCCATCGAGAAGATGGAGCCCCGACCTCGATCAAGCAAGTGCAAAGCCTCACCGGTCGCATGGCCGCCCTCGTGATTCATTTGAGGCTCGGCGGCGAGGTCTCCCATTCTTTAAGACCTGCGCAAGCACGGGGCTTTGAATGGACTCGATCTGGCGGTCTTCGGCGAGTGAAGGTATATCTGTCATCCCCACCCCTCCTTACAACTCATGACTGGCGAGAGGTTGTCTGCTATACCTTGCAACCACCGCCCAAAGCTGTAAGTCTGTCCTAGTTGCCGAGCAGGGGCACAGCGACATCCGATTTACTATGTCGGCGAGGTCTTACGGCCCAAAGGGCGTTACCGCAAGTGCGTAAACCGCATGACGCTCTTCTCATGGCCTCGCGCAAGCTTCGACATTACTTCGAGCGCATTCCGTGGTCGTCGAGCAACTTTCCGCTCGGTGACATCTGCGGAATCCGTAAGCGGCGGCGGATAGCCAAATGGGCCATGGGCGGCGGCGTTTGATATCCGGTCGTGGCGAACGACTATCAAGTCACAAGTGCTCGCCGACCGTGGTCGAGCAGACGTCGCAGCCCGCCCACGAGCTCGAGGCGAGGAAGAGAAGCCACGGATCATGTTCTTCGACGGCTCGAGGTCTTTCAAACGCTTCGGGGTGGGATACTTATCCTTACCCAGCGGCGACGGTTGAGGTATGTGGTTCGTTTTGGGTTTCTGCGACCAATAACGTGGCGAATATGAAGCTCTCTTGGCGGGCTTACGAGCACGCAAGTCCTTAGGCGTCTGACGGTTGGTCGTGAAGGAGACTCGGCTTCGTCATCAACCAATACAACAAGGACTATCAATGCTCGGGGATGCAATGGCAAGGTATCTCGGCGAGGTTAAGCAAGATGGAGAAGTGGTTCCAGAACTTGGAGCTCGGGCATGTCCCTAGGAAGGACAATTCCGGTACCGACTTTCTCTCCAAGCTCGGCTCTTCCGACGAGAGATACCCCGACGTCATCCTCGAGGCGGCGGCGGCTCCGTCTATCTCCGATCGGGAGGTCGTGCTTCTTTGTGGTGGAAGGTATTCCGCATGGGCGAGCCCATACGGCTTCTGGCGCAGGCGACTGCCGCCCGACCCCGCCTATGAAGCGAGATTAAGCGTCGAGCAAGCTTGTACAAGCTCGTGGATGGCAAACTCTGAGACGGAATGTCTCGGCATCGACTCGGTGCATCTCCACGGAGGAGGGTAAGTACCTACTCAACGACATCCACTCGGTCTCGTGGGGCGCACTCTTCGACAGGGCGATGGTCGGCAAGGCCTTCCGTATGGGGTATTCTTGGCCGGCGGCATTACGGGATGCTTAGGATATTGTCCGAACACTGCGAGCATGTCGGTTTCACGCCCGGAAAAATGCACCAGCCGACCTACGCCCTTCAGACTATTCCACTTGCCTGGCCTTTCTCGACACGAAATTTGGATATCCTCGGCCCCTTTCCCGAACAACCGGGGAAAAATTCTGTTCGTGGTATCGACACCTTCACCAAGTGGATTGAGGTTGAACCGGTTTGACCATCCCGCTTTCGAGCCGTTCGCTTTTTCCGCTTGTCCGTGGTCACCGGTATGGGGTCCCATGCAGAATTATCGCGACAATGGTACTCGGTTTACGATGAATTGTTCGAGAATTTTGCGAAGACATGGGCACCAAAATGTGCTTCGCCGGTGGCTCATCTTCGAGCAGCGGAGCGGCAGAAACGCCAAGCAGACAGATCGTCCAAAGCGTCAAAAGGCGAGTTGTAGATGAGCTCAAACGCTACGGCAAGACACAGGTGGGCGAACTTCCCACCGTCTTATGGTCTATTCAGCATTACCCACCGAGCAACGGGGTCCACACCCTTCAGCTCGTGTTTGGTCTTGAAGCCGTCACGCCTCCGGAGGTGCTTTGGCTCCGCCAGGTCGACAGTCGACCACGTCGACTTCGAGCAAACGGTCTCTTGACCTTGCCCTCACGGAAGAAGTAAGATGCCGTGCCTTTGCTACGATCAGCGCATTACCGCAAGCTCTTCGCGGACATGCGTCTCGGTCGCAGACGACCTAGGAAGCTCCTTGTTGGGGACTTAGCCACGAGGCGGATTCGGTATCGTCCAACACCAACAAGTTATCCCCTCATGGGAGGGCCCCTATAGAGTCGTTTCAGCAGATCGCACGGGGCTTACCGGCTAGCGATGCCGATGGCGAGAGCTCTCTAGCTCGTGGAACATAGATCAACTTCACAAGTTTTATGTGTAATCTCTATACCTTTAAAACTTCAATAACAGGATATTCTCCGATTTCTACCATTCATGTCTTTTTATTTATTATGAGCATCTCTGTAATTTTTCTTGAGCACGACCTTCGCATTCGCCCCTTAGTCTGGGTATCACGAGCTTTACGTTCACCCCCCAGTGGTCGAGCTCAACATAAGCCGAAACTCTTTGCAATCAGCTCACCCCTGCGTCCGGGTTTGAACTACAAGCCCCACAGCTTTGGCTATTGAGTGTGCGCATGGTCGTGGTCGTGGAGTTGGTGATTTATTCACTGAGTTCGCTTGTTGCGTTTCTTTTCGCGAGCACTCTATCTCGATTCTGCAGGTCATGGTCATTTGCTCGTCTTAGACTTGTGTCCAAGGTCGGCGTTGCTCGACCTTGGACCCAACGGGGGCTGGGCTAGGACGTAATATCTACAAACGACCTATGGATCTCGATCGCGAACAAGAAAGGCACACTTCAAAAAAGGTAGTCTAAACACGTTGATAACATCAAATGTTTTTGAGGATCGAGGATGTTTGAGCTACAGATCCTCCATCTCGCAGCAAGCTTCTCTTGCTTGAGCTCGGCGACTCTGGTCCTTGCGTCGAGGCTTCGGTTTCTTGCGAGGAGGGCCTCCTTGGTTGCGTCCGTAGCTCGGCGGCGCTTCGTCGTTGAGTTGGGCAGGCGGTCTTCGCCGCCTGCTTGCACGCCCAAGCTTCTCCTCCGGCCCGCGACTTTGGCCTCTAGATCGGGAGGCGCCTTGGTTGAAGATGATAGCTCGGCGCGACCCTCTCCAACGCCTCGACCTTGGCACGCTTCGTCGGCGAGCGCTGTGGCGTCAGCGGTGGTTTGCTCATGGCGGCTTCCTCGAGTACCACGACCTTGGCACGCTTCGTCGGCAAAGCGCTGGGCCGCGGCGGCGGCTTGTTCCTCAGCGGCCTTCTCGAGGGCCTCGACCCTGGCGCGGAGGGTCTCGAGCGCCGAGTCTGAAGAAGTTCGCTCCGCGGTGGCCTTCTCCAGCAGCTCGACCTTGGTGCGCTCCGCATTAAGGGCCTCGAGCGCTTTGGTCGCTCGAGCGCGCTCGTGCTCTTGCGCCTTGAACCCATGCTCGCGCTCGGAGGATCTGGTCCTCTCGAGCTCGGTGGCATGGGACACCTCCAGCGCCACCATCGTGTGACGCAGATCGTTGAGCTCCCGGTTGATCCGCTCGAGTTCTGGCGTCGACCTCGATGGTCGCTGAGCAGAGCGCTTCGGTCTCCCTCTCTTCCATGGCGTTCAAGATCTGGCGAGCACGTCGGTGTGCTCGTTGAGACCTTGAAGCCCTCGGTCACGTTGCAATCGCCTTGAAAACAAGGAAAGTGATCGGTAAGAAGTTGTCAAGAACACACAACAACATATTACAGGACATATAAGGAAAGCTCCTACCTCACGAGAGTCTATTTGTTGACGTGCTGTGGAGAACTCCTCATTCAGCTCGTCAAGGCAGTGTGTTGATCTCAAAACCTTCGCCCGGTCCCGTGAGTGGGCCTTCTTCAATCACCGCCGGCACACCTTGTCCAGGGCCTCACGGACGACGTGCGGCGGTGGCTCGGATCTTTCCACATCGGTGGTCGGACCCGGCAGAGGCGGCGGTAACCGGGCCGACCTCCGTGGTCGGGTTCCGCCAACAGTGGCGGGGAGTTGCCGAAGCATGACATCCGACCCAACCCCAGGGTGGAACATTGTATCCCGGGTGGAAGTTATAAGCGGGTCATCGGAGTGCCTCCCGTTGTCGTGGTCGCTCTCCGTGGCCTGGGGAACCGCGGTCTCGCCATCAGGCACGATCTTGGTCGGCGGGGCCTCAGGGACTTCGGTGACACGGCCTCCAACGATCGGCAACGCCGCGACTTGAGGGGCCCGGACACCCATGTCTCCCTCGATCTCGGGAGGATCGACGACCGCGAGGGCACCCGTCTCGCCGGTGCTGTAATCCTCGCTGATCGCAGGTTGGGGGTCCACCTCGTCCGGGCTATCAGGGCCTTGGCCGAACTCCCCGACCTGGGCCCAGCTCGAGGCCCCGGCAAGAGCGCGCCTTTGACCCGAAGACCGGCGCGGGGCCAGCATGTAGGCGTCTGCCTCCTCCTCGGACTCGGACTCGCCCTGAACAACAGGCATTGTCAGAGTGGGCAAGCTCGGGTCTCGAGCGCTCGAGGTCTGCAATCAAGGATAGGCACTAAGACAGAAAAACACAAGGGGATGGAGCAGGTTGCATAGCCAGGGTCTTACCTGGGTCGGTGGCCTCTGCCTCGTTGATGGCCGGCGATGATCCTGTTGCCCCGAGCTCGGGGGGGCACTCCACTTCCTTCCTCTGGTCTGGGGAGGCGAAGCTCGCGATAAGCCCACACCGCCTGCCATGGCCATGCCAGATGACCGACCTTGATCACCCTGGACAGGCGGGGAGCTCGATGGTGCAGCGGCGGGCGTGCGCTTCTTCTTGCCGCCAGGAAAGAAACTTTGTTAGGCCCCGAGAAGCCAAGGGCACGAGCTCGGGAACTTGGCTATGATCGTCTTTACCATGACGCGGTCACCCCATTCGATGTGGGGCCTCTTCGTCTCCCGGCGGTCAGCTCCGGTTGGGGGGAGTCTCTTCTTCCCCTTCTTGCTCCTGCTCTCGTCGGGCAAGGGAGCGATCTCATTGTCTCCCACAACTCTTGATGATCCTACAAGCAAGCACGGGTCAGGCAAAGATATACAAATGTTCGGATGAGGCTATAGGTCGGGAAGGCTTGCCTCGGGCTTTCGTCGCAAAGGCGTTCTTGAGACCAGTTGTCAAGAGTATACTCATCGCGATTTCGAACATTTCCAAAGATCTGGCGCGACCGGGACTCCTTCGGCGCTGCACGAACAAGGGCCATCAGAGGAGGAAGAAGTGCGAACTCAAGCAAAAACCTTGGGGCTGAAGACCTTACCAGATGAACTCTCGCGGGTCGAATCGTCGCGTCCCTTGATCTGGGAGAACGGGTGTAACCTCCTCCGTAGGGGAGACACCCGATTCATGAGAAGTCGTTCGCGATCGCTCGCCGGTGAGGCCACGCGTGGCGCAAATGTGGATGGCGGCGATGGCTTCTGCGTCGACGTCGAGGTCCTCGGTCTCTGGGGTCTCTTTCTTCCCAGTAACGGCGGCTCCCTCGTATCGCAGCCTCCCGTTCTCCCCCTTCTTGAGGTAGAACCAGCGCTCTGACCATGGACCAAGAGAGTCCCGGCCAGTGATCTTGGGCAAGGCCCACTTGAGCGGACCGCTGCGGAAGTAGAGGCACCCGACCACGGGTTCCTTCCCGAGCGAAGAGGAGAAAGCGGAAGAAGCGAGGGTGGGAAGAATCCCGAGAACCCCTCGCATAGATGGGAGAAGACGGCTAGGGTGAGGACGGAATTGGGTACCAAGTTGATCAATTCAATTTGGCAGCTGTCGAGGACGTCGGCCAGGAATTCGCTCTCCGGGGTCCGCAGCCCGAAGAGGGAATGATGCTCGGTGCAGACGATCTCGTCATCTCGAGGATGAGGTTCGGTCTCGCCACCGGGCAGCCGCCAGGTCACCTGATCCAACAGCCCCAGGGCCTCGAGCTCCTTCATCCTCGCGACCGACAAGGTGCTTTTCCCCAGCTTGGCCATGGCGAAACGTCGTGTGGAGATGGAAAAGCGATGCCTTTCGGGTGAGAAGGCTTGGGAGGAGGGCGCAGAAATTTTCAAGCTGATGATCCAAAGCTCGGGGTCTTCCACGGCGCTTTTGGGATATAACCTCCTACGGCGCCTCAAAAGGCGCGCCTGGCATGATTAGATGGGCGCAATTAAGGCCTGGGCGGCGGACTCGAAGCGCTGCAGGTGTCCGCCGGATGTTGGCATCCGTACCACTTCGGAGAGATCAAAGGTCGCCAGATGTCTCACCTGGGGTTTCACTTTGCGATCTCCGCTCGACCTCGAACAAGGTTCCAAGACCTTGCAAGGGTTGCTGCCAGCGACCTGTTGGGTGAGGCTCGAGGCCGTCCTTGGTACTCCTTCTACGACCTTGAGCCTCGGGGGCTAGCTGTCGGGGGCCGGGCAACCCTTGGTTGGTCAGCAGACAATCAACCGGCCCCCTAGCTCGGAAGGCCTCGATCAAAAACTCGGATTAAACTCGAGGCCGCTCGACCTAGGGCGCGGTAACTCCGAGCTCGGGGTCCCCGCGACCTGGAGCTCGGGATGATTCAAGGTCGATAACGTTCCCTTGGATCCCGGGCACGTCATCACTTGGCAGTTACGGAAACGTGGGATCATGGAGTAATCTTGGTAGGCAATGGATCGGAACGGTTACCACCGGCTGTCAATGTGCATGAAGGCCACGATCCGAGAATTACTCCCGAACGTTGCAAGAAGAATGTGTATAAGACTGAAGCTTTGTAAACACTTAGGGGGACAGAACAACCCAGCGCACACACACTCGAGTTCAAGTCTAGTCTTAGCATCGTCAAGCTTGAGCTGTAATCCTCTCTTGTACACACAAATAGCAGGAATCACCACCGCAAGGTGACTGGAGTAGAGCTATTACCTTCTCAGGGGCTCGAACCAGTATAATCCTCGGTCTCGTCCGTTGTCTCCTAGCTCCGACCATATACCTCCTCGACCTCATTCCTCTGTTCGAGCAAAGCGCAGTTGTGGTCCCATTTCTCACTGACCCCTACCTCATTTTCTGCGGTTGGTGATCCCGATCGTCGACACGGCTGAACCACCGTAGAGAAACACAAAGACTAGTATGAGATTTGGCACTGTAGGGATCAGACAATATCCAACATCCATATATAACACCATGGATAAGTCTTTGTCCTTCTGGTAAAATAATCTAAGATCTTATGTACCTCGGAGATTTCTAAGCAAAGTCTTGACACCAGCCCAATATCTTCTGTTAGAGCTACACTGTGTCTAGCTAGCAAATTTACTATGAATGCAATATTAAGCCTTGTGCAATTCATAATATTCATAAATGCTCCAATTGTGCTTAAGTATGGGACTTTAAGTCCTAAAAATTCCTTATTTTCCATTCTTGATCTGAAAAGGTATTTATCCACTTCAAAGGATTTACTACCATGGGGGTCTTCAAAGGATGAGATTTATCTATATAGAATTTTTCTAGTACCTTCTTGTTATAGGTAGACTGGTGTATGATTGGTTTTATCCAAATCTTTTATCTCAAACTCCATAATAAGGTAAGAACTTGTTTCCTTTATCTCCTATCTTTCTGATGATATTTTGATCACCGACATAGACTAAGATGATACAAAATCCATTCTGAGATTTTTTTATGAACACATAGGGACAATTGGAGTACCCTTCTTCAGGAGGAACTTACTAAATTGGTTGTACCACACTCTACCCGACTGTTTTAATCTGTATAGCAATCTATGCAGTTTAACGTTTTACATGTTGCAATTACTTTTATTAGGATCTGGAATTTTAACTTCTTTTGGGACTCTTGTATAAATATACATATCCAGTGACTTATATAAATGTGTTGTCACTACATCCATCAACTGTATTGATAAGTTTAAGCTAGTTGCTATTGATACGAAGTATCAGAACTTTATTCCATTCATTACAGGAGAGTAAATTCTATCATAATAAATAACGAGTCTCTGCATGAACCAATATGCTATAAGCCTCGCTTTATATCTTACCACCTATTTATCTTCATTTCTCTTCAGGATGAAAATCCAGTTTGATCCTATAGGAATCACTTTAAGAGGTGTTCAATCAACACGACTAACTACTTTCATTTTATTAAGTGAGCACAATTCCGCTCAATTACTTCTTTTTATTTGACCCTATTTAAGCGCTTTTGACACTATGCATTGACTTTGATTCTGGATTCAGATCAACCAATTTTGAAGCCAAATATATATCTATAATTATAGTCTTTTTCTTGTACAACTCTCCTGAATCACTTCAAGGATATCTCTTCATTAATTTCTTTCAGCTCCTTGTGATTTACCATAACGATGGAGTATGGGTGTTCCGACTTCCCAACGTCAAATTGTGTGTGTAAATATTTGTAGGGGCTATCATCTTCAAGATGGATCTCTTTAGGGATGCAGCTACCATCTTTAGGATGGCTAACTTCAGAGGTTTTTTTTAATATCAGGTTGAGCTTCTTCTACTATCATAGGTAGTATTTTCACTTCCTTGGTTCTCTATTCCAATAGAAGTCTTCGCAAAATAGAGTTCCGTGGACCTAGAGGCCTCCCCCTCTTCTTATTGTGAGGGGTAAGAGTGAGATCAATATCCTTCTTGGGCATTTTCACTCTTTTCAAGTGTGTTTTCAAGCGCGTTTGCTGCAATTAAATGAGATCTTATCACTTATGATCAGTGAAGGCATTGGTAGATTATTAGCTATTTATTGCATACTTTTTATCTCTCAAACTTCAAGTTCGAATTCTTTCGTGCATGGGTCTAAGAACTGAAATGCCAATGATATTCCAATTTATTTCCCGATATTATCTAGTGAGGTACTTTTCTTCCCCTAATACTAGGAAATTGTGCTCATACAATCAGCGTGCCGAGTCATGTATAGATTCCCTATCATAGGCTCTAAGTATTTAATAATTGACAGAAACCGACCGAGCCATTCAATACTCCATGAATGGAAACTATCTCCCAACTAGTAAATGACTAATAAATGCTATCTATTGTTTGTACATGAATCTTTCTTTTTTGATTTAGCCATAACTTTCAAATGATATTAATTTTGGCCTTCAAATTTTGTAGGATTGTAGAATCTCACATCTTCTACGTATGGTAGTTTTTTGAGAATTTTTGAAAATATGTACATGTGTTTTTTATGGATTTTTAAAAAATACTAGATATGTTACCTTTTACTATTGAAACAAATAACATGTTACTAGCTATTATACAAGATGTCACTATACTGAAGCAAAGAGTACAAACATAACTAAATTTTTGTCCTAATAGTTCACTTCATTTTATTATAGTAACATCTTGTGTAGTAGCAAGTAACATATTATTTTTTGGATAGTAAAATACAACATATCTTGTGTAAACCATTTTTACTGTGTAAGATTCATTAAAATCATATGTACAAATTTCTAAATTTTTTAGAAAATTACCATATATAGGGGAGATGATATTTTACAACCCTGTAAAATTTGAAGAGCAAAATCAATTTCAGTTGAAAGATATGAAAAAAACAAGTTAGGTTAAATAATGATTTTTCATTGTTTAGCGCTTTATTAATTTCATATATTTCAAATGCTATTGAGTTTAGTCTTTGAATTTTACAGAGTTGTAGAAGCTCACCTACCCTATGTATGACAATTTTTGAGATTTTTTAAATATTTTACTATAAGGTTGACAAATAGAACTAAATTCTTCTTCATGAAAACTACATATAAAAGTTTTAAAAAATTCTAAATAAACTTACCATGCATAGAAAAGGTGAGATTATATAATCCTTTAAAATTTTAAGACCAAAATCATTTTATTTTAAAATCTATAAACATGATAAATTCGTCTAAATAGTGATTTTTCAATGTTTAGTGCTTGTCAATTTCATATCTTTCAAATGCGATTGATTTTGGTCTTCAAATTTTATAGAGTTGTAGAAATTCACCTCCCCTATGTATGGTAATTTTTTAGAATTTTTTAAAACTTTTAGTTTGAGAATTCTTATTCTGATAATTGTTCTAGCAAAGTATCATCATGTGTAATAGCAAGTAAATATTATTTTCTCTAGAGTAATAGATATCATATCTATGTAAATCACCTTTATTCATAAAAATCACATATATAAGTTTTTAAAAATTATTAAAAATTATCGTATGTATGGGAGGTGAGATTTTACACCCTAAAAAAATTTAAAAACCAGAATCAATCTCATTTAAAAGATATGAAATTGACACATAACAACTTACTAAAGGGCTGACAAACAGAACAAAATTCCTATTCTAATAGCTCACTTCATTTTAGTTTAGTAACATTTTGTATAACAGCTAGTAACATGTTATTTTCTAGATAGTGAAAGGCAACATATCCAGCGTTTAGTGGCAAGACTTATATCATTTTATTGCTTTTGTTGTCATTAAGCTACTGATGAAAATCATTCATGAATCGGATTTTCTAGTAAAAAGTTATAGCTAAAATAAGGACAAATAGATTCATGTACAAACTACGAAATATATTTACTAGTGGTTAGCCGCTTAATTGGTTTAGTCAACACATAGGCATAACGGGATGGTTTGCACGTGCTTCTCCCGCCGGAGCGTAGGATAACTATTCTATGCTTGGGGGTAGAATTGCGCTATTATATATATATCCGAGTATGTGATACTCTTACAGCTTAAAGTCTTTTTTATATGCAAAAGGGTATATAACAAAACAATAAATGGTTTCAATGAAAAATTTTCAACCAAATCATATTATACCATCTTAAAATTATTATTGAAATACTCTAAAAGTGATAAAAGAGTATAACACATTTGTTTAAGTGGTATATTTGAAGTGGGAGTATGAACTCTCAAGAGTACGAAATATATATATTATATGTGAAGATAATTCCATACTCTTAAGAGTACGTACTCTTATCTCCAGTTTATCGCTTAAATGATATTATTATACCTATTTATCCATTTAAGTATACTGAATAATTATTATAAGATATTCCAAAGTGAGTTTCACGAAAAATTTCATCAAAGTCCATCATTTATAGCATAATTTGTTTATATATTCCTTTTACATATGTACAAGGATATATAGCAAAAAATAAAGGGCTTTGATGAATTTTTTTCACCATGTCGCACTAGAATATCTTAGAAATATTATTGAAGTATACTGAAAGTGATAAAGAAGTATAACACTTCCGTTTAAGTGGTATATTGAAGGTGAGAGTATGTACTCCCGAGAGTACGAAAAAAGCTTCCTATATATATTTGAAAATAAAAGTGTAATTCTTAGACAACTCGAAAAGTTATTTTAAAAATATAGTTGTATTTCTTACAGAATTGAAACATATTTTGTATATATTAGTCGTTGACCCGTGTGCCTACACGACTAGCAATTTCTATAAATAGATATAATCCGTAATGCATACAATAATATGTTCTCATATTCCTTTCTATTTCCAAGTCATTAATTGCTCCTTTATTAGACGCTTGAATTTGGCGAGTAGATAAGGAAAGCAAAGATTTCCTTCCATACGGTGGTTCTCCTCTTATTTACCATATATCTCTTACGAATAGATAAATAGATCTAAGCCATTGATGAAAATGATTAAGGAGATTGGATGACCAAGATTTTCTTTTTAAAAAATAATGTGGGATTTCCTAGCAATTTTTCTTTTTTAGATTAATGTGAGAATTTATAGCATTTTTTGATTAATGTGGGGCTTTTAGGAAGGCCTCAAAGCAAAGCTTTCCTCCATATGGTACTCCTTTAATTTATCATATTTCTCTTATAAATAGACAAATAGATCTAAGTCATGGATATCCGTAACGTATGCAATAATATCTTCTCAGCTTCCTTACTATTTCTAGGTCACTGCTCTTTTATTAAGCACTTGCAGATGGCAAGCAGGTAAGGAAAGCAAAGCTTTTGTTCCATATGGTACTCCTCTGGTTTATCATATATCTCTTATGAATAGATAAATAGATCTAAGTCGTTGATGAAAATGATTAAGGAGATTGGACGGCCAAGATTTTCTCTTTTTTAGAATAATGTGGGGTTTTCTAGCAATTTTTATTTTTTAAGATTAATTTGGGAATTTCTAGTATTTTCTAATTAATGTGGGGCTTCTAAGAGGGCCTCCAATTAGTATATAAAAAGATTTGATTGATCTACATCGTAATAATATGGATTGTCTACAATAAGCACTGTAATTTTTTCGCCTCTGATTCACAATGATTTGGTTAATATTGCAAACAACGGATAGATTGCATGTAATCTAATTGTATTACCATACCTTTATTTGTGACAGCAAAATTAAGTGTTACAATTATGATTGTGGCTACATATTTCAATCCAAACAACGGCGTAATTTTGTTAATTCTATGCGGTATTAGCGATATATATTCGTGATGATTAATTTGACAATAATATGATATATGCGTGATGATTTATGTGTAAACAATATTTCTTATGGAACAAGGTACTGTGAAGATATGTTTTTTATTTGTAGCAAGAGTTGCAGCACAGGCAACAGAAGATGCATCGCAGGCATACGAGATGTGCATTGCAACCTGGATTGCGAGCAATAGGAGATGCGATCTTGGGCATCACGAGATGCACGTATAACGCAGCGTCTTGAGACAGACATACACTACATGTTAGGAAGAATTTACGTAGGTGACGCGCAGTCCCAAGAGCAGCATACGAGGGTCGCATGTATAAGCGTAGCATGCGAGATCGCAAGTGCAGGAGGTGCAGCACGCGAGAGACACAGTTGTAGCGAGACGAGTCACATATTGTTCTAAGTAGATGGACGACATAGTATAGCGATCAGCGGAATGTGCAAACGAGTGAGTCACGCGAAAGTGGTAGGTGGGCTGTACGCATGCATATGTGTAAGTTTTATATTGTGTGCATATATTGGACCATGTGTAATTGAGCCATAATAGATATGTATGTATGTATTTAATTAGAGATAAGAAGTTAGCGCTAAGACGAGAATAAGGGCATGTTTGGTATATATTTGTATACTACACGTACATACTATTCATTTCTCGAGATACTCCTTACTGTAAGTATGCATATATATAAATGAATTTGTCTTTTTCATATCTTTCAAATGCGATTAAGTTTTATCTTCAAATTTTGCAGGATTGTAGAGGCTCACCTCCCCTACATATGATAATTTTTTGAGAATTTTTCAAAACCTTTACAGGTGGTTTTCATGGAGTTTTCACCATAAGAATGGTTTGCACCAAATATGCCCCCTATATATATATGTGTGTGTGGCAAATATGTGGTGCAAACCACCCTTTCGGTGAAAATTCTGTGAAACCACCGTAAAGTTTTGAAAATTCTCAAAAATATCATATTAGAAAGGTGAGCTTCTCAATCCTGCAAAATTGAAATGAAACTCAATCGCATTTGAAAGATATGAAAAGACAAACAACAAAATAAATAGTGCTAAACAATGAAAAACTACTATTTATGCTGAATTTGTCTTTTTCATATCTTTCAAATGCGATTGAGTTTCATCTTCAAATTTTGCAGGATTGTAGAAGCTCACCTCATCTACATATGGTAATTTTTTGAGAATTTTTTAAAATTTTTACGGATGGTTTTCACGGAATTTTCACCGGAAGGGTGGTGTGTGTGTGTGTGTATGTATATATATATATAATTCGTCCACGAGCAAGAGATTAGGACATTTGGTCTTATTGTGTTGCGATCAATCTGTCACGAAATTGATGCGGTTTTGGCACCTGGCCTGGTGAAATTATGTTTTACCTGCAGTTGGGCATCGATCTATTACTACGGCAACCACATTGGGAAGGAGTGGAATACGAGATTGGGCATCGATCTATTAAGGCACGGTGGACATATTCGAGAGGTTAAGAGAAAACCGATGTAATAGAGATTTCGTCGGCACCGACGTAAATAGGCGGCGTAAGCGGAGCGACGTAAATAAGCCGAGTGGAATGACGAGATGAATAGCGAAGATCCTTGGCCAAAGTCGGCGGACAGATAGTAAAAGGGGCCACATGGACGCACACCTCGGCTAGAGTTTCACTGTAGCTATCCTAAGAATTCGATGTTCTCACAGTATACAGAGATTTTACTTAACATCTATGTATATTCGGGGAAAATCATCCTTATAGTGAAAACTCTGTAAAAACTACACTTAAAAATTTTGAAAAATTCTCAAAAAATTATCATGTGTAGGGGAGGTGAGTTTCTACAATCTTGCAAAATTTAAAGATGAAGCTCAATCGCATTTGAAAGATATGAAAAAGACAAACAGCAAAACGAATAGTGCTAAACGTGAAAATTTACTATTTATGCTGAATTTGTCTTTTTCATATCTTTCAGATGCGATTGCGTTTCAGCTTCAAATTTTGCAAGATTGTAGAAGCTCACCTTCCCTACATATGGTAATTTTTTGAGAATTTTTAAAACTTTTAAGTGTGGTTTTCACTGTAAAGGTGATTTTCACCGAATATGTTGCCTTCATTATCCATATTTGTAAGCTTTTGCAACTAAATAGAATACATGTCGTGCTAAGCTATATTCTAATTTACTATCTGTATACATAGATGTTACTATCCATATACATAGATTTTACTATCAAGCTAGAGGGTTCAGCAGCCTGTGCAGTCTTTACAGTAGTAAAATTTAGATATAAGAATAGTAAATTGATGTTCACTTCATAATAAAATCTGATTCATGCGACGTTTATTGTGAAACTTATATCATTTTGTTTATCTTGTCGTCAATAAGTTACTGGTAAAAACCGTTGGTGAATCGGAGCTACCAATAAAAATTTATAGCTAAAATAAAGAAAAAACATATACGTGTACAAATAATGAAACACATTAACTAATTGGTATGCCACGTAGTTTGTAGTGAACTAGTTACACAAGTTCCGCTGGTTAATGAGGACAGATTGGACCACGTTACGGTTGGTTACACCTAACTGACTTGGGTGTATAATATCCTATTTTACTCGTAGCTAATGAATAGTATATATATGTATGTTAATCTGCATTTACGTGCATATTAGACTATTCTACGCGTTGGCCGAAACGTACTAGAAAATGCATGCAATAAAAACCATACTAAGATATACAACCTAGTAGTAAATCAAGAATATATTTTATTGTAGAACAACAGATACAATTATTACCAAATCTGTGACCAGTTAATGCGTTGGTCCACACAACTAGTTAGTGTTGTATGGTACTAATTTTCCAATTATGCTGTCACATCTGTTGTAAATTTTTAGTATAGTGTATCTGTGATTTTTCTATTTCAATCGATACTCTTTACTGCAAGAGAAATAACCTTGGTACTAACAGGTTAGTGTGTGCATACAAATAGGAATGATTTACTATCGAGCTTTCTACATTTTACTATCTTCTACATATTTTACTATTACTACCAAATCAGTTACATGATCTAACCCAACTAGTTAATGTGTTTTGTAGTTTGTACATGAATCTGTTTTTTCTTTATTTTAGCAATATCTTTTTATTGGTAGCTCATATTTGCAAATGGTTTTAAGGGTAACTTACTAACGACGAAAAGAACAGAAAGATATAAGTTTCGTTATTAAAAAGTAATTTTACCGATTGATAACGAAAATAACTATATCTAAAATATGAAATTACTATATCTACAACATGAAATTCCTATATCTGCAACATATCATGCACAAATCAATTATTTAACAACAAAGTCCATGAAAACTATATGAACAAGTTCTGAAAAATTCACAAAAAAATTATTAGACATAGGGAATGTAAGCTTCTACAACCTTGTAAAATTTAAAAACCAAACTAAGTTGCATTTGAATTTGTCATTTTCATATCTTTCAAATGAGATTGATTTTTGTCTTAAAATTTTGTATAGGTGTAGAATATCACCTCTCCTATATATGGTAATTTTTAAGAATTTTTTAACCATTTTACTAATTCATTGACAAACAGAAATAAATTCTTGTTCGTAAAAACCACATGTACAAGTTTTAAAAAATTCACAAAAAATTAACATAAGTATGGGAGGTGAAATTCTAAATCTCTATAAAATTTGAAAATCAAAATCAATATCATTTAAAATGTAAGTGAGTTTAGTCTTCAAATTTTGCAAGGCTATAGAAGCTCATATCCTCTACGTATGGTAATTTTTTGAGAATTTTTTTAGAACTTATACATATAGTTTTTATAAACTTTTACTATGTAATGCTGATCTATGTAGGATTTTTCAATTTTATTGTATGGTAGATGTAGTAATTTCATGTTATAAAAACAGTAATTTACTTTACTAGTCAGCAAAATTACTTTTTAATAGCAAACTTATATAATTTTATTCCTCTCATCATCAGTAAGCTACTAGTGAAAACTATTTACAAATACGAGCTATTAATAAAAAGATATGGCTAAAATAAAGAACAAACCGATTTATATACAAACTATAATACATATTAAAAAGTTGGGTTGACCACGCATTAACTAGTAACCGATTCGGTAGTAATTACATCTGTTATTCTATAGTAAATATATTCGTGATTTACTACCTAATTACAAGACTAAAGTGCTTTTATTAGTTGATTTTTGCCACATCAGTCCGATGCGCTGTTTAGTGCGTTGCATAGCTCGGTCCGACTGGGTTAAATAGCTTGGGAGTAGAATAAGTTATTCTACACCCCGTTGTAGAATAACATTTCTATATACATATACATATATATACATATATAGACATGTTATTTTATAGCTGCGTGTAGTCTACACGTCAGCCACCGACTGAGACACTTATCCCTATATACGGTGCACTGAAATCAACTAGTAAGTGCGTTGCCCCAGTTGACTAAGCCTACTAGTACATAGCAAAACCAACTAGTTAATGTGCTTTATTGTTTGTATCGGAATATGTTTTTTTCTTTATTTTAACTACAACTTTTTATTGGCAACTCCGATTGATGACCGGTTTTCACCAGTAGTTTACTAACGACGAGAGGAACAAAATGGTATAAGTCTCGCTAATAAACACCGTATGAATGAGTTTCTACTACCAATTTAATTTAGTCGTAACTTTTTATTCACACCTCTTATTCTCAAAACAACAAAATCTTCTTCCTTGGGAATTTTTTTCTCTGTGAATTATTTTTTCACCGTTGGGCAAACGTGCAACCTAACCAATTGGACCATCTGTTGATACAGTGCTAGGTCGGCCTCGCGTGCGCCTTTGTGTGTGGACTGGGCCGTGGCCGTTGCAGGGTTCACAATCTCGATTTCGCTCGACATACCGTCCCTGGCCGGAGAACGAAATTTCGGCGAGATCTGAAATTCAAACAAATTCTGACCGAAATGAAAAAACAAGAATTCAAATCCGGTTCTGTAGCTCCTGGCCGAACAGAAATCTCACTGATTTTGCTGAGATCTGGGTCTTGGCCGTTGTAGGGTTCACAATCTCGATTTCGCTCGACATACCGTCTCTGGCCGAAGAACGAAATTTCAGCGAGATCTCATAAATTCAAACAAATTCTAACTGAAATGCAAAAACAATAATTCAGATCCGGTTCTGCAGCTCCCGGCCGAACAGAAATCTCGCTGGTTTTGCCGAGATCTCGGCAAAATTTCACGGCGTGAAATATAGTCAAAACTTTGTCAAAAAATTTTGAAATTTTTTATAGAGATCACTAACACATTGGTGATATTACCATAAAAATTTCAGATAATTATGAATCTTGTGAAATTGTGAAAAATTCAAACATTACTATTGTCTTAATAAAACACTGACCGGCAATTTTGAACCGAAATAAAAATGAGTCAAACCATGTTTGAAATATTTGTAATTTTTTATGCATGATTATAATCATATCAGTAATCTTTCCATAAAATTTTCAAATGATGGTGAGGTTCAAGGGATTTTTAAAAATTCGGATAGCGGTCATGTCCGGATGGAAAATGGTTGAAAATATGTTGCAAAATTTTGAAATCTTAATTGGATGATTGTAATGCATCACTAACCTTGGCATAACATTTTTAGATCATTATCAATCCGTGAAGTTAGAAATTTCGGCAACATTTTGACTGAAATTCGAATTTGGAGAGTCATGATTGCAGACAATCGATGTATATTTGTATGACAATTAATAGACATGAAATAAAATCGATACATATGACAATTTATTCTATATTTGCATGATAATAAAATCAATGTCTATTTGCATTACGCACTTACGAGTAGTAGTATGTTTGTGGTGCAAACTCCACCTCCGCGTTGTCGACGATGACCTCGTGATGCTTCCTCTCATGTTGTTGCTTGTATTCTTCCCAGTTCATGTCCAGCAGTAGCTAAGCAGACTTCCAATGTTCGTAATGAGCCATCCAGGTGCTATAATTTTCGGATTGGTAGAGATACCTGACACTGACAGATGAGTGCCGTACGTACGGATCGGCGTATGGATCAGTGTAGTCAAAAGATCAAGAGATGCTAGATCCGTCATAACTCGGTCTATAACCATAACCACCTTGATCCCCTCCATATGATATTGAACCGTACCAACCCTGATCCCCTCCATATGACATTGAACCGTACCCACTATACTCAGTTGGGAGACCGAAATGGCTCGAAGGCTGGTTGCTACACCATGAGCCTACATCATCTTGTGGTTGTGGTGCCTGTCGCCCACCTCCACCACTCGATGCGCCCTTCCCCTTACTACGGGTCTGCTTCTGTGAGCCCCTCCTCGAGGGGCTAACCCCATGTTGTGATCCTCACGGCGATTGTGGCTGTGAACGGAGGCGCATAGTTGTGTGCATATTTTCGTGGTTGTATATGAATATGCAAATTGTCTTGGCCTGTCCCACAATTTGTTTGATTTTTGGGACATCACACACGTCTTTCAGTATAAGATTCACTGTGTGGGCCAAGCACGGTTGCCATATAATCCGTGGGTACTGCACTCGTAATATTTGGCATGCTTTCTTAAAGTTGGCACCATTGTCAGTAACCACATGCACGACGTTCTCTGCTCCAATATCCTCGACCACGATCTTTGTTATCTCAAGGAGCAGATACTTGTGGTCTTGGACCTTGCCTGCGAATGAAAAAAAAACTGAATGTTGTGGAGCAGGTACTCACGGTATTATGGAAGAGTACAAAAAAAACAAATGTTGTACCTGTTGCATTGATGGTCTTATGAAAGAACATGGTGTCATTGCAGTACACCATGAAGTTGACGATGCTCTAATGAGTAGGTCCAGTTTAGACGTCATACATTACTGTAACACCAAATGTAGTCTAGTCTTCTTTAAACCTTCGAAGGTACTTGACTATCTCCTGCTCGTTTTCATCCAGATACTTCCTGTCTATCTCATAGCCCTGTGGTAGACGAATCCCTGGGTTTAGCTCCTGCGTCAGCTTAATTGCAACTGTCCATCGCGGCTATAAGATATTAGTACAATCATCACATGAGTTGTATCTGAGTAATGTATGACCATTTCGTACCTATGAAATATAGGCAGTCGGCTTTCCTTCCTAGAATTGCATTAGCAAGGAACCACTTTGACCATCCCCCTAGCTTCTGCCACCCTCTGCTTGAATGCAGTGTCAATACGGGGTTGCTGCCGGGCACCACTCCGTGCGAAGTCAAACATCGATGGAGGCATGGCTTGATCGTGTCAATTTTGATCTCCTGAATATTTTACTGGGAGTGGATTGGACCGTCCTCGCTTCACTACTTCCGAACCCCGAACCTAGGGTCAATCCTTGGCTCCTGAGATAGACCTCTTCTTTGGAGGCTCTGATGGCCATTTTGAGCTGCTCCTCCTCGATGGCCAAGGTGGCCTACTTGTCGCAAGCCTTCTCCTGACAGAGGCGCACCGTCTCCTCCTTCTTCTTTTCTCGACCTCTATGGAGGTCAGCTAGCATGGCCTGCCTAACCACTTTAGACAAGTTTGGGCATGCCTTCACATCGCCGGCGGCCAGCCAAATGTTCCTTTAAACGGGTCACCCTTTCGCCCTTAATGACTTCCTGCGGTAGCTACACTTCGACCCAATCGGTCCGACACGCTCCCCATAGTCCCATACGGTACCTGCATGACCTTCCATCGAGAGAAACTGCAACGAAACAAAAGATAACTGAGAAAAGTTAACTTGGATTTAGTATAAATGTTAGTCGAACTAAAATAGTTGAAAAGAGAGCGATATAAACCTAGCATACTAGCATTTAAGTATGATATCACATGCTTATTCTCTTTGTTTTACTACTTACTAAAGCAATGTGCTCATTAGTTATAAAACATAATATATTATCTCAATGTATTGCTAAAATGTATATACACGATAGTCTAAAGATATATGTACTTAAAAATTAAGAATGATTGTTCATAAATGATTGAAATTTAACAAACTATAACTACTACTTGATTTACTAGAGTTTGCTCTTTGTAGTCTGTACAAGATAGTATAAACCTTTACTTATCTCTCTTTATCACTTTCAAAAAGAATTCTAGTAATACGTACACACTAATCTGGTAATACAAACTAAGATATCACATATAATACATGAGATTTTGGTTTGGAAAAAGATTTTTTTACTCACCTTGGTTTTGGCTAAGCTGGGCGAAATCTCGGGTTCTCTGGGCGAGATCTCACTCTATACCACTGGAGAGCACCGTCGATTGGCCGTACTTGGCCGGAGATGCGCCGGAATGGGTTGGCGACGATGAGGCCGATGTAGAGCCGAGCTGGTTCACGCGAGTTCGAGTCCCCTCCATAATGTTTTTTTCCAAGATTTTTTGGCATAGTTTGAAGGCTGCAAAATTTTTGAAAATTTTTGTGGACAGTAATGAAGCATCCATGATATTCCCATAAATTTTTTAGATCATGATTGAACCTATAAAATTCTTAAAAAATATGACAGTGCTACTGCACACTTTTTGGACTTTAGCGTGTGTGCTCGTAGAGTTTACTATTTTTCATTGACTAACCAAAATAGAGTCAAATTTTTTTGAAAATTTTATGAAAGGGTTCTGAGAACATTCTTAAGCTCTCGTATAAATTTTAGGTTATGATGAAACTGGAAAAAATTTATAAAATTCTAATACGGTTACTACCTTATTTATGATCATTCTGTTTTTATTTTTTAAGTATAACAAATCAACTTAAAATATTTTGAATTTTTTTGTGTGATCCTACACTTGTTAGGATGGTACCACAAAATTTTCATAGCATTAAAATTCTTCTACTATTTTGTAAAAATCTGATAATTTTTTTGCTGAAATTTTAAAATATCTTAAAAAATAGTTTTTCAACGAATTATCATAAAAGATGATTTTTCCTAGGGTAATTGAGCTAAATCCGGTCAATTCCGGGTGCAAAAAATCAAATTCCGGTTTAAAAACCCAAGATACTGCCCAGAAAGGACGAAATAAATGAGATTACTGTAGTAATTTAATTTTTTTTTCGAATTTTTAAATTTAATCTGCAAAAATAATCTCTTCTGGACCCGAAAGGCGAGATCTCAGCGAGATACCGTAAAATCTCGCCGAGATTCGTAACCCTGGGCCGTTGGCCTTCTCGACTTCTTCGCCTTGCGGCGCTTCGGAAACAACCGCCCACCACCACAGCGTTGGGTGCCGGAGAGTCCGTTTCCCTGGTCCGGTTCCGCCTCCGCCTCCGCCTCGGCCTGAACCACATCTTTTGGTGTGTCCGCCGTCTGCTGTCAGTTTCGGAGACCACAGCAAGCTTGGAACCGAGCCGAGCCGCCTTGTTTGTTGTTTCCGCCCGACCGCTCCCGACCCGTGGGATCCTGAATCCTTGGCCCGCTCGGGCCATGGTGCCGCCCGCACCGGCGGACGCGGAAGCTCACTGGGATCCCCCGCAGGACGGCCACGGGGAAGCGGGGCCGTCGCGGCCGCCTGAGTTCTACAGCTCCGTGTTCGCGCAGGTACGCCAGCCGCTCGACGAAATGCCGCGCCGAGAGGAGCCGCGTGGGTGCGAGCGAGAGGGTGTTTCTTGCCTTTTCCCAGGAGATGTGCAGTAGTTGATCCTGCGCTGTCCTTTGTGTGCGTGCAGATCGAAGAGGTCGGGTGGGAGCGGCTGGTGAGCGCCGCGGGCGACGACGGCGTGTCGTGCCTCACCTTCCGCGTTCTGTAAGGATTTTCTATCCTGTGTGTAGCGTTCTTTGTGACGTTTCAGCAATGCCCGCTGTTTAAGCATTTCCCCTTTGGTGGCTTGCATTGCATGGTTCGCGACAAAACTATGCTTTTGGGCACGTACGCGTTAGCTAGCCTGACAATCTTGAGTTTTCTTTGGGTGGAATCAGTTTTATCACGAAATGCACATTATAATAGGGACACATTGAGGGGAAATTAACACTAGCAGTTGCTCCACTAGCCGTGCTAAATAATTTTTCCTTTTCGAGAACAGGCGGAAGATTTGTGTCATATCATTAAGATAGGAAAAGGCCACGATTTTTTTTTTTATCCTCAATATCTGATCATATGGGTTCCGGTAGCATCTTTAGCACCTAGTTTCTAAGACAAAATTACAGATAAAGCTACAACACGACCGGACCGTTACAACAGCTAAGCTAGGAGTGCCATTGGCCACATTCCTCCTTGACACGCTGAATGATCTGATCTACTGAGGCACTTATGTTGTTGAATACTTGATCATTTCTTTCCTTCCAAACCATCCACGCTACTAGGATTATCATGTAGTCAAATCTATTCATGATCGGTTGTGAACTCACCTTCGCGCATCAATTCGCCAGGCAAGAAAAGATTAAACACTTCTTGGCTTGCGAGACGAAACCTTGATCCATGCCATGGTTTGTGACCACCGATGGTCTCCACGTCCTGATTGCAGGGCGTGCTAGTTCCCTGGTTCAGAAGGACGCACCCTTGTAGACGATGTGCCATCCAGCATTGACACCACATGCATTGAAGGGAAATTGTTGTTGTTGATCGAGATTCTAGCGCATGCATATTGCACTAATGTTCGCCTTCAGCAGATGGCATTCTTGATGAAGAAATTAGACTGGAAACGTTTATAGAATTGTGTCCAGAAATCAAGCACATCTCTGATCTCTCATCCGTGCGATGCTTCTATGACATATCTTCAATTCTATATTCACTTTGTGTTGCATTTACGTTTAGCTTATGGTTTGTATAATTTCCAGAGATGAGCAGGGACGAAACCATTTACTGGAGATCACACTGCCCATGAGCTACCCTTCATGTCCTCCTTCCATTGTCGCTGTACATTTTGTCAAACTATTAATGCTTCTATCACATTTTGTTTTCATGATATTGTCATTGTACAATGTCTGATATTTCTGAAGGATCATGCATGTTATGTCATTTAGCTTTTCCATTTTTTTTTCACAGGATGTTCCTTATCTCCCAAAACTACAGTGGTCAAAAAGCTCAAGACTGAAAGATGTTCTCTGCCAGTTCCAAGAGGTAGGTGAAGATTTTTCCAGTGTTCATTAATTCAATCTTATGAACTGCTTATACATGGGTTATCATCTATAAAATTGTTATGTTGTGTGGTGCTGTCTTGTTGGGTGTACACAAACTAGCACCTGAAGATTTTGCAAGATTGCTGGTCTATAATGGATGACATCGATAAGGTCCTTTGGGTTGTTGATCCTGCAAAGCCGAGCTATGCTATGTCTCATCGCCGTATAGCTTTAGGTAATTTCCCTTATTTTTTGGACCTAATAATTGTTTCATTTATCTTTTATCTTTGCTGAATTCATCATTTGTTGCCTCATACTGTTAGGTGATGATTGCTACATTTTACTATATGTTGATGCACGCAAGCCCAGCTCCTTACCAGAGTAAGCTCAGATTTAAAGTCTGTACTTCAAGCTCACCATCGTTGATCATAAAAAAGTTTCAGGTGTCGCTTCCTCGGCACAGATGGGAAACTGGATAGGCTGATAATGAATTGGAGAAAAAATCGCAAAAAATGGTACACTCATAGCTGTCCTACATTACATGTTGTATTTTTCTAATAATTTTGTACTATATGCTAGTATTTGATTTTGTCATGTGCAAATATTTTCTACTGAACTTATCGAAGGTATGCTGATATTAATGTCTTCTTTCCTGAGAACCTATGTGTTCTTCTAGTATTAGACTACGAATAAAATTTCCTTAGTGTTACACTAGCGGCCACGTGACAAAGTGTGATAAATATCTTTTTCTATTGCTAGGGTTACAGATAAGAAATTCCATGAAAACCTGGCAACCGTCTTGGATTTTTCATTGCCTCCACCCCCTTCAGTCAGCATCAAAGATGATGAGCTAGCTGACTGTGGGATATGTTATGCCAAGCATCTACCAATCGGTGAGCTGATTTATTCTGGATCTGTTTTCAACCTTTCTGCATGTAACTTTGTCCCTGATCATAACTTTTGCATCTTTGCTCACGAAGATGATGAACTTGGGATTCACAGCGGATGCGCAACGGACTACACATGTGAAAACCCCAGCTGCAGCAGAGCTTTCCATTCTGTCTGCCTGAGAGATTGGCTGCGCACGATTACTACGACCAGGCAGTATGTCAAAATGATGAGTCCCCAAAGCGATTCTTTTCCCTCCATATGCATTGATGTATTTTACCATCCGATTCCTTTTCTTCTCATGAGCTCGCTATTTTCCACCTGCTCACACTTCGCAGGTCTTTTGATGTGCTTTTCGGGAACTGCCCGTATTGCAGCGAGCCTGTTGCCGTGAAGATCACCGACCGCTAAAGTCGGTTTAACGTTTACAAAGTGGGACTGGCGTAATGCCAACAAGTCATCTAAATATAACCCCTCTTAAGAATAGTAGCTTGTTTTCATGTAGAATTTCCTATTGTCACCTTCAAATATGCATCTCTCGGAGTCTTCCGAAAGAAAGCTCTGGATTAATCGCTACGTGGATGCATCCGTCAGGTTTCTTCAGAAAATGGTCATGATGGTCTAGACTTTATCAATGGAGCTGCAAGAGGTTGAAATTGCCGCCCGCTTCTAGAGAAGAAATAAATGTTTGCGACCTAATTAATTAGTCAATCCAGTTGAAACTTGCATTCTGTTTGGGAACAAACACAACCTAGTTCTAGGTTTGGAACGAGGATTGTACGAGTACTGCTGTTGAACTGTTAGTTTCTGACTGCTGTGCCTACTGGCCGTACTTAGCCCCCCCCCCCTCTCCAAGGCTGTTACTTAATATCAAATTTATCTTCAACCCACACTTCCTATTACTCACTTCTATTATTTATCTAAACATTATTATTGCTTTGCACTCATGAATTATTTACTAAAAATAGAAATAGCGAATAAAAAAAATATTGAAGAAAATAGTAGGGGGTAGGAGAAAGCCTCTAAATGTAGGGGTGAGAAGGGGTCTCTCTAGAATAGAGGTTTTTTATAAGGGTTAGGTTGAAGCTCATATTTTTCTAATTCTCCTTATAATTTAGGATAAGGGGAGGTTTAGAGGGTGGGTTGGGCTTGCTCTAAGGAAAGGGATAGCCATCTAGAATTCTTATTTATCTTCGTGTAGCGATATCATTAGATGCACAACGTGGTATGTACTACAACCAGCTGAGCTATCTGTGCTTTCTGTGCAACTACATGGTTAGATACTATCAGAATGACTTGTGTTTAGACATCTGATGCACTGTTTATTTTTTCGGATACTAATATTTTTTTCTATGCGTGCAACATTTTTTTCTTACGCATACAACATTTTCCTTCGATAACAGTATAAACAGTAGAAATGTCGGTACAGTAAACAGATGTTGTAGACGTTGAAAAAAATGTTGTGTACGTTTATAAAAAATATTGCACACGTTGAAAAAAAAATATTACAAGAAGCGTCCGATGATATGAAATCGGACGTTCGATTGCTAGCACTCGCTGTATACTATCGTAGCTAGTTGTCATATACTCTACCATATATGACTAAAAATATAGTTAGATTTTTTATACAATTATACCCCTCTAATATTATATGCAAGTAACTAGCACCATTATAATCTAGACCTCTAATATGAATCCGATGGCTTCTTTTAAACTTCACTTTCAACAGATAATATTCAGATTTTGGCGCACAAAGCTAATTAACACTTTCACGGGCATTACAAAAGGAAAGTGGAAATAGCATATAAGACATGTTGAAACCATTGCTTATCTAGTTGTATGTATCTCTTTTATTCTGCAAATCTATCTCTTCTATATATACATTTACAAATTTGATTCTCTTCTCCACCGTAAAATGTGTGGTAAGCAATACATTTCACTTGCTGTGCCTAAGGAGCGTGAATGGTTACTAGTGCAGCGGCAGGGTGAGAGAACGTGAGAAGTGTGGTGCATGCATGGCACTGCGTAGGAGGAGAGCAATTAAGGAAGGGATTCTGACGTGGTGGACATGCACTACTCCTATGGTCGGCTGAGCTTCTAGGACTCTGGTGACCTTTTCACGCTCTTTGAATGTGGTAATAGATAGATATCACTTTCGACGTTAGAGGAGGGAGCCAAATTTATAAATTTGGTTGATGATTTTTGCGGATAGCATTAGATCCATGCCCGTGATTCCGTTGCAACTCGCCATGTGCTGACGACGCATCCGTGATCCGGACTCCAGAGGAGAGAGAAGAAGGAGAAAGCGCAGAAAGAGAAAAAAAAAAAAGGGTGTAAAGTCGTTTTTTTCTCTCCCCGCAAACAATCAGAAGCTAAATCCAGAAGCAAACAACTCGGCGGCCGCCACTGCTTCCTGCGTAGAGGCTGTTTAGAAGTAAATAAAATAGAAACTGAATGAATGGAAGAACTGCCGATTGCATTGATCAATATATATTTTTATACATGTGAAAGAGTGCTTAGGCATCTGTTGTCAAAGGACACACCTTTTGATTACAAGATTAACTGCCTAATCTAGATGAGATCACTTGAAGATTAACTGCCTAATCTATTGGTTCACAACCCTCCCCCTTGATCGAATCTTCCTTGAGATCAATGCGTCGTTGATTCCTCTAAAAACTCAATGGGAATAATCTGAGGATTATATTGATATGCCATAAAAAACTCCTTTAAACCCGGTGAGAAAAATAAGGAGAAAAATATGACATATATAAATGTGATTAATAAATCACTATGTCTTTGATAGCTCCTCTAAAAAACCCCTGTGGGGAAAAATTGGAGATACGACATAATATATTAAACTCCTCTAAAAAAACATTGTAGGAAAATATGAGGAGAAGATATGTTGATATATTGTTGAAAACTCCTATGAAAAACCCAATGGAAAAATTTAGGAGAAAACTGATACAATATATTTAAGTGATTGTCTCTTGTGAACTCGTATGAGAAAACCTATTATAGGAAAAACCCACAAACGAGTTTGAAGACAATGCATGTCTTTGATGTTTCCTTAAAAACCCCAATGGGGAAAACAGAAAACATGACATATACTCGTGTTTGATATTACCTCATTAAAAACTTTTCATGAGAATCCTTGTGAGGAAAAACTCGTAAAAGAAAAGAGTGTAATATTTGTTAGGACAGGTTAATAGTTAGGGGATATCTCCCCCTGATTCTTGCAAATTTCGAAGTTGTCTTATACCAATCCCATGAACACATTTCAAGAATGTAGAAGATGGTAATGACTTGGTGAAAAGATCAGCGAGGTTATCGCATGATTTAGTTTGCAAGATGTTTATCTCCCCACTTTGCTGTAACTTATGAGGATAAAACAATTTTGGAGCAATATGCTTTGTGATGTTGCTCTTAATGTAACCTGTCTGCATCTGTGTAACACAAGTAGAATTATCTTCATAGATAATTGTAGGTGATTCAATAGAACCAATACCACATGATTGTTGTATGTGGTTAATCATTCTGCGAAGCCATACAAATTCACGTGAAGCTTCATATAGTGCAATAATTTCAGAATGATTAGTGGAAGTAGCTACTAGAGTCTGTTTAGAAGACTTCCATGAAATAGCTGTTCCACCATGTAAGAATACAAAGCCTGTTTGAGATCGGCATTATGGGGATCGATAAATAGTCGACATCCGTGTATCCAATCATAGTGGGATCTTGATTTCTTTCGAAATATAATCCAAGATCCTTTGTGCCATTGAGATATCTGAGAATATGCTTTACACCTGTCCAATGACGTTTGGTTGGTGCAGCGCTATGTCTAGCTAGTAAGTTTACCGCAAATGCAATATCGAGTGCAGTGCGGTTTGCAAGATACATAAGCGATCAATGGCACCGAGATAAGGAACCTCGGGTCCCGATGCCTCTTCTCCATCATCACATGTGCTGAATGGATCTTTCTCCATATCTAGAGATCGAACAACCATAGGTGTTTTAGATGGATATGATTTGTCCATATTGAATTTCTCCAATATTTTCTGGATATAGGCTGATTGATGCACTAAAATTCCTGAGGGAAGGTGCTCCAGTTGTAAACCTAAGCAAAATTTAGTCTTACCCAAATCCTTCATCTCAAATTCCGTCTTTAGGTGATTACATGCTTCATTTATATCGTTAGAGTTGCCAATGATATTTAAATCATCAACATATACGGATATAATACAGAATCCCGATAGAGATTTCTTTGTGAAGACACATGGGCAATTATCATTGTTTGTGTATCCCTTTTTTAGAAGGAATTCACTTAGTCGGTTGTACCACATTCTTCCCGACTGTTTCAAGCCATATAGTGACTTGTTGAGCTTTACACAGTACATGTTGCGATTTGCATTTGGATTCGAAATTGGGATTCTATCGGGAACCTTCATGTATATGTCCGAATCAAGTGACCCATAAAGATATACTGTCACTATATCCATCAACTGCATAGATAGATGATTTTGAACTGCCAATGATATTAAGTATCGGAATGTTATTCCACTCATAACTGGAGAATATGTTTCATTGAAATCAATGCCGGGTCTCTGCGTGAACCCTTGTGCTACAAGTCTCGCTTTATATCTCACCACCTCATTGTTTTCATTCCGTTTCCGGATAAAAACCCATTTGAATCCCATAGGGAAAACTTTTGGCGGTGTAGGTATTGCAGATGTGAATACCTTTCTTTTAGTAAGCGAGGCTATCTCAGCTTGAATTGCTTTCTTCCATTGAGTCCAGTCCGAGCGCTTTTTGCACTCTGCCATGGTCTTGGGATCTGGATCATTTAGGAGGTTATTTGCAATTGTTGCAGAGAAGTAAGTGTCGACAATTGTAGTCTTTCGGTCATATGATTCTCTAGAATTGATATAATTAGTGGAAATTTCTTGCACCCTTGATGATGGCTCATTATTTCCCAAAACTATGAAACCAGGGCGTTCCGATGTCCCAGGATCAGCAATAGAGTGCACTTTTGATCTGGGTTGTAGATTAACTTGAGGTTGGCTTGTATTTACTGATTTAGAGGATTTTGTCCTCGGTTTCTTTTGTCGCTTGCAAGAAGCTACATCTTTAGTCGTGGCCTTACTTCTCCCCCTCTTACTTTGAAGTGGTAGTTGAATGATTTTATTTAGTACCTCCACTCTTTCAGGCACATTTCGGGCAGGATAATAGGATTTAGTAACACCTTTAGTATCAGTAAATGCATCTGGCAGGTTATTTGCAATGTGTTACAAATTTATAATTTTCGAACTTGAAGTTTAGTTTCTTGAGTACTGGATCTAAAGTGGAGATGTCTCTGACATCCTAATTGATTTCGGGCATTCTTTTGGTACTTGAAATCTCCCCTAATCCGGGAAATGATCCTCATTAAATATACAATCAACGTGTTAGGGCGTGAATAGGTCCCCGATTAGGGGCTCAAGGTATTTAACAATCTTGAGATTGATACCCCACATAAATCCCCAATTTCCTATGTGGGCCCATAGAGTGCACGCTTAGGCGGTGAGATTGGTACGTATATAAGCGCAACCAAATTTTCACAGATGGGAATATTTGGTATATTTCCACGATACTAATTGCAGGAAGTCAGATGATATGCAATTGGTGCAATTGAATTAAGTCGTGAGCGTGTAAGACCGCATGACCCCAACATGAAGTTGGTAAGTTGCAATTTTGTAATAAGGGTCTTGCAATCCATTTGATTCTCTTTATAAGAGATTCTGCCAAACCATTTTGAGTATGGACATATGGAACAGAATGCTGTACTTGAATCCTAACGCCATGCAATAATCATTGAATGCATGTGAGAAAAATTCAGCAGCATTGTCCAATCGTATGGATTGAATCTGGTGTTCAGGATAATGTGCTTTAAGTTTAATAATTTGAGTAATTATCTTTGCAAAGGCATGGTTACGTGTGGATAAAAGACACACATGAGACCATCGAGTAGATGCATCTATAAGAACCATGAAATACCTGAACGGTCCAGACAATGGTTGAATAGGGCCACATATGTCGCCTTGAATACGTTCAAGGAATTTGTGTGGCTCATGTTGGATTTTAAGATGAGAATGTCTCAAAATCAATTTCCCAGTTGCACATGTAGTGCATATAAAATCTGATGATTTTGGGAATTTGGCAGCTTGCAGATCATGACCATTAGAATTGCTGATAATTTTTCTCATCATCCCTATACTAGGATGACCAAGGCGATCATGCCAAGTTTGGAATGCATCAACATTCTGAAAAATTACCTTGTATGCAACATGTGGTACGGGTTTAATGTATGTGAAGTACAATCCAGATGGTAAAGAGGAAATCTTTTCAAGCGTTTGTCTGCCATATCCGTAATCTTTAGTGATGAGGAGAAATTCCTCATTATTGTCATTATGGGTTTCAACATGGAAACCATTTTAGCGGATATCTCTATAACTTAATAGGGTACGTGTTGAATCAGGATACAATAGTGCATTCTCGATTATGATTTGAGTACCCATAGGAAGCATGTAGTGGCACGACCAAAGCCAACTATCATTGCATCGCGTCCAGCGATTGTCAAAACATTTCATTGCCTCTTAGTAAGAGTTTGGAAATATTTTGTTTCCCATAGTATAGAATTAGTAGTACAACTATCTACTAGGCACAATTCCTCCTTCATCAGATCGACTCCCGTAGAAATCTATATATAAATGAAGAATTTTTTAAAAAAAATTCTTGGTGAATATATATAGAATACATACAAACTTTATTGAATATCAAACATAATTATTACATTCATCGGGATATCCAATATGTCAATGTGATGACAATATTATGTAATACAACACTTAGGATATAATTATGCTTTTATTATTACAATAAATGGGGCACTATACTTGGGATCTAAGAGATTGGGAGCCTAGTCGAGGTCTCCAAACATGTCATTGGAAGCAAATTCCATGATCATATTCTCTGTGTTGACTTGATCCTCGGCTTCCGGTACGTCGTTGTTGTTTGGTTCCTTGGGAACTTGTTGTGAACAACCAGTCTCTTCCCTGGAGTTGGCAGGTTGAAGGTTGAAATAGGCTTCATACCTCTGTCCCGGGGTCGCACGTCCACGTTCCACAGACTTTAGATAGAGATCAACAAGGTGACTTGGGGTACGGCATTTCTTTGTGATGTGGTTATAGCAGCCACATTTATGACAAATAGACTTGTCATTTTTTTGTTTGGAAATGCCTTTACCCTTATTGGGAATACGTGACTTATGCTTCTTGTTGCTTCTGCGTTTGTTTTTACCATGGGAATTTCGTTGATAGTTCTTAGGAGAACCATTAAATTTGGGTTTATTCTGAGCATTGGCATGAACTTCAAGCAATGAGACAGACCTAAGAGGGCGCTGCTGATTGTTCCACACCATGAGTTCATGGTGTCTTTCAGCTTGAAGTAATGTTTGAATAAGCTCAGAATAAACTGTGAAATTTTTCTCACGGTATTATTATTGAAGGATTCTTTCAGCGGGAAGCATTGTAGACAAAGTCTTTTCAATTTTATCCGCATCGGAAAGTTCCTTCTTACAGAACTGCAACTTAGTGCTAATCCTATGAACATCATGGTTATAATCACCAACAATTTTGAAATCCTGAAGGCGAAGTTGGGCCCATTCGAAATTGGCCTCAGGCAGGATGAGTACCTTTTGCTGTTCATAGCGTTGCTTGAGAGAAAGCCAAAGTGCACATGGATTTTCCTCCAACATGTATTCAGACTTAAGGTCTGGATGTATATGCTGCCTTATAATATATAAAGCCGCATACCTATATTGTTCACCTATTGGTTCTGCACCTTCTGCTTGTTCAAGAAGCATATAATAAAGTCCACGGGTCGCAAGACTGACTTTTATGTCCATAGCTCATGTGGGATAGTTGTGTCCGTCAAGAGCGAGTACATTAAACTCTTTAGCGGCTATAGTTCCTACATGAGGCAACCACAGATTTTGTTTAATTTACTATGGGTAAATTAAAATTGTTATGGTGATGTTGTGAAATGCAAAATAAGTTGTAAACAATAAAATTCTTGTATCATGAGTGTAAACCTCAAATATGTGCTAACATTTTGGAGGGGGGATTTGAAAATATGCCACTCCTGATATTGCCGCTCGCTAAAATGCCACTCGGGCCCACTGTCATAGACACAGAAGCGGCAATATCAGGGGTGGCATATTATCAATTTTTCCCATTTTGGAGGTAGTCAGCAAAATGGTGTAGACCTCTTATGGGCATAATCTGTTGATACAGTAGATGTCTCTTGTGTTATGTAACTTTGTATTAACACATCTAGGTAATCACTGTAAAAGTGTAGACCTAGTTTAATTCATATTTTGTATCGGGTACACACATTGAGGATAGTCACTATGTATTTAAACACAGTGTAGATCCCGCAGTAGCAACTATGGTGCTACCTTGTGTATGGCCAATACAAAGAATTTGTGAATATTGTGTTATACAAAGTGAGGAAAAACACATAAATTATTTTGCATATAAATATATTAAGCACTTAAGGCTTTTATATGATAAAAGCATATAGGGATTTATACAATAAAGTACATTCTTACAGAAATTATTGCGACAAGTCGGTATCAAATTACATGAAAACCTAGGGTTTTATTGCGAATTTGTGACTGAAATATAAAAGAAAATAAATAAAATGAAATAGATAAAATAGCCTTGGGCGAAATTGGGAAGCCTTTGTGTCTGTCGGTGTTTAGTTGGTTAAAGCGTGCATGATAACGTGTTTAGAAGTAAATAAAATAGAAACTGAATGAATGGAAGAACCGCGATTGCATTGATCAATATATGTTTTTATACATGTGAAAGGGTGCTTAGGCATCTGTTGTCAAAGGACACACCCTTTGATTACAAGATTAACTGTCTAATCTACATGAGATCACTTGAAGATTAACTGCCTAATCTATTGAGAGGAGAGCAGTTGAATTCTCGCGCTACGCCTCACCTCATCAGCAACCGCTGCCAAGTCAAAGAAAGATAGGAATGGCGAGGGGAGAGGACGGGGAGAGGAGGAAGCTACTGGCCGAGGGCAACATGCCTCCCCGCGACCAGTGCTTCAGTGTCCGCCACGCGATCTGGTCGTCACGGTCAATGGAATCGTCGGCGGGTGATCATTCCGCCTCCTCCTCTGCCTTTTTTTCTTTCGTTCTTACTGCTTTCGCTTTAACGAACAGGGCAGTCACATGAACCTTAAACAGCTCACACACAGCCGATGAATTCTTTTACTAGCTTTTAACTGTTGGACACAACTAAATGCTTTGTAGACGATTTTATGACCGTTTTGAAGCTATGAACAGTCAAATGCGCTGCTAGCTAATGAACCTATGTTGACAAAATTTATGCTTTTCAAGTGATGTCAGTCTAGTTAGTGCATATCTTAGTATTTCTCATGCTTTACTCCTGTGCTACTGTATATAACTATATAAGGTCGTCGGTGTAGTGAATCCCAAAAGTATGGCTAACAAATGTTGGTTTGTTTTATTTTTGTTGTACTCTGATATCCTTTTTATGCGCAGCAGTCTTCGGATCGGATCCGAGTTTTGTGAGATACGATACGAGTATGCACGATCTCAAGGACGAAGAAGGTGAATCCTTTAGAAAGATCCAAAATAACGACGTGAAGCAACCACAACGAGAGAAAAAGATTTAGCAAAATCGACCGTAAATCTTTGAGTACAACCTCAAATCAATACAAGTCAAACTGACCATAAATCTTTAAATACAACCTCAAATCAATACAAGTTATTGTTGCTCTCTCACAATCTCTCAAACATTTTAGGATTCGGAGATCGTTGCCCTATACAAAAATCTAGTGTTAAAAAATAACTTAGCATCTAATCCTCTTGTACATCTTTTGCTATGTATGAGTTGGTTTGTGATTTCTTGGTTGCTTGGGTTCTCTATGACCCTTTTAGGTTTACGTAGCCTCTCTAGTTCTCTTTCTAAAGCAAATAGCAATCCTACACCTATTAGGAATCCTAATTCTATTAGGATTTATTTAGCACACATTTCCAAATCTTAAAAGACTAGATATGAGTTACCATATTTAATAATCTTCACCTTAACTCTTATCCATTGAAGTCACCATGCTCGTTCAAAACTTGCTCCAAGTTGGCTCCATATTTTTTCTTTCCACCTTTGGAAGTGCCCCCACTATAGGGGCTATGCATATCACCACAATGTGCATATTGATGTTCGAGCTTGGCTTCCCACACTCTCTACCTGAGATCCCTTTCTTTATGTAGTTTGGTTAAGCACACATCTTATTCCTATAGATCTTCATGCCATAGGCTTGTACCGCCTCTGAGCTCCACCTACTCATTGGTACTACGTGGTTGGTTCCGCCACGTCTTCTTCCTTTCAACAGCTTGCACCTTCACCTTTACGTCTGTTAGATTTTGTAACTGTCTTTGTAGTTTCGCATATAACTATAGGTGAGATCTGATTACCTACCGTTGGTGACATGGTTTCCTTCTCCTGATCAGGATTTTTTCAAATCTCCCCATTGGTTGCCCTTCCTTTAGGTTTACCCATCGATCGATATCTCCATTGCTTAAGATGCTTTTCATGATCATCTGCCCTTTATAAATAATTCGCATGACTACATCTCGAAATGATATCTCACAACCTTTGAGTTCAAACGACTTCACAGATATTAGATTCTTCTTTATGCTGAGAATATACCGAACTTTCGTCAATATGTGATGTGCTCCATCATACATCTCTAATGTAACTATTCCCACCACAGTAATTGCATACTTTTTACAATTAGCTAAGTGAACAGTTCCATGCGTCGGGCGTAGAGATCTTTCGTCAAACATCTCCTTCGCCGAACATATATGGAAGCAATAAACAAAATCTTATATTCATTTATGAGAAGTATCTGGTTAACTGACGACAAGTACGTGTGAATCATCTTTTGTTACCGCCATTGAGTATGCACCTTTCATTTACTTCAAACATGATAGTCCTTTATTATATGATATTCCTCGTTACATTGATAGCATGCACATGTGCCCTCGCTCTTGCCCTTCTTCCTGTAACTCTTGCTTTTGTCTGCAATACCTACTGTAACCAATGCTTGATCACCCGAGGATGAAGATTTGGATGGCTTTTTTAAGGACTCTGCCTCCAATAGATATGCAACTATTCCATTGAAGTTGCGAGTGTTTTTTCTGACGAGAATATTCATCACAAATTGCTCTTATGATGGTGATAGAGATAATGCCGATATAACGACTTTAATGTTCTCCTCAATTTTCTCATCCACACTAATCAACTGTGTGATAGTGTGGTAAGCTTGTTGAAGATATTGAAATGGTCAACGAACCATGTACCTTCCTCTATACGCAACCTGTACAGTTGTCACTTCAGCATCCATCGGTTTGTCAATGACTTTGCCATTACAATTCTTCTAATTCCTTTCATAATTTCTTCGGTGAATTCTCCTTGATCACCGAGTACTTTACCTCATCGGAGAGATATAGACAGATTGTACTGACAACATTCTACTCCATCACCTTCGAGTCTTTAGGGGACATCTTTTCTGGTTTGTCTGTTCAAGAGCATGATTAACTCATGTTAGACAATGGTATCCTTCACCACACATTGCCACACACTGAATTTCCTCCGCTGCCAAATTTCTCTACTTGATTCCACATCATCGACGCTAATATTGATTTTGTGCCACTTGATGCTTTACCAACCTTCTCACAATCTGATTAATCTGTCATTGGCTCTAATACCCCTTCTTATGCACTGCAGCCCTTGGATCAGACTAAAGTCTTGTGAAATATGTGTACACGGTCTCAAGAACGAAGCAAATGAATTCCGTATAGAGAACCAAAATAACAATGTTGAAGCAACCACAACGAGAGAGAAAGATTTGGTGAAAATGATCACAAATTCTTTAAGCACAATCTCAAATGAGTACAAGTGATTGTTTCTCTCTCAATCTCTCAAACATTTTAGGACTCTCGGATCCCTGCCCTATACAATAATTTAGTGCTAAAGAATAACCTAACTTCTAATCCTCTCGTATGTTTTTTGCTCTGTATGAGTTAGCTTGTCGTTTCTTGGTTGTTTGGATTCTTCATATCCCTCTTAGGTTCATATAGCCTCTCTAGTTTTCTTCGTAATGCAAATAAGAATCCTACTCCTATTAAGATTAGGAATCCCTCTCCTATTATGATTCATCTAGCACACCTTTCTAAATCCTAAAAGGATATATACGAGTCACTATATTTAACAGTTTTGGAAGTGTTTAGTTCCTTTGGAAATGTTGGACGTACATGTCTTGTACGACTTGATCATCAGTGGTGTTAGCACACTTTTATATTACAAAACATGCTATGAATCTTGTCAAAGCTTCATCTCAAGCAAATGTAAACATTTGCATCCACAAAAACATCAAGAAACCTAGATATTGTTTTTGCTACAAAAAAATGCCCTGTGATATGAGAAATTTTCTTATAATGGTTACGACAATGCTTGTGTCAGTCCTCATGGACTGACTAGCAATAGGCCTAGATCTGCAAGGATGTGAGGAGTCACTGTTCAGTAACATGGACATCACATATATAATCGGATGACAATGTGAGGCAAGCAGCTGTAATCTTGGCAAATGTTCCTTGGTATTCAAAGACTGCCTTCTTGGTGTCCATGTGCAATGTCAACAATTAGCATGAATACACATGTAAATTACAAAAATGTCTTTCAGGTTCTTATCTTCTACCTATTAACGCATGTATTGCCTTATATAGATATTGCCTTGTATAGATATAGCCTTATATGGGCTTTCCTTTTATACCCGCTTATGTACTTCTATATATTCTGGCCTATTGGCCGCATAATGAATACAAGTGCTATTCATAACATAGTATCAAAGCAAGATATTTAGGGTTAGGGTTTTCACCGACGTTGCATTTGCATCGTCCAACCATCCTTATTGGCTGGCTCTTCCTGTCGGCCGCTTCTCTATCCGCCCCACCAGCCATCTCCGCGACGCCACTCCTCCATTTGGCTATGTGTGGCCGCACTGCCTACCATGCCAGATTCGGTGCGGATTTGCTCCCCTGTCGCACAGGAAGAAGGGGATCAGGTGTTGTTGTAGCCAGAGCAATCTCCACTCGAACGGCCCTAGTTCCAGTGATGCTAAGAACTGCCAGGTCCTCCTCTCTACGACGTGACACAGTTCCTCCCAGTCAGAGTAATCTTCACTCACTGGCGTCTCCTCTTAGCTGCTGCCATGTATCCACACGGGCACGCACGGGCTCTGCCTCAGCCTTCAAGCTGCACCACCGACTGCGTCCAGCCACCCACCACTTGCTGATGGCTCCTCTCGTTGGTCGGCCACCTCGCACACATCGCTCCGCCTTCCATACGAGCTCCAGATAAAGGAACTAAATGATTAGATCTCAATCATATCCAAAACTAGATTTAATCCAATAGTTTTGCTCCAATTTTCAGATCTTCTTCGGCGCTCAGCTGGCTCTCAATTGGCTCCTTCGTTGGCTCTACTCGACTTGGTCGGATCTTAAAAAGAAAGGAGGGGAGCTTGACTGGCTTTATCTTTCTTCCGCTGCCCCTGCCCGTCTCTCCGTCTCCCTCACTTTGGTGCTTATTGTTCTTGAGTCTTCTGTTGTGCCGTTGCCGTCTCGGGCTTCTATCTATCCCTCTTTGGATTGATTTGACAGCTCTCTATTTATGTCGGCTTCATCATCTTCTTTGTCATGCAACACATTTTCCAAGAGTTAGATGCTAGGACGACAACTTGAGGACTAGGACTTTGGATTTTTTTCTATTTTAGTGTCAACCCTTCCAAATTAAATTCTATTGCATATACCTTACATTTGAGGGGGAGTGTTAAGGCATATGTTGCCTTATATAAATATTGCCTTGTATAGATATTGTCTTATATAAGTTTTCCTTTTATAACCGCTTATATAGCCTGAATAATCTATAATTTACATAGATTTATATTTTCCCATCTTTTCTTTCATATTAAAATGACTTTATTTAGTATGATCATTAGCCCCTATTATTTTCTCCCACATGTTGCTTTGAATTAACCTCTGTTTTATGTATTAAGGTGATTTTAGTTGTTGAATGTAGACCAGCGCTTTGGAAGATCTCCTTTATTGCACATTCATTGGGTGGACTGATTCCAAGATATGCCATTGTGTTACTATATGAGACTGCTGCACAAACAGATTCTCAAGAAGTGGTGTGATAAGCATGTTAATGATGCTTGTAGCAACCAACTAGATCGAGGCAAAATTGCTGGTTTGGAGACTATAAACTTCATAACTTTTGCAACACCATACCTTGGTATAAGATCACACAAACAGGTTATGTTTAAAATTTTGCGCCACCATAGATTTTACCATTGATATTTTGTGTCTTTTCAGATCTCAACGTATTGTGGTGTAGTTCCAACTTGCATCACAGGATATCTTAAGTTAAAATTAATCAATTCTTTATATTAAGAACCATTTATGAACTGAATTAATTCAATCAAGGTAATCAGTTTGATGCAAAATCAGTTGATGATAAATTCTGTGCATGTAGGAACTCTGATTTAAGATGTTTTCATCTCCATTTTTCTCCTATGGTTGGTACAATATCATGTAGTGTTACTTATTTCATTGTATTAAATGTGTGTAACTATATAGTTCATAGTCATACTATCATCCATCGTTACCATTTAGTGGATTATTGGCTCTAGTGGCTACCAGTGTTAATTGGACACCGTGTCAAATTTTTTTGACAAATTAGACATCTCGAATCCAAGTCAGATTCTGACACCCGTGTCCAATTCTGAGTAGCATTTTCTGTATTAAAAAATTTGCTGAATTGGACACGCCAAATCTGAGTCAGATGACTCCCGTATCAATGTCCAAGTAACATTAGTAGCTACATCTTGTGTGACCGTGTAGCAAACTGGCAATGAATGACTGGATGAACAGATGTCATTGACTCCATTGTTGATTGTCATATGAAGATACCCATTCTTCGTGTTTCATATAAATTGTAAAAATGGCATATCGTTTGTCTTGTATTGCTGGGAGAAGAGGAAAACAAAAGCAGGAAGTTCTTAATGTTGATTATTTCAACATATCTTATATTTGTTTCTATATGCAGATCAGCTTTGTGTTCTTTCAAGCGTCATTTTGTTTACTCAAATGTATATAGCGCAAATTTATCCTTCTTCGTAAATGCTTCTACTTAGTAGATCCATATAAACCTATTGGTTTTCTATTGACTAGTTAAAACCACTGAATTTAATGGCCTTGACTAAAAGTTCAGTCATTGTTGGCTGGAGGACATCTTCAATACGCCATCAACATGAACTTCCCAAGGAAATAATGTATTTCTTATTAGCTCATATTGGGTTTGTAACTGGGTTCATATGTTTGAAAGTTCCACTCCATCAACACCAGAATTTTATAAATGATGACAACTATCCACACGTTGATGAGGAAAAAACAAAGGCTCAAGATGTTGATTTTTCAGATGCCTTGATTTATCAGGCAAAAACTACAAGTGAAATGGAAGGTACGATAAGGAATTATATTGTATTTTTTTCCTGTAATCAAGTTATTGCATGTTCATTCGTAGCTCTTTATGTGCTGAACCGTGAATAAAAAAAGTGGCATCCTTCTTTCAAGTGGTTCTTTAATAACATCTCTACATTTTTTAGTCTGACAGAACAATAACATAAATGGAGTGATGGTAGCGTCAGATCTTTCACAATATTGCACTGTTTATTGTAAAGGACTTTCTTGATAAACCAGCAGAAACCATAAATTTTACGTTTTTAATGACCATGTTTTGAGGCTAGTATGTTGTTTTCATTGGAACTGAAGTTACATTTATGTAATACTTGGATATTTTGTTTAATTATGTACTAAACATACAGCCTGCATGGCAATAGAATGTAATAAAGTTTCCATTTTAGTCTCTAATTACTATTCTATTGCAACACTCTGAATTCGGTGTATTAACTGATAAATGTCGGGTCCACTCGATGTTTTGTTAGCTAATATGCCCAGATCAGCATGATTAACTTAAGATAAACGACGGAGTTACTATCCTTATCCTAGGTTAATTGTGCGGGTCACCAAATGTTTGACCTTACTTCGTATAACACAGCAAACTACAAAGATTAATACGTCTAAGTAAGAAACCACACAGAATATTGGTTAGCAGAACAACTCCCATTTGCATATTGTTTTGTGTTATATAAAGACGATAAATGTTCAAAACATTATGTTGTACTATTGTCATTTATTCAAACTGACTTTATTTACTTGCTCATAAAGTGTGGTGATTGTGTGCTATACTTTGTGCGGGTCCTACTTCCTGCGCTTTCTTGGCTAGTACGGCATAATGTTTTAAAATGCACATAACACTTATGTTAGCACATGATTACAGATGGTATTGGTGGCTTGTTTACTCTAAAATGGTTAGGCCCGTGTAACCTAATTAGATCTATCCTGAAGCAACAACACTCCACATCTGCTGAAGTTGAAAAATGCTCTACGACTAGTACAACAAGGTGAAATATAGACCTTACTGTTCCTATGAATTATGGGAGGCTTAAAAACCTAAAAATATTTTAAGGACTATGAAGCCTGCAAGCTACTGTTAGAAAATTCTCACTTTCTCAGGCAAGTAGGCTTACTTCTATGTCCTATGTTCTTTTAACAGACCATGCCTCCCCTAACTAAAGGATTACATGAAAAATGATGCAACGATCAGGTCGGCAAGACAGCAAGCTACCTTTAGTCCCGAAGAAGTTTCTTTTGGGAAGTACTTTTCAACAAGTGGACTGATTGCTTTTGTTATTTCCTCTTCTGATGCATAGCATGACACCTCAGCAGGCAAAACCCTCATAATAAATCTAGAATACATTCAAAACGAAAATATATAATCAAGAAAACAACAGCAGAATCCATATAAGCAAACAAACTATATATTGAAATATGAGACTTAATAAGCACAAGATTGATTGCAATAGCACCAAATCTGAACTTGGACATATGTCTATGAGTTGAACCAGCCGATGACATAATGTTTTGTACAATCTCAACTGGACCAGAGTCTCTGTCTCTTGCCACAATAAATTGCTTAAGTGTACTCAAACAGTTATACATAAGTGCCCATTGTCCAGAATATCGATCAATGATGTGAACAGGATTAGGGGGAGAATTGTGTGCACATGCATGTGTGGGAAAAATAGTAGAAGGCACAATAGCTAGATAAATAGCCTAGAAGGTTTGTGTAGCCTAGAAGGTAATTTGAATTGGATGTTATTGAATAATTAGAAATTGTTTAACATATGAATTACTTGCTAGTAGGCTTTATTTTGTTACTTACGAAGGTATATACTTTTTCATTGCATACTGTTTAACATAATAATTATAGTGGTAATCCTGACCTTAAACTGTTAGTGACTTCCTGTTAATGCTACAAAGTATTGCTTCACTATCATTTATCTTGTTTTGTTAATGTTCTTAAAATGGTTTTTACATTACATGTCATTATTGTAGCCGTAATATGATCAATGTTAGAGTTTAGAATACATAACCAATGTCTCCCATTCGAGGGTGCTTGTTTATAAATATACTAAAATGGCATATTTATAAGCAAGTGGTCTCGAATTGTCGACACTTTTGGATAGTTCGAGGATATGTGATTTGGACAAGTTACTAATGAAGCTGTTGTACAACTCCGAAGAAAGTTTCAGCAGCATCTCCCGATTGTTCTCCGAATACACACCTTATTAACTTGTTATCAATACGTGTATTTAGAGAACAGTGAGGAGATGGTGCCAAAATTTTCTCTAGAGTCATGCAATTTTCTCTGAAGTTATACAACAGCTTAGAAACTTGCCCAAACTGCAAATCCTCAAATGGTATTAGGACCTAACCTAATTAGAGATTTGGAGTCATCGTTGATACATACTTAGTTGGTCAACAGATAGATGTTTCTTTAAGATCATCAATTAATCTGTTAATTCAATACAATATGCTAGTACAATAATATGCTATGTATTATCCATTAATATGTTAATTTACATAATTCATTGTCAAGTCGACATAATAGCTATGAATTGCTTTCTCTCATGTGAAATATATGACCATGTCAGATATATGAATTGCTTTCTCTCGTTAAGTTCAGGTTTGATATATATATATAGATACCACTTGTAACAAATCAATCACAAAAGCACAAACACATGAGACACATAATTTTACGTGGAAAACCCTTGCGGGAAAAAACCACAGGCGCCTGACGGCAACAATCACTATATCAGGAGGTGATTACAAAGGTGGCTAGGGTTGCAAATGACGGCACACCCTAAACGCTGCATACAGGGGGTATTTATGGACACGTGGAGAGACTCGAGTCTAAATGGGCCAGGTCGAACAAGGCTAAAGGCGTCCCTAAAGCCCAAACAGATGAATTTGGATCACAACCCAACAAATGCATACAGGGGGTATATATATATATAATTTTGCAAGGAGAAAGGATCGGCGCATCGCTAGACAGAATAGAAGGTGATGCTGAGAGGCCGAGTAAGGTGAGAAAGGTTCAATGACCGAATAAAGGGGCCATAGAAAGAACGTCGCAGGTTCTCCACTTTGATGCCATGAGGGTTTGCATGGGTCCTTCCAAGTATAAGGGGTGCTACTAATCTTTTCTCAGCCAATTGGTAAGGGAGAGAGTGTCGATCACAGTTAAGGACTGGAGGAAGAAGGTCAATGCCGAGCATAAGAATCAGCTGTGGGGCGAAGTTGTGGGGAAATAGGTTATATCAAAGGAAGATGAAAGTAATGCGAGGCGGTACGCCTTAAAGGGAATGGATGTGTCTTTGAGGCACTTCAGGATTATCATGCATGTTGAGTACATGTTGAAAGGCCATACTCCCTTCGAGAGGTATCCGTTCGTGACTACCGATGTTTGGGATAAGTTCACAAGGATAAAGACAACACCTGAGGCGGAGGAGCTGAGAGAGAAGAACATCGCTATCTAGAGGCAGAACAAACACGTGCACCACCTCGGTTCTGCCGGATATGAAGGGAAGAAGGCAGAGTAGGCACGACTAGTCGAGAAGTGTGTGAACTCCAAGACAACGATGTCTTACTCCACATATGTGAGGAGTGAGTACATGACTGGGTATTAGCAAGGACGAAGAAAACCTTCGACGGTCGGCTTATAGTTCCAAGACCGTGCGGATCATCTCTACCATCGTAAGATATCTAACTTAGTACGTTGCAGTTACCCCTTCCTGTTGTATTTTAGAACTAATTTATATTCACTTCTTGCAAGAGGAGGTAAGCCAATAGAAATAGTAGGGAACCTTGCAAAGCCAAGGGTTAAAGGATATCATGTCTTCAGTAATCGGGAAGCCTTAAAATCTCCGATGGTCAGCTTTGTAGCTCCAAACCTTACGACCGCGCGAATTGTCTCCACCATCGTAAGACATCTAACTTAGTAAATTGTAGTTGACCCTTCCTATTGTATTTTAAAACTAATTTATATTCGCTTCTTACAGGAGGATGTAAGCCAATAAAAAGAGTAGGGAACCTTTTAGAGCCAAGGATCGAAGGGCATCTTGCCACAGGTGTGGGGCATAGAAGAGGTCCTTTTTCCAAGAGGTCAATGCCAGTGTTAGATCAAGATCATGGGAGGCACGTGCAAAGTACCTCAAGGACACGCTGGGGGAGGAGATGATGGCATATGAGGAGTGCTTAAAGGCCAAGATGATGGCGATGATCTTGTAGAGTCAGATGGCTTCGCCACTCGTAGAAAAGCCTATGCCCCGCCCTAGCAGTAGCTCTTCTAAAAATGATCATGTTGGTCCCTAGATAAAGGTAATAATTGTTTTTAATCTAAAGGTACAGGAGTAAGCTAAACAATATTTTCGATCAAGTTGCATACTTCTTGCAGGCGCTTGCCAAGTGCCAACTCATCGTGATGAAAGATGGATTTCTCGCAGAGGCTGGATGCGGGATTGCATTTCCATGCAAGGAGACTGACACAATGCATGGAAACCCTTTGGGGAAGGGCTATATGAGGGTGCAGGTGGACTATATCTACGAAGACTTCTTATCTCATGTGTTGGAGTTCTCCCCAAATAAAGATATCACCACTCTTGAGCAAGCACGGATGTCGTTCATCAAATGGCCTACGACAGGTGTGGTACTACTCAAGGTAAATGTCTTCTCGATCATTCTAGTACTGCAACATGTTACATATGGATATACTTTGTAGGTTCCAATCATACTTGCACCTAATCCTACCACCATGATGAGTCTTCCGTCTAAGTCGACTCCTACGCAGAGTGCAGAGCTGGTGTGCAAAAGGACTAGCACGACAGCCAAAAAACCACAGGAGACGTCAAAGACTCCTTCTATCAATAAGGCAAAGTTGATAAAGGCCACAACACTCCTTAAATACATGGAAAGCCCCTTGTCCCAATCTCAGAGATTCCTTCAATTCAAAAAGCAAAGTTGACAGAGGCCACAGAACCTCCTAAAGATTATAAAGGGTACATACATGGAAAGCCCTTGTCCCTATCAATGAATTGAATACTCTAGGTAAATGCACTCGATTTCTCCATGGATGATACATTAACAAGGTGAATGAGGCCAAGCGTCACATCGATTTCAATATGAGGTATCGAGGGGGACATTTCCACCGCCACGAGCATGGGACATTCCCAATAAATTTTGAGGATCTATTCTATTTGTACAATCTGAAAGCCATCGATATTTCTACTATACGATCCAAAACACTGTGAGTATCGCACCATATGGCATGAGCGTATGACTATTATACTATTTTGTATTATATTTTTTAACAATTGACACGAGTTGCAAGATAATGAGGCAGTGAGTTGTGATTGGTTAACATCCAGTTGGGTTCATCGTGTGTCTGCGACCATGGCTAGGCTTCAATCAGAGTTTCTTGCGAACTACATCAAGTAGTCATTGCAGGATGAGTCAAAAAAGGACTTTATTCTATTCTCGTACCACAAGGAGTAAGTACTATTTTACCTTTCAATTACTTGTACGTGCTTAAGCTATATATGAACTTATTTTTTGCACCGCATACTATTTAATAAGCAACTATTGGGTTCTACTTGTGGTCGCTCCAAGTGAATGCAAAATCTACATTTTCAACTTGATCGAGAAGAGATCGATGGTCTATGCGATCAAGCTTGTTTTGTAAAAGTAAGTACATTTCTCTAACCTAGCACTTTATGTATTTAACTATATTCATTTTTTTGCCTCAATGGCATCGCTCTAATGTATGTAAAGTTTTCTTGTCTTACGTAGATAAAGGAGGGTGACACGATGACAAACGAGGCAACCGGCTTGAGTGGAAGCACTTCAATATACAAGTGCCTAGTATAGGATTAATTTTTTGATATTTATTATTCATTTTCTTAATTTGATTTTCTTTGTTCACAGTATCATCAACAAGGATGTAACGACCTGTGTGGCTTCTACGTCATGTATCACATGCTGATCTTGATCGGTGGCGCACACCTTTTACCTAAGGTATATGTACATATATAATATACTCAGCCTTTTACATACAAATTTTAAAACTTAAATTAGTGCACTCGTTTCTATTTTGCGGATGATCGATATCCCCCTCAAGAGCTTCCAAAACAAAGATTTTAACAAATTACAAGATCACATGTAACATCCTAAAAATTTGAGTTTTGGAATTTTTAAAAAATTTTTAAAAACCATTTGCATTTTCCCAAATTAACTTAAGCTTAAATTGATTTTTTGCTTTATGTAAAAGATATAATTTGATTAATCTATACATCAAACAAAAGATTTAATTTTTAGTTGTAGTAAGGTTTTTGTAATGTAAGGAGTTTTCTATAATTTTTGAGATTTTTTTAATTTACTTGCCATTTAATTGAATTTATTCAGATTTATTTGAATTTGTAGTGATTTATTAAATCTAAAAATGATTTTTATTTTTGAAAACCACATCGGGTCGAATCCTCCCAGCCCATTCCCATTGCTCACGTCACCCGCCTGCTGCGCCTCCACTTGGCTAGCTTCACAGTTGACCTGTTCCGCGGCCTAGCCCACCTCCACCCATGCGTCGTGCTACCGTCACTGAATCCTAACCCTAACCCTAACCACCACGGTCTCTGCGTGCTGCACGCCACCACTTGGGCGTTCGTATCCCGCACACCTTCCTAAGGCTATTTAAAGCATTGAGGACCCCCATGCCATGTTCCCCTCGTTGGGCCACCCCTCCCGCTCTCCTCACTATCACCCGAGCAGCCTTCGTTGTTGTGCAAGAGCTCGTCGGAGCAACATCGCCACAGCCGAAGCCTTCTTCCGTGTGGAACACCATCGCCATTGGGTTTTTGTTGGAGTCGAGGCTGGATTCGACTTTCCCACATTATTCTCCTCCAAATCAAAGCAAAACTGCACCCAATCTAATATGGAATCGTCAAAGCCCTCATCTTCTTCTTCATCTCCAAAAACGTCATGCCACCATTCCTTCGCTAGTGGTCAAGCTCGAGCCCAAGCCAATGTGTCCTCCGTGTCGTCCACATGTCCGTCCACCTTAGCCGCGTGTCTTCAAAATCGCTATGTGTCGCCCTATTAGCGATGATGTCAAGGCCACCCATTCATCCGTGTGAGCAATGACATCAGTCGTGGCACCATACTGTGAACCCAATCCACCGTGGACCAGATTGAAACTGTGGACATGGTCTATGAACCATGGGCCCACCTATCAGCCTCTCAAAGCTTTTTCAGATTTAGTTTAATTTCCAAAATCCCGAATGATATTAGTATGACGTAATAAAAGGATTTTTCTTTAGAAAAATAATTCTAGAAAATAATCTTTTTCTATTTTCTCTGAATTTAATCTTCAAGAGGCCCATTCTCTCTTGTACGAACTCTGATTGAGGCGATTCAAGTTTTTAAATTTTTCTAAAATCAAGCTCTACGTTTCAGAGCCATTTATTTTCAATTTTGAGTTTTGTTTGATTCTCTATTTGTTATTTATTTGCATTTGTTGCTTTCTTTTTTGGTAGATGCTAATCCCGAGGGAGCAAACGGAGAATTTAAAGATCAAGACTCAGCAGTAGATCAATAAGACAAGTTGTAACCTTTAATCATATTGAACCTATGTTTGCAAAAGTAATTTGTTTTATACGATCGCATGCTACTTGTGTATCAATGATTATTTCATGAGAATAGCTATATACCTAGTTGTCATTATGCCACCTTGATTATCGGAATACCATATATCCAAAGAACTATATGACTATCCTTTGTCAAGTCTTGCATGAATATATTGCATCATTTCCCTACAGGCTTATTGAGTACTTTTGTACTCACGGCTATATACCATTGTTGATCAGTTACTGAGGAAGGATTAGGAAATACATAATTCTATGAGAAGAAGTACTATGAAGACTACATGGATTAGGAAGGCGTTCCTCGATGATTGCCCGTAGCATGTTGAATGGCTCAAGTTATTTTATTTTCGTTGCAATAGTTTATTTGTTTCTCTAAGCCCTTAAAGCATAGTGCTGTAAACTTTGACCATAAGGTCTTACTCTATGTTGCCAATGTGTGTACTAGCGTAATCCTGGACTATTATAGTATAGACAGAGGGTTTCTAATTTGTAAATCCGGGTTCTGACACCACATATGCCAGTGATACTGGACATAAGTTATAGCGGAGGACGATATGTTTAGAGATCTGATAGGCTCCTACCAGTCCATATGTAAACAATATTATAATATGTGAATATAATATATGTACTGACTGTTAAATATGTTTGTGTTCTATATTATGAATGAATATGATGTATATTATAAAGTGTTTGTGTTCTATATATATTGTGAATGCGATATGCATAATATGTGTAACCTATGCTGTTTTAGAGAGAATGTACAAAGAACTAATACTAACACCCAACATCACAATCGGTTCTTTCTCATAACTGATTGTGATGAACATTTAATACTATTGGGTAAAAATCGACTATAATAGTGCTTTCTCATCACTGTTTAATGACTCTATATTGTCATTAAAACTGACTGTGATGATAAAAATAACCGATTATGATATATATTCTGTAATAGTAATTGGCCATGCTAATTTCCCGAATGCTACAGACGCCTCTCAGGTGATATCAGCAGTTTATCATGTGGGGCATGGTTCCACACTTCCACCCATGGTTCACAAAACCGCCAAAACCACTCGAAAACCGCGGTTTTCGACCTTACTGCTCCAGTTCGAGATCAAAAACCGCTTGATAAACCATTCTAATTAAAAAATTTAAAATTTTAAAATTTCGAAAAAATTTATGTGAGCGGTTTTTCGCGAAAAACCGCAGTTTTCGTTGAAAAACCTCTCAAAACCGTTTTCGAAGAACATTCAAATGGCCAGGTCGGAACCATGGTTTTCGTAGAAAACTGAACAGTTTTCGATTTTTTCAAAAGAAATTCAATTTTTTTATTTTTAAACTCTTCGGTTTTTGAGCGGTTTTTCGCACGATTTTTACGAAAACCGTACCGTAAATTTCGAGACGAATTTCGAATTTCGGTTTTTTAAACCCTGCTTCCACCGACTCAAGAGATAGAAAATTGGAAAGGCTCCCATTTAAGTTGGTAGGTTGTCACGGACCAATACAGATGAAATGCTGGCCGTCGATAATAGCAGGGCCACCATTTGATGCCTGTATAGGGCAGCTTGGTATCTATGCGTTACCCGAGAACTCAGAAAAAAAGGTTTAGCTCAACTTGCAACGCTTGGTAGCTTTATTCATTCTTGCTTCTTGAAAGATGGAAAAGAACAGAAAGCTACCAGCAACACATCTTAAAAAATAGTCACCGTCCAAAAAAGGTGTCATTCATGCAGAATAGTCACTGTCTGAAAACTGAATCATTACTCTTTTCTTTTGTGTTGCAGGTTAAGACCTATTTCTTCAATTCTGATGGGGCTGACGTGATTCTTCGCATGATTGACCATTTTCGTTATTAACATGGGGCGCTAATGAGGTTGCGTCAATCTCTCTTCTTCTATTCGGAAATCAGTTTCATTTGAACAGGGGAAAATGGGGGAAATCTTTTCTCCATTTCTTATTTTGGTGGCAGGATTAAAAATACCATACTGGAAGAAGTAGAATCCATTTTAAAGATGAGGTGTTCCTGTAAATTTTGGGCCTCCTAGGTTCTTTTTTATTTTCCACGCTTCACACTACAGTAATCCCGCAAATTAACATCGGCCAAATGCCGACGTTAATTAGCCATTTGCCGACGTTAATAGTAATTAACGTCGGCAAAACACTAATTAACGTCGGCTTTTGGCCCACGATAGTTAATCGACGTTAATTAGCTTAATTAACATCGGCAGCCGACGTTAATTACTAATTAACGTCGGCCAGGCATAGCCGACGTTAATTAATGCCGTGACCGCACCAATTAACGTCGGCTACTGTTTAGCCGACGTTAATTACTAATTAACGTCGGCTTAGTCCTCGCCGACGTTAATTAGTCGTGTTTTGTCGAGATTTGTCGGATGAACCAGGTGCGGGGTTACTAATTAACGTCGGTGACCTCGCCGACGTTAATTAGGGCTAATTAACGTCGGTGATCCGGGCCGCGTTAATTTAGGATAATTAACGTCGGTGAACCGGCCGACGTTAATTAAGGACTAATTAACGTCGGTGACCCGCCGACGTTAATTAGTAATTCGAGGCAACTTTACGCCTATTTTCATGTTTCGCCACACAATTCAATACATAATATAATCAACATTGTGACAATTCACACATCAACACATATAATTCACGAATATAAACAATCCGGCCACGAACATGCATATAATCAAGTTATTGATCCATCATAATATACAAATTGTCATAACATACAAAAAGGCCAAAGTGACACAACTACAAACGCATTCAAAAGTTCAGCGAATCATACACATCCAAAGTGACAACTAAGAAACAATCTACAACTGCTGGCCGCCATCTGGTTGATTGGAGTTCTGGCCGCTTGATCCGGAAGCAAAGAGCGCGTTGACAAAGTCAGTTGCACCGTCGGTTCCCTACACAAGAAAATGCAAGATTAGACAATAATATAAGAATGAATGTACCATAACGAGACAAGTAAGAAACGAATCACGGATCTGCGGAGGTGCTGCAGTCTTTGCAAGTGTTGCAAAGTGAATCTTGTAAGACGAGGACCCATGTGCCGTTGGTCCCTACATAAGGCAACAATTATTGCTAGATTGATCAAATTTTACTAGATTTACAAGTTTTGACAAAGTGAAGCTAGAATAGACTAGTTTTGACTAAGTGAAGCTAGAATAGGCTAGTTTACCAAACTGGTTATCCAGTCTTGAACAGATAGCATGCACAACCATTGCTTTTACATGAGCTAGCTAGCAGTACCAAACCGAGACCACATTTTTCATACCTGAGCTGCAGGAGGTGCCGGAGGATACATCCCCCATTGTGGCGGTGGCGGCGGCGGCTGGAACGGTGGAAAGACAATGTTTTGCCCCATCGCCTGGAACATTGCCTACAAATACAATGTATAAGTATTTTGAATTAATATATTCTCTAAATGCAATAGATTGAAGACTCGGACTTACTTGAATCGCCGCTTGCTGTTGTGCCTGGTATGAAGCGTAGTACTCTTGCTGCGCCCTTGCATAATCATCACGTTGGCGTAGCTCCTCACGCAGCCTAGTAACCTCCACCTCCTGCTCTGAGGAGCGACGGCTACCAACCCCCGAGGTCCGAGGCGAAGAAGATCCTCTCATTTCAGACCACCGCCGAGTCGATCACTCCAAAGGAACATGGAGTACCTTCAAAATGCGTGACCACAAAGGCTTGAGCACTTGAAATTATGACTTCATGAAATTTTAGAAGGTATGACATCTCACCGTCCATGGGCCTTGCCGCCTCCACTAGCATGCACAGCTACGCCGTCAAGCGGCTCCTTCCTCCAATCATAGTCTTCACCATGGCGCTTGACCATTTCCTCGCCATATTTCTCCTACATAACCAAATCGGACACTTTAAATGGAAACTACAAATCAAACAACTTAATTTGAATTGGATCAAAATTGTGACCACTAACCACCGATCAATAGTCATTACGATCGCACAATTGCTCGAGGTGTGTCGGGTCTCGACCTTTATGACCTTCCACGTACACTTCAATATCACTCGGCGTAACACCGGTCCGAGCCTCCTCAGAGACATAAGTTAGGTGCATAAATATACTTGGTAACATGTATTTTGCAAAAGATTGCTACGGCCAGACTTACCATGCGCTTAGCTTTACGCATATGTCCATCGGCGCCATACGTGTGCTTTGATTCTTTGCCTCAGCAGTCTCGGCTCTTTTTTGACTTGGCAATGAACTCAGGTGAAGCCCAACGCCGGCAAAGAGCCTAGTAAGCTTCTGGACGGTCCCCCAACCATGGAATCATGACCTGCACAAAGATATTAATACATTAAAACAACATTACCAAGAAACGTTAAACTCAAATAGCTCCAATATTTGTTGTTTTACCTGCCCGTACTCTTCCTCGGTCAAGTAAGTTTCTGAAGACCCGTGAGTCCTGTTAATCCGTTGCCCTTTAACTTGCCTCAAGTAAAGATTTGTTGCTTGAATCCGAGCATTAGACAATGAATCTTTGGTCACCCAACGTGCATTTACATGGAAAACTCTACGAGCATGCTCCATGTTTGCACCGTTAATAGCAGTAACGCTTCGCAATTGTTCATCACAAAGAATAGTTAGAATAGTAAAGAATCGGCAGTTGAACCAATACCAAGCGGCTCAGAGAATCTTACCCAAAAGTCACTCCAAAGCGCCCCGAGCATTCAAGTGCTCGGCATTAGGAACAAGTAGGTAATGATCCCAAGTAGCAAACAACAAATTGCTCGCCATTGGCATTGTGACCAACGGGGGTAGTGCAAGCGGCAGAGGTTACCTAGCACGTAGTTAACACGCCTATGGTGCCCTCTGCCGTCAAACCCGAGTCATCCCATGAACTGCAAGACATATAAATGATATAGTTCCAGTTCGGAAAGAAATGAAATAAGACATGGTTTAGAAAATACAAACCTATCGCCAACAGGTGTGATCACAACCTTGTCCTCCTCCCGTCTGGGCGCTGGAGGGGGGCGACAATATGGCTCCTCCTAAACCTCAGGCGAGCTCCGGTAGAACCCTCGGTCGTATCCCCACCCATTGGGTCCTCATCCCCTTGGCCCACATCGGCCTCCTGATCCTCATCGATCCCAGCTACAACAACAATAATAATGAATGAATAAAGAAGATAATAATCAAATAAATTATGAGAATATAACATTCTAGTTTACCTGCGTCAGCATCAGCCTCTGATGCTCCTCAATCCCAGCTACAACAACAATAATAATGAATGAATAAAGAAGATAAGAATCAAATAAATTAAGAGAATATTTACCTGCATCAACATCCGTGGCAGCAGCCACTTCTTCCTCCGTCGTCTCACCCTGCGAAATAATACAAGACAGTTATATTTATGTCATATTTATGTTTAGACATGAAGTACACATCAAAAGCTTAGTTACCTCTCCACTCGCAACTCGAGCTCCCTTGGACTCAACAAAGCACGCCGTCTACTTGCGCTTGAAGCGCTACTCAAACAAGGCCTCCTCGTCGCGCGAACTACTAGACTTCCTCCTACCATCGAGAATCCTTCGCCACCGCTTAATCGATCGAGGCATCTGTTGAAAGAAAAATATCAAGTTAGTACAACAACAATAATAATGCACGAATGAACAAGATAATAAACACACAAAATTACTTGTCAAAATTCATCAATGTCACGATGATGTAGTCTCCTTCTTTCTAAGGGACGACTTGTTACTTTTTCTTGATTGGTTGTCTTTTCCGTTTCTCGAGAATCGTTATATCTCCACGGTCTCCGACAAAAGAATCGAGACTGGACCGTCTCTATATCAAAAGTGCTTGGCAATTCTTCATCTTGAAAACCTCAACAACCTCCATGGCCTCCGGTGGCTATCAAGATAACCGGCATCACCAGAGTATGTAACCGTTCTCGAGGATTCACTTTGTACACAACCCACCAAGCACTCGGTCTTGTGCATGGATATGGCATATAATACACTGCTCAACTTGGTGAGCAAGGATAAAATTGTCATAGCCATGTAGTATTCGTTGTGTTTGACTTCTACCATCCCATCTGGTTTTGATGAGTCCCATGTTTGCTATCAAACCAAACACAATCGAAAAAACTACTTTGAGCTCCTTATTCCTGCAAACCTGAACTCGATGATGTTTTGAATGATTCCATAGAAATTTGTTTCGATCCTTGTGCATCGATTGCCCTAGTTACAACTCCGGTATTTGTTGTGGCCGCAAGGGCGACCAGCTTCAAATTTGGTCGAACGGAACCGAAACCCGTTTCACGTCGTATCGCCCATAGCTTTTAACGATTCTGCGGGCATAGGATAGTGAAGCAAGTCCTCATGGACGTTCCCATATTTCACGACCGCCAACAAAATATGATTCGAAGTTGTATAAGATTTATAATATATTGAAGCGTAACATTACGAATATTATAGGATGTGAAGGTGTTACATGATCTCGGAACCAAGTGATGAAATTAGGGCCCCATTTAATCCATCCCGACGCATCGTATTAAGTTGCTTGGCGCTTGGTTGACGAATAGGCGTCGATTCGCTTATCGAATTCATCTGTAAATGAAAGCGTAAATGGATACATAAATGAATGATGTCTTGGCTGACATAGCTTGATTGACATGTAATATTGGAGTACATGTACAGAAAGCGATTTCTTTTCTTACGTGAAATATTGTTCCATCTCTTCCATATTGGAGTACATGTACAAGAAAGCGATTTCTTTTCTTAGAAGTGTAATAGTAAGCGATTGCAACTACCAGCAGTAATACCTCTCCATTGGAAAATCAGAGGTCACTACAAGATGTCTCTTCATCTACATGGTACCGCATCGTGGGAGCATTGACTTTGTGTTCCTCTGCAAAGTATACACTCGAGAAGTATGATATCTCTTTTAAAGAAAATGCTTCTGCAATGCACCCTTCAACTCTTGCCTTATTGCCAACCATAGCTCGAAGTTTCTTTAGAGCTCTTTCAATGTGATACATCCACCTATACTGAACAGGGCCACCCTACCTTAGCTTCGTAAGGTAGATGAACAAGTAGATGTTGCATTGGATTGAAGAAACCCGGAGGGAATATTTTTTCCATCTTGCATACAAGCACTGGTATCTCTTTCTCCAACCTCTCCATCATATCTTTCGATATTTCTTTAGCACATAATTGTCTATAGAAATAACTTAGCTCAGCTAGCACCTTCCACACATTATCATTAAGATACCCACGAAACATTACAGGCAGGAGTCTTTCCATGATTATGTGGTAATCGTGGCTCTTCAACCCATTTAGCTTCCCCGTATTCACATTCACAGCTCGTCTCAATCCGCTGCGTAACCATCGGAAATTTCAATTTTTTCATCCACCTCAACACTTCTTTCTTTTCTTTAGGTTTAAGGCAAAATGGAGCGCGTGGCTTACCCCCTACTTCGGTGAGCTCAAGTGTTGGCCGGTTACAGATCTCTGCTAAGTCTCTTCGGGCCTTTAGGTTGTCTTTTGTCTTGTCCGTCATATCCATGACCGTGCTTATAATGCTTTCACCAACGTTACGTTCCTGATGCATGACGTCAATGTTGTGCATCAGAATCAAGGCCTTCGCATATGGGAGCTCCCATAATCCACAAATGTGAGTCCAGTTGTGCTCCTCTCCAAACCCTTCAAACCCATCTTCTTTCTCCACCAATTTACTCAGCATATCAGCAATTTCTGGCCCAGTTAGACGTTTCGGCGGACCCTTTCTGACAACTGTGTCCTTACGGAAGGCATTCCTCTGGAACCTAAAGGCGTGTCTCAGGGGCAGGAAACGCCTATGGCAATCGGTCAAATAATGATCTTTCCACCATTTACAAGGCGAAAACAATCGATTATGCGAACCACGATCGGACATGTCAAATTTCCATGACAGCTCCAGCCAGCAAAAATACCATAGGCCATGAAATCATGGACAGACCATAAATATGCAACACGAAGGTTGAATTTGCATTTCTTATAGCGATCATACGCCTCTACCCTGTCCATAATTTTTCAGCTCTTCGATCAAGGGTTTGAGCATCACATTGAGGCGCTTTCCGGGATGTTGGGGCCGGTATGATGAGGCACAGAACATAAACTCATATTTCATGCAAAGGAAGGTGGAAGGTTGTATGGAATAGCAAAGGCCGCGGCCACGAGTATGATGCGGCGGTTGTGTTGAAAGGCGTGAAACCATCGGCCGCCAACCCAATCGCGAACATTTCTCGCATCCTCGCGAAGTCCTCGTCAAAGCTATCTAGAGCCTTCCATGCCTCACTATCGGCGGGTGCACCATTACTCCGTCGTTCTCACGCACACCTTCTTTGTGCCACCTCATGTGCACAGCACTTCGTTTTGAGATAAACAACCGCTTGACCCTAGGTGTGAGAGGCATGTACGAAGTTGCTTGTGTGCAACATCGGTCGTTACCTTTTCACCTTCTTCGTTCACCACCTCGACAAATCTTGGTTTTTTACACACTAAGCAATGCTTCTCTTTCTCATGCTCCTTCCAGAAAAGCATGCAGTTATCCTTGCACACATCAATCTTCTCATACTTCATACCGAGACCAGACAACAACTTCTTAGACTGGTACATGTCTCTAGGCATCTTATGATTCGCCGGCAGTATATCAGAGATCAATTCCACGAGATCATTGTAACAATTATTGGAAAAGAAATACTTGGACTTAATGGCCATGAGCCGCGTCACAAAAGCAAGCTGGGTCACTTTCGGTGTGTTCGTGCAACAGTCTCTTGAAGCTTTAAGTAGCTCAAAGAACTCCCGAACCTCACGTGTTGGCGGATCCTCCGAGTCTCGTTAATCTCGGGGCCTTAAAGCTTCTAGCATCTCATCCATCCTATCATCGCCCGCCCTATCATCTTCCTCTTCAACCGCAACTTCGGGTCCTTGAGCACGTGACTCACCATAATGTACCCACAACTCAAAGCTTGGCATGAAACCGAACCGACACAGTGCGAGACATCGATTTCTTGTCCTTGGGGTGGAAATTACGGCACTTGCTGCATGGGCACTTCACCTTAACAGTACTAGACATAGAGAAGGCACGGTCGACAAAAGCGGTAGCCTTGACCGTCTACTCATTCGAGTGAACCCCACTTTTCTCCCAACCTTCATACATCCATCGGCGGTCGTCACCCATATTTGAGGCTATATAGGTTAAATCACAGATTATAAGGTTCATTTTGTTTCTATATATCACGACCCTACATCTATAGGAAAGGATATGTCCTAAACCCACCCAAGAGTGGATGACAAAGCGGATTTATGGCGAACTGCGAGTCGAATGAAATTTGGCTGAGCATAACCCATTGTTCACCGCACGCCGGATATGGTGCGAGGAGAACAACAGGTTATGACGCCGAAATTTCATTCGCACTCCGTGGCTCGTCATAAATACCGCACTTTGTCATCCACTCCGAGGCTGTCCAAAAAAGGGACAATTCCGAACCAAAGACATCTCACATGTGACACATGTGAGACATGCCGATCCAAAGCGGGTGGACGATAGATTTCGTGACACTATGTGATTTCAGATCAAAAATAAAAATCCGACGATAATCCATTACTCAAATATATATTTATAAGCACAAAATGGATATATAAATTAAAAAAAACATGTGACAAATCAATATATCAAATTTATCTATGTATTTTGTCATGCCTCTACCAACATATGCATCATTAGTTCATTACTCACCCACGCCTTGCATCATGGTACCACTCCAAAACAATATAAATCTAAATAACGATTGTGATGATCACGAAACCAATCCAAAAGTGGCCTCACTTAAAGTGTTAGAACGAAACCCAAGGCATAAGTCATTATCAATAATAATTATGCCTAAAACATGATGTATGATCATTTCTCACAAAAGCATCGAGTTCATTAGTCATACAAGAACATGGCAACCATCAATTGATCCATAGTATCTTCACTGTTTGGTTGTTCCTCTTGTGCCATGGTGTGAAACTAAAATTAAAACTAACCCAAGATCGACATATCGCATCACCGACTATCAAGCCAAACCACAGAACAATCTTCAACCAATCAAAGACGATACAGCTTAATTAACGTCGATTAGGGGTTTTCGGCCGACGTTAATTAACTAATTACCCCATAAATTAACTAATTACCCCACAGCATTCCATAGAGCCATGCAGGAGAGGAGGACGCCGCAGGGATACTGACCTTAAGCCTGTGGCCGACCGGGAGAGGAGGAGGACGCCGCGGGGACGAGGTCGCCGCCGGGGACGAGGTCGCCGCCGGCCCGGGTGGAGAGGAGGTCGCGATCAGCCGTAGGCAGGCAAGCTTGGCGCTGGCGGGCGGTGGCGCGGAGGCGGGCGGTGCGGCGAAGCGGCGGGCGGCGGCGCGGACGGCGGGCGAGCCAGAAGGCCAGGCGCGGCGCGGCGCAGGAGGCTTGCGGCGGGCGGCAGCGGCGGGCGGCGGGCGGCGCGACGGCGGGCGGCGAGGCGGCGCGACGGCGGCGGAAGCGCGCGACGCAAAAACGCGAAGTGTTTTTCGCCCGGCGGGATTGCGCGGCGAAGCAACGCCACCTTATCTCAACAATTAACGTCGGCTGGGCTTCGGCGATGTTAGTCAGATTAACGTCGGCTAGGGAATAAGCCGACGTTAATTAATGCGTCGGCTCCTTGTCGACCGACGTTAATTGAATTAACGTCGGCATATGCCCCGCCGGCGTTAATTAATGTGGCCGACGTTAATTTCCTGTTTCTGTAGTGTCGTGGTTCGGTCTCCATGCGTGTAATGGACCACACAATCTCACTACCTTGAAAAAGGTAATCGATGGCGGTTCAAAACTTCCATCGATGGCGGTTTTCGAACCGCCACAAATTTAGTGCCAGCGATAATCGGGATTATCGGTGGCGGTTCTAGAACCGCCACGAGATAACATTATTTGTGACGGTTTTGGGTGGAACCGCCATCGATACTGCGTGATATCGATGACGTTCGAGCCAAAACCGCCATCGATACTAGTACTATCGATGGCGGTTTTGGCTAGAACCGTCGCGATACCGTGATATCGATGGCGGTTCTAGCCAAAACCGTCATCGATACTACTAGTATCGATGGCGGTTTTGGCTCGAACCGTCAGCGATAGTCCGACCTGAGAAAATAAAAAGCGGCATTTGTGGCTAGCCTCAGCGATGCTAGCCATGCCCTCTGTCTGAAAATAATCACGGACATATGTGTACCTTTGGATTGTTGGAAAAGATGAGAGCGTAAATACATCCAAGCAGGTTTTTGAGCAAAGAAATACTTACCATTCTATCACCAAAACCGGGCTTAACATATATCGCAATTCAGTAGTTGTCTAACCACAACGGATAAAAGCGCCAAATAGTAATTGGAAAACCATTGTAAGAACAAGTGCATGAACTACATTTAGGAATGATAAAGCAAGCTAGCGATGGTATAGCACAAGCCAAAGTCATTATAAGAACCAACCTGTATGAACTACATTTTCTTTTATGCTTTCGATCTCCTAAAATTAACGTAGTATTAAAAATGTTTTATCTCGGGAAGCTGAAAGCTAATCTATATGACTACCAAACAAAAGGATTTGTGTTATCGGCTTATCGCCACTCACCGCTGATGCCTTATATATTGTAGGATGCCTTTAATAACTGTTTTGCTCAATGAAAGATTTTTATGTAGCCTCAGATCATTGCACAAGAAGATAAGTACGGTTGTGACAACGCAAATTCGATGTGAAAGCTCCCTGGGTAGTTTAACTCAGAGACAAATGAAAACAGATGATCATCTCCTGTTGCAAAAGATTTAAGCATCTCCAATGTGCAGCAAAGAACCTTGTCATTCTGGTCAAACATGATGATGCAAGGCTTTATAAAGTATTGAAATAATCTTGCCTTATCAGATTGAAAGCCAAGTGTTTTAGACAAATCCTGCAGATACAATAAAATGGGCGGTGAAATCAATTCCCATCCACAACCAAAAAAGTGTAGAGTAACATAAAAATCATAAGGAATTGATGTTTAGGAGGAGAAATGTGTGCATGAATGGCTGTTCAAACGTGTAACACTTCCACAACATGTTGCATGCTAATCCAATAAGAGGACAGTCATTATCTGTTGGTAGTATCAACCAGGTGCAATAACATATTGACATATGAAGCAATTATCGAAAGTGCTGTCAGAACAAAAGCTCTTTTACCAAGGTGACACAAGAAATAGAACCAAAGGGAAGATTGGTAACACGGAAAACTTGGCTTAACATATATCTGCAATTCTGTAGTTGTCTAACCACAACGGATAAAAGCGCCAAATAGTAATTGTTCCAAATAAATATGAAACAACGGAGCTACTTTGACATGTGTGAATCCTATTCTGTCACAGCAGTCCTTTTAGAGCACAAGAGACAAACAAACCAAATAATAAAACACATGAAATATTTAGAAGTGCCACTCGCATGTGTGTACATGTGTTCCTCAAGAAGACAAACATGCATGCTACAGTAGCACAACCACTGACAAGAGAAGTGGCATTGAGGAAAGAAGGGGCTCCCATTTCAAATGTACAAAGAGTTATTTACACTTTGTAATGAAATAGAATTGAAGTAACAAAAGCCTAAACTAGTTTTCTAAACTAGAAGCCTATGGGTCTTGAGCTTGGAGACACGCGATGTGAGACATGAGTATGGAGGAGTGGATCGTTGTTGTCTTCGTCATAAAACTCGCCTTTTTGTTGAGTATTTCCTTCATGATGAAGTAGGCGAGCTGGCCCTGAACGGCTTGGATTTGAAGCAAGCAGTCCTCTAGTCAGAGACTGACTTGAGGCGTCAGAGGTATGAAAAATGAATTAAGAGAGCATATAGAAATCGAGTGGCGCGAATCGATGTGTCATGTCGCATGGTGACCTCCACGTCATTGTCTTTTATTGTGCAACTTAAGATTTCCCGCATGTACTGGCACACGAAGTACCCACATAGATTTGTTCCTTGCTTCTGCTTATGACACTGCGAAAATCGAATGAACTAAGATGTCGTCGAAGGAGCTATTTACTATGAAATACGATATAAGAATATTCCTTGCGTGCGTACCGGAAATTTAGTACGGATTGTAAGGGTTTTCTAGTATGGGCGGTGTCTCGTGCTCTTCTGACAATATCTTTTGAACGCGTCGTTGATTAAACGTGTCATCACTTCATAGTGCGCTTTCGAGGTTTATCCGGTGGATCCATGATCGACATCTTGCTCTTATGCGGATGAATTACTACGAGAATCGGTGGAATCTGGATGCCATAGCCATTAGTCGTTACGTCGAGTAAATAACGAAACCAACGAGTAATTTAACTTCGCTAGTGAGGAACTTACTTAAAATTGTATGGTACAAGTATAAACTCCTTGTCTTGTAGTTTAAGCAAAGCTTTATAGGCGTACTCCTCGACCTCCTTTGGTACTCTCTCGATTTCTTCTTGGCAAACCGTTCGGTCGAGGAATCCCACTGGCTCCTTGGTTCTTCGTAGTTCTTGAATCTCGTATCTATATAACGAAATAGTTAGACATGACATTTATCGGTATTACGTGAATGTAGACCAAGATTGATATATTAGACACTTACGATTGTCCAAAGATCTCAAAAACATATGTCGAGGGCGTCATTATAGAACAAGTTGTGCATGTTATCGAATTCTATTAAGAAGTAGCCAGAGCCCTCGTGGTGAAAATGTTCCTCACGGAACACTGCAATGATCACCTTCGAGTCGTCTTGGTTGGACGCTCCATGTACCATGCATGTAGTATTTGCATCATGGGTGTTAAACTATTTAACCGAATCGGTGACTAAGGGCTTCCCAACCTCGAATTTCAATCTTAGTTGATTTTCTTGTTCATGAGACTTCCCTTGCCCTTACTTTTTCACGGATGACATCATACTCGGTCTGGCTTCCTCGATCTAGCCGACACGGCTTGTCTAATGTGCCATTTTTGGGATCGGGGTTGGAGGTTTGTCCTTTGAAGTACCGGGTGTTCTGAGTTTTGCGTTGGAGTACTAACAGGGCCATATTTATGGGGCCCTCAATGGATTTCTTTTCTACCTCATCTTGCTTCTTCACCATTTCACTCTCGGTGGTGGTGGTGATCTTGGATTACACTGCAGAGAAATTTGGCGATGCATGATCCAAGACGATGTCGAGAGGGTGCCCTTGCATGGTCCAAGATGATGTCACGCTTGCGCCATTGGATGAATGAGTGGGCGGCACCTCCCGAGTTGTTATCTCGTCATTGGCGGGTTTTTCTAGCCCGATATCGACAAACGTGCGGTAACTACCGTGTCCACCGGACCTTTGCATAACTGGCGCTTATCGGGGCATTGTGCAGACACCCCTTGTTGGCACGGATAAGCTACCCCATGGCGGCTGAGAAAGATGTTCATCACGCACGTTGGAGCCGACAGGTGTGGGGTCATGTATGTCGATCCACAGGATAATGGTTTTGTCCGCTTGTGGCAATGGCGTGGACCCATAGCTTCTTTGGGACGACACAGTAGAAATTTGGAGAGAGCGTTTTCGGCCTGCGTCTGGCTCAAGGCTTCTTGTACTTGTCGTTGAACTTGTTCGTGAATGGTGGGTTGTAATTCTCGCAGAACCCTTTCCTTCATACTTTCCATTTCCTGCTCAGCCCACTCTTCTTTAGCTCTCTTCCGACTCCTATAAGAGTCTTCGTGCTCAGGGAATCCCATCTTCCATGGAACCTTGACCCCGACGCCTCGTGTTCGACCGGGGTGCTCTTTGTTTCCGAGGGCCGCTGATAGCTCGTCTTTCTCCCTGTTTGAGTGGAAGGATCCTTGGGTGGACTGGGCGTAAAACTGATGAACTCTTTGCGTCATTGCTTCGTCTTCGCTGCTCTTGAATGATAAACTCCCAGTAGACAAGAGATCTGCCCTCGCTAGCACGTAGTGCTTCACTCGGTCTGGTAGTCCGACCAAGGGACTTGCGCCAGTCTGTTGGATCACTTGTAATTCCTGCCTGTCCCATTGAGCAATTTTACCCGTGTACCCACTCGTGCCAAGTCTGTGGGGGTGAGTATTCCTTCTTGCGATGCTAATGTGGTCCTCACTAGACTTCCTTCTTCGCTTCAAATTGCTTCATCGCCACGAACTCATCCCAAGTATGGTCAGTAATCTTGGGTAGTCTCCGACGGCTGACCGTTTTTGCTTCACATAATTTACATTCAGCCTCGCCTTGAAGTTTCTCCACGCCGCATCCATGGTCATCAGTGCATCGCGACACACGAGTTCTTCGACTCCTTCGGGGAATGCGAAGGTTCCTTTGAGCTCTGTCCACAGATCCGCTTTGGTGGCTTGGGCACTTTATGCCAATCCGAATAGGTGATTGGCACTTTCTCCTGACGATGTACCCGCATGTTGACTCAGTATTTTGTCAGCTGCCTTTTTTGATTGCAACAGGGGACCCGATATCTGAGACCTCCGTGATGGTGTACCGGCCTTGAGCTTCTTAGTCTTCCTCGTCCTCGGCGTGTTGCTTGTGGTGGAGGCCGGGAACAGCGGTGGAGGCCTTAGCAACCGGTGGTTGGGTGGAGGGTAAGGCACTGCTCGGGCTCTCCTCCATTATAGGCTCGATTTGGGCTCCATTAGAACTACTCAATAGAAAGGAGATATTTGAGAGAGGGAAAGAAAATATGTACTAAGCGATAGAATAACTAAGTGTACCATATTGAATTAGCTGCTTGAGGAAAATATGTACTAAGCGAGGAATAAGATAGAAGATGTACTAGCGAGGACTAAATTAGATCCTTAAAGTGCGTCCATGGCTCATTTAGTCACAAATGGAATAAGATAGAAGATGTGCTAAGATAGAAGATGTACTAACTGAGGACTAAATTAGATCCTTAAAGTGCCTGTCCATGGCTCATTTCGAGTCACAAATGGAATAAGATAGAAGATGTGCTAAGATAGAAGATGTACTAACTGAGGACTATATTAGATCCTTAAAGTGCCTGTCCATGGCTCATTTCGAGTCACAAATGGAATAATCCACTAATAACAAGAATGACATAGATAAGATAGAACTTAGCAATTACAAAGACAATTAACCTCGTATTTGTTTACTATTTTTCTATAGTATTCAGGAACAAGAAAAGACAAGTACTATGGTTCCTACATGGCAGTCTTGAACACTAAGGTTGGAGTATTTGGTTTTTAGTCTCTCCATATCTAGTTTTATGTGGTTAATGAATACGATAGAAGATGTACTAACTGAGTGTATCATATTGAATTAGCACACAATCAGAGATATCAACATAGACAAAATAATGCTTAGCAACATAGAGAGGAGATATGAATGATTTGCTCTCAGATTTAGGGTTTGGATGAAAATAAGAATTTTCACCACAATCACAAATGGGCTAACAAATTATTTAGTGACTAGGGCCTTGAACCCTTACCACCTTAGCATGCACAATTAAAGAGTTGTTCAGAATTTCACTGTTAAATATCTATGATCAGATTGATAACAGCATAGTTCAACAATTACTTCTACCACCAGACAAGTGAATTACCAGTGAACAATTATCTCTAACTATTGAATCAAAGCAGATACTAAATATCAACAGATTCTGATTTAACAGCAAGCCGACTAACCACAAGAGAGTATACTTATCAGAATATCAAGCAGTGATGTAAACAACACTCTCAAGCATGTTATTCTACCACAGGTGAGAAAATGTGCAGTTGCAGCTATAAAAATGCCTTGATTTTCCAAGGAGGGTAGGAAAGTATCATCCTTTGATATGCATAAAGAAAATTAACTACTTAGATGCCATATGGATATGAGAAAACAATTTGAAGCATGTTGTTCTACCAGTTCAAGGCCCAAGACACATAATAATTGTTCTTATCATTCTTAACCCAATATCATCATAGAGCAACACCCAAACCTTCAGCCAACAAGAACAAGTGCAGAACCACCAGGAAGATGAGCTCAACTAACATCAGCCAACAAGAACAAGTCCATCTCGATCATTTTACAATTTCTATTTGCAGTACATAACCACCAGGAAAATTTGCATAAAAGCAACAAATATAAATGATTCATGTAATGCAAGGTAGCAAATGTAGTGACTAGTGAGCAATTGATCGTTAACTGTAGCTTTTAGTTTGTGATGTGCGTGGTTTTGCATTGAGCTTCTTTCGGTCTCTCTCTTTCTTTTTTTTTCTTTTCCATTTTTCCTTGCTATGCAATTGCTTATATTATGTTTGTCCTGTCATTTGGTGTTTGGGCAACATGCCAATATGGAAACTTGGATATTTACTAGTTATTCACTACCTGACATAGGGCAATATCAGAATTCCTAAAGCATGTAGAGGTGAAATTACTTGTACTTTTTTAACTATGGAAACAGTCCATATAACCCATTTACTCAACTAGTGTAGGTATAAAACCATCCAAGTCCATGGATACCAAACAAAAATTTAGCAACATAGAGAGGAGATATGAGCATGTTATTCTAGTTGAGAATACATAATCCAGTAATAACAAGAATGACATAGATAAGGTAGAACTTCTTGAAATAATCCAGTAATAACAGTAATAACAAGCATGTTATTCTAGTTATGAATTGTTCTCAGATGTCGGGTTGCCTTTAAAGGCCATCCTCGCCACTAGGGCAAGATATAGATTTGTTTGTAACAACCTTACCACAAAACAGTTTATATACTTGGCAGTTTTAGAACTTGATCAATGCTTCTTGGACAGAAGGCAACGACAATTGCATGACAGAACTGAGACTACTGCCAACGAAAAGAAAACAGAACTGCAGCAAGACTATTGAACAGCCTATGTATGAATCTACCACTCACAGTTATAAATCAAATGATCTACCAAGTATTGTAATCTATGAAAGTTAATTTCGTTGTCACAAACAATCTACCTTAACCCAATTCCTCACAGAACAACAGTCTCCCCACAAGCAAAGTCCCCAAGCAATCAACTGGCCCCAAAATTGGTACCCAAGTTGATTGACTAGCCTCTTTGCACAATAATTGACAGTTTTCACTTACTGTTAGTAGATTATCTTCAACTAGAGAATCTCAACTTAACAGCTTGAAGTTAACCAAAACTATCATATAGATTGATTGACCGATAACTGAATACTCAAACAAGCTAAGCGAGATATATATATATATAATGATCGGGGTAGCGGCAAGATTACATAAATCTTAAATCTAACAAAGATAAACTCAGATTAGTACTGCTCAAATTTACATGTAGCCTAGAAATCAGAAGCCCAACCGAATGCACTAATAGTCTTAGAATGCAAATATTAAACCGAGAAGCTATCAAGAACAATGAGACTCGGTAATATAGTAACAGATGAAGTCGGCAATAAATGACAACCTAACCGATGAATCAAATCAATATTTCTCAAGATATTAGTCTCTGAGTTCAAGGCCTAATTCACAGAAGCAATTGTTCTATTCATTTCAGCACCCTTATCATCACAGATCAATAACTGGTGCAAGTTACATTGATAGCTACTATTTGAGTATTTTCAGACCAACAACAGGGAACCAAGCCATCTTCACAAAACTACTACTATTTGAGCATTTTCAGACCAGCAACAGGGAACCAAGCCATCTTCACAAAACTGCAAACTCTATCTTCCAGAAACCATCTCAACCGACCACACATTGTTGTATTCACAGATATATTCAACACTAATTAAACCATTGATTCCTTAACAAATTCTACCATCACTAATTAAACCATTGATGCAACGTGAAGAGAAGGGCTTACCTAGGTAGGGTTCAAGGGGCGCGCGGTGGGGAGGGTGTTGGAGGGGCGGACAGTGGGAGGCGCTTGAGGCGGCGGCGGTGGGAGGGCGCGGACGGCGCGACGCCGAGGGGTCGGCGGTGGGAGGGCGCAGGACGGCCTGGAGGGGCGGCGCCGGTGGGGAGGGCGCGGGACGGCGTGGCCGAGGGGGCAATGGCTTGCACGGGAGCTAGGCACAAGCAGCGGTGGCTTCGATCGAAGTGTAGAAGGCGCGAAGTCTTTGCATAAGCGGGTATATGTAGAGATCGCATACGTGGCGGTTAAGAACAATAACCGTCACAGATAACGTTATCTGTGGCGGTTAAGAACAATAACCGTCACAGATAAACGTTTATCTGTGACGGTTATTGTTCTTAACCGCCACAGATGCTCCCTCCCACGCCATAGATACAGATGACAATCATAATAAACTCCAGGAAGCATGCATATCTTCACAAAACTGCAGAAATCATAACAAACCATGTTGCATATGACAATACATGATTCATATCTTCACAAAACTGCAGAAATCATAACAAACCATGTTGCATATGACAATACATGATTTTTTTCTTCCATACATTAATACATATGAAGCATGTATAACATAAGTCCTACAAGCATTTAAATGTCCTGGAGCACATAAACATTGAGTAAATAGAATTATTCAAGCTACTACATTTCCTCAGTAGCCATAGAAACCTGTATTCAATTGAACAAGACTCCACCATCGCCTAGTCGAGACTTCGAAGTTTCGAAGTTTTCTCATCAAAATCATGCATATTTATTTCCTATTAATTCGACAGAAATGTATATTTCTTACATCACATTTCCATTACTCCATATAAATGGCGACATGTTGCCATTACTCCTAGCTAATTATTTTCTTTCACAATTTGACCTTCGTTGTGATCATCGCGATGATAGGTAACTTCTTGAGTGGTTTCTTCCTCGGGCCTGATGCTGTCGCCTGCGAAAGGAGGCAACTCATCAAACTGGTTGTACTCTTCCTCATCCATGACATTCTCAACTCCAACGATCCTTCTTTTTCCTTGCAGAACTACGTGGCGCTTCTTATCTGCCGGGTCGATTATGTAGAACACTTGTGCTACTTGATTCGCAAGTACGAATGGTTCGTCTCTGTATCCGACATGTTCGATGTCCACAATAGTAAAGCCGTACTTGTCCACCTTGACACCATTCGGGAGTCATACCCAATGACACCGAAACACCGGGATCTTGAAAATGCAGTAGTCCAGCTCCCAAATCTCCTCTATGAACCCGTAGTAGATGCTCTTCGTACTTCCTGTGTTGTCATAGGCATCTATACGGACACCACTGTTTTGGTAAGTGCTCTTGCTATCCTGAGCTCTCATGTAAAATGTATATCCATTGATGTCATATCCTTGCCATGTCGTGATTGTACCTGAAGGCCCTTTTGCCAACCACCTCAATGTAACACTCGTTTCTTCACCAGACATGTGCTCCACGAACCAATGGTGAACAAACGATTGTGCTCTTTTGTTATCCAAATCTCGACTTTCCTCGGTTTTCCTCCTTAGCTTACCCTTGTGTATGTCCATATACGGGCACACCTCAAGTGATTTGTTGTATCTTGTGAAATGGGCTTGTTCGAACAAAATATTATCGTAAGAATTTGTAGATTTCTTTCCTATTACACCTTTCCCACCTAGCCTACCCTCATGGCGAGATCTGGCACTCCTACCGTTCGACCTCCTCCATGTAATCGACTACGTAACTCAATAACCTCCTCGGTTGCATAACCTTCTACAATTGAGCCTTTACGGTAGAGATCGACGTACATATTTCTTCGTAACACCCATATACCTTTCAAATGGGTACATCTCGATGCAGGAATACGGGTCAAGAAATATTTATCTCATTGACAAGGTGAACAATGAGATGAACCATGATATCAAAAATGATGGGGAAAATACATCTCCGGTGGCACGAGTCTTTACCACATCAGCCTGAAGTTCATAAAGTCCAACGGGATCGATGACCTTCTGTGAAATCGTGTTGAAGAAGGAACACAACCTCGTGATTGCCTCTCGGACCTTGTCAGGCAAAATACCCCTAATTGCAACAGGGAGCATTTGTGTCATCATCACATGACAATCATGAGACTTCATGCCAGTTAACTTCAAATCTTTCATCGATACCGGTTTCTTGATGTTTGCGAATAACCGGACGGAACTTTCACACCATACGTGCACTTGCGAGTTCATTTTTTCTTTCTTACTCAAAGTGTAGCAAGTTGGGGAAGGTAAAGCCGGCCTTTCCAGTGTCTTGAGGATGTAGCTCGGCTCGATCTTCATGTCTTCCAGATCCTTTCGTGCCTTGATCCATCCTTTGTTTTGCTAGGAATATTCAAGAAAAGACCAACCACGCTGTCACATACATTCTTCTCTACATGCATGACGTCGATGCAAATGTCGAACTTCCAAGTCCTTCCAAGAGGCTAAGTCCCAAAAGATGGATCTCTTCTTCCACGTGGTTTTCTCAAGATGGGACCGCGATGTATTACCAGTACTCCTTTCCGAGTATAACATTAAGATCTCTAACCATATCATACACCTCTTCCCCACGAAGACGCCTTTGAGCTAAACCGTCCTCCTTTGTCCCGTCAATTGTTTCTTCATATTGCGGTACGGATGATTCTCGCGAAGGAACCTTCTGTGACGCATGTACACCTATTTTCCTCGAGTTGTTGAGCCACACACTAGCGGTTTCATCCATGCTTTGGGGCATGCTTCGCCCTTTATAGTACGGTAGGACAGGTTACCAAGCGCAGAAAATCATTGATGGTGCGAGAACAACAATGCGCGTGAGAGTGAAGTACTCTCGTTTGTACTCGCCCCATACCGTACACCTTCGCTCCACAATATCACAAGATCTTCCACCAATGGTTGTAGGTATACATCAATATCGTTGCGGGTTGTCTCGGCCCTTGGATAAGCAAGGACATCATAATGTACTTTCGCTTCATACACAACCGTGGTGGAAGGTTGTATAAACACGAGTCACGGGCCAAGTGCTATGAATGCTGCTCATGTTACCGAAAGGATTCATTCCATCCGTACTCAAGCCAAACATTACATTCCTCGGTTCATTTCGAAGTTCTCCTCAAGAGTCTATCGATGGTTCTCCATGGCGTAATCGGTAGGGTGTCTCGATTTTCCATCCTCTTACGGTCTTCCGAGTGCCATCGCATCAATTTGGCGTGCTTTTTGTTTCCAAATAAACGCTTCAAACGAGGTATTCTTGGCAAATACCACACCACTTTTGCGGGAGCTCCTTTCTTCACCTCGATAGCCATTGCCATCGCCCTTACGCTTGTATCGCGACGCTTTGCACACGGACATACATGAATATCTCATAGTCTTTGCGATAAAGTATACAAATGTTTGGACAAGCATGTATTCTTTCTACTTCTAATCCCAAGGGACATACAACCTTCTTAGCTAGATACGTGGTTTTAGGCAACACGCTTCCTTCAGCGATATGTCCGCTAAGAGATGTAACAACGCCGTGAAACTCTTGTCGGACCAACCATTGGCTGCCTTCAATTTCGAGAGCGAGAGCACCGTGTGCAACTTTGTGTATTCCTCCTTACAACCGGGAACAAAGGTTTCTCCGAATCCTCCATCAAACCCGTGAATTGATTAAACTCTCTCGACTAGTGTAGTTCTCTTCGCATCGCGCAACATTTGAGCAGTTAATGTCGTCATCGACGACCAACCTATCCTCATCGGATCCATAAGCGATGTCACTTCCACATTGCGGCTCCCTGCCGTCGACGTTATCACGTTCAAGTATAATCTCCTCTTCACCGTGCCTTGTCCAACTTGTATAGCGGTACAAAACCCTCCGGATCAAGTGCAAATGGATATGATTTTTGTTCGAAAACATCTTCTCATTCTTGCAATCAATGCATGGACGATGTATGTACTCCGTCTTCTTTTGCAAGTCGTTCTCCCTACGCCCTTAGAAAAACAGATACACCGTCGATATATTCTTGGCTGCAGCGGTTCGCATTGTACATCCATCTCCGATCCATCTACAGTTCATTAATTTAAGCAATTTATTAATATCCAAAATCTTAATTAAATAAATTGTTATTGAATATTCAACAATATGCACTAACGGGACAACATTAATACTAAGTAAATGTTGCAAACTTAATTAATTAATTTTAATATATACTCATACGTAACCAAAAATTATATATATCCTCCGGAAGATCAACATAATAAATTCCTCACCTCAAAATTTCATGATCACCCGAAGAAAAAATATTAACTACGTAATTTTTATACATATCCTTCGGAAGAGCAACATAATAAATTTCCTCATCTCAAAATGCAAGGCAATTAACATCATGATCACCCATCTATCATATTAACTATAATTTATTTTTCATTAATATCCAATAATCGTAAATACATAAATTTGATATATGCTTGACAAAACATTCATCATCTAAACAAGGTAGACAACTTAATCTAATACAAAGAAGGTAATAACTTCATCATCTACAAATTGCTAGGTAAATAAAAACAAACTAAATGTAGACCTTGCATCTAAACCTTAATTAAGCTAAGAATAAACCATTAATGGCAATTTTAAAGTACAAATGAAGAGAGGAGACATATTTTACACACCTTGGAACAATTCTAGGAAGTAGAAGCACAAGATCTTGCCCAAACAAAATCTGAAATGAAAAAGCTAACTTTTCTTCTCGGGCGAGAGAGGAGGAAGATGATCGGCGACAAGTGGCAATAAAGTGGCTTTATATAGAAAACATTATTTGTGGCGGTTGTAAAACCAAACCGCCACAGATAATTATATTAGTGGCGGTTGTAAAACCACACCGCCACAGATAATTTATTATCTGTGACGGTTCCATCTACCAACCGCCACAAATAGTCACAGCGTTATCAGTGGCGGTTTTAAATATAAACCGTCACAGATAATGTATTATCTGTGGCGGTTTTTGGATGAAACCGCCACAAATGGTCCTCCCGCCAATTTCCACAAAGAACCGCCACTGATACATGTATTTGTGACGGTTCGAAATGAACCGCCACAAATAGGGCGTCACCTATGTGCTGTTTTGTAGTTGTGAGATCTGTTATTCGTACATTAATAAAATCCGCTATGTGTTGCATCTCGAACAGACAACTCATAGCGAGAATTACGGCTATTAACTTCTTGCCGTGCATGCTGCTGTAGCAAGTTTCCAGCTTGACGTGAAATCTCTTAATTCCAAGTTGCCCGCTGCAACGACCATTACGCCCGGGCGCAGGCAACAGTAAGGCTCTGGTAGGCGCGAGTCCACTTTTCCTCTGTTGGAACCTAAATACTCTCTTTAGCATTATTTTTTGATACAGCAACGATGAATGTATGTACGCTCCATTATTTTTTGATACAGTAGCGATGAATGTATGCGCGCTCAGGCAGGATAGAGAAAGAAAAAAAACTTTGCTAGGTAGTGAGCTTCTTGGGCTATGTGGCTTGATGGGCCGCTGCTTGTTGAATGCCTAATTTGATAATTGATATTTCCATTTGCTGTATGCAAAATTGGACTCGAACCTTAAGCATACGCAGAGACCATAGAGAGAGGAGGGGCTTAACACCTCTCTTTTGTGAGGACATAGCAGCTCACTGAGTCGGAGCGCTTATGCACAATGTGTGGAGTCGATGATTGTGAGTGCATTGGTATAACTCAGATATAGACTCTTTCTTTTAATATAAGTCATTATAACTCGGGTGTGCTAAATAGATGGTTAGATGTTTTTGTTTAAATAATAACATCCAATAGTTACTATAATTTAACTTAGTTGGAGTCTAATGATTAAGGGTTAGATGTTTTGTTTTTGTGAGAATTTCTAGTTTATTTCTCTTTTTTCCTAGCAATTCTAAAAGATATGCTATGAACTTTTAATATATCATAGATTGTAACTATGTCAATAGGTTAAATAGAGATAATAGCCAATTTGTTTTAATTGATTGTGTTAATTTATTTATAGATTTTCAAAAGTTTGACAAGCAAACGTTGCACAAGTATTTTTAGAATAATAAAGTACTAGTAGTAACCCTCGAATCAATGAGAGTACAATATATGTTTGTCTCAGTTTAGCATAATCTTTTGAGTCTACCCTCTATTTTTATTCTAGTTTCGTCACTGATTACACATGGTTATGTTTAAAATATTGTTGCCATATACAGTGTATGAGTGATCAATAGGTATCACTTGAAATGTGAAATGAAGCGTAGTCCTCGGTAAGGTAAAAGGATGCTTTGCAATCCGACTATTCTAGTACAGTCATCAGTAGTTGCGACTTGCGAGGATCAACTGATCAAGTGCAGTGGCAAGTAGCTTCTTTCTTTCTTCATCGCGTTATTCAGTTGTCCTTGAATTCTTGGCCCTATTTCTGATTCCTTTTTGCAGGGAAGAATCTGCACAGAACACAGGAGCACCAACCCCCCTCCGTTTGTTGCAACAAATCTAGTTCTATGTAAGTGCTTTGCTCTTGTTGCATCGCCCCTGCTTTCTTTCTCTGAAGCTTCAGTGTGTAGTACCAAATAGTTTCTTTTTTTCACTGAATGGTGCTCGCTTTCAAGGATCTCAATATGTGCCCCTGCTGAGCATGCAAGCCTCGTGTCATATTTGCATTACTATCTCTGCCCCCAGCCCTTGTGTCCTGCTGCAGCCTCTCTCTCCTCCCAACTTTTGTGCTCCTTTGGCAGCCCTCCCCTCCCCTCTGGTTTTATCTCACTGCTGCCAAAGCAATGCCCGAAGTCTTTATGGCTTCAGAACTCAGATGCATTCAATGGCCTGATCCGTATTACACAACTGTATATAACCTCTCTCTCTCTCTCTCTCTCTATCTACCATTTATTTCCAGCACCACAGCTACAAGAAACCCCTGCCTATGTGAACAGTGGCCATCTTGCATAGCAACCTCTGATAACAAGTAGTATCCTACTGTTTCCCTCGTTCAGTGATTAGCGACGTTCAATCAAACTCCTCATGGAACTCGTACTACTTCGCTCCTCATCCCTGCTGCTCCTTTTGTTGTCCTCCCAAGGCCTTCGCTCTACTGAAGGTACTACTCTTAAAATCTTTCTGTGCCTAAACCAGACTTCACTCACCTCTTCTTCACTTTTTTCTCCCTTGTTGATACGTCACATTGCTATCGTTTTGTTGCAGGTAGAGGCCTGCATGACCAGCTCAACGAGCCTCCAAAGGTAAGGACGCGATGCATTGGCCTCTTCTCTTGCTGTCCATGCATGAGTTTCTTCTTCATGCTGTGATCTTTCTTTGGCACATAAGAACGACCTGCTGATGCAATGCAACAATTAATGTAGGTGCACACTGAGAAGGGAAAGGCGATGTCGGTGAAGCTGATCGGCTCGAGGCCGCCGCGGTGCGAGGGGAAGTGCGTCCTGTGCGGTCGGTGCGAGGCCGTGCAGGTGCCGGTTGCTCCGCAGGACAAGGGCGCGGCCGGCCGTTCCCAACTGTTCAGAGCCTTCGGTGATAGCTTCGACGAGAGCTCCACCAACTACAAGCCCTTGAACTGGAAGTGCAGCTGCGCGGACAGAAGGACCATGAGCCCGTGAGGTCGTTTTCTCTGGAGGTGCTTGATCCATTATCCATCCATCAAATTGCTATAGGTTGTTTTGGAGATGCTGTACTAGCTGCTTGTTCTTTTTCTTTTTTTTTTTTGGTTAGGCACAGAATGATGATGCTGAATCCATTAGATATTTTAGTTAGCTATTGGGAGGAGATGTTGCGCTAGCTGATCGAGTGAGATGTGATGTAAGAGTTGCTTCTTATTGCATGAGCTGTGGTCGTGTAATTAATACGGTGGTGTCGTTTTGCTTTTGAGTGGGTGTCATGCATTATCATTTGGATGGATTAACATGGCACTACCAAGGCATTAGTTTCTTATGAGAGTTTTCTGAATCCTGTAAAAAGGAGCTTTCTGCACAAAAAATGATATACGCAGGAATGTCAGTGTAGGTAGTGCTGCCTGAGTCTCCAAGAACAAAAAAGGAAAGAGGTAATGTTGGTTTTCTATTTTTGAGACACTAGTGTCTTCTTGATGTTAGGACAAGCCAGGCTCGCATAATGCTAAATTGCCTGCAATAATTTTCCAAATAGATAGAAAACAGAGCATTGTATTGTCCAGTGGTAAGACATAGGCTCTGAAAAAGGATAACTAGTAAGACAAAGAACTTTTGGAGCCTTGGAGCTACGCTCATCGTTGCTACTGTGTCTTTTCTGTTGGAGAATTTGTGCCGGAAGCATTCGATACACTATCAGGACAAGTCCTTTGGGGGGTTGGCTTGGATGGCCTGTTTGGCATCGTTGGGAAATAGGAATGGGCAAGAGAATTAAGCGAGGCTTCAATTTTCAGGAGGGAGGCAGGGAATTGAATTCCCTACGTTTAAGTTGTAAACTCCCATTCCCTTCTCCAATTCTCACCAACCAATCAAAGGATTTTATAACCCATCTCTCTCAATTCCCATTCCCTTCCATCAATTCCCTCCAACCAAACAGGCCAGAAACTCAATGATAAAACGTTGTACAAAGACTGCACACTGCTCTCCTAGACGACTTCGATTCCATGGAAGATCGTCTATTCATTGCGCATCAACATGCCTGTCAGGCTGTCACGAACACTTCTCCTGTAAGTCAACTAAGTTGTCTTAGCATTAAGATTATCATGAGCCAACCTTGTTATTTCTCGAACAAAATGAGGCACACATTATCAAATTCAGCATTAAGATTACCATGGGTCGGGACTTAGGACTAGATTATTTACCTAGATCTGTGCATTGCATGACTAACTCAAGTCTACAGCAAAGGTTACTGCATTCAATCCAGATCCTATAGCTTGCAGATATACGAATCTTGCCTACCAACCTGGGTACAGGAAAAGGACAGTGCTGAACCCCCCATTGAATACTCCATCCGTACAAATTTATAGTGTTTATTTTTTAAATGCTCTTGTTCATAAATATAAAGCATATTTTATATTTCAATACAAAATTAGTATGATGTTTCCTATATACCTATAATAAATATTAATCTTTACTTTATATTCTCTACATGTATTGAATATAATGCTTAGTGATAATAATTATGGGTAACCTAGTTAATTTTAACACTTTCTTGGCCTATGAGTAAAAAAAATAATACACCTTATAAATTTAGACGAAAGGGTTAATACTTAAGTCATCAGAAGTTCAATTGTTTTGTGAGAGGACGTGTCATGTCATGCCCAAGCCTTGCTCAGCATTGAAGCATTTGTCTCCTTTGCCTCATTTACTTCTTACCTTTCAAAAGGAGGGAGTCCAGAAGATTCATGCCACCTACAGCGAAAGCATTGCTTAAGAGGAACACTAGTCACAGCAGTAGCAAAAACTACAACAAACATGAGAGCTGAGTATTGAGGCCCTGTTTGGAAACGCAGGAATTTTCTTAGCTCCTGCAGGAATTGGATTGTTTCATGTGAAATTCATGTGTTTCAAACGGGCCTGAAATCACTGAAGCGATGTTTCACTCCACTTTCCTTTGCGAGTTTCAGAGTTTTGTAATTTGCTGGCAGCGTCTTGCTCACGTGTCTACCATGAACTTGGGCTCTTCTTCCTGCAGGGCTCATCGGTCCTGCATACATATGATGGGCTCATGGCCGCACCAAAATACGATGATCCGTTAATCTTACGCATGTTACCGAGTTCGATGCGTGGGTTCTACTTTTGTTTCTGTGACATTCGTGCACGTTTGATGCATTCCAGGCACATGCTTTCAGTTTTGCAATTTTCTAGATATCGTCACTTTAATATGCAGCTATACTTGGACCTCTTACTTTCACCTACAAATTTATAAGACTTATTTTTTTAATGATCTTATTTATAAATATAAAACTTGCATGTAGACTTAATAAGGTATTTTCTTCTATACCTATATTTATTCTCTCTCAATTATATGTATTTATTCATAACTATCCACATAGTATTATTTCTCATATTCTAAGATAATTAAGTAGAAACATCTAAGTCACTTTCTCTCGTACCTTTCTCAATTTTAACGCATCTTTAATCATTTTGTAAAGTCAAAATATATATATATTTATTTGATAGAGGGAATATGTAACAAGGCACAAGTAATTAACTACTTAGTCATCTAAGTAGCTCAAGCCTTCATCAGGGTGGCAAATTTTGTTTTAATTTTTTTAAGCATCCAACAAAATCATCAAATTTCTGGACGAAATGGTTGAACGAAAATTTGAATTTTTCGACAAAAAATCAAAATCGAAACACTGATCCCAAGTAAGATCCTAATGCCTAGTTTGACGACCCAAGTGCAATCTACTTAGTTGCGAATTGCTTAAACAATTGAACTAATCAAAACCACTAGTCTGGTGTCATCTGCTATTCAAATCACTACTTGAAAACATAATTAACCAGCGTCTTATCATCCCATTTTAGGAGCTCTTTTATGGTACACTAAATTCAAAACGGACTGTTTATTTTTTTCGATTCAAGGGATCACGTACATTAGTTAATATTTATCTATACTTTTTATGGTAGTAGAGTAGTAGAAATACTATTAACAAATCAATAGTTAGATATGGTTTGTACTACTTACTATATACTACCAATATAATACACCATAAAATATCTCTATTTTTTAAACAGTTCCAATTTTAATTAGAAGCAAAAGCTAAAGCATTTTAGATTGATCCACTCCAAGTCTCAAATCAAAAGGCATGTGATTTATTCGGCTTTTGGTTCGAGGAATACATGGATTGATTCAGGATCATCCACTCCACACTTCCATCCACTTCCTTGAACCAAACAGTAACCCCGCTATAAAATACCCACTCGCCGAACTCCTCGTCCATCCTGAAAACGTAGGGATTTGTGCTTGACCATCCGGAGTCCCCTGTCAGCGTTGCTCCTGCGCTCCACCTCCACGCCCGTGAAGACGGCCAACCTCTCAGACGTGTGCGGAGGGTACCGTGATTCATCTTCAAAAGCCCGCGCTTGGAAGAACCTGGCGATGCAGATCCTTTTGGAGCTTTAACAACACGATGCCATCGAAAACTTACTATAAATATGATGCCATGTCTAGCATATATTTTCCACACATCGAGCCAACCTCCACATCTAACACATCACTACCAGCACCACAGCCCCCTTCACCGACGGGTTCATGATGGCCCACTATGCAACAGTTCTTCGTAGGCGCAAGTGGCTTGCCAAGAAGGGAAAAAATTACCGAAATGTTTCTTCTAAGGATGCACCTGTACCATCGGAGTTTCCCCACCTAAATTGTGACTGCGACGAACTAGCGAGGATAAAGCAATCCAAACATCCTAACACCATTGCCCGGGCGTACTACACGTGCCACTAGGAAATATGTGTAAGTTAATGACATGCATGTATATTCAATGATGCATTCTTCATATTTCTAACTTCATCCTCACATGATCGTAGGAGAAGACAGTTGCCACTTCTTTCAATGGATCGATAGCCCGGACAAGTACGATAGGGAGTGCTTGCAGCACGAAGAGTACCTGCACCTCGCACTTGACCCCGAGTTATTCCAACATTGGAGGCCTAAGGAAGACAAACCAAAGTGATCATACTATCGAGACGGCAATGCACACTTGTGGAAGGCACTGGAGGAGCATCAGGCACATCACAAGAAGATGAGGGAGATAGCCGACGAGTGAGACAGACGCGAGTGTGAGGAGTCGAAAATCCCCTCAGAAGACTATTATTGGGTCGATGTGTATGGGCCTAATTGGAAGGAGGTGAAGGCCCTGCATCTCGTGTAATCAAAGGGGAAGGCACCGATAGATCCTTCCATATAGGGTCTACGATAATAAATACGACTTTTCCCATTTTCAAAAGGCGCGCATGTACCTTAACAGCATTTTCCATTCATGGTTCGTCCATATCATCGTGCCATGTCTCTTTCATCATTTTTATGTCATATTATGTCCATGATGTCGTGCTATATAACCCAATATTTCTATGTCAATGCTAGTACCACCCTAATATTTGTAAGTGTTTCTTCTAGTTGTTTTGTAGCTATGTCATCTTCTTCCTTACTAATTTATCTCCACCTTGTTATTTTGTATTTTCTACTTAAAAATGAAAAACGAGACAAATACAGTAAAACTTCCATTATCCGTTAGTGCCATCATTTGTATTGACCGATATATGGCATACATTCCGTGAAACTCATTGGTAAGTGTTTCGTATGTCTGTCGTTTTGGTTATTTTGCAAGTTGGCATTACTACCATTCTTAGTTCTCATTGAACCATTTTCAATGCCATTCATTGGTCCTTACAAACAAAATTCAAATGTAAAATTTACACTCAAGTTAGTACAAAAAATATTTTACCGCATAATTTTCCCTGCTCTCATTTTAACCTGCAAATTTTGGTCACTACCGCCATTTCAAATGGCGACAGAGAGCCTATCGCCATTTGAAACCTATCGCCGTTTCAAACATAGACTGAGGGGTATTTCCTGTTATTTTTTAAATTTAGCATATTATTTCTATAATTTGTCATTTTTAAAAATATTTTTTTAAAAATTCGTGAGAACTCTCACCTCTCCCATTCAGTTGCAGTGGCGCCCGCACATTGGGGGCATGTGATATTCGGCGACCAGTGAGGCTGTTGGGTCGTGGAGCAAGTCATGCAACCGGGAACTTGAGCTTCCTCTATTTCTATGTGCCTTATCTTCCTCTCCATAGTAGGTTACACACAGATTTCTTATCCTCATCTTGTTTACCTCCTGTCTTATAGTTTTGTTGCCGACCGGTGAGTGTTGTCAATAAGCTTCTAGCGCCATGACTCTTATTCTGGAGCCTTGTGCTTAGAGAATTGATCTAGACACCCTAGCGCCAAGAAGCTTTGTACTGAACCTCTTGTGCCTCTAGGCCTGGTTCATTGTTTCTTATACCAAGCTTCTGGTCTTTTGAGGCCTTGCTTCTGATTCTCTTGTGCTGAGCTCCTAGGAAATTGAAGCTATACTTCTAAAACTTAGGGTTCTAGGAGCTCTGGCTGTGAAGCTACCTATGAGCTCTAAGGCTTGTTCCAGAAGATGACGGTTGATTTGGGGAATTTCTTGAGCCACTATATTTGAGGCTCACCTATGCACTTGGAGTGTCCTTTGAGTGGAGAGGGCATTGTATCTCCGGATTTCAGGACGTTATGTCCGTGGCACATATGGTGGCAATTGGTTTTCTAGGATAGCAGCTATTCATCGTGCCGTTCTCTGACTTTTGAACAAGTTTTTGAGAACTTGTTCATTTGTGAGTGTTTCTCCAATTTGTTCGCACATTATCATTGTCTGTATATGCTCGATGACAATGATATTAAGTCAACGATGAACTAAAAAATTGTAGTTGTAATTTTAACCTTGAATTGCTAGTGGTGCCTCCTATTATTGCTAGAGAGTATTGTTACTATTATTAAGCAACTTCTGCTACTTTCAGTATTCCATTAATCTTCTTTTGAATATTGATTTACATGATGTTCATATTATTCTTACAATTCTTATTACTGATCTTTGGTTCCGTTGCTTCTTTACCTATTGGCCGAACTGAACTTTTGCTGGAACTTTATCTTTAGGATAGTAAAATTGATTATAAATATTTGTAGAGCATAATTAGAAAGGTAAAAATTTGCAAATCAATCACAAAACACAACAAACACGAGACACAGAATTTTACGTGGAAAACCCTTGCGGGAAAAAACCACGGGCGCCAATCGGCAACGATCACTATATCAGGAGATGATTACAAAGGTGGCTAGGGTTGCAAATGACGGCAAACCCTAAACGCTGCATACAGGAGGTATTTATAGACACGCGGAGCGACTCGAGTCTAAACGGGCCAGGCCGAACAAGGCTAAAGGCGTCCCTAAAGCCCAAACAGATGAATTCGGATCACAGCCCAACAAACTCTACCTTGAGACGAATTCCCTCTTGTAGCAAAAGAAATACCACTGAACTCCTTTCAATAGAAATATCACGGTAGCCAAAAATGACTAGCACTTAAACTGTAACTCCAACTAAGCTTGAGCATATCTCAAACTTAGTGGTAGGAATAGACTTTGTCATCATATCAGCGGGATTGTCATGAGTACTTATCTTGGATATTTTGATGTCACCTTGAGCAATAATATCTCGAATATAATGATACCTCACATCAATGTGCTTTGTCTTCTCATGATACATCTGATCTTTTGTGAGGCAAATAGCACTTTGGCTGTCACAGAACAAGGTAACACAAGAAGTAATCCCGCTGAGCTCAGAGTACAAACCTCTCAACCAAGTAGCTTCTTTACAAGCTTCAGAAATAGCCATATATTCAGCTTCAGTTGTTGAAAGAGCAACTGTGGATTGCAAACATGCCTTCCAACTGACAGCACAACCACCAATAGTGAAAACATAACCTGTGAGAGATCTCCTCTTATCTACCAGCATAGTCAGAATCAACATAACCAATAAGTCCATCTCCAGATTTTTCAAACTGCAAACAAGCATTAGAAGTACCATGCAAGTATCTAAAGATCTATTGAACAGCTTTCCAATGCTCTTTGCCAGGATTAGCCATGTATCTACTGACAACACTTAGTGCATAAGATAAATCAGGACGAGAACAAACCATGGCATACATAAGAGAACCAACTGCACTGGAATATGGGACTCTAGACATGTATTCAATATCATCATCTGATTCTGGACATAAAGCTGAAGATAATCTGAAATGTGCAGCTAAAGGAGTACTCACTGGTTTTGCATCATGCATATTGAAGCGACGAAGGATCTTCTCAATATAACCCTGTTGGCTGAGATATAATGTGCCAGATTTTCTTGATCTAATGATCTCCATGCCAAGGATTTTCTTTGTTGCACCTAAATCCTTCATCTCAAATTCTTTACTCAATTGTGTCTTTAGTTTAGCTATTTCTGATTTGTCTTTTGCAGCAATTAGCATATCATCAACATAAAGAAGCAAGTATATAGCAGAACCTTTTACAGTCTTCAAATAAACACAGCTATCATAATTAGACCGCTTGAAACCATGAGAGAGCATAAATGAGTCAAATTTCTTATACCATTGTCTAGGGGATTGTTTCAAGCCATAAAGAGATTTCTTTAATCTGCAAACAAGGTTTTCTTTTCCAGGAATAACAAAACCTTCAAGTTGGTCCATATAAATGTCTTCCTCTAACTCTCCATGCAAGAATGCAGTTTTAACATCTAATTGCTCAAGTTCATAATCATGCATGGCAACAATACTAAGGAGAGTGCGAATTGAACTTGTTGGATCAGTAGAAGAAATACCTTCTTTTCTTTTGAAAATCCATTTGCAGCGGACAGTCTTCTTGTCTTTAGGCAATTTCACTAAATCCCAAGTACAATTCTTGTCAAGAGACTCCATCTCATCTTGCATAGCGGTCATCCAATTCTTGCAATCGTGAAGTGATAGCCTCAACATAATTTGATGGTTCTGCATTATTCTCAATTTCTTCTGCAACATTTAAAGCATAAGAAGCAATATCACATTCTTCAATAAACCTTTTAGGTGGATGGATGGACCTCCTGGGTCTATCAACAACAATAGAATGTGTATATTGAGGAGGCTGCATAACTGGAGAAGAATGCTCAACAATATTTGAATCATCAGTAATAGGTGCATCCTGAACAGCAGTATCAATATCATCTGGTGTATTATCAGAATCAATAATGTGCTCCACCTGCACACTAGTTTTCTGTTGTTTCTCAATAGGAACAATAGGAACAGTTGTATCCAACTTATCATTCAGCATAACAGATTCATTAAAAATAACATTCCTACTGATAACAACTTTTTGAGTTTGAGGATTCCATAATTTATATCCTTTAACACCAGATTTGTAACCAAGAAAAATGCACTTAATAGCTCTAGGCTCCAATTTTCCATTATCAACATGAGCATAAGCAGTGCAACCAAAAACTCTCAATTGTGAATAATCAGCTGGAGTACCAGACCATACCTCAATTGGAGTTTTCTTGTCAATAGCAATAGAGGGTGAACGATTAATAATATAACAAGCAGTGGAAGCAGCTTCAGCCCAAAAACGCCTATGCAAACCAGCATTAGACAACATACAACGGGCCTTTGAGATAATGGTTCTGTTCATACGCTCAGCTACACCGTTTTGTTGTGGAGTATGAGGAACAGTGTAGTGACGCACAATACCTTCAGACTTGCAATATGAATTAAATATATCAGAACAGAATTCCATCCCATTATCAGTGCGAAGTATCTTTACCTTCTTTTCAGTTTGTCTTTCAACCATGACCTTCCACTCTTTAAATGCTGAAAATGCTTCTGATTTACGCTTCAAGAAATAAGGCCAAACTTTTCTAGAATAATCATCAATAATAGTCAACATATAACGAGAACCTCCAAAAGAAGTCTTCTGAGATGGCCCCATAAATCGAATGCACATAATCAAGAATACTTTACGTAGTATGAATAGAAGTGTTGAATTTTACCCTCTTATGCTTACCAAAGATGCAATGCTCACAAATTCAGTTTGCCTCCATTGTATCCATCAAGAAGTCCCTCTTGCTCAAAGCGCCAAACCCCTGCTCACTCATATGTCCAAGACGCTTGTGCCTGATTAGTCATTTGGTGATGAATGTGAGGAAACAAAAGCATCATTGTAATTGTAGTGCCTTGGAGCGATATAAATTGGCAGATTTCAAATCTCCTTTCATGACAACGAGAGAACCTTTTGATACTTTTAGTATTCCATTTCCTCCAGAATATTTATATCCTTTAGAGTCAAGAGTGCTCAAAGAAATGAGTTTTCTTGTCATACCTGGAACGTGCCTCACATCTATCAAAGTTCTGATAATGCCATCATGCATCTTTATTTGCACTGATCCAATGCCAACAATAGGACGTGGTGAATCATCACCCATCCTAACAGAACCAGCATCTTTAACAGACTCATAAGTGATGAACCAATCTTTATTAATGCATATATGAAAAGAAGCAGCAGAATCAATTATCCATTTGACGAATACTTACGCCAGGGGTGCCCCACAGCAAGGCTTCATCTATGAAATTGTTGATACAAACGAAGATATCAGATGGGCCCACTCAGGCCCAGCCCAGAACGGGGGGTTCCTTCAAGAGGCGGAGGACCATCGGTTTCGGTCCAGCCCACAGGCTCCGACCACATCGCAAGTCGGAGCCACCATCAGGCTCCGACCTACAGCCTGGTCGGATCCGACCTGGGGTTCCGACCACAGCTATGGTCGGACGCACCCGCATGCTCCGACTAAGGGATCTGGCCGGAAACCCCAATGGGTCCCTATGGCGGGGTCCCCGATCGACTCCGACCTAGGACCTTCGCCTCGCCACCGGCGGATCCTAGGCTGCACACCTGTCTCGCCAGACTCGCCAGTCTCACTAGGGGCAGGTGACACCGTCCCGAGGCGGCCGAGGATGGGCAAAAGTCAAGCAAATTTGTCTCATCACCGGTCATGCATGAGGGAAGCGCGCCCTCGAGGCAATCTCAGAAGCCAGCCACTGCCGATGTCAGCACCTGACAAGCGCACAGACAGCCGGTACGCCGTTTCCCAAGGAAACGGGACGCCAGCACCAACCCCGTATGTCTACCGGCCCGGTATGGCAAGGATTATCAACGGACAGGCGTCAGAGCCCAAGACCGGACTTCAAGACCAACAGCTCTGCGCCTAAGCATAGGGCTCAACTCCCGGTCATAGCATACCCCTTCTTGTTTTTTCATCTCTCCTTAAGAGCGCCCGTGTAACCTGCTCCCTCCACATGTATATAAAGGGGGCAGGGTCTCATGAGGAGGGGGGATCGGGGGCCATTCCAAGTCACCCAACTGTAGAGAGTCCATTCTAACATCGAAGGGCCGGCCTGTCGGACCCCTTTGAGCAAACTGTAACCACTCGCGGCCAGCCGCATTCCCAGCAATACAACGCCACCACTCGAACTGGACGTAGGGACATTCAGCCCGAACCAGTATAAACTTTGGACCCCTGTAGTCTAACCATTCGAGGAACGGGAAGCGCGCGGCCCCTAGACTTACAAATTTACTTGCCGGTTTTACGAAACACCGACAGTTGGCGCGCCAGGTAGGGGCCTCGCGTGCTGACATCTCCGGATTCCCGCTTGTTTCCTTGATGGCTTCCTTCAGCCACAGCGACGCATCGGTTCTGAGGGGCTGGATCCGGTTCGGCTCCCTCGACTTCGTCGCCACACCGGTGGGAGAGCTCGCGCTCGTCCCCGCCGTCTTCCGGGACCAGGCCCTCTCCGAGGGCCCGAGCTTCCTCGCCGACATTTTCGGTAACTTGCGGCTCGAAGCCTCCGTATGGACCTCGGAGCCCGCAGAACGGTGCGCCGCCCCTAATGGTAGCGCATGTGTTCACGCGGGTAGAAACGCTGCCTCCTGCCGGTTCACGCTTCGTGGCAATGACCGGCTATGCGCCGGCCTCCGTCCACGAGATACTGGAAAGCTCCTCCAGCAGCGACTCCAGCTCCGACCTCGCGTTCCATGGAACCGTACTCATGAGTGCTACATGGCGGCGCCCACCAAACGGCAAGCACGGCGCGACCCACGATTTCACCTCCGTGTGACGGGAGGAGGGCTGCCATCTGAGGGCGCGAAGGCCCCAGCTCACCCGTCGTACCCAACAACGGCATGGGGAACCAAAGGCGGTTGAGGGCGAGCTTGGCGGAAGCAGCCGCCCAGGCGAAGTCACTCGCTCCCGAGTGCCTAGCGGCGCTTCATGGCGAGCCCATCAGGTACACCAGCAGCTAATGGAGGGGCCCGAAGGCGCCCCGTACTTCCCCCTTCCAGCTCAGAATATCGCTGCGGCCCGATCTGCCGTGGCATCCCCAAACCGGTCGAGCCGGGGCGGGGCCGCCTACAAAACCTCCGGTGGTAGAGTGTCTTGTTGTCACGGCACATGCCGGCCCCAGGCCCCCATCAGTCGGGCACCTTTTCGGGCAAGCAAAGCCGTGTTCACCAGAACCCGGCCAAGATGGCGCAGCGGCCGGAGCAGCCCCAAGCCTCGCACACTCCGGCTCGCCAGCGCCTCGGCCAAAACCACGACTACCGCGACACCCTTGACGCAAGAAGGAGGCCGACGGTCGCGGCGGCCCGATCGCGAGTCGCGGCGGTGACGGCGACACGATCGCGACCCAGCCCCGACGGTCCGGGGCCACGGCGTTCGCGGAGGATCCGCAACGCCGACTTTCTGCGGTTCGGGCACCGTCAATATAGCCAAATCGCGGGGCCACGAACCCGGTGTCTGCTCGAGGACTACGGCTCGCTGTCGGGCGGTGAGCTACTCTGGATGACTTCTTTATCATCCGGTACCTCCCGATCTACCTAGAGGACTCGGCTCGAGCTGGCTCGAGTACTTGCCGCCGACTCCATCGAGGGTGGGCCGACCTGAAGGGCGTCTTCGTCGGCAATTTCGTGGCACTTATAAGCGCCAGGAACTCTGAGGACTTGAAAAGTCAGAAGCGGCAGCCAGAGAAACGCCCGGGATTAATCCGACGTTTCTCCGGCGAAGGTAACGAGCTCCCGATGTCGGCACGCCAGCGTCGTTAGAACATTCATCTACGGCACCACGTGCAAAGCCTTGGTGCACAAGTTGGGCTGCGTCAAACCCAAAACCTCCAAGGAGTTGCTCGACATCGCCACCAACCACGCCTCCGGTGAGGAGGCTGTGGGGGCCATCTTCGACAAGGGGAAGGCCAAACGGGAGTCTGGCGCTGAAGCCAGCAGCCCCCACGACCGCTCCGACAAAAGGAAGCGGAAGGGGAAGCAAGTCCGCAAGGACCACGAGGTCGCTGACAGCGATCGCTTCGCCAAGCAAAGTAGCGCAGCGACCTCGGCCGACTACTTCGAGAAATTGATGGAGGGCCCGTGTCCGAATCACGGGTACCCCGTCAAGCACAAATACAAGGAGTGCGAGACTCTAAAACGCCTCCTCTCCGGAACCCTACGCGGGGTAAAGGAAAGAAGCGAGACCCGGCTGACCGATGCCGCCCAGGAGGCGGGCCGAGTTCTCGAACCCGACGGTTGCCTCATGATCTTCGGTGGGGCCGCGAGCTACGCCGACAAGCGGCGGCTCAAGCTTGCCCGCCGTGAAGTTCACGCCTTGGCGCCGCCGGCAAAGTACCTCCGGTGGTCGGAATCGCCGATCACCTTTGATCGGGCCGATCACCCCGATCATGTCCCAGGAGGTACCCGCTAGTCATCGCCCCCGTCGTGGGGCCGAAATGCCTGTCCAAAGTGCTTATGGACGGCGGCAGTAGTAACAACATCTTGTATGTTGATACTCTCGACGCCATGGGGATTCCTCGCTCGCGCCTCCAGCCGAGCAAGGCGCCTTCCACGGCATCGTCCGGGCAGCAGCCTACCGCTAGGCGGATCGACCCTGTCACTTTGGGAGCCGGATAACTTCCGGACCGAGACCCTCACCTTCGAGGTCGAGGGTTTTGCGGTTCCTACCACGCCATCATGGGAGGCCATGCTCGCCAAGTTCATGGCAATCCCCAACTACACCTATCTCAAGCTGAAGATCTGGGGCAGCGGAGTCATCACCGTGGCGCGTCTTCCGGCTTCGCCTATAGCTGCGCGCGATGGTTGTGAGCTCGCGTCGGAGCTCATTGCGGCGCGAGCTTGGAGCCCTCCGCAGGCGGTCCTCGAGTCCACCCCCGATTCCAGCAAATCAGGGGCGGGCTCTTTCCAATCCGCCGAGGACACTAAGACGGTCGCGGTCGATCCCGACGATCCGACCAAGACCGTCTTGGTCGGAACTCGCTCCCGCCAAATAGGAAAACGCTCGTCGACTTCCTCGCGCCACCGAGATGTCTTCGCATGGAAGCCCTCCGATATGCCAGCCATCCCGCGGGAGGTTGCCGAGCACTCCCTGAACATCCGGCCTGGCTCAAGGCCGGTCGCCCAGCGTTTGCGCCGCTTCGACGAGGAGAAGCGCAAGATCATAGGAGGAGAGATCGCCAAACTTTTGGCGCGGGGTTTATAAAGAGGTCGCCACCGGTGGCTTGCCAACCCTGTTCTTGTAAAAAAGAAGTCCGGGCAATGGAGAATGTGCGTTGACTACACAAGCCTGAATAAGGCCTGTCCCAAGGACCCTTTTCCATTGCCTCGTATTGACCAGGTCGTCGACTCAACGGCGGGATGCGAATCCCTGTCATTTTTGGATGCCTACTCAGGCTATCACCAGATAGCGATGAAGGAGTCCGACCAGCTCGCCACCTCCTTCATCACTCCGTTCGGCTCGTTTTGTTACGTAACAATGCCTTTTGGGTTGAAAAACGCGGGTGCTACATACCAGCGATGTATGCAAACGTGTTTCGACGACCAGATCGGCCGTAACATCGAGGTATATGTCGACGACCTCGTCGTCAAAACCAGGAAGGCTGATGACTTAGTCGCCGACCTGGAAGAAACTTTCGCGAACCTCCGACGGTTCCGCATAAAACTCAACCCCGAGAAGTGTGTCTTCGGGGTCCCGAAAGGAAAGCTGCTCGGCTTCATCATCTCCGAGCGCAGGATTGAGGCCAATCGCAAGAAGATCTCGGCGATCTTGAAGATGGGGCCAATCGCCGACCTAAAGGGGGTCCAGAAGCTGAACGGATGCCTCGCGGCCTTGAGCCGTTTGTGTCCCGCCTCGGTGAACGTGGGATGCCGCTCTACAAACTGCTCAAAAAATCCGACCGGTTTACCTGGACCCAAGAAGCGCAGGAAGCCCTCGACAGACTGAAGACTTTCCTGACTTCACCTCCGGTGCTGGTCGCCCCGGCGCCAGACGAGTCGCTCCTCCTATACATTGCCGCTACGACCCAGGTCGTCAGCGCGGCACTTGTTGTGGAGCGAGCAGAAGAAGGTCGTGCACTCAAGGTACAGCGGCCGGTGTACTTCGTCAGCGAAGTGCTTTCCGAATCCAAAATCCGGTATCCCCAGGTACAAAAGCTGCTCTATGCGGTGCTCATCGCAAAACGGAAGTTGGTCCATTATTTTCACAGGCATCCTATCCTCGTGGTAACGTCCTCACCACTCGGCGAGATCGTCCGCAACCGCGACGCGTCGGGGAGGATAGCCAATTGGGCTCTCGAGCTCAACGGCCATGACATATCCTATGTCCCCTGGGCGGCGATCAAGTCGCAGGTCTTGGCGGACTTCGTCGCCGAGTGGACCAAGGCCCAGGCGCCTCCCGTACTCGAGGACCCCGAGTACTAGACGATGTACTTCGACGGGTCTTACACGAAGAACGGGGCCGGAGCTGGGGTCGTCATTGTCTCCCCACTTGGGAACAAACTCCAGTACGTCATCCGACTACTCTTCGACGCCACCAACAACGTCGCGAATCTGAAGCCCTCGTCGGCCGGTCTCCGGATCGCTGCCGACCTCGGCGCCGCCCGCTCTCGTCATGGCGATTCCAAGCTGGTCGTGAACCAGTCATGAAGGCGGCGAGCCCGCGACCCCGCATGGCGACTTCTCTGCCGTGAAGTGCGCAACCTCGAAGAAAAGTTCAAGGGTTTCGAGCTCCATCATAGCTACCAACGTCACAACGGCGAGGCCGACTACCTCGCCAACCTCGCGTCCAGCAAGGGACCAGTCCCATCCGGAATTTTCGTCCTCGATCTTCACCAACCTTCCGTCCGATTGGACCAAACAACCGAGCAGGAGGACACCCCACCGGACGCAGCCGCTCCGACTATCGGGCAGTCGGACGCGGCGTCGTCCGAATCGGGTCAGGCCGTGCTAACAACGGACTCCGACTGGAGGAAATCCTTCATCGACCGACTGATGGGTCACTCCCCGCCGACCCGACCGAGGCCCGGCGCCTCGCTCGACGGGCCAAGTCATTCGTTCTGGTCGGAGAAGACCTCTCAAGCCAAGCTTCGTCGGAGTCCTCTGAAGTGCATTCTCACGATCGTGGGAAGGAGTTGTTGCTCGACAGCCACGGAGGAATTTGTGGCCACCACGCCGCCCCGCGATCCCTCGTGGGAAAAGCTTTTCGGCAAGGGTTCTATTGGCCAACTGCCGTGGCGGCGTAACAAATCGTCCGCACTGCGAAGGATACGAGTTCTTCGCCCGCCAAACTCATCTGGCCGCGCAAGCCCTCCAGACGATCCCCATCACCTGGGCGTTCGCGGTCTGGGGACTCGACCTGGTCGGGCCCTTCAAAAAGGCTCCCGGTGGTTTCACCCACCTTCTCGTTGCGGTGGACAAGTTCACCAAGTGGATCGAAGCTAAACCGGTTGCCACCATCACATCGGTACAGGCAGCCAATTTCTTTCTCGACATCGTTTATCGATTCGGAGTCCCGAACTCCATCATCACCGATAACGGGACGCAGTTCACGGGGAAAGAATTCCTTGAGTTCTGTGACGACTTCCATATCTGCGTCGACTGGGCGGCCGTAGCCCATCCGCGAACAAACGGCCAGGTCGAGCGAGCAAACGGTATGATTCTCCAGGGGCTCAAGCCCAGGATTTTCAGCCGATTGAAGAAGTTCGCAGGACGATGGGCGGCCGAGCTGCCCTCCGTTCTTTGGAGCCTGCGGACCACCCCAAGCAGGTCAACCGGGTTCACACCATTCTTCACGGTGTTGGCGCGGCGGTGTTATAACCGACTTGGAGTCTGGCGCCCCAAGACTTGAGCCTTGACGAGGCACGGGGCTCAAGCACTGCAAAGACCTTGATCGATCAACTCGATGAAGCGGCGTGCGTGGGCATCTGCGGTCGGCCAAGTTTCAGCAGGCGCTCCGCCGCTACCACGGTCACGAGTTGAGCCGTTCCTTCAGCGTTGGTGACTGGTCCTCGCCGAGTCGATCCAACGTAGGCAAGCACAAACTTTCTCCTCCATGGGAAGGTCCTTCACCGTGCAGAGGTCCTCGACGGCACCTACCAACTTAAGGATGTTGCGAGCAATGTCATCCCAAACGCTTGGAACATCGAGAAGCTCAGGCGATTCTACCCCTGAAGCTTTCCGCTTCCCTCGCGTTTCCTACAACCCTCCGAGCTCGGGTGGCGTCTGGCTCACTCGGAGGGCATGCATCTCACATGAAGCCCACGATTCGGCATTCCGACTGGTCTCAGATCCCTCCCTAGCAGTGATCTCCTCAGCCCAAGTGCTGCGACCCACACCAAAACTCCGGTGGCTTTCGGTGGCTCACGGTCCGGCGGCCTTTCTGGAAGGGGAGAAGAACATGTCAGACAACCGATGGTCGGTCGGAAGAGCCATTCGTGGCCAAGTTTTTGCTCCCTGTGTCATTACCTCGAAGTGTCCACGCTCGGACCTACGCTCGAATAACCCCAGCGGTTTCGAAGAGCTACGGTCGCCTAACATGAGCCCGGCATGGAAAGGAAATGTAAAAATCAAAACATGGAGTAAACTTGACTTCCCAAATATTCATTCCCTTACATCATTCAGTAACATACAAATGCGTACTGGTCCTCTACGACCTACCTTACATGAGCATCGTCTAAAGCTAAAAGATTAGCGGATCAGAGCCTGTTGCTGTGCAAAAGAGGCATCACGAAGGCGGACCGCCGTCTTGGATAAGGAGGACATCTGCCACTACGATGTATCTAACACTCCGGAATCAAGAGCGGACCATCGTCTTCATGGCGCAAGTGTGGCTCGCAATGGCGCAAGCAGGCCGCTCAAAACGACCGCCGATGGCGGCGTCCGGAAAAACATCACACAAGATGCCGCCAAGAAAGCAGCGCCAGTACCCAAAATGCCTCGTCCACAGGGGCTCTGGATGCTCCAAAGAAGCACCACACAGCGACCCCCAGGACAGCGTCCCCGCGTCGGAGGCAAGTTCCGGCCGGCTGAGGCGCCTAAGTGGAGGTTTCAAGCGAGGAAGGCCGGCCCGGACGGCGCCCTCCTCCCCGTCGGAGCTCATCATCCGAGACCTCGGCGCACCGCCTCGCTACCATCTCATGCGCCCGCACCAGCCAGCGCTGGCCGAAGTCGCCGATCTGGCGACGGTCGCCACCGCGTCAAAAGAGGCGTCGCGGCTGGCGCAGCAGGCAAGCACGTACTCCGCCACCACCGAGGCGACCCTCCGCCCTCGCGAGCGGAAGCGCTCCGCGAGGCAAGAGCGCAGTGCGCCGAGATTCGGCCATTCGGGCGAGGCACGAGGCGTACTGCTGGGTGGTGCGTTCCAGTGGCTCGTCCAACCGCATCCCCAGAGGCCTCACGCTCCTGCCCATGCTCTCATACACGGGGCGAAGCACAGAAAGGAGAACCTCGTGCTCCTCGCGCATCCGGGCAATTTCGCTTCAGCAGCCCGGGCACGCGCCCGCTGCCCCTCCGCGGCCTCTTCGGCCTTGGCCTTGGCGCGCCCGCGGTAGCGCCTCCGCCTCCAGCGGCGAAAACGCGAAGTCACCACCAAGCGGCCCGGTGGCCCTGCGGTCCTGTTCGTCCGGGGAGGAAGGCGGCGGGTTCGAGATGGAGAAAGGTCGACAAAGGCGGCACAAGCTCACTCCTCGTCGCGGATGTCGGCGTCCCACGCTGGGCCTCTTGGGGTCGGTACCCACGAGTCTCCCTCGGCGACCGCCGTTGGCCCTCTCGCCGTCCTCACCACCGCTCGCCATCTCGTCCGCTCAAACCTCCCCGCAAGACAAACGAGCTGGAGGAAGGATGAAGGAGAGCACACACGAATGCCAAGCACAATGCTACCTCGACTCCAAAACCCTATTTATAGGCGAAGGGCAGTGCAGCTCGGGCAAGCGACGCCTCGTCCGCGACGCCAAGGCGTCCCGTCCGTCCCACGGCTCGATGTGGGAAGCCATCATGGCGCGTTAAAGAACCACGTCACGCTGGCGGCGATGGGACGGGACGGTGGCGAAAGGACACCATCGCCTGTGACGGCTATCGCGGCAACCGGTCTCGCTCTGGGCGGGCCGTCGCCGCAAGCGAGCCACCTCGGCCCACGGGGCATCGGTCGTCGGCACCGGGCGCAGCGAAGCCAGTGCCACCCGCTCAGCGTTTGGGCCCAAAAGTGAGGTAACCCCTTTCTTGACACCACTTGCATTCCCTTAGAACCTCGGGGTTCCATGACGATCGACGCTGTTCCCGCAAACACGCAGGCGGTTGCCGACACACTTAGTGGGAACGGCGATCCGATTGACCGTTGTTTTTAGGATGGTAACCCTTTTCAACCCAAGCGTCACGACCTCGCCCGGTCTCACGGTTCCTAAGTGGCGCCTCGCGGAAGAAGGGCATGCCCTTGCGGAACGAGCGACGACCTTTCGACACGCTCTCCTCCCACTCAAATGCGTGCGAACTGCTTTGCCCGGCCCACAGGCCGGCGGCTCGGCTAGCTGTTGGTTCTTCCGGTTCTAATCCCTTTGTTCGGGCACTATGGCCCTCATACTGGCGGCAACGGTCACGAAATAGTGCTTTGCAAATAAGAGGGGTACCCACGCGGCATAAACCATAGCTGGTCGGAAACATTCCGCTCCCGTGTGCCAAGCTTGCGCCCGACGTCATGCACGCCTTGTGTCTTCATCTACGTATCAACGCTTTGACCTACGTTCGAAGGGTCCCAGCGACCCCAAGGACAATGGCCGTTCGAGCAGGGGCGCATCACAGAAGAAAATGCAAGCGGCAAAATCTAGATTATAAAAACACACCAACAAAGTGTCCCAAAATACATACAACTTGATCAAAGCAAAAACAAAAAGGATTCTCCGTCGGTGCCTGGAGGATCACCCAGCAAAGTCATCGCTGTAAATGCGTCGTCGGAACTGCCGACCTCGGGGCCCACGGTGACCACGCCTAGCCCCGCCACCGTCTCCGCTGCCGCGTGCACTTTCGCTCGCATCGCGGGGTCTCCTTCGATCGGCGATGGCGTGTGCGCTTGTATGAAGGAGGCGTCGCGGTGGCCTTGACGAGAAAGCACATACTCCATAGCGTCGGTGGCGATCGCTTTGCCCTCGCGATGGCGCTTCATGTGAGGCCGAGGGTAGGTCATCGGGGCCTCGGTGCACTGGGAGAGCCCGATGGCATATTGCTCTGCAGTCCGCTCCAGGGGCTCGTGCAGCCTCACCCCAAGCCACCTCAGGCTCTGGCGCATGCTCTCAAACGTAGGGCGAACACGGCGGGGAGGCTCTTCTTGTGAGTGTCGCGGCGCTCGCGTGCGGCTTGTCGACCCACGGCGGCGTTTTCGGCCCGATCGCCCGCGTCGCCGCTTCCTCGCGTGCCTTCGCGGGCCCTTCTTCCGCGACTACGGCACGGGCCCGCTGGCCTGCGCCTCCTCACATGCCTTGGCGAGCTCCTTCTCGACGACCTGGACTCGCGACCGCTGCCAAAACGCGTCCGCCTCCCGGGCGGCGGTCGCGGCGGCCTGGGCGTCAAGAGAGGCCTGCAACCCCGCCAGCGCCGCCGCCAAGTCTGCCGCCGTGCCTCCGTTGCGGGGAGACGGTCGAGCCCATGGCGGAACGACAACGCCATCTCCAGCGTCGCGAGTGGTGGAACAAGCCCGAGCGAGCGCTAGCAAAGAAAGAAAGACCCGCGTCGGCAAAAACAAGATAAAAGGCAACCCCGGCGTCGATCGGCGAACCCTCACCTCGATTGGGGGTTCCGTCTGAAAAAACCAAGCGAAGCGGGGTGATCTTGATTTTCATCGCCCGTAGAGGATCCGGACCAACCACGAGACTTCTTGGGGACGAAGCAGTATGGTTTACCGCTGACCACTTCTCGACCCTCCGTCGTCACCACCGTGGCCATTTTACGACTCGAAACTAGAAGAAAAAGGCGCAAAAACGGCGCGGCGGCAGCAGTTTAAAGTGAACGTGGTCGCTTCGCGCCCTCCTTGACCTATTTATAGGAGCGAGGCGGCAAACAAGAAAGCGGCGCGTCGGACGGCGCGGCAGCGCATTAACTCCGCGCCCAGGGTGACACGACAGGCCCTCGCCACTCCCCACTTCCCGCATTAAATGCAACAAGACTTTCTTGAGGCACCGCTCCCCACGAGCGCGGGCGACTCTTCGGTGCAAGCTCCTGGGCCGCCACGATCGCACCGGGCATCATGGAAGCAGGCCCATCGGTTGAAGAAAACCGGAACACGGGATACCAGCTAAGAAAATTCTCCCTTAAGCTCGCTTTCTTTCCTCCCGAGCTCAAGTGCTGCGTGACGGCCAGCATTTCGGCCCCCACGCATCACTCGGGGGCTACAACACCACACGCCCGCACGGACTGATGACCCGACCAGCCACTCGGTTCTCTCCAGCGGCAATCCTACTGACCTGAACGCTACGGCCTACGCCCCAGTGGCTACGGTTGCGAAGTAGCGCTTTGTGGAAGAAGGAAGTGCCCAAGCGATGGGAACCATGGCCGGTCAGAAACATTCTAGCCCCGTGGCAGGCACCAAGCAAAATATCTCAATCCTAAAATGGTTATTTGCGCCTCCTCCGAACAATGCAATAGCGCACCGACTTACGCTCAGGTAACCTTCGCGGTTTCTAAGGCTACAGTCGTAAGGCACTTGTCGTGGAGGCGTAAATAAGCAAAAACCAGATTGATGGGCCGATCCGACCAGCCCGAACAAACTTTAATCCGACGTTCAACGAAGTCTTTACAATCAACAAAAGCAAGAGCAGCTAATTCTCTCCCTCGTCCCGATGGAGGATATCTGCTGGCGATATTCGGCTGGCGATTGTTGCGGCGTACGGGTCAATCCGAGTCCTCAGCTCCTCGACCTGCTCGTCGGTTTGGTCTGCGGCAACCCCGCTACTGATGACCTCGAAGTCGACGTCGTCATAATGGGAAGCGACGAGGACAAGCGCCGAGGTAACCCCAAGCTCGGCTCCCACGCCACCGGCGCTCGGCGTCTTTCGGCTTTTCGAGCAATGCGGCGGCGGCGAAGCTTAGGCTCGCTGCAATGACGCCCCGAGCACCCGATTGCAGACCTCCTGGCCGGCCTCCTGGAGGACTATCAGCTCGGCAGTCCGCACGGACAAACCCTCCTCCGCCAATTTCTTCTCCGCCAGCGCTACCTCACGCGACGCGAGTGCCGTATCACGTGCCTCCATGGCCAATTTTTGCGTTTCCGCAGCATCACCAAGTCTCCTCCGCAACTCTACAGGCCAATACAAGCGTCAGAAGCATACCAAACAATCTACGATAGCAAAGTCCTCAAGCCGGGATCGGGTGGCTTACCGTCCGCAGAGGCCTCCAAACGATGGAGATCCTCTTCGGCCTTGGCCCGAGCCTCCCTTTCACGCTCGGCGCTCCTCCTCTCAGAATCAAGCTCCCCCCGGACCTGATCACATTCGATCCGGTGGGCGCTCGGCAATGCGACCTCCTCCATGGCGGCAGCAACATCCTGGCTGTTGGCGCCGTCGAGAAGAGACTCAAATTTCCGCTGCGTCTCTGCCGCCTCGCCTTGAATCTCGTTCAGGCGTCGAGCCTGGCGTAGCTCGGGCGAAGCGGTGGCTTCCCCTCGCCCGACCATGCAGGACTCGGAGGAACCTTGCTTTGTTCGACGAGCGGAGCTTCAGTTCCTGCAAAAAGCGGACACTTCATCAGACTCATGGATCGCTGAAAACAAGTCGGAGACTGAAGTTAAGACCCCGATTTAGCTTACGCGCCCGATTGGGGCGTCCACCTCGAAATCGCGCTTAGCGCCTCGTCGACTGCGAAGAGCAATAGCCAAACTTTTTGAACTGGTCCACGAGTCGTGACCCGTCGCTGCCGTCTTGAAGGTCCTCCACAACTCGGCCTCAGCGTCATCATCGGCCTAAGCGGTGGCTCTTTGGTGGGAGTCACACCGCCCAGTCGGCCTGGTCGGGGCTCCCAGGCGAGCGGGAGATCGGGCCCGACCTCCGCCCGCACTTCAGCCTGGTGGTACATCATCGCTGAGCCGCCCTCTCCGGCGAGTCTGCGGGCAATGTGGACAGGGCCGCCTCTGGCGCCGGGTCCGCGATCCCTGACACGGGACCGGCTCCCGTCGGCCGAAGCGCCCCCTCAGGAGGTCCCGTCGGTGACAACGGCGAGGCCAGGCTAGCTCGCCCGATCTGCGGTGGGCCAGGCAGGCCCTACAAGCGGTGGCGGCGGTCGCCCTCCCCCATTTCGACCTCCGGGCAAGGCCCCGACCCGTCAAGCGGTGCCGGGGGCTCCTTATATCCCGGATCCTCCGGGACTGTTTCCCCTTGCGCCGATCCCGGGACCACCGGCGGCGGCACCGACGCCGAGCCACGGCGGGCCAGAACCGTCCCGGGCGCCCCACCACCGCCGCGGCCGAGCGTGAGCGCATTTTCTTCGCCCGACCCTCTGGCGAACAAATCGCCCTCGTTTGCCCAGAGATGTCTCCAACAGGGGCACCTCCACCTGGGGCGCGGCGACGACGACCCCAGCCGCAAGGCCTTCGCTCGGTCCGCCAGAGACCGACGACCCGAAGAAGACCCCACGGTATGGATCGGGAATGTGGCCGCCATCGGTGCTCGAGGATGACCCCGAATCGGCTGTCCCAGCGATGGTCGACTCGGAGACCTCCTCGCCCCGTGCGACCCTCGCCGAGCGTTCCTTCCTCTTTTTCTTCCTTTTCTCCTCCCTCCGCTTCTTCCGAGCGGACTCCCGCTGCTCGGAAATCTTGCGGGCCGCGGCCCTCTGTGCTTTCTCCTCCGGCAGTAACACTCGGGAGACCATCCCGGCCAACCCCTGGATGGTATAAATACACCGGTCAGGCGATGCACGAAAGGCATATTTGAAAGGAGAAGGAAAGGAAAGAAACGAAGCAACCTGACTTACGGTCCGGAGGGTGACTCGCCAAAAGGGCTCGGGTTGGCCTCCCACCGTCACGGTGGCGCAACCGACCAACACGGCGGCCACCCTAGCCTCGACCTCCGACTCGACAAGTTCCGTCTCCACCATCCGCATGGGGTCGTGGACCCCCATACTGGAACATGGGGCGGTCCCTCGCCATGAGGGGTTGAACGCGCATCCTCATGAAAGCGCGCACGATGGTCTCGCCGGTCAGGCCCCGCAGCACCTGGGCCTTGATCCTCTCGACGATCACCTCCACCTTGTTCTTCTCCCTGCTGTCAAGTCCCCAGGACCATTCTTCCCTCGCCACGACATCTCCGGCGGCACGAGGATGGGAGACGGGAAAAGGTAAGAACGAACCCCGGACTTTTTCGCTTTCTCCTCTTGGGCGGGGAGGATGCTTAGCGCAAAAAAAACGCAAGAGTCTGCGCGGCGCCTCCCGTTGGTTTTGCGAGCACGAGCAGGCGCCGTCCGGTCGAGATTGATCCAAGCGACGTCGCCTTGAAACAAGCGCCCCCGTCGTCCGTCGAGTTGCCGCCACCACCTTTGCTAGTGAAGGCATATCCTTTCAAATCTTTTTGCATTAAATGCGGACGGGGGCGCCGGGAGCACTCTGCTGGCGCCCGTCCACGGTCCTCGTTTTTAGCCTCCAGTTAGATCAATTTGGGCGCGCCGGTAAAAAGTCCGCCGGGCCACGGACGGCCACGAGGTGGCGAGAACATTGAAATACCGCAGGGCTCGAAGCCTTGACAACCCTAGAGGTTTCGAGGTCGCCTCGGGATACAAAATGAGCAAGGGACGAGAACGAGGTGAGCCCCCAGTTGGGCCGACGGACGACCCAATCACCTTAACTCGTGTCCGAGACCATACTTCACGCTCTCCCGTGGAACCCGTCGTAGGGTGGCGGCGGTACCACTCTGGGTCGGTGACGACTCGAGGACCGATCTGGGATCGAGTAAAGAAAGGCTCTCATGGGTCGCCTCCGGTAGTGAGCGCCCTTCGAGGATCGTCGCTCGGAAAAAGATCCTGCGAGGATCTCGGGGCCCACTCGGATAACCGCCGGTGGATCCACGAGCATGGTGCTCGAGCGGCGCGCATAGCAAGCCGCGATCGCTCACCCCTTGAGGTCCCACACTGCGGGCCGGGCGTACACGTGGGGACGGGCAGTGTTGCTCCTCCACGGATAACCTCGCAAAGGCGAGATTGGGGGCGGGCGCCCTCGCCTAAGCTCTGGCGTAAAACCGGCCAACAAATCGTCTAGCTACTGGCGTGAAGCGAGCACCGTAAAGTGGGGCCTCGTCAGCGCGTGGGCCTCCCACGCCACCAGGCGACATCCACCAAAGCGTGGGACCCGGCGGCCGGTCGGGAAACCCCAATCAGCTCTCCGACCTGCTCGGGGGCTCGGGGGCTACACGGGGTCTTCGCGCACCGAGCAAAATTAGTTCACTGAGTCGGAAGGACTCCGCCAAGTTTCATAAACTCGCCCGGGGGCTCGGGATCGGACGACACCTCCCATACGCACCCTCGGCGAGGCTCTGTAAACCAAGTCTATTGGATCGCGCAAAGCAAGGCCATCGAGTGCCCTCGGCTCGAACCATCAAAAGTCCGATGTAACCCCCCAACCAGCTCTCAGGACCCGCTCGGGGCTCAAGAACACCGGAAAAAATGGCGGCAAGGGCGAGTCGGCCTATCAGGATGACGGGCGCCCAGAACACGCACGTTAAAGGCGACCGAGACTCTTGGCGAATACTTACGCCCGGTGCCCTCTGACAAGACTTCATCTATGAAATTGTCGATACAAGCGAAGATATCGATAGGCCCTCAAGCCCGGCCCGAGCAGGGGTTCCTTCAGAGGCGGAGGACCATCGGTTTCGGTCCGGCCCATAGGCTCGACCACATCGCGGTCGGAGCCACCATCGAACTCCGACCTCTGACTGGTCGGATCCGACTGGGGTTCCGACCACGGCTATGGTCTGGACGCACCCGCATCTTCGACTAAGGGATCGGCGGAAACCCCAATGGGTCCCTATGGCGGGGTCCCCGATCGACTCCGACCTAGGACCTTCGCCTCGCCACCGGCGGATCCTAGGTCTGCCTTTGTCTCGCCAGACTCGCCAGTCTCACTAGAGGCAGGTGACACCATCCCGAGGCGGCCCGAGGGATGGGCAAAGTCAAGTAAGCTATCTCATCACCGGTCATGCAGTGGGAGACCGCGCCCTCGAGGCAATCTCGAAGCCGACCCATTGCGATGTCAAGACTTGACAAGCGCCTGACAAGCTGCCGACGCCGTTTCCCAAGGAAGCGGGCGCCAAGACCAACCCGTATGTCTCTGCCCGGTATGGCAAGGATTATCAGCAGACGGCGTCGAGTCCAAGACCAGACTTCAAGACCAACGACTCTGCGCTAAGCATAGGGCTCAACTCCGATCATAGCATACCCTTCTTGTTTTTCATCTCTCCTTAAGAGCGCCGTGTAACTGCTCCCTCCACATGTATATAAAGGGGGGGTCTCATGAGGAGGGGGATCGGGGCCATTCAAGTCACCCAAGCGTAGAGAGTCCATTCTAACATCGAAGGGTCACTGTCGGACCCCTTTGAGCAAACTGTAACCACTCGCAGCCAACCGCATTCCCAGCAATACAACGCCACCACTCGAACTGGACGTAGTGACATTCAGCCCGAACCAGTATAAACTTTGGACCCCTGTAGTCTAACCATTCGAGGAACGGGAAGCGCGCGGCCCCTAGACTTACAAATTTACTTGCCGGTTTTACGAAACACCGACACCATTCATCACCACTACTAGCACATCCAGCAAAAGCAACAAGAGTCTCACCATCAGAACTGCTATCACCAGAAGCAACAGAAGCTTTACCTTCTTCATCAGTTTTACCTTTCTATTTGTAGGTACCTTTCCTTTTCTCTTTATTCTTTAACTTGTAGCATTCAGATATGTCATGATTATTTTTCTTGCAGTACCTACAAAATTTTTCTTTACCTCTTGACTTTGAGCGGCCTCTGAAGTTGCTTGAGCTTCTACCTTTATAGCCATTGTTCGCTTTCTTTTCTTTTGTCCGTCACGAACAGACAAAGCTTCACCATGAGAGCTAGGACTTTCAGAAGATACCATTAGTTTCATCTTTTCTTTTGCATGTAAGGCCTCATAAACTTCCAAGAACAGTTAGTGTATCACGGCTATATAAAATAGTGTCTCTGAAATTTAAATATGATGGAGGCAAAGAGCACAAAAGAATGATGGCTAAATCCTCGTCATCAAATTTTACCTCCATGGACTCAAGGTCTGACACAATTTCTTTAAAAACCGATAGATGATTCGACACGGAACCACCCTCTTGCAACTTGTACGAAAACAATTTCATCTTCACATGCATTTTGCTAGTGAGGTCTTTCGACATGCAAATTGATTCCAATTTCAACCATAAAGTAGCTGCAGATTTCTCTGCAAAACCTCTTGCAAAATATTATTTGATAAATGAAGATGAATTTGTGGCGGGGCCTTACGATCTTTCCTCTTCTCTTCATCATCCATAACCCGATCTTTGTTCCCGAATTTATCAAGTCGTCATCGAGGTCGATTGTCAGCGCAAGAACAGCTCTCATTTTAACTTGCCATAGTGAAAACCTGGTATCACGGTCTAGCAATGGAATGTCATACTTCAATAAGGCCATAATGCAAAGAAATAATTTTAAGTGTACGGACAGAAAGAAACTTTTGGCTGAAAAAAAAAACTGAAGTTGTCCGAAGCTGCTTGAAACTGAAAGGCCCGAGAGAGCCTACTGGAAAACCGTCTGATCTTCACGCGTGGAGGCTGACTCAATAGAACAAAACCACAAGCAAAAGGTTCTGCAGCTTCTTCACGTGGCTAGTCTCGGTTCTGATGCAAAAAGGCAACAAGCTTCACGGCTGCTTTGTTCTCCCCTGAAGCCTCTGCACGTGAGTCCAACAGACAAAAAAAAACAAAATGATGGCAAGACTTCTAGTCAAGTTCTTCACGATAGCTGTTCTTGGGTAGATTTCTTCACAAGCAAGTCTCGGCACGATCGACCGAGTGAGCGCGGGCCGCCGAAGGAGCTGAGGCCGAGGCGACCCGGGTCTGGAGCGGCGACGGGCGAACTCCACCAGTATGGGAGGAGCGCGAGCAGATCTGATGGCCGCACCGAAGGAGGCTGACGATGGGAGTGGCCTCACGGGCGCGAGAGCCTCCGATCGGTGGCTGCGCGGAGACGCACGACGCGGAGGAGTGATCGTCGCGGAGGGGCGTCGGCGCCGAACGATGAAGACCGAGTGGCGCCGAGGAGCAGGCCGCCGTGAATCCCGATGCGGTGGATCGGTGCGACGAAGACGAACCGGCCAGAGCAGATCCGTTCGGGTTGCGGAGGTAGGCGCCGACGCACGATGAAGCCGGCGGCGATGGAGGCGCGGACGGCCGGGAGGCGGCGGCGCGGAGGTGCGCCGGCGATGGAGCCCACCGAGGAAGAACTCGGCGATCTGCGAAGAACTCGCGAAGAACGCGATGAACAGACGAAGAACAATCTGTTTTTTTTTTCTCGTTTCGTGATTGATCTGTAATAATGCTCTGATACCACTTGTTGCAAATCAATCACAAAACACAACAAACACGAGACACAGAATTTTACGTGGAAAATCCTTGCGGGAAAAAACCACGGGTGCCAATCGGCAACGATCACTATATCAGGAGATGATTACAAAGGTGGCTAGGTTGCAAATGACGGCAAACCCTAAACGCTGCATACAGGAGGTATTTATAGACACGCGGAGCGACTCGAGTCTAAACGGGCCAGGCCGAACAAGGCTAAAGACGTCCCTAAAGTCTAAACAGATGAATTCGGATCACAGCCCAACAATTTCGTTGAGGATCATACTGTAGCTGCACAATTTGTTGGCTTTTAATTTCTTGATCACCTCCAAACAGTCAGAAGCAACCATGATATTTCGTACGCAGCTGAATATCAAGAGCCAAAATAGAGCTTCATTACATGCGGCTGCCTCCAGGGATGCCGAATCAGTAAGACCATCGAAGACAACAACAGATGCCGTCTAAAGCCGTTCACAATGGGAGTTTTATTCTCATTAAATGACATAACACATCATCAAACTTGGTGACATGGCAAGGTAATTATGAAGAGAAAGATAGAGAGTGTTTCATAGGAGGTGAGAGAGTTTTATCTAGATGAAACCCAAGATACATGGTTACCTAGATAAAAGCTGATGTGGCACTCTTGGAAACTGGGAAATGAAGCTCTGCACTGGAAATGATTTAATATACTCCATGTACTGCTCCTTTATCTCCCACTCGAGACACCGCTCCATCAACAGTAATTTAAGCAAATCCTCCTGTCGACGGTGCTATCCACTTCTTCGGTTTATCTGGAGACTTATTCCTCATGATCTTAGCATGTTTCATACTCGGCAGTTCCAGCTCACCGAGGAAGCCATTAATAAAACCAAACGTGGTTAGTGGGCTTTGCAACTCACCCTCGTATATCGCCTTCCTGCGTGATGTCCAGATTGCCCACAGCACAACTGGAAGCTTCATAAATTCCTCATGTTTGAGTGTCTCAAGAATGAAAAATATCCGCAACTTGAATTCTGCATTCACACTAGTGCTCCACTAGTTTTACGATGGAGAGTTGGTATTCGAGATAAATAAGAGTTCGAGTTGTGTGTGACTCCGGGTTATGTTAGGGATGAAATTCAAGTTAGAGTCAAATTAGAGATAAAATCCAGTTGCTATTCAGTTGTAATCAACGCTATAAATAAAAGGTGTGGGGATCCGATTGGACACACACAGACATAATATTCCGCAAATTACAAAATGGTATCAAAGCCAAACCCTAAATCGTACATTTGAGTCCACCCCCTGCATATCTGATCAGAGAGAGGTTATTGCTTAGAGAGTTTGATCTGAATAGGGAAGACAAAAAAAAAGGGAAGATTGCTTGTTGCTTGAGAGACTGAGAGAAAAAGATTGCTTGTTGCTTGTGAGTAGTTCGATGGTTGGAAGATCAGTTGGAAGGTGGGGATGAAAGCGTTTGATGCTACTGTTCTCTTTTACTAGAAGAGAATGGAAGAAGTTCAAAGAAGAGGGAAGTTCGAAGAAGAAGAAAGTCGATCTAGTGTTGCTTGGGTTTGAATTTTGTGGCATTTCACTTGATCCAATCTAGTGTGGGTGTGTGATTGTTACCTTGCTCTTACTTGCTCGGAGAAAGGGAAGAGCTTGTAAAAAGAAGAAAGGTAAAAGTTTTGGGTTGATTGCTGTTTGTTGTGAAGCTGTGTTTGCACTCCGGGGGAGAGGGATTGGGAAGTGTTTTTTGGCTGATACTAGTGGTGAAGGTTTTAGGGCAAGGTAGAGACTCTCCAAAACAGAGGGAGAAAATTGCTTAGGATGTAGCTTTGGTGATGAATGGCAGAGTAGGAGCTGATGGTAACTCTGGTGGAGGCTATGGCAAGCTCAGATGTGATGTTGGGCATGTGCTGATGGTGCTATTGGTTCGGGAGTAGGAACTAGTGATAGCTTCGTTGGAGGCTATGGCAAGTCCAGATGTGATGTTGGGTGTGTATTGATGATGTTATTGGTTGCGGGAGTACGAGCTAATGGTAACTCCAATAGAGGCTATGGCTATGGCTTTGGTGTCGGTAGAAGCTATCTAGGTGTTGGTGTTGGTTCTAGAGGCCACATTGGTAGAGAAGTATGGCAGATGTGTTGGTAAAAGGTGCAAGTTAAGGTGGTCAGAGTATGTTAGGAGAGGTACGGTGGTGGAAGTTGTGGTGGTCGAGGGCATATTGGGAAATGGTGGAGGCTAGGATGGTTGGGGGCTAAAGGTAGAGACAATGGGGACTAAAGCTTGAGGCATGTGGGTAGAGATGGAGGAGACTAAAGTTGTGAGTGTAACAAAGAAGACAACAGACTTGATGTTAGTTGAGATTGCGTTGGAGGTAATCAAAGTGATGAATCATGGTAGCAATTGTGGTTAGTGGTGTAGGTGATGGCAATCGAATGTTGTGTCTATGTGACAGTGTTGAACATGATGTGGGTGGTGCAAACGACAAGAACGAGTTAAGGATGACGGTTCGGAGGTGGTATTGATTATGGCATCGAGGAAACTTTTTGGAGGTGGTGTCGATCATGACATCGGAGGGAACTTTGGTAAAGGTGGATGTATTAATTATAGTGTTTGCCATTGTATTTATTGGCTATAGGTTTGGTAAAAGTAAATGTTCTAGTGAGAGTATTACATTATATAACAAGATAGATATGATTGTTATCTTATACCCATTTTAAGAGGAGTGTTGGAGAGTTCGTATCAGAGATAAATAAGAGTCCAAATCATATATAACTCAGAGCTGTATTAGGAACAGGATTCAAGTTAGAGTCAAATTAGAGATAGAGTCCAGTTGCTATTCGGTTATAATTAGTGCTATAAATAAAAGATGTGGACATCAGATATAATACACACAGACACAATATTCCGCAAATTACAATATTGCCTAGTCTACTAAAGCCCACACACAGCGGGCCATAGTGCAATCAATAAGAGAATGACGCCAATAGTCCTCTGCTGCACTGCAAATACTACACGCACATGTTTCGTCACATTAGCACACATCGTCCGTTGGTAGCGACCGTTACGCAAGGCGCCAAGCAAAGTCTCTTTTTGAGATGGTACTTTTAACTTTCCAGAGAGTAGTCCACTGCTTCCGACCTTGATATATAATAGACAGAGCTGTTTGTTATGTTACACGAGGTGTGAATTTTGCTACCGTGTTTACATGGCAAAACCAACCTCCATTCGAAGTTCAACTTTGTCACGTTTGTTTGCCGCAGCGGACACGGCTTCCTTGCCTTGCATGTCCCGTCTGTTACAAGATTAATTCTATCAGTCGAGGAGCACGCCGAGTCCATCCGTCAACATATCGGCTCAATCTGCTCGCCGCTAGCATCGTCCGCTCGCTTCCCAGTTGAATCCGAGCCTCAGAGTCATCGCCGGCCACTCGATCATCTTCACCAGCAAGATCGGCGAGCAAGGGAATCGAATGAAAATAAAATAAAATAAAAACTTGCCTTGCTTTGCCGAGCTAGGCTAGAGGTAGGCAAAGATCCAAACACGCCCGAAATAAGTGAAGGCAGGTTGGCCGTAATAAATGAAGGCATTGATCGATGTCTTGACAGCAAGGAAACGCGTACAGTTGAAACCGATTTTAAGGCTATTCTCAGTGAGAGTTTCATTCTCATTAAATGACATGACACATCATTATGTTTGGTGACATGGCAAGGTAATTATGAAGAGAGAGATAGAGAGAGTTTCATAAGAGATGAGAGGATTTCATCTAAATGAAACCTGAGATACACAGTTACCTAGATAAAAACTGATGTGCTTTCATTTAGAAGTTCCTGAATCTAGTAAGAGTTCTAGCTTTCGCTTTAGTAATTGTGGAATCATCACTATTGATCAAGGGGAAATATCATTGGGGGAGTTAGAGAAGAATTTGTCTGATATTTTTGATGCGCATTGGCCGTGGCAAATTAGGCAATTGGAGAATTTCAGATTTCTAGTTCGTTTCCCTCCTCATAAGAAGGTCGCTGATCTTGCTCTTCTGCCTAGTTTTAACTTGAACAAAGCTGGAGTGACTGTTTATATTGAAGCATGGAAAGGTGAGGTAGACACATTTGATGAGTTACAGGAGGTATGGGTGCAGGTGAGAGGCATTCCGCCCAAATGGTGCACTTGGAAGGTTTTTGCACAGATTGCTTCTTGCTTTGGTATTTTAGTGAATGTGGATTGGACGGGAATGTTCAAAAGTTTCTATGAGGTGGTGAGGCTTCAAATTGCTTGTAGGGATCCCACTAAGATCCCTCAGCAAAGAATTATGGGGGCTGAAAAGATCCTGTTTCTGATTAACCTATTGGTGGAAAAAAAAGAAGATTCTGAATTGATTGATGAAAAAGAACAAGATGCTGATAATGGAGGGGATGATGAGGAGTTTGATGGTTTGGATGATGTTGACAAAGAGTCTAGGGATAAAACTAATAAGATGGACACTGAATTGGGCAGTTTCCCGGAGCTATCTACTCCTGGGGCTTTTACTGGACAAGGTGACAAAACTGTTGCGAAGAGTTGTAAAATGCAGAATGAGTCGTCAGAAGAGGTTGCTGGTTCGGAAGTTAGAAGGATGTCGTGGATAAAACTATTCCAGGAAAATGCTCAAGAAGCTCTAAAAGACGAGGTTGTGGATGAAGGGAAATGTTATCAGCTCCTTAGAGAATTAGAAATGCTTGATTCTGGAGATGAGATGGAGAGTTTCAGCGAGATGTATGGTGGGGATCAGGGTAGTACAGATGTTCCAGCATCAGCTATGTTTGATTTGCCGAATGAAAATGAGACACTGGACATGGATGTGTTGGGCAATAACCAGGACTGTGATCAATCAAAAACGAGCGCTAGAAAAAGTCAAACAGTAACTGAATGTGTTGCGGGGATGGTAGAAGATCAGATAATGGAAGATCAGTCTGGGAAGAATTCTGCTGCTAGACCTGATTTGCTGCAAGACAGGGAAGTCGGTAAGAGACAGAAGAGGTGGGGGCCGGTCCCGAATACAAGGAAGAGTAAAAGACTAGAAGATCAGGGTAAGACCATCCTTCAGAAGGCTCAGGAACTACTACAGCAGAAAAATCTAGAAGACATTCCAAAACCTAAAAGAAAATCAGGTAATAGTTCTTTCGATTGCTTTACTGATAATGAACTACTTACTTTGTCAAATAGGGTGAATATTGATATGGGGTGTTCAGATCTGGAGATTACTAATAACATTTTGGTATGTAAAGAAATTGATATTGGGAGAATGACACACCCGAATGATCATATCTCTGGAGGAGATAGTGGGTCTAGTAAGGTCTGTATTTCTAATGGAATTGGTGACAATAATGTACTAAGTTGTCATGATACTACTGATAATAGCTGTAAAAGAAATGATGTTAGAAAAATGGCGCAGACAGTTAAGCACATCTCTGGAGGAGATAGTAGGGATAATAAGATGTGTCTTTCTATTAGTACTAGTGATATGAATACTCTTAATGGTTTTGATAATTTTTCAACTCCCCGACCTCTGAAGGAGGAATCTGGAGAGCATTGTGACTTAGATGGCTGGACAACGGTTAGTAATCATAGACGGGGCAAGCACCCCATGAAAATTAAACGAAAATGAAAGGCCTATTTTGGAATGTGCGAGGTTTGGGTAAGCCTGGAAAATCTCGCTGTTTGATGGAGCTCATTAGGGACAGTAATGTGGATTTTGTTGGGCTTCAAGAAACGAAAAAGGATACTTTTAGTGCTTCTTTCCTTAATAATATCAGTGGCTCTAAGATTTTCGAATGGCATTGGCTTCCTGCCAAAACCACTGCGGGTGGTATTTTGGTGGGAGTCAATTCTGACGTTTTGGAAATTCTTAATGTTGTACTGAAAATTTTTTTGGTGCAAGTTTTGGTTAAGTGTAAGAAAGATGAGTTTGTTTGGCGAATCGTGGATCGTGTATGGTTCTCCATATGAGGATGGAAAAATGGATTTTATTTCGAGCTTCATGAAGTTTTTGTTATGGATGATCACACCCGATATTGTTAGGGGATTTTAATTTGGTTAGATATCAATCCGATAAGAATAATGGTAAGGTTGATCATAAGTGGTGTGATAAATTTAATGAATGGATCGATATTTGGGGTCTCATGGAGTTACATTTGACCGGAGACATTTTACGGACTAATAATCAAAAGAATTTAGTCATGTCACATTATTGTGAGGTTTTTGTAGTACTTCGTTTGAAGAACGTTTTCCGTTAGCTACGATTTCGCTCTTGCGGTGGGGAGTGATCATACACCCATTCTCAGGATTCGGGTGAGAATGATAATCCTATTAATTACAGTTATAAGTTTGAAAACTGGTGGCTTCTTCATGAGGATTTTATTGGTGTTGTTCATAAGGCCTGGAGCATTGCTAATAAGGAAAACGCTATTGATAATTGGCAAAACAAGGTCAGAAATCTAAGAAGAATTACAAAAGGATGGAGTTTAAACGTAGATTCTGAGATTAGGAGAAGGAGAATTACTCTTCTGAAAGAGATTGAGCGTATTGATGTTTTTGCCGAAACCAGAACCCTTACCCGTGAGGAGGATGATAGGCTAGCTTATGCTAAGCAGGAGGTTGAGAGAATTTGGGTTATGGAGGAAACTAAAGCTAGACAAAGGGCTAGAGAGAAACACATTAAAGAGGGTGATAAGAATACTAAATACTTTCATGCTGTCGCTAATCAGAGACGTAGGAAAAACCTTATCAATGTTCTAGATGGGCCTGAGGGGCCGGTTCAGGATACTAATGGGATGTTAAACATTGCTTGTGATTATTATAAATCTTTGTTAGGGTTTGAATCTAAACCTAATATTAATCTTGGGGAAGGTTTTTATAATGATGATGAGAAGGTTTCTGTGGATGAGAATCGGGTTCTTGATGCTCCTTTTACTGAGGAGGAAATCAGGAATGCTGTTTTTAGTTCTTACTCTGACGGAGCCCCCGGTCCGGATGGCCTCCCTTTCATTTTCTACCAAAAATTTTGGAAGATTATCAAGGAGGACCTGCTGGCTCTCTTCAGAAGTTTTGAGAATTGTGATTGGATGTGTTTAGGCTTAATTTTGCCATGATTACTCTGATTCCTAAAGAAGCCAATGCCCGGAACATTAAGCAATTCAGACCAATTAGCTTGTTGAATTGTAGCTACAAAATTATCACTAAGGTGTTAACCAATAGGATTGGTTCTATTTGCGATAGGATTATCCTTCAAAATCAAACTGCTTTTATCAAGAATAGATATATCCTTGAGAGTGTGGTCACCGCTCACGAAGTTATACATAAAATGCATAGAGACAGAGAGAAGGGTCTTGTCCTCAAACTTGATTTTGAAAAAGCGTATGACAAAGTTAATTGGAGCTTTCTTTTAGACGTTCTGGCTAAAAGGGGTTTTGGGGAGAAGTGGAGGACTTGGATTTGGTTAATTCTGGATAAAGGCTCTGTGGGAGTTAAAATCAACAATGTTGAGAGTAAGTTTTTCCAAACTGGTAAAGGTTTAAGGCAAGGCGACCCTCTGTCTCCCATTCTTTTTAACTTAGTAGTTGATGTTTTTACTAGAATTTTGCTTAAAGCTGCTAATAATAACTTGATTAAAGGGTTGTGCGATGATCTTTGCCCTGGTGGCATTATGAGTCTGCAGTATGCTGATGACACCATCCTCTTTTTGAAAGATAATGAGGAGTATGCTTTACATCTCAAGTGGTTGCTTATTTGTTTTGAGCAAATGTCCGGTATGAGGATTAATTTCCACAAAAGCGAGTTGGTTTCCATGGGGTGTGATGATGGTGAGACTAAGAGGTTTGCTGATATCTTTTGTTGCAGAATTGGCAATTTCCCAATTAAATACCTTGGTATTCCTTTGCATCATGATAAAATTAAGAGGGATGATCTTCAGCCGCTTATCGATAAAATTTTAAAAAGAATTGCTGGTTGGAGAGGGAAGTTATTATCTTATAGTGGTCGTCTCATTTTGATTAAGTCCTGCTTGGCTAGTATCCCTATATATTTGCTATCCTTCTTCAAGTTTCCTAAATGGGCTTTATCCCTCATTAATTCTCATATGGCCAATTGTCTCTGGAATGATTATGAAGGTCACAACAAACTTCATCTAGCGAATTGGCATTTAGTTTGTATGGATAAAAGGTTTGGCGGTCTTGGAGTTCCTAACCTTAGAGACTTAAATCTGTGCCTTTTGGCCTCTTGGGTGAAGAGATTCTATGCTAATGAGAATAAGATTTGGAACAATTTGATCAAGTACAAGTACAGTGCTGATAATCCCAATATCTTTGTGTCGGATACGGATCATGTTTCTGTTTTTTGGAAGGGGTTATGTGGGCCATCCAAGCAACTAAATTTGGCTATAAATGGTGTGTTGGGAATGGTAATAGGGTAAGGTTTTGGGAGGATATATGGTTTGGGAATTCCTGCTTGGCTATTCAATTTTGGGATCTTTATATGATAGTCAATGAGAAAGGGTGTACGATTGCTGATATCTGGGATGGTTCTAATATTAAATGCACTTTTAGACGGACTTTCTCTGAAAACATGATGATCAGGTGGTTTGAGTTGGTGGAAGTGGTTCAATCTGTGAGGCTTACTTCTGAAGAGGATGCTCTAGTCTGGCAGTATAACAGTAATGGGGTTTACTCTGTTAAGTCTCTTTATGCTATCATTAATTTTAGAGGGGTTTTACCGGTTTTTATTCCGGCTGTCTGGAATCTGATTGTGCCTCCTAAAATTCATTTTTTCCTTTGGCTTATCTCTCACAACAAATTAATGACTAAAGACAATTTACTAAAAAGAGGTTTGAATAAGGGAATTGATTGTAGCATTTGTGATGAGCCTGAAAATGTTGTTCATATTTTCTTTGAGTGTGTGGTTGCTAAAAGTGTTTGGTGTTTGATTGGGGATTATTTTGAGTTGAATATTGGTTCCAATTATGAATCTGTGGCTCGCTTTTGGCCCAGTAATAAGAATTATCGGTTCTGAATTCAGTTAGTCTTGTTTGCTCTTTGGTGTTTATGGAATAATGAAATGATATGATTTTTCGTTTCGATCTTTGGACAAGTATGAAATCTATCTGGAGAAGAATGCTCATGACTCTGAGGGATTGGAGACCTCTGTTCAAGGAAAAAATGATAAATGCAATAGATCGGTTTTGCAGGACTCTGGAATTCAAACTTCAAGCTCCGATGCTTTTGAGCATTTGAAGATTAGCGCCTCAGATGATGGATCTGTGCTTGTTTTGAAAGCCCGTGCTGATTTTGTTAGTCGGCTGATTGATGACTAATGTAATGAGTTGTGGCAGTTTGAGTGTTTTTTGCTTAGGACGTTCTTGGTGTTGGTTGTTTATTTTGATGGTTGTGTGTGTTGGTTTACTACCTGGAGGTTGTCTTGGTTGCTGAGTGGTTTCGGTGCTATCAGGTGGAAGGCTGAAGGCCAGGAATTTCCTTTTGAGTTCGGTTGTTCTACCAGCTCGCCCAGGAGGTTTTGTCGGTTTGGAGAAGTTTGATAGTGTTAGTCCACTCATGTGAGTTTTGAGGTGTGTGCTGCTGTGAGATTTTGGGTTCAAAACTGTTGTTTCTTTGGTTTCTAGTAATGGAACCGGGATATCCATCATGGTGGATGTCCTATTGATCTAAAAAATAAAAACTGATGTGGCACCTTGAAAACTGGAAAATGAAACTATACATTGAGAATGGCCTAACTGGATGACATTCCATGACTGAAGCAGGTCGACCGGTAAATAAGCTGCAGACATCAAAGCTAGGATGCTAGGTCGATCAGAGACTTTTCTGTATCCAATGGCAAAGACAATCACGCTTACGGCCGGCGACTCGGTCTTCCGCTTTGCACGGCTAACGGACGGGCCCCGACAAGCGCGGCGGCCCGACGCCAAGGCAGAGCCAATCCCGATCGAACCGACAGATCGGAGGCCAGGCGAGGCACCAAAACAAGGCAAGAACGAACGAGAGCTAGCTAGCTGGGGATGCCAAGGCTGCAGGAGGCCACCGGAGACGCCGGCGGCCGCGTGGCGATGGTACTGCCGACGACAGCGCGCGCGGGGCACGAGGTCACCACGGGGACGCATCAACCGGCAGATCACGCCCTCAATTTCACCGCGTCCACGGGCGCTAGCTGACGAACGAGTGAGGATGGCGACGACGACGACGCAACATCGGCGGCCTCCCCTCCACCGACCGCGGAAACGTCGAGCCACACCGCGTGCCAGGATCACCTCCCCGACCCTGCAGGCGGTGCAGCAACAAACTGCAGCTGGTACGTACGTAGCATATGAACATGCATGTGGACGTCGGTCGACGCGGCTGCATTTTGTTACCATTTCCGTCGCTTTCTGCCATGTATTCTTGAAATCCGGCCATACCCATGTGTGCCGTGCGCGAGACCCTCGTGGCCAGCCTCGCACACGTAGAAGCGAACGTGACAGGCATCCCTATACACAGAATTTCGTTTACCTGAATTTAATTATACGGTACAAGGCCTTCTTATTACCTGAATTTATAAAAGCCTCATTCAATTAGCGGAGCAACCGCGGCTATAGGATACAACGTAGCCACTCAGTCCAGGAATATAACGCTTATATTTGGAATAGTCTTATTTAAAAATATAAAGTTTATATCTAGATTTAATGAGGCTATTATAATTATATCTTTATTTATGCTCTCTTAATTAACCATATACGTTTATTCATTACCATCCTCACAAAGTATTATATCTCTCATCTTTCAAGATATTTAAGTGGAATATCTAAGTCATTTTCTCTCACACCTTTCTCAATTTCATAACAAACTTAATTATTGTGCAAAGTAGAAATATACCTCATATTATTGAATGGGTGGAGTATCAGGGCAGTCCCAATGCATATAGTTTCTATAACTTTCATGTCATCTAGACACTACATATAGAAACTATGCTCCCAATGGATAGTTTCTTCAAAATAAACTCTCATCCAATCTACACTCTCTTTCTCTTATTTTCTCACCCAATCCCTTTCTTCCTTTCTTGGTACTTGTGTAGAAATGGTTTCTGCATGAGAAATGGTTTCTTCTTTCATCATTAACTCTACCTCCACATCACCATTTTGCTTACATGGCAACCTAATTAACTATCTAGTTATCCCATTGGAATTGCCCTCAATCACCCCACATGCAGCTGTATATGTAATGACTATAAATAAGCTCGAAAACATAAATAGTCTATGTCGCCTTCCAGTTCGGCTGCAATGTTTTTGTTTACTTGACGTTACGCCTTACGCGACTGACTGACTGGGCTCGGGCGTTGGAGCGTGCAGAGCAAGCGAAATCCCCCAACCAACGATGTGCGAGATTAATTTGCGTTAGCAGAATTAAGATTCTTTGCATTTGCCACGAGAATTTAAACGGTCGGCAGAGATCGGAAGCAAGATTTGCGCTAAAATACGTCGGATGACGTGCTCGAGCCTCCAGGTGGCACTCTGTTCTTGGATCGACTGGACAACGGTGGGAACTCAGGACGGTGCGTACGTCGACGTTCTCAATGGTCAGGCCATCGGCCAGCTGCCTGAAGAGAAGTCGAATATGATCTCTTGTATTGATAATCACCAAATCCATGGTACAAATAGAGGATCACATCCGAACAGTAGCAACATTGTACTAGCACGTAACTAATGTCAGGCAAGAACGTGCGGTGTCCTGCAACCAGCCAGTCTGTGCCCTACACAGTGGCGTAGCCGACGGCTCTTGGTTGGACTCGAGATCATCCTTCTGTTGTCTGACTCTAGGTACACTCTTTGCATCGGTGCTTATTTTTTTGACATAGCAACGATAAATATATATACACTTAGGTTCATCTAGAGGAAAAAGAAATATTACATGTGGTGAGCTACTTTCTAGACTATATGACTTGATGTGTCGCTACTTGTTGAAGACCTAATTTGGTAATTAGTAACTTCGTTTACTATCTGTAAAATTGGACTTGAACCCTACATGCGCATAGGGACCAGAATGGGAGTGGCTCGACACCTTTCATTTACGAGAACATGGCAGCCCAACGAGTTGGGAGCACTTGATGCACGTTGCCGAGAGTCGGTGATTACGAGGGTACAGTGAAGATGTCAAGTGGATACTGAGGAGCATGCGAGGACACGGACGTGCAGCGACGGACAAGCTAGCCAGTTGAGTAGGATGACCACGACAATAAATAGGGCAGTGTGAGCCCCTCTTCTAATATACATGATTTTTTTAACAATTGTAACTGTACCAATGAGTTGAATAGACACAATAGCCAATTTGTTTGATTGATTGTTGTTAACTTATTTATAGATTTCCAAAAATTTGACGAGTGCCTAACCAATTGAGTAGGATGACCACGACAATAAATAGGCAGTGTGAGCCCCTCTTCTAATATACATTATTTTTTAATAATTGTAACTGTACCAATGAGTTGAATAGACACAATAGCCAATTTGTTTGATTGATTGTTGTTAACTTATTTATAGATTTCCAAAAATTTGATAAGCGAACGTTGCATAAGTATTTCTCAAATAATAAAGCACTAGTAGTAACACTCGAACAGATGAGAATACAATATAAGTTATTTAACATATTTGTCTCAATTTAGTTGATCTTTTAAGCTCACCTTCAATTTTTTTCATAATTTCGCCACTGGTCCTACAGGCTACAAGTATCCCATCATGAGAGTTGTACTCCACAAAATAGAACCATGTTTATTTCGAAGCATCAACCTAGAAATAACCTCGAATAAAAGAAAGAAAAAAATTACGCGATCAATGGCGTTCGCTCCGATCATCTACTCCACCAAGTACCAACCTTTCCAATTCATTATGATAATTTGACCTCATTCTTGTGAATCATATCATGTGGCAAACAAACGTTCGGAGTCGGAGGTCGACAAATCAACGTAGTCTGCCTTCTCTGGGATCAACGTAATCCTTCCATGGTACTATTGTACTATTGGTTTAGAAAGGTATCATGACAGAGTGGAGACTCACACAAGGTGACATAGAGCTTTAGTTTAGACGTGTTATGTTCGTGTTTGTTGAGCAGGCTTGACCTGGTAAGAAAAGGCGGCATTTGAAGTACTGTTCCTTTTTAGTGGGGAAAAACTAAAGTAGTATTCCATTCGACTACGTACATATATCTACAGGTACAAGGTATTAGGTATTCACTAAAAGCATGTACAGTGGCAGAGATGAGTGTTGTTTATATACTACCTCATGTTATCTCTACTACTTCTAATTTTGAGTTGGTAGTGATACGTCCGTTCTCCACCACCAACCCACTTCTAAATCGAAAAAAAACTGAACCGGCGGACGGAAAAAAACGGTATGTTCTTTTTCGCTTCTGTTCCTCGCGATAGCTGGCGGCGCAAACCACGGTTCTCCTGACTCCTCATTCGTCCCGATCTACAATTGTGGCGGCGGCGGTACAAAGCGCAATGGCGGAGAGACATGGTGCCGCTTATTCAGTGTTCGCGACTCGCCGTCGACATAGGTAACAACAACGCCGTTATCACGCCGCCAAGACGATTTTCGGCATGCGGCAAGGACCTCAACGGCGGCGTCCGGAAGCAAGCGCAACGGCGGAGGTCACGCGGATGCCGCTACCTCCGACTTACAATTGTGGCGGCGTGGCGAAGTGCAAAGCGCAGAAGCGAAGGCGCAGTGCGAGTTATTCGGTGTTCGGTGACTCCATTGACACGGGTAACAATAACACCGTCATCACGCTCGCTAAGGCCGACTTCAAGCCGTATGTCAAGAACCTCAATGGAGGCGTCCGGGCGCAAGGCGCAGCGGCAGGAGGCCGCAGGTGCCAGCTATTCTGGTGTTCGGCGACTCCTTTGTTGACACAGGTAACAACAATGCCGTTGTCACAAAGAATACCGACGCCTTATCATCTCCCGCGCGCGTCGTCTACCTCCCCACTGCCGCGCGAGACCTCGGTGTGGGATTCAATCTCGCATGCGTTCATGGGACGATTTGGGTTTGGGATGGTTGTTGACGTGTGTGGGTGTTGGTTGCGGATTAGGTGGATGGGATCGACGAGATCGGCTCCACGCTCTGCCTCCCGACGCCGGGCAAGTCGGCGATGAAGTCCGCGCTCAAGGCGGCGACAGCGGTTGGGGAGGACCACCAGCAGCACGGGAACCTGCTCCCCCGTGGCCGCCGTAGAGGCGATTCGGATGGACGTCGAGGAGGGCGAGGACAAGATGAATCGATATCTTATCAAGGAGAAACCGTAGAAACTTTTGTAATCAGGATAAATATATGTTTGATCTTGTAGCAAAATTTTATTTTATTGCTTAGCTTTTATGTTTCGTTATCAATTTTATTTTTCGTAGCAACGCACGGACATTGAACTAGTATAAAGATAAAAATAAAGATAATTTCTACAACAATGATATCTTAAAAATGTCTATATAAGATCCTACAATCTCATCTTGTAATTATAACATGAAAAATATATTACTATAGACAACAACTCATATAATGGTGTCATATTGTCTATATGGTTGTTTTTTCACGAAGAAACATGTATACTCTCTGTATTTTCTCTCCACTATATCAGTAAAAATCTTATGTGACAAAGTATATATATAGCTGATATCACGCTATTGTATATGCTCTCATAGGCTAAGAGCAAAAGCCAGGAAGTCACCACGATTCTGTTGCATTGTGGTTATGACCTCAAGAAAATGGTTCTGTAGACTCTATTCACGAATTACACACATCTTGAACTTTTCCTTGGTATATATAGGAGCAAGGCACGGAAAACAAGCCTACAAAACACGAATAGGTGTAGCATTCGTGTAATCATGTGTGATGGTTCTTTATCTAGGGGAGTAAGACAAAGTCTAGCTAATACTGCTCATTTTCTCATTAAATTAATCAGGGTTAGTGTACCGTATACGACAATCGATTTCATAAAATAGTAAGGCCAGTGGCCCAGTGCTCACCAGATACCATCATGCCAATAACAATTCACATGTGCAGTACGCCCTTCATCTCTAATTTGCAGTAAGTTTACCCCTCATCGACCACAATCGTCGGGATTGACGCTACCACATTTAGACATTCTTAATCATTTGCAGGAAGGAAAAGATTAACCGATCGAAACACCTGGTTCCCAACAACACGCTCTCAAATACTCTCACCTCAAAAATCGCCTCCCCGAAATATGTACAAAAAACTTCTTTTATACAAAATATAGTGGAGTAACACATTTTTTTTATAAATATACTCCTAGTACAAAGGAAGAAGTACAAGACGAGATCTGGACATTGAGCCGGGTATTTTTGGGTCAGCCCGTGGCACGGCACGACACGGCATACATACGCACGGGCCGGACCGGCATGTCACAAATGATAGGGCCTTGCCGGGCCTCGCAGTTGGGCACGATGGATATCACTGCACGACACGCTTATATGTGGTCGTATTTGGACCGACACGGCATGAAACAGACCCGATGGGTCCGAAGAAGGCACGACACGGGGTATAGTGCTCTGCCACGACATTATAGGGCCTATTTGGGGGGGCTACAGCTGGGCTGAAAAGCTATTTTTGGTTTATTGGGCTGTAAAACAGCTGTAGCTGGCGGCTGTGGCTTTTCTTGTTATGCTGTTTGGCAAATTGACTGCTGCAGCTGTAGCTTTTAGGGGGTAACCAAAAGGAGAGGCAGTAACTTAGCGAAACACAATGGTGGACGAGTGGGGAGGTGACGTGGAGATAGTGAGACATGACGACGGAGGTTGGGGAGGTGGAGTGAGCAAGATGAGAGGCGGTCAAGTGAAATCATAACTGAAAAGCTCCTCCTCAGTGGCTGCAGCTTTTAGAGGTGCTTCTGTTGTGGCTTAACTTCCCAACTGCTTTGCAGCCATATTGTTTGGGGGAGGTTTTGGTCCAAAGGTGAAGCACAACCCCCTAAACAGACCCATAGTATGTTATGGCTAACAATGTCATGACTTGCCTTACAGCCAGCGCTGTTGCGGTCGTCGCATGCGAAGAAATGGGAGACAACAGAAATACCAAAAGGTAGAGAATGAAGACTAGAGAGTACATACTCATTGATACCGAACGTGCACATCGAGCCAATAATCCGCACTGGGGTGTAAAGTGCACTAGGTTGTAAGATTTTTAATAAAGTAGTAATTCTGTTCCTATTCAAGATTGACTAAAATTTAGTTCATTTTCTCCCAATATTTATGTCAACCACCTTATCTCTTTGCGTCTTAGTCTCTTTTCCTCTCGTTGCAATAGCGCAAATGGCCGGAGCCTAGACCGACATGGTACGAAGCAAGCACAGCACGACACGATGGGCCATGGCAGCACAACATGATTTAGGCATGCGAGCCGATAGACCTGTGCCATACTGGCCTGGCCCGACACGATGCCCGACAAGACTAATTAACCTTTACAAAGTCCACTCCACCGTTGAATAGCCCAATGGTGTGACACCTTCACTCTTTGTCCAACAATAAAGAGTTTCATCTTATCTTAATATAATAGTGTCATATTGTTTATATGGTTGCTTTTTACGAAGAAATATGTATACTCTCTCTGTATTCTCTCTCCTCCATTTTAGTAAAATCTTACATGACAAAATATATATATAGCTGACATCACGCTATTGTATGTGCTTAATAGGCTAAGAGCAAAAGCCAGGAAGTCACCACGATTCTGTTGCATTGTGTTTATGACCTCAAAAAAATGGTTCTGTAGGCTCTATTCACGAATTAGACACATCTTGAACTTTTCCTTGGTATATAGGAGCAAGGCACGGAAAAGAAGCCTACAAAACACGAATAGGTGTAGCATTATATTCGTGTAATCATGTGTGATTGTTCTTTATCTAGGGGAGTAAGACAAAGTCTAGCTAATACTGCTCATTTTCTCGTTAAATTAGTCAGGGTTAGTGTACCGTATACGACAATCGATTTCATAAAATAGTAAGGCCAGTGGCCCAGTGCTCACCAGATACCATCATACCGATAACAATTCACATGTGCAGTACGCCCTTCATCTCTAGAGTGCATTTGGTTGGATGTACGAGGATGAATAGGATAGGATAGTATATTAGTATAGTACATGATGGATGGGATGATCCTGGATGAGATGGTACAGGGAATGTGTTTGGTTGCGTGAATGGAATAATACAAGATTTTGTTTGGTTGCTTGGATGAAATGATACAGGATGGTACGAGATAATGTTTGGTTGAAAGAATGAGATTGGTTTAAGGGATGTTGCAAGTGAACGATCCTGTCCTGAACCAATTGGTTCGGCCAAATTTCCCGTACGGGATGGTGTAGCATCATTTTGAAACATTCTAAGAATCTGTACCATCTTATCCTGTACCAAATGGTTCCGTTCAACCAACCAAACGCAAAGACATATTCAAATCCTATACGGGACGGTTCGATTCACCCTCGTACACCCAACCAAACGCACTCTAAATCGCCTCCCCGAAATACTTACAAGCTCTCAAATACTCTAAATCACCTCCCCGAAAGACATTCTTAATCATTTGCATGAAGGAAAAGATTAACCGATCAAAACACCTGGTTCCCAAAAACAAGCTCTCAAATACTCTCACCTCAAATATCGCCTCCCCGAAATACGTACAAAAAATTTCTTTTATACAAAATATAGTGGAGTAATATATTTTTTTATAAATATACTCCTAGTACAAAGGAAGAAGTACAAGACTAGATCTGGGTATTGAGCCGGGTTTTTTGGGTCAGCCCGTGGCACGACACGACATACATACGCACGGGTCGGGTTAGCATGTCACAAATGATAGGGTCTTGTCGGGCCTCGCAGTTGAGCACGATGGATGTCACTGCACGACACGCTTATATGGGTCGTATTTGGACCGACACGGCATGAAACAGGCCCGATGGATTCAAAGAAGGCACGACACGCGGTAGGGTGCTCTGCCACGACAATATAGTACGTTATTGCTAACAATGTCATAGCTTGCCCTACAGCCAGCGTTGTTGCGGTCATCGCATGTAGAGAAATGGGAGACAACAGAGATGCCAAAAGGTGGAGAATGAAGACTAGAGAGTACATGCTCATCAATACCGAACATGCACATCGAGCCAATACTCCGCACTGGGGTGTAAGGTGCACTAGGTTGTAAGATTTTTAATAACGTAGTAATTCTGTACCTATTCAAGATTAAATATAATTTAGTTCATTTTCTCCTAATATTTATATCCACCACCTTATCTCTTTGCGTCTTAGTCTCCTTTCCTCTCATTACAATAGCGCAAATGGCCGAGGCCGAGACTAACATGGTACGAAGCAAGCAAGGCACAATACGATGGGCCATGGTGGCACAGCATGATTTAGGCATGCAAGCCAATAGACTCGTGCCATACCGGTTTGGCCCGGCACGATGCCCGACAAGACTAATTAACCTTTAAAAAGTCCGCTCCACCGTTGAATAGCCCAATGGTGTGACACCTTCACTCTTTGTCCAACAATGAAGAGTTTCATCTTATTGTTACTTCCTCCGTCTCAAAATACATACCATCTAAACACCGACGCACGTGTCCTGCTTTACCTCATACCACCACCGTGCTCGTGACGTGCACTGAGCCACCACAAAAGCATCAACACTGTGATCCTCTATAGGGGGGAAGCCGCCATGTAGGACACCAAGCTTGCCACCCACCACAATACACACACACCCACACCACCACGGCCCTCACCGACCAGAACATCCCCTGTGCCCCACCAAGGCCGCCACCAAGAGGTCATTCGCCAGCCAGCATGAAGCTCCACCTCACCGTCGACACGGACGACACCTTCGTCGGCCTCTTGCCAACCTCCTCGAGCTCACTTTAGACGATGACATAGACGGCCTACGCCACGCATTGGAGGGAGCACCACCCGCCGCTACAAACGAGGCCAGCCCCTAGAACAGCCACCGGAAGGTCGCCGTGCACTACACCCTATTGATGGTTGCCTCCTTGTCATCCTCGCTGCACTTCGCCCCCAGAGCACACAACACCAGCTGCGCAGGAACATCACCGCTGCCTCGACATGCCCACACCACTGTCACCGTTGCTTGCGCTCCATGACATCAATGATCACGACCTCACCGCCAGGAAGAACAGCCAACCTCGCCATGCCTATTTGGACCATCGAGCCTGCACAACCCCAACATGCATTTCACGTATCGCCACACCGACCGGATCTAGCAAGGAGGAGGGTAGATCTAGCCAAATCTAACAACCGTGAGAAGCACCACACAAGGAAGCTCAACTCGGTCAGGTCTGGCCTAGATCTGGATAGGGGGGATGCAACGCCAGTCCTTAAGGATCTTCACCACCAATCACGCCATCTCTCCGGCGCTCGTCGCCATCACCTGAGCTCAACAACAGAGCTCGTTGCCACCAACCCGAGCTGAACATCACCCAATTCCTCAGACGCCGGCACTTGGATATGGGGGGAGTTTGAGCTGAATAGCAAGATGTAGAAGGCCCCACCGTTGCTGCCGACCAACCTGCGGTGGCGATGAGGGAGAAATTGAGGTGGGGAATTCACTTGGCAGGGGAGAAGTTGAGTGTGGGAAACTCAGAGGTGGAGGTTGTGAGTGGCACCATTCTAGTTTTCAAATTTTGTTTCTAAATACATACTATTATTGTCGAATTTTGAGGTATCATTTTAGCGTTTTTTATATACCTATCTTATTCAGCTATTTCAATGATATTTACTACCTACATGCGCCATTCAAAAAACAATAAATAATCTAACGAAGAAGGATAGTGAAGTATTCTGGACATATGACTTGGTGGAAGTGCTATATCCTAGAATGCAATCTATCCAGGAACGGGAGGTGTTAGAGCATCTCCAACAGTGCCTAAAATCCATTCCCAAAACCTGATTTTGGGCTTGATTGCAAAAAAATACTCCAATGATTCTCTTTCTAGCTCCTCAAATTTTGTACGCCCAAAGCAAGACCTCGACTCCTCATTTTTGTGCGCTCTGTCGCTCCCAATCAACATTATTTGCACCGGGATGGCCCAAGGACCAATTCAAAGGTGTTTTTGGGAGAAAATATAAGGCTGTTGGAGAACAAGGTATTTTGTAGACCCAAAATTTTTTGGGAAGGTCCCAATCTAAGAATATTGGGAGTCTAAATATTAGGAACTGTTGGAGATGCTCTTACACTAGCAAATTGTTCCCACTCAAAAAAAGTTTGCAAAAACATGCACATAAATGCATGAAATCTGCGTCTTCTTTATTTGCAAGCGATGAAATCTGTCACTTTGCAAGTTTACATCCACGATCTTCTCTCTGAACAAATTCCATCCACGCATGCATAATCACCGCGCGGCGATTTGGCGAGCTGGACCGGTCGAGAAATTGACGGGAAGCAGCCAGGTGGGCCAGGCATCCACGTAACTCTACCGAAGCCCAGCCAGCCTTACCACGTGTTGCTGTCAGTCGCGACGCATCAAGGGAGGAGGCGTTACAGAGCACGCCGCCTTCAATTCCCTCCCGGACCCCGATCTCATCCGCGTCCCTCTCCGACTTCCCCTTCCTCCTCCGCCTCCGCCTATAAAGCGCGAGGCGGAGGCGAGCGCACGCCATTTCCTCTCCGCATTTCCGCCCGCTCACCTAGCTTGGCCGCGTAGCACACCGGTGTACTGCTGCTGTTTCCGCTTTGCGAAAAGTGCTCACTCTTTTTGCATGGCGGCGGCCGCTTCCACCGCCGCGGGCTTGTACGGCCGCCTCAACAGGAGCAGCACGCGGGGCTTCGTCGCGTACGTCGCCGCCGGCGCCGCTTGCGCTGCGGTCCTCGCCTGCTTCGTCATCTCCTCCGCGGAGCCGCCCGCCGTCGCCCCGAATGGCGCCCTCCGCCTGTCCTCGCGCTCAGCGCGCGTCTGGCCTGTAAGCCGTTCGCTCTTTTGCCTTCCCACCCCACGCGTGTATAGTTAGCTGTATTGCTCTGTCTGGTGCTGACCTCTCGGATCGGCGTGGTTCAGGATCTCGCGTTCAACTGGCGGGTGGTGCTGGCCACCGTCGTCGGCTTCCTTGGCTCGGCGTTCGGCACTGTCGGCGGCGTCGGGGGCGGCGGCATCTTCGTGCCCATGCTCAACCTCGTCGTCGGATTCGACACCAAGTCCGCCGCCGCGCTCTCCAAATGTAAGCTCCCGCTCATCCACACCAACGCATACCGACGCCGATGCATCCGGGAGGGATCGATTTGTTGAGACGCGTGATTGCTCGCTTGCTTTTGGCGCAGGCATGATCATGGGGGCGTCGGCGTCGTCGGTATGGTACAACCTGCAGGTGTCGCACCCGACCAAGGAGGCGCCCGTCATCGACTACAAGCTCGCGTTGCTCTTCCAGCCCATGCTCATGCTCGGGATCACCCTCGGAGTCGAGCTCAGTGTCATCTTCCCCTACTGGCTGATCACCGTCCTCATCATAATTCTCTTCATAGGTTTGTGTGCTTAGCGCTTGCATCATGCTGCAAAATGCGTTGTTAAGCAAGGCTTACACTTTTGTGCTGTGCTCCTTTGTGTGTCTGGTGAGATCACTGACATGGATGTGTGTTTGGTGTGATCGATTTCTTGCAGGTACTTCCTCGCGGTCGTTCTACAAAGGAATTCTCATGTGGAGGGAGGAGACCAGGATCCTGGTTGGTTTCTCATATTTGTCGTGTTCGCTGTCGAGCTACAGTGTTTTGATAATCTCATTTTTGTTCCCCTCGCCAAAATGATTGCAGATGGAGACTCAGGAGCGAGAAGGCCAGCCAAAGTCTGCCTGTGCCGCGAGCGATGGTAAAAAAAAACATCCAAGTTACCCGTACCTAGAGTCGATAGTCATTTTCTCATTTTAACATGTTATGACTGCAGTGGTTCTTGACCCTAGTTATGAAGAGCCCTTCTGCCTCAGCCTCAGCCTAAGGAGAAGTCTACCCTGGTAAGCCACAAATTCCTGTCAGTTTATATTGTGATGTGCTAAGCAACAGCAGTGCTTACGACCCAATCATATTGTTAGATCGAACTGTTAGACCCACCTTTTGAAGCAATAACATGATTGGTTGAGGAATGTTAATTATGCCCGTTCAATTATTCTTTGGTTTATATAATCATGGTTTAGGGAAGTTCGTAGATGCTCTGAACATTTTTTTGTCCATATGCGCTCTAATCACTGATTACCTGCTCTCTTTTTTTTTATTGCAGGAGACTTTTCTGTTCAATTTGAGGTGGAAGAATACCCTAGTGCTAATGGCTGTCTGGTCATCTTTCTTGGTTCTGCAAGTCCTCAAGGTATCAATATTTCACATACAAAACATCCATAGTTCTGTACACTGATTAACACTTTTTGTCTATTCGAAAGCCTTTAACTGCCTAACACTGATTGACATCTAAAAAAAGGACATTGATTGGTACCCTCTTTCTCCCATAAGTATAGTGGCAATGCACACTAGGATAGGTTTGCTTATGTTTACTGTTCATGGATTAATAATTCCTGAGCACATGTGCATTTGTTAGCCATTTGTCAGTTACCTCGTGGCCCAGTGAGGTTCCTCCTTTTCTGTTTGAAAATTCTATCTTTAGACATAGGTCTTTCCTAGCCTACTTTGGCTTAAAGTTGTGGCTAACTTCTGTAAGTTTTTGTGAACATGCAGAATAACTCGAAATCATGCAGCACTTTCTACTGGGTGATCAACATTCTGCAGGTGAGATATCACTCTGCCTTCTGCCACTAATTTACCGATACTGATATTTGATCTGTTAGATGCTTTTATTAGTACAATTAGATTCTGCCTGGCCCTTTCTCTTAAGTTGTCACAGTAACCCTCTCAAGTTATCGTTTTGTCTATATAACAACCAAGCTTTTTGTCCCAAACAGGTTGGGGTAGGCTAGGAAAAAAACCCATCTTTTGGGTTCCTTTCCATGAAAGGGAGGTTGTTTTATTTTACATTGGCTCGTCAAGCCTAACACAACCCCCTCCTTTTTTCTGGCTTGGGATCGGCTATGTGGAAAAACCACAAGGTGGAGTTATGTCTATATTTGATCAAATATCTTTGCCACGGACTTACATATCTCTTTTCAGACCATGTAAAAGCTTTGTCAGGCCTACATGTTTGGACCATCCATCAGCCACTTTTTAAACACCTCACAACTTCCACCAAACCTTCCTTCTGTTGCACATCGAAAGTTGGGTGTTCATTCTGTTGCACATTGTACAAATTAGGCACTTGCATTGCAACTTTTTTTCATCTATCTAACCATGTGTTGAACTGTTGATTGATTTAGGTCCCAGTTGCAGTAAGTGTATTCCTGTGGGAGGCCGTTCAGCTGTGCAGAGAGAGCCGTGCTCGACGCATGAATGGAAACTGGGAGTGTGTCTGTGAGGCCTCTATTGAGTGGTCACCAACACAGCTCATCTTCTGCGCTTTCTGCGGTCTTCTCGGCGGCACCGTGGGTGGTCTTCTCGGATCTGGAGGCGGGTTCATCCTTGGCCCACTTCTTCTTGAGCTTGGGTGCATCCCTCAGGTATTTGAATTATTTGTGTCAAAAATTCATCTGTTGCAGTTTATTTTCAAATGTTATCAGGTGCTATCATGTTGTTGTACATTTATGTGATGTTATTGGAGCTATCGGCCTGTTGCGCAAATGCAACACAAGAGGGCGTAGCTAGCCTCCCCAAGAGGCACAGAACAAGTGACATGAGAGTACATTATATCACCAATAGTAGCACAATGGTACTGAGGAATGCCAGAGAGGCACTGCAGCTGCATGTGTTGTGTCATATTGTATGGACCGTTGCAATGCATTTGAGCCTGAGGCAAGGGTTTAGGATGTGTAGGTAGCTCTATGTGTTAGCATCCCTACCGAAGGGATCAAATCCCATTATATGAATACAACTTGGAGATTGGTTATGCTTTCTGCATTTTGAACACATGTAGTGAAGGAAGTCTACTAGCACCACCTATATGCAAAATATAATTTGATTTGCTGATTCTTGAGCATCTTTGAATTTGCTAATTTGATCACATTGTTAAGAGGCTTAGATCATGTTAAGTTAAAATGTACATCAATTTCTCACTTTTGTAACTAGTGACTACACTATTACATATCTTCTTTAATTCATCAAATATATCTTATCAATCTTCCCATGTTTCTTTATTGCAACTATAACTTTTCTCTTAAGAAGCATCATACTATCCTAAAGTAAGATAGTCATAGATATCTCCCAACTGTAGCTATTTATATGATGGGATTGTCGGGAATCTTTGGTTAACTACTATCTGAATCGTTGATAGAGCTATATGGATTAATATATTCTGGTCTAAGATGGATGTTGACTTCAGATAAGATATGCATTAGGTACACCGTATTGATGTAGGAATATTTGGAGGAATTCTGAAGGATTCTGAGTCCATCAAAACCCTCCAAATGCCCTAGCTTGAATTTGTTAGGCCAGGTAATTTCTCTTAGCCAAGGTGAGAAACCTTGCACCTTGTGTATGGTCCCAAACATGGTCGGATGTTATGACCTCCATCAAGATCATTAGGAGAACGAGGTTGTCTTCAATCACGGTTGGATCACTCACCTGATCCCCCGTGCGGATCATTTCCTTGACGGTGGTTGCTACCACGATGGCGATGTCTGGAGGTAGAGTGGTCTGCCATAGAACCAATTTGGAACCTTAAAGATAGTGAAAGAATATGCACTTCTGTAGCAACCTCTTGCAGGTCGGTGGCCAATGAACAAATGACTAAGAGATATCCTGCTCATTGTTTTCCCCATCTAGTGGTTAAGGATCGCACTTGATAGTATATGCACACGATCCACCGGAGTCTCAACTTACCATTGCCTTGTGGACGACCTGGGACGTGGTTGGCAAATGTTGTTGAGAACAATCTCTGCTTGTGTTAGCATTGAGTTTCTGGGACATCCCTGGTGCACTGGTGTGGTGCTGTCGGCGTGCCTCCTCCATTGCCCTCTATTTAGCGGCAAGCAACTAGTTGCTACGTTGTTCTAGCGCCAAATGTTTGGCTTGCTCCTGGGCCTTGCGTTGTTCACGCGTCGCTCGCTGCTTGTCATTGTTGATGACCGCACATGCACAGAAGTCCAGAGAAGATGGAGAGTGAGAACTTCTCGTCCTAATCAGAGGGGTAGTAGTCAAAATTTTAGAGTAGGTGTTTTGGAGATAATTCCGCTAGAACCTCAGCATTGATGTTATCAATGAGATCATCATCGAGCTCCAGGGTATTGGTATCATGGTTACTTGCCTCGGCAGTTGAGACAAGAGTGGGAAAGTATTTGCTCTTGGAATTGCTGGGGTTGACAGCGTCATCTCCGCTGGCTTGGTCCCAACAGGTTGGGTTGTGGATGTTGTAGGTTCTCCCTGGAGACAATACTCAAGGTAGAAGTCGCACTTGCATGCCTCCTCTGGGACGTAATCCTCATCCATGAGGTCAAAGTTGGTAGTCGGTGAGATCAAAGTTGTTCTCCTCATCCATCGAAAAGGATGCGGGAACATCACGACGATGATCTTTAACTTGACCTGATCGGGACATAAGGTCCCCTACCGAACTTATAGGAAAGTATAAGAGCAAGGTCAAGTAGAGACTTTATTGCCGTGGAAAGAATGTTACAAGAATTATATGAAAATTAGATTGATTGTCTGTGGCACGCTGGTCTCTCTATTTATAGCCACCTAAGGATGGCAGTTGATTCTTTTATGGATATCTTTTGTCTTCACGCATGAGTCTTTGTTGAGTCTTGAACTATCTCGCTCTTTAGTCAATCGGTGTAGGTTGTCATATTTGCTAATAATCATCTTCTTGTTAATCACATGGGAAACTAAGGGCTTATTTGGGGGAGCTATAGCTTTCCTGAAAAGCTGTTTTTTTGATTTTCTGGGTTGAAAAGCGGTTGTAACTTTTTATGAGAGATTGTTTCGTAAATAACTAATTTCTCTCCACAATGAGTTGCAAAGCACGTCTAGCCCTGCTTTGGGCTTTTGCTAGTTATATGTGCTTTCTACCTTATGCCAAAACAGGTCCTAACTTGTCTTTTGACCGATTTACTTGGTCGAGGCTTACAAGATTGTATGACTAGTTGTCATTAACTAGGATTGGTCGTACCTTGGTTTAAACTAGATGTCGTGAGCTTCCGAATTTGTTCGTACTAAAGTGGATGATGCTTTCTTTGAATCATGGTTATAGACATAGCTATTAAGTGGGCCTACTTTTTAGAGCGAGTAAAGTATTGACCTGGTCAATAATCCTTGTCAACTTCCACTCTTGAAACTGGTGTGATAAGCCAGACTTGGGCCCGGCTAACAAAAGGACCGGTTGTTTCATCTATATTTTAATCTGTTGGAGCACAATTCATGTGTTTATTAGCACTTTGATGTGCAATAGAAAACAGTCAAAATCATTGTAAAGAAGAATAAGAATTTTGTTTCTTAATATGTAAAACAAGTGTCAAATTTTATCACTCTTCTTATGGATCTTTGGAATTCCGTGTTCCTTTTTCTTTTTGCTTGGGAAATAATGCTAAGAACAACTGTCATTTGTGTCTGCCAGGTTGCGAGTGCAACAGCAACATTTGTGATGATGTTTTCCTCATCCCTCTCCGTGGTGGAGTTCTACTTCCTGCACAGATTCCCAATCCCTTTTGGTAAATCCATGGTTGCCAATCTGTTCAGATATTTCACAAACATTACCAACCAAAGTAACTGTTTCATAACAACGTACACTTTTCCTCCTGCAGCTGTCTACCTAATCTGTGTTTCCGTATTGGCTGGATTCTGGGGTCAGTGCTTGGTTCGGAAGCTGGTGCATGTGCTCAAGAGAGCATCGCTGATTGTGTTCATCCTCTCGTCCGTCATCTTCGCCAGTGCTCTTACCATGGGTACGTATTTGACAAACACTCATTGATCATTACTTCTCCTTTAATTTAACAAATCACGTATTGTTGATCAGTCTAATTAAAATTCAGCTAACAAAGACATTAGCGAACGGGTCACAGGTTTTCCTTAAAAAAAGCATCTAAACAAAACATTCAGTAGGATGCTAGTATTACTTATCATTGCTTAAGTAACAGGCATTGAAGTAGTTTCAACAAGCTCAAATGAAATTTGCCTGCAAAGTTATTCCTCCTTGGCTAACTTCTATAGCTTTACATACGATTATCTGAAAGGGTAAGTACCAATTCTCCACAATTTTCTTAAGATTTGCTGTTGTTTCCTCAAAATTTAGGTGTTGTTGGAACCCAGAAGAGCATCTCAATGATCAACAACCACGAATACATGGGATTCTTGGACTTCTGCAAGTAACCGAAGAACACATCAGATTGTTGATCCAGGTCAACAACTAGTTGACCTCGCCTCTCCCCAAATGAATATAATAAAGTCGTGTGGTGTGTGCACGTGTTAGCCCCTCGCTAACCAGCAAACATCCGTCCGACGACGAATAGCAGCTGTGAAGTTCATGTCGCGAGTGCTAGCTTAGCCCCTAGCTAGCCTGCAAGCGTTTATTGTATTGGACATTTTAAACAGCAGCCAATTGCTTTGTTTGTCAATGTATATAGCTCGTTGCATTTTTGAGTTACGCTGAATTGCGACCTGGATTTATTTGCACAGTAGGCAGGCCAAAATTGTGAAAGTGAGATGCTCATATGGTTGTATGGTGGTGTTGAATGTGGTGAACCAACCGAGAGCAATTTCCGATGTTCAGGAGCCCTTGCTGATCTCGCAGTGGATGAACTATTAGTAGTAACCTTAGACATGGATGGACCAACGGACCACACGAGACATGCTCGTATAGGAGTACACACGATAATTTTCGGCCAGCCTCACTTTCCCAAACAAAAAAAGTACTACAAGGGTTTTTCTTCTCTATGAAGGCAAGACAAGAAGAGGATTGAAATGTTACCTTCAGAACCATGATCACAACGGGCGCACAATCAACTGTATTGGATGGCACGCCCAAGTTGCCCATACAGATGGCCACGTCATTATTAATTAAGTTGAAAAGAAACACTATCAACGTTACTTAATATTTTTAAAAAAATAAAAAAATAGGATGGTAGCGTAATAACTTTTGGGGCCCCTTTCTTTCGAACACGCCAGTAATCTACTTTAAAGTCCAGACCTAGCACGTCTTGTGCTGCAGAGAATTATGATTTCTACAAGCACAGGGAATCTGCAATATCTATCAATGGAACATAGGCTGCACTAGAGAGCACACGGTGAAATGTTACAAAGGTTTTTGTTGACTCCCAACACATGGCTTTAAAAAATCAAAACTCAGCAACACACCATAACTTTGCAAACATTACAACTGAACGTAAGCACACAGCTATAGACAAGATTGATATCTCGTTAATAGTCGGTATTCCAGCAGCAAAGTTTCAGAGCTGCCGAATGGGTATATTTCTTTGTCATACAGACTTCTCATTCATCACTTGCCCCAGATCATGGTATACTAGCCAATACAAAGCTAGATCCCCATCAAACTTAGACCTGTTTGGTAGAGCTCCAGATCTCAGCTCCATCTGAGATCTGAAACTTGTAGGCTAAATTAAAGTGAATTAAGTTTATATTTTTAGTCTAAAATGTAAACAAAATGACCCATCTAAACACTCTTAATATACCAACAGCTCTAGCTTCACGGATCTAGTGGAGCTGTAGCTATACCAAACACAGCCTTACACAAAAAAGGGGAGGTGAGGGAGGGGGGAGGCAATAGAGATAGTTTGCTTGTATTGCATCTCCAGGTCTAGGAGAGGAGAAAAGCATGCCTTTTGAAGTCCTACAAACTTACCGGTTACACCAGAAGCTAACAAGAGAGATCTTGTCATTCCGGAAGGACATCTTCACTCATTGCTTCGTTCATGATTTTTGTTGATACATCTAGGTCATCTTTGCGAGTGTATCTGTCCTCGACCTTCAATGGAGTGGAGGATGCACCAGTATTACCATCATTATTTCCATATCTGAATGTGGTCTTCTGGGCATCAGTTGAAACCACGGTCCCATTTGGTGGAGAATTCGACTCGGAGGCTGATGTCAGGTCAGTGAAGAGCTGTATTTGGTTGTTCAACACCGCCGTTGAATTTACTTGCTGCTCTGGTTGACCTTTCAAAGAAGTTGAATTAGTTTGCTCTGATCCAGTATGGTTGCCAGTCAAATTTACTGGATCTGGATCAGTCTTGCTTTCTGACACCGTGCTAGGTATGGTCATATTTGGATCGGAAGATGCATTAGTTGGAAATGATATTCCATTTGACAAATTTGTGGTGCCTTCAAATATCCTATCCATGCTTTTCAATTGTTCCTCTGGGAGAGGTTTTGTCACTTGGGCATCATGATCAACAGAACTTGACACATCGTCACCTCTAAAACTCTTCTCCCTGGCCTCGCGAGCTTCGTCCTCCTTGTGTTCAGTATCCTGATTTTCATGAGGTACTGCAGTCGAAGCATCATCTACATATAAGATTTTCTCTTGGGCATGATGTGGCAACTCATCTCGCTCCGACGAAGGAGGGTCATGAGTAACAGCACTAGATACATTATCGCCATGGAAGCTCTTCTCTTGATCCTCCTGAGACCTCTCCTTCCGCTCTTCGTCCTCAAATACACCCGCATTGTCAGCTCCTTCATCCTTGTCTGCAGAATGCTCACCAGGTTCAGGAAGGTCATCATCCTTGTCCAGGTCTCGTTCATCAATGGGATCGTCATCATTTTCATCGTGCTTCATTTCTTGCTCCATTTCTTCATTCTCTTCATCCTCAAGCCGTTCATCCAGTGTTGATGAATCAGCCTCCATCTTCGGAGAAAGGTCCTTCCTGCCTAATCTGATCATCCCCCTGGCTCTGGTCATCTTTATGCAGGTCATTGGCCTCGTTTTCATTATATGCCTTCTTCTCATAAGAATGCTTAACTTGGTAGAGCAACCAAACAGATACCAGAATCAAGAGGCTTATCTGAAGAGCTTTCTTTAGCTTCAGACCTTTGGATCTGTGGTTTCTACTAGAGCTCTGCCTCAACATTATTATCTATAGAGGTAAAGCAACAACCTCTAAAATATAAACTTAGCTCCCAATATCTCCAATTAACACCTTGATGCTTCCTAAATTGAGAAGTTAATGGCAGCAGATAAGTATCATTCTTGATATTTAAGAAATAGGAGGGGTAAATAAGCTGATGAAATACTTGAATGAATGCACAATATATTCGTTTGCTCCTTCATTTCTAATTGTCTAAGTCATCTTGGAGAAAAACCCAAAAAAAAATCCATACTTGCAAAATCCTATCAATCAAAACCCAAAAAAAAATGCATACTTGCGAAATCCTATCAATCATATCGCAAGCAAAGAAACTGTAAACAAGCTATGAATTTGATATCTGAACTGCCTAGAAAGCTTCAGCATTTCTTAATAAGTACACCTTCAATCAAGGCATGTGTGTTAAACAACCACCTACGGTATTTTTTTTTAATAGAAAACCAACGGGAAAACCAATTTACCCCTAGGACAGCTGCAAAAAGAGCAAGAATAAAACGTGCGCTACGCTACTAGCTTACCACCCCGGCACTCCCCCAAAAAAGCGCAAGCAAAAATCAAGGCTGACAAGTAAAAATCCAACCTTTCCGAAAAGCAAACAGCAGACCACCTCCCAACACAATAGCTAAACCAAAGGAAACGCCATATGTGATACCGGAAATAGATGCAGGGAAAGGGCCCAGAATTCGCTCGAAATGACCTAAACAGGTGAGGAATCCAATCACCCAACAGCGCAAATACCAAAAACACCAAATTTATGCCGCAAACACACTATTATCAAAGGAAAGATCCGAACTTTGGTGGAGGAAAAATCCCAAGCAAGCATATATTAAGTGTTGGGATTTTCTTGCCAAATCCAGGCAATAAACATCAAACCCAGGCAAACAACCACCAACCAGCATACAACAGCATCCAAATGTTTCGTCCCAAGCCATTCAAGGAGCTCAAGAACCTGCAGGAGATGGCCACAGTACACCAAAAAGGATTCAATCTTTCCAACAGAACAAGGCCAGGAGGAATAGCTCACCTTTGGATACCAGCAAGCGTTCGAAGCAGCCGTTCTTGCTTGGGCTCTGCCTCCTGTTTCCACCACAGAAGATTTAAAAGAGAGTACACAGGGTGGGTAGAACTGAGATTGGTGAAAAATCAAGATGCTGCTTGTTCACCTAAATCCTCTCCCCACTAGTGAAAGGTCGGATCTAAATACAGGTATGTACTCGGCGTTTCTCTGCAATGGAAGGGAAGAGAACTCGTAAACAAATGCAATAGTGGATTTGGGGCTTGTGCATATGGTGATTGGGGAGTGGTTGTAGGTGCTGAGCCGGGAGAAGGGGATTTTATGATGCGATGTGGAGATTGGAGAGGCAGCTTCAGGGTCACAAGGGGGAGAAGTGAGGAAGGAATGGTGAGTTTTCATCTGCTTCCCCCCCCTGACTCTCCTTTTATTTATTTATTTTGAGGACTCGACTACTCTTGTGTTTCTAGTTGGAGCTTTGGCTTGGCATCGTATGGGTGGCAGATGCGAGCAGGGAGCTTTGGAAGACTCGTCACACCAAGCCTGTTGTTTGCCTCAGGCCTCAGCACAGATTCTGTTGCCTATTGCATAGGGAAACGGCTGTCTTCATTCATGTACTCTTATGTGTTTATTTCATTTTTTTATATAACTAGAGTTGGCTAGTACTTTATAAAGTTTCAACTTTGTTTTCCAGAACTCTTCAGCCATGACATATTCTTCTTCCGAGAATCCAAGCGGTCGGTGAGAATCGAATCCCGGTAATTAGACGAAAAGATGTGGCTCCACTAGATTGTGTAGATTGTGCAATATTTGGCTAGACACAAAAATTTCAACAAGGATGACATAGAATTGGATTACGAGGTCTTTGAAATGATCTCGGCGTCCACCAAACGTACAATCCTGGGGACTTTGGTTTCACGTAATCCTTGTGCTTTGGGCACAGAAGAGTAAACATTACCTGAAAAATAGAGTGCTCTCTGCTCTGTCATCTACGTAAGACTAAATTAGTATTCCACTGTGAGTAAACTGCGTGTCTTCATGGTTGGAGGAAGGGTTCCTGATACCCATGCAATTCATAGTCGTACGGTCATACCTGCAAAAAGGACTGGATGAAAAATGTTCTCCCAAATCACGTACTACAATTTATGGGTTAAAATTAAATTTGAGGTTTCTGGCGCTCTTAGAGCATCTCCAACATATCTAATATTTTAACTCCCAATACTTTCAGATTAGGACCTTCCCAAAATCTTTAAGCCTTAAAAAGGCCATCCTCCATGACTCCTTATTTTTCCCAAAACATTGGGAATGCAGATGAGCGTGGAAAAATGAGGCATCGGGTCTTTGTTTTTGAGCATGCCAAAATTTGAGGAGCAGGGAAGAATGTTGTTGGAGTACATTTTTTGCAATCAAGCCCAAAATCGATTTTGAGAAGGATTTTAGGCATTGTTGGAGATGCTCTTAGAGCATCTCAGAAGAACCTAAACAGTCCCTAAACCTTAAAATAGGGCTTTAGTAAAAATACAGATCCAAAGAGGCCCTAATCCAGCCCCTAAAATTAGGAGGCCCCTAAATTTGCCTTCTCATTCTAATTCGAGGAGCCCCTAAACCAAATTTCTAAATCTTAAAATAGGAGTTATGTGAAGGTGGCTTGCATTAGTTCGATTCTTATTGGCGTGTTTTCTTTGGATGAGTTGCAAGCTGTTGCATATGCATCTGCTGCTAAAATTTTGAAAATTTTAAATTTAAATTTTAAATATCATGTTTTCAAAATTTTAAATTTAAATTTTAAATATCATGTTTTTAAATTGTAAATGTTAATATGCTTATGTTTTATGTATTACAAATATTTTTGATTGAATTTTAGTGGTGTCAAATGAAGATTATACATAGCGAGATATGTCAAAATAGGAGAAAAAAGTAAAATAGGAAATTTGAGATTTAGGAGATGTTCTTTGGACTTGTACTCAAAGCAGGACCCCAAAAATAGGGGAGTCCTAAATCCAAAATAGGGATCCTGTTTTAGGGACCATTTCTTGAGATGCTCTAAGAACCCAAAAGAGCAGTACTTGTTTCCAGGTCGGTTTCCTGACCTATAGCTGCCAACATGCGCTCACGTCTAGTCTCAGGCAGTTAAAGCTTACATTGAAGTGTCACACGGTGTTAGGCGCAGGGTATATATATATATATACTAGAAAATTTTCTGGCGTATATCTGCGCTGTTATTTTGAGAAAAATTTTTCTTTTTTCGGTGGCGCTTTATTTTTTAAATCGTCGAAATAATGAGCGAAACGGCGAAAAACAAAGAGATAGAGTTGTAGAAATATCTCTTTCATTGAATCACTTGAAAATATTGAGACCGACACAGGAAAAGCGGCGGGAAAAGTCTAGAGGAAAAGGGTGAAAAATTATTAGAGATGACAACTTTCTTTTCTTGAGTCTAATACTCTCGCGTTTGTTTAAAAATATTAGAGATCGAGATGGGAAAAAAGTCTAGAGATAGAGTGCATGCATATTCACGGTGACGAAAACATTTTTTCCGAGAAAACGGAGAAAAGGACCTAGAGCGTAAGAGTAAGGACTCGAATGTTACGTTTTGGACTGTCGCTATCCTGAAAAAATAGAAAAGGGCTTTTTCGCGATTTGAATTTAAGGAGGTTCTTTCAGTAAGCAGGCGAGGGACCCAACGCGATTTTGGAGGAAAAATCTTTCTCTCAAAAATCACGAAGGGCCTATCCGTAATTTCTAAAAGGACCGAATCGCAAATTTTTTTTGAGAGCGACAAAGACCGGATGTCCGCAAGTAATAATAGAGGTAGTATTTCGAGATGATTAGGCATGTCACATCGTTTATTTGCGAAAAGCTCTAGGAAATTTTAAAATCACAAACACACTATTATCAAAGGAAAGATCCGAACTTTGGTGGAGGAAAATCCCAAGCAAGCATATATTAAGTGTTGGGATTTTCTTGCCAAATCCAGGCAATAAACATCAAACCCAGGCAAACAACCACCAACCAGCATACAACAGCATCCAAATGTTTCGTCCCAAGCCATTCAAGGAGCTCAAGAACCTGCAGGAGATGGCCACAGTACACCAAAAAGGATTCAATCTTTCCAACAGAACAAGGCCAGGAGGAATAGCTCACCTTTGGATACCAGCAACTCAGCAAGACGTTCGGAGCAGCTGCTCTTGCTCGGGCTCTGCCTCCTCTTTCCACCGCAGAAGATTTAAAAGAGAAACACACAGGTGGGTAGGACTATGATTGGTCAAAAATCAAGATGCTTGTTCACCTAAATCCTCTCCCCCACAAGTGAAAGGCCGGATCTAAATACAGGTACGTAGACTGTTTCTCTGAAATGGAAGGGAGAGCCGTAAACAAATATGCGATAGTGGATTTGGGGCTTGTGCATATGGTGATTAGGGACTGGGGAGTGGTTGAGTTAGGCATGTCACATCGTTTATTTGCGGAAAAGCTCTAGGGAAATTTTAAAATCACAAACAAATCCTTTCATTGGTTATTTTGCAAAAGGATCTCGAAAATTCCAAATCATGAACAAGTTACCGTTCTTTTGATCCGAAAGATTATGAAATCGCAAACAGGTCCTTTTCACCGGTTATTTTGCTAAAATAACCCTGTAATTCTGCAAATTTGACACGGGAGCCAATTCTTTCGACCCGAAAGATTTGAAATTACGTTTAGGTCCGATTATTTTGTAAAAAAATCGTGCTTCCACAAATTCAACGTAGACACCGATTATTTAAACCTAGACTATCCAGCCAATTTTTAACTCGAGAGATTTCGAATGGGTCCTTACAGAAAAAGCGGTAGTTAAGTAAATTCGCTGATGTCTCCTAGCCAACCAAATTTTAAAAAAGCTAAGAAGAACGAAATTATGTTTTTCAAAAAAACTCGAATCAAATTTTTTCGCGTGGCGCGACATCGCACGTGTCTCTACCTAGTATATCTAATGTTGCGAAGGAAAGCAGCGCACCCAGCTTGCCACGTCATTTTTTTGCGAAAAACCCTCTAAAATCTGAAATCACGGATAGATCCTTCCACCGGTTATTTCATAAAAAAAAGGCATGCGGTAAACCAAAATTACAGATAGGTCTTTCTAATTACGACAGGCCCTTCGCCTGTTTTTTCCCTAGGATTTTTCAAAAAGACCCCGTAGTTTCGTATATTTGCAGGAGGGTCCTACACTATTTTTTTACGATCACGGATATGTCCTTCGCCTATTTTTTAAGAATTTTTCTAGAAAGGGTCCTGTAGTTCCGTATATTTCTAGGCGGGTCGGGTCCTACACCATTTTTTACGATCACGAATAGATCCTTCATCCGTTTTTTAAGAATTTTTCCAGAAAGGACCCCTGTAGTTTCGTATATTCGCAGACAGGTCCTCCACCTTTTTTTCAATTGTGGATAGGTCCTCCCACTTTTTCCCATCGGTTTTTTGCACAAAGAACCCCGTGGTTACGTACATTCACCGATAGCTCCTAGCCATCTAATTTTTTAAAAAAACATCACCGAGAAAACCGAAATTTCCTCTTAAGAAAAGCTCAACGAAAAAGTGCTTGACGCAGATTTTTCTCGCATGGCGTGGCATCGTGCGCAGTTCTACCTAGTTAATTTGACTGACGGGGTTTTATTAAAGCATTGAGAACCGAGGGCTGGAGTATAAGCTAGTAAGCCCTATCAAATCGGTTAGTTTTTAAGTGGATTGGTATAAATCTAGACGCAATATATAACAAGTAAAAGTCAAAAGTAGCACGAGATGTGGATCCTATTTGCATGGCTGTAGCATTTTTTAAAAGTAACTTTCGGCTAAACTATATGGTGAAGGGCTACATAGCTGAACAGTTGGGCTAAAGAGTTTTAGTGTTTGGCAGTCTGGCTTTTAGGTGTGAGAGATGTGGGTTAGGAATGAGGTGAGAGAGGTGTAATATGGGATTTTATACTTCGTAGGAGAGGCAATTTTCTTCAACTCTAGTGACAAAGTAAGAACCCTGACTCGACCGAAGCTGTGAGAAACTACCCTAAATCAGCTTTCGTCTTTCAGATTCTCCTAGTACAAATGGGCTAATGGCTTTTGACTTTCGACTACGAAAAAGTCAGTCATTTGGAACATCTTCTGGCTTCTAGAGGGAAAAAGCCGAGTCAAGTTGTTCCAAACAGGCTATACTTTTGCAATTTATGCGGAGGAAAATTAGCTATTTGTCAAACAGCCTCTAATAAAAAGCTACAGTTGCTTTTCATCCCAAAAGTCAAAAGATAGTTTTTCAGAAAAGTTACAGCTTCCCCAAACAAACCCTATGTTTAGATCTAAGCTAGAAATTTTCTAGCCTAGCCTTGCTAGTCTATTTATCTGAAATCGATAAAAATTGTCCTCCTTCTTTCAAGTCTATACAACGTATTTTTTTCTTAACATATAGACAAAAATATATTAAATTCTAGACTATTTCTAATTATTATTGTTAAACTATAATCCAAATTCGTTTCAGTCTCTTTTCCTACTTTAATTCAGTATTCTACTTCTATATAGAGCCATTTTATATTCCACTATAAATATATCCCTATATCCCATATAATAGAGCAAAGTGAGTAAGACGAGAGAAGAGAAAATATAGTCATGTTATAAATATCTTCTCGTATAGTGATATTTGCCTTTGTGCATCTATAGTTTTTTTCACAAAAGGGTTTTCTACATAAAATTCATACCTCTTGTTCCTTTAATTTTATATTTTTGTCGTGTGTTTTGTAACAAATAGTATCAGAGCTTAAGGTTCAAGATCCGAACCCACTGTCCCCAGAGGAGGAGACTCCTAGGGCGGCTACTCACGACATCTATGGCATGACACACAACAAGTGACATCAAAGGGCGACACTCATGGACGCTTATCGGCATGAGGCCATCAAGACAACCATGGTTGGCTACCCTGCGTGGCATCCATCCAACATCAGCAACAAACAGGTGATTTGTGCCTCTATCTATATTGTCAAATCTAAAGTGAAAGAATGCATATTGCCTCATCTCTATTCCATAACTATCACTCGCGCTGCCCGACGCTATGCCTAGGTTCCCATTCTACGCAATCTCCGTCGACAATGTTCTACCATAGTTGATCATCGCATTGCTTCTGTTGAAGGTAGATTTCATTGCAATTCAGGCTATTGTGCCTATTATCGGTCGCATCAATGCATGATTAATCATTGGTAAATTCTTCAATGATTGTCGTCTACAAGGGGCTATTGTGGTAAGATCCGCATATATAGAGTCTAAGGTGAAGTTACAGTTTTTCAACACAATGAGTTAATTTGAGTTACGCTTGATCGAGAAGACTCTTAAAAAAATATCAGTTGAGAAGACAATTGAATTTGGTGTTCAATCAATGTCAAGGTATATTGCAATTTTATTACTTTTGTGACTATTATGGAGGTTTTGACAACATTACTTCTCAAGAATTTGATGACAATCTGATGGTAGTTAGCATCATACTCTCCAGAATTTTACTGTTTAAAAGTGAAGGTTTTACTCTAATATCAATTCGAGATGAAGTATTGAAGTGCAAGGAGTTTGTTTTTGTGTGGATACTACAATGTTGTCTAGCTGTCATAACTCCATATGAGGAGTTTATTGTAGTTTAATATTCAATTGATGGCACAAGAGTTTCTTTCACACAGACAGTTTTATGGGAGCAATTCAACTGTGTAATGGAATTTAATTAACTTCGAAGTCGACAGTTTGAAATATATGATAGTTACACGTGCAAGTCACTCTCTAATGGACATTATTTGCTAAATTTTGTGTTTCATGTGGAGCCTATCAAATATCTGTGATATGAGTTCTTTGCTATCTATTAAGCGCCGCATGTGATGTTTTGGCTTATGCTATTTGATGATTGAGCATTTAGATCAGACTATTTCAGTCTTTTTTGTTCAAATAGCCAATTGGACTTTTGAGACACAAGGTCTATTGATAAAAACTTATTTTGAGGAAATTTTGATATTTTGGCTATAGGTGTGAATTCTTCTTAAGGTGGAGATCGTTAAAGTATGATCCAAATTCGTTTCGGTTTCGTTTCCTACTCTAATTCAGAGTTCTACTCCTATACGGAGCTCGTTTTGTTCCACTATAAATATACCCTATAGTCCATAGAATAGAGCAAAGCAAGCATGACAAGAGAAGGGAAAAGATAACCTCGTTGTAAACATTTCCTTATATAATGATATTTGCCTTCTTATGTCCATGTTTTTTCTAAAAGGGTTTTCTACATAAAAATACGTATATTCCGTTCCTTTGGTTCTATATTTTTGCCATGTATTTTTTAACAATTATATCTAAGCATTATATTCAATGCATGTATATACATAATATCAAGTAAATATGGATATCTATTAGGAGTATGAAGAGCATATCATACTAATTTACATTGAAATATAAAATACACCTATATTTATAGATAAGATCATTAAAATATACTCCTGTTTCCGAATCACGCGTCATTCTAGTTTTCAAATTTTATTCTAAATATATCTTATTCTACAATTTTGACTTGATGTTTTACCATTTTTTCTTTTATACCTCTTTTTAACTATTTGTAATTTCATTTACTGTCATAAACTAAGGTAATACATACTATTTTGAAATATAATAAAGAATGACGATATAGTCTCTTATAACTGTACATTAGCTGACGTACGTACATGCTTGGCAACTTCCCTCCAGAACAAGCGCCGGTTCTATCAGCGACTCAAACCATTATTAATGCGAAAGGTGATTGCAGTTCTTTCCTCCAAAAGATAAGGTATTCTTTTGATTACAAGTACTCCTTCCTGTAAGTTTATAAAAGTAAGTAAAATAGCAAATTTTACTATTTTCTCACTCTTATTTATATTATGTAGAGTAAGTAATAAAGCTAACTTGTATAATAACTATCGCTAAAAGTTATCTCTAGAGAAACACTAAAACATTTAATTTGGACTTCAAAACTAACTCATCTTTGTGGCTATTGGCAAAACACTAACAATCACTTACGCTGGCTCCAACACCTGCTTTTAGCCAATGATAACACTAATTTTTCCGTGCAATGCTGGCTATCACATAAGAACTGGTTCTCTTCTCTCCTCTTTTCTCACTCTTCTATATAAGACAAAATTGATGTGTACATACTAACAATAAGCTGAGATGGTCTTACTGAACATGCCCTAATACTTATTTCTTCTTAACACATAGGCTAAAAAGATATTAAAAATGACTAGATTACCCTTAATTATTATCACTAAGCACTATACTTAATATATGCATGTAAAGAATATAAAGTAAATATGGATATTTATTAGGGATATAGAGAAAACATCACATTAATTTGTATTATAATATAAAATACGTTCTATATTTATGAATAAGACAATTCGAAAAATAAACCTCATAAATTTGGGCGGAAGGAGTTCAACCAAACATGGAAGGAGTTCAACCAAACATGGGGCACAGGCAAAGTGTGACTTATCTAAGAATAGCTATTCTGCCCATCTAGGCTATTTTTGCTTTTTGTAGGCCCTTTTTAGATAAAAATAGCGTCTATATATGATAGAAAATTTATTTTTGGTACTATGTCGGAGCATGAAAGATCCGACAGATGACACATGCTATCTGCCGTGGTGTAGTTACTTGAAGGTAGGCAAGGGCGTAGCAAGCCGATTGACTACGGTAGGCGGCGAGGCCCACGTCGCTGCCGAGACCCCACAACTTGAAAGAAGGTACTGAACTCGGCATGCTCGGTAGGACATCGTGTCTCAGCCGACAGGCACTTTCAGTGGTGCGAGTGATCGAACGGTGTGGCATGGTGTCCAGTCGCCTCGATAGCAACCTTCCGAGCTTGGAAGGAATCAATGCCCCCCCTGCTATAAAATTGGGTCACTCCCTTTCTCTCTTGCCAGGCATGCAGGGACATGCTGTGGCAGGCTGTCACCTCTCGTGCTCCACCGATCACTTCCACACTCATCTAACATAACGCGTTGTGGCTCTCCTTCTAAGCATCCCTAGCATAGTAGGAGACATATATCGTCTGCTGCTTCTTTCGAACACAACAATGAACTAATTTTGCAATTTGTACCAAATAGGACTAATTTTGTCAGATATGCAATTTAGAAGGCCAGAAAATCGAACACTTCATAGGTCAGCTCAGCTAAGCGACCAAACGTCTCCCGTTAGTACGACGGAGATTTGGCCATAAAAAATACTGAGGAACAAGTTGTTCTCTGACGCCAAAAGAAAGCTAAGATCATCTTATCATGTTTATGGTCTGGGCATAAACAAAGATATAGCCGCATGCATGATGTCTGATCGATTGGTGCGTTTGGGTTTACAAGTCCAAGATGGACCAAATTATCAACTTTCTTCTCTCGAGGAGCGAATTATCATGCCCTGCTACTTGCGCAGTTGTGCCATAACTGGCATCATCCTTGTCTGAAACTCAGTGTCATAACAGTGCCAGAGCATCGCTAAGTGTATGAACAAATTTATTTACACGATTCGACGGTAGTAGTAGTAGCAAGTTTGCGTCGTAGTAGTGTCTTTGCAAATTACGACCCCTCTCTCTCTCTCTCTCCCTGTGTCGACAGTGGCGCCACTAGGACTGGCAAAATGGCGAACTTTTGCAGTGATATACTGATTGTCTGGTGCATCACGCGCTGTAGGCTTCATGCATAGATAGGGCCGGTGCAGTCATGCGTGGTGGTGGTAGTTGATTCCAACCAAGATATGGCCGAGTTGACTTCAGTAGTTCAGTGCATGTCAGTCAACTCGGCATCACATCTGCTGTACTATTCACGAGTCTCTACTACTTCTAATTACGAGTTGGTGATAGTGGTCTGTTCTCTTCTCTCCTCTCGGGCATACCCACGAAGCCATCATTGTCCCGATCTTCTATACAATGGCAAACGGAAAAAGTTTTAATTTGATTGGATATGCATGCATGCGTGATCTGCGGCATATCAAACTCTTATCTCAATCAGTCGATTCTATTTTCAAATACTGCATGGCCGATTCTTTTTTCATATACTGCATGCATACAACTTCTGAGTTATCATGTGACTTTGAGTTGCCATATACATCATTTTCATTAAATATTTACTTGCATGTGTAAATAAGATTATCTTTTTTTATCTAATTACGTATGGACTTAATTCCGATCGACCAGCAGCATGTCCATGGCCATACATGGCGCGACTAGATAAGTTTGTTATCTCTATCTCTACTAATTCTAATTAGGAGTTGGTAGTGGTATGTCCGTTCTTCATCCTCACCTTAACACGTGTGCGCTCCCACATGGCTGAGTGGAAAGCAGACAGTGGCCACCCCGGTAGATTGGATTGGATCATCCCATCGTGGGAAGTAAATGAATATATTTGACTCATTTATTGTTTTCCTTTCTCCCATTGATCTAGCATTCGAAACGGCGGCAATTGCTCCCGGTGCTTTTCGGATTGGATTGATTGATTCCCTTCCGAAAAAAGCAGAGCTTCAATTCATGGAGTTTGGTCTCTTCTCGCCTCTTTTCCTTTTGTTGCATTCCTTATTCGACGATTTCTTAATCTGAATTCCATAGGTATCTCCTCAGTTGCTGAATCTATATAACCTACCGCTTCTTACCTCTCCTGCAGATGTGTTAAACTTATCCATTGAGTGAAGGTAATGGACGACCTTTCTGATCTCGTCGATGTGGTGCAGGGGTAAGTTGCCAGTGGTAGGTGATGAGATAAGCTGGCAGCGCTACTGGAGTTCGCCGCAGTAGATGATGTTAATAAGTTGAGGAAGGTACTCGTAGGGGGAGGCGAGGAGTCGGTGGAGCTGATTGATGGGGTGGGGCTATGGTATGGCCGGAGCAAGGCATACAAGCCACGCACGTCGCTAATGGTGGCAACCACAAACGGATGATGCCTACTTCTTCAACATCTTTGCGCCCATAGGGCAGCAGGTGATGCCTCTCTCGGTCGATCGATCGATTTCGAATTATGGCATTACAAATTTACAATCCTAAGTGCTATGATGTTATTATTTAAGTTTGTGAAATTAAAGATAATTGTAAGCTCGAGTTTGTAAATAGGTGTTTGGAATTTGTATACTTCGATGAATTGATTTAAACATTTAACTATTGCATATTCAAAATGAACATTATTATTCATATAAGGTTAGTACTCTTTGCAAATAAATTTTTTATCGCAAATTGATTTTTCGTTGCAACGCACGGGCATATAGCTAGTAATATACTATTCACGATTAATATCATCATCCGGTTGGAAACCTTCTTTTGTTTTAAAAAATTGATCACGACCTCTGATACTTATTAAAGAAAGAGAACAATAGTCGGACTACGACCGCATCCTTCACACACACACACCTAGAGGCTGTAAACGAGCCGAGCTCGAGCGAGCCTGGGCCCTCGAGCTCAGTAAGGCTCGAATCGAGCTCGAGTTGGGGTTCGAGTCTCGATTCAGCCTCGAGCTCGTCTCGGCTAAGCTCGGTAAACTCGAGTAAGCTCGATTATTTTGTAAGTTCGGTAGGTTCGGTAACAAACTCGAGTAGATCAGCTCGAGAAAGTTCGGTAATAAGCTCGAGAAAATTTGATTTAAGCAAGCTCGATCCAGATTCGAGTAGGCTCGTGAACTATTCGAGCTCGGCTCGATTAGACTCTCGAGCTACACACACCACACATATATTGCACCGTGGCTCTGCAAGCTTCGTACTTAAACATGGGTGACTGGGCTCTCACACAGAGCCTTAGCAAACTAAGCTAGGCTGCTCACCCTCTTTTTCCTCTTAAAGAAAAAAAAACATGTGCTTTACCCGTTACATCACAAATCTAAACTAGTTCGCTCAAAAATTAAGCTGATTGATAAAAAAGAGTAATACTACTGGCTGATATGTATTTGTCAACACACGTAATCAAAAAATTATATCGTTAGTCCCCTGTTGTGGTCAAAGTTTTGCTCTACAATGGGATAGGAATCTGTCCGATGCATTGCACACACGAAACCGCGTCACGGCCTGATCTTAGCTAGATCGCTCGGTGATGACACGCGCAGATCTGAGAGTGACCGGGAAAATAGGATAATAATAAGCCGGAGAGGAGAAGGTAAGATTCGAGATAAAGACGAGTGGAACTTAAACTAAACGACGGCCAACAGCAGCAACAACAAATGGCAGCAGTATTTCCTTTGTTTGGTCGGTGTTCATACTTCCAAAGGAGGACCAAGCTTAGCCCTTCGATCCTCCAGAGTTGAACCTGCCTTATCTCATCATCAGAGTAATTAAAAACAATTACACTCGCATACATACGCGTGTAGTGGAACAGCGTGTTCTCACATTTCGAAGATCATAAACTCTTCAATTACTTTTTTAACATGTGCAGAGAACACGCACGGGTGTGTAATATGAGTTAAAACGTGTTCGCAGCATGGAAGCGGCACCGTTAATTGGGCCGGCTTTGAGGGTCTTGCAAGGTGGCCCGTTGAGACAACAGGCAGCTCGGTTGGTTGCGTGTACCACGGTGGGCCGATGCGGTGATGGGCCGGGAAAAGAACTCGCGTTTACGCCCGCCGATGCGGACGCGGCTGCATGCAAGGGCAAGAACACAACGCCCCCACAGGCCACACCACCACGCTAACACGGGTGAACGGTTGCGACAACTCCGCCCACGCCGCGCTCCCTCTCGATCTCCCGCGCTGCCGTCGGCGTCGGCCGCTCTCGGGGCACCGGCCGCCGTTGCATCCTCCCCACGGGACCATTTCCAGGTGTTCGTCGAATCCTGTAACTGACATTACCGCTCTCTCTCTCTCTCTCTCTCATCTCCGCCTGCTCGTTTGCAATGCGCGTCCTTAGTTCCCCCCGGGCCGAGCTCGTATAGCGAGCGTCCGGTCCGGCGTGCGAACGGGAGGCAGTCTTCCGGCGTGCACGGGAGCGTTTTGTTGTGTGGCCTCCCGGCGAATTAACCTTGCCCGATTCCAGCCATTCAAATCGATTGTCTCTCTTTCGCCATGCATGCATCTTCGTGAGGTCTTAACGTCTGGATTCTGCTGGCACTGCTGGAATTTGGGGTGCACTATGTTTGATTGAAATCGTTCAAGGTTGGAGAATGGAGATACGGTTCTTGCGTTGTTGTGTACCGTCCCGCAAATGTAAGGTCGGTAAGGATGATGGAGTTATTTAAGACTAGAATAATTTCAATCTGTCAAATTTACTAAGGATCGGCCGATCGGGCGTCTGATTTATTTATTTTTTAAAAATATAATCGCTTACAATTCAGACAGGCAACCAAAATCGACAGTCGTTAGCCTCAAACCAAGACATGGTCAGGTGCATTGTGAAACTATCGAACTATTAGCATTCTATTGACCATCTGCGCCTTTATCCTGTTGATTAATGGTGCAAATAAATGTGGATCCTCTCTTGTGAATTTGCAGCTCTTTCATGGGTATATGGTCAGGATTTCCAACTGGTAGAGTCAGGGGATGGAATTTTCTGCCCTTCTGACTTCGGCGGGCATAAACATTGGTTTCTGCGCGCTCTTCCTGTCCCTCTATTCGGTCCTCAGGAAGCAGCCTCACAACTTCAGCGTCTACTTTGGAAGGCGGCTTGCCGAAGAGAAGTTCCGGCAGCAGCTCGATTACTTCTCAATTGAGAGGCTATTGCCCACTCCTGGCTGGATAGTAAAAGCGTACTGGTGCACCGAAGAAGAGATTCGGCAAGTTGCTGGCCTGGACTCCGTGGTGTTCCTGCGCCTCTTTATCTTCAGGTTTTTCTCCTTGAAATTGATTTAATGTCACAGATTTATGCCATGCTATTTGATCAATGAATTGTGTTAGTGTTTTCCAACTTCTCTAGTCTATCATAGTATCATGTATGTTGAGCGCACCAAGTGGAGATCTTTTGGTAGTTCCAGTACATATGCCCACCGCCATACAATCTTGCTGTTGTTGCCATTGACAGTTTATAATCAATATGTTGTTTGTTCTGCAGCATACGCATCTTCTCGATAACTTCTCTTGTTTGTATATTTGGAGCGCTTCCTGTTAATTACCATGGGCAAGAAACGACACACACGCATATTCCAGCGGAGTCGCTAAATGTTTTTACGATTGCAAATGTCAAAGAAGGATCACGAATGTAAGATCTTCTTCGCCTTTATCTCATTTGGTGGATAATGAAGTGCTGTCCTTTTCACTTTCTGATATAGCTGAGCCTCCTGAGATTACCTGTCAGGAAATCCAATAGTGCTACTGTTCCTACATCGTGAAATAAAATTTTCCCGTATATATCATGATCATAAAGTTGGATACACACACACAAAGAAAAGCATTAGTGGACCATATGACCTGATGCGAACCAATACCATAACAAGTAATGATAAGTTGATTACATATAAGCTGACTAATGCTAGTTACACTGAACAGAGTAAGGTCATGACATTAATTTTTGAACAATTGTGCAGCTGCATAAAAAATAAATAAATAGTTGAGTAATTCTGTTTTTTAGACATAGGGCCCGTTTGGAAGGGGGGATTTCGATCCAAATCCGTCCTAGAGCAATCTCCCTTTTCCAACTAAGCCAATAGAGTTGAATAAGTTGCCAACAGCAATGAATAAAGAGATGTATAAGTTTTATTAGACTAGGAGTCGAAAAGGTTGCCAGAAAAATATTGGAACAATGAACAATATTCTCCACGTATCTTTATTTCCTTCTTTTGGCCAATCCGTACTTTTATTCATTCCCATAAACATGCTGATTTTCAAGTATTCTTTTTTTTTCATGGTGTAAAACTTTGTTTGACCGGATAGAAATCTAAACGACCGGAAATGACGATTAGAGGAGGTAAATGATCACAAATTAAATTTTACCCTCTAAAAGGACTAACCATAGCCTCACTAGGTCAAATAAGTGCGGAAGAATAAATTTTTAGATAAACTCAGCTCTAGGATGGCATTACCGCTCATATATGGCTGGTAGTACTGGGATAAATAGTAACCCGATACTAACAAGGTTACAATAGTGCAGTAGCACTGGTGAATATTAAAAACAGGCATAAGAAAGTAAATCAACACGACATCAAAAACTAAAATCAGTGTAACTTTTAATCGGCTGATCGAAAACCCGAGAAATATTGTATGCACCTTCCGATGGATGTCAGGAATCTATTCCAACCTTTAATCACAAGGATTGATATCAAACTTTTGACCTTTTTTGAATTTACCGAAGGTTGCACCAAAACCTGGTCAAAAATTAAAAAAATGCCCTAAGCTTGCTCGTAGGGATTTGATGATCAAGACGGATCTAGATGGTCTCCCACATTCATAGTAAGTAAAAACTCCAAAGAGATTGCCCCAAAACGTGTAAGATCAAGATCTACCTCGAATCCTTCATTCTCAAGCCAAAACACAGTTTCTTGAGAAATAGCTTGATGATCATGAGAGAGCTTGCCTAGGTGATTGGGTGATAATCTTCAGATGATACATCCATCAATCACTCATCCTTGGCAATACAAGATCAAGAGAAAAATAAACCAACAAGAAAGATCAAGAAACAAGGAGGAAGGTCAAGAACAAAATTCAAATCTTGAGTATGAAATTGATCTTTATTTTAGATCATGAAAATGAATTAAAAGTCTCTCCTCAGGCCAAAGCTCCCAAGAAGCACTCACACATACAAGAAAACAAAAATCTTGTGGAAAACCGTAACACTCCTAGTGACTAATTCTAAAGTCTCAAGTATCTCCTCCTACTACATCTCCTTATATAGTGGAGACAATCCTAACTCTAAACCTAGACATTACAAGTGGATACCATCTACATTTACATGGGCTAACTCGAAACACAACACTCTTAACGGGTTTTCCACTTACATATCATTGCAAGAAAGAACTCCAAAGAGATTGCCCTAAAATATGTAAGATCAAGATCTACCTCGAATCCCAAGCCTAAACATGGTTTCTTGAGAAATCTCTTGATGATCATGAGAGAGCTTGCCTAGGTGATTGGGCGATGATCTCGAGATGATACATCCATCAATCACTCATCCTTAGCAACACAAGATCAAGAGAAAGAGAAACCAACAAGAAAGATCAAGAAATAAGGAGGAAGGTCAAGAACAAAAGCCAAATCTTGCACACAAAATTGATCTTTATTTCAGACCATGAAGATGGATTACAAAGCTTCTCCTCCTAAGGGTAAAACTCCTAAGAAGCACTCATACATAAAAGAAAACCAAAATCTTGTGAAAAACCCTAACACTCCTATTGACTAAGTCTAAGTTCTCGTGTATCTCCTCCCATTACATTTCCTTACATAGTGAAGGCAACTCTAACCCTAAACTTGGACACTACAAGTAAATACCATCCACATTTACATAGGCTAACTCGAAACCCAACACTCTTAATAGGTTTTCTACTCACACAAGCATGTTTCTCAAAGCGGCTATTACATTAACGCCAAATCCGCTCTACGAGTCTGAATTTATGTCCAACACCACTTTGGCGTGACCTAAACCACTTAGGCCATCTCGCCAATTTTTCAAACCGCCTTGACCTTCGGTATTGGAAAAATTACCAATTTGCCTCCAATGACTGGTCTTCCTTCTCAAAGCATGGCCATGCTTTGCGCTTTTCACGTGGCCCCAATGACTTACCGTCAAGCCTCTCATGTGTGTGGACTCTCTCAAACTGTCCTCACTTGCAAGCAGACCCAAGTCACTTAACCGCTACATATCCTTCTCCGCTTCACTATGGCGACATCGGCTTTCTTAACCGTTCTGGACCTAACTCCTTCCTAATCCTAGTTCCGTCCCATGCCATTGCCCGCCATATCCATCACCAGCACTTCATGGCTTCGGTTCCTTGTCTTCCCAGCTTGCAACCACTTCCTGGCCTCAGTCATCTTCCGACGTCCCTTGCCCATTCTGGACCTCAGCTCTCCTAGCTTAATCCCGGTCTCGCCTTTGCCTCACCATGACCTTGCCCCAGAGTCGCCTTCAACCAACACAGATAAGAAACACATAACATAGCATTGTTCACAATAATATGCATTAATCAACAATTAATGCAAACATTAAGCTCAAATCGTAGTAAAGTCAGCACTACTGCCACCCAGGACTGGTAGTACCGCACCCCCGGCACTACTACTCCTGGTCGACCGGTAGTGTCGCTCGCACTGATTAGCCCTGAGAGACACCTCTCTAGAAAATAACTACCACATCTATGGGCCGGTAGTGCTGCTCCTGCGGCACTACTGCTACCAGATAGCCGGTAGTACCGCTTGCCCTGGAAACACCGGAGAGACCCCTCTCTAAAAAAAGACTACCGCGTCCACACCCAGTAGCTTCAACAGGCCGGCACTACTGCCCATCCCAGACTGGTAGTGCCGCCCTGACCAGACAGTACCTCAAATTGCTTCAAATTCGAAATAGAATTCAAAACAAACTCTAACTCGAGCACAACAAGTTCAAACACAGTTAATAGCTTATCACCAACAAGAATAAAACTTCACATAGTCTTTCAAAATCCTGGTGGCATTATATTGCATGACTGAAATGAAAAAAAAATACATTTCCCGAATTGGATACGTAACTAGCATCCACTTTCACAATATTCTGTTAGTCCTTTCATTTTAGTATTCACGATACATTTCCTCTTAGCCTAATGTGTGACTATTGAAAAAGATCTTTGGCTTTGTGCAGGCTTTGGGTGCATTGCCTTGCTTTATATGTTATAACAGTGTCGGCTTGTATTCTCCTTTACCATGTAAGGCCTGCCCACTATGTTCTTGTTACCAAATGATTTTTACCTCAAAGTTCCTCCGAGTTCAAGCAACCATTATTTCAGCTGATTGTAAATCATCGTATCTCAGGAGTACAAGTACATCTCAAGAAAGAGAATAGCACATATTACTGGATCACCACCAAATCCGGGTCATTTTTCTGTGCTTGTTCGTTCAATTCCAAAGTCAGACAACGAGCTGCTTGATGACACAATTAGAAATTTCTTCGTTAACTATCATGGATCTAGTTACTTGTCACATCAAATGATCTATCGAAAAGGAAATTTGCAGAAATTTGTGGTAAGAATTCATTTCAGAAACAAATATGTTGTTTGCAAATGTTGTATTGACATCATTTGCTGAGGTCTCTAACTTTCTTTCTGCAGGATAATGCAGAGAGGGCTTATAGGAAATTTGTAAAGATAAAACTTTCTGCATTTAACCAGAGTGGAAGATCTAACTTGTCCAGATGCGGTCTATGTGGAGTACGAGCTTCCTCATTTCAGCTTTATCGCAATAAGTTCATTGACGCCAAGAAGTCAGACCTCAGTGACCCAGAAGTAGTTGAAGCTCAAAAGGTCTCCCCCCTGATATAATTGTCATTTGATTTAAAAACTACATCTTTTGACCATCACATTACATGATATAGTTCGTTCTTGTCTCACCAATCAGCATATCTAAGTAAAGTAGTTTCATAACTCTGATTTCTATGCATCAGTGTATAGTAAATCTTGTCATATTACTGAACAGGAATGTCCAGGTGCTATAGTATTCTTCAAGACTCGCTATGCAGCGATCGTTGCTTCACGAGTTCTTCAATCTTCGAATCCTATGCTATGGGTGACAGATTTGGCTCCGGAACCGCGTGACGTCTATTGGTCAAACCTCTGGATCCCCTACAAACAGATCTGGCTACGGAAAATAGCAACACTTGCTGCTAGTGTTGTTTTCATGTTTGTGTTTCTTATCCCCGTCGCATTTGTTCAAAGCATGATGCAAGTGGAGCAGCTTCAGCAACTGTTTCCTAGCCTGAAAGGTGTACTGAAGAAGTAAGTTCAGAAATCACCATTAATTCACCTTTTCAGATTTGAAGTTTACAGTTACTGAGCTCTTGCCTGGCTTTCTTGTCTAGGTCCTTTTTCGTCAGAATCATAACGGGATACCTCCCTAGTGTCGTTCTCTTGCTGTCCTTGTACACTGTTCCTCCATTGATGATGCTCTTCTCTTCAATAGAAGGATCTATTTCTCGCAGTGGCAGGAAAACAAGTGCATGCTGCAAAATTTTGTTCTTCAGCATTTGGAATGTCTTCTTTGTTAATGTCCTATCAGGATCCGTACTCAATCAGCTTAACGTCATCACTAGACCGAAGGATATGCCATCTATGCTAGCTGAACTAGTGCCAAAGCAGGTGGTGATGTTTACTCCCGAAATGCTGTCGTTTTTATTTTATCGTATAGCTTGAGATCAATCTGGCACGTTCTTCTGCCCATCTCAGTGTAGAACTATCTGTTGATTTTTTATGGATGCTTCATTCTTTCAACAGGCAACTTTTTTCATCACCTATGTCCTCACATCAGGCTGGGCAAGTCTATGCTCTGAGATATTGCAAGTGTACAACTTAGTATATAACTTCTTCAGAAAATGTATATTTTGTTATCAGGACGATCCAGAATATGTTTTCTCGTTCCCATATCATACTGAAGTGCCAAAAGTTTTGTTATTCAACCTGCTTGGCTTCACATTTTCGATAATGGCACCTCTCATACTGCCCTTCTTGCTTGTGTACTTTTGCCTTGGTTACTTGGTGTATCGCAATCAGGTGAGCAGATTGACCTCTCCCTCAACTTTTGAGCTTATTTACTTGATATATCAACTATAAATTATTAGGATCTGTTCAATTTATCATGTTTCCTAATTGTTTTCCGAAAGATAGAATCGAACTTCCATTTTCGTCTGTTCATACTTTAACCCTCGAAATCTTTTTGCAGATCCTAAATGTCTACTACCCGAAGTACGAAATGGGAGGGAAATTGTGGCCGATCATGCACAACACCATTGTGTTCTCCCTGGTACTGACACAGATCATAGCTCTCGGTGTGTTCAGCATAAAACACTCCCCCGTAGCTACAGGGTTCACCATCCTACTTGTCATTGGCACAATTCTCTTCAACGAGTATTGCAGACACCGCTTTTCTCGCATATTTAACTCCTTTTCTGCCCAGGTTAGTGTGCTCATGCTAAGATCGGATCCTCCTCTCCTGTTGTTCACTCTGAACTGAAGTTTTTGTTGTGCAGGACCTGATAGAGTTGGACAGAGATGACGAGCAGTCCGGGAGGATGCAGGAGATCCACCAGCATCTTCTCGACGCCTACTGCCAGTCCTCCTCGAACAATGGCTCTTCCAGTTCTCGCAACAATGGCGAAGAAGTTCCAATCGAAATGATTCTCGACGATCCCGCGCAAGAAGCATCGAATTCGAGCCAAGAACTCTGTGACACGGTGCAAGAAGTGTCGGAGTCGATTCAGGAACAGGTTGAAGAGAAGTGACAGAACCGCCGGTATATATTGTGTGGCTTCAATTTGTCGTTATGCTTCGCCTTAGTTGTACGTCCAGAACTTGTCCTCGCCTAGGCCAAGTAGCTGCTAATTAAGCTGGAGACGACCTCAATATAGTAGTAGGTACAGGTTTAAGGGGGCTAGCTGTGCAGATTAGGAATGACTCGCGTTTCCCCTTTCTCGCATTATCACACGTGATGTAACCTGACACGTTTTATAGCATCTCTGCAAATGTAACGATCTCATCGGTCTGACCAGGGTTTTTATCAGGCCGCCGCACGGTGTTGCACAGCCACGCGCACGGATGGGCGCCACAGCTCACCGCACTTAGGGTGTGTTTGGTTGGGTGTACGAGGGTGAATCGAACCGTCCCGTACAGGATTTGATTCTGTCTCTACGTTTAGTTGGCTGAATGGAATCAGTTGGCACAAAATAAGATGATACATATTCTTAGAATATTCTAAAAGGATACTACACCATCCCGTACGGGCAATTTGGCCAAACCAATAGGTCCAAGCAGGATCATTCACTTGCATCATCCCTCAAACCAACCTCATCTTTCAATCCAATTTCATCCTTTCAACCAAACATCATCTCTTACTATCCTGTATCATTCCATCCAAGCAGCTAAATAAAATCTTGTATCATTCCATTCAGACAAACACCTTCCCTATATCATCTCATCTAGGATCATCCTACCCATCCTGTACTATCATATCCCATTTATCCTCATACACCCAACCAAACGCACCCTAACCAACCGTAAATAGCTTCCCGCGAGTTTAAACAAACTGTGGGTGGGACGCCCGTCGGTGCGCGTGCCATCCGGAGTCACGGCAACGACGGCGGCCGTGGTGACCGGATTCAGTTGGCCGCCGCCTCCCGATGCGACGAGAACGGTAGCACCCCTGACATTTTGGCGCGGTCACGCTGAAGGGCTGTTTCGTTGCAGCCCTGAGAAGGACTTGTCTGGCCGGAGGCCTGCCAGAGCCTTGTTTGGTTCGCGTCCCGAACCATGGAAGCCCAGCTTCTGCGACAACTTCGTTAGCTAGCTCACGTGACCAACATCGGGCGACGGAGTTCCAGGCAACAGCGCGCGACGGTGATTTCCGAGTTAATCCACTGCGCTGCGTTGATCCCGTTGTTGCTCCTGCCTCGCCACCCGCCGTCGCCCGACGCGGTGTTGGACCCCCACCGCTGCCGTGGGCACTGGATCTCTCCTGTGCACCATCAGCGGACTTCGCCGTCGCTTCATCTTTGCCGCCCCTGCAAAGCCCCGTCCCAAGGTACTGCTCCCCGGCCGCATTGCATTTGGGTTGATGGATAAGCAGTGGTGGATCTATGATTTTAAGTTAGGGTATGCCAAACTAATACTATAATATACAATTCGGTAAACAACTACAAATATTATCGAGAAATTCGGTATACGAATATAAAATAACTAGAAACATGATAATACAAGCATAAATTACATATAAATAGTTCAAACATTTTAAATACTGAAATATGCATAAAAGAAGCTTACGCACCTATAATAGTTCAAAGAATACAATATTATTTCTTGTCTTTTTTGTCTGGCCTCCACCTTCTAATAGCCATGAAACTCTTGTTTATATCATTTTCATTAACTTATGTAACATTCCATTTTTCAATTTCCTGAAACTTGAATTTCAAAATTCGAACTCTTGCATTTTATTCGAATAAATTTCAGCTTAATTTGAATTTTCAAAAGTCATTAAGGATTTAATTTGATTAATCCATACTTCAAATTAATTATTTCTTATTTTTATTGGGTTCCTTGTGCTTCATTTGATTTTTCTGTATTTTTGGGGATTTTTCCGAATTTATTTGCTATTTATTTGAATTTATTTGAGTTTATTCGGATTTTATGGATTTTCTTTAATTCGGAAATTAATTTCTTTTCCTTATTTCCTTGGCGAAAACACTGCTCAATCCACCTCGACCGCCATCGTTCACTTTCCCGTACCAACTCACCCGCAAAGCCCAACCAGTATTAAACCCTAATCAACCGTCGTCTCGGTAGTCGATCGTCCATCCAACGGACGAGATACGCGCCGCCACCCCGCAGTAACCCTAACCCTAATGCACTTTGTCCCTTCACCGTCGGACTCGATCCGGAGGGCAAGTAAAGCCACGTCGCCTAAGAGTTGCGCGCCTTGCAGTAACCTAGCGCGGACGACCAACCTCGCTTCCGAGCCGCTTCCGCAACCCTAGGGTATAAAATGCACTCGACTTCGTCTGCGTGCTCTCCACCTCGTGCCGCATCTTTTCCCTTCTCTCTCACTGGCGGAGACGCCGTCTGGAGACCGCTAGACCTCGCCGGAGTTAGCTATTGAGCCAAAGATCTTCTCCGCCGTATTTCCTCGCTGTTGGTGAGTCTCCGCCGCCCTTTTCGGTACCAGCAAGTTCATCTCTTCGCCCTCTACCAGATCTGCTAACTTGTTGTCTTGATCCGTCATTCCATCGCCATTTTTGCGTGTCGTCCTCCCCACCTCCGTCGGTCGGCGCCGCCGCCGACGCGTTTCCTTCTTGGCTTCGTGGTGCCGATCAAGCCTCAACGGTTCGGATTTGCACCATATATCTTCGGTAAGCTCTGAGCCAAACTGCCGTGTCATCCTCCACGTGTGTGCCTGGTGCTCGCCACCTCAGCGCCACCACAGCGCTAGATCCACGTAGCCGTCCTCGTCGGCGACGCCTCGTCGCCGTGTCACACCGCGTCAGCACCGAACCGCCACATGTGCGCCACGATTGCGCCACATCAGCCCTATTTCGCACCCTGTCCGCCACGTAGTTGCCCTGTAGCACCACCTCACCGCCGTGTAAGCACTAGATCCATGTGACCGCCACGTGCACGCCGCGTATGCGCCATGTCAGCACCATCTGGCGCCATGTTGTCGCCACGTCTGCGCCACCTCACCACTGTCACCCCGTGAATAGTGTCACTGCCGAGTGGACCCCGCATGTCAGCCGTACGTTTTATTTCTCTTTGTTTCCGATTTAAACCGAATTTCCGATTATTCAACCAACCCGAGCCTGACACGTGACAACCCTTTCCGATTTATTCTGATTTTCTCTCCGTTTAAATTTTGGAAGGCTCGTTCTCCTCCGTTCGAACTCCGATTTGAACGATTCAAATTTCTAAATTCATCTAAAATCAAGATATATATGTTGGTGTATTTATTTTGAATTTTTGGATTTTATTTATTTTTGGTTTTATTTATTTTTGTCTCGTTTCGCGTGTTTCGCGTGTAGACGACGCATCGGTTGAGCGAGCGGAGCATCCAGCGGAGGTAGCAGCAGCAGGAGAGGTTGAAGGCAAGTCTTCCTTGACCATATTGAACCCAAGTTTATGAAATGCTATTTTGTTTTAAAGTATTGCATGCTTATTAATTTGCGTACCGTACTTTAATGTCATTTTAATGCTTAGTTAAATTCCCACTTTGCTATGCCCACATTGGTATTAATCTTGCCAACCATTGACACCTTAGGAAAAACTAATTACTGTAATTAATGGTAAACATTTTATTATGGGAGCGGTAGAAAATGCTTAGCCATGCTTAATCACGTCGGTACCTTACCATTATGGAAATGCTTTCATATTTGATTCAAATGAATTGTGGAAATTATGACAATTGGTGTTGCGGTATTAATTTGAAAATAAAATTGAAAAATGGTTTAGGCCGGGCGGATTGGTTGTATGGCGGGTGCGGGATGCACAAAATTCGGAATGTGATTATCCGCCTATCAATTAAGGACGATCGTGTGTTACCATGGGCCATGCTATCTGATACAACCACATGTCTATTATGGAGTGCGACTGGCTAAGTAATTTGCATGTATCGTTATTTGACTTCGCCATTTGGGTTGTGCGGTTTCTTGGGAGGGTACTTGCAAGGCGCAAGAGGGCTTCTGTCTTGGGCGGGTAGCCCTAACAATGATGAAACCTTAGCGGTGAGTCGATGGCAGTATATGCATTGTAAAGGCCTTGTCATGATCTCCCTGTCGGCACACCAAAGGAAGTGTGTCAATAGCTTGGCGAAAGGGGTTGATCCTGTCGTGTGGGTAAAGTGTACCAACTCTGCAGAGTCAAAACTACTTGAGTAGCCGTGCCCACGGACAAGGGCAAGCGTGGAACGTTTTCACATAGTAGATTTTTTGGTTTTTGGTTTTAAATGGAAAAATGATGATTTGGTTTAAAATGAAAATGTGGTTAGGAATCCGCGAGCGGCTAGAGCTCCCGGATTTTAGTTTGGCGGTTGGAGCCAACCAGGTAGTTGGAACCTGGAAAATTGTTATACTTCAATTTAATTAATTATGCTATTTACATTTTGTTAAATGCTGCTTTATGAATTTAGTATTTGTATTTAAATTTCAATTTCGCTTTATGCAAATGAACCCTATATGCCATCCTTTGTTCAAGCCTTGCATTTAGTTAATTGCATTAAGTTTCCAAGACTTCTTTGAGTATGTTGCATACTCACCCTCGCTTTCATTCTTGGGTGCTTATTCCATAAAGCAGATGAGGAGATCGAGCATGCAATCCTCCGTTCGACATCGTGGTGAAGACTTTGATGAGGAAGACTGGACTACTAGGAGCGTGCAGTCGGTTGCTGTGGGCTGCTTGATTGGCTTTTCTTTTGTTGCTACATTTTCATTTGTTACTTTCACACTTAAGCCGTAAGGCTCGATGCACTTGTAATAATGTGATGATGATGTTTACTCTCCTTTGTTTACTTCTTGTTAATTACTCGTGATATGTCTATGTTATCATCCTTTGTTTGATTTGTGTGTGCTAGCTTTTTACGGACTAGCACGGTAAACACTGAGGGGTCGGTTGGTAATCAAGGGTCCCCACAGAGGTGGTATCGAGCCATATCATTGTAGGTCGCATCCCTAGTTAGAATGGTCGTTAGAATTTCAAAATTATTTTCTAAATCAAATCAACAAACTGGTAATTAATAGATTGTCTCCTCTCACCTTATTCTTAGGTTCTTACTTCTTTCCTTTTCTGAATATTATTTGGGAATTTAAATTTGATCTTATCCCCTGAAATTTCTTTAAGCCTTCGGTCGACTACAAGATCGGTGGAAGGACTGCTAGAAGAATCAAGTTGACGGAAGATCGCCCAAAAGAACCCCTACGAAGAATAAGTTATTAGTGCCCATATTTTCCTTTTCTTTCGCTTAGTAGTCGGAGTTTATTTGGATTTCGGTTGTTTGCTTATTAGGTGTGTTGTACGCTTGCCCAGGCATTGTGTTGCAGCCACCTTTCGTTGGAGTTTTGTTACTGTCTTGCCTTGGAATGGCTACCTCCTCTCTAGTTTCCTTATCTTTTGCTTTTCCCTCTCATCTGTAGCTAGCCTTTCCTCGCCCAGATTGCTCGGGGACATGACATGTTGCGGCCTTCGGCCAGAAGGAACACAAATCTTCTGCAGGAGTTCAAGTGCTTCCATTGCCACGGTTAGGTCACTTTGCCAACAATTTGTCCTCGAGGCGCCGGCCATTACTCCATACCTTTTCGGCTTGGGAGCCAGCACCAAGACTCGGCTCGAGGAGGCGGGGCGTGGTGCGCCTCACACCCCCAGGACTCAGCAGTCGTTTGGGAGAGGGCGTGTCAACCACGTGACTGCAGAGGAGGCTCAGGATGCACCAGATGTGGTACTGGGTACGTTTCTTGTCAATTCCATACCTGCCACAGCTTTGTTTGACTCTGGAGCATCACATTCTTTCATTTCGAGGAGTTTTGTTGATCAATTTGGTTTTGAAACTTTGGCTCTTAAGAATTCCATGATTGTTCAATCACCGGGAAAAGAAATGAGAACTGATTTGGTGTGCCCTAGTACAACTGTAGAAATCAATGGAGTAAAATTTCTAGCGAATCTCATTCTCTTGGATTCGAAGGGACTAGATGTCATCCTAGGGATGGATTGGTTGACGAAGTTCAAAGGACAAATTGATTGCGCCAGTAGAGTCATCACTCTCACCAATGCAGAAGGCATCCGAGTGGAGTTTAAGCTCGATAAGTCGTTGGGTGAGAATTGCATGTTGAACAAGTTGAAGGAAATCACTTTGGAGAGTATGCTCGTGGTCTTGCGAATACCCGATGTATTCACGAAGATTTGCTAGGCATGCCTTTGATCGGAGATCGAGTTCACCATAGAGCTTGTTCCGTGCAGCTCCAATTTCCAAGAGGCCTTCTGCATGCCGGTGAATGAGCTCGCCGAGATGAAGAAGCAGATTGAAGAGCTGCAAGAGAAGGGGTTTATTCGTTCGAGTTCGTCGCCTTGGGGAGCGCCAGTGCTCTTTGTGAAGAAGAAGGACAACAACCTGCGGATGTGCGTCGACTACATAGCTCTGAATGAAGTCACCATCAAGAACAAGTATCCTTTGCCCAGGATCGACGATCTGTTTGATCAGTTGAAGGGTACTTGTATCTTCTCTAAGATCGATCTGCGATCTGGCTATCATCAGCTAAAGATAAGGCCGTAGGACATCCCGAAGACAGCCTTTGCCACTCGGTATGGACTGTATGAGTTCACAGTCATGTCCTTTGGTCTGACCAATGCTCCAGCATACTTCATGAATTTGATGAACAAGGTGTTCATGGATTATCTGGACAGATTTGTGGTGGTCTTCATATATGACATTCTCATCTATTCTCGAGATGAGTCTGAGCATGAAGCACATTTGAGAATGGTTTTAGAGAAGCTCAGAAGTCACCAGCTGTATGCCAAGTTCAGCAAGTGTGAGTTCTGGTTGACAGAAGTTGCTTTCTTGGGCCATATTGTTTCTGCTGGAGGTATCTCAGTGGACCCGGAGAAAGTGAAAGGAGTGCTTGATTGGAGGCAGCCCAAGTCAGTGCCGGACATCCGGAGTTTCCTTGGTTTAGCGGGTTACTATTGGAGGTTCATTGAGGGATTCTCAAGGATAGCTAGACCGCTCACTCAGCTGCTGAAGAAAGAGAAGAAGTTTGATGGACTGAAGCTTGCGAGCAGAGCTTTCAGGAGTTGAAGAAGAGGTTGACTACAACCCCAGTGCTTATGTGCCCCGACATTCAGAAAGGATTTGAGATCTATTGTGATGCTTCGAGGCAGGGTCTGGGTTGTGTGCTGATGTAGGAAGGCAAGGTAGTCGCATACGCCTCGCGGCAATTGCGACCACATGAGGAGAACTATCCAACCCATGACTTGGAATTGGCTGCTGTTGTGCATGCATTGAAGCTGTGGAGGCACTATCTCATTAGAAACCGTTGCGAGATCTTCACAGACCACAAGAGTCTGAAATACATCTTCACTCAAGCAGATCTCAACTTGAGGCAAAGAAGATGGTTGGAGCTGATAAAGGACTATGATGCAGGCATACACTACCATCCTGGTAAGGCGAATGTGGTTGCCGACGCTCTGAGCGGAAAGAGCTACTGCAACAATCTGATGGTTCAGGAAGATCAGCCTGCTCTGCATGAGGAATTTCAGCGTCTGAATCTGGGGTTGGTAGAGGAAGGACCAGTTGCTGCTTTGGAGATTCAGCCAACTTTGGTGGACCAAATCAAGAAGATGCAGAAGTCAGACAAGGAAGCCGCGAAGATCAAGGAAAGGATTAAGCAAGGTAAATCCCCGGGATTCTCAGAAGATGATGAAGGAATCGTGTGGCTTAGGAAGAGTATCTATGTACCGAACCAGAAAGAGCTCAAGCAGTTGATACTGAAGGAGGCGCATGAGTCAGCATACTCGATTCATCCCGGCAACACCAAGATGTATCATGACCTTCGAGGTGTTTATTGGTGGCCGAGAATGAGGAAGGAGATTGCAGAGTTCATAGCTATGTGCGATGTGTGCCAACGAGTCAAAGCTGAGCATCAGAGGCCAGCGGGTTTGTTGCAGCCATTGAAGGTACCTGAGTGGAAGTGGGAAGAGATTGGGATGGACTTTATCACAGGACTTCCGAGGACCAGGTCAGACTATGACTCGATTTGGGTTGTCGTGGATCGACTGACGAAAGTTGCACATTTCATCCCAGTGAAGACAACCTATAAGGGAGATAAGCTTGCAGAGCTGTATATGACTCGGATTGTGTGTATGCATGGCGTGCCCAAGAAGATTGTGTCGGATCGGGGCAGCCAATTCACATCTAGATTCTGGCAAAAGTTACAAGAAGCATTAGGCACCAATCTGAACTTGATCTGACTTATCATCCCTGCATGGATGGACAGAGCGAGCGAGTGAACCAAATTCGGAGGATATGTTGAGAGCCTATGCATTGTCCAATGCGGCGGTTGGGATCGAGATGTTGCCATATCGGAGTTCTCCTACAACAACAGTTATCAAGCCGATCTGCAGATGGCACCATTTGAAGCTCGTATGGAAGGAAGTGCGAGACACCTCTCTGTTGGCATGAGACAGGAGATCGCCAAGTCTTCAGACCGGATATTCTGCAGAAAGCTGAGGAACAAGTGAAGATGATTCAGGAAAGATTGAGAACAGCGCAGTCTAGGCAGAAGAGCTATGCGGATAATCGCAGAAGAGCGTTGACCTTTGCTCCTGGCGATTATGTGTACCTGAAGGTCTCCCCTCTCAAAGGTATGCGCCGATTCGGAGTTCGTGGCAAGTTGGCACCGAGATTCATTGGACCTTTCCCAATTCTAGCTATAAGTGGGGAAGTGGCGTGTCGATTGAGTGCCACCATAGCGTCGAATGTGCACAATGTCTTCCATGTGTCACAGTTGAGAAGTGCCTCGAGTGCGGATAGTCGGATGCGATTGAAAATGTTGAAATTGCATGAAGATCGACCTATCCCGAGTATCCGATCGAGTGCGGATGAAGGCGTGGGACAAGGAACAAGGTGATCAAGTTACGCAATGTGCGATTGGAGCAACCATCCGAAGAGGAAGCCACCGGGGCGAGGAGGATCTTGACGGAGTACTGACCTTTTTCCCTGGTTAGTCCCAAATCTCGGGTCGAGATTTCTTGTTAGGGGAGGTTTGTAACATTTCATTTTTCAATTTCCTGAAACTTGAATTTCAAAATTCGAACTCTTGCATTTTATTCGAATAAATTTCAGCTTAATTTGAATTTTCAAAAGTCATTAAGGATTTAATTTGATTAATCCATACTTCAAATTAATTATTTCTTATTTTTATTGGGTTCCTTGTGCTTCATTTGATTTTTCCATATTTTTGGGGATTTTTCCGAATTTATTTGCTATTTATTTGAATTTATTTGAGTTTATTTGGATTTTATGGATTTTCTTTAATTCGGAAATTAATTTCTTTTCCCTTATTTCCCTTCAGGCCGAAAACACTGTTCAATCCACCTCGACCGCTCTTCGTTCACTTTTGCCGTACCAACTCACTCAGCAAAGCCCAACCAGTAAAACCCTAATCAACCGATACGTCTCAGCCGTCGATCGTCCATCCAACGGACGAGATACGCGCCGCCACCCCGCAGTAACCCAAACCCTAATGCACTTTGTCCCTTCACCGTCCGATTCCGATCCAGCGGACGCCGTGAAGCCACGTCGCCCCAAGAGTTGCGCCGCCGCCCGTAACCTAGCCGCAGCGACCAACCTCACTTTCCGAGCCGTTTCCCGCAACCCTAGGGTATAAAAATGCACTCCGACTTCGTGTAGTGCTCTCTCACAGCGCATCTTTTCCTTCTCTCTCGGCGGAGGCGCCGTCTGGAGACCGCTAGACCTCGCCGGAGTTAGCTATTGAGCCAAAGATCTTCTCCGCCGTATTTCCTCGCCGTTGGTGAGTCTCCGCCGCCCTTTTCGGTACCAGCAAGTTCATCTCTTCGCCCTCTACCAGATCTGCTAACTTGTTGTCTTGATCCGTCATTCCATCGCCAGTTTTGCGTGTCGTCCTCCCCACCTCCGTCGGGTCAGCGCCGCCTCGCCGACGTTTCCTTCGCGAAGCTCGTGGCCGCCCGATCAAGCCTCAACGGTTCGGATCTGCGCCATATATCTTCGGTAAGCTCTGAGCCAAACTGCCGTGTCATCCTCCACGTGTGTGCCTGGTGCTCGCCACCTCAGCGCTAGATCCACGTGGCGAGTCCTCGTCGTGACGCGCCGTCGCCGTGTCTGCCGCGTCGACCGAACCGCCACATGTGCGCCCACGATTGCGCCACATCGACCCTATTCGCACCACCGCCATGCGTGGTTGCCTCAGCACCACCTCACTGCCGTGTAAGCACTAGATCCATGTGACCGCCACGCACGCAGCGCGTATCGCGCCATGTCGACACCATCTGGCGCCATGTAAATCGCGCCACGTCTGCGCCACCTCACCACTGTCACCCGTGAATAGTGTCCTTGCCGAGTGGACCCGCATGTCAGCCGTACGTTTTTATTTCTTTTGTTTCCGATTTAAACCGAATTTCTGATTATTCAACCAACCCGAGCCTGACACGTGTCAACCCTTTCCGATTTATTCTGATTTTCTCTCCGTTTAAACTTTGGAAGGCTCGTTCTCCTCCGTTCGAACTCCGATTTGAACGATTCAAATTTCTAAATTCATCTAAAATCAAGATCTATCTGTTGGTGTATTTATTTTGAATTTTTGGATTTTATTTATTTTTGGTTTTATTTATTTTTGTCTCGTTTCGCGTGTTTCGCGTGTAGACGACGCATCGGTTGAGCGAGCGGAGCATCCAGCGAAGGTAGCAGCAGCGGGAGAGGTTGAAGGCAAGTCTTCCTTGACCATATTGAACCCAAGTTTATGAAATGCTATTTTGTTTTAAAGTATTGCATGCTCATTAATTTGCGTACCGTACTTTAATGTCATTTTAACGCTTAGTTAAATTCCCACTTTGCTATGCCCACATTGGTATTAATCTTGCCAACCATTGACACCTTAGGAAAAACTAATTACTGTAATTAATGGTAAATATTTTATTATGGGAACGGTAGAAAATGCTTAGCCATGCTTAATCACGTCGGTACCTTACCATTATGGAAATGCTTTTATATTTGATTCAAATGAATTGTGGAAATTATGGCAATTGGTGTTGCCGGTATTAATTTGAAAATAAAAGTGAAAAATGGTTTAGATCGGGGCGGATTGGTTGTATGGCGGGTGCGGGATGCACAAAATTCTGGAATGTGATTGTCCGTCCCAGTCAATTAAGGACCGGTCGTGTGTTACCATGGGCCATGCTATCTGATACAACCACATGTCTATTATGGGTGCGACTGGCTAAGTAATTTGCATGTATCGTTATTTGACTTCGCCATTTGGGTTGTGCGGTTTCTTGGGGGTACTTGCAAGGCGCAAGAGGGCTTTCTTTGGCGGGTAGCCCTAACAATGATGAAACCTTAGCGCGGAGTCGGTAGCGGTGTATGCATTGTAAAGGCCTTGTCATGATCTCCTGCCAGGCACACCAAAGGAAGTGTGTCAATAGCTTGGCGAAAGGGTTGATCATGTCGTGTGGGTAAAGTGTACCAACTCTGCAGAGTCAAAACTACTTGAGTAGCCGTGCCCACGGACAAGGGCAAGCGTGGAACGTTTTCACATAGTAGATTTTCTGATTTTTGGTTTTAAATGGAAAAATGATGATTTGGTTTAAAATGAAAATGTGGTTGGGAATCCGCGAGCGGCTAGAGCTCCCGGATTTTTGTTTGGCGGTTGGAGCCAACCAGGTAGTTGGAACCTGAAAAATTGTTATACTTCAATTTAATTAATTATGCTATTTACATTTTGTTAAATGCTGCTTTATGAATTTAGTACTTGTATTTAAATTTCAATTTCGCTTTATGCAAATGAACCCTATATGCCATCCTTTGTTCAAGCCTTGCATTTAGTTAATTGCATTAAGTTTCCAAGACTTGCTGAGTATGTTGCATACTCACCCTCGCTTTTCATTGCGGGGCTGCTTATTCCATAAAGCAGATGAGGAGATCAGAGCATGCAATCCTCCGTTCGACATCTGTGGTGAAGACTTTGATGAGGAAGACCTGGACTACTAGGGAGCGTACCCCAGTCGGTTGCCTGTGGGCACACTGATTGACTCTTCTTTTTGTTGCTACATTTCGCTGTTACTTTCACACTTAAGCCGTAAGGCTCGATACTTGTAATAATGTGATGATGATGTTTACTCTCCTTTGTTTACTTACTGTTAATTACTCGTGATATGTCTATGTTATCATCACTGTTTGAGCTGTGTGTGCTAGCTTTTCCTGGACTAGCACGGGTAAACACAGAGGGGTCGGATTTGGTAATCTGGGTCCCCACAACTTAGAAGAAAATATCTCGCTCAATAAACATTTCCAGAAAAGAGATGCAATGTTTCCGGAAAAGAGATGAAGCAGCAGCAGCTTTCTTTGTTGCATGCTTCCGGAAAAGAGATGCAATGTCTCCGTTCCTCTTCATAATTCAACAACTCTACAAACAAAAAAAGCAATGCATCAACAAGTAACTCTCTAGTCTCTAGCAAAGTAGCAATTATATTTGTTTCTACTCTATAAATCAACTAGCAGTCTTGCACTCAAATCACATGTAGGATCGATATACACTAATATATCAATCAGAGGGGGTAAATGATTGCGCGGAAGTTAAAACAAATTTTTGTTGATTCTCAAATCACCCCTAAACAAATTATAAAAAACTGCTTCGGTTTCAGCAAAAACAGACTGACATATGTTAATTAAAACAATAATTTCCAAAGATCCAACCATTGGATTGATGTGAAATTTTAACTGTAGAAACTAGATTCGATTTCGAAACTAACCTAATAAGAATCAATTCAATCGGATCTAAAGTTATGATCTTCACAAGCTGACTGTATAAGATAATAACGGTATTATGGATTGTATTAAATCGAATCTACAGGTTATGCCGTGACCCACCCGACATACCCTGTAAATCCGCCCCTGTGGATAAGCGGTTGCTATGTCGTCGAAAAGCTCTGTTGTGCAGTCCTATAGCGAATTTTTTTTTCAGGACATTTGTTGCCTATACCAACTAAGGCTCTGGGGGCTTAAAAGACAGCTTCAGTTCTTAAAAAAACCGTAAGCTCCCAAACAGTTCAGTTTTTATGTAGCTTGATATAAATCAAAAGCCATATATAACTAACAAAAGCTAAAAGTTGTGTTAGACCTGTTTTGTAACTTATCGCTGAGAAAAATTAGCTATTTATTAAACGATCTATTATAAAACTATAGCCACTTTTCAACTCAGAAAGCTAAAAAAACAGCTTTCAGAGAAGCTATGGCTCTCCAAGCAAACCCTTATTTTCATTACTTGGCCAAACAAATTCAATCAAGGCATTAGGCGAACAAAATTATTTGGGAGCAAGAGTAGTTAGCAAATGTGAATCAATAATTAACAGCTTGACAGTCCTCACTGCTTTATGGCAACTACTGACGCCCAACTCTACTACTGAATCGATCTCCCTGACATGACATTTGTACACGCAGCGAATGGGTCTCAACTTTTCACCCCTCGCCTGAGCTATAGCTTGGTCGTCGCTTGTATTCGTTCTGAACTAGACTCAGCAGAAAGTCGGTGAAAACGTGCTCATATCCAGGCATTTTACCATACCCTGCAACCAAGAAAGATGATGGTCAGTTTAGACAACTTCGAAGTAAAAATATCGATTTATTTAGAGAAAATTCCTTATTTTCCATTAAAAGTTGGCCAGATCTCTAAAATACCATCGCAAAATTGCTCTTCCATTCATTGCCATCCGATCTCAACTTTCATCCTGTTTTTGCCACTCCCGTCAGTAGACCGTTATATTGGCCGTTAACTTGTCCGTGAAAAGACTATTATGCCTATCTTCATCCTCATTAAAATATATCAAATGTTATTATAATTTTAGGAAAAAATTTCAAGATGATTTTAAGACAGTACTAACATTTCTGTAAAAATTTTGAAGCATGTTCAACTCTGTGAATTTCTAGAAAAATCTTTTAGTGATTTTGTCTTAATGAAAGAATCTATATTTTTATTTTTAGAATAACTAAATAAATTCAAAATTTTATGAAAATTTTTTAGGGGTTCCTTGGATTATTTATTACTTAAATAAAATATTTCTAGACTTTTAAATATTTTGAATTCTAAGCTTGAAAATAAGAATAGAAACTAGGTTATTAGAAAAGAACCCAAAAAATTCAAGAATTCAAAACATTTAAAAGCCTAGAAATATTTTATTTAAGTTCTAAATAATCCAAGGAACCCCTCCAAAAAGTTTTATAGTTTTTTGAATTTATTTAATTATTCTAAAAAAATCAAAATCTAGATTCTTTTATTAAGACAGAATCATTAAAAGTTTTTTTCCAGAAATTTAGAGCTGGTCATGCTATGAAATTTTTACAAAAATGTTAGCATTGTCTTAAGATCATTTCTAAAAAATTTCATAAAATTCTAAGTAAATTTAATAGATTTAAATGAGGATGAAGATTAGTAAGATTGTTTTTTCACGTACAAGTTAAAGGCAAAGTAACGCCCCACTGACATGAGTGGCAAAAAGAGATGAAAGTTGAGATTTGATAGCAATTAAGGGAAGAGCAATTTTGTAGTGGCATTTTAGGGATCCAACTAACTTTCAATGGCAAATAAGGAATTTTCTTATTTATTTAAGGAAGGTCACTTTTGTAAAGACATAATTATAAGTGATTGGCTGTAAAGTTTGTTGGGAGAGTAATTAACACTCCCGTAGGCATCGGGCAAGGGTCAAAGCTATCGAAGGATGTGTCCATCATTGGTAGGTCCTACAAGACAAGCGGCCCCCACCAACCCAAGAATATGCCTTAAAGGGCATAGGGACTACTTGTCATATAGTCAGGCATATACAATGCGACCAGAGACTGACTATATTATATACAGATCAAGAAATTACAATTATGCCTAGAAAAGACAATAATACCGTTCACTTGTACTTATAGGTTAGCTATCTCTATAAGAGGTATTTTGGTTATTTTTATAGGCACAAGAGCCTATACATATCTCATGTATCCCTTATTTGTAATTTGAGCTCTCTTAAGCATTAAAATAGCACATTCAAACTGGTGAACCCTCGGGGACCTACTCCTCAGAGGCAACCCCCGTTGGCCCCCGACATGAGTAGGACGGTCCTCTCGAATCGCCGAACCTGTATAAATCCTTATGTCATTTTTACTCTTGTGAACGACAGCCCGTTAGACAGCCGACATCCGCACCCTCAATTGTGTTTGGGGTTTTTTTCACAATTGTTGAGAACTGCCACATGCAGAAAGAATGTGTCATGGGCTTATGGCAAACTCGCTATGAAACAATGAAGCTATCCATGGTACAGAAGCAACGGTGCAAGCAGGCAGAAGTATGGTGTGCAAAGTTCTGGCCAGTCTTTGGAATCCAACTAGTTCTACAACTTTCACAGCAAAATTCTGGCCAGTCTTTGGAATCCAACTGGTTCTACAACTTTTACATTCAATAGAATATGATACATATGTCACAAGCATTATGTATGCCTGAAATAATCATTAAAGACTGCCCTGTACTAAAGTGCCTAGCCAAATTACGCTGATACAGGGGATGATATGGGACGTGACCATCTCCTTTTGCAGTGTATCCTAGACGGGTCATATTTCACGAGAGGCCACAGCGAGCTACGAAAGATAAGATTTTGACAATTCAGGTAGTTTTCCAGGAACTACTGTTCAAAATCTAAAAGCATAAGTTAGCTAAAGTAAACGAGAAGATAAATTAGACATACACATACTCAAAACAAGGTTTTTTTTTTCAAAAGTCTCTCGAAACAAGTAGATCACATACCAGGAAAATAGTTCATGTCTATGACATAAAACCGATCTCTTGTCCCATGCTCTCTGATCATATCGATGTTGAACAATCTAAGACCCTGTAAATAAGGTAAAAGGGTGGTATTGATCGCTATGTCATTACTTCATGCAGAACACACAAGCGCAAGAATTACTGGTACCAGTCGTCGGCGCAGCTCTCTTGCCAGTTTCTCGAGGAGTGGTCTTGGAGGAAGTTCTGACGGAGTGTGTAAGAGCATCAGTTGACAATACTGTTATCTAAAACCAGTAGTGAATAACATCAATTATTGTAAGGCTAGAGAAAGAAAGACTTCAAAGTTTACCGGCAACATGAGGGTCAAGATCTGCATCATCTGCGTTAGCTGCAGCACAAGAGACCCTTGGAAACCGAAATACTCCGGCATTATTTGATAGATCACCTTCATCAACATTAGGCAGTGAAAACCTCCGTACAACCCTTATTGCATCCCCAACAATGTAGACCTTAAACAATACACCACCTATAAATGCCAAAACCAAAACAAAAGGTTAATCTGGAATTGGGAAACATTCAAATGAAGACCAGGCAAAACTCAAACAAAATACCATGGTTAACAAATTCCTGAAGAACCAAGGGGGGCTCAAGCTTCGTCAAGGAAGTTGGGTCATAAGCAAGAGATAACTGATGGGACTTTGCCACCAAAGGCTTAGCCACTGCATATAGTATATGTGGTTATCAGGCAATATATGAACAACAAAATCAGCTTGAAGCCATTAAAAATAACTCAGTAATGTCGATAATTAAAAAATACAGTCAATCAGTCACAGAGCATGCCCAGATTTATTTTAAGCTTCATTCCAACCGACATATACCGCTCCCACTTAATAAAATTGAAAAATACCAGGCTCATCTCATCCAGAACCAGAAGAACTCCAATGTACAGAAGACATTAGAGACACATTGTTCCGATCAAGTTATACAGAAAGCAGAACAATTGATAATTTGTCACACACGGACCTTCCTTTTTCTTGTCAATTTTTAGTTTACATGGAGATGGACCAGTTTTATCTATTTAGTTTACCATGGAGATTGTATTTATTGTATCTATCATGTCATTTCTAACCTGCTCCCTACCCATTTATGTACAGACTACGCGAGCACGCACCGTAACTAACAAGACGACCATATGCACTGATCAACTAGACAACCAAATGAAAGAGGAAAGATGCCCACTTGCTCTAGCAGGTAAAAAACTTCACAAAAGCCAGTCAGAAGAAACATGTCCAGTCAATGGTAGAATTTTTAGTGATGGCAACTCAGATTTTGTTTGTAGTTACAGGGTCCCTTATCATAGTGAGAAACCACACCACCTTTCAAAAAGATAGAGCATCATAGTAACTATCAAAATTTTTCAGCTGCTTTAGTAAGAACATATTTTCATGTCTAGTTATTATGTTGGTACTTTTTTACTTTGATTATTTGAAAACACTCTTTCATCCTGCTAGATATGATTGCTCCTATACACCTGGAATGTAAAATTGTAGCATGCAAAATGCTAAAAGCTGTCACATACAACTTATAAATGACTACCACGATTCTAAGAACATAAGTACAAGAAAACGGTCATTGTAAAACAGCTAATAAGCGGACTTACCTAATGGCAGAGATAGCCCAGCCCTCATAACTGCAGCTGGTATTGATGACGGATCAGTGTTAACAAATAGCTGCTTAGGAACACCAACTTTACCTGCAAAAAGCAACTGCAGCATAATGATGAAATCAGCCTTTGAGAAGGTTCCAAAGAACCAACTCTCCATACCCATCCTCCTAAACAACGGAGGAAATCTGAGATGCAAGTAGATGGCCAAAGTTTATCGCCAATTTAAAAGTGTAAAGACTAAAGACAAACAATTAAAAAATGCTTGCAAGCTTTGAATGCCACAGGTAAAAGTGATTAATAAATATATTACCTAGTTCCATCGAAAGGGTTCAATAGTGAGAACACATATGATATAGTTCAGGTGACAAGAAATTGAAAGGGTGCTCATCTGCCAAGGATACAACAGTAGAGTGGACTAAATGCTTAATACTGCATTTGGCATAGCATATAAAATGTTTTATTATACCCATAGCACTAATTGAACTAACATGTACTGGACACAAAGTGTGATTAATCATTAATCCCAATATAATTGTTTAGTTACACCAGTAAACCAAACCAAGTGCTGTATCGTGATGATAAAGATTATGGGTTTCTTCCAAACCAGAACTAAGAAGACATTTCATAGAAATTACCGTGACAATCCGAGAGGTCCAGTTCAGAAACTTCTTGAAGCATAGATTGGCGATTGAGCAAATTTTCTATGGCACCTGGTGGATCAAGAACAGTAACTTCTGGGTGTGTCTCTCTGTATTCCTATTAAAATTGAGGCAAGTATTAAAATATAAAAATAAAAGTCACACAAAGAGATAACAGTGGTTTTAAAGTACTTAAAACCGTTGCCATAAAAGGATAAAATGGACCTAATACGATCCGCACATAACGGGATAAAAATCATATATTGAACATGAGCTAACGCTAGAGACTTGGTTTAATTGCTTCGATGGTTTGAACTTTTATAGGATGGCTACTTGGAGCCTAAGAAAGCAATATTCTAATCTGACCTCCAATAACCTAACCCGATTTCTTATTTTTTGCCATTCCATTCCAGTCAACTGTGAACTATTCAGAAAATACCTTGTCCTCAAGGTTGAAGTTTGGAAGATTCGCACGAGATTATTTTTGTTGTCAATGGACCGTGGTATGAGGATCGTCGGCTCGATACCAAAACGGGATGAGATAGGGCCCTTAACGGGCTAAACGAAATGTTGTCGGTTAGCGCCTTGGTTGTACTGAATCGATGGTAACTAGAGACTTGGTTTACTCATTGCTTCGACAACAATGGCTAACTTGGAGTATGCAAATATCTATAGTAACTAACATATCCAGACATATACCCTTGATTTCTTACATCGGAAAGGTGTTACTGTTCACGTGATATAGTCGACCCATAACATCTCCATATATAACATTAACCTTATGCAGAACAACTTATGCAGAACAACATCAAAAGGGCCTTGATCTGACAGTGGGCGTTTTTGATCAATAGCAACAAATAGAATGCCTTTCTTCCTGCAATACATTTCAGAAGAATGAGAAAATGATAATCTGGACAGAAATGCTAACTTTAAGTTCCAAGCTAAACAGAAAATAAGTTAGATCTGCAGCACCAATTGCCAAATAGAAGCAATTGGCATCCAGCAAATTATATTCTAACGAAAATAGATCAGATAGAGAAACCCGATTTCACAAATATCATGCAGGTAGACATTGCTGAATATTTACCACATGAAACAAAAAAACTGAATTGTATTCTTGTAGTGTGATGAATAAGGGACTGCAAGCTGACACAAGTATTTCAATACGAACCCACTCAAAGTTCAAATTTATGGTTTTAGTTGACACAAGTATTTCAATACGAACCCATTCAAACTTCAAACTCATAATTTATCTTAAAAAGGTACAAATGGTGAATATAGCATAGTTTCAAGCAAATGCAACTTCCTCTTGTGCAACTGCAATATAGAGCAACACCATATACTTGGACACAGATGCAAGTGTCAGATGCTAAAGTAGATTGAAGTGCCCAACAGGAAAGATAAGACTTTGCAGATGCCAATATAGTTTACATACACTTGAGGATTAAGAATACTATGAAAATGTTTTTGCCAAAAACTCCAAGTATGAGCAAGTAACCATTTTGACAAATGATTTCACGTTCTTATTTAAAGAAAAATCGTCATCAAATGTCAACATGGGGATTCGGAGCATGCATCTGATGGGACAAATCCAAGTTTCATAGTGGCTGTGGTGCAAAGGCAAAGGCATTGTTTCAGTGACCACAACGAGCACTGGTGCTGTACTGTTTTGTAAGTTTGCTTGACATAGAGCACCAACTGTATGCAGCTCCTGATTCATGCCTTGTATGGAAATGTTTAAAACAAAACACAAGAGTATGACGGTGCCATTGAAGATAAATATTTAATTAGGCAGTAAAGGAACAGCTTTAATTAAGCAATAGGAGCCATCAAAACTTTCTTGACTTGAGTGGAGATACAACACCTGATTTCTAAGATGCAAGTGGATCAGATCAAGCATAAAAGGTAATGCACATGCTAATCATGTGGGTCCTAATCTATTACCATATTTTATCACGTGGGACCTATACCGTTTTCATATATCACATCCTGTCCTGATCCAAGTGATGTGTGTGCAGCAATATATTCCTAACTGCAACATGAGATTCCAGACACAACAAAATTGCATTCAGAGGATAAGACAAGTTGTGAAGTAAAGAAATTCAGCATGCTGCAATATAAGCATGTAAGTGCAATTTATAAACCAATTTTATGTTTTAGATCTCTGATGTATTATGCCAGCCTGGATTTCTGCACTTGCTTCCACAGTCAGTCCCACCACTTGACGGTGCAAACAGTCAAGCACAACACATAACCATTGTCCAGTAATGTTTCAGCAAATTAGTTGAGAATAACCATAAACAGGGTATTTCAGTGTGATCATACAGCTTCCTGGATTAGTTTAGGTATATACCTCATTTCTGGGTAAGGAAGGGTTACTATCAGAAGCAAATATAATACTATTATACAATAAGGAACGCATCCATGTCGCTTTCTTATCCCAAAAGAAAATAGCAGCAATACAAAGATTTGGTAGAATGCCATAGAATTGCAATTATTTAAGTCAGTGCAGATGATGATTCTAGATAATAAATCAATCCCAATTCTTCCCACTGAATAAATGATTTAAGATTCTCTAAAGTTGTTCGATAATTATAGGAAACAGATGGCAGGAATGCCTCCACTTTCGCAGGCAAGACTAAAAGGCACCACTGTACACAGAAATAGACAAATCAAATCATATCACAAGCATATATTTGGTCAGACGTTTCAATGTAAATAAACCCTTATCGCCACCTTTTGCGCTATAATTTCACAAAGAAAAGCACACCTTTTCCCACTTTTAAATACATAAAGCTAATGTGTTTCCATTTTCTTTGGCTCAACAGCTTGCTAACATCTTTAAATCAGAGAAACCATTGAATAACAATGATAATCAAATAAGTCTTTGTCGTCCTAATCAAATAAGTCTTTGTCGTCCCTAATCAGAAAAAAGGGGGAATATGTGTCCAGAATCTACTCGAGTCAAAGACAAAGGGCAATCACAATAACAATAAGAAACAATATAGTATTACTATTCAGCAAGTTCTCCTCTTCTTCACGGAGTGACCAGAAGGATTCAGAATTTGCACTGATATTTCAAACCTTAAGCAAGTACTGGGAAAAGAAAGATTTCAACCTTTCATCCAATTCACACAAACAACAAGGACAGGCACACCAAACGCTGTCCCTCCCCCAGTGTACGACACCTTAACCCCCCAAAATATCCCCAAAACAATCGGCACTTTTCCATCCAACTCTTGTGTACCTAGACCAAAACGTACATCAACAAATCTACATACAAACTCATCAGTACCTGGCGAGCCCCCAGAGCTTGGGCTGGAGGAAGCTCTTGGCCTTCTTCGACGTCAGCGCGTACCCAACCACCAACTCCCTCGCAGGCGCGGAGGCCGGCGGCGCCTGCGCTACCACCCCCTCTGCCGCCTCCGGCTCCACCTCCCCCTCAACCCCCACGCACCTACCCGACACCATCCCCACCCCACCTCGAACCAACCCAAGTTGCCCAACACCAAGCCGCGACGCCGTGGCCGCGCGGACGGCGGCGAGATCGGAATGCGGAAGGCGAGCTCGGAGCCCTAGGCCTCGGGAGCGAGCGGAGAGACGAGACAGGTGTGTGCGTGCGCGAGTGCGCTGCGTTGCGTTGAGAGGGAGGAGAGAGGAAGAGGAAGAAGAAAGAGGCGCAGATGGGGCGCGTGCCTATTTGTAGGCGGAGGAAGGGGGCAACTTTGCCTTTGGGACCTCGAAGTGGGACCCAAGTGTCTGCCACTTTTTTCGGTTTTGTACTTGAGCTAGTTTTTTTAAGCCTTCTTATCGTTCTAGGCTTCTAGCCCTCTGGCATTCTTTTGTTTTTGTAAATGTAAGCCTTTTTCAAAATAGATTTGTAATAATAGATCCTCCTCGATCGCAAAAGAAGGTGCAGAAAGTGATAGTGTTACCTGCGGTGTTACAAGAGCGTGGCAGGTTTTCTATCTAGAAACCATATAAATGGCTAATTAAGCCACTTTCGATATGTGATACCTCAGTACCCTCCTTATCGATGACCTACCGAGTCAAATGTGTCGTCGACACGATAGGACGTGCTGTCGTGGTATGGGAATGCAACATTTGATATGTCGCATACCACGTCATCGTGGTCGAGAAGGAGTTATTTTTATAAATGTATTCAGAATGGACCATATTAAAAAAAGTGTTAGGGTGAGAAAAAAAGTGAGGGAGAGAGAAAATTTCCTAGTTTTTAGATCCTTTGTTGTCGTATTAGCGTATAGGTCTGCTCGGTTTAGTCTCAGAATTTTAATTTGTGCACATATAAATAATACTAGCCAGGGCCACGCACTATGCTGCGTCGTGCGAAATTTCATCACGCGACGTTGCGCTGCGCAAAATTTGGTCTAACAGATATTTCTGAAAAAAATTTGTATAATTTCGGATTTCTTGTTTTTTAAAAAGAAATGGGTTTTTTTAAAAGAAATGGACTGTTAGAAGCCGTCAGCGGATCTGTGGATTGCTAAGAGCCATCAGCGAACTTTTTTTTTGAGAAAAACAAGGAGGGACCTAAACGTATTTCCTTTTTTGCGTAATTCTAGTTTTCTTGTTTTTTTTAAAAAAATAGATTGTTAGGACTCGTCGGCGAATTTGTGGACTGCTATAAACTGTCGTTGAATCTGTGATTTTATTTGGGAGACAATAAACGTATTTTTTTTGGCGTAATTTCGGTTTTCTTTTTTTTAAAAAAAAAAAGGTCACTAGGGCCCATCGGCGAATCTGTTGACTGCTATAAACTGTCGGCGAACTTGCGGTTTTTTTAGAAAATCGCGGATGGACATAAATGTAATAGCCATGTGCCCGTGCGTTGCAACAGAAACTCAATTTATGATAAAAAATTTATTTGCAAAAAGCAATAACAATGGCAAAGGTCGGTAATTAAAAAGTAGTGGCAAAGGTGGGTAATTAAAGAAAGGTGGTAAAGGTGGGTAATTTTGATGACGTGACGTGGGCAAAGGTGGGTAATTAAAGATCAGTGGCAAATGTGGGTAATTTTGACAAAGTGACGTGGGAAGAAACTCTCACTTTATATAGTAAAAATTTCTATTTTTTCGGGTCCTTTCTATTAAAAATTTATTGGAGGACCTAAACATAATTTTAATTTTTTTGAAGGATTTTTTTTTCGCAAAATTGGTGACGCGGCGCAGCTACCCTTCCGCCAATTCTCTCCTTTTTATCCTTTTTGTTAAAAACCTATTAGAGGACCGACGGAATAGAAATTGACCATAGATAAGTTCTGATAAAACAATCCAGGTATCTCACGCATGCCTTTCCCGATGATGACCCATCGACTTCGACATCCGCGACTGTGAGATCTGTCACTCTCCACAAGCATGAGACGCGTCGGTCACTCGTCGACGTTCTCTTCTGTGAGCAGGTGTGCCGCTCATCGTCCTCCGCGTTTGCATCAGGTCCTTCTGTCTCAAGTTTTCAGCATGTACAACGTTCAGCTCTGAGAATATTAGTAACCTGTATGTTCCAATGTTCAAAAGTTAAAAGCACATCGAAATCTCAGGTTTTGATGAGAAGCTTCAAATCAAAGTTTCATGCGGGTTTCGTGTTTCAAAGCCTCAAGTTCGAAATCTCAAAGAAAATTTCTTGTTCCAACAAAGTTTCACGTTTTAGAAAGTGATTTTCAAGAAAGTTTTGAAAAAAAGAAGTTTTAGCAAGTACTAAGTTTCAAAAGTAAAAGTCATGTAAGTTTCACCAAGTTTTATGTTTCAAGTTTCACCAAAATTTCATTAAGTTTCATGTTTTAGAAACAAAAACAAAAAAATTCAAGCGGTCCCGTCAAGTTTCAGCAAGTCTCAAAAGCAAAAATCAAGTTTCAGAAAGCCAATTTCAAGCAAGTTTTGGAAAGAAGTTGGAGCAAGTTTCAAGTTTTGAAAGAAAAATTCATGTAAGTTCCATCAAGTTTAATGTTTCAAAAGCAAAAATGAAGCAGTTTTTGCCATGTTTCAAGTTTTCAACAGCAAAATTGAAGTAAGTTTCACCATGTGTTCAGCCAGTTTCGTGTTTGAAAAGCAAAAACCACACATGTTTCGCCCAGTTTCATGTTTCAAAACCAGAATCCAAGTAAGTTCTAGCAACTTCTATGTTTCAACGAAAAAACCAAGCATGTGTTCCAGTAACAATGAAGATGATGACCTCAGAGGTGACAATGTGATCTCCACAGGTGTTTGCGAGCCATCGCTCTGTCTCGCTCGAGCATGCCCTCCATGTGACTGGAAGGATTCGAATTTCGTTTTGGATAAAATTTCGTCGGTAGCCTAAATCTGAAATTTTGGCGAAATTTCATTATTTTGGACGAAATCCGTTCAAAATTCAAATCCGGTTTTTTATTACCGAAATTTCTGAAATTTCGGCCGAAATTGCCGAAATTTTGGCAAAATTCAACTGATTGAAAAATAGTTCAAATGATGTCAAAAAAATTTGAATTTTTTTTGAAGGTTCATAACATATCATACATGTTCTCATAAAATTTTCAGGTGATTATAAAATTTTTAGAATCTTCAAAAATTTGAATATTGCTACTGTCCTGATAAAACGTTGACCAGCAAGTTTGAACCGAAGGAAAAATGGTACAAACCATGTTAGAAAATTTTGAAATTTTTTGTACATGGTTTTTATGCATCAGTAATGTTTCCATAAAATTTTCAGATGGTGATCAAGCTTCAAAAATTTGTAAAAATTTGGACAGTGCTACTATCCTGATAAAAGCCTTATCGCCAAATTTGAACAAATTGAAAAATGGTCCAAACCATGTTGGAAAATTTTGATAATTTTTGTGGATAGTACTTATGTATCACTAATATTTTTTTAAAAGTTTCATATGATTATCATACTTTAAAAAGTTTCAAAAATTCTGACAGATGCTACGATCCCGATAAAAGCCTAATGATCAATACATAGATTTTTATTTATTAATAAAATAGGTTTAAAATTTTTGAAAATTTTATAGAAGGGTGATAAGAAAATTCTAAAGATCTCATAAAATTTTTAATCATGACCACACTCCAGTAAATTTATAAAATTCTTACAAGGAACAATAACATTTATGTTCTTTCTCTTTTTGATATTTGAAATATAATAACAAATGAAGTTCAGTGCTTGCATAGATTTGATTGACCAAACAAACAAAGTTGAATTTTTTTAAAATTTATAAGATTGTACTGAGGCAATTCTTAATCTCTCATAAAAATGTTAGATTATGATCACACTCGAGAAAATTTATAAAAACTAACAAAGTTATTGTCCTAATTATGTCCATTCTATTTTTTATTTTTTAAAGATAACAAATGAAGTTCAATTATTTTGAAAATTTTTATGTATGATTCTACACTACTATATGTAGTACCATAAATGTTTCAAATCATTATCAGGCTTGTACAATTTTATAAAAATCTAACAATGTTTCTATCCAAATTTTAAAATGTCTCAAAAATTCAGTTTTTCAACAAATATTCATGGAAGATGACTTTCATTAGGGTTGTTGGACTAAATGCGGTCAAATCCGGCCCTAAAACATCAAAATCTGGTTTCAAATCTCAAAATTTCACCCGGTTTGTCTGAAATTTCGCTGAAATTACCGAAAATATTGTAGCAATTTGAAATTTTTTCAAAAATTTTAATTTGCCTGGTAATTTAAAATTCGTTAGATCCCGAAATCCAAGATTTTGGCAAAAATTCGCCGAAATTTTATTCCTTAGGCACCTACTTCCTGCTAGCACATCCACATCTACCACATCCCCAACTATACGCTACTTGTGCTTGTTCAGGGCTGGAAATTGAATAGACTTCGTGCCGCTTAGGTCAACCATGTTTAGGGTTGTAAACGAGCCGAACTCGAGCGAACTTGACCCTTTAGACTTGAGCTCGGTAAGACTTGAGCCGAGCTCGAGTTGGGGTTTGAGCCGAGACCTAGGCTCGAGCTCAACTTGATTCAAGCTCGAGTAAACTCGAGCTCGGCTCAAGTAAGTTCGGTAAGTTTGATAAGCTCGAGTAAGCTCGGTAATTCGGGTGAACTCGGTAGGTTTGGTAACAAGATCGAGTAAGTTTGGCTCGAGAAAACTTGGTAACAAGCTCAAGAAAACTCAACTTAAAGAAGTACGGTCCAGATTCGAGTAGGCTCGTGAGCTATTCGAGCTCGGCTTGGTGCTTGCGAGCTCGAGCTCAAACTTGACTCGTTCGGAGTTCGAGCCGAACTCGAATCAAGCCTCTCGTGAGCCAAGCTCGAGTAGGTTACGAGCCTCGAACTTTTTTTTACAGCCCTAATCATGTTGCTTGCCTCTACCACCATGGAACATGAGCTAAGGATAGAAGAAGGTGGCACTGCCCAATGGTACAGGGGTGTATTTGGACGGGGAAATGGTGGATCGGTTTGTGTGTGTATGTGCGTGAGAGAGAGATCAATTTGAAGCTAATGTAGACAAGTCTGAGAGCACACGATTTGATGAAGGGTTTGGATACGTATGTCTGTAGAAGTAAGAATCGGATGGCTAAAAGCTATCCCGTTCTTTTTTTGCTACAACGGGTATACTATTATATAGTTTTTTTATAAACAACATATGTTTTAAGGTTTATAGTGAGCATCGTCAAACATTAAGGTTTTTTGTGCATGGTTATAAGTTATAACATATCACTAATATTTTCATAAAATTTTCAGGTGATAGTGAAGCTCAATGAATTTCTAAAAATTTGGCAGTGGTGATGTCCGAATGGAAAATGCTTCGAACCACATCAGGAAATTTAAAAATTTTGTTTGAATGGTCCTGTTGCATCATTAATCTTGCCATAAAATTTTTAAATGATTATCAATCCGTAAAATTAGAATTTTCGCTAGCATTTCGACCGATACTCAGATTTCGACCGAGATTTAGAGAAACACACCCGAGATTTCAGCTGATTAGAGCGAGATCTCGGCAGTTCAGCCCAAGATTTGCAGAAATTGACGGCAGAGATGGCCGGAACAGGCCGGAGATTGGCCGGCGCCGAGGGGGAAGTAGTGTTCAAGACTGAGCTAAGCAGAGAGTGTGACTTAGTTTCGCCCGTGAGGATGAGGTGCGGTTCTTTTGTTGCTTGCTCAGGATCTGATGAAAATGAGGCTACAAATTTATCACTTGGTGACGCACACCACGAAAAAATGGTACCAATTCCGGGCCGAAACAACTACAAACCGGTAAAATAAATGCAAATTCCGACCAAATTAGCGAAATCACGGCGGGGTTTCTGAAATCACTGCAGCGTTTTGAATTTTTCAAATTTGGCAGGGATTTCAAAACCTAGGCACCAATGAAAACCGAGATCTTGGGCAAGATATTTTAGGATTTCGGTGAGATGTCAATCCTTACGAGGTACCCTCTCGGACAACAGAATGATACGGAAAGGTGTGCAACATCATTTAGAAAGTTGTTTTATGCACTCAAATAAGCAAAAAGTACATAGTTTTTGGTCCCTTGCCGTCACTGCATGAACTTAAGTCGGACCAAACATCCGACGGTTCGAAGCATTATGGGCATGTTTTGGAACTTTTAAGTCAGTTTTAGTTTCTAACAAGTCAGTAGTCTTTCTAAACAACTCAGTTTTTAAGTGATTTTTTGGTATAAACTACAAGTCATATATAATTAGTAAAAATCAAAAATTGAAACTGGACCGGACCTATTTTTACAGGTTATTACTGAGAAAAATTAACTATTTATCAAACAGCCTCTTATAAAAGACTGCAACCGCTTTTTAGTAAAAAAAAAACACAAACAACTTTAAAAAAGGTACAACTATCCTAAACACGCCTTGCAAGATGTTGGTTTTGTGCCGCACATCATCGATTCCTCAAGGGACTAGATGAATTACTACTATTGATGGGATCACTGGCGTGGTAACATCTAACCCGAAGGCCAGCAACGGTGGAAATAAGCATGTTTATATTAAGCCATGTTTGTTTGGGCTTTTTCGCTAGCTTAAAAACCAAAAAGCTAAAGCTCAAACAAACAAGTAGCTTTTTATCTGAGCTTTTTAAAGCCATAAGCCTCCAGCTAACTAAAAGCCAAAAGCCATTGGAGAGAGGTTTTTTTTGGTTTATTGATGGTTGGTTTTAAACTAATAACACTAAAGTTAGATAAAAATATCCACCTCTATCATGTGTAAAAGCCATTAGCTTTTAAACTGTTTAAACTAAAAAGGTGGCTTTAAACTATAAACCAAAAAATCTAAGCCTAAACAAACAGAGTTTTAGTCATCCGCTCTTTCAAATTTGGCGATTGCTACGAGCCAAACATCCGATCCCAACGTGTTTTCACGGATCGTCGACGCAACATTTTTTCCATCTATGCAACATTTTTTTTGCGTGGACATTTTTATTGTTATCGAAAAGAAATGTTGCATGCATAAAAAATATTTCACATATAAGAAAAAAAATGTTGCATACGTCCAAAAAAATCAGACATCTGATTACAAGTCATTCGGTTTAAATTTCCATATTTGTCAAGCCCCTTGGATGCAAGTTTGAACAAGTTTTACGCGTGAAAGGTGTACGTTGGGAGCGAGCGAGCGGGCAATGCGTAGATGATTATGTTAAGAAACCTGGCGGCCCACGAAGGCCCGCTTTGGTCCATCAGCCGAAACCCTAGATGAAGGCTATAAATAGAGGAGGGGTCCCCCCTTCATTGTACACATGAGAGAGAAAACAATAAAGAATTCCCGTTCACCTCCGTATGCTCGTGTCTCTGTTCTACTTTTCAATCTATCGGGGAACCCCAGACTATTCGATAGCGAGGTTCCTCAACACGTTATCAGCACGAGCATCTACCACCGACGCAGAATTGAAAAGGTGAGATACGTGGATTGAACTAATCTCGCGTATGAATCCTACGTATGCATCTGCATGGCACGAAGCTACAATTCGCATGCGTTTTTCTGGTACATCACTGTTTACAATTTTTGGGTAGCACGTAGCTACTGTTTTGAAACTACTGAGCACACATGAAAAAGAAAAACAATGCCGACGTGCTCGAAGCACGCCGACCGATCGGCCCATCTTGGCTAGTGCGCCACCATGGCCACCGGTCACCTCGGAGGTGCCGCCGTCGCGGCGCCGCCGTCGCTCGGAGTCGACCGCCGTGCGCGCCGAAGGTGACTCCACCGCCGCTTTCGGCTTCCGTCGCGCTTAGAAAGCCGCCGCCGCCACCCGAGCCCGATCGACTTCGCGCCGACCGACATCTCGGTTCCCGTGCGCCTCGGCGTCGCCATTGAAGGAGCCACCGCCGTGCCGATCGAAGGAACCTCCCCTTTGCACGAAGCGCACCACCGCTGACCGGCATGGGCCTGACCCTGCTCGAAGCACCGCGCCGTGGCCTGCTCCGTGCACCACGCCCATCGCCAGCCCGCCTCCGGGTACTTTTTCCTCTCGTAGCACACATGCGGTCGTCGTTGCCGCCGGGTTCCACACGACGAAGACACCGAAGCGACTCACCTGCCCTTGTGCCGCCTGGCCTACCGGCTTTTTTGAAAGAGCAGCAAGAGGATTGCCGCTAAATATATATTAAGAAGGAAAGGATAACACCTGGGCTGTTTTTTATGGAAAAATCGAGCCCGAAAAAAACTTCACAACCAACCCCCACTCACACTACTAACATCATATCTAGACCCCACTCACGCCACTTTCGAAACCAGCAACTCAAGGCGACCCAAGAAAAAAGGAAGAAAAAAAGGACGTTCGCGAGAGACTAATCCGTAGCGTTCGTTGACCAAGCAAAACCTTGATTTAACACAGTGTCCTTGATCGATATGGCCACTTGTTCCGGAGTTCTAGATCTCCCCTGAAAAATGCGTTGGTTTCTCTCTAGCCAAAGGTTCCACCAGAAGTAAATGACTAGACCATCCACCTCCCGGCGGCTTTGACTATCATATTGGGTTCTTAGCCTATGCCACCATCTGTGTAGCGAACCGCTACGACTCAGGTTCTGCCACCGATCCAAGTTTCCCCATCGTAGAAGAATCGTCCAGACTTGAGTAGTGAAAGAACAGTCTTTACAGACATGATTTGTTGTTTCCGGTAACACATTGCAAAGACTGCAAATTGTATTACATGGCCATCCCCTTTTGAGCATGTTATCTGCTGTTAATATCTTGTTGTGGAGTAATGTCCAAGCAAAAAAACGACATTTAGGTTCGGCTTTTGCCTTCCAAATCGGGGAGATCTTGATCTTACAATACACAGTGTCGAATTGCACTAGGTAAGCACTCATTGCCGAATATTGACCATCGGATGTCCAGTGCCATAGGATTTGATCATCCCTCTGTTCATCTCTGTTGATACGTCGTATTGCTTCATAAAGTGCTACAAACTCCTGGGTTTCATCTTGTGTATTCACCGGAGTACAAAATTGGACCCAGTAGTTGTTTGTCAAGGCCTGGTGGACAGTGATTTTCTTTCTTTTTGTTATTTGGAATAGGTTCGGCGCAATGTTTTTTTGTGCTTGTCCTTCCACCCAACTGGATCTCCAAAAGTCTGCTAGCTTACCATTTCCCACCGTGAGAATTGTTGAAGCATTGAAGAGGGTTATATCCGTTTCGTCGCATGGCAGGTCAAGTCCCGTCCAGGCCCTTTCATTGTTTTTCCATCTGAACCAAATCCATCGAAGTCTTAGAGCTCTAGCAAACCGCTCAAGATCGATGATTCCTAGCCCTCCTTTGTCTTTAGGTAGATAGGTCACTGGCCATTTGATCAAGCAGTGCCCCCCACTACAGTGTTCGGATCTTTTCCACTTCAGAGGAAGCTTCGTCTAAGCTTATCGATGCATCGAATCAGCCATTTTTGAGCTTGGAAGACGGTCAGACGATATATTGGTTGGGATGTAAGCACTGACTTAACCAGGGTCTCTCTTCCTGCCTTGCAGAGTAGTTTACCTTTCCATCCTGCAAGCCTATTGCCAATTTTATCAATCAACGGCTGAATTTCGATTCTTCTTAACTGTCTAATGTGTAATCGAAGACCTAGGTACTTCCCTGGGAAGGTTGACAGTTTCCCAGGGAAAACAGTCAGCAAATCTTGCAGAAAGCCCTCTTAGCATCCAATCGGGTAAATTTCGGTCTTGGAGATGTTGATTTTGAGACCCGAGCATCTACCGAAAATATCTAGAATTCTGTTAAGGGCTGTGAGTTCTGCTGCATCTGCATTTAAAAATATTCCTGCATCGTCTGCATAAAGGGAGCAACGAAGTCTTGCTGTTGCCGGTAACACTGGTTTGAGGATACCTCGACTTTCTGCTAATGCCAGCAAGTTTTGTAGAGGGTCTATTGCCATTATGAAGAGCATAGGGGATAAGGGATCTCCTTGTCGCACCCCACGTGCATGCCTTATTGTCGCAGTTGGCTGACCATTGATCAGAATCTTTGAAGAGGATGTCCTAAGAATCGCCGCCACCCACTCTCGCCATTTTTGGCCAAATCCTAAAGCCTGTAGGACTTCCAGAAGATAGGTCCAGTTTAGCGAATCAAAGGCTTTTGAAATGTCTAATTTAATGAAAAGAGCTGGCGTTTTGTCTTTGTGTAGTTGTCGTATCACTCTTTGAACATATAGGAAGTTATCATGGATACATCTCTTTTGATGAAAGCATTCTGAGAGACTGAAACCAAATCATCTAGCTTTGGCGCGAGTCTGTTTGCTAAGATTTTGGTGATAATCTTCATGAAGCTATTTATAAGGCTAATTGGTCTAAAACTTTCCAATCTATCTGCGCTCTCTCTTTTGGAGAAGTACAATGTTGGCGCCATTAAACTTGTGCAACTTTTCATGGCGAAGATCGAAGAAGTCCCTTATTGCCTCTACTAGGTCACTTTTGATGATGTCGAGGCATGTTTTGTAGAATAGTACAATATATCCATCAGGGCCTGGAGCTTTTTGATTCGGTAGATCCTGTATAGTGTTAGTCACTTCATTTTCCGTGATATGGGTCTCTAGCTCGCTGAGGTCCCTTGCAGAGTAGCCCAAGGAATTCTAGAGTAGCACTCTCTCCCTTACTCCATGTTCTCCTAAGGCTTTTTTGAAATACTGGTAGGCTACTTTTAGTTTATCTTGTTGTGTGAACATCATTCTGTCATCACTTTGAAGAACTCGAATCAGGTTTCTTCTCCTTCTTGAGCTGGCCATTAGGTGGAAAAACCGTGTATTGGAATCCCCTAATCGAATCTTTGTTATTCTTGCATGTTGTCTAGCCCTAGATTTCTGTATGGCAGCTAGGCCGAGCAGTTTAGCTTTGAGGATTTTCCTGAGTTCTAGTTCGTCCTGCGATAGTAAGCGTCTTTCTTGTGAGATTTCTATGATAGCGATCGTGACTTGAATCAATGCTGTTTGTAGCGCTATGTTTGCAAAAGTTCTCCTCCTCCAACTTTTCAATGCCTTAGCAGTTCTGTTCATTTTGACCAGCAACCTTAGCATCGAGTCCGATGTGTGCACCGGCTGCGTCCAAGATTGTATCACTGTTTCTTGGAACCCTGGCATCTTGGTCCAGCAAGCTTCAAAACGAAAACCTCTGAAATAATCAAAGGTTGTATTTCCTTGCATAAGTAGTGGGCAATGATCAGATGTCATTGTCAGCATCGCGCACAGGTCCGCATTTGGGAAAACCTCGTGCCATTCCGTTGTTGCCAGGAATCGGTCAATTCTTGTCATGGTGGGTTGTTTTTGCTCATTTGTCCACGTGAATCGGCGACCCTGTAGGTCGAGCTCCAGGAGCTGGAGTCTATTAATAGTTTGGTTGAAGCGTTGCATCATTCCCCTATTTGCCGGGCCTCTGTTCTTCTCACTGACTTGTCTGATCATATTGAAGTCCCCTAAAATCAGCCAATTGGGCAGTACTGATCCATGCATCGCTTCAGTTCAGCGAGGAAGCTTCTTTTCTCAATATTTGATTGCGGTCCATACACTCCAGTAATGTCCCACGTCGACGCATCGTAACGAGAAGCTAACGTCGCAGTTATTGCATTCGGAGTGATTCTGGGATTCTGTAGCTCATAAAGGTCATCCAGGGCCGCAAGAAGGATCCCACCAGAGGTACCATTGGAAGGGATAGCGGTAGTCTGTGAGGCCAGCCTGGTCCCCAGAGTATCAATTAGCAAACCTGTTGACCAATTGTCAATTTTTGTCTCTTGGAGACACACAATTGTAGCACCACTGGACAGAATAAAACGTTTGACGCTATTATCTTAGCTGGGTCGTTCAACCCTATAACATTCCACGAAAGAATAATGCAGTTTGCCGACATTAGAAACTGTTGGCTCTACTTCATGGTGGATTCGGCACCCGACATGTGTCATACATAGCACAATCATAGCACATAGCGCAATCCATAGCATAAATAAGACCATAAAGTCTGAGGGTTCTAGCCCCGTCCGTCTGGAGGAAATGAATAAACGATACACTGGCCTAGCGGACGAAACTTCTACATTAGCATAAGGGGCAGCGACAGAGAGCACCCTGCAGGTAGTTTGAACTACGCCGGCAACTTGTCTCCATTGGTAGGCCTAAACTGGATCGTTTCGTGACATAAGGAAAAAAACCTCCCACCTCCACTTTTGGCAGCTATCCCGAGCTCAGGTCTTGAGGCGACGCCCTCCGTTCGCCCGCCTGGCTCCTTTGATCGATGTCTTCTTGACCCTGTGCTTGTTGATGTCCTGGTTCACTAGCTCCAGGATTGCTTCCACCTTTTCCTTACTGATTGGTCTTTCGAAGTGCCTAGCAATCTGTTCAAAAAGATCATCAAGTGATTGACTTGGACGTATTGTTGGAGGGGAGAGATCCCGTAGTTTTGTTGCTAGTAGTTCTTGAGCTAACTGGATTATGCCCCTGCTGGTTCCCATCCTTGCTCTGTTTTTAGCAGCTAATCTAGCACTTTTCCTTTGAGAGGAGGTGACGTGGTTTGCGTTTTTATTTTTGATGCTGTGGGGTTCCAGTTCATTGAGGCATGGAGGTGTTTGAATGATAGATTTTTCAAGGTTTTGGGATATTGTATTGATGAAGTCTTCTAGATCCGACTGGTTGTTTGCTATCCTTTGCACAATGGGTAATGAATGTTGTGTAGTTGGATGCTGGTCAGCTAAAGCCTGTGATGTTTGGGGTTCCAGTCGAATCAACTGACCCGATTCATCCCTTGTTTCAACCTGGGTGCTAGGCTTATAAGGCAAATTTTGTTGTGAGTACTGGGTGTTGATATTAGTGCTTACTTCAGCCTGGATACAGGCTTCAACGCTTTCTTCTACCTGGGTAGTGAGTACAGCTAGTCCTTGTTCTGTGGAAGAATTAGTGATCCCATTTTCACCTTGGTTTTGTAACAAAGTATTCTGACTCTCTACTGGCACCAGGGTGATTCTATCATGGGCTAGCAAGAGGGGATGTGTATGCTGATTTAGCTGGGAGCAGTTTATAGATACACAATTTTGACATACCTGCTCCGTCAACTGCATTTTGGCCTTCGAGTAGTCGCAAGCACCTGCGAAGTTGTTCTGGTTCCCCTTCTGGGCGAGGCCGAATGGCTCAGCATGAGTAACTTTTTTCCAAGTCTTCTCCTGCACAGGTTTCTTTGGAATACAGTCAATAGTGATGCCACTGTTCGATATGTGTTGTCGGGAGGGGAACAGTTGTAGGGTTCTAAATCATCGATGCATGGAGGAGTTTGAGTTATAGTTTCTTCCGGGTGCTGTGATATTACAGTGCTAAAATCTCCTAGACCCAACTAGTTATTTGCAATACTTTGCACATAAGGCAATGAATGTTGTGTGTTTGGGTGCTGGTCAGGTAAAGCTTGTAGTGGTTGGGGCTCCCGTTGAACCAGTTGCTCAGTTTCATTATTTGTTTCAGCCGGGGTGCTGAGGTTAGAAAGGAAGTTTTGTTGGGTGTACTGATTGTTGGGTTCAGAGTTTATTTCAACCTAGAAAGTGGTTTCACCTTGGTTTTGCTGAGAAAACTGATTGTTGGGTTCAGTTTCGACCTGGGCAGTGCTTGGGATTTCAGTTTCACTTTGGTTTTGCAACAAAGCATATTGACTTCCTACTGGAACCGGAGAAACACTATCACGGACTAGCAAAAGAGGATGCTTAAATTGATTCAGCTGGGAGCAATTAATAGAAACACCATTTTGACATACCTGCTCCTCAACTGCACTTTGGCCTCCAGGCAGATGTAAGCTCCTGTGAAGTCGTTATGGTTCCCCTTCTAGGCGTTGTCAATTGGATCAGCGAAAGTGACCCTCTTCTGTGCCTTCCCCTGCTCTGATTTCTCTGGTATCTGGTGTTGGGATGTAGAATAATTTCTGTAGCGTCGTGAAGCTGATCCCGCTCGGCCTCGCCAAGAGGCGCTGGCGATCCTCCGCACCTCTCGTGATCGAGAGTCGCGACCAACCGACACGCCACGGTTCTGCGCGTCTTCGCGCCGGCCACCGGTTGTCATCGTCGTCATCGTCGTGGCGCCGGTGGTGGACGCCGACTCTACCTCTTTCCATCTCCGCTCGGTCACGTCGCTCTCCCACCTCGTCCGGGGTCCCGTAGGCCCAGGCAAATTCCCGGTGGTGCTTACGGCTGGAGGGGCCGCCCAAGCCGCCACGTCCACGGAGGAAGGAGAGGTCCTCCACGATCTCCAAGTGATTGCGGAGGTTGAACACTTGTCCGCGCTTCAAGTCAGTTGGCTCGTCGTAGCGTAGCTCCACTTGAGGGAGAGGAATGTTGGTGGGGGGAAGCTCCCTGTCAGGTTCTATAACTATCAAACTAACCTCTTTCGGGATGTCGCAAGGATCCGAGCACCATGCCCAGAGGTCGGGATCTTGTGCGCTCCCTATGCCTGGTGCGCTCCTGCACATAATGGATCGCATAGCTCTTCCCTAAGGCCCTCGCCGCCACCTCTTCAGACCAGCAATGCACAGGGACGCCTTCCACGCGGACCTTGACATGGTATTCGAAGTTAACATTTGTTGCATATCGCTGCTCGGACCATGGCGCAAATTTGAAGTCATGGCCCCGGTATGGAACCACAGCAGTGTTCACCACCCTCCTCCTGACCGCTGACTCGGAGAAAATGACCAGGAACTGCTCTGGATAGTGCTTGAGGAGTTGAAAGTCGCCGTGGCCGAGGTTGAAGCGATCCTGAAGCATTTCGCTCGCCGTGAACGTCTCCACATCGTGGCTGTTTCCCTCAAACCAGCACATAGCAGCCCTGTCGATGAGCTCATCGCGGCGGCGTTTGATTGCGCCAGTAGCCGAGATGGCGCAGTGAGCCCGAGCAGGCCTGGCCCTGGGATCGCCGGGGTAGCGAGCCGCCATTACACCTCTGTCCCGAGCCACTTCACAGAAGGTTTTGTTGAGGGGGCTGTGAAGCTTCGTGGGGAAAACCTCAGTGATTTGCTGGATTGGAGCTCCTGGCCTCTGGCCCGACTTATTTGAGTGATCGATGGAGCTTCTTTTGCTTGGGCATTCAATGGCCTTGTGCCCACAACGGAAGCATCGCCAACACCTTGCCGGCCTCCCGCAAAAACCAGCAAATTGGTCTGGTGAAAAGCAGTTATAGCATTTCCCTCTTAATTTCAGCTTGAAGAATGCTGTGCCGCTGAGCCGTTGCATTGGTTGTTCTGGATTGCCTTCTGGAGATGAATGCGCCTGACTCTTTCGCCACCAGTACCAAGGTTTGACCCGAGTCTATCCATCATCTTCCACATTCGGGGCTCTGGCCATCAAAGCGCGCTGGGTAGGTAGGAGCAAGGTCTGGTCTGCGTGGGATTTCCTTGAGATCTGCTGGCTCACAACCCGTCGCCTGTTGAATCCGCAGTGGAACAAGCCGGACTCTCGAGCGTCGTGCTCCTCTTCTTGAGCCCATTTCTCTTTATCAGTGGCTGGTATTCTGGATCTGAGGATTTCCACTTCGGTTGCTGCCATTGAAAGCTACCCTAAGCTGGAGGCTTCAATGCCGACGCGTCCCTCCGGATGAGTGCTGGCCTGCAATGACTTTGCTTTTTCAATCGTCGATGTCAGCCTGTGCGCCTTAACTCCACCTTGGACTTATGCATGACCTCTGGTTGGTGGTGGTTGAATGCGGCGGGGACTCGACCAGCCTTGGCCGAGACGCCGAGGATGATTCTTCTCCCAAATCCGCCGCGTAGTCCATCTTGCTTGACACCATTTGACCACATGTAACTTGTTCTCGAAGTTTTTGGTGTGATTTTCGCCCCGGAGCAAGTAGATCAGCATGAGGGGATTCCGGATTTGAGGTGGATTTGGTTGATTTGAGGTGGGTTTGGCCGGGATCTGGGGCGGAAGGTGGTGGTTGGGAGAGGAGTGAAGGGCGCGGCATGGCCTCCCTGTGTCGGCTGCCCTGGCTTCGGCCTTGAAGCGCCGCCACCCGGCTTAAAGTCCGGCTTGAAGCCTCGATCCGCCATGGCCTTGAGCCGCCATGCAATGAGCACGGAGCTTGTCTGCAGCCACAAGACGAACTTGAAGTCCAGATCGAACCCGGAATTGAAATCCGGTTTAAAACTGGATAAGTCAGGCGCAAGGGGAAATTACGATTTTGCCCTTGGGTTTTATTGTTTTTCTTTTCTTTTCTGAAAACCAGAAAGAAATTCGAAAAATTGATGAAAAATAACAGAAAATTATGGAAAATTGCTAGAAAATTCCAAAAAATTATTTGACTTTGGTATTAATTTTCTAGCATTCTTTGTAGTATTTATGAATATTTTTATGCATTTTGCAATTATTGCTCTCCTCTTTTACTGTAAATTCATGAGAATTCAAGCACGCCAGACGGAAGCCACCGCCCACGCCAGAAAGCGCAGCACAAGACGGTTTAACGAGCGTATAAGACGAAGCCGATCGCATGCGCAAGATGAATCCGATCGATGCATGAAGCCAATCGCACGAAGCGATCGCGTGCATGAATCGATCGCATGCACGAAGTCGATCACATACATGCACAAACTCGTATCTATGAATCTTTGTGAATATTTATTAATCTTGTATTTATTACTTTCTTTAGTTTATCGGAAATTCATGAGAATTTAATTTATGCATTTACGAATCTTGTAACCACTCTCTATTAGATTGCACGAAGTAATCTAATGAAAGAATCTTATGAATATGCAAATGAATAGCATTGTCAAACGTGAGTTTGAAGAACTGGCCCCGAATGGTCAGAACTATCTCACATGGGCACCAGATATGAAGATCGTGCTTAGGAGTAAGAAGTTCAATCGCCATCGCCTAGGATCCTCGAAGGACGCAGAACCTCATCGCCGAAAGCGTAACGATCAAGCTCTGCGACTTCCTGGCGATCAAGCTCAGACTTCCTCGGGCATCACCTCTCACCACTTTGAAGAATGAATATATGGCTAAGGAGAGTGCACCTGAGTTATGAACTGCACTTCAGAAGCGGTTCGAGAAACTCAAGTCCACCATCTTGCTCTAAGTACAGCAAGATTGGGTTACTTCGAGGTTTACAGACTACGTAGCGATGGCGAAATGCAGTTCTACCTTGCACTGAATTTGTACCAATCTCTCTCTATGTGGCAAGAATATCACTAAAGAGGAGAAGAATCCGGTTCAGGGAAAGTCCAAAGCATGAATCGCATTATTAACATCTATTTTAGATTGTGGTTGTTAATGAATTTTGAATAATGAATTGTACGCTCTCGAAGAGTATACTTTTTCCTTTATCATGAATGAATATGTAATTTATCATTTATTCTAGTATTCTATTTTTGCAAGCAATATTTGAATTATTTTGCCACTGTCTGATTGGAATTATATTTCTTTTATCTAGAAATCGTGTAGCGCCCAAATGGAGAAGATATGTATTGTTGACAGTGGCATAACAAATACTATCCTAAGAGAGTCTAAATACTTCCAGTCGATCACGAAGAACGCTGGAAGAATTACTACAATCGCAGGAAGCGATTCTTATATAATAGGTTATGGAAGAGCCACAATTATATTACCAATGGGTACAACTTTGGTCATTGAAGAAGCCCTTTTGTACCCTGAATCAATGCGTACTCTCTTAAGTTTCAAAGACATCCGTGCAAATGGGTTTCACGTAGAAACCAATGAAGAAAATGGCAAAGAATACTTGTGCATCGTGAAGCATGCGGTATGTGGAAAAATGATATTAGAAAAATGTCCCTCATATGAATCTGGGTTGTACTACACAAAAATTCATGCACCCGAAGTGTATACTTCTTTGAAGACTATTTTTAGAAGCTCTGAATTATTTTCTTTGTGGCATTGTAGATTAGGCCATCCTGATCTTAGAATGATGAGAAATATAGTGAATAACTCACAGGGTCATGGCATTAATGTTAAGCATTTCCTAATCATGAAGATTTTGTGTGCCTGCATGTGCCACCGAAATTAATAACTAGACCTCTATTATGAAAGTGCAAAGTGAAATCCTGCATTCTCGAACGTATCCAAGGATATTTATGCTCGATTCAGCCCTAGTCGGGCCGTTTCGATATTTTATGGTGCTTATCGATGCTTCCTCGAAATGGTCGTGACGTATGCTTGTTGTCAACCGTAAATCATGCATTTGCAAAGTTGATCTCGCAGATCATCAGAATTAAGAATGCATTTCCTGATCATCGTGTGAAGTCCATCCGAATGGACAATTCTGGTGAATTTACTTCAAAGGCGTTTGATGATTATTGCACAGAACAGAATAAAAGTTGAGCACTCATCATCCGCACGTCCATACGCAAAATGGACTAGCCAAGCACTAATAAAGAGGATCAAATTCATTGCTAGACCGCTCTTGTAGAGTTGTAACTTGCCCAACACCTGTTGGGGACACGCAGTCTTGCACGCATAGCTCTCATCAATTTCGCACCATCGCCTATAACATCCATTCGCCTATGCAACTAGTGCAAGGGTCATCCCAAGATTTCCCATCTCGTAAAGTTTGGATGTTTGGTATACGTTCTATACCGCCCCCACAATGATCGCAATGGGCCCTCTCCGCAAGTCTGGAATATACGTTGGTTATGAAAGTGCATCCATAATCAGGTATTTGGAACCCATGACTGGAGACTTGCATACAGCTCGATTTGCTGATTGTATCTTTGACGAGGACCGTTTCCCGTCATTAGGGGGAGGAAATCAACCTTTGGATGAAAAATGCCGGGAAATCATATGGCATTCCACTGGGATCCCCGCGCATGACCCGTGCACTAATGAAGCCAATCAAGAAGTCCAGAAGATAATTGATTTGCAAAATTTAGCGAATGAACTGTCTGATCATTTTTGTGATCTGAAAGGCGTGATTAAGTCACATGTACCTGCAAGAAATGTACCAGAGAGGGTGGAAACACCAAAGAAAGCAGAAGGTATCCCTCATCCTGTTCAGAGGCCTCAAAGGAAAAGGACAGAAAATCTGGCTTCTCAAACCCAATGTACCTGGAGACGTCTAGAGAAAACTGGGCAAGAGGACTTACCACAGCCAATCACAAAGATGCCCCAAGGAAAGAAGGGGAGCCAATTGAGACCTGGCGCTGGAAAGAAGCCAATGGAAAAGGCAATTCTAGATTTGAATTTTCTATTGCAGGAAGTTATCGAAAATAATGTGTGCGCACATATGGGCGATGAAAAGCTAAAGGAACTTACTCCTGTGATGGAAAATAGCAGTGAAGAGCAAGTAGAAGTGCATGAAGCACCCTATGACGAAATGGCCATAAATTTTGTAATAACAGAAGAATCCCTGAATAGAACAACACCCAATATTGATGCATACTTTGCAAAGAAGATCGCCTCAATCATTGATCATGATCCCGAGTATGCATCTCTCGCAGAATGCAAGAAAAGGCTAGATTGGGAAGATTGGAAGAAGGCAATCACCGCAGAGTTAGTCTCCCTGAACAAAAGAGAGGTGTTTGGGCCAGTGTGCCGCACGCCTCCCCATATAAACCCCGTAGGTCACAAATGGATTTTTGTTCGGAAGAGGAATGAAAACAATGAAGATACAAGGCAAGACTCGTTGCTCAAGGTTTCACTCAACGTCCTAGGGTTGATTATGAAGAAACCTATTCTTCGGTCATGGGAGAAATTACCTTTAGATACTTGATCTCAATGGCAGTCAACTTGAAGTTGAAAATGAAGCTAATGGATGTTGTCACAGCATATTTGTATGGAAATTTGGATTCGGAGATATACATGAAAGTACCGGAAGGCATCCCTATCCCGAATCAAGATAGAGCAAACAGAAACCTGTAAAGTGTGAAATTAGAGAAATCACTGTATGGACTAAAGCAGTTAGGAAGAATGTGGTACAATCGTTTGAGTGACTTTTTTTGCAAGAAAGGTTACACGAACAACGAAGATTGTCCAAACGTATTTATATAGCGATCCCCGAACGGATTCTGTATAATCTCCGTCTATATAGATGACTTGAATATCATTGGAACGGATGAAGAAATTGAAGATGCATGCTCATACTTGAAGTCTGAGTTTGAAATGAAAGACTTGGGTAAAACTAAGTTCTGTTTAGGCTTGCAGCTTGAACACGTCCAATGAGGAATCTTGGTACATCAATCAGCCTACACGCAGAAAGTGTTGGAAAGGTTTGGTTTTGAAAAATCATATCCTGCGAAAACCCCAATGGTCGGAAGGTCACTCCAAGCGGACCAAGACCCATACAGGCCTAGAGAAGAGGGGGAGGAAGTTCTGGGAGCGGAATTCCCATATCTAAGTGCAATTGGAGCGCTCATGTACCTTGCAAATAGCATTAGGCCGGACATTACGTTCGTCATGAACTTGCTAGCCAGGTACAGCGTAGAACCCACCAAAAGGCATTGGAAAGGGGTTAAGGACATTTTCCGTTACCTTCAAGGAAGCAAGGACCTCAGCCTATTCTATAGAAATATGAATGAACTAATTGCTTGGTCGGTTTTGCCGATGCTGGGTACCTATCGGACCCGTATACTGGAAAGTCCCAAACGGGATATGTTTTCCTTTGTGGAGGAACAACAGTCTCTTGGAAGTCGTCTAAGCAGACTCTTGTCTCGACGTCGACAAACCACTCGGAAATCATCGCCTTGTATGAGGCCTCCCGTAAAGATGCATGGCTTCGAAGAATGGTTCACCACATCCAGAAGTTATGTGGTTTGAACATTGAACAATCTCCCACGATCATCTATGAAGACAATGCAGCTTGTGTTGCTCAAGTACAGATGGGATATGTGAAGAGCAATCTCACGAAGCACATCAACCCCAAGTTTTTCTATGCTCATGAATTGCATAAGATGAACGAGATTAAGGTACTGCATACTAAGTCATGTGAAAATCTCACGGATTTATTCACTAAGTCACTCCCAGCATCTACTTTTGAAAGGTGCGTTAAAGGAATTGGGATGATGAGACTTAGAGAAGTGCATATTTCAGGAGGAGATATTTCACATACTCCTATATAAATCTTGAACTTGAAGTTTGAGTATCTAACATGATCTCGAAGATGAAACATTGAAATTTGGGTGAATTGTACTCTTTTTTCCCTTAGTGAGTTTTCACGGAAGTTTCTCACGTAAGGTTTTTAATGAGGCAATTCATGCAACACAGCAAGTGTATGCTATGTACTCTTTCTCCAAGTATTTTTCCCACTGGGTTTTGTCTGGAGTTTTGATGAGGCATATGCATCTCGCGGCAGAGGGCCAAGGGGGAGTGTTAAGAAACCTGACGGCCCACGAAGGCCCGCTTTGGCCCATCAGCCGAAATCCTAGATGGAGGCTATAAATAGAGGAGGGGTCCCCCTTCATTGTACATATGAGAGAGAAAGCAATAAAGAATTCCGTTCACCTTCGTATACTCTGTGTCTCTATTCTACTTTTTAATCTATCGAAAAACTCTGGACTATTCGATAGCGAAGTTCCTCAACAGATTAATCCATCAACAAACGCTACAAGGTCTTCTGTTGGCATAAATACTCCACGCCTAATTTCTGTACCGCACGAGCAATTCAAAAAAGCAAAGGAGTACTACTGGTAGGGCTCATGATTAACAGCTCATGTACGATACAATGCGAAGCAGCTCAGCGCTAAAACTAGCACGGCAGATCAACCAATGTGCACGATGCAGTGAAGAAATCAGTTAAGAAACACTGTACATGATGTACATTACTCAATTTTATAAGACGTCGTATTCCAATACAAAATTAGTGAGATGTTCCCTCTATATCCGTAATAAATATCTATCTCTACTTTATATTCTCTTCATATATGTATTAAATATAGTGTTTAGTGATAGTAAGTGGCAATAATCTAGCCATTTTCAATATCTTCTCAATGTATATGCTAAGAAGAAATGTGACTTATAAAGCAACATATCAAGTGAAATCTCTTTTACCATGAAAACTCTGTAAATCCACATGTATAAGTTTTCAAAAACTATCAAAAAATTACCATATATAGAGGAGATAAGTTTCTACGATCCTGCAAAATTTAAAAACCAAACCCAATCGTATTTGAAAGATATAAAAAAGACCAACGGCGAGATGAATAGTGTCAAACAGAAAAAATTACTATTTAAACTGAATTTGTCTTTGTCATATCTTTCAAATATTATTGAGTTCGGTTTTTTAAATTTTGTAATATTGTAGAAGCTCACCTCTCCCACGTATGGTAAATTTTTAAAAATTTTTGAAAACTTGTGCCTGTGCTATCGCTAGCGACGCGGGGCTTGGTTGTTTTACTCTCCCATGAGTTCTGCTCTAGGATACAGCCCTGTTTTTTTTTTTTTTTTTTGCTTTCTGTTGGTCTTTATTGGGGTCTCGACGGCCTATTGTATCTTTTGCGACTCTGTTATTTGGATTTTTTTTCTTTAATGTATGGCAGAGTTTCTATCGTCTTTTTAAAAAAAAAACTTATGCACGTAGATTTTACGAAATTTTTACGGTAAAAAAGGTTTTTACTTAGATATATTGCCAATTTATAAACTTAGACGGATGGAGTTTTAACTAGTAGTACGTGTTTGTAACTAGACATTTCAGGCGGGGGTGGCATTTCCATTTGCGTACACGGCGTAGAAATGGGTAAAGATGACAAGTGACGAGTATTCGAGTGGTCGTATACGGAATGACTTGTGTTTGGACATATGATCCACTGTTCACATTTTCAGACGTTTATAATATTTTTTTCTATATGTGCAATATTTATTTCTTACGTATGCAATATTTTCTTTCGATAACAGTAGAAATGTGAGGGCGAAAAAAAATATTACAGTCGTGGAAAATTTAGACAGATCGTCGTAGTGAAGGAACCGGTTCTTCAGAAAATCGAAACAAACTAAATCAAATAGTGCCCATTTACATAGCTTAGCATCTAAACAAAAAGTTGCATATAATTGGAGGTGAAAAAACACGTATGCATACATATAAATCAGAGAAACGAAAGGTAATACTCCAGTATTGATTTTCAAGCAGATTTCCATCTGATCGTTGTGTTTGTTCGCTGATACTTTGTCTTTATTGCAGGCGGCTAGATTAAAACTTACAAACCTGCGTTTAGCTTAGTCAAATAATACAAAGACTCTTGTCGTTACACACTCTACTAATTAAAATGTAGCCCTTGCACTCTACTAATTAAGCCTTTTCTTTTTTGAAACGTCGTTATGAAGTCCCCTACTTGCTCCCTAGCATTGTGTCCATAACAAAATAATTTTGAGGCAGCAGCACAATTTTCAGACTATTCCAGTCTCTTGTTTACAAATGGATTTAACCATTAAAAGTGTACTAAATTTTGAGCCAAAAAAAATGTTGAATACATATCTCTAGTCTTTGCGTGGGCAGAAATTCCATCCGTATCGACCGATTGAATGCTGGATGGGTTTGAAATATTGTTTTCAGTTAATATTTTGGAGGTGGGTGAAATCCGAAATTTCACCGAGATCTTGGAATTTTGGACAAATCTCAAACAAAATACAAAAACAAAAATTCAAATCATTTTTTTACAACCATGATTTTGCCGAGAAATACCTAAATCTCGCTGAGATTACGAGATTTTGGTAAATTAAACCGAGGAAAAAATAGTGCAAAACACATTGAAATTTTTTGCAGATGGTCCTAACACATTACTAATATTCCTATAAAAATTTCAGGTGATGATCAAGTCTAAGGAATTTTTAAAAATTCTGATAGTGGTACTGTCCTCATAAAAGGTTGACTTGCAAATTTGAACCGATTGAAAAATGGAACAAATCATGTTATAAAATTTTAATTTTTTATGGTTCTGATGCATAAATAATATTTTAATAAATTTTTCAAATGATGTTAAAGCTTCAGAAATTTTAAAAAATTCTGACAGTGCTATTGTCCTGATAAAAGACTTACCCATAAATTTCAACAGAATAAAAATGGTTCAAACTACGTTAGAAAATTTGAAAATTTTTGTGGATAATCCTAATGTATCATGAATATTTCTATAAAATTTTGAGATGATGATCAAGGTTTAAGATTTTTCAAAAACTGTGACAGTGCTACTATACCGATAAAAGTTTGATGATCAATAGATACATTTGATTGAGTAACAAAAAAAGGGTTAGAATTTTTGAAACTTTTATAAAAGTGTGCTAAGGAAATTCTTAAGCTCTCATAAAAATGTTGAATCATGATCACACTTTAGTCAATTTATAAAATTCAATGGTACTATACTATTTGTGTTCCATGTGTTTTTGATTTTTGAAGGATAACAAATCCACGTGTTTTTTATTTTGAAGGATAACAAATGAAGTTTAATGTATCCATACATTTAATTGAGCAAAAAAAAGTTTAAATTTTTAAAGATTTTATAGAAGGGTTCTAAGGAAATTCTTAAGCTCTCTAAAAATTTTAGATCATGATCACACTTGAGCAAATTTACAAAATTCTAATAAAGTTATTGTCTCAATTATGTTTATTCTATTTTTTATTTTTTTAAAGATAACAAATGAAGTTCAATTATTTTGAAAGTTTTTTTGTATGATTCTACATTGCTAAAGATGATACCATAAATTCTTTAGAATATTACTCAGCTCGTACAATTTTATAAAAATTTGACAATATTTTCACCAAAATTATAAAACATCTCAAAATTTTGGTTTTTCAACAAATTTTCATGGAAGATGACTTGCTTAAGGGTTATTAGACCAAATCCGGTCAAAAAAAGTCAAATTTTGGTTAAAAAATTTGAGATTTCGGTGAGATTTACTGAGATCTCGCCAAAATTTCTAAAATTACTATAGCAATTTTAATTTTAAATTTTTTACCTGGTCAGGATTTTGAATCTCATCTCAACCGAAATCCAAAATCTTACCAAGATATCACGAAGTTTCGCTGGCATTTGTAACCTTGGTCTGATCCGATTTCTCGATAGATAAAAGTCACTGGGAAGGATCATTATTACCAGAGCGGAGGGGTGGGCGATGGATGGAGCGCGCGAGGCAAGCCGGCTGAGTGGTCGGGGGGAAGGGAGATGGGCGAAGATTGCTTCGGCGGAGCATTCGGGAAAAGTGAAGTGTGTGGAGGGCTCCGGGAAGACGGAAGCTATGACGTGCAAAGATCCTTCGATTGGTCGAATGATCTCGATCGTACAGCTCAGGAAAGCAGACGGGCACATGTCACCGAACGGCTGGGCAACAGCATGCGGAGTGCGGAGAGCGTTGGAATTCTAGGCGGCATTATATAGAGTATATTATTGTTAGAATACAAAGTTACGGACTTGCTTTAACTCCCTCTAGCGTGACACTGTCGTAGTCCCTCGGCAGCGTTTAGAGGTGGGCGTCGTGCCAGGCCGGCCCGGCCCGGCATGGGCCTATCATGTTTCGTGCCTAAATTGTGCCGGTTCAGACCCAACCCATTTGTACTATTGTGATGAAAGGAACCGAAGACACATAGAGTTAAGACAGTGGACACATATATTATGAAAAAAAAATTATAGTTTATTTATTCTTAAAACAAGGGGGTGTGCTGAACACAAATGAGAGAGAGGGCAACGAGAGAGTGAGGAAGAGAGGCAATCAAGATTGAGAGAGACGAATGAGCGAGGGAGAAATTGAGAGAGACGAGAGAGAGAGCTAACCCATCTTTCTCAGATATCGGCGGCGGGGTTGGCATTTATGCTGTTGGGTACATCCATAACAATCATGCTCTGTGCTTCTTTCTCATGCCCTGGTTTATCTGGCCTGACGTGGCCCGTGTTACAGTGTCGTGTCGAACTGCGTCAGCCCATCGTCGTGTCGATTTCTGACCCTAAGACGACCCATGTTACAATGTCGCTACCGACTACATCTCACTTCAGATCGGGTCGAACTTCGGATCATACCGTACCCGCTCTATCTCGAACCGGTGAAAAAAAAAAGCTACCCACCTCTAAGCGCACTCGACAATTTCCCGTTCTCGCTCCATCCCAATTCCCATTTGCCGCGCAGTCATGCCTCATGCGTGACAATAGGAAACAGGCTGTAGGAACCGGAGATTCACGAGCAGGATATAACTCTGGTTATGGGGTCCACCTATTATATATAGCCATTCGCCCATTCCAGGCGTCTCTTTCAAGTGCTGCGCTGCATGCCTCACTGATTAGTTCTGGAGTGCGCCTACTCCCTTTATCTCTCCTGCTTTGGTTTTTAAAAAATTCAACTCGATTTCAAAAATTATCACATAAGAAATTTTACTCGGAAAAATCCACCTCAAGAAAATTTCAACTTGAAAATTTGCAACTCACAAAAATTTTACTGAAAAAAACTCCAACTCGAATAAATTCAACTCCATTTTGAAATTTTTACTTAAGAAATTTCAAGTCAGAAAAGTTTGAATTCAGGAAATTCACATCGAGAAAATTTCAACTCAAAAATTTTCATCCTGGGAAAATTCTACTCATGAAAATTTCTACTTGGCAAAAAATTTAGGTCAGTTCGAATAAATTCAACTTGATTCGAAGAAAATCACTGAAGAAATTTCAACTCAAAAAATTTTCAATTCGAAAAAATTCACCTCGAGAAAATTCTACTCAAGAAATTCACCTCGAGAAATTTCAACTCGAGAAGATTTTAACTCGAAAATCTTTCTAGTTGAAAAAATTCAACGAAGTAATGAAACGTTTTACTCGTTTAACTTCCATGAAAACTTTGTACAAAAATTCAGAAACTCTCTAATCAAATACTTAAATAAATAGTTACGGATAAATTAGAGAACTGAACGCAAAAACATGGGCATTGAAGATCCGAAGGAGGCACGCAAATTGCAGCTGCAGCATGTTGTAATGGACTGCTCTCCCCAAGGCAACAGGAGGAGGGTAGGGGAAGGGAGTGGGGCGGGAGCACTCGCGTGTCGTCTCAGGAGGTCCCAGTGATGTCCATGTTTCAACCATATAGAGTCAGCCGCAAATTAGAGTCTGTTTGGTAGAGTCTTAGATTCCAGTTTTATCTAAGATATAAACTTATAGTCTAAAATAAAGTGAATTAAGTTTATATTTTTGATCTAAAATGTAAACAAGATGATCTATTTAAACACTCTTAATATACTCAGAACTCCATCTCACGGATCTGGTGGAGTTAGGAATACCCAGCTCCACCAGATCTACGGATTTAATGGAGCTAGAGCTCTACCAAACATATCCTTAGTTTCCATGTGTTTAACTGCATATTAGCTTTTTCAAAAGTTCTTTCCCTTTTTGTGTGTGGGCTGATTCAAGAAGAATTGGTTGATATGCAACAGAAATTGATGCCCCTTACTGTTTGGAATATTATTTTGGTTTCCATGCCTTATGATCACTAGGACTATCCATGGTTCTTGGGCTCATACGACGATGTGCTCCAACTGGTAAGAGAGTTCTGCGAATAACGGGAAGGAAGCTGCCATGGAATATCCTAGAAAAGCAATGTCCAGTGCTTCTTCTAGCCGATGACTTCAGCTTTAGTTTCTTCTCTTTGAAAGTCGAAAGCTTGTAAAGATTAAGGCTTAACAAAACATGAATTATTAACTAGTCCAAAGCATGATCACAAAAGTAATGCAGAAATCAAAACTTGTTAGATGAACTAACCCTGTGAGGAGGAAGATGCCATTAGTGTTTGGTCGGTTGATCTTGATGTCGGTGAGGTAGAATGTAGCCAAAGGCCGGGGAAGGAGAAAACACTAAGATCTTGGTGGTAGTCACGGTTTTCGGCAACCTGAGTGCGAGCTTAGGATAGGATGATGTGTACGGAAAAAGCAAAAACTCAAGGGTAGATGCACCGTATGGGTGCTGGCCTTCCCCTTTTAATCTCGTGTTTGGCTGATGGAACCGAACTAAAGATTGTTGGAGCGCTCCCAATCAAGGCGCTAGAGAGGTGGGCCTAGCCCCTAAAAAATCTCAATTCTGTTAGTTTAGACGAGATCACAACCAACAAAGCTATCCTAAATTGTTGGTTTTTCGTAATCGGAAGCCAAAAGCCAACAGTCCATTTATACTAAAAGAAGTTGAAAGCTAAAAACTGATCTGGGTTAACTTCTCGTGGTTTTGATGGGTTAGGATTCTAACTTTGTTACTAGAGTTGAAGAAAATTATCTCCCTTACAAAATTTTTAATCCCATATATCACTCCTCTCACCCATACTCCCGACCCATATCCCTCATATCTAAAAACTACGTTGTCAAACATTAAATCTCTTTAATCCAGTCATTCAGGCTTTCAACCATGCAGCTTAGATAAAAACTACTTCTTAAAAAATCTACAACCATACAAAATATGGCTTTGGTGAGCGTGGTCTCCCCCATGCAAATCCATATCCATGGGAGATGTTCTCTATCCTACAGCTGTGTAGACTACTAGACTTGTTGACCAGAAAGGCCCTTCAAAGAGGATTGCGATCCCTGGAATTCAGCTAGCAAGTGGCTGGCTCTCTCTCTCTCTCTCTCTCTCTCTCTCGTGTTGTACCGATCACTATCAGTTATCCATTAGCGACGTGCATGTGACGTGCGTGCTTGGCATCACCACATGAAGTTGGAGCACTTCAGAGCTTAATTCAGGGTTGAACATACCACCAACAGGATATGAGGAGTTGTTAAGTAGGAGCTATCAGAGATCAAAGCATATTAAGCCTGAAGTTCATTAGTTCAATATCCGAAGGCTATATTATTTTCTCAGTCCACAGCACGGAGAGCATTTTGTAGCAAGTTATAGTAGTTTTGATTCCTGCGAAATAATGTTAGAGAAACAGGAAGATGACAGCACAAAAACACAGAAATTTTTATGTTGAAGTGAGCTATCAAGAAAGATACATATCCATCTCTCAGAAAAAGTTACATTAGGTATTCTTGTAGATAGGAAAGAAATCATGAGCTTGCATATGAGCCAAAACTTGTTGCTTAATTGAATTATTATGTCCTAGTCCTGGGCATGCAAACATGGAGTCAGTCACGACAATGATTAAACAAGCACACTCAAACTCTCAGAAACTATAGCTGAAATGAACCATGGAAATGCAAAATTCGCACTTGGCTTGTTTGGAGCTCTCATACATACAGTGTGGTCAGTACGCTGAAATTCAGAAGTTCTTTGATCTAACACATCATTCCTGGAATGATGTGGAGCACTTTTCGACGGGTTTGATGAGGTTCATAAGTCCAATAGGCACACAGTAAATTGAAGTCAATGGAGCTAGCTATTCCTGAAGCGTATACACGAAAGCAGTTAAGTGCTACTCTAAAGTCTCTACTGATTAGTATTTGCGTCTGCATTCTGCACTACACATTCAACAACCACAAGATGCATGCATGCTCTTGATATTTTTAACAAATGTCGGGATCTCGATCAATGTACAAACGGAAAAGAAGAAAGGGATATAATCCTTTATGGGAGGTCATTCTCATTCTCACACTTGAAACCCAGCAGCGGCACAATAAGCAAAACCGGCACAAGTTTTCCGCTACCATTTTCTCCGACGCAGAAGAAAGCTGTAGGACTGGTTGAAAGGTCAATGGATATGGCTGAGCCCACTGTAGCTGGCCCCTCTTTCTACGCATATGCATAAGGCAAACAGAATGTAGCAACTGGCACAGCAAGTAGAGGTTTGTACGATGTCGATGGCTACTGCTTGTTGTGGCAGTCTGGTCAAGCAGGAAGTAGTGATCGTTCGTTCCAAGTAATTTTTCCTCAGGTAATGAGGTTGGCGTTGGCAGGGCTGGCATTTAACTTCATCCTTAATTTCAACAGGATTGAAGACAGCAATCCTATCCGCTCCTCCAGTCCTCCGACAAACTATTTGTCTCACTAGGTGTTGGTTAGACCTGGTGTACAAGGAAAGGCTACTCCAAATCTGCCTAATCGCTTATGTTATGATCTTCCACATCCTAGATCACCATGTTCTATCATCTGGCTTATGTTTTTTATATAGCATTCATATATCGAATGACTCAATGAAATTAGATCAATACTTTCACATATTATAAGGGCATTTCCAATGGATCACTTCTTTGATCGTTTTTTAGAGGAGAGATAGTGTATATTAATTGATGTTTAGAAACAATGGCTCTCAATGCATAGTTTCTACCTATTGTTTCTAATATTAATTACCATGCAGTTTTTTTTGTAGTTTTCTTAGAGGAGAGATAGTGTATTAATTGATGTTTAGAAACGATGAGGAGAGCACAATGCAGTTTTTTATAGTTTCTTAGCCAAAGCATTTAATGAAGAAACCATTTCTAGTTTAAGAAACTCTAACCTTCTCTCTGCATTAATTCATTGCCACCTAAGCTTTTTATCCTACATGGCATGCTAAGAAACCATCTAAGAAACAGCATTGTAAATGCCCTAAGTAACATAAAAGACATCCTATTTTCCTCAAGAGTCTTAATTACCACTACTTAGCTTTCAATTTGCCTCCAACAATTAAATTAAATGTGAATAACCCACTCTCCTCTCTTTGAAAACATGGGGCGCTTTCAGCACTTCAGGCAGGTATTACTTCACCACAGGCCAAGAAACGAACTAGAAAGAAGCTATTTGTCGTGTGATCCTCGCTTGAACCTCCTCACTGGAGAGATTAGGGTCAAAAGCCCCAGGAAAAGGTGCAAGTGAAACATATCCAGCCCAAGGAGAGGAAGTGAAGTGAAGCTCGCACATTGGCACACGCCCTGCGACCTCTTAAACAGTAGGAATAGGATCAAACTTTCAGGACAACAATGTAGGCAGTCATAACATGCAGAACAACCAAGTTGCAAAGCAGGTCCAACATAACATCGGTGTTACAACAACATAGGTTGTAAACCAAACATCACAAAGCAAATGTTCAGACAGACAGATGACAGATAAAAAAGCCACTCGGGCAGATCATAGGATAGCAGTAGCAGGCCTTGACAAAGCACCAGGATGCCAGGAGGGGCTCTAGTACTCGTCGCCCTCATCACCCTCGTCACCCTCGTCGAACTCAGCACCAACCTCCTCATAGTCCTTCTCCAGCGCAGCAAGATCCTCACGGGCCTCAGAGAACTCTCCCTCCTCCATGCCCTCACCAACGTACCAGTGGACAAAGGCACGCTTGGCATACATGAGGTCAAACTTGTGGTCGATGCGGGAGAAGACCTCGACGACACTGGTGGAGTTGGAGATCATGCACACAGCCCTCTGGACCTTGGCAAGGTCACCACCAGGGACAACGCTTGGTGGCTGGTAGTTGATACCGCACTTGAAGCCAGTGGGGCACCAGTCGACAAACTGGATGGTGCGCTTGGTCTTGATGGTGGCGACAGCAGCATTGACGTCCTTCGGGACAACATCACCACGGTACATGAGGCAGCAGGCCATATACTTGCCGTGGCGAGGGTCGCACTTGGCCATCATGGAGGAAGGCTCAAAGGCGCTGTTGGTGATCTCAGCGACAGAGAGCTGCTCATGGTAGGCCTTCTCAGCAGAGATCACTGGGGCATAGGAGGAGAGCATGAAGTGGATCCTTGGGTAGGGCACAAGGTTGGTCTGGAACTCATTAACATCCACGTTCAGAGCACCATCAAATCTCAGGGAAGCAGTCAGTGATGATATGACCTGCACAATAGTTGTTAAACCAAACATTATTAGAGACGAGAAGAACATGAAAAGACTGCACAATTTAGTAACAGCAAACAGGCACCGAGAAACAAGACAATACCTGAGACACAAGCCTGTTGAGGTTGGTGTAAGTTGGGCGCTCGATGTCAAGGGAGCGGCGGCAGATATCATAGATGGCCTCATTGTCAAGCAGGACAGCCACATCAGTGTGCTCAAGGAGAGAGTGGGTGGACAGGACACTGTTGTATGGCTCAACCACAGAGGTGGAGACCTGAGGGATGGGTAAACAGTGAACCCAAGCTTGGACTTCTTACCATAGTCCACAGAGAGGCGCTCAAGGAGAAGAGAACCAAGGCCAGAGCCCGTTCCTCCTCCAACAGCGTTGAACACAAGGAAACCCTGGAGACCAGTGCAGTTGTCAGCAAGCTTCCTGATGCGGTCAAGGCACAGATCAACAATCTCCTTGCCAACTGCAAGATTAGCACTGAATGTTAGTCATGTAATCAGCAACAAACAAAAACTGACAACATCATACAAAGGTCTCAGCACTTACTGGTGTAGTGACCACGAGCAAAGTTGTTGGCTGCATCCTCCTTGCCACTGATGAGCTGCTCAGGGTGGAAGAGCTGGCGGTAGGTACCAGTCCGCACCTCATCAATCACAGTAGGCTCAAGATCAACAAAGACAGCACGGGGGACATGCTTCCCAGCACCAGTCTCACTGAAGAAGGTGTTGAAAGCATCATCACCTCCACCAACGGTCTTGTCACCGGGCATCTGTCCATCAGCCTGCAAAGGACAAAAAATTGTTACGGGTGCAAACCCAAACATAAATCATTCCATCTCAATCACAACAGAACAATATAAAACAACCAGGATTTCATACGAAGGAAGCACCTTATACTAGTATTCATTCAGCCATCTAGGTATCAGCATCAAATTTCAGATCAATTCAAAGAATCTATAGACATAGTGCATACAATAAACCATAAAACATACAGGCTAACTGAAAATTCTGCACAAGATTTACAAGTACCATATTAATTTACGAATTTAAAGGATGCACCTATTCTAAACATCAGATGCACAATGCACATTCTACAGATTAATCAGTAAAGTTAACAGATAAGGCAAACCAACCCACAGATCTAACAACCATTACCATAAAACAGAGTGACAACTAGATCTCGCGCGATCTCATATAACCAGTGACAACTAGGTCTCACATAACCAGTGACAACTAGATCTCGCGCGAATTTAACAGATCTAAAAGGTATAGCATAGAAATACAATTTAAAACGGTTAAATCGTCCAGATCTAACAAGATTAGTAACAGATAAAACATATTTATGGCACAGCAATAAACACAGCGATCTATCAACGAAGGGGCATTTCAGAACGATTAACTGCATTTCTAAGCTAACTAGACTTCACTTTTGAAATTGAGACCTGCATTCATCAGATCCACCACAAGAACAATCACAGATTGCATACGAGAATGCATTATCTCTCAGATCCAGCGAAATGGAATGGATATTTCAACTAATCGATCCCTACAAATCTCATACTACAACAGTACCAAATTGAGCCCTTTCCACAACCGGATGTAGCACAACAACAAGGGCGTACACCCCTACATTTCGTCAGATCTACGAATTTCCCCCGACTAAACGCGGATCTGGACAGTCACTCTCGCAGACAGCCAGATCCACGCACAGATCCAACAGCGCCACACACAGGAACACAATAAACACCCAGATCGACAACAGATCTAACGCTAGAACGATTCATAGGGAGGGTAAAGCGGACGGATCGGTACCTGGATGCCATGCTCGAGGCAGTACAGCTCCCAGCACGCGTTTCCGACCTGGATACCGGCCTGGCCGATGTGGATCGAGATGCACTCCCTCATGGCGGCGGATTGGTGGAGGCTGCGGCTACCGAAACGGGGAGGAAGAGGGGGAAAGCTTGGAGGCGCGGAGAGAGGCGATTACGAAGACGCCTGTCTCTGCGTTGTCTCAGCTTAGGGTTTCCACTCCCATTCTAGCCCTCATTTTATAGAGCGGGACAGCTTGGAGTGCAGGCGAAGGGATGGGCGTTTTTGCATCCACACCCTCGCATCTGTTCCCTTCTCACCCTCCGGTCGCTTTCTGTGAGTGCAACGGTCGGCTGGTTCCACTAACTCCCGTGAGCTGGGTCAGGCTGTCGTGTACCATTCGAGAAATCGAAAACTTTAAGGGACTGGATGTGAAATGGTCCTCAAGGAGCGTGCTTGTTGTTAGCACCTCGCGAGACGACCTACCCACGAGAGGTTTCCTTCACTGAGATCTGGGCCCGGAGAGTCCTTTAGGAGCGGTTAGTGGGTGTACACGTTTGGGTGCGAACGAGGCGGGTCGATCTAATCTATAAGAAACTGGCGTTCAAAAATTGAAAAGAATCGGTTGGTGACCTGGCCACCTCATTTCGGGTGCAACAAGAAGCACCGCCGCTGTTGGACGTAGCGACGTCTCACTTGTGCGTGGGCTCGGTTTGAAGGTGGGTCCCACCGTTCGGTGAGATGGTTGAGACATCCGGCGCGGGGAGTTTGATCTGGACAACCTATGCCGGCGTCGGCGGCCGTGCAGATATTTTTTTTCGATTTTTGAAATGCGGGAGCGGGAGAATGTTGCTCGGATCTTCGCATGGTATGGGCCTTGCTCGCCGCTTTCCGGCCAGAAGGCCCCGGAGATTCCGTGGCCTTTTCGCTTGTGTCGGGCTGGGCCGTATTTAAGTTTTTTTAGCGTTCTTCTCCATGACAGGCCGGTTAGATTGCAGGTCAGAAAAACCATGTCCATTTTATACCCTGAACTACGAAAAAAAATCCAAATAACAATCTAAACTATAAAACCAATTATTTAACTCTTCAATTTCTAATGTCAGACTAAATCACACCCTATGACAGTTTTTCTTGGCTCTTTTGCATCTCCTATATAAAAATAAGGAAAAAATGATTCAAAATTTCTAAAAAAATTCTATGATCCAAAGACAATAATTGTACTCCCATAAAAATTTCAGACCACGATAATACTTCTACAATTTTATAAAATTCTGACAAGGTCACTGTCCCAATTAAAGGTTTTCTGATTTTGATTTTTCTAAGATAAAAAATTATATTCAATTTGTTTTGAAATTTTTTGTGTGATCCTAGGGGTTTAAATATGACACCATAAAATTTTTAGATGATAATTAAACATGTACATTTTTATAAAAATATGATAATATTATTGCTATTTTTAAATTACTGCTGCTTTTATTTTTCTAAAAATGTACTTGTTCTATCATTATCTAAAAATTTTATGGTGTCATATCTAAGCCCCTAGGATCACATATAAAAATTTCTAAATTAATTTAACATAATTTGGTATCTCAGAAAAATCAAAATCAGAAAATACTTAATTCAGACAATGACCTTGTTAGAATTTTATAAAATTGTACAAGTGTGATCATGGTCTAAAATTTATATAAGAGTATAAGTATTGTCTTAAAATCATACAAAAAAGTTTCAAAAATTCTAAATCAATTTTTGCCTTATAGGAGATGCAAAACAACCAAAAAAGTGCCCTATGGTGCGATTTAGTATGGTATTAGAAGTTAAAGGGTTTAATAATCGGTTTTATAGTTTGGGGGTAATTTGAACTTTTTTTCATAGTTCAGTAGTATAAAATGGACTAATTCCTTTCTTTTATCATAGGTTGTTCTTTTTATCTTTGCGAGCAAACGTGGGTTGGTGTTGGTACTAGGGTTTAAAAAACCACGGTTTTCGACCATACCGCTCGGTGCAAAATATAAAACCGCTCGATAAACCGTCCAAGTACAATTTTAAATTTAAGAAATTCAAAAAATTTATCCAAAAATTTCCTAAAATTAGTATTAATTGTTTTATGACCTTTGGTGTGAATATTTTTTTTAAAAAAACAAAGTTTGGAGATGTTTTTAAGGCATTCAAAATGTAGAAATTAGAAAAATCCGAAAAAAATTAGAAGTATTTTTAACACATGATGACTTCTTGAAGCTCATCAACACATGATGACCTCTTGTTCCTGATTTTTCATCTTTTTGGACTCAACTTACTTCACAACTCATTGAAAATCGTTAGTCCAACAAATATGGATGCCTCAAACATCACTTACACTCCATTAACACATAATGAATGCCTCTAAGATCGATTGAACACAACTCAAATCAATTTTAATGATCAAATGTGTCTTGAGTACTTTGATGCAACTAATGCTTCATTATACTCAAGAACTTTCCGCTTGTCCTTAATCAACAAAGAGCACCATCAACACATGATGAAATATTTTTTGATTGATTGAAAGACAACCGAACTCAATTTAAACTCTATTTAAATTGACATGAGTAAAGATAACTACATGAGTTTCATATACTCAATATGATAGTAAGTAATGATCCAAATCTTAGATAGAATCAATATGCACATAATCAATCTTAAACCATCAACTATAGAACAAACTCCATTAAATATGTGCACATAACTAATTGAACATGGAATCAATATGCACATAATCAATCTTAGATTGCATACGAGTTTATCCTATATTGCATGAGGATACTACAACTACACAAGTTATATACTCAAAAGATTGTTTCAAAGTCTTAATCATTTATATTATTTGGCAAGAGGACATGGATCAATATAATTGAAACATCAAATTAAATTATCAACTCCCCTTAGATGTGTGTATTCATGTATATATAGATTTGGAAACATAATGCATATATTTAGACTAAGACAATAGAAGAGTTCATCTTTTAACTTGAATCCTAAGTATGCATTAAGACAGTAAAGTGAATACAAGTGCATACTTTTTGACGAGGGCTGGGCATCCCTTGACCGGCCAGCGCACGGTCAATGGACCACCCAAGCTCGGGAGGCCTCGACCACGACCTGGGCGTATGCCGAGACGCTCGACCTAGAGCGCGCTGGACCCGAGCACGGCCCCCGCACGACCTCGAGCTCGGGTCGGCTCTCGTTCGAAGCCGTAGTCCACCCTTGGATTGCGGATCGTGCATTTGACCGGCGGTTGCCACAACGCGGGTCGTGGGGATGAAGCGGGTGCGTGCATCAAGTCCGGAGCAGTTACTGCCAGCCCTCAACATGCATGAAGGCCACTTCCCGGGAATCTCTCCCATCTGCTATGCAGAGGAGGTATAAGACCAAGGATGCGCATCTCTGGGGACACGAAGACAACACACAACACGCCATAGCTCGAGCTTAGACATAGCCATTGTTAAACTTGAGTCAGATACACACCCCATACTCGAAATAGCTAAGAATATCGCGCAAGGCGATCGAGTAGAGCTATTACCTCCACAGGGCTCGAACCAAGATAAATCTCGGCCTCACGCCGTTGTCGTCTTGCTCGTCCAACGTCGCATCTCCTCCGTCCCTCCGTTTGAGCAAAGCGCAGCTCGGGTTCCGTATCTCACTAACCCCCCATCTCACTTCTTGCGGTTGGTGATCCCGATCGTCGACACTTTTGGTTTTCTATTTTTCATCCAAATTTGATACTAATAAGAATGTAGCTCAATTAAATATGTTAGTCTCATAATAATTAGATTTGTCATAAAACAATGATTAAATATTAATATTAAACCAATCAGCAAAACTAATGAAGCTCGAACTTACCAAAACGACCTTATTAAATCTTTAGTAAAGGTGCTCTCTTGTTCTGACAACTAGCAGTACATCTTTTCTTCCCACTTCACTTCCCCTCAAAGTCACTCTTCACCCCCTTCGTCCCTCTTCCCCTATTCCCTTCCTTTAAAACTTAAAATAGTTTTTGTTTTCAAATCTACCTAGTTTTTTTAATACAAAGTATGTTTTAACCACTTTCAAAAGTTTTTGAACCAAAAGTTTTTGAATTAAAAGTTTTCAGAGTTGGAACTTTCTAATTTGAGAATTTTTAATTAAAATTTTCAAGTGGATACTTTCTAATTTGAAATTTTTGATTTAAAATGTTTCGAGTTAAAACTTTGTAATTTAAATTTTTTATTTAAAAAAAATTTTAAGTTGAAAAATTTGAGTTGAATTTCTTTTGAGTTGAAACTTCCTGTTTAAAAATTTCAAAGGTAAAATTATCTAATTTAATTTTTTTATGTTAAAGAGTAAGGAAGTGAGTTGGGGAAATGAGCAAAGAAGAGGTAAGTGGAAGGGTAGAGAAGTATGAAGAAAGATGACACATAGTATTTTAGAAGAATGCTCTTAAATTTTTATTTTAAGGACAACCTCAATCTAGAGGTAACCCAAAGAAAAATGGCCAAAGTTGAGTAGCAGCGTGTTCTGGCACTTCCGAGTGTTCCCACGGTGTATCGGCGTCATCGTCCAATGGGTAGAACCATCCATGTCTGGGCCAAACAAGCTCTAAGGAGGAAATTGCAGCAGGAAGCGAAACATCGGCTCAAGCTTGATACACCGGTTTTCATCAACAGGGAGCCCAACTAGCCACCTGGCCATTGCGCTACTCCTTTCTGGAAAACATATGTCAAAATTTGAGGTCTGCTTAGAAAAACTGAACCAGGACATGTGCTTCACTAGTTAGGCTAAAAAAAGCTTTTTATGGTATAATAAATTTAATATAGACCGTTTATTTTTTTATTCAATGCTTGGTTAAGAAAAATAAAAGCTTAACCAGGTTATGAGGTTATGTGCTTCACTAGTTAGACTGAAAAAACACTCTTTTACGATATGCTAAATTTAATGTGGACTATTATTTTTTATTCAATTGATCAAATTAGCTAGTATTTATTTGTACTTTCTCCGATAATAGAGTAGTAAAAATACCCTTCACAAATTAATAATTAGATCTAATTTGTACTACTCATCATATACTACTAGTATAATGCAACATAAAATTTTTCAACAAAAAATTGGGCCTACATTCCCAGCCCTTACTTAGGGCGTGTTTAGTTGGTGGGTGAGATTGAATTGGATGGGATGGTCCTGTACCATCCTGGTTCTATTGTTACTTTTGGGTGAATGGAATGGTTTAGTATCTATGAGAAATATATTTTAAATTTGTATCCCACTATTCAAGATGGAATGTTTCATTCAAACAACTAAACACAATAATGATTTTTTTGAACCATCTCATACATGTACCACTTGGTACAAGCAGGGTTTCAAATTTCGTTTTCGGCTCACACCTGAGGTAGGCGAAATCTAAAATTTCAACAAAATTTTGGAACTTCAAATGAAATCCGGTAAAAATTAAAAATAAAATTTTAAATATGGAATTTTTGAACCAAAATTACTGAATTTTCACCGAGAAATGCTGAAATCTCGACGAAATTCAACCAAGCAAAAAATAATTGAAATGATGTTACAAATTTATGAAATTGTTTTTGAATGGTCCTGACACATTACTAATGTTGGCATAAAATTTTGGATGATGATCAAGTATAAGAAATTTTTAAAAATTATGATAGTGCTACTATCCTAATTAAAGGCTGACCGATAAAATTTCAACTGAATGAAAAATGGTTCAAACCATATTAGAACATTTTCAAAAAAATTGGATGGTCCTGATGTATTAATAATGTTCCATGAAATTTTCAGATGATGATCAAGCATGAGGAATTTTAAAAAATTAGGACAGATCTACTGAAGGCTGACCGACAAATTTCAACCGAATGAAAAATAGTTCAACCCACATTAGAAATTTTTAAAATTTTTGTGGATGGTAATGAAGAATCACTAATGTTCCCATAAAATTATTATATGATTATCATGTCTGAGAAATTTTAAAAATTATAACAGTGCTACTATCATGATAAAAGCCTGATAATCAATAGATAGATTTGATTGAGAAATCAAAAGAAGGTTAGAATTTTTTTCAAACTTTTAGAGAATGGTGATAAGTCAATGATTAAGCTCTCATAAAAATTTTGAATTATGATCACATTCCAATGAATTTATAAAATTCTTACAATGGTACTGTATCATTTGTGTTCCTTGTGTTTTTTTAAGAGATAACAAATGAAGTTCAATGCATCCATAGATTTGATTAAGTAAATAAAAATGTTTAAAATTTTTGTAAATTTTATAGAAGGGTTTTGAGGCAATTCTTAAGCTCTCATACAAATTTTGGATCATAATCATACTTGTACAAATATATAAAATTCTAACAAGATTGCTGTCTCAATTATAGCATAAAAAAGGACCGATAAACTATATAGCAACAATTGGTTATTATTAGTCACTAGCCATGTGCCCGTGCGTTGCAACGAAAACTCAATTTGCGATAAAAAATTTATTTGCAAAGAGCGGTTTGTGTTGGCCGCTACGAAAATGCGAATTGGACGGGGTGGTGTGCGGCAACGTCTGGGTGCATGCTTATAAGAACATGACGCGTACGTATGTTTCCTTGATTTACGCACTGCGATCGCGCCATAACGGATTCACGGCTGAAGGCAGACAGAGCAAAATTTCTTTTTCTTCCTTCCAAATTTTACGTAACCTTCTATAAGGATATTGATAATCAAATCGTGGTACGATACGCTACTACGAACCTCGCAATGGTTACATGTTATAACTTCAAAAGAAAAGAAAAAAAATTAGATTATAACACGAAAAATACGTTATAACATGTAAGGAATATTAAGCACCTTTTGGACATATAAATTCTCTTACGGCCGAGTCTTGGACAAGCCGGGTCCCACCAGCCCAGCCCAGTCCGCTTTGTGGCTAATTGGTCAGTTAGGAAACATCACACACTAATTTTATATTCTCCAGTTCAATGCCCGTGCGTTGCTACGAAAAATAAAATTAGTAACAAAACACTAATTTTTTCTACACTGCAACTCGCTTCTGAATCCACTCCGGCAGAACCTTCAGATCGATACTCTTTGTCTTCCAGATTTCGGCCATCACCCCCACAGTATTACATGGGGTGGAGAATTCGCCTTGTCGCCACAAGTATTGCAGTGGAGACCTGCTGGAATATTCAGCGGTGTTCTTGTGGAGGAGACCACGTGGCCTCGACCTCCACAAGTTTTACACGTGGTTGGCTTTGTGCCGAGCTTGGCGCCACTTCCATCAAGACGTATTCTGACCTTCCAATCTAGTTATCTCAATTTCTTTCTACACCAAAGATCGCTTCCTTGAAATTGAGTACAAGATTGTAAGTCTCATCATCACCTGCATTGGTCATTCCGGACAAGACGGCCACCCATTCCACCAAACCCTTCAAACAAGGACTCAAAGAGATCGAATGGGTTTGAGTAATCCTGCAGAATCAAAATGTTTATATGATCAAAACTATACAAAGGTCCTGCTGATCAAACTAATTGGACAACTATCTATGAACACTTACTCCTGCTCCCATGCCAAGACCTTTCGCACCAGCTTCACCATATTTATCATAGATTGCTCGCTTCTCATCATCGAGACAAAACCTATAACAGCAATTGTCTTTATATTAGCTAGAAAAACATACAATTCTCATCGCAAATCATTGATCACATGGAGCTTTGGGATTCACTCATGAGCAATTGGTCTAACCTCATAAGCATTGCTGATCTCCTTGAACTTTTGTTCAGCACCAGATATTTTGGTTAGCTAGATGGGAAATAAGGTTAATGCACAAACAAATAAGAATTACGAAACATCTACAAAAAGAGTACAAGGTTAAGCAAGAAGAAAACCATATGATAATGAAGATTACAATGTGTTATAAGGAGTCAGAAAAGCAACAAACCGATGTGTAGTTGAAAAATGATTCTCATATCATGTTAGTCAACTTACTTGTTCACATCGGGTGATAGTTCCTAGCAAGCTTCCGATAGGTCGAACAGAAAAGGTTTTAGAACCAACACTAGCAACATCGCCATCGCAGCACTGGCCACGCCCGGCCTCCTCCAAACGCCTTTGTCCGCCTTGGCCACGCGGATCTTGGGGCCGACCTTTGAGAAATCATTAGTTCATTACTATTCTCATGTAGATATGTGTAGGAATGTGTCATTTATATATCCGATCAATACGCTTTAGGTTCAAAGAAACTAAATGTTATGATCAAGATGTGCTGATTTTCTTTAGGCCTTTCGTCATGAATTGCTTCCGCTTTTTGTTTATGTTTGCAGCTTTTCAAAGTCGCATGACATGTCATTACCCTCCACTTTTAATTATTTTTCACTTGTGTTGAAAATGCCATGGTTCCTTCCAGTAATAACATATTCATTTCTCTTGGTCATTAGGTTGACAGCTGGTACAACTTATTCCTCATTATTTTCTTTACAGATCAGGTTAGAATTGTCAAGTAGGTTTAGTGGGGGTAATCTGCTTATAGTTGCGAAATTTCCATTAGCGTAAAAAATTAGTCATTTCTAGAAGTGACGAGTTTATTCGTATAACGTATACAAATAATCCTAGATGTTTATTTTATTTTTTCTCAAGCCTACCATTATTTTTTTGTTTGGATGGCTCGTGGATGGGGTTTATTTTCATGGTCTTACATATTGAGGATAGTTGGGTAGGAGTTGAATTGCCGACGGATACCCATGGGTAGCGCTTATATCAAACCCTGACCTAAACCCTCGCGTGTACCCGATCCGCAAAACCCACGGGTAAAAATTCATACCCGAATCCGAACCCATCAGGTGCATGACCTGCGGGTACCCAAACCCGCAAGTCTGATTGTCATCCCTAATCATAGCACAACAAAGGAAATATGCAGATAACATAACACAGCAGCATGTAGTATTTAGGACAAAAGCCATTTCAGTGAGAATTAAATACATGAAATAAACCGCCCTTAACTTTTTTAATAAGAATTAATAACTAAAACAATAGGCACAAATCAATGGAGGAAGGTATACAAACACACCTCCGAAGCATAACCCGAGTTTCCTAGCAGCTTGGTTTAACAAACGATCCTCTTGGGCAAGTTTGTTGAACTACTTCACTGAGAAGGCGATGAGTCTCCTCCTGCCAAGCTCTACCGCTCGAGAGAAAAAGAAAAGGTCATGTTTTTGGCCCAGACTTAAAATGTTGTAACACTTTATATCACTGAAATGCATAGTCTGTTATGTTTAAGAGAGCTTGGTTGGTCTTCTGTCAAGATCAAACTTCCTATTATGTGGTTTCTTCAGCCATGCGTTCTTCATGAAATTAAAACCTTGGAAGAGTGTAATCGTTTTATCAATTCTCTTACACTTCTCCATTAATATTTATTTTATATTCTGCTTTTTCCCCTACATCAGCTTCTTAAATATGTGACACATTGCAGTTTTTTAAAATAATAATAATAATCATCTCTGGATTGATTGCAATCATGAACGCAGTTATATCAATTATCATGTTTGTCTGAATATACTTGTGCCATTGAACCAAGGGTAAACATGTAAACCTGCACAATATCATGGCGTGGAACCCCGGGAAGTGGTCAACTCTATAGCCCTTGGTCGACATGACTTCGCAATCAAGAAACCTCCCTGTGGATAGTATAAGACTATGAATTGCATGCGAGTTTTCAAAAGAGGTAAGAATTAAGAAAAGCCTACTTTTTATCGCTTCACGACTATTTGTGGCGCAAGAAACAAGCCTTGAAACATGCGCCGCATAACATGGCAGTCTTGACCCAAATTCCACCCCAAGGCCAGTCAGAGATAAGCGAGCTGCAATTCAGCAACCAAATCTTTCTTCCCAAAGAACATAACCACCTCAAGGCGCAATGGTTCCAAGGATGACATCAACACCATCTCACAAAGCAAGCCTAGCAATCAAAAGAATCAGAACCAATAGCAATTGCACACTCACATATTACTTAAGGATTTAAAACTAATAAAAATTGCACACACATCACGATAATACATATTTTGTAAGGTAAATGGTTCTTACGTTCACTGAAGCAATAAATCTACTTGATCACAAAAAGAAATAGCCAAATTATGCATGGAGGAAGAGTTGCTTTATTTGGAAGTTCCTCTTTGATTGGCTTCAATTTGTCATGTGATCCAACCTTTGAAAGGGAGACGGATTTGTGAGGCTACTCAGGTGGTTGTGCCGCGGGGCTCCCAGCAAGTCATGCACTGAAAAAAGTTGGCTCCCAGCAAGTCAAGCTCAAAGAATAAACTTCAGTGACTCTGACAAGGTCATCCACCGTCCGAGTGCTAAACCGAGTCATATTGCTTTGGTAGTCGAAAGCTCTTGAGTAATTTGATAAGCTCATATGTCCTCACATGATGACCCAACCGGAGACACAAGTCCAAAGGGGTCAATCCATCCTGTAGAAAGTATCAAACAAGGTTACTCTCTCATTTAGTAGAAGCGATGTTCAAAAGAAAAAGAAGGAAAACGATTTGCTGAATTCCTTAAGAGGTAGTTGATAATAGCATGCTTCTTGGAAAGAATTGCTTTATGAATTTGCGGCAAACCATCCTCGAAGAAACCGAAAAGGCCCAATGAGCGATAATGATATCACAAAGACACCAAGCTATCTAGGCATATAAGATGAGATAGCTCAACATTTCTGATAGCAATTACCTTATCAAGAGTATTTATGTCCACATTATGTTTTAGGAGATTGTCCAATAGATAGAAGTCCCCCCTTGCAGAAGGGTGTGGAGTGGCACCACTTACTCTACAAGGAAAAGATATAAGATGTGTCAACTGTCCATGAACAGATATCAAAGAAGAAACTAAAATGGAAGTAACAAACAACATCAACATGGGGCGTAAGATGCACGTATGTTAAATTGTTAATATAAGAAGCATAATTTAATATACAATGTAAAGAAGTTGCAATGAGTACTTAGTTAGGAACACATCAAACTAATGTTTCGTCTAATAGATCAAACATGTCCGGAAGTGATATAGATTCGACACCGGTTCACATATTGCTAGGAACACATCAAACTAATGTTTCGTCTAATAGACCAAACATGTCCGGAAGTGATATAGATTCGACACCGGTTCACATATTCTCTCTCAAAAAAAGTATTACTATCATCTAACCACCGGTCATGGTTATAGAGCGAGAATATCAAGCATCATAGAAACCATAGCGATAATATCTGAAATCAAGATTTATATTATACATTAGAGCATTAACATAAGCTGAATTACTTTGTAATATTATTCGTCAACATCTAAAACAACAATGTCATAACATAGCATTGGGAGTCAATACTGATTACGCCATGACGCCAAGATATCATAACAAAATACTCCCTCCGTTGTTTTTATAAGTTGTCAACGTATTTCAAGATTCAAACTTTGTAATGTTTGATCAACATTTAGTCCAACAATAAATGATTTTATGCAAAGAAAAAAATGCAATATTCGCAGAATTATGACTCTGCCAGAAACAACATAAACAATAATTGCCTCAATTTGTCCCATGAGATGACATAATACAAAAAGTTATGGGTTGTGACCTCATATAGATGAGCTAGAGTTCTAAACAAATATCAATTATATGCTAATGATATGCCCAGGAAACAGTTTAGGGATCACCGGATAAACAATCCAAAGTGCCTAAGGATGCTCTCTGTCTCTCTCTTTTTTTTATGGGAGAAGTGTACTTAGATAATTAATTAACCAGTAAATTCTTGCTTTGGATCTAGGTAAGGCAAAAAAAATTACAAATAGGAAAAAATCCCATGATTGCACAGTTTAGCAGTCTATTCTCCCTAATACTGAAACGGAAAGTAGAACGAAAGAATATATGTCTCCACTTCAACAATACGTAATGTTGTCACGCTAAAACAATATTGACGCAGAGAGTATAGATCTTGGAAAATGGAAAGGTAAGCAAGCAAATTTAGAAAATTAAAGATTACCGAATGAGGCGGCAGAAGAGCAAGTCAAATCCCTAAATAAAATAGAAGAATACAACCATATCATAGAAGGAAATTACATGACAAAAATATATTGAAAACTACACCTCGAAATTAAAAAATATCGGTTTCAAAGCCAAACAAGTATACTGTTTGGATGACCCGGAGGATATAGATCCATCATCGGAGAAAAAGATGAGGATGCAATGGATTGTGGGTTTTGTTGCTCTATTTTGCTGCAACTCATGGCGAATTTAAGCTTCCATTTCTTGAATCGCCTGTCTTTCCTTAATCATAACAAACAAGACATTTGATTTAGCATAAAATAAGTCATACCACCTTCAGCTCCAACTTGAGTATATACATATCGATCATAAGGCAATACAATGAACTTACGACATTACTTTAAGGAGTCATTTGTACTAATGAAGATTGCATGCATCCCCGAGCGACTCTCAAAATATCGACCACATACCCTAAAGACAAGAACCAAAACAAGTGCAAAGCGTGTCCCTGTTACGATCCGTAATGTCCTTCCTCTTAAGACAAGAGCAAAACCAGCACCTAGGTAAGCAAAACCAGCACCCCATATAAAATTATGTACCTGACATAAAAAATGGACGGTAGAATAAGACAAAACAAAGATGTCCAATAAAATCCTTCTAGAGAACATGCTAGAGAACATATAAAAAGAGGAATAGCACATTGCTAATGTTATGATTTCCAAGAAACAGAAATTCTAAATAATTTGGACTACAGCGACAGACACTCGGTTCTAGTATTCTTGAACAAATCGAGCAACCACGCGCACATATATTTGATCGCTTTACACAATCAAAGATGCTCTCGAGCTCTCGGCCAGATCAAGAACCGTGTGACTCCTGCCACATGGCCTGAATCATGAGTCGAAACATACACCAATTACAACCCGAATTAATTTGCAAATCGATTGCAAAAACATTTCAACACTTATAGCCAGAACAAACGGAAACAATTCGGAGCAGTTTAAGGGGGGTTATACCACTTGGCCTCACCGATTCGCCTTCGGAGGGTCGGATAGAGCAGGAAGACGGCTACGATGGCGATGAGCAGCAGCGAGCGAAGGAGACGGACCTCGCCACGCTCGGTAACCTCTGCGTCGGCGTCGTGCTCGGCAGGCCTCGCCTCCGCCGGCAGCGTGAGGAGCGGAAGGCCTACATGGAGCGCTTTGCGCCGCCCGACCAGTCGAGGTCGACTCGGCGGCGCAAGACGACGTGACGGCCGCGCGATCGGTGCCGGTGACCACATCCTTGATGGTGCGGCAGGATGTGGCCGTAGTGGGGGTGGTCGGTGGCGGGGGGACCGTCTGGGCGAGGAGATCGGGCGAGGATCCGAGGAGTCCATTTGAAGCGGCGCGCGAGGACATTGGGGCGGCGTTAGGGATTAGGGTTTTGTCTTGCGTTGCGTTAGGGATTAGGAGGGACGGCGTTGTGTTAGGTTTTAGGGGGAGGGAGAAAAACGCACCACCGCCACCAACTGTCAATTAATAGTAAAGATACTAATAGTTCACAATCACTGGTTACTACAAATGAATGTGTTACTACGAAGACATACATCAACAAAGAAATACCATCATGTACCAATCAACACCAATAAAGCAGGTCATGAGTTCTGGACACTCACAAGGCCGGCTTTGTTGTGAAGGAAATGAGGCGGTGAGAGGTTCCATGGTTCAACTCTGTTGTCGATGCGGAGAGGGAAGTGGAGGACCTTCTCCCTTGGTGGTATTTGGACTCCATGCTCAGTTGCCACTCCATCACATGCGCGAGGAGGCCAGATGTGGCGAAAGAGTAGCAAGATGGAGGCCACATGTGCAGGGGGAGCGCTGAAGCGGGCAAGGTGAGCGTAGACGGGGGCAGAGGTGGAAGGTGGTAGTGTCGGCAAGGCGAGCGAAGACGGGGGCAGAGGCGGAAGGCGGCAGTGTCAAGGCTGTCCGTGTCTCCAGACTCTAGTCACCGCTCGCAACTTGTGTGGTGTCGGCTAGGGATGGCAATCGGACGCAATGGGTATAGGTAGTGCTCATCCATACCTAGTATGCTAGCCAAAATCTTCCCCACAGGCATACCAACGAACGGTTGCAATTAGGAGTGTAATTAGATCGGATATTTGCCGGTCGACCGAATATCTTTAGATCGGATTTGGCTCATCAATTCGGATAGTTCTCGGATTTGGATATAATTTCAGATATTTTAATTCGGATTTGAGATAATACTATCCGTTGGATTGAGATTTTTCAATCCCCACCCCCACCCCCCCCGTTTCCATCGAGGTGCCGTCGTCATCCTGTTGTTATCCTCTCATCGCCACCACCACGACCCTCTGCCCCTCCTGCCACTGCCCTTCGCTCAGATCGCTGACAGGCCCCTGCAAGAAAACCGAACATCAACCGGAAACAAGCAACCCACAAAATTTCACGAGAACACAACCAGATTCGAAGATCAGATAACAACTGGAAAACAAGAACCCTAACAACTAAGGGCCTGTTTGGTAGAGCTCAGATTCACGAAATCAAACTTGTAAGCTAAAATAAAGTGAATTAAGTTTATATTTTTGGTCTAAAATGTAAACAAGATGATCATTCTAAACACTCTTAATGTACTCACAGCTCTAGCTTCATGAATCTGGTGAAACTAAAAAACAAGATTCCCTAATCCCCGCCAAAAGGCCCTAAGAGACTCTAGATATGGAGGAAACAGTCTTCATATTCCATTCATTTCTTTACCAGCGTATTTATCCTCCCTCTCTCCGAACAGAATTCACCGAAACAGAAAAGATTCGCTTTTGCTTTAGCTCTGACAACCAGTAAGAAGTAAAACGACAAATTCGTTTACAGCGCTAAATCTAGCAATTACTGTAGCAGTCTAGGAGCCGTTGGATGAAGCTGAACTCGTCCCAGTCTTTCCCGGCCGTAGATGGACACTTAAGTGGAATCGGTCTCCAAGAAAATCGCCACCGTCTTCTACTGTTCTTCGTTCTCCCCTGAAAACTCCCTGACAATCGCTCCCTCCGGCCTCTGCCCGTTCCGCTGCCTCCTGCTCCCTTCATCGCCCCTCCTGCTCCCTGCAGCCCTCCCGCCACCGTCCTCCATGCCCCCTGCTCCTCTCCCTCTGGCCCTCCGGCCACCCCTTACTCCGCTCCCTCGTCGCCTCCGACGCCCCCTGATCTGCTCCATCCGCCCCCTGCTCCGCTCCCTCCTGGCCTCCTCGCGTCCGGCCGCGCCCTGATCTGCTCCCTCCACCCCTTCGGCAGCTTCCCTACTCCGCTTCCTCTGCCCCTCCAGTCGACCTCCTGCTCCGCTCCCTCCTCGCCTCCGGCCGCCCCCTGCTCCAGATTGTTGGTGAGGTAAATCTAAGGCTAGTTGATTGATAATGTAAATGTAAGGCTAGTTGATTGATAATTTGTGATGTTGTACTCTGTTGCTACTCTTTTCCATCCCAAAATTGCTTTTCATTCTACTGCTGCGCTGCCTAACTACATAGTTAATGTTTTGTATTATGCATCTTTAGTATGGAGTTTGTTCTCAAGAAAAAAATGGTATCTTTAGTAGGTAGTTTTGTTCTCAAGAAAATGGAATTAAACATGAAGCCAACAACATATATGATAGCCTGGGTGTTTGGAAAGTAGCATCTCCAGTATGGTCTAAAAATCTCTCACAAGAAAAATAAGATAATGGTAGAATTGGCAAGTGGATTGTGAGTCTGTGACAACTGACAAACTAGCCAAAGGAATTTTCTCATGCTGCTAGTAAAGCGATGTCGAAGTGGTTTCAATGGATATGCATCCTTAAGTTCTTTTTAAGACATGAAAAGAAGAGTGACTGCACATTTTTAAAATCCATGTTTAACAAGGAATAAATGTACTTGTCAAATTACTGAACTCTAGTTCTGCTGTACTTGTCAAATTACTGAACTCTAGTTCTGCAATGGCCTACTTTGATCTACTGTCGTCTCATTTTGTATAAAATTCAAAACTATGACACTCTGATCTGCTTGTGTCCATGAATTTTTGAAGTAGAAAGTAGTATGGCTCATCCATCTGGTGGCAGTTTAATGGATTTTTTCATAGGTTCTCATATTTAAGTTTTGCCCATTATGGACATGTTCAGCTGTCTTGGAAATGCTATGATATGAAACTTATAGGAGATGATATCTTGAGGATTGACCACTAGCTTACACAATCTTGCAATTGCCTCGTGTCATTTCAATGGCTAATATGATGTGTGCAGTGCAGTGATAACATTTTGAACCTCAACTGTATGATTTGATTGCATCACTTCCCCACATTAAAATGCAAATATTTTGTTTAATAACTACAACCCACCCACATGGCTGAAAATATGTGGTCACTCTTCTTTTTAAGACATCAACATATACCTTTTATTTTGTAGGATGAAACTATAGTTGAGGCTGATCATGATTGAGTGCTTCAGTATCGATGATAAGTAGCCATGGTCATGCACTAGTGATCTCATTGAGATGTTGCCAATCTGCCTTGGAGACATGGAGTGATGTAATTCTAATATTGTCTATTTTATCGTAATCATTAATCAACTCGTGGTCTTGTGTCTACATGTATATGTGATGTAATCATAATATTGTTTATTTGTCTTATCTCTTTTATGGAGACATGGAGTCATGGTCATGTTATTGTAATATTATTTACGTATCATTCTATGTTCCGTGACTTTTTATATGTGTACCATTGAAATTGAATGTACTTTTGCAACTTTGTTGGACTATTTGATAAAATGACTTGTTAAATTGCGATAGTTTTGTTGCATTCGAACTTATATGGTTGATTAATCATTGCGATATGTGTGCTATATGTGGTATCTATTCTTGCGTGATATCCGACAAAAAATATTCGGTACCATATTGATTCCGCTCCGTATTAGCTTTGAATCCTTGACCGTTATTATCTGTGCCAAATTTGTATCTAGTACTTTTGTACCGATTCCAAATCCGACAAAAATATGGTTTAGGATACGGAAAGAGCAATATGTGACCAAATTCGAGCCGATTGCACCCCTAGTTGCAGGAGAAGACATTTGTCCATAGTTGTTGTCCATGGGTACCTGATACCTATATGCATACCCGTGTGCTCACCACCACTTCATGCAACCAATGTCTCATCATAAAGGCAATGAATGTATTAAAAGATACGGAGTAGTTCAATCCAGTTTGGCTACTACTTCCGAGAGTCGATATTTGAGAAACATGTAATATAATTCATAGATCTGAGAGCTAAACACAAATCACAAGCAACACAACACAAATCATAAGCAACAGATCAAGAATTAGGATATAGAATGAAAGAAAAACAAATTTAGTGGTGGGATATTGTGGGCCAGGAGGGATAGGACCATGGGATGACTTTAGGGTTTTTCAATCTAGGGTCACTTGTTTGTGCTTATTGTCAGTAATCGAGTAGATTGGGTACAAGTGAAACTCCCCATACCCATTATCTGTTTGCTCGTTGGGCAAAGATTTGCCATCACAAATATGCCTGTGCAAAGATTTGCCATTACCTCTATTTGGGTTTTTAGCCACAACTTCACGAGTAGTTAGGAAAGATTGCCATCCCTAGTGTCGGTGTCTCCGGACTCCCGTGCCATGTTTGTGCGTGTGTTGCTAGGGTGTTAGGGTTAGCGCTATGGGCTAAGTGCGGCAGTGGGCTTAATTCTCGGCTATAGTACAAGCTGAATTGTTTGCTAGGCTAGAAAGCTGAGTTTGGCTCATTAAGCAAACGAACAAAAATGACTACTCGGCCCGGGTCGCTTGTGGAACGAGTTTAAACTAAGTCAAACCGAGTCCTTAACTAGCCGAGCTGGCTCGCAAGCTTGGAGTTTTTTTTTCCCGCCTCTACTCCACAGCAGAAGGGGCCCTATGACATGATCCCAACAGATGTGCCCGTTTGATGATCGTCACTGGTTACATTGGCCCGGCCGTGTGATTAATTGGGAACACTGGTTACATTGACATTTCCTATCTTGCAAGACAGACCTTTATGGCGATCGATCGTCACTGCCCTGGGCAAATTAAAAGGGAGAGAGAGAGATTAATTATCGTATCAAATTATCGTTGACTGCATAAGTTTGCAAGTAATGTTGATGATCGACGGGTGACTGCCTGTTTTTAGAACTCAGGATACATACAGCGCAACGACGTTAACAATGCATGGATGATGATAGTGACGACGATGATGGTCCTAATAAACCTATGCTCTGCAGAAACTAAACAAACATCTGAAAGGCTCTCACGCCGTTCTGTTGAGTTCTGATTGCTTTTTAATTTATTTTTTTTTCGCGCCGTGTGTACGACGACTCAACGAACGCTCCCAACGTCCGGTTACGCGTGAACATCTTCCTGGACGCGCTCCTCGCTGCTCAAAACCATTCTTTTTGACCTATTCTTTTTTTGACCCGGGAGAGCACGATGACTGCGCAATTTTTTATGACAACAAACCGAGCCATTTCTGATTTCTCCCTTTGTTTCCTCCAACATTTTGGGTGAGTTTATGCAGAGAAATCTCTACTACTTTTGTAATATTCCGGTCTATTAGTGTAAAGGTCTATGTAGTCTATAAGAATTGGTGGTGGATTAGTCCCAGATTCCTTGTTTAAAATAAACTGTAGAAACATATAATGCCTTCTGGGTTCTTGTAGAAACATATAATGCCTGCTGGGTTCAACCATAGCACGTATGGGTTAGCCCTTTTACCCGAAGTAAAGATGAAAGTGTAAGCAGAATGCTATATAAGCGTGGGCCTACCTCATGGATGGGCTAGACATTGAGCGAATTTTAAGTCAGGGTATTACGGATGATATCAAAGACTCGACGTTCGTTGCACGGACGCGTGTGGGACATGGGTGTGGGCACATGGTGCATGGCGCGTGTGGTCCTGGAGTGAACACGTGTCATGGCATATGTGCCAGCACTGGACGTATGGACATGTACAGATGGGTGGTTTTGTGCATTTATTGTTTATACGGTGTGCTGCCGAGAGTGTCTCCTTTAAAGAGAGAAGAGAGATGAGTGTAATACCTTGTTCCATTAGTGTGAAGGCTTAATTATGTAGCCTATATAGAGTGGTTGTGGAATTAGTCCTAAGTTATTTCTCTAAAGTGAGTTTGTAGTATAATATAATGCTTGCTGGATTAAACATGACACTTTCAAGTTAACCTTTTTACGTAAAGTGCGGGCGAAAGTATAAGCGGGTTTTGTTGCTTAGCGACCACATAACTTGGGGGCTTGGCATTGTGTGAGCGGCTAATTCTAGGGGACAACATCTCAATCGCTGATGGGATTTTGAGAGTGATTGTTGCTATAATCTTATGCACGAAATCTCAGGGCAAGCTTTCAGTCAGATCTTTTTCCAGCTCTTTGGCCCCAAAAGAACAGCATCTTGCCACCTCAATCATGCATCTGAAAATTTCACATCAGACAAATTTATTTTGTAGAGGGAGCCCCACTTGCTCCAAATTAGTGGTTGTGTGGGTTTAACAAATTGTAGATCAGATGCTTTAGCTAACAAATAAGTCTTGTTACCACCAGAGCAAGTAGGCATTAGTTGACTAATGACCACACGAGGAGGATGGACCTTAGTTGTCAAGCCACTTAGTTGTGCCCACAAAACTAGATTATTTAGATTGTACTAGTACTATAGTAGTACTACTATAGTTGCAAGTTGGGAATTGTGAGGGAGTTCACATGGAAAGGCATCATGTTGTCATTATGAAGGTTGAAAGTTTCAAGTTCCCAACGTTAGTTGTGGAGAACAAGGAGATGAATTATAGGGCGAAGAGCTAAGAACAATATTACATGGAACTCAGTTTCTTTAGAAGTGTATTTACAATTTTCGGGAAGATTTTCTACATCCCCTAGGGAAAAATGTATGGGTTTGAATGTAATCAAGTGAAGTTAAATAGTTAATTTACACACATATATATTCATAGTTTGAAATGTTCCAGATTCCCTTTTCTATGAAAAGAGAAATGCTGCCCTTGTAATATTGTGTTGATTTTGTGGGCAAATAATGCATAGGACAATTCTATCCAGGCAAATATAGGTCTCGTTCGGAACAACTTCTGCTAAAAAAAAGCGAACTATTTACCGAATGTGAGAATTCTGGAGAGCTTCTCCCACAATAAAAAGCAGATTTATACACAAAATCAAAAGCTATCACCCACTAGCTTCTTGGAGAATCAATATCTGTCCCAAACATGGCCATACAAAGACCAATTTATGATTCAGGTCCACCAACAAATTGTGGAGATATTTTTCAGTATTAAGGAAAGACATATTTTGAGTTTAAAGACACATCTTGAGTTTGCTGAAAAGACATGTAACCAATAGAAAGAGCCATCGAGTCAATAACCAAGCATATTTATTTATTTTTATACTTGTATGCAAGTAAACGAGAAAGCACAACTACATCTTGATCCTGTTACAACAAAACCCACAAGGAAGCTACAAGCAAAGGGTTCATCAAGCTGGGGTCAACTTGTAAGACCCTCAAAAAGAAAAGAGGCACACCCTACTGTACTTCTGAATCAAGGCTTGCAAAAGTCCCCCCTCAGAGCAGAAAAAAAGAAGGCACCATTTTTCTCCACAATGTTTGAAGCCTTTTGGAACACTGTGTGTGTGTGTGGGATAGGAATAGGATTGAGAGGACGGCAAAGGTAGGTGTTTGGTCTGAAAAAAACTCAATCCTCTCATAGAAAAACAAGGTGAAAGGGCAACATTGCAGAAGGGGAAAAAGGGAAAATAAGTTTTTTGTAAAAGTCAAACTCCCCTTGATAACAAGCCCTAGAAAAAGACAGGTCTCTGTTTTTTGTTTTTTACACTCTACTCTCTCCCAAGAACATGGAGTGACTAGCTCAAACCATGCAAAAAGTAAAGGGAGAGAAAATAGAAGAGGATAGGTAACAAGGTAATTTGCACCCATGCAGCAAAAACCGGTGGAAATGGATTATCTTTAAGGCTGTGTGGGGGATTGCAAGCAACTCTCTTCAGAAGCACCAGTAGCAGGGAAGAACCTAGAACCATTAGCCTCATATCCTCAAGGCTAATGATAAAAGGAGGAGGCAAATAAAAACCAAATTAAGATCTAAATTAGACTTGATCAGGAGCAAGTCCTTCACGGGGATAACTTGAACGCTTGATTTAGCTTCTTCACAATATCTTTGACAGACAAAGAGAAGTCCTCCCCAGCCTGCAAAAACGCCATCAAATTAGCACATCAATAACACCATCCATGTTAATACATATGCACATGTATGTAGTGAAGTAAAGCAAAGAACATGTCATGACATGACAAGAGGGTTGTTGAGCTGACCATGGCCATGATGGTGATGTCGAGGGAGGAGGTGGTGAAGGGGAGCACATTGGTGTTCATGATGGTGAGGCCGAAGCCTTCGACCTCGGACAGGGCGGTGATGAGTGCGCCCTTGCGGTTCTCGCAGTGGATCTTGACCAGCACCGTGCGCTCCGACACCCGGGCCTCGATCTCCGGCAGCCCAGCCTCGCCGCCCTCGAAGTTCTCGTCGCAGGACGAACCGCCGTCGTCGTCCGCGGACAGCTGGGACTTCTTGACCAGCACCGCCGCCTCGACCGGCCGCCGCCGTGCCTCCTCCTCCAGGCCCTTCACCTGGTCCTGCAGCTGCTTCACGTACTTGATCGCGTCGCCGAGCACCGACGCCTTGTCCATCTGCAAGCAACGCCATGCACACCGATAAGTTCATCGCACTTAAGCTAATTAGGCCCATAAAGCCATGGGTATGCACATATGTGTGTGCGCGCGCGCACCTTCTTGAGGCCAGGGACAATCTTGGAGAGGGCGATGAAGCGCTGGCTGAGCTTCTCGCGGCGCTGCCGCTCGGCCAAGATGTGGTCCTGGTTCTGGGAGGCCGGCCGGGAGGGCGCCGGGGACTTCGCGGGCTCAGCGGCGGCGACCATGGCGTCGTAGCTCCGCTTGACCGGGCGCGCCTGGGGGAACGACACGGTCGCGTCCACCTCCTGCTTGGGCTTCACGGGCGCCGCGGCGGAGGCGCCGTAGTAGGCGGCGCTCGGAGCCTGCCCCTGCGCTTTGGCGAACACTGCGGCGGCGTCGGCGTGGCCGCCGAAGGAGAGGATGGTCGGGGAGACGGAGTCGGCGGGGGAGCCCTGCTCCGTGATGCAGGAGTCCCAGCTGGTGTTGACCTTGGCCGCCTTGCGCTGCCGGTGCTCGCCCGCCGCGTACTGCTGCTGCTGCTGCATCAGCGCCGCCACCGCAGCCTGGTCCACCTCCCCCTGCCCGAACGCCATGGCGATCTGCTGCTCCGTATACTGCTCCAGCAGCGGGTCCGACTGCCACTGGTGGAAGAAGCTCGGCTCGTCCATCACCTGCATGCCAAGAACCAAGAAAGCCATGCATGCAGGGTTAGCGCACCGCACAACTCTACCACTACACACGTTCATGTGATTATTAACACCGAGATGATCAGCAAATTACCATATTGGAGAACCACTGTTTCGCCATTGCGGATTGCTCTAGCTAGATCGCCTTTGCTTCCAGGTTCCAAATCAAAGACTGCTTCTTAATCTCAATCAGCCCTGATCACAAAAGCACACACAAGAACAGAGCAGTTAGAGAGGATTGTACTGCACCGGGCAAGTAAACTAGCTAGGATGGCACAAAATGGAATGAACAATGCATTTTTGTCTCTGTGTGTGTGTATGTGTGAGTTGCTGTTGTGATGTATGTGTGTGTGTGTTAATTATGGGAGAGATTAGAGAACGAGCTGAGCCTGAGTGACCAACCTATGGAGATTGGAGAGAGGGGTGAGGTCCCTTTCCTTTTAACCAATGGAGAGTAGACAAGCTGCACCACCTTATATAGCCTCTGGGTCGGGCTAAGAGACTATTTTAAGGCCTCTTGGTTGGGTGTGAACTAATCGACCTCTTCCCTCCTTCCTTCGAGCTGCGGACTGTGCAAATGGTGGCTTAAGTCACCTCTCCCTTGACACAACCCCCCCTTTAAATAAAGGATTGGTATTATGGGCAAGTATAGATTATTGATCCCTCCCAGGCAAGTCTTATACTGGCTAGCAGGCGATATTTAATCCATTATATTACTTCATCATGATGTCAATGGAGATCGCCCAAAGACTGTGAAATTAATGTTTGTAAAATTGGTTTGTCATTTGTAGTAGTTTTTGGTCGTGTTTTCCCACAAGGGCATTTGGGTTGTTCAGGAATGGCTTGATTAATTGATCAACTGAACTGAAATTGGAGATGGTAAATCACAGGTAATTTCTTCAATATGAATGAAAACAACAGGCTATATATTGTGGATGAACACCAATCAATCGATCCAATTTATTTCACCGTGAGGTGATACGTGGTCTTCCAGATTAGTCCTCCTTTGTTATTTTGTTTTGAAAGAAGTTGTTCTCCTTTTTTATTAGCTGTGTGAAATTGTTACAACATTGCATAGCAAAATGCTTGAAGCTACAAGATAAGTTAGACTGCACATTTCATTTTTAACTACATTTACTGCTGTTGCAATTTGTATTAAATCAGTACATAATATTTTTGGCAACTCTTTAGATTTTTTTTAGCAAATTAAAATTTGTCACCAATAAATCATCTAATTATGGAACGATCTCCTGAAGTGCTAGTGCTAGCTGGTTTGGGATTATTTTCTCGCTGTTCTCCCAAGCCCCATGACATCTCGTCCTGAGTGTTGGACTATAGTTTGATCTATACTATACATGCTTCAAACCGACTAATACTCAGCAGAGCACCCATCGGAAGTGGAGCCTCACATTAAACCTGGGGATAAACAGATCAATTAACTAGCAACAAATAATCTTTGCAACTAATGTTCTGAGTATATTTCTTATTGCAAGTGCAACGTTTAGTCCACCAGAAAGATGTATTGGTGGATTATGATGATGACTTGGGCCCAACTCACATGGGACAAGCGTATTAAGTGCGATCAATACGAGTAAAATAATCCCCAGACATTATCATTAGGCAAGCAAGCTGTGCTTACGAAATGATCTAACGATGGATTAATCAAGGGATTTGTTCAAGATTGTTTCAAGATTCGCTCAATATTATTTCAAGCCTTTAAACGGTGCTTAGAAGGTACTTGAGATACCTTCCCTTAAAAATCAACCGTTGATGTAAAAAAGGGTAATTTTGGAATATACATTTTCTTTAAACTTAGATAATTAAGTAATTATTGATAGGCCTAAATCCTAACTCGTCGCTCCCGTTGATTCAATTCAGTTACTTAGTATCCGAGCTTCAACTCAATCTACTTGCGATGCATGGTTTTCGCGATTGTTTGCAATTGAAAAGATATGCATAAGGGTTTGTGGTTATAATTGGAAGGATGCTGTGTTTGACCTCTTTCCTTTTAATTTGATATGTATATGAAATTGCTAATCTAACCTTCTGACCAATCTTTTAAGTAAATACCTAGCTCACAACTTAAGTACATTCCCATGGTGGACAAACGTGCGTCTCTTGATGCCCGAGTATAAACGAATTAGGGATTTCGATGGGGGAGTCACATATAGTCTGTGGAACATATAGAAAGAAAGGAACAATAGGATCTTCAATAATTCATATCGTATGGTGCAGCAAGTAGCCAGCCACATCGCCCACGACGTGCACAGCCGAGCAGCGGCATTCGCGGGGATCTAAAGTGGTGCGGTCTGCAGCACTAGTTGTTGTTGTTCACGATGTTACACCCATTTCCGTTTTAAAATCTATGTAAACTCGTTTGCTCTATCTCCTTTCTATAATACATTTGGCAAAGCTCCTGTCTTCTCTTAAAAAAAGTACATTCCCATATGTACCTTTAATCGTGGATTATTGGATTGTAACTAATGAATGGCTATCATACCCTTTAAGCACCGGAGAAAGTCTCGACTCCCAACTATAGGTGTGTTGCGCCATTTCATACGAGAGAAGGGGTTTGCTGAATTTAAAAGGAGCCATTCGATATATTATGATCTGGCTCCGAACTTTTGGGTAAGAGTAGCATGAACTAAACTAAGAGGAGAGAATAATTACCAAGTGGTGTCAACTTGGCATATTCAAAGGCAATTTGCACGGTTGGTCGTGTCAAGCAAAGACGTACTTATATTCTTCCGTTATCTAAAAAAAAGCAAAGACATACTTAAGTGCATGTGCTTAATTATGTTACCGAAACACATTTTATCGCAAAAAAATGAGGTTTCACTGCCACAGCTCTGATTAAATGGCCAAACTTTACTTAAATTTTGTCAACCGAAGGATACAATTACACATGATTTGAGTCGTATGATGTGTTGAGTTTCATATATCAATCAGTTTACATAGAAGCTTAAAATACCGAGGGAATGTGAGCAATATTCTCGTATTCCAACGTGTGATGGAATGGATGACTTCAAATCATGGAATTTATATAAATGCTTGTAAATTACTCCCTGTTTTTCCGACGTTGCCGAACCAGACCAGATTTCTGATCCGCCATCCATTGGCCTAGACATGTCTCCAGCTGTAACATGACTGCAGTAAATCTAATCCATATATTTACATACTAACAACACACAGAAAAAAGAAAAGAAAGAGATTTTGGTGCTTGCTAGCTGACAACTACACTGGAGCTTAGCTTGTCAAATGGATGCTTTTTATCTGTTACACATGAGCATTGTACGCAGTAATGCCTCTTGATGATAAAAACAACCCATCTCTCCAACTTTAGTTTCCATGAAGCCTTCCCATACCTCCCTGCATCTATCTGCATGACCTGCAGATCCAACAACCTTTCTTCAATGCCCCAAGACAAAATTGCAGGGCAAGGGGCCATAAAATATTTCACATTATTGCATGTGAGGCTCACCTTTCTTTGGGGCCATCTCATCGCCTGCCTAGATGGAACCTTTAAGGTTTGGGCTCTGGTACTAGCTTGTTTGCTGCTTCTCTTTTCAAGGCACATGACAAAGAGGTAAATTGGGATCCCCTTGATAAATAAATCGCCCAGACTGCCTGGCATTGGCTCCTGTGCAGGCTGGAGATGATCAGGAGAAAAACTGTTAGATCATGTGTTCATGTCTGAGCGATTCGATCATCAATCTTGGAAATCAATTCATTGGTTGTCTGACTCTGAGCACTTGGGCTTGGATAGGTCTCAACTTGCTTCTTCATTGTGCTGTAGTTCTTTCTCTATCAGACCAGTATCAGTATGGGCATCTCTTGCATAGTAAACTTGTTCGATCACGTTGTTGATATGTTATGTAATACATGAGGGATTGTTTGGTTAAGAGAGGAAGATTCGTGGATGATGCAAGTACTAATCCACCAAACGGAAGGAGTAAATAAGGAGAATTCGCGCGAATGGTTAAGTCAAAAGGACTGGTATGAACTAGAAGAAACTAATTATGGAATTTGATTGCTTCACAGCCCTGTTTTGCTTATAGCTTAAGGCTAATAACGGATCAAACAATTCAGAGATCATGTAGGCCGTTCTTTCGAATTTTGTTCACATGAACCTTTGTAAAGGGAATTTTGCGGAGTAACAATGATGTAATTTACGCTTTTTAAAGGGAATTTTGCGCTTTTTTTTCTTCCTTCTTTTGGTTGAGCATAGATTCATATTTGTATATCTTCAATCCAAAATGCTGTCCGTCCATAATATGTGGATTTTTAGGTGTAATATGTGAGCATCTTATTTACATTTTCTCAGCGTTCTCCATTGTAGGTATCTCTCTCTATAAAAAAGGGTCCTCTATTGGAAGAGAACTGTTGGTGTTAAAAGATGTGATGATGGATCTGTCGGCTTCAACACACGAAGAACATCAGATTCAGGGCGTGCCAATCGATTTGATCTAGCAATCGGTAAGATAGATGGAAAAATATGTTAAAAGCTGATCTAGTGTAAAAATCGGCAAAAATCTAAAAAATCAAAAGCCGATTAAATCTAAGATAACGATAAGTATAAATAGCCGATTAGGGCAAAATACATAGTAGATAAAGGTAGATTTCCCCGAAGAAGGCGATACACAACAAAATCAGAGAAAACTAAGCCTGATTGGCGTAATCGATGAAGATTAATAATCAACGATGCATAACTTTATTGATCAAGATTAGATTACAAAAAAAGACTAAATTACAAAGCTACTCTTAGTTGATAGGAAAATAAAAGAATAAATGCAAGTTTGTTTGGTTGATTGTATTGTTTTTCTCGCTTGCCCTTGACCATTTTTTATAGCATATTGGCCGATCGTATCATTCTCCGATAAGTTGTCCACCGTGATCCGTATCGGCTTTTACTCGGATAGAATCCCCAACTTTAGATGAATATCGGCTATAGTTCCATCTTCAACTTAACTCTTTCTTTAACTGATATCAACCAAAATTTTCCTTTTATCTTTAATCTGACAAATTGGCCATACCTCACTAATTTCTAGTCCAAACTAATTGAAGTAAGAAGTCTTACTTCAATTAAATTATTTCATTTTTTTAGTTGGAACCTTAGGTGGTTCTCGGAAGAAGATAGCGAAAAAAATTATCCCTAAAGTCGAAACTAAAAGGAACGTATAAGCCAATACTTACATAGATTTGATCGTGGTTTATTTACATTTATAACTTCCACACCTATTAATTTGTCATTTAGGATCATTTCCCATGTAGAGAAAGAAAAAGAGTCAAAAAAGGATGGTCACGTGAAGATTATGCTTCACCAACCTATTAGTGCTTATTATCGGATAAAGACACTAGAATTTTTACAAGAAGTGGGAGAGTTACACAAAGTTCGCGAAATGATCATAATGGTTTATGCACTAAGAACAGGCAAGCAAGAACATATGATTTTTTGTTTTTGTTCGGTTCTCGTCCTCTACCAGCAGTGTCTCGAGCCACCTCCATCGACGATGGATATCTCCCTCAACCTTAAATGGCGGCCAATTCCTTCACGCCAATGATGAGGTGATAGCACGGTACAATCAAAAGGACCGAACATCTAGAAGGCGCCTGGCTAGCTACCAACTAATCTCCAATCCATCACTCCCATTTTCCACATAGCGAGTAGTGACTGTCCCTTTCTTCCAAGTTGTCCTTGCTACTTTCCCATGAGTGAGCAATAGCCGAGTTGAGTTATACCGGATTATCGTGATAGGAGGAGGATCGAGTCTTCCGGACGGAGTGATAGCAAGACCACGGCTACGAGCTCTCCCCCGACCGATCCGGCCGACAGAGCCGAAAGCAGAGGAAAACCGGACGCTGGGAGCGAGCCCGTAGCCACAAGATCTGCGAGAATCTTGGAGGCACGCACGCACGCGCCCGAGTCACCAACCCGACGACGACTCCACCGTGCACGGAGAGCCCGAGAAGCGTTGGCTCGTTGGACTTTCGGACCGCGCGCCGTTCCCCCCCTGATCGCGCTCTGGGTACGGGCGTCGGGCGGACGGCAAAAAAATCTCGGGATCTCGCGTGGACGCGACGCGCGTCCGCTACTCGGCGCGCGGTTCGCTCGGCCTTGACCAACGCGGTAGTGGGCGCGGGGGACTCGTCGCGAGTGAGCCGACGCGCGCGGCCGGGGGAGGCACGGAGAGAGACGTCGTGTTGCACGTTTTTTCCGCTTCGCCGCTTGTGCCGTCGCGGGGTCGGTTCATACGTGTCACGTGTACGCCCAGGGGGGGATCCAGCTGGGTACGCGGTCGCCATCCGCAACTTTAGACCGGGTCGCTGCTGAACGCAGCAGCCATGGACCGTGGTGGCCGAGGTGGGACCGGGAGGAACGGAACCATCAAAAGTGAACTTTACAGTGTCTGTGGACATGCTCGTTAACAAGTAAAAAAGTTCTCGCACAAAGATAAGCAATTTTTTTAGGGAATTCGTACATCCTCACCTTGCACCAAGCCACCAGCTGAGTTAGGCTTGATTTTCTAGCTGTCAATGGAGTTTGTCTGGAAGAGTTCGTGTTCCAATTTTTCTAGGGCGATCGGTGTTTCAATCTGGATAAATTTGGTTTTCGAGTACCATCGTCACATCAATCGAGTAGACTTATCGGGGCGCCGTCACTGAAGATCATTGATTGGCATGAAAGGGAAAGGTCGATTCATCTAGTACTGTTGGTTATCTTTGAACGGGTCTCGCGCATTTGTACGATTATATTTTTTTAAATTTATAGTATAAAATGATATGATTTATATGTTTAAAAATATATTAATGTATTTTATAGGCTATTTAGATTTTTCAGATCCATAAATATTTGAAATGATAATAGAAATTTGAAGAAAAATTCAATTTAAAGAATGTAATTAAAGTACAAGTTTTGAATTTTGATGGAAGAAAATGATTGAGAATAATAAGTTGCTGGGTTCTTAGAAACGCAGCAACTCTTCATCTTACATAGATCATGTAGCTATATACCCCTATTCTTTCTTTATAAATAAATCTTTTTTTAAAAAATATATGTGACGAATACTCGTACCAGGGGTATCCCACAGCAAAGCATACATCTATTTCGAGATCACTTCTCTCTCTGCCATTCGGACATGACGACGCGGTCGGCGACAACGCAGAGCATCGAAGGAAGTGCTGCCCAAGTCGCCACCCCTCGCGGATGGGATTATCGCCAAACATTGGCCGGAATTCCCAATGGGCCATCCTGGGCCCAGCCTCGACCGAATGCTCCGCCGGGCCTCGCAAAGTTCTCCGGCCTCAATCCAGCCCGCCAAGAAGATCTCACCAGCTTCGGGTCTGGCTACTCGCGAAGTCTCGACCGACGGATCCAAGCGCCCCGCCAGTTCGACCGACGAAGTCCGACGCCTCGCAGAGTTCCACACTGGCCTCGGCGAGAGCCCTAACGAAGCCGACCAATGACCTCGCCACGCCACCGACGACGGCAAGTCGGCGTCATCCGCCTTCCACTCGGACATGATGGCTATGATGGGATAGGAGGTTCTTCCCTAAGCGGCGTGGCCGCCAGAGTCAAGCACTGTCTCTTCGCACTGTTTCGTCTCGACAGCCCAGAGGGCGTGGCGCGCACCTTCCCAAGCGGAACACTATCCATTGTGTCTCTCGACGGCGTGGGGCAAGCAGGACTGTTAGTCACCAAGGCCAAAGATCGGACTCCGGATGTCGCATACCCTCACCCTTTTTCTAAACTCCCATGTAACCCCGCCTCTGCCTATATAAAGGGAGGCAGGGCCCTCCGGGAAGGGCAGCTCTCTCCAGCTAATAACCAACCCACACTTCGCGATTGAGTCCATCATCCTGCCTGCTTAACGCCTCCTAGCTCCCGAGCCCAACCCCTGCTGCCTCTCTCACTCGGACGGGCGCTCAAGGCCTGTCTTGAGCCTCAAGATAACCCCGTGCGGCAACTCTTTGCACCTCTATAGCAATACAAACGCCACCACCGCGAATTGGACGTAGGGATATTCGGCCCGAACCAGTATAAATCTTGGACTCCCTGCGTCAAACCATTCAATGAGAGGAAACGTGCGACCCCCTACACCTACAAATTCACTTGCCGGTCATACGAAACACCGACAATATGCATCACATACACTTTTATTTAATCTCAAGTAATACTCTGATTATTTTACAAAGTGTTAAGAGTATATTGCTCACATATACACAGGTCCATTATGGGCAATTTACTTTGAACTTATCTTCCTCACACGTTGATTACCTCATTGAACCATGTGTTTTCTATTTCTTATTGATCGCGCCCATAACTTTTCTGTTTCAACCTCCAATAATAAGTCCAATTCTTGATTATCCGTCTTAGTTGCTACCCTTTTTAATGCAATACTATAACATATAGCCATCTTCTATTTCTCTCCAATTATTACTTAATGTTGAACATTGCGATAGCAATATGTATAGATGTACAGTTGTTGCTTATCCCTACCAAGTATATTTGTCACGCTCTCATCAGTCGCCCCAAGCCTATTTCATACAGTCGATTTTTGCTCCTTATTTCGATTCATACAAATTCATGCATATATATACACATGCAGGATGTTATATATGCTCGCTTCTCGTAGTCGGCATTGGCCAACTCAACGATATTGCTTCCTCACTAACTACGGCGATTTTCCATTTTATCTGATGCTAGCATATTTGCTTTAGTCATGATATAACGATATGGAGATCTTCCTATCATCGCATGTGACGTTGTGTCCCTCAGTAGCGATGTCACATTCCTAGCTACTCAATAGATATATATCCTCTATAACTCATCTTTCATGCAAAACTTCATCTTCTCTTCACCAGAGTCTCTCCATCACTAAGCTTCTTATGCCACTGACTTTTTCAACAATGCAGACGCTTACCAGTTGTTATCACAGTTTTTACCTCCTTTGGCTTTGGCCTTTCTCTTCAATGACTCTGGTGAGCAGCGTAATATTGTTCTCATTTTTGACGTAACACATTCAGGTATTGCTTCCATGTGCGGCAATATCTTCTTGCATGATAGATCGACGCCATTGCACTCATGTGTGATCTTCTCCGATAACACTCGTGATATCCATGTTATAACTTTTAATTGTACTCAAAATTTTAGTTATTTTTAGAGTTCATATATAAATTAAATTACTAATTTTATCTAATTTATTCTAGATTTTAGTTACTTAAGGAATTTACTTTGGAAATTGTATAGAAATTAAATTGTAGATTTTTTATTTTTATTCCTAATTTCAATTATTTTTAGAATTTTATACAAATCGGCGGATTATTTTTATTTTATTTTTATTCTAAATTATTTATTTAGGATTTTACTTTAAAATTCATATAGAAATCAAATTTCTAGTTTTATTTTATTTTTAATCTGAATTTCTTTTATTTTTCTTTGGAATCCATATAGAAGTCAAATTGCTAATTTTTATTTAATCTTTATGATGGATTATATATATTAAGATTTTTTACTTATGAATTCATATGGAAATTAGATTGTTGACTTTTATTTTACTTTCTATTACTTAATTTACTTATCTTTGGTTGGAATTCTTATGGAAAAGAATTTGATAGTTTTTATTTGTATTACAAATAATATTTCTTCAGAATTTCACTTACTAATTTATATGAAAAAATGCTAATTTAATTTTTATTTTTTATTCCAAATTTCTATTGGGAATATGTATAAAAATTTAGTTGTTATTTTTGTTTAGTTTTTACTCCAAATTAAATTTATTTAGGCGCTTACATAGAGATTCATGTGGAAATCAATTTTTTTTATTTCATTTCATTTTTATTTGAAATTTTAGTTTTTTCTATATTGTATATTATACGTACGTAGTCTTTTTCTTTTAATATAGAACGCTATAATTTGGAATCATCGTGATTAATAATGTAGACCTTTGAAAGCATATAGGCCCCCAATTCGATTTAGTTTTGGTAATTTATGACAATCATGATCAAAGGACTAACATTTTCTTTTGAGATCATTGAAAATAGATTAGTCCTAAGTTCGATGATCATAGAAGCATGAAAATAATAAAAGGAAGATCAACATATCGAGCTAAATGATGAAGGTATAAAGTTAAGGACTTTTTTTTATAGTTTTTACCGATCTCGGAGTTTTGGAGAAAGGATCGGATTGCTAGAAATAGTGGCGTATTATTAAGAGGGGTCTTGACGATTACCTTGACATCATTTAGGGTTTAAAGGCTCAATTCTATGCTCATTTGAAGTCATGCATATCGTCATACTTAAACTAAATTGAAAAACTTGTGCTTTATATTTTCTATTTTGATTTTAGTTATCTTCGGTTGGAATTATTATCTAAAAGAAATTGGTATTTTTTGTTTATTTTTATTCTAAATTATATTTGCATATTGTTGGATCATACATGACATAGAGTTTTTTTATACAGTTTTAGGATGGAATCGTAAACAAATATAATTAGTATTCTTAATTTATTTTTGTTCTAAGTTTAAGCTATTTAGGGATTTCACGTTGGAGTTCGTATGAAATCAAATTGCTAATTTTATTTGGTTTTTTATTCCAATTTCAGTTTTAGCTTGGTATTCACATACACTAATTACTAATTTTCAATTAAATTTTAATCTAAATTTTATTTTTATTTTAATGTTCACATGGAAATGAAATTGCTAATTTTATTTTAGTTTTACTGTGATTTCAGTTTTTTCTTGTAGTTGATGTGGACTCTTTGTTTTAATCCTATAGAAATAAAGTTCTTATTTTTTAATTTTTATTCTGAATTTTAGTTTTTTAGGTTGGAATTCATATACAAATCCAGCTACTAATTTTCATTCAATTTTTATTGTGAATTTTAGTTTGATTTTGATGTAGTATGAAAATCAGATTTCTAATTATCTTTTTATTCCTAATTTTTACTTTTATTTTGAATTTTAGTTTTATTTTGATGTTCATATGGAAATCAGGTTACTAATTATCTTGTATTTTTTCTAATTTTTTTATTGTAGTTTACATGGACTCTTTCTTTTAATTGTATAGAAATCAAATTTCAATTTTTATTTTTTTTTCAAATTTGAATTATTTTTGTGTTATACATGACACAAAGTCTTTCTTTTAATCTAGACCATTATAATCTGGACCTGCTATGATCGGAAGTGTAGATCTTTTTTATTTTTCTCCGATCAATGTGGGAATTTCTAGTATTGAGAGTGAACGTGATGACTTTTTTTGCCTCTACTTTAATATTATAATAGATAGATAGATTGTGTTTTTTCCCTAATATCAAGCTGTTACATTTCTGATTTTGTCTACAAAGATCATTGTCAAATTAAACATAGTCGCTCCAATTCGAAATCTTATTTCTCCTATGGCCTGATTCAGAAAACTACGCGCGAGAAAAAAAAAATGCTTCACCACCAACCATTGTTGTGTGAGATCGGACCAAATCCCCAACATCTCGGTAGCTTCACCATTTTCCCTTTCGTCGTTCCATTTTTCGATCTGATGGTTGAGAATCGCACGCTTAGACCGTACGAACCAACAGAACACACGGCAAGAGAAGGCGACAAGCCCTAATATGTAGGGATGAAAACGGATAGTAATCGATATCAATTTTTTGTCTTTGTTCTTCAATGGGAAACAAATAGGATATAGAATTTTTAGAATTCATATTCTTGTTTGTGGTGTTGAGCTTATTCAAATTCATAAAAATGAACCTCAAATTCATTATATATTTATTTAAATGATAGAAACAAAATTAGGATATCAATCGGACGGACGATATTTTTCACCTTTTTATTTATGGGAAGCAAATAATGCGTAATTTTTTAATCTAATTTTATAATCTTATTTTTATAATGAGCTTGCTAAAGTGTTAAAAATGAAAACCAAAATCGTTATATATCTATTTAAAAAATGAAAACCAAAATCGTTATATATATATTAGTAATATGAAACATGGGAGCTGCCACTGATAATAGGGGGGTTTTAAGGCTACAAACTACAGTCCCATGAATCCCGGTTCGTCATGTCCTCCGAGCACTAATAAACACTCCCGAGGGATTGCGCTGCCTGGAGCCGTATCTTCGTCACCAACCGGCGATCATCCATGATTCCATCTCCCTTCCTCCTAATCCTGCCACTGGCCTCGCAGCATTGCGCTGCAGCTCACTAGCTACCAACCTCCTCCATCTGGCCTTTGCATTCTGTCGCGCGAGATGCCGTGCTTTTCTGGCCTCTCGACACGACGGTCCATCGGGGAAAAGAATATGGTTGCGAGAGTAGCAACCTAGGAGGCGTTCGTACGTGGTTCAAAGATACGCTCACATGGCCAAAGATTTTCAGGGTGGATGAAGGTGAGCGAGCGGAGGAACAGCGTGCCACTTGGCGCGGACGGTGAAATGGCGCCAAAAATGCCTGGTGATCTCTTGCTCTGGCTAGATTCGGACCCGCTGCACTTAGGCCGTGCCATGTTAAGCTTAACCAAATGTTAACAATACCTCTGGTTCGTTACGGCCACGATTGGAAGGATTTCCGTAGGAATTGTATTGCTTCCTACGAAAGTTCGTATAAGATTTTTGTGTATCAGGCCCTTATTAAGGGGATGGAATTCATATTCGTGACAGAAAATAAATCGGAATTTTAGACTCGATTCTGGATGTAGCCGAAAATTTTTAATGGGAAACAACATGCGGTACTATATCGTTTGGATGATATAAAGTCCATAGACAATTTTGCTTTTTAAGCTTTCCCGTGCTCTGTTACTCTTTTTCTTTCCTTTAATATCTAAATGCAAAATGGGAACTTTTAGTACTTTAATCAACGATTCATAGATCCATATCTTTTTCCAATATATCAAGAGTGATTGATGCAAATGCCAAGTAAATTGTATCACCAAAAGGTTATAGCTCTCCTATCTGAAAGAAATCTTGGGTGATATAACAACGAAGATATGCCCATATTTTGGCTCCACAAGAAAGATCCACCTGTATCCGAACAAACTTTCGACCCACATCATGATCTAACCGCTCTCTGCCCCAACCACCACTACTCAATTCACCAGGAATATACGCTCCAAATGTCATTTTATACCTATTTTCATGCATTCCAGTAGCACTCTTTTACTAGAAATATTGTAAATAATACTCCATCTAATCACAAATATATGTTGTTTTGGATATACGTACAGCCAAACATTTAAAACTTTGACTGTCAATATTTAATTATCAGACGCAGTTTTAATAAATTATAACCTGAAGTTTTATAAGTTACCATGCATGTGCGGTATTAACAAATGACCACCCTAAGTTCAGAATTATCATCAGTTCGTGAGTTTGTAAAAAAGTTCCAAAAGAAACCCCATCAATTGGAACCTAAGCTACCACATACAAATTCAACAAATTACCAATCTAAGCTCAAAATTTCTTTCAATTTTGTGAATTTGAAAAAGGCCCAAAAATTACCATCTTGCACCCTAAGTTACAACCCGTGAACTGTTACCACACGCACTTTTAACAAATTATCATCTCAAGTTCTATAATTTACTATCTGCATAGTTAACAAATTACCAATGTAAGTCCAAAATTACCATCCATTTTGTGAATTAGGAAAAGTTCCAAAATTACCATCTTGCACCCTAAGTTTCCACCTGTTAATAATTACCATATGCATTGTTAACAAATTACCATCAAAAGTTCCGTAAGATACCTTCTAAATAAATTATGACCCAAGTTCAAAATTAACATTAGTTGTGAGTTTGTAAATAGGTAAAAACTTCTCCCCTAGTAAATTCATTGTGCGCCGTTTGAGCAGATCCCATTCTAGCTACACAAAAATTTTAAATCCATTATTACCAATACTCGCTAGTTGCATACTTGCACAGTACATCTACATAGACCTGTCAATTGTGTTACTATTGCCCTTTTTTTTCTCCATCTATAGCACTGGCAGTGGGAACGAAGACCTTTGCTAGCAATTAGTCACGAACCAACCCAGGATTACGAATTTCGCAAAGTTTATGACTTTTCATGTGGTCAAGTTTTCATGCGACTATTGTTCAGCTGATGCGCTGGCAAGAAAACTTATGCTAGTAGTTATAACCTGGAGTCCTTAATAATTTAAAAGCTCTCTTTGTTTCAAAAATTAAAAAATGAAATACTCTGGCGGTTCATCAGAATCGTACTCCATGAATCCTAGAGATTTTTTTATTAAAGACTGGAGGTCTGCCAATGCATTTAGAAGAAAGAATACTTACATACATGGTTTGAAGGAAACTAAGAAAAAAAAATGTATCTGAAAGGAGCTAGGCACACTTATAATGACATGAGTTCAAGGACAGAAGAAAAGGGGACTCAAATCCGCATGTTCCAATGCAGCGCGTCTCGCAGAATTATCATGTAGTGGCGAAATCACCTCTTCGATTGTGCACATCTTGAACGATGGTATTGACCACCAGATCCACTATATGGTAGGAGTTGGTGAAAATCCTGCCATTCCTTTTTTTTCCAAGATTCCACATATAGAACAGGATGATGCCGTCCACCTCCCTCCTGCGGTGATTCAGCACGGAAGAGAGGACCTTGGTCCACCAAATAGTAATACCTAGGCTTACGGAGGAAGTGTCAGGAGGCATGTGTGTTATGGCCAAATAATGAAAGACCTACGCCCACACCTGCCTCGCGCAAGGGCATAGCAAAAGTAGATAACCTATCGATTCGGCTTCCGATCCACATAGAATGCAGCTTGCACTATACGGCAACCCTTTAGTTGCAAGCCTATCTGCCGTAAGAATCCTTTCTTGAGCAAAGAGCTAAGTGAAGAACTTGCATCTGCCATCCGTACTAGCTTTCCATATCCTATTGTAGTTTGGATCCGAAATGGAACCCATGAATTGAATCCTATACGCCGTTTTTGCTGAATACTCACCAGAGAATGTCCATTTCCAAGTAATACCATCTTGTACCCCTTCCTATAATTAGACGTGTCAAATAGTGATCCACAATCAAATGAAATCATCTAGCTATGCTTGGGTTGTAACTCTTTTCAGTGAACGAAGCCAACCCTTGCTGGTCAGCTTCTCGTTGACTGAACCTCGTTTCCTGCAGGCCATCTAGAAACATATGGGCGCTAAGTCAAATGGGGAGACTGAAAGGACTGAGATGTCGCATAGAGGGGGGGGTGAATAGGCGTTTTTAAAATTTAATTATGGCGAAACAATATTTTGGATAGTCCAAAATTTCCTTGATTTGTCAGAGTGGTTGATTAGTCCAACAGTTCATGCATATAAAACCCTAGAAAGTAGATCTAAACTATCTAGAGAGTATAACTAGCACCAAAAGAAATCCAAGAGTTTAGAATACCTCCAGTAGTCAAGTACTCACCAAAACTCTTCACAAAAGTAAGCCACCACTTGAATCCCTTAGATTTCAAGAAACCACAAAAGGGCAAAAGAAGAGATCCAAGCACAAAGACGAAATACACAAGGATTTTTACCCGAAGTTCGGATCCTTGAGGGGATCCTACGTCTCCGTTGAGGCGGCACCAAGCCGGGGTCTCTTTCAACCCTAATCCTCTAGGTGTTGCACCAAGCACTCACCTACTTCTTCTTTGAATCCTTTCCTTGCGGAGGTGGATCCGACCTTCACAAACCTTCGGCGGCCTCCCACACCAAGCTTGGGAGCTCACCGGCAACTTCTAGCCGTCTAGGAGTTCTCAACCTCCAAGAGTAATAGATTTACCGAGAAATCTACGAGAGAATGAACTAAGTGCTCAAGATGAATCAAAGTCTCTCGATCTCTCAATCTCTCAACTCACTCACCCTCTAAAGATTCACAAATCAAGAAATCTAGGGGGAGTAAGTGCTTGAGCTCAAGAGGAGAGGAGTAGCAATAAATTTGAAAAGTGAATGCTCTAATGCTGGTAGGTGGGAGTTGGGGGGTTTTATAGCCATCCAAAAACTAGCCGTTTTGAGTTACATCAGAGTCTGTTGGATAGTCGAACTTATGTTGGATAGTCCGAAATGAGTTGAGTTCGAACAGCGAAGCGATTCGATTCGGACGGTCAGAACATTTTTGAGACAATCCGACGCCGGATACTCGGCGTTCGGATACTCCGAAAAGTCTTCGGACACTCCGAACACAACAGTACTTGACCTAACCGAGGGGTTGCACTCGGATACTCCGAAGATGGCTTCGGACATTCCGAACCCAAATTGTCTGGACTAACAGAGGAGTTCAGCTCGGACATTCCGAACTGGGGTTCGGATACTCCAAACTATTTTGAGCAAAATGCTCCTAAGACTTTACACTTTGACCCGTTTTGAGACTAAGATCTATCATTGAGCACATTAAGTCATTCTAAAACTATTTCTCGTCATATCCCTCTTTATAGTACGGCAATCCTTAAACTCAATAAAAAAAATAAACTTGATACACGATAATTGAGTCTAAATGATGCCTTTTTTCCCTTTGATTTGAGGGTGCCTTTTTTGGTTCAAGACTTTCTCATGAACGCGATAATCTGTTCACAATGCTCATAAAGCTCATTAGTCACTTAATCCTGTTGTCATTAATCACCAAAATACTTAAAGGGTCTAGATGCACTTTCAGAGACTCCCTGTATCCAGTTTGATTCTCAAAACTTTGTTGTTTTGCCATTTCCCAGAGTTATTGTGGTGCTCGCATTGAATAACCTATAGACCGATTCATTACATAGGAGTTGTATTCCTATCCACGGTTTGGCGCAGTCATTTCATGCGTACCATAACCAATAGACATGAAGCGCCCGACCAAATCTATCAAGATCCTTTACCCCGAGGCCTCCAAGATCCTTTGGCCTGCAGACTCTTTTTCAATTAACTAGACAGTGTCCCTCATTGCATTCCTGTTAGCCTGTCCAAATAAAATTCTGAAAAAAGGGTATTACAATCTAGTACAAATTTTATTCCATAGTCCGAAAATTGTAATGCTGCAACATTTGGTCGATTTGACAAACCAAAACAGAAAAATCAAACAGATCGTACCGAGGAATGCACAAATTCATACCACCGCAGCAAGCTCCCTTAGATCTATACTCCTGCACTGCATCCACATTCCACAAAGCAATCCACGAAATTAGGACGAGTAATGAAGAGATCCCATGCATCCATATAACACTCCGAACTTTGATCAAAATCCATTTAACATTCTATACTATGACATCAGACATTTGACACATTGAACTTTGCAATATGGTTCAAATAATACTTTGACCCGGTTTCGTATAGTGGTATTGTTCATGTTGCCATATACGATGATACACTGGCCAAGTTAGGTTAATAACAAGTGGGGCCACATGCACTTCTTTCTCGCCGAGCTTCTAATCATATTTATATGGCCGTGGGCCCTTGTAGCTCCCTCCCTCTTTATTTCGATTTGGAAGAGAAGCAGCTGTGAGTCCCACCTTTCATTCACCTAATTAAACTTGTCCAACGTATCATCTTACGTGACAAAACCGTCCGTTCATTACGTCACATAGACAACACCACTATGCGAAACTAAATTGTAAAATTCAGACATAAAATATTTGATTTTATAGTTCATGATGTCGAACTATATACATTTTCCTAAAGAGGATACTGGGAAGCAACAAGTAATGAGGCACCGAGTTATGAATCGCCGATCCTTCATGAAGATACCGTACCAATATCAGATACTTATTGGATACTCTGATCCTCCGCGATCCTTAATACCGAATCAACAACGATTGGTGAAATTCAGCATAAAAAATTAATTAAAAAAGTCTCAATCCTTTTTCAGTGATACTTAGATACCGGTATCGCGTATCCGTGATACTTGGGTACCGAGCAGTGGAGACCGGCGAAGGTGACGCGGTGAAGGTCGTGTGCGGCCCCGCTGGCAACACCGTGCTGTCTCGGGCGACGAGTTTGTTGCCGCCCAGCCACCATGGAATAAAACAGTTTCAATCAGGAACTTAATGAAATAATCGTACAGAGTATACGGCACACTTAGCCTCCAGCTCCAGGTGATCGTGCTGTAGCCTGTGCTTTGTTCGATGGCATAGATAATATATGCAAGTAGCGATTAAAGTAATTTAGCCAGCTAAAGATTGGGATATTGCAGCGCTAATCCTGCCTCTTTGTTAAATGAGAGAATCATACAGATCTTTTAGTATAATCCTGGAGTCATCGAGTTGAGTACGTACTTCACGTGAGTACACGGACGATTACAGTATAATGCGGTCACGTACGAAGATCCAACTTTGGAGGAAGAAAACTGCACAATATCTTGCACAGAAGCTAGCTGTTGGCATCTGTTTATATACTCCTATAGCTTAATGAGTGATGCATTTAGGGACATCTCCTGGCTAAGATGGAACTGGACTAATTTTTTTGTTTCTGAGTTGTGATCTGTTTCCCAATTCTTGGGGGGTTTACTTTGACTCAGTATTTATAGCACCTAAGAAAAGAAGATTCGCAAATGACATTCACAACAAGTACTAGTTTGCTTACATGATTGCAGGTGAATGCATACAAATTGTATAATGTGGAGGTATCAAGTGGTAACCCCATTCTGGGTGTTGACATGTGCTATCTTGTGAGTTATCTGATCGAAGCGACAGCATATACCGAGATCAATTCAACAACACGCGATCAATTCCGATGTTGATCGGACGACTCACAGTGCGAGGCTTTCCTTTGAAGTTGATTCTTGAAGCTTTGGAGAAAAGCTCATGATCCAAGCTGGCCACTATGTGACAAACCATAGGCCATTAGGTGATGAAAGAGCACATCTCGACGAACCACATGTGTGCTTGAAGCATTACACCCTATGTAACATGCCATTTACTCTAAGCAGTATATATAAGCAGCATAATTGTACTTGCTTTTGAACCTCCAATGGCAACCAGCTATCTAAAATAGATAACTTGCCAACTAACCAATCCATGGTGTCACATCAGGTACCTATAATCCAACTCAACAGACTAAATTAGCTTAATAAGCTGCACTATCAAAGCTGCTGATTAAGATTCCCACTGCCAATCCAAGAGATAACAACAGATCTTCAGGATCGCTAAGCACCGATTAAAAACCTAAACCTTTTCTACGCTGCCACGTGGTGCGACCTTTTTTTAATAGTTACAATGGAGCAACTGGTTGGAGTATCAACAGCGATTTCTATAGTCAAATCTCATACTAGAAAATGCCCTAACTATTATTCTACATAATAACAAGAAAATGCGGACCTATTCTAGAGGAGATGAAGCCATATCAATGGCCAGAACATACATTTTTTTTATTACCAATTTAGCTGTTTTTGTCAGGACAACTAGATATTGTCAGGAGTCAGGGCAACTAGATATCTTAAAAGTTCAGCTGGGCAAGCTGACTAGACAGGCCGTTTTGTATAATTACAATTTGCCTATTTGGTGCACCCAGTTGCAGCATTGTATTACCATGTTGGTCCAGGTGGACACCATCATCAACACCTCTTTATGAGGATATCTAGGGTTTAGTGTGATCTGTAGATGGCAAGGGGGGAGGGGTGGTAGAGTTGGCTCTTATCGCGATCTATAAGGGCATATACAATAAGACTATCTCAGTTTATTCTTAATTTGTACATATCAATTTTATTCTATGTGAAAGAGTGGGAAAAGAAGAGAGAGAACAGAGCCCGCTCTTAGGGAAAAGCCAGCATAGCACGAGAAACAAGATAGATTAGTTATGTACAAGAGAGAAAAGATAGTTATTACACAGCATCTAGAGACAACCTTTAGAGATGTTTATTGTACAAGCTGACTCTATTGCTTACTCTAGATGATATGGATGAGAGACGGAGTACGTAGTGGGTTTTGTTATTGTATTTGTAGTTGCTATAATACGGGCATTGATCCATGTGTTGAAGGGAACCGATCAAGGCTTAGCAGTCCCGAATCTAGAACAGAGACCGCGCAAGTTGATTAGGCTGCTAAGTGTCATAGTACTTATTACTTGACTTATATAAGAAATTACCTTTTTGTACTCTCAAAAAGCAAGTTGATTGGGCTGCAATTTGATGAACAAATTAAAGGTTGCTTCTACTTGACAAGAGGGGAGACGTCTCAAGCCGGTGAAAAACATCGGGCCATGTTTGGAACGTAGGAGCCCCAAAAAAAAGGCACCTTTCTTGTTCAGGTCCTTTCTCCGTTTTTCCCGGGAAAAATGTTTTCGTCACAAAAAAAACCCGGAAAAAATGTTTTCGTCATCCAAAAAAAATGGAAAAAATGTTTTCGTCGCAAAAAAAACACAGATTCATCGAGAGTTTATAGCAACTTATGGATTTGCCAACGGGTCATAACCGCGGGTTTTTTTTATAAAAAATGTGGATTCGTCCGAAAATTTATAGCGACCCGTGGATTCGCCGGTGGGTCCTACCGACCCGTTTTTTTTAAAAAAAAAATCGGAAAAAATGTTTACGTCACCCAAAAAAACGGAAAAAATGTTTTCGTCGCCAAAAAAGCACAGATTCATCGAAGGTTTATAGCAACTTATGGATTTGCCAACGGGCCATAACCGCGGGCTTTTTTTAAAAAAAATGTGGATTCGTCCGAAGATTTATAGCGACCCGTGGATTCGCCCGCGAGTCCTAACGACCCGTTTTTTTAACAGACGCAACAAAAAAACCAGAAAAATGTTTCCGCCACCCAAAAAATCCGAAAAAATTATTTTCGTCACAAAAAAAACACAGATTCATCGAAGGTTTATAGTAACTTATGGATTTGCCAACTGGTCATAGCCGTGAGTTTTTTTTAAAAAAATGTAGATTTATCCGAAGATTTATAGCAACCCATAGATTCGTTGGCGCGTCCTAACGACCCATTTTTTTTTACAAACGCAACAAAAAAACCGAAAAAAATGTTTTCGTCGCCTAAAAAGCCCGGAAAAAATATTTTCGTCACAAAAAAAACACAGGTTCATCGAAGATTTTTCACCCTTTTTCTTCTAGGCTATTTTTCACCGGTGGGTGGTTTTGCGAACATGTATTATTACTCAGTGAACGCGTAGAGTATTAAACTCAACAAAAGAAGGATATCATCTCTAATAATTTTCCCCCTTTTTCTTCTAGACTATTTTTAAGCGGTGGGTGGTTTTGCGAGAATAAAAAATTATTATTTTTCCGAGCGCATGCTATCGAAATTCAACCGGCGCAGTGTAGCGCGCTTATCTACCTAGTCATGCTTTAGGCCTCGGCAAGAGGCTGGCACCTCGGCAATCCAATCTGCAATTTCTGCATGATCTGCTACAAGATAAGGCTGAAGCAGAGATGCTGATCCATCTATCACTATTGGATCCGATTTGCTGGATACGATGCAGAGCATAGTACGTGCGATCACAGGAACAGGATCGAAAATATCAGTGGGAGAGGCAGCTGACGCCTGACGACAAACAAGATCACCGAGGTCGAGTGCGGAAGATTTAGTAGGAATTAGAATATTTTCTGGGACAATTTTGAAACAATAAGATGATGCTGTAGGATCCATTTGTGAAGTATAAGCGCAATGAGTTGACGCTGATGCTGCAGGATCTATTTGAGAAGTATAAGCGCAATGAGTTCTTGCAAATCAAATTTCAGGCCGCTGTCTTAATTAAGATTTATGAAACAGTACTGGCTGTCTCAAGGTTTACGTACTCAACACCGGAGGTGATGAGATCAAATCTTGAAAAATCGATAAAATGCCAATCCAATGCACGAATGACATGCAGGAATAGAACTCTCTGGTCCTTAGCCAGGAAACCGATGCCACACTGGTCGAGCTGACCAACGGAATAATTTGTTTTAGCTGAATAAGTAATAGGCAAGTTTTTGTATATGACCGAGTTGAAGGTAGGGTAAACTTCGGCGATAACTTTGTGAAATTAAGCGCGAGCGAGACGGGTGCATTGTACATGCCTATATGCTAGCTTCTCTTGCGATTTGGAGAAATTATGATTTAGTTGGCTGCTTTGATTTCATTTTTTCTGTTTTTAGCTCCCCTGCCTATGTATTTGCAGGAATAGCCTCTTATTGTAGGCTGGAAGCGCTAGAAATCAAAATGCTGCGAAACCGGTAGAGCGGCAACGCATTGCATGGCAGACTGGTGCGGAATTCTATTGCAGCAACAGGGAAGTGCTGAATTTGCCAAATGCTATGGCAGCGCAGCATTGTTTTTTTAATTCCTTTTTTAAAAAAAATATTTTGTAATTCCTTTTTTTCTTTTAAAAAAATATGGCGCGACAGGGAAGCGTTGCATTTGCCTATTGCCGTGTTGCCCTTCCACTGCATTGTTTTTTTTAATTCCTTTCTTGTTTTAAAAAAGAGTAGAGCACGAAACTTTCGGATAAAAATGACAATAGTGAAAAACATACAACGAATTTTTTTTACTAACTCAAGTGTTATTTTTATAATTGAATTTTGTTTATCACAACCAATGAATGACATGGAAAATGGTTCGGAGAGAAACAACGAAACTAGTGACACCGACGCGTAATTTTAGCAAGATGACAAACATACGAAACACTTAGCAATGAGTTCCGCAAATTATATACTGTATATCGGTCAATACAAAAGATGACACTGACGGATAATGGAAGTTTTAATGTATTTGGCTCATTTCATTTTGGTTTGTCCATTTTTAGCTCCCGTTCATCTGTATTAGCACAAATGACCCCATTTCGCTTTGTCTAGGCGCATAATTTCGAGCGATAAATGCTTGTTGCGGCAAGGAAACTTGAAAAATCCATGCCACGATAGGGGTGCGTGGCAATGGTCGAATGCCGCGGTAGGACAATGCGGCATTAAGCTTGCTGTGGCCTAATTTTTATAATTGTTGTTACAATTTTTTTTAACAAAATATGAAAATTATGCATATTCGTCAACAAATTTTGTATGTAAATAATAAATGTTAAAATTTTTTGGTAGAATTAGCCCTATACGATGTTTTTGCAAAATAGCTCCTTGGCCCACACGTGCCGCGCATATGTATTTGCATGTTGTATGTTCTATATTATAAAGTAGGTTGGACTGTGTTATCACGTCCATTGATGTTGTTATTGAAACTGGTAAAGTCATTGCATGTTTAAAGTTCGAAAACAATAGAATGAATGAAATATACCATTTCATAATAAAGGGGGATTATATGGCGCATACAGTTTGGACGGTACAAATGGCGGCACAGAGTATCTACGAACGTGGACAAAAGTACGATACAAGTGCGTCTTTCAGAATTGTAAAAGGACGGGATAGACTGCACTTTTTGGGCGAAGGATATTAAGACTCAATTGGGTAACCATACGACACCCACAAAGTGTTGATCGTCAGGATGGCGTAGACGGGGTTGCTAGCCATGGTAATGGCAAGTATAACTATGACTGGCATTACTACAGCAGTAGTAAGTGTGGTAGTTACAGCCGAGGTGGTTGACCTGTGTATTGTTCCTCTCTCTGAGCCTTTGATGATGTAAGTCATCATTTTGGGTCTAGAGCTCCAAGTTCTGTCTGCGGAGCTGTTTATTCTCTTTCTTGATCTCCGTGAGGTCCTCTTGCATTTCATCGAGGTGATACAACAATGTGTGAATGTAATATTGGGCATCTATGGGATATAGTGGGTCCACCTATTCAGTGAATTTGCAATCCATGGTCTACAAACAATAGTACATGTCATATAACGAGATATGCGCCGAATGGTATGTAAGAGTTATAGTTGTTACCATGAATAGAGGGCATCGATAGAAATGACAACCTAGGCTGGAATTGAACTGATCGCAAACCTGCACAATAGCGTCGAGGTCATACATGCATATTGGCCACTTCAGGGGGTGGGCGGAGTGGGAGGCCGTCGTGGATTGGATTTATGTGACACCCCAGATTTACCATCCGGAATCTCCTGTGTATTTCTGTACTAGTCCCAGATCAGTTGCTAGTACACACAGTGAAGCAGCGATAATCATAACCAGAACAGAACGAAGTAATAGCATAAAAATAAAGTACCAGCCACATAGCTATTTATTACATCTTCTGGTCACATGACCAAAGTTCACAGCAGCGGAAACAAATAACAAAAAGATAAAACCCAAAAGACACCACAGGCGACGACTAGGAACACGCACTTAGTTATCCTGGCGACCTTCATCAAACTCCTCGGTATAGAATTCTTCATCTTCAACTGCATCCTGGTAGTTCTCTGATGACAAAATTTTTGTGTAGCATGTGAGTACAAACGTACTCTGCAAGTCTGGGAAAATGCAACATGTAGGGCTTTCCAAGGAAAGGCTTAATAGGGTTCTTTTGCATAAAGCCAAGTTTCATCAAACTATACTTATTAATAATTTCCACAATGCATATTTTAAACAATTATTTTAACAATTGAATTACTTAATATTCTAGTGAAGGTTCTATCCACCATCACTAGTATAAAGGCTCTATCCGCCACATTTAAAAGATTAAGGTAAACCAACTCATGACTCCATCCGTCATGATCAAAACAGGTTCCATCTACCTGATTGGCTCAATCCGCCAAATAAATATATGAGAGTTCTATTCACCCCCGAATCTCAAAACAAAATGTCGGTTATTTTTAAAACCAAAACCAAGTCTACCAGTATGAAAGCATTCTTCGCTTTGCCCTTGACCGTAGGCACGTCTATTCGAATAGTTTTAACTCTGCAGAGATGTACAGTTTTACCCACAAGTCATGATCATCTCTTTAGTGCCACACGATTAACACACTTCCCTTGGTGTGTCGGTAGAGAGATCATGACAAGGCCTTTACAATGTATACGCCTAACTCGACTCACCCGCTGAGGTTTTACCGCTATTAGGGTTCCATCTGCCCAGTATAGAAGCCCCTTCTTGCGCCGTGTGGGAAAATACGACTTGCCTCCATCTGGCACCCACATTCCACCATCTAGTGAGTTTAAGTTAGGTTTCTACAAATTATGCAGCCAGGTCAGAGCCCATATTGACATGTGGTTGCACGGTAATGCTTAGAATGGACAGTCATAAGCGTCGGTTCTTAAATTGATTAGGGTGGCTTTCACAAACCAGAACCAGTGCTCCATCCGCACCCGCCCGACAAACCATTCCGCCCCAATCTAAACCATTTTTTATTTTATTTTTATTTTGCAATCACAGCAGCAAGAACTTTGCTACAATTCTCAAATCATACTTTAAATCATACTTTTGATATGATCCCACCCGTAGGTCATTTAATCAATTTTTGCACTAAGCAAAGCTACCGTTCTAACCATCAAATGTCACAATATAAATTAGGCATGACATAGCAAAGTGTCCTAAGGTTACAATTAAACATGGATATCAACGATTAAGGAGATGATAGCAATTCGGAAAAACTAACGGTCTATATTTGACATACGGTTATAAAAATAGCAATGCATGTTTACAAAACATTGTAAAATATTTGCAAACATAGGATCAAAATGCGTCAAGGAGACTTGCCTTCGTCGATGAGATGCGATGCGTTACTCTGAAAGTCTTCTCCTTCGTTGGCGACTACAGCAGCTTCTTCGACCACGCGCAAAACGGTGCACGAAAAGAATAAAATAAATTAAATAGAAACTAAAAACTATAATAAAAATACTGAAAATATAGGATGAATTTAGATGAATTTAGCAATTGGAATCATTCAATTCGGAGTTACGACGGAGGAGAAACAATTGTTTGAATTCTATCGGATTGGAAAATGGAAAACGGGAATATTCCTTTGGAATCTTTTCTTTTCTCTGTTTCCTGATTTCTCTTGAGTCTCTTGCAAGCTGGCCCCACTTGTCATTGGCTATTGCCTTCTTCCCAAATGCATTGAGCAGAGGAAGTGCCAGGAACAAAAAAAAAGCAACGCAATGCGCATGACCAAAGGAAAAAGGAGCTCATCGGAGGAACTTGTCTTGGCTCACGGAGGGGGCAGCAGGGCGGCGTGAGGTGGTGGAGTAAGCCAGAGTGAGGAGGCGGCAAGGAGGTAGCAAGCCAAGTGACCAGGCGAGCAGCTCGGCGACCAACAATCGGCGTGCAATCTGTGTGCAGTCTGCGGCTCGGCGACGCGGAGCTCATGAGCACGGCGGCCGGCAGTGAGAAGGCCCGAGGCAGCGGCAACGGCGAAGAAAAATCGACGACCAAAACGAGCAGGCGGCATGACGATCAAAAACACCCGAAAACTTGAAATTTCTTGAAACTAAGGTGAGCACCGGATAGCTAGCATCAAGGAGAGTCTATGGGTGCAAGGAATTGAATTAGTTCGTACCCAAACAGAAGAAATCAACGACGAACAAACTCGAAATCCGGGGTCAAACTGCAACGAAAATCAAATCCGATTGAATGGTTGTGATCACGGAGGCAAATGGCACAAAGTGACGCGGTTGGTTTGTCTAGAAACTCACCGGAGCAAGAGATGGCTCGCGGTGTCTTTGGAGGACGCCGAGCATCGGGTTTTCTTGAGTTTTGGGATGGAAAACGACACAGAATCAGCAGGGCAAGGTGAGCACGGGATAGAGGACGTCAATACGCAACTTTTGAGTACTCATATGCTCGGGGAGGTGAAGAGACGCCCGAGATAATGGCCGAGCAATAAATTGTCATTAACGATTAATTACGGATGATTCGTTCGGATTAAAGATGGGTAACAGCTTGGAACTTGTTCTCCATTACGACGCCGTCGCGATGCTTCAGCTCCCACACGATTTGGTGCAGCGTGGAGGAAGATATGAAGGTTTGAAGTTTAAGCAAGACATGGAGTTCAAATGTGCATAGGGCTGGTTCTATGGGGAAGATGAACAGTAAAGGCCACATGTCGCTTTCTCATTGGTTGGAAGAGATGGAGGGACAAAAGCGCGAGGAATAAAATAGCAAAAATAATTTAAAAATTCTGGAAAAATTTCTAAAAATATTAGAGATTATTTGGAACCCAATAAAGTTAGTTTCACTGAATTTTGATGAATTTTGGAATTTAGGTTATTCCGGAACAAATATAATGATTTTGTTGAAAGGCCGCGAGAGATAAAATAGCAAAGAGATTCCAAAAATCTTGAGAAAATTCCAAAAAATGTTTTGGAATACTTAGAACCTATTTCAATGAATTTTGAGATTTTTGGAGTATTTTGGAACTCGGGTGAAATTTCGATTAAAGACCGGAATTTGAAATTTTAACTTTGTGGACGATAAAGGATTGAACTTTAATTTCAGAAGGGTAGGGATGCCAGGTTAATTAGAACATCGAGGAAAATACAAAATTTAAATTAATTAATTTTAAATTAACTTTAGGCAATAGACCAAAATTGGGGATGTTACAATTTATAGGGATGTAGTAGTCCCTTATTTTAACAGGAAGATCTAGACTGGGGGATCGGGGTCTTAGGGACCATAGATTTGATGGGCCTCGAGTGAAGGGCTATGGCCTCAAAACCATGACGGGTCAGGGTCTCGAGGTGATGTCTAACCCTATCTTTCCCGTCCACCCATCCCACGACTTGAGGTGCCTTTTTTGTCTGTCATTGCAATGAAGTGGATGTTGGGCTAGTGAAGAAGTGCTGCCTGGATGGCCGGTGGTTTTATAGGCAGTGTGTAGTCCATGCAAGTTGATAGAGTGGGGGTAACATGTCCTCACTTTGGTATGAGAAAGCGGACTGCAGCGTATTATCACTTTGATTTGAGAAAGTGATGGGCAGAGTGTTGTGAAATCAGGCTGGCAAAGAAATAGGCAGTGCGTTGTCAGTTCGCTCTAAGAAATTAGGGTCCGCATGTTGTCAAATCAGGCTGACAAAGCAATAGATAGTATGTTGAAGTTTTGAACAATCGGTCTGGGAAAGCTGATGGATGTGTGTTGTCCAATCATCCTGACAAAGCTACTGACTTAGTGTTGTCCAAACTGACTAACATAGATGTTGACTTTGCGTGATCAATTCGCCATACCATAGCGTGTTCGATGTGGTAAACTAGGTAGTATTGTGTTGTCACACACAATGAAATGATATATGACTAAACACAATTTGTTACCAAATACCATACTGACAGGGCAATACAATTCGTTTTAATAATTTTTATGAAGTTGTTACATGGCATATGTACAAACCTTCCCCTTTGATTATCAATTTTTTGCACTTCCCAACAATGCACCTGTAGATTGGCCAACCATTGGATATAGCACATTGTGAACAAATGTTAACTGGAGTTGTAGTGCCGCCACTTTCCAGACTACTATTAAATGGAGTTGGAGCACCAAAACCTTTGGGACTAACATTAATTGGAGTTGGAGAAACAACCCTATGGTCATACTTCTAGTGTGAAATGCACGAGGATCGCTTGCTGTCAGGATGGCTCCTAAAAGGAGGCCGTGAATTTGGATTAAGATCATATTTCTCGTGCCATACAAAAAGGGTGTATGTCTAAAGACATATAGTAATTACACATATGAAGTATGATACACCCATAGAACCGCTCGCTCCTTGAAGCCTCAACCCTAACCTAGTCGTCGCTTTTGCGCATGGTGGAGTTGGTCCTGTGGGTATGTGAATTAGTTAGGTGAGTGAGTACCATTTTGCAAGTCATACTGGATGTCCTGTGTTGCGGGAGGGGCCTTGTCAAGTTGGTTGGGTCCCAGCTGTTGGTCGCGAAACATGTCTTGCCCCACCTAGGATGCTGCATTGGAATATACTATTAATGCTATGGACAAAAGAGAGTGCAATAAGTAACTTAAATTACATGAAGCACTTACCGATGTCGGTTGAGGGGTCGTGGAGTGCTGTGCCCACTGGCTGAATTCGTCCTAGAAACCTACGCGCACGTAGCGTTAGCTCAGTTCTGCCTTGGGAATCACTTCAACTGGACAAAATATACTTGCCATAGCGCCCACACATATAATAATCCTACACCATAATCATGGGTGGTGTTCGGAGTGTAAGTTTGGCTGAACCAAGTCTCACGAGGTGGGTGCCGCGGTAAGCGTGCCAGCACAAACGTTCCCTAAGCCGAACTTCCTGGTGGCAAGTCCTGATTGAGTGATGTCCACATTGGAGTCTGTGTTGACCTCGAGAGCTGTACATGTCGGTGGCAAAGCAGGTGCTTCATGTTCAGGCCTGGACGATGATGACGGAAGGAGAGTTCGATCCCTGCATGCGTGTTGTGGTAAACATGATATGTACGGAAATGTTAGGTACCTCAAATGCTAAGAAGTTCCATAAATGAAGGTATGTTGAATAACAGTTAATAACTTCAATCGGAGAGAATGTACCTGATGTGGTGCCTGCATATATAATGTGCCTACATTGAAGTCGTGCGTGCTGTAAAGGGTGTAGGTCTGACCGAACTCGAAATCCCACGGTAAGCGTGCTAATATGAACATACCCCAACTAAACTTGCAGACGACAAACCCTGATCGGGCGAGTCTGTCTCCCTGTCTGTGTTGACCTTGGGAGCTATACTGCCGACAACGAAGCAGGTGCTTCATGATGGTGCCTAAATGATGATGGAAGGAGAGAGCGATCCCCATGCGCGTGTTGTAAAAGAACATGGCATGACCAAAAATGTTACATTGCGTAAGTAGTACAAAGTTTGAGAACTAAATGTACTTCGCATACCAGTGTATCTTGAAGGCCAGGCTGAGATGAAGACAAGTGAAGCTCGATTAACTTTCGGTCGCATTCAGGCATGATGACCTAGGAGATGGAGGATAGGTGCCTCACTTAGCACCCGGTACGACAATGTCGTTATGACGGCCATAGGTAACTGTCTTGACTATGCCCTTCGTATCATCTAAGACAAAACATAGAACCCCAAGTAGGCCGGATACACTATTGTGCTTTCCATACCATAGTGCAGTGGAAGCCTCATCGACGATAAAGTTCACATGATCGTACTGCATAGACAACACGAGAAGTTGGTTAGTCATAGAAATATGAATGAAACATAATGTAGGCTCGTATCGTATCGTCCTATTGAGCTATGCGGTGTAGAGGGTGGCTGAGGCCCAACCTGCCGACGTGTGTGACCTCCTCGGGCCTCGAAGGATCAAGTCCAGTAAGTCAAGCACGTGTATGTAGCGCATACCACTCCAAGTCCACGATGTACAAGTCCAGGTCATATGGTAATTGTGTCTAGTGCCAGTCGTTGCTCTTTTGCTACCTTTGAGATTGCCTGTGGGAAACAAAGTTGCAAGTCACAAATTATAATTATATCGTGTAGGCTTGTTGCGGGAAACACAATTGAAAATTACGAATTACACTTACATATGTAGTTGTCATGACAGAGGTGGGCCAACTGGAGGGGGATTTACTGATGAAGTCCGAACTAGCGCATCACTCGGGCTGGGCAATATGCCTCCATCATGTGATAAAACACGAGGTGGCACGTTGTCAACCAGTACTGAATATCTTGTCCTCACTGCACTGACAATCCATGCGGCGTCGTAGTGACCAAGAAATGTGTAGTCTAGGGTTGCCATATGATTTTGTCCTCGTGCAAGGTCTCGAAGTAGTTACAAAACTCTAGGTGTACTCTACGAGGTCTCTCCCTTGCCCAACCCAATCGGCTGGCCATCCACCGCATACCCATGGTGGGCCCGTCAATTAGGTCTCCACCCTCACTGTAGAACAGAGCCTCTAATAAATACGACTGAACTGGCTTCCTAAAGTATGGTCATCCGATAGGAAAGTGCTTCTATGACTATATCTGAAGCAATGAGTAGCATACTGCAAGTACGGGCTCCTCTTTCGTTGTCTTCATGCAAGCTGCGCACAATCCCTGGTATGCCACGTAGAGCACTGATGATCCAAAACTATGCTGTGGCATGTCATCGAGCTAGGTGTTAGCCAAATCCTTCACGATATGGATGTAGCTCGGATACATGCAATCTCCCTATGTAGTAGGGAACAACACCCAACTAAACAAGAAGAGTAGATACACAACAAGGTGAGTCCTTAGAACATACACTGGTGCATCAGTGGAGCATCACATGTAGTGGCGAAGCCATGAATGTGGAACTCCGCAAGTGTTCTCTAGGACCAGATGAACAAACCTGTGCTGCAACCTGATCCTCAATAAAAGGCATATTACTCCCCCTTTATGTGAGACACATCTAAAGAACAAAAAAACGAATAAAATCCAATAAGCAACGAAAAGAACTACATTTAGGCCACATTAGAGATATCTATGACATTTAATTCATTCCTCAATTTGCAAAATCTAGTCTCATCTAAAGGTTTAGTGAGTATATTCGCTAATTGATTTTCCGTTCGAATGTGACTGATTTCAATATCACCTTTACTCACATGATCTCTCAAGAAGTGATGGTGGATATCTATATGCTTGGTTCTTGAGTGTTGGACCGGATTGTTAGCTATTTTAACAGCGCTTTCATTATGACACAAGAGAGGCACATTTTTGAAATTTATTCCATAATCCATTAAAGTTTGCCTCATCCATAACAATTGAGCGCAACAACTACCGGCAGATATGTATTCGGCTTCGGCGGTGGATAAGGCTACGGAGTTTTGTTTCTTGGAGAACCATGAAACTAGGGATCTACCTAGCAATTGACAACTCCCGGAGGTGCTTTTCCTATCCACTTTGCAACCCGCATAATCCGAATTCGAATATCCAATTAATTCAAATTTAGCACCTTTAGGATACCATAAACCTATATTTGAGGAATGTTTCAAATATCTTAGAATTCTCTTTATGGCAACTAAATGACATTCTTTGGGAGAAGCTTGAAAATGGGCACACATGCAAACACTAAACATTATATTGGGCCTAGATGCGGTAAGGTAAAGTAAACTACCAATCATTGAACGATAAAGTTTTAAGTCTACCGGTTTACCTCCCTCATTAAGGTCGAGATGCCCGTTCGATGCCATTGGAGTCTTGATCGGCTTTGCATCCTCCATCCCAAACCTTTTAAGAAGATCCTTGACATATTTGATTTGGCTCACAAATATTCCATTCTTGAGTTGCTTGATTTGAAATCCAAGAAAGAAGCTCAACTCTCCGATTATGGACATTTCAAATTCCCTGGACATCATATCACCAAATTCTTTGCAAAAATCTTCGTTAGTAGAACCAAAAATAATATCATCGACATAAATTTGACATACAAAGAAATCTTCATCAATTATTTTTGTAAAGAGTGTGGTATCAATCTTCCCAATTTTGAATCCTTTTGAGATTAAAAAATCTCTAAGACGCTCATACCATGCTCTAGGAGCTTGTTTGAGTCCGTATAGAGTCTTAGAGAGTTTGTAAACATGATTAGGACATTTAGGATTTTCAAAACCGGGAGGTTGTTCTACAAATACCAATTCGGCTATTTGTCCATTTAAGAATGCACTCTTTACATCCATTTGAAACAATTTAATATCAAAGCTAGATGCGAATGCAAGCAATATTCTAATAGCCTCTAATCTAGCTACGGGTGCGAAAGTTTCACCAAAATCTAATCCTTCGACTTGAGTGAAACCTTGCGCCACTAATCTAGTTTTGTTTCTTACAACAATACCATTTTCATCTTGCTTATTATGAAAAACCCATTTTGTGTCAATTACATTATGTTCTTTAGGTCTTTCAACTAAAGTCCAAACATCATTACGGGTAAAATTATTTAATTCTTCATGCATAGCATTTACCCAATCCGGATCATTTAATGCTTCATCTATGTAAGCGGGTTCAAATGATGACACGAAAGAATAATGTTCGCAAAAAGAAGCGACACGAGATCGAGTTTGAACACCCTTACTTACATCACCCAATATTTGGTCTATTGGGTGATTCTTGGAGAGACCGTGATGAATTCGTTGGGGTAGAGGTTGAACTTGTCGATCATTGTTCTTGTCATCTTCGTCGATGATTTGAATTTGACTTGGAGTTGCGGAAATTGAAGGCTCGGCTTGAGTGGATGAAGATTGATTCTCAATGTCAACCTCCGGCTTCACATCTCCTAAAGTCATATTTTTCATTGCTTCTCTTAGGCCTTCTTCACCTACATCATCCAAGTTTTCTTACTCTTCTTGAGAGCCGTTAGTTTCATGAAATTCAACATCACATGTTTCCTCAATAAAACCTTTATTTTTATTAAAAACTCGATAAGCTTTACTATTCGAGGAATAACTAAGCAAGAAACCTTCATCATAACGACTTTGAAATTTTGAGAGCCGAACACCCTTTTTCAAAATATAACATTTGCAACCAAAAACTCGAAAATAAGAAATGTTCGGTCTCCTTCCAACAAGAAGCTCATAAGAGGTCTTTTTGAGAAGTCGATGTAAATAAAGTCTATTTGTTGCATGACAAGCGGTATTGATGGCTTTCACCCAAAAACTATCGGAAGTACCATATTCATCAAGCATTGTTCTTGCCATTTCAATTAATGTTCGATTTTTCTGTTCCACAACTCCATTTTGTTCCGGAGTGTAGGTTGCGGAAAGTTCGTGCTTTATTCCAAGTTCATCACAATAATCTTCAATTCTTGTATTTTTGAACTCGGAACCATTGTCACTACGAATTTTCTTTAATTTAAAATCAAACTCATTTTGAGCCCTTTTTGCAAACTTTTTGAAAATTTCGGAAACATCGGATTTATCATCCAAAAAGAAAACCCAAGTATATCTAGAATAATCGTCAACGATGACTAAACAATAAGAATTACCCCCAATGCTCTTATAGGTTGTTGGGCCAAACAAATCCATATGTAAGAGCTCTAATGGTCTAGATGTGGACATGATACTCTTTGAAGGATGAGAGCTAGCCACTTGCTTGCCGGCTTGACACGCGCTACAAAGTCTATTTTTCTTAAACTTCACATCTTTCAAGCCCACAACTAAATCATTTTTAAAAAGCTTTTTAAATTGAATCATCCCAACATGAGCTAGTTTTCTATGCCACAACCATCCTAAAGAGGTTTTTGCCATTAAGCATGTTTGAAGACAAGAGTCATTTGAGGTGAAGTCAACTAAATATAAATTTCCAAATCGAAATCCTTTAAACACTAGCGAATTATCATTTTCTTTAGAAATAACGACACCATTTTTAGAGAAAGTACAAGCAAGATCAAGATTACAAATTTGAGCAACGGATAGCAAGTTAAAATTTAAAGTTTCAACTAGAGATACATTAGAAATGGAAAGATCATTTGATATGGCCATTTTACCTAAGCCCAATACCTTTCCTTTGCTATTATCTCCAAATGTGATCTTGTCATGTTGTCCACTTCCCGAGTCAAATGTGGTGAACATTTTCCGGTCGCCGGTCATGTGTTGAGTACATCCGCTATCCAACACCCAATGCCGTCCACCGGTCTTGTAGTTCACATACAAAAGAAAATCAAACCTTTTTAGGTACCCAAATTTGTTTGGGTCCTTGGAGGTTAGTGACCAAGGTTTTGGGAACCCAAACGGCTTTCTTTCTTTGGCCAATTATCGGGGTCCCAATAAATTTAGCAAAAACTTTACCATTTTTATCCTTTTTAAGTACATAGCAAGAATCATGAATGTTCTCTCTGGATGCTTTGCTTAGTGAACAATCAATAGCTAAATGTCCTACATCATGACATTTATAACAAAATTTACCATTCGATTTCACAAAGCGCGGAGCCTTGTTACTTATTTTCTTGTTCTTTTTAGGAACATATCCTAATCCTTCTTTATTATAAGAACATCTTTGACTACCCAAAATTTTATTTAGGGTATCCTTACCCTTAAAGTATCTATCTAAACTTTTGTTGAGTTTATTTACTTGTTCTTTGAGTTCGTTATTTTCTACAATTAGATTTTCATGACATGAGTTAGCACTAGAGCATGATAAATCAACTAAATCATCACATGACGTAGCTATATTTGATTTTTCAACATAGCATGAGTTAATTTCTAATTTAGACACATCATCAATAATATTGCATTCAATTCCAATGTCATTCGAGGACTTTGAATGATCCTTGGCAAGAAGAACCTCATGAGCTTCCTTTAGCTCCTCATAAGAATTTTTGAGAAAAAGAAATTCTTTTCTCAAAACATTAAATTTTGATTTCTCTTTGCCAAGGTACTCATTTAAATCCTCGAGCATATCCATCAACTCATCGTATGAAGGTTCATCGTCATCATTTGAATTTACCTTAAATTCTCCTTTAGCCATGAGGCATAAGGGAGTGACGAATGGCGATGACGCTTCTTTTATGGCAATGCCGGCTAGACCCTTCTTCTTTGATGGAGTTTCTTCTTCGGATGAGTCGGAGTCCGAGTACTCTTCTTCGGAATCCTATTCTCCAATATGAGCTTCACCCTTGCCATCCTTTTGGAACTTCTTGAAGAGTTTCTTCTTGCCTTGAAAGAATTTCTTCTTCTTGGGTGATTTGTCCTTGTCGTCCTTCTTCTTGGGGCAATGTGAGGCGATGTGCCCCTTTTCATCGTATTCATAACACCGAATATTTGCATATCGGTTAGTGCTAGAATGTTGCCCTTTCTTGAACCTTTGCGGACTGCTTGAGCTAGATCGCCTTCTCATGAACCTTTTCATTTTTCTCACGAGAAGAGTCATCTCCTCCTCGGTATCTTCATCTTCGGAGCCCTCATCACTTGACTCCGCCTTTGCCTTGACAGCAATATTCTTTTTCTTCGAGGAGCTTTGTTCCAATAGTTCTTCCTTGTCCTTCTTGTAGAGCTCATTTGTGATGAGGTTTCCAAGAAGTCCGGTTGGCGTCATCCTTGGCAATTCCGGTGAGTTGAGGAATAAGGTCACCAATGTCTCGTACTTCTCGGGAAGAGCCCTAAGCATTTTTCTGACAATATCAACATCACTTAAGGTCGTACCAAGACCCTTGAGCTCGTTAACAATATTGTTTAATCTAGAATACATTTCATTGATATTCTCATGAGGTAACATAATGAAACTTTCATATTTAACTCTAAGCATATGTAATTTTGCTTCCTTAATAGTGGATGTTCCTTCGTGAATTTCCGACAATGTATTCCAAATTTCATGTGCGGTTTCTAAATTACTTATACGATTGAATTCATCCGCATTTAAGGCACCAAAAATAGCATTCATAGCTTGAGCATTAAGATGAACAAATCTTTCATTTTGTTCAGCTGTTGAAGCGGGATCGCTAGTCACAACATAACCTTCATTAACAATTCTCCATATGTTGGGACTCATAGCTTTGAGGTAAACCGTCATACGTATTTTCCAATAAGCGTAATTTGTATCATCAAAGAAAGGAGCTTTTCCAATTGAAATCCCCTCGTTGGCCATCCTTGCTCTCTAGGCGGTGAAGCCAAAATAAAGAGAGACCAAGCTCTGATACCACTTGTAAGATCGAGGATGAGCCTAGAGGGGGGGGTGAATAGGCTTTTCTAAATTTTCTATCACTAAAATTCAAGTTTAATGAATCCTAAGAACTAGTTACAATTTCGATAATTTTAATACTTAGCAATTCTAGTGATCACCAAATAATAATAACTACTCAACTATATTAATGGCTAAGCAAGTAGCATGAAGATAACCAATTTGCTAGAATTGCACAAAAGTAAAACAAAACAAACCACAAGAGATGAACACGTGAATTTTTATCCCGTGGTCTCGGAGACTTGCCGGTCTCCCCTACTCCACGTTGAGGTGACTTGAACTTCTTCAAGCCGGCTCCTATCGCTTGAGCCTTCCCCGATCACTAGAGGTAGCTCTTCCCCACTCTGGGTAGGTGAGCTCCTTGCCTTCACAACGATTGGGCCTTCTCACAACCTTCTTCGAGAAGATCACCAATCCCGATCGCCTCCAAGCCGTCTAGGAGGCGGCAACCTCCAAGAGTAATAAACTTCGACGCTTGCTTGAGGTTGAATTTGAGTGTCTAAGGCTCAACAATTTAATGCACGCTCAATTTTGCTTCTAACCCTCTCAAAAATGTGAATTCAATGCACAAGGTGTTTTGAAAGCTTGCTCAAACTCAAGAGTATTCAATGAGGTCCAGAAGAACCCCTCACACTGCAGTAAGGGGGTATTTATAGCCTTCACCAACCAAAACTAGCCGTTTTAATATTTTACTGATTTTCAGCCGAAATGGCCGGTCCGACCGACACTCCCGGTCCAACGGTCGGAACAATGTAATTAATGCATGACCAGTGACCGTTATGCACAGCCGGTGCGACTGCTTAAGGTCCGGTCCGACCGCATGAAGCCCGGTCACACCGCCTGTACAAAAACCGAAAAACACACTCTCTGTGAAAAATACGCCGGACGAGGAGCGGTTGTACCGGAGGTTCGGTCCGACCGACCAAGGACCGGTTGCACCAGATATTGAAAATCAGGTTTTACACCCTCTTTGGAAAAGGCACACCGGTGGGCGCCCGGTTGAACCGTCGGTCCGGTCGCACCGACCTGGACCCGGTCAGACCGGACATGACCATTTTTCGTGGGCTAAAAGATTTCTTTGAGATGTAATTTTGTGCAAGTGCCTAATCAACTAAGATTTGAGCCTTGACACTCTTTTCAACCTTAAACAAGACGACATAAGCCCCTCTTAATAGTACGACACTTAATTCTAAAAATCCGATCTTTTTTTTTTCTTCAACCTTCCGAGATCGGTAAAAACTACAAGAAACTTCCTAGAGTATATTTGTACCTTTGACACCATGCATCCGTTTACTCTTTCTTCAATCACAAGCATCTCCTCATGATTTCTTTAATCATATGTATTTTCCTGAATCAAAGAGTCCTCAATAAAGAGTGTTAGTCATTTTTCACAATTAAGTCATTAATTACCAAAACCAAACCATTTGGGGCCTAGATGCTTTCACAAGATCAGAAAGGTCGACCATTACCTCCGCTCAACGGATAAACTCAACACATCTGTAGGAGAGGCAAGAAGCGGTGGGGTTATATAGATTCAGCAATCGAGGAGATATCTATGGAATCCAGATTAAGAAATTATCGAATAAGGAAGGCAACAAAAGGGAAAGAGGCGAGAAGAGACCCAACTCTATGAATCAGAGCTCTGCTTCCTTCAGACGGGAATCAATCAATCTAATCCGAAAAGCACCGGGAGCAATCACCACCAATTTGAATGCTAGATCAATGGGAGAAAGGAAAATAATAAATGAGTCATGCATATTCATTTACCTCTCGTGACAGAATGATCCAATCCAATCTACCGAGGTGGCCACTGCCCTCTTCCTACTCAGCCACACGGGTGTGCACACGTGTCGGGGTGCGAGTGGAGCACGGACGTACCACCACCAACTCCTAATTAAAATTAGTAGAGATAGAGATAACAAACTTATCTAGTCGCGTCATGCATAACCGTGCGCATGCTGCTGGCTGGCCAGAATCAAGTCTATACGTGATTAGATAAAAATAAAAGATACATGCAAGTAAATATTTAATGAAAAGGATGCGTATGGAAATTTAAAGGCACATGATAACTCAGAAATTGTATGCTTGTAGTATATGGAAAAAGAATCGGTCGTACAATATTTGGAAATAGAATCGACTGATTGAGATAAGAGTCTGATACGCCACAGATCATACATGTATGCATATCCAACCGAATTAAAACTTTCTTCGTTTGCCAACGTACAGAAGATCGGGACAATGACGGTTTTGGGAGGAGGGAACAACGGACCACCGCCACCAACTTACAATTAGAAGTAGTAGAGATAGATATAACAAATTTATCTAATCGCGTCATACATGGTCGTGCGCATGCTGCTAGCCAGTCAGAATCAAGTACATACGTGATTAGATAAAAAGAAAAGATGATTTTATCTACACATGCAAATAAATATTTAATGAAAAGAATGTATATGGCAACTCAAATACACATGGTAACTCGGAAGCTGTATGCGTGTAGTATATGGAAAAAGAATCGGTCATGCAATATTTAAAAATAGAATCAGCTGATTGAGATAAGAGTCTGATACGCCGTAGATCACGCATGCATGATATCCAACTGAATTAAAACTCTCCTTTCGCTAATGTATGGAAGAACGGGACAATGACAGTTTCGTGGGTATGCTCAGAAGGGAGGAAGAATGGATCACCGTTACCAACTTATAATTAGAAGTAGTAGAGAAAATTTCCTGTCATATGCTTAGCTTACTGGGTACTCATCTCAGCACCAGGCCACCAGGGCAGAAAACGATGCATTGTGCACGCATCGATTCGATATTTCGATCCCTAGTTGGCCACTTCCTATATATAAATGCAGGAAACCGAACGTTAAGGTCTCCATCGATCGATGGCGCTAGCGCTCTAGAGAAGACAAGACGGCGTGTTAACATCAGCGATCAATGCAGCAGACAAGAAAAGATCGACCAAGCGAGACATCTGGTTCGATCGGTCGGTGATATGTACGCCGGAAGACGTTACGAGGACAGGCGAAGCGCGCGCGACGATCGACATGTAGCGTATCAATACCGGCCAGGTTAGAATTATTAGCTAGGAACTTGATTCAGTAATTAATTGATGATGACGCCAGGTGATCGTGATGGCAGTGGCGTAGGCAGAGAATTTTCAATGCGTGCACACTTTATATGTATGATTTTATAGTTTTGTACAATAATTTTTTAACATCATAATCAAATATATATATTCAAAATTTGTTAAAAAACAATATAAATACTTTTAAGATCTTACAAATCCCAAGCGACTAAGATCAGAACCACAGAACCATAGTGCTTGTGCACTTCTACAAAGCTTGAGCTCTTGATCTAGTCCCTTTGTGAAAGTTTTTGTAGATTTGGCTCTCTTCTCATCGCGGGAGGTGCCTCTGCACCCGGGGAACGCAGAAGCCGATGCAACCGCACCTGGGGAGCACGGGAGCCAGCGGGCTAGCGAGCATGGGACCAGCCGCTTTCGCGCCCGGGCAACATGGGAGGAGCATTGGTGCCACGACCAAGGAGCGCAGGAGGAGAGGTGCCATGATTGGGAGTGCGGGAAGGAGGATGTTGTGGCTGGGAAGCGTGGGAGGCGGTCTGTCACAATCCTGAGAGCTTTGGCGACATTCTATCATAAGAGAGTGTGAGGCGTTTCTACGGTTAGGTGTAGGGCTAAATTTGCAAAAAATTAAAAAAAAAATAAAGAGATAGAAGAGCTAGAAAAAAAGATGATTTCCACTTCCGCAACACGCAAGACGAGGCGTGTGTTGATTTGCTGGAAGGATGGTTTGTTGGTTGTTTTATCTTTCAAGGTCCTTTTCCGCAAAGCATATGAAAAATACAATAAACTTTCGCAATCACAATAATGCAGTTGCAGGTTAGGGTACGTACCTCTACTTCAGTAGCCAAAGAGCAACAGTTATATAACCGGGGTCATATATAGGGATCAAAATGAATCGAATGTAAGTAGGTAATAGTTCTATCATATTTGTTTATATATTTTTTTCTCAGATGTGGGTGCGAATATAGATAATTCAGATATAAATATGAATACAAATAATGTCAAATACACATACAGAGTGAATACGAATCGAAATGAATACGATCATGAATATTTATCGGAACATGAAAACCGTCTAAATTGTATACATAAAATGAAAAAACGTAACTAGTTTATTTGTTCCAAACATTAATGAAGAACATGTAATGATCCAAGATTTGTATTCTTTATTGAATTATGTTTAAAATAATAAATTATGTATTTATGAGTTTTTATGCATTTTGGCTACTTATTTAAAATATTTTCCTATTAAAGACAATAGTGTTTGAATTTTTAAGAAAATACAAAAGCTGATAAAATCTTAAATTTTTTAAATGATAGATTGTGCCCAGAACTTTCCCAAAAAATCATAATTTTTGGAGCTGGTTTGCCAATTTTAATAATTGAAAATTTATTTATAGATTAATTAAATTAGAAAATGATTTTGAAATTCAAAAACCTTTTTTGGCCAAAAGAGTGTGACAGTGAATAATCCGACCCATAAATATCTAAATTATCTGGATCCGTATCCATATCTAACAGTGTAAGAGCTACCGAATCCGTATCCGTGTCCGACTGAAAAAAATCCGTATTCGTTTTCGATCTGATACTATCCGATAAATATTCGATATGATAGAATCCATATCCAAAAATTGTCCAGGCCGATCAAAAATTGTCCAATCCATTTTCATCTCTAGTCACACCATACCCTCCAATATACTCTCTTTTTTAACTATAAAATATATAAGAGTTTTTTTTAAAAAAACTCTATCTACCCCAACCTCTTTATAAGATGATATTCTTACCAAACGGTTTATTCGGTTTCTATGAGATACCATGTTTTTAGGCTTTTCTACCGTACACAGAAACTTAATTTGGAGCACATAGACATAGTTAAACAGCAGACTACTCATTTGGAGCTGTCTCAACGGTCCAAATCATTCGTCGCAGTATCGTGTTGAAGTGTGCTTTTAGTCGCGCCCCTAAAAATTGCCCGATCCGTTTCAGAATGTTTATCTATAGCCTCGGAAGTCCTCATTTCAAAATGTTTGATTATTGTGAAAATCAAGAGTGTAATTATTGCAATAATTCTACTTTCTATTCCTACTTAAATGCTTTAAAAGGTGTTAAATAGTTGTAGTATGTTATTTAGTACCTAATGACTTGTGCCCGGACGTCCAAAATTTTCGGATGCATTGCAACATTTTTTTCCTGCGTGTGCAATATTTTTTTACACCGCGTGAAACATGCATTTTCCTTCGATAAACAGTGAAATGCGCTACAGTAAACGGATGTTGCAAGCGTTCAAAAAAATGTTGTACGCATCGGGAAAAAATGTTGCAAGCGTAGGAAAAAAAATGTTGCAAGAGGCGTCCGATAGGATGAACAGTAATTGAACGTCCGAGCGCTAGTTTCTCTACTAAGGTGTAGACATATACTGTGAAATGGAAGGAGTATAAAGCAAATTTTGTCGTAGGGCCCAAGCCTTGTTATTTAAGTATAGTTTTTCCTAGATATATACGTATAATGGAAGTAGCCAACACCTTTCTAGCCTCCTGATAAACCATTTTTAGAAAATTTGGCCCCGTAAAAAAACATCTTCATCCTCAATCGCAAAATCACCAACAAGCGATATGTGTCACTTACAATGATGGGAGTTATCACATAGAAAGATCTCGATAGCAGAGGTACCATGCAACAGTAGCTCGGTACGTATGAGCAACCTGTCGAGCAATGATACCTTGGTAGTATTAATTAATTAATTTAATTAAGAAAAGTCATTAATTAAGGGAATAAGTCCATTTTATATCTACCATTTTTCTAAAAAGTCCATTTAACACTCTCAACTATAAAATTGAGTATTTAACACCATAAAATTACAAAACCGGATCAATTTACACCTAAAGGCAGTTTTGCTGATAGGGATCCAAATAAGAGAATGAATGATGATGATGATAAGAAGAAAGAGAATGTATGTAGAGAGAAAAGGAGCGGGAAATAGGTCAATCGATGGTGTTGATGTCAATACTCTTAAATTGGATTCTCATTACTAAAACTTGATGGCGTAGTTTCCAATATGGCGAAAAATGTCTTGAGTTGGTCCAAATCATCAAACTGCCCCCAAAACCACCTTAGAGTGTAAATTGATATGGTTTTGTAAATTTATGGGTTAAATACTTGGTTTTGTAGTTAAGGGTATTAAATTGACTTTTTGTAAATTTGAGGAGTGTAGAATGGACTTATTCCTTAATTAAGTAATTAATTAATTAAAGTGAATACTTAATGGATTTGATTAGTACATTTCCTACCAAGGGAGGGGAGCTCAGCAGGAAGCTTGCCACAGCTCAGCAACGTGGTAGATGATGTGTCACCTGCCATATTTTTCACAGTTAGAGAGATAACTATTTTTGTAAATTTATTCGAAAGAAGATTAGATTTAAAAAGAAGAAAAAAAAGGTCTAAAAAGGTGACTGATTTCCATAAATGGAGATGTCGGGCACCTGTATCAGGTGACAACTCCAAAAACAAGACAATATGCATTCGTGAATTGATATGCTAAGCTCACGGAGAATTCATGTTGGTTCCGTGAAACTAGGTCGGAGAATTTTTTAGGGATTTTACGGAAAATTTGTCGGATAGAATAAGTACAATGCCTACAGGAATTCCTGTATTCCAAAAGGACCTTAATATATTTAGCCCATTGGTAAGCTGGCGTTATTAGCATGACCACCGAATGTTGTGACCTGACGGACAAAGTTCAGACAGTGAGTTTGCATTCTTCTATACTGAATTGGGTTTCTTACCACCGGCTCTCGATGATTACCACGATTGATATGTACTAACACCATGAAATTGTAAGGTTCCAGTTGAGATTTACTATGTAACCTGCGTAAACAATGTGTGTGCGTGTGTGTGTGTATATATATATATACACACACACACACACCAAAGTACAAATTCAGAGTAAGTATTCAGCATCTTGGCATGCACGTCAGAATTTATCGATCAAACCAATACATACATGCAGAAATTAAAGCGAGAAATGAAGAGAGCATAAGCTAACCGAACATGGAGCTCAGGCCAGATCGCAGGTGAACAGTTCTTCATTCACCCGTGGACACGGCGTCACTGAATTTTCCAGTGATTAGTTGGGGAATTCTCCGCTGTTATAGCCCAAATTTTTTTTTCAGAATTAGCCTCCATGCTAAACTTTTTTTTTGTTGCAAAAATGCCCCCTAGCTCGTGAAGTCGCGCTGCAATGTCCCTGGAGATCTAAAATTCAAAAAAACATACATACATACATGTACATACATACATACATATATAGATAGTACACACACACACACATATATATATATTGTGCACACAGACCCTCCCGTGTACACACCATGCAAAAAAAGTCGTGAAAATTTTTGAAAAAAATTGTAGATGTACTTCATAGATTACTCTACCTATATATAAAATTGTAGATTCAAATTCATTATATATCAAGAGTTACAAAAAAGAGAAAATTCTGACAAGTTTAATTCTTTAAATTTGTCAGAATTTTCTCTTTTTTGTAACTCTTGATATATAATGAATTTGATTTTGAAACTTCATACATAGGTAGAGTAATCTATGAAGTACATCTACAATTTTTTTCAGAATTTTTCACGATTTTTTTAGTTGGTGTGCACGGTGTGTACACGGAAGGGCCTGTGTGCACAGGATATGTTGCCTATATATATATATACATACATACATACATATATACATATATATACGTACATACATATATATATACATATACATTAGCTATATACTCGTGCGATACAACGAAAACTTAATTTACGACAAAAAAATTATTTGTAAAGAGTACTAACTTTATCTGAATAATAATATTCACTCTGAATGTACAATGGTTAAATGTTTAAATCAATTCATCGAAACATACAAATTTCAAGCACGTGTTTACAAACTCGAGTTTAAAATTATCTTTAATTTCACAAACTTAAATAATAACATCACAACATTTGGAATTGCAAATTTGTAACTTTGTAATTCGAGATCGATCGATCGACCAAAAGAGCCATCACCTGCTGCCACATGGGCGCAAATGCATTGAAGAGGTAGGCGTCATCAATTTGTGGCTGTCACCATCAGCGGTGTGCTTAGCTCGTACGCCTTGTTTCGACCATACCATAGCCCCACTCCATCAACCAGCTCCACTGCCTCCTCGCCTCCCCCGCGAGTGCCTCCCTCAATCTATTGACATCATCCACCGCGCGCGAGCTCCAGCAACGCCGCTAGTCTAGCTCGTCGCCCATCACCAATGACCTACCCCTGCGCTGCATCGATGAGATCAGGAAGATCGCCCATTACCTCCGCTTAACGGATAAGCTCAACACATCTGCAGTAGAGGTAAAAAACGGTGGGGTTATATAGATTCAGCAACCGAGGAGATATTTATGGAATCCAGATTAAGAAATCATCAAATAAGGAAGCCAACAAAAGAGAAAGAGGAGAGAAGAGACCCAACTCCATGAATCAGAGCTCTGCTTCCTTCGAAAGGGAATTAATCAATCAAATCCAAAAAGCACCAGGAGCAATCGCCGCCAATTCGAATACTAGATCAATGGGAGAAGGGAAAGCAATAAATGAGTAATGCATATTCATTTACTTCCCGCGACGGGATGATCCAATTCAATTTATCGGGATAGCCACTGCCTACTTCTCACTCAGTCACGCGGGTGCGCACACGTGTCGGGGTGAGGGTGGAGAACGGACGTACCACCACCAATTCCTAATTAGAATTAGTGTGTGTATATATATATGTGTGTGTGCAGTGATACTGTAGCAATGCAGCACTATATTTATTTTTTTTCTACAACACCTAATACCACGCCTGGTGGTCCAAAAATAATAAATAACATTTATTTATTATTTTTGGATCGCCACGGTATTGCAGTGCACGGCAATAGGCCATGCAAGGCTTGGGGAGCATGGCATTTGTGAGGTAAGAGGCCAATTTTGCAAAATAATTTGCTCAGAGGTTAATTCTGAAAGAAATGATTTTTTGAGGGCTACAACAGTGAAGATGTCTTAGTTGGGTGCTGGGGACCTTTCCTGCTTGGATGTCAGGCTAATCGACACCGTGGACCGCTTAGCTGGAACACATTGGTCGAAATTTTGTCCAGAGTTTAGCCCACTGTAGGCCTGTAGGGTGAACTAAAGATATATAGTATCTCACACTTTTATCCTCGCTTTGTATAAAAGGGTTAAGACAGATATTCTATATTTGAATCTAACATACATTATATACTATTATAACTCACTTTAAATAAGTAATATAGGACTAATTCTATCATCACTCTATATAAGCCACATAGGACTTCACACTAAGGGCCAAACCAGGGTATTACAGGATAGGGTTCCTATGTAGTCCATATGGAGACTATAACTTAAGCCATTCTTAGCCCTCAGTGACGTCCGATTGAGCTAAATAACGGTCCAAATTGTTCAACAGTAACCTGCTACAAAGCTTTACTACAATATATGCTATAGTAGAAAATCGGTACATTGTTTTTGTACAGTATTCCAAAAGATCTAGATCACTATTTTTTAATCCAATGATCTATAAGCAACTGTTTAAGTTGTAGTCCTACAAAGGACTACATTGGATCTCTCCTCGGTGCTACATTATATTCATTGTCTCCTTTCGATGGAAATGGTCCACAAGCCCTTCTTTAGTAGTAGTACTAGAAAAGGCATTGGATCTCTTTCTAGGTATTACATTATATTTATTGTCTCCTTTCGACGGCTCTGCTCATCAGACCCCAAAACAGGACACCTGAGGATGATCGATGGTGCTGTCAGCCTGTCACCGTTGGAATCTCCACCATGGGCAGCAAACAAGGTGACGAATGAAGCAAATAAGTGGCGGATTATTGGTTAAATGTGGCTTGTTCCATCCCACTCTGTAAGGTCTTGTTTAGAACGTACATTTTCTGTAGGAATTTTGGAGGAAAGGAAAAAAGGAAACCACTCTGGCACCTACCGAAAGTTTAGATTGAACTGTACTCATCTCTCGCTCATAATGGCTATGGAACACGGCAATTTGCACTAGCTGAGTGACATCAGTATCACTAATACAGAAGTAATATTGAAAATTGAAATAGATATGGCCGGTCCAGTTGGATGACACCAATAGGTGTAATGCAGCAAAAGGCAAAAGAACAGTTCACTTTACATCTGATAGCTCACCACTAGAGCATATTATAATGCCGCTGATGCTGTGCATAGTAGATCATAATTAACCTGAATCCCAAGCATCAGCTCATCAGGTGCTCAGGGATGGCTACTTGCTAGCACACCAACTGTTCTGAAACAGAAAATTAACAATGAAAAACTATATAATGTACAAGTGTATAGTTCATTAAAAAAATGTATGAGCCCTGTGTTCCTTGCTCCCTGAGCAACCACACCAGTCTATGCTCAGGGATGGCTACTTGCTAGCACACCAACTGTTCTGAAACAGAAAATTAACAATGAAAAACCATATAATGTACAAGTGTATAGTTCATTAAAAAAAATGTATGAGCCCTGTGTCCCTTGCTCCCTGAGCAACCACACCAGTCTATGCTTCTCCTGAGGTAATGGCACAATAGCACATCTCATGAATATGTCCTCAAGCATGAACCCAACTTGCAAGCCAGCAGAGAAGCGCCAGAAATATTAAGGAAATTTTGCACTGTTCTTGTCTTCTTTGGGTTCATTCAAATATATAGTGCCAGATGCCAATGCATGTGGGTAAAAGTCTATTCAGAATACAAGAATTCTACATTTATTTTCTAGGAATCTTTTATTCCAAATGGAGGTTAAACATTCACACTTGGCTGTATATAAGCCCGCATTATAAAGCACATTTTAGGGAAATAGCTGTTATAAGAAGTCTGCCTGCTTGTTGCCGTCCAACTGGTACATCTAGAGTTCAATACAAAAACTATTTAGGAGTATTATGTATCCATTAAATACCTATTTTTGGAGGATTTACTAAAATGTGTATACTAGGTGTCCGGTCGCTTAAAGATTTAAGCTAGATGCTTTAGAAGACCTGCTAGATGTGGGGAACGCATTGTATGCGATCTAGCTTAGGGGTACAATCATGATGCAATCCAACTAAACATCGTAATGGAGAATTCCGGGAAAAAATTCTAGATGTACTTCTAAACTTACTTTACTTATGTGTAAAATTTCAAGTTCAAATTCATTGTATGTTAAGAGCAGTAAAAAAGAGAAAAATCTGACTAATATTACGAGTTAAAATTTATTAAAATTGTCTCCTTTTTTTTACTCTTAACATAGAATGAATTTGAACATTAAATTTATACATACGTTGAGTACACTACGAAGTACATCATCTAGTATTGTTCTTAAAATTTGTAGTGACGATGTTTAGTTGAATTACATCATGATTACACCCTCAAGCTAGACTACGTACCTACGATACGTTCAGGTGATGGATCAAACATATGTCGAAGGAAAAATGACAAATTGAGCGACTTAAACAAGTATATAATCCATTGAATAGGTGACCACGAGTTCATTTCATTATGGAACATGGCGATAAAATAAATAGTGAACAGCTCTTGGAGTAACACCGGATTGGTGTTGATTATTAGTTTTGACGAAGCACATGCATGGTTAGCTAAGCAATGCCAATCAACGTTGCTTCCAAGGATTAAAAGGCTTGCTTAAAACTTGAAAGCAATTAGCTCCACCAAGCATCACGACAAAACCAGGAATTCCTCGACGACATCTAGCTCTAGCTGGATTCCTTCTCGGAAAATTAAGAATGGCACGCCATCCCAGTGAAATAGACAACAATTAACAACTAATTAAGCAGCAGCATAAGCACACAAGTTCCAGAGAAACAACGTAGCGAAAATAACAGAAAGTATTAGCGATGATTAACTTAACAAGTTACTAGATGTTAGGGGTAATAAAAGTGTTAGTTTGTTGGTACTTAGTCTCATATCGTGTGTACTCTACTATATATTGGCTCGACAGAGATGAAATCGAGAACAAACAACAATCTCAACTTTCTGAAAAGGCTAGCTATTTATGTCGCCGTACAGCGCTCCTCTCAGATCATGCGCCTCTTGCACACCTCGTTAGGAATGTGAGAATTTTTTATGACTACTAGAAGAATTGAACTGTTTCCTGTGAAATTTCTACCTTTCAAATTTGGCTTGCAAGAGACGAGATCCAGAGCAAACTAACAGTCTCCAGCTTTCTGAAGCCTAGCTCTTTATGTCACCATATGCGACAATGTTTTCATTCATGTCCTTATTTCGCGTCCAGGGAACAAACGCAGGCACACATGTAGGGCACAGCGCAAAGTGAGAGACAAATAATGTCACGAGGGACCAAAGGCAGGCTAGGATGACCAGGCAAAGGAATGCAAGAAGAAAGTGATTCGAAGGACAGCTTTGCTGAAAGGAAATGGACAAACAACCACCTTATCTAGTTATCTGAAATGGCCCATGCTCTTCGATCTACTGTATGGACCATCTATCTACTTGTTGCCGTCAAAGTACAGAAGGCTGGTAGCAATTCATGCTTCACTTTGTGTCTCGAAAATGAAAAGGGGGGAATTAATCTTAGGTGTCCGGTAGAATGTAACCACTTGCTTATCGAAGAAAATTGTGGTAGTTGTTTAGGAGCAGTCATGGATGAGACCGCAAAGGCAGTTGCAAGAACATTGCCATTATCTGGGAACAGCAGTGCAGTGGACTGACTACCTAGCAAGGCAGCTTTGCTTGGCACTTTGTATTGTCGTTCCTTTGCAAATCAGAAACTGAAAGAAAATATGAAATATTGCCTTTTTTTTCCCCGAGTCATTGCTGCACGAACAGTAAACACAGGATGAGCTCAAAGAATTAGGCTAAATTATGATAATCATATTAGACAGCTTGTATTGTATTCTTAATGGTTTGATGGTTACGAATAATACCTTATTATTTGAGAAATACTTGCACAACATTCGCTTATCAAACTTTAGTAAATCTATGGACGAGTTAACACCAATCAATCAAACAAATCAGCTATTGTCTCTATTTAACCTATTTGCACAGTGACAATTGGCAACAAAATTATAAATCAAAAGAGAGACTCATACTACCTATTTACTGTTTTGGTCAGCCGATTAGGCACTCACTGACTCACGCTGTGTTGCCTTCACTATCCGCTCGTCATCACTGTGATGGGTTGCCTGTCGCCGCAAGCTCGCACACTCGTCGGCTCCACAGCATCCACTCTTTACAACGTGTGTCAAGCACCCTTGACTTGGTGGACTGCTATGTCCTAGCGAAGGAGAGACATTAAACCACACCCTCTCTCTATGGTATTTGTGTGCATCTAAGGCTCGAGTCTAGTTGTGCAAGCAGTAAGCGAAATCACTAATTATCAAAATAGGCCTTCAATGAGCAGCAGTCCACCAAACCATGTGACACATAAAGTGGCTCATCCACCTAGCAAAACTTCTTTTTCCTCTAACCGTGCTTGAGCTCATGTGCATTTGTTGTTACTGTGCTAAAAATTGAGCACCAGTACAAAAAAAGTACTTAGTGGTCCAGCGGCTGGAGGAGGCTCTAGCCTAATGGAGGCTACGCCCCTGCGTACACGCATGATATTATGCTGCAAGTAGATACTATTACACCCAACCAATGCAGGTTCGAAATAATGTGCTCAACAAACTGCAAAGCTCATTCAGAAAACAAGGAACCTATAGCCAACTTCTGTGTACGCCGACATGAGAATGAGATCTACAAAGCGTCAAAGCCCAAATGTCATAGATGTTGTCGCACCAAATAAGTAGCACACAACACAAGCCTTAGATGGGCAGGTCACGTTGAGCCGAAGAACTGCTACAGACATAACGAAGTTCATTCTGCGAACATGTCAGTGTGTCACAAACAGAACCGGACTGTTAAATCGGGTACACCTCATTCCTTCCCTTGTGGTCGTGATGACACGATCACATTAAACTACAGCAACATCTGAAAACGAAATATCCAGCCTACATGAGTATAATGGCAACAGAACACGCCCTCTGAAGAAGCAATTGAGGTATCAAGTACTTCAGCACAACCAAATCCGCCTCAACAATTGATACCGCGATTCCACAGGCAAAATTCGGTTCACCCAGCAGAATCATACGACAACTTTGCATCTGTGAGTTTTGGCAATGTTCCATGCAGCTCCAACTTATGAATGCACAACCTCAGTACCGGTTTAAGTTTGGAATAAGACCAATGAGGCAGGACTCTGTGCCGGCAAGGCACTTCCATAGGAGGAGAAAAGGCGTCCAACACGGGCAGCTATGCACAGCATAAACTACCTGCAATAGGATGAACTGACAAAATAACTTCACGTCTCAAGATGGAGAACATATAAAGACAACAAATGAAGTTTAAAGCAATGTTTCCGTTCAGGCTTTCTTAAAACCATCCCATGAACAGCTCTCCGGGAACAGTTTAAATTTACACGACTCATCGCCTAGCAGTGAAGCAGGCAACACAACACTCAATTACACAGCCCAGGAGCATCACATTATCCACCGCACCAATCTATAATTACTCGCGAAGCTAAGTAGCTCACCTACCATAATCAGTCAGGTTCCATGCCAGCCAAGACAGTAAGAACTCGCTCACGCATCTTGATCTCCTTCCTTTTGTACCCAGACTTTCACCGTCTTGTCGCTGTCAAGTGCTCCTGATGCAATCATGTTCTCCTTGGGGTGGCACGACACTGCAATGACTGTGTCAGTATGTCCTTCCAGTTTCTGCAAAATCTTTCTTGACTGAAGATCCCATAGGTAGACACACTTGTCTTCCGAGCCACTGACAATATACTTGCCATTGGTGATTGAAAATGCTGCTGGAATACAGTATTTTGTGTTCACATGGCCAGTGTATGTCTTTAGAAATTTTCCAGCTGAGAAATTCCAGAGCCTCTGCATAAATAAACAAGACGTGAGCAGTCATCTTGTGATAAAAGTTCATCAAGGTAGGTTGCTAGATAATTGTCAAAACAAGAACGATAGATGTTTTTTTTTTTTTTTGACATCGATGCAATTCCAAACATAGTTGTGGTTGCAATATGTACACAGCTAACAAGCATACTTACAGTATCTGATGTCAAGATCATCATTGGGCACCCAAAAATACATCAAAACTATGATTTGGCAATGTGCTGGATTAAAAAACTAATCTATATCCGGAATGATTCTCAACATGCACGGAATAGTATAAAAGAATGAATGGTAGAGCAAGGTAAAATTGTCTGAGGAACAGAACCGTAATGCCTAGATTAAAAGGCCACCATGTAATGCTAAACAGCTAAAGTATTGTAATGCTCTAAGCAAACTGAACTACTAAAAACAGGAACATGATCATCATAATGCTTATGAAATCTAATTGTACAGAAAATGGTTTGGTTAGGTTGGGAATGGTGGCATGGAGTCAAGACTCCAGAAACTTTCTACTGCATCTAATTCATAAGACAGACTCCACTAATTTAAACAGTGCATAATGGATATAGCTAGAGTGACGTGCTTTCAAAAATGGCATCACACTTAAGCATCTTATAAGAATGTTAACAGGTAAAAGCATATTTTAGTTTCTTTCCTTTCTTTCCATTCATTTGGAGAAAAACACGGTTTAGGATCTCCGTGCAGTACAGGTGCCAGGTTTCTGGAGAAATGCCAGCAAGAACTGTTCTAGGAATTGTGAATAGTGTTATACAGTCAAGACTATCTCCAGAAATTCTATTTTTTCAGGAATGATTACAGGAAAGGCCTAATGTAGTGCAAGCCATTTTTTTTTTCTCGAATGCGCAGGAGAACTACGCATCATTATATTAAGAAGGAAAAGGAGTTCTAGTATAGAAAATAAACAAAAACAAAACACAAATACAGATTCAATATGCACTACTGAATACCCTTAAGGCCATTGTTAGATGTATATATATATTCTTGTGTATCCCCATTGTATAAGGGGTTTAGTGCATATTTACCCTCCTGTACTGGTGTATATATATCGGCCTTAGGGCCTCATATTGAATACAAGTGCTATTCATAACATGGTATCAGAGCCATAATTAGGGTTAGGTTTTCTCTCCTCCCAAACAAACGATCCTGGTGTCGCACTTGCACCTTCGTCGTTTTTTTTTTCGGATCGGCTCCGTTCTTTGTTTCGACGGTTCTTCCGATCTGATTTTCGTCGATATTGTCCTCTCGCTCCTGGCGGCTCTCTTCGTCCGCCTCGCGGTCCATTCGCTTCCTGCCGGCGGGCTCTTCGTCTGGCCTGCTGAATCCTCGCTCGCTCCGCTGGCGGTGCCTCGTCGTCCGTCTCGCTTTCTGTTCGGCGCAGATCTGGCCGGCATTCGTCACCATGGTCCTTCGCTCATTGAGTCTTCTTCGGCTTCCGTCATTCGCGCAGACGACGTCGCCACATTTGCTGCCTCCGCCGCTTGCGTCGCTGCGCTTGCCTCCGCTTGCCGCTCGCGTGGCCGCTTTCCCGCTCTTGCGCGCTGCTGGCCGCTTTTTCACGGCCTGAGCGCTGCCGCTCCTCGCCTTCGCCTCCACGTCGCCGCGTGCGGTGGCCTCGAGTTTCTCTCTCTCTCTCTCTCTCTCTCGTGACCTGTTAGGTCACGCCTGAAAAAAAAAATGCTTCTGCCGCTATTCCTTTTGCGCTCTAGCCGTCGACCATTGCTGCTTTGTGATGGCGCCCTCTTCGTCTTCTTCGAGTGGCGTTCCTGTTCTACGCTGCCCGGTGTTGTTTGATGGTACCAACTATCGTGGCTGGGTTTCTCACATGCGTCTTCATATGCGTGGCCTTCGTCTTTGGGATTTTTCACCGGCGAAGCTTCGCCGCCTCGCCCTATTGCACCCAAACAGCCCGTGATTCCAGACAAGGCTTCTGATGCAGATAAGGAAAAGCTTCTTGCAGATTATGAGGACGCTCTGGTATCTTATGAGTCTCAGTTTAGTGCTTACAGGATGTGGTTAGATGAGGATGCTCGTGCTGGTTCTGTTCTGGCTGCTAGTATGGAGGCTCGTTTAGCTGATGACATTGTTGCATTTGAGCGTGCTCATCAGATGTGGTCTTTTCTTCGTGATCGTTATGAGCCCACTGGTCAGTCTACCTATCTTGCTGCTATTCGTCAGGAGCAGCTTCTACGACAGGGTGATTCTAGTGTTGATGAGTTCTATACCCAGATGTCTGCTATATGGCGTCAGCTTGATGCGCTTGGTCCTCAGTTGTCACCTAGTACATGTCGGCCTCATCGTGGTCGAAGTCTGATCTTGAGATGCGTCGCACTTATGACTTCTTGACCCGGCTTCGTGATGAGTTTGAGCCTCTTCGTGCTCAGCTTCTTGCTCGTCATCCTTGTGTCTCGTTGATGGATGCTCTTGCTGATGTGCGCAACGAGGAGACTCGTCTTCGTGCTGCTGGTCTGCTGCCGTCATCTTCAGTTTTGGCTGCTCGTTCTTCGACGCCTCGACCCGTTGCTCCTCCACCTGTTCCTGCGTCAGCACCCTCTCCTTCTGCTCGTGGTGAGGGTGGTGGTCTTCATTGCATTCATTGTGGGAAAAGTGGCCATGTGGAGGCTTTTTGTTACAGGAAGAAGAAGGAGCAGAGGGCTCAGGCACGCCGTTCTTCACAGGGTTCTGATAGTGCCAGTACTGGAGGCTCTCAGAGGAGTTCTAATGATTCAGTCACCCAGGAGATGCTTATGCTCCTTCGTCGCCTTGCTGCCTCATCACCGTCCGGAGCCGCTAGTGTTGTGACTCAGCCTTCTGCACTGCCTGGTTCTGCTGCTGCTTCCCTGTCTTCTACTGAGGGGCCACCTTCTACTTCTACTTCAGGTACTCATGCATGGATTCTTGATTCTGGTGCTTCTTTTCATATGACTCCTCATTGCACCTATCTTTCTTCCATGCGTCCTTGTTCTCGTTCTCTTACCGTTCATACAGCTGATGGATCCCCTCTGTCTGTTGCTGGACAGGGCACCCTTTTGTCTAACTCTTTTCATGTTCCTGATGTTTCACATGTTCCAAATCTAACCATGCAGCTTATGTCCGCTGGCCAGCTTACTGATCATGACTGTCGTGTTATTCTTGATCCTGACTTTTGTTATGTTCAGGATCGTCGCACGGGTCGCCTGGTTGGTATCGCCTCGCCGCCGTGACTCTCGGCGTCTCTGGGAGCTTGATGGCTTCATCTTTCTTCCGCCGCACCGCCACCTGTCGGCTCCGCTTTTGTTGCTTTCGCCCCTTCGTCGCTTGCTCGGTGGCATCATCGGTGGGTCATCTTTGTGGCTCCGTCTGTCTACTTTGATTAAATCGTGGTCTCTTAGGTTTGGTTTGGTCATGAGTCCTTAGCCCAAAGGTCGGGGTTGTCGATTGGGAAAGCGATTCACTTCCTTATCATTCTAGTGAGTCAGTGTCTGAGCGTCCTTTTGATCTTGTTCACTCAGATGTATGGGGTCCCGCTCCTTTTGTTTCCAAAGGAGGTCACAGATATTATATTATTTTTATAGATGATTTCTCTCGCCACACATGGATTTATTTTTATCATATTGAATACAAGTGCTATTCATAACAGCCATAAGCAACTAAGGCCTTTAGCCCCCGCCAAACTCCACAACTTAGCATCATCCCTAATTTCCTGCAAAAGACATCCTGCATTAGGCGAGGCACCATTAAACACACATCCAAGTCTATGCTTCCAAATCCTCCAAGCAACAAGGACAACCAAAGAGTTAAATCCTTGCAATGTTTGGCGAGGCACCGATACAAAGCAAGCTTCCACCAATCCACGAAAACCTTATCATCAGCGTGGGAGTTAGTTGTTGGAGCCCAACCAAGGAAAGAATTGAAAACCAAACAAATCTTGAGAACACACAAGATGTCAATAAGTGTTGTATGTCCTCCTCTTCTTGGCCACAAAGAGGACATTGCTCCGGGTGCTCCAAACCTCTTCTTGCCAAGCGATCGCCAGTCCAACACCTATTAAGAGAGGCTAACCACAAGAAGATCTTGCGGTAGCAGTGGAGCCCACGTTTTCCAAATTTCTTTCCAAGAAGCGAATTCCACCGCCCCCACAAAGAAACGACGATACGCAGATTTTGTAGAGAAAAGACCGAAGATGCTGGTGTCCAAATATGCTGGTCCTCCATATCATCTCGCAGATGCACCTCGAAATGGCATCCCAAAGGTGCAAAAATTCCAGCACCACTACCACAGACATTCCTCCTGCGATATCATGAATCCAAGCATGATCTAACAATGCTTCCCTAACCGTTCTTTGGCGACCCTTCTCTTAGAAACCAATGCAAGAATGGATGGAGCAATATCAGCGATTGTCTTGCCAAAGAGCCATCTGTCACTCCAAAATAAGGTGTTGTTCCCATCCCCCACAATAGAATTAATCGAGATGGAGAAAAGAGCTGAAACATTAGGGTGCACTTGAAAATCCAGCCCTGACCAAGATCGATCTGGCTGCATTTTCCTAAACCAAAGCCATCTCATTTGCAGTGCCCAACCCAAAATTTCAAGATCATGAATACCCAAACCTCCCAGCTCCATTGGTCTTTTAACTCTGCCCCAGGAAACAAGGCAATGACCACCCTTCACCTCCTTGCGACCTTTCCACAGAAAGGCTCTCCGAATCTTGTCAATTGCTTTAATGACCCATTTGGGAGCATTCAACACTAAAAACTGTGCAAGCCATTTATCAAAACTCGGACACAGATGGAGGGATTTAAGGCAAATAATACAACTTGGGCATACGCGGATGAACTTCTACAGGGGCCACCCTCACACCCCCCAAAACATCTTGCCACGACACAGGAAAATATTCAACATCAATGTTAGAAAATAACTTCAGTAGAGAAAAAAAACTGGTAGGTACAAATAACAATAGTTTCTGATTCACAGTAACTATAAAATGGCAATATGGATAGCAATTAGAAATTAGAATTATTGGGTAGTAAAAGTAATTAAGTAACTAGATAAGTGTGTGAATTTATGATCAACAGCAATTAGCAAGTAGGCATTTAGATTGTATTTGCATTTACCATCAAACTAAAAGCAAGTGATATTAATTAGATAGAATAATGCCCAAGTATTGCTCTATTATTTGCCCGTTACATACCAACTCCCTTAGGCTTCATTACTTACATACCCACACCCTTGTTTGCCTAAAAATTCAATTCTAGCCCATCGTAGGCTCAAGACAAGAGTTTTAACTAGTCCCAAAATAGAATAGCCTCATAAGCTTCCTCCATAGGACTGACACTCCGACACGCCACTTGACACGTATTAGTCACGTATTGGACAAATTAGATAGCCAAAATAAATAATTTTAATGTTTGACACGACTTCGACACTTCATCAACATACATGTATCGGTCACGTATTGGACAAATTAGATACCCAAAATAAATAATTTTAATGTTTGACACGACTTCGACACTTCATCAACATGTATATGACACATATGAGGACACAACCCAGCTTAGCTCAGCAACCTAAAGGGTAACCCTAGCCACCCGACCCAACATAAGCAAAACACCAACTTAAGGATCTATTGTGGAACCATGTTGATGTTCTAGATAACGGTGGTCCATCTAAAGAAAATGTAGAATGGAAATGCAAGTATTGCAAATATGTTGGCACTAGTAGCTACTCTAGATTCAAAGTGCACTTGCTGAAAATTATTAATGGTGATTGAAATATATATCCTAAGGTCACGGTACCTATTCTTGTTCAGCTTAGAAGTGAAATTGCAAAAGCTGACATATTCCAAGTTTACGCTTTACATTATTTCAGTTTGATAAGCATGTAGAAAAATGGAGAATTATTATTATTATTATTATTATTATTATTATTATTATTATTATAGCCGTGTGGCCGTGTCATTTTCTTTTGGAAAATGGTGAATTCCATGTCAGTGTCAACATGTCCGTGTCCGTGCATCATAGTGAGCTTCAATGTCTTGCCTCCCAAAACCACATGAATGCCGCATCACCTGATGGGTATCCTGACCGTCCATGCCTCAGCTGTGGCTCAATTACATCACAAGGAAACCCACATTGCAGTTGCAGCTACAGTCCCTGTGGACTGCCATGTCACAATCTTTGCATATATCTATGCACACCACCGTGCTACAAATATTGCAGGAATCTATAACTCCTAACTCAAGGAGATTGTAATCAATTGTGATTGCCTCACGTTCTATGGTAAGTTTACTATCCTACTTCAAATAGTTATTACAACATTACAGGAGATCCCCTGGTTTTTATTGTCTCTCAAGGAACTAAAGATTTTGGATCTGGCCTCTCATTAATTACTTGTTTTAAACATTTGTTTAATTGCTACAGTTTGCACCATCATGTTTAGCGCATTCATAACCTGGCCATGTTCAGGATTAATAACATAGCATTACATATAGTTTAACAAAACAAGAACAGAAATTGTTAGCACCACATTTTATGTAGAGAAAAGCTTTTGGAAGAATTAAATAACTAACCAACACATTTGGAGATAATGTAATGATCAAAGGACTAACCAACCTAACTATCTTGAAAACCCACAAAGAGGCTTAGCAACTGTTGCTAATACCAAGAAGTAATACACTCGACTATGTGCAATTGTCCACATTTAATTACTTTTGAAGAACCATATGAGAATGTCAGTTTTGCACTTGGAAAAATCATACGGACAGGCATATAGCCAAAAGAAATGAACTATTGATTGACAACCCAATTATGTCACCTCATTATACTGTAAGAATATTCTATACATGCATGTAGAATAAGACATTCTACGCGCCGGTCAGTTTGCAGTCCGATCGAGCCGAGCGTTCCACTAATTAGCGCTACGGAATTCGTGACCAAGCCTTGAAAGATATATCGTCCGGAATTAATTTGCTCGCATGTGTGTGACCGAGAGATGCAAAGATGCTACTAGTAATACATGAATCAGATTTTTATTTTTTTAGCCACAATTTTTTATTCGCAGCTCCGATTCACAAATGAATTTCACCATTAGATTACTAATGACGAGATGAACAACACGATATAAGTCTCGTTAATAAATGTCGCATAAATCAAATTTTACTACCAAATGTACATATATTTACTACTGTATGATAGCAAAATCTATGTATACCAATAGTAACATCTATGTATACGGATAGTAAAATTTGTTTTATGTGCCGAGACTTATATCAATGTGTTACTCTCGTCGTCAGTAATCTACTGGTGAAAACGGTTTATGAATTGGAATTGTCAATAAAAAGTTATGGCTAAATCAAAGAAAAAACATACTCATGTACAAACTACGAAATTTTGCATGCATGTGTGTCATTGTGTGACCAAGAGATGAACAGATGCGTTTTCTAGTTATACATGAATCGGATTTTTAATTGTTTTAGCTATAACTTTTTATTTGCAACTCCAATTCACGAACAAATCTCACCATTAGATTACTAATGACGAGAGGAACAACATGATATAAGTCTCGCTAACAAACATCGCATAAATCAAATTTTACTGCCAAATGTACATCAATTTACTACCGATAGTAACATCTATATATACGGATAGTAAAATCTATTTTATGCATCGAGACTTATATCAGTGTGTTGCTCTCATCGTCAGTAAGCTACTAGTGAAAACGGTTTGTGAATCGGAGCTGTCAATAAAAAGTTATGGCAAAATAAAAGAAAAAACAGATGCATATACAAATTACAAAATTTTGCATGCATGTGTGTGACCGAGAGATGAACAGATGCGTTTTATAGTTATACATGAATCTGTTTTTTAATTGTTTTAGCCATAACTTTTTATTCGTAGCTTCGATTCACGAACGAATTTCATCATTAGATTACTAATGACGAGAGGAACAACATGATAAGTCTCGCTAATAAACGTTGCATAAATCAAATTTTACTACCAAATGTACATCAATTTGCTACTATATGATAGTAAAATCTATGAATACTATTAGTAACATTTATATATACAGATAGTAAAATCCATTTTATGCGTCGAAACTTATATCAGTGTGTTGTCAATAAGCTACTGGTGAAAACCGTTTGTGAATCGGAGCAGTCAGTAAAAAGTTATGGCTAAATCAAAGAAAAAACATATTCATATACAAACTACCAAGCACATTTATTAGCTGGCGCACATATGCGTTTACAGTAAACGTTTGCATTCACACTGACTTGTTCAGCGGCATAGGGTTACAGCTCGTGCGTAGAATAGCATAATCAGCACGCAAGCGCAGATTAGCGCTACCCCGTGTGTGGGAAAAATTAACTATTTGCCACTATTACGGAGTGCCACTTAATCCTATAGTGATATGAGTCACTGACAGGCTACAGTGAATCAGTGATATGAGTCACTGAGTGGCAAATCTATTGCCACTGACCTCATAAAAAATGGCAAATAGTTAAGAGCCCCCCGTGTGTGTGTGTGTGTGTGTGTGGAATAATTGACATTTTCCAACTAGGCTTAGTGCAGAAAAAACACAGAAAGATAGGGTACTCTCATCTACATTATCTCAAGATTGCACTCAACACTATACAACGATGTGGTTTTAATCTACTAAAAAGCCATGCTTTTTTTTGCCACATATTAGAACATAGCAATAATAGTAGCACTAACTCAAAACACAATATAAAACTGCCAACCCTACTTACCATAGAGCAAACAAAAACAATATACAGATCACTCACATCTATATTACTGCAAGCTCAAGTGCATGTCATCGCTGTAAAATACTACTGCTGTGGGTCTGCTACCTTCTCCCCCAAAGATGGCATTGTTGGATTACTTATACAAAGGTTTGATCTCCGTATAACTTTTTTCCAATTAGATAGGACCTCAGGCTTGCCTCCTGGTTCAATGAGGTAACAAGCAGTCCCATAACCTCCAGATAGGATTGGATAGCTTTGGTAGCACCTCAAAGGGGCTTCCATAGCAGCAAATATATTCCTGAGGCTAGACTTAACATAACAGAGAAAATTTTAACCCAGGGGTATCAGGCTGTGGCTGATGTTAGCTGAGGAACAGAACCGACAGGAGTACCCAACGTAACTAGCTGACATGGATCCCTATAAATACATCCCAAAGCTTCCATTCGCAGAGTACTCCTTGGACAACACGTCTTTACCCCCATCAAGTCAGCACCGTCAGGGGTACCCAATGTAACCAGCCAACATGGATCAATATAAATACACCCCCAAAGCTTCCATTCGCAGCGTGCTCTTTGGACAGCACGTCCACACCAGTGTTAACACGGGTGTTGGAATCCGAATCAGGTTCGGAGTGTCTGATTTGGTAATTTTTTTGGACACGGGAAATGTTACTTGGAAATGCACACGGGTGTCGCAATCCGACTCGGATTTGGGTGTCCGATTTGGCAAAAAAGTTTGGGTCACGGATGTCCGAGTAATACGTAGCAGCCATGCTGCTGTCAAATCTCAAAGCTCTTACCTGTTACCTCCCCTTTGTCACCTCAGGGCCCTCCCTTCCTTAGGAAACACAAAAATTTACTGCTCTAGCATTCCATTCCTACGACAACTAATAGTATTCAAGTTTAACAATCTAACTAAGCGTAGAACAATCAAACATTCACGTAACAGCAAAACTGCAATTCCACACAAGCTGCGATGGGATAAAAGAAAAGGAGCAATCTTGAACAACTCACCAGGGTGCTATCAAGGGTAGCGGCAAGCACGAACTTGCCGTTGGGCGAGAACTTGGCGAAGGACACGGGCGGGCTCTCGTCGTCGATGAGGGTCTTGACGCAGTGGCCGGTGGCGGAGTCCCAGACGCGGCAGAGCCCATCGTAGCTACCGGACACGATCATGGCGCCGTCGCGGTCGAAGTCGACGGCGGTGACGGGCTCGGAGTGGGCCGGCAGCACGCGGAGGCAGCGGCCCGACCTCACCTCCCACACGCGCACCGTCTCGTCGAAGGAGCCCGAGGCGAGCACATTGCCGTGGGGGCTGAAGGCTACGCAGAAGGCGTAGTTGGTGTGGCCGGAGAGCGTCTTGACGAGACGGGGCCCGCCGCCGGCGCCGAGGTCCCAGATGCGGACGGTGCGGTCGTCGGAGGCGGAGGCGAGGAGGCTGCCGTCGGGGGAGAAGGACAGGTCGGAGACGCCCTCCCCGTGGCCAGCGAGCTCGGCGACGAGGGAGAGATCGGAGGAGGACCAGACGCGGAGGAGCTTGTCAGCGGAGGCGGAGGCGAGGAGGCGGCCATCCGGGGAGAACTTGACGGCGGAGACGGCGCGGCGGTGGCCGGTGAGCGTCGCTCGGAGGGCGTAGCCCGGGGAGGCCGGAGCTTCGTCGGCTGCCGGCGCCGCCATTGACGCCGACCGGAAAGGTTTTGGAATAGGAATTCCTCCCCTTGGGTTGTGCGGTGCGGTGTACTGGTGTGAATTGAGTGCGTGAGTTCGGAAGCGTGGGGAAGAACGGGAGTTTTATGGGCTTTCGAAATGGCCGGCCCACTGGGCTCGCCGTGTACATCTCTTCTACGGGAACATATCATATGTAACTAGAGAGTTGGTGAAACCACGGTGCAACCTAACTAGAAAAAATTTTAAAATTTTTTGAAAAAAATCATGGATGTACATCTCAGCTTACCCCATCTACATATAAAATTTCATGATCAAATTCGTCCTGTGCTAGAAGTTACAAAAGACAAAGTTGATCATGAACGATGCTATATCGTTCATGATCAAGTTTGTCTTTTTATTACTCTTAGCACAGAACGAATTTGATCATGAAATTTTATATGTAGATGGGGTAAGCTGAGATGTACATCTATGATTTTTTTCAGAATTTTTTAAAACTTTTTCTAGTTGGGTTGCACCGTGATTTCACCAGCCTGTCTGATTGCACAGGATATTTTTCCCTCTTCTACTTCTAATGAGGAGTTGGTGGTGATACGCCCATTCTTCACCACCAATCCACGTCTAAACCGTGAAAAGAACCAAACCAACTGACGGAAAAAAACCAAACCAACCGATGAAAAAAAAATCTAAGCCGTTTTTCGCTCCGTTCCTCACAATATGCTCACCTCCGACTTCTTCATAAACACGACAGCCGCCTCATCTGCGAGTCCAGATGCCTTTTCCGGTGTGTCTCCGCTCCTCCGTAATCGGGAGAAATAGATGTTTGATCTTGTAGCACAATTTTCTTTTATTGCTTAACCTTTATGTTCCGTTATTAATTTTATTTTTTGTAGCAAAGTACGGGCATTGGACTAGTATACACACACACACACACACACACATATATATATATATATATATATGAAAATGATTCCATACTTCTGGTATACGTACTCTCACCTTCAATATACTGTTTAAATGATGTTGTTATACCTTTTTATTCTTTTGAGTATACCCCAACAATGATTATAAGATACTCCAAAGTGAGTTCTACAAAAATTTTCATCAAAATCTACCCTTTATAGTATAATTTGTTTATATATTCCTTTTTGCATATGAAAAAGAGTATGTAGTAAAAAAATAAAGAACTTTGATGAAATTTTGTCAATCATATCGCATTGAAGTATCTTATAATTATTATTGGAGTATACTAAAAGTGATAAAAGAGTATAAAGCATTCATATAAATGGTATATTAGAGGTGGGAGTATATACTTTCGGGAGTATGGAAAACTGTTATACACACACGGTAGCACTATTCTGTGCCTACGCATAGATTAAGTTATTCTACGCGTTGGTCGAAACCACAGAGCCTGCTCGCTTCGTGTGATGACGCTTCGTGTGTTGTTCCCTTGTATCATGCCAACCAAACTAATAAATATGTTGTTCTCTTGTATGTACATGAATCTCTTTTGTTGTTTTAGTCATAAATTTTTATTAGTAACTCTGATTCACGAACGGTTTTCATCATTAACTTACTGACGACGAGAGCTACATATTGATATAAGTCTCACTGTATAAATCAGATTTTGTTATCCGTATACATAGATTTTACTATCGGTATACATAGATTTTACTGCCATGCGGTAGTAAAATCTTATGGTACATTTGGTAAATTGGTAATAAAAACTCATTCGTGCAGTGCTTATTAGCGAGACTTATATCATTACTAGCCATGTGCCCGTGTGTTGCAACGAAAACTCAATTTACGATAAAAAGTTTATTTGCAAAGAGCACTAACAGTGGTAAAGGTGGGTAATTATAGAGCAGTGGCAAAGGTGGGTAATTATAGAGCAGTGGCAAAGGTGGGTAATTTTGATGAAATGGCGTGAGCAAAGGTGGGTAATTAAAGAGCAGTGGCAAATGTGGGTAATTTTGATGAAGTGGTACGGGCAAAGGTGGGTAACTAAAGAGCAGTGGCAAAGATGGGTAATTTTGATGAAGTGACGTGGGAAGAAACTCTCACTTTATATAGTAGAGATGTTCCTCTTGTCGTTAGTAAACTACTGGTGAAAACCATTCGTTAATTGAAACTATGAATAAAAAGTTATGACTAAAATAAAGTAAGAACAGAATCATATACAAACTAACAAATGTGCTTACTAGTTGTTTCGGCCACCCTTACTGCTTCACTAGTTACTTCATTTTCTAGTTTGTATACATATATGCTCTTTCTTTATTTTAGTTATAACTTTTTATTCGATACTCCGATTCACGAACAAATTTCACTAGTAGATTATTGATAACTAGAGGAACAACATGATATAAGTTTCGCTAATAGATATTACATGAATCAAATTTTACTACTAGAATGAACATCGATTTACTGCTGTATGATACTAAAACATATGTATATCGATAGTAAAATCTATATATAAGAATAGTAAAATTTGTTATTAACGAGAAAAATTAATATTTATTAATGAGACTTGTAGATTTTACTATCGATATATATATATTTTACTATCATACGGTAGTAAAATCTTACGGTACATTCGGTAAATTGGTAGTAAAAACTCATTCGTGTAGTGTTTATTAGCGAGACTTATATCATCATGTTCCTCTTGTCATCAGTAAACTACTGGTAAAAACCGTTCGTTAATTAGAGCTAAGAATAAAAAGTTATGGCTAAAATAAAGTAAGAACATAATCATATACAAACTAATAAATGCGCTTACTAGTTGTTTCGGCCACTCTTACTGCTTCACTAGTTACTTCGTTTTCTAGTTTGTATACAAGTCTGTTCTTTCTTTATTTTAGTTATAACTTTTTATTCGATACTCCGAATCACAAACAAATTTCACCAGTAGATTGCTGATGACGAGAGGAACAACATGATATAAGTTTCGCTAATAAACGTTACATCGATTTACTATTGTATGATAGTAAAACATATATATATATATATATATATAGCCAGAAAAATTAATGTTTCTTTTACTCAAAGTATTACTATACCTTTGTATAGCACTCTTATCCAGTAACAAGCAACATATCTAGCGTTTTCTAAAGTTTATAAAAGACACATGTACATATTTTAAAAAATTCTCAAAAAATTATCATATGTAGAGGAGATGAGATTCTACAAACCTATAAAATTTGAAGATCAAAATCAATCACGTTTGAAAGTTATGGCTAAATCAAAAAAAGACATATTCATGTACAAGCACTAAGTAGCATTTATTAGTCATTTATGTACAAACACGCTTAGTCAACTAGACAATCGTGCGGGCTCGGTCAGTAAAGCAAATCTGGCTGGCGCGTAAAATATGCTATTCTACATGCAGCTATAGAATAACATTTCTATATACATATACATATACATATATATGTATATATATCACCCCCTTAAACTTTACTTTCCATCTATTTATTCTTCTTCTCTAACATTGTTTGTTTAGGCTAGGTTTTTTATTATAGCTTAAAGGCATTTTTTGTTTAATAAACTTAAAAATAGTCTGCTTTTATACGTAGTAGAGATGGATAGTTTTAATCCAACTTTATTGAAATTAGTCTAAAACCAATCCTCAATAAGGCAAAAAAGCACCCCTCCAGTGACTTTTGAATTTTAGTTATATGGAGCCTTATGGCTTTTGAACAGGCCAATTAAAAAGCCAAACTTTGTTTAGCCTCTAATGTTTTGATTGCAAGTGCGAGAAAAAACCAAACAAATAGGGCCTAAACTTCTAAAATCCAGTGCAAATTTTCAAGAGATAACTAACCTCTAGGATTTTGTGGGACAATCCCAAAACTTCCACTTATGGACTTAGGCTATAAATATAGCTCCTATTGTACAAAAAAAATCAATCAATAAGTAAAGAGTTCAAATCTTCTATATCACTTGTTCACCTATTCTATCATTGTTCTTGGAGTATTCTCAATATTAGGTGATTAGCATTAGGATTAATCTCTGGTGATCTTCGATTTTATTTAATGCGTTATCAGCATGAAGCTCTCAAATACCGAACAGTATGCCACCAATCCCATACTATTAGATTAATCTTGTAGATTAATTCTTGTTCCCTAGATTTTAGATCATCTACTTGTTACATAACATTCTAGATCGATTCTTGTTCATACAGGTAATGAAAAAAGGCCACCAGCTGTGCCACTAGACACGCCACGCTCCCACTGAGCTAGCGCCGCACAGTGACATTGCTCTCACTGAGCCGGGTCTCGCAGCTGCCAGTTTGCGCTGCCTTACCTCACTGTGTGATGCACCACCCCATCGGAGCACTACCTTACCCCATTAGAGTGCCGCCTTACCATCACCATGTCTATATCTGTCATGACCATTGTGCTCCTGTTGAGTGCCACCTCATCACCGCCACATGCCGAGCTCCTGTTGAGCACCATGCATGCTGGCCTTTCCACCCTTCGCACACCTGCCACCACTTAACACTGGACAAATAGAGTGGCGGCTAGGGTTAAAAACCCTAATCAGTCGTCTAGTGGGCTGGCATGGGCTAACTAGTCCCACTTCTAGCGAGCCCAAAGGCCCATTTAATTTCAACCCAGACTAATTTCTTTTTGGGCTACAACAATTTGTGTTTCATCCCCGATTTTTTAGTTAATTGCAAAAATCTCATGCCACATTAATTTTACATTCTAAACCTTGTATTTTGTAGTAATTCCAAAAAAATAATGAATAAATTCTAAAAAATTGTGTTAATACCTAGAGAGTGAATTTTTAGGTATATGATCTTCCGTAAATTATTGAACCTTAGACCTAGCACAAATTGGAAGCTTCGTATCAATGGGTTTATTTTTCTTAGCATAATCCTATGCTTATATATGCTAGATTTATTTCCTGCTATTTCTCTAATTCTAATAATTGCTCTATATTAGCAAAAGAAATATGAAAAATGCTTTGAAAATTATGGAAATTTGAGATAATTATCATTTGAATATATATAGACCTATCTTTACTGATTCAAGAAGTGAGCATGCAATATATTTATTTTACCAGCTATAAAATTTAATTTTATATGAATATAGGTGTAACACCCCGGCGCTAAACACGCCACAGATGCTACCAAAACTTAAAAAACTAATGTCACCTCTAGCGAAAAAAGACAGGATTAACCTCTGACTCTAAAAACTGGTTTAAACTATGCCACCGAAATTTGATAGAGCCCGATTCTCTAACATCATATAAATCGCTTTTAACACTCTCAATCAATGCAATAAAATTCACCTGGGAAACTCCAATTAAAAGAGAAACCCAACACAAATTGGTTGACAAAAACTCTCATAAAACCAAGAAACAACTCGCTTACTTTAACCAAAGCAAAATCTCTCGATTAAACCAAAACCGACGCTTGGTAGAGGAAACCAATTTTCAAATTAAGCATCCGAACCCATAACCATCACATTCTTCCTCAAGAGAAAAGGAAACTCGCTCCCAACAACCACTTCACCCATGTAATCACTTACTTAAACATTCACCGATTCACACTTTGAAATACTCGCCAACACATCACACAACTCTAATCAAATCCGCTCTAGCCAACATAGAGTTACAAAACCCAATCTTTCTTTAACTACTTTCTACTATTCATATAACCACCACTGGTCATAGTATCATCAAACCCTAACCAAATCTATCTCATGACAATCAAGAAGGAGAACCACGCTCTCACTTCTTTAGCGCAAATAATTTATCAGTTAATTTAACACCAGACGCGTGCCATCCTTTACTTCGGATCACTTACCATCACAATTCACTTTAACCAAATTGATACCTTACATTATCTCGATGCTCTAACCATACATCACAGGCTTAGAGTCTCAAACATCCTCGTGGGTCACCTACCCACGGAAAGAAAACAAATGCGACCCGACTCTTTAAATAACACAACAACTTACAAACGTGAAGAACACCAATAAACATTTTCTTTTCCAAGAAAACCCATCCAAAAATCATGAAGGAACTCGATTCTCAAATTACCAAACTCTGACGGGAAACAATTCCTTAAACAAATCTCCAGACTTACAACTTCCGAGAAGGAGGATAGATACAAGGGGAAAAACGAAAAGATCCATCACGCCCTTCCCGATAAAACCTTAACACCGAAATCCACACGACTTAAGTTTTACACCAAGAAAACTTCAATAACTTTCTTAAATGAAGAGCTAAACAACCACAAGAACAATGCCCTACCTTTCTCCACAAAGCAAACAATCAAATTGAACACCAAAAGGGTAGCAACCAAATCCAAAAGGATTCATCACCAAACCTCTTTCTCTTTGAATCCACACATCCAAGGCCATAGAAACCAACCTTCCTCCTTACCTCTAAATCGCCTCCATAAAACGACGACTCAAGAACGAGAGGTTCCCAAACAGCAAGGGGTGGCACTAATCAGCCACACCCACAACTCGGCCAAAGAAACAAGATTAAAACCTCTCGGCTTAACCAATATCATGAACATAAGCGCACTGATTCCATCAGTCCTTTCATAGTCAAAGCAATACGCAACAATAATTTAGCATTCAACAACAAAGCTTATATACAACATTTAAGCGTAATGCAATGATACCCATCCCTTCATACTGTGCACCTGAGTGTGTCAAGTTTTAAATTAATGAACCACGCTATTCCAATATTTTAAGGTTATTGCCCTGAGGCCAAATTTTAAAAGTAGATACCTATGCCATGTTTCTAGTTCCACGCAGCAACTTTTAGTTTACTCTAGAGTAAAATTGCTAAATTCACATACCACGGACCTAAAGCCCGCTCTGATACCAACTGTAACACCCCGGCGCTAAACACGCCACAGATGCTACCAAAACTTAAAAAAAACTAATGTCACCTCTAGCGAAAAGATAGGGATTAACCTCTGACTCTAAAAACTGGTTTAAACTATGCCACCGAAATTTACAAAATTTTCAAAGACTCTCCTAAAACTAGTACATCCACTCAGCAGACAAAAGAGCAATAGCAGTTATATAATATATCCAACAGATAAAATAGAATCAAACCATCTAGCAGATCCTTAGATAATCAATCACACAACCAAATAGAAATTATCAACTCCAGCACGACGAGCAACACATTACAACACCATAATTTACAACCAGCTTTATAAATTAATTAAATGCGGTGGTGATGACCGAGTCGTGTACGTGCTAATACTCCCATCCCCAGCGAGCCAGCTTCAAGGTACCTAGATAGGAAACAAACAAGCGTGAGTCCAAGACTCAGCAAAGCGCAACAATAAAGAACTGCAACCGAATCAAACGAAATAGTAATGCTTTGAAACGTAACATATTCAAATAATTGACTGAACTTGGTAAATAAGTGAACCGAAAAATGATGCCAACTACTACAACCATTTCAAGAATTATTGAAACCTTACTCATACCTCGACAGCCGCTTATGGGATGAGTCCATGACTCAATCCTCAACCTATGAATGCCATTAACTCCACGATGAACCATTAATAGTTTCAATTCGCTGCCTTCATGCTCAAAGGCACAAAACATACACAAGAAGAATTTCATATCCATACATAAAAATCAATTCATTTAGCATGCTTCATCATTGTAAATGCAATGCATATGCAAATAGGCCATACAAAAGAAGAATCTTACATCCATACATCACAATCAATTCATTTAACATGCTTCATCATTGTAAATGCAATGCATATGCAACCATGCTTGCTTGTTCATATGCTCAACCCATTTCAAAAATGCTCATCTCACTCCACCATCCTCATGCATATCTCACAATTTTTCATGCATATGATGCATCATTGTCAATGCAATGCGATGAATGCTCCTTCGATGCACGCAGAAGATCGCCGAAAGTGCCCACCCGTCGATGTGCACCTCAAACCCAACCATCCTGTGGAAGGCCTCGCCGCCAACAGACTTGCCCACACCCAAGAGCGGGTCCTACACTTAACACCGCTCCCATCTACGCCAAGAGATGGGACTACTGGTAGGAACTTCGAGCACACCGGATTAGTCATACAATCCGATGACGTTCTCACCGCCTCGCTCAATGCACTTTTCATGAATGCACATATGCAAATGCCTTCCTCACATTCATATCCATATCCTCAATACCCATATTCGCATTCCCAACATTCATATTCATATTCTCGGCTCTCATATTCAGATACTCAACATTCATTTCATAGTCTTGACACTCATATCTACATGGTTACAATTATCATTGATACTCCGTAAAGTCATAATCCATTGTCATGATCGCCAAATCATCCATTCTTACTAATCAAACCTCACTACGTCATTATTCACACTATCCTATCATACTAATGGTAATAGTATGCCATCTCAACCGATAGCTCTCCATAATCTTAAGGTATCATGACATTTGACTCTCGACACAAATCTTTTCAATCAACGATGCACTTGCATCAAATTACTTTACCTTCTCACAAAAGGCTATTACCCTACTAGACGTGCTTATAAACACAAACACAACCATTGCAAGCAAGCGTATACATAACACAAACAATCAACTAGATACCGTGATAGGGGTTATACGAGTTACACTTGCATATAAACGCGTTTAAATAAAAGCATAACCAATTAACCATTCTCATGCATCAAATCGCATGCAAAAGCAAACACGACAATATTAAAGCAACACATGAATAAATGTATTCTTGTAAAATCTAGTGGCCACCTAAGCCACAACCGACACAATGCACTTGCCTTTACCGAACGAAAGAATGGAGTGGCATGCGGTTGAGGCCACTCCCGATGTAACCTTCCTGCGAATAAAACAATATTCATCCAACTCAAACTCATGCACACTCAAGACAAGCGATGTAAGAAAACAACTCTACATATTCACAGACTACAATCAAAACCAAAATATCCCTCATAACCACTTAAATGCAAAACAACACAATCCTATGCTCAGATAATAGTTCAATTTTTATTAGCAATGGCCATACATCTACTTAGCTATAACTAACCTCCCATCTATGCATTCTCAAAAGAATTCATGTAAAGTTCAACACACTTCAAGTCTAAACATGGATGTACCAGGACTTCAAACCCTTTGCTATTTCAAGCATGATCCAATAAGAACACAAACCGGTGTAACCATGGCTCATCAAGCATTCTCCCAAACCACTATGCACAAGAGCTAGACCTCATGTTCTCATTTGGGCAACCCAACTTAGACCTACAATGAAACCAACAAAAAGGGCTATACGACACCATCTAGCTACGACTCTAAGAAACTTGAGCTAACCAGAATCTACCAAATACTCTATAGCCAACAATAGATGTTAAGCAGTATTGGATTCTGCACACATGTGAAGACAACATTAAGCATATATATATGGTTTTAAATCCTTGAATATGTTCACCCACCAGTCAAGCAAGCAAAGATTAAGCAAAATACACATTCATCATTCCCTAATTGGACATGAGTATATAAACTGCAACACAATACTCATAATCAGTGCAAGAATTCATAACAGAGGCATGAACATCACTGTGCAATACATAACGAACATGTTAGGCTCTACATACGTGAATACCCATGATAACAACAGTATAAAAAGTTAATTTCCAAGTCACGCTAACCAATTACAGAAGACCAATACATGAGACATTCTTAACTGCACATATATTTAATGAAAGGAGAACACCAACACATATATCAAATTGGGACCTTATGCATAACCATGCCATGAGCTCACACAGAAATTATGCCACTAACATCATGCTTCTCAATCATGCTAGGCATTTCATCGAACACCATATAGGCAAGCAAATCCCCCCAAATTATACCTCAAAGCTTGCTCATGGATCCATGGAGGAAGGAGGGGGGGGAGGTCTTGGCGGAGGAGGGTCGTCACACGCATGAAGGAACCCGAGGCAAGACAAATGGCCGGAGGGTGGGCTCACGGCCATTGTCGCCCGGTTACTCATGGCATCGCCGCAGGGAGAGGAAAAGGCACCGAGTTGTCTTTGGCTCGCAGGCGCTGCCGCCATCATTGCCGATCAGATATCCTGCAAGCCGTCTTTAACTCATCTCGAGAAAGGGAAAATCGCAGGACGGCAGGCTTGGGCAGCACCCCAGGGGAGAGGGATGAGGAGCTCACGGCAGGGCTGCCGGCCGCCGAGCCAGGAGAGGGCGAAGGGAGCCACCCGGCCGAGGGGACTCGGCCAGGCAGCCAGTGGAGGGTGCTCAGCAGGCGAGGAGGGAGCAGGAGCGGCGCCAGGGGAAGCCAGGTGAGTTCGGCAGGGAGAGCTAGCTTGGGGAACAAATATCTCGCCCAAAGAACGAATGGCAGCCACACATCCAAATAGGAAGGAGGTGAGGTTAGGGGGAAAAGGTAGGTGAGGAGGGGAATTTCCAGAAAAACCCTTCCAAAACCTAAAACCCTAACCCAAACACTCCCAACAGGGCCAGCTACCCCTGAGATTTCCTGCCAGACAAACCCCATATCACACAGAGGAAAGCCCAAAAATTGGAGGGAAGTTTCGCAGTACTACAATAGGATATGTTGGTCATCACAAAGAGAGAATTTGCTGAGGTTACCCTGAATAGCGGTAATTACCTTACCCGGTCTATGGATGCCAAAATCAACTTGATAACGTGATCCCTTGGAGCCGCTATCACCTAGCCGAAGCTAACGCCACTAACCCACCTGAAAAAAAACAAATGCTACCCGGAGCTCTTTAAATAACACAACAACTTACAAACGGAAGAACACAATAAACATTTTCTTTTCCAAGAAAACCCATCCAAAAATCATGAAGGAACTCGATTCTCAAATTACCAAACTCGACGGAAACAATTCCTTAAACAAATCTCCGTGACTTACAACTTCCGAGAAGGAGGATAGATACAAGGAAAAAACGAAAAGATCCATCACGCCCTTCCCGATAAAACCTTAACATTGAAATCCACACGACTTAAGTTTTACACCAAGAAAACTTCAATAACTTTCTTAAATGAAGAGCTAAACAACCACAAGAACAATGCCCTACCTTTCTCCACAAAGCAAACAATCAAATTGAACACCAAAAAGGGTAGCAACCGAATCCAAAAGGATTCATCACCAGCCTCTCTTTCTTTGAATCCACACATCCAAGGCCATAGAAACCAACCTTCCCTCCTTACCTCTAAATCGCTCCGCAAGCGACGATTTACTCAAGAACGAGAGGTTCCCTAAGCGCTAAGGGTGGCACTAATCACCACACCCACAACTCGCCAAAGAAACAAGATTAAACCTCGGCTTAACCAATATCATGAACATAAGCGCCTTGATTCCATCACCTTTCATAGTCAAAGCAATACGCAACAATAATTTAGCATTCAACAACAAAGCTTATATACAACATTTAAGCGTAATGCAATGATACCCATCCTTCATCTTGTGCACCCGAGTGTGTCAAGTTTTAAATTAATGAACCACGCTATTCCAATATTTTAAGGTTATTGCCACGAGGCCAAATTTTAAAAGTAGATACCTATGCCATGTTTCTAGTTCCACGCAAAGAACTTTTAGTTTACTCTAGAGTAAAATTGCTAAATTCACATACCACGGACCTAAAGCCCGCTCGATACTAATCAGAATAACACCGGCGCTAAACACGCCAGATGCTACCAAAACTTAAAAAACTAATGTCACCTCTAGCGAAAAGATAGGATTAACCTCGACTCTAAAAAGCTGGTTTAAATTATGCCAAAATTTACAAAATTTGGCAAAGACACCCTAAAACTAGTACATCCACTCGGAGACAAAAGAGCAATAGCGGTTATATAATATATCCAACGAGATAAAATAGAATCAAACCATCTAGCAGATCCTTAGATAATCAATCACACAACCAAATAGAAATTATCAACTCGAAGACGACGAGCAACACATTACAACACCATAATTTACAACCGAGCTTTATAAATTAATTAAATGCGGTGGTGATGGCCAGGAGTCGGTATGCGTGCTACTACTCCCATCCCGTGAGCCACTTCAAGGTACCTAGATAGAAACAAACAAGCGTGAGTCCAAGACTCAAAGAAAGCGCTAAATAATAAAGAAGCGCAACCTAATCAAACGAAATAGTAATGCTTTGAAACGTAACATATTCAAATAATTGACTGAACTTGGTAAATAAGTGAACCGAAAACTGATGCCAACTACTACAACCATTTCAAGAATTATTGAAACCTTACTCATACCTCGACAGCCGCTTATGGGATGAGTCCATGACTCAATCCTCAACCTATGAATGCCATTAACTCCACGATGAACCATTAATAGTTTCAATTCGCTGCCTTCATGCTCAAAGGCACAAAACATACACAAGAAGAATTTCATATCCATACATAAAAATCAATTCATTTAGCATGCTTCATCATTGTAAATGCAATGCATATGCAAATAGGCCATACAAAAGAAGAATCTTATATCCATACATCACAATCAATTCATTTAACATGCTTCATCATTTAAATGCAATGCATATGCAACCATGCTTGCTTGTTCATATGCTCAACCCATTTCAAAATGCTCATCTCACTCCACCATCCTCATGCATATCTCACAATTTTTCATGCATATGATGCATCATTGTCAATGCAATGCGATGAATGCTCCTTCGATGCATCGCAGAATTGCCGAAAGTGCCCACCCGTCGATGTGCACCTCAAACCCAACCATCCGTGGAAGGCCTCTTAAACAGGACTTGCCCGCTACCCAAATGCTGGTCCTACACTTGCTACCGCTCCCATCTACGCCAAAGAGATGGGACTCTGAGTAGGAACCGAGCACACCGGATTAGTCATACAATCCAGTATGGCGTTCTCACCGCCAGCTCAATGCACTTTTCATGAATGCACATATGCAAATGCCTTCCTCACATTCATATCCATATCCTCAATACCCATATTCGCATTCCCAACATTCATATTCATATTCTCGGCTCTCATATTCGGATACTCAACATTCATTTCATAGTCTTGACACTCATATCTACATGGTTACAATTATCATTGATACTCCGTAAAGTCATAATCCATTGTCATGATCGCCAAATCATCCATTCTTACTAATCAAACCTCACTACGTCATTATTCACACTATCCTATCATACTAATGGTAATAGTATGCCATCTCAACCGATAGCTCTCCATAATCTTAAGGTATCATGACATTTGACTCTCGACACAAATCTTTTCAATCAACGATGCACTTGCATCAAATTACTTTACCTTCTCACAAAAAGGCTATTACCCTACTAGACGTGCTTATAAACACAAACACAAACCATTGCAAGAGTGATACATAACACAAACAATCAACTAGATATCGTGATAGGGGTTATCGAAGTTACACTTGCATATAAGCGCGTTTAAATAAAAGCATAACCAATTAACCATTCTCATGCATCAAATCGCATGCAAAAAGCAAACACGACAATATTAAAGCAACACATGAATAAATGTATTCTTGTAAAATCTAGTGGCCACCTAAGCCACAACCGACACAATGCACTTGCCTTTGCAAGCGAAAGAATGGAGTGGCATGCGGTTGAGGCCACTCCTTATTGAGAACCTTCCCTGCGAATAAAACAATATTCATCCAACTCAAACTCATGCACACTCAGTACAAGCGACAGAAGAAAACAACTCTACATATTCACACATTACAATCAAAACCAAAATATCCTCATAACCACTTAAATGCAAAAACAACACAATCCTATGCGAGATAATAGTTCAATTTTTATTAGCAATGGCCATACATCTACTTAGCTATAACTAACCTCCCATCTATGCATTCTCAAAAGAATTCATGTAAAGTTCAACACACTTCAAGTCTAAACATGGATGTACCGGACTTGAAATTTTGCTATTTCAAGCATGATCCAATAAGAACACAAAGCTGGTGTAACCATGGCTCATCAAGCATTCTCCCAAACCACTATGCACAAGAGCTAGACCTCATGTTCTCATTTGGGCAACCCAACTTAGACCTACAATGAAACCAACAAAAAGGGCTATACGACACCATCTAGCTACGACTCTAAGAAACTTGAGCTAACCAGAATCTACCAAATACTCTATAGCCAACAATAGATGTTAAGCGAAGATTGATTCTACGCACATGTGAAGACAACATTAAGCATATATATATGGTTTTAAATCCTTGAATATGTTCACCCACCAGTCAAAAGCAAGCAAAGATTAAGCAAAATACACATTCATCATTCCCTAATTGGACATGAGTATATAAACCGCAACACAATACTCATAATCGATTGCAAGAATTCATAACAGAGGCATGAACATCAGCGTGCAATACATAACGAACATGTTAGGCTCTACATACGTGAATACCCATGATAACAACAGATATAAAAGTTAATTTCCAAGTCACGCTAACCAATTATGTAAGACCAATACATGAGACATTCTTAATCGCACATATATTTAATGAAAGGAGAACACCAACACATATATCAAATTGGGACCTTATGCATAACCATGCCATGAGCTCACCGTAAATTATGCCACTAACATCATGCTTCTCAATCATGCTAGGCATTTCATCGAACACCATATAGGCAAGCAAATCCCCCAAATTATACCTCAAAGCTTGCTCATGGATCCATGGAGGAAGGAGGGGGGGAATAGGATATGTTGGTCATCACAAAGAGAGAATTTGCTGAGGTTACCCTGAATAGCGGTAATTACCTTACCTGGTCTATGGATGCCAAAATCAACTTGATAACGTGATCCCTTGGAGCTGCTATCACCTAGCCTGAAGCTAACGCCACTAGTCTTTCTAAAGCCGCCAAGTGTGCAGCTCTGCATTTTATAAGGCATCTCCATGAGGACCTGAACATTGAGTATTTGACGGAGTAGGACCCACTGGCGCAATAGAATTCCCTGAAGGAACACTATACTAGCAAAGATCTATCCTACTGCCAGAAACATAATGCGTATGGATGCTCCCATGCTTCTAGGACTTCAAAATTGTAGCAGCATACAACTGCACTATCCACAAGCTTGTCTCCAACTTGCGCTTTTGTAACCAGAAAGTTACAGATGATGAGGTGATAGACAAAATCTTCTGCACCTTCCACCTTAACATGAGAATACTGCAACAATAGTATCATCATACCAAGTACTAGAAGAACTCTAAGCTTTTCTATATTTTGCTAGAGGTAGAGAAGCATGATGAACTCCTAATGAAGAATTGTCATATTTTTTCCAATGGAACACAAGCAATGCCCGAAGCACTGCATTGGCTCAGTAGACTAGCAATAGCGATGATTGAGGAAAAGACTAAAGGCATTAAGGGGAATGGAAGAATGATATAATACAAAATGACAGAGGCAAGCCCTATGGGAGAAGTAAAGGTAAAGGGTCAGGGAAGTTCAAGAAGCAAGACTCAGCCAATAAGGTTGCTCACTCTCTACAACCATACTTTAGGTGTGGCTACATCGACCATTGGTCGCGCACCTACCACACCCCGAAGCATTTGGTGAACCTTTACATGCAATCCACTAGTAAAGTCAAGAAGACCCAGGGTAACAAGGTTGAGACACAGTTCACCGCTCAACTTGTTGTTGACAAGGATAACAAGAAAAATGATGAAATGGTTTTTGATTCCATGGAAGAGGCATGAATACTCTTATGGATTAAGACAATCTTCTTGGGTTGAGCTTAAAGAGTTCCAAAAGGACACTTAAGACTTAAATGGAGACATGTAGTAGTCTCCCAAATACTCCCTTATTTTGCTTGTTGATGCCTGTAAGATCGAGGATGCCGACTAGAGGGGGGGTGAAAAGGTGGCTTTAGAAATTTCTTCTACGATTAGTTAAAATCTCGCATATTTATCCCTATGTCAAAACCTAAACAAAAATCAATGCAGAAGCGATAAACTAATGTTTTCACAATTAAACCTAAGTCAACTAGGCTCACTAAGTGCACTAGCTAATTATGTCTCTAGTAAGAATATGCAATCCTAAAGACAATCAAGCAATTTAATTCTAGAAATGTAAATTACAACAATATAAATAAGAATTGCAAGCAACCACAAAGAGATACACTAATATTTTATTGTAGTGTTCGGAGACTTACCAGTCTCCCATAATCCATGTTGAGGCTAGCCCAAGCCACTTTGGACTGGCTCCACGAATTGAGCACCTGCCTCGATTCCACTAGTGGTAGTTCTTTCCCTCTCCAGGTAGGTAAGCTCCAACCTTCACAACTTTGTTGGACCTTCTCACAATCTCCTTAAGAAGGTCACCGCGCACGACGCCTCCACACGCCGTTTAGGTGTCGGCAAACACCAAGAGTAACAAGTCAAGCCCTCTAGCTAGAGCTCCACCCTAGAGCGCCATCAAGTATAACACATGTACAATGGCGATTACCGAGTGCAACACATGCACAAAGCTCCCTCAAGTGCAACACATGCACAAGAGGCTCTCAATCCTCTCCTAATTGCAACACATACAATTAGAGCTCACTCTTAACTTAAAAACCAAATTGGAGAGTGCAACAAATGCACAACTCAACCACAAAGAGCAATGGACTCTCTAAAACCCCAACAACAACAAAATGTCAGCCTCCAGGCTTCTTTTATAGCATTCATAAGAAAAACTAGCCGTTGGAGGGCAAAATGGGCAAAAATACCCAAGAGACCCGATCATATCGCCCTAGAGCTAGTATGACCAGCCTCTGGTCCAACGACCAGTAAAACTAGCCGTTACTCAGAAAACCTGGTCATACTGGAGGGGGTTCGGTCATATCGGGCCCATTTTCAATTTTTCAGACCCTTTGGAAAAACACACCGAAATGAGCCCAATCATACTAGAGGCCGATATGACCGAAGAGGGTCTGGTCATACCGCAAACCGGTATGACCGCAGATGGTCCGGCCATACTACTACTCCAGCTACTAAAACGCTCATAACTTTTTACTCCGAACTCTGATTTGGGTGATCTTAGACTCTATGCGAAGCTTATCAAGAGAGCTACAATCTTCACCTATTTTCAAGACTTAAGCAATCATAAATATTTTTAAATATCAAAAAAATAAAGACTCTAATGTAGTCATTCAAATCTAAAATCTGATTTCTCGAAATCCCTCACATAGATTTGATCAAGAGTGTGACTACAAGCTAGAAAGAGTCACTAAGATCAAATACTAAGTCATGTGATGATCAACTCATGATCAAAATAATTTTACAAAATATATTTGTAAATTATAATCACATGATCCAATATCAAATGCATGAACACCAATATTTTGCAAAACACATTTGTAAATAAACCGAAAAGCTATTAGATCAATCCTTTAGTCATGTAAGTATCAACACATGATCTTGATACTTTGCAAAACACATTTGCAAATGCCAACACATGCTCTAGGATCGAAACCCATAACCTCTAGCTTATTTCCAAAACACATTTGCAAATAACAAATCAACATTTTGCAAAAAACACATTTTATAAACACAAAGTATAAACTTTACTTAGCCTTTGTGATGATCAACACATGATCAAGTCACAGGCTAAAACACCGATGCATGAACTCTGACCTTTTGCAACACATGCAAAACTTAGCTTCATGCAAAACCATACAAACCAAATTATATAAGCTATCTCTCTTTTACAACATATGCAAATCCATAGCTCCATTTAAAAACCAAATCGATTAAGATTCAATAAGAAGTAAGCATAAACTCCCTTATTTGCAACACATGCAAATACTTATCTCATACAAAATTCAAACAAGAGAGTGAGCTAAAGTGAACTGGATTGAGTTTATCAACACATGATGAAGCTTATGCTAAACAACTCAACCCCTCTTAATAGTACGACAACCTATACTAGCAACCCAGTCTTCCATCCAAACATCAAGATCGGTAAAAAACTAAGAACACATTTTTAACCCTAACTAGTTATACATTTGCCTCTAGCACATCCACTTGAAGTTTTTATTATTTCCATCATCTTCTCTCCAAACTGGGTCCTTTCTTCTTATTCATCAACACATGATGAGCTTTCTCTAGCTTCATTTCATTTCAGGATTCATCCTTGAAACTCATCAACACAAGATGACGCACTTGTCCCATTTTTTCATTTTCTTGGACTCAACCTACTTCACAACTCATGGAAGATTGTTAGTCCAACAAAAACGGTTTCCTCAATCATCAATTGCACTCCATTAACACATAATGGATGCCCCCATGATTGATTGAGCATAACCCTAATCAATTTGAATAATTTAAAGGTGTCTTGAGTATTTTGATTCAACTAATGCTTCATTATACTCAAGAACTTTCTGTTTGTCCTTAACCAATGAAGAAACACTATCAATACATGATGAAGTATTCTTTGATTGATTAAAAGACAACCAAACTCAATGTAAATTTTGGACTAATGAAAATTGAGTATTATGATCCAAATTATGTTGGATTGATGGAAATGGATCAATACTTTTAATACTATCAACAATAGAATAAACTCCATTAAATATGTGTATATAAATAATTGAACTTAAAATTAATATGCACATAATCAATCTTAGATAGCATTTAAGTTTATCCTATATTAACATAAGTATACTACAACTACACAAATTACATATACTCAAAGAATTATTTCAAAGTCTTGATCCTATATGTTGTTTGGCAAGAGGACATGGATCAATACTATTGAAACATCGAGTTAAATTGTGAACTCACCCTAGATATTTGCATTCATGTAATATGGATAAAGTTGAAAATATAATGCACATCTTTTAAGTATAAGCAATGTAAGAGTTCATCCTTTAACGTGAGTCCTAAGTATGTAATAAGATATCATAAAATAAATACAAGTGCATACCTTGGGTTTTCCATTTTTCAATGAGATGAGACTAATAAAAGATATACTCAATAAAAGAGTTAGTTTTATATTTAGATTTATCAATATAATCATGAAAATTATATCCAAGGAATGCAACAAGATATGATACTATGAACTCGAATGCATGCCTTTAATATTTTCACCTTTTTATCCAAAAGAGACTAATAAGAGTTGAACTTAACAAAAGAGTTAGTATCATAGAAAAATTTGTCATTAATTAACAATTAAGACTAATTAATATTATGATTATCAAAAGAGTTAGTCTCAATATTAGATTTATCATTCACACCAAAACCAAATTAATGGAGCATTGAACTTTCAATGCCACATCTTCTTATGAGTCTCGTTATCAGTTTAGTTTTTGTTCCTGATGAACATTGGTCTATGCTCACGAAGAGTGATTGTCATTGAGGTTGAAAAATTGTTATTACTATTTCCAGAATATTAAATTCATTCATTCGGTGTATTATGTTTGTTCTATATTTTACAACATATTTCCCAAAGCAACAATTGTTTTAATGCTAATGGATACTTTTAATGTAGAACAATGTATAATCCAATGGTGAGGAAGAAACATGCCTTGTAGATAGTTGCACCACTAATTCAATTATTAGGGAAACTAAATTTTTCAGACTTTAACTAAGAAAATTAAGAATATTATGATCATCTCTAGAAGTGAGCCCTCATTATTGGCACTAGAAGGGTTATCATAGTATCCCTATGAGTACTCGTATAATAACAGAGGATGCTCACTTTTATCCTAAGTCTAGTCGTACTCTATTAAGTTTTAAAGACATTTGTCTGAATGATTTCTGCATGGAGATAGATAATGAGGACAGTACACAATACCTACTCATGAGTCATGACTAAGTACAATGGGTGAAATAAATGCATGGTTGAAAAAACTTCCTTTCTTCTCATAAAGACTATACTGCACATATATAAAACATGAAAGATATGTTGCGATAAAAACAATACTTAAAAAATCCAAAACTCTTTAAGATTTGGCATGATTGACTGGATCATTCTGGATTGAATATGTTGAGAAAAATCATTAATAATTATGCTGACTATGACATAAAAACTACAGACTTCACTAGATCCAAAAACTTCTTATGCCCTGTTTGTGCTAAAGGAAAGTTCATAACTAGACCATATTATTTGAAAGTTTAGAAAGAATCACCGAGTTTCCTGGAGAGAATTCAAGGTGATATCTGTGGACCTATTCAGCTCGTGACGTGCCCCTTCAAATACTATGGTCCAAATAGATGTCCCTAATATATGGTTCCATGTACTCCTTTTATCTACTTGGACCCATGCTTTGCTAAATTAATTGTTCAAATTATTAAATTAAGAGCCTTCTTTCTAGATAAAAAGATTATGTCTATTCAAATTGATAATACTGGCGAGTTTACCTTAAAAGCATTTGATGATTATTATATGGCTCTAGGCATTAATGTAGAGCATTCAATACCTCATATCCACACATAAAATGGCTTTATAGAGTCAGTAATTAAAGAATAAAGCTTATTACTAGGCCACTTTTGCAGAATTGTAGGCTACCCACCAATTGTTGCAGCCATGTAGTGCTACACTCTGCATTAATTCAACTTAGATTAACTACATACCACACCCTTTTTCCTCTTGTAGTTAGTGCATGGGAAAGAATCAATGATTTTTCATTTGTAGAAAATAGTTTGTGTTGTATACGTGCCAATTTCACTACCATAGCGTACATTCATGGGCCTTCACTGGAAGTTGGGGATATTCATTTATTGTATTATGTTTGTTCTATATTTTACAATAAATTTCTAATGTAACAATTGTTTGATAATTAAAGCATATTTTTAATATAAAACATCGTATAATCCAATAGCAGAGGATACTCATAGAAGGGGCATCATAGTTCTCCCTATGGGTACTCATATAACAATAGATGATGCTCTATTGTACCCTGAGTCCAATAATATTCTATTGAGTTTCAAAGATATTCATCTGAATAGTTTCCACATAGAGACATATATTGAGGATGGTACAGGATACTACTTATGATCAAGTTTACGGGTGCTAGAAATAACTTCATTCTTATCAAGATTATACTATACATATATAAAATATAAAGTTTATTTGCAATGAAAACAATACTTAAAAACCCAAAGATTTTTAAGATTTAGCATGATCAACTGGGTCATCCTAGGTTGAATATCCTAGAACTGAAAACTTCCTATGTCCTACTTATGTTAAAGGGAAATTCATAACTAGACCCTCTTTTCTGAAAGTTAGGGAAGAATCATTGAATTTTCTAGGGAGAATTCAATGTAACATTTGTGGACCTATCTAGCCCCTTCGGGCCCTTTCAGATAATTTGTGGTATTGATAGATGATTCTACATTTCTACTTGATATTCCTATCTATGCCTATTATCTACTCAGATCCATGCTTTTGCAAAATTAATTGCCCAAATTATTAAATTAAGAGCCCCTTTCTAGATGAAAAGATTAAGTCTATTCAAATGGACAATGTCGGCGAGTTTACCTCAAATTCATTTAATGATTATTGTATGGCTCTCGGCGTAAATGTAGAGTATTCAATACCTCATGTGCACACACAAAATAGCCTTGCAAAGTCATTAATTAAAAGAATAAAAATTATTGCTAGGTTACTCTTGCATAATTGTTGACTTCCCACTAATTATTGGGGCCACGTAATGTTGTATGCTGCTACATTAATTCTACTAAAACTAACTGCATACCATGACATTCCCCCTTGTAATTAGTGCGTGGGAAAGAACTAATGATTTTCCATATGCAAAAATTTGGCTCTGGTGTATATGTGCCAATTTCACCACTAGAGTGTACATCGATGGGCCCTCACCGGAAGTTGAGGATCTATGTAGGTTATGAATCTTTTTCAATTATTAATTAACTTGAGCCTATGATAGAGGATCTGTATACAGCTCGGTGCATTGACTATATATTTGATAAGGACAATTTCTTGGCATTAGAGGAAGAAAAATACCACACTAAAGAATACCAGAAATAGATTGGAATGTCACATGCATTCAATCCTTAGACCCATGAACTAAAGAGTTCGAACTTAAAGTTGAAAGAATAATAAATTTGCAACAAATAGTTAGTAACCTGACATATGCCTTAAATGATCATAAAAGAGTGACAAAGTCCAAATACCTACAATACACATCGAACAGAGTGAAAATACTCCAGCTAGATATTGAACCAACTCTTACCTATCATGAAAAGAAGATGAGGAAACCTTTCAGTGCACGAGACTCAATTCCACAGAGATATTTGTAGGAACAAAGAAATGAATAAGTCAAAACACTCTCCGAGATAGTGGAAGAAGTTCAATCTAATATTGAGAAAATCCCTAAAGTGAGTCATCCAGATGATGGTAACCCCAACGAACATTTGTGCATACAATATGATATTGGGAGATCAGAACACTCAGACTCCATCATTGTGGAAAATCATAAGGGGTTGGAAGAAATTTATGAAGAAATATCCATTAATTTTGTGGATTTGGGAGAGTTATATAAAAGTAAGACTACAATTGTCGACATATAATTTGCTAAAATAGCTAAAACTCTTGATTTGAATCCAGAAATAAAGTCCATACCAAAGTGCTAGAAGCACTCAGATTGGGTCAAATAGAAAGAATTAATTAAGGTAGAATTGCACTCGCTTAACAAAAAGAAAGTATTCGGTCCCATTGACCAAACACCTCCTAAAATGTTTCTTGTAGGATCCAAATGGATTTTCATTCGAAAGAGAAATGAGAACAACCAGGTGGTGAGATATAAAATGAGATTTATAGCTTAAGGGTTCACGCAGAGACTTGACATCGATTACGATAAAACATACTCTCCTGTATTGAGTAGAATAACAATCCAATATTTGATATAAATGGCATCTAGTTTGAACTTATCAATGCAGTTGATGGATATAGTGACTGCAGATTTATATAGGTCACTGGGTACGAATATTTATATGAAAGTCCTTGAAGGAGTTAAAATTCCAAATCCTAATAGAAGTAAGCACAACATGTATCGCGTCAAACTGCAAAGGTCGCTATATGGATTAAAACAATCGAGGAGAATGTGATACAACCGACTTAATGAGTTCCTCCTGAAGAAGGGTTACTTGAATAATGATGATTGTCCCTATGTGTTCATAAAGAAGACCCAGAATGGATTATATATCATCTCAGTCTATGTCGATGATCTGAATATCATCGGAACCACAAAGGACATAAAGAAAGCAAATTCTTACTTTACGACGGTGTTTGAGATGAAAGATTTGGGTAAAACAAATATTACTTACACCTGCACCTAGTGCATTTTTCTAAAGGAATTTTTGTGCACCAATCTACCTATACCAAGAAGGTATTGAAAAATTTTAACATGGATAAATGTCATCCTTTAAAGACCCCATGGTAATAAGATCTGCTGATGTGGATAAAGACCCATTCAGACTAAGAATAGAAAATAAGTATGTTTTAGGACTTGAAGTTCCATACTTAAATGCCATATGAGCACTTATATATCTTGTGAACTGCATTAGCTCTAATATTACATTCGTAGTAAATTTGCTAGTTAGACATAGTGTGGCTTCAACCAGAAGGAATTGGGCCGGAGTTAAGACTTTACTCAAATACTTCCAAGGTATACAAGATCTTAGCTTATTTTCCCGAAAGGACCATGACTCAACCATGATAGGATATAGGGATGCTAGCTATCTGTTTGATCCCCACAGTGCTAACTCTTTGACTGAGTTTGTGTATCTCTATGGTAGTACAACCATTTATTGGTGATCATTTAAAAAGACCTAATAGCTACCTCTACCAACTACTTAGATATTAAGCTACAAGTGAATGTGTTTGCAAGACATGTGATAAGCCACATCTAGAAGTCATCTGGCATTAACATCTTGGATACCCCCACAATTATTTATGAAAATAATGCTGCTTGTGTTGCACAAATGCAAACAGGTAATGTTAAAAGCAATATCACAAAGCATATTGCCCCTAAACTTTTATATCCTTACAAACTCAGAAAGAATAGTGAGGTAAAAATACTACAAACTAAGTCATGTGAAAATCTGGCTAATTTATTCGCTAAGTCTTTGCCAATATCTAGTTTCCAAAGATATGTCTGTGACACTGGAATGAGATGATTTAGAGAGATGCAGAGTTTTGAGGGGGTAAATCCCTAAACCATAACTCTTAGTATGATCTTGAAGATACTATCCTAATCTAAAAGATTGCAAGTTGCACTCTTTTTCTCTTAGCGAGTTTTCCTAAAGGTTTCTCACATTAAGGTTTTTAATGAGGCAACAAGCGTAACACAATATGCAGATGCAATATACTCTTTTCTCCTTCCTTTTTTTCCACTGGGTTTTTAGGAGTTTTTGATGAGGCATATGTATGACGCGATATTCGTCCAAGGGAGAGTATTGAGATTTAGTCAAACTCTAGAGTTTCGCGAGCAATTTCGAAACTACCTCTAAGAGATTTTCACTATAAATATAGCACCCTATTGTACAAGAGAATCAATTATCAATAAAGAGAAAAGAGTTTGCCTCTCTATATTCTGTGTGTTCTTCGTTATTGTTCTATTTGTTTGATCAGTGCATTGTAATTGATCTACAATAGTTGTCATCATCATTCAATAATTTGCACCGGGTTTAGAAGTTTATAGGGGTAGAATACCTGATTTAAGAGTTTAGGGGGCTAAGGCTATTCACAGTGCATTGTATCTTGTCACAATATCCAAAACTGCCATGTCATATGATATTATAGAAGATACAACTATCCTAATGCATGTATCATGAATTGTTTCTTAGTCCCCACAAGATAATTAAATGCTAGATGTGTATGAGAGTATGAATTGTGGACCACTTAGATGATTCAAGTTTCAATGTCTATGATTTCGTGCCCAAGTGGTATCTTCCTCAAGATACAGCTTTCTTCTCTCCCCTCTTAACTCTCTTACCACATCATCAAAAATGCTTATGTGGCATGCATTAAATGAGTATGTTACCATGCACTGGAAATAGCCTAAGTAGACAGACCAACAAAATTTAAAGGGTAATATATTTTTCCCCTAAAAAGAGGACACCAATGATTAGGAAAAATTGCAAACCCCCCTAGAAGTCGGTCTAAATGTAATTACCACCCTACAAGTATATTTATAGCGAACACAGCCCCACAAGTGCAGGGTTGGTTGATAATTCCCCTGGGTGCCTTTTTCCTGATGGCTCGCGTGGTTTTTGTTGATGCAAACCCAAGTATGCTAAGTGGGATGTGAGGTGTTCTAGTGTGGCACATAGGATTAAGGGTGTGGCTCGGGTCGGGTATGGGCGGACCAGGTGGTGTTTCCCTCTTGCACCGAATCAAAACTAGAGGAGGGAATATCAAAGGCAGGGGATAAGGGCACAGGCGATTATGGTCTCCCAACCTACACCCTAAGTTACATTAAGCTGGCGACGAAGACCCAACTGGTTCAATTCGGTTCAATCTACTTCAATCCGAGTTAAATTAGTATGACTCAATTATGGGTAAAGCCCTACATCATAGCTACTATGATCGACCTAGCACGCCATAGAGTCCACGCCAACGCAAATAGGGCTGTAAAAAAAGCTCGAGGCTCGCGAGCTACTCGAGCTCCTACTCGAGTCTGGATCGAGCTTCCTTAAGTCGAGCTTTCCCGAGCTTGTTACCGAGCTTTCTCGAGCCTGTTACCGAGCTTTCTCGAGCCGAGCTTACTCGAGTTTGCTACCAAGCCTACCGAGCTTACAAAATAACCGAGTTTACTCGAGCTTACCGAGCTTATCGAGCTTATTGAGCTTAGTCGAGCCTGCTCGAGTCTGGATTGAGCCGAGCTCGAGCCTGAGTTGAGGCTCGAACCCCAACTCGAGCTCGGCTCGAGCTCGCTTCGAGCCTTACTGAGCTCGAGCCTGGAGGGCTAGGCTCGCTCGAGCTCGGCTCGTTTACGGCCCTAAACGCAAACCCCCCCGAGTCGATGGCAAAAGGGTATTTACAATTTTCCCAATGATTTAACATCGTATATAAAAATGGACACTGACGATTCAAGAAGTTTGCATTGTGCTAGCCTGTAACTCCAGTTTCTCCACACAGCATTCTTCTACATATAAGCGCCCTCATTGTACAATGTACATGTTAGTTCCTCATGTCAACATAGGACATCCATCAACTTCATCGTCTTTCAGTCATCATCTTCAGCAGGATCTTCAACTTCATCGGGGAGCTCTATGTCGTCATCGACAAGTGGATGTCCTTGTTGAGAGCTTGACTCATTTCTATCAACCCCTGCCGACCATAAGCCCAGGAATCACAAATCACCACAAGTACAACCATTATGAGATCTCAAAAAGTACCATTGCCGAGTAAGCATAAATCAAAGTATCAATTAATTAACTATAAACTGACTAGCTCAGATCCCCCTGAACCAACCATAGCCAAAGTTTTTCCAGTTCTACGCTTTGTGTCGATGGAATCTAGTGCTTAAATATCAGCAGAAATTATATGGACATACAACCAAAATTATTTGCCAGAGACATACCCTGAGAATATTGATCTATGACCATAAGCATTTATCAGAGACATACCATGAGAATTAGATGAGTCCAGCAGATATGGGAGATCTAGAAGCTGAAGAAAAGATTCAGTTTGTGGATTCCTGCAATGGACTGTGCATAACACAGGAGAACTGCTTAAAGCACATTTCAGAAGAATGAATAAAATCAAACGTGAGGTCAAGTATCTTTTCAAAGAGTTGTCTGGAGGAACTGATAGGAAAATATTAGAAATAACATACAGATGGAATTAGCAAATGGTTAGAACAACAAAAAATCAGTGCTAGTTTCAATGCAAAAGCAACTGGTTGAAAGGGATGAACTGTGACGCAACACAGAACTAAGGACTGTACAGCTTAACCTCAAGAAATGCTTTGACAGTAGAAGCTCGTTTGTTTATGACTCTAAGTTCAATTGTAAAAATTGAAGCTTACCAATTATGGATGGATTAGAGACTGGATTGGAAGGATCAAAAAATGGGGCAGTCTGGACAAAATCAAAAGGTTTAGCCCCTCTAGCATTTAACTTGCTCCTAACCCATTGCCGGTCATCTTGAGTGTCAAGCTGTTCATCCCTGTAGAATAAAACAATTGAATAGCTCCAGAATTAGCATTTGGTAAATATTTTCAGAAAGTTGACTGCTGCTCACGAACATAGACATTATATGCACCAACCACATTGTAAATGGCATCCGAGTTAAGGGGAAAACGTTGTTGAATTTCCGTGTTATTGCAAGCCATTCTTCATCATACTGGATTTCATATGGTCCTGGATTGGATGGAATGTCTATTACCTAAAATGGATTGGCATGACCTCAGAAACAAATGTGTACAACAAAATTTATTTATAAGGATGAAAATGATCCCAAAACAGGAAATAAAATAAGGGTACCTGCAAAAAACTCCGCCCAGGAAGGCACTTATCAAGCGCAAGAAACTTAGTTGTAGGTCCATCCTCTCCATGTTGGATGATAGCTGGAAACTTACAATGAAGATGAGCTGAAAACCAGTATGGTGGTTTTAGTTTATTCAGTAATCTCGCTGCAGGTTCACTGCCTAGTGTTCTTTTTTTAACCTGCAATAATGGTATGAAATTCAGATGCAATACAATCCTGACAGATATACATGTTAGGAAGCATGAAGCATGTGTTTTGCGAGAAAGTGATTTCACTCAAACACTATGCATGCCAGACCAACAAGTCAAGGCAACATAAAGAGTAGAGACACCGCCCTACAGCGGTCATCATACAAATTTGGTGCCCCTGGAATTTCTTTTCAAACAGTGATATTTTTTTTAGCCCTGAGTAAAAACAGATACCAAGATTGGACTCAAAAGAGCTGGGGAACTTCCAGCCAGAATGAGAGCAGAGGTGGAAATCAGAGTCATAAGGGAAGGAAGGTCGGATAGAATCGACAAATATATTCTCATTGTATCATGCCTATTACGAAGTATACTGAAAGGATGTAATAGCATTAGCATTTTTAGCTAAAATACTAGAGTTGGCCCAGGTTCACCTAGAGGCTAGTGTGCCTTGACAAGAATTTAATCACAACAAAGAAAGACCACTTAGCTTATGATCATATATGCTGTTACCACTTGAGTTCTGATCTTAATTGTTTCACCACAGTAATGACCATGAAAATTGTGACCCCACTTGTTATGTCATTAATTCTTGGTTTTTCCTCAAGATGCATCATGCAGCATTGTGGCACAAAAAAGGTTAGAACACCCTCTCCCTCTTGAGGCATATCAAGAAGGTTAATGAAGTTATGGGGGGATTGAAGAAAGTATTGCCATGGCTTGAATCTATAATATAAAACAATCTCTTAAGATAGTTGTTATTACCTCTTCTTCAAAGAACCTTTTCTCCCGAATGAGCTTCTGCCAGTTTCCATACTCGGTAATGCCCAGAGGCCAATCATGTGACATGAATATATCTAGAGGCTGCTCAACGTGCATTAGCTTGAGAACATCATAATGCCTTACATGGTACACTGAACGTATAGTGGCTTCATTGTATGGAGGCCTTTCGTTGTGTCCTGCTTAAGTAGCAATAAGTTTAGAATATTCCATTCAGAGTGTAATGGCAGTTATAGTTGCAATTGAGAACCCATTTTCCATTAAGCTTCCACTCTTTAGACAATATCTTCTAGATGCAAAGGTTGAAAATTACAAATTTCCAGTTTATCCCAAACAAAATATGAATAAACTTGCCTAAGTGGTAATGTTGTCGCTTATATATTCCTGACAGTCCTCCAATTCGAATGTTTCCAAATTTAACAACACCAGCAAACCCCAAAAAGTAGATGTTAGGTGCTGCCCATCCTCCATAGTACCTAATAGTCATTAGATCACAACGAAAAATAGCAGGCATTACATTCGAAAATGAGCAAAATAATGCATTATCAATACAAATAGTATCAGAAAATTATACTTGAATATGGTAACTCAACATATCCAATGATGGGAAGCTGTTAATCTCCTTGCTATTAATTTCAAACGAAATATTAGTTTAAACAAAAAACAAATCCTTAAATTCATAAAACTTCTCTCAATATTGAAATTCAATCCTTTACATCCCAATGTTTCTATGTGCTCCGTACTCTTAACAATGATTGCAAGTGCCCTGGAGGCTAAGACTATAGAGGTGGTTATTGAACAAAACACTTCAATATATAAATCACTGGACAGTAATCCTGATTAGAAAATTTTCAGGACCAAAATTTGAGTATATGCTATTGAAAGGTTCATAATAATGTGGATTCAGCTTGCCCAATTTCATCAGTGCCAATTTTAATTATATTCCCTCAAAGTGCATGTGAAGATGAATTAAGAGCCCAGAGCAGGAAAAGGCCACAAAATTGTATTTTGAAAGTTGCATCGAACAGAAATGACAAAAGACTCACAATTCCCATAAATAATTCGATGCTTCATGATTTCCACCGATGAAGATGGTTGGGTATGGAGCAACTGCTTGTCCAGAGTAGTACTTCCAAAATGAGTTCATGGTACGATACTTTGGGGGGACATTAACACACTGTAGATCATTCTCATTCCTAACAGCCTGCACGAGAAGGTGCAACCTCAAAACGTGAGGTATTTTAACATGCAGTGAATACGTAAGCAACCCCCCCCCCCCCAACCAACACGCACGCACACACCACAACCACCAACACCCCACACACAAATACCCCAAGAAATGACCATCGAAAAGCTTCTAGATTGGAAAGTACACTTTTTCCTTGAAACCTAGCCTTGGCTCATTTTTCAACCTTCAACTAGGAAACCGTCCTATTCAGAACCTTGAACTAACAAAACTGTCCGTCCGCTTTACCCCCTCAACCAAACCGGGATGGCTTTCCACTGACGTGTTATCCACGTGTCTGAGTTTCATTGACATGAAATCCACGTACACAATTATAGCTTATGTGGCATCCACCTCACGTTCTTCTTCCTCATCTCCTCAAGCCCAAAACTAGGCACGCTCAGCTCATCCGCAGGCGGCAGCAAGGCCTCACAAATTGAATGGAGTCCACGTGCTTCCTCCGCATCCCTCTTCCACTATCCTTCTTCCACGTCCAACAAATCCAGCACCGCAGTGGTGCCAAGTCTGAACCTGTTCGGGCTCTGTTCATCGGCAGCAAGCAGGAACTGGCCACCGGTCAACCGCTTCCTCCGCCTTCTGCTGGGGCCTATCCTTCCTCCGCTCAACCACCTAAGCCCCCAAGCAGGAAATGGGAACAGGCCACGCAAGCACAGCTCCTCTTCTTCCCCTCCTCCAGCCAGATCGCCACCTTCTTCCTCGAAGCAGGCGAGAGCCCTCCACCCCGATCTCCTCCTCCGGTCAGAGTCCCGCCCAACCAGCTGCGTCACCGCATGTTCCACATCCTAAGCAACTCCCCCCCCCCCCCCTCCATTTATTTTGTGTTTTGCCCGGCAGCCAGCCGGAACGTGAACCTTTGCTCACACGCATCGAGCCAAGCTCAACAAGTGAGCGTGGGCAGCGGGCTGCAGTCTGCGCACCTGGAAATCGCCGCAGCAGAGGAGCAGGTCGATCTTGACGCCCTCAGCCTCCTCGAGCTCGCGCAGCGTGTCGTAGACCTTGTCCAGCTCCCCGTGCATGCACCCCTCAACCGCGATCTGCGCAGGACAACCAGCGAGGCATTACGTCGAGCACGTGGCCGGCAGGCCATGGAAACCACAGAGCCGCGGACCGGGCAGCCAGCGCTAGCAACACGGGCGCACACGGGGAAAAGGAGAATCGGAGCTTCCCCAGATCGCTCACCTTCATGGCGTGTGGGACGCGCGGGCGGATTGGAACACGGGGGCAGGAGAGCAGCGAGCGCCGGAAGGAAGATGCAGCTGAGCCGGAGTTCGGGGGCAGGGTAGGCGGGTTGGTGCGAAGGCGCCGCGCGAGAGGGGGTCTCATTAGTGACCTTGAGGCCCACTTGTAGCAGTGGGCCTCGTGCGGCTCCTCCAATGACGGGCCTTATTTGCCTGTTTCGTGTATTTTGGGCTCGAAATTGGGCTCGGTTTGACAAGCAGCCCAGCACGGAAGGAGGGAAACAAGAACGCAAAAAAGGGCAATTGAAATGTCAACTAGTGTTGCCTACGTGGCAGCCAAATAGCTCAAGGATTTGTGTCGTTGCTTTGCTGTCGTGGTCTGAGCAGTATCGTGTTGGTTCTGTTACGAGATAAGCAGATTCAAGCGTGTTCGTTATAACTCTATCTTTTATTTGTGTGGGTGAATTCGAACTCTTATCTCCTTCTCTATATATATTGGGTGTTCCCTATTGTATTCAATTAATCTAATAAAAAGTAAGAGAGAATTTCACCATATATTATGTATTTCTTTGTTCTCACTCTTGTGATTGCGCCGACAATTTCTATGATTGATCGTGGGTGAACGACTATGTTTTACAATACGTTATCAGCACGAAGCTCTACAAGGCTAAAGTCAGCGTTTGTTGTTTCATATTCTTTGCAGTAGATCAATCTTGTTTTCTTGATACTAATCACGGATTGATCTATGTTTATTTTGCATGCCGCTCATACGAGAGATCAATCTATGAAATGCATATATGGATGAACGCCGGCACGACGCTCTACCAAGGCGATCGTGATCGTCTACCTGCGACAATCGACACTGCGTCGAATTTCATCCTGCATCACGCGATCGACCTACATCAAGCCCTACATAAGTTCAATCTACGATGATTGATCGCATACGAATAGTAAAATTAACCCTGCAGATTGTTTTCTGTTGATTAGAGTTTATTCGTCAGTCTAATCTAACATGGCAATCAAAGGTTACTGATTATAAATAAATAAATAAAATTGCCCCGTGCGCCTGAAGCGCAGCGCCTGATGCGTTCCTCGTCTGCGCCGCCGGAAGCGACGCCTCGCCGCCCACCGCACTCCTCGGCCACACCGTCGGCAGTGTCACCGCGCCATTCATCCCGTCCGCGCAGAAACCGGCGGCGACGCCTCGGCTTCGGCCGAACCTACACGCCCGAAGCGTCATGCTGTCACGGTCCCCACATCAGTGGCCGAACCTCCGCCCATGAATTTTTTTTTAATAATACATTTTTTATTCGGAATTTAAAAAATATTCCACCAAATTTTTTTTCAGAAATATACCTGCCGCACGTTGGACGTGCGGCGGCCTAAATAGAAAAATACAGCGGCGTGTGCCCGGCGCTTACGTGGCCTCTGTCGCACCATTTAACGAGCGGCGACAGAACCGAACGGCGTCGTCGCACGCATTTAACGCGCGACAGAGCGAAAAGGACCCTGTCGCGCTGACGAAAGTGCTAGAGGAGGTTGTCGACGACTAACGTCGCAAAGAACAGAATACTGAATTTTTGTATTTAATATTTTTGTTGACAATTTTGTTGTAAATTGGCTGTACATAATTGTCTGTAATGAATCGGAAAAATTATTTTATTTCGTTAGTGATCGCATTTCACTCGGGGTTTTCGTAGCCTCGTAAGGTCCGCCGAATATGGTCGAAAAATGACGGGAAAAAGCACGGCAACCTCACGAACGTGGCATACCACTTGATCTGCGGCGAGATGGTCGGACGTTGGCCCAAAGATTTTGTTACCAAAATCGAAAAGGCACTTCGCACGAAACAAGCAGCGAATCGTGGCCACTTAGGATTTTCGTAGCTCATGGAGTGGTAGGACATGGTCCAAAAAATACAGAAAAAATCAAGGGCGGGCTACGCAATGCGGGCTACCACTTACGTATGGGCGAGATAGCCGGACGTTGCCTCGGCATTTTGTTGCGAAAATCGGAAAAAGCACTTGCGGCCACGAAACCATGCAAACTTTTACGACGTCGAAAATTTTGAAACTTTATGGACGATATATCGATGATATTACCATAAAAATTTCAAATGATTTTAAGATATGAGGATTTTTAAAATTCAAACAATACATATATAAGGGCACATACAATCAAAGTTCGGATGATAAAATAAGCAAAAGATTAGATGATATTATAAGGGCATTACAACAATGACGAACTAACTAACGAAAGCACTGTTCGTCATGGTGGAACAAATGATCGTTCGCCTATCTGGGTGGCCCGAATGATGTAAGACATTTTACGATATTACGACCCGTTCTAATATTGCGACCGGTCCTCGACACCGCTCAATCCCTACTATGAAAGAACTCCATGGGGTTCGCGAAGTGCTCCTATTGCCGCCCATTGGGTGGCCTATGCCGCACGTCCGGGTGTATAAGACTTAAATTTTGGTTGTTGTTTATGTGGATTTCGCCTCCCATATGGGCATGTCATCCCGATTCGGCGTCCCTATGTTAATACCACGGGTTTCGGATGGTCTGCAGAACGAGTCAAGGATTTGTTGCGTGTTGCGGACTCTCGGCATTTGCTTCCCTTGTCCCTTCTTCTTCGAGAAGAGGAACCCTCCTGCACTTTTTGGTTGGCGTTGGCGGAGACATGCGAGACGCTGCTCTGTTTCGCTCGCACTCCACTATATGGTGCAGGAGCTTTGTGTTGGGCTTATCCTTGAACAACCTAAGCGTGCCTGCGATCATCTGATGCCCGCCTTGGTCGTTGAATAACACCGTAGGCGTACTCGGGATTTGGCTTTTCTGGGCGGTAGTGGCACCACGGAGAGGGTTGCTCCCCCCAGTTATCCCATACAGGAAGCATGAGATGTGGGTGGTACGTCTCCGGGTCCACCCAGTTGAAGTACCAGCACCGTTCATCCTCGGCCAAGGGGCACCGGTAGAATCTCCGGTCCGCTAGATCACCGTGGCAGGTATCAACCACTGCCTCCAGGCCATGTACGCAAACGTCGGGGCTTTCGGGTGGCCCTGGAGGAGGTTCCTCCTTTGACTTGTTGATGTTCGCAAGTGTCCTTTTGAACTCTCAGATGCGATGAACTTGTTTAGAACTACTACTTTGTGGGTTCAACATGAGTATGTCGCATGAAACTCACCGATCGGTTGGCCCTTGCACACCGCCCTAAGCTCTGGTCGATCTAGAAAAGGACATATCTGGCGGCCTCCCACGGGTGAAGTTCTCAGCGAAGCGGGGTAGTTGTCGTGGCGCTTGTTGAGAAATTCAGTAGTCACGTCGCTCGGCCCGTCGATCCATTGGAAGAAGCAACACCGCCCTCGTGGCCGAGAAAAGAAAGAACGATGCATGAGATGGTAGTGTTACCTCATATTGTGTGGACGCCAGAGGTTTACCTTGTAGGTGCGCACAACAAGAGTGAGTGTGTGGCGGCCGTGTCTCCATGGGTAGATTGCATCATCTTGGCCGTAGGTTGCGATCACATTTTGGCCGGGCAACTCCGGAGAAGCGGGCGCCGACGCAACTCTCATCCGGATATTCGGGTGGATGACTTCGCTGTCAAGAAGAGGCGCAGAGAACGACATTGTGGTTTGGTGTCTTTGGATGTCTACCCCTCGGACTGTTTTATAGTGGTAGTGAGGGTTACTCCACACAATTACAGCTCTTGTTTGCAGCGTGTTGCGGCGTGTGCGCTGCGGTTGTCATTTCATGGCGTGTTGCGGCGTGTTGTCATTTCATGGCGTGTTGCATCGTGTTGTCATTTAATGGCGGTTGTCGTCTCACTGGTAAAGTCGCTAGCGTGAGTAGTCACATCGCTTTGGAAAAGGCATTGCGTGTGTTGTCGTGTCGACTTGGTAAAGCCGCTAGCAATGAGTAGTCACATCGCTACCGAAAAGCCGCTATGCGTCTGTTGTCGTGTCTTTGTGGTAAAGGTGCTACCAAGTGAGTAAAGGTGCTAGGTGTGTGACAAAGCGCCTAGGCGATGAAAGGAACAACTAAGCACGTAAGATTAAGTTTACAAAAATACAAATGCAAGTGCAACATATTTCAAATGAAACACTTAGTACATAACATACTAGCAATAATAAAATCAAAAGAAACTCATCCGGCCTCGCCTCGGGAGGCCTCCTCCTCCGAACACGGGTCCCATGAGTACGTCAACCGCGTGGCGCGGTGGGCCTCTCTGCGCCTAGCCGAGGCGTCGCGTGCATTCGGCCGAGTAGCTCGTCGGTCTTTGGCGCCCGTCTTCGCCGACTAGGCTGCGTCGGTGGTGGCGCTCCGTGACGGTGTGATGATGATGCCCCACCCCAAAGACGCCCGTGGAGAGGTAATCACGGTAGTCCTCCGGTGCAGGGCATCGCCTCGTCGTCGTAGTCATCGGGGAGCGTGCGGATGCGCGCGAAGAAGTGTACTGCGGGCCTGTACCAAATAAAGAATTGTTTTGAGTATTGTGTACGCGATTGTAACACTTGAACAAAGTGCATTTCAATTACTCACCAAAGCCCGACGGCCATGAAGCGTGCCTCTCGCACTGCGGCGGGACCGTGTGAAGACGCACTGGCGCACTCGCCCCGCTTAAGCTGCACGCCTGCTGGGACGGTAGGAGGCCGGACCCGGCAGACTAGAGGGCGCGTGTCGAGTGTCCAGACACCTCCCGACGTAAAGGGTGACGTCCTCTCTCGTCACGTCCTCTCCGGTGGTCAGCCGACTGTACAAGCTGCTTTCCCTCTTCTCGCATCAAAATCAGGGACCCAGAACCTTTCATCAACACTAGGAGTTGTGGTGAACGAACCCACAACACCATAACCATAAAGCTCCTCGCCCCAAGTTGCCATCACCCTTTCCTTCATGTAATATTCAGATAGGTATGTACCAGGTTGCATTCCAAATAAAGCACATGCGGCTATAACATGAGAACATGGCCTATGCAAAAGGTATGGCTTGTTGCACGAGCATTTGCACTCGGCTGTAAGATGCACTCTGAGTGACAACCCTCCGTTGGTTCCACGCCTTCCTTTATCCTCGCAGATCACCTCAAGCGCGGTGTACGTGCACCAACTTTGATAGCTCTATGTTTGGCATATCCGAGCCTTCTCATCCATGTATTTAGTGATCATCGAAGAGTACAAGAACTTCTCATCTCTCATTACTATCTCAAGAATGCATGCTCGTCCACAAAGTACTTGGTTGTACCCTCAAAGACTCCTCGCCAATTCCTACCAATGGAAGACACCTCATCCCTCGCATTACCCGGTTGTAAACTTCGCAAAGTTAGTGGTCATCACACCGTGATCCGCACCATGTGTGTCATATAATGATGACCACTTCTCTTCGGTTAGTGCTTGATCCGGTCGAGAAACATTTGATTGGCCTTTGCCTCCGGATTTACTGTTAGTCGCCTCGCCCTCTGTTGGCGGGGAAAAGAGGCTCACCGCTCTTGTGTTCCACTGGCGCCATCGTTGTTAAATCGCTCCTTGTGTTTCCTTGTCGTCATCAAGATTTTTCCACGAGTTCGGAACTTCCTCTCTGGTTGGAGTTACACGCCTTTTGAACATGTTCATCGCTTGCTTGTTCTTGAATTGCTTATAAAAGTTTGCACCCAAATGCCTCATGCACCATCGACTCGCAAGTCGAGGCCATCGGAATGGCTCATCTTCCCCTGTTTGCTTGGTGGTTGATAGCACTAGCAACCCAAAGATGCTGTCATGCAAAGACGCACAAATCTGGACGAGTTTTGACCACCCGATCTTTAGGTTTCAGAGGAACCACGACCAACTCGTAGTTCTCGCTTTCTCTGAAGGCAAAGGCAAAGCGAGAATCTGGTTGTTCCCATCGACACCCACACCGCCAAGATGTTGCCCTCTGTATTTCCGGTGAAGAATGTCTGTCCACGCACAACAACGGACGACAATGTGATGAATGCCTTAATGCAAGCGTCGAATGCGAAGAACACTCTCCTCAGATGCATTTTAGTTGGCCACTTGTCTGACGGACAATCTTGATAATCATAGTAGGTCCCAGGATTTCTTCCCTGAATACAACTGAGCAGTGCGGGGAGGTTGTGGTACGAGTCTTCAAACTTCCCAAACCTCGTTTCTAGTGCCTTCGCCGCCCTCCACGCCTTCCGTAGCTAATTGTGTATCGATATCTGTTCTCGATCGCTCGGATAATAGCACGGGCTCAAAACTCGTGTTCTCCACTATCTCTGCGTACATGATGTTCGCGACATACCGGATGATAGGTTCTCGTGAGCCATCACTTGCTTCCTCGACCATACATTTATCTTTGCTCAACCTTGAACATATCCAATGGGTGCCCCATTTGGGCTTGTACGCGATGCACTCTCCACGGACACCCATGGATCTCACACACCACGTCAGAAAGAGGTTGGGGTGGATTTCTTAACCTCGAAAGTCCTTCTTAATGATAGAGCCCAATCTTTCATGGCATCCTGCCTGACCTTTTTTTGTCGGTACATCTTGTTATGCCTAACCTCATTAACACCAGATCGCCAAGGCATCTCCTCATTTCATTGACAACCATATTTTCAAATTGTCTGCGTGCTCCACTCTGGTGGCACAAGCGCTCCGCACCTCCTCCATCTTCCTCATCCGACTCATCGTCCTCCTCCTCTTCGCTCTCGCTTTATACTCAAGGTCTTCCTCTTCCATCCTAGCTGTTATTTCCTCAATTTGCTCACCTTCGTCTACCGGTCCCCGCTTCTTGGCTAATATTTTCATCATCCTTCCGAATCGAACTCGTTCACCACTTTGTTGAACATGTTGCTCATGGCTAGATCCCCAATTTTAGTGTCACCGGTGAGCTCATTTTGAGGTGACTACACTCACCGGCGTCCAAGCTCGCTGGCTGGGGGCAACATCCTCTCATATGCTCGCACTAAAAGCACTCGATTCCATCCGTTGCTCTTTCCCCTCACATATGATCTTCACGATGCGGTTTCCTTTAGCTCAACTAACTCCTAGTAAATAGTGTCGTCAAGCACACTACATAGGCAAAATACTTTCAACTCACACTTGTCTTCTTCCATCCGAAAAGTATAATACAACTATTTCAACACGGAACCAAATGTGCGCTCCTCGAGCCTACTCAAACTTCGTCCACATCTTGCATGTTACTTAGATCTCGCACCCTCCAAACCATGCATTACAACCCCATCTCCATAATAAATCCTAAATGGAACTCGATTTCGCCATATCTGCATAATCCATTCATTCACCCATTTAATTAATTATCTTCCGTACAAAATACTATGACGTAACATAACTATACCTACATGGTACGAAAATATATATCTAACCGTAAAAAACATCTACATTCCTAATAATTCATATCGATGTAGTTATATCTGTAAAAAAATTACATTTCCATCAATATGTACCGATATACTCCTATCCGTAAAAATTCATTCCTAACAATATATACATTCGTATCGATGTACTTATATATTAAAAAAATACTCATTCGTAACTATATTTCCTTCAATATATACCGATATACTCCTATCCGTAAAAAATATCTAAATTTTCTAAACTAGAACTAGCTGTGACCTATCAATTTACCTACATTTATCCGTAACATACATCTAAAACTATTTCTAATCTACCACTATTTACTGCTACAATGCTCTAGATCTAACTATTTCTAACATATCATAATTTACTGCTAAGAAAAGTAAACAACAAAAATTTACCTCAAAACAGTGGCGCAGAATCTGCCCTTCTTCCTTCTCTCTTCCCCTCTCTCCCCTCTTCCTCTTCCCTTCCTCTCCTCTCTCTGTTCTCTTCCCGGGCGCACAAATGAGAACGAAGACGGCGAAGCGGCTCATATAAACGCTCTGTCAGACGACCATCGCGGCGACAGAACCCGCGCTTCACTCGCCGCGACGACCATCGGCCGATTTGCTCATCGTCAAGACGTTGTCGCGGGCGACAGCGCCTTTCGGTTCTGTCGCCGTTGCTGCCGCGACAGCGCCGCGGCATGCCGTCGCAGGCCTGTGAGGCCACGCCACGCGCCTGCCGCCGTGTATTTTTCTATTTAGACCCCTGTCGCACGTTCAATATTTCTGAATTTTTTTTCGTGGAATATTTTTGAAATTCCGAATAAAAAATGTATTATTAAAAAAAAAAATTCCCGCCCAGCCGGCGGCCGCTTGCGTCTTCAGCTTCCGCCTAGTCAGCAACCATGCCGCTTCGACCTCCGCGCCAGCAGCGCGTCAAGTTTTCCGGCTTCCGCGCCCACCGCTGGTTTCGCTCGTCGTACCTTTGCCCGAGGCACGCCCGACGGTGGCCGGCGTCAGTGCCCGAAGCGCCGTCACGACGGTCGCTCGACGGCGCCTGATGTGCAAAGACTTCGATGATGCTGGTGAGGTCAAGGTGATAGCTACGGTCTGCCTCCCACAGCCGAAGCGCATCGGCACCTCGTCTTCAACGGCGCCTGAAATTGTCGTCGCAAGGCCGGCGTTTCGCCAGATGACAGTGCGCCCGAAGTCGCCATTGCAGAGGCCGTGGTCGCGCACGAGCTCGCCTCGACGGCCGCGGCCGCCTCCGCGTTCCATGGATGCACCCAATCTTGCCTCAGCGGCCGCGCCTGCACACGCGGCCCTGGCTTCGCACCTCGGGGCTGCGCCTGATGCGCAGTCGGCCAACGGCGCTCTCAACACCCGAATCGGCGGTGGTGCGGTCCCTTACTTTTCGCATCCACGGCGTTAGCCAACCCCCAGTTTTGCGCGCCTACGTGATGGTGGCGTCGTCGCTCGCAGCCCTAGTAGTGCCCGTGGTGGAAGAAGACGGCAGCCGGTGGAGTTTTTTCTTGTGTACAATGTGGCTGGTGTGCATTGCTGCACTAAATGCAGGCAAGTGCGATAGCTAGGGGTGGGAACCCTAGTCGCTGCCCTTTTTTCCTCCAGCAGGCCACGTTTGCCCCCTGTTGGCTGTTATGGGCCAAATGGCCGTATGGCCCAGTGGCCCGGGAAAAAAAACATTTCCAGTAATTAAAAAACAATAAAAAATACAATAAAAAATTGACATATAAATCCTAGAAATTAGTTTTGCTAGGTTATAGGATTCGGTAAAGCTTTAATTAGCATTTAGCATATTTAGAAATTAGTTTTGCTAGGTTATGCTCTGTGCTATGTTACTAGATTAATTTTCTAAGCATGTTTTCATGTTTATATGTGCTGGACATATTATTTCTTGTTATTCACTAATTGGGAAAAATACGTGCTAATTAACAGAAAACGTGAAAAATGCTAGAAAAATTCTAAAAAATTTCACATTGCATAGTACAATTTTAATGTCTCTGGATTAATTTTTCTTAGCATTGTGCCCTGATTATTTCATGTTGAAGTCACTTTTCTGTTAATCGGTAATTCTGAAAATTGCTTAATGATTAGCAGAAAAGTATGAAAAAAATTGTTAGGAAAATTTCATAGAGCATATTGAAAGCTCCATATCTCTGGATTTATCGTCCTAGCATAATTCCATACTGATATATGTCGAAATTTAATTTCGTGTTACATGGTAATCCTGAAAGTTATTGAATGATTAGCAGAAACTATGGAAATTGCTAGGAAAATTCTAGGAAAATTTAGATAATTATCTACTGAATAGATATAGACTAAATTTTACTGATTGAAGAGTGAGCATGCAATATAATGATTTTACCAGTAGTAAAAGTCATTTTGCATAATAGAAATAGGATATGTTGGACATCGCAAAGAGGGAACTTATCAAGCTTGCCCTGAATGGCAACAATTACCTTACCCGGGCAATGAATACTAAGATCAATCTGATAGCTCGATCTTTTGGAGGTACTGTTTTTCCAGCCTGAAGCTGGTACCCCTGCTCTTTCCAAAGCCACCAAATATAGGGAGATTGGCGCCAACGACACTCTTTAAAATTCATGATTCACTTTATGAAACCTTGGCCCACTGTCATACACTCAGATGGACCCACATGTCATAGACACATCACTAAAAACTAACGAATTGAGTGTCACTGGACTAATTTTTCCCCAAATATATGGCTTTGCACCTCTTGAGGCACCATCTCTATACAGATCTAAAGGCCAAATAGTTGATGGAAGATGACTAGCCAATACTTTTGAATTCCCTGAAGGAAAAATATATAACCAGTAAAGATCCGTTCTGTTGCCAGAAACACAGTGCGAATGGATCCTCCCATGCTTTTAGGATATGCACCTTCCACCCCAATATGAGGATCCTACTGTAATAGTATCACCATACTCAGTACCAGAAGTACTTTGAGTTTATATGCATTTTGCTAGAAGCAGAAAAACATGATGAATTTCTAGTGAAGAATTATCACGTACTTCCTAATGGAAGTCTTGCAGTGCCTGAAACACATGCAAATGCTCAGCCGGCGAGCAATAGCCGTGGTCGCAGAAAGGGCTAATGGAATAAAGGGGATAAGGGGAAGAGGCAAGTCATAGTGGAAAAGTAAAAAGTAAAGGGTCAGGGACTTCCAGAAGTAAGGCTGCAAACTCTGTTTTAGGTATGAATGCATTGACTATTGGTCATGCAACTATTGCATCCCCAAGCATGTGGTAGGCCTTTACTCAACATCTACTGGAAAAGTCAATAAGACCCGGGGTAAATAATGTTAAATCATACTTCACCGTTCAACCTGTTGTTGATACGAATGCTGAGAAGTGTGATAATATGGTTTTTTGAAATTATAAAGTTCGAGGAGTCCCAGAAGGACATATATGACTCATAAGGAGACCTGCATTAGTCTCCTAAGTATTCCTTCACTTTGCTAGTCGATGTCACATATTCCTTATAAGTCTCCTTATCAGTTTAGCCTTGTTCCTGAATGAACATTTGGTTTACGTTTCTGTTGAGCGATTATCATTTAAAATTGAATAAATTGATATTTTCTAGATATTTGTTTAATTGTGATATGTTTGTTCTATGTTCTACAATTTATTCCTGATGCAACAATTGTTTAATTGATAAATTATACCTCTAATATAGAACAAAGTATAATCCGATAGCGGAAGAGAAAATCTGTCTAGAAGATAGTAGTGCCACACTAAGTGAATTATAATTATTATGACTATCTCCAGAAGCGATACTCCTATAGTTGTGTTGACACCAAAAACTTGACGGAGGGTTTTCAGCCTCAACACACCGGACGAACACCGGGTTCAAGTGTGTAGGCGTGCCAGCCGATTTGACCTTGCAATCGGCAAGAAGATAAATGGATCTAATCGACTTATGCAAGTCGATTTCGATCAAATAACAGTAAGTCTAGTCGATCCGGGCGGAAAGACTGGATGGGGTAAACAGGCCACTTCTTCCCGAAAAAGGCAATGCGCAACAAGATCGAAGAAAAAGATGAACCAAAAGGGGCGTAATGCAACAAAGATCAATACCGGCGATGCGCAACTCGATTGATCAAAGAGTATTACAGATAAAAGATTACAAGCTAAATTAGCTACTCCTAATTGATAGGAAAGTAAAGGAAAAGTAGATGCGTGTTTGTGGGTTGGCTCTGGGCGCCCTTTCTCCTTGCCTCTGGATGTTCTTATATAGCCTATAGCCACTGAGTCCCGATAGAATACGTTTGACAAGTAGTATCCATATCGGCCTCTCCTTTCCAAATATGATGAGCGAGATCCAGGGTCGGTCTCTTCTTTTCCAAATCGATGAGCAATATCCATGTCGGTCTCTTCCTTCCAAAGCAGATTTTTGAGATATTCCTAAGTTACATTTCTTTCCATGTTTCGTTGACCGGGGCTTGCCGATGTTGACCATACTTGCCAAATTTGGGTGCAAACATATGCCCCCCATTTTTGGGAGATAACTTGTTATCTTCCAAAAATCACCATCATCGGCTTGTACTTCATCGGCTATTGGACATTAAGTAGCCGATACACACTCAGCTTCCTCGTGCGGCCAATTCATAGCTGGATGAATGCCTCTTTAGCCAATTGTCTTTATTTTAATTTCGACTGGCAGAGTAAACACCATGTTGATGTCCGTGGGGGGAGTATCATTTCTGATCATTGGTGACAACAAGCTATCTGAAGAACCTGATTCATCATCGACTTATTTCTTTTTCCTCCATTCTTGTTCAACAGGTTTTACCGGCCTTAACTCATTGAACGCTTGATCCCTTTGTTCTTCTTCTTCGGCTTCTCTCATTTCATGCGTCCTTAAGCGTTGAAATCGCCGGCGCCAGGATCGATCGAGTCTGTCAGACACCATCTAGGTTTAAGCTCAATCGGCCTATCAATTTTGCCACCAGATTTTCATTCTCAGAGGTTTCGCACTCTTGTCCGGTTCGGTATGGACAATCTTTCCTTAATCGGCTTTCTTCCTCCCGACCCCAGCTGATCTCGCGCCGATCTAGACAGCCGTTCTTTCACTGGTTGCCTTGGCCAATCTCTGTAGGGATAATGTTCCATTGGACAGGATTTTGGAGAAGGCAATGCCATACCCTTCTCCCAACAAAATTGCCGAAAAGGGCATCTCCGATGAGCTCCTTTACTGTTGTCTGGCCGATACCAATTATCCGACCGGCGAGGTTGCTGTTTTTGCCGACGGCTTATTCTTTCATACTTTTCAAGCAACTGCGAAAAAGTCGACTTTAGCTTGAATGCTGCTTTTCGAGGCCGTCCAACTTGTAATTCCCCTTTTAGTTTAATCATCCTTGAGTTTTTGCCATCTCGATCGGCTTCTATCTCAAGTGAGCCGATTGTTATTTTCAGTGTTTCCCCGCTTGAACTGGACTGAAAATTGACCTGCCTCATTGGCTTAGTCTCTTCATGCATTGGTTCCTTTCCTTTGCGCGAGCATTGGACCATGTTGATCGGAAAAGGATTGATATCCATTTCCATGGCCGGCTCCTCTACGAATTGTAATCGGCTATCCTCTAAAACCGATTGTATATTGTCTTCATTATTCTTAAATTCATTTTTGGAGTCATTATCATTAGAGAAACGACTTTCTTGAGCCGATACTCGGTGTAGGAGGTGACTCAAATCAGTGAATTCTTGCCCGCCAAGTCTTTCCTTTAATGGAGAAATTAATCCATGGAAAGCCAAATCGGCTAACTGATTATCGAGCAAAGTCACACCAAAACACCGATTCCTAACCTTCCTGAATCTCTTAATGTATTCAATTGCCGATTCTCCAGACTTCTGTCGGACCAAACTTAGGTCGGAGATTCGTAACTCTAGGTTCCCGCAAAAGAAATATTCATGGAACCGGTTTTCCAAATCGTTCCAAAAGTGGACCGAATTTGGAGGTAAATTTGTGAACCATGTAAACGTAGTTCCTGACAAAGACAAAGGAAACAATCTGATTTTCAGCCCGTCGGACTGGGCTGCTTCGCCACACTGGGCAATAAATCGTCCGACGTGCTCAAGGGTGGTGACAAAGTCATCCCCTGAAAACTTGGCAAAATCAGGGATCCTATAATTGTGTGGATAAGCCATTCGATCTATGTAATCTGGGTACGGCTTCCTATAGCCGATTACCTTGCCCTTGGGCTGCAAGTTTAATTGATCTCTTAGCACGGCGAAATTTGATCGCCCAATTAACACTCATGGTTAACGCAGCGCTAGGGTTTTGCCAATTGGGGTGATGGCATCTTGCCCCCGAAAGTGCCAACTCGGGTTGCCGATTAGGCCTTTGGCCATAACAAGATCCTCGCCTCGAGTGCTAGCTCGGGTTGCGATGGGTATCACATCCGGTATTGTTGTGGCGCTTGATCACGTCTATCGGCTTTGGGTGCAGTGCAAAGGGTTCCGTAGGCAACCACTCGTGAGTCACCGATTCATGATGCGCAATCGGCTGTACATGTGCTCGTTTCTTGTGTAGCCGATTGGATATAGGCACCAAGCGATACCGGCGATAAGCGTAGCCGGCGTCTTTGGGTTTTGCAGCGTCGGTATATGCATAGTACTGAATGAATCCATCGGATTGTGTCAGCACCGTGGGTTGAGTCGGCATTGCAGGAATTGCTGATGTCGACTTAACTGCCACGTTAGTTGGCGCCCCCGCGTAGGCAGGATACGTCGGAAATTGTTGCGATGGTTCTAACAGACTTCTTGACATGGCCAACTCTTGAGCGATTGTCTTAACGCTGTTTTCTATCATCGGCCCCAAAGTTGTGACCAAGGCCGATGATTGGTTGATCAGCGCATGATGTACCGACTGCTCAATCATAGAAGATAACTCGGCCTGAGCCGGCATGTATCGACTTACCTGATCGGTTGGTTTATTGGTATCGCCGATAGGGTTGAGCGTCGGGAGAGCTGTTTTTTGGATAACCCCTCGTCGGGTTTTTTGGTAGCAGCTCAGCATCATCTCCTCGAAAGCAGCTTTTCTTTCTTCGATCTCTTGTCGCTGCTCAGGAGTCAAGTCCTCCATTGTGGCGGCGATGATCGCCTCCGTGTTGACGTTGGCTGGAGCGATGGACTTGTTTGCGTTCATCCTGTAGATTGGTTCTTTGGTCCCACCGGGCGTGCCAAAAATGTGTTGACACCAAAAACTTGACGGAGGGTTTTCAGCCTCAACACACCGGACGAACACCGGGTTCAAGTGTGTAGGCGTGCCAGCCGATTTGACCTTGCAATAGGCAAGAAGATAAATGGATCTAATCGACTTATGCAAGTCGATTTCGATCAAAGCTTAACAGTAAGTCTAGTCGATCCGGCGGAAAGATGGATGGGGTAAACAGCCACTTCTTCCGAAAAAGGCGATGCGCAACAAGATCGAAGAAAAAGATGAACCAAAAGGGGCGTAATGCAACAAAGATCAATACCGGCGATGCGCAACTCGATTGATCAAAGAGTATTACAGATAAAAGATTACAAGCTAAATTAGCTACTCCTAATTGACAGGAAAATAAAGGAAAAGTAGATGCGTGTTTGTGGGTTGGCTCTGGGCGCCCTTTCTCCGTGCCTCTGGATGTTCTTATATAGCCTATAGCCGACCAGAGTCCTGATAGAATACGTTTGACAAGTAGTATCCATATCGGCCTCTCCTTTCCAAATATGATGAGCAGTATCCGGGTCGATCTCTTCTTTTCCAAATCTGATGAGCAGTATCCATGTCGATCTCTTCCTTCCAAACAGATTTTTCGAGATATTCCTAAGTTACATTTCTTTCCATGTTTCGTTGACCGGGGCTTGCCGATGTTGACCATACTTGCCAAATTTGGGTGCAAACAAGTTGGCACTAGAAGAATGCCATATTATACCCTGAGTCCAGTTGTACTTTCTTAAGTTTTAAAGACATTGGTCTGAATTGTTTTCATATGGAGACAAAGAATGAGGACGGTACAGAATACGTACTCATGACTAAGTTTAATAAGTGTAATTAACGTGTGGTTAAAAAGTTTCATTCATTCTCCTCTGGGTTATACTATGCACATATAAAACCTGAAGTTCGTGTTGCGATGAAAACCCAGAAATATTTAAGATCTAGCAGATCAACTGGGTTATCTTGAGTTGAATATTATGAGAAGAATAATTATAATTCTGCTGACCATAGCATAAAGACTTTCCTATACCTGAAGTTTTCTTATGCCTTGGTTGTGCTAAAGGAAAGCTCGTACTTAGATCTTCTTACCTAAAAAGTTAGGGAAGAATCACTGAATTTCCTAGAGAAAATTCAAAGTGATATATGTGGACCTATTCAACCCCTGTCGGGCCCCCCTTAAAGAAATCTTATGGTACTGATAGATACTTCTACTAGATGGTCCTATGTAGGTCTCTTATTTACTAGGAACCATGCTTCTACCAAAATTAATTACCCAAATTATTAAGTTAAGAGCATATTTTTCAAAAGAAAGGATCAAGTCTATTTGAATGGATAATGCTGACGAGTTATCTCAATGCATTTAATGATTATTATAAGGCTTTGAAAATTAATGTAAAGCATCTCGTACCTAATATCCACACTTAAAATGGCCCTACAGAGTCATTATATTAAAAGAACAAAACTTATTATATTGCTTGGTCGCTATTGTAGAATAGTCGACTTCCCACCAGTTGTTGGGACCATGCAGTGCTGCACGCTGCATTATTAATTCAACTTAGACCAACTGCACATTACAAAATTTCCCCGTTGCAGATAGTGTGTGGAAAAGAATTAAGTGTTTTCCATCTGCGAAAATCTGGATGTGCTGTATACATGCCAATCTCTCCACCACAGCGTACAACCATAGGACCTCATCAGAAGTTGAGGATCTATGTAGGTTATGAATCTCCATCACGTGTTAAAATACCTAGAGCCTATGATAGGGGATTTGTACACAGCTCAGTGCGCTAATTATATTAAGGATATTTTTCGGCATTAGGGGGAGATAAGTACCACATTAGAGAATGCCGAGTCCTTAGATCCACGCACTAGAGAAACCGAACTTGAAGTTCGAAGGATAATAAATCTGCAATAAATAAGCTAATAATTTGCCAAATGCCTTCACTGGTCAGCAGGGAGTAAAAAGATCTCATATACCTGCAATATATGCACTTGAAAGAGTGGAAATACCCTAGAAGGATATTGGATCCACTTTTGATCCTCATGATAAGAAGAGGGGGAGGCCTCCAGGTGCACGAGACTCAATTCCGCGGAGACATCTGCAGAAGTAGAGAACTGAACAATTGAGAACACTACCCGTGACAGTAGAAGAAGCTCAACCTGATGTTGAGAAAATCCCTGAAGTGAGCCATCCTAGAGATGGTAATAACCCCGAAGTGACCCATCCTGAAGATGATAACCCCAGCGTATATTTGCGTGCAAATGCTGGGAAGTCAGAACACCTAGAGTCCGTCGTTGTGGGAAATCACGAGGAGCTGGAAGAAATTAATATAGATACATCCCTGAAGTGATGCAGGAGAAATGGATAAAAGAAAGACTACAATTGTCGACATATATTTGCCTTTAAAATTGCTAAAAGCTAGATCCAGAACCAAAGTCCATGGCAGAGTGCCAAAAGTGCTCATATAGGGTCAAACAAAAGAAGCAATTGAGGTAGTGCTCGCTTAATAAGAGAAAAGTTTCTGGTCCTGTTGACCAAATATCTTCTAAAGTGTTCTCTGAAGGATCAAATGAGTTTTCATCTAGAAGAGAAATGAAAATGTCCATGTAGTGAGATATAAAAGCGAGACTTGTAGCATAAGGGTTCACGTAGAGACCCGACATCGATTATGATGAAACCTATTCTCCTGTAATGAGTGGAATAACGTTCTGAAACTTAATATTAATGGCAGCAAGTTTAATTGTATCAAATGCAGTTGATGGATGTAGCGACCGCATATTTATATGGGTCACTGGAAATGGATATTTATATGAGAATCCCTGAAGGAGTTACAATTCTGAATCCTAATAATCACAACATGATCAAACTGAAGAGATAGCTATACAGATTAAAATAGCCGGGAAAATGTGGTATAACCGACTTAGTGAGTTCCTCCTGAAGAAGGAATATCATCCCTGTGTGTTCATAAAGAAATCCCAGAATGGATTCTGTATCATCTCGGTGTATGTCAATGATCTGAATATTATCAGAACCATAGAGGAGATAAAGGAAGCAAGAGCTTACCTTATGATGGAGTTTTGAAATGAAATTTTTGGGTAAATCAAATTTTGCTTAGGCCTGTAGCTAGAGCATTTCCCAGAGGGAATCCTGGTACACCAGTCTCTTTACACCCAGAAGGTATTAGAGAGGTTTAATATGGATAAATCGCATCCTTTGAAAACCCCATGGTCGTAAGATCCCTTGAAGTGGATAAAGACCCTTTCAGACCGAGGATGAAAAATAAGGAAGTCTTAGGACCGGAATTCCCATATTTAAGTGCTATTGGAGCACTCATGTATCTTGCGAATTGCACAAGGCCTAATATTGTATTCACAGTAAATTTGCTAGTAAGACACAGTTTCAACTCTAACCAGAAGACATTGGGCTAGTGTCAAGACTTTACTCAGATACCTCCAAGGTACTCAAGATCTTGAATTATTTTTTCAGAAGAACCAAGATTTGACCATGGTGGGATATATGGATGCTGACTATCTGTCTGATCCCCACAGTGTCAAATCACAGACTGGTTTTATGTTTTTCTGCGGTGGTATAGCCGTTTCTTGGCGGTCTTGTAAGCAGACCCTGGTAATAACTTCTACCAACCACTCAGAGATTATAGCTCTGTATGAAGCCTCACGTGAATGTGTTTGGCTTCGACGTGTGATTAGCCATATCCAGAAGTCAAGTGATCTGAACACCGTCGGTACCCCCACAATTATCTATGAAGATAATACTGATTGTGTCGCACAAATGCAATTAGGTTATGTGAAGAGCAACATCATAAAGCATATTGCTCCTAAGTTATTCTATCCTCACGAACTCCAGAAGAGCGGTGAGATAAACATTTTACAAACTAAGTCATGTGAAAATCTTGCAGAATTATTCACTAAGTCCTTGCCTAAATCCACATTTCAAAGATGTGTTAAAGGCATTGGAATGAAAAGACTTAAAGAGATGCAAAATTCAGGAGGAGAAAACCCTTGAACCATAACCTTTACTGTGATCCTGAAGATCCTAATATAAATCCAAAAGATTATAAGTTGTACTCTTTTTTCCTTTGTGAGTTTTTCTGAAGTTTTCTCACATGAAGGTTTTTAATGAGGTAACTAGTGCAACATAAAGTGCGGATGCAATGTACTCTTTTCTCCATCTCCTTTTCCCATTGGCCTTTTGAGTGGAGTTTTTAATTAGACGTATGCATTACGCGGTATTCGCCCAAGGGGGGTGTTATGAGATAAGGAGGTTCAACCGTGTTCGGTTAGAACTATATCTCTTATTTGTGTAGGCGAATCCGAACTCCTCTCTCCCTCCCCTATATATATTGGGTATTCTCCATTGTATTCAATTAATCTAATAACAAGTGAGAGAGAATTCCACCCTATATTGTGTATTCCTTTGTTCTTACTCTTGTGATTGCGCCAACGATTTCTATGATTGGTCGCGGGTGAACGACTACGTTTTACAACATGTTCTTCGGTTGGTGGGGGACCGTCTGATCAGTTCTTAATTTCGCTCTAATGCTTTGCGCAAACCATCATCGACGAGTCGATGAACTTCTTCATCCTGTTCGAGGTGGGAATGCGAGAATGAATTTGCTGGATAATTCAGCTCCTCAATCTCTTGGTACCGAGAGCCGAGCGTAGCTAGATTGGAAAAGAGTTGGTGTCGTCTCCTCCCTCACTCGAATCAAATCCTAGAATTCACCCGAATGCTTACTCCCCTCTTCAATGAATTACCTAATTCTTTTTTTTAAAAAAAAAGTGTCTTGGAATCGAGAGTGCGTGGCACTTGCACAAATCCTCCTTACCTCTAAAATTGACTATAGAATAAACCTTCTCATTTCACCACATCACTTCTGTGGATGTCTGAGACTTTAAATCCCTTAATCAAACTTACGAAAAAAATAAATTGTAGACCTCTGAATATAAAAATTGAAACAATGAGAAGTGCTTCTTTATTAGCCAAACGGCTATGACAGCATACACGAGTTATAGGGTGATCTAGTGATTGCAAAATGCTAAAAACTAGTTATAAGGTGTTGATTGTGAGATTACGATAAAGATTAGATGATTCCAGATGTCCTTAACAGTGTGGATTGGCCCCCTATTTATTCTTGATAAAGAGTTGGCAGCTAACTTCCGAAAGGGTGTCGTGTAACCGGGAGACGCCTTCCCATCAAACGGTATCTTCTCGCCAAAGGGTGCCATTTCTAGTGATAACTTCCAGGTAGTTACGTGTACCTATCAGATAACTATCTGGATGGAGACATATGCTAAAAAACCGCTTATCCCGACTAGTTGCTGGTCCACTGGTTAGAGACAACCAGTGTGAAGTTAGGTTTTGACTCTTTTGAACTCATTGGAGATTTAACCGTTCGGATAGGGACGGGCTTTATTTCAACGTATTATAGACCTTATGTTTTCATAGGCATATTATCAGCACGCAGTCACGAATTATTATAAAGGGCCTAATTAAAAATAGAGTTTTAATTCTCGTCAGTTAGCCTTCAAGTCTTGAGAAATAAAAGTTTATTACTTAAGATTTTTCGTCTTCTGTGACTTTATGGGATTATGAGCCAATTATTTGACTAGCTTGAGTGCTGATAAATAGGATAGCTTGAGATTCCCTTGGTAACTGAACCGATACCTGATCATTTTTAAAGTGTGTAGTATATTGACGAATACTTATACCAGGGGGTACCCCACAGCAAGGTATACATCTATTTCAAGATCATTTCTCTCTCAGTCGTTCGGACATGGCGGCGAGATTGGCAGTGATACAGAGTGCTGGAGGGGGTATTACCAAAGTCTCCATCCCTCACAGATGGGATTATCACTGAATATTGGTCGGAACACCAAATGGGTCGTCTTAGGCCCCGTTCTGGCCGAAGGCCTCATTGGGCCACGAAGGATCCTCGGCCTCTATCAGGCCCACCAGGGGCACTCCGAACTGGCCTCAGGTCGGGCGCCCCCGCAGGCTCCGACCTAGCCTCGGGTCGGGAAGGTCCGACCTGGCCTCGGGTCGGGAGCCCCCGCAGGCTCCGACCTGGCCTCAGGTCGGGGCCCCAACGAGCTCCAACTCGGCGACCTCCGCCACGTCGCCGGTCGGCCCCAAGCTGGTCACCAGCCCTGTGGACACGACGGCCATGCTGGGGCAGGTGGCTCCTTCCCAAGGTGGCCAGGGGGCCGCCAAAGTCAAGCGCCGGTCCCTTCACCCCGTCATGCGCAGTGGAGAGACGCGCTCCCTCCCGAGGCAACGCCAGAGCGCAGCAGATGTGACGGTCGGACAGCGCAGCCTGAGAGGCGTGCACGCACCTTCCCGACGGAACGCTACCACGTCATGAAGGCCTCGGAGCCTCGCGACGCCCGCATGGCAGCATACTGCCGGGAGGTGCGCAAGCTCGAGGAAAGGTTCAAGGGTTTCGAGCTTCACCATAGATACCGACGCTTCAATGGTGAGGCCGACTACCTGGCTAATCTCGCCTCCAGCAAAGGATCGGTCCCGCCTGGGATCTTCATCTCCGACCTCCGCGAACCTTCCGTCTGACTGGACTTGCCGGCGGAGCCGCCGACCGACTCCTCGGGCACAACCGCTCCGACTGGCGAACGGTCGGACGCGGAACCATCCGGGTCGGGTCGCAGCGTGCTGATGGTCGACTCCGACTGGAGGAAGCCCTTCATCAACCGGTTGACTGACGGATCGCTCCCCGCCGACCCGATCGAGGCCCGGCGCCTCGCTCGGCGGGTGAAATCCTTTGTCCTGATCGGAGAAGACCTATACAAGAGGAGTCCTCCAGAAGTGCATCCTGGCCGACCAGGGGAAGCAGCTGCTGCTCGACATCCATGCTAGAATCTGCGGTCACCACGCGCCCATGTCCCTCGAGGAAAGCCTTGGCAAGGCTTCTCATCGCCTACCGCCGCGGGCCGACGCCGAGCAAATCGTCCGCTTTTGCGAAGGTGCGATTCTTCGCCCGCAGACGATCTTCCGGCTACCGCTGCGCGACAATTCCCATCACATAACCATTTGCGGTCTGGGGACTCATCTGCTCGGGCCCTTCAAAAAGGCGCCCGGGGGCTTGATCCACCTGCTTGTCGCGGTGGACAAGTTCACCAAGTGGATAGAAGGAAAACCGGTCGCCACCATCATCTCAGTGCAGGCGGCCAACTTCTTCCGCGACATCGTTTATCAGTTTGGAGTCCCGAACTCCATCATTACCGATAACGGAACGCAGTTCACGGGGAAAGAGTTCCTCGAGTTCTGTGATGACTTCAACATCCGCGTCGATCGGGCGTGCAGAGCCCATCCGCGGACCAACGGCGAGCCAGCGGGCAAGCGGCATGATCCTCCAAGGGCTTGCCGTGAATCTTCACCGATCAAGAAATTCGCGGGCGATGGGCGCCTAAGCCGCCTCAGTTCTCTCGAGCTGCGGACACACCGACCTCGGCCGGGTATACACCATTCTTCATGGTGTTCGGTGCCAAAGCCGTCCTGCCAACCGACCTGGAATACGGCGCCCTGAGACTACAAGCCTTCGACGAGGCACGGGGGCTCGCGCGCAACAAGACGCCATCGACCAGCTTGACGAGGCGTGCGATGTGGCCGTCCTACGATCGGCCAGATACCAACAGACGCTACGACGTTACCACGGTCGGCAGATCCGCAGAAGGTCCTTCAACATTGGCGACCTGGTCCTGCGCCAGGTTCAGTCCAACAAGGATAGGCACAAGCTGTCCTCTCCCTGGGAAGGCCCCTTCACCGTCGTGGAGGTCCTCCGACCCGGCACCTTTCGACTCAAAGATGCCGAGGGCAACATTTTGTCCAACGCGTGGAATATTGAGAAGTTAAGGAGATTCTATCCCTAAATTTTATCTTTATCCTCACGTCTCCACTAAACCCTCCGAGTTCGAAGCGCTGCGTGCCGACCACGTCCTGGTCCTCACGCGCCACTCGGGGGCTACTCGTTTGCATACTCATCCGAGTCAGCGCCCCAACCGACCACTGGGACCTTGCAAGCGGTAACCCTCTCGACCCTAGTGCTACGACCTATGCCCCAGTGGCTACGGTTACGAAGTAATGCTTTGCGGGAGAAGGAAGTGCCCATGCGGGTTGGTCCATGATCGATCGGGGACACGCTTTTGGGGCTCCTGAGTCTCTTGCTATCTTTGCATTTTCCTCAAAGTGCTAGCGCTCCGACCTACGCTCAAACAACCCCAGTGGTTCCTGAGGGCTACAGTCGTTCGACGAGTGCTCACGACAGAGAAAAAATGCAAAATATCAAGCAAAGCCATATTGTATATACATTACATCGCACAGAAGCAAAAGTTAGACATGGGCGCCTGGAGGGTTCTTAGTCAAAGGCGGCGCTGCTGTCCGAGGCTGCCACGACGATCGCGCCACTACCACCACTCATCTCGCCGCCGCACTCGCCCGTGCTTTCGATGCAGGTCGCCGATCCCGGCCGACAGCCGCATCGGGTCGAAGGAGGCGTCGCGACTGGCACAGCAGGCCAGCATGTACTCCGCCACATCGATGGAGACCTGCCGCCCCTCGTGAGCGGAACGCTCGTTCAAGGCGCGGGGCAGGTCGGCCAAGGCGTCGGCCACCTGGGTGAGGCCGAAGGTGTACTGTGACGCAATACACTCCAACGGCTCGTTCAGCCTCACCCCCAGCGGCTCAAAGCTCCTGCCCATGCTCTCGAAGGCTGGGCGGAGTATGGACAGGAGGTTCTCGCGCGCGACCCAGCGCTCCTCGTGCATCTTGCCCAGCTCCTCCTCGGCGGCCTGGGCCCGAGCTTGCTGGGACGCCACCTCCTCACGCGCCTTCGCGAGCTCCTCCTCAGTAACCTTAGCCCGCGTCCGCCATGACGCTTCCTCGCATGCGCTTGGCGAGCCCTCCTCGCCGCCCTAAGATTGAGCTCGCTGCCTGCGCCTCGCCTCTGGCGGCGGCCGTTGGTACTGGACGTTGAAGGAGGCCTTCACCTCGCGGTCTGCGCGCAGATCCTCCGCCGCCGGGCTCCGTTGCGGGGATTGTCGAAGCGTCGGGAGCGCGGAAGCCGCCCGGCGGCGACGCCTCCTCCGTGGCGGCTACTGTGGGCACATCAGCAGCGATCGGCACGCGCCGAGCCGAGCGTTGAGAGAAAGAAGAAGCAGTTCAACGTCAGCAAAACATAATCGAAACCGTCCCGAGGCCAAGCAAAGGAAACTCACTCTGGGAGAGGGTTCCGAATGCGGAAGACCGACGAGGGCAGGGTAATCTTGCCCCCCGCCACGGCGGAGGACCCGGCATCGGCGCGGGACCTCTTAGGGTCTGGATGGGCCGCAGCGGCCCCGAGGTGGCGAAAGGCCCGTTGCCTCGCCGTCCCGATGGAAGGCTGAGCGATGGGCCCAATAGCCACGACTTCTCCAGCACGAGGAATAAAAAAGTTAAGGTGATTCTATCCCTAAAACTTTTTTCTCGTTCCCGCGTGAATCTTCTACCCCTCCGAGTTCAAGCGCTGCGTGGCGACCACAGCTTGGACCCCACGCACCGCTCGGGGGCTATAAGTTCCTACACTCACACGGGTCGGTGACCGGGCTGGCTACTCGGTTCCCCCTAGCGGCAACCCTCTCGACCCAAGCGCTACGGCCTACGCCCCAGCGGCTACGGTTGCTAAGTAGTGCTTCGCGGTAGAAGGAAGTGCCCGTGCGGTGCGATCCATAGCTGGTCGGGAACACTCCTTTCCCGCGCAAGTGCAGATGAACGATTTATACTTAAGTTCCTACACTCACACGGGTCGGTGACCCGGCTGGCTACTCGGTTCCCCTAGCGGTAACCCTCTCGACCCAAGTGCTACGGCCTATGCCCCGGCAAGCTCTGCTATGCAGTAGTGTCATAAGAAGGAAGTGCCCGTGCGGTGCGATCCATAACTGGTCGGGAACACTCCTTTTCCGTGTCGAATGCAAGCGAACGTTTCGTTCCTTAGGTCCTTGTTTTTTCCTTGAGTTTTCCTCAAAGATGTTAACATAACGACCCACGCTTGTACAACCCCCGCGGTTTCTAAAGCTATGGTCGTCAAATGTTCATCACCTCAGGAAAGCATGAAGGATAAGGTCGGACCTACGGAATGGCCCGACTGGCCAAAACGCTAAAACAAACTTCAGTTCATTACATGATGAAGTTATTACACCACAAAAGTCGAAACATCTAATTTCTTCCTCTACTGCCAATGGAGGGCGCTCTGCGGCGATATCCGGCCGGCGATCACTCGGGCATGCGGGTCGACTTCGTCCTCGAACCCATCGACCTCCTCCTCCGTCCGGTCCATGGCGATCCCACTACTAACGGTGTCAAGGTTGATACCGTCATAGTAGGAGATGACGTTGACGAGCGCCGAAGAAGCTCCGAGGATGATCCCTTCGCTCACCGATCTCTCAACGTGCTCTAGCACGCGGGCTAGATCAGTGGCAAGCGAGCTCGGACCCTGCATGGTGGTCCCGAACACCCGGACGCAGACCTCCCGACCGACCCTCCGAAGGTCACGGCTCGGCGATGCGCTCGGGACAGCCTCCTTCGCCCGGCTCTTCACGACACGGCCACTTCCCGCGATGCAGCCACCGTGTCACGCTCCTCCACTGCCAGTTTCCGCGCCTCCACGGCGTCGCAGAGATTCTTCTGCAACTCTGCGGATCGAAGCAATATCAAAAAGCATGCCCGGCGAGCCACGATCGCAGAAGCGGAACCGGGATTGGGTTGCTTACCAGCCGCGGAGGCTGTCAGAGCGCCAAGGTCCTTCTCGGCCTTAGCCCGGGCCTCCTGGTCGCATGCGGCGTCCCTCCTCGCAGAGTCCAACTCTTCCCGAGCTTGGTCGCGCTCACTCCGGAGGTGGGTCACCTCCGATGCGCGGTTTCTTCCGCGGCAACGGCGGCGTCCTTGGCGCTGTTGGCCGCCGCCAGGAGAGACTCAAGCTTGGACATCCTCGTCTTCAGGGACTTGGTTATCCGATACTCCTCGAGCAGTGCCTTGGAAAACTGACCCAGCGCCCGGCGGGCCCCCTCCACCTCTGTCCGCTCGCGCGCCAAGGCTTCCCGAGCGTCATGCAGCTTGGAGCGCAGACGGTCACCCTCCTTCTCGGCGGCCATCCTCTGGTCGAACAGGCTCCGGAGGAACTTCAATTTCTCCACCAATCGGTCCAGCAGTTGCTGCAAGACACGAAGCACCCTATTAGCCCGCCGACCGCTAAAAACTCACCAAGAGCAAAGGACGGGGCTTGGTTTGGCTTACGGCGCCGATCGGGCGGGTTACCCCGGAGATGGTGTTCAACGCCTTCTGGACGGACTCGAGGGCGAGAGCCAGACCCTTCTGGACCTGGCTCACCTCAGCCTCAACTTCCTGCACGCTGTACTGGAGGGCCCCCCATGCCCTGTCCTCCGCCGCGTCGTCCAGCACGAATAGCGGCTTGCCGGTCGGGTCGATGCCCGGCCAGGTCAACACAGGCAAGGGCATCCGGGCAGATTCCCCTGGGGCCGCCCTGACAGGCTGCGCTTGCGAAGGGTCGCGCGGCACCATCGCCCGCGGCCCAGCAATGACCACCTCCAACGTCTGAACCGCCCCCTCCGACGGGCCCCTGGGTGACGGCGATGGGGTCACGATAGGCGTCTGGACCGCCCCCTCTGGCGGGCCCCTGGGCGACGGTGGCGGGGTCACGACAGGCGCCACGACCACGCCACGGTGGCGCAGCCTGGCATGGCGGCGGAGCACTCTCGCGCCCTCCGCCCTCCGACGAGGCCCCGACCCGCCAAGGGCGCCAGACCTCGCGCGGCTCCCGGGACCCTCTTCTCTCGGCGATCGATTCAGCTGCGGCATTTCGATGTCTGTCGGCTTCACCGGTGGCGGCAACTCGGTGCTCGATGCCTCGGCTGCCGCCGCCGCTGATAGGCGTCGACCCTCGCGAGCCGCCGTCACTCCAATCTGAACTCGCGCGAAGCGAAAGGCTACCACGCCCTCTTCAGAGCCCCCCGGGGCGAAGTCGCCTTTATGCTTCCCAGGCGTGTCCGCTGGGACGCCCCAGTGGGCAGCGCGACGGCAAAGATTAGCGCCAACACCCTCATCCGGACTCTGCTTGACCCAGTGCTCAAAGTCGAACGCGTTGTACGGGTCGCCATAGCCATCGCCGTTGCTGTCACTCGAGGACGACTCTGTGCCGGCCGTGTCGACGGCAGTCGATTCGGAGACCTCCTCACCATGCGCGGCCTTCGCCGCGTGCACCTTCTTCTTCTCCCTCATCCTCGCCTCCTTCCGCCTCTTGCGGGCGGACTCGTGCAGTGCGGCCTCCGCGCGGGCCTTAGCCCTCTGCTCCTTCTCCCCTGGCAGCAATGCCCGAGAAACCATCCTGCCCAACCCCTGGACAACACGAAGGCGCTGGTCGGACAATATGCTAAGGGCTGAGGAGGAAGGAAGAAAAAGGGAAGAGAATTGCTCGGCTTACCAAATTCGGGGGATTCTGCGCCGAGAATGGCTCAGGCGGTCGCCCACCACCACGGTGGCACTCACGCCTGTGACGACGGCTACCCGAGCCTCGATCTCTGACGCCGCGAGCTCGGCTCCGCCGTCCTCACGGGGTCGGACGTCCCCTCATACTGGAACATGGGGCGAACCCTCTCCATGAGGGGTTGAACGCGCATCTTCATGAACGCGCGCACAACAGCATCGCCGGTCAAGCCCCGCCACTTCTGGGCCTTGATCTGCTCGATGATCATCTCCACCTTGTTCTTGTCCTTCTTGTCAGGCCCCCAACTCCATTCAGGCCCCGCCACGGGGAGCTGGCCGGTGAAGGCCGGGGCGCTGCCTGCCATGTTCCAGACATAAAACCATTTTGGATGCCATCCCCGATTCGATGACGGCAACTTCAAGTCGACGTAGTCATGTGTGCCACCCGCCTTGTTGGATCGCCAGCGCCCCCGAAGCGCCCGTCTTTGTCGCAGACTAGTCCTTCCTCAACTGTACCTGGAAGATATGCCTTCAGAGCCCCCAGTGGGGTTTATCCCCAAGAACGCCTCGCACAGTGTCATGAAGACCGCTATGTGAAGCACACCATTGGGGTTAAGGTGGTGTACCTCCACCTTGTAGAAATGCAGTAGTCCGCGGAGGAATGGGTGGAGCGGAAGTCCGAACCCACGTTCGAAGAACGAGGCGTGCGCAACGATCTTGTCGGCAGCCAGAACGCAGGACCACGACCCCCGTCGGCACCCTCCACCGCGAGACGTCTCGCGGGGAGAACCCTTTCTTCTCCAAGCCTTATGCGCGGCTGGACTGGGCGGAGCACTCAGGCCACGACATCGCCAGGGATGGAAACCGCGAAAAGGTGGGAGAAGGGGAAATGTGAACAAATCTCTGGCTCTTTTTGCTCTCTTTTCTCAGGCAAGAAGACGGGGAAACGGGGAAAGCAAACGCGAAGAACTCGCCCGAGCACCCCCCACGCCAAATTTATAGGCGCCAGCCGAACAGGCACCAACCGAGTGGACGCCAGTCAAAGAGACACCGTCTCGGATGAAGCGTCGCACGTCCCGTCTAAGTGCCACGCCCGGCCGCTGGTGAGACGATCGGTTCCCAATCATTTCGCTTCGCATTTAATTGCCTCCACGCGCATTGAATACTCGTAGGAGGCGTCAGGGCATCGCTCCGGGCGACACGCCCCGCAACCTTTCGATCTCCGCCGCTGGGCTGGGTCGATTGGACCAATACAGATATAAAAAGCCCACCGGGCCGCTGCGGCCTCGAGGTGACAAAAGTGCTGTGGGTTCCAAAGGCCGGGTCCACCAAGTGGATTCGCGCTCGCCCCAGCAGAAAATTGAGCAAGGGGCGAGGACGAGGCGAACCCCCAGTGGGTCTCTAGTTGGGCCGGTGGACGACCCAATCGCCTTAACTCGTGTCCGAGACCATACTTCACACTCTCCCGCGGAACCCATCGATGGGTGGCAGCCAGTGCGCTCGAATTGACCAGACGGCCGGGTCCGACACGGATTGAGTAAAGAAAGGTTTCTTATGGGTCGCCCCCCAGCGAGTCGGACACCCGGTGCAGGGATCGTCCGCTCGGAAAGGTCCCCCTTGGGAGGGATCTCCAGGGCCCACTTGGATAACCCGTTAGTAGCACCACGAGTACGGTGTTCGAACCAACGCATGGTAAACACGCGTTTGCTCACCCCCTCTAGGTCCCACACCTGAGGACAGGCGTATACGTGGGACAGACAGCGGCCACTCCTCTCGCAGATAGCCTCGCCCGATGAGAACTCGGGATGGACGCCCTTCGCCTAGCTTCGGCGTAAAACCAGCCTTACTACCACGTCTAGCTACGACGTAAAACGAGCACCCGGAACCTAGAACCTCGCTGAGGCATCTGGGCATCCGCGTCGACTAAGACCCCGTCTAGCTACGACGTAAAACGAGCACTCGGAATCCAGAACCTCGCTGAGGCATCTGGACATCCCTGCCGACTAAGGCCCCGTCTAGCTATGATGAAAAACAAGCACTCGGAGTCCAGAACCTCGCTGAGGCATCTGGACATCCCTACCGACTAAGGCCCCGTCTAGCTACGATGTAAAACGAGCACTCGGAATCCAGAACCTCACTGAGGCATCTGGACATCCATGCCGACCAAGGCCGCGTCTAGCTACGACGTAAAATGAGCACTCGGACACCGGAACCTCGCTGAGGCATCTGGGCGTCCACGCCGACCTAGGCAACGTTGGGCCGGATCCTGCCAACCAAGTGGGGATTTTCGCCGACCAGAGTAACCCAGACCCGCTCTCCAGGCCTACTCGGGGCTCGGGGCTACACCGGGTGGCTTTCGGCGCACCGGTCAAACCGGCCGACCAAGGCGGCCACCCTAGAGGACCCGCTACTTCGTTACGCGACGCTATGACTGGTCTCCAAGAGATCGTGCGGACACAGGTTCTCAGTGGGCAAAAGCTAGTAACGTTTATATGGTGCGCGAGTTACATGTAATTGCTACTCGCATCATAAACAACCTTGCTTGAAGACATCAAGAAGATGTATGAATGTAAACGCCGCGTGCGCGCCTAACCGCTTCGATAAGGGCGTCCCTCGCCTTGATGAGCTTTGGGACGGCGTTGATCAGTGCGTCGACGGCGGTAGCATAGCGAGCAGCGGCGTCTTCCTCGGCCCATTCGGCCATGGCGAGCTCGAAGTCAGCCCAAAGCTCCGCTAAGAAGACCTCCTCGTCCGTAGGCGCCGGCGGTCCTTCGTCTCCAAAGCTGAATACCAGCCCAACCATCAAAGATTTGAAGCTAAATGGCACGGCGCAGGAGGGAATTTGTGCAGCGAGCGACTGCCCCAAATGCCTGTGACCGTACCGCTCTTATATGCTTAAGGCGCGGAAGCTGAGCGGTTTCCAATAAAAGAAGGCGTGAGAAGCCGAAGCGTCGCCATGAACGCGAGGAGATCGCGCCGCCAAAGGTGGTGGGCCCATCCAGAATCGCGACGTTTGAGGCGGCCGAGGCTCTTGTGAATACTTATACCGGTACCCACAAAGAAGGTATACATCTATTTCAAGATTGTTTCTCTCTCAGTCGTTCGGACATGGCGACGAGATTGGCGTGATCTGAGAATCTTTGGAGGGCTATTACCAAAGTCTCTGTCCCTCACAGATGGGATTATCACTGACTATTGGTCGGAACACCAAATGGGCCGTCTTAGGCCCCGTTCTGGCTGAAGGCCTCATTGGGCCACGAAGGATCCTCGGCCTCGATCAGGCCCACTAGGGGCGCTCCGACCTGGCCTCAGGTCGGGCGCCCCCGCAGGCTCCGACCTGGCCTCGGGTCGGGAAGGTCCGACCTGGCCTCGGGTCGGGAGCCCCGCAGCTCCGACTGGCCTCGTGTCGGGGCCCAACGAGCTCCAACTCGGCGACCCGCCACGTCGCCCGGTCGGCCCTAAGTTGGTCACTGCCCGTGGACACGACGCCATCTTTGAGGCAGGTGGCTCCTTCCCAAGGTGGCCAGGGGGCCGCCAAAGTCAAGCGCCGGTCCCTTCACCCCATCATGCGCAGTGGAGAGACGCGCTCCCTCCCGAGGCAACGCCAGAGCGCAGCGTGACGGCGTCAGCGTCTGATAGACGCACAGAGGGCAGGTGCGCACCTTCCCGACGGAACGCTGCCCGTTGTGTCTACCAACCCATCATGGGATAAACAGGAACCTGTCAGTCATCAAGACCGAAGACCGGGACTCCCGGGCGTAGCGTACCTACTTTTCTTTTCCAAACTCCCGTGTAACCTGCTCCCTCCGCCTATATAAAGGGAGGCAGGACCCTCAGGGAGGGGAATGGATCGACCCGTTGATCAATCAATTGGTCAAACATACAGACGAACACCCTTAGCCCACACGGCTCGAACGCTCCTACAGCTTTGAGCCCTTAGCTTCCCCCGAGCTCCCGAGCTCTTCCACTCGGACGAGGTGTTCAAGGCCGGCCCTTGGCCCTCGCTTGTAATCCCGTGCAGTCTTCTGCATCCTAAGCAATATATCGCCACCACATGAACTGGAAGTAGGGACGTTCAGCCCGAACCAGTATACACCTTAGGCTCACTGAGTCAACCATTCAAGGAGAGGGAACGCGCGGCCCCTAGACTTACAAATTTACTTGCCGGTTTCACGAAACACCGACATATATAAAGAAGACAAAGGTCCACAAAAAATTTCAAAAATTTTAACATCGTTTCAAATATTTTTCACTCAGTTGAATTTCAATCAAAATTTCATTCAAATTTTGGTTCAAAAAAATCCAAATTTCAAATTTTCTTTTTGAATTTTGGCCAAGTGCAAGTTTCAGAGCAAGACCAGAACCTTTGCTAAGGCAAGCTGTGCTTTAATCATGTTGAACCCATATTTATAAAACTGCTATATCGTTTTACCTATTGCATATTATTTCATGTATACAATGGATTCAAATTAAATTGAGTCTTAGTTAATCTACCAATTTGATATATACCTTACCTTGTCATTTGTATGCCATGATCTATTGTCACCCTAGATTGGTTCATTATAGTTTGTCAATAATAAAATCAATACGGGATAGTTATACCGTATTAGTTACTTAGCTATGCCACATCATCACATATACTTTAATCATTAATGTTTAATCTTGACTAATGGAATATGGAATAATGGTATGAACTTGTGTGTCATGTGAGGTCACACAATAAGATTGAGTTGTAGTGGCGAGAGATGTGACGCAACGATGTTGAATGTTTGATGGCATGTGGTGCTTGGTAATCAACTAGGATGGTAATCACTTAGATTTGGGCAAGTGGCAAGGGGCAAGTGTGCCAAGGTGGGCTTGATGACCAGATGGTATGTGAAAGTCTTGCTTCGATCATCTTAAGGACTTAACCTTGCAAGCCTTTGACCTGAGTCAATTATGCAACCACACGTCTAGTATGGGATAGCCTAGCTGAATAATTTGTAATATCTTAACTTAGTACTATCAATGGCGGTGTGAGTCCTGAGTTATGGATTAACTCACATGGCGCAAGAGAGAGGCCCTAGATGTGGTAACCAGTCACACCAGTGTTGAAACCTTAGCATGTAGTATCGGGTTAAGGTAGTGTATTGTAAATGTTTTGTTATAATAACTCGTCTTTATGGTGTATGGTTGTATCATGTGGGTAAAGTACATAACCTCTACAGAGTGTAAATCTATTCATATAGCCCTGCTCACGGTATTGAGTATAACTCGGAAATTACAGTCAAGAATTAGATTTTGCAAAACAAAACTTGGGATGGATGGCAGGTTGCTATGGAATGATAGAAATTTAACTTAGGATTAGAAACTTGGTTTACTTGAGAAATGCTGAAATTTTTATCTATTATTATTTGTTTTACTAATATTTCTGTTGCTTATTAGATCTTATTTCCTGCGCCGGTAACTATGGCATCAGCTGAATGAAACTTTTGAAAGTTGAAATTATTGAAAAACTATTTAAAGTCTACAATGTCTTAAGAAAGGTTAAATGGTCTAGCAGCTTTATGTATTGAGAAGAAGTTATTGGATGACATTAATGTTGAGGCTATAATTGATGATTTTGCATCTAGAAATGTTAGACGATATTTTCTAAGATGATCTCTACAAAATGTTTGAGGTAAATAATCTCACTTTTGTACATCCATTTATTTATCGGTAACAATTTTTATAATATACTGAATATTATCTTTTTAGTTGATACATGATAGTATAAAAATATTTTGATACTTATGTTAGGGGGTCTTTGTTTATAATTTCGCCTCGGACCTCAAAAAACTCAAGACCGGCCCTGCGCGTCTCGAGGGATCAGATCGCGCCGCCGGCCGACGCGTCGGCCACGCCCGCTGCGACCACCGTCGTGCCATGTCCCTCGAGTGGCAATCGCGGCCCGACCGACAAAGGGCGAGAAATCTTCACGGTGAAGAATTTGGAGAAGGAGATGCGGAGCCAGTCCGAGGCCATGATGGCCGCGTGGTAGTTCCATGTAGTAGGGATGATCATGGTAGTGTAGAGATCGGATGATGCCCTAGGGATGATCATAGCAGTGTAGAGATCAGATGATGCCCTCGTGTGTTTGTCTGGTCAATGGAAGGCAGTCAAGGTGTGGTAATGTTTCTTGCATTATAGGTGTGTAGTTCTCTATTCTTGGCATAAGAAGAATGCCTAATCTATTATGTGTATTTAATTATCATTAAGCATGTGTGAATAATAAGATTTTTGATATGCAGAAGATGCTCTCTGTTCTTAATCTTTTTTGTTGTGTGAAAAAGAATTCGGGTTGATTTAACAATCCAAGTGTGTCAAAATACCACCATACACAAAAACACCAGGAAGCAAGCAGGACTGTTCGTTTGGTTTTATCGGTTTATTCGGTTCGGTTTATACGGTATATTCGGTTAATACGGTATTGCTAGTTCGGTAAATACGGTATTTGTTGTAAATACGGTTCGGTTTCGGTAAATCCTAATGTATATCGGTACGGTGTCGGTAAATACCATATTTACCAAACTTGACGCGAATTTTTAAAGATGTAGTTAACCTCCCGGTTTCCCGAATAGCTATTTGTTGGAAAAGATCTAAACATCTCCTGAGTGCTGAGTGGCGTGAGAACCATCTGCTCAGTGAGTGCTGACTCTGGGTCTCTGTCTTGTGTTTCTTGCTAACAAGCTAACACAGAAAGTCAAAACAATGGACCATGCTGAATGAATTGTTGTTTCTTGAATTGTGTTTCTTGAATTTTGGTACAAAATCTTTCTGTGATTCCCCATGTGAAGCAGCTCCACCATAATGTTGTCCATTACCAGAAACCCTGTTACTTTTTTTCAAAGGCCTCCCTGGAGATTGCTCCTCAGTATTCTCATCAAACGATTGAGGTCTAGCTTCTCGTCTTCGGTGCTTGTGGTTACGATCATCGTCATCGCTAATTTCAAAGTCTTCTGTATCTATAGCAGCTTCAGAATTAGTGGAATTATTTTCTTCCTTTGGTGAATGAACTTCTATTTTGTCAGCAGAGATGAATAATCTTTGAGCATCTTCAAGATTAGCAACCCCGTAGAAAACTTTGCATCTAGATTTTATTCATTTTCTGATCATCTTCAAGAAGCATACAATATAGATTCACACTATTGTCAATACATGAGGCAGAACATAAAACATGAAAATGAATGATAGAACACAAAGTCAAACATTTCACTGGGATAAAAAGAAGTTTGTAATATAGCATGATGAATGACAAAAGATAGGGCCAGAACAACAAGTGTGGCAAAGGCATTGCCCTTTTTCCCTTTCAAATAGCAACACACAGAAAGAAAGCAGTATGACTCAACTATTCAAATCTCACTTTGAACATATAACAGGATTATGTCAAAAATGCCCAGTCCAGGCATCAAAGCAACATATTTAGGGGTCAAGGTCAAAGATATGTTAGTTCAGGTCTCAATGCCATGCCTACCCCTTTTTTTTCCCATACCGTATCCCATCCAGAGTAAGTCACTCCCAATTTGATCCAATCCAATTCCATGTTGGCAAGAACACACGTAAGGTATAAAACAGGCAGTCATGCACATACCACAAAAGGATTGAAAATGGGCAACGTATCCTGTGCACACAGACCTTCCCGTGTACACACCGTGCACACCAACTAACAAAAGTCACGAAAAATTCTGAAAAAAATTATAGATGTACTTCATAGATTGCCCTACCTATGTATAAAATTGTAGGTTCAAATTCATTATATATCAGAAGTTACAAAAAAGAGAAAATTCTGATAAGTTTTAAGAGTTTAAACTTGTCAGAATTTTCTCTTTTTTGTAACTCTCGATATATAATGAATTTGATCTTGAAACTTCATACATAGGTAGGGCAATCTATGAAGTACATCTATAATCATGGTGGCTGAAGGACTACTGGCAGCCGGCAGGAATGCAAATTACACGCATGTTTTGCAAGTTACCAGCCACAAAGCATATAAATTGTTAACATTAAACTGCCATCTATAAACACAACTTGTTGCTGACTTGGGACCTGGTCACCTGGAGGCTGGAGTAGTGGAGGCGGTCAAGACTCAAAGGGAGCGTGATCAGAGCGCCAAAGTGGCGATCGGAGCGAGGGGGGATGGAGGCGAGCGAGGCCGAGCAGAGCGGGAGGCGGAGCGGGGCTGAGGCTGAGGCAGAGCGGGAGGCAGGAGCCGGGCCGGAGCGCCGAGCGGGAGGCCGGAGTGGGAGGCAGGGCGGGCAGGCGGGAGGCCGAGCGTAATCGCCAATCGGGCCGAGCAGGTTGCCGCGCCGCCATTGAGCCGGGCCAGGGAGGCGGGAGGTGGGGCCGGGGGCGGAGCGGGAGGCAGGGGCAGCGCCAACAAGCGGGAAGCGGAGGCGGCCGCCGGAGGAAGCACGGGCACCAGCACCAAAGCGCGTGGCGCCCGCCCGACCTCGAGCGGTCGAGCCCTCGACTGAGTAGGGTTGCAAGAAAATGAGAAATGGAATGGCACCGGATCCGGATGGGGCTGCGGGGATTTTTACTTTTTAGATGCGGTTCGGTTTCGGTTTTCCTTCGGTTTTTTACCGACAAAACCGTATCACCGAAACCAACTTTTTCTAACAACCGTACCGAAAACAGGTCAAACCGATTTGACCGGTTCGGTTCGGATTTTCTGGTTTGGTTTGTTCGGTTCGGTGATATTGTGCACAGCCCTAGCAAGTAGCAACGAAGGTTGTAGCAAAGGGGACCTACAAAACAGAGTTTGACGGATAGGAGTAGATACCAATCATGTCGACTGAAGCTGGTAGATCCGTAGAAATTGTTAGATACCTATGTATTATTTTAATTTTAGATTTGAATGTAAAACATAATTTCAAAATAATCAAATATAACATACTAGACAGAAGATACCATATATTTCTGGAAAGTAGATCTAAAAATATTGTGTACGAGATGAACAGAGGGAAAATAGGAGAATTCTTACGATAGACTTGATGACGAAAAGGAAGTAGCGCAGTAGCGACCGGCCGTAGAGGAAGTAGTCGACGCAGAGGAAGTAGTCGACGTCATGGATCGCGTCCTACGTCCAATAGCAAGATGAAGAGCTCGAGCGGTCGCGCAGTTACGCTTGCCCAGAAACCTTATTACCGCCTCCGTGCAGGTTCTCATAGCGGCAACGGTTCGGAGATTCCGCTCTCCTTGCCTCGCGGTGCACGCCGAGAGGAAGGTCGGTGAGAAACGAGAGCAGCACGAAGACTCAACACAGATCACGGTGGATGAACGCGAGCACAAAAGGTACATCTGTTTGGACGTCTCCAGATTTTATAGTCTCGCACTAGTAACGGTCAATGAATTACAGCACCATTAAATGCTAGTAACCGCAGAATTAATTGGATGTTTAAATTGATCATTCTAACGGTCAAAATGACTGTTTCAATTCTCAGTAAATAACCCCATTAATTCACTAATAATAGAGAGAAAACAAAAATTAAAAAAATTTAAACGTGTCAGGAATTTAATCCACGACACGCGATAAAAATCAGTGCTACGTGTCGAGCCCTCCATCGGCTCCAAAGTCAGCAGGTCGTACGGATTGCGGAGCTGAGGTGGCAATGAAAGTGGAGATGGGATCGGCTGGACAGGAACACAGGGGAGGCTGAGTAGATGTACCCGGTAGATTAAAGGAAGATGCTGCTGCAACCTGTGGTGGCTTCCCATGTGTTTTTCTGTGTGGCTTGGAGGGATGAGCAAGTCTCGAGCCAGCAACGAGCACTAAGATTATGTACTGTTGCATCTTCGAACAAGGTGCTCGAGAGCAAAGCTGCCCTGAGAAAGAAACAAGAGCAACAAGGTGTTGATCAAATTAACCAGTACTGTAGCTTGTTTCCACCTTAAGACCTGTTCGGATAGGAGGGATTTGTATTCGAATTAAATGCCGAAAATTCCTCGAGAAAATAAAATTTGCCTATTGTTACAAGAAAGATCGAAACTACACGGTTGACTGCTGCTAATTGCGTAAATCTGGATGGCACCACCAATGATTCAAGCCCTTCCGAAAAGCACAAAAGCAGTACCAAGAATGAATTCATGCAAGTATGTTATATGTACGCACAGAGCAACAATATCTAGTAGGAGTAGGAGTTACAACATTTTATCTACATGATATCCCGCCTTGTCATCGATCGGCACAGACAGCCACAGGCATCCATTCTCGTTGACATACACGTCCAAGAGGCAGAAGATTATTAAAGCCTTCAAGAAGACTAGCAGGTGAGCCACAGCGCCTCCTCAAACTTGCCTTCCAACGCCGCCGCTGACTCCTCGTCGTCAGCCTCGCGCCCTCCCTTCCCCCGTGCACCCATCTCCGTCGCCGGAGCTGCCGCCTCACGCCGCCGCGCGAAGACGCCAAGGGGGCAAACATTGCTCGTCAGCCTGAGCCGGACACCGTTATTCTCCTCCTTGGGCGCCACCTCCGTGGGCCTGTGGAGCTGGTGGTAGCTCAGGAATAGCATCGAAGCGCTCGGCGCCATTGCTTGTCTCGAGACGAGCCTTCGATGCCTGGCAAGAGATTACTTTTGGATGTGTAACTGGATCGGTTCAGATTTCTCTCACTTCTTGGTGGCGTTGCGCTGGCGGGCGTGCTATTTATGCAGGCGAGGGTGCAGTGCAGAGTTGAGAGAGAAAGTTGGGCGAGGACGATTGGATTGGTAACGGTGAGTGGGTGGACGGGAAAAAAAATCTATGTAGTATCTATACTATCACTTATATGATATATATTAAAAGAGAAAAAAATAACTATTTTGAGATCTATACTTTACCATATATCTAATTTTTAGAAGGATTGCTATAGACATCCGGTGCCATAGGATTTTTTCCCGGGCGGATGGTGGTGTGTGTTGAGGTTTTTGGGGAAACAAGTGGGCTATTTTGGGATTCTTCGAAGTTAGCTTTTGGCTTTTGTTATTTTTTGGTTTAACTTTTTTTTGTGTAAGTTTGGGTTTTATTCAATTAAAATTGCAAATTAAATCTAACGTTTTTCTTGACTACATAAAGATTAGAAGACAACACGTGTAATTTGCTGTAATATGAAAATAGACTAATTTATAATTATGTTCCAACGGTGCCGAACTTTAAAAAATAAGTTAAGCCGAGGGGCTAAAGAATAAATGGTTTCTAGACTTTTGTCATCTGTGTTAGGGTATGTATAATAGTACATATATGCTATAAGTATACTGTGTAGGATTTTGGATGATATGGAGGAGGGAAAATGAGGAGAGAGATGTTGTTTCCTATTTAACAGACAGCTTTATACTGTGTATACCATTGTAAAGATAATTTATTAATTATATAAGAGATCATTACAAACAGTCTATTATATAGACAGTTTATTATATAAATTGCTTTTAGTACTATTTATAGATGATATAAAAATATATTATAGACAGTTATCATTTATATCACTGTATATCCTTTGTACTCGTGACAAAGCCCGAAGACACGATGCGCATGCGCCCGTTTCTTTCTTTTTTTCTGGGCAACATATCATGTGCACACAGGCCCTCCCGTGTACACACCGTGCACACTAACTAAAAAAAGTCGTGAAAAATTTTGAAAAAAATTGTAGATGTACTTCATATATTACTCTACCTATGTATGAAGTTTCAAAATCAAATTCATTATATATCAAGAGTTACAAAAAGAAAAGAAAATTCTGACAAGTTTTAAGAATTTAAACTTATCAGAATTTTCTCTTTTTTATAACTCTTGATATATAATGAATTTGAATCTACAATTTTATACATGTCAGAATTTAAACTTGTCAGAATTTTTCACAACTTTTTTTAGTTGGTGTTGTGCTGTGACACGAGAAACTGTGTGCATGCGATCTGCCTTTTTTTCTGTGCCCCTGGTTGGAACGTCAAGTCCACGCCATCTGCAAACTGGCAGTCTGGCACACTACTTGATACTACTGCTACTAATTGAGTGAATGGATTTGTATTTAAATATGCATCCAATTGTCGTTGTATTGGGCTGATACTTTAGGCTAACTTAAACAGGCAGCAGAAAGGCGTTTTTAGTGAATTTTTTTTAAAATAATATATATTTAATGAAAAATTACAAAAATAATATGTTAAAAATAAAAATGACAGTTCTATATACCTGTCGCACATCCAATTTGCGACAGATCTCCGTCGTAATTTGGAATTGCGACAGAGAGCTTGTCGCTAACCGTTTGACGAAATACAATGTGTTTCCAAATTGTGACAGAGATGTGCGATAGATGTACAGATCTGTCATTTTTTTGGCATATTATTTTTGTAATTTTTCATTAAATATATATTATTTAGAAAACAAATTCCGTTTTCAGTGGCAGTCTAAAAGATGCGATTGTGCTTGCTCGTGCAGGTGCTAATAGGAAAAGAGGGGTGCGGTGGCCGTTCTTGCGCCGGCACGTGCCAGCACGCGCCGCCGCGGTAGGGAAGGCTTCGCGTGCGTATCCCCCGTCGGTTAGCTTCAACGCAGAATCCAGGAAAACCCATGGCATAGGACAAACCGGAGACGGGGAAAAAAGATAGGAGGGTGCCGAATTATTTGTGGCGAGGGAGGCGTGTGGAGGCGCGGGCAACGCGCGAGCACGAGCAGAGCAGGGGCGCGTCGCCTCGTGGGAGGTCCAACACCAGCGTGTGCCGAGCCCACGCCGACAGGTAGCCGGGAAGACGGAAAGGAACGGGCGGAACAGCGAAGTTTTGTCAAATTTTTTTACTGTTTTAGCCCGATTTATTTTAATTTTTTTCGTAAATAACCGTTGATCAGACGAAATCGCAGAAATAGCCCGTAAACAGTACATTCCTATGAACGTGGAGCGCTGGAAAATTTTTTAATGGATTTCCAGTGGATCCCATCTGCAGGTTTTTTTTTTGCCACGGGAAATTTGTTTTATTTTACTGCGAAGTCGGAGCGCTGGAAAACGGCAAGTTCCAGCAAATTGGAATCGCTGGAATCGGCCGGGCAAATCCAGCGGTTCCAGTCCGCTAGAATCGGTGGCAGGTGGCGTACGCGGCAAAAAAGCAACGGGCCGGCGAGGCACGGGAAAAAGACAGGGCGAAAGTGAGCCAGGAAAAAAGGTTGGGCGGCGCAACATCGAATCTGGAGGGGGCTGGGTCCGTGTGCGATCGACGCGTGGCGAAAATTTTAATCGTTCGCAGAAAGAAGCTTACGCGTCATATGCAGGAGGAGAGGCCCCGTATGGCTGCTACCATGCGTGATTTAAGTCGCGTCGTTCTGTCACGTCCATGTGCCGAAAGCACAGATAAACGACTGCTTCTTTAGTGCATTTGTGCAGGAAAGGGTAATAAATCCTACCTCTGTTGCGATGATCTGCGTTGAGCATTCAACGTGAGAAAGAAAGTAGAGTAAGAGCGAGGGAGTTCGAGCAGTAGTAACCGATAGGCAAAAGAGAGGAGAAGAGGGAAAAACAGAGAGAAAAACGAGGTGGAAAAGAAAATTTGGAAGTGTATTTCCGAAGGAATTTTTGCGATATTCATATTTTGTTGAAATTTGGTTGGAGTTTATATTTTCGATGATTTGACAAGAGATCTGTATTTTGTAGGTATTCTTTGGAACGGTTAGTTCATACATCCGTCGAGATATTTAATCTTTAGAAGAGCCTCAGAAAAGTTAGTTTGGAATCTTCATAAAGATTAGTATTTTGTTATTATAGAGTAGTATAATTAGTATAACATTAGTGTCATTTGTAGTTTGCAAAATGATGGTATTAGTACAATCAGATGGACAAAAAAATAATGGTAATTGCGTACTGAGTAGTACATGAATAGACGATACAATTTATAAAAAAATATTGTGTACTTGGTGTGATGTTATTGCAATCAATAGTATAATGGTAAAAGTGTATGCAATGAATAATTTAGTATAATTAGTGTAAATGAAATAATGAGGTATAGAGTAGATAATGGCTCCATGTTATTCAAATATTAGTGTAGTATTAATATAATATTATAGAACTAGTAGTACGTATGAATGATAGTGTTGGTACTATTAATGTTGTAATAGTGTGTTATTTCTTGTAATGTTATTCGACGTGCTATTGAAGGATCTTATTTATTGTTCATATTTTAGATGGGTTTAGTCGAATGAATTGGTAGTACAATAGTGTATTGCTAGTATAACGGTAACAGTACATTAGCCGGTAAAATAACGCTATAGCCATATTTTTGTCATACAATTATGAATTTATTAGAATGGTAATAATGTGGTCTTTTATTAGTTTAAAATTGGTTTAATATTATTGCAGTATATGGATAACTTAAATAATGTTAGTGTAATATTACGACAATATTTGTGGGATTAGTATAATTATTTCAATATTGTTGTAATATTATTGCGATGTGTGTATAACTTGGACAATGTCAGTATATTATTACGACAATATTTGTGGGATTAGTACAATATTAGAATAACTAGTAGTATACAAAATGACGTCATTAGTAGGTGGAGTAGCAAAAGAAATGATAAATTCAGTGCAACAAGTCGTACATGAAATGACACCAGTACTTGAGTAGTACCTGAATTGAGGATATAGGGTGTGAACAGTACTAATAATTCATTTCTTTAAGATGAGTAGTACATAAACCGATAATGCAAGACGTAAATAACAGTATGTAATTACCTTAACAGTACGATTTGGAAATGATGTTTACGCATTTGCTATATTATTACTGATTATAGATGTGGTGAATTGTACGTTAGTGTTTAATGAGTGTATTTACGTCTTTCACTATGGTAGGTACTAAATGGCAGAAATTCAAGATTTATCCGTGTTTTTTGGTGACGGCATTGTTCGAGAGGGTCCATATGGGGTGGACCTTTCAAACTATGAAAGGAAGGTGATCCGGGCTCCGGGTCTAACGGAGATGAGTCTGGCCGACCTCCGTACGTGCGTGAGAAGTGCATTCGATCAGGAAACTGCTCAAAAAAGCTCATAATCGAGGCGGTACATACCAAAGTTGTGGGAGGTTCCACTAACTACGTGTGGGACCTATGCAAGATAGTGGGAAGCACAATATAGGGGGAATACATACAAATTGTGATGAACCCTGAAGCGCTAATACACCGTCGGTCGATAGTGTATGTGCGCTTTCTGGACAAAGGTCAAACCTCTAGTCCCCTCAGTGGTGGTGACATCATCGTCGAAGCTTCCTTTGGGGCCATCGGCGATGACATTGGTGCAGATGACTTTCAAGCAAATGAAGACATCGCGTGGTAGTTGTTCGCTCGCATTGACTGCCACGAGCACCTGGAAGGTATGGTGGACGAAGCAATATTCAATGAAGACGAGGAAGTCGATACAGATAGCAGCGGAGACGACGATGCAGCTCCAGTCAGTGGCATTGTGTCCACTGATGTGGAGTACGTGTCTTCTCGATTAGACGAGCTAGCGATGATGTCTCTCGTGCTGCCAGACGAAGCTGACATTGAGTGGGCCGTCGATCAGGACACTCTGCTAGTAGGGCAATGCTTCCCTACAAAGAGTGCCACCCAGCAGGCAATTGCTAAATATACGGTAAACATCAGCCACACATACCGGGTGTACAGGTCGAACCAGGAGACCTACATTGTGAAGTGCATGGATTCTGAGTGTCCCGACAAGATCCGTGCCCAGACATTCAAGGGCGTGAGTTTGGGCTTCAGGATAACCATCCTAACGGACCACACTTGTGTGCTTGCTGAGCCACTGCAGAAGCACAGAAATGTCATGTTCTCATATGTGTCAGTCTGATTTCTCATTTAGCCACGAGGATGTGACCATTTCACCGAAGATACTGATGGCTGATGTGGTTAACATAGTGGTATATCCTGTTAACTATGGCAAGGTGTGGCGAGCAAAGAAGAAAGTTATAGAGATGATGTACGGCACGTACGAAGAGGGGTACAACCTTGTTCCTCACATGCTTCACCAGATTACTGAAGCTAATTCAGGGACCTACATCAACAAGATGGATAGGCCGCACCCCACGAAAGGTCCCAACTGTTTCATCCTCGACCGTGTGTTTTGGGCATTCGGACCAGCCATTTAGGGCTTCAAGTACTGCTGGCCTGTGCTGATCATGGATGGCACTTTTCTATCCGGCAAGTACAGGGGCACCATACTGATGGCGGTCGCGGTGGACGCCAACGACCAACTACTCCCGGTGGCCTATGCAATCGTGGAGAGCGAGAACACAAAGAGCTGGTTGTGGTTCCTAGCAGATGTGAAGTAAGCTATTGTCCAAGACCGTCCAAATGTATGCCTCATCATGGACAGGCATGTTGAGTTAATATCCGCCATCATCACTATGTAAGGAGGGATGTAGCCACTGTACCAATAGAATGACATCGTCAATCGCTAGTGCATGAGGCATCTTGTCGTGAGCCTACATAGGAGATTCCACAGCAAGGAAGTCATGAAGATATTCAAGAGACTCTGCATGCAAAACCAGAGGCGGAAGTTCGAGGTCATATGGAGAGTGCTTGATGAGGAGACCGCAAAACATACGACGCAGTCCGCAGAGGGCCAGTTGAACAACTTCTCTCAATGGGTGCAGTTGCATGCTAGAGTTAGAGAAGTGGTCCCTGTTGCATGACACCAACGGCGCAAGGTACAACATAATGACAACTAACATATCAGAGGTTTACAATGGTGTTCTGAAGGGTGCTCGGTCCCTCTCAATCATTGCCATCATGGAAGAGACCTAGAATATGATTGTTGGATACTTTGTGAATAGGGGGATGAATGCAAGGAGGTATCTAGATGAGGGAAAGTAGTTCTCTGAACGTATGCACGCATATATGGAGAAGAAAATAGAGAAGGCTCGCTCCCACAACGCCCGCACCATGAATGAAGTTAGGTGGAAGTTTGAAGTGTGTCTATGGGAGAAGTTCGTGGATGGCCATTGCAGAGGCTACCATAAACAAGTGTGCACAGTACGTAACGTAGCAACATGCACATGCAACAAGCCACAACTGTTGCACAAGCCATGCTCGCATATATATACGGCGTGCGCGGTTCTCTGTCAGTCCTCCGTGGCATACATCTCTGAGTACTTCAGCGCCGACCATCTGTTCGGGACATGGAGGTTGGAGTTCAACTCCTATAGCTTGGACATGCATTACAGGGAGCTGTGCCAAGGCAAGTGACTTGGTCTCAGAATAACGCTTTGAAGCTGAGCAGCCATGGACAATGGCAGTCATGGCAAATCCGTAACGATATGGACGTAAGTCAGAGGGGAGATGGACAAACTGCACGGAAGTGTCGTATATGCAGGACAGTAGGACATAAAATGAAGAACTGCCCTAATAGGGCCGGCTCGTCGACCCATCCATAGCAACCATTACAATGTACCTTCATGTAATTTTTTCTATGCGAGTAGTACCTTAATGTAATTTTATTTTTTTTGTTATGTAATATCATATACCGTGCTACTTATGTCATTTTACCTAATGTCATGTCGTCACAAGTTATGCATTGTTATATCATTTAATGTTATTTTTTATGTTACCTATAATTTTTTTGTGTGGTTAGTACCTTCATGTAATTTCATTATTTTGTTATGTAATATCATGTATTGCGCTATCTATGTCATGTTATATAATGTCATGTCGTCACATTTTATTTTTTTGTTATGTCGTGTCATGTTATTTTTTTATCTTACCTGTATCAATTTTTGTTTCTTTTCTTCTTCTCACAGAACATGGCTGGACACCTGCACACTTTGCTTAACCCATACTACAATGCTAAGCATTGCAGTAGGGTCTGGCTTACAAGTGTCGTATGGCCGTCTTTCATTCTCAGGGCTCCGAATGAGCATTGGCCTTTGGACGAGCGGTACGTGTTCACTCTAAGGGAGTTAGGGCTATTGCTGTTAGCCTGGATGATGGACATCGGGCAATCCTTCACTTTTGACGGGACTCTCTTCTCCGTGCTAGTCGATTGTTGGAGGCTGGAGACCCACACTTTCCACTTCCGCTGGAGCGAGATGACCGTCACACTCTAGCACGTTTCCTACATCACTGGCTTGCCTATCAGGGGTAGGTTGATAGTTCCGCCACCGAGGAGGCCTGACTAGAAAATAAAGTTGCAGGATAGGTTTGGTCATGAAGTCCCTGAGCAGAGTTCGGGGGTTTCGCTGTCGTCGCTTCGCCGCTACATCCGATGTCCTAAAGATGCGCGACTGGGTGTTGTCCTATACCTGCTCTTCCTGTTTGGCTGGGTGTTGTTCCCTACAGCACAGGGAAATGTTGTCTACCCAAGCTACATCCACATCACAGAGGCTTTAGCTAACGCCCACCTCGACGACGTGCCTCAGTTCAGTTTTAGATCGGCAGTGCTCTGCTCCACATACAGGGGATTGTGCGCAACTTGTGTGAAGACAACGGGGGACGAGCCCGTTCTTGCAATGTGCTACTCGTTGCTGCAGATCTGGTCTTCGGAGCACTTTTCTGTTGGGCACCCGTACTTCCAAGGGCCCATTCACCCGTATCCACTGGAGGCTGAGTTCTATAGTGGACACCCAAATGATGGTCCCACCATAGGTACTCGCTGTTCGGCTTTCTACTTGGGATGGGCTAAGGATAGGCCTCGAAGAGTCTACCTTGAGTTTTACAACTACTTTAAGACCCTACATGAGGATAATATAATATGGCAACCCTGGAATTCTGATTTGTTGGTCACTATGGCGCTGCATGGATTGTCACATCAGTGCGGGCAGGATGGTGCTTACTGGTTGACGATGTACCACCTCGTGTTCTATCATATGGTGGAGGCGTACTGCTTAACTAGGGTGATGCGCCAATTTAGACTTTATTAGCAAATCCCCTGTAACATCCTAAATTTTGCTTCTTCAGATTTATTGTACTTTTCTTGATTTTATCTGATTTTCTGGGATTTTATTTATTTCCTTTTGCATTTATTTAATTGAGCCCTAGCTGTTCTTTATTTGTTCTGAGCAATTGGTTGATGATCTTTTATTGAAAGTATTTTATTTGGGTTCTATTTGTCTCAAGGTATTTTCTAGAATTTTTCTGAATTTTTTCGGATTTTATTGCTATTTCTTTTGGTTTTATTGAATTTCCTGATTTATTTTAATTTAGAAATGAATTAAAATCCCTCAATAGTGTTGGGCGAATCTTAGGTCTGCCTTTTTTCCTCATACATAGTGAGGTTCGCCTAGCCATGCCACGAACTCGTCGGAATCCCCGAAGCTTTTCGCCGTCCATTGCACCGCCGTCGGTCACCCTCCGCCATGCCTGAGGTCGCCGCCGAGTCGCCCATGCCGAGACGCTCCAGTCGCGCCACTTCTTGTCGCCAAAATCGCCCACAAAGACGCATCATGCGTCGTCTTCTTCCTCCGGCGAGAAACTCAAGGCCGTAGTGCCATCGCCATGACTCGAGTTTAGATCACCGTTGGATCTTCAATCAACACCCTGGATGTAACATCCCAATTTTTGAGTTTGTAATTATTAAATATTATTTTATTGCAATTTATGAATTTTGTGAATTTTCTGGATTTAATTGGATTTTCGGGATTTATTGGAATTATTTTGAATTTATATATATTGCCTTTTGTTAAGAAATAATTATAAAAAGAAAAGTTTAAAATAAAGTTTTGCCAAAAATATTTTATTTAAGTCCAGAATGTCTCAAAGTATTTTGAGAATTTTCTGGAATTTTTAGAGTACTTTTAATGCTTCAAATAAATCAAGCGATTTTCTTAAATTTATTTAAATGGAAAATCCTGGGAAAATCTCCGTGAAACGATAACGAGCAGCGGCCCATTCTCTGTCGCGGATCGGTAGGAATTATCGTGCGTCGGATAGAAATCGAGCGGCTCGCGATCATCGTCTTCGACTTCGGACACGAGTCTGTTCATCCTTGCGCCGCATGCGTTTCTTCCTCGGTTTCCGCGCTACGCTAGGTATTTAAGGACTCCGGAGCAGCTTCTGAGGATCGCCTCAAGTCGCCGCGTCTTTTCCCTCAAGCGTCGTCGCCGGAGAGACACCAAAGTCGTCGCGAGAGCTCGCCGAAGTTGTCGAGAAGGTTTCACCGGGATTCGTCGCCGCAGGGGACTTCTTCCGCCGAGCCGAACACGGATTCGAGTTCCTCAAGTCACGCCGCATCGGATTCGCTAACTCATCCTCGTCGGGAAGCGCCGAAACTCCGTCGGACTCATCTTCGTCCCAGCTCGGTGAATTCATGCATGCCTTGACCATCGCCGGTCGAAGGTCTTGGTAGTTGGATCTTCATCGGACGATCGGGAGTGAGCCACGTCGCCTCGGTGAACAGTAAAGCGCATGGGTAAGTCTCGGCCGTTTGATTCAAATCGAGTGGCCTAGATTTTGCCACGTGGCATCCGTATAGACAGTTCGGTCGGGAAAAATTCGGAATTTCCTTTATAAAAATAATTCAATTAATTCGGATTTTATGATTTCAAGGATTTTTCAGATTTTAAAACTTCAAAGTGCTATAACTTTTGCATCGAACTCCGATTGAGGTGATTCAAATTCTAAAATTTGTAAAATTGAGATATTTCTAATGGTGTCTTTTATTTGAATTTTTAAGTTCATTTGTTCTTTAGTTTTGGTGTTTATTTGCTATTTCTTCTCGATTCGCGTGAGACTATTTGAGTTGAGCGAGGTTAGGAGGAGGAATTATCATTTCAAGAGCAATCTTGAGCAATATCAGGAGCTTAAGCAAGGCAAGTTGTGCTTTGATCATGTTGCACCCATGTTTGCAAAATTGCTATTTTGATTTCTGGTATTGCATGATATTTTATGAGTACAAATGATTTCAACTTATCTTTGGGATTAGTTAATGTACCCTTTGAATTACACCCTACCTTGCTATTTGTATGCCATAATCCACTTGTCACCTTAGGTTGGTTCATTATAGTTGGTTATCTTGAAATCAACATGGATGGTTAGAACGGACTAGAATGCTTAGCCATGCCACGTCATCACATATACATGAAATGTTGAGTATTAATTTTGACTAATGGAATATGGAGCAATGATGATAACTTGTGTGTCATGTGTGGTCACACAAAGAGATTGAGTTGTTGTGGCGGGAAGGTCACACAACGATGTTGAATTGTGAGTAGCACATGGTGCTTGGTAACCAACGGGGGTTTAATCATTTTAAGATTGAAGCAAGTGGAAGGGGCAAGTGTGCCAGGGTGGGCTCAGAGGAGCTGAGGGTATGTGTATGTCTTGCTTTAATCAATCCTAAGGACTTAACCTTGCGAGCCTTTGACCTGAGTCTATCATGTAACCACATATCTGTTATGGGGCAGCCTAGCTAACTAATTTGCAAATGCTTAACTTGAGTGCTATCATGGTGGCGTGAGACAGGGTGGTGTGTAACGATCCATGCTTGGGGTGGCTCACATGGCGCAAGAGGAGTCTGTTGTGGTGGTGTAACCCTTGGTGTTGAAACCTTAGCGGGTAGCTTGGGTTAGAGGATGCATTGTAAAGGCTTTGTTATAATCGTTCACATGTGGTGCATGGTTGTATCATGTGGGTAAAGTGCATAACCTCTCTGAGTGTACAAACTATTAGGATAGCCGTGCTCACGGTATTGAGCAATGCTCGGGGATTCTGATCAAGGGTAGATAATTAAAATGAACAACCTGTTATGGGATGGCAAGATGCCATGTGGATAATGGAACTTGATTTAGGATGGAAAACTTGGGTTTATTTGAGAATCACTGAATCTATTTACTTGTTATTATTTGTTTTACTGTCTTTCAATCTATGTATTGTATGTGTTCTTAAATGCCGCTTTATTGCAAATGAACCCTTAGCCTTTCCTTTGGAATAAGCACGCATATAGCTATGATAGTATTGCATTACATGCACAACTTGTTGAGTACGTGTTGGTGTACTCACCCTTGCTTAACAACCAACAACGATTGGAGAAATCATCGTCGTTATTGGAGGAGGACTTTCGGTGGGCCAGCGTGTCACTAGGCCAATCCTTGTCGATCGCTTTGTGGTGTCTTGATGGGACATCTCGTCTTCTCTTGTCTTTCCGCTGCATTTGTCTCATTGGTCTTACTATTGCCTTGTGAGGCTGAACAATTGTAAGTGATCATAAGATCATACACTAGTTATATTCAATGAATAAAGTCTTATTATTCTTATCGTTGTGTATGATATGATGCTTACCGATGTTAAGCTGTGTGCACTAGCGATTGATCCTGGGACTAGTGCGGCAAAACACAGTGGATTCGAATTGGTGAATTCGGGTCCTTACACTGGATCACGCCGCGTCGGCCTCACAACAGTAAACCTCATCTTCACCCCTCGTCCGTTGGATTAGATCGAACGGACTAGATTGAATCGCATAGATTCGTATTGGTTCAATCTTAGCCGCTAGATCCAGATCCTAGGGTTCTAGTGCTGCCGCGTCACGAAGTTGCTGTAGCCGTTGGATGCGCGTCGATCGATCTTGATCGTGCCATGTGGCGCCTCGTCGCTTTGCCTACCGTGCCGTCCGATCTAGATCTGACCGTAGCCGTGCCGCCTCGTGTCGCGCCCGCAATAGATCTGAGCCGCTTCGTGATGATCAATCTCGGCCGTTCATTTTGAATCGAACAGACGAGATTGAATCGAGTTTCAGTTAACCGTAGCGTGCCGCGTGTCGTGTTGTGATTGGTCCAGCCGTACCATTGATGCCATCGCTTGCGTCAGCTCGTGCACAACACAGTGCCGTCGGTCCACCATGCGCCCGAGCCATGCCGTGGACTGGGTTGTAAGGACCCGAATTCACCAATTGAATCCACTGTGTTTTACCGCACTAGTTCCAGGATCAACGCTAGTGCACACAACTTTACATCGGTAAGCATCACACCATACACCACGATTATAATAATAAGACTTCATTTATTAATATAACTAGTGTATGATCTTATGATCACTTACAATTATTCAACCACGCAGGGCAAGACTATGATAAAATAAGACGGATGCAGCGGAAAATAATAGAAGACGTAGTGACTCATCGATTACACCACAAAGCATCGACAAGGCTTGGCCTAGTGACTCGTATCCACAGAAATCCTCCAACACGCATGATGACTCCTCCTTTGTTGAGTTGTTGTTGATGGCAAGGGTGAGTACAAAAGCACTCAACAAGTTGTGCACAGAATGCATTTCTATCATAGCTACATGCAAGGCTTATTCCAAAGAACGGCAAAGTGGTTTATTTGCAATAAAGCAGCATTTATGAACACATACATTACATAGATTGAAAAGACAGTAAAACAAATAATAACAATAAATAGATTCAATGATTCAAGTAAACCAAGTTTCCATCCTAAGTCAAGTTTCATTATCCACATGGCATCCGGCCATCCCATTCAGTTGTCCATTTAATTAACTAACCCTTGTTGTAATTCCGAGCATTGCTCAATCTAGTGAGCACGGCTACCGAATAGTTTGTACACTCTGCAGAGGTTATGCATTTTACCCACACGATACAACCATGCACCACACAAAGAATGATTATAACAAAGCCTTTACAATGCATCATCTTAACCCGATACTACGTTGAGGTTTCAACGAAGGGTTACACCACCACAACAGGCCCCCCTCTTGCGCCATATGAGTTTCCTTAAATGCTTGGGACTCACACCGGTACTCAAGCTAAGACATTGCAAATTAATCGGCTAAGGCTGCCCCATAATGAGACATGTGGTTGCATAATTGACTTCAGTCAAAGGCTACATAAGGTTAAGTCCTTAGGGTTGATCAAAGCAAGACTTGCACATACCCTCTTGCCCCACTGGGCCCACCCTAGCACACTTGCCCTTACCACTTGCTTCAATCTAAATGATTACCATCTCGGTTGATTACCAAGCACCACGTGCTACTCACAAATCAACATCGTTGTGTGACCTCCCCGCCACGACAACTCCATCTCTTTGTGTGACCACACATGACACACAAGTTCATTTCGTTGTTCCATATTCCATTAGTCAAGATTAATAATCAACAATTTATGTACATGTGATGACGTGGCATGGCTAAGCATTCTAATCCGATCTAACCATCCATGTTGATTTCATTATTAACCAACTATAGTAACCAACCTAAGGCGACAAGTGGATCATGGCATACGACTAGCAAGGTAGGGTGTAATTCAATGGGTATGATATCTAAATTCCAACTAGGTTGAAAGCATTTGTACACATGAAATAATATGCAATAAGGTAAAACAAAATAGCAATTTTGCAAACATGGGTGCAACATGATCAAAACACAACTTGCCTTGGTTAAGCTCCTGGTCCTGCTCTGGAAATTGATCTTGTGCTGCAAAATCCTCCTCCGAAGCCTCACACAACTCGACGTCTACGCGAATCGAAAAGGAAAAGCAAATAAATACCAATAATAGAGAAAAAATGAACTCAAAAATTCAAAAAAAGCTACCATTAGATAGATCTCAATTTTAAAATTTTTTAGAAATTTGAATCACCTCAATCGGAGTTCGTATGAGGGAGAACGAGCCCTCGGAAGATTCAAATTCCTAAAAATTCATAAAATTGGAAAATCCGTATTATCCGAATTATTTTTGTAAAGGAAAATCCGATTTATTTCGTCAGCTGACGTCAGCCCTGGCTCGGACTGGATGAAGCTGACACGTGGCGCAATCTCTACCGCCCGGAACCAATCTAACGGCTCACGTTTAACCTACCACGTGGCGAGACGACAGCCACTCGATCTAGATCGGACGGTGGATTTTTACTCGAGCTAAACTCTATTCACTCGGCTACGTGGCACGATCCACAGCGCACATCTATGATCGGATGGCTGAAACTTATCCGAGCGGTGCACTGATGACCTAATCGACGCGGCCCAATCACGAACGTTCATCCAAGATTGAACGGCCAAAACTTACCCGAGCCGATTACTGTTGATCTAGATGGCGTGGATCAATCTAGACCACTCATCTAAATCGGACGGCGAAAACCTTACCCGAGTGATGTACTGCTCCCTCCGTGACGTGGCTCGATCCTCAGCGTCCACGGATGATCCAACGGCTGATGCTGCTCGGTTCCAGCGATGGCTTCAAGGCGGTGTTGGTGTACCAGAGTTGAAGAGCAGCGACCCGCGGCGCGGCTGCGGTGCTCTCCGGCGACCGCAGGCAGCGGAGCAGTGGCGAGATGAGGGGAGCTCAGATTTGGAACCCGTGCGGCGGAAGAAGGTGTCCAACGGCCGCAATGGCGCGGCGAAGGTCCTCGGGCTCCGGCGAGCTTGTGCGCGAACTCCAAGGCTCCTCGGTTGGCGGCGCTAGGGCGAAAAGATGCGGCGGGCTGCGGTGAGTCTTGGGAGGGGTGCCCTGGTCCTTAAATATCCCTCGGGTGACGCGTACGGGCGGTGGACTCCAAGTCGGCGGCGGCGACGGCGGATTCCGAGTCCCACGCGGAGACGACAGTGGGCAACCCTCCGATTTCGATCGGACGGTCAACACCGAGTCCCGACAGCAAGACGATCGCACTACCGCCTGGCATGAAATCAACGGTCGGTCTGCGGCTAGGGTTTGGATTCGCCCTTGAGATGGCGATCGAACGATCAAGATCCGACGGCTGCGCGCGATTAGGGTTACTTGATGGCACGGCTTGATGAAGACCCTTGGATCTTCATCCAACGGCTGGCGGCAAGGTTGCGAGACGGAGCATTACGGTCGCATACCGCACAAGCCAGACGGCGCGCCGCGATCTTGAGCTTCGGCCCGATCTTTCATTCGCAGCGATTTTCTTTGGATTTTTAATTTAAAATAAATAAGGAAAATAATTTGATTTATTTAGGGCAGTAAAAATACAAAGAAAAATCCCAGAAAAATCTCAAAAATACTTTGAGACATTCTGGACTTAAATAAAATATTTTTGGCAAAACTTTATTTTAAACTTATCTATTTATAAATAAGTTTTTGGCAAAACAATATATTTTTAAGTTTGAAATAATTCAAATAAATCTCAAAAAATCCAATTAAATCCAGAAAATTCACAAAAAAGCACAAATTGCAATAAAACACTATTAACTAAATAAAAAGGCCAAAATTTGGGATGTTACATGGGTCCATGCGCCGAGACGCGTGGCAGTCTCTGGTTGCGATGCGTGTCAGCATGTGAGTGGGCCACGTGTCATGCTGACGTCATAATTAATTTTTCGTATAAAAATAATTCGATTGAAAATCTATTTCAGTGATGACGTCATCAGAGGCCATGTTGACGTCATAAATGGGAATTTCCCGTATGAAAATAATTTGAATAAATAGGAATTTATGATTTTTAGGATTTTCTAGTTAATTAAAACTTCGAAAGGCGGTCCGAACTCCAATTGAGGTGATTCAAATTCCTAAAAATTTGTAAAATTGTGCTCTATTTATTAGTGAATTTTATTTAATTTTTGGAGTTGATTTTGCTCTCTGTTTTGGTTATTTATTGCTTTTCCTTCGTTCTTGCGTGAGCGTTGAATTAGGAGAGTTTGTGATTGAGGAGCCAGCACTTGACCAGGTTGTAGAGTATGATTTAGACCCATTCGAAGGCAAGTCGTGCTTTGACCATGTTGCACCCACATTTAAATGTTATGTTGTTTTAACGTATTGCATTTATTCCAATTATCAAATGTTCGCTATATGTTGGGAGTAGTTAACCGTCCATTTGAAATACTTTCACCCTTGCTATGTCGTATGCCATAATTCATTGTTACCCTAAGAATGGTTTATTAGTAATTGGTAGCTATAAATGCCAATATGGGTAGATAGAACGTAAGTAGAAAGCTTAGCCATGCAACGAGTCATTACTTCCTAATCAAATGTTAATATTGCTTAATGACTATGGAACATGGTTTTTTTAATTGTGTGTCGGGTTGTCACACAATGTTGGAATTGATGATGGCACATGGTGCATGGTAAACCAACCGGGGTGGTAAAAAAATGATTTGGACTGAGGCATGTGGCATGGTTTTGTGGTGGGTCAAGGTTGGCATGTGGGTGGTCGCATTTGCTTTTTATGATGTTAATGACATGATGATTTTTGGTTAGTCTTGCATCGGTCAACTAAGGACTTAAACTTGCAAGAATTTGAAATGAGTCATCCATACAACCACAAGTTCCGGAGTGGGACGGACCTAGCTGAGTAAATTGTGAAATCTATTCTTTGGTACTGTCGTGGTAGTGTGAGTTCTGGGTGTACGGGTGAAAACTCACATGGCGCAAGAAGGAGGCCCTGTTGTGGAGGTGTATCCCTTCAGTGTTGAAACCTTAGCGGGCAGTACGGGGTTTAGACGGATCTTTGAAAAGGCTTTGTTATGGTTACTCGCTTTGGTGGTGTTTGATTATATCTTGTGGCTAAAGTGTATAACCTCTGCAGAGTGTAAAACTTATTCGAATAGCCGTGATCATGGTATTGGGCATTACTCGGTGATTACAGTCAAGGGTTAGATTTTATTAAATAAATGTGGGGAATGGAATGTTGGAACATGGAAATAAGGATATGAGTTGGACATTGAAAACAAATGCAAAGTTATTACTGTTGTTATTGTTTTACTGTCTTTCAATCTATTATGCTATTCTTTACATAAATCTTTGTTTATCTTGAGTAACCATGTAGCCTTCCTTTGTACTAAGCTATGCATATAGTAAGTAGAATTGCATTACGTGCATGGCTTGTTGAGTGCTTTATGTACTCACCCTTGCCACCAACATCATCGGTTGAGGAAAACAGCGCCTACATTGGAGGAGGAATTCGGGAGGAGCGAACAATTAGGGTGCGAGCCTTGTCGATTACTGTGGCGATTGAAGGGTCGCTCTGGCGTTTTCGTTATTTCATTGCGGTTTATTTATTCTCTTTCAATAGCCCTGCGTGGCGTACTTATGTAAGGTGGATCATAAGGTCATTCATCAATTATACTAAACTTGATAAAGTCTTATTTATGTTATCGTTGAGTATGATTGTGGTATTCATCTGTGTTGAGACTGTGTGCACTATCGTGATCCTGAACTAGTGCAGAATACACAGAGGGTCCGGATTTGCATATTCGGGTCCCGACATCCCCTCTCCAGTTGGCCCGCCTTTGCCACGACAAGTGCATATGTACGTTTAATTCGTAAATATGAACTATAATTTGTAATTATAATTTGTAACTTACAACTTTCATTCCCACAGGCAATCTCGAAGGGGCCAAAGGAGCGACGACTGGCGTGAGACACAGTTACCATGGACGACTGTATGGGAGCAGTCTACCATGAAGTAGGTCGTAGTGGAGGGTCGACCGTACGACCTTGAGTTGTACGTCGCATACTTGGAGTGGTACGTGCCTCGTATACTTACACGATTTACTAGGGCACCTCCCTAAAGGCCCGAGGAGGTCACGCACATTGAGCAGTTGACCTTCGGCCACCCTGTACACCACATAGCACGTCAGGATGACGCGGTATGAACATACATTATATTGCAATTCACATTTCTTTTACTAATCACGTTTTCATGCAGTTTGATCGTGCCAACCGTATCGTCGATGAGACTTCTACTGCACTACAGCATGGGAGGCACAACACTGTATCCAGCCTACTAGGGGTTATGTGTTATGTCTTGGACAATGTCAAAGGCATTGTGAAGACAATTACATGCGGCCATCACAGTGACGTTGCCGTACGGGGTGCTGAGTGAGGTGATCGTCCTCCATCTCCCAGGTTGTCATGCCCGAGCATGGCCGAAAGACGATCGAGCTTTGCACGATAGTCTTCCTCTCAGCATAGCCTTCAAGATTCGTAGGTACGACACATACATTTAGTTGTCATACTTTGAACTAATCATCCAATGTGACCTATTTGGTAATGTCATATCATTCTACAGCACGAGCGCAGCGATCAATCTCTCCTACCTTCATCGTTTAGGCCCGATCGAGACTTGCTTGAGTCGTGTTGAATGCGTACGCTATAAGATTTTGGATTTGGCCAGCCTATACCCCTGCATATACGCAGTTTTGGATTGGCGAATTTTAATTGAAAAATTTCAAATTATTTTGGTTCACTGATGTACCGTAAAATTGGGGAATTGTAATCGACAGTTTTTAAATTTTTTTTGGTACACTGATGTACTGTAAAATTATGGAATTTTTATCAATGGTTGTTACATTTTTTGGCTCATTATTGTACTTCAAAATTGTGGAATTATAATCAAATCGGTGTACACATGATAAACATGAAGATGCACAAAAGACAACTATGTAGGAATTTGTTCAGGAGCTTTCTTCACCAAGACTGCTGAATCGCTCCGGTGATCACCAAATGCAACACATGCACAAGGACCTCACTCAAGTGCAACACATGCACAAGAGACTCTCAAACCCACTCCTAATTGCAACACATGCAATTAGTTCACTCTTTAGCTCAAGAATCAAATGAGAGTGTGCAACACATGCAACACCTCTCCCAAATACTCACACAAGCCGACCAACATCGCTTCAAACCCCCAAGGGGTATTTATAGCCCACACAAGAAAACTAGCCGTTTGGGGGCAAAGCAGAGGCAAAACCGAGAAATCCGGTCCATAGGACCTCCTCCGATCCAGCCCAGCTCCTCACGAGAACAGCGGTCGGATTTTCGGCCAGATTACCCGGCGATTGGACCGCTCACGCCAGTCGCCTGCCACGGTCGGTCTACCGCTTACGCCTTCCGGTCCGACCGCTCAACAAAAATCAGCAAACACCGAAAATCACACTCTCTGAAAGAACGCGCCAGGCGGCGGTCCGATCAAGCCGCCTCCCGGTCAGACCAGACCCGGGCATTCGCACCGCCCGCCTTCAGCCACCACGCAGAACTCTGCTGGAGAAAACACACATGAGGGTCGGACAGCCCGATCACGGTCAAGCCGGACGAGAGACGGTCAAACCGCCCTCACACCTCTGGTCCTAAATAGCCAGTTAGTCGGTCACCGCCCCAGCGGAACAACTCCAGAACTTCACGATCTTTTCTCCGAAAAACCAAATGCTATTCTTTGAGCCTCAAGGATGATCGACACATGATCATACACATGCAAAACACATTTGCACCAATTAGCTCATGCTCAAAAGAATTCAGCAAGAAATCGCGAAAACACTTTTACTTAACCAACTCAAGAACTATTAGCAAACCAGTATTAAGCAAATCAAACTCGAGTTTATGAGATTAATCCCCTAGCCATGTGAAGGTCAACACAAGACCGGTCAACTTGCCAACACCCGTTGCAAGCCCCACTCACATGCTCTCGGGATTAGGACTCATAAACCTCGGTTTATTCTCGCACAACGAACTTGCAAATAGCATTAATAAACATATTTCATGCTTGAGCACTACTCTTTGCAACACATGCAAAAGTCGGCTCCAAGCAACATTAAATCAAGGTGCTTGAACTCTCTAATTGCAACATGCAATTTCTAGTTCAAAGCAACCACAAATCAAACTTCGACTAAAACCAAAACCATACGTTATGAGCTCTTTACTCGCATAACATGCAAGCCTCTAGCTCCATACAAACACACAACATAAAATCATGCTTGAGCTCTCTCCTTTTTGCAACACATGCAAAACTTAGCTCCAAGCAACCTGCAGTTTTAAGAAAGATTGTTTTATGAAACCAAAGCATGAAGCTTCAACTAATGCAACACATGCAAAAGTGAACTTCACGCAAAAGCCAACGCACTAGCTTATCACTTCTTGCAACACATGCAAATCAAAGCATTATCACGAAAACCAATGCTGACCAAGCATAAGTTTAACCCATTAGCAACACATGCCAAATGGTTAACCCTCATGCAAAACCAAATCCAAATGGTTTGAGCTTGAGTGAAGCAGCAGAATGAGATCACCAACACATGATGAAGCTCAAGCAAGGAACGACCCCTCTTAATAACACTGGCGATAAAACCTTAGACTCAAAGACTACAAAAGTCCTTAGCCTATCTAATTATACCGCCACAAGCGTAAAGAAATCCCTTTGGGGTCTTTATGATCATCACTTTGATATTCCCAGGATCTCTACTCAACTCCTCTTGGGATCCTCTTGACGCCCATCAACTCATGATCTTGCCCTTGTCCTGCTCTCATCATCTCATCTATCTTTGGACCTAACTTAATCACAACTCATACAAATAGTTAGTCCAAGATGCATGGTTGTCTCAATTATCTCTTGCACTCCATTAACACATAATGGATGACTTTAGATCAATTGAGCACAACCTAAATCAATGAAATGATTTAATTGTGTCTTAATATGTTGTAGACATGGCTTTTAATTTTACCTTTCCTCTATGGATGTTGTAAAACTGATCAGCAATGAAGAACTATGCAACACATGATCAAATTAATTGTAGGCATATGTAATGTAGTGATGTTCCAACAGAAGTAAAGGAATACGACATTGCAAACAGAATGAAGGCAGGGAGTACATAGCTCGTGCGGAACAAAATGGTATAGCATGACGTAGAAAATAATAAGAGGAAACGTACATAAAAATATTAGGGTACATAGCATGACGGAACTCTATCGCCGTTATGAATGGCGACAAAACTCTATCACCATTATGAAGGATGACAGAGCTCTATCACCATTCATAATGGCGACAAAGAGGAAGTGTGAATTTTTTTGTAAATAATACAGGAAAAATAAAAAATTACAAATAATAGTACACCGAAATGAAAAATTGCAGAAGTACATTGAGTACTCGTGTAGATATTCTCGAGTTTTCCATTGCTATTTTTGTTAACGTCAGATTTAATAATTTTTTCAACCTTTCCTTTGGATTTATTATCATAAGTAGTAATTGAATTTTTTAAATAATATTTAAAAAATGACAGATCTATTTGGCAAATGGCAACTTAATGATCAAACTATTGATGTATTTGACTCCCTTCTTTTCGTTTTAAAGTAGAAAATAGAAAATAGAAAATTACAAGGCGGAGATAAATTAATAAGGAAATATTTGAAGAAGTAACGTTTAATGGTTCATACAAAAGAAGATGACACAGCATGTTGTACAAAACGACTAGAGAAAATATACATATAAATATTAGGGTACGTAGCATGACATAGAAATATTAAGATACATAGCATGACATCGTGGATATAACATGACATAGAAAATGATGAAAGAGATGACACAATGACATGGACGAACTGTGAACGGAAACTACTGCTAAGACACATGTGTGCCTTTTGGAAATGGAAAAAAAGTCATACTTATTGTCGTAGATCCTATATGAAAGAATCTATCGGTGTCTTCCCCTTTGATTTTATGAGGTACTTGGGACTTAGGAGGCGAGGTGGGACTGGGAGGGGTGGAGCCACCTGTCAGCGCCGATTGTTTTTTTAGGGGGATGGAACATACGACTGGGGTTTGAAAATAGCCGAAAACCACTCAATTTTCACGAAAATTGCACGTATTGTTAGTTTGAAAAGCGATACCGTTTGGTTTACCTGATAAGTTCAAATTCAAATTTAAAAAATTTAGAAAAATTGAAAAAAAATCTAAAATTAATATTAATAGCTTTATGACCTCTGGCGTGAATATTTTTTGAAAAAAATAAAGTTTGTAGAAGTTTTAAGACACTCAAAATGTAGAAATTAAAAAATCCAAAAAAAGCCTAGCTTGTAGGCTTCAGCCCATAGGCCAGACCGGCTCTGGGCCTCCGGCCCACCCCGTCCAACAAAGAAAGGCAAGACATGTCACATGCTATTGATGCTCAAACGGACAACTTCATACCACCCGAAAATTCCCCACCTGAAAATAGGACGAAGGATATGAAGGACAAGAGAGATGAGAGGCTGAGGAAAGAAGAAAAAGCTAGAGATTCCCCACCGATGAGAAGTGTATGTTCAGAGCATATGAGTGATGCTGATGAGGAGGACCAACTCTAGCATGCCATAGCTGCCTCCAGGGCGGAGGCAGAATTTAGGAGCCGGGCAGGTGGCAGGTATGAGCACGGTGGTGTTAGTGGCTCCTATAGGGGGGCTAGAGGAGATCGCGACGGTTTGTTATTAAAGATGTTTCGAAGTTCCTTGCAACGAGAAAGAACACAAGCGGTGGGGGATTACAATATTGGTACGGCCCATAGCCCCTTGCAATCAAGGATTGACAGCCATCAGTGGACACAGAAGGGGAAGAATGTGAAGTAGGCCATTAGCTTGGCATGGGCCAAATTTTGTGGGAAGGATGACAAAAATATACCTATTTTACAATTTCAAATGAAAGGTATTGAAATATGAATGGTATTAATATGTGAATGGTATTGATATATGAATGCCTATTATTTTGCACTTATTGGATTGATATGTGAATGGTATTGAAATAAAAGGTTATTTGTTGACATATTATTGATAAATGCCTACTTTATACCATCAGATTTTCTAAAATATAGCAAAAGTTATGCCAAAATTTTATTTCATTTGTATGTTTTATTTTATTGCAACTCAATTTTTTACTAATATTCCGTTCATATAAATCGAACATGACATATGGGTGATAATGGAAGAACGACAAGACTATGCCTACTTCACAACTTCAAATGAAAGGTATTGAAATGTAAATAGTGTTGATATGTGAATAGTATTGATATGTGAATGGTATTAGTATGTAATTATGTGAATGCCTAATTTTGCACTTGTTGGATTGATATGTGAGTAGTATTGAGATAAAAGATTATTTGTTGACAAATTATTGCTAAATGTCTACTTTACAACTTGCAATTGTCTAAAATATAGCAAATGTCTTATTGAATTTTTTTTCTATATTTAGGAAAGATCATGCCAAATTTTTTTGTGTTTTTTCATACTTTTTATATTTTTCTTACATTTTTACATTTTTTCTATTTTTTCTACTGTCGCCGATTTTCGCTAGAAACCACTCGAAATTCGACCCTTTTCGAGCAGTTTTCATCCATTTTGTTTGAAATTCGCATGACGGTTTAACTAGATTTCAAATTCATTTAACTTTCGAAACCGTTCGATTGAGTGAATTTTATTCTATTTTTCACAAATTTCAGTACCGCCAACTCTCAAAATTCAAATTCAAAATGGTATTGTTAACCCTGCATATACTTTCAGAGAGAGGAAGGGGAACGAACGAACAACGTAGCAACCACCACTATGCTCAATTCTAGTAGTAGAGATACCAGCCATCAACTTGTAGTAAAAAAACTCAAATCAGGTTATAGATTATGCCACCATATAGTCAGTATAACAAGCAAAATTCCACAAGCAAATTACATACATCGCCATTCTACAAGATGTAAACAATCATTTCCCTTTGCCTAAAACTTCCTGCAGGTATATTATTGCTCCGTCCAAAATATTCAGTACAGCATGCAGCAGCTCTACACTATAAGCTCTATTGCTGCATCTTATGCACGTTAGTAATAAGTTTATCAGAATGTACATGTCAACCATAATATCATGCATACAAATTAGTAGTCATATCAGCTCTGAGATCCTAGCTCTTGGTCCACAATCACCTAGTATCCATGAACAAGATGCTGAAATCGGTTGCTTCCGCAGCCAACATCACATAGCAAACATCCAACCACCATAGCTTTAAACTAACATGAATACAAGAATGATACAAAATCACGTGCTTCCAGGCCAGCGGCGGTTCATAAGAACGCAACTGGCAGCATTGCCGCTCCAGCAGCTTCAAAATGTAGCTCCAGGGAAACCCAGAAATTTGTTGTCAAAGCAGCGGTTGACTGAACTGGGAAACTCCAAGGCGATTGTTTCTCATAAAAACCTCATAACTATCTAGAGTTTGGTGGCACCGGTGCCACACATTTTAGGCCACCTGTATCATACGGGAGAAAAGGGATGGATGGCAGAACAGTATCCAGTTCCCAGCCACAAGTCAACATGTCTATGGTTACAAGTACAGGTATAGGTTAAACAGAAAAATCATACATCAATTCAACTTTCAATTGTACCACAAAAGGCATGGTGTGAAGTGCAACCATCCGTCAAGAGATCTGCATCAACTTCTTCAGATGAAGACGTGCTTCCAAGTTCCAATTAACTCCCAGTCCACCTCCTCTTGCGAGCCGGTCGCTCTGGCTTCACTTCCATATCAGCAGCAGAAGATTCATTCTGGGGAAGCTGCACTTCCGTATCCACCTTTTTGCTTTGTGGTGCCTCCTTCTCGCCAGGCATGGGAAGTTTGAAACGCTCACTTCGTCTTTTGAGCCTCTCGACAGTGTCTAGATGTCGGTCACGCTCCTCAGTCGTCTTGTCAGATGTTTGTCCATTATCACCACTGTTCTTGAGGTCTGAATTACCAACTGTAGCAGAAACTTCAGATTTACCTAACTCATCAACATTGGGAGGTTGAGCATCAGCTTTGATGGAAGAAAATGTCTGTGTAGTTTCATGATCAATATTACTATAATCTATCTCTTTGTGGCTCGTCCATCGCTCCAACTTAGAGCGACCTCTTCTTGAATCCTCGAGGTTTTCGTCATCTGAAATGGCATCTTCTTCCCCTTGTTTCCCAGTTGAATCATGTGGTTGAGGATTCTGGCTCTTTTTGGACGATGTGGCATGATCCCTACTATTTTCTTGCTCGCTCAATCCTTTCATCTCAACCTATACAAAGTTTTATTTGCATTTCTGTTGAGGGGGTTCAATAATCCAAGGAGTTGTAGAAATATCTAAAAACATAAGCTCGCCAAACAGTAGATTTTCTCTCTAAAAAATGCTATGCTGATTAATTTCACAAGTGTCAAGCTTTTACAGTTTTCATGTAGCAGTAAATTCTAAAATGCTATGATCCTTAATTTTACCAGTGTCGTGCTTTTATAGTTTTCATGTCACAAAGATCAAAATGTTGCAGACAACACATACAATCCAAATGAGTGTCCGCATGGATCAAATCTACCAGACTACAAGGATTTAACCATGGGGGTAAATGCATTAAAAACCAGAGCTATTAGTGTTCCCTCATATGAATGTTCTCTAAAAAATTACATTGTGCATAAGCAAGTGATCTTAGCACGTGATAATTATCCAAACAAACCACAAGTGTGTAGTCCACACAAGTCATTGAAAACATAGATACTGGTTTAATTTTAAGTGAAGTTTCTAGTGGGCAATTGTACCCAATCAACAAATGCATGTGTCAATTTGCTGCCCACACAACAAAGAATTAAGTGCATAACACGAGAAATCAAGGGGTACATCTTTTGCAGTGGCAGATGGAGCAAGGGACCAGGCAACAGGTTTTTAAAATTGCCTAGTACTCCCTCCGTCCAAGGTCATAGGGTGTATTTCCTCTTGGCATATAGACCAAGGAGATATTGAAAATAACTAGACTACCCCTAATTATTATGATCTTTAAGCACTATATCCAATGCATGCATGTACAGAATATAAAGTAAAGCTGGATATTTATTAGGAGTATAGAGGAAACATCACACTAATTTTGAATTGGAATATGAAAACATCCTATATTTGAGGACAGGCCATTAAAAAAATATGCCCTATATTTTTGGATGTAGTACATAAAAAGGAGAAAAGCGAAATTTTAGCTAAATTATAATGCAGAGACCCCAGTTCTGGCTCAGCAACTGATATTTTTATATTGTTTACTCAACTTCTGTAAACAGTATGAAAATTCACCTAAATAATTCTCTAGATCATTGGTATGCCATCCCTTGCAAAGTCCCAAGCTGGTATTGCGCGAGTTTTCTTTAAGGAGCTGATAGCTCTAAGCTGCTGGAACATTTGGATTCAAGGAAAATAAATGCATTTTTGAAAACATTCCCCCCTAACAAGAATAGGTGGAAAAGGTTGCTGTTATTGGATTTGGTAATGCTGAAAATAAGAACCTCCTCCAGGATGACAGAAGCTTTGGAGCAAGGTTATTAACTCGTAAAGCAGAGTCGAGTCGCCAAAGGGGTGACATGCTGACTTGGTCGACTAGTCGACCAACTAGTCGTGACTAGTCTCAACTAGTCCCTAAACTAGGAAGTATGTTAACATAGCATGTCATATGCTAAGTTGTAGCAACATTGTAATTAAATATTACCACTGCATTAAACACACAATCTCGACTAGTCTGCTTCTGCATTACTATTACTACGACATTACTTGCTATTGCCTACCGCTGCTACATTACTTGCTACTGCTGCCACACATGCTACATTACTAGCACTACATCAACTAATTAATTAAATATTAACGAAAGCACAAAGCAGAGCAGTCAACACAGTTGTGTAGTTGTGCATAGCAGATCAAAACAGTGCAGAGTGGAGCAGGGGAGGGAGGAGAGGAGAGGAAAGGGGAGCAGAACAGACGAAGATGGAGTAGTGGAGGAAGGAGAGGAGAGGAAAGGAGAGGAGGGCAGGAGAGGTTGCACTGACTGGCGACGGATGGGAGGCGGCGGTGGTGGCTAAGGCTCACTGGTGAAAGACGAGAGGCGGCGGCAGGCCGGACAAGTGGAGGCAGCGGGCTGACGAGCAGAGGCGACAAGCGGATGAGCAGAGGCGGACGGGTGGACGAGCGGATGAGCAGAAACGGATGGGCGAACAAGCGGATGAGCAGAAACGGATGGGCGAACAAGCGGATGAGCGGAGGCGATGGGCAGACGAGCGGAGGCAAGGCTCCTCTCGATCTGCTAGGGTTATTCCTCCCACTGATATATATGTCTCACAGCTCTCCATCTAAAAGTGGGCCATCATGTCGCACGGCTAGCCACGCACGATTAATCACTGCTAGTCGCCGATCAATTGTCCGGCCACCCGACTAGCCGTTCCAATTGAGTCAAACAGCCTAATCATCCTCCATATACCAACTGGACAGATAATCGTGGATTAGTCGACGACTTAATAACATTGCTTTGGAGAAGTGGAATGGTGACAACTGATTGGGTTCTTGCCCAGTAGTGCTAATGTTGATCTTCTTTCTTCAGTTTATCATGTAATCTTATTTTGTAGAAAACACATGCTAGAGGTTTTCTGGATCCTGGTGACCCTGCTTGTATTTATATACCTTATATTTTGTTAATGACACATTTTCAGTAGGGCTCCTCTACTGTTCCCTAAAAAACTTGTGATCTCTACTACTAAAAAGATCATTATTTGAAAAATCGTCTGCCTCTCCAAAGTCCAACCTGTGTAGCATAAAATACAACTACATGCATTATAGTCACACTTTTCTTGTGTTTTTGCTTGTCAAATCTGTTCGCCGACAACTCAACATCCTGCTTTGATGTCCCTATTGGGAAAATCTATCTTGTATCTGACTAGTTCTTTATTTGTTGTTTTGCTGATCTATATGGTTCTACTAAACACTATACTGCAGGGCAGCTCAACGCCGCTGTGAGATCACTAGCTCAACGTCAACAAGTTGCAAGCATGTCGGTCAACTATGTGTTGTTCTTCACAATGGTAAACATTATATGTTTGAATTTTTTGTCAGACCAATCCTTCCACGTCACTTCAGTGTGTAGCCATGGTATTTGATCATTTTGGGTGTCTTTGTTATCAGATTTATTAAATTACCACATCAAGTTCCACATAGCAAAGCATAGATAATATACTTACAAAAATGTTAATTTTTGTTTTAAGACGGTATGGTATGGTCTATTTGGGATCCATTGCAGTGCATTGAGTTGCACTCAACCAGTAAAATAAGCACACCAAAAAATCTAACCATATTCAACTTAAAAAATGCACTGAAAAGAAATGCAGTACTTGGATTGGATAGTAGGATATCTAACATTTTTGGCAGAAAAATAAAAACGCTCAGCAAAAGAGTTATGCAAACAAATTTACTGACTGGCACAGATGACTACAGGAAATACCAACTTGTCACCAAAGATATAACACAATTTCTCTTGAAACAACAGCCACAATCAGTATTAAAGTAGAGCCCTAAGGAATCAAGTACATGTCCCCATAAGCACATACTATTTTGCACTAGATCCTTTGTAACAGCAGCAGGTATAAAATCTGCAGAACTTCAAACTGAAAAAAGACACTATTCTATTTCAAAGTTAGCAGTGTCATACTTCCATTACCACCTTTCTTGTGACTAGATGGTCAATCAACTGAATTTCTAGTGCCTGTACCTATCAAAAGTAACTTTCAACAAGAACTTCATACCTTCCCACTGCGATGGCTTTCATGGTCTTCACGCCTCCTCTTGCTCGATCTATGAAGATCTTGTTCACTAGGCTCAGAACTTTTGCCCTTTCTTGTGTTTTCCCTGTACCTATCCCTACTCGCCTGGCGAATATCAGAACTGCTAGATAGACGATTGTTGTCATGAGTATTATTTAATTTTTCTTGCCTGGAGTTCCTTTCAATGTTATTTGAATTGTCATCACGTGGATGTACATCAGAATGCCCTTTATTCTGCAAGATCTTTTCTTCTGCACCCTGATCTCTCCTCACAGGCTCGTTTTGTCTGGTGCGCTCTTGGGTTTCTTTGCTTAATACTGCAGATCTTGATTCATCCTTCTTCCTACCACTACTGTCTAACTTATCATCTGTAAACCTTCCACCCCGACCAGTTCCTCTTCCTTCTTCTCTCTGAAGGGTCAGTATATTTTCATGCTTAGGCCTCTGCCTGTCCTCTCTTTCTCTCTGTCGCCAGTTGTCCTCTTTGTGCTTGGCATAATAACGATCATCAGTCTTCTCCCGCATCCTAATACTATCATCTCTTCTTTTCTGATCAATTCCATCATCCCGCTCTCTCTTCCTTCGGTTCGGATCATCCCTTGTTCTATAACCATGCGTTATATCTTTATTCTCAGGTTTCATTCTCCTCAGGTTCTCTTCATCCTTCTTTCTCTTAATATGAGAATCATCTATGCTTTCACGACGATTCAAAACCATATCACCATGCTCCCGTTGCCTAGAGCCCCTCCAGTCACCATCATCAAACCGTTTCCTTGCATGAGGATCTTCATCCCTGTCATTCCTATCGATGGGCCTCACCTTATTTCTATGCCTTGCACCAACTTCAGCATTGTACTCGAGCCTCAAATCTTCCTCTTTAGCTCTTCTGTTGTGAGCACTGTCTTCTCTCCTCTGCCAAATTTCGGTGTCCCTTACTTTATCATAACTTCTACCACGTATATCCCGATCTCTGTTCACATAAGGGTGATGGATATCATCCCTACCTCTGGAGGCCAAATGTGACCTTTCTACATCTGGTTTGACGTCTCGAAGGTACTCATCCTTTCGACGGGAATTGCGTTCTTCTCCATCATGATGCCTTCTTACATCATTTACTCGCCTGGACTGCTTATCTTGCAGAACTTCTTCACCAGACTCGAGCCGTTTCTGATGATCTTTGCTGCTAACAGACCTCCCTCTACTATTGTCACTATTCAGTGTCCTCAATTCGTCCTGATCACTACTATTGTGCCCAGTGGGCTGCTCAACCCTAGAAATCAGTTTCCGCTTTTTACCAGAATGAACCAAGTTATCACCCTCATTTGTCTCACTAACTGTGTGAGGATCTGAGACAGCGTCATCACCATCCACTTCAGCACTATCAACCAAAGCAACCCTATCATCATTATCATCAAACTGATCTTCCGTGCTCTGCTTATCTGCTGCTTCATCAGCAGCAGAAGGCGACCCTACTGAGACATCCTTAGTTTCTGAGCCCTCAGCAGAGTTGTTCTCTCTCTGAGAATCACAATGTCTCTTTGAGGATGTTGGTTGGCAAGGTAATACTTCATTGGAGCTTTCAATTTCTCGGCTAGAGTTTGCACCCAGTGAGCTTCCTTTCAATGACCTGTAAAGAATAATTTGGTGGGTAAGCATTAGAATACAATTTTCACAAAAACAAAGAGTTGAAGGAAGCAATGTGGAAAGCTATTTTAAGAGAACCGAAGTGCAAAATAAAGTAAATGAAACAATGAGAAAAGATACAAGAAATGCAGTGCATAGGCAGAGAAAAAAGGAACAGCTATATCATTTCAAGATCTCCAGAATCCAGAGCCTGAGCATCTCTCAAGTTGGGCAAGAAACTAATGCAATTCTGCAGGATTTGTGTATCAAAATGCAATATGGACATGACACCATAGGATGACAATCAACGAGTTAGATGTAATCATGCATGTGAATAGTGGTTCAAGGGGTATCACAGTGGCATGAATTGTTGGCTACTTGGCTCTGTAGGTGAGAACATCTTGGCTGTAACCTGCTCGAGTATGCTGAACAACGGACATGTTGTGATCTCATCATGGAAGAAACATTGATGGGATCACAGGAACGTTGACTAAATAATTTAATTAACATTAACAAGTTCACAGGAACATTGACTAAATAATTTAATTAACATTAACAAGTTAACTAGTCCGCTTATGAGTTTGCAGATATGTGATACCTTACTCCTTGAGAAGGAGAACCCCTTGTTTTGTAGCTGGGAGGGGAGCGGCCATGGACATCCGTGGCGACCATATCACCTTCAGATGAAATAGGCAACTGTCTTGTATGTTCTGCCTTTCCCAAAGTGGAATTAAGAGGAGAATTATTCATCTTCTCTGATGCATATGGCCTGTCCTCAACACCATGGGTTCTTCTATTACCTTGAGAATCCTTCTCAGTTTGGTCCAGTGAACTATCATCAACCATTGGATCATCCAATGGACCGTGGCACACAATCTGAAAAGCGAGGCAACATTTAGTATTGAAGAGCATAAGATACTGACCAACTGACATGCAGAACAGTACAAGTTGCTCCAAGTGAGAGGAAATATAACATATGCCAAATCATGATGGCAGTTTACCTCTATAACAGAATCGGATTCACGCATTCGAGGTACACGTGTATCAATAGATGGAAAGCGTTCTCCGTAACCAGTTTCAACTTGTATAGGTCTCCCTGTCATCTGGCGAGAAAATTCACATCACTACATAATTTAAACAGATTGGAATGGAAATATGAGGAGAAATTAACGCTATGCATGTATGAAGTTGCATGGCTCAGAACACAACCATATATATCATTATAATTGGAAAGTACTAAAACTTGGTGGATGCCAGTACTACTTGTATGAAGAGTGCACAACAACATCCACACACTCTCAATAATAAAACAAACCTATGGAATTTGTAATGGTTTTGCATGATCAAACCATCACTTCAAGTAGTTGCTAAAAAGAAAAAAAATAACTCAAAATATAGAATGGATAGCCGTCAAACTCACACAACTATTGAAAAGAAGCACCTGACTGAGTATCAACATTGATTTGTGGCACATGTACAAGTGTACAACAGGATGTGTGAGTGCACAGAAGTAACCATCTATAAAATTTGTAAAAACATAGCTTGAGAAAAAATGGGAGAACTATCCATGGTGCGAAAGATTATGAAAATGTGGACCGGATGCATAAATACCAGAGGAAGAGAGAGCTTTATACCACTGGAGGCCGCATGTTTGTAGGAACTCTTCCCTGGGCACTGAAATCCGTATGCCCATTGTCTGCTTTATTACGATTCTCAGCAGAAATGTCATGATGACCAGTAGCAGCGGCTAGCTCCGGTGGCAAATCTGGATCGTAGTCCTGAATGCAGATCAATAAAAGATTGTTCACCACAGGAGTCTAAAGATAGCATAGGACCGATGTTTTTTGAAATGGGATTATAGAAAACCTGTTCTGAGCGCCCACTTTCGTACACACGTATTCTAGATTGCATTGTGGACTCCAATCGTAGTTGATCCTGGTGACAAAATATACTATTAGTTTACAAAGGAAAACTAAAAGAAAGAACAGCTATATACACTACCCAATGTTAAAAATGGACTCACCAGGTGCTTGCAATAGTCTTTCCACTTCTCTTCATCGAGTCCAAAGTTAAAAAAGTCTGAAATATCGGCACCAGTGTATTTCCATGGCTTCTCCTCAAATGTGGTGTCAGTGTCAATATCAAAAATTGTCCTGGGCCAAATAAATCATATTTAGGAGAAGAAAAATAATAAATGAGCATAAAATAGAATTGTTCTCCAGATGTAACTAAAATAACAATGGAAGGCATACCAGGGATTCCTTGATTCCATCCTAGAACCCCATCCTACGATTCTAGTGATCTAGTCTATTATTACATTGACTCTGCGTGCTTGAGAGTTGAGAAAGCGAATCACAGCACCAAGTTGAGTTTCCCTAGTGTACCAAAGTTGCCAGAGAATTTTAAAATAATACCCAAATGTCCTATTCTTGCCTTTAAGACTGCCCGTGCGCAATGAATCAATAGAAGTACACGTATAAATTAGGTGAATATATTTCTATTGTACATGATTGCATAAATACATAATATTTCAATTGAACGTGTTTCTAGACAAACTAAGAATATAAGTGTGCAGTAAAAAGGCTTGGTCAACTACAGAGTGCATGTACTCCCTCCCTCCCTCTGTAGCTCTAAGTACACTCAAGACACTCAATGACCCAAGGTTGATGTTTGATACACCGAAGCATGACACCTTCTGAGTAAATAGTAATACATCCGCTGTTATCACAGTATCACCTAGGCATCCCAGCGGCTAGCAGGGAGGGGGTCGCCAGGACCCGTTGCCTCGTCTGGAGGGCGTCAGGCAACCGCCTAGTCATCCCAGGCGTCACGGTGAAGGCAACCGGGCGCCCGCCGAGTCGACATGAATCTGGTTAAAAGAGTAAAGTGCCAAGGCAGAGTCGGGTAAACCCTAGAGCGTGGAGAGGACCGCCATCATCTGCAGCATGTCGTGGAGTCGCCTCTAAATCCCGTCACCTCCAGCCCATCGCCTCCACCCTCCAGCTCACCACAACCCGTCGCCTCCGCCCTCCAACCCGCCGCGACCTGTCGCCTCTAGATCCGGTAAGCCTCCTACCTCCACCTCCGTCGCTGGCTCGCCATCACCTCCAGCCCTCCACCTCCATCATCACCACCGCCACCAGTGCTTCGCCAACGGCGATGGAGGCGGCGATTGTTGCTGCTGGCTGCGATTGCTGAGTGAGGAGAGTGACCGAGTGAGGACTAAGGACTGGCCAAGGAACAAAGGAGTTTATATTGATAGCTTTGATGCTTGGCTGTTGTTACTGCATTGCTTGGTTGCTGGCTGCTTGTTGCATTGCTTGCTGCTGTTGCAATTGGTTAGTGAAGGATTGGGCCGATAATTGATAATGCTGTTAAAATGGCTTTGTACACGTACATGGCTGATCAAGCTCCAAATGCCGCCATTGTCGAGGCTGGTGATGCTAGCCAAGAGGAGGCATATGATCCATTGAAGGATCCAAGGCGGAAGGCGAAGTCGAAGGATCTTGGGTGGAAGTATGGATTTTGGCTGGACTTGACGAACAAGGATATGGTGCAATGTGTACTTTGCGGAAAGCAAATGCATTCAGGCATCAAGAGGTTGAAGCAGCACTTTGCCGCGGGTTTTGGGGATGTTCAAAAATGTCCAAAACCACCACGACAATAATGAGAGAGATGCAAGATTACATAAAGAAGAATGCGAGGAACAAGATGATTAATTTAGATGATGAAGTGGAAGGTGAAGGTGATGATGTTCACATTGTTCAGGAGGGTCAGGTTAATGAAGAAGCATCCTCAAAGGCATCTTGTCACCAAGTTCTGGGACAGCTACCAAGAGGAAGCAATCTGCTATTATGTTCAAACCGGCGGCCAAAGTAACCAAATCAATTTCTTCCATGATAAAAAAGACAACCCAAAGAGGCGGTCAAGGAAAGGCATTCCAAGTAGTAGTCCCAAACCTCCATGAAGATGAGGACCAATGAAGAAAAAGAGAGGGTAGATATGCACGTTGCTAATTTTTTTATCAATGTGGCATACCATTCAATGCTCCAAATTCTAGGAGCTTTGAAATTATGATGGAGTCCGTTGGACAATTTGGGCATGGGTACAAGCCTCCTAGTTTTCATAAGTTAAGGGTGCCGTTGCTTGCTAAGATGAAGAATGAAATGAAAGCATTAAGGGAGAAGCAAGAGTTCGGTTGGAATAATGTCAAATGGATGAACTGATAGGAGGGGAAGACACTTGATTAAGTTTCTTGTCAATTGTCCAGAAGGGACTTTCTTCTTAAGAGTCTGTAGATGCATCCTCTCAGTCAACTGATGCAAAGATGTTAGCAGATTTGCTTGAGAAGAAGATTGTGGAGATAGGCGCTGACAACGTTGTTCAAGTGGTCATCGATAATGGTGCCAACTTTAAGGCTGTAAGTTTCTTTTCTTTGGCAACAAGAAACAATCTACCTTATGGTGCACATTGCTTGGAACTAAATCCTTTTCTTTTGCAGATAAAATTCTTATGGAGATATTTCCTGCTCTCTTTTGGACCCCTTGTGTTGCACGTTGCTTGAACCTTATGTTGGAAGACATTGGAAAGATAAGTAAGTTCAAGAAGGCCATCAATCAAGCCAAGCATGTGACTACCTTCATCTATAGGCACAGGAAGCTTCTCGATGCAATGAGGGAGAAGACAGGAGGAAGGGATTTAGTGAGACCCACAGCCACTCGGTTTGCCACTTCTTTTCTCACTTTGCAGACTTTATATAAGCATAAGGATGCTTTAAGACTACTCTTTGTTAGTGAGGATTGGACTAGGTCCAAATTGACACTCACAGAGGCAGGAAAGAAAGTTTGTGATATTTTGCTTTCTTTGCGGTTTTGGTATGTTGTGGAGGATTGCATAAGAGCACCCTAGCCTTTACTAGTTGTGTTGAGAATTGTTGATGCGGATGAGAAGCTTGCCATGCCAGAGGTTTCAACAAGTATGGATCATGCGAGGAATAAGATAAGAGAGTCTTTTGGAGCAAACCAAGGGTACTAAAAAAGATAATGGACATTATTGAGAGGCAGTGGGTGCATCAGATGGATGCAAAAGCTGCATGGAGCTGTATTGTTTTTGAACCCAAACAAGTTTTTCAACATCAAAGAAAAAGACAACACTGACTATGCTTCGAAGCTCTGGATTGCATTCAATGATATGCTTGAAAAGATGATTAATTGTGATGATAATTTGCTTTGAAAGATAAGTGATCAAGCGGACAACTATGAGAAAATAAGAGTTTTGGAAAGCAATCATTTGTGAAGCAAAAAAAAAAGTTCCAATAGGACAACGAATGGGTTGAAATGAGTACCGAAAAAGTCAACCATGGAGAAGATCTTTCATGGGCTTATGTTAATGAAGCCACCGATGCATCACTAACGCTTCAGGGTCGCAATCTGCCTAGGATGACAAGGACGTACTCTTGACGTGGTGCAAATTTAAGCTCAACAGCTGAAGGAGAAGAGCAGGGCTCAAACGAGGATGAAGTATATAAACCTTTGGTGGCCGATGATCTAGATATCGAAGTCTATGAACCTTTGGTGGCCGATGATCTAGACATTGACGATGATTATGGCCAAGCATCACCTACTCATGAGAGTGGACTAAGTGATGAAAGTCATAAAGATGATTTAGACTTAGGGCAGTCCCAATGCTCCATGTCAGCTAGTTTTCATAGTATTAATAGAGCTGCCACATAAGCAAATTACTGACATGACAATAGAGTTATTGAGGTGAGAGAGGGAAATGGTTTCTCATGCAGGAAACTAAGTCCTCCCGTAGACCGATGCGCAAAGAAACTAGACAATTTGCGTTGGGAGCAGAATCGTGGTTTCCATCCCTTTCCTCCTGGATCCGATGCATGTGTGAAGTCATTAAATTTTTCTCTACATAGAAACTACTATGGAAACTATGCATTGGAGAGACTAGGTCTAAGCGAATATTTATTGCACTCTCTTTCCTCTAGAAACCACTCATAGAAACTATGGGTTGGGATTGCCCTTAGATATCGATGTTTGAATGTCCGAACATTATATCGACGTTTGAATGTCCTTGTCCTTGGAACAATATCAGTTTATTTTGAAAAAATGGTATCTAGTATCCATGGTTATTCAGTAATTCAGTATATTAGTATATTACTATAATTTCTTTTGCACATACAGATTCGTCACCTAATTGTCGCCTAGGCGTCCAGGAGGCGACTCGCCTCGCCGGAGCACCGTGATAACCATGAATACATCCAAATTAATCCTGGTATGCAGCATAGCTTACATTGCATGCCCTGAATTTCATCCTACATATACCACATTATTTTCTAGTATAAAATGCTATATCTTTGCTTCATGTCAAATTTTTTGTCACAATATTTTCTAATATGAAATGTGAAATCATGAATGTAATTTCTTAGTATTTAGTTGGTTACAAGGTGGCCGAAGACTGGTAAGAAGCACTGCAGTATTTTTTTTTTTGCCCAGCAAATAATTGTTTCTGTCATTTTTCTCGCCATGGAGGCTATTACCTACAACTTAGGCCTTAACATATTTCCACAAGTTTTTGTGAACAAATTAATCCCAGTTCACAAATCTTAATGCCAAAACTCGCACAAAAAAACTCTAGCCTCCACCTATAATCTCCTGTCTTAATTATTGATTGTTGATTGAACTCTTTGAACTAAATGATAGAACTACTATCACATAAATAATGTGAAGCACCAATCCAACTCCAGGTACCTTATAGCATAAGGCGCAAATTAGTTATTAGTTCTTACTCTCTGCCACCAATGCATTGTGCTAGCCATCATAAGCAGTGCTTAGCTGTGTTGCTTGCATACGCAATTCATAGAAGACATGGTTTCAGTACACTTCATAAGATCAACCATGCAGCTGGATGCCCAACTCTCAGGACAGTGAGTTACATGATTAGTGCTATAAGCTGCCTGTTATGGACTTTAAGCCCTACAGCAGAATTTGTACTAAACGATGGGCCAACCAATAACATATATGGACGTTCACAACTGCAACAGAATTTCCAGTAAGGGAGCAAAAATTATTCCACAAATATAACTATTGTTATTAGCATGTCAACCAGTTAGCTTACTTGTGAGGAGGAAGTGTGAAATCTAGTCCACCACCAAAACCACGACCTGAACCACCCCATGGATTCATTCCGTAGCCTGAATGAAAGCCTTTATTCATGCCCCTACTAGCACCAGGTCTCCAGTCACCTCTTCCTCGGCCAGAGAAAGGGCCCTGAGATCCAGGACGGAACTGACCAGGAGCACCAGGAGCCCCACCTACTGGAGCCCCAGGTGTAGCGCCAGGGCGTACATACTGAAAAGAGTAAGGCAGGAATCAACAACATAAACGTAAGAAGAGGGCTTAACAAGTAAAAAACTAGAAACCAAAAAAGGGTGAACGATTCATGGATTAAAAGGCAACTTTTCAAGTACTTAACATCATCCGTTTACCAACAAGCAAGCCATGAGAAGACATGATAAATAAAAATCTAATCAAGTAATCATATAGACAGAATGCAAAAAGTAATGCGGTTCGTGAAATAAAATTGAACTACAACTGTTATCAATACTCAATTGAGATCTCCATGACATCCATTGCGGTAAGATTCTGAAATGATTTGCACAATTGTGGTGTGCACAGTTATTTTTTTTATCCCACATAAGAAGTTGATTGATAAGCAAATCATATTTTCATGATAAACAGCACATAGTTGATTGATAAGCAACTCATATTTTCATGATAAACAGCACATGTGTACTATCTAATATCACATGCACACACTGTAGAAACTAAAGTTTCCTTTTTGAAAAGCAAAAAGAACTTAATGCAAATTGTTTCCTAAACAACTGAAAACAACAAAATAGGATTTGATCTAAAAATGCCCAAGTCATTAGCACATGATTATAATGTGTAACATTGATTTTCTATGTTAAGAGCTCAAAATGAACAATAATATTCAGGGATTCATAGAACAAAATTTCCCAGTGATAAAATGTGCTGTTACATTAGCAACAAACACAATAGTTACATCCGGGGTTGAATCATCAAAGTCTTGCTTGCAGTTCTATGATCATATAGGGTCTAACGTTCTAACCTCTCTCAAATGACCATTAGTTCTAATAGGCTCAGTATGGGATTGTTAACTGCTTCTCCCACCAGAAGTAGGGTGCATACTTTTGTTGCTTGTAAGGAAACACACGCATCAGCAATTTACTGCCAATTCGCCTGAGACTTCTGCTGTCGAGTTTAACACAAACAAAATTAACTAGGACTATCTGACCCTATAGCCAGGGAGATTGACTTAGAGTTCGCATGGCCAAGGAGTATAGTAATTTGAGTTCATACAGCTTTAGTGATAGAATTTTTAGGACACATCCTGAAGCTTTGGTTTGATGGACAAGCTTAGGAACGACATAGAGACTGCTCTTTGAGCTAGATTATACCAACTAATCTGTGCCCCTGTCTCTTTCTAGGCACACCAGCTGCACTCTTTCTCACTATCTCCTAGCGTGAAATGATCACATCAATCTTCAAAATGGTTGGCTTCACCCATATCACATCTGCATATGAAATGAAGTCACTGACTTGAAGCTTAGGAACCAATCAGCGTCAACGCTACAATCTTGATAACAACTTCGCCAACTACACGAACTATAATTCCAGCACAAAGATCACACATTAAGAAGGCTCAAATCTTCAAAATTGTTATATGGAAGCATGGAATAGCGAATGCAAATCATTGTATTTCCTTTCTTTCCTTCCTTTGTATGTTAATAAATGCATTTACAGTTTACATTGTCGGGATGTAAGCAAGAATGCAAAAGAATATAAAAAAAAGAAACTAAACTTGATAAGAAGTTTACACAGTACAACTAAAGCATAGTGAGTTGCAACCGGGTTTACGCAGTCTCCCTCTGTGGGGGTGGCCCGAGCGCATCGTACGGCTTCTTGGCCCAAATAACTGACCTTGAACATGGAATGGTGCGGATGGAACCCCTGGCCGCCGCCACTGTACCCAATCCTCCCGCCAGGCGCCGCCGCGGCCTTCCCAGGCTCACCACCCTCCTTCCTCTCCCCCTCCGGCCCCGCCCCTGCAGCGTCCTCCCCCCAATCCTGCTCCTCCATACCGGGGATGTGGGGGCCATCGGCGACGATGACGAGGTCCTCACCATCCTCGTCGTCGCCCTCGTCCTCCCCGAGCCGACGGCGGCCGTCCGTCTCGTTGAGCACGATCTGGATGTCGTCCTCGCTGTCGCTATCCCAATCCTCGCTCCCCGCCGCACCGACTGCCGCTGACGACGAGAGCCCCGGTATAACCGCCCCGGTGTCGCCTACGCCGCCCCCCAAGAGCGGATCGGGCTCCTCCGCGCCGGGGGGCGGCTTCGCAACAACCTCACGCTTCGCGGGGGGCGCGCCGCCATCGTCGTCCTCGTCTGCCCAGCCAGCGGTCGGGTCGACCCCGGGTACGGGGTCGTTCCCTCCTAGAAGCCAGTCGTCGTCGTCGTCCGCAGCAGCCGCTGCGGTTGAGATGGGGGTGGGCGTAGGGTTAGGGTTTGTGGCCGGGGTTGCGTGGGGTAGGGTTTCGGTCGGTGGCGGCTTGGAGGGTGCGGACCCGGGGATGAGGATGTCGGTGTAGAGGTCGCCGAACTCGTCGTCGTCCTCCATGGCGATGGCGAGATCGGGGCGCCGCGGGTGTTGAAGGCGGCGGCGAGATGGGGCAGGACTGGCTCGTTCTGGAGCTACCTACTTAGCAGGGAAGCCTCTCGGCTTGGGGTTTTTTTTCGGGCCTTCAACTGCGAGATATTCTGAAATTACGAACGTAGCTCAGAAATCTACCGCACACTGAGTCTACATGGGTAGCAGTTAGAAATCAACCGCACACACTTCAGCTTTCATTTATCCGAGCACATTCGGTTTTTCTGAGATAGTACACGAGTTTAGTCCAAAATTCAACTCATATCGAATTGGTTCACGAATAATTACCCTATGGAATCATTGTGTTGGTACCCTGTTAACCTGTTAAGATATTTTTGGAATGCAGAAATGTTATCGATCATGCAAAATCCAGGCATTCCAAACATGTCAGCCGTTTTCTGATGTGTTTTCGTATTTAATATAGTATTTTACATCTTAGTGCCCTTATGCTTTTCTTTTTTATGATTACACAAATATTAAAGTATGAATAAAAGGTAAATAGTAATTACTTACCATTCATTTGTTTTAAGATTTATATAACTCGTATTGAGAGGGAAAACATTGAAGCACCGTATACACATTAGCTCTACTGGTATATGTTCCAAACTTTGGCCTTGTTGTGTCGTGCCCACTACCTAAGTTACATAATATCGAAATCACGATTTTTGAATAATTTTTTATTTTCGATTATTAGCAAAAACCAATCGAAAATCGCTAAAAACCGAATGGTTAATAAATCAAAATTTTTGGGAAAAAAATCAAAAAACGATCGGTTTTCAACGATCGATCGGCCAATCGAATGTTTCCTAAAGCTGATTATTTGAGTGATTTTCGCTCGATTTTCATTTATTATTGAGCGATTTTCAACTTGTTTACGTCGCATAAAATTTTTCAAGTTTTTGAATCTTTTTTTGAATTAGACTGGTTTCAAATGCCGAGCTAGCTCTCATAAGGCCGATAATCGCGCGATATTTTGGATCTTGGCCGTGCCACTGCTTACCTCAATTGGGCGTATGCTCAACGTGACCAAAAATATGCAGCTATCTGTGGGGAAAAAAATGGTCCGAGTTTGTTTGGTCAATAATGTAACGCAAAAGCTCAATAAACAATGCAGCCTCATCCTGCACTCCATGGCCGCGTATCCGTTCGGTGGAGGGTGGACCATCAACTGTAACGTGTAGCCAACAGGTTTCTCTTCACAATTACATCAACGTCAGCTTATGTTGGCAGGTTTGGCACAGCAATCGGTTCTCTCCCTCGGATGCAAACTCAGCTTACAGCTTACAGCTCAATAATTTATATGAGTGACGGCAGAGCTTTAGCAACATCACTACCACAAAAGCATACATCTAGAACCACAGATTTAGCTCAGTACAAAGATCATAACCTGATACTGAGGTGGTGTTGTTTAGAAAAAAAAATGAACTTAGTAGTAGCAACAACAAACACACTGAAGGTAAACATCTGACCAGTTTAAGCCAAAAAAATGAATGTGGTTATTTATCCCTATGATCTGCATGTCATACAGACACAGTACAGGCTCATGAGATGATTCACACACATTACATACGGCGTATTATTAGGCGCTCCACTATGGTACTGGGGCAACAATGATCCAGTACAAGAAAACCACAAGAGCATCTGCGCCGCTACAAATGTGCTGCAGGCAACATCATCTTAACAGAGTAGAAATCGAAAAGAGAGGTTTATCCATGTGTCACTTCTTTTGCTTCTTCCCCGGCTTGAGCTTTACAACTTCATCAATGTATAATATGCCCTTCCCCTTGTACACTTCTGGTGGCTTACAGCTTCGAACAGCGCCAGCAAAGTGGTGTACTCTATCCTTGTCGATGCCAGTACAACATATTATGTTGGGTTTGAAGCAGAAGACACGAACGGCGGGTGGAGCAGTGAACTGCACCTCATGGCTGTAACCTAGTTTCAGAAACAACTCACGGCCTTCACGCTCTGTCCTTGCTTTGAATCCGACTCCAACAAGCTTCAGAAACCGGAAAAACTTGGATTCCATTGCAAAAAGAAGAGATGTTTATCCAGTGGTGAAATATTTGCTTCCTAGTTACCTCAACAAAAGAAGGATTAAAGGTTCATCAGCAAAGTGAACATTCATGTAAACAAACAGGACTACAAGCATGCCACCAGTTATGAGAAATTGATGTATATACAAGAGTGTGCTTGAATAAATTCTCTGCAGAACACTGCAAAATATTAAATAGCATATAGATGAGATCTCCCATAATCTCATCTCACATAGGATGACCAATTCTATAATCTGTACTGAAATAACTAAAGAATGTGAACAGCAACTCTGAAGCACTACTATCGAAGATGAGGGCAAGTATAGTTCGCAACAAAATAATTATCCTATCTCAAACGGAAAATAGAAGATCATTCCAGTTTAGGCACCAAGTCACAATCCGTTATCCTAAATCTTCTTAACACCAATCGATTCTTCTTATCTCTTATGACCAAAGGTGCAAAGTAAAGACGAGTCACTTGTTTAGGAATTTAGGGATGGGGGCTGCCATGGCGGTGAAACCGCCAACTCTCACATAGACACGGCCACACTGGACATGCGCGGATACAGTTACAGTGTTTTCGGAAGAGTAGTACTAAACTAGAATCATTCAGCAACTGCAGTTTGGGGACCGTCAGTCCGTCACATAGAAAATAATTATCCTATCTCAAATGGAAAATAGAAGATCATTCCAGTTTAGGCACCAAGTTGCAATCCGTTATCCTAAATCTTCTTAACACCAATCGATTCTTCTTATCTCTTATGACCAAAGGTGCAAAGTAAAGACGAGTCACTTGTTTAGGAATTTAGGGACCGTCAGTCCGTCACATAGAAATGCTAAATCCTTTTGGTTTTGGACTGAAAAAACTTTACATTCTTCCTATCCCCCCCAGAAACATCATCACCGTAACATAGCTTGATAAGAATGATCATCAATGACATAGAGATCATAAATAACTAATCTTACGCCTGACTGAACACACTAATTCGATAGTAATTCACGAAGTCATTTCAGAGACCATCTTAGGCTACAAATACCGATCTCAAACAACAGATTTGGTGCCTCCGATAATTTTCATGCGTGTGCGTGCGTGGTGAGTGCGGTGTGTGTTGGGTGTGTGCCTACTCTCTCAGAAGAAAAAAGAACAAATCATAACAGCAGCAGAACACGACATTGCATCACGCAATTTTCAAAGCCGTGAACCAAACCAACTCACGGACTCGGGGAATAAACGAAGAAAGGGAAAGGGACGCGCGGAGACCTTAGATTCCGGAGCGGGAGGCGCCGAGGCCGCTCACGTCCGTGGAGGCGGTGAACCGGCCGACGGGGCGCGACAGCGCCAGGGACTCGGGGCTGTCAGGAACCTGAGTTCTGACAGGGGCCTGGCCCGATCGACCGCGCGACAGGCGGCGGAGGGGCCCGTGTGGTCGCAGTCGATCTCGCCCCGCGACGACACGGGAGTACGGGACGGGAGGAGGTGTTTCTCGGTGCAGTAGGGTTTCTACTTTCTCCTCTTCGCACCGCGAATCCGTGATGGGCCGGCCGAGCCTTGGTGTCGGAGTGCGGCGTTGCGTCGGTCCATCTCCTCCTCTCTGGTTGTGTACACATGTCCCGGCTGGAAACGGGCTCCATGGGTTTCTTGCTCTGTGTCTTTGGATCTTTTTCAGTAATTTTTGCTTTTGTAATCTTCTCGTCAACTTTTTTTTACAAAAGTAGCTACCGTGTTAGAAAAGTTTATTTTTAGCGGTATGTCGGAGTATGAAAGATTTAGTAGATGACACGTGTCACCTGCCATAGTCTGGTTGCTCGGAAGGCAGACGATGATACGATAGGCGGCGGGGCTCACGTCGCTGTTGAACTCCTGTAGCTCGGAAGGAAGTACCAAGCCAAGCGTGCTTGGCAAGACATAAAACCTTTCAAGCAACAGCAGTTCGGAAGGAATCCACCCCCTATCGCATTGCCCTACTGCGGCAGGTTGCCGCCTCCCACGCTTTACTGGCCGCTTCTGCGCTCATCCGACATACCACACTACAGCCCTCTTTCCAAGCATCTCTAGCACGACAGGGATATATGTCGGCTGCCACACCTTCTAAGCTCACCAAATGGGTCATTTTCACAATTCCTACCAAGAGAGGGCCAAATTTGTCAAAAATAAAGTTTAGAGGGGCTAAAAAATAGATCACTGTCTTTTCACGCATTTCTCTTCTCGAAAAGAAAGATACACGCATTTATTCCCTTAGAAGAAGGAGAAAATACGCACCTTTTTTTCCGCTAAAAGATGTGCATACATTTCTTTTCAGAGATCAAAAGAACATGTGTGTTTGCCGCTGCAATCACCTCCTAATTTACTTTCTCAACTCAGGTGTTAGGAGTGCTCTGGTTAGAGTTTTCTAGTTCCAAAAGTTGGGTTGGCACTTGGATGTTGGTGGCGTCCGTCGTAAGAGTGGCAGTAAGTACGAAGTAATCACGCATTAGGAATTTATTAGGATTCAATTGAGTTGAGTAATTGCTGCCGTGCCCTCTTGAACCAGCTTTGCTACTACCATCAATCAGTTTTACTAGACAAAGGGAAGACAAAATAGAGCTCAAATCTTACTTTGAATTGCATGTACAATGCGGATCTGTCAAAGAATTCCTTTCAGTGACCTTAAGGACTGCAGAATATGCACCTTTGTTGTAACACGAGATTCAACAACTCTCGGATGCAAGTCGAACTACTTTGCTTCTACTGATTCTTGAATAAGCCTCTCGGTGAGCTCTCTTGGAAGTCCTCGAACGCTATCCGCTGTACCGACCTGGGCAACGCAGTGATTAGTCATGGAATTAGAACATCGAACTAAATTTTACTATTGCTCTACAAGTGTACATTTGCAAAGCGCATTATTGAGTACGTATAATCTTTTTTTAAAAAAAAAAGAGTAAGAGCAAGGATTATTTGGAGGAGTTGCTCACTAGCTCTCTGATGAATGGCAATACTGACGGATGTGTCAGCTTAAGCCCCCCAGCCGCCACGCAGGTCATGTCTCCTTCCTTTACCTAGAACATGTGCCAGATGCAATTTTATTTATCAATTCCCAAACTCTTTTTTGGTACAGAAAGTTGTTCGATACAAGGAGCAGCGTAAAACGTTATATGGAGGGGAAAAAGAGCAATAATATCCTAATTTTTGTAGGGGCAGAAGATTAATAACCGAGCAGTGATTCAATATTTTCCCTTCCGATATAAGTTGTATAAATCTTAAAGTCAACGAAATGATCATTAACCACCACCTACCATTCATTTATTCTTAAATATTTGTGCAACGGTAAAAAAAAAAGGCATAAAAGCACCTCTCTTACCACGTTCTGGATGAACGTATGGTATGTGGTGAAAATAGATATGTAGAGACAAAAGAAGAAGGCAAAGTTGATTTGTTACAGTTCAGTCAAAAAAGATTTTTTCAAGAAGATGACTCACGAAATGTGAATACACACATGAAAGACCATGTGGAGGTCTATTCACGTTGTAATGAGTTATTGATTTTGTTCGAGTAAGGTGTGCTCAGATTTGAGTTTGATTTGAATTGATTTTCAAAATAAAGCAATTTGAGTTATGTCTATCTCAGATGGCACTACCAGCCATGTGAGGCGGTAATACCGACCTGCAGCACTACCAAACCCAGGTGGTGGTACACTACAGAAAAACGTCGTTGATTCGTCGGTCGCCTCCAATTTCGTCGGCCTTTATTAAGCCGTCGAAAATAACGAAATAAATTCGTCGGCCCGTGTAAGCCGTCGAAAATGAATGAATAAATTCGTCGGCCCTATCTAGCCGTCGAAAATAAGCCGATAATTTAAATGGGTTTTAATAGGTCGTCGAAAATATAAAGATAATTTTCGGCTAGGCCGTCGAAAATCGTTCTTGACCCTAATAACCTGGCCACCCAAAAAAATTGGCTCACTCTGGTCGTCATGCAAAAAACTCTCATGGCATGCTTGCGCCCTCCCCTCACGCCACCGACCCGCCCCTCCCCTCGCCGCCTTGTAGGGTCGAGGATGCGCCTAGAGGGGGTGAATAAGCGTTTTCTGAAATTAATCGCTCACTAAACAATTCGCTCTAATCAACCCCTATGTCAAAACCTAATCAAAGATATATGCGGAAGCGATAAATAGGTTTTGACAATTAAAACCTAAATCAACTAGGCTCACTATGTGCACTAACTAAATTATGTCTCTAAACTGGAATTGCTAGATTGATCAATCAATTAACACTAAGCAATTCTATTACAATTAAGCAATTGAACAATATACTAGAAATGTAAATCCTTGAAAGTAAAAGAGACAACCGATATTTTTCCGTGGTGTTCGGAGACTTGCCGGTCTCCCCTAGTCCACGTTGAGGCAAGCCCAACCACTTGGACCGGCTCCCACTCGAGCACCCGCCTCTTTCCACTAGTCGTGGTTTTTCACGCTTGCGCGTAGACTCAACCCGAACCTTCACAAACTTGCCGGGGCTTCTCACACCTCGAGAGCTCCCGCGCACGACGCCTACACCGTCTAGGAGTCGGCAACCTCCAAGAGTAACAAGCCGCTCCTCACTTGAACTTCACCGAGCACAACGAATGCGCTCCCGGTGATCACCTCGTGCAACACATGCACCAAGGCCTCCCTCAAGTGCAACACATGCACAAGAGGCTCTCAAACCACTCACTAATTGCAACACATGCAATTAGTGCTCACACTTAAGCTCAAGAAGCAAAGGGAGAAGAGCAACACATGCAAATACCTCCCACACACAGCCAACATCCTGCCCAAGCCCCCCAAGGGGTGTATTTATATCCCCCACAAGAAAACTAGCCGTTTGGGGGCAAAACAGGGCAAAACCCGAAAATCCCGGTCCAACCGGACCTACCCCGGTCCGACCGGCCCTCACAGGGCAACGGTCGATTTCGGACTGATATACGGCCGACGGTCAGACCATAATTCACCCGGTCAAGACGGACACCGGCCGGTCACACCGCCCAACAAAAGCCGCAAAGCAACCCTCTCTGGAAAATTCAAGCGAAGCGACTTTGGTCGCACCAAGACTCACGCCCGGTCCGACCGGACCTGGGCCGGTCCAACCGCCCCGCCGGTCACACCGCCCCTGACAAAAACGACTCCGGTTTTTCGCAATCTTTTTCTCCGAAGATCCAAATGCAATTCTTTGAGCCTCAAGGATGATCAACACATAATCATTTACCCGTGCAAAACACATTTGCACCAATTCAAACCATGCTCAAAGAATTCAACCCAAATTGCGAAAACACATTTCGCAAACGACTCAAGAACTATTTGCAAATCGTATTAAGCGAATCAAACTCGAGTTTATGAGATTAATCCCCCTAGCCATGTGAAGGTCAACACAAGACCCGGTCAACTTGCCAACACCCGTTGCAAGCCCCACTCACATGCTCTCGGGATTCCGGACTCATAAACCTCAGTTTATTCGCACAACGAACTTGCAAACAACGCAATAAACCATTTCATGCTTGAGCACTACTCTTTGCAACACATGCAAAAGTTTAGCTCCAAGCAACACCAAATCAAGGTGCATGAACTCTCTAATTGCAACACATGCAATTCTCTAGTTCCATGCAACACCAAATCAAACTTCAACTAAAACCAAATCACATGTATGAGCTCTCTACTTGCAACACATGCAAGTCTCTAGCTCCATACAAACACTTAAACACCAAATCAACCATATGTGCTCTCTACTCACAACACATGCGAGCCTCTAGCACATACAAACACCAAATCGTGCTTGAGCTCTCTCCTTTTGCAACACATGCAAAACTTAGCTCCAAGCAACCACACGGTTTTTAGAAAGATTGTTTTGAAACCAAAACATGAAGCTTCAACATTTGCAACACATGCAAAAGTGAACTTCACGCAAAAGCCAACACATTAGCTTATCCTATTTGCAACACATGCAAATCAAAGTATAAACCAACAACAACCAAGCATAAGCTTAACCCATTCGCAACACATGCCAAATGGTTAACCTATATGCAAAAACCAAATCCAAATAAGATTTGAGCTTTGAGTGAACGCGGATTGAGATCATCAACACATGATGAAGCTCAAGCTAGGAAACGACCCCTCTTAATAGTACGGCGATAAAACCTTAAACTCAAAGACTACAAAAGTCCTTAGCCTATCTAGTTATACCTTCGTCGCCGCGCGCAAGCAATCCCCTTTGGGGTCTTTATGATCTTCACTTAAACTCCCCCGGGATCATTACTCGATTCTTCTCTTTGTCTTCGGGATCTTCTCTTGACGCCCATCACCTCATGATGCCGTCCTTATCCCGTTCTCAATCATTTCATCCATCTTTGGACCTAACTTAATCACAACTCATAAAATGGTTAGTCCAAGATGCATGGTTGTCTCAATTATCTCTTGCACTCCATTAACACATAATGGATGCCTTTAGATCAATTGAGCACAACCTAAATCAATTTGAATGATTAAATGTGTCTTAAGTACAATAATGCAACTCATGCTTTATTATACTTAAGAGCTATTCATTTGTCCTCAATTAATCACGGAACACCATCAACACATGATGAAGTGTTCTTTAATGATTAATAAGACAGATGAACTCAATTTAAATTATCATTTAAATTGTTATGAGTATATATTAACTACACAAGTTTTCATATACTCATGTTGATGAGAGGTAATGATCCATTATGTGTAAACTATATGGAAATGATCATTACACTAAGTCATCGACTATAGAATACACCCCACATGTATATGTGCATAAGTATGATTGACTTGGATATAATATGCACATATTCAATTTGATTGCATTGGAGCATATCCTATATTTCCACAAGTATACTATAACTAGGCAATTCAAATATATACTCAAGGATTTAGTTTCTTTGTCTTGATCCTTATATGTGTCAATAAGAATAGATCAATGCAAAGAGACTTTCAAGTCAAACTACAAACTCCCCTAAGTGTGTGCATCCATGTAATGTGTGGATTGGGAAACATGATGCATATTTTGTGATTAATGTAATGGGGACATTCATATTTTAACTTGACTCCAAAGTATGCAACTAATACTAGAATGAATATGCAAACATACCTTGGGTTTTCCATTTTTCAATGCGATAAGACTAATCAAAGATATTCTAAATAAACAAGTTAGTCTCGATATAAGATTTGTCATTAATAACAAAATCACACTAATGGATAATCTCAATATTAGATTTGTCATTAACACCAAAACCATAACTAATGAAGGTTGAACTTACACCCCTCCCCCTCACGCCGCCCGCCCCTCGCGCCGCCCATGCCGGCGTCTCTCCCGACGCCTCGCCCGGTCATGCCGCCGCCGCCGTCCCGTCCCCGCCCCAGGCCGCCCCATCCCGCGCTTCACACTTGCCGCCGACGCCAGACCGCCACGTCTTCTCCAAGGTACAGATAGAATCACGAAATTTTGTCTTATAGCAGCAATATTTCGGTCATTTGTGCCAAATTTATGCATTTATTTGCCGGATTAGTGATGTTTATGGCCTGATTTAGTGACTTTTGTGCTTGAGCTTAAGTTCTTGTAGTTTAGGACCTTTCGGTTGTGGAAGTAAGCAAGTAACACAGGAGATGTTTCAGTTTTGGACCATATATAGGTATTTCTGAATGCAAATCACGAGTTCATGATGTGTTTTTGAAACCCTTGTCCTGTCCATGTTACACACAGAAACTGTAGAAGGAAAACTAGCAAAGCACATGGCAAAAAGAGTATACAAGAAGATATTAATGTCCATTTTAAGAAACAACATAAAGTGAATGATCTGGATCATAGACACAGATATTGCAAGAAAAAAGCAACAGCAAGATAAAGAGATTCAAAATAGTACAGTTTGATCATCTGGTCTATTTTACTTTAACTTTCGGACAAGGCCTCGAAAAGATGGATCTGTTCAGAAAAATGTTAATCCCTGCAATCGCAAAAGAATATATCTTGTTCTGAAGATCGAGTTGGTCCCAAAATGTAACTTTAACCACTTATTTCATTATAATGACAAAAAAATGACACTCTTTTGTGACTGGAGTGTGTAATATGGAGGAGCAGCTAGCAAAATAAGCAGTACAGTTAATATTGAGTTCAGTTATGTTATTCAGGGAGATTTTACCTTAGTATGTTGTGATATTCAGCGCAAATGTGGGCACTGGAAAATAGTGAAATAAATATTCTTATTCTGGCATCTTATTTGCAGGCAATCCAAGATGACCCAGATGATGCTGTTACTCCAGATGATGCGCTAATCAATGAGTCTGCAAGGTATGGTGGCTTGCTTAGACTGTACCATTGACTGTCTCTATCTTTACCAATTGTAGTGTCTTTGATTGAATGATAGCTATTGCCAACCATAATCTTGTTCAACTGTGATTTATTATCGGAGTGGGAATTTGGGCCAACAATTTGTGCGACATATTTCTCACAGCTAGATAGGACTTTGTGAGCACTGTTCGCCTGATGGTTCCCCAAACAGTACACAGTATGCTGTTAGGATGGTGCGCTCATGTTATCTCATCATGAGCATGGCTGAACTTTTCACTCCTATATGTGGGTTTTACTTTGAAGATAGGATACGCCAGTGATGAAAAATAACCTGCTCAAATGCTTAAAATCATATGCAAACTTATTTCAAAATGTTTTGTTTTTCACATGTTCTATATTTCTGTTTTGTAGCAATCTGTATTACTGTTTCATAGTTATCCTTATTTTTATTGCCTTTTCAAGTAATCTGTGACTGCTACTGATTCATACAATTGTTTACTTGCAAGCAGTGCCGTTTCATTATTACTGGACCAAGGTTTTAAGTCTAAACAGAGCTGCTACTTCCATCCACTGACAAATGACATGACCATTGGTATGATTGACACTGTCATCTCTTCCTTTACTTATGACGAGTCACTACTTCATTTGATGTTGTTAATTGATAGATTACTGGATTGCACACTGTTATGTTAGCTAGCCATGATGTCACACTTTAGCGGAGGTTGCAAAAAACGATGTATCGTGACCTGGGTAATGTTATGTGCTTTGGCAAAAATAGAGGGACACATAATCATACCTTTGACTACGAATTGGCTAAGTCCTGATTTACTTCATCTCAGCTCTCAGCTCAAGCAATCTGGACTAGTTTCTCATCTCCTCTGAACAATGGAACTAAATCCCATATAATTGATCTACTGGAGTCTCCCATTTACATTTCTCTAGGATTTTTTGGTGAATTTTCTAGGATTTTATATGTTTTTTAATTTTTTTTTTGAAATTAAAATATTATTTTCGTCGGCCAGGCCGACGAAAATAAATATTAACCGACGACAATAACTCTTAAAATAACATTTTTTTCCGATTTAAATTTCTGTTTTTTTTTATGTTAGGTCGATTTAAAATAGCCAAAAACCGCGAAAATAAGTTAATTTAAATCACCGATTTAAAATACATATGACACGTCAGCACCGAGCGTGGATCAGGTGCATCGACTAGTAATTTCGATGGCCACGTGAGCCGACGAAATTACCTTAAATTTATCAGATCGCTTTTTCCGTCGCCAAAAGCCGACGAATATTGATATTTTTCGGCTTTTGGCCGACAAAAATAATGCGGATTCCTGTAGTGGTAGTGCCGGCCTGTGGCTATGCCGAGTTCTCCTCTGAGTTGAGCTGAGCAGCACTACCGGACTTTGAAGCGGTAGTATCAGGATAGCGATACTACCGGCCTATAGATGGTGGTAGCTATTTTTCAGAGAAAGTCTTCGCATAGGTTTAAGAGTGAGCGGCACTATCGGCTACTAGGGAGCAGTAGTACCGGCCAGCGGTACTATCGATCCCTAGTACGTGGTAATGCCAATTTTGTTTATGAAGTTGAGAATTGAATTCTGAATTTATGTGAGGTTTATTGCATATAAATTTAAACATTGACGATGTTCCGAGTATGATCTTCAAGAGTTGCAGGAAGCAAGAAGAGGCTTAGAGGAGAGTGAGCGGCTGATATCGACCGTGGCAGATATATGCCAATTCAGAAGGATCGTAGCCTGATAAGAGAGACGTACCTTGAAAGACGATGATGAGTTTTTGGAGGTGGAAGCCATGTCTAATTCTTGCAGAGTAATTGATGACTAGATTCTAGAGTCTGGACTATGGAGGCTCAAGAGTCAGGCCACAGCCGCTGTAAAATTGTGCCGCTGCATCCTTGCACCCAAGTATCCCAAGCCTTCAGGTGATTACTGCAATCATAGAGATAATTGTATCACATTTATGTATAATATCTCGAAAAATTTAAAAATAGGAAAATTTTAAAATTTAAAAATGGAATTGGATGAAAAATTCAATTGGAATCAAAATTTTGATTTAAAACAATATATTCTCTTTATTTTCTTGCATTTTAATCTTAAAGAAAAGAAATTTTTCAAAATTTAAAACTGCTATTTCCAAAACAAATAAACTATAAAAATGAGTTTTAAATGTGATATTAATTTGAATTTGTATTTTCTGAATTTTCTAGCATTAATGGTTTTTCTTGACCCTTTGCTTTTAAAAGAAAAGTCCAATAAAGTGAAATGGTAAAATGGTAAAAATAAAAAAGTAAAAACATAAAATAAAAAAATCTACAAAACTCACACTAAAATACCATAGCACTCCAGAACCATAATCATGATGCTTCAAATAATTATAGTAATTAAAATAAAAAATGCAAGATAATCACAAGATAAGAAATCTGATCCTATGTCTTGTCAGAATTTATTAGAAATCTCCAGTGAATATCTGACCCCAATATTTTTATCATGCCGTCATAAGATCCTTATCTACCTCTAGGGGTGGATATCGAGCTGACTCGATCGACTCGACTCGGTAAACTCGTTAAGATAACGAACCAGCTCGACTCGACTCGTTATCTTAACGAGTTTAAAACTCAACTCGGCTCGACTCATTAAAAACTTGAGTTGACTCGTTATAAATGTGAGCAACAAAGCATGCATTGGATACCTCAAATACTAAAACATGGGATTACTGTCATGGGATTACTGCAGAACAATGATGGATAGAAATGACTAGAAAGTGAAAATTCATAAGTCATAACATTCAGCTACAGGTGCCCAAATATCTCAAACAGAGCGTTTAGGGGGGGTAGAAGACTAGAACTCCAGTCAAACTAGAAGTAACAAATATTGCAAACAACATTGGAGGTCTAAAGCATAACATGAGATCAAAATTCCAGTCGTCCATGAAGATCGTGCCATGAAGTCTCGCACTAGGAAAAATCTGTGAGATATTCTTTGTATTCCTCCACCTTAATCGCCTGCAGTAGAAGGTGACGCTGGTGGTGCAGGGTCTTCTGAAATAGAACATCACAATTATATAAGTTTTAGTAGACAGCCCGGATCAAGAGAACATTACATGAAGTTGACTAATAATGTTTATCTCATCTAACATGAAAACGAAGGATGATTGTTCAAGTCAGATGTACCTACAGTATGAGTTGCAATATTATATAACCTTAGACCATCGTATGCTGCACTCACTCAAAAGATCACTATTAGATAATAATAAAATGCTTCTTTTAGAAGCTAGACTACGAGTGCTGTTTAAATCAAAAACCAAATCAAGCTGAAAGATGATAGCTTGGAGCTATGACTGCCAGTACATGTCAAAGCTGATACGACGATATCTATACAATATCAGAATCTGCCATCTGAAGAGAATGGTTAATGAAGCAAATGGCCAGGTTCTTATGCTTAGGAGGAGCACTGCCATTTACAATATACTAACATCTAGGCAGCATTGTCATTTTTCTGCTCTTTGTGCGGTACACAGAACATGTTTAATAATTGCATTACTCTGCGTATGACACTTCAACCAGTCTGCAACTGCCTTGTGCATTTTTCCCATTCTTTACATGATATGTCTCCTATATATCACCCAATGATGTCCCAATGTGGTAGATACCAACAACGTGTGTAGCACAGTGTTCACAACGAAAAGCAACACCACATATCATGCGATTGCTTGAGAAAATTTTCTTGCAGTGAGTACATGTAATTTAAACATATATACATTTTACGGAACCTGTAACTAATCATATTTCCTCAAGAGAATAATATTAAAAAAAATGTCAGACATACATAGAAAAGAGACAGTACCTTAACAGATCTCCAGTGGTCCAGGCATGAGCGGTGAACAAATTGCTGAGTTCCCTTGCACATGCAAGGTGATATGAGCCTGAGTTTTGGCTTCTAATTAAAACTTAAAACAAGAAGAGTCCAAACTCTGATAGTAAGAACTGTTGTTGTAGCAAAGAGAGCACAGGAGTGAATCAAATTGCATTTTTCAATTATCAGTACATATTAAGATCTTCCATGCTGAGCATGCAATTGGTAAACCGAACTTGACTACAGCAGTGAATTTCAGGAAGATTACTTGTACATCTTGAGCGTCTACAATTCCAGTGAACTGAACTGGGATCATACATCTATTAATCCTGGCAAACTTCACGCCTCCGCACGCGTTTGAGCCGAGCCGGCCGGCCGGCTCGGCTCAAAAATATTTTTACGTTTTGGTCCTTACATAAATTACGAATAGGTCCGGCCGGCTCGGCTCAAAAATATTTTTACGTTTTGGTCCTTACATAAATTACGAATAGGTCCTTCGTGATTTTTTGTGAGGGGAAGATATTTTTTCTAAATCGCGTTTGGGTCCCTCGTGCGCCATTTTACGAAAAAAAAGCTCCAGTTAAATTCAAATCGCAAACAAGCCCTTTTCTAATTTTTCAGGATAGCGGACAGGTCCAAAAACGTAACAGTCAGGTCCTTGCTCCTTACGTCTAGGTCCTTTCTCCGTTTTTTCCCAAGAAAAATATTTTTGTCACCAGAAATATGTGTGCATCTCTATCTCTAGACTTTTTTCCCAGCTCGATTTCCCATCTCGATCTCTGATATTTTTTAAAACATGTATTATTACTCGTGAACGCGTAGAGTGTTAGACTCGACAAAAGTAGGTTGTCATCTCTAATAATTTTTCACTCTTTTCCCTCTAGACTTTTCCCCCACCGCGGTTTTCCAGCTCGGTCTCCAATATTTTCCAAATAATTTATCGAAAGAGATATTTCTACAGCTCTATATCTCTATTTTTTCCCCGTAACTCGGTTACTGATATTTCCCGGAGTGAGAAATATGCATGCGATTGTATCTTTATAGTTTTTTTTGCAATTCAATCTATAGTATTTTTGAACCTGTATTATTGATTCGTGAACGATAGAGTGTCAAATTCAGCAAAAGAAGATCCTTTCTCCGTCTTTCCCGAGAAAATATATACTATGTATTAAAGTTTAGAGGCTGCAAGACCTTAGAAAGTGTCAGAGTGCCAATGCAAAAAAAACTCCGAAGATTTAGAAGCTACGCCTTTGTATATTTTCCCGTTCTGGTCCATTTTCCCAAAAAAAACTAGAGAGATCCTACGAAGATTTAAAAAAACTGTCTTGTTTCATTTTCCCAGGAAAAAAACAAAAGCCCCTCAAAAAAATAGAAAATACATCTTGATCTGTTTTTTCTCAAAAAATAATGGAAATTCGTTTTCCGCTCACGCGCGGCGTGCGCCACGCTTATCTTCCTAGTACTTTCTTAATTACTGAACTGGGACACCTTGACCATCTACAAATCCTGTGAGTCTATCTACACATTGATGCTATTTCTTTTCCAGAATATAAGATATATTTTTCCTAGTTACATTTAGCGTCATTTTGTTACATAATACATGTTTTGGTCTTCTGATAATCCCCCAAACTGCATTGATCATTATTGAACTTGGAGGTCTGAAGAACCTTATTAGCTTGGACTTGTATAACAACAACATAACATGGACCAAAAGAACTTAGCAAGCTGAGATCCATAGTATTTAGGAACATCTGGGAAATGTTAACCTTGGGGATGACCGGAGGGGAGGAGCCGCGGCAAGCTAACCGGAGGGGAGGTGGCGGATCTGGAGCTTTGGCTCGAGCCGGAGGTGAAGTCCGTCTTTGCGATGAGGGGGGCGGAGGTGGCACGTCGGAGGGGAGCGGAGGCGACGCGTCGAAGGAGGGGAGGGGAAACGGCGCGTTAGAGGGCGGCGGAGGCGGCGCGTCGGAGGGGAACGGAGGCGGCGCGTCGGAGGGGAGGGGAGGGGAAGCGGCGTGTCGGAGGGCGGCGGAGGCGGCGCGTCGAAGGGGAGGGGAGGGGAAGCGGCGCGTCGGAGGGGGAGGAGACCGAAGGCGACGCGTCTACACTCTGAAGTCTGAATGGAAGAGTTGGCCAGTTGGGTACTTGGGTTAGGTTAGGGTTTTCAACTTGTTAAGCTCATTAACTCGCTCGTTAAGCTCGTTAGCTCACTCGTTTAACTCGTTAACTTAACGATCTCAAAATCCAACTCGAGTCGAATCCAACTCGACTCGACTCGTTAAGGAACGAGTTCAAGTCGAGTCGAGTTTCCAAGTACTCGTTAAACTCATGAGTTTCAAGTTTTTTTTCCACCTCTATCTACCTCTGGTAAAAATATAAAAAAATTAAAACTTATATTTAGAGCCTTTAAAAATTCAAAAACTAAAAGTAAATAAATTTGGAAATTTCAATATCAGAATTTTTGTAATTTAAATATCCAATATAAAATCATAAAATTTTACAAAAGATGAAAATTGTGATTATAAACCTTCATAAAAAGTTTCATAAAATATAAACCTGGATTGAATCTTAAATTAAATAAAATACAAAAACTGGAGAAAATAACAGCATGCATTGTCAGAATTTCTAAAATTTTTCTACACAATATTTTACCCTAAAATTTTTACTAGACAGTAAAAATTATCTTGCCAACCTATAATAAAATTTTAAGAAAATTTTGACTCAATTAGATGGCCCAGATCATTGCATTATCGCGTCTTGTCCAGAATTCACTCGAGCTGTTCATTCTTCTTTCACTTGCATGTGGGCCCATTCCCTAGCTGGGCCCTACCGACCAGTCTCATCTCTCTATGCCGACTACCCTCACTACCGTTTGGCCCCTGCATGTCAGCCTCTTCTCCACTCTTCTTCTCCTCCTCCTCTTTGTCTCTCTCTCTCTCTCACACACAACAAAGCAGAGCTAGCAGCCACCGCCTTTCTTTATTGTCGCTTCTATCGCCGCAAGTTCGCAGCCCGAGGTCAGCTCTGACATGCCACTGCCACGACATCATCTCGGCTGTTGAGCCCCTGTTGCACCCTAGAACCCTCGCGAAACTCGGCCGCAACCTCATTCTCTGCCGAATCTCTGTCACGACAAGATTTCACTGTGATTTTTCTGCCACGGCATGATTTCAGCAGCCAGTTGCAAGTTTGGCTCACCCACACCCTGCGAAAAACTTGCCATGACAGTCTTTTCACTGAAATATCTCTGCCACGACAGTAATACCTCGCGCATCATCCAGACCAGCCGCAATTCAGCACTTGTGTTCAAACACTATGGTCCATCGACTCAATTAGCTATAAAACCCCCCATGTCTCTTGAAATGCAGTATACCAACCCTCTGCCACGGTCGCACTTGCGAACATTTTGTCCCTTCTAGCTCCGACAAAATTCATTGAGAAAAGGAAGATCCAACTAAGCCACTGCCGTGAACCACCAAACAAATCACTTAGCCAGCAGCCTTCTCATAGCATCTCGTACCTTTCTCCGCCCTCAACCAAAGCTCTTCTTCCTCGGAGAGTCGTAGCACCTAGCTTTCCCCTTCGTTGCTGCCTCGCATGGTGAGACCCCCTACCCAACTTCATTCCCTTCCTGTTTAGTGCTTAAACGGATCGCCCTATACTCCTTGGTACACAATTCAGTGAAAATGAAGTCTGTTGATCCCTAATTTTGCAGCGCCGTTGTCGGCCATGGTCGCCGTCATCAGAGCACAGTGGCACACCATTTTTCCGTGTCACCGACCACCAAAAAGACCACACCTGTATGCGCAATTGCCTGCTAAAGCTCGTGGTGAAACCGAATCAAATTCTCTGGCCTTCCTTCACCACCACTGAACCTCTTCCCTTCCGAAGTCGGTGATAGGTGAGGTCCTTCCTCGGTGATTCTTTTCTTTGGTCGCATACAAAAATGGAATCGTCATGACCCACTTATGCTCATGCAAACCTCATTCTTCATTGAATCGCCTCAACCATCGAGCTTCGCTCACCGGCCATGGAGTCCACCGCCCCTCACGGTGGCGACCCACCCTCAGTGCACCTCTGAGTAAGTTCGAGTCGTACCTAGGTGCGCAATCACAAGCTAAAGCTCGTCCAGCCATCCAGTCGCCGTCACCGGCACTCCTCACCGTCGGCGAGCTCTAGAGAGCTGAAGCTCTACTCTCTATCGCTACACAGTGGGGCCCGCCGTCAGCCTCCGAGCAATGTCGAGTCTCTGCCCCATGGGCCCGTGCAATCAGCCACTCTGCGCTACGCAACCCACTGCCAGGCGGGCTCGGCATGTCAGCGCCTCAGCCCGGCCTCGCCCAAAAATGGAAAGCATTTTCTTAGTTCAAAAGCGTAATTTTCAAAAAAAGGCAACTTTCTATTTTCTGCTATTTATCAATGTCCTAAACTATTCAAACAAGCATATCTTTTGCATTTTAAATCAAAATAAAATAAAATAAATATATATTCATATAAAATCATGTAGTTTTATAATATATAAAAATATTTATTTTTGAGTCAAAATTTGAAATATTTGAATCTAATCTTAATCAAAACCCTAATGTAATCTTATACAAAGATTGTGCATCATGAACCCTAAAATAATAAAATAATTTACACATGTTCCCAAGACCCTAAAAATCCATTTGTGCAAAAATATTTAATTTTCAAGCTTAGTTAAATGTTATTTAAAATACAAACAAACCCTAATATAGTACTATTACAAATATAAAAATTATAACTATTTAAATCATGAATCAAATTTTAAAATGTTCCTGAGATCATTATTAATCCAAATATGCAAAAATATTTAGATTTGAGTCTTGTTTCATTTAGATTTGAAAATAGATTGCCTTTCAATGCATAGAAACTAAATAGTTATGACTTGAGCATATGAGATCAAATAATGGTAAAATTAATTCTTAGGACTTAGTAAAATCATAAAGTCCCTGGTAATGCAAAAATATCTCAAGTTTGTGCAAATTTAAATTAAGTTCATATTAGGCCTTAATGATCATGGGACTAGTACTGTATGCACATGAGATTTTCATTTTTGCACTTATGTAAAAATAGGGGTCGCTACATTATGCTTATGAAATAATATGATTGTTTTGCCTCTTGAATAAATATCATTAGTATCTATCAATAATTATGTGAATTGTTTGTGAAACTCCTTATTCATATTTTGGTATTATTCTAATTTATTACTGATCTTATATCATCACATAGGATAATTATGATTTATAGGTCAGCACATATATTGATTGATGATTATATTTCACGGATCATGCATATATGGATATCAAATCAATAATACGAATACATATTAGAGAATATGGTGTTGGAGTGACCCATCATGAGACACGGTAGGAATTGTTATATTCTTAAGTGTTATTAGTTGGTCTCATACATAGTATATGTGGGATTTTTAGAACTGAGATTGGCAAGATTTCCTACATGTGTAATAGTATACTAAGTGGTTCCTAAACCCTCTCGATGCGATTAGATTAAGAAAGTGCATACTCATGCCGAATATGATTGAAGAGTCAATTGCAACTAAGTACTCTACCACAGAACAAATGAAGGATCGAGTTATTATAGGATGGCATGTTTCTCTTATTGAATTCGATTTGGTATTGTGAAGCAAATGGATCAGTATATGAGCACTATATAGGTTCGTCTGATATGATATTTGTGTATATTTGAAAGTCGATATGCCTTGCTAGGGGTCACTACCGACTTATGGATCGAAAAGAGTTTTCTAGGCCATGGCTAAATATGCATGAACCTCCAGGGTCACACACTTAATGGATTGGAATCATTGGGTCAGATTAGATCTGTCACTATTGGGTCAAATGTGTTTTGTACCTTGGTTAGGCTCCTAACTTGGGGTTCAAACGAGAGCCTATATAAAGAGCGATAGTTGTTACACCACACTCACCAAAAACCCTAGTCGTCACCGTTTAGGCCCTATCGTGCACGCTGGTGCTAGCACACCGACGCACGGCATTCTTTCTCCAAACGTGTGTATTTTGTAGAGGCGTTGTTTGTTACTGTGGCGCTGATCGGGACGACTGCTTGAGGACGATCGACCACTGTTGAAAGTTCAAGCTCCATTAAGTTGGTTTTGGTGTTAATGACAAATCTAATATTGAGACAAACTCTTTTGATAATCATAATATTGATTAGTCTTAATTGTTAATTAATGATAAATCTTTTTTATAAGACTAACTCTTTTGATAATCATAATATTGATTAGTCACAATTATTAATTAACGACAAATCTTTTATGAGACTAACTTTTTTGTTGAGCTCAACTCTCATTAGTCTCTTTTGAATGAAAAGATGGAAATATCAAAGGTATGCATTCGAGTTTATATTATTATATCTTGTTGCATTCTTTGGATATAATATTTATAATATTGATAAATTCAAATGTGAGACTAACTCTTTTATTGAGTATATCTTTGATTAGTCTCATCTAATTGAAAAATAGAAAACCCAAGGTATGCACTCGTATTTATTTTATGATATTTTAATGCATATTTTGAATTCAAGTTAAAAGATGAACTCTACCATTGTTTAGACCTCAAGATCTGTATTAATGTCTCTAATTCCATACATTACATGAATGCACACATCTAGGGGGAGTTCATAATTTAACTTAATATTTCAATAGTATTGATCCCTATCTTCTTGCTAAATAATATAAAGGATCAAGGCTTTGAAACAAGATCAAAGCTTTGAAACAAACCCTTGAGTATATAACTTGTGCAGTTGTAATATATTCATGCAAATGTAGGATAAACTCAAATGCTACCTAAGATTGATTATGTGCATATTGATTTCAAGTTCAATTATTTATATGTTTATATCTAATGAAGTTTATTCTATTGTTGATGGTATTAAGAGTATTGATCCATTTTCATCACTCCAATATATTGGATCATTACTTTGAGATTCTATCAAAATGACTATATGAAACTTGTATAGTTATATATACTTATATCAATTTAAATGGTATTTAAATTGAGTTTGGCTGTCTTTTAATCAATTAAAGAACGCTCCATCATGTGCTGATGGTATTCTTTGTTGATTAAAGACAAACGAAGTTCTTGAGTATAATGAAGCATTAGTTGCATCAAAATACTCAAGACACAATTAAACATTCAAATTGATTTGGGTTGTGCTCAATCGATCTTGGGGCATCTACTATGTGTTAATGGAGTGAAATTGATGATTAAGGCAACCGTGTTTGTTGGACTAACACTTTTGATGAGTTTGCAATAGGTTAGCTCTAAGGTTGAGATAGATAAACGGGAAAAGTACATCATCATGTGTTAATGAGTGTCAAAAGAGGATCCCAAAGCTAAGACAAAGGGAGTTTATCATGAATTAATGAACAAGATGAAGATCCTAACTTGGAAAGAAGATGATCGATCATCATGAAAGCTCCAAGTGGTTGCGAGAGGCAAAGGTATAACTAGTTAGGGCTAAGGATATGTTTCTAGTTTTTTTACTGGTTTTGGTGTTTGGATGGGAGACTGGGTTGCTAGTTAGGTGCCATACTATTAAGAGGGGTTAATTCTTTTAGCTTGAGCTTCATCATGTGTTGATGAACTCAATCTGGTTCACTCTAACTCATTCTCTTGTTTGGTTTTTGTATAAGCTAAGTATTTACATGTGTTGTAAATAAGGGAGCTCATGCTTGCTTCTTATTTGAATCTTAATTATTTGATTTAGTTTTTGCATGGAGCTATGAATTTACATGTGTTGCATAAAGGGAAATAGCTCATGCAAGTTGGTTGAGTTGTTTTACATAGAGCTAGGTATTTGCATGTGTTGCACATAGAGAGCTCATGCATTAAAGTCTTAGCTTGTGTCTTGATCATGTGTAATCATTACAATGCTAAGTGTGGTTTATGCTTTATGTTTGCAAAATATGTTTTTGCAAAATATTGTTGTTTATGCTTGTTATCTTGGAGTATGAGATAAGTATTTGCAAATATATTTTGCAAAAATATTATGATCATGTGATGACCATCTCATGGATCAAGATTTGATTTTAAGTCGAATGAATTTGCTATTCGCAAATGTGTTTTGCAAATGAGCTGGAAGTAATGGGCTTTGATCCTAGAGCATATGTTGGCATTTGCAAATGTGTTTTGCAAAGTGTCAGGATCATGTGTTGATCCTTACATAGCTAGATGGTTGATCTCATAAATCTTGGTTTATTTGCAAATGTGCTTTGCAAATAAGTTAGAGTTTTATGTGATTCTTTGGAGCATATGAATAGGCTTGCAAATGTGTTTTGTAAATTGTCTTGATTATGTGTTGATCATCACATGGCTCAAAGAATCAATCCTCATTAATGTTTGATTTAAAAATAAAAGATTTCTGTGTAACATCTGATTTTATCTGCAAATCCAACAGTACCGCAGGTGTAAAGCCGGTACTACCGCTAAGCGGTAGTACCACTAGTTGGAAGCCAATACTACCAGAGGTCGGTAGTACCATGCATAAGGCCTGTTGTTATTTTCTAGAAGAGCGCGTTTTCTCAATTTTTGAAGGTTAGAGTTACCGGGTTGACGAGCGGTACTGCTGGAGCTACAGTAGTACCAGCGCCTGATCGGAGGTAGCTATTTTCCAAAGAAGCGTGTTTCTGAGTTGCACTAAGGCCGGCAATACCGCCCTTGGGGTTCAATACTGCCACTCAAGCAGTACTACCGGGCTTTTGCCTACGGTAATACTGGGTTTCCTATACAATGGCTAGATATCGAGGCATTGGCCCGGAGGCTAATAATACCAGCCCTACATGAGTGGTAGTACCGGATGTGCTAAAAAATGCTCAATTTCCCCCAACAGCTAATTTCTTTTGGAGAGGCTATAAAAAGAGTCTTAGGGCTAGCATTTGTGCTTGCTGAGCTTTTAGAGAGTTTATTACTCTTTGTGGTTGAGTTGTGTATTTGTTTCACTATCTAATTTCATTTTTGAGTTAAGAGTGAGATCTAATTGCATGTGTTGCAATTAGGAAAGGATTGAGAGTCTCTTATGCATATGTTGCACTTGAGGGGAGTCTTGTACATGTGTTGCATTCGGTCATCACTATTGTACATGTGTTGTTCTTGGTAGAGCTCAAGCTAGAGGGCTTGACTTGTTACTCTTAGTGTTTGCCAACACCTAGACGGCGTGTGGAGATGTCGTGCGCGACGACTTTTTTGAGAAGATTGTGAGAAGTTCCGACAAAGTTGTGAAGGTCAGAGCCCACCTATCCGGAGGGAGAAAGAGCTACCACTAGTGGAATCGAGGCGGGTGCACAATTTGTGGAGTTGGTCCAAAGCGGTTTGGGCTTGCCTCAATGTTGATTAGGGGAGACCGGTAAGTTTCCGAACACTACGGTAAAATATCTATATGTCTCTTGTGATTTGTATTCTATTCTTTATTTATACTCAAGCAATTTATATTTATAGAATTGATGGTTCAATTGTTTGTATTTAGGATTGCAAATTATTGTTAGAGACATAAATAGTTAGTGCACTTAGTGAGCTTAGTTGACATAGATTTTAATTATCAAAACTTTAATTTATCGTTTCCACATCTATTATCATTTAGGTTTTAACATAGAGGTAATTAGGCGAGATTTTAATTAATCGTACAAGAAATTTTTATAGTTGTCTATTCACTCTTCCTCTAATCAGTATCCTCGATCTTACAACTGTTCGAGGACATGTGCTACGTTGAATCGAACTACTTTATCTCTTCTTCCGTTGTACTACTCGTATTATCACTGTCAGCAACAATGGCAACGTGGCGGTCCTACCCTTTCCGGTTTGCACGACCCCCCTTGTGTTTCCTTCCCATCACAAAATCTGATCAGTCCCGATCGCAACGCTTCCCGGGGCAACGTACATTGACGGTAGTAGTGGGGTGGTGGACTGGTGGTTCGGGGAATAGGGTTAGGATTAGGGGTAGAGTATGGTTTGAAGGGGTGAGTGGAGTGATCCAAGACTAACGATGTAAATCCAATGATGAGGAAAAAATTAGCTGAAGACCAACAAATTTTCTAGTTGAGTGTTATTTAGTCACTCCCCTTTACTTTATTATTTTGCCTTGCAATTTAGCAAATCAAGAAAATCTATTATATTCTTTCAATTGTTGTCACCACGTATCTATATTAATGTAGAAAACATGAACCCAATTTTTTTTATTAGAGGGATACAAGGATGCACATAATACACACACCCCTACACACACTCCATATGCATATATACACATGCACATCCATTACACAAACCAAGAATATTTTTTCTTAGAAGTCCAAGAGTCTTCAGAGCATAAAAACACAATGTCCTATTGAACACACACGTGTATACACCTACTTAAATTTTTTTGTCCAAGATATTAGCCCAGACGAAAAAGGCGAGCACCTACACCAAAGCGTCGAATGTGGCGGGCCGCTCACGCACCTGGTGAGGAAGCCAACTGAGCTACACCGATTTAATCATTTAAGTACATATATATGGGCAGATTTTGGTAGGCAAATCTAAAGCACCCTTACTGTCGGTGTATTCCACTTGACAGGATCCCGTCAACGAACAGGGTCGACTACTCCTAGGATGGAAGGTATGGTTCGGTAGAGGGCGTCTTCGTGGCTAGAAACCCTAATGGCTCTCTACGATGGATCCTGGGGATCAGCAGATCAATGGACACGGTGATGTACCCAGGTTCGGGCCCCCAGCGTGAGAAATAGCCCTATATCCTGCTATATCTTTGTTGAGGAAATATGGAGGCGATTACAATGGTTCTCCTAGTCTTGTGCTCCTTCCAAACTTTCAACCTCTATCTCCCTTATGTGCCCCCACCTCTTCCATGCACCAAGGCGCCCTTATATAGATGGGCCGGCCTAGGCAGGTGAGAAGATGACGCTATACTGATCTACGACTCATTAATTACACCCATCATTCGAGCCTTATCTCACTGACCCATGACTCATTTATTACGCCCGTCGCTGTAGCCTTGTCTTTCAAGCCCCATTTAATGTCGCTACATGGCGTAGGTGAGAGGCGTCAGAGGGGATGGGCCGTCATCGTGTCGATAGCAGAATCCTTCACAATTAATGGCCCTGACTCAGCATGTCAGGGGAAGGAGACTTCAAGGCGAAGCCTTCTCCTTATTTCTTTGGTTGCCTCCGTGGCCTAATAAGGGGGGCCCAAACGCCCGCCCGCTTGTCAGGCCACCTCTTGAGTCCTCGCCCGGCGGGCAGGGCATGATCGCCCACCTGCCCGCCAGGGCACCACATGGGCTTACTGCTCGCCCGATGAGCAGGGTGTAATCGCCCACCGCCGCCAGGCCATGCGAGATCTCGCCACGGCGAGGCATGATCACCCACCGCCGCCAGGCACCACGTGGGCTTACCGCCGCCGGTGAGCAAGGCGATCGCCCACCGCCGCCAGGCCACGCGATCCTTGCCAGCGGGCAGGCATGATCGCCCACCTACCGCCAGGCACCACGTGGGCTTACCGCCGCCGCTTCGCCCGTGGCGGTATCGCCCACCGCCGCCGAGGCCACGCGATCCTTGCGGCGGCAGGCATGATCGCCACCTACCGCCAGGCACCATGTGGGTTATCGCTCACCCGACAAGCAGGCATAATTGCCCACCTACCGCCAGGCCACGCGATCCTTGCGGCCGGCAGTGGCATGATCGCCCACCGCCCACGGGGCACCACGGGCTTACCGCCCGTGGCGAAAGTGGCATGATCGCCCACCCGCTGCTGGGGCCACGCGACTTTTCGCCAAAGCGGCAGGCTTGATCGCCCACCTACCCGCCAGGCTGCCATGCTGGGCCAGGCCGCTTCTTGGGCTCACTATTCCGCGGTGGAGAGGGTACTCCGGTGCAAAGTACACCGACAGTAGCCCCTAGGGCCATCCTGAAACACGCGTCAGTTGCTTTTTAGACCTCATTTAATGCCGGTGCATTCCTGGATTGGCCCACCACTTCTGAGCACGCAACCGTCTCGATCCTCCCCACTTCCGCCGATTTTACTTGGGACCCGAAACGTCGCGTCCTTTTGTCTGTTCGCGAACCGTCTACATGGGGGTCTATATATATGCACGCCCCTACCCAGCAGTTCACGTCTTCTGATCTTCTCGCACTTTGCTTTTTGCCCTTTCATCTTTCCTTGCTCAAAGAACTTTGCTTCTGCTTCAATGGTGCAGCCTCTTCTTCATTCCACCGCTGGCCAGAGCAGGATGGATTTTCTCGCTAAGGTGGCACCTGAGGGCTCTCTCCACCTTCGCCAGGGGACCCTCGTGCCGAGCTGCGAGCCAGGGGAGACCATCGTCTTCACCTAGGGGCTTCTAGCGGGCCTGGTGCCGCCATTCTCCGAATTCTTCTTCACCGTCCTTCACTTCTACGAGATCCATCATCTCCATCTCTCCCCCAACTCCATCGTCCTTATCTCCACTTTCGCCAACCTCTGCGAGATGTTCGTGGGGGTGATGCCCAATCTCCCTCTCTTCCACTATTTCTTCACCTGCCGCAGCTCCTTGATGCCGAATCATGGGGTCGCCACTTAATCTCCATGATGGTCGCCCTGCTACATTCCCTTCCAGCCAAGAGCCAACTGGAAGATGTGGCGGAGCGACTGGCTCTACGTCGGCGATGACAACGGGGTCGACCTCCTTGGGGTGCCCTGCGCGCGGGCAGAAGTCCGCAAAAGCTAGAGCTCACCTGTAGAGGAGATGATAGAGCTTTTGGCAATGGTGGCCCGCATCGACCGGTTGCGGGGCACCGACCTGATTGGGGCGCTGGTAGTCCGGGACTTCGTGGCTCGGAGGATCAGCCCCCTCCGTCGTTGTGCCCACCCTGCATGGCAAGATCTGTGGGACGACGATATGACGGCACGCATTCGGCAAGAAGTCCGGTTGCTCTTTTTTTGAATGCATATTCTTCTTCGCGGTCACCATCAACTAATATTCCTGTCTTCTTTTGGTGCTAGGTGAGGGAAACCTAGATGGTCCTGCCATCTCTAGATGGCAATCCGGGCTGCTCCCGCCAGTGCCGAGCGGCCTGGACTTTTCGGTCGAGGTCCGACCGCTCTGCGATTTGGAGTTCGCAGAGCGCCTCCAGATTATCCAATCGTTCCCGGCGATGGACTCCACCGGTCCCGCTGTGGTGCCGACCCGCGGCCCCTTAGTGATTAGGGACCAGCCCCAAGCCGATGACCGGAGCACAGGCAAACGGCCGATCACTCCGGACGCCCTGGGCGCGGACCCCAAGAGGGTCTGCACCGGGGGCCAAACTCCTGTTGCCGCCGCCTCCGCCGCTTCGCCAAGCGCGCCTGAAGCGGCGGCATCTTCATCTGGGGCGGCGACGCCCGTCGCCCCTCCTCCGGCACTGGCTGCATCGACGCCGACTCCTACGACGCCGTCCCCATCGGCACCGACTCCACCGGCACCAACTCTAGCGACGCCGACTCCAACCGCTGCTGGTGCCCGCCCGAGCGGGCTTACGGTTCCAGCTACCTCCTTCAGCTTCAAGTTGCCCCCAAGGGCGGCCCGCCAAGGTGCCCTAGCCGCGCAGACATCCGCAGCGCCAACAGACGCAGCGGGGACTTCTGCTCAAGGGCAGCCCGGTGGCTCCGAAGCAGCCGGACTGGACGTCGCTGGCGCCAGCACTTCTGCTCCCCCTGCCCCGATCGTCCTCGCCACCCGCGCCACCGGCTTGAATGCGCTGCTTGCCGAGCTTGGCGAAGCGCTCACAGCCGCGAACACTCTCACACAAGCAGCCCACCAGTATGCAAGCCCATGTGGCGCAACAGTGCTTGGCGTTGCACGGGAGCTGGAGAGGAAGGAGGCGCTGCTGGCCCAAGAGAGGGCCACCGGGGCGACCTTACTCGCCCGGGCGCAGGAGGCCGAGACAGCACTGAGGGAGGCGGCAGAGGAGCAGCGGCGGGCGCTGCACAACATCGTGACCATGCTCCGGCCATCCTACCGGCGCATGGCGAGGGTCTTGGAGCCGCTGGGGGTGGATCTTCGTGAGCCGCTCGAGCTCACAAAGGATGCAAGATCCCATCGCATCACTGGTCGCCGCTTGGCGCTCTCCGGCCTACCAGCCGCCCGCTCCGTTCAGGAAGGGCAGCAGGTCGCCAGGGCCACCGCGACCTTCATGCTGGCGTGCTATGCCAACCGCGATGCTGCCTTCAACCCAATGACCGTCGCGGACGGCATTGAGGGAGACGAGGCCCAGGCGCAGGCATGTGTGCACGAGGTGGCGGAGCACGTCGTCGGCATGATGGCGGCAGAGGACTCGAACCTCGATGCGGTGGAAGTGGAGCCAGAGGCCGAGGAAGACAATAGGCACATCCAAGTTGCCAATGACAACTGATGGCTCGGGGTGCTTCCTACATTTTCTTTGTTTCTCTTTGTTCCTGTTTTTCTGTATGCCAAAATACTCTTAGCAAATATAATGAAAGTTGGCATTTTCTGGTTTTACCTGCACATGTTTGCCTGTTCGCGTTTTAGTTGCGTTCGCTCAACTCAATCATTGGGCAATCAGTCCCCAGCCTTGTCACGATGCGAACCTAAGCACTCAGGTTAGGTCGATACTTAACCTGACCGCAGCATTGCACAACAAGGAAGCAAGCTCCTAGGAGCGGTATCGGGCTTGTGGTGCTCGCGGTGACAGCCAGCGGTGCTTCACGGAGCTAACCCGACGTGTGCAAGCCGCGTTTGAGTCACCGTGCCACACTCGCACTCCTGGTCATCCGTCCTTGTGACACAAACGCTGGGCATTTCCTTTTATCAACGAGGAGCCATCAGGTTATCAGGGCCAGTGACAGCCACGCATAACTTAACCCAATAGGGTGCAGATGCAAAAGATAAGTCGGTACTGTTAGGGCGAGCAACTTAACTTTACTATAGGCCACTGGGCGACCAGCCCCCAGGCTGGTCACGGAAGCCAACATTCGGCAAGCAGGGCGTGGTCGCCCACCTGCTCGCCCGGCGGGCAGGGCGCGTGGTCACCCGCCAGGCCGTCACGGGGCCGACTTGGATGCTTGAGCTAGGCCAACACTCCAGCACTTCATCTGCGATTGCGCATAGCTACTGAAAGCACAAGTAGACGTTACGCAAAGCATGCAGGAAACATATTGAAGAACGCAAGTTCTTGTGCGGGTACGTCATGGTCCTTTTCTTTGGAACTTAGGCCCTTGTGATTCGGGACCAGCCCGCGGCGTTGCGTGGCATGGGAGCAGGTTCCCAGGAGTGGTACCGGGCTTGCGGTGCTCGCGGTGACAGCCAGCGGTGCTTTGCGGAGCTAACCCGAGGTGTGCGAGCCGCGTTTGAGCCACCGTGCCACACTCACGCTCCTGGTCGCCCGTCCGCGCATGACGCGAATGCCGAGTGTTACCGCATATCAACAAGGAGCGGCCAAACCGCTGGGACCCATGACACCCCCGCGAAAGGCTATCCACCAGAGTACAAGCAAGGAGAATAAAGCAGAAGCCTTTAAGGCAAACAACTTCGCTAACCGCCAATAGTCGCCGATCAGCCGGGGGAAAACTCGACCACACAACCGATCAGAGCGAACCACCGGGCACTTACAGCTTTTAGGGGTAAAACTTTCGCAACAACTCCACGTTAAAGGAGTTGGCCAGCTCTTGATCGTCGTTAGTGGCCAACCGGACCTCCCCGGGTCGAGATACTGAGACCACCTTAAAGGGCCCTCCCATCGGGGAGACAGTTTGTGGAGCCCAGCATGCGTCTGAATTCTGTGCAAGACCAGGTTACCTATTGCCAATGTTCTCTCACAGACCCGGGTGGTGTGGTATCGCTTGAGACTTTGCTGGTATCGGGCGGCGCGCAAAACCGCCCGGTCGCGCACCTCCTCTAGAAGGTTGACATCTTCTTCGTGGTGGTCTTCTTGTCCTTCCTCGCTGAACGCCGAGACGCGCGGCGAGCCGAATGACAGCTCGGACGGGAGGACAACTTCGACGCTGTAGACCAGGAAGAAGGGCGTTTCACCAGTCGCCCGACTAGGTGTGGTTCGGAGTGACCACAGCACATCCGGGAGTTCTTTCATCCACCGTGCCCCCCGCTTATGGAGCTGATCGAATGCTCTGGTATTCAAGTCTCTCAACACGGCAAGATTGGCACGCCGGCTTAGCCATTGCTCTTGGGATGGGCCACCAAACAAAGCATACCTTGGTGCCCATCTCCTCGCAGAACTCTAGGAAAGCCGCTACCGGTGAACCGAAAGTCGTTGTTTCGGTGATAATGCGATTGGCGACTCCAAAGCGGGTGAAGATCCCGTGGATGAACTTGATAGCGGCGAAGCCGTGAGGGCACGATCGCTTCGCCTTCACCCACTTGGTGAATTTGTCGATGGCGGCGAGCAGTGGGTGAAGTTTCGTGGCTGGCATGATAACGGGCCCAGATATCAACCCCTGCATCATGAACGCCAAGAGAGCAGGATGGTTTGCAAAGCTTGGGCTGGTCGGTGGATTTGTCTAGTGAAGAATTGGCATGCTTCGCATCTCCTCACCAGCTCGCAAGCATCCTAGAGGGAAGTAGGCCAATAAAATCCTTGGCGTAACGCTTTTGTCGAATAAGCCCCGGTCGGACATATAACTCCCGCACATGCCTCCATGGATATCAGAGAGCAGGGCGCTCCCCTCTTCCCGAGTGATGCACTTCAGTAGAATTCCGTTTCTGCTCCGGCGGTATAGGTCCCCACCTACCAGAGCATAACACTTGGCCTTGCGTGCAATCTTCTCAGCTGAGGCATCATCGTCGGGGATCACTCGGTCTCGCAGGAAGGCTAGGATAGGACCCATCCACTAACCTTCCCGGCCAATAGTGGCGATCACACGGTGATCGCCCGGGTACTCCGCTTGGTCAGGCTTTTCTCCGAGTGCCGCATCGGCGGCACCGCCGCCTTCCCTCCTGGATCTGGGGGCTGAGGCGGGTGCGCTGCCTACCCTCCCTGAATTGGAGGTCGTGACAGGCACACCGCCTCCCTCGCTAGAATCGGAGGCTGCGACGGCTGCACCATCGTCCCTGCCTGAACTAGGGGCAGCGATGGATGGTCGTGATAGTCTTTCTTCAAAGACCCCGACCGGGACAGAGGTTCTTGAGGACGCAAGCTACGAGAGCCCATCCGCCAGATGGTTGTCGCGTCGAGGGATATGGATATATCCCAGTCCTTCGAAGTGGCGTTCCATCTTCCTGACCTCTGCCAAGTAGGCGGCCAGGGTAGGATCAAAGCATTGAAATTCCTTTCGCGCTTGATTGATGATCAGCAGGGAGTCACCTTTGACTTGGAGGCGCCGGACGCCTAGCGCCGAGGCAAAGACACACCGCCAAGAGGGCCCTCGATTGCCGATGTTGTTGGTGGCCTTGAAGTCGAGGGCGACCACGTATTGGAGGGTGTCACCGGTCGGGGAGACCAGGACAACCCCAGCCCCCGCACCTTCGAGCCTGAAGGAGCCGTCGAAAAACAAGGTCTAGGGGCAAGGCGCGGGTGCTTCTTCAGCTTCAGGAGTGGCAGGAGTCCATTCGGCAACAAACTCTGGCAACTTCTGGCTCTTGATGGCGGTACGGGGTACAAACTTGAGACGGAATTCCCCCAGCTCCACCGACCACTTGGCGATACGGCCCTCTGCTTCCCGGTTGTGAAGGATCTCTCGCAGGGGGTAGGCCGTGACCACCGTGACTTCTCACCCTTGAAAATAATGCCGCAGCTTCCTGGACGCCACCAGGACAGCGTACAACATCTTCTGCGCTTGCGGGTATCTGGTCTCTGCCTCGTGTAGCACCTTACTGATGTAGTAGACCGGCTTCTAGATACCTTCCCTCTCCGCCACCAAGACCGCTCTCACTCATCACGGGTGGCGGCGATATCTGAGAGCAATGGTTCGCCAGCCGAGGCGACCAAGACAAAGGGAGGAGAGGTCTCGCTTCAAGTCTTCAAATGCTCGTTGAGCCTCCTCGGTCTACTCGAAGTGGTTCGTCTTCTTTAGCAGCTTGAAAAGGGGCAGGCTTCTTTCTTCCAATCGGATAATAATCACCCAAGGGAGGCCAGGCGACTGGCCAGGCACTACACCTGCTTGAGCCGAACTGGCGGCTTCATGTGTTCAATGGCTGCTATCTTGTCAAGGTTGGCCTCAATGCCCCGCCTGGACACGAGGAACCCTAACAGCTTTCCGGAGGGCACGCCGAATACGTATTTTTCAGGGTTGAGCTTCAGGCAATTCTTCTGAAGGTTAGCAAAGGTCTCCTCCAGGTTCTCAATCAGTTCTTAGCTCTTTTTCACTTTTACGACCAAGTCGTCGACGTACACCTCAAGATTGCGCCCTATCTGTGGACAGAAAGTAATATGCATGGCACGTTGGTAAGTAGAACCAGTATTTTTTAACCCAAAAGCCATTCTGATATAACAATAAATGCCCAGGGGTGTTACAAAAGCAGTTTTTTCTTCGTCTTCCGCTGCCATGCTAATCTGATGGTACCCAGAGTAGGCATCCAGAAAGCATAGCAGCTCACATCCCGCCGTTGAGTCGACGATGAGATCGACGCGCGGTAAGGGGTAAGGATCCTTCGGGCAGGCTTTGTTGAGGTCGGTGAAATCGACGCACATCCGCCACTTCCCATTGGGCTTCTTGACAAGCACAGGGTTGACAAGGCACTCAGGGTGAGAGACTTCCCGAACGATCCCTGCGCGCAGCAGCTTCTCTACCTCCTCCCGAATGGCGTCTTGCTACTCTGGTTCTTGGCGTCGGACCTTCTGGCGGATCGGGCGCACCTCGGGGAGCTTTGCCAGTCGGTGCTCGATCACCTCCCTGGGGACCCCAGTCATATCGGACGGTTGCCAAGCGAACACATCGGAATTAGATCGGAGGAAGGTGACGAGCGCGTCTTCCTATTTGGCGCTGAGGCTGGCGCCAATGAAGACAGGGTTCCTAGGCTCGCCCTCACTCAGGGAGACCACCTTTACCTTGCCGACCATGCCGGGCGAGGCGCGGGTCTGCGCCTGAGGGGCTCCCGGAAAGGCGGCATTAGCCGACTTCACGCAGGTGGCACCGACCAGATCCAGTGTGCGCTTGTGGCAACGCAAAGCCTCTGGCCTGTCCACCCGGATGATTATGGGGCCACCAGGCCCTAGCATCTTCACCATCATGTATCCATAGTGGGTTGCCGCCATGAACTTGGCCAACGCCGGTCGGCCAAGTATGGCATTGTACGGGAGGTCGAAGTCGGCGACTTCGAAATCGACCAGCTTTGTACGGTAGTTGTTTTCCTCCCCAAAGGTGACGGGGAGGTGCACCTGGCCCAGGGTGACCATGCCAGCTCCCGGGGCTACGCCGTAGAAGGGCAAGGCCAGGCGCAGCTCCTGGTTCGACACCTGGAGCGCCCGGAATGCCTCGAAGGACAGGAGGTTGATAGAGCTCCCTCCGTCCATTAGCACTCGCCCGAGCTTCATGTTCCAGATCGTGGGAGAGACCACGACCGGAAGGTGACCTATGCCAGCGGTGCTCTCAAGGTGGTCAGCCCGACTGAAGGTGATCGGCTCCTCCGACCACTTCAGCATCCGACACACCCCTGAACTCGACGCCGTAGCGCAGACTTCCCTCCTCAACCGCTTATAGGACACGTTGGAGGGGCAGGTGGACGAGCCACCATGAATGTATGCCACGGCGCGATCCGCCTGCTGGAAGGCCAACGAGGCGGGGTCTTTGTCTTGGTCGTCGTCGTGAGGGTGGCACTCCTTGAGCCGCTGCTTGACCATCTTGCTCACAACCTGGCAACTGTCCAGGCCATGAGAGTTGGTCCGGTAGATGGGGCAGAAGGGCTCGCCCTCCTTCTCCTCGCGGCGGTCGTTGCTCTGACGGCGACGATCGCCACGCCAGCCTCGGCGGTCATCCTGCCCATCGCAGCAGTCATCCCGCCAGTCACGGCGGTCGTGCTTCCACGGCCGGGCGTCTTCACGCTCACGCTCGGTAGCTAGGACCCGCCTGGTCTCAGCCGCCTCACGCTTCGCGCTTGCTTGCAGGTGGGGCCCTCGAGGTCCGGCCGCCCCCGCCCGCGCCCACAGCGGTGCCGACACGGTCCCCGAGCCTCCACCGCCCGCGCGTACTTGTGCGCCAAGAAGAAGAGCTCGGAGGTGGTGGCAATGTCGCGGGTCGCCATCTTTTCCCGCATCTTGCGGTCGCGAACGCCTCTTTGAAAGGCGATGACGACCGACTACTCCGAAATTCGGGGGATCGTGTTGCGACAATGGCAGAATCACCGAATGAAGTCACGCAACGACTCCCCTTTTTCCTGCTCAAGGGCATGGAGATCATCCTCCACGCCACCTGTGCGAAGGAGCCTTGGAAGTTGGCAACGAAGAGGCCGCACAACTCCTCCCACGAGTGCACTGATCCTCGCGGGAGGTTCAACAGCCAAGACCGGGCGGACCCCGTCAAGGCCGTTGGGACGTAGTTGGCCATGGCCTTCTCAGACCCGCCAGCGGCACGCACCAACGTGGTATAGATCTGCAGGAACTCCTCAGGGTTGGCGGTGCCATCATACTTCTCGATGGAGGTCGGGCGAAACCTCTCGGGCCACGCCACGCGGTGCAGCCGTCGGGAAAACTCCTGGCATTCGACGCCGTAGGGGGAATCCTGCCGTCCACCTGAACCCCGGCCCGGAGATCGTGCCGGGGAGTGCGGGCTGCGACTCCCCAAAGAGTCGGAGGAGCGGACTTCCTCCTCGCTCTGAAGGTGAGAGTCACGAGAGGAACTATCACCCCTAGGGGCCATCCGCCCATCGCGAGCGCGACGACGCTACAGGTGATCACGCAAATCACTGTCGCGCCGCTGGCGACGCTTCGCCAGATAGACCCTCAGGTCCTCATGACTCCTCGCGGATCTGGGACCTTCCTCTTGCACGCCCTTTCCTTTACTCTGGCCCTCCTGGCCAGACGCTTCCCGCTTGGGCGGCTGGAAGCTTGGGTGCGATCGACGTGCACCCTTGGTCGAGGGGTACCAACGGTCCCGAACCAGTCGGGCATCCCTACACGGCGCTGGGTCGTGTCCACAAGGCCAGCAATATCCCGCAGCCACGGCATGGCCGGGGTGTCTCCCGCAAGTTCCACCGGAGGGTGGTCCAGGAGGAGACGTATCGCATGCAGGTTCTGGGCCGGGGTGGCGGCCTCCATGGCCAGCCGACGATGAACCGGAAGTTCGGCCACTGCGGGGGGGCGCCACCGCCCTCCTGCGAGGGCGGCATGAGGCGATCCCTCATCCGGCGAAAGTGCCGAGACGTGTTCTAGGCGCTGCTAGCCTCCGCCACCTCTTGTCGCTGCGAGTGCGAACCCGCCATCACCAGATGCAAGGTCCTTTCGGACAGAAGGCCGAAACCCACCAGAGAGATGGCTAGGTGAGCCAACCACTAGCCCCGTACCTGGGGCGCCCCTGTCGGTGTATTCTGCCTGACAGGACCCCGTCAATAAACAGGGTCAACGACTCCTAGGATGGAAGGTATGGTTCGATAGATGGCGTCTTTGTGGCTGAAAACCCTAATGGCTCTCTACGATGGATCCCGGGGATCAGCAGATCAATGGATACGGTGATGTACCCAGGTTCGGGCCCCCAGCGCGGGAAATAGCCCTACGTCCTGCTAGATCTTTGTTGAGGAAATGTGGAGGCGATTACAATGGTTCTCCTAGTCTTGTGCTCCTTCCAAACTTTCAACCTCTATCTCTCTTATGTGCCCCCACCTCCTCCATGCACCGAGGCGCCCTTATATAGACGGGCCGGCCTGGGCAGGTGAGAAGATGACGCTATACTGATCTACAACTCATTAATTACACCCATCATTCGAGCCTTATCTCACTGACCCATGACTCATTTATTACGCCCGTCGCTGTAGCCTTGTCCTTCAAGCCCCATTTAATGCCGCTGCATGGCTTCTTCCGGTCCGCCCGGGATATGACACTCCTGCGACGGGTTTGGTGAGAGGCGTCAGAGGGGATGGACTTTCGTCGTGTCGATAGCAGAATCCTTCACAATTAATGGCCCTGACTCAGCATGTCAGGGGAAGGACACTTCGAGGCGAAGCCTTCTCCTTATTCCTTTGGTTGCCTCCGTGGCCTGATAAGGGGGCCCAAACGCCCGCCCGCTTGCCAGGCCACCTCTTGAGCCCTCGCTCGGCGGGTAGGGCATGATCGCCCACCTGCCCGCCAGGGCACCACGTGGGCTTACCGCTCGCCCAGCGAGCAGGGCGTAATCACCCACCTGCTCGCCAGAAGGCCACGCGAGATTCTTGCCCGGTGGGCAGGGCATAATTGCCCACCTACCCGCCAGGGCACCATGTGGACTTACCGCTCGCCCGACGAGCAGGGCGTAATCACCCACCTGCTCGCCAGGGGGCCACGCGGGATCCTCACCCGGCGGGCAGGGCATGATCGCCCACCTGCCCGCCAGGGCACCACGTGGGCTTACCGCTCGCCTGGTGAGTAGGGCGATCGCCACCGCCGCCAGGCCACGCGATCTCGCCCGGGCGAAAGCAGACATGATCGCCCACCGCCGCCAGGCACCACGTGGGCATACCGCCACCCAATGAAAGGGCGTAATCACCCACCGCCGCCAGGTCACGCAGGATCTCGCCCGTGGCAAGTGGCATGATCACCCACCTGCCCGCTAGGGCACCACGTGGGCTTACCACTCGGTGAGCAGGGCATGATCGCCCACCCGCTCGCCTGGGGCCACACGGACTTCTCGCCAAAGGGCAGGCTTGATCGCCTCCCGCCCGCCAGTTGCCATGTTGGGCAGCCGCTTGGGCTCACTATTCCGCGGCGGAGAGGGTACCCCGGTGCAAAGTACACTGACACTTACCATCTCTAGTCATCAGACCAAAGGGCTACAATCCTTTCCTCCGTTATACGCCATGGATTTCACAATAAACAGTTTCGTGTAAATTTCACAAAACTATAAGCTTTTTTTGTAGACTATCAAAAAACTACAAGTTTAACTCCTATTTCACAAATGATTGATTTTAGAAGAATTTGTATAACAAAACTATAGATTTTATAATTGACCTTTTTTGTTATAGGTTTGTGAAAGACCATGTGGAGGTCTATCCTTGTGTGTGATGAGTAATTGACAAGAGTTGAGCTTGGTTTGATTTGAAATTGAGTTTGATTTGAATTGGATTTGGATTTGAAGCAATTTGAGTGTTGGTTGCTTTTCCTAGTGCTACCAGCCTGGGGGCAGTAGCACCAGACCATTGAGCGCAATTATGTTCGATTGATGATTTTAGGATAATCATTGAATATCTTTATGGGCATTGCTATGTGAAAGGATTTTCCTTGTCTTTGATGGTTGCAGGGCGACGATGCTAGGTCATGGTGAGGCGGAGGATGACTGGGACTAGGCGAGGAGCGTTGGAGGTCCAGATGGTCGGGAGATCACCGGAAGATGATCGGAGACGGAGTCTGGGCAAGCCAAGAAGACAAGGAAAGGAGGAGATGCTAGCTAGACGCCGTGTGGATCAAGGAAGGCCGTCGGATTGCGGTCTAGTTGATAGATTAGCAGGTCTAGGTAGTATGCTTTGAAAACCGTGCAAGAAAACCCGGTATGTGTGTGGGTTTTGGGTTAGCCCTTGCATGACTGTGTGAGTGGGAAAATCCTAGCCCTTAGATGAGTTCTCTAGGGTTGAGGGCTACATCCAAGGGTGGTAGGTGGCCCAAGAGTAGTATAAATAGGGGTGGAGGGGTAGCCTCCTCCCCTTGAAGGTTTGAGTTGTTCTTTTGAGCTTTGCCCACATGAAGTGAGGCTTTGTAAACCTTCCCACCAGAAATACAAAAAATTTCTTTACATTATTGTGAATTTAAATTCCGCATTTACATTATGTCTTTACTTTACACAATTTATATTCAGCATTTACTTTACGCATTTACTTTCCCGCAATTTACATTCATACAATTTGGATTTGCCTCCCCTCCTTCTAAATGCTGATCTTGGATATTTTGAGTGTGTTCATATGGTTTTACATCTCTTTTGCACTCTTGGATTGAGTAGAGATCATCTTTTCTTTCAAGTTCAAACTCTATCTAGAACTTGTTCTTCGCACGAGACTCTCATATCCACCTGTAGAAAAATTTTAGAGTCCACTTGTTGCACCGTTTGGGCGCCATGAGGTGAAAACCGAGCCCCAAACTTTCTGCTTGAAGTTCTTGACTGACTGCGTTCTTAGATTTTTTCCTCTTTTTTTTGTAAGGGTTTTTGAGGTGAAATTTGGTGGAGTTCTTCATGACTCTTCTGCTCATAGGGAGAAAAATTTTCAAAATTTCTTGAGCTGCAGAAACCCACCAACCACCTGTTCAAATTGAGGACAGTTTCTGGAAATTCTGCTTTTGCTTTTCTGAAAGTGACTTTTGTGATTTGAATTGATCTCCTTTCTAAAAGCAAGAGTTTGATTGATTCCTCTTTATTTTGGATACTAGACAACCAGGATTGTGACTCAAAAATCCCCACATTTTATGGTACTTATCCATGCAAGTTAGGGGTACACATAGTTGTCTAGTTTTTCGGGTTTTTCACGATTTCCTTTGAGCGATCTTGTCGAGGTTTTAGTTGGAGTATTTTGGGGAAATTTGTTTGCGACCATTCACCCCCTTCTGTTAGCCATCTCGATCCTTCAATTGGTATCAGAGCCGGTTTTGCTCTTCCATAGATCTTGACCGGTCTCGAGAGCCATGGTGACAGACAAGTATTCCACCAAGCCTCCCATCTTTTGTGGTGTCGATTTTCCTTTTTGGAAGTCCCGGATGGAGTCATACATCACTGCCCAGGGCTTCCTGATATGGCAGAAGGTGAAGCTCCCATATGAGGTTCCTGCCGATGAAAACGTCACGGCCGGCAATATGGCTGACGTTGAGGCAAATGCTAAGGCGAGGAACATTCTCAAACAGGGACTCAGCCGTAGTGAGTATGATCGGATCTCTCACCTGCGATCTGCTCATGAGATTTGGGTGACCCTCGATGCATACCATGAGGGCACTACCCAAATCAAGACCGTGAGGCAAGATCAATACAAGCGTGAGTACAACAAGTTTGAACAACATGCTGGTGAGAGTCTTGACGAGTGTTTCGATCGATTTACTAAAATTTTGAGCGATCTCCGGGCAGTTGGTTGCACATACCCTGACTCGGATAATGCTCGTCACTTCTTGACCGCACTCGATCTTCGTGTATGGGAAATGAAAGTGACCACCATCAAGGACACTACCGACTTGTCGACCTTGACTCTTGATGGACTCTATTCCCGACTCAAGACTCATGAGATCGACATCATCTCTCGCAAGACGAAATCACAGTCGATGGCCTTGGTCACCGATCCCGTTGGATCTTCTCTTGATTCTTCTGTTGGTTTTCCCTCTCTGCACTTTGCGAGCTAAGCGATGACCAACTGGACAAGTTTTCAGAAACTGAGCTTGCTCTTTTAGCTCGCAAGTTTTCTCACGCCTACAAGAGGGTGAGAGAGAGGAAGAGAGGTGGTGGAATCACCTCTTCGAATGTGGCGGCCCCAACCACATTCGAGCGAATTGTCCCAAACTGGAGAAGGGCAAGAACGACTCCGGCGATTCCGGTAAGAACGACTACATCGACAAGAACCGCAACAAGAAGCCTCCAATTCGTGAGTCGGCGCACGAGAAGAAGTACTGCAACTTCTCGAAGAACAAGAAGCTCTTCCACCGTGTCTTCGCCGCCCTCGACGACATCAACCTCTCGACACCGAGACATGGAGCGACGAAGGAGAGGATGATCCGCAAGAGAAGAAAGGCGGCGACGACTTCTCCGGCATGTGCTTCATGGCGGACACCAACGACATCAGTGACTCCGAGCTCTACAGTGATTCGAACGAGGTACCTTCCTATGACCAGCTCAATGAAGTTTTTTGCAAATTAGGAAAATTTCATTCTAGAGCTAGAGCTAGGTGTATGGAGCTTGAGAAGCAAGTAGATACCTTGACTCGGGAGTTAGCTTCTCTTAGATCTTCTCCCTCCCGAGTCACTGATGATTGTTCTTTGTGTGATGCTTTGCTTGTGGAGCTTGAGAACCTAAGGATTTTGCATGATAGTGTGCAAACTGAACTTGAAAGTCTTAGGTCGAAGGATACTAGCATTTGTACTGTTGATATTTCCTCTCTAGATGCTAGTTTTCTTCATGCTCATGCTACTCCTTCATGTGAAAATTGCCCTAAGTTACTTGCTGAAATAGATGCTATGAGCGTTCACCTTAGGAAGCTTTCTTCTAGAAATGATGAACTTGAAATGCATGCTTCTAAGGACCCTGTCAGCTCATGTGAGGGCTGTAAGCAACTAAAACTTGACAATGAAGCTTTAAATGACAAGTATGCTAAACTTGATAAGGACTTACTAGATAAGTCACTTAAAAGTTGCTTGCATTGTTCTGTGGTTGAGGGTGACTTGGATAAAATCCATGTTGAACTTAGGAAGAAATTAAAAGACCAAGTCCATAGGATTAGAGAAGCATCGTGCGTTTCTTGTGAGGCCCTCAAGATTGAGGCAGCCGTGCTAAGGGAGAAAAATGCACGTGCTGGTGTTTCTTCTTCTCCTTCTGGTTCTTCTTCTTCCTCTCACCCTTGTTCTTCTTGTCCCTCTCTTTTTCGGGAGTGTGAGTATCTCATGAGCACTCTCGAGAAGTTTGTAGGAGGCAAGAAAAAGCTGAATCTCATTCTAGACCAATCAAAAATTAGTAGATTTAATCAGGGTCTAGGATTTGACTACTTGGAGCATGCTAGGACTCATCCTCCTACCATTGTGCGTGGATCCAAGAGTGGAGAGATAGTGGTAGCTCCCAAGGTGAGTACCACTGTGTTTAGGTCTGCTGGGGTTATCCATGTGACTTCTGAGCAGAAGGGTGCTTCTCCTGTCACTTCTGCCTCTAGCAAGGCGAAGTATTCATGCACTTTCTGTAAGGAGGATGGTCACCTAGTAGATTTCTGTTTTAGGCGCGCCAAGATCACGAGGCGTGAGCGTGTTGCTGCTCTTAGGGGTATTCAGAGTCATCCCCAGACTCTGAGTGCTTCTAAGGCACACACTACTACTAGACAAGTTAGAGAGTCACCTGTTTTTGGGCAACGTCCAGGACTCGGTTTTCATGCTGTTTAGTCGAGTTTTAGTCCTGGAGTTGTTCGTGGTCAGTCTTTCCGCCGTCCTCTTGATATTCCTCTTTTTTCCATCGAGGTAGATATCAGCGGCGTGAGGTGTTTCCAGGTAGGAGATTTAGGTAGCCTCGTTGAGATGGTCTGGCCTTTGCACCACGGCAGGCCAAACCAGTGATAGCTCATACATCTTCTGCTAGAGTTGCTTCTTCTGATCTTGTGAGAGTCGAGCGTTAGAGAGACACTAGAGTCCAGTCTTCTTCCTCTATGGCTAGTACTTTGAGACATCGTGTGATTCAGTATTGGGTTCCCAGGTCCTCACTTTATCCCAAAGATCGAAGTCTCTCTTTGACTTGATCAGTTCGCTTGATAGGGAAGGGAGATGTTTGGATTGTTGACTCAGGTTGTTCTCGCCATATGACCGGAGATTCTCGTTGATTCTCTTCCTTAGTCCGATCCCCTGGTGATGAGTTGATCACTTTTAGGGATGCTTCTTCAGGTAGAGTCATTGCTAAAGGTACCGTCTGCATTAATGAAAATTTTATTCTTAAGGACGTTGCCTTAGTAAGTAAGTTGCAATATAATTTGCTTTTTGTTTCTCAGCTTATCGATAACTCTTTCGAGGTAAGCTTTAAGAGTAATGCTTGTAGAATCCTTGATTCATCAGGAGAGTTAGTTTGCGGGATTTCTAGATTTGGGAGAGTATTTCGTGCTGATTTTTCTGTTTCATCTGGAGACTCTCTTCGGTGTTTGATTGCTTCTGAGTCCCGTGATCTCTCCTTCTGGCATAGGAGACTTGGTCACATTGGCTTTGATCATTTGACCAGAGTTAGCAGCCGTGATCTTATTCGTTGTTTGCCCAAACTCAAGATGGTCAAAGACTTAGTTTGCTCTCCCTGTAGGATATGGCAAGATGGTTACTGCTTCTCATCCTCTAGTCACCGTAGTGATGACTGATGCACCGGGATAGCTTTTACATATGGACACTATTGGTCCAACTAGAGTGCAGTCAGCAGGAGGGAAGTGGTATGTCCTTGTCATTGTTGATGATTTTTCGAGGTATTCTTGGGTATTTTTCATGGCCTCGAAGGATGATACTTTTTCTCACTTCAGGGGATTTGTTAGTAGGTTGTCTATTGAGCTCCCAGGTGCATTACGAGCTATACACAGTGATAATAGCACCGAGTTTAAGAATTCCTACTTTGAGAGTTTCTGTGTGGAGTCTGGTTTAGAGCATCAGTTCTCTTCTCCTTACGCCCCTCAGCAAAATGGCGTAGTGGAAAGGAAGAACAGGACCCTAGTTGAGATGGCCAGGACGATGCTAGATGAGTACAATACTCTTAGGAAGTTTTGGGTTGAGGCTATAGCTACTGCTTGTCATGTTTCCAATCGCGTTTTCTTGAGAGCACATTTGCATCGTACTTCTTATGAGTTGAGGTATGGGCGAAAGCCCAGTGTTTCTCATTTTCGCGTTTTTGGTTGCAAGTGTTTTATCTTGAAGTCTAGTAACCTAGATAAGTTTGAGTCTCGTTCTTCTGATGGTATCTTTCTAGGTTACTCGACTTCCTCTCGTAGCTATAGGGTCTGGAGTTGTGATGCGAATAGGATCATAGAGACCTGTGACATGACCTTTGATGAGGCTAGCCCAGGAGCTAGACCTGATATTTCAGATTCTTCTTATCCCTCCGAGATAATCTTTGTAGAGGATGTGGATGATGGAGATGATGGTGTTCCACCTGATCCAATCTCCTCTACACCTGAGGTGCCTCCTGTTTTCATTTCTACACCTAAGGAAGATCAGCCTTTGCCTTCAGACTCTCCTTCAGCGAGTGGCTTTGTTCCTTCCTCTTCTGCTCAAGAGGTAGAGGCCACTTCTGCTTCTGGTCCTCCTCGCCACATTCAACGTTCTCATTCACCTGAGCAGATCATTGGTGATCTGTTTGAGCATGACACGCTCAAAATCAGGCTTATCTTCTTTCTGCCTTTACTCTGCCTTTGTTGCCTAATTTGAGCCAAAGGATGTTACTCATGCATTATCCGATGAATCATGGATTAATACTATGCATGAGGAACTGAAAAACTTTGAGAGGAACAAAGTCTGGCAGCTTGTAGAGCCCCCATCTGGTCATAATGTCATTGGGACCAAGTGGGTGTTCAAAAACAAGCAGAGTGAGGATGGGGTTGTCATTCGTAACAAGGCTAGGCTAGTTGCACAGGGGTTCACTCAAAGTTGAGGGTCTTGACTTTGAGGAGACCTTTGCCCCTGTAGCTAGACTAGAGGCGATTAGAATCCTGCTTGCATTCTCTGCATCCTAGGGCTTCAAGCTTTATCAAATAGATGTCAAGAGTACATTCCTCAATGGCTTCATTGAGGAAGAGGTGTATGTCAAGCAACCTCCAGGATTTGAGAACTCCAAATACCCGAACCATGTCTACAAGCTTTCCAAAGCCTTGTATGGACTTAAGCAGGCCCCTAAAGCTTGGTATGAGAGGCTTAAGTCCTATCTTCTCAGCCATAGTTTTGAAATGGGTATAGTAGACAAAACTCTATTCATCAGACACCTAGATTCTCATTTCCTTTTCGTCCAGATTTATGTGGACGATATTATCTTTGGTGGTTCATCTCAGTCTCTTGTGTCTCATTTTTCTGAGTTGATGAGCACAGAATTTGAGATGAGTATGATGGGTGAGTTGAGCTAGTTCCTCGGCTTCCAAATCAAGCAGACTCGGGAGGGTACTTTCCTGCACCAAGGTAAGTACACTCGGGACCTCCTGAGGCGGTTTGATATGTCTGATGGGAAGCCCGTGATGACTCCTATGGCCACCACTGCTGTCCTCGAACCTGATGAGGATGGTGAGCCTCCTGATCAGAAGGAGTTCCGGAGCATGATTGGCTCCCTCTTGTATCTTACTGCCTCGCAGCCGGACATACAGTTTGTCGTGTGTATGTGCGCTCGCTTTCAGGCTTCTCCTCATGCCTCTCATCGCCAGGCGGTGAAGCGCATCTTCAGGTACCTTCGAGCTACCATTGATTATGGTATTTGGTACTCTTCTTCTTCTTGTCTATCCCTTAGAGCCTTTTCTGATGCAGACTTTGCCGGCTGTAGGATAGATAGGAAGAGCACTTCTGGCACTTGCCAATTCATTGGCACTTCTCTTGTTTCTTGGTCTTCTAGGAAGCAGTCCGGAGTCGCACTGAATCACCGAGGCCGAGTATGTTGTCTGCTGACCGATTCTTTGTAGTCAGTGCTCGATGAGATCGACCTTCTTGGGACTTTGGGTTAGAGATAGAGAGTGTTCCACTTTTCTGTGATAACATTTCTGCTATTTGCATTGCCAAGAACCCATCTGACAAGACGGACCAAGCATATTGATGTTAGATATTACTTCCTTAGAGACCATGTGGAGAAAGGAGACATAGTGCTTCAGCCAGGAGAGTGACCACCGGTTGGCGATATCTTTACCAAGCCTTTGGATAGCTCTAAGTTTGTTGCCTTGAGGAGTGAGCTTGGAGTTGTGTGCCCTTACGGCCTTCTGTGAGGGGGAGCTGATCTGTATATTATGTATTATATTTTATTTCAGTTTTTGCTCTGGGTGCTTATGGGTTTTATTCCTTAAAGTTATGAGTTCACCTCACTTAGACTTCTGGCATGCTTTGCATGGACCTCTCATCTTATGCTTTAGGTTGCCATCATGCTTAATTAGCTGTTCTCTCTTCTCTCTAGGTTGAGTTCCCTCACAGTCTTATAAGTCTAGCAGGTGTTGAGCCCCCTGGGTAGACAGGATCTGTGTGCACTCCTTAGTTTGGGATCTAGAGGCAGCTTTCCTATGTTAGTCATTGGGGAAGATGAGAGCGAGTCTGAGCTGTAGTGTTCTTTACCATCTTTTCTATACTCTATAGCCACCCAGTTCGCAGTTTCTTGACTTCTTCCCTCAATTCTGTGTTTCTGGCTTTAATTGAATTCTTTTCGACCATTCTTGAGCTTAATCTTGCTAATAACTCAACTTAAACTAGATTTGTGCTTAAAATTGAATCACATGTTGAGGGGGAGTTTAAGAATCTGTCTCATGCATTGCATATAGACTTGATTTTCATTTTATGAGCTTTGTCTATTATGCAAATGATCCATATTTCATTTTATACACCATACTATATTATGAAGAAAATTACTTGCTTAGATATGTCCAAGTTCATTTATCTTGCTAAGCTTACAAAAATTGAAAAATGAGCGTTAAAAGAAAAACTTGATAAAACATGTTGCGTTTACTTGCTAAGTTCCTTCTCTAGAAGTTTTTGCCATGATTTGTGAAATTCTGGAATTCTCTAGAGTCCTTATAGCAACTTAGGTGAATCTTGTTTGATCCATACTTGAGTCCTTCACTAGCTTAACAATGCAAACACTAAAATGAAAGTGAAGCAAAATTGACTGTTTTTGTGCGCATTAGACTCAACACCTCACATTCACAAGACGGCTTCTCATTGTACTTGAGATGAACTTGGAATGTGTTGTGTATGACCAAGATCATTCTCTTAAGAGTTCCTCTTGAGATGATCGATTATGGCTTGAGTCAATTGCTTTAAACAATGCAAAAAAAACATACGTGGGTAAAGAATGCAAATATTGTCAAACATTTGCACCCCGCTATGTCTTTCAAAGATTCAAAGAAAAATTTGCATACAAGAAACAAAAATAAGCTCGAAGGATCTTGTATGAACTTCTAGATTCTCCAAAATGTTGAGTAGGTTGAACTCTAGGCTTTCCATTTGATCCTTTGAATGGCTTTGCTTCTAGTTTTGAAACTATTGACAAGTGTTGCTCATGTTCAATCTTGCTAAAAATAACATAGTTTTAATTAAATCTTGCTAGCAAAATGTTTATTTGCACTTGGACATGCCTTAGCTTAGTCTGTTTTTGCCATAACTTAGCTTGGTGTCATAACTTATCTTGTTGGTCACATGGATAATCTTCAAAGCTCCCTTAGGCTGCATTACTTGCATAAAAACAAAAAAAGGAGAAAAGAAAATACTATCTTGATGCCTATATTGCCAAAAGGGGGAGAAATCGTAGAAAAGGCATCATTTTGCATCATGATTCATCTTAATTCTTATAATCTTTGTTAATCTTTGCTATCTTTCATAGATCATAAGTATTTCTAGTTGCCAACTTGGTCATGTTCTTTATTTCTATTTCTTTTATCAAGTTTGGCTTTGCATTCAAATTGCTTTCTTCTCTATATTCAAACTCAAAACTTATGCCTTTTCATGTGTTTGTCAATATACTCATCAAGAGGGAGATTGAAAGACCATGTGGAGGTCTATCCTTGTGTGTGATGAGTAATCGACAAGAGTTGAGCTTGGTTTGATTTGAAATTGAGTTTGATTTGAATTGGATTTGGATTTGAAGCAATTTGAGTGTTGGTTGCTTTTCCTAGTACTACCGGCCTGGGGGCAGTAGCACTAGACCATTGAGCGCAATTATGTTTGATTGATGATTTTGGGATAATCATTGAATATCTTTGTGGGCATTGCTATGTGAAAGGTTTTTCCTTGTCTTTGATGGTTGCAGGGCGACGGTGCTAGGTCATGGTGAGGCAGAGGATGACCGGGACTAGGCGAAGAGCGTCGGAGGTCCAGACGGTCGGGAGATCACCAGAAGATAATTGGAGACAGAGTCTGGGCAAGCCAAGAAGACAAGGAAAGGAGGAGATGCTAGCTAGACGCCGCGTGGATCAAGGAAGGCCGTCGGATTGCGGTCTAGTTGATAGGTTAGTGGGTTTAGGTAGTATGCTTTGAAAACCGTGCAAGAAAACCCGGTATGTGTGTGGGTTTTGGGTTAGCCCTTGCATAGCTATGAGTGGGAAAATCCTAGCCCTTAGATGAGTTCTCTAGGGTTGAGGGTTACATCCAAGGGTGGTAGGTGGCCCAAGAGTAGTATAAATAGGGGTAGAGAGGTAGTCTCCTCCCCTTGAAGGTTTGAGTTGCTCCTTTGAGCTTTGTCCACATGAAGTGAGGCTTTGTAAACATTCCCACCAGAAATACAAAAAAATTCTTTACATTATTGTGAATTTAAATTCCGCATTTACATTATATCTTTACTTTACGCAATTTAAATTCAGCATTTACTTTCCCGCAATTTACATTCATGCAATTTGGATTTGCCTCCCCTCCTTCTAAATGCTGATCTTGGATGTTTTGACTATGTTCATATGGTTTTACATATCTTTTGCACTCTTGGATTGAGTAGAGATCATCTTTTCTTTCAAGTTCAAACTCTGTCCAGAACTTGTTCTTCGCGCAGCAGTTAGTATTTGATTTTTAGAAAAATCTAGAAAAATCATTTTTTTAGTGATTCTTATTGGAGCAGGTGCGTAACTCTCATATCCACCTGTAGAAAAATTTTAAAGTCTACTTGTTGCACCGTTTGGGCGCCATGAGGTGAAAACCGAGCCCCAAACTTTCTGCTTAAAGTTCTTGACTAACTGCGTTCTTAGATTTTACCTTTTTTTTGTAAGGGTTTTTGAGGTGAAATTTGGTGGAGTTCTTCATGACTCTTCTGCTCATAGGGAGAAAATTTTTCAAAATTTCTTGAGCTGCAGAAACCCACCAACCACCTGTTCAAATTAAGGACAGTTTCTGGAAATTCTGCTTTTGCTTTCCTGAAAGTGACTTTTGTGATTTGAATTGATCTCCTTTCTAAAAGCAAGAGTTGGATTGATTCATTTTTGTTTTGGACACTAGACAACCAGAATTGTGACTAAAAAAATTCCCACATATTTTATGATACTTATCTATGCAAGCTAGGGGTACACATAGTTGTCTAGTTTTTCGGGTTTTTCACGATTTCCTTTGAGCGATCTTGTCGAGGTTTTAGTTGGAGTATTTTGAGGAAAATTTGTTTGCGACCATTCACCCCCCCTCTGTTCGCCATCTCGATCCTTCAGTTTGACAGTGTGCGCTACCCGCTTATATGGTAGCCACATGTGCGAGTGAAACGGAAATAGGATCACGTGAGGCTGCTATTTAGGTCTACACTATCACACCCGTTACAAGGAACGATAAATTCTAAAATCTATAGTTTTGTAACATAAGTTATTTTAAAATCTATAGTTTTATAAAATAGGAGCTAAAATATGTACTTTTTAAATAGTTTGTAAATTTTTTGTAGTTTTATGAAATTTACTCAACATTTTAATTTTCACAAGAACCTGAAAAAAAATTCAGGTTACATCGTAGGCTTAGGAGACTAATTAATTCCTTCGTTACTTATACTTAATAATACAGGGTAATACATGGGTTTATGTCTTGACCATGACTAAAAGCAGCTAGGTGGCTAAGGTGGATGTTGACCAAGGTTTCAAATTTTATTTTCAGATTATATCTCAGAAGAAACTAAATTCCAAAATCTTGACAAGATTTTGAAATTTCATATGAAATCTGGATGAAATTCAAAAAGCAAAATTCAAATCCGAAATTATTTGGATTGGGATTTTCGAGATTTCGGTTGAAATTGCCAAAATCTTGGTAAATTTAAATCGAATGAAAAATAGTTCAAAACATATTAAAAATTTTAAAAAATTTTGTGGATGATTCTAATGCATCACTAATGTTCTTATAAAATTTTGAGATGATGATCAAGTATGAGGAATCTTGAAAAAAATCTGACAGTGCTACTGCCCTTATAAACGCTAAGTACATGTATTGTTTCCTTAGATTTGATTGAACAAACAAACCAGGTTTAGAATTTTTAAAATTTTTAAAGACGAGTTTTGAGGCAATTCTTAATCTCTTTAAAAATTTTGGTTCATGAACACATTTGAGCAGATTTATAAAATTCTGACAAGGTTAGTGTCTCATTTATATTCCTTCGGTTTTTAATTTTTTAAAGATAACAAACGAAGTTCACTTCTTTTGGATATTTTTTATATGATCCTGGATTACTAAATATGGTACCATAAATTTTTTAAAGTACGATCAAGCTTGTACATTTTTATAAAATGTCTAAAAATTCGTTTTTTTTTCAAATTTCATAGTAGATGACATTCTTAAAAGGTATTATCTTAAATCCAATTAAAATGCCTAAAATTTTGCCAAAATTTACGAAATCATTGTAGTAATTTGAATTTTTATATTTGTTTATGCTATGCTATTGGAATTTGTAATCTCATACCCAACCGAAATCTGAAATCTCGAAATGTTATCAAATTTCCAAACCAGTCACCTGATTTCTCTATCCAAAGTAAGCTATTGTCCAACTTAGAGTGGTGGCAAGGCCTACCACTGACCATGACAGTTTCATGTACGATCGGAACATGAACCAAACGATCAGTCATCGGTGTGTATATTAAGCCAGTGAAAATACATAGCCTCCAAGAAGAAGCTATGGTTTAGTCGAATCAGGAATTCGTACAGAGATCGACTACATATCCGCATATTCATAGTCTTACTACATATTCATAGTCATAGTATTAGTACAGCACGGGTAGGACAACTGAACCTGCTTGTCGCGTTTTCTAATTACTAGTAAGATGTTATGCGTTGTAATGGTGATACACATTATTTAACGTGCCCTAAATTGTACAATGAATATTAAAATTCTCATACACATATACAAAGCAAATTACACATTTAGTAGTTAACATCGTTTCTTGTCCAACTGTTTGCACCCAAATTTGGCGGGTCTGATGTCGTAGAAATCGGTTTTGGTAAGGGATATATCGGTTATAGCAAGTTGATGTAGTTTCGGATTGGAAGGCCTCGATCCCAAGGAAATCGAGTCCAATACGGGCAGGATAGGAGATTGAGAAGGATACGATTAGGCTTTACATAGTAAGGAGAGATTGAGGCCGATACGGGTGATTGAGGAAACCGAGAAGGACACGTTCGGACCGAGTGCTATATAAGAGGATCAGAGGCGAGAGGAAAAGAGGCCCAGAGCCAACCCACAAATTTACACATTACTTTTTACCTTCTGCATTAGGTTTAGATTAGAACAATCCCTCTTCAAGTCTTGTACAGTCTTTCGTCGAATAATACGAGTTGCGCATCGCCGGTTATTGTTCTTCGTTGACTCCTATCCAGGTCTGATTTGCTCTGTTTTGCCGCGCATCGCCTTCTCAGAGTTTATCTGCCTTTTACCCTTCCGGCTAGCCTTCATCGGCTAGTTGCTACTCTTGCGTTCCATCAGCTTGTAGTCGATCGATCTAGGCCGACCAGCACTTGATACCGGCCTTAACGATTCACGTTCCCCTTGTCGATTGTTCAGGTCAAATCGACTGGCACGCTCGCGCAAAATTGAACCCGGTGTTCATCCAGTGTGTTGCAAGCCAGAAACCCTACGTCACGTTTTTGACGTCAACACCAACGTAAATACAAAGAAAACTTCCTAGGTAGTACATAATACATGTGCATTATAATGGGGCACATAAATATCATGACCGATAAAAAAAGGACAGAACTAGCGCTCGGACGTCTGATACTGTTCATTCCATCGAATACCTCTTGCAACATTTTTTTTTCAACGCTTGAAACATTTTTTTCCGACGCGTGCAACATTTTTTTCAACGCTTGCAACATCTGTTTACTGTGCCGTATTTTACTGTTTGTCGAAGAAAAATGTTGTACGTGTTGGCAAAAAATATTACACACGTAGATAAAAATATTGCAATGCGTTCAAAAAATTCAGATGTTTGAACTGTAGCAAGTCTGATAAAAATGTCTCCACTCTCTCTCCCTCTTTCTTGCAGAGTCCACCTCTTGAGCACCGTCAATCTGATGACATATGCACGAACAAATTCTTCGACCGATGTAACTTCTGCGAGTCTTGTGGAGGAATAAAAAATGAGAGTTGTTTCACATCTTTTTAGACGGAGGGGGCAATTGGCTAGTGTAGTAATCTAAAGGCTCAGAATACACAACTTACTGTTGAAATCCTGGAAAATTACAAAATAACCTTTTTTTACCAACCAACTTTTTTTAGACAAAAAAATTCCCTCCAACTTGTCACCAAATCTCTACTAATGAAAAGCTCACCCCAAAATTCCCTTGGTTTTAGTCTTCTTAGAACAATTTAGCATAATATCTTAAACCATCCATTCTATACCATCGGATCAAAAATTCCACTCCATCTCAACCCTCCATTACTCAAACCAAACGATAGCTTTTATCTTGACCTCAATACCTCATTCCCAGTTCCTCTTTTCAGCTTAGCCGCAGCTCCCCAAACAGGGCCTAAGAGCAACTCCAACCCAAACTGTCGACGATCGGGATCGCCTGACCGCAAACGTGAATCGGGGTAAGTGTGAACGGGGGACCCAAAACGAGCTACGCTCCACGGAAGGACATATGTTGGTCGAAGCGAGATGACAACAGGCAAGACACAGCAAATTATACTGGTTCGAGCCCCCGTGAGGGTAATAGCTCTACTCCAGTCTTCTCCTGAGGCGATGGAGGTCTCTATTCTTGAGCACAAAGAGTGGTTTACAGCTCGAGCTTGAGCGTTCTGGTTGTGACTATTGGCCTACTACTTGTGTGTATTGATGTCGTGTCCCCTACCGATCTGCTTCAAGGGATTTTATACCCCTCCCAGCCGTTACCAGAAACGGCTAGGAGAGATTCCCAGAGTAGTGCATGGTGTGCATTGAAGACGTGCCACAACCGCCCCGGATCTGACGCCCACGTCTGCCTTAACTCCGGATTCCTCGGTCTTGGTAACCGTCGAGTAGGCGCACACCTCCAAGCCAAGGTCAAGGTCGTGCGGGAGCCGGACCCCCACTCCCCAAGCTCGAGGTCGTGCGGGGATTGGCGCTGCTCAGGTCGTGGTCGAAGTCCCATCTCGCCTCGGCCTCATTTGGGGACCCTGTTGATCAAGCGTTGACTTGTCGAGAATTCCTCGATCCCAAGCAGCTAGCCCTCGAGACTCAAGGTCGTGGCAAGTACTTGGGTCGACCTCGAGCCTCTCTTGTACAGACAGAGGGGACGGTCTTCTGGAAATTTCGGACCCAAAGTCGAGGTCGGACGAAGACCTACAGACGGGTTTTAGTGTCGTTACACCTGGCGCTCCTTGATCTTCAGAATTCCGGTATGGCCACGATCGAGCAGCGGAATCGTTCGCAACGCCTTGATCCCACCACTCAGCCCTTAACTGCACCTGTCGAGTCGCCTGATGGGCGTGCCTTTTGAGATGCCCTAACCTCCGGCCGGCAACAGTCCGGGCTTATAAAACCCGAGCCTATTGCAACCTCGAAGAACTCTCGACCTTCTTGCAGTCTTTTTCTCCTAACTCCTCACCTGAACCCTTCTTCTTCTATCGACCAAACACCCCCTTAACCGCTATGGCCAAGCTCGGAAAGAGTTCCGTGTCGGCGGCGAGGATGAAAGAGCTCGAAAGCCTGGGACTGCTGGACCCAGCGACGTGGCGGCTACCAGGCAGAGAGACCAAGCCGCAGCCACGGGGCGACGAGCTCATTAGCATAGAGCATTACATGCTCTTCGGCTTGCGGACGCCGGAGAGCGACTTCCCCGCATCAGTTCTCACCCAATGCGAGATCGAGCTCATCAATCTGGTGCCCAATTCCATTCTTCTCCTTTCCATTTTCTCTCATCTGTGCGAGGGGTTCCTTGGAATCCTTCCCACCCCTCGCCCTTCTTTCGCTTCTTCTCCATATTCCGTACCGGGAAGGACCCCGTGGTTGGATTTTTCTATTTTTGGCTGCAGGCGGGGCTCCCCTGGTCCTTCCCTCAAATCCGACCTCGGGACTCCCTTGGCCCATGGACCGAGCGGTGGTTTTACCTGAAGAGGGGCGAGGATGGCGCGCTTGCGTACGATGGAACCCCCATCACCGGGAAGAAGCAGACCCCAAGACGGACGACCTGGAGGTCGACCAGGAAGTCATCGCCGCCATCCACATCTGCGCCTCGCATGGCCTCACCGGGCAGGCCATCGCCAACGACTTCCTGAGGAATCGGGTGTTTCCTCTGCGGAAGAGGATGCATCCGTTCTTTGAGATCACAGGCTGCGACGACCTCACTCGTGAAGGGACGTCTGGTGAGTCTTTCTGCTTTGAGGTTTGTCCGGGTTTCGATCCTTGAGACACTTTAACGAGATTATCTCCCCAGCAGCACCGAAGGAGTCCTGGATCGCCGCCAGGATGAACGAGATGTGCGGGAAGGTGGCGCACGACTATACCCTCGACGACCCCGTCCCGAGGAACGTGCTGCGCCAGAAAGCCGAGGTAAGTCACCCTGGGCTAGGTTTCTCAGTTAACATACACCCAAGGTCTTCTTTAATCCTTCAATGCGCCCGCGGGACATGCAAGAGTTGCTTGAAACGGCGAGGAAGATGCTGCCTCTGCCCGGGGCGAGCAAGGGCAAGAAGGCGAGCAAGAGGCCAGCCCCAGACGGAGCGGGCGGCAGGGGCCCAAAGAAGCAGCACGTCGAGTGGGGCGACCGCACGATGGTGAGTTTCCTTGGTCGAGCCCCCAAGCACTTTGCTCGTGCTCTTTCGCCTTCTAACATACATTTCTCCTCGCAGCAACAGAGCGCTGCAGACACCGCCAGGACTTCGACTGAGGACCTGGACCCGCCACGAGCCCCGAGGTCCCAGGCTCGAGGCTCCCGAGGAAGGGACGCCTCTTCGCCATATGGTCGCCAAGACCCTCGCCAGCCCCCTACGAGGCGGAGACTGCAGACTCAGGTGCACCATCAGCTCTTTATTCACTTAGTTTCCTCTCTATCTTTTAGCTTAGTAGCCTTCCTTTATCGCAGACCTTGAGCACCCGAGCTCAATGCTTGCCCGTCTTGACGATGACTGTTGTCCAGGGTGAGTCCGAGTCCGAAGAGGAGGAGGAAACCTCCTACATGCTGGCGCCCCGCCGGCCCTCGAGCCTGGGGCGCACCCCTTCAGGCCCCCAAGGCTGGGCCGCTGTTGGCGAGTTCGACCAAGGGGTCGATGACCCGGTCGAAGATGATGTCCTGCCCGTGGCCAGCGAAGACGACGCCGCCGGCTCCATGGACGCCGAAGGCAGCACCAACCCGCCTGAGGCTGCCGCAGGAGACGGCGCCGGGGATGCCTTGACCACGGCTACCGAGACCACCCAAGCCTCACCTGCCGAGGTCGACCATGCCTTGGCCGGGGCGAACACAGAAAGTTGGGCTGAGGATCAGGCCAAGGCCTCCTCGGGAGAGGGGACAAAGGACACCCCAATCACGGAAGACAAGGTCGACTTGTTGCTGAACCGAGCGGGGCAGGGTGAGTCCCCCGGAGGAGCCCGGCGAGGTCGCCCGTGAGTGCCAAGGTCCCCCGCCAAGACAACCCAGGTGGCGACAAAGAACAATACCGCCCCAGAGTCATCGAGGAGCAGACCTGCGGAGTACTCCCGCACAACTTTCGAGGGTCGGCTTAGCGAGGTACAAAGTCTCTTCACGCCATTGTCAAACTTGAGCTTGAGTTTCCTTTTCTTCTTTCTCCTGGCAAGGACCGTGTTGATCTTTCGAACCCTGCAGGCCATCGGCTCTGTCGTCCATGGGCTGCAAGGTCTTTAGACGCATGCCGATGCGCTGAAGGTGTTCATCGACGTGGTGGAGAATCGGGAGGTGCAGCGCTCCAGGCTCATAGAGGCCTTGGAGGTTGAGCGGGAGGAAACTGTACAAAAGGCAGCAGTCGACTCCAATGAGATCGCCGGTCTCCACCAGGCGATGAAGGCGCTCGAGGCCTCTCACACATCCGAGCTCCAGCGGGCCATCGCCACCGAGCGCGACCACGCGTACAAGGCCGTCGAGGAGGAGCGTGCAAGGTTGGCCAAGGCGCTCGAGGCCGAGCGAGCCAAGGCTGAGGAGCTGAAGAAAGCCGCTGCAGAGCAAGCGGTCGCCTCGCCGAGGGCCTCCCTCGAGCTTGAAGTCAAGGTCCAGGAGCTCGAGGAGAAGCTGGGTCGGGCGAGCAAGGCTGCAAAAAGCGCCTTGGCTCAACTTCAAGAAGAACGATGCCACGCTGCCGACGCCGCCAACGAAGCCCTCCGACTCTAGGGTGAGCTGTCGACCCTGAGGGCCAAGGTTGCCGAGCTCGAGCAAGAGAAGCTCACACGCGAGATGGCCGACCTGTAGATAGGCTTAGACTTTGATGCCTGTAATCAAAACCTTTGTAAGACAAAAGTTTTAATGGAATGACATTATCTTGGCAGAAATAGTTAATGTCTTGGTCTGCTTATGATTTTTCGATCAAGAGATTTTTTTCTCAATCGTGCACTTAGCCTTTCTGCTCATAGTATATCCCGTCCAACCCCCGTTGGGACCAAGGTCGAGCAACGCCGGCCTTAGGTGCAAGTTAGAAACCTGCAGAGACCACGACCTGCAAGATCGAGAAAAACCCACAGGGAGTACAACACAGGCGCACGAGGAAAGACTTAGGCTCTAGAGTGTTAGGATCGTTTCTAGGTCAAGCTTCTCGAATCCTAACAACGATTAGCGCCTTGCTCGTTGGACCCAGCTGCGGGCTTGGTTCGAACCCTGGCTCAAGGGGAGTGTTGATGCAAAGAGATTCGGCTTACAAGTAGCTCGATCACTGGGGGTGAATTTGAAGCCCACGACGCCCGGGCCAAGAGCAAGCGCACTTGTTCGCAAGTCGGATCCAAAAAAGCCCCGAACTCGAGCCAACACAAAATATAGAATGAAAAAGAGGCGCAAAGACCAACATGACAATTGAACAACAGCTTTATTGAAATTTGAAGTAAAAGGTATTACACATAGAATTTTTGAAGCTAGTCAATATTCCACAAGCTAGAGAGCTCTCTGCCATCGAGCAGCGCTAGCCGGTAAGCCCCCATGCGATTTGTTGAAACAACTCTATAGGGGCCCTCCCACCGCGGGGATAACTTGTTAGTGTTGGACGAGCCCTGAATCCGTCTCAGGGCTAGGTCCCCAACAAGGAGCTCCCTAGGTCGTACCGATCGAGACGCATGTCTGCGAAGATCTTGCAGGTAGTGCGCTAATCGTAGCAGTGCACGGCATCTTACTTCTTTCGCTAGGGTAAAAGTCGAGGGACCGTTCTTACTCGAGGTCGATCTGGTCGACCAAGCTGACCCTAGCAGAGCCTAGCGTGACCTCTGGTGGCAGGACGGCTTCAGTACCAAATACAAGCCGGAAGGGTGTGGACCCTGTTGCTCGGCTGACTGTGGTACGAATAGACCATAAGACGGTGGGAAGTTCATCCACCCAGGTCTGGCCATGTCGTTCGAGCTCATCTGATACTCGCTTTTTGACGCCTTGAATGATCTGTCCATTGGCGCGTTCCACTGCTCCATTGCTTTACGGATGGGCCACCGAAGCATAGCATACTTTGGTGCCGATGTCTTCGCAATACTCCTGGAACAGTTCACTGGTAAATTGTGTTCCATTGTCAGTGATAATTCTGCATGGAACCCCATACCTGGTGACCACGAACAAGCGGAAGAACTTGACCGCCGCGCGAGCCGTGATGGTCGAGACAGGTTCGGCTTCAACCCACTTGGTAAAGGTATCGATGGCCACGAACAAGAACTTCCTCCCTCCGGCCGCCTGCGGGAAGGGGCCGAGAACATCGAGCCCCCAGGTCGAGAAGGGCCAAGCGAGGGGAATGGTCTGGAGTGCATAGGCAGGCTGGTGCGACTTTCAAGCATGAAACTGGCAAGCTCGACAGGCGCGGACAATGTTACGAGCATCCTGGAGCACTGTCGGCCAATAGAACCCCATGCGGAAAGCCTTCCGACCATGGTCCTGAAAGAAGAATGCGCCCCGCACAGATCTGAATGAATGTCGTTTAACAGGTACTTACCCTCCTCCGTGGTAACACACTTCATCAGGATTCCAGAAGCGTTCCGACGGTAAAGTTTGCCATCCACGAGCTTGCCCGACGCTTGATCCTGCACCTCTCCGCGGGGTCGATCGGAAGCGCTCCCTGTGCTAGGAAGTTGTGGATTGGCTCGGCCCATGAGGGAATACCTTCGATGAAGGCGACCGAGGCCCCTTGGTTGGAAATTGAGGGCGACGCCAGGGTCTCCAAGATTACATCTGGAGGGATCTCGTCGTCGGACGACCCGAGCTTGGAGAGGAAATCCGCGCTGGAATTGTCCTTCCTTGGCACGTACGTGATCTCCAGGTTCTGAAACCACTTCTCCATCTTGCGCGTTTCGGTGAGGTACTTAGCCATGGAGTCCTCCGAGTATTGATAGCTTTTGTTGAACTGGTTGATGACAAGCTGAGAATCGCCCTTGACGACCAACCGGCGCACGCCCAGTGCCTTGCAAGCTCGGAGTCCCGCCAGGAGGGCTTCGTACTCTGTCGCATTATTTGTTGCTGGGAATCCGAAATGAACCACATACCTCAGCCTGGCGCCCTGTGGGGTGAGAATGAGGATCCCAACCCTTGAGCGCTTGAAGGATCTTGAACCGTCAAAGTACATGATCCAAGGCTTCTCCTCCCCGACCTCGAGCTCGGAAGCCGGCTGCGATGTCTGCTCGACCACAAAGTCGGCAAGCACCTACGACATGATGGTTGTGCGCGCCACGAACTGGAGGTCGAACACCGCCAGCTCCATGGCCCACTTGGCGATGCGACCTCCAGCCTCTGGGTTCCTCAAGATCTCCCCGAGTGGGAAGTTGCTCGGGACGACCACGGAGTGAGCCTGAAAATAATGCCGGAGCTTGGGCGAGGCCATGAGGAGAGCATACAGCAACTTCTGGACCTGGGGGTAGCGCTCCTTCGGCCCATGAAGAGCCTCGCTGACGTAGTAGATCGGATGTTGCCGTGCATCCCGCTCGGCTACCAGGACGGTGCTGACAGCTTGGGTGGTGGCCACGAGATAGAGCAACAACTTCTCGCCTGGCTGCGGGGTCGTAAGCAAGGGCGGGGTTGACAAGTATACCTTCAACTCATCGAAGGACCACTGCGCTTCGGGCGTCCACTCGAAACCTCCTTGCTTGCGCAGGGTTCGGAAGAACGGCAACCCATGCTCACCGAGCCTCGAGATGAACCGGCTGAGGGCGGCCATACGGCTGGTGAGGCACTGCACCTGCTTAACCGAGGTTGGGGCTGCCATCCTCTCGATCGTATCGATCTTCTCTGGATTTGGGCCAACCCCCGAGCCCCCGATCATATAGCCGAGCACCTTTCCCGAAGCAGCGCCGAACACACACTTCTCCGGGTTGAGCTTTATCCTGTGCTTGTTCAGGTTGGCAAAGGTCTCCTCAAGGTCTTGAACGTGGTTGTCTTCAGAAGAGCTCTTGACGATGATGTCATCCACGTAGACCTCAAGGTTGCAGCCGATCTGGGGATCGAACGTCTTGGTCATCAGGCGCTGGAAGGTCGCACCGGCATTGCGGAGACCAAACGACATGGTCATGTAGCAGTAGGTCCCGAACGACGTGATGAACGACGTCTTGTTTTCGTCGTCGACCGCCAGCTTGATCTGGTGATACCCAGAGTAGGCGTCCAGGAAACTTAGCATCCTGGCGTTCGCGATGGAGTCGACGATCTGGTCGATGCGCGGGAGAAGGAAGTTGTCCTTTGGGCATGCCGAGTTCAATCCCGTGTGATCCACGCACATTCTCCACTTCCCGCCTTTCTTCTGCACGATGACGGGATTGGTCAACCATTGGGAGTAATCGATCTCACGAATGAAGCCAGACTTCAGCAATTTATCGAGATTCTCCTTGATTATGGTGACCTTCTCGGGAGAGAAGCGTCGTAACTTCTGGCGCACGGGTCGGCAGCCAAGCCGCACCTGCAGTCTGTGCTCGACCACCTCCCTCGGGACGCCCGGCATATCCACCGGCTCCCAAGCGAATATGTCCTTGTTGGCGCGGAGGAAGGTGATGAGCTCGAGTTCCTATTTGGAACTCAGCTCGGCCGAGAGGTGGATGCACTTGGATGGATCGCTCTCGTCGAGCGGCACAGCCTTCGTTGCCCCGCTAGGCTGGATGACCGTCTTCTGGCGAGCGACCTTCACGGTCACCGTGGGGCCTCGCTGAGGCGAAGACGTCGGCGAGGCCAAGGCACGGTCTCGCAAGCCGCGCTTGACTTTAAGGTCGCCCGCCACGATGATGATGCCGCTGGGCCCTAGGAGCTTCATGCAATGGTGGCCGTAGTGGTTTGCCACCATGAACTTGACCAAAGCCGGACGCCCGAGGATGGCGTTGTAGGGAAGATCGCCTTCGACCACCTCAAAGGTGATCAGCTCGGTGCGGAAGTTGTCCGAGGCGCTGAAAGTGACGGGCAGGACCACCTGCCCCAGAGGAGTGGTCAAACTTCCGGGGACGATCCCGAAGAACGGAATCGCGATGTTCTTGACCTTCGACTGGGGAATTTGCATCCAGTCGAGCGCGCTAGCCAGGAGTAGGTTGAGGGAACTGCCCCCATCGACCATGACCCGCCCGACCATGGTGTTGCTGATGGTCGGGGTCACAACCAGGGCAGTCTTGAGATCTTTGGACATACCTTGGGGTGCATCCTCCTGCGTGAAGATTATCGTAGCCCCGGCCCACTTGCAGGGCTGGTCCGAGGGCTTCCCAACGGTAGCCTGGTAGACCATGCGCGCTACTTCCTTGATTTCGCACCGGGACTGGTACGATGAGCCGCCGAAGATGACGTCGATCCGGTGGTCGTCCTGCTGGAAATCCAGGTCGAGGTCGGCCTGGTCCGCTCCAATGTTGACCCTGTCGGGCTGATCTCCCTCTTTCGGGAGCGTGGGCATTTCTCCACGCCCATCATAGAAGGCCTCGAACTTGCCCTGCCAAGCCCTGCAGCTTCGCAGGTCGTGGCCCGGGGTCCTGTGGAATAAACAAAATTTTTCCTCATCGAACCGAGGTCGCCCCTCAGGATCCTGCGGGCGGCCGTCGTCCTGACGAGACCCAGACCGGGGGTCCCCCTGCCGAGGTCGGCGCAGCCCCTGCTGAGGACGCGACCAGTTTTGCCGAGGCCGGGACCCCTCTTGGGCCGGGTCCCGCACCTCCATGACCTCGCGGTGGCCGTTTGCCGAAACAACCACCCGCGGCCTGCCATCGTCGTGCTTACGATCTCTCTTCCGCTTCTTGGCAGCCGAGCCCGGGTCGGCGCTCTTGGCGCCGGAAGGACCAGCCTCACCCAAGTTGATGCCAAGCTTACCTTGGTCGTAATCACGCTTCCAGCGGACCGCGTCATCCGCGTCCGCGTAGCGCTCCGCCATGCGAAACAACTTGCCGACGGTAAGCCTCGTCGTAATCTCCAGGTCTTCAGTGAGGCGCCGGTCGCGGACGCCGAACTTGAAGGCCTTGATCACGGCCTCGTCAGAGACACTTGGAATCAGATTCCTCGTGCATATGAACCACCGTACGAAGTCGCGGAGAGGTTCATTCTTCCCCTGGATAACTCGATCCAGGTCCTTTTCCCTGCCGGGCCGCTCGTAGCAGCTCTGGAAGTTGGAATGGAGGGCGCTCTAAATTTGGCGCCACGAGCGGAAGGTGTCGGGCTTCTGGTTGAAGAGCCAAGTGCGGGTGGCACCGTCCAAGACGGTAAGGAGGTAGTTGGCCATCACGTACTCATCTCCTCCTGCGGCCAATATAGCGGTGGTGTAGATCGAAAGAAACTCATCAGGGTTATTCGTCCCGTCAAACCGCTCGATCAAGGCGGGCTTGAACGAGCCGCCAGCAAGACCCGCCAAGGTCGTCGAGTACGCCAGCGGTACAGAAGTCGACAGGGCGCTGAGACAGATGATCGCCGCCGCCGAGTCATATCCACGATCGTCCCGGCGCCCCGCCCTACGACCACGACGGCCGCTGCGTTGGGCCCGAGCATCGCCCGGGAGGTACTGCAAGTGCTCATGGACCCGGCGACGCCTTGGGGGAACGTCAGGGGAAAGGCCCGATGTGCCGCTGCTAGAGCGGGAGTCACTATAGGCCGGCTGTGGCCATACGCCGACTGGAGTTGTACTCGGAGCGGCGCGGCGCAATGAGTATGGGACAGTCTCGGCTCACGGGCAGCAGAGACCAATGGGGACGCCTGGCGCAGGCGAGGAACCGCCGCTCATTCTTCGAGGAGCAGACTCGAAGGCGGTCTTAGTCTTCGCGTCGACACAGCCTTCTAGAGCGACTTTATCGAGCTCATCTGCGAGAGCTTGGCCGAAAAGGCCCGACCTCGAACGGGCGGGGTCGGTCATGACTCGGGCGATCGCACGGAGGCACTCGCCCGACTGAGGGAGCTTGGAGCGTCCTAACGAAGTTCCAACCTTCTCGCGCTCCTCTTGCCGGAGAGCGGTTATGGCTTGGTTGATGGCGACTTGGGCCATCCGGCGAGCGTCTTCAGGGATCTTCGGGTTGCGCTCCCCCTCCTCCACGCTCGCGTCATGGCTAGCGGCTATGAGAACGAGCTGATCAGCAGCGACGGAGAGGGGGAGAACAGGGACGTGGAGCTTCCATGCTCGGGGACTGCATTCGAACCCGAGCTCGCGGAAAGTGCTGCAGCGACAGATGCCATACCTTGAAGGTCTTGAACTTCTTCTGGATGAGCGAAGCTTTCGAGCCCCACGGTGGGCGCCAGCTGTCGACGATCGGGATCGCCTGACCGCTAACGTGAATCGGGGTAAGTGTGAACGGGGGGACCCAAAACGAGCTACGCTCCACGGAAGGACAGATGTTGGTCGAAGCGAGATGACAACGGGCAAGACACAGCAAATTATACTGGTTCGAGCCCCGTGAAGGTAATAGCTCTACTCCAGTCTTCTCCTAAGGCAGAGGAGGTCTCTATTCTTGAGCACAAAGAGTGCTTTACAGCTCGAGCTTGAGCGTTCTGGTTGTGGCTATTGGCCTACTGCTTGTGTGTGTTGATGTCGTGTCCCCTGCCGATCTGCTTCAAGGGACTTTATACCCCTCCCAGCCGTTACGGGAAACGGCTAGGAGAGATTCCCGGAGTAGTGCATGGTGCGCATTGAAAACGTGTCGCAACCGCCCCGGATCTGACGCCCACGTCCGCCTTAACTCCGGATTCCTCGGTCTTGGTAACCGTCGAGTAGGCGCACACCTCCAAGCCAAGATCAAGATCGTGCGGGAGCCGAACCCCACTCCCAAGCTCGAGGTCGCGGGATTGGGCGCCAGTCGTGGTTGAAGTCCCATGCCGCCACTCGAGCTGGGACCTCTGATCAGCGTTGACTGTTAGAGATTCCTCAGTCCCCGACACAAACCCTTATATTTTTCCCCTAAATCACTCATTTAGAGGTGGTGTAAAAATTAGGAGCACCCTATATCAAATTTGTTTCCAACCCACACTCCCTATTACTTACCCTTATTATTTATCTAAACATTATTATTACTTTGCACCTATGAATTATTTACTAAAAATAGAAATAACGAATAAAAAAATGTTGAAGAAAATAGTAGGGGGTAAGGAGAAAGCCCCTAGATGTAGGGGTGAGAAGGGATCTCCCTAGAATAAGGGTTTCTTATAAGGGTTGGGTTGGAGCTCATATTTTTTCAATTCTCCTTATAATTTAGGATATGAGGAGGTTTAGGAGGTGGGTTAGGCTTCTCTAAACAGCCGCCACTACACCTCTCGTGTACAGTTCTGTTGGGAAACCCATCTGGCTCATGAAGGCCCAGTTGGCCCCTTAAGCCGAAATCCTAGGCGAAGACTATAAATATAGAGGAGGAGTCACCCTATTATACACAGACACTCAGAAATAATAGATCAGTTGCTCCTAAACTCTGTCCTTGTTCTTTACTATAAAGCTATTAAGGATCACTGATAGGGGTGAAACTGGATCGGATACGGGCGGATATTGCTCGTCCCGTATCCTAACCTATATTTTTTTCGGGATTTGGAGTCGGATACGGATGTCCCGGATACGAATTCGGATTATTCGGGATTCGGATACGGAGCGGATACCTAACAGATTCAGATCGGGATCGGATATCATAATCGGATAGTAGTATAGTACATAATTGTGTACGTAAAAGAATGAATGAAGCATTAACCTTACAACATTAGCTTCAAGTCATAATTATTTCAACGTAGGATAGTAATATAGTTAGATGTGCAATTTAGTGACTCAACTAATTCCAGTAATTTGAATAGAAAAGAAGTTTATCAAATAAGTTGAACAAATCAATTTAGGTAAAAGCATTATGCCATCACTCCATTTGTTTGTTGATAAATTTGTTGAAGTTCACGCTAATAACAAAGTAGTGTTTTTAGTGCCAAGATCAAACAACTATTCTATCTATCCAATAATGAACCAAATTAATGGAAGAATAATCGATTTTATCCTGATATCTGCCGGATATTTACTGGGACATCTGCCTGATATTGCTCTTCCCATATCCTAACCCATATTACATCGGATTTTCCGGATACGAATACGGATAACATCGGTACGGATTTTAAACGGATTCGGATCAGATCGGACGGATATTTCCTTTCCTGTTTTCACCCCTAATCACTGAACTATTCAATAAGACGGCTCCCTAATAAGTTGATCCTCTTTCTCCATCCTCCTCCTGCCTTTTCCCTTCTCTCCCACGCATCCAAACTTCTCTTATTTCTTCTTCTTGCGCAATCCACCTGAAATCCCCGGGGGAAGAAAAACACCAGTCGCTCCTCGTGAATTATTCTCCCTGCCGCATCGCAGCCACTGCGCCTCTCTCCATCAGCGCCGACTCGCTAGACCGTCAGAGCCCCTCGCGACTCCTCCACCTACCACTCCGGCGATATCTCCTCGGTTAGCTCTAGCTCTTCCTCTTCCCAATCTCTCGTCCTCTTGCTCTTGCATTTCTCATAGATCTGGTGTTTCAAGAAATTAGGTTTTGTCGACCCCTTTTTCTCATAGATCTTGTGCGAGAGAAGGCGGAGGATTTGTGCTGAGGTGCGAGAGAAGGCGGATAATTCGTGAAGATTTGTGCTGAAAAAAATCAAGCGGAAAAGTGTTGGCTCGCCATTGCTGGTTCGTCCGCCCACTCAGCACCTTCTCTTGTCCTGATGAATTACTCGCTCACTACCCATTGCATCCATGTCAAAGAACACCATGGTATATTTAGGTGAGGAACAAGTAAATGAAAAACAAAACAGAAAAATAAAAGGAGCCAGTACAAACCTGACCAGCAGGAAAGCTCAACGTGGTGAGATGCATTGATTCCTTTTCTTTCTGAATTGCACTTATCCATCTTGGGTCGTTTTCTTTTTCTAGAGTAGTAGGATCTGCGGTTCTTTTTCTAGAATAGTAGGATCTGTGGCGAGCGCAGCAAGCGCTGCGTTTTTTCCATGGTAAACGTGCACAATTGCTTGTTTTCAGGATGTTCGTGAGTTGTTCGTCGAAATTCCTGTGACGTAGTGGGATGGGACATTTGATTTGTGGCCATGCTAGGTTGGTTACGAAATTACTTGTGTTTCTGGATTGGAGTGGTTGAAAGGTAAATATTATTATTGCGTCGGTAGTGTTATGGTAACATTAGCTGGTAGCATGGAGCATGCCATGGGGGTATTACCATACAATAGGCTGAAGTGTACTAGTGAAATGTCTGCACCAGTAAATTCTACATGGTGTAATTGTGTAGTGCTGTAGTTCGATCCGGTGCTCAACAGGCATTTAATCTAGCACTGCGCTTAATGTGTGGTTTACTAGTCATAAATAATTTAGCATAAGCTCTGTGGTGCTTAAACTGATGCTGCCTGTGTTGGTCATCCTTCTTTTTTTTAAGAGACACTATGTTAGGACCATTTCTGAAAGATATTAATCTGGATAAACTACTATGGACGCTCTTTTTGCTATGTCAAGAATATGTGGGACCTTTATTTTTATTTTTTGTATGGATTAGTCTGCTAGGCCTGATATATATCAGAGCATATAATTCATCGAATCTAGAATTCAACATTGAGCTTGTTAGACGCTCTTTTTTGTTCTGTTAATGTCAATAATATGTTGGGATCTTTATTTTTTTGTACGGATTAGTTTGCTAGGCCTGAGATATATAGCATAGCATATAATTCATCGAAATCTTGAATTCAACATTAAGCTTGTTATATGGTAAGAGTAGTAGGATCTGCGGCAGGCGCAGCAAGCGTATAGCTTTTTTGTATGGTAAGCGTACGCAGTTTCTTGTTTATAGGATGCTTGCGAGTTGTTCGTCGAAATTCCTGTGAACATTTGATTTATGGTCATTCTAGTTTAGTTACGAAATTACTTGTGTTTCTGGATTGGAGTGGTTGAAAGGTAAATACTATTATTGCGTTGGTAGTGTTATGATAACAGCAGCTGGTAGCATGGAGCATGCCCATGGGTATTACCTTACAATAGGCTGAAGTTTACTAGCAAAATTTCTGCACCAGTAAATTATACATGGCGTAGGAGTGTAGTATTGTAGTTCGATTTGGTGCTCAACATGCATTTAATTGAGCATTGCACTTAATATGTGGTTTACTAGTCGTAAATAGTTTAGCATAAGCTTTGTGGTGCTTAAATTGATGCTGCCTGTGCTGGCCATCCTTCTTTTTTTAAGAGACGCTATGTTAGGACCATTTCTGAAAGGAAAAGATATTAACCTGGATGGGCTGCTATGGATGCTCTTTTGGCTATGTCAAGAATATGTTGGAATGGGATTTATTTTTATGGATTAGTCTGCTAGGCTTGAGATATATAGCAGAACATATAATCCATCGAATCTAGAATTGAACATTAAGCTTGTTTGATGCTCTTTTTGCTATGTCAGTATGTTGGGATCTTTATTTTTTTGTATGGATTAGCTTGTTAGGCCTGAGATATATAGCAGAACATAAAATTCATCGAATCTAAAATTCAACATTAAACTTGTTATATCACACAAGGATTGATGTCTTGCAGCTACTATATGTTGAATGTTCAATGCTTCTTTTGTGCCTATACTAGGTGATAATGTTTGAAACTTGTACGTGTCATCCTATCTCTGTCTTGCATCCTCTTATTGGTGAATGTCTGAAGCACCTTGGATGTGAACAGTCTTTTTTAGATAGAGCAAAATTTGATTATTATGTTGCTGCTGCTTATACTTACTTTTTTTTAATCTCTGTAACATCAAGCACGCCGTATCGACGATGAAGGTGGTATGTTAATGATATGTCAATCATTCTATGCCACTTTATTTTTTTTCTCCTACAATCTTTCAATGGTGCATTCTAAGTGACAAAGGGTTTCAAATAATGGTTACTCTCTTCCATCTTTTTTTGACTATCAGTTTTGCATCACATATTTCATATTTGCCTTTGTTTTGAAGCCTCTATAGTAGATTACTGCTGTCTCATAACTTCTGTGTCGCCCTTTCTCAGTTATAAGGCTTTCCAGAGTAGTCTTCTTTATGGCTTGTGTTCAAGTAAATTACTTACTCCCTTCGGTCACAAATAGTTATCATTTTGGACATCGACATAATCTCCCAAACGCAGTTTTGACCACTAATTTCTATTATAATATATTTATAAAACCTAATAAAATTATAATATTATGAAAGTACTTTTTGAGACAAATCTACACATATGATTTTCATGTATCCAATTTAAATAATTAAAAAGATATTGACAGTCAAAGTTTCGAAAGTTTGACTGCACCTTTGTGCAAAACGACAACGATTCGTAACCAGAGGGAGTACCTCTCAATTAATGGTTGTGGTAGTCAACTCAAATGTGTCAGGTTGCATATGTTCTTTATCTTATGAACATTTATACCCCTCATTTAAATACCTTCCCTGATAAAAATGTGTAAACTGGCTGCATCTTGATCTCTTTCGGAATTCGTACATCGACATTTTAACTCTGGTTTGTTTTAACGTTAAGATGGATTCCAGCAATACCCAATCTGAAGGTTCGCAACCATCTAGTCCAAAAACCCCTGCCATGGCTTCATGCCGCAAGAAGAAAACTGATGATGCTACCTTCCTCGAAGATCTGAAAGATCACATCGACGAGTTCATACATGCCTCCATGGATGAGCACAAGACCTGCTTCAAGAAGAGCATTCAGAAGGTCAGCTGCGTTAACACACTGAAACCTACCTGCCTCTTTCCTCATCCTGCATTTTTTATGTGTTTAATGCCTTTTGATCTACTGCGCGCAGATGTTTGGGATGTCAAAGGTCGTCGCAGAGCGCTCCGCGGAAGTGAAGGAAGCTGAAGTCGAAAGTGTTTTGCCTCTTCAGACCAGTGTGTCGCAGTAGAATTCAATGGCGGTGGCAACCTGTTGGCTTCTGGCGTTTGCAATGCTTTACTATCAGTAGTAGCAATTGTACCAGGAGTCTAGTGTTTTCTTTTTGCGACGTTTTCTGTGCTATGAACACCACATTATATTTCGTAAGCAGGCCTTGTACGTAGTACAACGTGAGACTGAAACAAACATCGCCTAGTTTATACTGAATTCTGCTGTTCATATCACACTTGTTTTATTTTCTGCTATGTCAAGGTCCGAAGTCAAAACTTAGTTTCTGAGAGGGAACCGGAATTCGGCCCAAGAACAGTGCCGCTGCTACCGATGGGCCCAATTTCCTGCATCTCGTTCGGCCCAAGAACAGTGCCGCTGCTACCGATGGGCCAATTTCCTGCATCTCACAACTCAAATCTGTTCGTCAGCAAGACAGGAACACCAAACGTGATCGGCCCCTCTCGCTCGAAGACAAAAAACGCACAAGGAAGATAAGAAAAGCAGAGATCCTTACAACCAGTCGCAAAAATGCGAGAGCCACATCTCCATTCTCCCATTTCGATCGAACTGGCCATTCGAATCCAAGTGACTGCGCAGAGCCCGTCGCCATGCTACCTCACCAGCCCAGCTCAGGCTACCCCGCGTGGGTGGCCGGGTTCTCCCCGTGGGAGGCCAGCAACAGTGCGACGAGACCTCACCTCAGCCCAGTAACAGAGGCCTGGCGCCTTTGACACTTGAATACTGATTTTTTTTATTTAATATTTGTTTTAATTTTTTTTCAAAAATAATCGACGGAAAAAAATAACAAAATTGGCCTCCCGTCGCCCTAATATGGGGCGATCGCCCCAGCCTGACTAACGGCTAGTGCAACGGTTTCAAATGGCGCGATTGCGGGGATGTGGGGACGTGGCGCCGGTCGCCCGTGGATGCGGTGATAGGCACCATTTAAAGCCCGCGTCGTCGCTACTGTGCTCATTTCTGGGTCTGAGGAGGAGGAGCAACCGAAGCACAGCGAGAAGAGAAGAGAGGAAAGAGAGAAGAGGAACTTCCGCAGGGAAGAGAGAAAAGGAGACATACGGTGCTGGTGTGTACCCCACCCTGAGCCGAGTCCGTAGCACAAACCTCCGACACCGATAGAGATACCTAGTACCACTGTACCAGTAACATGAGCGGCCAGCCTCACTCTACTGCAAACCCAACATAGCTCACCTATGATGATGTCACGTTAATAGGAATCAACTCTCCATAAAAAGCAGTTGTTAAGACGGCTTACCATCGTTCTAACACCGCAATTTAACAATCGGGCATCCAAATTGAACATTCGAAACATCCACTTAAACAAAGCCCTGTATGTCCTATCTTTCGGCCTAGATATACCTCGTACGATTCTTGAAAATGCTGACAAATCCACTCTATCCGCCCCCTGTGCTATCTCCTCATCTCCATAAAATATTTGAAAATACAATTTCTCCAACATGCTGCCTACAACGTCGGACCGAAAAATTCATCAGTTGTCCATCTAACCGCAGCAAGCATTACTATATAAATGTTACATTATATTTTCAATTTTTTTTCTCTACTAATTTCTAACGGTGCCTGACATTTTCAATTTTTTTTACTCTACTAATTTCTAACGTAGCACGGTGCCTAACAACGTACGATATGCTAGCCTACCATGTTTTTAAATATTACTCTAAAATACAATATATAAAACGTATGGTGATCATTCGAGTATAAATAAGTAATTCGACTATAAATAAATCATTCGACTATAAATAAGTAATTCCGCTACTCATTTTTTTCATTACGGAATTACTACTATATATTATTAATTATTCCTAATCTTAAAAACTGCATATGTACATGATATATCATACTTTCTTTAATTTCTACGTCGCAATTTTTGAAACATTACCCGCGCAATGTATAGCTAGCCTACCATGTTTCATCATAATATTAAATTTCTACCACATTACATTTCTAAATATTGCCTAATAAATTATTTGCATAACAAAATTTCTACTATACAATCCTACTATATTAAATTTCTAAATATTGCCTAATATTACTAATACATTAAATTTCTACATTTCTAAATACTAAATACTACACAATCCTAAAATTTCTAAATACTAAATACTACATTAAATTTCTAAATATTGCCTAATATTTCAAGTACATTAAATTTCTACATTTCTAAATACTAAATACTACACAATCCTAATATTTATAAATACTAGACAATCCTACTACAATAAATTTCTACATTATATTTCTAAATATTGCCTAATACATTATTTACATATAAAATTTTCAAACTTACCTCCGCAAAAACAACGATTTCTTCCCAAATTTTCTCTCTTTTTTCCTCTTCTCTCTTTCCTCTCCTCTCCTCTCCTCTCCTCTTATCTTCTCGCTGCACTTCAGTTGCTCCTCCTCCTCGCGCCCGGAAACGAGCACAGTAGCGGCGACACGGGCTTTAAATGGCGCCTATCGCCCTATCCACGGGCGATCGCCCCCTTATTGGGCGATCGGCGCCACGTCGCACGTCCCCGCAATTGCGCCGTTTGAAACCATTGCACTAGCCGTTAGTTAGGCTCCTATCGCCTCGGTATGGGGCGATCGCTCCATACTGGGGCGACGGGAAGCCAATTTTGTTATTTTTTTCTGTCGATTATTTTCGAAAAAAGATTTAAAACAAATATTAAATAAAAAATTCCTTGACTACAACGCTTTTGGTGGGCTTCTCTTTCGGTTAATTTTTAATTTTCTTTTGCATGGTTACGATGTATCACTAATATTTCCATAAAATTTTCAGATGATGATCAAGCTTTATAATTTTTTAAAAATTCAAACAGTGCTGTTATTCTGATAAAAGCCTTACGCCAAACTTTAACCAAATGAAAAATAGTACAAACCATGATGGAAAATTTTGAAACTTTTTGTGGATGGTCTTGATGTATCATGAATGTTCTTATAAAATTTTCATATGACTATCAATTCCAACAATGTTACTATCCTAATTATGTTTATTATGTTTTTGACTTTTCAAAAGATAAGAAAATGAAGTTCAATTATTTTGAAAATTTTTATATATGATCCTACAGTACTAAAGATAGTATCATAAAATTTTCAGATCATGATCAATCTTGTATAATTTTATAAAAATTAGACAGTGTTTCTGTCAAAATTTTAAAATATCTCAAAAATTCAGTTTTTTAACAAAATTTCATGAAAGATGACTTTCTCAAGAGTTATGGGATCAAATTCGGTCAAAATGGCCATAAAAAGTCAAAAACCGGTTAAAAAAAATCTGAGATTTCGACGAGGTTTGGCGAAATCTCACCGAAATTTTCTAGATTATTGTAGTAATTTATTTTTTTCATTTTTTTTACCCGACCGGGATTTTAGATCCCGTCTCCGACCGGAATATGAAATTTTGGGCGGGATTTCTGAGATTTCGGCGGTTTTTTTTTTAAACTTGCAAACTCCTGACCACGACTAATCATACACATATACGCCTCAATCCTGAGTCTACCAGACACAAAATTTCGTGCGAATTTAGTGTGGTGTTCTGAATTCTGATCAACTGATCACCAGTCTGGTGTAATTACAGCACGCTGCAAGCTGCTTGCGGCCTTGGGCTGAATTTATCTCTATCTACTATGTACCTACCACCAAAACTATATTCCCCTTTGCACGTTCAACCACTGCAGCTAACTCGATCGTCGTCGTCGCCGTCTTTCAATGCGCGTATGTACCGTACGGCCGAGAACACAGTAGTTTTCGTACGTACGCACTGTACGCTGCACCGGTGTACGTACGTCGTGTGGCTACTGTGGTTATACGTGCAGATGCACCGTATCCATGCATATTAGTACACTGTCGCTGCATGCCATGTGTGTCAAAGAAATTTTTACAGCTTGTATAACCTTTTTTTTTTTTGGCATTCGCTTTAGATCTGTATTTTTCGCAGTACGTCCTCCTTGTAGGGTTCGCAGATGGATCCGTACTTTACATGGTGTACGGCACGTGCATGGCATGTGCCATAACCTCGCACAATCGCACGCTGCCACCACACCAGCTTTTGTACAGTTCACTGTAGGGGTGAAAATGGTACGGGTTAATCCCGACCGATCCGGTACCGAACCCGATTAAAACCGTATCCGGAAAAATCCGATCCGCCGGATTCGAGATCTGATGACGGATAGTTGCTACGGATACTGATGAGCGGATACGGGAGCCGTGAAATCCGACCGAATAGCTTCAGTATACGGTAACCGGATATCCGAATGCCGAAAATACGTGGCATTCGTATTATGTATACATATATTGTAGGAAGAAGAAATTGCTAGTGATGATGACTAATGGTACGGCATGTCGAACTTATTATGGTCGTATGGATTTATGTAGAAGTATGAAATGATAATTATATTAAACTTATGGCTTGTCGATTGTCGAATTTGTGTATGAACTTTGTGTATGAATTTTGTGTATGAATTTGCTAGTGATTGTCGAATTTGATACCCTTGTTAAACTTGTGTTGTGTGAGTTGTCAAACTTATGTAATATATATGTATTTATTGCTAGTCGAATGTTTCAACAAGTATGTATCCGTTTGTATTATTCGTTTCTGAACCGAATCCGGTATGTATCCGCCCGACAAGATCAGTATCCGAAACTCCGAAATATCCAAATTCGTATCCGTATTCGGTCTTACCGTATCCGATTCCGAATCCGGGAAAAAATATGGGTTAGGATACGGGAACAGCAATATCCGACCATATTCGATCCGTTTTCACCCCTAGTTCACTGCACCGTCTACTTGATACGGAACAGTGTATAGAGAGATACTATTAACTTGGAGGATTTGATGATTAACAGAACCGTCTTAAGCTTTAGCAGTAAGATGTCTGATACATTAACCTTAGAAAATCCACGTGTATAACACACCTAATATGTATTAGGTAGGAACCCAGCTTTGATCTTCAACCTGGAATTTAGGGTGAGTTTAGTTGCTTGTACCAAATGGTATATATATATGAGATGGTTCAAGAAAAAAAGTTATTCATATTTTTGGTTACTTGAATGGAATCATCTCGTTCTGCATGGTGGGATACAATTTTAAGGAGTATTCTCTATAGATACTGAACTATTTCATTCATCCAAAATAATAGAATCAAATAGTAGAGAATCATTCTATCCCATGCAATCTCAGCCCACCAACCAAACACACTCTTAGACGGCAGACCATATAAAACATCCAGAGCCGTTTGGAACCTGAAAGTTTTGCTAGATTATTATAGGAATTCAACTATATATTTGTTGTGAGATGCCTCCAGACATTGCCTTAATGGTTGGCAAGCACTATTAACCTGATCATGATTGTACGGTAGGTACCTGTGCTTAGCTGTTAACAAATAACTGCTGTACTTGTAACTTGAATCTTTAGGTTAAGGAAATGCAACTCGATTGTTAAATATGTTATTGGTCACTTGGGATTAATTGTTTTTATCAAATATTCATATCTGGGGATTGGTTACATGAGAGTATACTTGTGCTAAGGTTCCTGGCTGCAGGGAGATGATCAACATCAAAGACAGTTTGCGGAGGAGACTAGGAGAGGGTAATGAAGAGCTGCTTTAATTATTGGGCTGCATTTGCAGGTTTGCATAAAGCACAAGGTCCCAGTAATAGATGCGTCGCCCACTAGCTAGCTAGAATCTAAAAGCATTGAGAAATCTGGACTTTTTTTTTTCTCCTTCGGCCAAGAAACCAAAATCACTAATGATACTATTATACTTGGGTCACTGTATAATTGATCTGGAGAATTAGGAACTCATAGAAACTAGTAAGCCTAGTTTGTAGTTAGCTTGAAATGGGAGGATTAATTAGAATCACATTCTCAAGCATGAGACCTATCTTCCAAAGGATTAATTGGTCAAAACTTAACAAATCCAAAAATGGTCCATTGTGTTCATGCCCAAATAAATATCTATTTAAATCGATCTCCATTAAAGTTGAGCTGGCACGAACCTGAACTGTTTGGTCCAGTCCAGAACTCCAGATAGAGAGGCTGCTAATAGCACTCACTCCCCTCTCTTTTCCCGGACATGAAGCTTCCATTACTATTACTCGGTAACTTACCAGATCATGTCGCTCCTTTTGGTTCACATAGCTACCGTTATGTTTGTTTCATCAAACACCCACGTACTCTAGCATGAACCCAAAAGGAAACATCTTGAGAATCTATCTTCAGGTGCTAGTAACATGTTAATTCATCGTGTGACAGCTGAAATGGTACTCTACTACTCCATCTGTTCATTGTTAGACGTCGTTTAGAATGCACGTAGTTAGAAGTTTAAAAGTTTGACCTCTAATATGTTAAATTTGGTGACTCATATATAGCCTTTTAGGATTTAGAAAGGTGTGCTAAATAAATTCTAATAGGATAGGAATTTCTAATTCTAATAGGAGTAGAATTCTTATTTGCTTTAAGAGAACTAGGGAGACACTATATAAACCTAGGGGGGGGGGGGGGTTACGGAGAACTCAAGCAACCAATAATCCATAAGCCAACTCATCTAGAGTAAAAGACGCATGAGTGGATTAGATACTAGATTATTCTTTAGCGATAGATCCTTCTATAGGGAAAGGATCCGAGGTTTCTAAAAGGTTCGAGTGGATGTGAGAGAGCAACAATCTCTTGTACTCTTTTGAGGTTGTGCTTAAAAAATTTGCAGTCGGCTTCGTCAAATATTTTTCTCTCGTTGTGGTTATTTCAACGTCATTATTTTGGTTTTCTTTATGGGTTTCATCGTCTTTGTTCTTGAGACCGTACATACCCGTGCCTTATCTCACAAAACTCTAATCAGATCCAGGGAGATGTTGTGCATAAAAAGGGGTATCAGAGTATAACATAATATATATAAAAACATTTATATTTGTCATGTCAAAATGAAATTACTAGATTTGTTATAAATCGCACTTTTATTTTTTGCTAACATATAATTAAATAATAATAATAAAATATCTCTATTAATGACCATGTCGGTATCCAAAATGACTAGTAAAAAATGAACAGATGGATCCAATTCAAAAGGATGCGAAGTGCCACTTAAACCTAAAAGTACCCCCTCTGTTCAGAAATATAAAACGTATTTTGACTTTACACAAGGATTAAGGTTGAGATGAAATTGAGAGAGGTATGAGTGAAAATGACTTATAAACCCCATTTAATTGTCTTGGAAGATGAAAGATAGTATTTTGTATGTGTAGTGGTAATGAATAAATGCATGCAGTTAAAAGATAATAAATAAAGGTATAGTAAGAAAAGTCTCATTAAATCTATATATAAGTTTTATATTCTAACTAGATCATTCAAACTATAATCTTATAATTCTGAATAGAGTGTAGATGAGAGACCCTTGCTCGTCCCCTTGCTTTGATCACTCTCAACGAGGTTTCCGCGCCTTCATTAGCCTCTCTCTCTTTAGACGGAGGAAAATCGCGTAGTCTAGTCATCTTAAGGGTTACGATTGTTGGGAGATTAAAATTCTAGAACTTTTATGGAAAAAATCGCATAAATAGCTCGTCTAATATGGTTACCTGCGAGCTACGAGAGAGGCGCGTCCCACCTCCATTTGAGACATAGAGTCCACGTGTCAGCGATTTAAGGTCCACTCTTTTTGTTTTTACAAAGAGCAATTGTTTGACTTTTACTCTAGGGCAGAGCAATTGTTTGACTTTTTGTCGGTGTTTGGAATACCGGCAAGTAAATTTTTAGTCAAGGGGTCGCGTGTTCCCTCTCTTTGAATGGTCTGACTCAGGGAGCCCAAGATGTATACTGGTTCGGGCCGAATATCCCTACTCCAGTTCGAGTGGTGGATCTATATTGCTTTGGGTGCAGATGACTGCACAGTGTTACAAGCGAGGGCTGAGAGCTGGCCTTGAGCGCCTCGTACAAGTGAGAGAGCTCGAAAGCTTGGAAATGCTAAGGGTCTGAAGCTGTAGGAGCGTTCGAGCCGTATGTATGAGGAAGAACAGTTCGTCTATAAAACCGTCCTCTTCCCTGAGGGTCCTGCCTCCCTTTATATAGACGGAGGGGGCAGGTTACATGGGAATTTGGAAAAGAAAGGATAGGATGTCCTACGCCTGGGAGTCCTGGTCATCAGTCTTGGCGACTGACCGGTGTCTGCTCGTCCCATGCTAGGTCGGTAGATACATCGAGTGGCATGGTTTTCTGTTCCTCCGGGAAGCGGCGCACCTACCCTCTGCGCGTTTGCCAGGTGTTGACGTCGTAACGCCTGGCTCTGGTGTTGCCTCGGGAGGGAGCGCATCCTCCCACTGTGCATGACTGGACGACGAGACAAGTGCTTGACTTCGGCAACCTCTGCCTTGGGAAGGAGCCTCCTACCCTCGCACGGTCATTCTGGGCCGTTGTGTCCGTGGGGCAGGTGGCCAACTCGAGGTCGACTGGTGATGGTCTGGTGTGCGACCCTTGGCAGAGATTGTCTTAGTTTGGTCGGAGCTTTGTAGGGCGCTTGACTCATGGTGCGGGTCGGACCGCCCCTGGTTGATTTGGTCGGGGACGAGCGTCCTTCATGGCCCAGTGGGGCCTTCGGTCAAAGCTGGGCCTGGGGCAGCCCATTCGTCGTCCCGGGTCGCTGGGGTACCCATGGTATGAGCACTCGTCACTTTTACTCTTGGGTCTTGTTTGAGAAAACTATTCTTGATCAAGATCTAACTACAATATTGATATATCCACAAAGACCCCGGTCAAAAAATGAGCCTTCCAAATAAGATCTAGAAATAGCTTTCTCATTGTTAGCTCTTGCGTGATGCTGCCAAAGCATTCGATCACTGTATGCTTCTGTATGTTTTTTTAAAAATCTAACTCTTTTGTAAATATACTGGTAAATCTGGCTTCCTCATTAGCTATGGAAGACACAGCAGAGGTCAACTATATCCTCTAGCGTTCAAAGAGCGTGAAAAACAACCAGGACCTGGGCAGTACGAGCGAGGACCGAAGCGGCGCCGGGCGGGAGGAGGGTGCTGCCACACGCTCTTGATTACCGGACAAGCGAAGACTTCGTGATGCCATGGCATGATAGGCGGTCGCATGCACGCTTTCGGCGTCAAGCCGCGAGAACCTCCCCTCGGATGTTGTTGGCACCGGCAAAGCAATGCTGGCCTCCGGCTGCGCGCCATCTGCCCTCTTGGACGAGGAAACCCCGCAAAAGTACAGGAAGTACAAGTCCGGTAAGTCGGCTTGTCTACTAGCTCGTGTGGTCTAGCTGGTGTGGTGTTGATGTGTCGCGCGCACTCTTGTGCACTCGCAAGTCGTAATCTTCGGAGGTGAATTGTTGTGCACTCGCAATCACTATTAGAGTATACTCAATACGGTATATTAGAAGTGGAAGTACATACACCTAGGAGTATGGAATCATTTTCATATATATATATATATATATGAAGCCTCTTTTCTACTCCCAGGAGTAATTACTCCCTATGTTTTATCTCACAACGTATGAGGTATCTCATACGACGGAGGGTATATGTACGCGTAGTATACGAGTATATAAGATCATCTAGGTGGTATGTATATTTTTTCAAAAGTGGTATGTATATTTTTTTGGATATACTCCTTTTTATGTGCATATATGAAGGTATTTGCAAAATACGCTAAAAATCATAGACTCCCTTGCAATTTTTTCATGTGGCTCGCATTGGAGTATCTTATAATTAGTGTATGAGTATACCCAAAGTGATAAAGGAGTATTTCATGTTCGTTTAGGTAGTATTTTCAGAGATGGGAGTAACTATACCCGGGAGTAAAAGATATTTTTCCTATATATATATATATATATATATTGTTCTGGACTGCTTAGTTTTAAGTACTGTTTGACATAAGGGCGTCCCAACCTATGGTTTCCATAAGCAGTGTCTAGAGGAGAAAGAGAGGAATAAACTAATGTATGCACCACAAACACAACTTGATAAGCGCGCAGAAACGTCCAACTCCGATTTTGCTCGTTTCTTGCGTCTTGGTGCTCGCGCCGACCCAGTTTCTTACATGAGATACGATTTTTTGTTTTTCCTTCTCTCCCTTCCTTAATTCCTATGCCACATCAGATTTTTGCTTAGTTAGCAGCGTAATTAATTCTATAGACACCAGCTGAGGTGGAAGGTTGGGAATGCCCTAAGGAATTCATTCTGTAGTGTTTAGTTTAGAATTTCGCTAAATTCGAGAATTAAACTGATGGAAAATGCTTTAATTCGTTAAAAAACTTTGGGACGACAGAATGATTTGCCGCGGCAGCTATTTAAGGAAAGGCTGCACTACCGCAGAAAGGCGTTTGAAATTTGGCAGCTGTATTTAACGTCTCCTTCAAGAGTTAGCTAGCTGCTAGCCCCAGGTCAAACGAGTCCGGGTGAAAACCTTATACACGCATGTGGCGAAGCTTCTGCTTGCTGTACTCCATTCTACGGTTTGAAGAAAGCATGCCACTATGGGAGTATAGCAGCAAAATTATATGTGATAGCGACTAGCTGGTATATATGTACATCGATCTGGGTTCATTAGGGTAGTCAATGCAAGACCAGTATATATAGTTGATTGGGAGCTAGCCTCACGTAAACAGTAAACTACGGCCAAACGCAATGGATGGGAGTACTCGGACGTAAAGTTCATCGTACGTGCGCGCGATTGAAATCGTGAAAGCATTGTTTTTTTTTCCTATTCATCGTTCCCACAATTTTTTAAAATACAAATCTGTCAGATTTTGTCTTCTCCTCTTGCCTCTTCTCCCCCACCGCCTGTCTTCTTTCCAGTCTTCGACGGCTCCACTTCTAAAAATCCTAACCGGTGCCTCCGGCGACTAGTGGTGGCGTCTCCGGCGGTTCTCCGATCCTTAATATATGAAAAGCAGCGGACCATTCAGTAGAGGGGTGTCCGGTGGCTAGCAGGCTGCACCTGGTGCCGGATATTGGAGACAAGAAGACGGTACCATGGAACATGAATATCCAAGCAAATCACAAGATTAGAAATTCGAATTATATGAAAAAAAATCACGCGGCAGATATATGACAATTCTGTTGTTTTCTTATACGGAGATCGAATTCTACTTCCTCTATTCACAAATAGGTGTCTGTCGTCTTTGACATATGGTCTATAAAACCCAACTTTAACTACTAATTTATATTATAATATATTTATACAACTCAATAAAACTGTAACATTACAAAGACAAAATTGGCTATACGATAGTCTAAATTTATGGTGTTTGCTGTAAGACTATATATATATATATATATATATATATATATATATATATACACACACACACACATATATATATATATATATATATATATATATACACATATATACACACACACACATATATATATATATATTGTCTTTACCGTTAAGACATTAAACTTGGGAACATATCACACACACACACATACACACATATATGGTGACAACATACGGTGCAATATAACTAGAAAAAGCACTAGAAAAAGCTTCAAAATTTTTGAAAATAAAATCATGGATGTACATCTCAGCTTACCCCATCTACATATAAAATTTCATGATCAAATTCGTCCTGTGCTAGAAGTTACAAAAAGACAAGTTGATCATCAAGCTTTTTATTACTCTTAGCACAGGACGAATTTGATCATGAAATTTTATATGTAGATGGGGTAAGCTGAGATGTACATCCATGATTTTTTTCAGAATTTTTTGAAACTTTTTCTAGTTGGGTTGCACCGTGATTTCACCAGCCTGTCTGATTGCACATGATATTTTTCCATTAAACTTTGATGTGACTCGTTATCAATAGACACTTTGATTATTAAAATATAATACCTGGCTGATTAGGAAAGAGAAATAAACTAATTAAAATGACTAATTTTGCCTTTCTACTGCTCCTTCTCCTTCCTTTCATCCTTAGCCGTGTCTGTTCGTTTAGTAGGAAGAGCAAGAGATGAAGGGAGAGAGTGGATGAGGCTCGCAGTGGCGCCGCAAGGACTTGCAGGTTTGGAAGGTATAGGCCGGGTAGAGGTGGCTAAACTAGCTGAGCCAAACGGACCGGCCAAAGGCACGGTACTATTGCTCTGGTGAAGGCACGGCACGGTTCAACCGAAAATGATCAGTATTGGCATGGCCCACTAGTCCGTGTCGTATTTAGGTCGGCACTCCGACACAGCCGTTTAGTTTGAAAAATAGTCGCTTTATAGCCGTTGGAGGAATAAAAAAATCAAAAAAATCTCAATTTTTTTCCTATAAATAGGTGGCTGCCCCTCTCCTCATTTCCATGCCAGCAATCTTGCATTTTCTTCTATTCATTCTCTTGTGAAAATTCTTTTGCTCTTAGTGTTAATTTGGCAAAATTCAAAATAGTTTTGCCAAAAATCCAAAAATTCGAAATTCAGCTTTTGGCTTGTGTAGAGAAATCAAGGTAATAATTATGATTTATTTTTGCATTTTGTTAGAATTTTAAATTATATTTTATCACTAATAGTGTAATTATTTTTGCAATTTTCTTTATGGAACACGAGGATTTTTCATCTTTCCCAGATTTTGATTTCGGGATTTCACCCGAGGAGCTTCTTGCATTCTATGAAGCTCAAGAAGCTGCAGTAGCTATACCATCCTTAGGTTCTACAAGTACTACTGCGTCGGCAAGCACCGGGGCGAAAAAATCAAGACACGGTACATCGAGAGTCTGAGAAGATTTCGAGCAGATTTTTAAGACATCAAACAGCGTCCAGAGCAGGTATGCTATTTGTAAATATTGTAAGCGCAAATTAACTGTGAAATCTTTAGGTGGAACGGGGTACTTGAAGAGGAATGCTGAAAGCTGTAAAAAAAAGCTAGAATGGGTTTGAGATAGACGCAATTGCAAAGACAATCCCGACAGATGCAGTACATAATCGACTACAATCCTCAGGTAGCTTGTGAATTTCTTTGTTGTTTAATCGCTTGTTAAAATCTTCCTTTAAACTTTGGTGAGTCAATTGCGTTTGAAAACCACATTAGGACTGCTCATAATCCTAGGTTTTCTATAGTTTCGAGACAGATAACAACTAGAGATTTGATTAAATATTATAATAATTATCGTAATAAGTTAAAAGTGCAATTTAGTACCTATACTTTTTTGTGTCTTTGACATCTGAACATTGAATGGCTAAAGAGGATTGTCTTAGTGTAGTTGTTCATTATGTAAACAATGAACGTCAATTAGAAAAGAGAATTATAAGATTCAAATTAATTAATGTAGCATACTGGTGAAAATATTGCAGATTGTATTGTAAAAGTTGTGAAAGATTTTGACCTTACTAATAAGATTTTTGCAATAACATTAGATAATGCTTCAGCAACTACTTCTGTCATGAACATTCTTACTCTGCTTTTCAATTCATATGCTGAATCTTTCTTATTACATCAGTGTTGTGCTTGCCATATTATTAATCTTATAGTTAAATTTGGTCTGAAGAGATTAGATCAGCATCTTGAACATTTTCGCACTGCAATATCTTTCTTAAATAATTCTAATCAACGAGTAGCAACATATAAGACTTATTGTATTGCAATGAATGTGCGGCTGCATAAGTTTGGTTTGAATATGCCTGTTAGATAGAACTCTACTCACTTGATACTTAAGACTCTCATACTATATGAAAGCACATTTTTTGTTTTTATTAACACGCACTGTCGTATACAGAATGGTTAACCGCTACTCACAGGGCAGCATTGGTACATTGCTAAATACTTGTTGTCATGTTTAGAACTTTTTTTGAATCCACTGTTGCTTTATCTGGAGTTTATTATGCAATATCTTCTTTAATTGTGCATCATATTTTAGAAATTGCTACCCACTTAAGGAGCCATGAAAATGATAATATCTTGCATGAAGTTGTTTTTATGCTATGAAAACTAAAATTTTGAAATATTGGCAAGAAATTCCTATGTTATATGCATTTGCATTTATTTTAGATTCTAGAGCTAAAATTTGAGGATTCTCTAATGTTCTCTCACTTCTAAGTAATGTAGTAGGTACTGATTATTCTAGTTATTTTCAAATATTCGTGCTAACTTATCTCAAGTTTATTATAAGTATGATAGGAAGTTTGCTGGAGAATGTATGCAGCGACCTCCACCAACACCCACAACAGGTAAGAATAAAGCTGCGTGGGGAAAGATATGGGTGTGCAGGTGGCTCTTCTTCAAGGAGTTCGACTACAACAACGACAAGTGCAGACACATCAAGTGGTGGAAAGCTAGCTGCTTATCTTAATAGTGACACTGTCAACTATCAAGAGCAGCAAGAGGACTTCAGCATTTTGCAGTGGTGGCACGAGCACAAGATAACATATCCAGTGCTTTTCATATTAGCACGGGATGTGTTAATAGTTCCTATATCCATGGTTTTTTCGGAGTCTACTTTCAGTCTATCCGGAAGAATAATCGAGGAGAAAAGAACAAACCTGACAAGTGAGATGGTGGAAATACTTCTCACTGTGGAGAATTGAGAACAAGTTGATCAACAAGCTCAACATACTACAGAAAATGCTGAGCTGGCAGAGGCGTTCGAAAATCTTTATCCAGATAATGATGAAGAATAATTGTAATCTTCACTTTTTTTCCTGTATCACTGAGCTATAGGCTGCACTCTTTTTTTCTTTGATAAGGTTTTCTTATGTTGAGTTTTTCCTTAGCAAAGTTTTTAACGAGGCAGCTAAACATCAATAAAGCTCATTATTTAATTCTAATTATTTGTCTTATTTTAGAATTTATCTAATATTTTAGCTTTTTCTTAATTTATATATATTAAAAAAATTCGGTATTATTCAAGTTTTTCTAATTATTCTAAATTTCCCCCTTTTTTGATTTTTTTTATATTTTTCTGTATTTTTTCATACTTTTCCATTTTTCTAATTTTCCTAACTTTTTCTGATTTTTTTGAATTTTTTTGGCGTTAATAGGCTAACAGGCCCGTTAAACCCATGTTAGCACGGCACGATCCATTAGCCTCGCGAGCCGTACTTGGACCGGCACGGCACGACTCGTTTTGTAGCCGAGCTGAAACATGCCGTGCCACCTGTTTCGCCTTGACTAGGTATAGGGCAAATAGGCTTTTGGCTTATATTCTCTCTCCTCTCTCAGCCAAAAATAATATTTAAATGGCAAAGTGTCTGCTAGCAAAGAACCATCAAATTCAACGTAATTCAGCAAAGACAAAAAAAAGATATAGTGTCTTGAAGCAAACGCTACAAGTTTAGAGTGTCAAGTAGCCAATTTTGTCTGCTATGAAAGTATTTTTAAGACAAAATTGATGTACATAATTTTCATGTATCCAATTTAAATATTTTAAAATATATCGATAGTTAAAATTTAAAAATTTGACCGTATGCATCTCAAATCGACATATATTTGTGATTGAAGGAGTATATTATTTGATTTAACTATGCCACTCAAAATGACTTATTTTCCAATAGAAATTCGCTGTCGCTTAATCACGGACACTCCATGGACCACTCATATTACTCTCTTCGGTCACAAATAGTTATTGTTTTGAATATACGTGAAGTCAAACTTTCAAAACTTTGACTATCAATATTTTTAAAAATATTTTAATTAGATACATAAAATTATATATGTAAATTTGTCTTGAAAAATACTTTCATAATATTATAATTTTATTGAGTTTTACGAATATATTATAAGAGAAATTAGTGATAAAATTGTATTTTAAAATTTATATCGATGTTCAAAATAATAACTATTTATAACAGGAGAGAGTAACTATTTATTATTTCCCGTAGCCTAATTAGTTACAGCTGTCGTAGAGGTAGAGCGAACACCCACCGCGCGTCCGAATAGCAACATTTATGGCAACGAAAATGCATTAATTTTCCGAAAATTCCATCTGTCTCATCCTGCCGGTAGGAGACAAGTAGTGTTTCCATGGAGTACTCAATCGGCTCCATACATCTCGTGAGCAAATTAACCTCCTCTCCTCGTACTGTGACCGATCGACCTTGCAAGATGAAATTGCTGGCATTTATTAATTGTTTCCATGGAGAAATTAAAATTTCCACCCCTAAGTCAGTACTTAATTATTGACCTTTTTCTCTAAAGATTACATCATACCTGTTTTGTTCATAATATCTTTTTTTGCTGGATTGTTTTCTTCATTTTTTAACTGGATTTTTGTTTCATGATCGGTAATTTTCCTCTACTCTACTGTTCACATAGATATTTTCAGCCGTCCGGAATTAGTCAAATATATAAATTAAGCAACGAAAATATCGACCATCTCAACTGTTGTTACCAATCAGGTCAAACACGTAAGGCTCGTTTTCAATTATATGATTTGTATCTTATGACCACACTCCTTTATTTCTTAACACTGGAGACCCGTCTACGTCCGGTAGCTCATCTCTGTTCAAATTCGAACTTTGTTGGCTACTACGTGAAGGGTTTTTCGACATGGTCAAGAATATCTGGGAAATCACTACTGCAGATGGGACTATCACAAGCGGTTTGAAACCGTTTTTAGAAGTGGTTTTAGAACCGCTTGTAAGCAACCGCGAGTGATACTCCCGTCAGTATCACAAGTGGTTTTATAACCGCTTGTAGAAGCCACTTCAAAAGATAAATAATATTGTGAGGACTGGGATTCGAACTCATGACCTCCTCACCCCTCCTCGTGACCCACGTCTCACCTATCTAACCAACCCACTCACGCGTGCTCTCTGATAGAGTAGTGCAGCATTCCTTTTATTATTTCAAAAACTGGGCTTCTACAAGCGGTTGGGGACACGAACCCCTTCTAGAGTTGGCTCTAGAAGGGGTTCGTGTCCCGAACCGCTTCTAGAGCTCTAGAACTAGAGCCAGGGTTTTAGAAGGGGTTCGTGTCTAGAACCGCTTCTAGAGACCCCCTTCGGTCCGTTGCCCATGAACCGCTTGTGGTGCAGAGAGCACAAGCGGTACGCAATTAACCGCTTATAATAGGCCGTTTGTGAAGGTCGATTCTGTAGTAGTGAATTAATGTTTCTGGCTGTTCAGCTCTAGAGCGTTGGCAGTCTAAGATTAGGCGTCTTCGGCAACACTTGAGGGGTTGGGCTAAAAATGTGAGTGGCATATATAGAAAGGAAAAAAAACAGTTGTTTCACAAGCTCGATGAATTGGATAAGAAAGCGGAGTCCATATCTCTTTCGCCAGATGAGTTAAATTTTAAACACGCCCTGAATGAGAGGCTTTCTAATCTGTTAAGGGAGGAAGAGATCAAGTGGTACCAGCGTGCGAAAGTCAAGTACTCGCTCGAAGGTGATGCCAATACCAAGTTCTTTCACTTGGTTGCTAATGGCAAACATCGCAAGTCTCGAATTTTTCAACTGGAACAAGAGGAAGGGCTCATCTATGGTGATGCTCAGTTAAAAAAATATATTACCAACTATTATAAGAATCTGTTTGGTCCTCCTGATCAGGTTCAGATATCTTTGGACGAAACAAGAATAGGTGATATTCCACAAGTTTCATCTCTGAAAAATGATATCCTAACTTCCAGGTTTGAGGATGAGGAGGTTACGAGGGCTATCTTTCAGATGGAACACAATAAGGCACCTGGGCCAGATGGATTCCCATCAGAGTTTTATCAAGTTTTCTAGCATGTTATCAAAGAGGATTTGATGGCTCTTTTCAAGGAATTCCATAATGGCACTCTAAATCTCCATAGTTTGAATTTTGGGACTATAACTCTATTGCCCAAAACTAGTGATGCAAAGCAGATTCAACAATACAGGCCTATATATTTGTTGAATGTCAGTTTTAAAATATTCACAAAAGTGGCTACCAATAGAATCTCCCTTGTTGCTCAAAAAGTTATTAGTCCCTCTCAAACAACGTTTCTGTTTGGGAGAAACATAATAGAGGGTGCAGTTATCCTCTATGAGACTTTGCATGAGCTGCATAAGAAAAAGCGGAATGGGGTAATTTTTAAGATTGACTTTGAGAAAGCCTATGACAAAGTCAGATGGGATTTCTTACAACAGACATTGCGAATGAAAGGTTTTTCTCCTATTTGGTGTAATTGGATTAAATCTTTTATTCAAGGTGGGAATGCAGGAATTAAGGTAAATGATCATATGGGACCATATTTCCAGACTAGAAAAGGACTTCGTCAAGATGATCCATTGTCTCCAATACTTTTTAATATAGTGGTGGTGAAAGGACAGGGGATGTCGCCTAGAGGGGGGGTGAATAGGCGAATTAAAATTTGTAAACTAAATTGCAGCGGAATACAAAACTTCGGAATGTCCGAATAATACTTCGGACTGTCCGAGTGGTTCGGATAGTCCGAGATTATATTCGGATAGTCCGAGATTATTCGGAGTATCCAAAGTTCTATTCGGATATTCCGAATCCTCCAGAGCACATAGCTCGCAAATGATATCTAGGCTATTTGGGGGATATTAAATACACCAAATTAAACTAGTTAGCCTAGAATACTTGAAGCAAATAGAGGTCTAGCCGAAAACTCACTAGAAAAGTAGATCAGGCAATTTCAAGATTCAAAATCAAATACTAAAGTAAGAGTAAGAAGCAAACTTGGAGACGATGATTTTTCACCCGAAGTTCGGATCCTTGAGGGGATCCTACGTCTCCGTTAAGGCGGCTCGGTCACACTTGAGCCGGGGTCTCTTTCAACCCTTTTCCTCACGGTGTTGCACTTTGCACTCGCCGGCGGCCCGGTCACCAAGACACGGGGGTCTCTTTCAACCCGCTAGCCGCCCGGTGTTGCACCTTGCACTCGCCGGCTTCACTTCTTGATTCCTTCCCTTGCGGAGGTGGAATCCGGCCTTCACAAACTTCCCACGGCCAACCACACAAAGTACCGGTGGCTCGTAGGCGACCTCCTAGCCGTCTAGGAGTCCTCAACCTCCAAGAGTAACAAATGCTCACGAAGAACAAACTTGGAGATGACCTCAAGTGCTCAAACAACTCAAATCTTACCCAACACACTCCTCTTCCAACTCTCCTCAACACACACCTCTTCCAACTCTTCTCAACCCTTTTCACTAAGGGATCACTTAGATCTAAGAGTAGAGAGGATTTGGGGCTCAAGAATGAAGGAATAGCACCTCTAAACAATAGGGTAAGAGCCCTTCAAAATGGGGAGGATGGGGCTATAAATAGAGCCCACCAAAAACTAGCCGTTTTCCTCAACGTTCAGGTCAGTTCGGACAGTCCGAGCTCAAGTTCGGATAGTCCGAACGCATCAAACTCGAAGAAACAGAGAATTCACTTCGGATAGTCCGAAAATATGTTCGGATAGTCCGAAATCTTCGGATAGTCCGAACTCACTTCGGATAGTCCGAACTAGCACTGAGCAGCCTGACGAAAACGGGCATAACTTTTGACTCCGGACTCCGATTTCAGTGATTTTGGACTCTATTGAAAGCTAAGAACAAGGGCTACACAACTAACAAGGTCTCACTACCCAAATCTCAAAGGATAAATCCAGATTTCACCAAGAATCCAAGAGAGACCTACAATTCTCATTTTTCGGCACCACCAACACCACTCTCTCTCTAAATTTCACAAGGATGGATCATTTGAGCACTTGACACATCTAAAAGTCATTCAATGGAGCATCCCTCTTAATAGTACGGCAATCCTTAGACTCAAATTAAATCAAAGATAATACAAGTCTTACATTCAATTCGCATGCCGTCTTCTCCGTGGATGCAATGTGCATGATGTCTTTTACCAAATGATTGATGACATCTTCGCCTTGTCCAACTTGACTCGATTCACCTCATGAGACTCTCGTCCTATCGACCTTGACTTGACCATCCTCTCTGACGATCTCCACGCCAAGTCGATCTTGACTTAGTCCTCAACTCTTGGTGACACCGTCGTCTTGTTGACCTCGGCTTAACGATTATCCTCCAAGATATCTTGGTCATCAGACACACACGGGACCTAATTCTTTACAAACCACTCATGAAAGACATTAGTCCCAAAAGCTCAATAGATATGAATAAATTGATATTTGTGAGCAGTTGATTACCACAAGTGTTTCATATAAAAAGGCACAATATAAATGGAAACACTTGACATAAGAAATGTTCTCTACTAAGTGCATCATGATGAATATGTAATTGATCTATATGCACTAGAGAGATAATTGCCGATATGATGAATCAATTAAGTCATGGCAAGGATCACAGTCTTTACTTAAATAAAGCACATGATAGAGTATACACGAATTGTACATGTGCAACTAATATTTGGAATAAGAGCAAATATGTGATCCAACTCTAGATTAAACTTCACTAAGAGAAGTGCATGAGAAGATACACAACTAAAACATGCATGCACCAAGTCAATCTATAGCAATGTGAGGTTTAACTCTAGTTAATACATGCATACTAAAAGCAAAGCACATAATGAACTCAAGTGAATATATATGCACAAATAAATATGACATGAACCAATGTGCATATCAACATGCTACTTGGAGTTCACTATGCATTTGCACAAAAGGAATGCAATAACAAATATAGAAGAGATACCAAAATTGCATACCTTATCTTTGCTTAACCATCCCATTTGATTTTCCTCTAAATAGATGAGACTGATACTCAACTAGGCAATAACATGTTAGTCTCATAGCAATCTAATCATATTAGAGGTTTGTCATTTGGTAAGCACTAAGTTAAGCATTTACTCAATTACATAGATTGTCATTATATGTGTTTGTCATTAATCACCAAAATAACATAAGTGCCTAGATGCACTTTCAATCTCCCCCTTTTTGGTGATTTATAACAAACCTATTATCAATTGTACCAAATGACAATATTAAGATATTTAACATTAAAATAAGCATGAAGAAACAATAAGAGATCATACTTACAAATTATCCCTTTTTGTCAATCGATTAGGGGACAATTGATAAATCCATAAATTCTCCCCCTTTTGTCATTAATCCCAAAAAGGTGCTTAATAGATCTCTATTGTTCATTCAATAAAGTCTGTTCTCCCCCTTGATTGCACACTCAATAAAAAGATTAGGGAGAACAAAATAAAAATAATGAGCTAGGAATAGGGCAATAATATTAAGCTCCCCCTAAATCTAGGCAAGATATGATACCAATTATATCCAAGATTTAGGTAATGGATGTTTCCAATGATACCAATTTAAATGTAGTCATGATTCACAAGATGTAAATGGTGCTTAAACATGACACATGAATATGATTTCACATGGAGAAGATTTATTCTTTAAACATCAAGATCATATAGCAAATTTATATAATTTAAGCACATGCTCATGATCAAATTAAATTCTAACAATCATGATCATATAGAGATAATTATACAAGAAGGAATTGCTTATATGATCACATGATGTATACAAGATCATGAATCAAAATTGTATAAGAAAGATACGCTTTCATGATAAAAAATTTCACAAACTTATCAAGGGCATACCTCTTTGCAATGTGTCACCCATATGTACCTTTTAATTCTTGATAATGCCAAATGCAAGTTAGATGACACTTCAAAACAATTTAGGATTAGAGGATACCTCTTGAAGGATACCAATTAATGATAGCAATTGAAAGGTACAACACCATTTAAAATAAGACAATTTAGCATAATGGTGTGCAAAGACATTATTCAATATGGTCAAAAAAGAAACACGTCCCTTTGTCGATTCTTGTCCACCACATGTTCGAATCGGTCATGATCACCGCTACCGCCTTAGATCCCCTGACTATGGAGCTCCTCTCCATTTCCTTCATCCCACCGTCGAAGATGACCCTTTTCCAATACCTTGAACATCAATAGACAAGCACACGATTTCCGGGAGCAAATATCTTTCAACTTGACCCAAGTTAGTTAGATAATGTCTAAGTACAACATGCACGATATGGATGATAAGCATGATAATACCACTTGCACGCAATTAAAAAAAATTCAATTAGATACCAATTGAAGATTTCATTATACCAATTTACAATAAAAATATTTGAAACTCATTCAAATTTAATCTTGACATCCACTTGTAAGAGAGACAATTGATAAAACACATTCAAACTCACTCTTGAACTTACAAGGGAAATTTTCTCTTTTCTGTAATAAACTCCGAGTTATGCAAAAGAGAAAACATTTTGAGGCTAAGATATAATTAAATCCAATTTCCAAAAGAACTTAACCAAAAGATGCACTTTCATTGGAATGAAAACTTAAATAGATATGCTCCACTTTGAAGCTTGGAGCAATGAATAAGTTCACTTAGTTTTCATCTTGAAAGGTTTGCCAAGATTTCAATTTAAACTCAAAATCTCAAAAGATGCAAATAGCAGCACAAAATTGATTATAGCTTTTAGACCATTGCTCAAATGCAAACATCATCAACGCGGAAAAGATCCGTATCGAAATTCTCTTCGAGAGCTATGAAGACCGAAAATTCATTTGAGCAAAAGAAAACCCCGAAAACTTGAAAATAGTGAATACTGAATCGAAAGTTTCGGGAAAAGAAATCTCGCTTTGAAATAGTCCTGAGGATGAAAACAATAGCAAATGAGCTCCCAAATAATTTCAGATGAATCATGGAGCAATAAATTGAGTTACCTTAGTTTTCATCACAAGGAAACACTCAAATCATCTTAAAGGTAGGCAAGATTTCAAAAGTGCAATGTGCTGAAAAATTCAGTTTTGACATTCAATTTAAGCTTTTCGATAGGGCTGGAAGAAGGTTCAAACAAGGTTCATAAATTCTGAAAAAAATTATACAATGAAGTCCAACTATAGAGGATCAAAACATGTCATAAGACTTTCCTCTGATTATGAACCCATTTGGAGAAACAGAAATCACAAAACAGCCCCACAATCAGCCTAAACCTCGGAATGTCCGAGCTTTACCTCGGAATGTCCGAGTAGACCCTCTCTGTTGGAACTTAGAAAATTTTCATTCGGAATGTCCGAATAAATCTTCGGAGTATCCGAGTACTTCGGACTGTCCGAATGCATTTTCGGACTGTCCGAGCTCCAACTGAGCATTTTGAAATTTGGGTCAAATCTTGATCAAATGAAGTCCAATAGCCATAAGATTTTGCAGAAATGATCCATGGACATCCAAGAGACTTCTCCAAAAAGAATTTCTCAAGTATCACCATCCAATCAAAAATTAGATCAAAATGGACATTGGAGGTTTGATTTTGACACAAAGTCAAAAGAAGTCAACATTCTTGCAAATGAGTTCAAATAAATTTGAAAATTTTCAGATATGAACTCCATATGCAAGAGAAGGTTTTCCAACTTGAAGCCAATTTAAAGATATGAAAACCACAAAGATTTCAATGAACTAGAATTTCAGATTTTCAGATTTTGACATAACATTTAGGCTTCAAAAGATAGCTGAAAAACTGCTCATATGATGTCTAAAAAATTTGATAAAATTTGACATAATAGACTAACTACTGAGGATCAAATCTTACAAAGATGTTTCCCTCAAATTATGCTCTGATTTGGAGATACAAAAAATCACAAATCAGCTCAAAATCATGCAAAAGTCTGAATTTTCAGACTTTTGATCAAAGAGAGAAAAGGCCATAACTTTTTCAAATGAAGTTGAAATCATTTGAAATTGTGCAGAAATATACTTTAGACTCATAAGAAACTTTTCCAAGAAGAATTTTCCAAAAAGGAGTCTCCAATAAAAAGATATGCCAAATTTTACTTTGTAGGTATGATTTTCAATCAAAGAGAAGAAAAGTCAAAACTTTTTCAAATAGAGTCAAAATGATTTGAAAATTTCCAGAAATGAACTTTGAACTATTTAGAAGGTTTCTCAAAAAGAATTTCCTCAAAAAGACTTTTCTTTCAAAAGATATGGCAAAATGCGCATTGTATGCAAAAAAAGAAGTTCAATTTGCACCGAATGCTCAAAATGCAATCCGACTTGAAATTTATGGAGATTTGAAGTTTCATGGCTTTATATGAGTTGGAAATACTATTTCAAGTCAAGAAACATGAAGAAATCCATCTCAAATATCAAAACCCACAATATGCAAGAATGGGTCATTTTGGTTAAATCAAGAATTTTGGCCAAATTCAAATAGCTATAACTTTTGAACGGTTGGTCGTTTGGAAAAACTTTTAACTAGAGAAATGCTTAAAATGACCAACCCTATGAGTTTTGTATTGACCACTTTTTCAAAAACTCAATAGATTTCAACTTATGAAAATATTTCATTTAATCCAAAATCAAGATCCTATAAGATCCATTTGAGGCCAAATTTGCTATTTTGTTTCTAAAATAGAAATTTTTACTCCGAAAGCATTGTAAAACATTTGAAATACATATTTGAGAACTTTTATAAAGATTTTCACAAATATTGGCCTTTTAAACAAAAATTTTGACTTTTGACCAAAGAGGCTCATATGAAGGATATGCATGCATATGCTTTCAACATTAATCCAAAAAGTATCAAATGAAGCAAATGAGAAGATATTTGATTGGAATTGGTATGTATGAGTTTAAAATACCATTTTGAACCAAGATATTGCTAAGAATCCGGTCCAAAGGGTGAAACTCACTAAGTGCAATAATATGACCATTATGGGTCAATTATAGTTTTTCGATGAGTTTCAAAATCAAATAACTTTTGCTAGGTTGGTCTTTTGAAAATCTTTTGAACACAAGAATTGTTAAGAATGACCAACTCTAGGTTTTTCATTTTGGAATTACTTTCAAAATCATTTTATATATAGTTCTATGAAAATTATAAGTTTAAATCCAAAATAAGATACTAGTAACTAGATTTTGATCATGAAACTCATTTTCTTTTCAAAATAGATTTTGTGAAGCCAAAACCTTTGAAAAACGTTTCAAATACATTTGTATACATTTTGCAATTAGTTTTTCACAAGAATACTAAGGGCTGTTTGTTTCAAATTTTGGATTCTCTAAAAGTCGATTCTCGATTATGGTCAGAGAAAAGTCGATTCTCCAAAAGTCGAATCCGTAAGCACATATGAAGTGGATTGTGGATTCTAGTGTATATGGGTGGGCTGGATTGTGAGAATCGGATTCTAGAATCGTTGTTTGTTTCGATTCGCTTTTGGGGCGTAATCCGTAATCGGCTAAAACAAATGAGGCCTAATAGTATGCAAAATTTTGACTTTTGGCTAAATGGCTTGATTTTGAAAATATGTAATAGCACTTATATAAATGTGGGCACATGTAGGGATGTAATATACATGGATATGAATTAACACCCCTTAATGTGCCACTATCCCAAACTTGCTCAAGATTGCAATCAAAACAACTAATAAGTAGAGCAAGCATATAACAAGCAATCTAAATTGATTTTCATGAATAATGCAATATAACCTACACAAGACTATAAGCTATAAGAACCAATTTAAATACTTATTACCCGAGATGGTATTGGCTCAAGATTGAAGTGATCATCCTCATGCTTGGCTCCATTTTGCAAATGATTAAGTCCTCTTCCCTTTTGAAGAAGCCAAACGTCCAATCCATCTCATATTACCTAAAAATCTTTTAGTCGGTTTTTGGTACCCAATCCTTGTTGGGTCCAACAATATTAGTCACAATAGATTTAGGAACCCAAATGGCCCTAATATTAATAGTCTTAGGTGAACTAACATAACTAGCAATGGATTTATTATTGTTATTACTCCCAAGCGATTTATTGGCAATGAATTGAGGAAGGTTAGGAGTTTTAACACTTTTAGCAAATCCATTCCTAGCTTGATCCTTTCTAAGCACATAATGATCATTATATTGAGGATTCTTAGAGGATCTAGCATTTCTAGCAAATGTTTTTCTATTGTTATTTTTCCTAAGCATATGATCAACATGATTTTTCTTGATCTTAGGAAATCTAGTATTTTGAGCAAACACATTTCTAGATTTATATCTCCTAAGCAATTGATTGTCATTATTTTGCATGGTCTTAGGAGAATTGACAAATTTGGCAAACACATTACCATTTTTGTCTTTCCTAAGCAAATAATCATTGAAATAATGAGTAGGCTTAGAGATTATACCTTTGGGACAATCCTTACCGATATGCCCCTTTTCCCGACAATTGTAGCAAGTATGCTTCGAACGTCTCTTTTTCTTGACTTGCTCTTTGTCGGTTTGCCTCATTGTTGATGGTTGTGGCTTGATCTCCACTTTATTAGGGCACACGGAGGCGAAGTGGCCCTTCTTGTTGCAAGCGAAGCACACAATCGTCTTCATTCTTGTATCGTGCTTCTTCTTACTCTTCTCCTCTTGGAGTTGTAGTCGAGTCCTCGCTATCTTGAGGTGCCCTTGGCTTGCTCAAGATCTCATCGAGGATGACTTTTCCCTTTACGCATTTCTTCAAGTCATTTTCCAATCTAATGACTTGGGCCTTGAGCTCTTTATTTTCCTCTACAAGATTAGCATCCAAAGACATAGAGGAACTAGAAGAAATTTTATTAGAGCAACAAGATGTATCAATTAAATCTTCATAAGAGGTGGACATGTCAATTTTTGATGAAATATTAGAGTTGACATTTAAGCATGGCATTTCATCAATTAAATTACATGTGATTCCTATGTCCACCTTAGGCTTATGAATTTCTTTAAGAAGGAGGGATTCATGATTTTCTTGAAGCATATTAAAATCATTTTGAAGTAATTCATGTTCAAGCTTCAAAATTTTATATTTCTTTTTCTCCCTCCCAAGACATTCATTTAGCTCCTTTAACATATTCATAAACTCTTCACAAGAGAGCTCATCATCATCATCATCATCACTTACCTCATTCTTACCTTTTCGCCATGAAGCAACGGATTTGAGATGTGAGTGAATCTTCATCGTTACTTGAGGCGAGGTTGAGGTTGATGGAGATGTCGATTCTTCATCACTTGAGCTTGAGATGGAGCTTGAGGTTTCATCTCCGACATCTCTTCCTTAATGCACTCCTCATTTGAAGACGTGGATGATTCAAATAGATCTTGAAGCTTTATCCACATCTCATGAGCGCCTTGAGTTCGTGATATGCTATCAAAAATTTCATCGCCACAACCCAAAATAATATGTTAGTAGCTTGAGCTGCCGAGATGTAGGCGCTTGTCCTCCTTCAGCTTGGATCAACTTCGCTCAATGGAGACTAAAAGCCAACATCTACAATCCACCATATTTGGGGGCTCATGGATTTAAAATGAATAGTCATAAGAGATTTCCATAAAGCATAATTTGAGCCATTTAATACAAGTAGATCATTTGAGTGCTCTACTCCTCTAGTCGACATCTTTAACTCTCTAGACGGTTAAGTCTAATAAAATGAGAGCCCTAGCTCGATACCAATTGAAAGGACGGGGATGTCGCCAGAGGGGGTGAATAGCGAATTAAAAATTTGTAAACTAAATTGCAATGAATACAAAACTTCCGAATGTCCGAATAATACTTCGGACTGTCCGAGTGGTTCGGATAGTCCGAGATTATATTCGGATAGTCCGAGATTATTCGGAGTATCCGAAGTTCTATTCGGATATTCCGAATCCTCCAGAGCACATAGCTCGCAAATGATATCTAGGCTATTTGGGGGATATTAAATACACCAAATTAAACTAGTTAGCCTAGAATACTTGAAGCAAATAGAGGTCTAGCCGAAAACTCACTAGAAAAGTAGATCAGGCAATTTCAAGATTCAAAATCAAATACTAAAGTAAGAGTAAGAAGCAAACTTGGAGACGATGATTTTTCACCCGAAGTTCGGATCCTTGAGGATCCCACGCTCAGTTAAGGCGCTCGGTCACACTTGAGCCGGGTCTCTTTCAACCCTTTTCCTCACGGTGTTGCACTTTGCACTCGCCATGTCTTGGCCACCAAGACACGAGGGTCTCTTTCAACCCGCTAGCCGCCGGTGTTGCACCTTGCACTCGCCGGCCACTTCTTGATTCCTTCCTTGAGGTGGAATCCGCCTTCACAAACTTCCCACTGCCAACCACACAAAGTACCGGTGGCTCAGAGGCGACCTCCCAGCCGCCTAGGAGTCCTCAACCTCCAAGAGTAACAAATGCTCACGAAGAACAAACTTGGAGATGACCTCAAGTGCTCAAACAACTCAAATCTTACCCAACACACTCCTCTTCCAACTCTCCTCAACACACACCTCTTCCAACTCTTCTCAACCCTTTTCACTAAGGGATCACTTAGATCTAAGAGTAGAGAGGATTTGGGGCTCAAGAATGAAGGAATAGCACCTCTAAACAATAGGGTAAGAGCCCCTTCAAAATGGGGAGGATGGGGCTATAAATAGAGCCCACCAAAACTAGCCGCTTTCCTCAACGCTCAGGTCGGTTCGGACAGTCCGAGCTCAAGTTCGGATAGTTCAACGCATCAAACTCAAGAAACAGAGAATTCACTTCGGATAGTCCGAAAATATGTTCGATAGTCCGAAATCTTCGGATAGTCCGAACTCACTTCGATAGTCCGAACTAGCACCGAAAACTGACGAAAACGGGCATAACTTTTGACTCGGACTCGATTTCAGTGATTTTGGACTCTATTGAAAGCTATGAACAAGGGCTACACAACTAACAAGGTCTCACTACCCAAATCTCAAAGGATAAATCCAGATTTCACCAAGAATCCAAGAGAGACCTACAATTCTCATTTTTCGGCACCACCAACACCACTCTCTCTCTAAATTTCACAAGGATGGATCATTTGAGCACTTGACACATCTAAAAGTCATTCAATGGAGCATCCTCTTAATAGTACGGCAATCCTTAGACTCAAATTAAATCAAAGATAATACAAGTCTTACATTCAATTCGCATGCCGCCTTCTCCGTGGATGCAATGTGCATGATGTCTTTACCAAATGATTGATGACATCTTCGCTTTGTCCAACTTGACTCGATTCACCTCATGAGACTCTCGCCCCATCGACCTTGACTTGACCATCCTCTCTCGACGATCTCCACGCCAAGTCGATCTTGACTTAGTCCTCAACTCTTGGTGACACCGTCGTCTTGTTGACCTCGCTTAACGATTATCCTCCAAGATATCTTGGTCATCGTATACACACGGACCTAATTCTTTACAAACCACTCATGAAAGACATTAGTCCCAAAAGCTCAATAGATATGAATAAATTGATATTTGTGAGCGTTGATTACCACAAGTGTTTCATATAAAAAGGCACAATATAAATGGAAACACTTGACATAAGAAATGTTCTCTACTAAGTGCATCATGATGAATATGTAATTGATCTATATGCACTAGAGAGATAATTGCCGATATGATGAATCAATTAAGTCATGGCAAGGATCACAGTCTTTACTTAAATAAAGCACATGATAGAGTATACACGAATTGTACATGTGCAACTAATATTTGGAATAAGAGCAAATATGTGATCCAACTCTAGATTAAACTTCACTAAGAGAAGTGCATGAGAAGATACACAACTAAAACATGCATGCACCAAGTCAATCTATAGCAATGTGAGGTTTAACTCTAGTTAATACATGCATACTAAAAGTAAAGCACATAATGAACTCAAGTGAATATATATGCACAAATAAATATGACATGAACCAATATGCATATCAACATGCTACTTGGAGTTCACTATGCATTTGCACAAAAGGAATGCAATAACAAATATAGAAGAGATACCAAAATTGCATACCTTATCTTTGCTTAACCATCCCATTTGATTTTCCTCTAAATAGATGAGACTGATACTCAACTAGGCAATAACATGTTAGTCTCATAGCAATCTAATCATATTAGAGGTTTGTCATTTGGTAAGCACTAAGTTAAGCATTTACTCAATTACATAGATTGTCATTATATGTGTTTGTCATTAATCACCAAAATAACATAAGTGCCTAGATGCACTTTCAGGTGGATATGTTGGCTATCATTTTGGCAAGAGCGAAAGAGGATGGTCAAATTAAGGGAGTGATTTCACATCTGGTAGATGAGGATTTATTTATTTTTCAATTTGCTGATGATACAGTGATTTTTATGGACCATGACTCGGAGATGGCGAAGAATATGAAACTTCTACTATGTGCATTTGAACAACTCTCAGGTCTCAAAATAAATTTCCACAAAAGCGAAATTTTCTGTTTTGGTCATGCAAAAGACCATTGGGCAGCATATTCCAATTTGTTTGGCTATAAGTTAGGCTATTTTCCTTTTGGATACTTGGGGATTCCGATGCACTATAGGAAGTTGAGTAATTCTGATTGGCGGGTGGTTGTAGAGAGATTCGAGAAAAGATTAAGTGGCTGGAAAGGCAAGTTGCTGTCGGTTAGGGGGAGGCTGGTGTTGATTAATTCTGTTTTGTCTAGTTTGCCAATATTTATGATATCCTTTTTTGAGGTCCCGCGGGGTGTCCTGAAAAAAATAGATTATTATAGTTCTCGTTTTTTCTGGCAAAATGACCAACACAAGAAGAAATACAGCTCACGAGATGGGAAATCCTATGCCAACCAAAAGATCAAGGTGGGTTAGGGATCCTAAACCTCGACTTCCAAAGTAAAAGCCTACTGAGTAAGTGGCTGTTTAAGTTGTGCAATGAGCAAGGGATTTGGCAGCAGCTGCTCAGAAACAAATATTTAAAAGGCAACACTTTAAACCAAATAGAAAGGAAACCGGGGGACTCCTATTTTTGGAGCAGTCTCATGGGGGTAAAATCTCAATTCCTAAGCCTAGGTTCCTATATCTTAAAACATGAGACCCAAGTAAGGTTTTGGGAAGATACTTGGTTGGGCATTTTACCCACCCTTAAAATCTCAATACCATTCTCTGTTCAATATCGTAAGGAAGAAACATGCAACAGTGGCTGAGGTTCTTGGTCCATTCCCTATAAACGTATCTTTTAGAAGATCCTTAGTAGGGAATAAACCGAGAGACTAGGAGAGTCTAGTCGCGAGAACGATGAATGTTTCCTTACAAGGGGGGACCGATTATTTCAAGTGGCATCTCCATCATAATGGGATGTTCTCGGTAAAATCCATGTACAAATTTCTGGTTAACAATGGTATTAAAGTCTCTCAGGAGATTTGGCATACTAGGTTACCTTTAAAAATTAAATTTTTTTATGGTACATAAAGAAGGGTGTGTTATTGACTAAAGATAATCTAGTTAAGCGCAATTGGCGTGGGGATAAGTTTTGTTGTTACTGCAGTACAACTAAAACTATCTAACACCTTTTCATAGATTGTTGTTATGCTAAATTCCTGTGGCGAATAGTTTACATGACTTTGGGTATTGGCCCACCTGATAATATTCATCATTTATTTAATGGGTGGGTGAAACAAGGGGGGTCAGCTCAGGTTTCTGTATTACTATCAGGCGTAGCCGGGATTTTTTAGGCCTTATGGCTCACAAGGAATGATACTGTTTTTGACAAACGCATACCTAAATCTTTTTTGCAGGTATTGTTCAGAGGAACGCACTGGCTTCGTACATGGGCCAATTAAATTACAGCGAAGTGAATCGATCAAAGAGGGTCTTCTCTATGTTTGTCGTCAGCTGGAGACAGTAGCTTTGCAGTTATTTGCTTCGTTTGGTTGGCCTTTTGTGCTTAGGATTGGTTATATTGTTTGAGGTTTTGGTTCTCTTGTCAAATCGGTATTTAATCTTAAGTTTGTAATAAGTGTGGACTGATTCTCTCCAAGAGAGATGAAGTCGGAAATTTGTTTTCCATTATCTAAAAAAATCTTATGAAATTGACGGGCTAATTAAATAAACACTTGTACTGACTATATTTATTTCCTTTTTCTCTTGGAAAGAATAAAATAAACTATTTATAAAAACACTTCTATTTGAGCTAATTAAGATATTGCTTACATTATAAGCGGAGGATATTCGTGTCGAACGGTTGGTGCTGCGAATATACGCCTGCATGGGCAAGCCCGCCATCACCTTTTCTTCTTGCGATTTTTTTTAAAAAGAAAGCATCTAGAAGGAGAAGAAGAAAAAACTTACGTTGGTGCGGTCTTCACGGTCTTCAACTGCAAAATGTCAATGCGTTTCTCTTATCTCTCCCTTACGAAGGTGCAGTTTGTTTCAACTTCTGGATTATGGATTTTGGGTTAAAGAAGAAGTTTCTTCTGATTATGGGAGAATCGGGTCGGATCGGCTGCGTCTTTTAAGTTTCAAGTTGGTGAGAATCAGAAAGAATCAGTGAGAACTGATTCTGATTCTATGTAGAGAGCAGCTTTTAATTGTGGAAAAAACTATCTAAAATCCTTCCATTTAACAAATAATCCATTTTTTTTAAACAAAAGCTGAAACGACTGGGCCGAAGAATGTCTACGAGTTTTTCCGCCACATTAGGGTTATGGGCGCATGTGTGTGAATTAAAATATGAGCAGACTTTTTAGGCATTTTGATTTTGTATAGTCTTTTGCTCCCATTCATTTAAGAACACAACACTAAATCTAAAAAAAATTTGTTTAACCATGTAAACTTCTATTAAAATGACATAACATAGCGGTCACACACTCTTTCAGGATTAAAGTAGAGATATATAGTAGAAATATTATAATAACTATATATTTGATCTCTACAATGAACTTGTATTGTGGAACAATGTTTTTTAAAAATAAGAACAATAGAGTACTACTTTCTGCCATTTACTCTATTCTCTGCTCCTTTATTGGAACAGATCAATGGCTGGCGTAGCTTGCAGGACGATGAGAGGATGGTACGGCGAATAAGGCCATTCACAATGGGAGTTTCATTCTCATTAAATGATATGACACATCATCATGTTTGGTGACATGGCAAGATAATTATGAAGAGAGAGATAGAAAGAGTTTCATGGGAGATAAGAGAGTTTCATCTAGATGAAACTCAAGATACACGGTTACCTAGATAAAAGTTGATGTGGCACTCTTGGAAACTGGGAAATGAAACTATGCACTGGGAATGGCCTAACTATCCGCGTTGACGTGCCCGTCAGAAACCTCACATTAAATAACTTGTTCTCACGTATCAAGGATTCAAATCTCGTCGAAATTTTACAAGATATTGGTTTCCGGATGTAGATGATGTTTAAAATATCGGCTGGAGTAAAAAAATTCAAAAAAATAAATAAATTGCTACAGTAATCTCAAAAATCTCGCTGAGATCTTGTCATTTTTGACCAGAATTTGATGTTAGATGACTGGATTTGATTTGAAATTGACCAATAACTCTTAAGAAAATCATCTTTTATGAAAATTTGTTGAAAAACTAAATTTTGAGATATTTTTAAAAATTTTAGAAACATTGTCAGATTTTTATAAAATTTTATATGCTTTATCCTGATGTGAAAATTTTATGGTACAATCATAAGAAGTGTAGGATCATACATAAAAATTTCAAAATAATTGAACTTTATTTGTTATCTTAAAATTAAAAACAGAATAAACATTATTGGGACAAGAACATTGTCAAAATTTTATAAATTTTATCGAGTGTGATCATGATCCAAAATTTTTATTAGAGCTTAATAATTGACTCAGTACCATTTTACAATTTTTTTAAAAAAATCAACTTTTTGTTTGCTCAATTAAATCTATGTATGTATTGAACTTCATTTGTTATATTTCAAAAATCAAAATAGAAAGAATATAAATGGTACATTGTAATTGTAAGAATTTTATAATTTCACTAAAGTGTGATCATGATTCAAAATTTTTATGAGATCTTAAGAATTTCCTTATAACTCTTATGCAAAAATTTTAAATATTTTTTTATTGTTAAAGCAAATCTATGTATTGATAATGAGATTTTTATGAGGACGTATCACTGTCAGAATTTTTGTAACTTATTTAAGATTTAACATCAAATAAAAATTTTATATAAACATTGATGATAAATCAGGACTATCCATAAAAAAAATTTAAAATTTTATAATATGGTTTGTACTATTTTTCATCTGGCTGAAGTTTGCTGGTAAAACTTTTATCAACATAGTAGCACTGTTCGAATTTTTAAAAATTCATAAAGGTTTATCATCATCTAAAATTTTATGAGAACATTAATGATGTATCAAAACCATGCACAAAAAATTTTAAAATTTTCTAACGTGGTTTGTTTCATTTTTCATTCTTTTCAAACTTGCCGGTCAGCGTTTTATCAGGACAGTAGCAATGTTTGAATTTTTAAAAATTCCACATGCTTCATAATTTTCTCAAATTTTTATGAAAATATCATCAATGTGTCAGAAATCTCTAGAAAAAATTTCAAAATTGTTTAATTTCGTTTCGATTAGATTTCACGCCGTTCAATTTTACAAAGAGCAAATCTCGTCAAGATCTCAGAAAAAACCGGCTAGATTCCATTTTCAAAATCCGGAATTCAAATTTTGATTTTGCAATTCGGTCGGAATTTGTTTCACATGGCAAGATATTACCGAGATTTCGTTCTTCGACCGCTGACGAAATTTAAAGCGAAAACGAGATTTGAATCCTTATCACGTATGTTAATTACATTTGGAACCTAAGAATTCAAACTGAAACTTCATGTTCGACAACAATGTCGGGACCATGTCAAATTTCCGTGGTTCGATCTCAGCCGCCTAAAGAAAATTCACTGGGGATGGGAGGGTAGCTCGCGAGATTTGATTCCTGAAGCACATAGATTTTTTCCCCCAAATCTCAGTTGCTTGATTGCATATTAATGATTGGATAAGTCATTTATGCATGGGAACGTATCCTGTGCACACAGGCCTTCCCGTGTACACACCGTGCACACCAACTAAGAAAAGTTTCAAAAAATTCTGAAAAAAATCATGGATGTACATATCAGCTTACCCCATCTACATATAAAATTTCATGATCAAATTCGTCCTGTGCTAAGAGTAATAAAAAAGACAAACTTGATCATGAATTGATTGCTTCATCACAAATTCTCAACGCATACCTACTTGACTGGTGATTAAAGAACGGAACAGTATAGTGTTGCTACACCAGTAGTACGGTTTAATTAATTTCTTACTGGGATGGAGACAGAGTGCACAACGTCTTGCTACTTGGCAGCCTATGTGATTTAGGGTGTGTTTGCTTCAAGGACAAAGGGTGATGGGATGGGACTTTCCATCTTGATAAGAATGCAGCCATCCAAGTTCATATTTGGTTGGAGGAATAAGAGATGAATAGGATGAGCTAAATTTTTGTTTGGTTGGAGGGAAGATAATTGGATGGCACGAGGGGCATCGGCGTGGCCTGGGAGGCGTCGGTGCGGCCTGGGAGGGGGGATTGGGCCAGCGGTAGCCAAGGCCAGTGGCGAGGCCAAACTGGCAGAGGAGACATGTCGGGGCAGCGGCCCGTCGGCGCTGGCGGGAGGAGGGAGGCGGCCCGTGGGCGTCGTGCGGTAGGAGGGAGGAGCCCGCCCGTTGGTGTCGTGTGTGAGGAGGGAGGAGAGCGCCCGTCGGTGCCGTGCAGGAGGGAGGAGCGCGCACGTGAGGAGCCTGCCAATGCCGAGCGCACGAGTAGATGGCCTCATCCGACCAAAATTCCTTACATCAATCCATCCGGCATCTACAAGGAATATTCCTTTTTCTTGGATGTCCTCATCCACCAAATCCATTTAATCAAACAGTGGGATGAGTAGAAAAACAGAGATGGGACCATCCCATCGACCCTGTGCCCTTGAACCAAACACACCCTAGTATATATACTCCCTTCAGTCATATATAGATATTGTTTTAGATATAGGTGTAGTTAAACTTTTAAAACTTTGACTGTCGATACCTTTTTAAATATTTAAATTAGATACATGAAAATTATGTATGTTGATTTGTCTTGAAAAATATTATCATAATATTATAATTTTATTGAGTTTTATAAATACATCACAACAGAAATTAATAGTTAAAACTATATTTGTAGACCATATATGGATATCCAAAACCATAACTATTTATAACCAAAGTCCATATGTAGGATGGCCTATCCGTGATTCCATTGATAAAGCTATTCCCAGTGCACAGTTTTATTGCACTGTTTCCAAGACTGCCACATCATCTTTGTCTAGGTAAACGTGTATCTCAGGTTTCATCTAGATAAAACTCCTCTCATCTAAATGAAACTTTGCTCATCTCTCTCATAATTAATTTCTTGCCATTTCATTATCTTTACTTATACGGCATAGCATTTAATGATATTGAAACTCAAATGAAACTAGCACTGGGAATGGCCTAAGCGAACAAGCAGACTACTGTACCCTACTAGTACTGGTCCATGCATGTTATTATATACTAATGCCATCTAGTCTCCTTTTGACTCACAATTTATACGTCCTCTTGTCAAGGGAGCTTGTAGCTTTGTAGTAGCCGTATTAGTTTAAGCTTAGGCTAACTACAATTGTTAATAATGCATCGACCATGCTAGTGCATGCTATCTCCATCTCAGAATCTGTTGGGTTTGGGTATACCTGTTGCATGGAATCGTAGGTTGGTAGGGAGCGTGCATGTAGAGCATAATAGAGATAGGCAGCTCGCTCGACGGAGCACCTTAAGTTTTGGGCCTATTAATTAAAAGGATGCTCTCTTTGCAACTGGGATATGTTATTTTGAGGTTAGAATAGTGTTGTATCCTCCTCGAGCACATGTATTTACAGGGAACTTTTAACTAACACGAGGCCATGTTGTTTAGTGGCGTTCATGGGCCCATGCAGATCCCAGTTGCATCGTGGAAGAATCAAATCCAGCTGTCGATGAGTACATAGTAGTAGCTGTTAGTAGTTATTACGAATTTCCCGCAATGACCTAATACGTAGTAAATAACTGATTTTCGACTGGAAGTTGACGAGATGATAGGCAGCAAAGTAGCGAACCCACAAAACCTTAAATCATATTTGTCGTTTCAGGTAAGTTACAGTCGCAACACCAAAAGGATACAAACCCAAATCGCGACCACATACATGCTCATCAATTCCACTATGCAAAATTGCAAACCACGATATGCATCCAAGGAAGGAAGACACCCCACGTAGTAGCGCACAGTTGTCTACAAAAAAAAGCTCGTTAGGTTTTAAATCAATTCTTTTTTCAATTATAGCTTTTAACGAGACTGACTTATAATCTTAAATTTGAAATAATCATTTAAATAATAAATAAAATGATTTTAGATCGAACTATATCAATTTTAAGAGAAACTCGATAGCTTCCGCTACGCACAGATAGAAAGGAAGAATGGACATGCGTGCGCGCGGCAAAAGTCCCAGGGCAAAGGTGAAGGGAAACAAACACCCCCCATGCGTCCGGCGCCCGTGAGCTGCGCGCGAAGCGTACAGGGACGCGCAGCCGCGGACGCACAGATGGTTCCACAGCCGCCGCCGCCGCCGCAGCCGCAGCCGCGCGCTGTGGTGGGCTTGCGCTGCGTCTAGCGACCGTGCGTGCGTAGCAGCGTTTTCAGTGTATGTTTTTCTAGGAGCCCGCGACGCCGCGTGATGGCCCGGCCGCCCCCCCACGCGCGCAGTGGCGGAACTCATCTCGCCCCGTACCCCGTACAGATCCGATCTGAGATCCACCCACCGCGAAGGCGCAGGATGGCTCCGCGTTGGAAGATCTGGCTCTCGAGCCTCATGTATATTTTAAAAAAATTTGCTTCGTTTCAAATGTATGTTATTTTTTGGTGCATCTGCGATTGGAGATAAGGTTATTTCTTTTAATTACGTTCGAAAGATAACCATATTTGCAAAGAAAAGTTTGTCATAGAGCTAGAAACATAATGATTTCCTGGTTTTTCCAATTTTGTTAGGATTCTTTTCACCATGATATGGCCTAATCAACCGGGGCAGTGCTAGAGGTGCTAGGTAAATCCGAGAAACGCTACAATATCACTTATTTAATAGACTAAATTTGTTGATTGAATTTGTTCAAATTTCGGTGGTTTGAGATTTTTAAGACCTTAGAACCATTTGTATTGTACTTAGCAAATTTCCAATATATGTTTTAGATTTATGATGTTACGAAATGATTATACAAGACTATAGAGTTGTATGTGTGCACCATCTACTGAAGATTTTCTAGTTCCATCATTGCTAATCAGAGTAATTTAGTTAGACATGATAACAAATAGCCCCTTGGCGTGTGGCCAGAAATTCAAGCTGGTTCTAGAAATCTATGCGGGATTTGCTTTGAGCGATCGTCCAGTTGGGCGTATTTTCGAACTAGCGAATATCGATGCCTCCGAATAGGAAGACTTAAAATTAACTCTTACGTGCTAACGTGATAGGAACATATTGCATGTAAAAATTAAATAGAATATCATATCATAACACATAATGTACTGATAAATGCTTAGATCGAGGTAGCTAATATTTAGACATAGAATAACTAAGAATAATGCAAATGTGCTAATATCCCTGCTACTTCTAATTAGGAGTTGATGGCGGTCATCCGTTCTCATTTAGAACATCTGATCTGTTGGATCTAGCACGAATGACTGGGATGTTGTCGAGATATGCTCTACTTGATATGTGTATGAAAAAAATTATACTTTATTGTATAGCTTAGGATCCTTGCCACTTATTTGTATCTCCCTTTTTAAGATTCCACTACAACGTACGGATACCCTACTAGGGTAGAAAAAAGTGACGTTTAGACAAAGGTAGAATACCACAATACGGCCTTTACATTGCACTCTATGAACGAATATTGCTCATATTTGCAAGTACATACACATGTGATGGAGTATCACTACCACCGCGGTAGGACGGACGCCGGAGAAATGAAACGAATCAGAATCCACTCGCCAGTCTATATGTATCTTTTCAAATTTAATATAATAATATATATTTATAAGTATATACATTTTCAATTATATTTACACCAAATTTCACTTATAATATATTTTACTTTAAATACATAGTAGTGCTATTAGATATAAGGTATAGTTCAACAAACGATATTATCAATTCCGTCGGTACGACGTATTGTATGGTATCGAAGTTGATATGGCCATTGTTATCCTGTATTAAAGCTAGTATGATCGTTATTGACAAGTATCAAGTTGATATAATCGATATTAGACCAATACAATATATAACGCTATTTTACATCAATTTAGATGATAAAATGATAGTACCACCGGCATACTGTATTGACTATACAACGCTATTTTATATCAACTTAGAATACGAAATCATAGGTGACGATGGCCTATACCGGTATGGTATGGATAAACTACCCTCAAACCATCTAAAAAACCCGTTAACTACTGTACCTCGTTGATCCACCCCGTCTCGTAGGGGTGGGCATTTGGTTTTTTCTGTTTAAAAATATTTTGGTTTTTAGAAAATGTAAACCGAACCGAACTGAATAAATTCATAATCCGAACCGAATTAACTGAATAAATTTGGTTCGGTTAATTTGGTTTTTTAGTAAACCGAATTTCATATGCATGGCATGCAGCAATAATAGCAATTAAAATCATCAGCAGTTCAATTGTGCAATGTCAGCTACTACAATCATCAAGCAGCAATAACATCAACTAAAATCAGCACTTCATCTGCAGATTGAAATCGTCAGAAGCAACTAAAAAGCACAAGGTAATATTAAAGGTAGCATTTAGTAGCAGTACAAGCCAGTGCCATACATTTCCACAATTACTCTTGATAATTCAATTTGCCAAATCCAATCATACTCCGCAACACTGGTTAAAACAAATCATATTCATCCATAGAGGGGAAACTACTATCATCTGCATATACAGAAGAAAAAAATTGCTTCAGATCGACATGAGAAGCAAACGAAGATGTCAACGTTCTATCAGCAAAGGCATGTATACACCCCTATGAATGACAGAAATTGCATTGTATCTACGAAACTGCATAGGAAGGGCCAACATGCATGGAAAGGTGATAAAAAGGGCTAGGTTTGGAGGTAAAATCTTCAAATTGGCTAACCATTACTGTAGTTCGCCTGCCTTGAACTCGAATTCTTCTCTGGTTGATAGCATCTTTACACGAACCATGCCTCGTTCCTACTCAGATTTTCCAACCAAAATCAGCCTACCTAGCATTTATCCTCTCGGCATGCTTAAATACCCTAGTAGTAGCAAAAAAACATTACAGAGATATCATAGATAACAATTGTCGGCGTATTCCGCCTGACAAGACCCCGTTAACGAACAGAGTTGAGTACTCCCAGGATGGAAGGTATGGTTCGGTAGAGGGCGTCTTCGTAGTTGGAAACCCTAATGGCTCTCTACGGTGGATCCCGGGGATCGGCAGATCAATGAACACGGCGATGTACCCAAGTTCAGACCCTCAGCGCGGGTAATAGCCCTACGTCCTACTAGATTTGGTTGAGGAAAGGTGTAGATGATTACAGTGGTTCTGCTAGTCTTGTGCTTCTGCGTGTGTGTTGTTCTCTCCTCCTCCATGCATCGAGGCGCCTTTATATAGACGGGCCGGCTCGGGCAGGTGAGAAGATGACGATAGACTGATTTATGACTCATTAATTACACCCATCATTCGAGCCTTATCTTACAGACCCATGACTCATTTATTACGCCCGTCGCTGTAGTCTTATCCTTCAAGCCCTATTTAATGCCGTTGCGTGGCTTTGCCCGGTCCGTCCGGGATATGACACTCCTACGACGGGTTTGGTGAGAGGCGTCAGAGGGATGGGCTGTCGTCGTGTCGATAGCAGAATTCTCCACAATTAATGGCCCTGACGCAGCATGTCAGGGGAAGGAGACTTTGAGGCGAAGCCTTCTTCTTATTCCTTTGGTTGCCTCCGTGGCCTGACAAGGGGGGCCCAAACGCCTGCCCACTTGCCAGACCGCCGTTTAAGCCGACGCCCGGCGGGTAGGGCGTGATCGCCCACCTGCCCACCAGGGCACCACGCGGGCCGTTCACCCGGTGAGCAGGGCGTGATCGCCCACCTACTCGCTAGGGGGCCACACGGGCTCTCGCCCGTGGCGAGGTGTGATCGCCCACCGCCGCCAGACACCACGCAGCCGCCGCTTGCAAGCAGGCGTGATCGCCCACCTACTCGCCAGGGGGCCACACGGGCTCCTCACCCGGCGGGTAGGGTGTGATCGCCCACCTGCCCGCCAGGCCGCTTCTTGGGCTTACTATTTCACGGTGGAGAGGGTACCCCGGTGCAAAGTACACCGACAACAATCTAGTAGCTACACTAAAAAAAATCAATGCAACAGCTATTCAACACTTAACGAAAGGTATACCACTTCAGACGCTTGTCTTCTACAAGGTCCACAGCTCTGCCTTTCTTCCGCAGAGCAGTCAAACTGCTAGTGGATTGGAGGAATGCGCAGAGCAGCCGCTAGCCGGAAGGAGTTCGGGATCTGATGCTGGCTCCGCCTCAGGTGGCAGTGGCACTGTGGTCTGTGGGAGGAGGCGCGCCGAGGGATGACGGACGAGCTAAGGAGGCGGGACTGTAGGAGGAGGCGGCACTGAGGTCGAGTACCAAGGGAGGAGCCAGAAGGCAGTGCGTCGGCGCCGACGCCGAGACTCAAGGCTGTAATCACCGAGGACCTCAGGGCCGAATGGGGGATTTGATCTAGGGCTGGTGTCTAGGAAAGTGAGGATAGACTTGCTTGTTGGGCTGTGACGGTGAAATGTTGAATTGGTGATACCTCTGTTCGGGGTTTTTGATGTTCGGTTTCTAAGATTAAACAACCGAACCGATTGTTAAAAAATTGAACAAACTCAAAATACTAACCGAATCAAAAGCCGAAACAAACAAACCGATTTTCTCGGTTAACTCAATTCGATTCTATTGATTTTTTGGTTACAGTAAAATAATGCCCACCCCTACCGTCCCGTCTGTAAGAAACCCCACTAAACCAAAACCCCCCGGAACCCGGCACTAAACGCCCGCACCCACCCGAACAATCCACACCGCACCACACCAGTGGCACCGCCGGCGATCCAGCCCCGAACCACAGCGGCAGCGCCGTCGCGAAACCCATTAAAACCACATGAGCCTATCGAGCCGACCCTCCGGCCATCCTCCGCGGACCAAACGTGGCAACAATCAACATACACCACAGGCACATCGAAGCGCAGGAGAACAGAACACCGTCCATTTAGGGCCGAAAATTTTCAAAAAACATTAGACAGCTTCCCTGAACAACCCAAACCCCCACGATATTAGCTGCGGCTTCCTCTCCCATCTCTCTCCTCCCCGTCCCCCGCCCCTCTTCCCCGGCTACGGCCGCCGCCGCTACAACTTGCTCTGCACTCGTTGGCACGACCGCCGGTGCCGCCGTGAGCTGGAGCAGCAGCAGCAGGGAAAGGGAGTGGAGTGGCGTGGCGTAAAATTTGGGTTCGAATCGGCGGGGATGAGAGTAATAATTGGGAGGCAGTTGGGGGAGTGCAACTTTGGGCATTGATGGCGGGTTAGTGAGGGGAGGTGAGCCCCAAGGGTGGTGGTGTCTGTACCTGCGTAGCTCTGCCCCCCTCCTTTATTGCTTTTAATTTCCCTCCCAATTCCATCAGCTCCTCCGCTTCCTGCCAGCTTCTCCCCGATTCCATCTATACTTTTAACGCGGACGACGCGCACGGGCAGAGTGGCAGTAGTAGGCGCGGTCGCATCGCGGGTGGGCAGCGGCAGGAATGGGGAGTGATGGCGGCGGCGGATGGAGGTGATGATGCGCGCGCGTGGCGGCGGGCTCTGGGCGCTGCTGCTGCTCGTGGTTCTTGTGGCGGCGGCGGCGCCCGGGGCGGTGGTGGGTCAGGGGAACCTGACGTCGCGGGCGGATCTCGCGGGGCTGTACGCGCTGCGGGGCTCGCTCGGGCTGCGGGCGCGGGACTGGCCGCGCCGGGCGGACCCGTGCTCCGCGTGGGCGGGGGTGGGCTGCCGCGGCGGCCGTGTCGTGTCAATCAGCCTCGTCGGGCTGCGGCGCACGCGGCTGGGACGCCTCGCCCCGCGCTTCGCCGTCGACCCGCTACGCAACCTCACGCGGCTCGAGGCCTTCAGAGCCGCGGGGTTCGGGCTGCCCGGGTCCATCCCGGCGTGGCTCGGCGCGGGGCTCGCGCCCACCTTCCAGGCCCTCGACATCTCCGACTGCGCCGTCACGGGAGAGATCCCCGCCTCGGCCATCGCCGGCCTAAGCAACCTTACCACCCTCAACCTCGCCGGGAATATACTCTCGGGGCAGCTCCCGGCCTCCGCCCTCGCGGGGCTCGCGCGGCTCAGGACCCTTAACCTCTCGGGCAATGCCTTCTCGGGCGCGCTGCCAGACGCGGTCTGGTCTCTCCCGGAGCTGAGCGTTCTCGACGTGTCTCGGACCAACCTCACCGGCGCATTGCCCGAGGCAAAGCCTGCGCTGCCATCCAACGCGCAGGTGGTGGATCTGTCCGGGAACCTCTTCTATGGTGTTGTGCCGGACTCCTTCCGCCAATTGTTCAGCCGGGTGGTGCTAGCTAATATCTCTGGGAATTACTTTGATGGCAAGCTAGGTGTATCCAACGGTGGTGGGAATGTGTCGTTTGGATTGAATTGCTTCGTCGACGCTGCGGGACAGCGTAGCCTGGCCGATTGCCAGCAGTTCTATGCTGGGCATGGTTTGCCATTTGATGGGCTCGTTGCCGCACCCACACCACAGCCAGCGCTTCCAGCTGCACCGGCGAGGAAGAGGAGCCGCAAGGATTTGAAGTACATATTGGTTGGGGCCATCGGTGGTGTCGTTCTGCTGGTAGCTGCGGTTGCAGCCGTTGTGTTTTGCTTTGTGTGTTCTGGGAGGAGCACGACTAGGGTTGATCAGAGGGAAGGTGGGGCGCCAAGTGCACCGTCAGGGGTATCAGTGACCGGCCGGGCTGCAGCTACTGGTGGCATGCAGTCATCTGCATCGCCGGCAAACTTGGCGAAGGTTGGTGATTCATTTGCTTACGACCAGCTCGTCAATGCCACCTCGGGTTTCGGGGAAGAGAGGCTTATCAAGCATGGTCACTCAGGCAATCTATACCATGGCGTGCTCCAAGATGGGTCCTCGGTGGTTGTGAAGAGGATCAGTTCCCGTGCGGCTAGGAAAGATGCATATCTGGCAGAACTAGATTTATTTGCCAAGGGATTACACGAAAGGTTGGTGCCGTTCATGGGACATTGTCTTGATAAAGAGGAAGAGAAGGTTCTTGTGTATAGATTTGTCCGTAACGGCGACTTGTCAAGTGCACTTCACAGAAAGTCAGGGGAGGAAGAGGAGGGAATGCAATCTTTGGATTGGATAAAGAGGTTGAAGATTGCAACAGGGGTGGCTGAGGCTCTGTGCTATCTTCATCATGAGTGTACTCCACCGATGGTTCACAGGTATAAATTTCTGTCTAGTTTTATGGATGACTAAATTTCTCTCAGTTGGGTGTTTCTTAGTAACTAGTCAGGTGCAAAATGGGTAAATTTTATGGATTTCTCCTGCAAATTCGATATTTTATCTTGCCCAACAGCCTCGATATTTTGCATTTCATTGTGGGTGCTCTGATAATTGATTTTTCACCTTTTGGTACTGGGGGGTTTTCAGCAATGGCCACTATCATATATGTGCCAACAAAATTGGTGACAGCCAGGAATACACCGGTCACGTTCTTAATGGATTGCTATTGCTGAGTCAGCTTTTGGTACTATATTAATATATCATGCACCATAGCCGAATACAAAAAACTGAGTGTGAACTGTATTGTTATTTGTTTATCTACCTCGCTTGACATGTTTTTGCCTGGTCTGCAGCATCACTACTATAGTTTTCGTAAGTAGACATCTTTAAATTCAGGCATACTTGTGGGTTCCTCCACTGTTGTTTCCCTTCTATAAAAAAAGTAGGATACTTCTCTATTTTCATGTCATTCTATGATCAAGTTACATCCGAATTTGTGTGATCTACTGACAAACTATTAGTATCCATATGGTTCATCACCACCTCAGTTGGTCTATAATTTCTTTATTTTTGTTCAGTATTTTTGTAACCTGTCAGTGAGATCATACATTGTACTATGATTATCAATTGTTATCGGAAAGTTTTCTGATTTTGCACACTGTTCAAGGTGCTCTTGAACACCCATCAATGTCCTCATGCAAAAAAGGATAGGGAGTTCTTTGTTCTCCTCATTTTACTAGGAATTATGTTTTGGTATCCACATGATCCGTGCAGTAGATCATGAGAGAATATTGGTTGTTGAGATAATATTTTCAATACATTTCACAGGGATGTCCAAGCCAGCAGTATCCTTCTTGATGATAAATTTGAAGTGCGCCTTGGAAGTTTGAGTGAGGTGTGTCCTCAAGAAGGGGAAGGTCACCAAAATGTCATCACAAAGCTGTTGAGATTTTCATCGTAAGTTTTAACTTCTATGACTGCATGCTTGGCTCATTTGTCTTTCATGCATTGAGACTCTAAATCTCCTTAGAATGCATTATTGCATCATGCCGTTCATTGATCACCTACTTATTTGCTAACATCTCTATTAAGCTATTAAAAATGATCTATTGTATGGGGGCAACTTAACCGTAGCTTCAATGATTTTGGAAAAGGTGCATTCTGAAAGCATGTGGTCGATTTAATCATTGTGCTGTCCAAACTATTCCAGTCAATTAATAAATGACCTTTTTTGTGAAAATGTTTAGTCTATTCTTTTTCACTTATTGAGAATGTGATCAGATCTAGCTACGTAAAATCCAAATGATTCAATAAGTACAGGACAAAACTACTGCTAGTAGGTTCACGGTAAAAAAAAAGTAAACAAAGTTTTTATTTTTTAAAAAATTTAAACTACATTTAGATGTTAATACCAGTGTTACTTGGACACGGACACAGGAGTCAGAATCCGACTCGAATTCGGGTGTTCGATTCGGCAAAAAAAATTTGAACACGGGAAATGCTACTCGGAATCGGACACGGTGTTGGAATCTGACTCGGATTTTAGGTGTCTGATTCGTTAAAATTTTTTGGACACGGGTGTCCGAGTAACACTGGTTAATACTAGTCATATTATGTTCGATAATCACATGATTGGTGGTTTCATTTAAGTAATTTCATTATGTTATATTAAATTAAATTCTTATCTTCTAATGTCGAGTTGTTTTGTGGGAATGCAGGACAGCAGATCAAGGTTCTTCTGGTAAGTGAATGCACACGTGCTTTCATTGCTTTCAAGCATTTTTAGTCTTGAGAATTAATGAAACTAAGGACTCTAGCATCATATTGTCTTTCAAACAATCATTTTTGGACATTATCTATATATTCTTCTTTTTTTATGAATGCAAGTGCATTGACCAATCTCTCTAATGTTTACAGGTTCTCCATCTGCATCTTGTTCATATGATGTCTATTGCTTTGGAAAAGTTTTGCTGGAGTTGGTGACAGGGAGACTTGGTATCAGCGCATCAAATGATGCTGCAACAAATGAATGGCTTGATAACACACTGCGCTACATCAGCATTTATGAGAAGGAGCTCATGAGCAAGATCATTGATCCGTCACTTATCATCGATGAGGACCATTTGGAGGAAGTCTGGGCAATGGCAATTGTCGCGAAGTCCTGCTTGAACCCAAGGTCTTCTAAACGCCCACCGATGAAATATGTCCTAAAAGCACTAGAGAATCCCTTGAAGGTGGTGAGGGAAGATAACGGCTCTAGCTCAGCCAGGTTGAGAGCAATATCATCACGGGGCTCCTGGAATGCTGCATTCTTTGGGAGTTGGCGGCATAGCTCATCTGATATAGGCCCTTCAAGGGATGACAACATGTTGAAACGCTCAGAGACAATCAAATCATCTGGTGGGAGCAATGGCGATCATTCTTCCTCCCGCAGGAGGCAATCTAAGGATATCTTCCCCGAGCCATCTGGTTCACGTGACACGGAGGATTAAGGAGCTTTCTTTCTTTTCGCGGTCCTTTGGGTTAAAAGAAAAGTCCATCAAGGGCTCTGTTGAAGCTCTGCAGCCAGCGTGTGATTGAAATCTTCGAGCTGGAAAGTGGTAGCTGAATTCGCTTGTTGTCAATGACTTCACAAGCAGCATACTGCCGCGAAGGTACCATTTTTTGTGGGAACAGCGGGTGGTGATCGTATGGGTGCTGGTGTACCTTGCCCCGTGCACTGTCTGGACAATGGCGCGGAGTCGCTCTGGTTTCTCTCCACTGTTCTTTCTTTTCCCTCCTCTTGATTAAAGAAAGCATGGCGAGCTGATTCTTTTTCTTCCTACTGTAATTGATTGGTTCATTGTTGATCATAGCAGAAATGTTCGTTCCATTCATGTCTGGCTGCTTCTGGTTTTTGTGTGCTTCCTTGCAGAGTACTCATCTCCTTTTGTATATTTTTGATTCTGTGTAAGTTTGACGGATTGTCTCTTTTTTTTAGAACAAAAAAACACGTATTGTCAGTACAAGTTGGTGGCGTGCTCAGTGTCAGGAGATAGTGCCAATCTAGGGAGTTGGAAGATTTCAGAAAAGGCCAAAATTGAGACGTCTGCTTGCGATAAAAGCCTGAAATTGCAAAGGGCGTTTGTGGTATGCCGGCCTGGCCCAATGAAACTGGCGGCAATACTATCATGGAGTGCGTCTGTAGCTCAGTGATAGAGCGTTTGTTTCCTAAACAAAAAGTATAGGTTCGACCCCTTCGTTGCGCAAATTTTGGAATGCTTTATGTTTCTTCTTTCTTGAAAAAAAGACAAAGCTCTCTCAAATTTTTTATGCCTACAACTTTATTATTTGAGAATTGCTTACAAGTTGATATCTTAGGGTGTGTTTGGTTGGGTGTACGAGGGTGAACCGAACCGTCCCGTATAAGATCTAGTTATATCTCTACGTTTGGTTGGCTGAACAGAATCATTTGGTATAGGATGAGTTAGAATGCTTTATGTTTCTTCTTTCTTGAAAAAAAGACAAAGCTCTCTCAAATTTTTTATGCCTACAACTTTATACTTTGAGAATTGCTTACAAGCAGATATCTTAGGGTGTGTTTGGTTGGGTGTACGAGGGTGAACCGAACCGTCCTATACAAGATCTGGTTCTGTCTTTGCGTTTGGTTGGCTGAACAGAACCATTTAGTATAGGATGAGATAGTACAAATTCTTGGAATATTCTAAAAAAATGATACACCTTCCTGTACGGACAATTTGACTGAACCAATCGGTCCAGGACAGGATCGTTCACTCGCACCATCCCTCAAACCGATCTCATCCCTCAATCCAATCTCATCCCTTCTACTAAACATCATCCCATACCATCTTGTATTATTTCATCCAAGTAATCAAACAAAATCTTGTATCATTCTATTCAGATAACCAAACACCTTCCATCTACCATCTCATTCAGAATCATCCTATCCATCTTATACCATCCCATCACATTCATCCTCGTACACCCAACCACCAAACACACCCTTATTCTATCATTTCATCGGACGGTGCGACTCAATCCAAAACAACCCGTGTCCCCCCACTGCCTAATCCTCATCCATCCCCATTCCTCATCCTCTATTTCATGCCCATTGCGGCATTGCCCCACCCACTCTCACACTACATCCTCCCACCAGATAGCTCCGTAACAAATCCTCCTGACAAACTCCTCCAATGGCTTCACCACATTACCATCACTACACTGATTCACTCTCCTCTCACACCTCCCCTTTTTTTTAACACAAATAGACAGAAAAACTAAAATCCATGCGAACCCTAGGGGGGAGAGGAGATTGCCCCATGTGCCTTCAAAGTCGACCTTGAAGGCAGCGCTGCTAACCTCTCCGATGAGTCCATCACTGTGTTGTTTGGCCTCTTTAATCGCGAGCAACTGACCGGTAATGAGGTACCTAGATTAGCCTCGCATCAGTTAGATTCAGGCCTACCGCAACAAGGCAACGGGCCAGCCTCCTCCTCCAACATGCTCTGTTGCTCATCACCATCTGCAAGCCTACCGTGCTCCTCCTCCAAGAGCAGTGAAGAAGAATCACTTCAGGGGCTGTTTGGTTGGCCACATTCAAAAAGAATTGTATCTACAGATACAAAAGATACTTGTTTGGTTGGCTGTATGAGGGGTGGAGCCTGTCCCCCGAGATGCAATTGCATGAGTTGAGCTAGGCTGTGGGGAAACGTAGATTTTGGTCGTTTCCTGTGGGCCTAAACTAGGGTGCATGTAAGGCATGAGGAGGCACATAAACAGTCAAGCAAACACATTCTCCCCATTCTTCTTACAACCTGGCTTAACTCATGCACTCAACCAAACACCATCTCTTTGCATCTACGCAATCTGACTCTCACCAGCCTGGTTGACTCGTACGAACCAGGCTGAGATGAGAAGGCAACCAAACAGCCCCTCAGTCTCCTCCGTTGACAAGCTCCTCCTAAATGTACGCTTGTCGCAGGCGCTTGCTTGACTTGGCGCAGAAAGTGCTTTCGGTTATTGCAATGTCTTTTTCGAATCTTATAGCATGAGATAATTTTTGTTCTAGTGGATTGTTGATTTGTTACACGGGTAGCAACAAGTTGTTGCCTTCTTTTATGAAATTTGTTGCAACTAAAATGCACGAGGAAGAACAAGGTATTTTTTTTACCTTTTTTGTGCTCACTGGTAAAATTTGTTGCGGATAGTTTTTATTTTATTTTTTGCCGACTTAATGATATTTGTTTGATCTTAGGGAGCAATTGATGTGGAAGGGTGGTGTGGCTTAGCAGTGGTGCGTCGAGCGCAACGAGAGGTGACACATCTATGCATGGGCTACACGGCATGGCATATGTGGCAATGCGATGGACTTAGGTGAATGTATTTTTGTTTTTGTTGATTTTATATTTGTTGCATAGGGAGCAAATATTTTATTACAAACTTAATAACTAATTGTTACGTTTTTTGGGTTTTTATTGTACCGGATAGAACGGCAAAGAGGAGCCTACAGCCCTACACTAGGAACGCTCCGGTCGTATACTGATACGCTGGTCGCTCCTTTTTACTTTACAATAGAAAAAGTCAGTCCCTAGATTCTATATCTCGCCCATGTTTTGACTCGGTCACTCAAAATAGACAAACTCAACAAATGTTTTTGGACAACGTATAAGAATCGTATTTTTTTCTAAGAGGTTAAATTGCTAAGATTGAAATACCATATGTAACGGACCGCCCTTTTTAGGGGGGTGCGTATAAATACCTTCACAGCTACCCAGGAATTTAGCTGTAGGTAACCAAGTGTACATTGTCAGACATAAAGCAAATGCGAATATTTTATAGATAAATTAAGAGCCTAATGGCCAGAGTTTTACAAAAGGTGCGGCTGGCACCGGATACATTACCAAAAACAACCACAGGAAAGGCTCGAGCAGATAGATCAAGGCCTTCAAAACCAAATAACATCGCCATCTACGTTCTTCTGGAACTCGTCATCTTCTTGAATTTCTAAAAGATAAGTTAGGAGCAAGGGTGAGTACACAACCGTACTCAACAAACCACACGGAAATTCTGAATATTACATGCATGGGATTTCAAGGAATTGGCATAAGTTTAATTATTTGGTGGGTGCATGACCTAGGATTAAGTATAGTACAAAAGAAACATAAATCAATCAATCATCATCATTATCACAACACCACCACTGATTTTAAACAAAATCCAGGTTACGGCAATTTATTATCAAATCTACTCAAGCTCAGTTACCGGAATCACCCGAAATTAACCCAGCTTCATTGACCGGAAGCACGGCGTATTCGAATACCATTTAGATCACTCTGCAGAGCTACTCAACTTTACCCACAAGATATCTACGGTCGTTGATGCCACTCGAGGTGAACATGCAACTTTCATGCATGCGGCCGGACCGAGATGAACATAACCTTTCATTGAATTTCCCCTCTTTAGCTCCTACCCAGTAGGCGGTGCACATCCTCGTATGAAACACTTGTAGCAATCAATTTCTCACAAATATCAAATTATTCATATCTATTGAGCTTTTGGGACTAATGTCTTTTATGAGTGATTTGGAAAGAATTAGGTCCCGTGTGTGTATGATGACTAAGATATCTTGGAGGATGATCGTTAAGCCAAGGTCAACAAGGCGAGCGGTGTCACCAAGAGTTGAGGACTAAGTCAAGATCGACTTGGCGTGGAGATCGTCAGAGAGGATGATCAAGTCAAGGTCGATAGGACGATAGTCTCATGAGGTGAATCGAGTCAAGTTGGACAAGACGAAGATGATTTTGGTAAAAGACATCATGCACATTGCATCCACGGAGAAGACGGCATGCGGATTGAATGTAAGACTTAGATTTCTCGTTTGAATTTGAGTCTAAGGATTGCCGTACTATTAAGAGGATCTGACGTTGAATGACTTTTACATGTGTCAAGTGCTCAAGTGATGATCCTTGTGAAAATTAGAGAAAGTGGTGTTGGTGGTGCGTAAAGTAAGAATTGTAGGTCTCCTTGGATTCTTTGTGAAATCTGAATTTACCCTTTGAGATTTGGGTAGTGAGATCTTATTATTTGTGTAGCCCTTGTTCTTAGCTTTCAATAGAGTCCAAAATCGCTGAAATCGGAGTCCGGAGTCAAAAGTTATGCTCATTTTGGTGTTTGCTCAATGCACATTGGATAGTCCGATGTTGACATCGGATAGTCCGATGAGGACTTAGAAAATTTCTGAAACAGTTTTGAAAATGGGTACTCTCTGGAAATATCGGATAGTCGATGTTTGATATCGAGACGATGTCCGATGTTCATAATCTGAGTTTACACATCGGATAGTCCGATGTTCCATATCGAAAAGTCCGATCTGTGATTTTTATTCAAGAGAATTTGAATTTCGTGTGGAGTCGATCTGGATTTTTTACACATCGGATAGTCCGATGTTCAATATCGAATAGTCCGATGTGTGTCTGCGCGGGCATAACGGCTAGTTTTTTGGAGCCTCTATTTAAAGTCCTCTCCTCTCTATTTGAAGTGGCCGTTATCCTGCGACTTTGAGGGTTCTCCTCTTGTTCTTGAGCCCCTAAACACCCTCTACCCTTAGATCTAAGTGATCCCTTTGTGAGAAGGGTTGGGAAGGTTTTGAGGTGAGGTGTTAGGTTGAGTGAGATTTGAGTCTTGAGCACTTGATTTCATCTCAAGCTTGTTCTTCGTGAGCATTTGTTACTCTTGGATGTTGAGGACTCCTAGGCGGCTAGGAGGTCGTCTCTGAGCCACCGAAGCTTTGTGTGGTTGGTGTGGGAGTTTATGAAGGCCGATTCCGCCTCGCATGGAAGGAATCAAAGAAGTGAAGTCCGTGAGTGCATTTGTGCAACAAGGGTGGAAGAGGGTTGAAAGAGACCCGGCTCAAGTGTGACCGAGCCGCCGTGAAATGAGCGTTTGTGCAACAAGGAGGAAAAGGGTTGAGAGAGACCCGGCTCAAGTGTGACCGAGCCGCCTCCGGAGACGTGGGATCCCTCAAGGATCCGAACCGGAAAAAATCAACCTTGTGTCTTTGCTCATTCGGTTATTTCTCTTACCTTGCTTATTGATTATTGCTTGAATTGCTATATTGTCTTGCTTCAATCTTCCTAGCAATAGCTATCCTGTTGGTTAGATATCTATTCATTGCTTAGATTATCCTAAGATAACTGATTGGTAGAGTAATCTTGTGTTTAGGCGTAATTCGTTTCGAAATCGTTCAGACTCTGTTCTGATCGGATAGTCCGATCATATCATCAGATAGTCCGATCACCAAATCGGATAGTCCGATCTGTTTTTCGCTGCATTAGTTTGATAATTTTAAAAACGCCTATTCACCCCCCCTCTAGGCGACAACCCCTGTCCTTTCAATGGTGTCCATAGCGTCTTGCTTTAAATTGACCTGTCGAGGGGCTGCCAAAGGTTAAAGAACTGGTTTAACTGTGTAGGGCACAAATATCAATTCAACTGGGCTTGAGAATTTAGAAGACCCTGTCATTTATCGGAATAGATAGCTTGTGGCATGGCATTTAGGTAGTGTTTGGTTGGGCGTCAAAGCCTGGATGGGATAGGGCGATCCCACTTTTTGCCTTCATCCAAGCGTTTGGTTGGGCGTCAAGTGGATGGGGTCATCCAGGAAAAGAAGAATATTATTGGAGATTCGGATGAAGCAATCCAGGAATTTGGCGGATGGAGTCATCCGGTTTCCACCTTATGCTTTGTTTATATATTTGTTAGCCTTTACTTTTCATAAGCCATGGTTTAGCGCAGTTGGTTTGAAGTTTTCGGCTCATTACAGGAGGTCTCGAGTTCGATCCAGCCTCGTGCGTATCTACAGTACTCACGATTTACTGTAGCATGTACAGTGCGTGGTTTTTTTTGGGTGGGTATCAATTTTAAAGCTACGACTAGTCTATTTTTTTCATTCCAAAATTTTAAAAAGATTTTTTCTCTCTGTTAGAATTAATAAACCGTCTACCCTCATCATTCATTCAACCAAACAAAAAACTGGCTCATCCCATCCATCCAACCAAACAGCCATCTGGATGACTATCCCATCCAGACCTGGATGGTCATATCCCATCCAATCTCGTCCTTCAACCAAACGCACCCTTACTGCACGGGTCTTGTTCAAGCAAGCGAATTCTCTTCAGACACACGGCACGCTCCATGACGAGCTTTATGTGTCGCTCCAGCTTGGCGTCCAGTGCATAGCCTACGATCTCTAGTACCAGCAGGTTGTGGTGCTCGAAATTTGATGTTCCCCATGACACGTTGGTCTTCTCAGCACTGCCCTCGCAATTATTCCTATTGCATATATTTGCCAAGGTAACTTCACGGAACAAAACACAGTTAGAACTTAGAAGCAGCTTGCATAACATAGGCATCAAGTTTGACAATTTATTCTTAAGTAAATGAAGTGAAGATAAATCATGAGGGGGTAGCTATTATTAACTCAACAAGGGTTGCCAATGTATATGATGACCAACAGTTATTTATTCAAGGAAATCGCTACAGAACTTGAAAATAGCAAAACCGTACAATTAATTGGTGCCATATACTGATCTTGCATCATGAGCATTTTCCTCGACAATTGGAGATACTTAAAACCAATGCTTTTGAATAATTTCGCTTATGTTATCACGTCGTATAATATGACTGGCATATATAGATAATCGGCGTATCTTCCTTATTATAAATATTCCTATTGCATATATGGCGAGATAACTCATGGAACAAAACATTGTTAGAACTTACAAGCAGCTTGCTTAACAAAGACATCAAGCTCGACAGTTTATTCTTAAGCGAAGGTAAATTTAATTAGGGTGACTATTTAACTCAAGAAGGTTTGGCAGTACATATATGATCACCAAAAGTTAAATGTATTATCCAGGGAAATCACTACAAAACTTTAGAGCGGATCGAAAGAACAAAACATGTATGCAATTTACCGTGACATAATAGTTCTTCAAGGAAGGTGCGGCTTCAACGACAAAAAGAGTCAAGTTGGTCACATTGTGCAAAAATGTTGGATAGAAACACGTCTCTTAGGTTGCTGAGCACGGGAGAGATTGTTCTGGGTCTTCCGGTTTAATCCAAATCTAAGGTGGAAGACGGATGATTTTAATTTCCGGTGGAATTATTTTTAAAAAAAATTGTCACAGAGGCAGAGGCTGATCGACATATAGGCCCCACATGTTCGACTCTACTAGTGTCACCATGATGACCATGCCACACGTCGGCACCGTGTCTAGACCATGTCGGCTGGCGGCGCTCTAGTCAGATGGTCGTCGGCAGTGACAACGGCGACCACCCACGGCAAAGTCTCAGCGAGCTCAACATGGTGACACAATCAGCTGGGCCTCCAGTGACCCCGAACAACGGTGACGAGCACCGAAGAGGCGGCAGCTTAGGCGTCCATTGCAACGGCGGCTTCCGACGATGCTCTGGCCAAGCTAGCGCGCGCACGATGAAGAATGGACCACGGCGAACCTGTTGGCACCCACCTTGAAGCTTGAAGACCACTAGAGATAACTGTAGGGTCGAGGATGCGCCTAGGGGGGTGAATAGGCATTTATAAAATTAATAGCTCACAAATTCAATTCGCTCTAATCAACCCTGATGTCAAAACCTAATCAAAAATATATATACGGAAGCGATAATCTAGGTTTTGACAATTAACACCTAAATTAACTAGGCTCACTAGTGCACTAACTAAATTATGTCTCTACACTAGAATTGCTAAATTGAACAATCAATTAATACTAAGCAATTCTAATACATTCAAGCAATTGATCAATATCGATAATTAAAATGCTTGAATATAAATGAGACAAGAGACAACCGATATTTTTCCGTGGTGTTCGGAGACTTGCGGTCTCCTAGTCTACGTTGAGGCAAGCCCAAACCCTTGGACCGGCTCTCACTTGAGCACCCGCCTCGATTCCACTAGTCGTGGTTTTCACACTTTCACGAGGCTCAACCCGAACCTTCACAAACTCGCCAGACTTCTCACCTTGAGAGCTCCAGCGCCAACGCCACGCTGAGTCTAGGAGTCGGCAACCTCCAAGAGTAACAAGCCGCTCCTTCGCTTGAACTTCACCGAGCACAACGAATGCGCTCCCGGTGATCACCAAGTACAACACATGCACAAAACCTCCCTCAAGTGCAACACATGCACAAAAAGCTCACAAACCACTTCCTAATTGCAACACATGCAATTAGTCTCACTCTTAGCTCAAGAATCAACTTGAGGGGATGCAACACATGCAAACCACCTCTACACAACTCACACAAGAGCCAAGACCTTTCACAAATGCAGCAACACCTGCCCCAAGCCCCCCATGGGGTCTATTTATAACCCCACAAATAAAACTAGCCGTTTGGGGGCAATTTAGACAAAATCAAAGAAAATCCGGTCGACCAGGACTCATCCGATCCGGCCAGGCCCTCCTGAAACAACATTGAAAAAAGCCGAAACCGATTACACACTTGGTGTGACCGGATTAGGTGCGGTCAAGTACTTTCATCACGGTCGACCGATTGACCTCGGTCACACCACCCGCCTCAGTAGGAAAACGACTACGGAAAAAGCACGGATGAAACCCTCGTCACGACCGGAGGTCCGGCCCAACAAGCGGTGGTCCGTCATCCGCCTCCACAGACTCAAAACGGTTTTAAGCGCAATCTTTTCTCCGAAAAATAAAACACTATTCTTTGAGCCATTAGAGGATCAACACATGATCATACACACATGCAAAACACATTTGCACCACTTTAGCTCATGCTCAAAGAATTTAAACCAAATTGCAAAAACACATTTACGCAATCAACTCAAAATCTATTTGCAAAAGCGTATTAAGCAAATCAAACTCGAGTTTATGAGATTAATCCCCTAGCCATGTGAAGGTTAACACGAGACCAGTCAACTTGCCAACACCGTTGCAAGCCCTACTCACATGCTCTCGGGATTCGGACTCATAAACCTCGGTTTATTCGCTGTGAACTTGCAAAAACACATTAAACCAATTTCATGCTTGAGCACTACTCTTTGCAACACATACAAAAGTCTAGCTCTAGGCAACACAAAATCAAGGTGCATGAACTCTCTAATTGCAACACATGCAATTCTCTAGTTCCATGCAACCATACCAAATCGATCACACTAAAACCAAATCAACCGTATGAGCTCTCTTCTTGCAACACATGCAAGCCTCTAGCTCCATACAATTACACAATGTGAGACCCCAGATTTACCATCCGGAACCTCCTGTGTATTTCTGTACTAGTCCCGGATCGGTTGCTAGTACACACACAGGAAGCGATGATAATCATAACGAGAACATAACGAAGTAATAACATAAATGTAAAACACCGACCACATGGCTATTTATTACATCACTGGTCACATGACCTGAGTTCACAATGGCGAAACAAATAACAAAATGATAAAACCCATAAAACACCACAGACAAAGCGATCGAGGCGCTCCCTAGAAGATCGAGTCATCATCCTCTTCATAGACCTCTCCACAATTGTCGAGCAGTAGATCGCGGGCTCTTGGGCAGCCGCTTCTCCCATCATCTGCTTTATGGAATAAGCGACCCATAATGAAAGCGAGGGTGAGTATGCAACATACTCGCAAGTCTCGGAAACTTAATGCAAGTAACTAAATGCATGGCTTGAACAAAGGAAGCATATAGGGTTCTTTTGCATAAAGCCAAGTTTTATCAAACCATACATAATAATAATTTTCACAATGCACATTTTAACATTTATTTTAATAATTGAGTTATTTAATATTCTAGTGAAGGTTCTAACCATCATCACTAGTATAAAGGCTCTATCTGCCATATTTAAAAGATTAAGGTAAACCAACTCATGACTCTATCTGTCATGATCAAAGCAGTTCCATCTACGGATTGGCTCAATCGCCAATAAAACATCGAGAATTCTAACCACTCCGAATCCCAAAGTTCATTTTTGAAAACAAAACCAAAAGACTACCAATATGCAAAGCATTCTTTGCATCCGCCTTGACCGTAAACACGGCTATTGAATAGTTTATTTACTCTGCGAGTTTATACACTTTACCCACAAGACATGATATTCTCTTGATGCCAAGCTATTAACACACTTCCTTAGGTGTGCCGGCAGAATATCATGACAAGGCCTTTACAATGTATCGCCTAACCCGACTCACCCGTGAGGTTTCACAGCTATTAGGGTTCTATATGCCCGATATAAAGCCCTCTCTTGGAAATGTGGGAAATCGACTTGCCTCTCTCGGCACCCACATTCCACCATCTGGTGAGTCTAAATTAGGTTTCTACAAATTATTCAGCCAGTCGAGCCCATTTAACATGTGGTTGTCTTGTTGTGCTAAGAATGGACAATCATAAGAGTCGGTCCTTAATTTGATTAGGCGGCTTCCACAAGCCAAGACAGGTTTCTGTCTCTGCACCACCGACAAACCATTCCACCCCAATCTAAACCATTTTCATTTTATTTTTATTTTGCAATCTCAGCAGCAAACTCTTTGCTCTGATTTCAACAAAACACATTTCAACAACATTTACAAAGCAACCTATCCATAGGTATTTTAATCAATTCGCAACTAAGCTCATCTAGCACTAAACAAAATATATCACAACCTAATATGATCATGATATATCTCAGCAATCTAGGGTTACAAATGAACAGGGATTTCAATATCAAGGTGGTAATAACAATTCGGATTAACTACCAACCTATATTTAACATCATCTTTATATAAATAGCAATGCATGTTGTAAAACCTTTGTAAAACATTTGTAAATCATAGGATCAATGTGCGTCAAGGAGACTTGCCTTCGTAGCGGGACAGCGGAACATCGGTCTGGAAATGGAGATCGTCCTCGACGGCGATGGCAACGTCTTCGCTACGCATAAAGCGGAGGCGACACAAAAAGAATAAAATAAATTTTAACAGCACCAAAAATTATAATAAAAATACTGGCAGATAGAGAATGAATTTAGATGAATTTAGGAATTGGAATCACTCGATTCGGAGTTACGACGGAGGAGAAACAATTGTTTGAATTCTGTCGGTTTGTAAAATAGAAAATCGAGGAATATTCTTTGGAATCTTTCTTTTTCTCTAATTTCTGATTTTCCTCACTCACTTCCATGTAGGCCCCACACGTCAATGACTAGTGCATCTTCTCCAAGTGTTCTGTACAGGAAATGCAAAGAACAACACAGAGCAGCACGCCAATGGAGAAATGGAGAGAGAGACCAAGGAAGAGAGGGAGCTCGCCGGTGGGAGAGGAAGGCTCGCCGGCGGCGCAGGGCAGCGGCGAGGCCGGCTGGGCGGCGCGGCCAGGGCGCGGGCGACTAGAGCAGTAGGGGCGGCGCGCAGGCGGCACGGCAGCACGGGAAGGCGTGCGCGCAGGGGAGGCCGGCGGTCAGCCGGGGCGGCGTCCGAGGGCTGGTGGGGGGTGCGGCTGGGCGACGCGAAGCCTAGGAATACGTCGGCCGGCGACGGCGAGGCACGGCAAAGCCACGACGACAAGGAAACCGGCGATCAAAAACGAGCCGTCGGCATGACGTTCAAAAGCACCCGAAATCACAATATTTCTCGAAACTAAGATGAGCATCGCGTAGAGAATGACAAGGTGATTCTACGGCTAAAAGGAATTACGTTAGAAGTTACCGGATTGGAAGGAATCGACGACGAACGGAGCGACGGCCGACGACGAACAAACTCGAAATCCGGGGTCAAACTGCAACGAAAATCAAATTCACTTGATTGGTTGTGATCATGGAAGAAAAAGGCACAAAGTGACGCGGTTGGTTCGTCGGAAAACTCACCGGAGCAAGAGATGGCTCGCCGGTGTCTTTGGAGGACACCGGGCGTACTGTTTTCTCGCGTTTTGGGATGGCAAATGACACAGAACCAAAGGGGCAAGGTGAGCACAGTGTAGAGGATGTCGATACGCTCGTTTGGAGTACTTACACGCTCGGAGAGGAGAAGAAACGGAAGAGTTATGGCTAAAACAAGAAACGGCAAAGAATTGATTGCAGCGGCCGTTTCGCTTGATTTCGGAATGAGCAACAGTGGGATAATCAATCTCCATTATGACACCGTCGTAACGCTTCAAATTTCACTGGATTCTGACAATCGTGGAGAGAGATATGAGCATTTGAAGATAGAGTCAAAAACTTAGAATTTCTGCTCATGGCATTATCGGGAGGAAGAGGACGATGAACAGTAACATGCCACGTGTCGCATTCTCGTTGGTTGGAAGAAATGAAGAGATAAAAGCGCGAAGAATAAAATAGTAAAAATGATCTAAAAATCCTGGAAAAATTCCTAAAAATACTAGAGATTATTTGAAACCCAATAAAATTGGTTTCACTGAATTTTGATGAATTTTGGAATTTAGATTATTCCGGAACGAATAAAATGAATTTGAGGAAAGACCGCGAGAGATAAAATAGCAAATAGATTCTAAAAATCTTGTATCAATTTCCAAAATCATTTTAGAATATTTGGAACCTAATGCAATAGGTTTCGGGATTTTTAGAGTATTTTGGAACTCGGATGAAATTTCGAATAAGGACCGGAATTGGAATCTTGACTTTGCGGGCGATAAAGGATTGAACTCCGAATTTTGGAAGGATATGGATGCCAGGTTAAATATAACACCGAGGAAAATCCAAATTTTAAATTTAATTATTTTAAATTAATTTTTAGCAGAAACCCGAAATTGGGGATGTTACACACAAACAACCACATGTTTTAGAAAGATTGTTTTGTAAATGAAAACAAAACATGAAGCTTCAAAATTTGCAACACATGCAAAAGTAAACATTACATAAAAGTCAAGCATATTGCTTATCCTATTTGCAACACATGCAAATCAAAAGATTATGCAAAAACCAAACGCATATGCTCTTCCTCTTTGCAACACATACAAATCGAGTATAAACCAACAACAACTAAGCATAAGCTTAACACATTCGCAACACATGCCAAATGGTTAACCCTTATGCAGAAACCAAATCCAAATGATTTGAGCTCAAGTTAACGCGGATTGAGATCACCAACACATGATGAAACTCAAACTAGGAGACAACCCCTCTTAATAGTACGGCGATAAAAAATTAGACTCAAAGACTACAAAGTTCTTAACCTATCTAGTTATACCTTCGCCACCGCGCGCAAACAATCCCCTTTGGGGTCTTTATGATCTTCAATTATACTCTCTCGGGATCATCACTCGAATCCTCCTTATCTTTGGGATCCATTCTTGACGCCCATCAACTCATGATGCCGTCCTTGTCCCGTTTTCATTCATCCTTGGATTTAACCTAACTCAAACAAAACTTATGAAACTTGTTAGTCTAAGATGCATGGTTGTCTTAATTTTCTCTTGCACTCCATTAACACATAATGGATACCTTTAGATTAATTGAGCACAACCTAAATCAATTTGAATGATTTAAATGTGTCTTAAGTACAATAATGCAACACATGCTTCATTATACTTAAGAACTATTCATTTGTCCTTAATTAATCACGGAACACCATCAACACATGATGAAATATTCTTTAATGATTAATAGGACAAACGAACTCAATTTAAATTATCATTTAAATTGATATGAGTATATATTAACTACACAAGTTTTCATATACTCATATTGATGAAAAGTAATGATCTATTATGTGTAGGCTATATGGAATTGATCATTACTCTAAGTTATCAACTGTAGAATAAACCCCACATGTATATGTGCATAAATATGATTGACTTGGATATAATATGCACATATTCAATTTGATCACATTGGAGTATATCCTATATTACCATGAGTATACTATGACTAGGCAATTCAAATATATACTCAAGGATTTAGTTCCTTTGTCTTGATCCTTATATGTGTCAACAAAAATTAGATCAATACAAAGAGACTTTCAAGTTAAACTACAAACTCCCTCTAAGTATGTGCATCCTATGTAATATATGGATTGGGAAACATGGTGTACATTTTATGGTTAATATAATGGGGACATTCATATTTTAACTTGAATCCAAAGTATGCAATTAATACTAAAAAGAATATGCATACATACCTTGGGTTTTTCATTTTTCATCCAAATATGAGACTGCTAAATATATGCTCAATAAAACATGTTAGTCTCATGAAGATTAAATTTGTCAATAAATATAGATTAAACATTAATTAACATCAATCATCAAAATCAAAGGCTCTTGAACTTATAATAACAATCGACGAAAATTCCTTCGCGACAATGCAAAGAGGAAAACTTCAAATCCTGGCAAAATCCCAACGAATCGACCAAATTGAACTAGGGCATTGCATGCTTGAATCCATACGGTGCCTATGCCTCCCTTATAAAGCGCTAGGAGACCATGCCTTGGCCACTACGCCTCCCATGTCCACAGTGGATACAAGTGGGCCCCACCTATTGGTCTCACGCGGCGGGCTAGCGTGATGTTGGGCCGAGATAGGTTAGCTCAGACGCGGGATAAATGGGCTGGCCGAAAGGTTTCAGCCCAAACCGAAATATGGTTTTTTCAAATTATTTTTCATTTAAAATAATTACATAAATTCAAGTAGCTTCAAATAAATAGCAAAATGCTTGGAAAAATTCAAAAAAATTATGTAAAATATTTTGAGATATTTAGAACCCAAATAAAATATTGTTGGCAAAAGTTCACTTAAACTTTGTCTAAATTTAAATACCATTTTCAAGAAGGTTAATTCAAAATAATATTTGAAATACAAATAAAAATCCAGAATATTCCCCAAAATGATAAATTGCATAAAAATAAATGAAAAGCAAAAGTTGAGATGTTACAAACCCCCCATAACAGAATCTCGACCCTGAGATCAGGGCTAACTATAGAAATATGTTAGGAAATTCTGACTTTAGATCCTCATCACACTCCCACATTGCTTCATTTTCTGAATGATTACTCAACTGCACTTTACAGAAACAAACTAACTTGCTCTTGGTCTTATGATCAACAATATTCAAAATCTTAATTGGTTGCTCCTTGTAAGTCAAACCCTCTTGCAACTCATTTGAATCTAACAATGTCTGCTTTATTGGCACTCAAAGACACTTTTAAGCTAAGAGATATGAAACACGTATGTTGTATACTATATTGTACAACACTAAACCGCGCAATTGCATGGATTGTATACTACATTATACAATGGTACTCCGCGGGCTAGTTTGGACAAAAGAACTAAAAGAGATTAATATACCGAGGATACAGTTCAAATACCAAAACAGCGAAAAACTTCAGAGAGAAGACAACTAATACCAGAGAAAATTAATTAGTTTGTGACATTTCCTAGTGATAATTGTTGTGAAATCACTTATTTGTAATCACTTGTTTGAGAATGGACAAGTAATTTCTGGTGCTGTAACATCACAAGTGAGATATTCTGCAGTTCCGTTTATTTCTCTGAACATACCATTAGTTCCGTTTATCTATCTACGTTGTCTTTCAGAGCTATACCATGCACCACCCCCCCCCGGGGGGGGGGCGGGGAAAAAAAACAGCTCCTCAACCTGCTTTAGCAGCAAGTATGGACGACTGCGGTGTAACCTCGGGAACCGAGTGCCCGTTGTTGACATGGTTAACATGGTCGGTTTTTTCATCTACAGCCCAAAAGCTTGCTGTTTTGATGTCATCTTCCATCATCAACTTTGAGTAATCCTCGTGGTTGTATAACGCATTGTTCTTCCCTCCAAACTCTACCGGAAGGACTTCTGGATCAATGTACTCGTACATGTTCTTCATGCTGTCCTCGTTCTTTAGATACACAAAGTTCAACTTCCGGATTGATTTCGGGTCAAGGAAACGCTTAACCACCTGAAAGCATTTGAAACATTTAAGTTAGAAAATAAGCAACACAAAACTTGTTCTTTATTGACACTATAACTTAATTTTTGAATCTTTGTGAACAAATTAGGCACACTCAGTACTACAATTAAGAAAGGGAAACGTTCAAAGCCTACACCTTATAGAAAGCCTCAAATATTTTGGGGATTAAACAGAAATGCAATGGCCAGCCTCTCAGGGTAATGGTTTTGCAGGACATCCATACATTCTCTGGCAGTCTTTATGGGGGTTGCATTGGCCATTGTCCATCCTGTGAAGTCTATCAGCCACACCATTTTATCTTGACCTTCAGGCAGGCTGAGGACTGCATTCTCCAAGGAATATACAAGAAACCGCAACTGCCCTTCATGGGATGATGTATTCTGAAGTGTGAAAAAAAGAAGTATACAGGTGCATTCTGAGGGACTGATGGTTTTCAAAACAGTGAAAAAGCGCAAGGATGACACTTTAAACGAGTTGAGCTCTTGCCTGCTTCGCAGGTTTCATAACGACAACAGCTCTCCCCTCTCTATCTAGAAAACTTGCCCTGTACATTTTACCGGTTTCTGCTTCAACAGAAACATCGGGCTGAAATAAAGAAGAAAACAAGTAATAGGAAACTTAGTCACTTGACCAGTTTTCAGAGAAAAAAAAAACACTTGAGCAATACATGAAAAGGAGAGAAAAGGAAAGAGCATGTTTACCCAGCGAATGTCCTCTGGCCTGTAAGCTGCCCTCCACTTGAGACTTTCTTCCAACATTTTTCTAGATTTATCAACATTCCAGTTGCGGGCTTCTAGATATCTTTCCAAGCATGCTTCGGTGCAGTACTTCTCATTATGCGCAGACATTGGCCCAAGTGCAGCTCTCAGTTCATTGATCTGCTCACAGGAGATGGTTGCATGAGAAATTGACGAGAAAATAGTAGTTATGTTTGAACAAACTAGATGCATTTGTTATTTCTCAAGTTTGTAGATCAAGCTAGTCCCAGGGCAGTTCTCTGAGGCAAGAACTAATAAGTATGTGTCGATATTTCCCTGGGGGCTTCGAGTCAACTGGAAACATCAAAAGGGATCCATAAGAGAGCTCATGCAGACTCTGGTGCGCAAGGCTACTATGGTGTTTCAGTTGCAACAAACAAGTGCATCAAAGAACAGGTAGATGAGAGCTTGTGTGATCATACACTTCATACTCCTGAAGTTCTACATTATACGCTTTTGTGTAAAACAAAATTTCAATTAGTAAGCTTGTGTCAAAGTCAAACCTGAATTGTCAACATAAGACTATGCAAAGTTGCAAACTAAGAGACATTTTGTGACCATAACATACTTCTTATTATCATTCTCATCAAAAGGTAAGTTGCCAACCATCCTTTGCAAGGAAGTATGTGAAGTGGATTATACAACTGGGTATTACTGTTAGAAGGTGCATATGAGTACGTAACCAGGGAGTCCATTTTTACTGAAGAGTCTTCATCACGCTAAATCAGTACTCCGTAACAGATGAAGGTGGAAATGCAGCTAAGTTCACTCATAACACAGGAACTGTGAACAAACCATCTGACTCACGGAATAAATATATAATATATAGAAGATAAATTGACACATATATCTCCCTTTGTTATTGATCTACTACACCACAACCTTTCAGGATGGCTACTGACTCTGCTGTATTCAGGTTTACAGTTGTGCCAATTTTCATGTGTTCAAAAGTACATATAATGTGTAAGGCTGAGACAAACGGCAGCTGTCAGACTGAAAATGTAATACAAAAAAGGAGAGATTATATCCTTTTCTTTATTTGGGTATCAATATTGTAGTAACACCTACCTTAAAAGTATTAATGGCGCAGCTGTCATTGCAGTTCCTTTCATTAAAAAAAATATAAAGCTAATGAATGCATCAACAATGTAACTAGCGAGCAGAACCAGAAACCATGTACTTTGTATTCTAATAGTTCCACAAACTTGGATAACATGACAATTTTCAAAACTACCTTTACGTCTCGCTGCTCAGCATCATCTGGATTGAAATGAGAGGCGTGCTTCCTCCTAAACATGATTTCTTCCACTCTCAATGCTGCTCAACCCTGAAATAGATTATTCATAGTTAAAAATTTGGAACAAAATTAGGTAACCGTGCACCAAATTCATTATCCAAGATATAATCTAAACCGTAAAACATCAATAAAATGGCCATCAAGCATATTATTGAGCGTTAGGTACCACAATGTGTGAAACAAGACATTTAAATGGAGTTTGGTTGTTTCCTGTCTTAAAAAAGAAAAGAAATTCGGTTGTTCATATGTACGTATTAGGAATAACATAATATTTACATATTGTTGATTCAAAAATATAGGAATAACAGAATATGTGCTTAGCATCCTTCCAGAGATTAACCAAAGCTAGGGTCAGCTTCAAAGTTACTCCAGAGGGGCAGAAACACAACACATATAGTTGTGTAATGGCAGATCAACGTTAGTACCCAAATGATTAATGCATAATGCAGAGATGAATGTAAAACAGAACGGTTAAAGAGGAATGCAAGACAGAACGGTTAAAGAGGCCTTGGAAGGAAACAAGTGGATTGTAGATCTAAGAAGAAGAATAACACGTCAACTACTTGTGGATTTCATCAACTTATTTGTTAAGCGGCTTAACATATCATGGTGAGAACAGGCCAACCGGATAATGTTATTTGGAAGTGGACATCAAAGTTTATACACAACCAAATCAGCTTATGATAAAACACAGACTGCTGAGACAGCTGTGCATATGTTCGTTGAATGCTCCTACACCAGAATAACATGGAGTATAATCTCAAGTCTCAGCTTGGCTTGGGCGACCAAATTTAAACTCTGAATATGCAATATACAATGCTAGAGTGGTGGATGGAGCGAATGCAGAGTGAGGCGCCAAATCAGAGATCAGGTATAAAATATATACATGGCAATTATACTGGTACTTTGGCAAATATGGAAAGAGAAAATGGAAGAATTTTTCAGCACAAAAGAAATGAGGCCCGAGCATGGATACTAGCTGGAGCAGCAAAGCTAAATTTGCTCCTACCGAAGGAAGACCAACTTAGTATAACATAATCTCTTTTGAAAACTGCTTGTCTTTGGGTTGCTCGTCAGTCGTCAGCAGCCTAAAGAGTGCTGGCCTTCGAAAGACCTGCCGTACTAAACGTTTTTGTTTTGTTTTTGGTTTTCCCTTCTATTAATGAAATAATAGCAGATCACCTGCAATTTCCTCAAAAAAAGAGAGATGAATGTAAACTGCTGACAATGGCTAACTCTTGTCCCAAACCACTTCAAATGTCTAAGTGCAGTAAAATTTTGAATACCACATGGATTATGATATCTATTGAAGGGCAATAAAATAGGAAATGAAGCGTCAATCAATACCCATGTTAGATTCAATGAAATTAACATGCATATAATATTGCTAAGTAGTCAATAAGTATACATGCTTGTTTGAATCAACTTCTAAGTAAGTTTACAGTAAATTTTAAAAGAAGAATAAACTTAGACTAGATGAATAATATTGATTGATTGGATACTCTTAATAACAACTTCCATTGGCAAAAGTTGGTTTGGAATCCCACCAGTTGGTGCGAGTTAGAGTTCATTTGTGTAAGATGCTTGATATATCTTTTTTCCCCTATTACAACAGTTCACCCATGAACAGTACAAAAATGAAAATTTATTGGACAAAAAGTTACTATAATATAATTAGGTTTCTAGACTATATACTTCATAGTATTGTAGTATAAATAACACCAGTCATATCTTTTGTGTGCCAATATTCATACTTCAAAGTATACATATGCCCATATAGAGATGCAAAGATTATCATCTTATGCACGCAGCCACATTGTGAGTCTGAATGAATTATAGACCACCCCAAGGATTTGGAACCCATGTCTGCAAATGCAAATATATGCATGGCATTTTTTTATTGTTTCTATCCGGAAAGGACAGGTGCCTCTTCCTAACCAATTACACCAGACTAAAACATGCAAAACGAAAGTAATTCACTGAACCCGACATTCAAATAGGGTAAGGAAGGCAATGAACAAGTACAGCACCTACACAGATCTGCTATGCCCTCTAGACATAGTTTGCAATTTCTGTTTGCTGAAAGGAACGTACATGGGCAGAGAAAGAGGGCACTATTTTATTAATTAATGATTAGGACGGACTTAAAAGCAGATCCATTGAATGCTGACTTGGTAGTTGTTACTTTAAGGGAGAAGTTATGGAAGATAAAGTTCTAGAATTGTTACTTTAATTGATCATCTCACTAACTCATATGGGAAGGAGTCAAAGAAACAAGAACATGAGTTCATAGCACTTCGGAATTCTTACAAGTCCTACGGTGAACCTACACATCTTTACCCTCAAAAAAGATATCTTTTCCCGCTTACAGTACAAACAAAGGAAAACAAAATTTTGATTTTTTTTATAAAAAGGAACAGGAAAAGGAAGATTTTAACAGAATATGATGGACTTTAGGTTACAGTCTACAAGGAAACAAGCCCAAGATTTACCAACAACCTAGGGAATATAAGATATACAGCTTTGTATCATCAGAATATGAATGGGCCCGAAATCCCCCACAGCGGCTAGCGATCCAGACAGACAACAACGAGAAGAAATGAAAAGAAATCAAGAACGCCTCCATACCTGCAGGGCACGCGAAAGGCCCCCCAGAGAGACGAACACGCCCAGCGAGTTGGACCAGGAAGCAGCAGCGACTACCGAGTCGCCCACGCAATGGCGGCAAAACTGACCAGAGCTGGCTTTTGTGGCGTTAGGAGAGGAGAGAGAATGTTACCGGTTGAACTGGACTTTTCTGGGCAGGGATCCCTGGTACAGGGACTTAGACTATCTTCAGCAGTATCTTTTTAATCTCAAATCCTTTCGTAGATAGATCTCAAACACTCCAACAAATTCCCTTCACTGTTCCTTCCGGAAGAGATTGAAGAGATTCTCTCTTTAATCCCTATACAAAACCCTTCGAAGGGATGCTGCTGGAGATGATAGGAATGAAGGGAATGAATATGGGGAAGAGAATGAAGGAAAATTGCTGGAGATAGTCTTACAGCTTAAACTGTTTCCATGCATCGTAGCCATTCAACCAAGTGAGTGATAGCTCGGATTTCTCAACAGTACGTGATACAGTAAAAAAGTCAGTATTTTGCTGAGGTATGCTGAGGTATTTTTGAAGATCTGAATCACGGTTTTTGAATTCAGCAAATGAGCTTTTTAATTCAGCATAGATATAAAGACTATTTAAGTTACAATCCTGATACTATTGCAGAGGATCCTTGTCAGGACTTTCCTCCCTCGGCCCCTGTCTGTCCTCTCCTCCTGTCCTCTTGAGGCCAAGAATAATCAAGAGTTTGGAGGATGCAAGTAGGCAACACCGGAACGGTGGAAGCTGGAAGGAATCATGCGCTCGCGCTGGCAATGGATTAGGATGGAGAACGCAATTATAGGGTGTTAAATATGGTGACTAGTAGCCTTTTAGTATCTAGAAATATCAGATCTCAATACGTGGAAATGTGTGATAAATGAATATTAAAATGAATATTAATAGAAGTGGAATTCTAATCTTAATAAGATAGGATTTCTATTTACTTTGAAGAACTATACGAATATAAGGAGTGATTATGTAAAACCCAAAGCAGCCTAGAAGCTATAAACTAGGCTAGGCTATTCTTTAGTACTAGGTTTTTATATAGAGCAAATATCTAAGGGTTGTAAAAGGTTCGGGGGGTTGTGAGAGAATAACAATCTTATGTACTCTTTTAAAGTTGTGCTTTAATATCATTACTTCAACATCGTTATTTTGGTTATCTTCGAGATCTATCTTCGCTCTTGAAATCGTGCATGTTTGTACCGTATCTCACAAAATTCTGACCCAATTCGACGACTACCACGCATAAGAAAAGAGTATCAAAGTGTAACAGATGGTTAATATATGATTAAGTTTCTTGATTTCTAAGGACGATGGGACCGTTTTGCAGAGTACTAGCAGTTTAATGCTAACATCGATGGGGAGAGAAACGGGTTGTTGATCTTATTGTGTTGTGTCACGTCTCGTATTTGAAGCCAATGCTTTTCTAGCATCTTTTCATCTTTTTTTTATAAATTTGCTATCGTGCAAATATAATTATAAAAATAACTCTCTATTATGTTATGTTGCTATGCTGTTTTTATGGTGAAGAAAGAGGTTATTTTTATAATTAGATTTGTACCTGAATTATATTTAAAATAAAAAATAGTACGATAGGCTTTGAAAAGGGACAGGATGCCAGATCATTGCTGCTACGGGGAAACTAACGGGGCGGCGGACTTGGGGCGAGCGCCGGTGAAACGTGCCCAGCGTGGATAGCAACAGTGTGCCCGTCAGTACGCATGAAAATGCGAATAGCGTTTCGCTTTTGGGTGGGCACACTGTGCGGGGGTTGCGTAGCAGCAACAGTGTTTCGCTTCACGCTGTATGCCTGTAGCAACCGTCTAAAATACACGTGTAATTCGTGACATCGGCCACTATCTTACCTGAACACTACGAATAAAGGTCTTGGAACGTAAGAACTTCTTACGAATTTCGTAGGAAGCATTTTAATTTAAAAAAATTTAGACGTTCCAAGCAAACCTTAGTTAAACAGCTCTGTTTTATGGCTATACTGTCGAAGTTTCATATCTAATAAAAATACACTCGTGTGATAGCATGACGTCATGTGACATCTCTATGTGTAACCTCTTTGCTTTCAAAAAAAGAAATGGACATCCGAAGTAGCTTTCTTTCTTATGAAGAAAACTCATACAAAAACAACCTTTGCAGTGATGCTTGTTATTGGCTTCTTGTAAATCTAGATAACAATAAATATTCTGGAAAACATAAATAGCTATAGACATATAGCTATGTTACAGGTGTATGCAATGCAGGGTTAGCAAAAGGCTAAGGAGTGTTTCATGATTTTTTACCCGTCTATGAAACACCTATTACAAATAGCTCTTGATATATACTGTCTGTAATAAATATCCTGTTATCCCATATAATTTGTATCAAGAACCGTCTGTGATAGTCTATTCTCACAGATAGTTTGTATCAAGAACCGTATATAATAGTCTATGGCAGTTCTTGGCTAGTAGTCATAGGAAACCGCCACATGATACTATTCAACCTCCGGACATTACACTTGGGGAATGCCCCACAGCAAAGTAATAATTGATGATCAAGTTGATTCCAATAGTATTGCCCTCCTCCTCGAGCCCTTCGCTGCCTCCTCCCCCAAGCCTGTCATTTCCTCCTCCCCGAGCAATAAGGTCTCCTTATCTTGATCTATCAAATAATGTTGTTGCTCAATGTATGCTTGTTGATCTTTGTGCTACCATAATATCTTCTCAATGTATTTGTCACCTAAAAATATCATTTGTTTATAGATATGCATATATCTAAGGTAAACTTCATAAGTCACAAAACTTCATTGGTGTGCTGAATTATCCTTAACATTTGCTCACCTTAAATCCAATTACTGAATAGCATCTTGCTTGTTTGAACCAAAATATTATCATAGAAATATTCTACTGCACAAATGATAGACTACACTACTTTATGAAAGTTTTATCATAAAAAAGTCATGTACTGGGTTTAACTTGTTTTGACAGTCTACTATAATGTTCCAAAGAAAAGTGTATCATATCAGTGGAATAATTTACAAGCATAGCAGAAAGTTAAGTATCTCATCGCATCTGTGAGAATAAATATTGATGGATTCCAAGGTAAAATCCAATTTCATTCAAATTTTGTCCTAAAAATTGTCATACTCTGATTTATCTTCCACGTTATCCTCATCCCCAAATGAGAATATCATAACAGCCTATTTTCACTCTAGTCTTATCTAAGAACAAGATCATTTTGATAGTTCTTTATTTTATCAAATATGGAGTTGATTAAATAATTGTATATGTAAAGGAACATAATCATTTTAATAGTTCTTTATAAGCTCGGTTTTGGCTTCTTCTAGCTCTACATTCGTTCTGCACTTCTTAATGATGAGTACATTGTTAAGAGATTCAATATCTTGCGATTTGTCATCTATATCTTTCTGTTTTTATTTCATCTCATAAATTTTTTTATTAACTCAGAATCTTCTCCACTTCTGTTCTATTGTATTACATCAGACTTGTCATTCAATTGTTATATCTCCACCTCAAGTTTTTATTTAGCATCCAACAGCTTTTCCATATGGTATATGGTGTTTGTAGACTCTATTTTATCTGTACTATTTGTAGTCACTGAGACAAAACTTATGTTATTAAGCTCCACCAAAATCTGTGGAGTTGGTGGAGCGAGTATTTCTAGCTCGAAATTTACTGGAGCTATGGGTACATTAAGAGTGTTTAGATAGATCATCTTGTTTACATTTTAGATTAAAAATATAAACTTAATTCACTTTATTTTAGATTATAAGTTTCAGATCTGAAATTTGGAGTGGGAGTTGAGCTCTCCCAAAGCAGGCCTAAATATTTTGACATGACAATTAAAATTTACGCCTACAACATGTTGTTAAATATTATGATATTGTTCTTGTATCAATGCTAGAAAAACAATAATTGTGTTTTGTAATTATTGGGATGTATCTTATCAGTTCGTCCACCATTATGTCAAGGAATATAGCATCAGATGTACCATACGAAGATCTAAAACAGAAGGAAATAAGAATTTTGCTGGTGATAAAATTGACCATCAGTACCAACGTGTAAGCTATCCTAATTGCAGGTGAAAGCAAAAATTGGTACAACTTGATGGATTACAATGAAGACATAGATGTTTGTTTACGAAATTGTGTTTCCTATATTGGATTTTATGTTCCCTATACTAAAATACTAATATATTGTGTTCTTGAAGTCATTGGTGCATTCATGGCAAACATATTCTCAAAATACTACAATTTTATAAGGTTGCTTAGCAAAAATTTCAAGGCTTGATTACTTTTGTGTTCTATATATATATATATATATATAGGAAGCCTCTTTTTTACTCCCGGGAGTAATTACTCCCTATGTCGTATCTCACAACGTATGGGGTATCTCGTATGACGGAGAGTATGTACATGTAGTTTACAAATATATAAGATCATCTAGGTGGTATGTACATTTTTTTCAGAGGTGGTATGCACATTTTTTGGACATACTCATTTTTATGTGCTTATATGAAGGTATTTACAAAATATGCTAAAAATCATGGACTCTCTTGCAATTTTTTCATGTGGCTCACATTAGAGTATCTTATAATTAGCGTATGAGTATACCCAAAGTGATAAAGGAGTATTTCAAATTCGTTTAGGTGGTATTTGAAGTGGGAGTAACTACTCCAGGGAGTAAAAGATATTTTTCCTATATATATATATATATATATATATATATATATATATATTCAATAATTGGATTTAAGATGAGCAAATATTAAGGATAATTTAGCACACCAACGAAATATTTTTGACTTATGAAATTTACCTCATGCATATGCATATCCATAAACAAAGGATATTTTTAGGTAACAATACATTGAAAAAATATGATAGCATAAAGATCAATAAGCATACATTGAGATTCAACATTAATATTTGATAGATCAAGACAAGTAGACCTTAGGGCTCGGGGAAGGAGGTGGTGACGGGATAGAGGAGGAGGACGCGACGGGCTCGAGGGAGGATGCGGCGATGGGCTCGAGGGAGGATGCGGCGATGAGCTCGAAGAGGAGGCACACGGGGTCAGGGGAGGCGGCATCGAGGACGGGGAGGAGGTGGCAACGGGCTCAGGAAGGAGGCAGAGGGCTGTGAAAGATTTCATTTCAGTGAGGAGTCTGCATGCAAAAACCATAAAATGATATATATATATATATATATATATATATATATATATATATATATATATATATATATATATATATATATATAATGAGTGTCATCACAGATAGTTTGCTACAAAAATTGTCTATGATAAGTGAAGTATTATAAACGGTTATTACCAAGAACTGTTTGTGATATGACTACATATCACTACATTTCACAGACGGTTCATGCTTATCACGAACAGTTCTTACCCTATTCTATAACTTTGACGGTAGTATTAGCAAAACCGTCCGTGATTAGTTTTAACACAAACAGTCCAGAAATCGCCTTTGATGAGACGTTTAATATAGGTCTTTTTATAGTAGTATATAACCAACGTTCTCCGTCTTCTCTTTTTTTTAATCCTTTTCACGGAGAAATATAAACATATTAATTATACAAACGGTTAACACCACCATTTCAAAGCTCACTACGACATCTTCCTTCCTGTCATCTAATTCAAGTATTTACCAAGATTGCAGGTTAATGCTCAGAAGGGCATCGGCAGGATAAAATTTGATTTTTTTTACATATGTAATTGTAGAAACAAAGTGAGGTTCCACATCAATTTTATCTGTCTCAACTGATAAGAAGAACATGACTGCATTACATATGTTTATGTCATACTAATTAAGAGGAATATACGTATACTTGATTCCAAACAGCTATAGCAGTGTATGTAGATTGTGTTCGTTAACAATAACAAATACCAGCTATAAATTATTAAGATAGATAAAAAGTAATATTTAACTTTCCTTCTAGAGTAAGAACACATAAACTTTTTGTAATCTTAAGTAGGGAAAGCCTCTGTCTTTGTTTCTTTGAATCAATGACTTAAAACAAATGAATCATGATTTTCAATGTTATTTAGTTCGGACATGTCCATAATTTAAATTTTTCCAAATTTTTTGATCATTGGTATCAAGGGTGATGAAATCAAAGTATATCAAATTTTCAGTGTGCACATAGGCAAACAAATTAAATTGTACATAAAAATGATATACTATATAATAAAATTGTAATTCAAATGTGCAAAAGAATAGTAAAGATTCTATATATATATTGAAAATTACAACATGGATAATAAAATATTATAGTAATTGAACTAAAAGAGTAAATTAATAGATTCTTATTGGCAGCTATGGAAATTCTAATAATGAAACTATTATCAAATGTACTGAACTTTACCAACAGAACACTTCAACACCAGAATTCTTAAAAGGGTATAGTAAGATTTATTTATCAAAAAATGCAAATAGCTGCATAAATTCCTAAGAACCAACATGCTCAAATATCCAACAAATAGTTTTAAAAATGCAATCTTTCAATGTAAATTTATAAGAACGACATATGAAGTTCGTTGTATTACATCGGTTCCAATCAGATGGATCATACATCCTTTTCAACCAGATGGAACTTGTCATGCACGGTTACAATCAGTGTATCCATGAAAGTCAATGGATTCGGCTGTAGTTAATTTTAAGTACTGAAACCGGCTCAGATAGTCAATAGAAGAGTTAATATCACGATTTTTTTTTCTTTTTTGTGAGGAGCACAATTTTGTTGATATCGGTTGTAGCAGATGATTTGAAGGGCAACATATCCGGTGCAACCCCCCTCCGTGAAACCACCGTGCAACTGAACTAAAAAAAGTTTCAAAAAATTCTGAAAAAAATCATGGATGTACATCTCAACTTACCCCACCTACATATAAAATTTCATGATCAAATTCATCCTATACTAGCGGTTACAAAAAAAACAAGCAGCAAAAATGAATAGTGATGAACAGTAAAAAATCACTGTTCATGCAAAATTTGTCTTTTTTGTAACTGCTAGTATAAGATGAATTTGATCATGAAACATTGATATATGGGGTTTGAAATGAATTCATGAAATTCAGATAGTTTGAAACTTTGTTATTCAGGAGAAATGATTACCTGAGATATTTTGATTTGAAGTGCCGGAGCCTGTTACGGAGGAGCATGGTCTGATTCTGCAGGAGTGCAGGTTTTTATTTATTTATTTTAAGACATTGTATAACTTTTGCGAAAGTGCGGCATGTACAAAAAGGAGCTGCCTTTTAGGTCATTCCCAGCGGAAAGTTTCATTTCACGGTTTTCAAGATTGCCATGTTATCTAAAAGAATTTGAGTAGATGAATGAAACAAGGGCCACAATGCACAGTTTTATTTCACAGTTTCATATGATAACCAACGCATTTAATTGTAAGGCACAAGATTGGGCGAAGTTGGATGAAATGAAACTCTATAGCCCCTAGTGCTAGTTTCAACAGGTTTCATAGTCTTGAAAACAGTGTACACCTAGTTTCATCTTGATGAAACTCATTCCCTCTCTCTCTTCATAATTATCATGCCATGTCATCTAAATTGTCGATGTGTCACATCATTTATTGGGAATGAAACCCTCACGGAACCTCCACTGAAAATGGCCTTAGGTATAAACAGAATCTTGAGAATTATTGGAGGATTCGCGACCACAAAGAAAATCTATTCATGTACTATTATTTTAAGTTAATTACTTAAATCCGAAAAGGACACAAGTTGCTCGTGTTAGGAGGCAAACCAGCTATATCACGTCCCAAAAATCTGATATTTTGCGAAGAAATTGTGTCTATATGTACTTTCAAAAACATTTCTGAGCATAGAGTACAGAACTATAAAGTTTGCAAATATATATGTCAAATATCACAGAGAAAATATGGACGGCTGAAACTTACAGCATCACCTACGTACCGACGGCTCACGCGGTTGAAAAACAAAGTAATCGGAGCTGAAAACAAATCAAACGCTTGATTCAAATTTGACCACAACGCTATCCTTTCAAAATATGGACTGAGAACTTAGGGCCTAGATGTTGGCTCCTCTTGGATGGTTTTGATTTTAACAATGATGTAAAATATCTCTTCATTGTAGTCTATTCTGCTCAATAAAAACAAATTCAATTAATTTAACATTTTTTAGGTCACAAACTTTCTTGTTGTGTTTGTCTTGACTACGATATTTCATTGTTTTGTTATTTGTATCATGCACGATTGTACTACTGTGTTGGACGTAGGCTTGTAACTTTCGTTGCTATATAACAACAGTCCCACTTATCGTGGCTCGTAAGCAGGGTTCCAAATTTTGTTTTCCCTTTATATCTTGGCATCCTCCGAAACCCAAAATTTTGACGAAATCTTGTTAGTTCAGACGCAATTCAAATCCGGAATTTTTTTGACCGAAATTTTGGCAAATTTTAACTGAGAAAAAAATAGCTCAAACGATGTCAAACAATTTTGAAATATTTTTTTGAGGGTACTGGTATGTCAATGATGTTCTCATAAAAATTTTAGATGATTCTAAAAACTGTGGAATTTTTAAAATTTTGAATATTTCTACTGTCCTGATAAAACGCTAACTGGTAAGTTTGAACCGAATGAAAAATAAACCAAACCACGTTAGAATTTTTTGATTTTTTTTGAATGGTCCTAGTACATCCATAATATTCTTATAAAATTTTCAGATAATGATCATGTTGACAAATTTTCAAACATTCGGACAGTGCTACTATCCGGATAAAAGCTTTATCGGTAAACTTGAACAAAATGAAAAATAGTTCAAACTACGTTAGAAAATTTTAAAAACTTTTGTGGGTGGTCCTTATGTATCATTGATATTTCAATAAAATTTTATATGATGGTCAACCTTAAATAATTTTTAAAAATTCTGACAATGCTATATCCAGATAAAAGCGTGATAATCAATATATAGATTTACTTCAGAAATAAAAAAAAGGTTTATAATTTTTGAAACTTTTACAAAAGGGTGCTAAGTAAATACTTAAGATCTCATAAAAATTTTGAATCATGATCATACTCTAGTGAATTTATAAAATTCTTACAAGGAACTATATCATTTATGTTCTTTTTCTTTTTGATTTTTGAAATATAACTGTCGGTGTTTCGTGAAACCGGCAAGTAAATTTGTAAGTTAAGGGACCGCGCGTTCCCTCTCCTTGATGGTTGACTCAGGGAGCCCGAGATGTATCTTGGTTGAATTGAGCGTCTCTACTTCGATTAGTGTGGTGGTTATGTATTGCTCGGGTGCGATGGACTACAGCGTTACAAGCGAGGGCAAAAGGGCTGGCTTTGATGCGCCTCGTCCGAGTGAAAGGAGCAAGCGAGATGTGCTTTGGGAGCCGAATGCTTGCAAGCGCTCCGATCCCCCTCCCTGAGGGTCCTGTCTCTCTTTATATAGGTGGAGGGAGCAGGTTACACGGGAGTTTGGAAGAGAAAAGTAGGGGTGAGCTACGCCTGGGAGTCGGTCTTGATCTGGTGATTGTCGGGCTTCTGTCCATCCACGCCGGGTTGGTAGACCACAAAGCGGCGTTTCGTCGGGAAGGAGCGCTTTGCTCTCTGCTGGCGCTTGCGAGATCTTGGCGTCGTTATCTTTGTGCTCTGGCGTCGCCTCGGGAGGAGGAGCGTCTCTCCGCCATGCATACTGAGGTGAAGGGTGGCGCTTGACTTTGGCGGCCCCTAGCCACCTTGGGAAGGAGCCTTTGCCCAAGATGGCCGTCGTGTTCGGGGCGGTGACCGGCTCGAGGTCGACCAGTGACATGGCGGAGGTCGGTGAGTCAGACTTCGTTGGGGCCCGACACGAGGCAGTCGGGGCTGTCGTGGTGCCCGACCTGCGGCAGGTCGAACTGCCTGAGGCCTTGACCTGCGGACGGTCGGGCGCCCTGGTTGGCTTGACCGAGGCCGAGGATCCTTCGTGGCCCGACGAGGCCTTTGGCCAGAGCCGGGTCTAAGACAGCCCATTTGGTGTTCTGGCCAATATTCAGTGATAATCCCATCTGTGAGGGGCAGAGACTTTGGTAATACCCCCTCCAGTACTCTGCATCGCTGCCAATCTCGCCGCCATGTCCAAACGACTAAGAGAGAAACGATCTTAAAATAGATGTATACCTTGCTGTAGGGTACCCCTGGTATGAGTATTCGTCAATAACAAATGAAGTTCAATGCATACATAGATTTAATTGAACAAACAAGAAATATTGAAATTTTTAAAAATTTTATAAAATGGTACTGAGGTAATTATTAAGCTCCCATAAAAATTTTGAAACATGATTACACATGAACAAATTTATAAAATTATGACAATGTTACTGTCTCAATTATGTTCATTTTATTTTTGATTTTTTAAAGATAACAAAATGAAGTTAAATTATTTTAAAAATTGTTATGTATGATCCTGCACTACTAAAAAGATTACCATAAATTTTAATATCATTATCAAGATTATACATGTAACACCGGCACCAAACGCATCCGTTAATGCTACCAAGACTCTCAAATAACTAATGACACCTCTAGTGAAAAGACAATAATTAACCTCTCGACTCTTAAAACCGGTTTAAAAGCTAAGCCACCGAATTTTCAAAATTTAAGCAAAGACCCTAAAACTAGGACATCCACTCGTGAGACAAAAGAATAATAAGGTTGAATAATATAACAATCACTCGAAATAGAATGAAACCATCTAGCGTGTCCTTAGATAATCGATCATATATCCAACCGGCAATTAATCGACTACGCAATTTATCAACACATTACATTAGCATTAGTTACAATCGGACTTAACGAAACAATTGAATTGGTTGATGGTGACCGAAAGTGCATGTGCTCTACTCCCAACCCGACGAGCCGACTTCAAAGTAACTAAAAGCAGAAGCAAACAAGCGTGAGTCCAAGACTCGACAAAGTGCAATCAAGCATAAAAGTAATGAATTCGATTAGAATACAACGACTTCAAGACATATGATAGTTCTTTACTTGACATCCTTAAATAAAGGGAGCAATTTGAATTCATATAACTTCGTAACCACACGACTACTTCACCATCTCTATAACCATTACTTAATTGAAATTATCCGTTGAAGAAACAGAGACTACCCTACTTACCACATCCAACTCGAAAACATAAATAAACCTTACTCATGCCTCAACAGTCATTTCCATTCTCATCAATTAACATTTACCAACTTCAACACACAATGCAATGCTTTTATGCTCTCATCCTTTTTTTCTCATGAATCATAAAATGAGCTCCCATTCACCTCGATGAATGGGACTACGAAATAGGACTTTGTGCTCACTACGGGTGAGCACCGAGGCCAACATCAACATGGGGCGCCTCGTCCATCATGAATGCAATTATGCAATTGACATGAATGCATTTCATCCCTCATTCATTTTCACCACACATAGCCATAACCAACATGGAAGTACCAATTAACTTGCTATCTCCTAGAGTGATTCATTCGAGAGTAAATAAAGTCATGAATAAATTCAGGAAAGGCATCACATAATTTCTATAAAGTAGATTAAATTTGAAGATATGACCAACTAGGTGATTATAGTGCAAGCTTGTTCCTACACTTGTCGATTTAAGTAACATAATGCAATAAATGGGAATGTTACTAACATTCATCCATCCTCATCACCATACTAAAAATAACTTCTAGTCATGCTATTAAACATAACCACATCATTAGAAGTTTCATAATCTTATCGCAAACAAAGCATTTAACACCCTAATAACACTCTAGGGTTGCACTTGCCTTTAACCAACGGAAAATGGAGTGGCATTTGGAATCTTAGCGCCGTCGACTCCCGGGATTAAAGAAAGCTGAATTTAGAACACATACATAAAATATAACTTAAGACAACAAACCACCCAAATTTGGTTAACAACTCAATATCACATGGTCTACTTTCAATAAGCTCAAATGAAATTGAACACATACACCTATTCCGAGAAGCGCAGGATGGCAAATCGAACACAAATAAAATCACTAGAACTAGTGTCATCTAATCTCGTGAAGATGCAACATGAAAAACATATGCAATCTTTGTTTGCTTATTCGAAGAGCAAGTCGCAAGGATTAACTATTCAACAACACCGAATAATATGGGAGAAGGAAACCAATTACTTTCAAATAAGTTTCTGTTTTTCCCATTGGAATAGGCTAACTACAAAATCCTAATGTTATCCAATGCTGCCTAGTATCCACCAAGTTATGCCAAGAACAATACATGTAATAACAGAATAAACAACTCACCAAGTAAAAGTTTTATTGAAACTAGGCGGCATTGAGACAGGTTGTTGGCCAGGCTGGCCGGAGGGCCGACTGGGGGTAGTCGTGTCCCCGGCATACAAGCAATCGGCGGGAAATTTGAAGAGCCGAGGCGCGCCAACAAGGAAGAGGAGGAAATGGCACTTGCTTGCCAAGGCAGGAAAGAGAGGAAAAAATTGGGGTGAGTCGTCACAAGACAGAGAAAAAATAAGGAGCTTGCCTCCATTCTCACCACACATTTGAGGAGAGAGAGAGATATATTAGATGAGGAGGAAATTCCCAAAAGACCCTTCCTAAGAAAACCAAAATCCACTTTTAACCATTAGCGCGGCATAAACAATTTAATTCTTGGCGAAACGACAATTGTCGGGATAGACCACTTGTCATAAAATTAAACGGTACTAAGGAAAAAAATAAGCTTTTCACCGAAAAACCCAAAACCTTTAATAGAATTTATAACACATTTGACCTGAACTAAGAATCAAGAAGGTGGACAACAATTCGGCAAAATAACCAGAGCAAAGAAGACTTGCATGTGCTACAATACATTTTATAAAAATCTGATAATGTTTTGCTAAAATTTTAAAATATCTCAAACAATCTGTTTTTCAACAAATTTTCATAAAAAATGACTTTCTTAAGAGTTATTGGACCAAATCAAGTCAAATCCGATCATACAAGTTAAAAAACTGGTCAAAAATACGGAGATTTTGGTGAAATTTCACAGAAATTTCTAAGATATTGTAGCCATTTATTTTTTTTAATTTTTCTAATCTGGACGAAATTTTGAATCTCGTGGGGGTTTGAAATCCAAAATTTCGATGAAATCTCACCAGTTTTCAATGAGATTTCTATCCATGCTCGTAACACAAATGCCACTGGCAACACGCCCACCGTGTGTCACTCGCTCCACACGCGGTGCCTGCGCGCGTGCGACACACCCTTGCACCTCGTCTTCGTGTCCTTCCTCTAGCACAGCCACTTCACTCTTGTCACGGCGAAGGCTGCAACCGAGGGGTCGAACTAGGGGTGGTACCACGTATGTTTTGGTACTCCAAAAAATTTGAAAATACTAGAAAATAATCTCTTCAATAAGTCAAATTTATTGATTAAATTGGTTTCGATTTTTAAGATCTTAAAACTATTTACATTGTATTTTTAGTAAATTTTAAATATATATGTTGAATTTATAATAGTACAAAATTATTATATAAGACTATAAAGTTATATGTGTGAAGTGTGCATACCTATAGAAATTTTTCTAGTTCCACCACTGTCACCATCATCACTGCTCATGCTGGCCTCTGTGTTTGTCCACATGGCACTGTTCCGATTATTAGGCGGCCATGCCACCTTCTCCCTCCTCTCGGACGAGGTTTGCGCACCATCGTTCTTCACCACCGCGGAGACCGTCCTGGCACTAGTGCTAGAGGTGAGCATCGTGCTTGCCCGGCCGAACCTATCGTGCCGATGCTGAACCATGCCGGACATGACGGCTCTTTGTGCAGGCGACTGGCTGCGCCGGTGAGCCTAAGCACGACCCATTTGCACTTCATGCCTACTTCATACCGTACTGGCCCTGGCCCAGCCCATTTGCACTTCGTGCCTACTTCATACCGTCTTGGCGTGGCCTAGCCCATTTGCACTATTGCAACAAGACGAAAGGAGTCAACGACGTATGGAGTTGAGGCAGTAGACACAAATATTATGGAAAAAAAACTAAATTTTATTTATTTTTGAACAGTTATAGAGAGTGAGAGGGATGTGTTGAACACATGCAAGAGGGGGTAATATATGCAAAAGAGAGTGAGGGAGACATACGAGAGTGATTGAGAAAGACGATTGAGAGAGAGACGGGTGAGAGAGATTGAGAGAGACAAAACCATTATTGGATTGAGATAGAGAGAGAGAGCTGAGAGAGATATAGAGAGAGCGACAGGCGAGAGAGAGAGAGTTGAGAAAGATTGAGAGAGACAGGAGAGATAGAGCGTTGACAGAGATTGAGAATGACGGACGAGCGAGAGAGAGATATAGAGAGCAACGGGCTCTTGCCCTTTATTTCCTCCTTTCTCTTTCTCTTTTTCACTAATTTTCTCCTTTTCCAAGGAAACTTTCCACCTTTATTTCCTCCTTCCCCTTTCTCTTTTTCACTAATTGACGAATACTTATACCAGGGGTACCCCACAACAAAGTATACATCTATTTCAAGATCATCTTTCTCTCAGTCATCACGGACGTCACAAAGAAGGCGGCGATCACGAGAGTCTTTGGAGAGGTATTACCAAAGTCTCCGTCCCTCATATATGGGATTATCCCTAAATATTGAGTGGAACACCAGACGATCCGTTTTGGGCCCAGCTCTAGGCCTCGGCAGACGAAGGACCCTCGGCCTCGTTCGGGCCCACGAGGCGGTCCGACCTGCCTTAGGTCGAGGCGTCCCATGAGCTCCGACCTCGCCACGGTCGGCGCCCGCCCGCTCCGACCGGCCTCGGGTCGGATCCTTAACAAGCCGACTCAACAACCTTCGCCACGCCACCAATCGGCCTGGCGGGTCACTGCCCGTGGACACGGCAACCATCTTTGAGGCGGTGGCTCCTTCCCAAGGTGGCCAGGGGGCCGCTAAGTCAAGCGTCGGTCCCTTCACCCCGTCGAGCACAGTGGAGAGACGCGCTCTCTTCCGAGGCGACATCGAGCGCACGACATAAGCGGCGTCGGCATCGATGGGCGGACGAGAGGGGCGGTCACGCACCTTCCGACGGAACACTTGTCCGTATGTCTACCAACCAGCGGTGGGATGGACAACAACTGTCGAGCGCCAGACCAAGACCAGGACCCCGGCGTGGCGTATCCTACCTTTTTCTCCAAGCTCCGTGTAACTGCCCCCCTCGCCTATATAAGGGAGGCAGGGCCCTCAGGGAAGGGGACGAGCATTCGATTCAACACGAGCCCTCCGACCCAAGCAAACACGTCCGATCTCCAGCAAGTCAAAGACACAAACGAACATCCCGAGCTCCCCCGCTCGGACGAGCGCTAAGGGCCTGTCCTTAGCCCTCGCTTGTAATCCCTTGTAGTCCACTACACCCCGAGCAATAAAAACCTCCACCACGAACTGGACGTATGGATATTCAGCCCGAACCAGTATACATCTTGAGCTCCCTGAGTCAACTATCAAGGAGAGGGAACGCGTGGCCCCTTGACTTACAAATTTACTTTCCAATTATACGAAACACCGACACTAATTTTCTCCTTTTCCAAGGGAACTTTCCAACTTTATTTCCTCTCCCGATCACCACCTCATTCACTCTCACTCTCTCTCGACTCTTTTCCCTTATCCCCTCTCTCACTCTCCTGGCTCCCGCCTCTTTTTTCCCACCCCCGATCGCCACCTTAGACCGCGAGCCAATGCCTCGATCCCCTCCTCCTTCCCCTCCTCGTGCCCACCGCCCTCCTCTTTCGCCTCCGTTTCGTGGCCGCGTGCATCTCTCCACCCCTCACCGCCCCTCACCTCCCTCCCACGGCCATGGTGCCAGCAGGCGGCTCGGAGCTAAGCGACAGAGGCAGAGCCGAGACAACGTGGACAGTCGCGGGAGCTGAGATAGCACTGCGTGCAGCGACCTCGGGCAAGCTGCGGGCAGTGTCGGCGACCTTGGCAAGACCGGCAGGTAACGCCCGCCCAGCTCCTCATCCCTCTGCCTTCCTCTCAGCAGGGCCGACTGTGTGCCACACCGTACCTGATTGGCAAGCCCGGCACGATCTAAACAATCGTGCTGTGCCAACACGGCCCGTTGACAACAGTGTCAGGCCGGGCCGTGGATCGAGTTGAACCAAATATGCCTTGTGCCAACCCAAAATAGCACAACCCAGTGCCCAGCTCTAGCTAGCGGTCGCGTCGACCATCCACACCCGCAATGGCACCATGGCAGACGTCTTGGACACTGTGCTCCATTGGGCCCCGCACATCGCCCGCGAGTGCCGCGTCCCTTACGTGACCTTCCACACCATCGACGCGTTCGCTGCGGCCATTGTTGTCGCGGTGGACCTTCACCCCACTGAGGACTTCCCGGACCCATACGTCGTCCCCGACGGCTTTCGTACGCCCCGTGGAGCTCCGCAAGGTGAAGCTCAACGAGGAGGCCCTGTCGTACCTCCCAGTCTTTCGCGTCGTCAAGGGCCCAAAGCTACGCCGTTCTCTTAGACAGTTTCTCGGCAATCAAGACCGACTTCGCTGTGTACTACAGTGATAAGGACATCCCTAGCACTAAGACAAGAGCTACGTAACAACAGGTGCATCTTCTCCTTGCCACTTTCCAATATAAGAATTGTATGCTACTTAATAGTGGGTGCATGCTTATTGTTAGATACATAGTATTGAAGAAATTCCAAACTGCTACAGTGCCAAAGACGTTCTGAGTAGGGCGGCTACAGTACAGAGGAACATCGCCACAATGCCAAGTTGCTGTGCTACAGGGCCAGAACAGCGCTACAGGACTCTAGGAAATAGATAATTTTTACTGGGCACTACCCTGGTAGTATATAGCGGTAGTAGAAATTAAATCTGACTGTTGATTTGTCGAGGGTATTCTGGTCTTTTGGCTTGGGGTCGGGGCGGTGCTGAATGCCATTTTACTCAATTACCATGATACCCCTCCACAAAACACAGGGTTGGATGCTGGCTCAGAAAATTACTTACCATTATACCCCTCCGCGGGTTATACTACCTATACTACACATGGTAGTATAGTCAAAATCTAATCTAATCTCAACCTTTGGATCTAAAGAAATGGACGGCCCATATTCATTATTGTGTATTGTAAAAGAGCTCAGGAAATAAAGAGCAAAGAAATAAACCCGAGAATTTGTTCTACCTAGTTTTTAGGTGGCTACCGGTTCTACTTCTACATATTGTTTGTACGCAAAACAAAGATCCTCCGGGACAAGGTTGTGATATTGAGGGTACCCTCCTTCTTTGGAGAAATTTTCACTATTGTAACCCTTAAAAATTTATTTTTAAAAAATTAGTTCCTACACTATTTTTTTTTCAAAAATAGCCCCTGGCCTATAATCCCATTCTCAATTTTTTTTTCAAAAATTGTCCTCCGACCCGCAATCCCGTGCTACCTATGCGGTGCAACGCTAATGCCACCCACGGGGGAGCACTGCATTAGCAATGTAGTGCATGGGAGCATTGCAAATTAATGTAGCAGCTTCCCTCTGCTGCAACACAAAATTCAAAAATAAATAAATAAATATGTTGTGGTACTTAGCATAGCATTGTTACAGTACCACGTGCAAGTTTTTAAAAATTTTGGATTGCCGCTACAAAAATATTCCATAGCCACCTGTGACGGTAAAATATATTGCTCACAAAAAATATTATTAACGATCCCGTAGAATTATTGACGGTAATTAGATTCGCAGAATATGGGTCCTCAAATATATTGTATTACATTCTACCCCCTCCTAGCGCAGAAAATGGGTCCTCAAATATGTTATGCGGCCCAGTTGTGTTATATTTTTACCACAAATATAGGCCCGCAAATCTGGGTACCACAAAAATATTATTTGTTTAGGTCAATATTATTTTTTAGAATTATTTTGTCCCCTGAAAAAATATTTCAGAATTATTTACAGACATTACTAATGTTATTGATGATATTTGTGAGCCAAGGGCCATATTTGCCAAGTAATGGGCAATATACCCGCAAATATTAACAATAACATTAACAATGTCGCAAATATGTCTGAAATATTATTTGGTGGCTAAATTCATGGCCAAAATAATTATGAAAAAATAATATTGACCTGAAGTACAAATAATATTTTGCGAGACCCATCTTTGCAATCTCATATTTGTGGTAAAAATATAACATAATTGTGCCTGCATAATATATTTGAGGACCCAGCAGAATATAACATAATATATTTAAGGTCTCATATTCTAGGGTCTAATTACCATCTATTATTCTAGGGTTCAATTACCGTCAATAATTCTATGGATTGTTAATAATATTTTTTTTGTGGGCAATATTTTTTACTGTTGCAAGTGGCCATGAAATTTTTTCGGTGGCAATCCAAAATTCAAAAAAATTCACACGTGGTACTTTAGCAATGCCGCACTACAATACCACGGCATATTTATTTATTTTGATTTTTTTCCAAATTTTGTGTTGCAGCGGAGAGGAGCCATTGCATTAGTTTGTAGCATTTCCCATACGCGGCATTAGGATTGTAGCGCACTAGGAGCACGGGATTGTAGGCAGGAGCCAGTTTTGAAAAAAAAAATAGCACGGGAGCTAATTCAAATTTTTTTTAAAGGCTACAATAGTGAAAATTTCTTCATTAGCGCTCTGTAATTGACCAAATATGTTCAGTTTGGATTTCATCGATAGATAAAATTGTCGGGACCCGGATATGCAAATCCGAAACCCTCTGTGTATACTGCACTAGTCCAGGATCACGCTAGTGCACACAGTGAAAACATAAATGACATATCATTCCATACATCGAAATAACTAAGAAGAAGCAAATTATTATTGAATAAAGCAAGCGACCTTATGGTCAAGGTTCATACACCAAATGCCTCTTGGCTTAAGAAACAAATAAAAACTGTTGCAGCGGAAATAAGATAACTTGGGCCATTCGACATGCCACAGGCAATCGTCTGGGGAAACGCCATCCTAGTCGACGTAGTCTTCATAGTACTCCTCCTCTTGATACTCACTACCTGGTCCTTCCTCAGCAACTGAACAACAAGTGCATAAAGCCGTGAGTACAAAACGTACTCAGCAAGCCGTAGGAAAATGATGTAATATATTCATGCACGGCTTGACAAAGGATAGTCATATGGTTCATTTGCAGAAAGCAATAATTTGAATTTAAATACAATAAATAGATTGAAGGCAAATTGATAAAAACAATAATAAATAATTGTTAAATCAATGGTAGATAACATGAACAGAATGGCGAGGCATCACCCTACATCATTCGAAACAAGTATCAACCACACAATTCAACAGTACAACTTTGGACAACAAAACAACAGTGAACTCCCCATTCACATTCAACAATTCCACATTTCAGGAAAACACTCTATACCCCGTGTGAAATCTCCGGGCTTGTCCATGACCGTGGACACGGCTATTCGAATAGTTTTACACTCTGTAGAGGTTGTACAGCTTTACCCACAAGACATGATCATCTCTTAGTGCCAAGCGCTACGAACACACTTCCTTTGGTGTGTCGGCAGAGGTATCATGACAAAGCCTTACAATGCATGTCTAAACTCGAGTCTTGCCCTCTAAGGTTTTAGCCCCTCGGGGCCCCTCTTGAGCCATGTGAGTCTACCCGTCCATCCGGAACCCACACCAACACTTGGCGATTACTCAAGATAGACATTACAAATTAATCGGCTAGGTCATCCCATACCGGACTTGTGGTTGCATGGTTAGGCCAGTTCAATGGCGCTGAGATTAAGTCCTTAAGTTATCTCGGGCAGAACAACAACATCCCAATGTGCTAGACAACATCCCTTTCTTTGCACGATCACTTGCGAGGGAAAACATTTTGTTCAACCAAGACCAATGGCATCCCTGCCATGGTATAACAAGTTTTACAATAGTGGTCATGTACAATTCAATATCTCATTAAGTCAAGATTGACATTAATTCACGGGTGATATGAATCCCATCGGACAACTAAGCATGGCTAAGCATAGCTACGATAACCCAATGTTGGTACTATGATTATGTCCAACTAGTAATGTCCCAACCTAAGGTTAACAATGGATACATGGCATTTCAATCATTAAGGTGGCATAATGGCAATCAGGTGAATAGCTACTCCCAAAACTAAGCATTGATACACAAATAGCATGCAATCGTACAAAACAAAATAACTTTGCAATCATAGGTTCAACATGATCAAAGGTTATGACTTGCCTTACTGTTCAAGCGCTGAATCTTGGTCTTCGAAGTCTCCGCTTGCTCCTTCAGAATTCACGTCTACCGGAAAAGAAAGCAATGAAACCAAATAAATACAAAACAGAGATATAAATAAGCTCAAAACTGAAAATAAATGGCTCTAGAAGGTAGAGCTCAATTTTACAAAAATTTAGAAATTTGAATCACTCCAATCGGAGTTGGACGAAGGATAATGGGCTCCTGGAAGATTTAATTCAGAGAAACATCCATGAGGTGACACGTGTCAGCACGTGATTGGATGGAATTTCGGAAATTCAGGAAAATCAAGAAAAAGGAAAAAGGATGCCGACTGACATGTGGGGACCACATGCAAGTGGCTCGGTCCACCATGGACCAGGATCACCGAAGGGCTCATGGGGTGTGGCGGAACATCTTGTGTAGCCGGCAATGGCATTAACGCGAGCATTGGCTATACGTGGCGCCCACTTGTTACCTGCAACGCGAACGCAGGCGAGCGAGCATCGCTGGCCGAGCCAAGACTTGCGTGGCGCATATCAGCAGGGGCGTTGATCGGGTGGTGAGGAGCAAGGATCGGCGGCGGCGGCGGCAAGATCTGGTCTTGTTGATGGGCGTCGAATGGTGAAACTGCTTGGTCGGTGGCGCCATCGTGGAAGCGATCTGGAAGCGATCACCACGGATCGGACGGCGGGATTTCGGAGAAAAATGGCTGGCGTGGCGCTATTCGTCGGACTTCGGGGAAGACAACAACCGGCGGCGGAAGAAGCGTGACCGGGCTCGGTCGCGAGGATCAGGAGCGAGGCTTCGAGTGAGTTGAGCGTCGACTAGTCGCGGCGGAGACCACCAGAGCGGAGAACGAGACGGCGGAAGGTGCTCGGGCGGCGCAAACAACCGGCGAGCTTCGTTCCGCAGCGGCAATTGCGTCTCGGGAGCGAAACCTAGGGAAAGCGATCTGGCGAGTGGGGAACCTCGAAATGAAGGGCGGCTTAAATAGCCTCGGGAGGCGGGTCCAGTTGTGAATCCGGAAAGCGGTGCTAGGGTTTACCGCGCTAAGCGGCGGCGCTTCGGCGGCGTGGCGCGGCAGTAACCGTTCGTCGCGGCACTAATCGGGCTGAGAAAGCGGCGGCTCTGGCGACTCTAGACCGTTGGATCGAGATCCAATAGATTGGCGCTAGGGTTTGAACTGACGCACGAAACGGTGGGCCATGAACGAGAACGAGTAAGCGGATGAAAGGGTGGGCGGAAGACAAGATTCGGCCGGGAAGGAATAAAGGAATTAAAATTGATTTCCAAATTTAAGAAATTCAAGAAATTCCAATAAAAGCAAATAAATTCAAATAAATAGCAAATAAATCCCAAAAATTCTCTAAAAATACAGAAAAATTCCATGAAGCACAAGGAACCCAACAAAAACTGAAAACCTTTGATTTGATACATAGATTAATTAAATTTAATCTTCTCATTATTAGAAAATTCAAATTAAGCTTCGATTAATTTCAAGAAAATGCAAATGGTTCACTTTTGATTTTTTAAACATTCCAAAACTCCAAATTTTGGGATGTTACAAAAATATTATGAAATCAACAAAATTGATAAATTTCGTCTCATAAAAAGAAAGAAAGGAATTGATAAATCTTGTGAAGCGGAGGGTTGTGTAAACAGATTCAGCTTCAGTCTTTTGTAGCTACTTCACATTTTTTTGATAAATGATTAAGATCCAGTCTCTGCAGTTGCATACAACCGAGTTTTACAAAAAAACACAACCGAAAACTTGAAAAGAAAAACAGGCAAAGAGAATTAATAATCAAAAGCAAATTCGGTAATTGCTTCTCCATCCATTCTTAGCAAAAATATCCAGCGCGACCTCAATGCCATGCTTGCCTGGCCGTAAGGTCGTCTGTTATTCTCGGTACGCAATAGCGCCCAAAACCGCATCGATCGTTCCTGAAAGTAGCTTTGCATAAAAGAAGAATAGTGTTTTTTCTCAAAAATTATTTCATTCGAGTGCACCAAATAGCCCATAATAGGGCGCACCTCCCACAAGAATCGACTTTTGCACTTTCATATGCGCATGGCTAACCAACCACCTAGCGAGATGAGACATAGACCTTGGTGGAGAATAAGCCGATAGCAATATACACAACTACGCTAAATAGATCTTGAATGTTGACAATCAAAAATAAATGCGAATTGTTTCATTACAATCACAGAAATAACATTTTTGGTTCCCATTCCAATTTATTTTAGCAAGATTGTCATAGTTAAATCACCCTCTTTGAACATACCGGAGGAAGATTTTAATTTTTAAAAATTTTCAATTTCCAAATGAATTCTTGGTAAAAGGATACTCAGGTTCATTAAATAACCATACATAGACCGTACAATGAACTGCCCATGTCTATGCAAACCCCCGTGAAATATGTCCCTTCCGCCGAAATTTGTGACTAGTGACAGTTGCTACTAAATTATACCATGCCGTTAAAGTATCCCCTAATAAAGCTCTTCGAAAAGTAATATTTGGTGGCATCTGAGTCAAAACTTTTGCCACTGTAATATGAGGATAATGAGCAATGTTATATAGAGTTGGAAATTGAACCTTAAGTGGCGTAGAACCCACCTAAATGTCCTCCCAAAACCTGGTTTGGGAACCATCATTAATCCAAAAAGAGCCACATGAGAAAAAATCATCTCTAACCTTTAGGAGCACATCGAGGGTTTATTCACAAACAATAATTAAAGGGGCTAAATTTGGATCGGAAGCTTCGATGGTAGCACAAGACACGAGGAATTATCTGAGTTAGGGCTCTCATGGTGGAGATAATACCTAGTCCGTGCTCTGGAATTATGATTGGCTAGCTTATTTCTTGATGATGTTACATCCTTATGGTTCCCGCCCTCCTTTATATATAAGAGCGGGCGGTTACAATAGGAATCCCTCGGATCTGAGATGAAATCTGCACCTAATATCTATCGACTCTATATCGGTTTGATTACAATCATCCTTTGCCTATCTGTTCGGTTTCCATAGCGAGGGAATTTGTTCGATTCTTCATATCTCTTGGCCAGTATGCCTCAGATCCTCCGTAGTCGGCTTTGGCTTAAGTTTACTGGTTGGGCCTCGCGGAGTTTGCCTTGTGGGCCCCGGTATATATCCCCCCAGTTGGCACCGCTCCCTTAGCAATATAAGGCGAGAGCAAGTGTCTTTGCTTTTTCTTTTTCACCCCTTTGGTACTCCTATCTTTTCCCTCGCGACCTCCGCCGCTAGGGTTAATCCTAATCTCACGTGATCAATAAGGTTGTTTTGTTAGAGGATGTCATCCCCATCTCCCTCAAGCATTCACCCGTCGCCTCGACCAAGTTGAGCTACCTCGATAACGACGGAGGCGGTTGGAAGATTAATCGGCATGGGTGTTTCATGCTGGTGATGCTCGCCGCCCTAGCCCATTGGTGAATTCCTTAACCCGTCTTGAGGAGGTGGTTGTCTTGAATCCTTTTTCATGCGTGGATTGGGTCTCAGCATCCCCTTCTTCCATGGCATTCTTGAATTCTCACGGGATTGAATTAACTCATCTCAACCCCAATTCCATTCTTCAAATCATTGCTTTTGTCAATCTTTGCGAATCCTTCCTTAGCATCAGTCCCCATTTTAATCTCTTTCGCCACCTTTTCCTTCTCAAGCCCTTTCCCAACAAAATTCTCCCAAAGTGGTGGAGGTGCGGGTTTCGGTGAGGAATGGCATGAAAAAACCTTACTTTAACATTCCTTTTAAGACCTCGAATAAAGGATGGCACCAAAGTGGTTCTCTTGTGCCAATCTGAGCCTCCATTGCACCTTTTTAGAAGACCACCCAAGCCCTCTCTGGTGGGCGTGCGCTCCCTAAGGGCGATGGGATGGACCAAGTGATTGATCTTATGGGGCTAATTGCGAGCTAAAGGAAAATGGGCTTCTTGGTATAGCCATCATTGCCAATTTTGCATCCATGGGATTCAGCCCCTCAAGGACCGAGTTCACCACAGGCATGAATATGAGGGCTCCAATGATCCCGCTCGGAGGTCTCTGAAGAAATTACTTGGCGGTGTTTTTGTGCCGTGTCTCGACTTCTTGCTCCAAGCGAGAAGATTTGTACCGAGGAACCCAAGAACCGTTCACAAAAGATGAACCGCGCCTCGTAAGGATCCTCATTGCCTTAAATCTTGATTCTTTTAACTTTTATTTGAATCTTGATGTGGATGAGCTTTCATATTTGCGAGGGGCGTGAAGCCTTCTTTTACGATCTTGCTTTCACGAATTTCTCGTCCATAAAAGTGATAAGCGAAACTTCCGGCCAGGCCTCATACTGCTTGCCCCAAGTCGCGAAGCCAAGCAAAGAAACACGCTTTGATGATCCATCCGGAAGGAAAAGCTCAATTGTTATGCCATGGCCAAGCGGAGCGATCGGATAAAGTGTACCCCATTGGAGGTCCAAAGGTTCGAGACCCCACGCGTAGTCGACCTCCTCCGCGACCTCTTCTTCTTCTTGAGCCAATCGGTGGAACTAGAGATGCTCAAGCCCTCGGTCCCACCCTCAACAAAAATCATGCCTTCTCCTGGCGCGGCCCAGGACTCCGTGTCTTCCGCCTGCAGAGTGCCATGAGGACTCTGCTGTGATCCCTCCACGGGAGGCGTTTGAAATGGAAGATAACAAGGTCAACAGGTTGGATTCCTTGCTAGTCTTTCTTTGCTCCTTTGGATCATGTCCTAACGTTTCTTCTTGTAGGGATCTGTTGATGAAGTTCTCCATGAGGTGTTACCCGGGCCTCTAGCATGTTGTTGGCGAGGCCGATCTTGGCGTGTTAGAGGCGAGGTGCCAAGCGATCTTGTGCCTCCCATACCAGTGCTATTAGGAACCGATCGGAGCAGTGCCTCCATCGACCCAAGGAGCCCGACAGCAGTGCACTTTGGGCCAGCGATTCTCTTGCGATTTCTTCTTGGCCATTGCCCGTAACTGCTGTCTCTGATGATACTCTGCTTCTTTACTTGAAGACCCTTCTATCCCTCCTCACGATCACCATCGTGTATTGAAATTCCTCGCCCTCTCGCCGAAATCTCAGTGCGGGCGCATTCTTGATAGCGAGGGTGATATAGTCTTGTTGGATAAGCGAAATCGAGGTCAAGATTGGAAGTTGTTCTTTGATCTTGCTTTCGTGAGTGTTGGCGTCTTGGCGGTGAGTTGTCTCGCCGCACTTTCTTTTGAAAGCCCTCTTTTTTCTGGCGACATTGCTTTACCGTCTCCGGCCTTTGTCATCTTTTGCCGAGGACGGGCGCCTTCTTCAAAATTGTTTCGAGGATGAAGATGAGGAAGGATTATCTTGAGGAGGTTGAAGCGGTCGCAATAATTTGAGTGATCTTACACACCGCGTGGAGAGCGGGAGAAGCCGGAAGGACTTGAAATCGTATCCAATCCCTCGAGGCGGTGAATTTAACCACTCTTTACGATGGTAACCCTTTCATCCAGTGCCCTAGGCCTGATTTTTGTTCTTTGTCTTCGGCGCCCGTCCTTCATCCTTTTGCGGACTTAGGGAGAAGTTGAAGCCACTCTTTCGAGAATGAAAAAAGCGAAGAAAGTGAGGTGGGCCTTGAAGAGCAGGTAGCCAAAGGTGACAAGAAATTGGAAGGTGCACTCTACGGTCTCATCTTCTGTTTTGTTATCCTTCTCTTTTGCGGTCTCATAATTACGGCGGTATCCTGACGTGCATCGGATCAATTCATAAGCTCGATACCAGGCCTTGATGATAAGATCAAAATCTTGAAGCAAGTTGTCGAGTCTTCAATTGAGCTCACGAAAGGATACTCTCGAATCTGGGTCTGATGAAACCCGGCACCGCGATATTCCCTATGATTCTGATGTCACAATTCAGAGGCTGGAAGAAGCCCCCAAGAAGATGACTGCGCACTTGGAGGACATCGCGATTACAAGCGCCTGCCAGGCATTAGCGATCACCAAGTCTTTATACTCGCGGGTGGAGCTCGGAAACATCGAGGAGGATTTGCCCGCCTTGTGGCGGCGGCGCTTCGCCCTTATGGGCGAGTTAAGGATCTTTATACATTTTGGTTAAAAACGGACACAGGTCTGTGTAATCTTCTGTTTGCACTTATCTTGTGCTTTTCGCTCCTTGGATAATTGCTCTAGTGTTGGAAAAACGGTTTCTTACGGGCTGAATTTGCTTCCGAAAGTGTTTAGCATTTGCCACGAGCCCATTAGGAAACAAATTTGGTGTCTTGGCCCGTCTCTGAAGTCTTGGATCATCATGGAGTCGACAATCTTGAAAAACGTCTGCGGCCTTCGTTAGCCTACCGGAAGGTGAATCGTTCCGCCTCCACCAAGCGTCGCCCGAGTTGAAGTGAATCTCTCCGAGAGCGAGCGTCGCCCGTATAAGAGTGTACTTAGCCTCGACTGAAGCGATTCGCGGCAAGACTACCATTCTCCGTCGGTTCGCTCTTCTTCGTTTCTTCAGGAGTTTCTTCTTGTTTCCTTTTTTGCAGGTTACTCTTTTCTTCTTCATGTATTCTTCCTCTTCTTCCGAGGATCTTTCTCCTCTGTCTCTCCCTCCGGAGTCCCAGGTCCACCGGTCGCGCGTGGATCGAGGACTGTTCAGATGGGCCATGCACAGCGCCCTCGCGGAACACGAGGATGGACTGCCTGAGCTCTGGCGCGTTTGACCTCGCCATGGCGGAGGCAGCGGGCGAGGAGAGGCATCGCCGGGATACCGCTTATTGTCGGCGCCACGATCGAGGTCGTTCCTAGGCTCATCGAGCTAGGGATGCCCTCAATACGCGTCGACTCGGCCAGCAAGGAAGTAGTTTTTTATCTTCGTGAGGGAAGCGGCACTTTTCTTTGCTTTTTAGATAGTGCTTTTGGTGTATTTACGCCCTTATGGTCTTTGAGCGATTTGGACCTTTTTGTATCTGTTTTAGCTCCAACCTTGTTATTTCTCTTGTTCCTTGCTTAAATCTTTTCGACTTTTCGAGTGATTTTCATCCTCCCTTATGTTTAAGCGCTCGTGCGATTAGTATAGCCCCCAAGCATCGCGAGTTGGCGCTTTGGCCTTTTCCCTCGGGCATGCCTTTAGGTAACTAGACTTTTTCGTCCGGGGTTTCATAATCGAGGGTATAGAGCACTCGGATTTTAGTCGTGATCGTAAGGAAGAGGGAAAGGATAATAGTTTGATCACGCACGGGTTGCACATGTGCAACACTATTAGAGTGTAGCCCCGACTTCATCGCTAATTGAGAAGCAATTGAGTAGCAAGTCAATTGAATAAAAATCTTGACATATAACATCTCTTTGAATAAATAGTCTTTCAGTCGAGTTGCGCATGCGCAATACTATTAGGTGTAGCCCCCGACTTACTGCTTAATTGAGCAACAATTGAGTAGCAAGTCTAGGGAAAGATTCAATACTCCCAGAATATTTTAAGAGTAAAAACGTCGTAGCTGCTCTACATTCCATGAGTTGCTGATGATGGCGCCGTCTTCTCGCTTAAGCCTGTAAGCTCCTGGTCATGTCACTTCGTCGACGATGTAGGGTCCTTCCCAATTCGGAGACAACTTGTGCTCATGCTTCTGGCTCTTTATTAGGACCAAATCGCCCTTGAGAACGCTCGATTTGACGCTTTGATTCGTGATAGCGGCCTTGAGGCTGCAGAGAGGTATTTGGCCGATCGATGCGGCGCGATTTCCTTGCTTCCTCAAGCGATCAATGTCTTCCATTCTGCTTTCTCCGACTCATCCTCTCTGAAATTCGGACCGAGGGATCCGAAGTCAACTTCGGTGGGTAGAAGCTGCCGAGCCGTGAACCGGGAAAAAAGGTGATCACCGGCTGCCCCTCTATGGGGGTGGTTCTCGACCCAGAGTCTCGAAAACAATTCTTTTACCCATCGGGTGGCATACTGATCCGAGCGATCGAAGATCGTGCCTTTAAGCCTTGCAACACCATGCCATTTGCCCTTTCTACGACCATTGCTCTTTGGGTGAGCCGCGAATGAAGCAAATTTTGATGCCAAGCTCGTCACACCGGTCTTGGAATTCTTCTCCCGAATTGAGTTCCATTGTCCGTGATAATCCTGTTTGGTACAACGAATCTTCTGACGATCTCTGAAAAAATTCTTTGGCCTTGGCATTGTGATTGTAGCTCTTGGTTTTGCTTCTATCCACTTGGTGAATTTATCGGCGACAAAGAGATGAGTGAAACCGCCTTTGAGCTTTCTTCAATGGGTCGACCATGTCAAGCCCCAATCGCGAACGGCCAAGTGATCGGAATTGTTTGCAGCTTCTAGGCGGGCACATGTATTTGGCAAGCGAAAAATTGGCACCCTTCACAAGTTCGGACGATGTCTTCGCATCGATCACGGCGATCGGCGAGAAAGAAGCCTTGTCGATATGCCTTGCCCACGAGTGCTTGGCAGCGTGATGCCCACAGATTCGAGTGGATTTCTCGAGTAGGTTTCTTCCTTCTTGTTACGATATGCATCGCCTTAGAACTCCAGAGGCACTTTTTGAACAATTCTTCACCTACTATCATATAGTTCTTCTTTTGTATTTGTGAGATTCATTCTGCTTGTCCTGGTCTTACGGAAGTTCATCCTTCAACAGTAATTGAGGAAAGGAGCCGTCAATCTACATTGATGACCAGGACCTCTTCCTCAACGAGTGCTTCCTCCGGCTTACCTTGCTCCTGTTTCGGGCTTATTGAAGGTTTATGGATTTCTTCGACAAACACACCAAGCGAATATCTTGTTGCCGAGTAGACCCTAGCCTTGCCAATTCGTCCGCTGCTTCGTTGTCACGTCGGAGCACGTGGATGAGCTCCAGCCCGTCAAACTTGCCTTCCAGCTTCCGTACCTCCTGGCAATAGGTTGCCATCTTTTCTTCGACAGGACCATTCCTTTTGAACTTGATTGATTACCAAAGCATGGAGTCGCCCGAATGGTTAGCTCGGCCGGACTCAGGGATATCGCGATCTGGCTTAGTGAATGAGTGCCTCGTGCTGGCGTGGCGTTGTTTGATCTTGGAAAGTGGATCCGAAGGGCGTGATTTGGTGCTCACTGTTGGAGAGATGAGGACCACGCCGGCTCCCAGCCGCTGAGCATGAGGGAGCCGTCGAAATACATAAATCGAGACTCGCTTCTTGATGGTTGTTGCAATTTGTAATTCTGTCCATTCAAGTGAAGTCGGCCAATATTTGAGATTTTATCGCCGTTAAGGCTGAAAAGAGATTTCAAAAGCCCGAGCTCGACCGCCCATTTGGCAATCCTTAGGTGGCCTCCGATTGTGAAGTATGTCCCCAAGCGGAAAGTGGTGATCATCGCAATTGAATGTTCTTGGAAGTAATGTTTGAGTTTTGCGAGGTGAGCAACACGGCATACAATAGTTTACATGCACTGTGGGTAGCGAACCTTGGATTCTCCCAATACCTCGTTGATGAAATAGTGGCCCATTTGGATTTTACGGAGGTTCCCCTCTTCTTTCCGCTCTGCGGCGATTGCGGCCACCGACTACATAGTCGTGGCGGCAATGTAGAGCAAAAGGGGTTCTTCGGGCATTGGTGGGACCAGCACGGGTGGAGATGATAAGAATGTCTTGATTCTTGAAAGCTTATTGCGCCTCGGAGGTCCATTGAAAGTTACCCTGCTTCTTTAAAAGTTTGAAAAAAGGCATTCCTCGCGATCCCAGTCGGGAGATGAATCTGCCGAGTGCTACCATGCACCCGGTGAGTTTCTGGACGTCCTTCTGACTGGTTGGAGGTTTCATTTTCAGAATTGCATTGATCTTCTCTGGGTTTGCCTCGATGCCACGTTGTGACACAATAAACCCGAGTAATTTTCCTGACGGGACTCCAAAAACGCATTTTTCTGGATTCAGCTTCATTTTGTAAGCCCTCAGGCTTTCGAAGGTTTCCGCCAAGTCAGATATGAGGTCCTCCTTCGCACGAGTCTTGACAACGACGTCGTCAACATATGCTTCCACGTTGCGCCCAATCTGGGAGTGAAAACATCGCTGTATCGCGCGTTGATAAGTTGCGCCAGCGTTTTTCAAACCGAATGGCATCGTGATGTAGCAGAACGCGCCAAACGGAGTGATGAACGAAGTCTTGATACAGTCTTCTTCTTTTAGCCTGATCTGGTGGTATCCCGAATATGCGTCCAGAAAACTCAGGAGTTCACTGACCCGTTGAATCCACCACTTGGTCTATCTGGAGGCACGAAAGGATCTTTCGGGCAAGCTTTGTTGAGATCGGTGTAATCAACGCATACGCGCCGATTTTTATTCTTTTTTGAATAAGAACTGAATTCGACCCGGTCGGGATGGTACACTTCTTTTATGAAACCTCGCCGCTAAAAGCTTTGTGATTTCTTCCTAATGGCTTCTTTCTTGTCTTGGCGAATCTTGGCCGTTGTTTGATGGGCTTGGCATTCTCGTCAACATTCAAAGAGTGCTCGATCACCTCTCGGGTACACGGGCATGTCGGATGGTTTCCACGCCGAAGATGTCGGTTGGCCAAGGAAGGTGACGGCGCGTTTTCCTATTTGGAGGCGAGGCCTGATCCAATCAGAGCTGTTTGGGTAGAGTTGGATGGATCAAGGATTACCTTTTTGACCCCCTCATCAGGTTTTAGGATTGCCCTGGACTGCTTTTTGGCCGGCACCTCGCCCTCGTCTTCTTGGTGTGCGGCTGCCTGCCGGATCTTCTCTCTGTCTTCTGCTGCCTCTTGGGCTTCGGCCATCTCGCAGCTCTCCTTGTCGCAGACGGACGACTGCTTGACATCGCCACGTACGGAGATGATACCCTTCGGGCCTGGCATCTTCATTACGAGATATGTATAATGTGGTACGGCCATGAATCTGGCCAGGCCGGGTCTCCCTAAGATGGCGTGATATGCCGTCTGAAAGTCGGCTACTTCAAAGTTGAGGTATTCAGTCCGGAAATTTTCTTTGATTCCAAACGTGACCGGCAAGGTGATTTGTCCGAGTGGCACCGAAGAAGTTCCGGGAATTACTCCATGGAATGGGGATGAGCCCCGCTTTAACTTCGGGCTGGAATCTTCATGTCGTCAAAAGTTTTGGAGAAGAGAACATTGAGCCAGCCGCCTCCATCGACCAAAGACCCTCTTAAGTTTAACGTTGCGACCACCGGGTCCAACACCGGAAATCTTCCGGATAGGGGATGTGATCCGGATGATCCGAACTGGCCAAAGGTAATGGGAGCCTCGGACCACCGGAGATCTTGAGGTCTTCTTGGCATGACGGCGTTGACGTCCTCGCAGGAGTTTTTGCTTCGCTTTGACTCGTAAGTCATTGATCCTCCGTAGATGTAATTGAGCTCTCGTTCCATCTTTGGTACTCGCCTTCATCATCCTCGGGGAATCTTGCTTTTCTTATCTTCTTCTTTTTAGCCGCCTCTGGTGGTCGCTTCTGGATTCCTTGGCAAATCTTCTCAAGGTGAAGCGATCTTTGGCGGCGTGCTTGCCTTTGGGTGAAAAGGACAAATAGCCTCCATTACCGATCGTAGTCATCGGGCGTGGCGCAGCGGTGACGGCCTTGCTTCAGCTGCAGCCACTATTTCCTCGAGCTTCGCTTCTGTCGCGTTGTCTCGATGACTTCTGTAATCCCTTTTGTCTTTTGTCGGGCGATCATCCTGCCGCCTGGCGAGCGTCCGAACCCGTCGCGTAGCGGTCCGCCCACTCGAACATCTCCCTCACGGTGGGGACGGCTTTGAGACATCTTCTTGATCAAGTCGGGTCGTTGACACCCTTCTCGGAATGCCGCGATGATCTTTGCCTCGAGATGTCACTGATTGTATTCTTTTTTTTGCATGAAGCGCGGATGAATTTCGAGCGCCTCATTCTTTTTGGCGTGATGCGGAGTCCCATTCGTTCTGTGCCGCTCAGAAGTGCCCTGAAGTTGGTGATAAATTGCTCACAAAGATCCTCCCAAGAATCTATGGAATTCTTTGCCGAGTCCGTAAGCCAAGCTTGGGTCAAGAGGTGAGCATGATAGGAAGGTAATTGGCCATCACATTATGACGCCCGCGACCATGATTGCCGTGAGTAAACTTGGAGCCAAGCTTCAGGTCTCTTTCTCCGTCGAACTTGGTGATGCTCTTGGGTTGAATCCTTCGCCGCACCACTTTCGGCGAAGGTGAGGGTGAAAGCCGGATACCCTCGATAGGGCTGTCATTGCGCCGTGGAGAACGCCGATAGGGTGATTTAACCCGCCGGTCTTCGTTTTCCCCTCCACAATAGCGGGGTTGTTACGGTGATCGCCCCGCCGCCGTGGCCAATGCCAAAACGTTCAGAGTTATCTCGCGCCTACGCCATTCTTCATCTTCCGATCACGCCGTCGGCATTTAAATCCATGCGGAGGTCACGGTTGATCTTTGTGTCAGGTAGCGTCTTCCCTCGCCGGAGCTCTACTTTGTGGCGGTGCGAGCGATATTTCTGCTTTGGCGACTTCTGAGTCAACGAGGCGAGTTCGACATGGCTCTTCCTGGTGTTGCTGGACCGCTGCCGCTGCCACCATAGCCTGAACCTGGGCTACGATCGGAGCGGCAGGGCTATCCGGACCAAGCAGTGGCCCCAAAGTATCAAGAAGCGTTTTGGAGGCCACAATGTTACTGGCGAGGCGTATGAAAACCGATCGTTCCCCACCTTTGTCCGCGGATTTCTTCATTAACGTTGCGGCTTCTATTCGGAGGAGTCTCGCCACGGCCTTCACCGCGTTGGCGTTCTTCTTCTGCAGCGTCATTGCATCTTTTTGTTCTTTGGATTCCGTTCGCAAATCTTCTATCACAAAAATCTTTAAAGCTCGAAATCTTCCCCATCCTCTCGAATCAGAGGAACAAGAAGATGGGTTGCACCGATCTTTAAATCGAGTGGTTCTCCAGCATGTTTGACCACTCGGGATCCGCCATCAGCCGACTCCAGCTCTAGACGGGGTTCAAGCTTTTGGCTTTTCGTCCAAGGACAGATGGCCATGCTTGTTCCCGATCCGAGTGGTTCACTGGTGAGAGGGACCTCAAGGTTGCCTTCAGATTGGATCTGATCCGAACCCGAGAGGGTAAGATGACCAAAATTGCTGGTGATGAAGTCCAGGCTTCCGAAACGGAACGCCTAGGCCGACGCGAAGGTGGTCATGCTTTTGACGAAGATCGCCATCGAGCCCGCCAAGATTGATCCTAGCGCAGCCCCTACCTGGCGCGCTAACTGTCGAGGTTTGTTACCGACAATAATTAAAAGGGGGCTAAGCGCTGGATCGGAAACTCGATGGTAGCACAAGACACGAGGAATTATACAGGTTCGGGCTCTCGCGATGGAGATAATACCCTAGTCCTGTGCTCTGGAATTATGATTGGCTAGCTTATTTGCTGATGATGTTCTGTCCTTATGGTTCCCCGCCCCTCCCTTTATATAACAAAGATGGGCGGTTACAATAGGGAATCCCACTCGGATACGAGATGAAATCTGCACCCTAATATCTATCCGACTCTATATCAGTTTGGATTACAATCATCCTTTGCCTAATACGACTCGGTTTCCATAACGGGAATTTGTTCCGATTCTTCATATCTCGCCCTGCCCAAGATGCCTCCAGGTCCTCCGTAGTCGGCACGGCTTAAGATTCTGGTTGGGCCTCATGAGAGTTTGCCTTGTGGGCCCCCGGGGTATATATCCCCCACAGAGCCCTTTCCAAAAATACGAGTCTCCAGGTTTACTATGCACTTGGGAAAAACATTTTGAGCTTAGATACTTATTCGTAAGCAATGTCTGCCAAATCCCATCCTCATTCAATAATTTAAATAACCATTTACTTAGGAGACATTTGTTCTTAACTTGTAAATATACAATACCCAGTCCTCCTTGATCTTTAGGACGACATAGGATGTCCCACTTAGCAAGGCGATACTTGTGCTTATCATTGTTACCTTGCCAAAAAAAACGAGAGCGATAAAAATCCAGCCTTCGAAGAACACCCATGGGAATTTTGAAAAGGACATCATAAACATAGAGAGACTACTTAGAACTGAATTTAATAATACAAGCCGACCCCCATAGGAAAGGTGTTTGGCTTTCCAAGTACTTAACTTTTTTTAAATCTATCCTCAATTACACCCCAATCCGCATTACGGAGCTTGTGATAGTGCATCGGAATACCTAAGTATCTAAACGGGAATGATCCTATCCCACAACCAAACAAGTCAGAATATTCTTGTTCAAAATGTCTAGCATCACCAAAGCAAAAAATCTCGCTTTTGTGAAAGTTAATTTTTAAACCCGATAGTTGTTCAAATCATCGATTGTTTAAATCTAACCGCAAGTAAATTTGTAAGTATAGGGCCGCGCTCCCTCTCCTTGAATGGTTAGGCGAAGGAGCCCAAGATGTATCTTGGTTGGACCGAATATCCCTACGCCCGCTTCAGTGTGGTGGTTTTGTATTGATCGGGTGAAGCGGGTGTCTGAGCTTATAAGGGGACTAAGGACAGGCCCTTAGCATTCGTCCGAGTGGAGGAGGTCGGGAGTGTTTGCCTAGGTCGGATGGCACGGATGTAGGTGCATGGGAATTGAACGCGAATAAGGACGCGAATGTCCAATCGATCCCCCCTCGAGGGTCCGCCCCTTTATATAGGCGAAGGGGGCAAAGTTACCGGAGTTTGGAGGAAAAAAGGTAGGAGTGCGCTCGCTGGGAGTTCTGGTCTTGGACTTGGCGATTGACAGGTCCTGTGTGCCACGCCAAAGTTGGAAGACACAACAGATTGCGTTTCATCGGGAAGGTGCGCACCTGCCCTCCGCACGCTTGTCAGATGCTGACACCGTCATGATTAGCCCTAGTGCTGCCTCGGGAGGGAGCGCGTCTCTCCACTGCGCCCGATGGGGTGAAGCGACCGATGCTTTGACTTCGGCGGCCCCCCGGCCACCTTGGGGAGGAGCCACCTGCCCCGGCGTACCGTCGTGTGCGCGGGGCAGGTGACCAATTCGGGGTCGACCGGCGACGTGGCGAAGGTCGCTAAGTCGGGGCTCGTCCGGGATCGGTCCTGAGGCCAAGTCGGAGGTCGCGGGGGCCCCCGACCCGAATCCCAGTCGGAGCTTGCGGAGGCGTTCGACCTGCGGCGATTCGGCACCATGGAGTGCGACCGAAGCTCGGTCGACCGCCTGGTGGGCTCGGTCGGTGAGGGTCTGCGACCCCATCGAGTCGAGTATCGGGCCCGAGTCGGATTGTCCGTGTTCGGCCGATATTTAGGATAATCCCATCTGTGGGGATGGAGTCTTTAGTAATACCCCTCAGACTCTGCATCATTTGCCGATCTTCTTGCTATATCAGTATGATTGAGAAAACGATCTTGAAATAGATATATACTTTGCTGTGGGGTACCCCTGGTATGGGTATTCGTCAAATACACAAAGCAATAACTTCATGTTTTTAGCTTGTTCAATATCATGGTCCATGAAAATGATAGTATCATCTGCATACTGCAAAATTGATAAACCACCATCAACCAGATGAGGAATAACTCCTCGAAATTGACCGTCCTCTTTCGCTCGCTTAATCAAAATAGCAAGCATGTCTGCCACAATGTTGAAAAGAATAGGTGACATGGGATCACCTTGACGAAGCCCTTTTTTAGTTTGGAAGTAGTGGCCAATATCATCATTGACTTTAATGCCCACACTACCGCCCGTGACAAATTGAGCAACCCATGAACACCATTGGTGACAGAATCCCTTCATGCGAAGAGTTTGTTGAAGAAAAGACCATTTCACCTTATCATAGGCCTTTTCAAAGTCAAGTTTTAATATTACTCCATTGAGCTTTTTAGAATTTAATTCGTGAATAGTTTCATGAAGAATCACAACTCCTTCCATAATATTACGTCCTGGCATGAACGTTGTTTGTGATGGACCCACTACTTTGTTAGCTACCTCCATGATTCTATTAGTAGCGACCTTAGGGTGTGTTTGGCAGGGATTCAGCTTCTCCAGATTCGTGAATCTGATGAAGCTGAAAATTCTAGCTTCACCAGATTCATGAAGCTAAAGCTGTGAGTACATTAAGAGTGTTTAGATAGATCATCTTGTTTACATTTTAGACCAAAAATATAAACTTAATTCACTTTATTTTAGCCTACAAGTTTCAGATTTCAGGAGAAGCTGGAATCTGAAGCTTTACCAAACAGGCCCTTAGTGAAAATTTTGAAACTCACATTTAGCAAACAGATGGGTCTGTAATGTTGGATTTGTGTTGCCTCTTTAATTTTTGGAAGAAGCGTAATTATTCCAAAATTGAGGCTAAACAAAGGTAAGTTCCCATAATAAAACTCATGAAACAACGCCATCAAATCCCCTTTAATAATATCCCAGAAAACCTGATAAAATTCAGCTGGGAAGCCGTCAGATCCAGGTGACTTATTATGATCCATTTGGAAAATTGCCTCTCTAACCTTTTTCTCAGTGAAATGAGCAGTAAGCATGTCATTTTCCGCATTTGTTACCTGAGGCAAATCATGATTAAAGTCCTCCACCAGGCTAAAATTATTTTCATCGGATGGTCCAAATAGACCTTTATAATAATTTGTGATATACACTTTTAATTCAGCATCACCCACTATAATTCCATCCTCCTGATCTAATTTGAAAATGTGATGTTTTCGGTGTTTACCATTAGCCACCAAATGAAAATATTGGGTATTATCATCCCCTTCCAATAAATCTTTTGTCTTAGCTCTCTGAAACCATTTAATTTCTTCTTCCCTCAACAAGCACACTAATCTCTCCTTGAGGTAGTTTTTCAAGTTTAATTCGTGAGCTGATAGGACTCGATGTTCTACCTGTTTATCAAGATCATTAATTATGGAACTAATCCTTTTCTTCTCTTTTTTGTTATGGCCAGCTGTGTGTTTGGCCCAACCTCTTAAAAATTGCCTAAGAGATCTAATTTTATTCTGCCATATTTCCATAGCCGTAGCCCCTCTTGTCTCAGATTGCCATTTATCAGCAACCAAGTCAAAGAAACCATCTCTAATCAACCAACTGCGTTCAAATTTGAACAATGGAGGCTGTCTATTATGAGACGACGCCCCAGTATTTAATAACAATGGTGTATGATCGGAAGTAAACCTTTCTCTAGCCTGCACAGTAGTAAGAGGAAATTTATTTTCCCACTCAGTACAGACCAAGACCCTATCTAGCTTTTCAAAAGTTGGGTTATCACCACTACTTACCCACGTGTATTGCCGACCAGACAAATTTATCCTTGTTTTTATCTTCAGGACCACACATAATATTAAAATCCCTACCAATAATATATGGTAACGATTCTTTACTGCAAATATGAGCCATTTCTGATAAAAAAGTTGCCTTATTTTCTTGTTGAGCTGGGCCATAAACTGCTATGAGAGCTCATTTGAAACCATCATTTTTATTGCGAAGCGTGAACTTAATATAAAAGTCCTCTTCATCAATGGCTCCTATAAAAAAAAAAAAAATAAGTGCATGCTATCGCGATTATGCTCTAGGAGTGTACCAGATTATTTGAGGTCCATGGTAAATATTGGATGGGGAAATTCATTAGTGGACAGGGGTTCTCGCATCCTCATTCACGACATGTGCACAATGCATCGTTCCAAAAGTACCTAGAGATTCCGTGGATGAAGTATATGTAACGTTACGCACACGTACGTACAAAATTGAATGAAGTGTCAAATGTGTCCGCCGTGTACATTACCAACATAGGAAAGTGGTCAATCACAAACTACATATTCCTTGGCAACATTTAGTTATGGATACCAATGGATGAATTTGATATTGACATTTTGTATGTGTATATATCTTTATGTGCACTATATCTGTAAATTATTTTGATATTTCTGGACCAATGCGCCATGGCTTTCGGGCCAGTTTGTGGTTATTGTGCTATGATGTGTTGTGCCGTAGAATCTAGCTAGTTATACGAATCTTTACTAATTATAGTAAAACATTTCTATTATGGTTTCAAAAAGATGTTTTTAACTAATTATGATATCTAAAAGTAGCATAATTGACATAAGTGCATTGGAAAAGTTACCGCAGTATTACTGTGCAACTGGATCAATTTGGATGTTTTGAATAAAATGACAATGCACCAAATTGACTGCTATAATACATTAATACCAAATACGTTGAAATGTTTTTCAACATTGCTTAACCCCATCCATAGTACTGGTTTTTATTCAACGATAATAAAGTAATGACACCATGCCATAGCCAGGGTTTTGATTATCGTTTTGTTTTGTTTTTTACTGGGGGTCACCGGTATGACCAACATTGACAATTTCAGAAAAATTTCAGTTGATTTTGGCCAAAATTTCAAATAAAAATTTGAATTTTAAAAATAAATCAGCCCAAAGTCGATGAAAATCAGTCGAAATTGGTCATAGCAACCAAACTTTTAAAACTTTAACTATTAATATTTTTTAAATATTTAAATTAGATAAATAAAAATTATATATATATTTGTCTCAAGAAGGACTTTTATAATATTATAATTTTATTATATTTTTATAAATATATTATAATAAAGATTTATAGTTAAAGCCATGTTAATATTAAAAATGACAACTATTTTTGACTGCAGTAGCCCTACGATTGTGCAGCTAGCTTTGTCCAAAACAAGTACCAGTAGTCCAGTCCAGTACACCACTTGTTCATCACGACTTCTGATTTGTTTAACAGGGGCGCGAGGCATCTCGAGAAACCATGATCGCCATGTGTAATCTAGTTGGAACTAGGGGTGGAAAACGAGTGCCAGTTGAGTTTTTTTTCGAGCTTTCTTCGACACTGATTTATTCTTATTTATTATAATCTCCTATTCGTTACGGATCTAAAGATGCTTAAAGAATAGAACCAAATCTCGAAAAGATGTCTTGATTGGAATATTGGATTTACAGTAGAAGATATGGTCTGAACTTCACCAAGTACGGTGGTCCTGAGGTTCAGATAATTCTAATACATACTATCACTATATATATGGTATGTCTGGGAATGATACGGTCAAATTTTGAGGATTTGACCGAATTTGTAACTCCTCATGAGAGATGCAAATGGCACTAATAATTGATTCTCCCCGTACTAAAATAATCTTTGCGTAACAATCGGGGCGGTTTCAGGAATTTGAGACGAGAAGACAAGGTGTGCTCCTTCGGTTGGTAGGAAAAAAATTATATATGTCCATGTACCTGCTAGTTTTCTATGTAAAAACTAGGCGTATGGCAAATACAGATATCAAAACAAATAAATTTTTTTCTCCTAATATATACCTATATCTTTATTAAAAAAAACTATAGATGTAATAAGACAACTGACGCCGTAGATTTTTTCCCCTCCTTTGGAGCGCCGTCAAATTCCACACACGGCGGCATCCATCTCACCCCGTCCATCGAACCGTACTCCTGTTCCGCTGGCAGGTGGGACCCCTCACCCCGTTCTCGAGTGACACGTAGGGACCACGACGGCGCCGCCACGCCATATGACCCCCCCAGTCAAACACCCAAATTAAGTAGACACGGTTAGCCAAAAGCAATCCTAGTCAAACTTTTCCATCCCAAACAATATCCCGTCCCCTGTTGCTGGTTTCTGCGTCCATTTGCATTCCCAATTCCCGATTGCGTCACATTTGCAGAGAATTTTTTTTCTCCCAACACGAGATCGCGATTGAGGTTTCGAGAAGAGAGGGGGTGCAGGGTTTGTGGCGCCAAGAAGAGCGTTAGATATGGACATCCTGGATCACTCGGAAGACGATGAGGAGCAGAGCCAGTACACCTGCGGCAGGGGCTCAAGGCTCGGCGCGCGGCGGCTGAAGCGGAGGTCCAACAGCCACCAGCACCCGCTGCTCATGGATTGCGTCCGCAACGGCGGCGGCGGCGGCGACGGCGCTTCGGAGAAGATCGTGCCGCTGCCGGAGTACGAGCGCCTGTCCCAGTCCGCGCGCCTCTCCGACGACCCTGACCCAGCTTTGAAGAACCAGCCGCCTCCGCCGGAGCAGCAGATGCAGGCGGCCAAGCAGCGCGCGTCCCCGCCGCGGCCGTCTCCGCAGCAGCAGCAGCAGCAGAAACCGGCGGCGTGGAGGCTGATCGAGTACGTGCGGTCCAGGCACAAGTCGGGCGGGGCCGCCGGTGGGTGCGGCTCGTCGGACGGCGACTCCAAGAGCTCCGACGGCGAGGAGGGGGAGGACGGCGGCCGAGAGGAGGGGAGCAAGGAGGGAAGAAGAAGAAGAAGAAGAAGCGGTCGTCGTGGCTGCCGGACCCCGACCGCCGGTGGCCGGTGCAGGGATTCTCCTAGGTTCTTTGCCTCGTCGATGCATTTTTCTTTGCATTCGAGCACGTAGAAGCCCGTAAAATCCATGACGTATTCCTGATTCATGTCTTCGTTCCGAAATTTGTTCTTCTTTTTCCCCCCTTTTTCTCTTTTCTCTTTGTCATGGTCCTGTAATGCCGATGGGGAGGAAGACGAGATAAATTTGGCCGTGCTTTTGACGCTTGTATTTTACTATTTCGGGTTGAGCGATTGAGTTAGGCTTTGTTTTTTTCAACTTTAAATTCTCTTAAAACTAATTCTAAATTGTGGTTGTAGAAAAGTTGATTATCTAAAAGCTAGAATCCAAATGCACATATAAAATGAATCGTAGATTCTAGTGTATATGAATAAGTTGAATTATAAAAATTAGATTCTAGAATCAGACTGTTTACTTTTTATTCTGTTTTTAGGGATAGAATTTAGAATTAAAAACTAAAGCAAACAGACCTTAACCTTTGGCTTTGGAAGCTGGGCGCTTGTGGAATAACGATGTAATAACGTAGAAATGCATGGTGTCAAATGCAAGTTGAGCCAAGCTGCCAAAGCATCTTACTTCTTACCCCACAAGCCCCTAATGTTATTTTCAATTGTGTGTGAAAAGATCGAGATGAAGAAAGAAAGATCGTACTAAGATCAAACTTCTGTTACGCGGCAAAATATCACCACCAGTTGGCTTCTAGAAACATTCTGGGTCTTGTATACGGCCAGATGAATAGAAAGTTGCTGAAAATGAATGAAGTTGCGTACGTTGACCTCTACCACATTTGAATCCTGGGTCCCTAAGGAGAATGGAGGAACAAGAGAACTCTGAATTCCAGTCAATCACGTCGTCTAGAAATCATCTACTAGAAACAAGTAAAAAATGTGGAAGAGGAAGGCTAGATTTGTAAATTTTGTCCAGAAAGTTATTTTTTTAAAAAAAAAGGTAAGGAAGGGGGTTGAAATAGTCTCTACTCCCTCCTTCCGCTAATGATCTGCGTTTAACCAAATAACCAAAATTCAGAATTGATTTTCGTCTACTGCATGGGAGTCTTGGAACAAGCGCAGCAACCCTTCGTTTTGCATGCAGCCATGCATGAGTAAATGCACCTCATGAGCTCCCGATCCTGGCAATAAAAATCCCGTGCACAAGGAACCTGCTGCATGCTACTCCTACCGCACAAATGCTAATTTTCGTGAGGCGTGATTTGTCCTCGGCCTAATGACACGGATCGCTCTGTCGTGATTGGCTACAAAGCAATCCATGGCACTTTGCATTCGATAGTTTGGCGCGAACGTGTGCTTTGCATGCATGCAATTTGAGCTGTGGGCGGAGGGCGAGCATGCGCCATGCAACTGTCGAAAGATTGTTGCTCTTCTCCTTGGTATTGCTGCACAAGCCTTATACGTAGATCATTAGCGGAAGGAGGGAGTACTATATAAAGTGAGAGTTTCTTCCCACGTCACTTCATCAAAATTACCCACCTTTGCCACTGCTCTTTAATTACTCACCTTTGCCCGCATCACTTCATCAAAATTACCCACCTTTGCCACTGCTCTTTAATTACCCACATTTGCCTGTGTCACTTCATCAAAATTACCCACCTTTACCACTGCTCTTTAATTAACCACCTTTGCCACTGTTAGTGCTCTTTGCAAATAAATTTTTTATCGCAAATTGAATTTTCGTTGCAACGCACGGGCACATGGCTAGTAAGATGCTGGACATGATAAACAAGTCGCCTACTCGCCCGTCTAGTTGAGATACTAGGGGTGGCAATCAAACCATGGGTTCGGTACTATGGGTCCTGCGACCGCCGGGTTCGGATTCGGTCCAATTTTTACCCGTGGGTATGGCGGTCTGCACCGAATCAATTCGGCCGGTGCGCGGTTTACATAATTACCCACTGTACCCATCTGCACCGAAAATCCCTAATCGCCTAAGGCCCTGAGTATTCGGTTCGGCTGAGCACTCACCAGTGTTGCCCTTGCCCTTATGCCCTAGACTCCCTGGTCCCCAATCGGTTCCCCATTTCCCCGGTTCCCCTAATCCCCTTCCCCCTTTCCTTCGGCGGCTGCCTAGGGCCTTTCTCCTCAAATTTGGCGGCTTCTTCTCCCAGGCAGGCAAAGGCGTGCCGGCTTGGCTAGGGCGGTGAGGGCAGCTTCTCCCAAGCGGGCAGTGGCAGAATCCCAGATCCAAGTCGCCCGATCGCTGGCGCCACGGCGTCGCCCATCTCCATTCTCCATCGACCACCGCTTCTGGCCGCAATCGGTCCAGCTCTGTGCTCATCTCCACCAAGACGCTCAAGACGGTCATCTCCAACAAGACGCGTTGTTTGTGCACTTTTCTGAATGGATGAAGTTTAGTAATCTCTTGTTCAAGATATGAATTTTCTTTGGTGGTGGTGTTAGTAGTAGTACAGATTGCGATTAAGCTAGTACTCTGCAGATTTCTAGTTTGGCCGTTTTGGAAATTTAGGCTTTGTGTTGTGATTTTGGTCGGGTTTTGAGTACCCGTCGGGTTCGGATTCGGGTATAGATTTTTACCCGAAAGGTCATTCGGGTTTGGGTCGGGTATTCGGATTCGGGTTTTTTTTCGGGTCGGGTTTTGTAAAACCCGTACCTGACCCAACCCGTTGCCATCCTTATGAGATACAGATAGTACTCCTGCTCCCGAGTTGGGCGCCGCACTCTTCCAAATTGGAAGTGTAACATCGATAACCTGCTGGGTAAAGCCGTATTTAGTTATTTCCCGGTGTAACCTAGGCCTAGAGCTATTTCCAGTGGTATTTTAAACTGGGGCATGAAGCCCAACTAGAGGTGAACGCGTCGGGTCACGGTTTGGCATTTAGGTTCATTGTGCTTCGGGTCTAAACCGTGCCGGACCGCGACGGCCCATCATGCTCGCCGTGCTTGGCCAGGCTGGCTTGGCTCACTTTCGACGAGCCCAGGTACAGCCTATTTGCACTTCGTGTCTGTTTCGTGCCGTGCCGGTCCAAGTCCGGCCTATTTATACTATTGTTACGAGGGAAAATGACCACAGATTGATTTCTTTCTTTATCTATCTAGGACTTCCTTTTTCTCTGGTCGATACAAAATCCTATTGTGTTTATTCTTCTCAATTTCCTTAATTTGGTTGCTCTTTCCAGTCATATGCATGCAGCTATGCATTTATTCTTTGATTTGCTCACCCACACATACAATGCATGCATGCATTCCCTTCCTTTTCTCTAATCCATCCAGAGTTTTCTTCCTTTACTCCTTTGATTTGCTCACCCACACATATAACGTAGGCACGCACGGGCTGTTTTGGGCCGTGTCGGCCCGAGCACGACCCAGTCTGCCGGGCTGAGCCGTCCATCGTGCTTGATTGGCAGCTCGACATGGCCCGGACAACTGTGCCATGCCGACCCGGCCAATTTAGAACAGTTCCGTATCGGGCCGTGGGTCAGGTTGGGCCGGACGTGCCTTGTGCCGGTCCAAAATGGCTCGGCCCAGTGCCCATCTCTAAGCCCAACATGCGGCTTAAACTCTCCCCCTTTGATTTCGGTCTCTACCCTCTGAGATAGATGGTAGAAAAAAAAACTGATTTTGGATTTTAGAAGAATTAGGTGGATGATAGCTTTTAATTTTGTATAAAAATTCTATAGCTTTTAATTTTCTATAAAAATTCTATTTCTAATTGTAGGTGTAGATTATAGGAAGCTTCTTGCACAATAAAAAGAATTTATATATAAAATTAGAAGATATTACCTACCTTATTTTCCCATAATCCAGAATAGCTTCTATCCTCTAGTGAAAGAAGTTATTATAGGTTTTTACCCTCTTAGGAGGAGGTACTAGTGAAAAAGTTATTAGAGATTTTTTACTATTCTTAGGAGGTACCAAAATTAGAGGTACCGCTCAATGTAAATGGAAGGTACTCTTATGACTCTATGCTTGTATATGCTAAATAGATGAGGTATCAAGAATCCTTCCTAATCTACCCGGCCTCTTTGCTTTAGCGGAAATGATAGTATCAGGACGTTTGATAATATCATCGCGTTGACGCCCATATCTACCGTGCTGTAGTACGATGTCAAGAATCGATTGAGGCCACATTTACGATAACGATTTGTCCACTTTCCCGCTTTCTAGTGAATCGCGAGCATATCCGACGCGAGTGAAGGAGAGCGCCCGCAGAGGGGCGACGAGGGCGCAGAGTCTGCGAGAGGGGCGGCAGAGGGCGAGGCGCCTTCTCGGGAAAATCTCGTCGGCGCGAAGGTTTGGCGTGAGGGGGCGAAGAGGTGATACGGTGATTGAGGTAAGTATCCAGATCGCTTATTCCTAGTTCCTAGTTCGGCGATTGGGGATAAATTTCGCATTTAGGGTTCGAAAACCCTAAATGATTTTATGCATTTGATCGTTCATGCTATTTATGTCGAATGGTTGTGAGTTTGTTATAACATCGCACAGCAGGAATGTGAGAGATTTGGGTTAATTTCGCATTTTAGGGTTTTGAATGTCCCATTTAGGGTTCGCACATTCATAGTAGGATGAAAAGGTGTGGTAGGTTTTGCATTTTAGGGTTCATCTGTTTGTTTGTGTTGTTTGTGCTGATACGGCAAAGTATACGCTGTGGTCTAGGGTTTTGTTGAAAAGTTTGTTCAGTATACGGTGTGGGTTGGAGGTTAGGGGGATTTTTGGTTAGGTGATTTCAAGGTATTGCTGTAGTGATTTTCAATTCCTTGTTGTATGTATTATATTTCAGTTGATACGTTCATAATATACTTTGTTATGGTGTTTTCAAGTTATTTTTTTGTTGAATTGTTGCAAAGTTTTCCATGTTAGATACTTGTGTTACAGTGTTTCAGTATGTTGATTTTTGTGTTATTGCAACCATAGGATTTTTTTTAATCAAATATGGGTGATGAAGTCAACAAATCATTCTTGAAGCATCGTTTTAGTACTGTAAGGCTGCAGAGGGTTTTTACTGAGATTACACCAGGGCAGAGGGAATGTGTCATCAGGAATGGTTTTCAAAGTTTATTATCAACTGGGAAGTTTAAAGTGCCAGTCAATTTAGTCCAGTGGATAATGGATAATATGAACCCTGGTTTTTGTGAGTTCCGTTATCGTAACAAGGTCATTGTTTTTACAAAATCAATGGTACAGAAAATTCTGGGGATACCTTCAGGGGATAAACGTTTGAAATTATCTGGCAGTGTTAGAGAAATTGCTGAGTTTCGTGACATGTATAAGGTGGGGAATAGGTCACCAATAGCAAAGGCTATTGAGGTGCTGAAGGGCAGTGAAGATGATGATACTTTCATGAGATCTTTCATGCTCGTTGCATTAGCATGTGTATTATGTCCTGGAACTGGAAATACAATCTGTCTAGATTATTTGTTTTCTCTAGTTGTTGTATCGGAGATAAAAGAGTATGATTGGGCGGGGGATGTGTTAAATGTATTGATGAGAGAGGTCGATAGATATCAGAAGTTGACACCTGAGCAACGTTCAAGCGATTTTCAGATCGGGGGTTGTCTACCTCTTCTTGCTGTAAGTATACTGTTATATTGTTTGATGCAACATTTTATCTCATCCCCTTTCTTTTGTTTTTATAGCACTTTCTTTGTATTATGTTTTTCGTATTTTTCGCAGATTGCATACATGGATCACCTGGACATTCCTATAACAGATCTTCATAATCACGCAATTAACTACTCGTTGCCAAGGATTTGCCACATCAACGATGAGGATTTTGAAAACGTGGAGAAGGTCGATAGGAAAAGATTGAATTTGAACAGCATAACATTTGGATATCGCCCTGTATGTAGTTGTTGTGTTATTTCTACTTCTGCATGCTTTTTTGTGATTCAACTGACAGCTTAATGATTGATTTCTTTTTTCTATATGTTGATAGTTTCGTGATTTATCATCCACTCCTTACTATGAAGCTCCAGTGAAAGAAAATGTTGTTGTAGTTGATTCAGCTTCTCTTGAGGATTGGCTGCGACAATCTCAATCTACTAGTCACAGTTCAGAGGTAACAGCTCTTATTTTTGTATTCCAAGTTTGTTTATTCCTACTATCTTTTGCATTTTTTTAATATCATGGTATGCATTTTTTCCTTGTAGGTCCCGCAAAACATTCAACAAATCGTTGAAAAATATGACAAAATGTGGGCTGAAGACCTTGTGTCAGTTGTTGCAACATTGAGATCAATGCATGCCAATCGGACAATGGCCATGATTGATGAAGTTAGAGCTGCATTATCACAAAACCAGTGTAGTGGGACACATATGCAAGCTAGTGTGGCTGAAATAGTCAAAGATAAAGATTGGCTCGATTCAACAGTGCATTTGGGCAAGCAAGCAACTAATATTAGAGAAGGTAGTGTTGAGAAAATCCATGGAGATGCTGATGTGTTTACAGAAACTGATTGGAAGAGCCCAAATCAATCAAATGTTGCAACAATTGTAGAGGAGGCAGCAAGGGGAGTCCAACTGTTGTTGAACAAGAAGTTGGAAGTCCAGCAAAATCTGGTGAGGAGGCAAAAAGTATTGAAAGAGATACAAGCAATTGGCCCAGTTATTGCAAGGACGATGTAGACTTCAACTTGTTCAAAATTGGAGAGGAAGGATACATAGATCTGTTTGGTGATGGTGGTGCAAGCAGTGGACCAGCTCATAACCAATTGGAGGGAAATGCAATCACTGCTGCTGCTACAAGTGAGGCTGCTGGTACATTTGTGAGCTTTGGCTATACTGTCAACATTTTGTATAATCATACTTCATATGTGCACTTATGTATAGTTGTTGCAATGCAGTTGGTCTTAGTAGCAAGCACATTACTGATGTAAGCAGTGGTCCAAGCACTCATGACAAAAAAGCTAGGAAGAAGAGGGCAGCAAAAGCATTAGATGATGGGAGCAAGGTGAAGAAGTTGAAAGTCGATCCTGTGGCTGAGGATACATACGCCAAATACATATCCGAAGATGTATCAAGAAGCCTAGGAAGGGTGTTGAACTGTAAGCAATTCGTTTCATTCATAATGTTGCACAAGTTTTTAAAAATGTTGCACTAGTAATTTGGAAATGATGCATTATCGACTAAAGAATGTTTTCAATCGTACTGTTCGATAATCTTTAGCCGTAATGATGTATTAGGTATTTTCACATAATGTTTGATTATTGTCAGTCATAATATTGCATTAGTTATTTATTACTCTCATAATGTTACATCTGTATGTGAAATGTTTCATGTCATTCTCAATAATGTTTACTACAAATTTGTATGCTGCTTGTGTGTTTTTTGTAGCCCCATTTTCATTGATATTGGTGGATTTCACATATCCTATGAACATTTTTATAATTCATTAAAGCCAAGGGGGGAGATAGACAATGAGCTTATGACAGTATTTGTTGAGCAATTTAACGAGGATGCAATTACACATCTGTCAAAGAATACTTCACGAAAGAAATATGCCTTCTCTCCTGTTATTACGGTAAAATATTTATGGTTTTTGTCACAATTCTTAGTCTTTTTGTTTACCTTCATTTTGTATACTCATATATATATGTATAAACAGTTTCAGTTTTCATGTTATATAGTTCCTTTTTTCATTTTTCAAAATAGTGCCAATTGATTATGGATTCTGGGAATTTTATGCCACAATCTTGCATGAAAGAACTGAAAAGGATTGATGAGAAGTTCAAGTTGGCTAAAAAGGATCTGGTAATTTCTTATTATTTTTTATGCTTCTTTTTTATGTTGCAAACAATGTATTTATCTGCTTGTTTTAGCATTTTTTTTGTAACACATATGAATTCCTTTTTTCAAATGTAGTTGTTTTTTCCAATTGTGAGTAAGAAGCACTGGGTCCTCATATGTGTCAACTTGTTGCATAGCCAAATCAACTTCTTTGACTCAATAAAAAATCAAAAGGATGCTTCTGCACATTCATCAGCAAATAATCTGGTTAGCACATTTATATATGTTATTTTCAGTTATGCTTTAATGAACATTTTTGTTGTAACAACATTTCTTTTTTGTTATCATCAGATTGGAAACTTCACCAAGCTTGTTAGAGTCTCAAACTTAATGAAGAAAGATGTATCGAAGTTTCAGCATTGCTCTCCAACAGAGTATCCGCAACAGTCTAATCTGTATGTGCCTTGTGTGTATGGAACATATGTCTTTTTCGTGTGTATACAGTTTTAATACATTGAAAAACTAATGCACACAAATTTTTGTTTGCAAGCTTTGATTGTGGGGTGTATACTATGGTATATATGGAAAATTGGGATGGCAAGACCCTCAAGGCATTTCTGCCGGTAACTTACATGTTTCTATGCTTGATTATATTGTTGTCTCTCTTTTTTTTAGTTTTAATGGTTCAGTGCAATATTGCAATAGTTACATTTTATCTTAGTATTAATGGCTCACTGCATTTTTTTTTCAAAAACTGCAGGAAAGCATCACTGAATACCGCAAGGTTTTTGCAACAAGGCTGATCAAGTCACCGTTGAATGCAATTGATCCAAGTTTTGTGCTTGGTGGCAAGGAAACAGAGGGGAAGGAAAAATGATATTGAGTTTGCACAATATCAAGCCATAGGAATTATACTTTTGTTTCATTCGAAGATGAAGATTGCAATTGTTGCATTTTAGGGTTTTGGGAAATAGGATTCGATGGGAAGTCAACAGATAGGAGTTTATACTTTGTGTTTCATGAGATGACGAATTTTTGTAACCACTGCTGTTGGATGAAAACATTGGAAGTATGGGGGTGATGAGGGTGGTTGTGTTATGACACACTGATCCGTTTTTCTTTTTTTCTAAATGCCAGACAGATTCTGCCTAAGCGGTACTGATGTTAAAGTTGATTACGCTTATCAAAATACCAAGGTTCAATTGTTTCCCTTTGTTATGTGATGTCTGTGCTCGCAGTAAATGTTTGAATTATTGTTTTTGAGTATGTTGAATCAATAGTATGTGCTCCCAGATTATGTTGTACATGCTATCAGCAAATGTTGTAGATGGCATATACATATGTTGCATCGACATGGATAAAATGTTGTAAGAATTGTTCGACAACGTTGCTCGTTCAATTACAACATGTTGCAATTATAGTCCTCAATTGTTGCAATGATATGTCGACAATGTTGCGGATAGCATTACAGCATGGTGCAATAGTACGCCTTAATTGCATCAAGAATTTGCCATCATGTTGCATTCAACATTACGATATGTTGCCATAGTACTATTAAAATGTTCGAAGCATTTATTGAAAATGTTTCAAAGAGTACTATTTCATCGTACCAAAAAATATTTGCAACCATCGATTTGCAATGTTGCAAATATTTGTAAAACATGTTGCAATAATACTTTTTGATTGTTACAATAAATGATTAATAATGTTGCACGAAACAATACAACATAGCTCAAACTTGACCTAATGTATTGTTGCAAGTGTTGTTATAAAATGTCGCAAATAGTCTATAAAAATGTCGCATGCACATAAATGTTTTGTTGCAACATAATAGTTTCGACCATTATCAAACCACCCACGGGTTCTAAGTATTATGACAACATTTGCATCAACAATAAAATGTAGGGATTACAATGTTCAATAGGGATTACAATATTGTGTAGGTATATTGACCAAGCAATGCAGGAATTGATGTGTCTCTGTAATAAGGTATGTAACGGGACTTATAACTTCAACTCTGTGTCACGATGGGCTTTGTCTGCCAAATAGGCATCATGAGACTTCGCGAGCTGTAAGTAAGGGCACCTTTGAATGTTATGGGTATCCTCCTTGCAATACGAACAATGAATCTTGGCCTTTGGTCTTTTCTTCTTTTCAATTGCCTTCTCAACAGGTGGTTTCTTTCGCTGTGACTTCTCTGTTGGTCTCCCTTTGCGTGCAGAATTTGGTGGGTTTTGCAGCAAACCAGAAGCACAGTGTTCCACATTGGCTTGGTTAGGATTTGCTGTATTGCTAGTTGCAGAAATGAACATTGTTATGTTGTCAATAGCTTCTGAAACTATCTTGTATGTGTCTTCACTCAAGCATGCATCAGATGCTAGATCTGCCATCTTTCTGCATAGTGAGTTAAACCTCAATACATTTGTTGGTGGCACTCCAAAAGAAGGGCCTGGAGCTGAATGGTGATCTATTGTCCTTCTAGTTGCTTGACCGCACCATCTTTTGAGCAAGCATCTTGAGGTATTTGTTGCAAATTGAGTTGAGTCATTACTTTGAGAACATGTGCACACGTAAGTCCATCCATCTCAAACATGTTGCAACTACATGCGTATGTACAGTATCTCGCATGGATCTGAAACAAAGGAAGGTTTTGTTGGAGTTCTCGCTGGCATAACCAATACAAATACTTGTTGGGTAGAATCTGGCTGTTCATATATTGTACAAGTATAACATGTTGTTTGCATCAATTATTCTTGAAATTTGTAGAAAACACTTCTTGTGTAGAATTTGGATGCTTGCTTTTCCAGGCTGTATCTATAAATTTGTTTCCCAACAATTTTTTGTTATCAGTTCATATGTTTTGTGAATCTGAGAAAAAAAAGTGCTATTTTGAAAAAATAGAGAAAGGTACCTGGACCATAGTGGTGGCTCTGTTGTTTCTACTCTGAAGCTTTGATCATCTTCCCTGTTAAGCATAGTATCTATTATGTATTCATACTGTTTCACAAAAGTCCAAATTGAGTCTTGGGGATGAACAAGTGTCTTGAATATTGAATTTAATTCTTCAGATCTCGCCATTGTGCTTATGAAGGAAAGAAGTTTTTCCTGAATATGTCAGCCCATGTGCACCTTGAGTTCCACATGTTGAGCAAGTGTTGGTTGTCTTGTAAATCATACTTTTGCAACATATCTTGCCAAGTGCTCTCAAATTCATGAACATTTTCTGACATGTCTACAATTCTATGTAAATCTTCAGAAAAACCACCTTTAGTGGAGATCACCCTTGCAAGTTTCTCTTGAGCCTTTTGCATAACATGCCATTTGCAGCATCTATGGATGGCATCTGGGAATACCTGAGCTATTGCTGATTTCATTGCTTTATCTTGATCTCATTATATACGATTGGTGGTTGACCTTTCATTACTAGTTTCGTGTTTCAAACAAACCATCGAATGTTTCAATTGTCTCATCGAAGCGTCCACAACCAAGGAGGATTGTTTGCATGTGATTGTTTATGCCAACAAACGGTGCGAATGGCATATTGTATCGGTTAGTCATGAATGTTGTGTCAAAGAAGACACAATCTCTAAAACTTTCATACAACACTCTAGTCCTTCCATCAACCCAAAACAAAGCTCTCACTGCATGATTTTCGTACAATTTCATTGCATAGAAGAACGCGGGGCTTTCAAGTTGAAGTTTCTGGAAATACTCTATGGTAACAGCCATATCTCTGTAAGTAACATTTTGTCTCAGCTTTGTTCTTATGTTGCAAACATCCTTTTTTGTGAAAGTCAGGTTGCGTACACTCCCATGAATGTCACTAAGCAGGGCCATTATATGTGAGGTAGAAATGTTTCTGTGATGCAAGGTATGCAAGAACTCAAAACCCTCAGAAGATATATGGCGGTGTGACCTGTAGAATCTTCTCCTCGCAACATGCTTCACCAATGGGTGTTTGTGCTCTTCTTGCATAACAATAACCTGCCATCTGTCATTCCTTAGCCCTACAGCTATGTGAGCTTTGCAGTCAAACTTTGTCATTCTGTTGCGTTTCCTTGTCCCAATAGTGTTGATGGTAACGTTATTATTTGAACTACAAACTGAATTGGTTGCAGAGTTTTCACCTTCTTCTTCTGGCTTTCTTGCATATGAACACTCAAATTCTCTTCTGATCAGTTTTTTTGTCACCTTACTGGTTCTTGAGCTTGCTATCCTGATACCAAAGCCAAGCTTGTATGCATACTCATTGTAAATTTTTTTAGCTTCTTCTATGGTATCAAACATCATACCAACAAAAGGAACAACCGGTTGTGAGCACACATTGTCTTCATCCTGATCAGAATTTTGTTCTCCCGCAACTCCCACGGTAGTATATTCATCATCACGTGCATCTCTAATCGATTCTTCTTGATCAGTACAAAGCTCTGTAACTTGCTGCAAAAAATGATGGGGATACTTGTAGTTAATGTTGCATATATCAAAACAAATTGTTTACAGGCCATCAATAAAAAAAAAGTGATAATGTGCAACAACTCATATGCATTGCAATTTATGCCATTTTTGTTTGTTTCATCAGGGTCGTTCATATGTTTCATGTATGGAACATAAAAATCAGAGGTTTATAGGGGAAGCACATACCAGATCGTAGCTTCCAGGAACACCAACGACAGTCAGGTTTGCGGAAGGATCCATCGGAACGATCTCCTGAAGGGATTCGTGGTTGCTACTGGAAGCACTTGCCATATGGGCCAACACCAGGCTAGGGCAAGGTTGTTGGAGCTCTCGATTGATCACATTTGATGCGAACATCGGCTGGGTAGGTGTTGCAATAGGAAAAGCTGATGTTGGGAACTCGATCTTACGAATCAAATGAGCCATCGGGTTGACATGGGGCAAGAAATTTCTGGTTTCAAACGACCGATTTGGGGAGATGTTGCGGCGGTTTTGCGTGGTGGAACAGCGGAAGAAGGCGACGAAGCCGCCTTTTTTTGTCTCAGTGGAACGCACGACGTTGCGAAGAAGAAGAAGGCGATCGGACGGCTGAGACAAGGTGCGTCGGATCTAACGGCAAATAACGGTGTCCGGAGGTACCATCCGGATCGGACGTCCGGATGCTAGTCGCCGCCTTGCTTTAGAGATGGAATTGCGGAAATACTATCTTCGAGGTCTTAAGCAATAGGCAGCACTAGGTCAAAAATCATTTATTAGTTTTAAGGTTTAAGGAAGTTCTGCTCGCAATTCGCAACATTTCCCTGCGAAGCTGCGACTTAGTTGGAATATGAATGAATATCACCATACTGTCCACGCAGCAAAGCTTAGTTGAAATACGAATACTCAGGAAAGACTACCAACAATATTTCGAAGTCTACAGCAAGCTCAAGTCCAGCCGTTTCATTATGTTAAATGTCTCCTCGTACATAGGCAACAAGAGTACATGAAAATTATCGTGCATAGCTAAGCTCGGCCCTACTAATTTCACATCACGGCAAACTTCAGCGGCAGTTCTAAAGTAGACAGCCACGTTATGGGAAGTTGGGAACTAATCGGTAAACTTGAATCTAGACTACGATAAAGCCTAATAGATGGTCTCCACGTAGCTAGGTCGCCGCATTCTTGTCGTCCTTGTGGTGCCGCGGCCTTCTCCTCCTCCTCCTCCTCCACCTCCGATCCCCGCGACGAGTCATACTCCGCACAGAAGCGCAACAACAGTTTAACGCCAGTTGGTCCATCACCGCTCGCGTGATTCGCAGATCCAAAAAGACCACAACAATACGACACGATTCTTGCTTGACACGAGAGCGTACGCGTCCGAACCAGGATGGCTTGGATGCACCTCGGTTCCACGGTCGAACACCGCCGGGTCGTTCCCTCCGTAGACCCCTCCGAAACCTTCCTCGTCCGACCGCGTCGAGTACCCCTCCCCGAACGAGTGGGTCATCACGTCCCTATGTACGTGTCAAGACCCGGTGAAATGCATAATGACACGATTAAATTTGGAGCCCAGGACCGATTAAATTTAACAAATCAATGAGTAGATATAATTTATGATATCTACTGTGAACTACTTGTAAAATTTCTCTAAATTTTGGCGAGGCGTCGCAAGCGTTTCGGGGGAAAAGGGTCCGTGCTTGGCTACGTACCCAGCGGTCTTGTGCATGTCGTCGCGGGTGTTGCACTGCTCCCCCGCTGCCGCGCTGGTCGCCGCCGCTTGCTTCTCGCTTCGGCCCCGACGCTCTGTCGCCGCAAGATCTGCTGGCGGCGTTCGACGTCATGAGACGCCTTCACCCACCGCCTACCGCTTCAAATTAACTCCGCCGAGGACGGCCGAAGTCCGTGCGCCGCCCGCCGCAGCTAGCCACCCGAAGCGAGTACATGAGGAAAAAAAGGGTGCACGAAGGCCAGTGCGTTTCAGGCCGGGGTCCTGACGGGGAAGAAGAACCATCTTTATAAGGAGAGGCCGCGGGCTTTCTTGGCGCCTCGCGCCGGGGACACGTAAGGGGCGGACCTGGAAGGCGCCGGAGGCGCGTGGCCGCGCGGTCGGCCGTGCATGCTTACACGCGCCGCCGCCCGAGCGAGCGAGCGAGAGGATGGGGATTGGTCGTGTCGCGCTTTTGGATACTGCATACGGCGGGATGGTCAGTCGGGTTAGACCATCTCCAACGCCCTCCCGTCCGGAGTCCCGTTCCCTTCGCGATGGGAAAACGATCGAGACGGTCACCGAAAGGCCCAACGGTCTCTTCGGGCGATGCAAGAGAAAGGAGAGAATCCACGCCCACGGCTCTCCGTTCCTATCGCCTCTCGCGGTTCGGTGGAGCAACGGCTCGACTTTCGCGTCCCGCCGGATTCGGAGAGCGCGGTGCGGCTGGGGAAGTGGTCAGGCGAGGGCTTCGGCGTCCGGTCCGTTCTGCTCCAGCGCCCGCTGACGAAGACACCGTGACCCGGATCGACATCTCAAGGAACTCCCGGTGCACGTTGATTGATTTGGTATGTCCATCCGTACTCCCGGGAACGGCTTGTTTGCTCGATTTGGGGGCAGAAACCACGATCTAGGGTTTGGATTTAGGGTTCCGATTTGGGTGCCGAAACCTGGAAATGTCGATTTAGGGTTCGTATTGAGGAACTAGTACGACAGCTCATGTAGCCTAGCTTGTCGACTGTGTTCATCTGTCGTTTGAGATGTTCACCACTGGAGAACTGAATGAAAAGAACTGATGATTAAGAAAGAGACTTCTGAATCATCACGACTGCTTGAGTTCTTCACCGTCAGATGACATTTTTGGTGCCATGGTAGTTTTTTCTCAAGCATTCTTCGAAGTGGTGGTCAAAACTCAAGTTGTATCAGTTATTGTAATTTCATCGCTACTTGTCTCATTTACCTTACCATGCACTAACAATTATTATGTGATGTGGGACTAGAACTGATACAACTACATGGTAGAAATTGTTGTATCAGTTATTGTAATTTCATCTCTACTTGTCTCATTTACCTTAGCATGCACCAACCTTTATTCTGTGATTTGGGACTACAACTGATACAACTGCATGGTAGAAATTGTTGCTCAAAAGACTACTTGAGTTTTGAGTTAGATTTTGATTTAGGTTTGGTCAAGACATGGGGAAATCCCAGCCAGGTGAAATGCTCAAGAGATCCTAATAAATGTGATGATTGCTGACTTATTAGGATTTCGTAGGCTTCGGTACATGTAGACGTCTCTACAGTTTTGTGGTTCTTTCGGAATTCGTCGTTTTGGTGAGGAACGAAATTGCCTGTAGAAGCAGATGATACATGATTTCATACTACCACATAATGGTCAGGGAGAGGACTTGTAAATGCAACTTGCCATCATGGTACCAGTTGTTGATTCCGGGGTCTGTATGGACGAAGTCACAGAATAATTGTCTTTGTGTGGAAACCTCTCAACAGACTACAAGTTTTTGTGTACGAATCAAGATTTGTGTAGGAATCTTGATCACCTGTTCGTGTTGATGTGGTTTTATAGATGGAGGCCCAGAGACTTCGGACATTAATCTCGAAGATGCGAAAGATGCTCGAGGCAAAGGCCGACGACCTGTTGAAGGTGGTTGGGGATAACTTCAGTGCGAGTGATGCTAGTTGGGCCGTCGACCTAAACATGGCACTAGGATGTGTCGAGGACATAGCCGAGAGCCTCAGGCAGATGTCCTTGGATGCGGCAGCATTTGAGATAGCACCTGCTGGCAGTGAGGACGTAGAAAGTGCAGATGTCGAGGCCGCTCAAGAGGCTGACATAGATCGTTCGGACACAGATAGCGAGAACTACTCCCCAATTAGCGGTTGGTCTGTGGAGTCGGATCGTTCGTGGCACCTTACCTACATGTAGTGTTGGTTTATCGTTGGTAATGTCTTTTGTATTTCAATTTCTGCCCTGTCATTGTAATGTAGATGCTTTCATAATGGTAAACATCTCGACAGGAGGTTGGATGGATGATAGTAATGTACTAAAGATTATGAACCTTGTCTGTTTGAACCATATGCTACTATTGGTCATGGTAATGTGGTACACTTTACAATGAATGTGAACCTTCCTTTCATCTGTGATCTGGTTTATATTGTTTAATGAAATGAACATGTACTCACCCGTCGGCTAATTTTAGGGGGGACGAAACAATGGACCCATTGTACGTGAATTTCCTACAGATTTACTCAATTGAGCTCCCTTGGTCGCTATTAGCATCGTGGTGAACATGCTCTCGGCAGATTTGGATCGGACCATGGCCGAGTTGGACGCGGTGGTCGCTCCCATTGGAGAGCATGGTACGAACATGCAGCCCGTGGTTCCGAATTCCACAAAGAAAGGCCATGCTAGGGCATCAGGTATCGGGAAGGGAAAAAAACAAGCATGCAAAACAGAGAGGACAAAATGGAGTGCGCAAGAGGATAAAATACTTGTCTCTGCCTGGTTGAATGTCAGCCAAGACCCCATTGTTGGGAAGGACCAATCGTCGGAGAGCTGCTAGACCCGAATTGCTGAATATTACAATGCTACCAAAACCGGAGAATGTAGCGCAAGGTCGGTGAAGGCAATGGTTAACCACTGGTCGTTGATAAATGAGTCCGTGAGCAAATTTACCAGGTTCCTCAACCAGACCGATGCTTTGTATCAGAGTGGTACAACTGAGCGAGACAGGGTAATATTCAGAAACCTCTTAATGTCTTTACTGCAGTTTACAAATGAGTAGTGGTAGATTGTAGTTGTATAATCTCCCATTTTGAAAAGGATTTCGTTAATTCAATTGACGTTTGTAACAGCTGGCACATGCCTCAACGATGTACCAAGACATCGAGGGCAAGCCTTTCGCGTTCCATCATTGTTGGATGCTATTGGCCGATCATCCAAAGTGGTCTTCGCACATGTGCCACAAGAAGCACAAAACGGGAGGAGGTGGTCCAACGCATGACGGGTCGAACACCACTCTTGTGGACTTGTCCTCGCAAGCTTCCTCTGAGGAGGGGCCAAGGCCAATAGGCCGGGAGGCTGCAAAGGCGGCCAAGCAGCGAGTTGGTTCGTCTAGTGCGTCATCTGTTGGTTTGTACGCTGACCATTTCGAGAAGATGAATGAGTCCAGGGCTGCTATCGTAGAAATACAGCGTAAAAAATTGGCCATGTCGCAAGAAGCGGAGAATGAAAGGGTTATGAACGTCGACTTGAACGCTGCGTGTAACCGGATTGCGGCGTGAGTACTATGAGAGTCGATGTACTTGAGATTATGAAGGCTCGTCGGAAATGAATAAATAACTCTCCCATATGTCATCCCTCGCTGATACTATTTTTGTAATGTCCGAACTATGTACTTATGTTCCGACTTGTGATGTTGGTACTCGCTTATTTGGGACAACTTTTATCGCAATGCGATAAAAGGGACAACTTTATTATTTATGGTTGGGACTGCAATATTAATTTGCTATGTGCCTCTGCAAAGTGATGGTTGGTGACGTGGTGAATATATTTCATTTGTCTCAATGGATTTATTGCAGTAACTTGGCTATGTTTTTTCTTGTTAATCATCCATCATCTTTGCTGTAATATTTGGCACTGCACAAAATCTGAGTATTCTACTAGTGGTCATACATTACTGCTAGTATATGGCTGTCAAATATGGCTGAATTTGATGTGCGGTCTACATTTCAGGGTCATAGACCTGTTGTAGACTTTTTATCCTCTGTATAATTTGGTACCGAATGTTTGCAAATCAACATTACTTCTCTTTTGATGATAAAGCTTATACCAAGAGGAGAAAAAAATTATTCTCATCTTGGTATAAGCTTTATCATCAAAAGAGAAGTAATAAACCCATTTGACAAGAACCAAACTCAATTGGCAGTAAAAGCTGAAGGAGATTGTGGAATCCAGGGGATGAAGAAGCTCAAGGAGATTCTGCATGCAAGCATTTTTCTTGTAGTAATTCTGTGGAGTAGCTCTGTGTTCATGGTTTGGTAATGCCCAAGAAGTATCTTCAAGGGAAACTTTCTGACGAAGTATTCTTTTTCTCTCCATTTTTGTTGCTTTACTAATACATATTATATTTGCAACAGATCTGTCAAGAGGGAAACATTGAAAGTGAGTTGAATTTGCAACAGATCAGAAGGTGATTCTCAGTTGAATTTGCTAGGTAAAACTCAACATATATATGATGTATATGTTGTAGAAGAGGATTTTAATCCAACTGCAGACACACTTGATCATCTCATATTGAGTAGGTTTGTTGTAGTATCTCAGAGTTGTAATTTTGTTGTCTTCCAGCTAAAACCGATATTAGGTGAATTCTGTCTTATGGACCGGTCTGGCAGGTGGCCACCCAGTTGATATCCATATCATGGTTGTTATTTAGTGTACTGATGAGCACTGCTTGGTTATTTTCTTGCTTCCTGCTACTAATTTTGATGCCTTGTCTATTCTGCATAATTAAGGTCGAAATGGATTTACCTGTTTAAGCCTTTTTTGTGTTAGTGTTTGCTGGGATTTGTTAGTGAAAAGAAATCATGTTGAAGTTGTTTTAGCCTCCGGATGAAATAACTGGTGCCCTGACTTTGATTTGACCGTGCATAGTAAAGCTTCCATTTCTTTGGGACTAGAGACTAAATCTTACCCTGGGAACCATCAAGGGGAAAGCACAGCTGAAACAAGCAATTTACTTCTGGTGGTTCTATGATGCAATTTGTTCCTTATTTGTTCTTTCATGTCTGCAGGAAGAATTGATGAGGGTGCAGTTAGCAGCAACATCCATGCCAAAACAGCTGACAAAGTAATATGTTCTTTATTACTGTAATATGTTCTTTTCGATAAAGGAAGCTTTTATTAACCTTAGTAAATTACATCAAAGTGATACAATTAAACTAAGAAGACTCCCGGCCTCTACACAGCTAGGGTGTACACAGCCAAACACACACATAAGAAAAGACAAAGGAACCGACGCGGCAAACTACATCACGCAATTTTACTACATGGTCCTTGGACTCTGTTTATTGTATCATTAAAATTTCAGAACATGATCAAGGGTTAATTTTTTATAAAAATCTGATAATGTCTCTATTCCTTTTCATTAATTACTATTTTTGATTTTCTAGAAGCACTAAATGAATTAAAAAATTACTAAAATTTCTTTGAGGTGTTTTATAGATCAATTTGGATTTATTAATATTTTTTAAAATTCTTTCTAATTTTCCTTGATTGTGCCGATTTTCGGATATAAACTAGTCGAAAATTAGACAAAAATAAAACAAAACCAGTTAGAAATTGAAAGTAGAAAAACGGTTCTTGAGAGTGCCAATCTAGATAGAAAATCGAAAAAAACTAGTCAAAAATCAAATAAAATGGGTCAAACCGGTTTGGTTTTCATTTTTACACCGCTTTTTGACTGCCAAATTGAAACAACCCGAAAAATTAGCGAACTCATAATTGGGAAAATGATACTTGAATTAAAACATGGCATGCGAATAATCACAAACTTCATTAAGTAACATCTGTTATACAGAATTGATACATACGAAATCAAATACAACAGTAATTAATTACAACAATTGGAATCACATAAAAACGCTACAATGATCTACAATCTAAATCTTTGGAAGACTCTTAAACTTCAAACACCTGAAACAATAGCAATCAACACACACATATATATGAGGAAATATATGCTAAAAGTAGACATAATGGATGAAACTAGGCAAACAGGAGCGTTAGATCGGTCTTGAATAATCTACATTTGTGGAATCCCACCTCCACTTAAGATGTGAAATTTTGTAATTTTTTAGAAGGTTATATGTAAAACCTGTTTAGGTGAAGGAGGTGGGAATCTATCTAGAACTAAACCATTCAAGTTCGATCTAACATCTCTGTTTGCCCATTTTCATTCTTTCATCATGCGTCTACTTTCAACGTATATACTTCCTATTTATATATTTTCGTTGAAACTAGTATAGATACTACGGCACTTATAAGGAGTATGAATGGTTCTGTTTGGGTGGGGGGTACATTTTTTCGCATGAGTACGTACTTCCTTTTTTACGCTCATGCCATAGTATACATGGTAATGGACCGCGCTAGCATGGACCGAAGGTTTCAAATTTTGGTATCAGATCATATCTTAGAGGTGACCGAAATCTGAAATCTCAGTGAGAACTAGAATTTCGGATGAAATCCAGAAAGCAAATTTCAAATTCAGCTTTTTTGGACTGGGATTTTCAAGATTTCGGCAAAAATTACCGAGATCTCGGCGAGAAACATCGAAATCTTGGCCCAAAAAACTTAAAATCCTATCAAAATACCTCATTCTCATATCACATACGGTTTTAATCAAAAACCATCTACGATGAGTCATCACAGATGGTTTTTAATAAAACCGTATGTGATATATCAATCTCACATCACAGACGGTTTTAATTAAAAACCATCTATGATGAGTCTCACATATGGTTTTTAACTAAATTTCGGTCGTCGGCCAAGCTGCCGGAGTTCAAGTTGTCCAACTTGTCATCGAGAAACTGGCTAGTTGTAAATGTTAAAGTACTACAAGAATTGCAAATGCATTTGACGATGTCTTCAACTTAAAGTTTCCTCTCACTGCCCCTCCACTCGCGCCATCCCCTGTTGTGGCAGCAGCGTTGTCACTAGCCTTAGACAGCTACTGCCGCGTCCACGGTGATGTGCCGTTGAGGCCCCGGAGTGGCAAGCAGCGACGAACGCATCCGGCAAGAAATTCATCGACAGCCTCTCGAAGCTTGCCCAGGCTTCCAAACTACTGGTTATCACCACTTGCACGGCAAAACATGTGGTGTATGCGTTTAATCACATGCGTGCGATGAGGTTGTTTGAACAAACGAGTACACATCAAAGAAAAAAATGGAACGAGAATACGCGGCCATACCTCTCACAGCCCATGAGCTTGGAAACACGGTGGGAGGGCGGCGACGCGTACAATCCTAGTAGCCGTATGCGTTCCTCAAACCCAATTTTTGCTAGATGCCGTGAGATGGATTAACAGGAGGTGCTAACCTCCTATTTGACTGGAATGTCAGGTATATAGGAACTAACCCACTATATGGATCGGGTTTAGAATTTTATTTGGGTTGAGTGTGCCCAACAAGGCTGTTAAGGCTGCAGGGAAGGTATGGATGGCAGATCAAGGGAGTAACTACACCTGGGAGTAATTAGTGTATATATACTTATATACACACACATATACACATACATATACACAATATATACACATACATATATTTATACACACACATATATATATAGCAGATAAAGAGGAGAAATTAGAATACCGTCATACCCTTTTTGCATCAATTAGTTCAGGATTTGCTTATCGAGATACTAGACTGTTCAGAGTTAGTCGGCACCTCTTGCTAACTAGAGGTCATCATTCGATATTATACAAACCTGCTAAAACCGTGAGGTAACCATAGCCACATGACAATAGTGCCAAAATATCATGCATTAAAAAGGTAAGCCTCCACATGATACAAAGATAAAAATAGCATGGTTAAAGAGAGAGCCAGAACTATCCTCCCCCAGTCCACTCATTTCCCACAAACACATCACAATCTCCCGAAGCCAACAGCAACCGAGAAGGCCATCAAGCCAAACAAGTAAGGAGTTGCCAGGAGCCAAAACCAGCCCTCCAGTTCATACATTCTCCCCTCACACATACACACCCCCAAATTAAGCCAGAAGCCACCAAAGTCACCAGGGCCAAGCCCCTGAAGCAACTAGGAGCAAGCCCCAACCGAGCAGCCCTTGGAGCAAGGAGGCAGCCATTCCACCCAAGCACCCAACCAAAAGGGAGCCCCCAAGATCGAGCAAGGCCATCAAGCAACCACTAAGCCAAGGAGATCAGGAGCACAGCCCCCACATCAACCTCCACCAACACCAGTTCACTCCTTGGCAGTCTCAACTCCAGGTTTGCATCCACTCATCCAAATGCTAACTTTAAGAGTAAAATGCACAAGGTATGGAAATAGTCCGTAGCCAACCTAGAAGAAACAAGTAACCTTTGTAGATGGTGGCGCTGGGTGCAGCGCCGCACACGCCCATTGGCCTCCTCATACTCCCCGGCATACGGGAGAGCCTAGGTATTGTCGCAGCACCATCACCCTGCAATCAATCAAACCCCATCATCATCGGTCAGTAATAAAGTGAAAACCGTAGCTAGATCGACCAATCAAGCAATGCATTGTAAGCAAAAGGGGTAAGAAATTGGGGGAGGATTTGGGGGAGAGCCAAGGGGGCAAGCCCGGTAGCACCAGAGAAGTCACCAGTGGCACCGGTGGGGTGGAGGCTGGGAGGCCCAAGGGGAAGCAACGCAGGGCGGAGTCCGGCGTGAGGCAACCCAGGCGGCGTGGGGGGTGTGCGCTTGGGCGCAGGTGTAACGAGGATTGACAGGTGAGGAAAAAAATGAGAGAAAAGAAAGGAGAGGAAAAGGGAGAAAAGAAAAAGGAAAGAGGAAAGGAAAAAAAGAAAAAGAGAAAAGAAGAAAAAGGAAAAGGAAAAGAAAAATAAATATATATATGTAATAAATAAAATAAATAATAACAATAATACACATATATATAAATATGATAAACAGCAATGACACTAATAAAAATTCACAGTGATATTAGAAAATTTAAAAAGAGGATAATGCCAGCAAGTGAGGAAAAAAATGAGAGAAAGAAAAAAATGATAGATAAATAAAATAGCATATAAAAATTAGCAACCGCTATAACAATTAAAAAATAGGAAAATAATAACTCTACTAGAAGGAAATCATGATCCAAAAGGTTGGACACCATAAAATACATGATTATTTGATAATCATCCGAAAAATAGTATTCCATAATTTCAAGAATTAAATTAAATTTGACAGGAGGTCACTTTGAGAACCAGTGTGAGGACGCATATTATCCCTATAATTCAGACAAGTTTCATGAATATATAAATTCAATCAAAGGTATTTGTTTATATGTACTTTCACCAATGCACTAGAAAACTCTTTTTCAAAAAACCCTAAATCGGAAGTTGATGGAATGAATAGTTTGGTTGTGGTAATTCAGCTATGGGCTAAAGGTATTCTAATGACGTATATATCTGTGAGTTGGGTAGAAGGTACCTTGAGATGGGTATTACCGGCAAGACTTTTTATATAGGCTATGATATAAGGATAAACAACTACACTTAGGCAATGAGCCATATTTACAGTATCAACCGTAATGTGTAAAATCGGTCAGAAAAAGTTTTCCTATGAAGGTATTATGATCTCTACATTGGGTATGAGTAGATAATTAGGTAGAAGCCGGGTAGGCTGGAAAGCCCGGTGAGACCAGAGATTTTAGAACTCAAATATGGGTTGAGACATTAGAACTTAGCTATGGGTTGAGATCGTAGGACTCAACTATGTGTTGAGAAGGTAGGACTCAGCTTATGGGCTGGTCATAGGACTCAACTATGGGTTAGAAATGTAGGTATTAGCTATGGGCTGAAGTTTAGAACGCATCTATGGGCTGATAGTTTAGAACTCAGCTATGGGCTGAAATTGTTGGAACTCAGCTATGGGCTGAGAATTTTGGGGTACTATATTTAGACGCCACATGATAGTACCATCAATGTGGGCATGGTACAACTGGTAAGTTGAGAGTATGTAGGGAAATAATAGAAGATACCACTACTCATTGGCTACTAGGGTTAGAGATCTAATACTAGGATAGTAATTAACATTCTAGGGCCTCATAGGATAGGATCACTATAGGTAAAGTGGTACAAATCTGCGCAGGTAAAATCATGAATTCATACCTGTCTCCTTAATTAGAGGCTACAGAAGCTAAGTCTGCATCATATACGAGTACTAGTAGTATTTTCCATAATTAAAATTGGGAACACAATTTTTCCTAATAAAACCCTATCTTCAAAAAAATGATTTGAGAAAGAATATGAGATGGATGTGGGAAAACTCATATGATGCTTTTTGTTATTAATGTTTACTGGGTACTTTTGTACTCACTTTTATTTAAATCCCTCTTTGCTTAGAGAATTGCTCTGATGGGTATGCATCTGGTTGGGACACAAATCCCAATAGGTTTGACTACGAGACATGGAGTGAGGGTCACTCGCAGAATCGGATTTACAAGGAGATAGACTACTGAGAAGATTAGGTTGTTGGATAGACCATATATTAGCTATCATCGATCTTCAGGGTACTTAACAGTTATGTATTATATTTTTGTTGACTTGGATCGTATGTATATTGTACTATACTCATAGCCCTGTGTGGTAATGGATTGTAATAAGTTCTTATTTCAGCACTCTGAATATGGTGTATTAATTGATAAAATGTCAGATACGCTTAATATTTTGTTAGCTAATATACCGAGATCAGTGTAACTAACTCAGAGTAATGGCAATGTTACTATTATTATCCTGAGCTAGAAGTGTGGACCACCACACGAATTTTAAAAGTTTGACTTTGTTGAGAAATTAGACAGTTTCCAGATTAAATTCCGAATATAAATCATGAAAAGCATCACAGAAACTAGCATGCATTTCTCTAACATACTAGACAGTACGAACATCATGATCGTCTTAATAAACATGATTAACCACAAGATTAGGGCAGATCGAACGCATCGTAAGAAGATGAGACGAGATGGTGCATTGGCGGTGTTGACGTGGTTATGGCGGGTGTCGCAAGAGATCCTACGACGACGTGCAGGATTGAAGACGAGCCGTGTGAAGATCAAGCCTAGCGCTTCCAAAACCTTATTCGCCTCTCCCTGCAGATCGCAAAGAAAGGGTTCCGGAGACTGCTTCCGATTGCGGATGCACATCGGGCCGGATGGAGAAGGCTATGATGAGAACGAGAGGTGGCAAAACCCTAATGTGTGTTCTCAGATTTCTTGGCGGTAGCAGACATATAGGATAGCTCGTAACCGTGACCGAACGTGGTCTTGGACCGGATTTCGGACCATTCACGCCAGACCCTTCCCGCCTGCCCAGCCTCGCCCGGCGAGGCGAGGCTAGGCATCTAGGGGCTTTCTTCTTCTCCCTTGCCATGCTTCTAGGAAGGTGGAGAGAACTCTCCTTTATAAATTGGTCATCCTCCACCTCCACAAGCAATATGGGACTAATGCTTGCAACATGCCTCCTCATGAATCTTTGAGATAGATTTATTTGTCTCAATTAAGGGGGCCCAAATAATCCAACAGACTTTGCAATTTGTTCGGTTTCAACCGATTTTTGACGAAAATCAATACCAACCTGACGGCGGTTTTCCAACTCGGTTCCGTGATATAAACCCAGCATCCCGTGAAAAACGCAGGGTTAGACGTTATCGGGTGATCCTACCATGTGCAATTGTGCGTGCATGTAAGAGCATAGATGGGGAAAGGAAAATGACACTAAAACAGTGTAACTTCGTCTATGTAAGATTGTCGAAAGGGAGAAGAAGAGCAATTAAGCATCATCTGGAGCACCCGGAATGGCCAAGGGCTTTGAAGATGTAGACAAGCTGATGCCAAACTATCAATGCTTACGTAAATTCTACTGTACCTAAGTCACCCTTTAGTTAATCAACGGTTGATACCTGGGGCACCCTTCTGTAAATTGATCCTGCTAAAGCCAGCCCAAGAACGGTGAGCATGCATCGAGCACTGGAAACACAAACCAAGCAGCTCCCAGCATTCTGACGCAGGTGTACTCCAACTGAAACGAAGCACTACGAAACGATCACGAGCGCATGCACAGATTCAGTCGATTCAGTGGCTGAGGCAAAATGTCAAACTTGTCAAGAAAATGATGATTAGAGCCGCAGAGCAGTTGGGCCACTAATGGCAGCGTTAAGCACCGCTCCGCTCGTGGACGCTTCACTTCCTCGGGCAAATGGCGATTATCGTCGATGGGAGGCTGGGAGCCGCCCTCCTCCGACAGCTCGGAGTGGCCACAAGATTCAGGAAGGTTACCTGAGGAACGGAGAGTCAAACGTATGTGACAACACCAAGCACTCACTCCTGCTCTAACGTAAAGCTTTCAGGCTTAAATTGCAGTGAAGTTAAGCCTGACAGAAATACCTTCAGAGAAGCATAACGCCTGTGCAGAGCACTCAGTTTAAATGATTTTCATAGGAAGGGAAAGATGGTACACTAAATTTAATATGGTTCGTTCATTTTTTCAATCCAATAAATCAGATTAGGTAGTATTTATTTATGCTTTCTCCAATAATAGAGTAGTAGAAATACTCTTAATAGATCAATAGTTAGATCGAATTTATACTCTCCACCATGTACTATTAGTACAAGGCCCTGTAAAATTTCTCAGAAAAAACATTAGTTCTTACCAGACACTGAAAACTATGTGTCCGTGCGATACAACAAAACTCAATTTACGATAAAAAAATTTATTTGCAAAGAGCACTAACCTTATCTGAATAATAATATTCACTCTAAATGTACAATGGTTAAATGTTTAAATCAATTTATTGAAGCATACAAATTCCAAGCACATGTTTACAAACTCGAACTTAAAATTATATTTAATTTCACAAACTTAAATAATAACATCACAGTACTTAGGATTGTAAATTTGTAACGTCGTGATTCGAGATCAATCGATTGACCGAAAGAGGCATCACCTGTTGCTCATAGCAAAGACATTGAAGAGGTATGCGTCATCCGTATGTAACTACCACCATCAGCGATGTGCGTGGCTCATACGCCTTGCTTCGGCCATACCATAGCCTCACCCCATCAACCAGCTCCATCGCCTCCTCGCCCCCCCTCCCGAGTGCCTCCCTCAACCTATTGACATCATCCACCGCGCATGAGCTCCAGCAGCGCCGCTAGCCTATATCGCTGTCCACTACCAGCGACCTCTCCCTGCGCCGCATCGATGAGATCAGGAAGGTCGCCTATTACCTTCACTCAACGGATAAGCTCAACACAACTGCAGGTGAGGCAAGAAGCAGTGGGGTTATATAGATTCAGCAACTGAGGATATATCTATGGAATCCAGATTAAGAAATCGTCGAATAAAGAAAGCGACAAAAGGGAAGGGAATCGAAACTCTTGCTTTCTTCGGAAGGGAATCAATTAATCTAATCCGAAAAGCACTGAGAACAATCGCCACCGATTCGAATGCTAGATCAATGGGAGAAAGGAAAGCAATAAATGAGTTAGCATATTCATTTATCTCACATGATGGGATGATCCAATCTAATCTACCGGAGTGGACACTGCCCATTTCCAACTCAACCACGCGGGTGCACACACGTGTCGGGGTAAAGGTGAAGAACAGACGTACCACCACTAACTCCTAATTAGAATTGGTAGAGATAGAGATAACAAACTTATCTAGTCGCGTTATGCATAGCCGTGCGCATGCTGCTGGCCGACTGGAATTAAATCCATACATGATTAGATAAAAAGAAAAGATGATCTTATCTACACATGGAAGTAAATATTTAATGGAAAGGATGCATATGGCAACTTAAAGGCACATGGTAACTTAGACGCTATATGCGTGCAGTATATAGAAAAAGAATCGGCCGTGCAGTATTTGGAAATAAAATCAGTTGATTGAGATAAGAGTCTGATACGCTGCAGATCACGCATGCATGTATATCCAACCGAATTAAAACTTTCTCAATTCGCCAATGTATAGAAGATTGGGACAATGACGATTTTGGGGGAGAGGAGAACGGACCACTGCCACCAACTCGTAATTAGAAGTAGTAGAGATATATATATATAGTACAATTACCTAGGACACCATGGTGCCTAGGCACCATGATCCAAAACGAGTACTTTCCTTATGTATTTTCATGTGAAAATTTTTGAAACTTTTAGGATGTTGCGTTTAACTAGTTCAAACAAGTTTGAACTGAAATTCAAACTAGAGTTTCCTTTTTGGTGATAGTTTGATTATAGGTATGTGCTAATTTTATATATAAATCAACAAAGCATGTGATCTAAATTCGTTCAAATCTTTGAATTTGAGTTTTTTTCTAAGGTATGTGTTTCATTTGAATAATTATAGATGGATATATACCTTAAAACTGAAAGTTTCAAAAAATATATCCTGATTTGGCTTTAATTCGCGTATTTGAAATCATGGTGCCTAAGCTCCATGGTGCCCCATTTTGGTGTCTCTCTGTATATATATATCCTGCGCAAATAACATATGGAGAACAATGTTTTTCTAGTTCAAATGCGCAAAAGTCCGTGGAAGACAAGAGAGCAATTTTGGGTCCAGAAAGAAAGGCTAGTGTCTGAGGAAGAATGGTTCGCTTTTTTAGCCCTCTTACCTCGTTTTTCTTTCAAATATAGTCTCTTTGAGCGAAATTACAGATTTAGCTCCCTCTCCCATCACAGAAGAAGCAATAGGCAACACCTATCTCCTGCCACGCCTAGGGAGTTGGCGCAGGTTCACTTTTCTAACCCCCTCACCACATTTTTCTTTCAAATATAGTCTCTTCCGAGCAAAACTGCATATTTAGTTCCCTCTCCCACCGCAGAAGGTGTTGTAGGCAACACTTGACTCCTTCCACGCCCAGGGAGCGTGGGAGCTGGCGCTGCCACGCGCCAGAAGCGCTAGAGTAGCGGCGGCGCAATAAGAATAGTCGGTGGGCGAAAGCACAACAATAAGGTTGCCACCGCTATCAAGCCCGGGCAGGTACTACAATACCAAATCAAGCTCGGCAATCGGCCCCCACCGGTTTCAAAAATCGTTAGAAACCGAACCGTTTCGAGGTCAAACTCTTTGAACTGTGCGGACAAAAAAAATCAAAAATCGATCGATTTTGTCTATTTTCGAGCGATTTTCACTGATTTTCGATCTGTTTTCTTAAAAAAAAAAACTAACCGAAACATATCAGAAGCTGATTTTCTAATTATTTTTGAACGATTTGTCGATTTTCGAGCGCTTTTCACTAATTTTCGATAGGTTTTCCATGCATAAATTTTTTCTTTTTTTGAGTTGGACCTGTTTATCGACTAGTATAGCTTATCGAGTTGGCTCAATACGATCAAAAATCACAATTTTCGAGCAATTTTCATTGATTTGTGAAACCCTGAGTGCAGGAAGGGGCTTGCCATGGTAAGGGGAGCGTGGGAGACGCGTTTCTGCAATCGAAAGGAGACTATATTTGCAATTCCACTTGGGTGGAGGACACATTTGCAAAAAAAAAAAAAAGGCAAAGGGGGCTAAAAAAGATATCACTTCTCAAAAGAAAGATGCTATCTTCTGGATCAACATAAAACACCTAAATTTCTAACACATTGTAAATAGCTTACGGCTCTGTTTAGGACCGATTCTGATTGTGCAAATTCCGATTCTCTAAGAAGCTGGTGGTTGATAGTTTCTGATTTTGTATATAAATCTGTTTGTAATTGTGGGAGAAACTGTCAAGGATCCTCCCGTTCAGCAAACAATCCACTTAACTTTTGCAGAAACTATGCATAAACTATCGAACAGGACATACAACCTGAAAGTAAAATAAAAAATATATAGCGAAGTACTCCTCCCTTCACAAATACATGTCTTTTGATATGACATGGTTCCTAAAATACAACTTTGGCAATTAATTTATATTGTAATATATTTATAAAACATAATAAAATTATAATTTTATGAAGCATTTTTCGAGACAAATATATACATACGACCTTCATGTATCAAATCTAAATATTTAAAATGATATCAATAATTAAAGTTTCAAAAATTTGTCCATATACATCACAAAACAATATGTATTTATGGCAGGAAAGAGTAAACACTGCTTGGCATCGATGATGGAGTATATCAAAATAAACAGCTGACAGTCGACAAATGCAGTTGCTAAGAATGGGAGTTATCTGTGAAGAAGAGCTTGCAAAACTAAAGTCAAATATACATTAAGAGACAAACAGAGAGAGTAACATTTCCTTAAATAGAGTCAAACAGAACCTTACAGACAAATGAGTTGCGTAGAAAAGAGCACTAACATACCATCATGAATAGCCAACTTTTTTGTTTGTGTGAGGGAGGGTTCATACATAACTAATAAAATTACGAACGATTCTTCTATGCTTTCTGAAAAACAGATTCTGTATAAGACCATTTTTGCTTTGGTTGATTACATGGGGATTGTTTTTGTGGTGGTGTGTGTGTTGGGGCGGTTGGGTGGTGGGCATGACTTGCAAGGTGCTAAATTCAAATGAACAGTAGAAACCAACCAGGTTTTGATGACAAAAACCCAAAATAGCCCACATAAGAACAACTACACTTAGAAAGCTGAATTTAGTCCGGCTGCCAACTCAAATAAAGCGATAACTTCAAATTGACAACAGTACCATTACTACCTTCACAACAAAATATCGAAAACGTGAGTTTGGTGCAGCAAAGAAATTACGTTAACTCGTTAAGTTTTCTGTAAAACAGATTCTAAAGCAATATAAGACCATTTTTGCTTTGGTTGATTAGATGGGGGAAAATGACTTGCAAGGTGCTAAATTCAAAATGAACAGTATAAATTAAACATGTTTTGATGACAAAACCCCCCAAATTAGCCCACATAACAACGGCACCTAGAAAGCCGAATTTAGCCTGGCTACCAATTCAAATAAAGAAATGACTTCAAATTGACAACTGTACCATTACTACCTTCACAACAAAATATCAAAAACAGGAGTTTGGAGGCTTGGAGCTGCAAAGAAATTACATTAACTCGTTAAGTTTTAAGCTAACATTGTTTATATTTAGTCGTATAGCACCTAAAAGCCGATTAAGGACAATGTTAGAGATGCTAATGCTTTTCCCACTGCATACACACACCATCGATTATCGTTCAAAAATCACGACAGGAATCAATCTCCTCCTAAAGGAATCATGCCATCAGTTTCTGTACAATTAGCGCTAAATTTGCTCTGACCAGCTATAACATGCAGCAGAACAGACACCAATCAAGCTAATTCAACTAAAATTCCCCAATTATACCATCTAGTCATCATCACCATCCTAAACACAGTTTAAGGGAGGAAACAAATACAAAAGCTTCATAACGATTTCCTAATCATTTCCTCCCCGATTCTATGAAAATGCCCCACACACGCACGCACAGATACACAAAGAAAGAGAGCACCTCACCGCCAAGCAGACACTGTGAGCAGAGGCCGTTTCTCCCATGCCAGCGACAAGAACGCAGGTTGCAGCTCAACAAGTGAATATTTGTACTTGGAATCATAGTTCCAAAGCAAAAGATCAGCCTGGCTCATGGCATAATTGCTGAGCCTAACTGGCTCGAAGCCGCACCACTCCATTAGCGTCTTCCACTCGCTGCTGCCGGCCATCCTGTCCGTCCTGTCTGCGCCTTCCCCTGGCCCAACGGCCCTCCGGATGCGCTCCCCAAACATGCACCGCTCCACCCTCACCCTCTCCGGTGAGTCCCGTGCCATTGCCACATCCAACGACTCGAACACCGACCGGTAATAGCTCAATGCATTCGCAAATCTGTCAACGAACCCAGCTCGGTTCAGACTGACCTCATACTCCCCGAGGGTTACCACCACTGGATCGAGTGATTTGGCGAGACGAAGGACTCGCCTGACCGGCTCATCGGAGTCGCCAATAAGGTGGTAAAGCTGAAGCATGAAATTGACGGCCACGGCCTCATCGGGCTCGACCAAGAAATCAGACTGGTCGAGCTCGTTCACTGGCCGGAGCAATGGAACAAACTCGAAGTCCACCCCAAGAAGCTTGGCAAAGTCGCGGAGACGGGCACTGGTTGCGGCAAGGGACGGCGCGGGCTGTGGCCCCAGGAACGGCGAGGGGACACCGGAGATACGTATCCGGGATGGCTTCCCCTCGGGCCGGGTGGCGAGCGCCTGGAGCAGCGCCGCCCACTGGATACCCTGCACGATCCCAAAGTCAACGATGTGGATCTTGGTCGCTGCGCCCGTGGCCTCCAGGATGGCCTGGTTGGCGGTGAGGTGCGCGAACTTCGAGTAGGGGCAGGCGTCGTTGAGTGTCTTGTAGCAGAGCGTTAGCTCGTCGGAGGCGAACCGCGCGTCTGATGCCGTTGAGGGGCGCGCCGCGCCGCTGCATGCTAAGCGCCGGGCGAGCGCGTGCGCGAAGTAGAAGGCCACGCGCTCCGCGGGGTCCCCAGAGTCGGTGGCGGCGGCGCGGACCTTGGCGAGCTCCGCAGCGGCGAGCCCTGGGTCGGCCACCGCGGCGCGAGAGCAGGCGAGGAGGGACTGGAGGACAGGAGCGGAGCAGGAAGCGTCCGGGGAGCTCGGAGAAGAACATGCTGCCGGCGTGGCGGCGGCAGCCTGGGGGAGCGAAGCCGGGGCAACCTCGGGCTGCGCTGCAGCGGCCTCGGCGTGGGACGGGACTGGGGGCGGGACGGGCGGCGGCGGGGTGGTGAAGATGAGGCGGTCGAGGTCGGAGTCCGGGAACACGGGGGCGTCTCCTATAAGGCTCTCCATCCACCCATCGGAGTCAAAGTCCGCGGCCGCAGAGAGGTCGGAGAACACCGCGTCGGCGACGGATGCCCCGAACGCGTCGGAGAAGAAGTGCTCCGCCGGGGGCCACGCCGCGGAGGCGCCACCGTACGGCAGCGAGGCCGGGATCTGCGCGTGAGGGGGCGCCGGGGCCAGCGGCACCGCCAGCGCCTGGCGCGGTGGCAGCTGCAGCGGCGGCGGCAGGAGGTGCTGCTGCTGCTGTTGTTGCTGCTGCTGCTGCTGGATCACCTGCTGCGCTATGGCCATGAGGTTGCCGCTGTCCGCGCACATGTACGCCATCCCTCCTCCGCCCCTGCCGATCTGCGAGCGGCCGGTGGGAGAATCGCGGGATGGCGGGGCCTCGGCCGAGGAATTGGGGTAGTTTGGGGGAACGGAAGGGAGAGACGGCGAGGAGAGCGGCAGGGGGGGTTTAAAACAGTAGGGCGTGATCACTGTGGAGGCAGGCACACTGACACTATGCGGGGACGCAATTACGACATTGTCCTCGCGCTGTACTGGTGCGGTTCGCACTTCGGGGGTCGCCGACCTCAACAACGGTAAAATGGGAGTGAGTGAAGCGGGGGCTTGGCTGGGCAGAAGCTGGGAAGGGGGTGGCGGGTGGGGGACTTGAACTGGCGTGATCAGGTGGAGGGATCTTCTGTGGAAGCCTGAGGGAGGGATCCATCACCTGTTGTTTCTGACGTTGGATTCTTGGTTGCTCACTTGCTCGTGCTTGTGCTTGGTTGGATTCAAGGCTAAAGTTTGATACATCTTGAGTGGATAATCCTATCTTTGTGATAAAATTGATGTCTATAGATGAATATCTAAATGATCATTATCTAGGAGTTTGCCTATTTCATTTGAAAAGTATACTTGGCATTTACTTTCATAGCACATGGCGATTGCCGACGATCGGGATCGCCTGACCGCAAATGTGAAACGGGGTTAGTGTGAATGAGGGACCCAAAACGAGCTACGCTCAACGGAGGAACAGATGTTGGTCGGGGCGAGACAACAACGAGCGAGACACAGCGGATTATACTGGTTCAAGCCCCCATAAGGGTAACAGCTCTACTCCAGTTTTTTCCTGAGGCTGAGGAACTCACTATCTTTGAGTACAAAGGTGGTTTACAGTTCGAGCTTGAGCGCTCTGGCTATGGCTACTGTCCTATTGCTTGTGTGTTGATGTCGTCTTCTATGTCGTTCTGCTCCAGGAGATTTTATATCCCTCTCGGCCGTTACTAGAAACGGCCGAGAGAGATTCCCGGAGTAGTGCATAATGCGCATTGAGGACATGTTGCAATCGTCCCGGATCTGACGCCCACGCCCTCCTTAACTCCGGGATTCCCGGTCTTGGTAACTGTCGAGTAAGCGCACACCTTCTAAGCCAAGGTCGAGGTCGTGCGGGGATCATGCGGCTTAGGTCGTGGTCGAAGTCCCATGTCGCCAAATTTCGAGCTAGGGACCCTGCTGATCGCGCTGACTGTTAGAGATTCTCGCCTCCGACAGCCTAGCCCCGAGACTCAAGGTCGTGGCAAGTACTTGGGTCGACCTCGAGCCTCTCAATATGGACAGAGGGGACGGCCTTCTGGAAACTCCGAACTCAAAGTTGAGGTCGGATGGAGACCTATGAATGGGCTTTGGTGTCGTTACACCTGGCACCCCTTGATCTTCAAAATTCTGGTACGGACACGATCGAAAGCAAGAGAACTGCTCATGACGCCTTGATCCCGCCGCTCGACCATTAATCGCAATCGCCGAACCGCCGACCGCGCGCTTTTGAGATGCCCTAACCTCCTACTGCAGCTGCTCGGGCTTATAAAACCCGAGCCTGTTGCAACTTCGAAGAACTCTCGACCTTCTTGTAGTCTTTTCCTCCTAACCCTTCGCTCGTGCCTTCCTTCTTCTGTCGATCAAACACCCCCTCAACCGCTATGGCCAAGCTCGGAAAGAGTTCCCTGTCAGCGCGCGAGGATGAGAGAGCTCGAGAGTCTGGGGCTACTAGACCCAGCGACGTGGCGGCTACAAGGCGGAGAGACCAAGCCGCAGCCACGGGATGACAAGCTCATCAGCACGGAGCACTACATGCTCTTCGGTCTGTGGACGACGGAGAGCGACTTCCTTGCAGTAGTTCTCGCCCAATGCGAGATCGAGCTCATCAATCTGATGCCCAATTCCATCCTTCTCCTTTCCATCTTCTCCCACCTGTGAGAGGTGTTCCTTGGGATTCTTCCCACCCCCTCTCTTTTCTTTCACTTCTTTTCCCTGTTCCGCACAGGAAGGACCCCGTGGTCGGATGTTTCTACTTCCGGCTGCGGGCGGGACTCCCCTAGTCCTTCCCTCAAATTCGATCTCGGGACTCCCTCGGTCCATAGACCGAGCGGTGGTTCTACCTGAAGAGGGGCGAAGACAGCGCGCTGGCGTACGACGGAACCCCTATCACTGAGAAGAAGCAGACCCTGGAGGCGGACGACCTGGAGATCGACCAGGAGGCCATCACCGTTATCCATATCTGTGCCTCGCGTGGCCTCATCGGGCACGACTTTCTGAGGAGCCGGGTGTTCCCTCTTCGGAAGAGGATGCACCCATTCTTCGAGATCAAAGGCCGCGACGACCTTACCCATGAAGGGACGTCTGGTAAGTCTTTCTGCTCTGAAGTTTGCTCGAGTTTTGATCCTTGGGTTTCTTTGACGAACTTGTCTCTCTAGCAGCGCCGAAGGAGTCCTGGATCACCGCCAGGATGAACGAGATGTTTGGGAAGGCGGTGCACGATTACACCGTCGACGACCCCATCCCGAGGAATGTGCTGCACCGAAAAGCTGAGGTAAGCCGCCCTAGACCAAGTCTCTTGGCTTACATACGCCTAGGGCCTTTCTTGATCCATCGATGTGCCCGCAGGACAATCAAGAATTGTTCGAAACGGCAAAGAGGATGCTGCCTCTGCCCGGGGCGAACAAGGGCAAGAAGGCGAGCAAGTGGCCAACCCCAGACGGAGCGGGTGGCAGAGGCCCGAAGAAACAGCACGTCGAATGGGGCGACCGCACAATGGTGAGTTTCCATGGTCGAGCCCCCAAGTACTTTGCTCGTGTTTTTCGCTTCGATATACCTTTTCCTCGCGAAGAAGATAATGTCGCGGCCACCGCCGGACTTCGACGGAGGACTGGAGCCACCGCGGGCTCCGAAGTTCTGGAGCCAGAGGCTCCCGAGGATAGGACGCCTATTCACCCTCAGGACGCCAAGACCCTCGCCAGCCCCCTGCGAGGCGAAGGCTGCAGACTCAGGCACGTTGTTATCTTTTCGCTTACCAAATCTTCCCCTCTACCTTTAGCTTAGTATTCTTTTCTTGTCGCAGACTCTGAACACTCAAACTCAGCCCTTGCCCCTCCTAACCATGGCTATTATTCAGGGCGAAATCGAGTCCGAGGAGGAGGAAGAGGAGGCCTCCTACAGGCTAGTCCCCCGCCGGCAAGCAAGGCAGGTCGCGCGCACCGCCGACCCATTGTGGTCGGGTCGCACCCGCGATTCGACCAAGGAGTCGATGACCCGGTCGAGGACGAGGTCTCAACTGCGGTCAGCGAAGGCGACGCGGCCGACACCATGGACACCGAGGCCAGCGGCGGCTCACCTGAGGTCGCTGCAGAAGATGATGCTCGGGATGCCTCGGCCACGGCGGCCGAGGCCACCCAAGCCGCTCCTGCCAAGGCCGCCCCAACCGTCGAGGTCGGGGCGCCCCCAGCCGAGACCGAACATGCTTCGGCCAGGACAAGCATGGAAGGTCGTGCTGAGGTCCAGGCCAGGACCTCCACGGGGGAGGGGACAAAAGATGCCCCGACTGCGGAGGGCGAGGCCAATGCAGCTGCCGGGACTGAGCCCGAGGGTGATTTGAGCCCCTCCGAGGGGGCGGCCCGAAGCGAGAACGCCCCCGACAGAGTTGAAAGCATCTAGGCCCCCATGTGGTTATGGTTTTGATAATTAATGACAATCACATGGAAAAGACTAACGTTGTTTGTGCAAGTTAGTTGGAAACAGGATAAATGTACTCCTCGAAAGATGTTGGACGGCCTCAAAAGAAAAATGGAAGGAATATGCGCAAAAGAAGCTAAAGAAGTGAAGGTATAAAATTTAGAAGTATTTTCTAGTCTTTTCACCGATCTCGGAGTTGGGAAAAAGATCGGATTTTTAGGATAGTAGCCGTACTATCAAGGAGGACTTGATATGGGTCTTTGAATTTTGAAAGTGCATAAGATATGGCTCAATTCATCATTCATATACTCATGCATTCAAGAGTTAAAACGAAATCCGGAAAATCTTCGAGGCCAAGACTATCACAGCAGATATAAGCGTTAGTATCAAAATGCGGTACTACCGGGTTTCTTCATGTAGCTTTATTCCAGAGAGGCATTTTCTCGAAATTCCTCGTAAGCACTACCGCTCGGGTTACGGTAGTATCAAGAATGCGTACTATCAAGATATATATCATGTAGCTTTATTCCGAGCGTTGCTGTTCTTTCGTCGTTAAAAGCAGATTATCAAGACCCCAAGAGCTAGAGTAACCGCCATTGAGAAAATTGGTCAGAACGGCTATGTGTCAACAAGATTAAATGCCATTATAGTAGTTACATTCAGTGCGGTACTACCGCCCTTAGAGGGCGGTAGTACCGGCCTTGGCGCAAATTCGGCAGAAAAAGTGGAAAACGGCTAGTTTGTGTGGGTGGGGGTTATAAATACCCCCTCACCTGTGCTAGGGTAAGGTTGGTGACTCCATTGAATACATTCTAAGCCCTAGCAACTCTCTCCATCCATTAGAGCATTCAATTCTTGATTCTTGAGTTCTTGGAGAGAAAATTGAGTGCATTAAAAGCATTACATTAGTTGAGCCATATTGATTGCACTCTTGAGTTCAAGCCTACGTCAAGTTTGTTACTCTTGGAGGTTGCCGCCTCCTAGATGGCTTGAGGTGTGAGGTCTGTGATCTTCACAAAGAAGGTTGTGTGAAGACCCGGGCGGTTGTGAAGGCACGAAGCTTGCCTACCCGGAGCGGGGAAGAGCTATCACTAGTGATCGGGGAAGGCTCAAGCGAGTGGAGCCGGCTTGAAGGAATTCAAGTTACCTCAACGTGGAGTAGGGGAGACCGGCAAGTCTCCAAGACCACGGAAAAAATTCTCTTGTCCCTCATTTGTGGTTTGCTTGTCTTTACTCTTGTATAATTTTAGTAATTTGATTCTCTTGTGCTACTTGTTTAGTTTCGATACACTTGCATAGGGATATCATTTGTGATCACTAGAATTGTTAAGTGTTAAGGTTGCCAAAAATTGTCACTAGTCCTTAGATATAATTAAACTTGAATTTTAGTGTTAGAAAAATTTAGAAAAGCCTATTCACCCCCCCTCTAGGCTCATCCTCGATCTTACAAGAGTGCCCGAAGGATCTCGCTCAAGCAACCCAGCGGCGGTGGTGGACAACACCGCACCAGGGTCGTCAGGTAGTAGACCCGTTGAGTACACCCGCACAACCTTTGAGGGCCGGCTTAGCCAGGTATAAAGTCTCCTTACGCCGCTGTCGGCCTTTAGTTCGAGTCCCCTTGTCTTCTTTCTTCTGATAAGGACTGTGCTAATCTTTCGACCCTCGCAGGCAATCGGCTCCGTCGCCCAAGGGCTGCAAGGTCTCCAGACGCACGCCGACACGCTGAAGATCTTTCTCAACATGGTGGAAGAGTGGGAGGCACAGCGCTTCAAGCTCATGGAGACCTTGGAGGTCGAAAGCAGAGGAGGTCGCACAAAAGGCAAGCAATTTCACTCCAAAGAAGATTGCCGGTCTCCGCGAGGCGATGAAGGCGCTCGAGGCCTCCCACACATCCGAGATCCAGCGGGCCATCGCCACCGAGCGCGACCATGCGTACAAGGCCGTTGAAGAGGAGCGTACGCGGTCGGCCAGGGCGCTCGACGCCGTGGAAGCCAAGACCGAGGAGCTGAAGAAGGTCGCTGCAGACCAAGAAGCTGCCCCGGCGAGGGCCTCCCCCGAGCTTGAAGCCAAGGTCCAGGAGCTCAAGGAGAAGCTGGGTTGGGCGAGCAAGGCGGCAAAAAGCGCCATGGCCCAACTTCAAGAAGAGCGACGCCGCGCCGCCGATGCCTCCACCGAAGCCCTTCGACTCCAAGGCGAGCTATCGACCTTAAGGGCCAAGGTCACCGAGCTTGAGCAAGAGAAGCTCACGCGCGAGATGGCCGACCTGTAGATAGGTTTAGACCTTCTTACCTAAAAGCATTACTTTTTGTAAGACAAAAGTTTAATGGAACAACATCGTTTTGGCAAAAGGAGCTAGTGTCTTTGTTTGCTCAAGATTTTTCGATCAAGAGATTCTAGTTTTCTAATGGTGCACTTAGCCCTTTCGTCTGTAGCGTATCCTTGTCCAGCCCCCGTTGTGACCAAGGTCGAGCAACGCCGCCTTGGGCGCAAGGCTAAAAACCTGCGAAAAGTCACGACCTGCAAGATCGAGAAGAAACCTACAGGGGGCACAACACAGGCGTACGAGGAAAAACTTAGGGTCAAAAGGGTTAGGGTCGTTTCTAGGTCACGCTTTCGAATCCTGACCACGACTTGTGCCTTGCTCGGTGGTCCCAACAGTGGGCTTTGTTTCGAACCCTGGCGCAGAGGCAGCTGGGATGCGAAGAGATTCGGCTTACAAGTAGCTCGACCACTGGGGCTGAATGCCAAGCTCGCAACGTTCGGACCAAGAGCAAGCGCACTTGCACGTAGGTCGGATTCAAAGAGGTCCCGAACTTAAGTCAGCACGAAGTATGGAATGAATAAATGGCGCAAAGATCAACATAACAATTGAACAACAGCTTTACTGAAATTTGAGGTAAAGGTGTTACACATAGAATTTTCGAAGCTGGTCAATGTTCCACGAGCTAGAGAGCTCTCTACCATCGGGCATCGCTAGCTGGTAAGCCCCTGTGCGATCTGTTGAAATAACTCTATAAGGGCCCTCCCACCGCGGGGATAACTTGTTGGTGTTGGACGAGCCCTGAATTCGTCTTAGGGCTAGGTCCCCAACAAGGAGCTCCCTAGGTCCTACCGATCGAGACGCATGTCTGCGAAGAACTTGCGGTGTAGTGCTACCGATCGTAGCAATGCACAGATCTTACTTCTTCCACTGTAGTAAGTTCAAGGACCGCTTGCTCAAGTCGATCCGTCGACTGCGGACTCTAGCGGAGCCCAGCAGTGTCCTCTCGAAGCAAGACGGCTTCAAGATCAATACAAGCTTCTAAGGGTGTGGACCTTGTTGCTCGGCTGACTGTGGTATGAATAGACCATAAGACGGTGGGAAGTTCATCCACCCAGGTCTGGCCGTGTCGTTCGAGCTCATCTTATACTCGCTTTTTGACCCCTTGAACAATCTGTTCATTGGCGCGTTCTACTGCTCCATTGCTTTGCGGATGGGCCACCGAAGCATAGCACACTTTGGTGCCGATGTCCTCGCAATACTCCTGGAACAGTTCACTGGTAAATTGTGTTCCATTGTTAGTGATAATTCTACATGAAATCCTATACCTGATGACCATGAACAAGCGGAAGAACTTGACCGCCGCATGAGCCGTGATGGTCGAAACAGGTTCGGTTTCGATCCACTTGGTAAATGTATCAATGGAGATGAACAAGAACTTTCTCCCCCCACCGCCTGCGGGAAGGGGCAGAGGACATCTAGCCCCCAGGTTGAGAAGGGCCAAGCGAGTGGAATGGTCTGGAGTGCATAGGCGGGTAGGTGCGACTTTCGAGCATAGAATTGGCAGGCTCGACAGGCCCGAACGATGTCGCAAGCATCCTGGAGCGCTGTTGGCCAATAAAACCCCTTGCGGAAAGCCTTCCCGACCATGGTCCTGAAAGAAGAATGCGCCTACGAGACTCAATGAATGTCGCTATCAGTATTTACCTCCTCCGTGGTAACACACTTTGTCAGGATTTCAGATGCATTCCGACGGTAAAGTTTGCCGTCCACGAGTTTGTACGAGCTCGCCTCGCCGCTGATCCTCGCCTCTCCGCGGATCGGCCTTAAGCTCTCCCCGTGCGTAAAGTTGTGGATTGGCTCGGCCCATGAGGGAATACCTTCAATGAAAGCGATCAAGGCCCCTTGGTCGGAAATTGAGGGCGACGCCAGGGTCTCCAGGATTACATCTGGAGGAATTTCATCGTCGGACGACCCGAGCTTGGAGAGGAAATCCACGCTGGAATTGTCTTTCCTTGGCACATACGTGATTTCCAGGTTCTGAAACCACTTCTCAATCTTGCGCGCTTCGGCGAGGTACTTGGCCATGGAATCTTCCGAGCATTGATAGCCCTTATTGAACTGGTTGATGACGAGCTGGGAATCGCCCTTGACGATCAACCGGTGCACACCCAGCGCCTTGCAAGCTCGGAGTCCCGCCATGATAGCTTCAGATTCGTCAGATTATTTGTCGCTGAATCAAACGAACCACATACCTCGCCTATCGCCTCGGGTGAGAATCAGATTCCAAATGACGAAGCTTGAAAGATCTTGAACCGTCGAAGTACATGACCCAGGGCTTCTCCTCCTCGACCTCGAGCTCGAGAGCCGGCTGCGATGTCTACTCGACCACGAAGTCGGCAAGCACTTGCGACTTGATGGCCATGCGTGCCACAAACTGGACGTCAAACACAGCCAGCTCCATGGCCCACTTAGCGATGCGACCTCCAGCCTTTTCCTCAAGATCTCCCCAAGCGGAAGTTGCTCGGGACGACCACGGAGTGACCTTGGAAATAATGCCGGAGTTTGCGCGAGGCCATGAGGAGGGCGTACAGTAACTTCTGGAACTGGGGGTAGCGCTCCTTTGGCCCAAGGAAAACCTCACTGACGTAGTAGATCGGTGTTGTTGCAGCATCCCGCCGCCACTGTGACAAATACGATACCGGGCGGTGGCCGCGAGGTAGAGCAGCAATTTTTCGCCTGGCTACGGAGTCGTGAGCAAAGGTGGACTTGAGAGGTATACCTTTAACTCGTTGAAGGATCGCTGAGCCTCGGGCGTCCACTCGAAACTCCCTTGCTTACGCAAGGCCTTAAAGAACGGCAATCCACGCTCGCCGAACCTCGAGATGAACCGGTTGAGGGCAGCCATGCTGCCGATGAGGCATTGCACTTGCCTTACCGAACTTGGGGGGGCATCTTTTCTATCGCCTCGATCTTCTCCGATTTTGACCAACCCTTGAGCCCCCGATCATGTAGCCGAGCACCTTTCCGGCAACACAAATACACATTTCTCCCGTTGCTTGATCTTGTGCTTGTTCAGTTGGCAAAAGTCTCTTCCGTGTCTCGAACGTGATCGCTTTCGGAGGAGCTTTGACGATGATATCGCCCACGAGACCTCGAGGTTGCGGTCGATCTGAGGGTCGAATGTCTTGGTCATCGTTAGCCGAATGTCGCTACCGGCGTTGCGGAGGCCAAACGACATGGTTGTGTAGCAGTACGTGCCGAATGGCATGATGAATGATGTCTTACTCTCGTCGCTGACCGCCAGTTTGATTTGATGATACCCGGAGTATGCGTCCAGGAAGCTCAGCATCTTGGCATTTGCGGTGGAGTCGACGATCTGGTCGATGCGCGGAAGAGGAAAATTGTCCTTCAGACAGGCCGAATTTAAGCCCGTGTGGTCAACGCACATCCGCCACTTCCCACCTTTCTTCTGCACGATGACCGGATTGGCTAACCATTAAGAGTAGTTGATCTCTCGAATGAAACCGGCCTTCAGGAGCTTGTCGAGATCTCCTTGATTATAGCGACCTTCCCTGGGGAGAAGCGATGCAGCTTCTGGCGTACGGGCCGATAGTCGGGACGCACCTACCTCCCTCGGGACACCTGGCATGTCCGCCGGCTCCCAAGCGAATATGTCCTTGTTGGCGCGGAAGAAGGTGACGAGCTCGAGTTCCTATTTGAAACTCACCGCCGAGACGTGATGCACTTGGACGAAGTCGCTTTCTTCGAGCAAGACAGCCTTCGATGCCCCGCTAGGCCGAAGACCGCTTTTGGCAGCGCACTTCGTGGTCGCTCAGGCCCCGCTGAGGCAAAGATGCCGAGAGCCAAGGCTTGGGTCTCGCAATCGCGCCGCCTTGAGGTCGCCCGCGACAGCTTATGATGCCCTTGGGGCTCGGAGCTTCATGCGCAGTGGCCATAGTGGTTTGTCGCCATGAACTTGACTAAAGCCGACGCCCGAGGATGGCGTTAGAAGATCACCTTCACCACCTCAAGGTGATCCGCCGACGCGGAAGTTGTCCTAGGCGCCGAAGGTGACAGTGACCACTCGCCTTAGAGGAGTGGTCGAAGCTTCAGAACGATCCCAAGAACGGAATCGCGATATTCTTGAACTCGACCGAGGAATCAGATCCGTCGAGCGCTAGCTAGCCAGAGCAGATTGAGGAATCGCCCCATCGATCATGACACGCCCGACCATGGTGTTGCTGATGGTCGGGGTCACAACCAGGCGCTTGTCGCCAGATTTACCGACAAGATTCCGCTAGCAGAGTGTCTACTCCCTAGTCCCTAGACGGAAATTATGGTTCGGTAGAGGGCATCTTCGTGGCTAAAAACCCTAATGTCTCTCGACGATGGATTCCGGGTGTCAGCAAGCTAGTGGACACAATGATTTACCCAGGTTCAGGCCCCCAGTGAGGGTAATGGCCTTATGTCCTGCTAGTTCTTCGTTGAGAAAATGGGGAGAGCGTTTACAAGGGTGTTCTTCAGTGTCTGTTTCTCTATGTTTCTTGTTTTAGCCAATCGGCACCCTTCTTCATGCACTGTATGCCTTTATATAGATGGGCCACCCAAGGTGAGAGAAGGTGGTGCTATACTTATCTACAACACATTAATTACACCCATCATTCACCTTTCACGCCAACCCATGACTCATTTATTAAGCACGCTCGCGGGCTTTGTCCTTCAACCTCATTTAATGCTCGGTGAGAGGCCTCGCCCGATTCGCCCGGATAGGACGCTTTACGACGGGTTGGTGAGAAGGCCGAGGGATGAGCCGCCGCGGTCGCAAGTTGAATCCTTCATTTAATGACCCCGACACGAGGTGTCGTGAGGAAACTTCGAGGCGGTTTTCCTCATTCCTTTGGTTGCCTTCGTGGTCGACAAGGGGCCCAAACACCCGCCCATTGCCGCAACGCCACGCTGCCGCCGCCGCATGAAAGGTGGCGTGATCGCCAGTCGTCATTGGGGCCACGGGCTTCGCCCGCCAGTGAAAGACGCTGCTGCCGCCTGGCGAAAGGTGGTGATCGCCAGTCGTCACGGGGCCACGGGGCCTCGCGACCGGCAGGTAGCGTGTTTCGCCAGTCGCCGCCAGTGGTGCCACGCTGGCCGCCGCCAGTCGCCGCCGGGGCCACGTGGGCCTTAAATTGGGCGAGCTACTGGCCTATTACTTACTAGAGAGGGTACCTCGGTGCAAAGTACACCGACAAGATCCCCGGCCGCCCCGAGCGCCGCCACCGCCAGACCTTATTTAATGCCAGCACTCGATGGGCCCATCACTCAACAAGACGAACCGCCTTGGTCCTCCCCACGACAGCTGATTTTTCTCGGGACCCGAAACGCCGAGCCTTTCACTTGGACGCGAATCGTCTTCGCGGGAGGTCTATATATGTGCACACCCCCACGCAAAAGTTCACGCCTTCTGCTTTCTTCACATTTTGCTCTTTGCCCTTTCGCCTTCTTTGCTTGAGAGACTCCACTTCTGCTGCAATGGCGCAGTCCCCTCTTTCTTCCACCGTCACCCACGCCAGATGGATTTCGCCATCGAAGGCACTGGGCGCCGCTTCGCTTAGGGACCATTGTACAAATCGCGAGCCAGGAGATTATTGTCTTCACCTAGGGGCTTATGGCGGGCTTGGTCCGCCATTTTCGAAGTTTTTCTCACCGTTTTTCACTTTTACGAGATTCACCATCTTCATCTCTCCGCTAACTCCATCGCCTTCCTCTCCACCTCGCTACCTCGCGAGATGTTCGTGGGGGTAATGCCCAATCTTCCTCTTCGCACTTTTCGCCGCCACATCACCTCCAACAATGGGAATCACCGGAGCTGCCACTGCCCGCGATGGGTCGGCCCCCGCCACATTCCTTCCAAATTTCCGCCCAACCGAAAATCAAGGGCGATCGCTTTATGTCACGACGACAGCTGGGTCGACCTCCTTGAGTACGGGCGGGGTAGCCCACAAGAGCCGAAGCTCGCCTGCCGAGGAGATGGCGAGTTCCTAGCAATGGTGGCTCAGACGGCCGGCCGCAGGCGCCGCCCGACGGGGTTCCTAGTAGTCCGAGACTTCGTGGTCTCGAGAATCAATTCGCCGCCAAGGCCCGCCTCGCATGGCAATACACAGGGACGACGATATGACGCCAAGACGCATCTCCGGCAAGAAGTCTTCTTACCCTTCTTCTTGAATGCATACTTTTCTCTGTGGTCTTCGTCATCCAATACTTCTGTCTTCTTCTGGTGCCAGGTGAGGGCAACCTGAGCAACGCTGCCATCACCTGGTGGTTATCCCATCACCTGGTGGTTATCCGTGTTGATCCCACCAGTGCCGAGCGGCTTGGAGTTTCCGGCCGATGCTCGACCGCTTTGCGATCTGGAGTCCGCGGAGTGTCTCCAGATCATACAATCCTTCCCGGCGATGGACTCCACGGGTCCAGTCGTGGTGCCGGCCCGTGGCCCTTTGGTAATCAGGACCACTGCCGCTAATCGGCGCAGTAAACGGCTCAGGCTTTTGACGCCGGCGCGACCTCAAGAGGGTCTGCACCGAGCGAATTTCGCCGCCGCTACATTCGCAACCCCATCGAGCGGCTCAAGCGATGGCGTTTTCTTCTAGGGCGCAATGCTCGCCGCTTCCTCTGAGTCGGGCCGCACTAACGCCGACTTAACTCGGTGCCGCTTCCCTCCGGGCGCCAATTCCATCGGGCGCCAACTCCAATGGCACTGAAGCCTAACCGCCATCGGTATCCGCCGAGCGGGCTCACAAAGTGGCACCTATATCCTTCAGCTTCAATCGCTTCCAAGGGCGGATCGCCTAAGCGCTTCCGCCACGCAGACGTCCGGGCGCCGATAGGGCACAGCTGAACTTCGCCCAAGAGCAACCGGTAGCCCGAGGTCGCTGGCTCAATGTTGCCGACCAAGACTTCGCTTCCTCCGCTCGACGCTTCGCCGCCACGCCATTGACTCATTTAACGCGCAGACGCCGAAGCTTATGAGCACTCGCCGCTGCCGCCGCTTTTCTCACGGCAGCCACCAACATGAAGCCCACTTGACGCAGAGAAGTGTAGACGCCACGGGAGCCGGGAGGACAGAGACGAATCGCCTAGGAGAGGGCCACCGGCACAATCTCGCTGTTTCTGGGCGCAAGAGGCCGAGACGGCACCGAGGGAGGCATGGAGGCGCAGCGGCTAACGCCGATAACATCGCGACCATGCTCCGGTCATCATCATACCGCCAAGATGGCGCTGGTTTTGGCGCCGCCAGGGTACATTCGTGAGCCGCTGGAGCCCACGCGCAATGTAGTACGCCCATCGCACCACCCGTGGCCGACGCGCTTCGGTTCGCCGCCGCCATGACTGCCCGCCCATTCAGAAGGGCAAGAAGTCGCCAGAGTCACCGCCACCTTCGTGTTTCGTCATACGCCAGCCGCGACGCCGCTTCAACCCAATGACCGCTAGACGGCATTGAAGGAGATGAGGCCTGTGCACAGCGCTGCGGTAAGAGGTCATGAGTGCGCCGTCAACATGATGGCGGCGGAAGCTCCGGACCTTGGCACGGCGGCAGGAGAACCGGAGGCCGAGGATGATGACGGGGGCATCAAGTCGCCAACGCATTTAATCGATGACACGCCGCCGCTTTTTGTGCTTGTTTCTTTTTGTTCCTGCTTATTGTATGCCAGAACAATATTAGCAACTGTAAATGAAGTTGATGTATTTTGGTTTCGTCTGGGCATGTTCACCTGTTCGATTTTTAGGTATGCTTGCTTTAACTCAATTTTCGGGCGATCAGCCCCCAGCATCGCCATGATGCAAGCCTAAATATTCAGGTCGGGTCGATACTTAGGCATTATATGAGTGATTGCAATAACGCAAACAAGGATCATACGGTGAATGAAGAGCACATACAAGCAAAGTCTTAGATTGCTGTGCAAGGGTATCACTGTCTCCTGCCCTTTTGGAACTTATATTCTCGTGATCTCTTGGAATTTTACCGCAACATTGCGCAACAAGGAGGGGAGCTTACAGAGCGGTGATCGGGCTTACTTGTGCGCATGAGAGAACCGCTTGCTTTGTTGAGCTGAACCGAAGTGTGCTGACCGCGTTTGAGCCACCGTGCCACACTCGCACTCCTAGTCACGCGTCCTTGCGATACAAACGTTGGGTATTTTCATTTATCTACGAGGAGCCATTAGGTTATAAGAGCCAGAGATAACCACACACACTCCAACCCAATAAGGCACAAGTGTACGAAATAAGTTGGTACTACTAAAGCAAGCAACTTATCTTGGCCATAGGCCATTGGGTGACCAGCTCCTTGACCGATCACGAAGGCCAACACTTTGGTGAGCAGGGCGCGGTCGCCCACCTGCTCGTCAGGCAGGCAGGGCGTGGTCACACGACTGCCCGCTAAACCTTCACGTGGGCTTATTGCTAGGCGAGCAGGGCTTGATCGTTTGCCCATTTGCCTGAGGCCGCGTGGGCTGCGCCGCCAGCGCAGGCGTGGTCGCCCACCGCCACCCAATGCCACGGGTTACTTCGATCACTCGAGTTACATGCGCACCTAGCATTTTATCTGCGATCGCGCATGGCCGCTGAAAGCACAAGCAAGCATTTCACAAAACATGCAGAAAACATATTAGGGGACGTAAGGCCCTGCGCAGGTATGTCGTGGTTCTCTGCTTGGAAACTTAGGCTCCCGTGATCCGGAATTAGCCCACAACTATGCGTGATATGGGAGCAGGTTCGCAGGAGGGATATTGGGCTTATGCGGTGCTCGCGGAGACAGTTGTCGGTGCTTCGTTGAGCTGAACCGAGGTGTGCAGGCCGCGTTTGAGCCACCGTGCTGTGTTCAAGACTCGTCGCCTGCTCGCTCGACGCAAGGCCGCATCACCACGGATCAGTGAAGAGCGGCCAAGCCATCAGGACACATGACATTTCCGCGCAAGCTTTCCCGCCAGGGGACAAACAAAGAAAATAAAGCAAAAGCTCTTAAAGTAAACAACTTTACGCCACAAAGGCGGTCCGCTCGCCGAAGGCCAGCGAGGCGGTCTTCGCCCCGTCATCATCGCGGGCGCTCTCCTGAGCCGCCGCCGACCATCTTATTTATGACCCGACAACCTCCGTGCCGTGAGAGTTGGTCCGTGGATCGCGTATGGGCTTGCCTCCTTTTCTTGCGGCGTCATTCCCCAATCCGGCGGCCGCCACGCCGCTCACGGTCATCCCGCCGCCACGGCCGTCCCACGGTCATGGCGTTACGCCGGCGTCGGGCATCTTCAGATCGGCACGGTGGCTGTGACCCGCTGGTCTAGGTCGCTTTGCGCTCGCTGCCTCCTACTTGCATGGTCGGGGCCCCTCGAAGTCCCGGCTTGCCCCTCGCCACGCCTCGCGTGGCTGGATGTCACCGATACTATATCGCTCACAGACTTTTTGCGCCAAGCGCCAGGGAGAAGAGCTCGGAGGTGGAGGCGATGTCACGAGTCGCCATCTTTTCCCGAGATCTTGTAGCCAGGCACGCTTTTCGAAGGCGACGATGATCGATCGCCGAAATCCGGGGAATCAGATATGGCATAAAGGGCGTAACCGCCGAATAAAGTCGCAAGAACGACTCCTCTTTCTCGCTCAAGGGCATGGAGATCGCCCTCCACGCCCGGCGCGCGAATGAGTTTTGAAGTTGGCGACAAAGAGGTCGCGACAACCCTCCCACGAGTGCACCAATCTCGCTGAGATTCAACACCAGACCGGCAGCACTCGCTACGGCCGTTGAAAGTAACTGGCCATGGTTTTCCAGATTCGCCACCGCACGCATCATGCTGGTGTAGACCGCAAGAACTCCTCCGGGTTGGTGGTGCCATCATACTTTCGATGGAGGCCGGACGAAACCTCTGCCACACCACGCCACGCAACCATCGAAAACACCGCATCCGACGCCATAGGGGATCTCGCCGCCCGACTCCCGACCAAAACCGTGGTCGGGAGGGCGGACCGCGACTCACCAAAGAGTCGATGAACGGACTTCCTCTCATCCTCAAGGTGAGAGTTATGGGAGGAACTTCACCCCTGGGGCTATCCGTCTGTCGCGAGCGCGGGCGACATCAGAGGCGATCACGCAGATCACCGCCGCCCGACCGCCGCCGGTTTAGATGGGACCTCAGTCCCCACGGCTCGCAGAGCCGAGACCTTCTTCTTGCACGCCTTTTCTTTACTCGCCCGCTCGCCGAGCGCTCTCGCTAGGGCGGCCTGAAGCTTGGGTGCGCCACGGCACCTTGGGGCGAGGGGAACCGATGGCCTGCATCACGGCATCCCCACGCGAGCCGAGCCACATCCACGAGGCCCGCAATATCCGGCAGCCATGAAGTGGCCGGGGTGTCTCCAGCAAGTTCCACCGGAGGGTGGTCCAGGAGGAGACGAACCGCATGCAAGTTCTAAGCCGGAGTGGCGGCTCTGCAAGGCCGCCTGGCCGAACCGAAGCCCGGCTCGCTGGGGGCGCCACCGCCCTCCTGCTGTGGCAGTGGGAGGCGACCCCTCGTCTGGCGAGAACGCCGGGACATATTCTGGGAGCTACTAGCCTCCGCCACATCTTGTCGCTGCGAGTGTAAACTCGCCATCACCAGGTGCGAAGTCCTTTCGGACAGAGAACTGAAACCCGCCGGAGAGATAGCCGGATGAGCCAACCACTAGCCCCCTACTTGACGCGCCCCTGTCGGCATATTTCGCCTGACAAGATTCCGCTAGCAGTGTTTCTACTCCCTAGACGGAAATTATGGTTCGGTAGAGGGCATCTTCGTGGTTGGAAACCCTAATGTCACTCGACGATGGATTCCGGGTGTCAGCAAGCTAGTGGACACAATGATTTACCCAGGTTCAGGCCCCGGTGAGGATAATGGCCTTACGTCCTGCTAGTTCTTCGTTGAGAAAATGGGGGGAGCGTTTACAAGGGTATTCTTCAGTGTCTGTTTCTCTATGTTTCTTGTTCTAGCCGACCGACCCCCTTCTTCATGCACCAGGGCACCCTTATATAGACGGGCCACCCTAGGCAGGAGAGAAGGTGGCGCTATACTTATCTACAACACATTAATTACACCCATCATTCAGTTTCTACGTCGACCCATGACTCATTTATTAAGCACGCCTCCGTGGCCTTGTCCTTCGAACCTCATTTAATGTCGGTGAGAGGCCTCGCCCGGTCCGCCCGGGACAGGACACTTCTACGACGGTTGGTGAGAAGCGCTAGAGGGATGAGCCATCGTCATGTCGAAAGCTGAATCCTTCACAATTAATGACCCTAACACGAGGTGCCAGGGGAGGAAAACTTCGAGGCGAAGCCTTCCCCTCATTCCTTTGGTTGCCTTCGTGGTTCGACAAGGGGGCCCAAACACCGCCATTGTCAGTCGCCACGCTGGGCCGCCGCCAATGAAAGGTATGTGATCGCCAGCGAGCCACGCTGGCCTCTCATCCGCGGCAAGGCTGCTCGCCAGTCGCTTCGCCAGGGTGCCACGCTGAGCCGCCGCCGCTACGAAAGGTGGCGTGATCGCCAGTTGCTCGCCGGGGCCACGTGGGCCTTAAATTGGCTAGGCCACTTTCGGGCCTATTACTTACTACCAGAGAGGGTACCCTGCAAAGTACACCGATAGCGCCTTGAGATCTTGGACATACCTTGGGGGCATCCTCCCGTGAAGGTTATCGCTGTCTCGCCCACTTGGTAGTATCGGTTCGGGGCTTCCCAACCAGAGTTCGATAAACCGCGGCGCGCCGCATCCTTGATTTCGCTACCGATTGATACGCCGATGAGTCAAGATGACATCGATCCTGGTCGCCTCGCTGGAAATCCAGTCGAGGTCGGCCTCGGTCCGCTCCTGTTGACCCCTGTCAGTCGAACTCCTCCTTCGAGCGAGGCATCTCTCCGCGCCTATCATAGAAGGCCTCCAGCTTGTTCTGCCAAGCCCTGCAGCTTCATAGGTCGTGGCCCGAGGTCCTGTGGAATAAGCAAAATTTTTCTTCATCGAACCGAGGTCGCCCATCAGGATCCTGTGGGCGGCCGACGGCCTGCCGAGACCCAGACCGGTGGTCCCCCTACCGAGGTTGGCGTGGCGCCTGCTGAGGTCGTAGCCGGTTTCGCTAAGGTCGGGACCCCTCTTGGCCGGATCTCGCACTTCCATGAATTCGCGGTGGCCATTTGCCAAAACAACCACCAGCGGCCGACCATCGCCATGCTTGCGGTCCCTCTTTCGCTTGGCTTAGGTCGAACCCGGGTCGACACTCTTAGCGTTTGAAGGTCCAGCCTCACCCGAGTTGATGCCAAGTTTACCTTGGTCGTAGTCACACTTCCAGCGAACCGTGTCGTCCGCGTTCGCGTAGCGCTCCACCATGCGAAACAACTTGCCGACGGTAAGCCTTGTCGTAATCTCCCGATCTTCGGTGAGGCGCCGATCGTGGATGCCGTGCTTGAAGGCCTTGATCACAGCCTCATCGGAGACGCTCGGAATCAGGTTCCTCGTGCAGATGAACCACTGCACGAAGTCACGGAGGGGTTCATTATTCCCCTGGATAATTCGGTCCAGATCCTTCTCCCTACCGGACAGCTCATAGCAACTCTGAAAGTTGGAGCGGAGGGCATTCTGAATTTGGCGCCATGAGCGAAAGGAGCCGGGCTTCTGATTGAAGAGCCAGGTGCGGGAAGCACCGTCCAAGACGGTCGGGAGGTAGTTTGCCATTACGTCCTCGCTCTCTGGGCCGCCAAGATCGCGTGGTGTAGATCGAAGAAACTCATCGGGTTCTTTGTCCCGCCGAACCGCCGATCAAGGCGGCTTGAAATGAGCCGCCACGACCCGCCGAAGGTCGCTTGAGTACGCCGCAGTACCGAAGTTTAATCGGGCGCACCTAGAAATGTGATCGCCGCTGCTAGAGTCAGAGTCGTGATCGCCTCGGTGACCCGACCTACGACCACGCCGGTCGTGGCGACAGGCCCAAGCATCGCTCGGGAGGTACTGCAAGCACTCATGGACCTAGCGACGCCTTGGGGGAACGTCAAGAGAAAGACCCGACATGCTGCTGCTAGAGTGAGAGTCACTGTAGGCCGGCCGTCGTCGCACACCATCCGGAGTTGCACTCGGGGAGCGACGGCACGGCGGAGTACGGGACAAATCCCGAGATTGCCGGCGCGCAGGAGACCAACGGGGACGCCGATGCCTGCACGAGGAGCTGCCGTCACTCTTCTGGGAACGGGATCCGGACGGTCGGCTTTGGTGCTACGACAGCACAGCCTCAATAGCGGCCTTGTCAAGCTCGTCTGCGAGAGCTCGGCTGAAAAGGCCCGACCTCAAACGGGCGGGGTCGGTCATGACTCGGGCGATCGCGTGGAGGCGCTCGCCCGATTGAGGGAGCTTGGAGCATCCTGACGATGTCCCAATCTTCTCACGCTCCTCTCGCCGGAGCGCAGTTATGGCCTGGTTGATGGCGACTTGGGCCATCCGGCGAGCATCCTCGGGGGTCTTCGGACTGCGCTCCCCTTCCTCCACGCTCGTGCCATGGCTAGCAGCCATGAGAAGAAGCTGGTCATGCAGCGGCGGAGAGGGGGAGAACAGGGATGTGAAGCTTCCATGCTCGGGGACTACGTTCGAACCCAAGCTCACGGAATGTCCTGTAGTGACAGACGCCATACCTCGAAAGTCTTGAACTTCTTCCGAATGAGCGAAGCTTTCGAGCCCCACGGTGGGCGCTAGTTGTCGACGATCGGGATCGCCTGACCACAAATGTGAAATGGGGTTAGTGTGAATGAGGGACCCAAAACGAGCTACGCTCAACGGAGGAACGGATGTTGGTTGGGGCGAGACGACAACGAGCGAGACACAGCGGATTATACTGGTTCGAGCCCCCGTGAGGATAATAGCTCTACTCCAGCCTTCTCCTGAGGCGGAGAAACTCACTATCCTTGAGTACAGAGGTGGTTTACAGCTCGAGCTTGAGCGCTCTGGCTATGGCTACTGTCATATTGCTTGTGTGTTGATGTCATCTCCTCTGCCGTTCTGCTCCAGGAGATTTTATATCCCTCCCGACCGTCACCAGAAACGGTCGGGAGAGATTCTCGGAGTAGTGCATAATGCGCATTGAGGACGTACTGCAACCGTCCCGGATCTGACGACCACGCCCTCCTTAACTCCGGATTCTCGGTCTTGTTAACTGTCGAGTAAGCGCACACCTTCTAAGCCAAGGTCGAGGTCATGCGGGAGTTGAATCCCCACTCCCCAAGCTCGAGGTCATACGGGGATCACGCGGCTTAGGTCGTGGTTGAAGTCCCATGCTTCGCCACCGAGCTAGGGACCGTTAATCGCGCTGACTGACTCAGAGATTTCTACCCCGACAAAGGATATTCCTTCCCGAAGCTTCAAATAATTGATGAATTTGTTGTAAACTAAGAGAATTGGTCTATTACAACTTCCAAAGTGATTGAAAGAAAATGTGATCCAGAGCTTTCCAGTCTCTTTAATGTAAGGCATTGTTTCGAACATCTTTTTTTAACTAAATTCTACTAGAATTTGACATATTTCTTGTGAAATTCCTACGTTCCTAATAAGCCCTAACTTTTTTCTCAAAAAGGCTAATAAGATGTTTGCCCTATTTACTTCGACTTGATGCTCGAATTGATTTATCTATCTTAACTAATAAAAGAAGAAGTTTACCTCCACCCTATGGGGCGATCATCCCACCCATCCCCTTGTGCTAATCGCTCCACATACCGCCCACGCAACCTCCTCTTCTCTTTTCTCGATAACAAGCAAGTCTGCATTAATAACTTCCTTTCCTGAACTGCTCGCTTGCTTCCCCAATCTCTTCCTAGGATGATCTCCTCCCCTTGCGTGGTGGACTTTGACTCCGATGGGTGGATGGAGAGCTGGTGGAGGTGGTCTCTGTCACACCCAGATCTGGTGGCAACGCACTGTTCAAACACCATGGCTATGGTGACAAAGAAAGAGGGTTGCCAATGACAAAGAAGAAGGGTGGCCAGCAACGAAGAAGAAGCATTGCCGTGACGGAGGAAAATGGTGGTCGACAACGAACTATCATCAAAAAGGAAACTCTAGTTTCAATTTCAATTCAAACTTATTTGGACTAGTTAGTAAACTAGTTAAACTTGACATCCTAAAAAATTCAAAAAAAAATCACATGCAATACATAGGGGAATATACTTGTTTGGATCATAGTGCCCAGGCTAGGGCTGGAAACGAGCCGAGCCAGGCTCGGCTCGGCTCGATGTGGCTCGGTGAGATGGTGAGCCGAGCCAGGCTCGGCTCGGCCCTGAGGTGAGCTCGGAAAACCGGCTCGGCTCGGCTCGAGGTCGGCTCGCGAGCCGGCTCGTTGGCTCGCCGAGCCAGCGCTATATGGAGGGGCAACTTGAGGAACAGCAGAAGATTGGCTGGAAGCTTGTCTACAAGGATCATGAGGATGACATCCTACTTCTCGGCGATGACCCCTGGGGGTAAGCTCATCCATCTTTCTTTTTATGCTTGCATCAATTCTGAATTTTCTGCTCTCAGAATGTTGTATAGGTGAATGGCTCCACAATAATAATCAATATTTGTAGAAATATCGATATGCATGTCCTTGCAAGAGGCCTACCGAATGATGAATTAATTGAAATGTACATAAACAAAACAATGCATTTTTGTGTAGTATATTATGATTACACATGTTTTGCACTAATTGGATGCTATTATTGGCTATACAGGAATTTGTCAATCGCGTGAGGTGCATTAGGATCTTGTCGCCGCAAGAAGTGCAACAGATGAGCTTGATGGTGATCTGGGAACAACAACATTCTCCCAAACCGCACTGCAGCAGCCTCGACGGCGGGAATGCTTGGAGGTGTCGCGATCGTAACTCAGCAACCCTTCCACCGGTTCATATGACCAATTTGAATGACCTAATTTATTGGTCAATACACACCATGCCGCGTCGGTCTAAGTAGACATCACCGAACAATGACCAGCAGAGTCGTGGCAATGCAGTAATGTTGTAGATGCGCGCTTTACATCCGGAGGGCGACTCACGGGAGGGATTAGGGCATAGGGAATTGGGGAAGAGACATTTTGTCATTGGCCGGATATGTCACTGGCCGGGCCTGGGCGCTGCTTGATCGGGCCGCCGAGCCGAGGGTTGGCTCATGAGCCGGCTCGGTGGTCGAGCCGAGCCGACTCGTGTTTTTATGAGCCTAAAAACAGGCTCGGCTCGGGCTCGATCCGAGCCACGAGCTGGCGAAGCGAGCCGAGCAGCCTCGGCCGAGCCCAGCCGAGCCATGAGTCATGAGCTAATTTTCCAAATTTCTAGCCTGTGCTCTATGGTGCCCTAAGTAATTATATTATATATATACATATATATATATACATAAGTGCTTATATATACGTGTATATACATACATGCGTATACATACATTTGTGTGTATACAAAAGTATGTATATAGACCTGTGTATTTGTATATGTATATAGTACATATACATATAAACTTATGTATATGTACATATGTATATAGACATATACATACATACATATATATATATATGTATTTATACACGTATATACACACATACATGATGCCAAAATAGGACACCATGGTGTTAGGGCACTATGATTTCAAATGCACGAATTCAAACATATTTGGATATATTTTTTAAAAATTTAAGTTTAGGGGTATATACCCATCTACAACAGTTTACCCCTATGTAGCGAGACGATTGTCCCCCACCCTCGCCGTCCTGTTAGAAATAGGTGAGCCGAACAACAAGCTCACTCTTATAATGACTTCCTTCTATTCCTTGTCTCAACACCTCCTGTATCCAAACCGTCGTCACCTTGCTCCTTCCCTCTCCCCACATTGCCCTTCTACTCCCTGAGTCACACGCCCATGCTCCCTCAGAAAAAAAAAGAACACGCCATCCTCCTCTGCTCGCTTCCCTACTCCCCTAGTTTTCGACCTCAGTGCCGCTATCCACCCCCAATGCAGCACCAAGCTGCCAACCACTCATCGCCCAGCCTTGACTCCATCTCTTTTTGCACCTACTTTTGATCTACTTATTTCTTGGGGAAACCCTAGGCCATTGTTGGTGTTCCTCGTGCCACCGCCATTGTTTCTCTCCTCTATTGCAATCGATTTGTCTTCTTCATGCTACCTTTGACGATCCTGTTCCCTGTCTTGTGAGCGTCTGCATCCACTTGCACAACCATCGCTCCCCCATTTATGCCCCTAACTCTTTCCTCTCTGATTCGCATCTTCTCCTTCTCGGGGTCTATTGCCCCTTCAATTCACATGCGACCTGCCCCCTATGATCCCAATTTTCAACCTCTCAAAAAAGCTCTAAGCAGTAGTGCGTGGATGAGAGTCTAGAGATGGTAGGGACACCAACACAAAGATGGTGAGAATTGAAGGAAGGAGCATGCAACGTTTACGGTGGTGTCTGGGAGGAACATTCGGTGAGCGAGGCGAAGGCTACAGAAGGAGATTGAGTCAGACGAGGGTGCTGCAAGGAGGGTGAAGGAGAAAATCCGCGAACGTGATGCTGAAGCTACACCATGAGGGAAGGAATGAGAGGAGGCATCGGTACCTTTGAGGAGAAGTGGTGGAGTAGTAGTGCTCGGTGGTGTACAACGTCGTGATTAACAACAAACCGGTGGTGTACGCCGCTGAGGACAATGATGGGAAGGCGGTGTTAGTAACAAAGTATGAGCCATTTTGTATGCTTCGATGATTGTATATTCGAGTAAATTGTATTCTTTAGAATCGGCTATTAATCCGTATTGTACATAACTTATTGTTCAAAATATGAGTTTTCATGCATTGCACATGACTATGTAAGATAAGTAATGTTCATTGTTTAGTTTTGGATCAAGTTTGATGATATGCATCGCACTCTTTCGAAACTCCATTGCAACGGACGATCACCTTGCTAGTTTTCAATATATCCAAGTTAGCCTCTTTACCCACATTTCTTCGTCCCTTTGGGGTGAACGGTAACATGATTTAACAAGTGGTGGTTGATGTGAAAGCCAACAATTAGTTAATTATCAAACAAAAAAACTCACATATACATCATTCTACTGTTCGGTTTCTAAGAAAGAAGTAACTGAGTACTCCACGTCACTGACATATACAAAACATTGGTCTAATTCGTACTTATCATAATTGTAACATGTAATATTTTTATATCACAGGCTAGTATATGTAGAGATCATAGCTATCTAGTAGAGAAAATTAAAGATACTTCACTCCTATACAACTAGAAGTTTTTTCTATACCAAGTTACTAAATCCAGGCGCAATGCACCGATGCCACGGAACTCAACTGTGAGCTCTGGTCCAGCACGCTGCTGTAGACGGCCGTCAGCCTCCCGCTGCCATCCATTGGGCGACCGGTGACGCCTACAGAAAATCTTCCCCAACCTCGGGCTGCCACACAGAACACTGACCGTTTCCTTCCACACCGCCACACCCCCTCTGCGTCGTCCTGCTGGGCCGTGATGTCTCACTGTCCCTCCGGACCACGGGACCGCGGCCCCCACCTGCCAATGGATGGGAAGGAACCGAGGCGACCCACGGCCGAGCGATCGATCGAGCTCGAGGAATGGAAGCCGGCCCGTGCCGCCCGCCCGTCCCTCGGCACGCGACGCCGCCCGTGATGAGACTCCACATTTCCCGCGGCCCCACCTCGCTACGCTCCGTGACAAGACACCACCTCCCTCGCCTCGGTCGTACGGGGCTTTGACCGCCCCGCCACGTAGGATCTACTCGTACTACCGCGTGCAGTTGGGGGACGAGAGTTATTAAACCGTAAGTTAATGCGCTTGGAACTGAAGAGCATGCATACACACGCACGCACTCTTTTTGCCCCCGATTTCAAGCTCCATCCCTTCCAATGGAATCTACAGCTTTTCTAACCGTGAAAGGTTTTTTTTTTAATTTAGCCTTTCTATTAGGGATGCAATCGGCTCGGATTCGATTGAATATCGTCTTTTCTATATCCTAAACTATATTTTTTGTCGGATTCGAATAGTACCGAATACGAATATAGCGCAGATAGTATCGGTTACAGATTCGAATCGACTACGGAGCGGAATCAATACGGTATCGAATATTTTTTGTTGGATAACGTTGGAAAACAAATACCGCATAAAACACACATACAACACAAATTAACCAACCGTATGAGTCTATATGCAACAAGATTATCGCAATCTAACAAGTTATTGTATCGGACAGTCCAACAAAGTTGCAAAAGTACATTAAATTTGAACGATACACATATAACAAGTTTTGAAACATAGAATGATACGTAAATAATATCACGATAAGTCGATAACATGATCATAAGATCCATAACTCCATATTTTTATAAAAAAGATAATAAGACAAATCAATAATATTTGAATTATATCATACAAACATACAGACAGAAGACTCAACATGACACAATCTTATATAATTCCGATTGTTTTTTATGTACGTCAGTGAGTTCGATACTTAGATTGATCAAACACGAAAAATCCTCCCTCAGATTTGGTTTTGAGATAGTGCTCCTAGTTTTTTAAAAAATAAAGCCAACTGTATTTTCAATTCTTGTTTTTTGTTTCAAAATTTTTAACAGAATATTAATGTTATTTGTATCAAACTGAAATTAAAATAATTTCGTGCAATCATATGTACCAAATCGCACTAGTATCTGCGCATAGTTGTCATTCTCCACGATCAAATTAACAAAAAAAAGACACAAACAAAGTAAAACTGAACAAACAAGCAGCCTAGCCCTAACTTCCATTGCCCAAGCTAGCCCATGAAATTCAAAAACCCAGCCAACCGACCCAGCCCGGGGCAACTCCACACATGGCCACCCACCACCTCATCCCCTTCCTCCCCCAATCTAAGACCTCCGTTCGTACCGACAGGGAAGCAAGCACAGTGGCAGCGACACTATACCCTAGCCTCACACCCCAATCTAAGACCTCCCATCGTACCGACAGGGAAGGAAGCACAGTGGCAGCGATACTATGCCCTAGCCTCACATGCCCACGACACCCCTCGCCTTCCACCTCCCGCACACCTCCCAAAACCCTAGCCCCCCTGCCCCCACGCCACCCCGCTCCCGCCTCGCCGCCGGGTGCCACTTCTGCCCACCCACCGCTGATGGCGAGCCTCCCGAGGCTGCAAAGGACTCGTTACACGGCCACAACCGGTACAACCAGCTCGTGCGCCACGTTGAACGCACCCACCGGTAGGCAGCAGACTGAGTAGCCGGAGATCACCCCAGACCACCTTCTCTTCTTGTCCCCTTCCTCGGTCGGCAACAACAACTATGACCCCGATGTTCTTTGACGAGATCGACCGCGCCATCGCGGAGAAGTGGGAGGAGTTCACTAGGTGGGTGATTATTAAGCCATCCCCTCCTCAGCATTGTAGCCCAAGGAGGATAGCCTCGTTGACGAGCTCTCCCCTAAGGAGGTCATCGACCTGGATGAGATTCGGAGGCTGTAGGGCCTCAGTGTTGTGTCCATTGCGGACGAGGAGGACGAAGAGGCGGAGGGATGGATCATGGACTCACAGGAGAAGATCAGAAGACGGGTTATCCGGTTATGTCTGTTGGTAAGGATTGGATATTTGAATAAATTTTAATGGATATATCCGAAATTTTTTTGGAATATCCCGATCCAACGGATAGTGATATCCCAAATTCGAATCCGAATCTGATATCGAATCCGAAAACTATCCGAAAAAATTATCCGAATCCGATTCGAACACATCCGATCGGTCGACTAGTCAAAAATTATCCGATCTGATTGCACCCCTACTTTCTATATATATATTTATTTATAAATTTAGTCTCTTCCTTCACCATAGAAGACGACACTTGTCACCTATCATATCTAGGGAACTCAGCAAGTGACTAACACCATGGCAAGGCAAGTGACTGCAGGAGGAAGGTGTGCTGAGGTGCGGCAGCGTGGCAAGGGAGTCTCGAAAACTGGCTACCACGCTAGGTGCACGACACATTGCTTCCGAGCCATGGTAGTGTAGCACTAATCCTATAGTGGTGGACCATACGTCTACTGTTGTGTTGGGCTGAGCTTTGCAGCTCCGGTCACTTGTCAAGCTCTACGAGCTTAGTATGTGATACACCTCCTTTCATGATAAAAGAGGATAAAATATATAATACATATAAAGGACAAAAACTACGCGGGACAAAGATAAGCCAAGGATTGCTTCCAATGGTCCTGGACAGCGCAGTCCATGAACTGGTACCGCTACAGTCTCTTGTATAAAAAAAATCAGATAGATAATGGCAAACTCCTATAGCTTTGGCGTAAATGAAACACTGACGATGCAACGATACAAGCAGCAGCAGGGTGTAAGATCATTGAGCTTTCTCTGCGCTACAGTGCTACGTGTACGGTGACGCGAGTCGCGAGGGGTAGGGCCCCCGCCGCCCGGTGGCTGGCTGTGCCGATCTTATAAAAAGTGCGCGCCGCGCGCTCGCATCAGTGGGAACGGCGCTCGAAGCGGCCCGGCCGGCGACGGCACCCGCGCTAGCCTGGCGCGCGTTCTGTTTTTGTTTCCCGTTTTCCTTGTCTCGAGATTTGTCGGCTGCTTTTCTTTCTGCGTAATCTTTTACGGCCCGCGAATCTACGCACCCTGCATGGGAAAAAGCGATAACGTTAATCCGTGTGGTATACGAGCCGATAACATGCTGCTGATGGTTGGTGGTGCACATACCAGAAGGGAGTGTCAGACCGGAGAGAGGTACAATCAATCTGAAGATCAATCGAAACACCGTTGAAATTTCTAAATTTAGTGTTCTTTATGTATAAATATTTAGTATTTTACATTCAAACAGATAAAAAATGTAGATAAATACTTACATATTTTTTTTCCAATTTTTTCTAGCCCTAAGAGACAATTTCACTAGGTTTTAAAAATTGTCAAAATTTCAGCTAATTTTGCCAAAATTCCGGTTTTCCCAAACATGAAATTACAGGATTTCAAATTTGGTTTTTGTGTTTTAGCCGGAATTTTGTTGAAATTCTAAGAACTGATCGAAATTTCAGAACATGATCCAATCCATTTGTGAAGACGATATGTAAGTAGCATGCCATCTAACATAATGGTCTTATTTAGCAGAACTTCAAATCTCAGCTCTACCTCAAATCTGGAGTTTGTAGATTAAAATAAAATGAATTAAGTTTATATGTTTGTCTAAAATGTAAACAAGATGACCCACCTAAATACTTTTAATGTACCTACAGTTCCAGCTCCATAAATTTATAGAATTATAAATACATTGCTTCACTAACTTCACGGATTTTAGTAAAATTAGAGGTTTACCCAATGCTTTTTTTCCCCTTAGCGTACCTTTTTTTACGATAAAGCCATTCTCAGTGCATAGTTTCATTTTCCGGTTTCCAAGAGTGCTTATATCGAACTTTTTGCTCAGAATCACAGATCTCGTGTTTCATCTAGATGAAACTCTCTCACCTCCCATGAAACTCTCTCTATCTCTCTCTTCATAATTACCTTGTCATGTCACCAAATATAATGATGTGTCATATTATTTAATGAGAATAAAATTCAGTTAAAACTCTCACCGGGAATGTCCTAAGAAAACTTCGTCACTTTGATTGCAATTAGGCCAAATAAAATGATCGTGGCAGGGCAATCATCCTGTCTTATCGTCTTGTAACTTGGGACAGTGCTTTATCTAAGCCACGCACCATAGATCTCGCTTCAGTCTACGCCCTCATAATATAATCATTTTTACACGTGCACTTGCACAGACTAGCCCGACTGACGTGTTACGGCGGGCTGAAAATGATTGTGCTATGACTTTGAGGACCAGATTACGTACAATCGACATCAATCTCGGTCAACAGTTGAATTTTGTAACATTTGCTCTGTCGGGACGTGAATCTCGAGTGCCTAGCTTGGGAGTGTGCACGCATCCCATGTCTATGGGCCGGAGAAAAGGAGAGGAACACTACAATTTTGTCCTACCAAAGTACCAAGTACCAACCTTATACAAGTAATCGCTCGGTAAATTTATCTGGTAATCGTACTCAATTAGCCGTAGGTGTTGGGATGGGAGTACAATCTTGTCTAGATTATTGGCTCGCGGCGTACACGTTCTTTTTTGCCCGTTCGTGGTTTTATGACCACTTTCCCTCCAAACTCGGCAAGGAATGAAAGAACAGCACTTTGCATATTCTGATTTTTCTGTGGATCTTAGAAAAAGCTCTCGCAACAAGGCCAAAAAGCGAGCGCACCAACGAGTCCTAAAGGCGGAAGCAAGTCCCGCACCACCACTACTGCACCCCCAGGAAAGGCTCCGAGGTCAAGCGGGGTTTTCACACCTGCGCGCAGTGCAGACCGGCCTGCACGGCAGGCAGGCGCCCGCACGTCGCCACCGTCGACCGCGCCCGCCAGCGCCGTCGTGACGTACACCACCCGGCCCGGCTGGCGGGACGTGGACTCACGCTTAAAATCTCCTCGCGCGCGGTCACGTCGGCCATGCACGTCCCCCTCTCGGAGATGTGTGCGTGCCACCGCTGGCTTGACCCCCCGCTCGCTTTAGCCAAGTCTCCAACTACCAGCCCACCCTCGACAGAAACCACCGGTCGTGTTCAGACTCCAGATTTCCTCGATCGCCCGCCGTCGCGTTGCGTCTGCGTCGTGCGGCTCGCGCGGCGATAAGGCGGGGAAGTCGCAGGCGCGGCGCGGGATGGGCCGCTTTTGATCGCGCGGCCGAAAGCTGCACGCGCCCCTCCGCGTGGAACTCTGGTGGCGTCCGACGGCGAGTGATGTGTACCGACGCTGCCTTCTGCCGCGGACTGCGAGTGGCTTTGCATTCGACGTTGCATTCCTCCATTTTTTTTTTGTTGTTGTTGTCTTGTGTACGAGTACTGCTACAACAATTTTATCTTTCTTTCTGTTTGCTTGTTCGATTATTAGTTGAGGGATGTGACGCATTACTTGTCTCGTTTGGGCATCGAGTGATCATTACGTGAGGCTTCTGAACTGGGCTGGGCGTCCTCGCCGACGCTTGGCTGGTAGCACGGATTTCAGAAACGTGCGAGCTGAGTTGTGCAGTTGGAAAGCTAGGTTTTCAAATGTGCAGGAATTAATAAGGCCATTTTCAGTACATAGTTTCATTTCCTAGTTTTCAAGAGTGTCACATCAGTTTTATCTCAGAATCAGCAGTATTTTGGGTTTCATCTAGATAAAACTCTCTCACCTCCCATAAAACTCTCTCTATCTCTCTCTTCATGATTACCTTGCTATGTCACCAAACATGATGATATGTCATATCATTTAATGAGAATGAAACTTCCATTGTAAATGGCCTAACGCCGAAGGCAGCGTACGTCAGCACGTCAGGTGTTTTGCTTGGAGCGCTGTACATTGCCTACTTGTTCGAGGTACTACTACTACCTCTTCGATCTGGTGATCTGTCTCGAGGATGTTGCTGGACCACCACTGTCTCCGCTTATAAGAATGCTTCTTTCTTTGCTCTCAATCTATGCTAACAATTACTCTATCTTACATTCAGCTGCCTGCTAATTACACCAAGTACCCAAACTTAGTAAATAAGACTAGTTAGTCTAGTTCGTTTCTATTAGCTGGCATTCTTGTTTAGGATTGTAGTCCTTGTCTCGTCGATCAGGCTGTCTTATTCCTACGTACATATAATTGGTCGGGCAATGGTCCATCCGGACAGTGCATGCACTCCTACGTCCTGACTCGGTGATCACTCCTATATGGCACTGTATATTCTACAGTAAAGCCCTCAAATCATGGCCTCATGGGGCGTAGCAAATGGTCCGATTGCAATTACAAATTCTCGCCGCCGGGGAGTAATTGTCGTGCACCGTAGATGATAGATGGCTTATGTACTAGTTTGAGAATTGAGATATTGGCGGTGTCGACAACATATGTACGGCCACAAGAACGCCACCTATTCTCGTGTAGTTGTTAGACAGGAGATTGGCGTCAACGACACTCTTTTTCACTTTATGACACTCTGGTCCACTGTTATACACTCAGATGGACCCATATGTTATAGACACACCACTAAAAACCAACGAATTGAGTGTCACTGGACTAATTTTTCCGTTGTTAGACATGCAGGAACTGAAGTTTGTGGAGCTGCAACCTCAGGAGATGTCCCCACAAATGAAGGAGTGACGAAAATAAGAACCCGCGCCAGTACGTCTCGTTAGAGATAATCACGTTGTCTCAAATCTTAATTTACCAAACAAATCCGATCCTCACGGATTTTATTATGGCTATATAAGCCAACCCCATGTACATGTAAAGATTGAATCAAATAGTGCATTTGTTTCCTGTGGTTTTTTCTCGCAAAGGTTTTCCATGTAAAAATCTGTATCTACTTTGATCTGTATGTGTGCTTGATCCCTAAACCTAACAAGTGGTATCAGAGCATGGATCCCGCACCTGGGGTTCTGATCTACACCACAGCTCGGATCCTTGCTGCCGCGCCTCCACTCCGGCAATGCGCCATCCGTGCCTTCACGTTGTGCGGCTTCAGCGCCTCCATCCTCGAGTCGAGCGCCGTGCGACTGCTCTGGTCACCTTGGCGCCCTGCACCGCCATCTCTTCGGCCGCACAGGTCCGCCCGCCCGGCTACACCCTATCTACGCCAACCGATTCCGCCGCCGCTGCCCATCTGCCACCGGCGCTGTAGCCCCTCTGGATGCCGACGCCTCAGTGTGCCCGACGTGTTTGCCACTGACCGTCGCTTAGCTCCCATCGCCTTGGCCGGCGCTAGTCGCACCCCGTGCCGGACACGCGCGCCGCTGCCCTCCGGCCTTGCACACGTCAGTTGCCTCCACTCCGGCTGGCTCCCTGACAGCCGCCTCTCCAGATCTTCGGGATCTCCAGATCGTCGCTGCTTCGCCGACATCTTTCTCATGCTTAACACAAAATATGGCCTTATTTCCCTTTGGTTTCCTTTTTTGGGCCATATAAAGAAGAAGTTTGTGGAATTCTTGAATCTTATTGAAAATTCTTAATATTTACAAGTGGTATTTTATTTAAGAATTTTTGTGAACTTAAATAGGTCATATGTATTCATTTCAATCTCATTATGACCTTATTTTAGAGAAATTCTTGCCAAATACTCTTTTTCAAAGTTGTATTTCTTTGCCAAGCTCTTCACTTTAAAAAGTCTTATTTTTTATTTCATTTTCTATTTTTGGTATTTAATGCCAAAAGGGGGAGAATTTGTGAGAGCTTAATACCTAATTTGGTTAAAGAGGAGTTTGTGGGAGCTTAATTTGGTTACAAGGATAATTATTTGTCTAAGAATCTCTTATATGCATTCTCAATTGTTAATGCTTAAATTGCTCAAAAGGTATGCTTACATGTTCAATTAGCTTAAATTATCTCAATATAATGATTTTCATCCAAATGTGGTTATTAAGCTTGGATTTGTCATTAATCATCAAAAAGGGGAAGATTGAAAGTTCAAGCTCCATTAATTTAGTTTTGGTGTTAATGACAAATCTAATATTGAGATTAACTATTTTGATAATCATAATTTTGATTAGTATTAATTGTTAATTAATGACCATCCTTATATGAGACTAACTCTTTTATTGAGTATGTCTTTGATTAGTCTCATCTCATTGAAAATGAAAAACCCAAGGTATGCACTCGTATTCATTTTATGATCATATCTTATTGCATATTTAGGACTCAAGTTAAAGGATGAACTCTTGCATTACTTACACATTAAAAGGATGTGCATTATGTTTCCAACTTCATCAATCCATATCACATGAATGAACATATCTAGGGGAGTTCACAATTTAACTTGATGTTTGAATAGTATTGATCCATGTCCTTTTGCCAAACAACATATGGAATCAAGACTTTGAAAAAATCATTTGAGTATATATAACTTTTGTAGTTGTAGTATACTCATGTTAATATAGAATAAACTCAAATGTTATCTAAGATTGATTGTATATGTTCATATTGATTCCAAGTACAATTATTTATATGTACATATTTAATGGAGTTTATTCTATTATTGATGGTATTAAGAGTATTGATCACTTTCCACCACTCCATATAAATTGGATCATTACTTTTAAATTCTATCAAACTGAGTATATGAAACTTGTGTAGTTAATATATACTCATGATAATTTAAATTAATTTAAATTGTGTTCGGTTGCCATTCAATCAACAAAGAACTAATCATGTGTTGATAGTTCACTTTGTTGATCCTAGGACAACCGAAAGTTTTTGAGTATATGAAGCATTTGTTGCATTACTATACTCAAGACATAATTTATCTTTCAATCAATTTGTCTTTGGGTTGTGGTCAATCATCAAAGAAAAAGATCAAAGAATCTCGGGAGCATCTATTATGTGTTAATGGAGTGCATTAATGATTGAGAAAACCATATGTTTTGGAACTAACACTTTCAATGAGTTTGAAATAGGTTAAGTCCAAGGTTGAGATGGATAAAAGGAACAAATACATCATTGTGTGTTGATGAACATCAAAAGAGTATCCCGAAGTGAAGTGAAGCTAGAGAAGGTTCATCATGTGTTGATGAACAAGAAGAAAAGACCCGGCTTGGAGAGAAGATAATGGAAATCATAAAAACTCTAAGTGGATGTGCTAAAGGCAAAGGTATAACTAGTTAGGGCTAAGGATGTGTTCCTAGTCTTTTATCAGTCTCGATGTTTGGATGAGAGACCGGGTTGCTAGTATAGGTTACCGTACTATTAAGAGGGGTTGAGTCATTTAGCTTGAGTTTCATCATGTGTTAATGAACTCAATCTGATTTACTCTAACTCACTCTTTTGGTTGGTTCTTGCATGAGCTAAGTATTTGCTTGTGTTGTTAATTAGAGAGTTCGTGCTTGCTTCTTACTGAATCTTGTTTTGGTTTTTGCATAGAGCTATGGATTTGCATGTGTTGCAAAAGGGAGATAGCTTATGCAAGTTGGCTTAAGTGGTTGTTTGTATGGAGCTAGATATTTGAATGTATTGCAAATAGAGAGCTCTTGCATCGGAGTCTTAGCTTGTGACTTGATTATGTGTTGATCATCATAAAGGTTAAGTACAGTTTATGCTCGTATTTGCAAAATGTGTTTTCGCAAAATGTTGATTTGTTATTTGCAAATATGTTTTGCAAATAAGCTAGAGGTTATGGGTTTCAGTTATAGGTTTCAATTCTAGAGCATGTGTTGGCATTTGGAAATGTGTTTTGCGAAGTGTCAGGATCATGTGTTGATCCTTACATGGCTAGAGAATTGATCTCATAACTTCTCGGTTTATTTGCAAATGTGTGTTGCAAATGAGTAGTGCATAATGTGAAGTTTTGGAGCATATGATTAGAATTTGCAAATGTGTTTTGCATAATTGTTTTGGTCATGAGTTGATCATCAAATGACACAAGATTTGATCTTATTGACTCTTGCTAGTTTGTATTCACGCCTTTGGTCAAGTCTTTGTGAGGGATTTCGAGAAAATCAAATTTTAGGCTTGAGTGACTACATTGGAGTTTTTATTTTGATGATATTTAAAAATATCTAGGTTTCTTAAATCTTGAAAATGGGTCAAATTATAGCCCTCTTTATAAGCTTCGCATAGAGTCCAATATCACCTAAATCGGAGTTCGGAGTAAAAAGTTATAGGCATTTTAGTGGGTATAGCAGCGGTATGACCGGACCCACTCCGATCATATGACCAGGGTCATTTCGATGCGTTATTTCTAGAGAAGGGTTATTTCGATCGAAGGACAATTTTTGGGGTCCGATATGACCGGTTCCCCTCCGATATGACCGGATTTTCTAAATAATGGCTAGTTTTTACCAGCCATTGAACCAAAGGCCGCTCATACTGGCCCTAGGGGGTATGACCGGGTTTCTTTTGACATGTTGCCAATTTTGCCCTCTAACGGCTAGTTTGCCTTGTCGAGGCTATATAAGAAACTTTGGGGCTAGCTTTTGATTGTTGTTGGGGTTTTAGAGAGTTCATTGCTTTTTATGGTTGAGTTGTGCATGTGTTGCACTCTTCAATTTGGTTTTTGAGCTAAGAATGAGCACTAATTGCATGTGTTGTAATTAGAAGTGGATTGAGAGCTTCTTGTGCATGTGTTGCACTTGAGGGAAACCTTATGCATGTGTTACACTCAATGGTCACCATTGTACATGTGTTGCACTTGGTGGAGCTCAAGCTAGAGGGCTTGACTTGTTACTCTTGGTGTTTGTCGATATCTAGACGGCGTGTGGAGGCGTCATGCGCAGTGATCTTCTTAAGGAGATTGTGAGAAGGCCCGGCAAAGTTGTGAAGGTCTGAGCTCACCTACCCGGAGCCGGACAGAGCTACCACTAGTGAAATCGATGCGGGTGCTCAATTTGTGGAGCCGGTCCAAAAAGGTTTGGGCTAGCTTCAATGTGGATTAGGAGAGACCGGCAAGTCTGCAAACACTATAGTAAAATATTGGTGTGCCTCCTTGTGTATGCTTGTAATTTCTATTTAAACTGTTGCAATTTACATTCTTTAGTTGACTTAGCCTTTAATTGTTAAAACCTTAGCTTAACGCTTCTGCATCTATTATTATTTAGGTTTTGACATAAGAGTAGTTAGGTGAGATTAAAATTAATTGTAGAAGAAATTTTTTTAATGCCGCCTATTCACCCCCTCTAGTCGGCATCCTTGATCTCATAGCTGTTGACGTCGAAAAATGTGTTGAATGATTGATTGGCTCAAACACACACAAAGGCCAGGTTTAATTTCGGTCCATGGCATGCCAACCGATTTGATCCTACAATCAACAGAAAATATAATCTAAACAGCTATCTCAGCCGATTATATTTTTTATAAAGAACAAATCTATATATCTATTTAGCCGATTAGATCGGAAGTAGCAATAAATATAAAAAACTTGTTACGGCTGATTAGATAGTTTGATAAAGGCAGATTTTCCTAAAAAAGGCGATGCAACAACAAGATCAGAGAAAAGCAAACCTAAGATGGTGTAAATCGAAGATGATCAAAATCAGTGATGTGCAACTTCATTGATAAGAAACGAATTATAAGGAGATTCTAAATTACAAACGCTACTCCTAATCAATAGAAAGTAAATAAAAGTATGTGCAAGTTGCTTGATTGATTGTTGTTTTTTCTTTTAGTCCGCTCCATGTTCCTTTTTATAGCGTGTAGGCTGATCGTATTCTTCCCTAATCCGTAGCCATGAACCGTATCAACCTCTATTTCTTGTAGATAAAAATTTCATGTTTGAGTCAATATCGGCTAGAATTCCAATTTCAACTTAACTTCCCCTTTTTGAACTGATATCGGCCAGAGACATCCAATTTCATCCTTGAATTTACAGATCGGTTAAGCTTTGCCAAATTCTGGTGCTAACAACTGAACTAGTCCAGGGTCATGCTGGTGCATACAGTGGCAATATATATAATATCACAATCATACACAATGAAAACATAACAAAAAAACTATATTTATTGATTAAAATAAAATTAAATGATCTTAAGGTCAACTTTACATTATTGTACCACACATGGCTCAAAGAAAAATAATAATTGACAAACAAAAAACTTCATAGATGACCCAGCATTATGCCACAAGCAATTGATAAGATTCGTCCTAGTAACTCGCCTCCTCGTGGAACTCCTCCTCCATAGCAGGTGCAGATTCCTCTTCAACTGATGATTTTATCATAGCAAGGGTGAGTACATAAAATACTCAACAAATTGTGCATAGAATGCAAGTCTATTATAATTATATGCAAGGCTTATTCCAAAGGATGGCTAATATGGTTAATTTCTCTAAATAAACTGGCACATAGCCTAAACCAGTTTTCATAACTTCCATTGGTACATAGCCTCCCTTCCCAAGTTTTATTTTATAAAATCTAACCTTTGTGTGAAATTCTTGAGCATTATTTATAACCAGGTACATAACTAACTATTCGAATAGGTTGACACTCTGCAGAGGCGATGCACTTTACCTACAAGATATGATCAATCTTATAATATTGGTCAAAATACATATCCATCAACGCACGACTAATAAGATCATAATAAAACCTTTTAGAAACTCTATCGAACATAAACGCTCACAATAAGCCTGGTCTCACTATTCCTCCTTCACACTGAGTAGAAGAATAAGATAGATTCATTATTGGGTTAGAAATAATCACTGTTCAAGATGTGAAGCTACTACAACACACATATTTTTCAACTGTGCGCACAACTTGGTTAACCTTTTGAGATATCATATGTCAAGACTCGTTAGCTTACAGAGTTAGGTCTGGCCTATACCAGACATGTGGTTGTATAATTAGTCTAGTTTAATGGTTTATAAGGTTAAATCCTTAATTGACCGAGGCAAGACTTTCAATTAAATCTCAGTTATCAATATCAAAAAGATTCACACAGAATCTTCAACCCAAATATCACACAAACCCACCTTAGCACATAGTCTCTTCTCATTTGTCTCAATCTAAATTATTTACCATCTCAGTTGATTATCATGCAACATATGTCATCAACAACTCAATATCATTATGTAACAATACATGACACACATTTTTCATAAACATATTCCATATATCATTAGTCAAATTTGAATTTGCACATCAAAAAGACATCAGTTATTCGTTGCATGGCTAAGCAAACTACACACGATATAACCAACCTATGTTAGCATATGCTAGCAACCAACTAATAATTATCTATTCTAAGGTGGCAAATAAATATGATATAGCAAATGACAAGGTAGGTATAATTTAAATAGGTTGAATAACTAATTCCCAAAATATTTGAAAACAGTATACTTGAAATAACATGAAATAGATTTAAACAAAATTGCATTTGTAAAACTGGGTTCAACATGTTCAAAGTATAACTAGATATAATTCAAATGGGTTGAATAATTAATTCCCAAATTATTTAAAAATATTATACTTAAAATAACATGCAATAGATTTAAAGCAAAATAGCATTTGTAAAACTGGGTTGAATATGTTCAAGGCACAACTTGTCTTGGAACAACTCGTAATTTTGATTTGTATCTTGAACTTGAGTAAGCTCTTCACTTTTGAACATTCCCGACACTTCAACGTCTATGTAAAATGAAAAGCGAAAACCAAAATTAATACAAAATAGAGACAAAATAGATTTAAAATTTTAAATAAAATCACCAAAATAAAGAGCTTGAATTTAGAAATTTGAATGGGCTCAATCGGATTTTTATGAAGGAGAATAGACTCCCAAAAGATTTAACAAAAATTAAATCTAAAAAAAGAAAATAAAATAGAATATTCCTTGAATTTTGCCTAACAAGTGGACCCGAATGTTAAATTAAAATAAAAAACAAAAATAATTTTTTTCGGGAAAAAACTATTGATGCTCACATGTGGGCCCTATATGTCATAGCCATGCTGACGTCATCTGATACATGGCAGTCACTAGATCGACCGCGACAACACTGTAAACCCTAGGGTCAATGGAGTTGATCTCCGGTGACTTTGGGTCATTTCCCTAGAAAGCTCTCGTCACGGAGATCAATCTGACGTGAGTTTTGCGGGCTTCGACGACCTTTAGCGATGGCGATGACAAGAAAAGTGGTGGCAACTTGACCTCGACGATGACAACACTATCGGTGACACTCCCAACAAGAATGTGCATGCACTAGCTAGAACATGACATGGTGAAGCTAATGGTATAGACCAAAGGCTCGGAGACTCACCGATGGCAACGAATTGACAACTTATCTCAGGTGGCGGCGCTCTTGCAAATTCTTGAAATCCGATGAAACGGTGGCGATTACAGGGCAACCGGTATAGGGTTTGATTTGCTTAGCTCATTGCGAACGCGATACTCCCCTTAAATAGCCCTCGAAGTCCATGGCTTGGCCAGAACGGCAATGGTGTTAGTGGTAGACATGGCCAGGACTTCGAGTCCACATTGGCGAATTGGTAGGTTGGACCCACTTGTCAGCGTCTCGCGTGGCGGATCGGACCGGGCGGCTAATTGGGCTAACACGGTGTGGTTCTTGGATCGGATTGGTTGGGTTCCGGTCCAAATCCTTTTCTGGATATTTCAAATACTTTTCTTTTTAGAAATTACAGAAAATACAAATAGTTTTAAATAAAAAGCAAATAAATCTAGAAAAATCTTAGAAAATATTGTAAAATACTTTAGAGCATATAGAACCCAAATAAATGATTTTTGGCAAATGTCCACTTAAATACAATCCATATTAAATAGGTTTTTTACTAAAGGAAAGATCCATAATAAAGTTTAAATCATAATAAAAATTCTAGAAATTCACAAAAATGCAAAAGTATATAAAAAATTCAAATGCACTCAGGTAGAATAAGGCCATGTTTGGTAGAACTCTAAATCCCAGTTTCACCTCAAATCTGAAACTCGTAGGCTAAAATAAAGTGAATTAAGCTTATATTTTTAGTCTAAAATGTAAATAAGATAACCCACCCAAACACTTATAAGGCCTGTTTGTTTCGGTTTTTTCACCCGCTTAAAAGCAAAAAAGTTGAAGTCGAAACAAACGACTGACTTTTAAGCCAGCTTAAAAAAAGCCTAAAGCCTCCATATAACTATAAGCCAGCCAGGTGAGAGGTGCTTTTTTGGGCTTTTTTGGGATGAAATAATCCTTTGCCACTGGAAGTCTCCAAAATTACCCACCAAATACCATTACATATAAACTCAAAAATCCTTCTCCCATTCATTTCTCCTCGTCTTCTCTCTCCTGTTCGACATGCCTTCTCCCTCCGCCGCTCCGGTCTCTGTCGTCCCCGACCTCCTCCCTCCTCCACCATCCCTAACCACCTTCCTACTCCGGCCGAGCCGAGAGCAATCCAGGCATCGCAGTCTGGCCTTGGAGGCGCCACCTCGCCCAGAACTTGTACCGCCGCCAGGTTCTCTGGACCACCCTCCTGGAGTTCGCAGAGATTCCCGCCACTCCGCGGGCTGCGAGCATCGGCGGCCTCGTGGATGCGCCCAACTCCGAGTGGGGCTCCTCGGCGATCAGTACCAACCGCACCTTGACGCCTAAGGCGCCAAGTAGGCGCTCTCAGCCTCCACCGCCGCCCGACGACAAAGGCCTCCCAGGCGGGGGCTGTGGTCCAGAAGGGGCGACGCAATCTGGTCCGGGCTCATCGAGGAAGTGGGGACCTCCGCTCACCTTGATGAGAGCCGCCCGGCAAGCCAAGTGATGACCTCCGTGGCCGCTGCTTGGCGCCACGCGACCAAGAGCGCCGCCATGGCAAGGGTGCGGCCGGCAATGAGAGTCCCCTCATGGCTCTCACCCTCGGACCGGAGGAGGTCCACCTCGGTTCCTCGCGACTCCATGCACTGCCTCTCGGACCGGGCCTTTGATGATGCTCGGCTCCCTCTCTGGCGTGCCGGTGTTGTGCCTTCTCCTACGGTTGCTGGCCGGGTTCGGCCGGACGAGTTTCGCCTACGACCATAGAAAAATATGACGGCACCACTCAACCCGAGGAGTTCCTCCAAATCTACACGATGGGGTGCGGGCGGTGGCGGATCTGAAAGGTCATGGCCAACTACCTCCCCAACGCCTTGACAGGTTCGCCCCCCACTCGTCGCTAAATCTCCCAGGGCTTGCACACGTGGGGAATGTTAGCGACATCTTTGTCGCCAATTTTCGTGCTCTTTAGCGCGACGGTGTGGAGGATGACCTCCACGCCCGGAGCAAAGAAGGGGAGTCGCTGCGACTTCATCCGGTGGTTCCGCCATTGCCGCAATACCATCCCCCACATCTCCGAGCAAGCACCGCCATCGCCTTCAGAGAGGCGACGCGATCGCGAAGATGAAGGAGAAGATGGCCACCGTACCATCGCCTCAACCTCAGAGCTTTCCCTCGCACATAAGTGTGCGCGTGGCCGCGGAGGCGAAGCGCCACCGCCCCAAGGGTGGCTAAGAACAGGACGAGGCCGGACCTCGGCGGTTCCGGCCAGGCAAGAAGGCTGTGAGCCGCGAGGCGGGAGGCAGTAGGTCTCCGCCGCCCGTGCGCGACGACGAAGGAGACCCGCGCTCAGAAGCGCCACCGCCATGATCGACGAGATGATCGCCATGAAGCGGGCGCGACCGCCGTCGTGGGCGTAACGACGCCGTGATCGGCGCGGCGACCGCCGCGGCCGTGGGAACGACCGCCCGCGATCAAAAGGAGGGCGAGCCTCATCGCCCAATACATAAAACCAATACCCATGACTCGACAACCGCTGGTCGTGGGCGAGATGGTGGAGAAGCGGCTCATGAGCGCATACCGATGATGATCAAGATGAAGATCCCGCCGTGGCTTTTCGTGAGCGGATCACACTGTGGCGCACATCCATGGTGGTTCATCCACCATTCCCTCCAACGCCGCCACAAACGGCCGGAAAAGGGAAGTATCGCCACGGCGCCGAGCTCGAGGACGGTCGGACATCTGAAATGGTCCGACAACGATCACCTTCATCGGGCCGACCACCACGAGGGCACCCCAAACCTAGGGCATCTCCCCGATCGTGGTAGCACCCACGGTCCGAATGTACGGCCGGTCTTCGATGGACGCGAGGCTCCATCAACCTCTGTCGTCGTCGGCATTCATGGCGCCGCAGATCCCGCGACAGATCTGCGCCGACCTCTGCTTCTTGGGGTAGCCCCAGATGCGGGCTTGTTCCCTTGGGTCAAGTTTGCCTCCCGCCACTTTCGGGAAAAGGATAACTATCGCACCGAGATGGTGGATTTCGAGGTCGCCGATTTCGACCTCCCATATAACGCCTTGCTTGGCCGACCGGGCGTTGGTCAAATTCATGGCGGTTACCACTATGCTTACATGATGGTGAAGATGCTGGGGCGGCCCCATTGTCATCAACGTGGATAGGTCGGAGGTCTCGCTACTGCCACAAGGTGCTTGGGATCTGGCCGGTGCCACTTATGCGGCCGTGCCGACGCCACTTCGAGGAGCCCTCGGGCCGGACCCGTGCTTCACCGGCCCGCCGGTGAGGTAAAGGTGGTCGCACGAGTGGGGCGAACCCCGAAGATCACAACATTGGCGCCAACCTCGGCGCCAATAGGAAGACGCTGCTGTCACCTTCCTCCATCAAACGAGACGTGTTCGCTGCAACCGTCCGAGATGACTGGGGTCCCTAGGAGGTGATTGAGCACCGATTGTAGCCCCGAGGCGCGGCCGGTCCGATGTAAAGTCAGGAGACAGCGCCGAGCGACAAGATGCCATTCGAGAGGAGGTAGAGAAGCCGCCGAGCGCAGGGTTATCAGGAGGTCTTCATCCTGAAAGTGGCTCGCTAACCACGTGGTTTCGCTCAAGAAGTCCAACGGAAAGTGGCGATGTGTGTCGATTTTACCGACCTCAACAAAGCTCGTCCGGCGATCCCTATCTCGCCATGAAGTCGATCTCATCGTCGACTCCACGGTAGGTAAGGCGAATCATTAGGCTTCCCGGATGCGCTCGGGTACCACAGATCAGACATGGCGCTTGAAGATGAAGAGAAGACCGCTTTTGTAATTTCTTCGGTGTATATTGTTATGTAAGAATGGCTTTTGGTTTAAAGAATGCTTGTTCAACTTACCGGCGTGTTACATGCATATCACCTTCCGCCCAGCCTAGGGCGAAATCTTGAAGTTTATGTCGATGACTTGGTTGTGAAGATTAAGAAGAGCGATGAATTGATCCAAGACCGGAGGAAACCTTTGCTAACCTCGGAAGAATTGCTTGAAGCTCAACCCTAAAAATGCGTGTTCGGTGCAGCCTCCCAAGAAGTGTTGGTTTTCGTGTCAAGCGGGGCATCGGCCAACCCCGACAAGATATCGCCATCGAAAGACATGAAGCTGCCATACGCTTAAGCAAGTCCAATGCTTGGCCGGTCGCTGGCCTCCTCGAGGTTCATTGCCGATTGGGAGAAAAAGCTTGCCCTGCTTAGGCTGGCGAAGAAGACGAACCACTTCGAGTGAATCAAGAAGCCTAAGGCATTTGAAGACATGAAGCAAGATTCTCCTCCCCGGCTTGGTTTCCTGCTACTGGGTGAGCCTTGTTTTCAGATATCACCGCCACCCCGAGGTGGTAAGTGCAGTGTTGATTGCGGAGAGGGAAGGCATCCAGAAACCGGTTTACTACATCAATAAGGTATTACATGAAGCAGAAACTCGGTATCCTCAAGCTCAGAAGATGCTGTATGCGGTCCTGGTCGCGTCCAGAAAGCTGCGGCACTATTTTCAGGGGCGAGAAATCACCATCGTCACGGCCTACCCGCTGCGAGAGATCCTCCACAACCGAGAAGCTGAGGGCCGAATTGCGAAATGGGCGGTGGAGCTGGGGGAATTCAACCTCAAGTTTGTACCCCGCACCGCCATCAAAAGTCAAAAGCTGGCGGAGTTCGTCGCCGAGTGGACCCCCGCCACTTCGGAAACTGCTGAAGAAACCCCCGCGCCCTCTCCCTGGACCTTATTCTTCGATGGCTCCTTCAGGCTGGAAGGCGCGGGGTTGTCTGGTCTCTCCGGACAGGGACATCCTCCAAGATGTGGTCGCCTCGAGTTCAAGGCCACAAAAACATAGTGAATACGAGGCCTGCGCGTGGTTCTTGATCGCTTGACATTGGGCATCCGGCGCCTCCAAGTCAAGGAGACTCGCTAGTCATCAATCGCGAAAGGAGTTCCAATGCTCGACCCCACCATGGCGGGCGATCAAGCGGAGGTCCGAAAAATGGAGCGTCATTTTGAAGGTTTGGGATATATCCATGTCCTCGGCGCGACAATCACCTTTTGCCGACGGGTTTCGCGACTCGCGTCATCATGGGCTCTGCTTCGACGGAGTCTTGAAGAAAGGCTATCGCGACCGATCCATCGCAGCCCACAATCCGGTGGGAATGATGGTGTCGCCGTCAGCAATTTCCGCCAGAGGGGGAAGACAGAAGGTTGTCGCGCCTCCGGCTTCAGCGAGGGAAGGCGGCGTGCTTACCTCGGCCCGGTGCAGGAGGAAGATGCGGCGCCGCACTAGGCGGTGCCGAGGAAAAGCTCGGCCAATGAGTACCCAAAGCGAAGACCAGTGGTCGCCAGCTTGGCGAGAGAAGATCGGTGGATGGATCCTATCCTAGCCTTCTGCGTGACCAAGTGATCCCCGACGATGATGCCTCGGTGAGAAGATTGCACGTAGGCCAAGTGCTATACCGGTAGGTGGGGACCTATATCGCCAGGCGTAAAACGGAGTTCTCTTGAAGTGCATCACTCGGAAAGAGGGAGCAACCCTCGCTCTCGATATCCATGGGCGTGTCAGGGAGCCATATGTCCCGTAGAACTCTAGCTCGGCAAAGCGTTTCGCCAAGGATTTTATTGGCCTACCGCCTCCGTGATGCTTGCAGGTGGTAAGGGCGCGGCGAGGCTTGTCGGGTTCTTTGCCAGTAAACCCACCGCCAGACCCAAGCTCGCAAACCATCCCACTCTCTGGCCGCTTAATGCAGAAATTTGGATATCCTGGTCCGTTTCGCTGGACCAGGGGGCTTCACCCACCTCTTTGTCGCCGTCGATAAATTTACAAAGTGGGTCGAGGCCGAGGCGGGCGCGCCATCACGGCCGCTTGCCGGAATCAAGTTTATGCGCGGGATCTTCACCCGCTTCGAGTCGCCAATCGCATCATCACCGATAACGGAACCCAATTCACCAAAGGCCGCTTTCCTAGAGTTACTGTGATGAAATGGGCACCAAGGTATGTTTTGCCGGTGGCCCATCCCATGAGCAACGGTAAGCAGAACGCGAGCAACGCTAGCTGTGTTGAAGAACCTCAAGACAAGGGCGTTTGATCGGCTTCATAAAAGGGGCGCGGTGGGCGGAAGAGCCCCGCGGTGCTATGGTCGCCCGTACCACACCCAGTACGGCAAGCAAGGCGAGACACCTTTCTTCTGGTATCTGGGCGTAGGTCGTCCTCCTCCTCAGTCTGCCGCTTGGTTCCAGCGTCTCGGTGCTCAACGAAGAAGACCAAGAGGATCTTGGCAGAAGATGTCAACCTTTTGGAGGAGGTCTTGGGATCGTCTTTGCTCTCCGCGCCGCCACTACTGAACAAAGTCTCGAGCGGTACCACGCCACCCGGGTCTCGAGAGGACAACGGCAAGAGGCGACTGGTCTTGCGCAGAGTCCGAGACATATGCCGGGTTGAACAAACTGCTCTCCCGGCGATGGGAGGGCCCTTCAAGGTGGTCTCGATATCTCGGCAGGCGGTCCGGTTATTATCGAGGACGGCGAGGAACCGATTTAATTCCTATAACATAGAGTTGTTATGAAATTCTATCCTTGAAGGAATTGTAAGTACCTCATTTGCTCGCCGATCGACCATGAGGTAAGGGCCTCCTTGGTGGTTGGTGGTCTGGCGGTTAGTAAAGTTGTTACCTAAAAGGTTTTCAATTTACCATTCTTTGTCCCATTCTGCGCCCCTAGTGGCAAGTTTATCTTTGCATGGATGTTGCTAGTTCCAGATGTTTGCTAATTCCTTGGTGATCTATAAGAGTCACCGGTGCTGTCGACAAGGACAGGCGACCAGGCGAGCTAGATACTGGTGCTCAAGACGCGGCCCGACGCCTCGGGTTGGCTCCTGAAGCACCGTGAGTCGTCACCATGAGCATCGTTAGTCTAGCACCCCTCACGGAGCCCGCCGCTTGACGATGACACCATGGATCGATCTCAAAAAATCGCGAGGACTTAGAAATCAAAGGGACCAGACTCACTCCATGCGGACCTATATCATTCGGTTTTTTCTTGCGTATGCCTACTCATTCTCGTTAGTAGTGTTGTGCCCGAAGCTTCTCGTGGCCGCCTAAGAGCTCTGGCTGGTCGCCTAAGCTCCTTCGTGGTCGCCCAAGCTTCTCCGTGGCCGCCTAAGAGCTCGGGGTCGCCTCAAGCTCCTCCGTGGTCGCCAGATACTTTAAATGATCGTCGCTGATATAAAAAGCAAGATAAGTGCTCCTTGCCACATTTTTGACCATTTCCTTACGTGCATGCGCTAAGATGGGTCAAGTTGCGCTGCGTGATTGTCACAAGTGCAAAAATTAACCCCTCACGATTGAAGGGGTGCGCTAAAAGCGTTAACGTTCGCGCTGCCCAGCAACGGTGCAAGTTAGACGTGGTGCTCAAACACGCTCAGACGCCTCGGGTTGGCTCTCTGAAATCACTGTGGTTGTCACCGTCGAGTGTCACCGGTCTAAATACACCAGGAAGTTTGTTGCCTTGCCACGCTTCTGCAAGCGGCTTCCTTCGAAGCGGTCATCGTGGTCCAAGCTCCGGAAGAGTTTGAACCAAGTGACAATCCCGCATAAAAACCAAACGCCGAGACCAAAGCACGTCTAGCATCTCCTACCGGACGGGGCCGTTTTACCGAGTCCCGTATGACTTGTGTGATCCTTACTTGCGTTTGCAGCAGAGACACATTTAATCACCGTGAAACTCAGAACGCCACCCTAACCTAAGCATTCTCGAGCATTTCGCTAAGCTAGAAGATCGGCACCTGGCGATTTAGCCCGAAACCGATCATCTTGAAATAAGCGAAGCATGCAGTAATTTTGACTAAGAAATATTCAAAGTTATTTGGTGCGCAGTAATGTGAAAACCAAATGAAGATAAAACAAAAAGAGCAACAAGGCAGCCCGGCTCATCAGTCATCATCGCCAAGGTCGAGCTCGTCGTCGCCCTCGCCTTCCGCCGCCAGTGGGGTGGAGACGTCCATGATCATTGGTCTACTTGCGATAGTCCGCCATGTGTTGGCGGCTGCACAAGACTGCGCCTCCGCCGAGCAAGATCCCTCAACGTCACCGTCACCACCGCCATGGGATCGAAGGCAGGAGCGTCGCGGCTGGTGCAGCGGGCCAGAATGTGGGTCGCGGTCATGATCGCGACCTCGCGTCCTTCTCTGGCGGAACGAGCGGCCAGGGCTTCGGGCAGCCCTCGGAGTGCCTCTGCGGCCTGGTTGGTCGATGCGCGCGCAGCTACGGAGTCCTCGATGGCGTGTTCAACGCCACCCAAGGGTTCGAGCACCTCTTGGTGCGGCTGGAACGCCTTCTTGAGCATGATGGGCGGAGTTGCGCCGCGGCGGAAGGACTCGACTCGAGGTCTTCAGCGCGTCTCAAATTTCTCTCCGCCTGTTCTTCGCCCTCTCGCCCGCACAGCATGGCGGCCGCTGCCTCTCTGCGCCACGATGCCGCCTCCCGTGTCGCCGCTCGCACCGCCACGCAGCAGCCCTCTCACCGAGCGTCAATGCAGGTAGTCTCGACTCCGTGCTGGCGGCCGGACGAGGTGTTGCCAAATGCGTCTCAAGATCGCGAGCCGGGTGAAGATTTCGACGTGGCGTGTGGCGGGGAGAAGCGCATAGGAGGCTTGAGGCCGAGGCGCTGCCTGGTAAACCTCCGCATTCTCCCCGGCGGCCGGAGGCGCTAAGCGAGGCTTCCTCCGTTTGACGGCGAGGCGCCCTTGGCGTGTCGAGGGGCCGTCTTTGGCGGCACCCTCAGCAAGTCCGCCATCGAGCGTCGAACCACCATGGAGAGTGGTGGCCGGGGTCCCGTGGGCGAGGTGTTGGCACCATGATCGGCAGGCGGGCGCCAGAGGAGATGGCACCGCTTGCGCGCGCGCGAAGCGGTGGCATCGGGCGAAATCGTCGTAGTCGGGCGGTCTGCATTACCACCCCCAGGAAGACGCCGCCAGCAAAGCAGGGTGGCGGCGGAGAGGTTTGGTCGTGGCGGACCCTCTTAAGGTCCGAGCCCGTGGCATCCGGGGCATCGGCCGCTTGCCTGCGATGTCCGATCGCTGGTAGGGCCGTGTCTCGATCACCAACAAGGCGCAGCTGGGTGGCACCTCACTGCGCCCTGGAGTCCATGGCGGGAACCGCTGACGTGTTCGAGCGCCTGCGTGTCTGGCAGATCGGCGGCCGAGCCGCCGCGGGAAAGATGAATCGCCCACGGATAGCGGCATCAAGACGGAGAGCCATCTGCCGATGACTATATCTTCCAAGTTTTCGCTACCGCTGGCGACAAAAAATGATTTGTCGGTTGGTAGAGAGCCACAGAAAGAACATGTCGCGCAGAAAAGGACTAAGAGAGGATGAAGACTTACGCCTGCCCGCGTCGCGTGTACCGTCGTCGCCGCCGAAATCTTCGCCATCTTTGGGCGGTGGCGGCGCGCAAGGGGCCGATTCTGCTGGGATCTGAAGTCCTGAGCCACCATCACTCGGTCGTCCGGCGCCTTGCGATCTGTTGATGGGCCGCCATGGCAAGGAGTTCGCCGTCTCCTCGGCCGTGAATTCCGGTTCTCGGAGGCCTCGCCGCTCGGTGGGCACTCCCAAAGCGTCGACCATTGTCATCGTTGACGTCTGACCGATCATCTGCGCCATGCCTTCCAGCTTGATTTGGTTTGGAAGGCGATGTAGTCAGGAGGCCATCCCATCTCGGAGGCAATAGCAACTCCCCACTACCTCATTATCGGTGGGCGTGTGAGAGGAAGAAATGCGGAAGAGAGGAAGATTCGGCATCACCCCACGAACATCTCACAAAGGTATCACGAAGATAGAGAAAAAATGATGGAGTTGGGGTAAGGTGAAGATGGTGGATCCGTAGAAATGGAGTACAGTGAGGAAAAAATCGAGAAAAGGCGGGACCAGGACCCGCCATCGCTCAAGTGTGTATAATAATCTCGTTCGAAGGCACCGTGGCGTGGCGGTCCCTTGAAGCGAAGGTGCCCTCCGGCTGCTATGGCGCCATCCTCTTTACCGCGAGAGTATCCGCGGTCGAAAGCGAGGATGGGGTGCGCCATGGAGGCCAAGAAGGCGAAGGCTTTTCGAGCAAAGAGTTGAAGGAAGTAAAGGTTGGAATGCTAAGGAAGAAGAAGGCGAAACCGCCTATCTGAGATGAACCAGACTATATATGCGCCCTACACGACGCGGTTGGCGAAGGGCAAGATCGTGCGTCGCCTCGGTCCCGAGAAAATCCGCAGATACGCTGGAGGAACCGAAGCGGTCGTATCCTCATGAGTGGTGGCCCCACCCAGAAACTTTCGGCATTTAATGAAGGTTCTAAAGAGGCTTTGGCGCGTGTTCGAGGCGGGCCCAGGGCTCTTGTCGGCGTACACTGCTGTTGGGGTACCCTCTCCGCAAGACAAAAGCATCAACCAGCGGTCAACATACTTGGTCCACGTGGCGCCCGGCGAAACAGCGGCGGCGGCACGCCGCCGCCAAAGGCGATCCACGTGGCGCCCGGCGGCGGTGGCGCGACGCCACCTACGCCTGGCGAGTAGTCACGTGGCGCCGGCGGTGGCAAAGTGGGCCACTACTTTCGCCCGGCGATCACGTGGCGCCGGCAGCGAGTGGTAGCGCCGCCTCGCTTTCGCGCCAGCGATCACGTGGCGCCCGGGCGGTGGCAGCGCCGCCGCCGCCCGGCGAGTAGTCACGTGGCGCGGCGGCCAGGTGGCGGGCGCACGCCGCCGCCCGCGCCGCAAAAGGCAAAAGGTGGAGCGAGGTGGCTTCACCTCGGCTCCTTCCTCGCTGCATCGCTTCGGGCCTCGGACAGCGGTGTCGAACCGTCCATTGCAAGGGTTTACGCTACAAGCCCATTCTCCTCGGCGCCTCTCACCAACACTTGTCGCAAAGGGTCCCATCCGCAGGATCGGGCAAAACGCACGCAGAAGCATTTAATGAATTTGGAGAGCAGGGATGAAGACAGAAGGAGTAGTAAATGTATGAGGATCGGCATGATGACCTCCCTTTTACCTACTCCGTTAGCTTTCGCCTATATAAGGGCCTCCGGTGCATGGGAAAAGGGGCGGGCATTGAGAGGAAAGAACTTGTAACTCAAGAGCTTTGTATTAGCTTGACACCTTCTCAAAAAAACAATCTAGCAGAAGTAAGGCTATTACCCGAGCCAAAGGGGCCTGAACACAGGTATCCACCGACCCGGATCAGACGCGACACTGGTTGAGGCGGCCAAACCTGAGCTTGAGCGGTGGGAGGCTATAGGGTCCAGGCGTGGCGCAGGGTGGAGCTGAACGGATCCGGTTGTAGCACGGCGGGAGACGATCGGATCCGGTGTGGCGTGGGTGGAGGCGGCTGGACCTGAGGGTGGAACGGCGGGAGGTGGGTGGAGGCAGTTGGATCTAGTGCGGCAAAAGGTGACTAGATCCGCCTTATCGAGCCCCTCAATATATGTTTTTATTTCGTTTGACGAGAGTTCAGAATTGCTATGTTATTTTCAATCTGATAAGAGTTCAAAATTGCCATATAGTAAGAGTTTCAAATTGATAAATAATTATGATCAGAATGAAGTTTGATCTCAAGATTAATCTATGTTTTTCAATACGACATTCGATGAAAAAAGTACAAAACATTTGTATTAGATAAATCAGTACATAAGAAAAGTCCTTGCAACCTTAAAGAGTATTTCAAACTTTCCAGCAATAAGCTACACCATTCAACCCATCAAAAAGTCAGGATGCCAAATAACATGTCTTGGTTTAAAAGCAAACAGCTTAAAAGCTCATTAAGCCAAAAAGCCAGTTTTAAACCAAAAGACAAAAAGTCTAAGCCGAAACAAACAAAGCCATAATATGTCCACAGTTTTAGCTCCACAAATCTGATGAAACTAGAAATACCCAGCTCCATTAGATCTACAAATCTAATAAAGTTGAAGCTGTATCAAACAGCCTATACTCTGGATAGGGATGGCAAAAATATCTGTGGGTCCGGGTTCAAATTTGGACCCACGGATATATTATTTCGGGTCCGAGTCTAGGTCTCATTTTGGACCCGTAGGTACCCAGACCCGTTACAGAAGGAGCACCGATTGCTGCCCACCTGTTCGGTTCAAACGGCGATGCACGGCACGCGTTAGCGGATCGTTGAACCAGAAACCAATGCGCAGCGATGCATTGAAAAATGAGGTTATCCAGGACTCTTATCGTTTCTCGGTCTACCGCCATTTGATGTGATCTTCGGTGAAGCAGCTCACGCATGCACGAATCAAAGGACACCGCTAGAACAATGTTGAACTTGTATACCTCGACCTGACAGGAGGAAAAGAAGTCCTGAAGTTAAGTACGGTAAGCACATGAAATGAAGGTGTTCTTTAATTTTTTGACAGGTGATCTAGATGCATTTCCCGGCTGATCAAACATGCATGCGATCTGACGATAGCATTGGTATCGGGTCCGAGTTCAAATTTCGGGTCTCGGGTCCCGATCCACGAAGGCTGGACCCGGAGGTGTCCGGACCTGTTGCCATCCCTAACTCTGGATCTTCCTCACAGCCTATACTCTGGATCTTCCTCAATGTCATGTCTAAGATCCTCGAGATCTGTCCCCGGTGTAATCATGCTTACCCTTAGGCTTACGGTGGCCAACCCGAGGCCATGAGTTAGGGTATCTCCAATGGTGCCACTTCAGCTAGCTATAAGCGTGCCATCTCAGCATTTTGCTTAGGTGGAAGAGAAAAAATGAGGAGAGAGATATAGGCCGGATACTAATGTATAGTCAGGCTATAACTGATTCCAAAACACTTATTATCTATTACATGTGGGCTAATATTTAATTTTATAGACAATGCTATAGGTAATCTATTGGAAAGGTTGTCTATATGCTATCTATAGATGATATGGACATTTTTTATAGCTAGCACCATTGGAGATGCCCTTAGGTCCCAGTTGCGGCTGTAATGCACGGTCACCAAGACGTCGGTCCTCAGCAGTCCAGGCTTGATACTCTGTCAAATGGCAATTAAAAGTTGCCTTGTATCCTCGCTCCTCGTTTGATATGAATCCCTCAATGAAGTTCAAATACAAGAAGGGTGCATCGGGAGAATTATCTTCATTGTAGAGTAGATGGTGTCCTCTATCTCTCTAATCATCAACTATATCATACTCCCTCCGTCCCAGTTTAGAGGGCGTATAAGTTTTTTCACCGAGACCAATGCAGGGGCGCGCAAAGGAGTTTCTTCCAAATTTACCCTTAATTAAACACACGATGCATGCATGCAAAGATTATCAGAAAGTGTGCCGCCTCTACCGCATGCGCTCATGCATGGCTCAAAGTATTTATCATTGCACCTTCCCAAGCGTCAAGTACGCGCATGCATGCAGATGGTGAGGGTAAACATAGGAGACAACAGTGCATATTGAAGAAGCGCCTTGTATTGTGGGACAGTACCAAAAAACTTATACGCCTTATATACTGGGACGGAGCGAGTAAGTAAGAAATATAGGGCCTACTTGGAGAGTTGTAGATTTTCTAAAAGCTGCTTTTTAGATTTCTAAGTTGAAAAATGGTTGTGGCTTCTTATAAAAGAATGTTTAATAAATAGTTAATTTTCTCAGCAATAAGCTACAAAAGCAGATTCAGCCTAATTTTTAACTTTTTGGCTCTGTTAGTTATATATGGCTTTTGGCTCATATCAAAAGCTCCTTAAAAGATGAGCTGTTTGGAGAGTTTACTGGCTTTTTAGAAACTGAGGTAGCTTTAAGCATCATAAACAGGGCTACAGTATAGCGATGACACAATAAAAGATGAGAGCAAGCATTGTCAATCCCTTTATCTTCTTTTGCTCTGAAGTTTTCTGCCTCTGGGTCCTCTCATATATGATCGGTGTCCATAAGAGGCGGCAGTACTGCTGAGTTGCGGCCGCTAGGGTACACAAGATAATGAATACGAACACCCATGTCTGGCAAACCTAGGATTGCTGCAATACTCTCTGTGGTGAATGTCCAACCCGCAAGTATAAATGTGATGTAGGACCTATCTTGGGGAATCCAAACTTCCAAAGAGTGGCGTAAAACTCACAAACAAGATTCACGCGCTAACACATTGGAAGCCCCTTGAATAGCATCGAGTAGGCGTGAACGTTGGGGTATATACAATAAGATCATTTTAGTTTACTCTTAGCGTATTTATGTCAACTTTGTTATATGTGGAAGAGTGAGAAAAAAGAAAAGAGAGGAGGATTAGCTCTTATTTAGTACTTAGTAGTAAGCATTGTACGGAAGTATAGATAGATTAGTTATATACAAGAGAGAAGAGATAGTTAATGTATAACATTTAGAGCCAATTTTTAAAGATAACTATTGTACAAGTTGGTTTTAGTGTTTACTTTAGATGACATAAATAGAAAATAAAGTAAACTGATGGCTTTATTATTAGACTTGCCCTAAAGCAGTCTCACTGCCCTTGCTCCAATTAATTCAGTGGTGCTTTCTCAAGGCGGGGCGAGCGACTCTGAAAATATCACAGTGCACCTGATCCCAAAAACCGGTCATCACCGATATTTTCAGAGCGAGGAGGAAACCAACGAGTCAAATACACATTTATGGTCTTGGAGAGTTCTTTTCCTTTCTTGTCTGAGTAATCTGCGGGCACTTGGATCTCTCGCTCAGCTAACTCAAAAGACATCTCCTCATAAGCTGACAGAGCTAAGGGCCAACACAACCTCATGCGTGGTCGATAGGGAGCAGAGCACCATGACAGCCTCAGGAAGGTGGGAGTATCATCAATGTCCTGAACAACCTCCCTGATATGATGACGGGCTGATGGATCCTCGATCATAATTGTGGTCATCCTCGTCACCTAAGGAGACTCTCTGATCATTAAAGTACCTGATCAAGGTCTCATACCCTCATGTTCCTCGAAAGAGGAAGGAGATGTCAGTGATATCTTCTTTTGCTTTCCCTTCTCCGCTGCAGATGCTTTGCCCATATTGATATAGCAAGAAACACTGAGGGAGAGAAAATCGATCACAGTCCTCTGTCACAAACTTGAATTGGCAAGCGATGGCCACTGACAATTGACTCAAACCAAGCAAACTGGTAAGTGCCAACTGCCAAGAACAGCTGCCACTGCGCAAATTCTGCCTTACGTAACCCTCTGATCACGTGCAATCCACTGCCCGACCAAAGATACGAGATCAGACTTAGGCCTAAAGCCGAGAAATCAAGGGTTATTGTTACGGTTTTTGAATTTAGAGATTGTAGATAAGAAAGCAATAAAATTTAGCACATACCTAACCCTAGGATCTCAACGGATGCCCCAATTATGTGGCGCCTTGATTATCTGGACGATGGCAAGAGTTAGATTCTTACCAAAACAGTTGTCCCGACCAACTAAAAGAAAAAGGAAAAGAACAATGCTATGCTCTACATTCTTGCTCAACTTCAAGCAGCACTTTTCTTACATAGCCATGTGCCCGTGCATTGCAACGGAAACTCAATTTGCGATAAAAAGTTTATTTGCAAAGAGCACTAACAGTGGCAAAGGTGAGTAATTAAAGAGTAGTGGCAAAGGTGGGTAATTTTGATGAAATGGCGCGGGCAAAAGTGGGTAATTAAAGAGCAATGGCAAAGGTGGATAATTTTGATGAAGTGACGCGGGTAAAGGTGTGTAACTAAAGAGTAGTGGCAAATATGGGTAATTTTGATGAAGTGACGTGGGAAGAAACTCTCATTTTATATAGTAGAGATAGAGACTAGACCGTCTAACGGTGTAACGAGGTTAGTTTTTTTTCCTTTCCCTTGAGAGGCATGAGCAACGTGTTTGGTGGCCAGTCTAATCCTGTTTTAATTTTGTAGTTATCATTTTAGATATAGGTGCAGTGATATTTTTAAAACTTTGACTGATAATATTTTTAAAATATTTAAATTTGATACATGAAAATCATACATACAGAATTGTCTCAAAATGCATTTTCATAATATTTTGATTCTATTAGATTTTATAAATATATCATGATAGAAATTAGTGATCAAAGTTATGTTTTAGAGGCTATATCGATGTATAAAGCGATAACTATTTGTAACTTGATGGAGTAATAAATAGTGGATAGTATGTAACTATGGATGTGTTTGGTACAGATCCAGCTCTACTAGATCCGAGTTGGGTATTCCTAACTCCACCAAATTTATGGAGTTGGAGTTGTGGATATATTAAAAATGTTTAGATGGATCATCTTATTTATATTTTAAACCAAAATATAAACTTAATTTACTTTATTTTAGCCTATAAATTTAGAATATTATCAAACAGGGCCTATGTAAGCATTCCGTGATGTACTGATGTGACCTGCAATCCGAGAAACACATAGAAAGGAAACGAAAAGCCCACGAGTGCAACAGGGAGACATTCGACTAGCAGCTCGCAATTGTCGACGTCACGGTTAGTGGGTTCGATTTTCATTTGGACCGCACGGGACGTCAAATTCTTTCGGCCGCGGCGTGTCGTTCGATTACTACACTTCTTTTGGGCCGTATCTGGGCAGTTGATGGATTTTGGACTTAACCTGGAGCGCAACTACGACGGAAGTGATTTCACCGACGAGCAAGGCCAAGGCGTACGGTTTCATCATATGCTAGGAAGGCGAATTGCACACAAGTTTATCTGAGAGTAGGCTGCAAATCAAGCCGGATTGATTTTGTTTATCCTGTATTCTACTCTAATTTTTTTAAAAAAATCAGAGTCGGATACAGATAGTACCGAATTTAAATACGAATACGGATTATCTCGGTCACGAATACAGAACGGATACAAGTCATTCAGAATAAGGCTAGTCTCAGCCACGAATATTTAATCGGATAACGAGTGAAAACAGATATCATATATGTCTCACATGTTAGAATCAATCAACCATACTATATGCCTAACATACAACTATATTAGTACGTTAGCAAGTAGATTTAAGTACATCATTTGATAACAGGGACTAGTTAAGCAAGCCGAGGCTAGTTAAGTAGTAGACTAGTAGTACCTGGCAAGTAGCATTGTAGCAAGTCATAACCCTCACACCTTAAAGTGTTAGGTGGTCCAAAATTATTCTTCCATACTTGCTTGAATATGGTCTGCTGTACAAGGTTTTGAAGATGGGGAATCACAATTGATGCAGACACTGAGCTATTGCAGAGTTCCTTAGGATGATGACTATTAGACTGCAAAACCGATGTATAAGAAAAGGTGATCCATTACAGTCTTGAGGATGGGTGAAGACAGTAAAAACTTTGTGACCCATTACAGGGAAGAACAAAACAACACCACTAAGAAGGGAAAGATCAAGTATTTTCAAGGGTGAAAATTTCTTTTGCAGTGTTAGCCCCGAGGAAAATGCACATGGACATCCAACACAATGTTTCTAACATGCCTATGGATTAATATTCAGGAAGGCAGCAAGTCATTCTGAACAGTAAACACTATATGTCATGTAACACAATCTACTAGGATAAAACTCTGCAGTTTTGGCATAGAAATGGATGCTGTAGAACAACTAGTAGAAAACATTTTCCTTAAGATAATAGAAGCTTTTGGGGAAATTAATCTTGACAGATGTTAAATGCGTCTAAATATGTAGTAACCTGATGCACTGTATAAAGTACCTTGTATAAATTAATCTCGACCTAAACAAACACAATTTGGTAAGGATTATTGTATAGCAAGTTACCAACCAGTTTTTCAGAGCTTGATAAATGTCTGTACTACAGCAATCAGCTCTCAACAACCAAGCAAGCTAATAATTAGTCACTCGTAGAAATAATTGTAAGTAAATTAAGCCAACTAAGGAACGCAGCCGGAGCATCCCAAAAGAGGACGCAATTACACGAAAAAGGTGGGATCTCGCCGCAAGATTAGTAGAGGTTCAGCAGGAATGGGGAGAGAAGGGCGGAAGGGTACCTCAATGTCCTGCTGTCGCCCGTCGATCCTGCGCAGCAAGGTCGTTGCAAGCCGCGGAGCCGAGGCCATCGTCCTGAAGATCTTGGCAGCCCTCGTCCTGGAGATCTTGGTGGTCGCGTTAGGAAACCCGTGTTAGGGCCCAGAGGAGTCCGAATTCCAATCTGAAATCGCGATGATCAAAATAGAAGCAAAAGTGTAATCAACTAGTAAAATGGGAGCAGGAAGATGCGAAAAGGAAAGGGAAAAGCAAGAACACGAGAAACTTCTCATTCAACTCATAACAGAATTGAAACAAACTCCGGGCTTATAAGCTCTGTTTTTTATCGACAGTAAGACATCTGAGTAACTCAGATTTTTACCGACAATTACATTAAAGTAAACAGTAAGTACTGAGATTAACTACAACCTTCAGATTCACTAGAACGTCTTGCGCCTCCATGGTCCCTTGGATCTTCATAACTGCATCTAACCACTCGTTTGCACTAATCAAAGGGATATTCCAATCTGAACCCTTCTTTTATTGAAATGATCTTCCTTCCAGATGACATTCGAACTTCAATACTCCAGCCTCCTGACAATTCCCCCTCCTTAAGAAACCTTGTCCTCAAGGTTCAGGTGTTAGAAGGATCAAACTCTGGGAAGACTTTAGAGATGAAATCTGAATCCTCCCATGGAGTTACACCTGGCGGCAGATTAGCCCATTGGATTCTCCATTGAACTACAGGAGCGTTGTGCCTGGGAATCATCCTCCTTTCCACCACTGCGACTGGTTCAGTAAGTATGTTTTCCTCACCATCCACTAATGGTAAGTCTTTGCAAGGTATAGCCTTCGGTCCAGTATGCCTCTTAAGCTGCTCACATGAAAAATTGGATGAATCTGACATCCTTCCAGCCTTCCAGCAACAGGAGCTTGTAAGCCACATTTCCTAATTTTTCAATCGTCCGAAAAGGCCCATAAAATTTAGGGCCTGTTTGGTAGAGCTCTAGATTCCAGTTTCTCCTGAAATCTGAAACTTGTAGGCTAAAATAAAGTGAATTAAGTTTATATTTTTGGTCTAAAATGTAAACAAGATGATCTATCTAAACACTCTTAATGTACCGAACTTCAAATTTGGTGGAATTTTCACTTCACTAGATTCACGAATCTAAAATTTAAACACACCCTTAGTGTGCAACTTCAAATTCTTGTGTAGTCCCAATGCATTATGCCTGTAAGGCTGCATATTTAGGTAAACCATATCTCCTAGCTCAAACCTTCTCTTGGTTCTGTTCCTGTCCACGAAACTTTTTATCCTGGACTTAGCTTTTTCCAAATTGACCTTGATGGCTTCATTAGCTACTTGCCTTTCTTGAAATATACTTTTAGCTTCATCAGTAGTGGGTTCAAAAAGAATGTTCTCAGTCACCATTGGAGGCTTGATTCTGTATAAAGCTTGGAAGGGCGTCAATTAAAGAGAAGTATGAAATGATGTATTGTACCACCATTCCACCTGTGACAACCATGACTACCATTTCCTAGGATTAGCAAATGCCATACATCTCAAGTAATTTTCCAAGCATAGATTAACTCATTCGGTTTGGCCATCCGTCTGTGGGTGGCATGCACTGCTTAATCTAATTTTTACCCCCAAAGCCTTGAACATCTCCTGCCAAAGTACACTTGTAAAAATTATGTCTCTATTTGAAATCATCACCATAGGCAACCCGTGCAGCATATATACATTATCAATGTAGAGTTCTGCCACTGCTTGAGCAGTGTAGGGATGACTAAGAGAAATGAAGTGAGCATACTTCGTGAATTTATCTACCACTACCATCACCACATCTTTTCCCCTTGACTTACGTAATCTTTCCACAAAATCTAAAGTCACATGAGTCCACGCCATTTCTGGAATGGGCAATGGCTGCAAAAGACCTGGGTAGGGCACATTTTCGGACTTGCTTTTCTAGCAAACAACACAAGACCTTACATACTCGATGACTGAAGCTTTCAATCCAGGCCAATAGAACATTAGCTTGATCCTTTGATATGTCGCCCTTTCACCAGAATGCCCTCCCAAGGCAAAACCATGGAATGAGGATAGTAATTGTTCCCTCAGATGCGAGCTGCTCCCAACATAAATGCATCCTTTATACCTTAAAATGCCTTTATTCAAGGTAAATGGAGAAAACCCATCTGCATCAATTCTTAATTTGGCCTCCAAATCCTTGCATTTGTCATCATTTTCATAACTCCGGATAACTTTAGAGATCCATTCTGATATTACTGTGGTCACCGCCATCATTTCCTCTGAATGCTTAACTCTGGACAATGCATCAGTAGCTCTATTCTCCCTTCCTTTCTTGTATTCCACTCTATAATTGAACCCTAACAACTTAATAAGCAACTTATGCTGCACTCCCTCCACTAGTCGCTATTCTAAAATAAACCTAAGACTTTGTTGATCTGTCCTAATTATCAGCATGGAACCAATAAGGTAGTGCTTCCACTTCTTAAGAGCATCAATAATGGCCAATGCCTCTTTGTCATAAATTGACATCGCTACAGCTTTGGGTCTAAGAGCCTTGCTCATATATGCAATAGGTCGGCCCTCTTGCATAAGCACCGCACCAATCCCTCCTCCATAGGCGTCTGCTTCTAGAACAAAAGGTTGGTTAAAATCTGGCAATGCTAAGACTGGTGCCTGAGTTAGGGCTCTTTTAATCTCATCAAAAGATTTCTGATGTTCTTCTTTCCATTGGAAAGCATTCTTTTTCAATGCGTTGAAGAGAGGCCGACAGATTAGCCCAAAGTTCTTCACAAATCTCCGGTAATAACCTGCCAAACTAAGAAATCCTCATAACTAGGTTACATTTTTGGGTGTTGGCCATACTCTCATAGCATTAACTTTTTACGGATTAGTTGCAACTCCATTACCTGTAATGATGTGGCCTAAGTACTCAACTTGAGTTTGCCCGAAAACACACTTGCTCCTCTTTGCAAATAACTTGTTCTCTCTCAAGACCTCTAAAACTTGCTTCAAATGTATTTTGTGATCTTCCAAAGAGGAACTATAGATCAAGATATCATGAAAGAATACCAGAGTAAATCTCCTCAAGAATCTTGATAGTATTTTGTTCATTAGAGCTTGAAAGGTAGCATGGGCAGTGGTTAATCCAAATGGCATCACCACGTATTCATAGTGACCAACATGAGTGCTAAAAGCAGTTTTGAAGATGTCTTCAGCCTTCATTTTTACTGGTGATAACCGGACTTTAAATCAATATTTGAGAAAAGCTTGGCACCATGTAACTCATCCAGAGGTCCTCAATCACGGGAATTGGGTACTTGTTCTTAATTGTGTTTTCATTGAGTTGCCTGTAATCAATACACAATCTCCAAGATCCATCTTTTTTCTTGATTAAAATAGTCGGTGAGGAATTAGGGCTGAAGCTTGGCCTAATTACTTGAGTCTGTAGCAGTTCTTCAATCAATGATTCCAATGCATCTTTCTTCACATGAGGCAGCCAGTATGGCCTGATATTCACTGGTTTTGCATCTTGCACAAGTGGTATAGCGTGATCAATATCCCTCTCTGGAGGTAACTCAGTAGGTTTCTTGAACACATCAGCAAATTGGTTCAAAACTTCTTCAATCTTTGATGATTTCAACTCCTCACCAAACTCACTTGTGGAGAGGATTTTGGTATAGATTACAGCACCCATCACTCCTTTTGCCATTAACTTAATCAACTTGGATTCATTTATGAAGCAATCCTTTTTAGGTTTTGTTTCATCCTCAAACACTACTCTTCTCTGTCCTTCTTTACTAATGCAGAATTGCCTCGATTTCAAATCCAAACTGACAGGGCTGTGCTGATAAATCCAATCAGCTCCTAGGATCATGCCATAACCCTTGAGTTGCAATATTCTGAAATTGGACTGAAAACACTCCCCTTGAATCAAGTATTGGCAATTGTTGCATCTAGAACTACATTCAATTTTCTCTCCATTGGGTATTGTCACTAGTTCTACTATTTGATTACTGATTTTGCAATCTGCCCTCACTGCCAACTCAGGAGTCATAAAAGTAGCCGAACTTCCACTATCCATGAGAGCCATGGCATACATCTTCCCAAGATTAATTTTCAGAGTAAAGGTAGAGATATTTGAACTTGTACCAATAACTGCATGCATGGACAGTTGAATTATTTCCTCTTCAGCTTTTTCTTGCCCCGGAACTTCCTGGTGGAGTTCTAAACTCACCCTCAGGACTAAGTTATTTTTCTTCATCCTCATCCTCAATGGTAATCAAATGGATTGGCTTTTGGAGCTTGCAGATTTTACTGTGTCCTGGCACTTGAAGAACTTGCCACCTGACCACTTAGCATTATTGTTTGAATTTTTTTTGGCAGAATCTTTCTTGTTCACCAGTTCACTCTTCTGACCAGTGCTCCCTACTTGGCTTGTTTTGTTGTTAGTTCCAGGTACCCAATTACTATACTTCTTATAGTAATTATTGCTCTCATAATTCCTCGCATGAGCATATGCTTCAACTAAAGACTTAGGGTTAAGTGACTTCAATGGTACCTTGATATAGCTCTTTAATCCTGAAATGAAGTAATCAATGAAAAAGTTTTCAGAAAGTCCTGGAGTACTCCTTTTAACTAAGCTCATCAGCTCCTCAAACTTGTCAACATATGCCTCCACTGAACCCACTTGTGTCAATCCTCTGAAGTTCTTAGTAATTTCCACCCTTGTCACTGCAGCAAATCTTTGACAAACCATACTACTAAAATTGAGGCCAGGTTACAGCACTTGTGTCAATTCGATTACTACTGAGCCATTAATCAGCTCTCCCAATCAAATAAATTTCTACTATAGCTACCTTTTGCCCTTCCGGAGTTTTGCTCAACTCAAAGAACCTCTCGGGCTTCCTGATCCAAGCCTCAAGATTAATTCCATCAAATTTTGGAAATTCAATTTTTGGTCCCTTGCTAAAATTATTTATATGGTAATTTCTATCATCACTAACTTGTCATGCCCATTCTAATAATCTCTGCCCTGAATAATTCTTGGGCACTTCTGGTCTTGCATAAGGTGGATAGGCTACAGGCTGATGAGTTAGATTGAAATGAGGTCGATGCATAGGCACAAATGGAGGATTGGCCGTGGTAAATTGCAGAGCAAAGGTTCCAGTAGCCATTACAGATGGATAAACACTAACCCCAAATGTATTACCATTTCCTCCCATGAAGATTGGTGGAGCTGATGGACAACTAGTAACACCTGATGAAATATTAAAAGGAATGGGAGGAATGTTGTTACTCATGGAAGCCTTGGGTGCGTATGAATGACCAATCCCAGGTGTTGCATAAACATTCACTCCAGATATCTGAATTCTCCTCTCCAGTTGTCCAGTTTGTCCTCTATCACTCTCCAGCATAGCCAAGGTACTAGTCACCTCCTTTTGCTCCGTTTTATTCAACAACAAATTCAGCATCTCCATCATCTAATCTATTTTTGTGGTGTTTCCCATTAACTGCTGTTGAACCCCTTATATATGTTCCTTTGTTACAGCCGCATTCTCACTGACTTGTTGATGCAGTTGAGACATCTCCTTCAATTTCTCCACTTCATCGACCTATTCTTCCTTTGCTGCCTTTCCAACCTTCGGCATGCCTTCGCTAAAGATCTTGCTCCACAGTGGAAAATCAGATCGATTTGAGTAACATATGAATTTTACCAAGGAAACAAGTTCCCCAACCTTGTCACCTCAATCTGCGCCCAAAAACCCCCTTCCACCAAAGATCGAATAGCTCTGATACCAGAATGTCAGGACCCAAAGGAGTCTGAATTCCAATCCGAAATCGTGATGATCAAAACAAAAGCAAAAGTATAATCAACTGGTAAAATGGGAGTAGGAAGATGTGAAAAGGAAAGGGAAAAAATCAAGAACACGAGAAACTTCTCATTCAATCCATAACAGAATCGTAACAAACTCCAGGCTTATAAGCTCTGTTTTTTACCGACAGTAAGACATCCGAGTAACTCAACTTTTTACCGATAGTTACATTAAAGTAAACAGTAAGTACTGAGATTAACTACAGCCTTCAGATTCACTAGAACGTCTTGTGCTTCCATGGTCCCTTGGATCTTCATAATTGCATCCAACCACTCATTTGCACTAATCAAAGAGATATTCCGATCTGAACCCTTGTTTTGTTGAAATGATCTTCCTTCCAGATGACATTTGGACTTCAATACTCCAGAGCCTCCTGACAACCCGAAGATCTTGAACGCCGAAAGCTCAGAGCCCAATCCGGTCTCGCTAAAAAGCAAAATCCCTCGGCGACGGCAAGAGATTCAACACGACGGGAAGTGTGAAGTCGAAGAGGGAGATGGGATTGGGGATTTCATGTTGCCTGGTTGGTCAGGTCTGTCTAGTATTCCACCGCCGGATAGTCAACGGATACTCACCGGATAGCTCCGATTAAATGTTCAGATATATTCAACAGATAATCACCGGATAGCTACGATTAAATGTTTAGATATATCCGAATTTGACGGATACTTTCATCTCAAATCCATTTCTATATCTGATTAAAACTATTCGAATCCAAATCTGATATTCGAAAAAATCACAGATATCCGAGTTCATGTTTCGAATACAATTCGAATTTATTTGGATAGACAGATGGTTGGGAACTATCCACTCCATTTGCACCCCTATTTGAGAGAGGTGAAGAACATGTCCATACTTAAGAGGGTAGATGGTGAGAGAAGATTTGGTAGCTCCAAAGAATTTGGGAAAGCATCACTATTTTGTCATGTAATATATATTTTTAATCTGGTCCACTTCCAAACCTAATTGTAACAATAGTCACATACTCGACTGTGGAAGTGCCGGCAGGTGATACATGTCACCTGCTGTGGGATATGTATGTCCCGGGGGCCTGGCGATCCATCAAGGCCCAACCAGGCGAACTTGGGTCATATTGATGGGATAAAACTGAAGGTCACTTGGGCCGAGCAAAACATGAAGAACCGGATAGGCATTAGGCGAGGAAGCCGAATCATATTGGGCAAAGGATGATTGTAATCCAAACCGATATGAGTTAGGATAGAAACTCCTACTCAGATCCGAGTAGAATTCAATATTGTAACCGCCCTTCCCTACTATATAAAGGGAGGGGCGGGCACCTCAAGCAGAAGGCGAACATCTCATCGCCTATTAGCTAGCCACATATAATTCGAGCACGGGACTAGGGTATTATCTCCGCCGTGAGAGCCCGAACACAGATACATCGGGTGTTCTTGTGCTACCATCGAGTTTGGGTCAGTACAGAGCCCCCTTTTCATTATTGCCGGTAATAAACGTCGGCGGTTGGCGCGCTGTAGGGCTGCTTAGGATCAATCACAAGCAAGCTCGATGGCAATCTTCAGAGCATGACCATCTTCGCCGCCCGGTATTTCGCCGAAGCTGGATTTCATCGCCGACAACTTTGGTCGTCTCTCCATTTCGGATTCGAATCAACTCAATCTGGAACCAATCTGGAGGCTCTCTTAGCCGCCAACCACTCGGATCGAGAACCGGTATGGCCATCGTCCGGAGAAGAAGCCAATGACTGATCCTCGTCTTGAGTCAAAACTGACTAATGATGAGCCCCGAGTGGTCGAGTACACAAGAAAACCACTCGGACTCGCTGCTCTGCACGACTCATCTCCATGCACCTCTGATCCAGAGGATGAGGAGGGAGATCTCCCAAATTTTCACAGCATTTTTGTGATCGAAGCGGACCTTCCGCAAAAAGATGCGGCAAATGCTATGGAGGAGAACCATCATGATCAAGCAAACCCTGCAAGACTCCTCCAGACAGAGGCAGAGCGTGAATGAAGAAATCCTGCTGAGACGAAGGTAGGGAACCAATCGGTCTTCCATACTCCTCGTGAGAACATCGCCGCCTCCAAGCGCTTCTCGACACCTTGGCACCATTGCTCGGGCCGGACAGCCCGGCCGCTCCGATCGTAGCCCAGGTTCAAGCTATGGTCGCGGCGGCGGCGATCCAGCAGCACCAAGAGGCGCCAAGGGAGAAAGAGCCATCTCGTACTCGCCCCGTCGGCTCGCGGTGAAAGCGATATCTGACCGCGATCGCCACAAAGCGGAATTTCGACGAGGAGAGGACGCTCGACATAGCATTGGCCGGGACCTTCGTGCAGATCTGAACACCAGAAAGCGTGATCGCGAAGATGAAGAGCGCCGCAGGCGTAGAGATGACTATGAACGTTTTGGCGTTGGCCACGACGACCGTGAAGACCGCCGTCACCATGACAGAGGGGAAAGTGAGGGCCACCGAGCTAGGTCGCCTCACCGACGTTCTCCGCAAAAACGAGGCAATGGCCCTATTGAGGGCATTCGGGCCTTTACTCCTCGCCTTCGCCGAGTGGTTTGGCCCAAGGATTCAACAAAAAGCATCACCAAATTCGATGGTGAAAGAGATCCGAAGCTTGGCTCCAAGTCTACTCCCTTGCGATTATGGCATTGGAGAAATCACAATGTGATGGCCAATTATCTCCCGGTCATGCTCACTTCATCGGCTCAAGCATGGCTCACGGGGCTCCCGGCAAATTCCATAGACTCCTGGGAAGAACTCTGTGAACACTTCATCACCAATTTTCAAGGCACTTACGAGCGACCAGGAACGCAGTGGGACCTATACCAGCTTCGCCAGAAGAAGAGCGAGACGCTCCGAGAATTCATCCGACGCTTCATGCAGAAGAAGAATACAATCAGGGACATTTGGAGGTCGCGGTTATCGCGGCATTCGGAAGGGCGCCAACGACCCGACCGATCAAGAAGATGTCTCGAAACCGCCATCCACCGTAAGGGAGATGTTTGAGCTAAGCGGATCGGTATGCAACGGCCGGATGCCTGGCCGAACGACAAGACGATCGCCCACGTCAGAAGGACAAAAAGGATTACGCTGAGTCGTCGAGGCAACGTGACAGAAAGCGGAAGCCTGAAGAAATAGTGGCGGCAGCCGAACAAGACCGGCAACGCGCGCCACGGACCGACAACTATGAAACGGTGATGGAGGCGACATGCCCCTTTCACCCAAATAGTAAACATGCAGCAAAGGATTGCTTCACGTTGAGAAGGTTTGCCAGGGAGTCTAGAAGGCGACCCGCAAAAGGCGAAGCAAAAGAAGGAGAAAAGAAGAAACAAGATCCCCTTGAAGATGATGACGGAGAATATCAAAAAATGGAACGGGAACTCAATTACATCTATGGAGGTTCGATGGCCTATGAGTCAAAGCGAAAGCAGAAGCTCACTGAAAGAGACGTCAATGCCATCGTGCCAGCTGTACCTCAGTACCTCAAATGGTCTGAGGTCCCTATAACTTTTAGTCGCTCCGACCATCCAGACCACATCCCGTGCACCGGAAGATTTCGCCGGTATTGGACCCGATGGTTCGCAACATCAAGCTTAAGAAGGTCTTTGGTCGGCGGAGGAAGCGGACTCAATGTGCTCTTCTCCAAAACTTTCGACGAGATGAAGATCCCTCGCTCCGAGTTGAAGCGAGGCTCATCACCCTTCCATGGGGTAATCCCCGGAACCTCTTCCATTCCACTCGGCCAAATTACCTTGCCGGTTACGTTTGGAACCAAAGAAAACTTCCGGACAGAGTACCTTAACTTTGAAGTAGCTGACTTCCAGACGGCATATCACGCCATTCTGGGAAGGCCCGGCTTGGCCAGATTCATGGCCGTGCCACATTATACCTACCTCGTCCTAAAAATGCCAGGACCGAGGGGTATAATCTCCGTACATGGCGATGTCAAGCGGTCGTTTATCTGCGACAAAGAAAGCTGCGAGATGGCTGAAGCTCAAGAAATAATGCATTTACGTAAAGAAGATCCGACAGCGACGCACATCAAGAAGACGAAGAGAGGTACCAACCAAGAAACAAAGCTAAGACGAGTTTAAAGCGATGAAGGACCAAGAAGATAATCCTCGACCCATCTAGCTCCAACCAAACAGCTTTGATTGGGACAGGCCTCACCGCCAAATAGGAAGACGCGCTCGTCACCTTCCTCCGGGCCAATCGGGACATCTTCGCGTGGAAACCATCCGACATGCCCGGCGTCCCCAGGGAGGTGATCGAGCACTCTTTGAACGTCGACGACAAGGCCAAACCCATCAAGCAGCGGCTCCGTAGGTTTGCTCAGGACAGGAAGGAGGCTATCAAGGAGGAGATCACAAAGCTATTGGCAGCAGGCTTTATAAAAGAAGTGTACCATCCTGATTGGTTGGCGAACCCAGTACTTGTTCGCAAAAAGAATAAAAGCTGGCGCATGTGCGTTGATTATACCGATCTCAACAAGGCTCGCCGAAGACCCTTCGGGTTGCCTCAGTATTGACCAAGTGGTAGACTCCACGGCGGGATGCGAACTCCTTAGCTACGGATGCCTACTCGGGATATCACCAGATTCGGCTAAAGGAGGAGGATTGCATCAAAACTTCGCTCATCACTCCGCTCGAGCCTTACGCTACGTCACAATGCCATTTGGCCTCAAGAACGCCGTAGCGACTTACTAACGCCGCAATACTGGCGGTGCTTTCATTCCCAGATCGGGTATAGCGTGGAGGCATATGTTGATGATGTTGTCGTCAAATCACGGGCAAAGGAAGACCTCATATCTCGATTTAATCAAACATTTGAAAGCCTAAGGTCCTACAAAATGAAGCTCAACCCCGAGAAATCGTCTTGAGTCCCGTCAGGAAATTACTCGGATTCATTGTTTCACAATGAGGCATCGAGGCAAATCGAGAAAAATCAATACAATCTCAAGATGAAGCCTCCACCAATCGAAGGACGCCCAAAAGCTTCTCGGGTGCATGGTGGCACTCGGCGATTCATCTCCGACTAGGGTCGCGGGAATGCCTTTTTTCAAACTTCTAAAGAAGCAAGGTAATTTTCAATAGACCGTTGAAGCTCGGTTGGCTTCGAAGAATTGAAGACGTTTCTGTCATCTCCACCTGTTCTGGTTCCTCCAATACCGGAAGAACCCTTCGCTTTACATCGCGCAACAACTCACGTAGTCGGCAGCGGCAATTGTGGTAGAGCGGAAGGAAGCGTGGCACCTCCGAAAGTCCAGAGACACTGCCTACCGTCGTCAAGTATTGGGAGAATCCAAGGTACGCTATCCACAAGTACAGAAACTACTATACGCCGTGTTGCTTGCCTCCCGCAAACTCAAGCACTACTTCCAAGAGCATTCAATCACGGTGGTCACCACCTTTCCGCTTGGGGATATACTCCTGGCAACCGAAGCCTTTGGGAGGATCGCGAAATGGGCAGTCGAACTTGGGGCCTTCGAAGTATCCTTCAGGCCACGGACGGCAGTAATATCTCAAGTACTTGCCGATTTCACCGCCGAATGGATAGAGCCGCAATCACCAACAAACATTAAAGAGCCGAATATTGGACAATGTACTTGACGGATCTCTCATGCTCGGCCTTGAGAGCAAAGCGTGGTCCTCATCTCTCCAACAGTGGCGCCTAAAATACGTCCCGCAGATCCACTTCCCGCGTCAAACAACGCCGCGAATCTGGCACTCATCCACGGACTTAGCATAGCGATATCTCCGGGTATCCGACGGCTAACAATTCGAGGAGACTCCATCTTTGGTGATCAATCAAGTCCAAAAGATTGGTCATGTGTGGAAGACATCATGACGGACATCTTGCCAGAGGTACGAAAGCTAGAAGACAAGTTTGACGGATGGAGCTCATCCATGTGCTCGTCGCGACAACGAAGAAGCCGATGAATTGGCAAGATTAGGATCCACTCGGGCCATTACTCCGATGGTGTTTTCGTCGAAGAAATCTACAAACCATCAATAAAGCAGAGCGAACAAGTCGGAAGAAAACGAGCGAGGAAGAGGTCCGGTCATCACCGATCGACGACCCTTTTCTCCATTACCTATTGAAAGACGAACTTCCGTAAGATCGAGCAAGCGAGGCGCATTGCGCGGCAGCAGCAAAAGCTTCTGCGGTGGTAGGAGAAGAGTTATTAGGAAAAGTGCCTCGAGTTTTAAGGCGATGCATATCGCCAGAAGAAGGAAAGGAATTACTCGGAAATCCACTCGGGAATTTGCGGACATCCGCAACATCAAGCACCTTTGGTGGGCAAGGCATATCGACAAGGTTTCTTCGGCCGATTGCCAGATCCGACGCAGAAGACATCGTCCGAACATGTGAAGGATGCCGTTCTTTGCTCGCCAAGTACACGCACTCGCCGAAGGCCGCAGACAATACCGATTGCTTGGCCGTTCGCGATCTGGGGCTTGACATGGTCGGTCCATTGAAGAAAGCTCAAGGAGGTTTCACCCATCTCTTAAATCGCCATCGATAAATTCACTAAATGGATAGAAGCAAAGCACGTGGCTACCATCACGGCGCCCAAAGCCAAGGAATTCTTCAAGAAATTGTGGTAAGATTCGGCGTATCAAACAGATTATCACGGACAATGGAACCCAATTCAGGAGAGGAGTTTCAAGGCCGGTGTGACAAGCTCGGCATCAAAATTTAGCCGCCTCGTGGCTCACCCAAGGAGCAACGGTCAGGTGGAAAGAGCAAACGGCATGGTGCTGCAAGGCTTAAAAGCAAGAATCTTCGATCGCCTCAAGCCATACGCCACCAGATGGGTGAAAGAACTGCCATCAGTACTTTGGGGGCTGAGAACAACCCCCAGCAGATCCACCGGGCAGTCACCCTTCTTTTTGGTCTATGGCTCGGAGGCAGTCTTACCTACTGAATTAACCTTTGGATCTCCTCGGGTTCGGAGCTTCAGGGAAGGCGAGTCGGAAGAAAGCAGAATGGAAGATATTGATAAGTTGGAAGAGGCAAGGAGGTCGTCAGAGTCCGATCGGCGGATACCTTGAGTTCTCACTACTTGCAGTATCACGATCAAACGTCAAACCGAAAGCATTTTCCAAGGGCGATTTGGTTCTGATAAAGAACCAGAAGCACGAGCACAAGTTATCGCCAATGTGGGAAGGCCCCTACATTGTGGATGAGGTAACGCGTCCAGGGGCTTACAGGCTTAAGCGAGAAGATGGCGCTATTATCAGCAATTCATGGAATATAGAGCAGCTACGTCGTTTTTATTCTTGAAAGAAGTCCAAAAAAGGTGTCAAACCTAGCTTAAATTGACTTGCTACTCAATTGTTCCTCAATTAAGCAGTAAGTCGGGGGCTACACCTAATAGTGTTGCGCATGCGCAACCATAGTGAAGAAAATACTTGTACGAGAGCAACACTGTGTATCCGAGTTCTCTATTTTTATCGACTAGCTACTCAATTGTTCCTCAATTAAGCAGTAAGTCGGGGGCTACACCTAACGGTGTTGCACATGTGCAATCCCGCAGGCAAGCCAGTTCCAATTTTATTTGGTGATCACAACTAGATCCGAGTACTTCGAACCTTCGACTATGAAGCCTTAGAAGGAAGCCTAGTCGCCTGAAAAGCACGTTTGAGGAAAAAACTCGCGTCGCTCGGGGGCTGCGCTAATCGCACAAGGGGCTCAAAAACACAAAGAAAAATCACTCGGAAAAGTTGGCCAAGAACCAAAAAGAAAGGAAGAGCTGCAGTCAAATCAATATTACAAAGAAGACGACCATCGTCCACAACTTCAGCGTCTTTTTATCAGACATATATACAAGCAAAAAGTACTACTACAAAATGAGGCTGTCCTTCTGATCCCTACGCCCACCTACGCCCGGCGCACCCGCCCGACGGCTTCAATGAGGGCGTCCCTGGCTTTAATAAGCCTAGGGATGGCCTCGATCAAAGCATCGACGGCGGTGGTGTCCCGGGCGACGGCCTCCCGCTCCGCCGCCTCCGCCATTGCAAAATCAAACTCCGCCCAGAGCTCGGCATTCCCATCCTCGGGCTCTACGGGGGCGTCATCTCCAAAATTGAAGATGAGGTTCGCAATCCATGGCGCGACCGGCGGTCCTGGCGACTCGGGAGAAAGGGGCAGAGGAGAGAGATCCTCAGAAGAAGAAGAAGAATCCATGAAGAAAAAGAGAAGAACCTGCGTAAGAAAGATGATCCAGCGTTAGATATAATTTGACAGGCACAAGAAGGAGAAAAAATCAAGAAGACGGCGGCGAGCACTTCAAAGAAACCCTAGCGAAGGAAGAAGAATGACTGAAGAAGATGATAGTCTTGTTGCAAAAATGCAAGACCCGAGGCCAAACTCGTTCTTATACAAGGCAGCGCGTGTCCACGAGAGAGACTCAACCTCGCTCGAATCGGCGCTTTGTCACTAAGCGGGAAGACGGTCCACCTTACGGACGGGTACGTCAGCGTATCTCGAAGAAGGTCAGGTGTCGAATTGCAACAAAAGCACATGGACGGCCCAAGATGGCGAGCAGCTCAATAGGCCCAAGCTCAAACAGACGCACTAAGACAAGGATTAAACATTTCATAAAGAGAATTGGTCAGGAATATTTCTTCTAATCTTTGGAACAAAGCTTGAGCAGGTGACAGGGGCGAGTTCAAGATACACGGAGGATCACAGTGGACCCAGGTCTAGATTTTTCACCAAAACAGCAGCAGTATTCTTGACTTCATCCATGAGGGCAAGTGCCTGCTCATCATCAACAGTACGGGCAAAACCCTCTTGGACAGCCTTTAGCTCCACCCGAGGATAAAGAGACTTGGTAATCGCCAGCATTTGGCTGGCACTCGCAATTGCAACATCCTCCAAGTGCGCGGAAAACTTCGTAGAGGCTTCCTCTAACCTCTGAATTGTAATGCTAGTGTCATGGGGGACATTGCTGGTACCAGCTTCATCAGGACTCAAGACCCGCAACACCTTCTCCGCGCTCGCTTGGAGGCGATCGGTCCTTGCCTCGGCGCTCCGAATCTTTTCGTCAAGTACCCGGTACTGAGCCTGCGAGTTGACTCGGTGCACTGCAATAAACCAGTCGGATAAATTCAAAGACTAGCAGGATAATGACAACGAAGACCGAAGACAAGACCAAGAATATACCTTCTAATTCCCTTGTCGACAGCTACACGCTCTTTGGCGTCCACTTGACTTTCTTGATCCGCATTTTGGGAGGAAGAGGCTTCAATTTCTCCCGAAATCGCGAAAAAAGCGATCGGGACATCGAAGGCGAGGACAAATTTGGGATTCAAAACATTGAGGCGAGAATAATTACCGTCGAAAAATGATCAAGTTTAGCTTCTCGGCCTCAAGGGAATGGATCGACTTGAAGTCCTCCAATTCATCTCGATTCTCTGCTGGCAGGTGCGTGTGAGCTCGCCTCAAATTCATTACGGACTTGCTCAAGTTCTGCAAAGATAGTCCTTCCTCATTTTCATCCGTGGGAATAGCTTTTGGAGAAGATAGTTCGGTCCTTGGCAACGCCGACAAGCTACTGGAGGCAACGAGCAATATCAAGCTTCACGAAGAAAAGAAGACAAGTACGGCGCAAACAACTCACCTTGCCGAGACGCGTGCACTCGCGAGCAGCTTCAAAAAATGAGGTCCAGTGCTGTCTCTCGATCTCGCCATCCAAAAGGACCAAGTCACCTTCGTCATCAGTGAACGCGGCCCGCATCGGAGATCTCGGGCGAGGAGCTGGAGGAATTTCGACGCGTAGGGGTGACTGGCAAGGAGAGATGGAAGGAGCTTCATGCGTAAAAGCAATGCATCGATAGAAGGCGAGTATGGGCGATCGGCTCAAGAAGAGAAGCGACGGTATCACTTGGCTCCGGAGGCACTTTCGGTCTCGGGGTGCTTGAAGGCATGACATCGATCTCGAGGGTGCTGGAGGTATTTCATCGGTCGGCATCTCGGCTCTCCGCGTCAAGCTGGCTTCCATCAAGCAACCTGAAGGCCTCAAACCGGTTCCTCATGAAGAATTTCTTCAACAGGATCCTGCAAAAATAGCGATCAAGACATGATCCAGAGGGGAGCAAGAAAGGGGAGACGAGGGAATCCAACCTGTTGGACCTTGTTATCCTGCACTTCAAACCCCTCCGGGTAGGAGGACTATCATCAGGAACACCAGTCGGGCGTGCGAGCGAAGGCATGCTCTCGGTGGCAGTACGGGCCTGAGGCTCGGAAACTTCAGGTTTCGAGGATTGACTTGAAGAGGAAGAAGTCGGGAGGAGGCACAGAGGCTGCGGTGTCCCGAATCTGGCCACCACGGTCGGACGTACATGGCTCGCCGATTGCTTCCTCTTAGCTTCGAATAATTGGTTTTTTCCTTTCCGACGGGATCATCATCGAGCACTTACTTTACTCCACTTTGGCGGTGTCAGGTGGGACGTCTGACGAGAAAGGTCCGCTTATCACTCTTATGAACAGGAATTCAGAAGCTAGCGTCGGAGAAAAAGGCTTCGTTCTGCAAAGTTCGAAAAAAGAAAAGAATACGATTCAGATCAAAGTCTGGTAAAAGCCAAAAACAGGATCAACATGGAAATACCATATAAACCTCTTACAGAAGGAGCGGGATGAAGTTTTGTAAAAGGCCTTGGGTTTCGAGGAACAGCGATCTTCTCGTTTGGGGTGAAGAAATCAGCTGCACGACTGAAGAACGCCGCGGAAGAAATTTCATCAGAAACCTCCCGCGTCGGGTCATTGCGGCCTTCATATTCATGCCCAGGATGAACTCGGTCCTTGAGGGTTGGATTCAAGGTCTGAGTTGGCAACAATGACCATACCGATAAGCCCATCCCCCTTTAATTCGGCAATCAGCCCCAGGAGATCAGCCACTTGGTTCATTCCGTTGTCTTTGGGAAGCGATGTCCAGTCAGGAGAAGGCTTGGGTGGTGTCGATAAAAGCGAGCAATGGGGGTCGAGATTGGCGCGATAGAAACCATTCTTGGTGCCAACCCTTATTGGAGGTTTTAAAGGAATATGAAGATAAGACTTTTCATGCCCTCCTCACCGAAACCCGCACGCCAACCGTCTTGGGAGAATTCTTCTTTGGGGAAAGGCTTGAGGAGGAAAAGATGGCGGAAAAAGATTAAAATGAGGCCGAACGCCAAGATAGGCCTCACAAAGGTTAACAAAGACAACAATTTGAAGAATGGAGTTAGGGTTAAGATGAGTTAGCTCGATTCCATAAAACTCGAGAATTCGCGAAGAAGGGGGATCTTAGGAAGGCCAAGTCCGCGCTAAAAAGGATTCAAAACGACCGCCTCTTGAGACGAGGAGTAGAGGCGTAATTCACTGCTTGGGCGGCGGCGGCAAGCATCACCAAGGGGAAAAACACCAATGCCAACCAAATCCTCGGTAGTTCCTCCGTCGTCACCGAAGTAGCCCAATCTTTGGTCGAGGCGGAAGGAGGAGCGGTTGTGGGAGAAGGAGGCGACATTTTTCTTTTTCCTCGTGGTCGTGCGAAAACTAGGGTAACGAGAAAAGTTATCCCTAGCAGCAGAGGTCGCGCAGGAGAAGAAGATGGAGAACAAAGGGGCAAGTAGCAACGGTACAAAGCCACTCTATTTGCTCCGTATTGATAAGGAAGCGGCGCCGATTCTCGCCCCAAGCGGGAAATCGCACTACCCTTCCCAAAACCTTGAAACCGCCCTAGGGAGCATTTCAGGGTGGGCCGGCAGGTACGCACGACGTACATAATTGCTAATGGCCCAAAAAAGAATCAAGTTAACAAGTGGTATGCCCCAAGATGGGCCCAAAAGCCGAAAATCCGTAATGCACGGAGTAAATGGGTACCACTCCAGAAACAACATCCTCTTACGGTATGCCTCATGCCAGGCCAAAAGCTGATAGCGTTCAAAGAACAAAATCAGGTGCCATAAAGATGATTATTTAAAAGCTAAAAACTTGGAACATACAAGGAATTAGTCGGCCTGGTAATCCGGGACAAAGACAGCTCAAAATAAAGAAAATTTGGCGAGTTCTTCGTGACCTCTTTTACCCAACGACAAGCACTCGGCTAAAAAGCACTCGGGAAGACTCAGAAGCTGACAGACATTCGATCATGAAGCACTCGGGGGCTACTGTGGGATATGTATGTCCCGGGGCCCACCAAGCAGTCCATCAAGGCCCAACCAGGCGAACTTGGGTCATATTGATGGGATAAAACCAAGGTCACTTGGTAGAGAGCAAAACATGAAGAACCGGATAGGCATTAATGAGGAAGCCGAATCATATTGGGCAAAGGATGATTGTAATCCAAACCGATATAAGTTCAGGATAGAAACTCCTACGCCGATCCGAGTAGAATTCAATATTGTAACCGCCTTCCCTACTATATAAAGGGAGGACGGGGCACCTCAAACAGAAGAGAACATCTCATCGACTATTAGCTAGCCACATATAATTCGAGCACAGGACTAGGGTATTATCTCCATGGTGAGAGCGAACACATATACATCGGGTGTTCTTGTGCTACCATCGAGTTTGGGTCGTAGCGTAGCCCCTTTTCATTATTGTCGGTAACAAACGTCGACACCTGCCGCACTCCCGTATCTCGAAAGGCAGTCAGAGACATGGGAACTCGGTTGACCGTGGCAACGCATGGGCCACCACCGTGGCAAAGTTCACTTTTTATAACATAATTTGTGTATACACTCATTTCACATATGAAAAAAGATATATAGCAAAAATAAAGAGCTCAAATGAATTTTTTCAATCATATCGCATTGGAGTATCTTAGAATTAGCATTTAAGTATACCGTAAGTGATAAAAAAAGTATAATATATTTGTTTAAATAGTATATTAGAGTGAGAGTAGGTACTCCCAATAGTACAGAGTATATACTCCCATTTCCAATATACAACTCCCACTGAAAACAAATAAAAAATATAGAAGGTTTCGAATGGAGTGCATGATATTTTTCCTATTATCACAGAAATTGAACTGTTAACTTAAAAAAAATTAAATAAAATTTTTACGTTCCAAACGAACCTTAAGATTTATGTACGAGGATGAGCTATAGCTTATTTGGTCGAAGCCAAGTGTGCTTAACAGCCAGTTGCGAGTTCGATCCTAGGATCAGACTCGCGGGCTTCACCCTAATAAAAATAGGTTTGGGCACTCATACGCATGTGAGTCCGAAGGCCAGAGGGCCTTCAAGAAATATTTTCTTGACGTGTATATCAGAGGCACACGTGTGTGTATATGGAGTGTATGTCCTTGTACCTCTAAATAAAAATTATGTACGATTAATCTTTTTTCTTCTAAAATTTATGCCTTAACTGTGCAACTTGCAATTTCTAAAAGCTTGGGCCAAACTGGAGAATGTCCTACAATGTGCAGTTGCAGCGTGCGGTAAGTCTATTTCCACTGCGTTATTTCGGAAAATTATCCAATATACCAACTTGTCAGGTATTTTCTTGTCGCCGTGGAAAAAGGAAACAGACACAGCGGCACCGCAAGCTGCTCGAAATCGCAAAGCCACAAAACCGCCACCGCTGGAAGCGACGTCACAGGCGCGCGCACGCAGAGGCCGAGAAGCCCAGGCCCCCGGCTCGATTCAGTCCGCCATGGAGAATGCGCTCGTAGAGCGGCTCGAGGCGGCGGTGGAGCGGCTCGAGGCCGCCGTCGCCTCCGGTGCCTCGCTTTCGGCCGCGCCCCGCGACCTCGACGTACCCACGGCGTCGGATCCGGCGATCGTGGCCTACGACGAGTTCGTCGCCGTCGCCGTCGGCCGCCTCACCGTCGCGGCCGAGAAGATCGGCGGTAAGGTGCTCGACGCCACCAAGGTCATCGCCGAGGCCTTCGCCGTCGCCAAGGACCTCCTCGTCCGGGCCAAGCAGCTCCAGGTTTGGGGACGCGCTTCTCTCCTGCGTCGATCTGTTCGTTTTGGACGTGCCCGACACTTAGATCTCCGGGTGTCTCGTTCGGTTTTGGCCAATCCGGTGCGTGTCTTGGGGAGGAATTGGCACGAATGGCTGATCGAGCTGAGAGATTTGGATGCACATGTAGGGAATTTCGGGTTTTGTTGATCGAGACGTGTGGGGCTGAGATCATCCTGTTGGAGCGATTTCTGTAGGCAATAGTTTATCGTAGGATGATGCGCGTACTGGTTTATTGATAATATATTTTGAGAAGTTACTGCAGGCATTGAGGGATCTGAAGAGTGCAATGCATATCCTTAAATCAATGAGCAACCTTTTCCGACAGATTTGATTATTTGCCACTTCAAATATATGGCTTCGCAAATTTGCCATTGGACCCACATTTCATTGACTCAGATGGTCCCATATGTCATTGGCTCAAGTGGCATCATAATCAAATAGTCAATCTTTGAAGTGGCAAATAACCAAATCTTTCACCTTTTCCTCTTGTGTTGCAGAAACCTGCATCAATGGCTGATGCACAGGAGTTCTTTAAGCCTCTCAATGATGTTATTGCAAAAGCCATTGCAATGACGGAAGGAAGGAGACCCGACTATTTCAATCATATGAAGAGTGTTGCTGACAGTCTCGCTGCTTTGGCCTGGGTTGCATTCTTAAGAAAGGATTGCGGTTAGTAAAGTTGCATCTTCGGCTTCATTTTTTTTTTGGGGGGGGGGGGGGGGGCTGTAGACTACCACAAATGTCCCTGATTTGTTTTTCTTCTTCCTCTCTGTAAGGCATGAGTTTCCCAACAGCACATGTTGAAGAAAGTTGGCAGATGGCTGAGTTCTATAATAACAAGGTATGCATTTTATTGGACCATTTTGTAATTTTGCTCCACTATACCTAGCCACCTGGGACATTTATGCCTAACAAGGTATGCATTTTATTGGACCATTTTGTAATTTTGCTCCACTATACCTAGCCACCTGGGACATTTATGCCTACAGTTGCAGTTATATTTGCAAATAAAAAAAATTCTGATCAGAATGCGTCGGGTTATTTCCTTTTGGGACGTCCCATATTAGACTAGTGGGACGCAGTGATAACAGTGTGACTATCTTCATCTTTTCTTCAAGCAATGTATCCCCTTTAGCATTTTAGTTTGTTACTAGTAGTTTATTGCTCTTGTCAAACAAATTTGTTTTTTTAATAATGGGAAAGAATGCTGTTTTGTGATGTGCATCTCAAATTAAAATAATTAACAGAATGAAAAAAAATTTGCCCTTCTGTCTAATATTTGTTCAACAAATAGCGTAAGGAGTAAGAAAGTCAACTACTACTAGGAACGATAGATGTAGAGTAGTTGTATTTTTATCTACTATTTCTTTTGGAGAAAATTGTATACATGCTGCTACAAAGAACCACAATAGTAAAAATGTCATGCTTAAACTGAAAATTGTAAAAGTGGCACTCTTACTGAATACTATACAAATGTGTTACTAAAAAACACAGCTGATATATTTATGCCATTCCACTCTTTTATGCAAGCAAAAGACCTGAAAATGCAACTACAAAACAGATTAATGTTGACTTAATTCACCTTTGATGCTTCCTAGTTTGATAAACATGCATGATTGTAAGGAAGGGGAACATAAATTCCAGAAGGGTATATTGGGGATTATGAAAAAATGACAAGTTATCTATTCTTTAGTATTCAAATTAGTTAATACTAGAAAATGGTCTAGAGTGACCTAAGTGAGAATTATGTTTTTAGAGTGAACTTTTATATACAATTCTCTTTCTTCTATGTACTGGTTAATCCACTTGTCAGTAATTTTCAGGTCATTATATCAATTTGGAATGGAATATTCCCTTTTGTTTTGCCTGTGTTGTCTCACAGTTTCGAGTAAATTTCTTAAGATGTTTGTTCCAAACAGTGATTTATTTACTGGAGTGAACTAGAATGCTATCAAGATCTGGCTGAAAGCTTTCATTCTATGTGGAACCAAATGCACATTCATACTGTTTTGGTTCATGAACTATGAAGTGCATTCAACATTTTTTCCCCTCTTAGGTTCTTGTGGAGTATAGGAACAAAGATCCTGACCATGTTGAGTGGGCCAAAGCTTTGAAGGAGCTCTACATGCCTGGTTTGCGGGATTATGTTAAGAAATATTACCCGCTCGGTCCTGTATGGGGTCCTGTTGGAGGTGCACCTGTTTCCCAACCAAAGGCTGCTGCTCCAACACCTAAAGCATCAGGGGCTAAGGCTCCCCTTCCGCCAGCTCTTCCTTCAGCACCTCTTTTTAGCACAGAGAAATCTTCAAAATCTTCACAGCCTAAAGAAGGAATGTCAGCTGTCTTTCAAGAGATTAGTTCGGGCAAACCTGTAACTGCAGGTAGATGGAAACATATCCTTCATCTTGGACTAGAGGATTTGTTTTTGCCCCTAAGAACTTAACTACAGACATATGAATCCCCATTATTGTTGCGCAGGGTTGCGAAAGGTTACTGATGACATGAAGACTAAAAACCGTGCTGATAGAAGTGGTGTTGTTAGCAGTACTACTGCTGCTCCTGCTGCAGCTCCTGAGAAGACTCCTCGTGCAGGGTCCTTCTCCTTCAAGTCGGGACCCCCAAAACTGGAGCTTCAGATGGGGCGCAAGTGAGTTTAAATGTGGTTCTTAAAAAGTCATTACACCATCTAGTATTTTGTCTAAGATGTTGGTACAGGTGGTCAACACATATATTATGGAATTATGTTCAAAACTAAGGATCTTGTACAATTATATATCACATAATATATATAGTTTCATCTGATATGCAAGAAGCGGACCTACTGGATTGACTCTGTTTACTTAACAATGGTGGTAATTTGTATATGTTCCTTACTGGAGCTTGCATCATGTAATACACTCTGAACTTGTCATTCTTGTAAAATAAACATATTTCTATATTTCCCTCTGAGATTTAAAAATGGCAGATGGGTGATCGAGAATCAAGTTGGTAAGAAGAACCTTGCTATTGATGATTGTGATGCTAGACAATCTGTCTATGTGTATGGATGCAAGGATTCCGTCCTTCAAGTAAATGGTAATTTTTATTTTTAGTTTGGATATATTACGTTCTTCTGTAAGCTTTGTTCATAGGCTCATAACAATTGTAAAGCTTTTTGCAGGTAAAGTGAACAATATCACTGTTGATAAATGCACCAAATTTGGAATCGTTTTCAAGGTTAGTGTAAATTATTCTGGTACAAGAGGAACTCAGCTATTTTTTTTATTCTAGTGTAGTAGCAGTACTAAGTTTAGTTTGCTATATCTGTTTCAGGATGTTGTAGCAGCCTTTGAAGTTGTCAACTGCAATGGTGTTGAGGTGCAATGTCAGGTATTCATTTATTTTGTTGTCACATTGTTTTCTCTGTATTTTGCACTACTACCCTTGAATCTAGACATTTTGTCGGTTTATTGTAACATTACGTCTACTGTAGCTGCTGTCCTATGTGTGACTTCTATTCTTTTTTTCACTTATAGTTGGTTGCCTCTAGAGCTTTTAACAAGCCGAGCTCGAGCAAGTTTGGGCTCACAGGCTCGAGCTCAGGATAAGCTCGAGCCGAGCTTGAGTTGGGGTCCGAGCTTGGACCTAGGCTCCAGTAAGCTCGATAACAATAAATAAGTAGGTATGCACTATTTTTCAATAATAAAAAAAATCTCAAACTCGATCTTGGCTCGAGTAAGCTCGGTAAGAGTTAACATATAGTAATATTACCAGGCTTGCAAGCTATTTGAGCTCAGTTTGGTGAAGCTCGCAAGCTCGGTATTAAGCTCGAGTTAGGCACATTTGGAGCTCAAACCGAGCTCAAATCGAGCCTAGAGCGAGCAAAGCTCGAGCAGCTCACAAGCTTTCGAGCTTTTTTCACTCCTACTTGCCTCCTTCAACATGTCCTTTTCACATGCTGTTGAAATTCTTTTTTTATTTGAACTCAAATATTTTACTGCATTTCTTGTGAGTGTATTCTTTTTACAAATTTCAATGTTAATTTTTTTTGTAGCTATTTTCAATCTCTTTAATTATGTTGCACTATAAAATTTTGATTCCATCCATTACATACATGTGGCGACCCGCATAATTAGTCTAGATTAATGATAGTAACACTATCATTACTCTAAGATAATTACACGAATCTCGGCATACTAGCTAATCAAAATATCGAGCGTACTCGATGTTTTATCAGTTAGTACACCATGTTCAGAGTGTTACAACAGAACAATAATTAGAGACTGGATGAAAATATATTCAAACCAAGCCACACAGGGCTATATGTCCATTACATAAATATATTTTTGATCCCTATACAACAAAAGGATATAACATAAATACTATTACACCAAAAGACTGACAGTCGATACACGGCTACTCATCCCCTCTATTCCTCCTAGTAGAACTCTACTGCCTCGTCCACCCAACCGCCTGCTTGAGCACCGGAGCCAAACTCTAGAACAGAAGGATTTAGCAAGAGTGAGTACAAAAGTACTCGGCAAGTATAATAACAAATGCAGATATGAATTCTCCTCGCAAATCCAGCTATTTCCTTACCCTCCCTCTAAATCCATTTTTACATAAAATAAGTTTTTGGTTTTCTTTAAGGGTTGGATATTTTAAATATAAAAACAGCTACTATACTCGTATGTGAGGCAGACTTAGCTTCTGTAACCTCCAATCCAGGAGGCAGGCTTGAATTCAAGATTTTAACCCTGCGCAGGTTCATATCATTTTTAGTCATAGTGACCCCATCCTGTGAGGCTCCAGAACGTTTATCACCAATTAGCGTTAGATCTCCAACCCTGGTAGCCGACGAGTAGTAGTGCCCTCGACTGTTTCTGACCTACCCTCAGCGTACCAGTTGTACCATGCTATCCAGCAGCACTGGTACTCCTCTAGGCTTTAAATATAGCGCCTAATCCACCGCAGCTGACTTCTGTATCCCTCACTAGGACTCCCGACATACCCAGCTTCACATTCCTAGTTATCTACGTAACCATCAATGTGGAGATCATAATGCCTTCGTAGCGACAACCTTTTCTGACCGATTTCACTCACCATGGTTGATACTAGAATACAGCTCATTGCCCGAGTGCAGTTGGTTGACCTTATATTATAAACTATGTAGAGAACCCCGCTAGCTATTCTCCTCATCGGCGTCCTTTACCCTCCATACATACATATATGAAACATCACCAGCTCCTTTTGTTGGACGAGCCAAACATCACTTCCACAATCTCAATTACCAACTCATCATCTCCTCACAAACCATCTTTCCATCCGAATCTAATTTAAAGTTTTCAATTGCAATATAAGATTTTCAATGCAGTGATGATATGGATACTTATAGAAAAGCATTCAAAAATATTAATAAAGATGGTCAATAGAGATTTTGCCTGATATAAAAGCGAAAGGTTCGGCCTTGCCCATATACTGGATCTGGTTGGCTAGAATGCTCAGGTCGGATCCTAAAAGCATACAACATTAACTAGAGCAATCAAGGTGAACAATTTATTCTAGCGTGGAACCAATTTATGATCTGTTGTACATTTTTATCTTGGCACTATTTAATTAATACACGTTTTCGATTTTTACGCGATCCACAAGTTGATTAACAAAACCAACGCGGTTCGCGGCACGAATCATTTTTCTGCCCTTTTCCCCTCAGTTTTCTCTCTTCCCTTTTTCTCTTTTCCCCTTTTTTTCGTTCTTTTTTCTTTCCTTCTCTCCTCTCTTTTCTTTCCTGCCTTTTTCTTTTCCTGGCCGACACAACTCGGCTCCCCTCTGTCTCTCCGCTCACTCACCCGGCCGAGTTCCTCTCTTCTCCTCCCTCTGCTCTCTACTCGACCGAGCCCCCCTGCTCTCCCCTGCGCTACTCCTTCTGGCGGCTTCCTGTCCTCCTACCTCTTCTACTCCCCATGGTCGAGCTCACCTCTATCCTCCGCAGGATCCGACGCTACTACCCCATCTTTATTTTCTTGATGTTTTTACTTGTTGCTTTTACTGATTAAAGAGGATACCTAGCTAGATGGGGGCCTATGATGATTCTTTGGTTGGTGGCTCTAGATGTTGGCGTTGAGTGATGACACTGACTTGATCCACACGTCGGGCAAGTGTGAGATGAAGTCAGGATGCTCATGGCCCCTAGGACTGCGCAACCTACTGAGACCACTAGGGTCTAGCCCGCTCTACTGGCTACCCACCCCATCTGCTAGCTACCAGTGGTGTGCACCTGAGGGTCAGTTGAAGGAGCTAGCTGAAGAAGTTGATGGTGATGAAGCTGTGTTCTTGGCCTTCTCCTGGATGGGTCGGCTTCTGGACCTCCTCCTTCTTTTGGCTTCTGGACCTCCTCCTTTGGACTCTCCCTCTCCTTGCTTCTCTTAGCTTCCTTCGGCTAGAAGCTTGTTCTTGTGTTGGCTCTCTCTTGGTTTGTGGGTGTGAGGCAGTGGCAGTGAAGTGAGCTAGCTGTGAATGGCCTCTCGGCTGTGAGTGGGGGCAACGACTGTGGTGCAATCAGCCCTCCCGTGCAATCACCGTGCAATCCAACTAAGAAAAGTTTCGAAAAATTCTGAAAAAAATCATGGATGTACATCTCATCTTACCCCATCTACATATAAAATTTCATGATCAAATTCGTCCTATGCTAGAAGTTACAAAAAGACAAATTTGAGGTGCATTTGAACTTTTAAGTTTGTCAGAAATTTATCTTTTTGTAACTTCTAGCATAGGACGAATTTGATCATGAAATTTTATATTTAGATGGGGTAAGATGAGATGTACATCCATGATTTTTTTCAGAATTTTTCGAAACTTTTCTTAGTTGGATTGCACGGTGATTGCACGGGAGGGTTGATTGCACCACAGTCGTTGCCGTGAGGGGGCTGGCTTTATCTAATACCACTACTATCCTTTTACCTCCTTTTACCCTTGGCCTTCACCGCTCCTAATTTACTCTAAGGGCAAAAAGATCATATCTCTCTTTTTACTAACGGTACCCGCAACCGTACCAGGTAAATTACTAAACGCCGCAACCGTACCAGGTAAATTACTAAACGCCGAATGATGAACCTTACTCTAGCGAGAGGTGCCGGTCTGACCCCCAGACAGATCAGGTACCTCGATGAGCGATACATTCACTGCGGAACTGACAACAATTCTCAAATCCTTACATTTTATTAATCTTGCTATTGCTTTTATTTCTTGTTTAACTGCTTAATGATTTTTGTTTAACCCTGATAACCCCCTGGATTATCGCAACACACTCTCTATTTTGAATGAAACTTTTGTTAAAAGCCATTGTGTTTTACTTGCAGGGTACATCACCGACAATATCAATTGACAACACATCTGGATGTCAGTTATACTTAAGCAAAGATTCACTGGGAGCTTCCATTACTTCAGCTAAATCTAGTGAAATCAATGTATTGGTTCCAAATGGTTTCACTGATGGTGATTGGGTAAGATTTGGTCTTTACTCATGCTATATCTATGGTGCTGCTCCTTTGTACTGTCAAAAACTCCCTTTGGAACCTCTAGATTTTTTTATTATTTTGTGTACATCTTTAGTAATTATATGCAAATTCAAGTAGTGCATACGGAATTAAACTAGATAAATCGGCCCTTGCTGAGAACCATTTATTGGTGTCTGAAAACCATTTGTGCAAGGAAGTTTGCCAATGCATGCATTGTATAGAATTTTGGGACATTTGCCTTTGAGTATGTGATTTCAACTCTCTACATCTTTCTAACTCTTATATTTAGGAAAAGCATGAACTGATGAATCTATGTGGCCACATTGCACAAACACTTATTTTCGATGGCATACAAATGTCCTTTTAGAAGTATGATACCAACATAGTTTCAATAGTTATCGGAGTGACGAATGATATAAAAAGATATTTGCCTACTCATTACATTTTGCAAAGCTTTTAGGACCATAAAATGCCAACAGTGTATTATTTTGACTTCTTGATTAGCACAGAAACAACTCAAGTAAATTTCTTTGCCGCATCCTGATTACATTTCAAAATGTGGCCAGAACTGTTTCTCTTGTTTTTTTTTTCTTACCATTTTTTATTTGCTGCTGGATCAATATTTTTTGGCAAAAATTGTTTTTATCACCATATCTGTGTTATTTTGTATGATTTTAGGTGTTGATATGTGTGCATGTAGATTAGTGTTTTACTGGGCGATGTAGTTTGCGGTTTTCTTTGGGTCAAGACGCCCTCTTTTATTTTATAATTGTAAGATGGTACTATCTATCTGCAGCCTAGAGTTCATTGCTCCTTGAGCTAGGTAGGATAGGTTGACATATCACATATTCCCTGTTTCTGTAAATAAGTCACAATCTGGCGCCTAACTTCGGTTCTTATGTTGCAGGTGGAACATGCTTTGCCTCAACAATACATCCATAGCTTCAAGGACGGCCAATTCATCACTTCACCAGTTTCTCATTCTGGAGCATAAATCTAATGAAACCTGCTTTTATGTGTTTGTATGCTTGCTTGATGTTGCGTTCGCCTTGTTTTAACTTTTAAGATGGTGGTATACTGAGAGTTGTAGTGGATTTTGACATCTGCTGGAGCATTGGGCATTGTCTACGATCGTTGTTTGTAATGTCCTTGCTCTGTGTGCGGTCTGCATGCTTTCTTTACACATGATTCTTTTGTTGGTATATTTATATGCCAACAAACAACTTGGTGTATGTTCCAGCTGATCATTCTTTTTACGACATGATTCACTACATTGTCATTGATGTGGGGTGCTTGGTTTTGTTGTGTGTATTATCATCAGATTGTTCTTAACGACGTGGAGCTGCCTGCTGTTTCTGACATGCTGCCTGCACTGGGCCAGCTTGACTGCTCGAGTGTTTTAAATATGGAGTGCTGCGACGGAAGGCTATCTCGACAGGTCACCTATCGTGGTAAAGAAACATGGTGGGCCACGAACTATGGTATGAAAGTGCAACAGGTGATTTTACACGATTTCTGTGTGTGTAAACACTTTACGGTTCCTATGCAGTGGAAGACACCGTGTAGAGGACTATTTTTGTAAATTTGAAGAGGAGGCTATTCATTCGTTACAACGAGTGAATAGAAGCTAGATTTGGGAAGGCTTCCAAGAGCTACATGATTTCGTTGTGAAAACCACGCATCACTGTATCAGCAGCAGCACAAGATGTTCCTCGATGCATTGGCCGGAAGGTCTTGGAAGAAAAAGCTCAGAATAACAAAGCCATTAACCAGAAACCAGCAAAGAATGTACGCAGCACTGAGAGAGTGCGAGACGGTTCAGCAGCATTATGGGTCGGAAGGGAACAACCACCGGCTGTCCCCCTCGCCGTCCCCGTCGCCGGCGCGCACAGACCGGAAGGCCCCGCCGCCGCCGTCGACCCCGGCTGCACGGGAGTCACCTGCAGCAATGGAAACGAGAGTTGTATCACGAGTTCGCAAGAAACTTAAACCAATCAAAGAAGCGCACACGCTGTGTACTCAACTCAAAACCCACCTGTGGCTGCTGCCCTGGCACTGGTACCGGCACTCGCGCCGGCGCCGGACTCGCTTGCGCGGGCGCCGGCCGCACCGTCTGCGTGGGCGACGGTGCCGGCGCCATGGCCGGTCCCAACCCCGCGGTGCCGTTCCTGAGCAGCCCCGTCGGGTACGTCTCGGCAAGGTTGGTCTGGAACAACCCGAACGACTTCTCCGACGGCTTCCCGGGCTTGAGGTCCTCGTCGTACACGGCGAAGAGGTACGTGTCCACCGACTTCCCTGGCACACGCGGCGTGCCAGCCAACGACCGGAGGTGGGACACGAGGTTGGACACGAAGGCGCGCGCGTTCTCCACCGTGGCGCCCGCCTCGTCGGGGCCGCCGCTGTGCGGCCACCCGGTCTCGGCCACGACGATCTCCACGTCCTTGTACCCCTTGGCGTCCAGTGCCGCGCGGACGGCGTCCACCTGGGCGTCGAACATGTTGGTGTAGGTGAGCCCAGATCCCGCGTCCGGCCGCCCGGCGTTGGGCTCGAACAGGCAGAAGGCCAGTGTCTCCGGCCGCGGGTCGCTCAGGTACGCGAAGTAGGGGTACGGGTTGATAAGGAATGGCGAGCCGGTCTTGCTCAGGAAGGCGAGGAGCGGGTCGAGCGAGGGGGCGAGCTCCGGCTTGAACGCGCCTGACGAGGGCGGGTCGGACTGCGCGAGCACGTCCATGGCGTGCACGGTGGAGACCTTGATGCTGGAGTTGGGCGGCAGCGCGGTGTAGATGTTCTGCAGGGCCGGGACGAGCTGCGAGGCGAGCGTGGCGTCGCCGAACGTGAGGACCTCGTTGCCGACGGAGACGGCGACGACGGCGGGCGACGAGGAAGCCGGGAGGTGGGAGGTGACCCAGGTGGCGGCCGCGGAGGGCGAGGACGAGAGGGAGGGGATGTCGCCGTTGGCGGCGCCGAGGAGGAGGGAGATGCCCGTGCCGGCGAAAGCGGACACGACGGCGGGATCGGTCCCGTAGAGGCGGACTTTGGCGATGGTCGTGGACTGGAGGAGGCGCGCGGTGGCCGACGGCGGCGGGAGGTTGTCCGCGATGTCGCCGTAGTTGATGCCGATGAAAGACTGCGTCGCTGCAGACACGTGTCAGCGTTAAGAACATAAGCAGTCTGACGAAATGCACCATGGTTGCTCAGTAACTGACAGAGCGTACAGTAAATTTATCGAGAACATACTCTGGTTTTCCATGAATTCTAGAAGAATTACTATACTCGTTGTAAAATTCCCGTGAAATCTCTACGTTTTTAAACGGCCTAACTCGAGCTTAAACAGTTCAGGAAAACGCAGCAATCCAGTGGATAAGCAGGAATTTCGACGCATGATTAATCATAAAAGCTCGTGTTTACATGCCAAAATAATTTTTTTAAAAGAAACGACAGAAACTTCACTATGCATTAAAGACAAAAAAAAGTCTACAACAGCACGAGGGAGATACACACAGACTAATCTAGGAATTAAAAGAACGAGTCCGCGAACACCAGTAAGAATTTTAAAGAGAATCCAAGAGTGGCCCAACTTTACTATGTCAGTACATGTACGTGTCAGCGCGTCACTGCACAACGCTGAATGTCACCGTCACCTGATGACACGATGATTGAAGAAGACGATCGATTTTTGTGTGGTTCAGATTGCTCCAGCGAATGCAAACACTGCTCTTTTTGACACGGGTATCATCCTCTCACCATCGCAATTTTATTCGCATCACACCCAACAAGAAAAGAAGAAGAAGAAAAACCATTTCGACCGTTCCAGATAAGCAATAATTGCATATCTACTCGCCGAAGAACCAAGAGCGAAAAGGACAGATTCGGCTGACGAGCTTTAGGAGATGCTACTACGCGTTGAAATTTCAGTTTGGAAGCTACATCCACACACTGAACTACTTTCTGGACCGGGATTTTGTAACTAGCAAACAAATAGTTCGCTGATCAAATTCCCAAACATCTAAATGATTACTACAGCAGCAAGAACAGAATCCGGACTAACTGACAGAACGAAAGACGAGGGGAGCCTTACCTGCACAAGGAAGATGGATGAGCTGCAAGAATCCCAAGAGAACAAGCAGAATCTGCCTCCTCTCTGTCATTTCCAGTTCTCCACCCTCTCTCTCTCTCACACACACATACACAGAGAGAGAAACACAAAGAAGTATCTGTAATTCTGTATCTCACACTCAGCTCTGCTGCTGCTGCTTCCTATCTTAAGGCCTGAAACTTCCTTGCCTCCTGCAGGTTGCAGCTTAACTAAGCTCCCCGGTCCAGTTGCTTAGCGAGTAAGAGAAAGAAACTGTGGGCTCTCAATTCTGCAAGTGCTCTCTCTCTCTCTCTCTCTCTCCCCCCGCGCACAATAATAAGGCCACAAAGGTGTCACTAACCACTGGAAAGCAGAGGCTAAAGCGCTAAAGCCTCCTCTCTCTCTTGTTCTGCAGAAAAAAAATAAAGCGTCCCTTGTGTTTTTAGGACGGGGAAGCCGCCCGATTTGAACTACGCCGAGGCAGGCAGGCAGCGGCAGCAATGAACGCCAGGAGGGGACGGCTGCCTCCGGATGGGAGGCGCGTGTACGCTAGGGTGTCCGGATCGGACGGCCACGGTCGCTCCTGCGGCCTTCGAGATGGGCGCGACGCGGACGCAGCAGGAGTCTTTGCTTGCCGTGCTGTGCTTGGACTACGAAGAGGATGACGATTGACGAACTCTGCCTACCCACCGCTAGTGGCGTGACGACCCTGAGGGGGAGGGTGGGCAGCCCCTAAAGTTATAGGCCCTAGATATGTAACTATATTATGAATTTTTGACTCAGTTACGAGTAAACGTGTGTTGAGTTGATCTGAGTCGAATCTTATTTACTGTGCCTGTGACTGTTACATCGGCTGAAAGAAGCTTTTCAAAATTGAAATTGTTGAAGAACTATTTGAGATCAACATTAATTCAAGAAAGGTTAAATGATTTGACGACATTATGCATCGAGAAGAAGTTATTGGACGATATTGATATCAATAGTATAATCGATGACTTTATATCACAAAATATTAGAAGAAATTTTTTAAGATGATGCCAAGTGCCAAGTATGTTGGATTATTTGGGCCTAGCCCACTTAATTGAGACAAATAAATCCTAGAAAATCTCAAAGGCACACTCATGAGGAGGCATGTGTGCAAGCATTAGTCCCATATTGCTTATGGAGGTGGAGGATGACTAACTTATAAGGGAGAGTTCTCTCCACCTTCTTAGAAGCATGGCAAGAGAGAAGAAGAGAAGTACACGCGCGCTCGCCTCGCCTCGCCTCACGGCACGCGAGGGGCGAGGCGAGGGCGGCAAGCACTGTGTGAATGGTCCGCCGAAATCCGGCCAAGGCCTTGTGCAGACGCACCTCCTTTTGCGCTTTATTCTTTTGCTACTCGGGATCGTCGCAGAGATAAGGACTCTGTAACAGACTCCGATCGTGGCACGTCTTTGAGTCACGATCTGTCACGGTTACCAGAACTCCCTATATATAGCCACCCGTGTAGTAGAGTACACAGAACATTAGGGTTTTGCCACCTCTCGCTGCTGCGCCGCCATCATAGCCGTTTCCATCCCGAGCGCCGACGTGCATCAGCGATCGGGAGAGCAAGTCTCCGGAACCCTTCGTCTTCAAGATCCTGCACCGGGAGAGGGCGAATAAGGTTTTTGGGAAGCTCAAGATTTTCATCACGGCTCGTCTTTCTCTCCTCCTCTTCTTCGGGCGTCGTAAGTAGCGATGAGCTCTGTGACGCGCCATCGCCAACGTCGACCACGTCAACACCGCAATCGCACCGCTTCTCGTCGTGCATCTTCTTCTTCTTCTGTTCAGTACGTTCGATCTGCTCTAATCTCGTGGTTAATCATGTTTATCAAGTGATCATGATGTTCGTGTTATCTAGTATGTTAGAGAGATACATGCTAGTTTCTGTGATGTTGTTCATGATTTATATTCGGAATTTAATCAAAACTGCCTAATTATTCAACAAAGTAAGTGTTTATAATTACAATTTACATTTATCATTTCATAAACTTTAAATTGTTCTATAGAAATATTTTTATGTATCAAATATTAATTTTTTTTTAATATATATATATATATATATATATATATATATATATATATATATATAATATTAATTTCTTATATATATAATATGATATATGTGTGTGTGTGTGTGTGTATATATATATAAAGGTAGAAGAGACCTCTATATAAGTTTTCGTCCCGAGCTCCAAAATGCTAGGACCGGTCCTCGACGTGCATAGGTGAGCGATTGGGTGTTTTTTTTTTTCTGTGCAAGTGCGTGATGAATGCGCTAACTTGGCGTTTGTGTGATGGGCAAGGTGCCAAGGTGACGCAAGCCCATGGCACATTTGGTTGTTATGCTGGTTTCGTTGTGGGTGGGCAAATCCGGGCAGACTGCAAAGGGTTGCTGTGCAGTTTGAGAGATGTTTGGACAGTTAAATTGAGAGGACGGATCGCTCAATAGTGATAAACTATTATCGTGTCTGCTACTCTATAAAAATTAGAACAATATTTTCTAAACAGACTTCACTTTAAAGTGTCGATCGAGATATCAGTTTCACACAAAGTTAAGTTTACGATTTAATATATGTGCTTTGTCAAAAAACTGAATGTATATATGAAATTGTTGGATACATATCAAATTGTCATACTGAATGTACATATCAAATTGTGATTTGAACCGTTTCAGATTTTGCTATGCCAAATGAAGTTATCATTTAAGATTTTGCTATGACAAATGCTAGAACATTTCTGATTTTGCTCTAACAGATTTGGTTAAGTGTCAGATTTAGTTTCAGTTTCAGATGATTTTGCTATGCCAAATGAAGTTATCATTTAAGATTTTGCTATGACAAATGCTTTGCTCTAACAGATTTGGTTAAGTGTCAGATTTAGTTTCAGTTTTTATATAATGATCTCTGGTCCTTTTCATAAACTGGTCCTTTTCATAATGGATAGGTATTAAGTTAAATCTTCGATGATTGGCAATGCTACAGCTTTCATGTCCATTTGTTACTGTTTTCATGTGAATGCTTTATAAGATAGTGAATAGATTAAAGTTGCAATCAGTGATAGTAGGATATCGGTGGGCTGGTAAGGAAAAGAATCATCTGCTATCTGAACTATTTACTGTCAAGATATAAAGAGTTGGAGTGGTAAGGAAAAAAATCATCTGATACCACATATTTTTAATAGTACGTAACCTCATTTATTATAAATTTAATTTTTCCGTTCAAAAAATGTCTGAATACATCATAAACAAGTCAAATACACTCTCGTATAAAATACTGGTACAAAATTTAGCAGCGAGGAGAAAGCGAACGCCGGAAGGATCGCGCGCAGCCTCCAACGGCTTCCTTCCCGTCTCATAAAAGCCCTGGATAGAGGAGAGAATCCCGACGCGCGAGTATTGGATCTCTATAGAGTAGACTTGCGGAAGATATTCAACTGCATGTGTTGTCTTTTCTTACTAATTTGATGTAACCTGGGATGCAGATTGGCTACTTAGGAATTGTCCATGCTGTGATACTTTTTTTTTGTCATATTCCAGAACAGTATGCCACTTGAGGAAAGAAATAATGACAGAAAATACATGTAGATTGAAGCATTACAAAATGGATTGTCAACTTAGTGGTGATGTTTATGTGTGTAATCAGTGCACAATTGGTGACACTGTTCAAACAATTGGTGGGATGCCTGTTGTGCTTGCTCTTGTTGAAGCTGCTGAAACTAGGGATATGCTGCACATGACACTGGAATTGCTTGCGTTATCTCTTCAGCAGAGCCATCAAAATGTGAAGGACATGCTGGCCTTGAGGGGGTATCATCTTCTTGCACTTTTCCTGCACAGGAGAATGTCACTATTTGATATGCAATCTCTAGATATCTTCTTCCGTATCGCTGCCTGTGGGGCTTCCTTTCCTGAACCACAGTTCTGGGATTTCTTGAGAGGATGGTATCAATGCATTGGACTAGAAATCACAACCTCACTATATTGCGTCGAATTAATCTTGTGCAGCATCTTCATGTTACTTTACAACGTGGCGATGTTGAAATTCCTGTGCTGGAGAAGCTAGTTGTGCTGCTTGGTGTCATCTTAGCAATGCTATGCTTAAAATGTACTTTTAAAGCACTGCTTTGTTTCTGTGTTTCTTCTCGTCACAATTGGTGGTATCAAGCAGCACTGAGAGAAGAGTAATACATTGACTGAAAGTAGGCCCACCTTCCATTATCGTGTCTGCTACTCTATAAAAATTCTAAACAGTACTTTAAAAGAGTGGGCCACCTTCTCTGTTCTGTACTCTGTGGTAACAGGACCCGAGTTTTGCGCTTTTGGGCGTTTTCCATAACAAAGCCTAGAAGAAGCATTTACTGGTGCATCAACACTAATCGGCGGGCCAAAAAATTTCCGGCCGTTTTTCCATAACAAAGCCTAGAAGAAGCATTTACTGGTTCCCGTTCTTGGCATTAGCAAGCGAATAGAGCCTGCAAGTGGAGTTTTCTATGGTACAGTTGTAGGCTTGTAGCACATGACCAGCGCTTCGGACTTTAACCTGTAAAAGGATACTAGTATATTGTCCAGTTTCCAAACTCCTTTAATATTGCCTGCCTACCGGCATTAGAGTTAGACAAACCACCATAGTCCATACTACCGCCAGACAGCTTGCTGAACAACAAAGCCTTGGCCATGAAAATGCATCAACTCAGAACACATGAGCTACGCTTACAACGCGGCTTGCAACTTGCAAGAGCTATATCAGTACATCACCTCTTACCGGTGCAAGTACAACACCCAGTCAAAACATCGTCAGATCAGCGGCTACCAGGCACCCAAGACCGAGGCGCGTAGCGAGCCAAAAAGAGAAAAAAAAGCGCCAAAAGACCGGATTGGTGCTCAGCTGGTGAGCGATGAAAGCATGCCGCCGCCGCTCTTGGTGGGCACCACGACCTCCCAGCCGGGGCCTTTCAGGGGGAAAAAAGGGGCAGCGTCCACAGCGCAAGGCGAGCCGATAAGGTCGCTCCGGTCCATCACCTTCGAGAGGTCCTCGTCGCTGATGTCCGTCTGGATCATCCTGTCTTCCTCGTCTTGCTCGTCCCTGAGCAGGGTCAGCAACTCCGCCTCCTGCGTTCCCATGGAAAAAACACCATCAGAGATCATTTCCCACCGTGCCTTCACTTCGTTGTCGTTTTGGTTCTTTTGGGGTCCCTATCTGAAAAAAGCATTATCGATACTTTAGAGAATGGAAATATTACATCTAAGGCGTTAGGCTTCGCTCTATCTTGTTCAAACTGTCCCTTCCCGATCACCACATGCTCTAGCTTCAACTTTCCGAAAGCTTTCTTGATGATCCGTCCCTGCAACAACGAGAAGATAAGCACCTGTCCAACAGAAATAGCCAAGCAAATATGAAGAAAACAGATCGTCCAACCGCACCTCAACAGAATGTGATGTTGCCAACCTATATACATGCACCGGGCGTGTTTGACCAATCCGGTGGCATCGATCCATGGCCTGCAAATCCATCTGAGGATTCTGCGGGATGAAGCAAAAGTACACCATATCACAACTATGACAGACTGGAGGTAAAATAAATATTGTAAAAGGAGTACAGCTACAAGCACAACCAGATGGCATGCAGGAAGATCGCGTCTTCTAATTACTACTTGTTATCACATTAACATTTTGTCTGAAGCAGTACTGCTGCATTACACTATAAAAACCTCCTTGATAGAGAATTACCCAGTCACTGTCATATAGGATACAGGTATCAGCAGAAGTAAGATTGATACCCAGCCCACCTGCCCGTGTGCTTAGAATGAAGATATTCATACTGCTGTTCAAGTCATTAAATTCTGCTATCTGCCACAGATAGATAGTAGCAAATATATCTTGTGAGATAATGACAAGTATAGCCAATGGAGCTAAAATATTTGCCTCAGTAGAGAACATATAACAAAAGAAACATAAACCAACATTTAAGATTTAAACACACTGGTTCCATAATAATAATAGTAATGTGCTTCCAAGCTACAGTACACAACCTGGTTTTTCACATATTATGTCATGAAAAAACTGATGCCACAAAAACAGTAACATGGAGAGGGTATTACAATGCACCCAAAAATAATAATTTTCAAAGATTTTCTATTGTATTTCAAGATTATGCAATTAACATATGCCTTCAGAACCACGCATGCAGAAAGTAATGCAACACATGTTGTCAAATCACATGCCAAACTATAGTCATGCACATAATTAGGAAAGGTAGCATATGTGCATGTGCCTAAAGTCCAATACACAGGGCATGGTGCAATTCTACAGAATGTAGTTGCTACCAAATAGAACAGTATAGGCATGACTACCACATTACCTGCCTCCTCCTCTCTTCCAACTTAACACTACCATCGATTCGGCAAACCTCAAGGCCTTTAGATTCCAAATAATATTCAATAATGTCCAAAACTTTTGTCCATTGTGAAAATATTAGAACCTGCAAATATACAAATTGAACTATAGCTGAGGTCTAAGATTAAAAAATGATGAAGCCTGTGCTAGCATGCGTATGAATACAAGCCCGGATAAAAAGCTAATATAAGAAGAGAACCATGTACCTTGTGATTTCGTGCGAGTAGAAAATTTAGCAATCTGTCCAACAAGTGGAATTTACCACATTGTTCCAGAAGCTTCTCAACAGGTGGATACAGACCTGAAAATATACAAATGAATGGCAATGTAAATAAAAGTCAGGAAATTAACACATGAAGCAATAGATAACACATGTCCAATGTGGAACAAACCTGACGATTCAAATGCAGATTCCAAAAGATCAGGATGATTACAATTCTTCCTCAGCTGAATTAATAGATTATTTAGCTTAGCCTTAATGCCAGGTCTCCGCAACACTACAATACAGCCCAAACTTGTCAAATTAGGTAATTATTAATTTAGCCACAGATAGGTCTAGGAATATATGCACAAGTGCAAGCATACATACCAATATCTGGATTCCCATGCAAGTATTTGTCAAATGTTTTTTCAACCAAGTGATCCTGGATTTGCTTCTGATGTTCAGTCATGTTAGCATAAATGATTATCTCTTTCTTTCGTGGAAGCATCTGCTCTACATCCTCCTTCATCCGCCTTAAAAGGAATGGACGCAGAATGGCATGAAGCTTTGAAACAACTTGGACCCTTCTCTTCTCTTCAGTTTCTTCTTCTTGATCTTCACCTCCTTTCCCAGCAAAATTAAACCTTCAAAAACAATTATCAACCCAACAAAGGCAAAACAAATCAAATGCAATGCATGGAGCATTTTCAACTCCGGGCTTTATTGCCTTTGCAACAAAAATGTCTCACGTGTTACAGTACCAAAACCCATATCTCTACTAATATAAATTTGCAGTTAGTGGCAGCGGTCCATCGTTCTTCCTAACCCCCCCCGGTCATATCCCCAATAATGGCAGGTCATTATAGCTAATTATTCTTTTCTGATGTACAGCCAGCCATATCTCTCTAAATATGGCTGATTATTATAACAAAATCCCTGATTATTGATAGCAATTAATAGCCGGCCAATCATTTCTTTTGTACTCTATATATCTTTGTCTGATCTGCGGGCATGGCGAGAGGAAGAGGAACGCGATCTGATAATATAAATTGCAAAAAGGGATAAAGATGATTGATTGATTTTTGAGATTGGTAATATATATTGCTACGTATAATATATTTGGTTTTAATTCGTACCAAAGAAAAAACCATAAAAACTTTTATAATTGGGAGAAATAGATGTTTGATCTTGTAGCACAATTTTCTTTTATTGCTTGATCTTTTATGTTTCGTTACCAATTTTATTTTTCGTAGCAACGCACGGGTATTGATCTAGTAAATAGTTATTAGAAACATGTAAATATTACTTGGAGTCATCAGTAGACATTTAAGCATACAGAACAAATCAGTACACAATATCAATCAGCAAAAATACACGGTATAAATTTCTGCGACATTCACTATACATTTCAGCAGACATGACATATACACAATAAAAAGCAGCAAAAAATAGAATGTACATTCACTACTCCACGTTCTTCCTTTCAACAAGAAAGCTTCTTGGTGGGCTAGGCATACCAAATTTACAAGAAAAGCAAAATATTGGTATAGTTTATGAAGAACAGTGCTTCTGAACCTCAGAAGACATACAGCAACAAGAGAATATATGTTTCAAGAGTAGTAGCATTAAATTAGCAGAATTAATTGATTTACAGACATGATAATTGGTGGTGATGGAACTGATAGTGCACTTAAAGCAATTTTAACAGATTCTTTTACATCACTTTAATCACAATATGCTAGCTTTCGAGGCCCAGATGCTAATCACTTTACAAATGCTTGACTAGAACAACCAACATATATGTTCTGCTCGATCCACATATAAATCACCCAAGCTATCAATACAAGATCTGGGCCAATGGTAGAGAAAGCTGTTACAAAATCAAGGCAAGTGCCACATTGGAAGGTTCAAGTAACTTTTGATTAGAATCAATACAAGACAAGGAGTGCTTCCAGTATATGGTATTTGCACCTCAGTGCTAAGAGTTGAGAACGGCAGATAGCATGACATGTATAAAAAAATTATATATGGGAAAGAGTGGTGCTAAGTCAACTCAGTGAATCATACCATGACTCAAATTCCTGGTGAGATGAGAATATATCAGGTAAAATGAAATTCAGTAGCGACCACAGCTCTGCTAGGTTATTCTGAAGAGGTGTCCCAGTCAAAAGGAGCTTATTATCCATAGGCAGGCGCTTTAACTCCCTTAATAATTTACATTTTGAATTTTTCAATCTATGCCCCTGGAAAAAGAAGTATATGGAACTGACATGTAAATAAAATGCAAGGGAACAAACCACAAGGACAATGATTTAGAGCATGTGTTTTTCCATCACCTCATCCACAACAACATACTTCCACTTATAATGAGCAAGAAATTTTGCATCTGACATGGCCATTTCATATGAAGTCACTATTAACGGAAAATCCGGTCCAACATTTTTGAGCATAAATTTTCTCCTTATCTCTGCCCTGGCCACTTTATCACCATGATAAATCACACCAGTTAGAGATGGAACAAACCTGAAATCAAGCATCTCAGTATGAGAACATCAATTATGGACAGCGAAAGAATTATTTTGGATACTTTACCTTGAGATCTCATTCACCCAGTTAGACAGAGTTGAAAGAGGAGCAATTATCATATATGGGCCATGCAGACCTTTCCCTTTGAGATGGGCTAGAAATCCAATAGTCTGGATTGTTTTCCCAAGACCCATTTGATCAGCAAGTATCCCATTTAGCCCATTCTGCCACAGCGATATTAGCCACTTCACACCCTTTATCTGGTAAGACTTCAACTTTCCGCCAGTCATTAGTGGAACAAGGTTGGTTTGCTCTTTTTCCCACCTTTCTTCTTCTGTGAGAGTACAATCATCAGGGGTGTGATCTTCACGAGATCTTGTAAGCATGGCTGTCACTGCCGTCTTAGCCTTCTTCTGAACAACATTTTATTTTTTAGTTGTCAGAACTTAAAAAGGGTAAAATAAAGTTTGTTCTATGAATAAGAATAATTATCATATTTTTCCTTAACATTCATATCACTTAAAGTCATCCACAAAACACAACACACTATGCTAATATCCTAACTCCTACAAAGGAAGGCAGCAGCAAATATCAGACGTCCCATTTAATTATGATAGTGAACTACCTTAGAAGGACACTATGGATCGAGAAGTCAACAGGAAATATTGAAAAGAAGACATCAAGCACAACATAGCACCCACTCTAGCATTCTTCCAGGCTCCAGCAGCAACACATGTTTCAATACTTACACAACATTACTATTGTTGGAAGTTCACACGTGCAAGTAACACATAGTTACATACTAGACATAGTATATGACAAACACAACATCTGCATAATCCATCTATCCGAACACCGATTGTTGAGTTTAAGGGCGATATAAATTCGTTTCCTACTCCATCTCAAATCTACTCTTGCATGAAATCTATTATGTATCACTATAAGGGCCTGTTTGATAGAGCTTCAGATCCAAGCTTCACCTGAGATCTGAAACTTGTAGGCTAAAATAAAGTGAATTAAGTTTATATTTTTGTCTAAAATGTAAACAAGATGATCCATCTAAACACTCTTGAGGCCTATTTGGTAGAGTTCAAATTCCAGCTTCACCTGAGATCTGAAACTTGTAGGCTAAAATAAAGTGAATTAAGTTTATATTTTTGATTTAAAATGTAAACAAGATGATCTATCTAAACACTTTTAAAATACTCACAGCTCTATCTCCATGGATCTGGTGGAGCTAGTAATACCCAGCTCCACCAGATCCACGGATTTGGTGGAGCTGGAGCTCTACCAATTACACCCTTAGGGGGTGTTTGGGACAGCTCCAGCTCCATCAAATTGTGGAGTTGGTGGAGCAGGGTATTTCTAGCTCCAGAAATTTGTGAAGCTGGAGTTGTGGGTACATTAAGAGTGTTTAGGTATATCATCTTGTTTACATTTTAAACTAAAAATATAAACTTAATTCACTTTATTTTAGCCTATAAGTTTCAGCTTTGAGCTGGAGCTAGAATCTGGAGCTCTCCCAAACAGGGCCTTAATGTACTCATAGCTCCAGCTCCACGGATCTGGTGGAGCTAGGAATACCTAGCTCCACTAGATCAAAGCTAGAGCCCTACCAAACCACCCTAAATATGTCCCCATAGCCCATAAAAATGCAAGAGCTTCATTATAAACATATCATCATACAGTGATATTGCCTTCGTGCGCCCGTGGTTTTTCCCGCAAGGGTTTTCCACATAAAAATTCACGTCTTTTGTTTTCATTTATCTAGGCCTTATTTGCAACAAGTGGCATTAGAGTTTAGGGTTCAAGATTCGAACCACTACCCTCAGGAGGAGATTCTTGGGGGTGGCACAACGCACGATATCTGTGGCAGCAACGCTGGCAACCACCCGATGTTCGGCGACGCCGCACTCGAGCCGGTGACAAGGGGGATCGATTTGGTCTACATTGGTAGAACATCGGCTTGATGGGCCTGATCGCATGGACGGTTCTCGATGGCAACTGCCATGTCTTCAGGGTGATTCCAAGAGCACTCATGCCCCTTAAGATAGCAGGTGCAAGTGTTGGTGAAGTAAAGGTTGTCTCCAACATGCATGAGGAAAGCTGCGATGGCACGACTATCTGATGCATTCATTGCTCTTCCTGGAGGGTATGGAACAATGGAAGGGTTGTTAGAGATGATAACATGGTCACAACTTGGAATTCATGACAAACCAGTTGGATTGCTAAATGTTGACGGTTACCATGATACATTGCTTACCTTCTTTGATAAGGGGAGCGGCTGAAGGTTTTATTAAGCCTGATTGCCGATAGATAAATTGTTTCGACACCAATTGCCCATGAATTACTGACAAAGATGGGCCAATACACTCATTCACACAAGGCGGTAGCTCCGCGTGCAAACTGGAAGCCATCATCCATTGCTACATGCGCAAGAAGAGTATACCAAGAGATTCATCAGCCTCAATTTGGCGATTTCAACTCAACTCCATTCCATGACTTGATTTATATTAAGCGTTGACACGCACTCACCCCGATGACTATTTTAGTGCCAAAAGTACGCCAACATCGTCGCCGATGCCGCACAACACCATGCCTAGGCATTGTTCTACGGCATCTTCGCCGATAATATTCTACCACAGTCGATCGTCGTATTGCTTCTATTGAAGATGGATTATATTGCAATTCAGGCCGTTGTGCCTGTTATTATAGTTGTCACGATGGTCCGCTAGACGCGGCGAGCCCAAACCGCCTGGATGAATAGACAATGAACCATTAGCAGTTAAGCAGCAGGCCAGCACACATCATGCATCAAGCATTAGCACTTAAGTAGCAAGAGGCATCAACCATCAAGCATTAGCACTTAAGTAGCAAGAAGCATCAACCATCAAGCATTAGCAGTTTAGTAGCAGCAAGCATCAACCATTAGCAGTTCAACACAGCAGCAACATTAGTTCGTCAACCATTGATAACATCATTGCATCAGTGAGGAAAGGGCATCAGTAGCATCAAGCATCATTCGGAGAAAGCATCAAAGGGCCAAGAGCAGAGGGGGAGACGAGGAGCAGAGGGCAAGGGGGCCAAATGGAGGTGAGGAGCAGAGCGGGAGGTGAGGAGCAAAGGGGACGGGTGCCAAACGAAGGTGAGAAGCGTCAAAGGTGAGGACTAAGGAGCAAATGTTGCAGATCGAAAGAGGGGTCAGCCGATCGGCAAGGGGATTCGAAAGGAGGCGAGGAGCAGAGGGGGATCTCACCAGAGGTCCAGAGGCAAGGAGCTGAGGCGGTCCGAAGGTGGAGGAGGTCAGACGGCGGTGCGGACGAAAAGCTCCCTTGGGTCTTGTATCCTCTCCTCTTTGCGCAGAGCTAGAGTTACCTAGTCAGGCTCTACGTCTGTGCAAGCAGCACCCTTATCCCCGTCCTCACCTCCTCAACGCACACCCAACTCCAGCCACACGACGCCTAGTCAACATGCCCCTCACCTGGACACTTGGGCAAGCACCTAACTTGCTCCAATCGAGGCGGCCGGCATAGGCATCCTTCTCCGACCGACTGGACGACTAGACGCGTTGTGATAACATAACCTATTATCAATAGCATATATGCAGGATTAATCATTGGAGATTTCTTCGATGATCCGTCGTCTGCTATGGGTTATTGCGGTAAGATCTGCACATATAGAGTCTAAGGTGGAGTCGCGGGCACTTCAACAAAATGTGTTAATTTGGGCTACGCTTGATCGAGGAGACTTTGAAAAAAAATCAATGTCAATTGAGAAGACAACTAAATTTAGTGTTCAAACACTGATTGGATATGTTGTAATTTTGGATCGCTTGCCTATTATGAAAGCTTTCGTAACATCAATTCTCAAGAATTTGATGACACATTGATGGTAACTAGCATTATACTCTCCGGAGTTTTACCATTTAAATGTGAAAGTTTTGCTCCATATTAGTTTGAGATGAATGATTTAAATGCAATAAGTTCGATTCTACGTAGATACTACAACACTATCCAATTATCATAGCTTGATATGAGGAGTCTACTGCAATTTATAACCCATTGACAGCACGAAAGTTCCTTTCATCTTAACAATTTTGCATGAGCAGTTTTAAACCATGTCATGGAATTTAATTATCATTGAAGTCGGCAGTTTGAAGTAAGTGATGACTGCATTTGCAAGTTGCTCTTTCAATGAGCATTGTTTGCTGAATTTTGTGTTCCAGGTAGAGCATATGAAATATTTATGATATGAGTTCTTTGCTATCTATCAAATGCCACAAGTGATGTTTTGATTTACAAGAAGCGTTTGTATTAGATTGTTCCAGTCTTTCTTGTTCAGATAAGTCCATTGGACTTTCGGCGCGCAAGATGTTCACGATGACTTGTTTCGAGGAGAGAGTTGCGTTATATTTTAGCTACAAGAGGAACTCGTCTCAAGGTGGAGATTGTTGAGTTTGAGGGTGATATGAATTAATTTCCTACTGCATCTCAAATCTACTCCTACGTAGAGTTTATTATGTATCACTATAAATATGTCTCTATAGCTCATAGGAAAAGTGAGAGCTTCATCGTAAACATCTACTCATATAGTGATACTAACTTCGTGCGCCCGTGGTTTTTCCACGCAAAGGTTTTCCACATAGAAATTTGTCTCTTGTATCTATTTTTCTAGGCATTATTTGCAACAACATGGATAAACAAATATCATGTACTAGCATATTTACAAAAAAAGTAGAGGAATGTATATAAAGCCTGAACTCACATCATTGTACTGTGGCGCAGATTTCGCTTTCCTCTTTCTGCCACGTCCTTTCTTCTTCTCCTCTACTAGCTCCTCTTCAACTTGAATTTCTACACCGTCCTGCTTAACCAACAAGCAACACCACCATCGTCAACCAAAAAAAGAAAACTAGTGGTAAGTTACAAGATACAAAAACACAGACAGAACAAACTGAGAGACTCCTACGTCGGTGATCTGATCCATCTTCTCAAGTAGGAATTCCGAATAGAGCTGTGTCTGTGTCAGCAGCTCATCCAACTTGCTAAACCGGGCCTTAGGATCAAAAGCAAGTCTTGCCACCTCTTCCCTCTTTCTGGCCTCCTCTTCTTCCTCTAACTTGACCCGGCAATCATGTAGCTGCTCTTCCTCCTTCTTCATCTCCTCTGTTATGAGGGATGCATCGCCATTCTTGGCCTCGAGGTCAATAGGCAGATATGAACTTGCATCCATAAAATCATCAGCCGTCTCCTCCTTGACGGACTGCAATAGCTGCTCTTCCTCCTTCACCGCCTTAACGATGGAGGGTGCATCACCGTTGTTGGCCTCGAGCTTGACAGGCAGGGACGACCTAGCGTCCACACAATCACCTGATTTCTCCTCTTCGAGCCGTTCCTCCTCTTGCTTAATTGTTTCCTCCTCTTGCTTAATTGCTTCCCCATTGGCTTCGGAAATTTTCTAATTTTTCATAAGTAATCAGATCAAGAACTGGTAGTCAGGACAAATAATCGAAATCGTTGGAGAACTCGAACAGGCAAAATACATAAATCGCAACCAAGAAAAGCAAAGGGGCTCCGTCTAGAGATCTATAAAACATTAACAATAAATCACCTCGTCCTCCAGAACGGATGTAGGAGAATCGGCGACGGCGGTGTTGGTGGCGGCGGCAGCGATGGTTTCCATCTTCACCCCGTTCGCCACGGCGGCCACCATCCCTTCCACCATAGGTCACAACCAGATTATCAAATCCTGACGAAACAGCGGCCCAAATCAGCGATCATCTAAAACCCTAACCAACATTTTATCACCATTTACACAAATCAGCACTACAGTATGACACAAATAGGCTAAAACCCTAAACCCAAACGAGCAAACTAGCAAACCAAAACATGATAGGTTGCAAGAACTCTAGCCCATATTGCATTTTCCAACGAAAAACACGGTTTTTTTTTACCTCGCAATATAGCCTATTCCCCACCTTTCCTCTAAAGAAAAAAGGAGGCCCAAAAAAAACTTTCCCAATGAATTCTTCTCCGGTTAATCCTTGAACAAGAAAAGGTTGCGGAAAATCATCATACCTCGCAAGCTATCGTCGCAGAAACAGTGTATAAATTAATCAGAAAATAGGGAAAGGAAGAGGAACAGAAGAGAAGTGGCCCTAAATCAAATAAGAAGGCGGCGAGGGCTCCCAAGAGGAGAGGATGAGGAGGGGTTTCAGTTCAGGCGGGAAAGCGCGAGGAGAGAGACAGCCGTAAACGCCCATGGAGTTCGGACATATTTACGGAACTGCCACCATGGGCATTTCTTCCTCTTCCGGTGGGCCCTGCTCCGCAGTGGGCGCGGCGGGGGTATTCCCGTAATTTCATGCCGCCGGGGGGCATTCAAACTGCGTAACTGCGCGAGCCGTGTTCTGCACTCGCCGAGAGATAGATACAGCGGCCCGAGTTGAGTACACCACTGACACTCTGGGTCCACAAGTCGTGACCCCACAAGTCGGCCACTTAGTTTCAGCTCAGCGCGTGCTTCGGGATGGTGGCCCGTAAACGCAAGGCTCGGGTTCCTGCGTGCCTCGATCCCTGCAGTTTACACAGGAGTTGGTACACCGTAAATGCAAGGCCCGAGTTGAGTAACCACTGACACTCTGGGTCCACAAGTCGTGACCCCACATGTCGTCCACTTAGGTTCAGCTCAGCGCGTCTTTCGGGATGGTGGCCCGTAAATGCAAGGCTCGGGTTCCTACGTGCCTCGATCCCTGCAGTTTACAATACGGCGGCTTCTTCGAATAGACCCGGTCCGGTGGATTTCGCCTCTCTGGGTGGCGGGTCCGGTATTTTGGTGTTTGGTGGGTCCACGGTGGCTTCAACGAGGAGAGCGTGGCGGTACGGGCTGGCAGTTCAAATTGTGTCCTTTTGTTGTTTTCGCTGGCTGCGTCCGGAGTAAATGTGTGGCGATTTTTTTTTTTGACCGTTGGGAGAGCACGGGGCCATAGTTCAGGACGCATGCGCGGATCGGTTCGTGGCCGTCGCACCGTGCGGTTTGCGGTAAAAAGAATCGGATTCGTTGCGCTCGCACAGATTTTCATAGGAATTACAGAGGTCCGTTTGTTTCGAGTATCATGGAGCTTTAGGAATCAGTGCGGTCCTGCTAGAATCATGCCGGTTTGAACACTGTAAATTCGCAGAAAATTTACACCAGAAAAGACAGCTCCTACAGAAATTATATGGAATTCCCATGCTCCAAGCAGGCTGCAACAGAGTTTTAAAAACCGATGAAAATCGCTTAAAAACCATAGTTTTCGATCTTATCACTCTGATTCGAGATCTAAAATCACTCGGTAAACCGGTCTAATTAAAAAAATTTAAAAATTTTGAAAAAAAATTATGTGTTCGAAAACCGTTGGAAAACCGCTAAAAGACGTTTTTAAAAAACATTCAATTGGTCCGATTGATTTTCGGTGAAAACTATTCGGTTTTTTATATTTGGTTTTTAAAACCCTGGACCGTAGGATGCCACACTCCGTATGGTCTGAACCAATATTTAATCGCACTGTACAAAGTACCAACTAATAGGCTTGGGACATGTACGATAAAGTCACATCACTTGCTATTAGCATGCACATATCAATTTTGTCCTATGAGTAAGCAAGAAAAAAGATGAGAGAAGATAATTGGCTTTTATTTAGGACATGTTTGTTTCTGCTTTGGATTCTCTAAAAGCTGATTCTGGAGTATGATTGTAGAGAAATTGATTCTCTGAAAGCTAGAATCCAAAAGCACGTGTAAAATGGATTGTAGATTCTAGTATGTATGGGTGGATTGGACCATGAGAATCGATTCCTAGAATCGGACTGTTTATTTTTCATTCTTCTTTTGAGGTCAGAATCCCCAATCGAAAGCAAAAACAATTAGACCCTTAGTAGCCAGTATCGTATGGAAAAATATATGCTATCTAGAGCCAGCACAAGCGACTGTTAGTGTTTTGCCAATAGCCACAAAGATAAAATTAGTGTCAAATGCCCAAATTAAATGTTTTATTGTTTCTCTAATAACAACTTTTAGAGAAGTTATTGTATAAGATGGCTTTATTGCTTACTCTAAATTACATGGGTAAGAAATTTAGAGGTCCTATTTGGCAGAGTTCACCTCAGATCTAAAACTTGTAGGCTAAAATAAAGTGAATTAAGTTTATATTTTTAGACTAAAATATAGACAAGATGACCCACCTATGCACTCTTAGGCCCCGATCAGTAGGGATTCACCTACTACTCCTCCTTCATTCTACTCCAACTCCAACAAATCCAGATCTTCTGGAAAATCCGGAGTTTCAAAGAAAAGTGTTTGGCCATACCTCGGCGACGTGAGGTGGAGGCGATGGCGGCGCTCCAAGTGGCTCAGGGTCAAGGTGGCAAGGCCTGGGAGCAGGGTCTAGGTGGCGAGGACAAGCAGCGGGATTGAGACGGTGGCGCCAAGGACCGGGAAGCGGGTCGAGGCGGTGGCCGGCGCCGAGGACTGAGTGGGATCGAGGCGGTGGGGACGAGGACTCAGCGGGATCGAGGACCGACCGACAGGGGCGGGGTTGAAGTGGCGGGGATGAGGCCGAGCGAATTCTTATGAGGAGCGGCGTGTAGACTGCTTCTTGCACGCAATGTAAAATCGAGAATTGCTCCTCTGCGATTTTGCTCCCCATTGCTAGAATCTGCGGCCGTTTGGTAGAGCTCTGACTCCTCCGGACGAGAATTCAGGAGCCGAAACTCTACCGAACAGGGTCTTAATATATCTACAACTCCAATTTCATAAATTTTTGGAGCTAAGAATATCCTACTACACTAATTCCATGAATTTTGGTGGAGCTAGAGTTATCAAACACCTATCTAAATAGTGAACTTTGTTATTATACTTCTTCTAAAATAGTTTATTTACTAGAGTATAAACAGTGCAAAAGAATGTGTGCGGGTAAGAGATGCTTGTCCTTTGTTTGCATGCTATCCCATGGAAGTGCAACGGAAGTCTTTTGGCCTCTGCAATTGTCTGAGAAGGGTTTCGAATTTCCTTTTTGGACTACATCTTAGAGGACTGAAATCCTAAATTTCGTGTGAAATTTTGGAATTTTGGACAAAATTTGGATAAAATTCAAAAAACAAAATTTAAATCCCAAATTTTTTGGATCGGGATTTCCGAATTGCCGAAATCTCTGCAATTTCAACTGAATGAAAATGGTTCAAACAATGTTAGAAAAAATGAAAATTTTTTGGATGGTCCTAACGCATCATTAATGTTTCCATAAAATTTTCAAATAATGGTCAAGCGTGAGGAATTTTTAGACGATGATCAAGCTTGAGAAATTTTCAAAAATTCTGACAATGCTGTTATCCTTATAAAAGCTGAGTACATGTATTGCTTCCATATATTTGGTTGAGCAATCAAAACAGGTTTGAATTTTTTGAAACTTTTAGTGATGGGTTCTAAGGTAATTATTAAGCTCTTATAAAAAGTTTGGATCATAATCACACTCGAGCGAATTTATAAAATTCTGACAAGGTCACTATCTCATTTATGTTCCTTCTGTTTTTTTATTTTTCAAAGATAACAAATGAAGTTCAATTATTTTGGAATTTTTTTGTATGATCCTAGACTACTAAATATGGTACCATAAATTTTTTAAAGCATAATCAAGCTTTTATTTTTTTTATAAAAATCTAAATTGTTTATGTTATTTTTTATAAAACGTCTCAAAAATTCATTTTTCAAAAAAAAAAGTTCAAGGCAGATGACATTCTTAAGTGGTATTGTCCAAATCCAGCCCTAAAAACTTGAAATCAGGTAAAAAAAAGACCCCAAAATTTCAACTGAAATCACTGACAATTTGGTCCTTTTCTACCCCTGTGAAATGGTCTCCCAAAACTAGAAAAAATTGTAACCATAATACCAGGCATGAAGTTGACGATGGCCAGGTTGATCTACCATAAGGCTTTGGTCCATTAGGTCACGGGTTCAAATCCCTCTCAACATTCTTTTTTGCCATGTGAATTCCGGATTGCTTCTTGCATAGCCTGATTAAATGGCAAAAAATTCTGTGAAAGTGATTACAGCTGCCAGGATTCAAACCCGGGTGTCGCGCGTGGGAGCCAAGTATCCTAACAACCTTAGACTCAAACGGATTTCTAAATTAATAAGCTTTTATACATAACTTTTCACATGTGCTCCACTCCAATCCGGTTCTAAAAACACTAAATCCGGTTCAATATGTGATAATCTTGGTTCAAAAAACCAAAATTAAATTTCTGAAATTTCACCGAGATTTGAAATCTCACCCTCGGCCAAAATCCAAAATCTTGGCCAAAATTTCCTAAATTTCGTTGGGATTTTGAAGCCTGTGCCTTGGTGCAAAACTGCAAGCCCAGCACTTCACACAAGATTTCGACACGGTTCAGTTAATAAGCACAGTACACGGAAAGAACATCACATTCACTACGAAAATGGCGAATTTTTATAGAAGCCGTTATACAGATCATCGTATGTCAGGCTTCTAAAAGAATGCTACAACATAGCTGATGCCTGATTGGTTCGAGGTATGCTTCTAAAAGAATGGAGGTACATATGGAGCACCAGGTGTCGGTTTTCCTAATCAGCTCAGGTGCTGGGCCGGGGCATCGCGCTTGGTGGTCTTACTGCAGGGGCGCCATATCCAACCGATAATCTGTTGCCAGGAGCACCAGGCTGGTTTGGCCTAGACGGCAACGCACCCATGCGAGCGGCGATTATAGCATTCCGCTCCATCAGAAGTTTCTTTCTGGTCTTTTCAGTGTATTCTCTTGTTCGTTGGGCAACGTGCTCAATTTCAGAAAATAACGACATCTTCACTTCCATCTTATGTAACTGCAGGAAAAAAAAAGGAATTATAATTATTAGTGGCACAAGACACAGAATGGATCATTTGGTGAGCAAAGCATGCATAATTCGTTGTGTGTACCAGCTTTTCAACCATCAGTGCAGCTAGCCGTTGAATTTGAGCTTCCTCCTCCTCAGCGAGGAACTTGGCCTTCACAGCAGCTGCTGAAACAGCAGTAGCTGCTGCTCGTTTTAGCCTGGTTATGGAATCATTACGGTTGGTGGTGACTCTTGAGCCCTTCTCTTCAGCGGCGGCTACGTTTTCAGTATTGTTAGGTTCTGAGAGATCAAGACAGATACCACAGAGAAGGGGAAGTCAGCTGATGAGAAACTGGATCGTCATAGTTATGACCTATGAATGATGCTAAATCTGTTTTCTCCATTCTAACCCTCTTCTCAATGACTTTATTTTCTAATTCCTACAATTCATTTATTTCACTATGATCTGATATCACAAAGCCCTCGCTCAGGCCTATCTCTGTGGGCACTTGGTATATATTTTCCAATATTTGGGAGGATACAAATCGATCAGACAACATTTATGTTTGAAAAATGAAGGATCAAGAAGAGAATAAAAAAGTAAAAAATAATTGCAGTCATCACCCAACCCAGGGGAAAAAAAGGAGAAAAATACTACCTCAAAACATTGACTCCTAATATTAATTAAAATTGGTGATAATGCAGAATAGAATAGTTCAAGCAACTCAACCTTTAGAAATTGGCTATGTCAGGGTGTACATAAAAGCCCAATAGTAACGAACAACATAGGCATTACGCGACATATATTCATGGAAGGAGGCAATCAATCATGGAAAAGTGCTACAGATAATAATATATTTGTTAGATCTAAAATTCTAGATTTAGCTGCTCCTGCTCAGAATAGCTTAATCTAGTGGCATGGTAACAAATTAGCACCTCCATGCCAAAATATAAGCCATTTAGGACATCGACATAGTCTTCAAGGTGACACTTTGACCAGCAATTTCTATGAAAATGTTATTTCAAATAAAAAATGACATACATTATAAAAGTACATTTCATGATGGATCTAGTGACATCAATTTCATGTTGTCAATTTAGGTAATTATTTATATATTAATGGTCAAACCTAAAAATGTTTGACCAATTTGGATCCTAGAATGATTTATATTTTGACACGGAGGTAGTATGATGGACATATAGTAATGTGAATAACCTTAGCCAACATTAGCAGAAATATAGTCGACATGTGAACTACTTACATGTGCAATTGATGCAAGTCAATGGTAGCAAGAAAGTCTTCTAGTTGAAATTGTATGCTTAACCTTTACTGGTTTCATACAGATAGTTTTGATTAAAAGAATAGATAAAGTACCTGCCATCTTGCCATTCCCCAATGTTTGGCTTTGCTTGTGTTCTTGTATGATAGTTGGGGTAACAACTGCATCTTCAGTCTTATTAAGCTTGAACTTACCTTGTGAAGATGAATCATCAGCTGTCTCCACCTCAGAACTTGGTTTGTCCTTTACCAGTTCAGGATTACTTGCGCCTGTAGCACTTCCTGCAACCACCTCTTGAGAAGCTAACAAACCACGTCCATTTGCATTATTTGGTGGAGTAACTGAATCTTTTATAGAACTTAATGAACCTTTCGTATTGTCGGATGCACTCTTGTCCACAAGAGTTAGCTCACACGATTCCTTAGCATTATTTGATTTAGGCTCAACTGAGGGGACTTCATCGCAAGATACATTCTTATTGTCTGATTTTTGGTGGTTTTTTTGTGAGATGGATGGACTGTTTTGCATTTCCACAGATAAAGCATTCTGCTCCTTTTCATTGCTATTCTCAGTATCAATTGAATTTATAGTCATGTCCTCATCTTTTGTTTGATCACCATCTTTATTTGTATTACTGCAAATTTCACTTAACTCATCAGCAAAATCTTGCGGTCACACTTCTATGTTACAAAGGTGCAAGCATTGCTTACCTTACACCAACAAAACTGTCTTTCAGATCAGTCGGTGGATCCTCGAGAATAAAACAGTGCCTACTTGCCAATTGGAGTACAGGAGACACCTCAGAGATAGCTTTTAGTGAACTACGGCATGAAACGTTAGCATTGTCATCTTCCACGAGACCGATTAAAAATGCAGCCTGCACAGACATTTAATAGACTGTGGATAGTGAATACTGTATAATAAGTAAAGATGTTGAAGGGTATTAGACAGTGCTTACCAACGCCATGACAGGATGTCCTGCATCAGCAAATGAACCTTCATGTTCTGGGAAGTGACCAACAGCCTCGAATGCAGATTTCAGAATATTAATAGCAATATTTGACACATTTTCACCAGAAGTATCGACATCAACAGAACTTTCCTTCACTGTAGGGTCAGCATCAGAAGATTTTTTTGCTCATCAGTGCTTGGAGATGTAACTGAATCTATGCCACCTGAATTCTTGGTATTTTTATTTTCAACAACACTTCCATCTTCTGTTTTTGCTTCAGCAAGATTGCCCTCTGCTTTCTCTGGAGGCTTCTCATCCTCAGTATCTTTTCCTTCCGCTTTCTCTTCAACTTCCATTTTCTCATATACTTCAGCAGTGCCTTTTTCTGCCGAGGCTTGCTCAGTGCTTGCTGGGGTAGTTTGATGAATATCTTCACCATCATGAAAGCGGTCCTCAATTTGCATTTGAAGAAAATGTAACATGCATTGTGCTTTTGTTTTTGTAGCAACATGTTCTGCAATCTCAGTCCATTTTCCACCAAAAATTTCTAAAGCTTCTAAAAGAAGCAATGTCTCCTCATCAGTCCAACTAGTACCACTAGCACCAGAAACTTCCGCAGAATCCATGAGGATGAAATCAGTTTTGGCCATGCCTGTATCGAACTTTCCTTCATTGTAGCAATCACAACACAGGTCAAAATCTGCCTGTCCAAATAAAAGAAAATTCAATACTACCATACTTCAGATTTAAGACATGATTTTTATTTTTTTTTCTTTTGGCAGGTCAAACAAGATGAAGGCACCAGCAATAACAAAATATTTGACTTCAGGAAAAGAAGAGCAATACAAGCAATACAGGCTACAGAGAAGTAATTTGAATCACAAGGTATACAGTACATAAGTATAATGATTATAATCTCTGATATTCATAAGAAGAATCAGTCCCCTTCAAGGCTAAATTTTGGCAGCCAATATCCATATCTGCTACTCCAATAGTCAATTTTTATACAGTATAGACAAGGCCAAAGTTATGATTGCTAAAAATTCAGCTGTTACCTATCAATTTGAAACAAGGGTTACAAACAGCAAATGATTCTAATAGCAAGAAAAGCTAAAGAAAAACCATGCTAATTGATTAAAAAATATGCAGACCCAAACTTAACAAAGATTAACAATCACACCTCTGTTGCATCCTCAAATTATGTTCATTGTGTGTAAGAGGATAAGATCATACAAGAGAAAACAGACATAAGAAGGAAAATCACACACACACACACACACACACACACACACAAAAAAGAAAAAAAAGAACTCTAATCCACATCACATAACATGTATCTAACTGTACTATAGTTTCAAACATAGAACCTGCATCACACAGTTACTTGATCAAAAGTGCAGAAACATACACACTATATACAAAGTAAAAAAAAAAACATATAGTGATGTAGCGAAATTTCAGCAGGGACTGCAGGCCTGCAGCACTGAAACAAAAAAAGCAAACCTGAGTCCGGCAATGGTAGCGCTTCCGTGAGCAATCAACTGAACAGGAGTTGCAGTGGTACTCAACGGAAGGCTCAGCTGCTGCAACCACATCTTCAATTAGTGCAGGATCAGGAAGCAAGCTAGGCAGAGGGGTTGGAGCTGCCACCTCTCCTTTCTTGTGTAAAGGGACCATATATGATTGAATCGACTCAAATTTAATCAGCTGCTCAATCAGAGAAGCTTTCTCCTCATTGTGAGAAATGCTTTGGCTCTCCTCTGGCTTACTCTCCTCTTGATCAGCTGGTGGGAAAGGGTGGAAATTGATCAAGCCCCAGTGATCCAAGAACTCCAACACTTCCTGTCGAGTATCAACCTCACCAATCAACAGCTCAGCCAAATCTTTGGATTCCAGCTGCAACTGAGGATTGGCATGAAATTTCATCATGATTAAATTCCTAATCCCCAAGTATATCTCAGGTGTCCGCTTCTCAGATTTTCCATTAAAAAACAAAGGCAAGGTTTGTTTCTCAACTGGGTGGATTTCCTTCCATGAAAACCATCCTGCAGAAGAAAAAAATGTTTTATTTTTGTGCATTCTGAATTTCAAAAGAAAATTTGTCTTAAGTAATGAATGAAAAAAAGATAAGACAGACAAAGGACACAATAATTAATACATTTGGAGAGTGGGAAACAAAACAAAGAATAATTTGCCTGCTGAATAGTATTTAAAATAGTTCAGTTCTATATAAAAAAAGTTACTAGTACGCCTTGAATAGACAAAAAAAAACATGCATACTGGGAAATAAGAGACTATGCAATACAAAGATCAATCCTATAGAAATGGTTGATAGTATGGTTTGAACACAAAAACCATACATTACAGAAACCGAGGGGGCATACAAGGATTAATCATGGTTCAACATAGTTACTGGCTTACTGCAATTACACCAGAGGTAGGGAAGTTTACTGTATTAATCATGGTTCAGCATAGTTACTGGCTTACTGCAATTACACCAAAGGTGTTCTACTTTTCAAGACTCTAAGACCCTGTTTGTTTGGGCTTTTTCACCGGCTTAAAAGCCAAAAAGCTAAAGCCTAAACAAATGGGCAGCCTTTTATCTGGGCTTTTCAAAAGCCATGAGCTTCATATAACTAAAAGCCAACCGGAGAGGCTTTTTTGGCTTATTGAGGGTTGATTTTAGACTAATACAACTAAAGTTAGGGTAAAATTACCTACCTCTATCACGGACAAAAGCCGTTAGTTTTTAAGCTATTTAAGCTCAAAAGCTGGCTTTAAACTATAAGCCAAAAAGTCTAAGCCTAAACAAATAGGGCCTAAACAAGGTGTTCAATTGTTTCCATCACACAATGAGCAAATACCATCATGCCTACACACTGTATTATCAAGATTTACAATGGATTACTCTTTGTTATGTGGTAATTCAAGCAAGGAGTTCTATTTTTTCAAGATCTAAGCATGGTGTTGTATTGTTTCCACCACACAATGAGCAAATATCATAGCAGTTGTGCTTGCCTACATGTACTCTCAAAAATAAACACGCCATACTCCAACCACATGGAAGAAAGCAAGATAGTGAGTGCTCACCTCCCCATTTCCGCAACAAGCAACAGCAGGAAAAACAAAAGACGCATCATTACCAGTTTACCAATATATGCTGAAAGTAATAAAGACGATGCTTGTAATAAATACTTATTCCAAGCAGTTAAATCAACAGCATGAGCATGCCCTCAAATTGAGCTAAATCTTTCAAAAGAACTGCAATGTAACACATCAGTATGCAAAGTTCGCATACCAATTTAGCTGAATAGCGGCAGCAACGTTAACCATTGAATTGCAGTACAAGAAGATAAAGTCCATTCTTGCAAAGCATTTAAAAGCACAAACAAAAGATGTCTTCGCAGTGAACTAGTAATTTACCGAACGCTTCTACACAAACGCCCAATACCAAAACGCAAACTCGTCACAAGTATCCCCTATTCACCACCCAACCGAGAGATCGCGCTACTGCTCGGGGAGAGGGCTCACCGGCGAAGGTAGGGACCACATGGACGCCGGCGCCGCGAGATCGGACGGCCTCGAACGCCTCGTCCACCAGGGGCGTCTCCTCAGCGGGAATCTTCTCCCCGTCGAGCCGAATCACGTTTCCGTCGTCCTTCCCGCCACCCGCCGCCGCGGGAGCCGCATCTGGCGGCCCGCCCGCGAGCTTGTGCGGCGACTGGCGCGCGGCTCGCGTGAGCGGACCACTGTGCAGCAGGTGCGGGGGGATGTGGAAGGCGTTGCGCTCCTTGGCGTGCCGCTTGGACGGCGTGAACGACGACGACCCAGCCGACTTGCGCTTGCCGGCGCCGGAGCGGCGGCGGGGGGGTTCCGCCGGCGACCCGTCGCCCTGCGGCGCGGCCAAGTTGGGCTCCATGGCGCAGCTGGGCTTGGCTCCTCCTACCACTTCCCCGGCGCCGAGACCAACCGGAGATGTGAAGGCGAGTGCACAGCGCCTACCCCCTACCAGTGCTCTCAGCTCTCCCTCTGTTCTCTCCTTCCTCTAGCTTTCAGGTGTGAAATTTTGGGGATGCATCGCTGGTTCCTTTAGCGGCGCGGTGCTGTCTCACTGGCCACTGGGGTCCGTGGTGCTGCTCAGCCGGTGGCTAACGCAGGACTCTTCGAGGACAGCCCATCCGGCTTGCATTTTGCTGCATTTCATTGCAGAGCATGGCCGATAAATGACGATTTTTTTCTAAATAACATATTTGTTTATTAATATCACAAAAGTAGATACTTTAGAAAAATTGTAGAAATAACACCGACAGAAGTTTGACGCTAATTAATTTGGCAGCATATTGATGTGGTAGAATTGGTGACAATTTTTTTTGACATATCTATATGGCGGCGACTAGCATCCGGACGTCTGATCCGGATGCTACATCCGGACACCGTTATTTGCCATTAGATCCGACGCACCTTGTCTCAGCCGTCCGATCGCCTTCTTCTTCGCAACGTCGTGCGTTCCGCTGAGACAAAAAAAGACGGTTTCGTCGCCTTTTTCCGCTGTTCCACCACGCAAAACCGCTGCAACATCTCCCCAAATCGCTCATTTGAAACCAGAAAATTTCTTGCCCCATATCAACCCGATGGCTCATTTGATTCGTAAGATCGAGTTTCCAACATCATCTTTTCCTATTGCAACACCTACCCAATAGATGTTCACCTCAAATGTGATCAATCGAGAGTTCCAACAACCTTGCCCTAGCCTGGTGTTGGCCCATATGGCAAGTGCTTCCAGTAGCAACCACGAATCGCTTCAGGAGATCGCTCCGATGGATCCTTCCGTAAACCCGACTGTCGTTGGTGTTCCTGGAAGCTACGATCTGGTATGTGCTACCCCTATCGACCTCTGATTGTTATGTTCCATACATGAAACATATGAACGACCCTGATGAAGCAAACAAAAATGGCATAAATTGCAATGCATATGAGTTGTTGCACATTATCGCTTTTTTTTATTGATGGCCTGCAAACAATTTGTTTTGATATATGCAACATTAACTACAAGTATCCCCATCATTTTTTACAGCAAGTTACAGAGCTTTGTACTGATCAAGAAGAATCGATTAGAGATGCACGTGATGATGAATATACTACCGTGAAAATTGCGGGAGAACAAATTTCTAGTCAGGATGAAGACAATGTGTGCTCACAACCAGTTGTTCCTTTTGTTGGTATGATGTTTGATACCATAGAAGAAGCTAAAAAAATGTACAATGAGTATGCATACAAGCTTGGCTTTGGTATCAGGATAGCAAGCTCAAGAACCAGTAAGGTGACAAAAAACTTATCAGAAGAGAATTTGAGTGTTCACATGCAAGAAAGCCAGAAGAAGAAGGTGAAAACTCTGCAACCAATTCAGTTTGTAGTTCAAATAATAACGTTACCATCAACACTATTGGGACAAGGAAACGCAACAGATTGACAAAGTTTGACTGCAAAGCTCACATGGCTGTAGGGCTAAGGAATGACAGATGGCAGGTTATTGTTATGCAAGAAGAGCACACACACCCATTAGTGAAGCATGTTGCGAGGAGAAGATTCTATAGGTCACACCGCCGTATATCTTCTGAGGATTTTGAGTTCTTGCATACCTTGCATCACAGAAACATTTCTACCTCACATATAATGGCCCTGCTTAGTGACATTCATGGGGGTGTACGCAACCTGACTTTCACAAAAAAAGATGTTTGCAACATAAGAACAAAACTAAGATAAAATGTTACTTACAAAGATATGGCTGTCACCATAGAGTATTTCCAGAAACTTCAACTTGAAAGCCCCGCGTTCTTCTATGTAATGAAATTGGACGAAAATCATGCAGTGAGGGCTTTGTTTTGGGTTGATGGAAGGACTAGAGTGTTGTATGAAAGTTTTTAGAGATTGTGTCATTAACCGATACAATATGCCTTTCGCACCGTTTGTTGGCATAAACAACCACATGCAAACAATCCTCCTTGGTTGTGGACTGCTTCCTGATGAGACAATTGAAACATTTCAGTGGCTGTTTGAAACCTGGAAACTAGCAATGAAAGGTCAACCACCAATCTGTATAATGACAGATCAAGATAAAGCAATGAAATCAGCAATATCTCAGGTATTCCCATCTGCCACCCATAGATGCTGCAAGTGGCATGTTATGCATAAGGCTCAAGAGAAACTTGCAAGGGTGATCTCCACTAAAGATGGTTTTTCTGAAGATTTACATAGAATTGTAGACATGTCAGAAACTGTTCATGAATTTGAGAGCACTTGGCAGGATATGTTGCAAAAGTATGATTTGCAGGACAACCAACACTTACTCAACATGTGGAACTCAAGGTGCACATGGGCCCAGCATATTTCAAGAAAAACTTCTTTCCCTTCATAAGCACAACTGGCAGATCTGAAGGATTAAATTCAATATTCAAGACACTTGTTCATCCCCAAGACTCAATTTGGACTTTTGTGAAAGCAAGATGAATACATAATTGATACTATGCTTAACAGGAAGATGATCAAAGCTTCAGAGTAGAAACAATGAGCCACCGCTATGGTCAGTACCTTTCTCTATTTTTTCAAAATAGCACTTTTTATTCTCGATTACACAAAACATATGAACTGATAACAACAAAATTGTTGGGAAACAAATTTATAGATACAGCCTGGAAAAGCAAGCATCCAAATTCTACATAAGAAGTGTTTTCTACAAATTTCAAGAACAACTAATGCAAACAACATGTTATACTTGTACAACATATGAACAAACAGATTCTACCCAACAAGTATTTGTGTTGGTTATGCCAGGCAGGAACTCCAACAAAACCTTCACTGTTTCAGTCCATGCAGATACATGTATATATGCATGTAGTTGCAACATGTTTGAGATGGATGGACTTTTGTGTGCACATGTTCTGAAAGTAATGACTCAACTCAATTTGCAACAAATACCTCGAAGATACTTGCTCAAAAGGTGGTGCGGTCAAGCAACTAGAAGGACAATAGATCACCATTCAGCTCCGAGCCCTTTTTGAGTGCCACCAACAAATGTATTGAGGTTTAACTCACTATGCGAGAAAGATGACAGATCTAGCATCCGATGCATGCTTAAGTGAAGACACATACAAGATAGTTTCGAAGCTATTGACAACATAACAATGCTCATTTCGCAACTAGCAATACAAGAAATCTAACCAAGCCAATGTCCAACAACGTGCTTGCGGTTTCTTCGCAAAACCCATCAAATTACTGACGCAAAGGGAGACCAACAGAGAAGTCACAGTGAAAGAAACCACTGCTGAGAAGACAATTGAAAAGAAGAAAAGACCAAAGGCCAAGATTCATTGTTAAGTATTGCAAGGAGGATACCCATAACATTCAAAGGTGCCCTTACTTACAGCTCGCGAAGTCTCATGATGCCTATTTGGCAGACAAAGCCCATCGTGACACAGAGTTGAGGTTATAAGAAACGTTACATACCTTATTACTGAGACACATACAATTCCTGCATTGCTTGGTCAATATACCTACACAATATTGTAATCCCTATTGAAGATTGTAATCCCTACATTTTATTGTTGAGGCAAATGTTGTCCTAATACTTAGAACCCGTAGGTGGTTTGATAATGGTCGAAACTATTATGTTGCAACAAACCATTTATGTGCATGCGATATTTTTATAGACTATTTTCAACATTTTATAACAACACTTGCAACAATACATTAGTTCAAGTTTGAGTTATGTTGTATTGTTTCGTGCAACATTATTAATCAGGTATTGTAACAATCAAAGAGTATTATTGCAACATTTTTTACAAATATTTGCAACATTACAAATCGATGTTTGTAAATATTTTTTGGGCACGATTGAAATAGTACTCTTTGAAATATTTTCAATAAATGCTTCCAACATTTTAATAGTACTATGGCAACATATCGTAATGCTGAATGCAACATGATGGCCAATGCTTGATGCAATTAAGGCGAACTGTTGCACCATGCTGTAATGCTGCCCGCAACATTATGGACATATAATTGCAACATTTGAGGACTATAATTGCAACATGTTGTAAATGAACGAGCTACGTTATCGACCAATTCTTACAACATTTTATCCATGTCGATGCAACATATGTATATGCTATATACAACATTTGCTGATAGCATGTACAACATAATCTGGGAGCACAGACATGACATAACAAAGGAAACAACTGAACCTTGGTATTTTGATAAGCGTATTCAACTTTAACATCAGTACCGCTTAGGCAGAATCTGTCTGGCATTTAGAAAAAAAGAAAAAAACGGATCAGTGTGTCATAACACAACCTCCCTCATCACCCCCATACTTGCAATGTTTACATCCAACAGCAGTGATTACAAAAATTCGTCATCTCATGAAACATAAGTATAAACTCCTATCTGTTGACTTCCCCATCAAAGCCTATTTCCCAAAATCCTAGAATGCAACAATTGCAATCTTCATCTTCCAATGGAACAAAAGTATAATTCCTATGGCTTGATATTGTGCAAACTCAATATCATTTTTCCTTCCCCTCTGTTTCCTTGCCACCAAGCACAAAACTTGGATCAATTGCATTCAACGGTGAATTGATCAGCCTTGTTGCAAAAACCTTGCGGTAATCAGTGATGCTTTCCTGCAGTTTTTTAAAAAATGCAGTGAGCCATTAATACTAAGATAAAATGTAAGTATTGCAATATTGCACTGAACCATTAAAACTAAAAAAAGGAGACAACAATATAATCAAGCATAGAAACATGTAAGTTACCGGCAGAAATGCCTTGAGGGTCTTGCCATCCCAATTTTCCATATATACCATAGTATACACCCCACAATCAAAGCTTGCAAACAAAAATTTGCGTGCATTAGTTTTTCAATGTATTGAAACTGTATACACATGAAAAGGACATATGTTCCATACACACAAGGCACATACAGATTAGACTGTTGCGGATACTCTGTTGGAGAGCAGTGCTGAAACTTCGATACATCTTTCTTCATTAAGTTTGAGACTCTAACAAGCTTGGTGAAGTTTCCAATCTGATGATAACAAAAAATAAATGTTGTTACCACATAAATGTTCATTAAAACATAACCGAAAATAACAGATATAAATGTGCTAACCAGATTATTTGCTGATGAATGTGCAGAAGCATCCTTTGGATTTTTTATTGAGTCAAAGAAGTTGATTTGACTATGCAACAAGTTGACACATATGAGGACCCAGTGCTTCTTACTCACAATTGGAAAAAATAACTACATTTGAAACAAGGAATTTATATGTGTTACAAAAAAAATGCTAAAACAAACAGATAAATATATTGTTTGCAACATAAAAAAGTAGCATAAAAAGTAATAAGAAATTACCAGATCCTTCTTAGCCAACTTGAACTTTTCATCAATCCTTTTCAGATCTTTCATGCAAGATTGTGGCATAAAATTCCTAGGATCCATAATCAATTGACACTATTTTTGAAAATGAAAAAAGGAACTATATAACATTAAAACTGAAACTGTTTATACATATATATGAGTATACAAAATGAAAGTAAACAAAAAGATTAAGAATTGTGACAAAAAACATAATTATTTTACCGTAATAACAGGAGAGAATGCATATTTCTTTCGAGAAGTATTCTTTGACAGATGTTTAATTGCATCCTCGTTAAATTGCTCAACAAATACTGTCATCAACTCATTGTCAATCTCCCCTTGGCTTTAATGAATTATAAAAATGTTCATAGGATATGTGAAATCCACCAATATCAACAAATATGGGGCTACAAAAAACACACAAGCAACATACAAAATTGTAGTAAACATTACTGAGAATGATATGAAACATTTCACATAACAGATGTAACATTATTAAGTTACTAATGCATCATTTTCAAATTACTAATGCAACATTTTTTAAAAACTGCTGCAACATTATCAATGAAACGAATTGCTTACAGTTCAACACCCTTCCTAGGCTTCTTGATACATCTTCTGGATATGTATTTGGTATATGTATCCTCAGCCACAGGATCGACTTTCAGTTTCTTCACCTTGGTCCCATCATCTAATACTTTTGCTGCCCTCTTCTTCCTAGCTTTTTTGTCATGAGTGCTTGGACCACTACTTACATCAGTAATGTGCTTGCTACTAAGACCAACTGCATTGCAACAACTATGCATAAGTGCACATAGGATGTATGATTATACAAAATGTTGACAGTATAACCAAAATGAACAAATGTACCTGCAGCCTCACCCTCCAATTGGTTATGAGCTGATTGCTTGTATCTCTTGCAGTACTTTTTGCCTCCTCACCAGTTTTTGCCGGACTACCAACTTCTTGTTCAACAATAGTTGGACTCCCCACTGCTGCCTCCTCTACAATTGTTGCAACATTTGATTGATTTGGGCTCTTGCAATCAGTTTCTGTAAACACATTAGCATCTCCATGGATTTTTTCAACACTGCCTTCTCTAATATTAGTTGCTTGCTTGCCCAAATCAAATGTTGAATCGAGCCAATCTTTATCTTTGACGGTTCCAGCCGCACTAACTTGTATATGTGTCCCACTACACTGGTTTGGCCCTAATGCAGCTCTAACTTCGTCAATCATCGCCTTTGTCCGATTGGCATGCATTGATCTCAATGTTGCAACAATCGACACAAGGTCATCAGCCCACATTTTGTCATATTTATCAACGATTTGTTGAATGTTTTGCGGGACCTACAAGGAAAAAATGAATACCATGATATTTAAAAAATGCGAAAGATAGTAGGAATAAACAAACTTGGAATACATAAAAGCAAATTGTTACCTCGAATCAGTGACTAGTAGATTGAGATTATCGCATGACCAATCCTCAAGAGAAGCTAAATCAACTACTGCAACATTTTCTTTCACTGGAGCTTCATAGTAAGGAGTGGATGATAAATCACGAAACTATCAACATATAGAAAAAGGAAATCAATCATTAAGCTGTCAGTTGCATCACAAAAAAACAAAAAAACATGCAGAAGTAAAAATAACACAACAACTACATACAGGGCGGTATCCAAATGTTATGTTGTTCAAATTCAATTTTTTCCTATCAACCTTCTCCACGTATTCAAAATCCTCATCGTTGATGTGGCAAATCCTTGGCAACGAGTAGTTAATTGCATGATTCTCAAGATCATCATAGGAATGTCCAGTGATCCATGTATGCAATCATGCGAAAAATCTGAAAAACATAATACAAAGAAAGTGCTATAAAAACAAAAAGAAAGGGATGAGATAAAATGTTGCATCAAACAATATAACAATATACTTACAAAGAAGAAGAGGTAGACAACCCCGATCTGAAAATCGCTTGAACGTTGCTCGGTGTCAACCGATATCTATCGACCTCTCTCATCAATACATTTAACACATCCCCGCCAATCATATTCTTTGATCTCCGATACAACAACTAAAGAAAACAAATAGTCTAGACAGATTGTATTTCCGATTCAGGACATAATACACATGCTAATGCAACAAGCATGAAAGACCTCATGAAAGTATCATCATCTTCATCGCCTTCACACCTCAATAGCCTTTGCTATTGGTGACCTATTCCCACCTTATACATGTCACGAAACTCCATAATTTCTCTAACACCGCCAGATAATTTCAAGCGTTTATCCTGAAGGTATCCCTGAATTTTACGTACCATTGATTTCGTAAAAACAATGACCTTGCTACGATAACGGAACTCACAAAAACCAGGGTTCATATTATCCATTATCCACTGGACTAAATTGACTGGCACTTTAAACTTCCCAGTTGATAATAAACTTTGAAAACCATTCCTGATAACACATTCCCTTTGCCCTGGTGTGATATCAGTAAAAACCCTCTGCAGCATTACAGTACTAAAACGATGCTTCAAGAATGATTTGTTGCCTTCATCACCCATATTTGATTAAAAAAAATCCTATGATTGCAATAACACAAAAATCAACATACTGAAACACTATAACACAAGTATCTAACCATGGAAAACTTTGCAACAGTTCAACAAAAAATAACTTGAAAGCACCATAACAAAGTATATTCTGAACGTATCAACAAAGATATAATACATACAACAAGGACTTGAAAATCCCTACAGCAATACCTTGAAATCACCAAACCAAAAATCCCCAAAACCTCCATCCCACACCGTATACTGAACAAACTTTTCGACAAAACCCTAGACCACACCGTATACTTTGCCGTATTAACACAAGCAACACAAACAAACAGATGAACCCTAAATGCAAAACCTACCACACCTTTTCATCCTACTATGAAGGGCACGTATCCTGTGCACACAAATATTTAGTGAAAACACAGGTGCACACCAACTAAGAAAAGTTTCAAAAAATTCTGAAAAAATCATGGATGTACATATCGACACCCCATCTACATATAAAATTTCATGATCAAATTCGTCCTGTGCTAAGAGTAATAAAAAAGACAAACTTGATCATGAGCATGGAATAATTATTGACAAACTTGATCAAATTAGTCTGTGCATATCCTATACTAGAAGTTACAAAAAAAACAAACTTGATCATGAGCAGGAACTATTCACATTCATGATCAAGTTTGTCTTTTTTATTACTCTTAGCACAGGCGAATTTGATCATGAAATTTTATATGTAGATGGGGTAAGCTGATATGTACATCCATGATTTTTTCAGAATTTTTGAACTTTTCTTAGTTGGTGTGCACCGTGTTTTCACCAAATATTTGTGTACATGGATACGCTAGTTACTATGAATGTGCGAACCTAAATGGGACATTCAAAACCTAAAATGCTGAAATTAACCCAAATTTCTCACATTCCTACTGTGCGATGTTATAACAAACTCACAACCATTCGACATAAATCGCATGAACGATCAAATGCATAAAATCATTTAGGGTTTTCAAACCCTAAATGCGAAATTTATCCCCAATCGCCGATTGTTCCTACAACCACTAGGAACTAGGAATAAGCGATATGGATACTTACCTCAATCACCGTATCACCTTCTTCGCCCCCTCACGCCAAACCTTCACCACCGACGAGATTTTCCCCGATAGACGCTCGCCTCGTCGCCCGTCTGCAGACTTGCCTCGTCGCCCGTCTGAAGACGCTCTCCCTTCACTCGCGTCTGGATACGCTCTGCCGATTCACTGGAAACTGGGAAAGTGGACAAATACGTATATGTAAATGTGGCCTCGATCGATTGCTGACATCTGTACTACAACGGACGGTAGATATGGGCGTTCGACGCGTTGATATTATCAGACGTCCTGATACTATCATTTTCGTATCTATATTTTTCATATTAATGAACAAATGGGTTGTTTAGAGAAAAATCCTAAAAATGGTTGTGTATAAGCCTTTTGGTGTGGTGGTTATATCCTTTTGTTGAGAAGTGGTCTATTTCAAATACACGAAAGGAAATCCTCCATCATATGTAATGAGTATTATCAGTTAGATTTAAGAAAAAATTATGTTGGTACTGATCTTGGTTCCTTTCAGATAACCTTGGCTAGGATTATGTCGATTTTGGTTCTTTTTACAATGAAATTGATTGAAAAAAAGGGATGCGATAAATTGGGCACAACTGGGGCCAATATTGCCAACAAGGCCAACCTTGAATTTGAGGTTGGGCTAGGCTAATTTTCCTAGGGTTTATTAGAAGGAAGAAGTCCATTTTACCCTCTGAACTTTGGTGTTGTAGCCACTTAACCTCTAAACTATAAAATTAGATATTATACACCCTGAATTACTAAACTCGGATCAAACAACCCCTTAAGGTGGTTTTGCCAATGCGGTTGTCAATGTGAAGATGAAGTCATGATTACTCAGCAAATAGATTGTGTAAAAAATCCTTAAACTTTTGGGCCTACGTGTCAATGAATACTACATTTCTTCTTCCTAACTCTCCTTTCTCAACCATGGTGGTTGTACTCATCATCTTCCACCTAAGCTGTGCAATCCAAGACTAACGAGGATTGTTGACTGGTCAAACTTCCAAGGGTCCCATCTTGGATCATCTAGGTTGTGACCTTCTCATGCCACGACCACTCTTCATGACTTCTCTAGGCTATGACCTCCCTGGTTGTGACCTCCTTAAAGCCATTACCACTCTAGGTCATGACGACCACTCTCGGCCGTGATGACCACTTAGGTCGCAACCACTCCGACCTCTTTTGGTTATGACCTCCTTAGGTCATGACTGCTCTAAGGCCTCATACCTCACTTAGACCATTGGTCCTGGATCTCTCATATGCTGAGTTTCCTATAAGCCGAGAATCCCTAAGCTCTTTTTAAGACATCATAGAAGAAGTCAAAACAAGAAGTTATCCATGTGCAATAATTCAAAGCCCACGTGGAGTCAGTTACCAACAACTAAAGGCATCATACAAGATCAGAAGACATGACAGTTTACGGAGAAACAATAAAGTTGGAGGGAAGCGAAGAGGCGGCAGTTAGATAGCAACTCCTGCCGCTTAACGGCTATAAATTCCTAGGGCTTGCACACCATTAGGGGAGGCTAGATTGAATCATATTGATCATTTATAACTAATTAAGGATCAGAGCATAGTATACTTAGTCTAGGATTTGATCCCCCTCTGTAAACTTAATTCCACTATAGCAAGCCAAGAAATAAAGAGCATCACTACTTACATTTTTCCTAGTGTCCAATTTGAGGATGAAAGTCCCAATATTCGATAGTTGGGGCCGTCTGTGGGGAAAACGCACTGACAAATTCTTTGGCAAAAGCTACGGTAATGTTTCCTGTCTCGCATCCATGGACCCAATTTCCCTATGCCTTCAACAAGGAGAGTTCTTTCGATGCCATTTGAAAGTTCAAGCTCCAATAATTTGGTTTTGGTGTTAATGACAAATCTAATATTGAGACTAACCCTTTTGATAATCGTAATATTGATTAGCCTCAAATTGTTAATTAATGACAAATCTTTTTATGAGACCAACTCTTTTGTTGAGCTTAACTTTTATTAGTCTCTTTTGGATGAAAAAGATGGAAATATCAAAAGTATGCATTTGAGTTCATATTATCATATTTTATTGCATTCCTTAGATATAGTATTCATGATCATATTGAATATGAGACTAATTCTTTTATTGACTATATCGTTAATTAGTCTCATCTTATAGAAAAATATAAAACCCAAGGTATGCACTCATATTCATTTTATGATATCTTAATGCATATTTTGGATTCAAGTTAAAGGATGAACTCTACCACTATTTAGACCTCAAGATATGCATTAATGTTTTTAATTCCATATATACATGAAAGCACACATTTAGGGGAGTTCATACTTTACCTTGATGTTTCAATAGTATTGATCTAATTCATCTTTCTATATCAAGGATCATTACTGTCGACAATCGGGATCGCCTGACCGCAAATGTGAAACGGGGTTAGTGTGAATAAGGGACCCAAGACGAGCTACGCTCAACGGAAGTATGGACGTTGGTAGAGGTGAAGGCCAACGATTTGGACTGCGAATTACACTGGTTCGAGCCCCCACGAGGGTAATAGCCCTACTCCAGTCTTCTCCTAAGGTGGAGGGCTTCACTATCTTTGAGTACAGAGAGTGGGTTACAGCTCGAGCTAGAGCGTTCTGTTCGTGTCTATTGGTCTATTGCTAGTGCGCTGATGTCGTGTGTCTTTGCCGCTCTGCCTTAAGGGATTTTATACCCATCCCAGCCGTTACCAGAAACGGCCAGGAGAGATTCCCGGGGTAGTGCATGGCGTGTAATCAAGACATCTTTGCAACTCCGGATCTGGCGCCCACGTCCGCCTTAACTCCGGGATTTTTGGACTTGGTAACCGCTGAGTAAACGCACACCTCCGAGCCAAGGTCGAGGTCGTGCGGGGATGGGACCCCCACTGCCCGAGCTCGAGGTCGTGGGGGATTGGCGTTGCCCTGGTCGTGGTCGAAGTCCCACACTACTCGGCCGAGCCGGGGACCTGATTGATGCGACGTTGACCTATCAGAGATTCCTCAGTCCCCGACAGCTAGACCCCGAGGCTCAAGGTCGTGGCAAGAATTTGGGTCGACCTCGAGCCTCTCCATACAGACAGAGGAGACTGTTTTTTGGAAATTTCAAGCCCGAAGTCGAGGTCAAGCGGAGACCTACCTCCAGGCTTCGGCGACGTTACACCTGGCGCCCCTTGATCTTCAGAATTCTGGTACGGACATGATCGTGCAGTGGAATCATTCGCAACACCTCGATTCGCGCCTGCAATTTTAATCGCACACTGTCGAATCACGACCGTGGCGCCTTTTGAGATGCCCTGACCTCCGGCCTCCAAGACCGAGAGTTTATAAAACTCGAGTTTATCGCAACTTCGAAGAACCCTCGACCTCTCACAATCTTTCCCTTCTAACTCCTTGCTCGAGCCCTTCTTATTTCTCCGACCAAACCTCCTCTCAACCGCCATGGCCAAGCTCGGGAAGAGTTCCTTGACGGCGGCGAGGATGAGAGAGCTTGAGGGCTTGAAATTTCTTGGACCCAAGAACGTGGCGGCTCGCTGGACGGAGAGACGAGCCACAGCCACAAGGCAGCGAGCTCGTCGACGAACACTACATGTTCTTGACTGCGGGACTTGGGAGATGGACTTCCTTGCAGTCGTTCTCGCACAATGCGAGATCGAGCTTATCAATCTGGTACCCAACTCCATCCTCCTTCTTTCTGTCTTCTCTCACCTGTGCGAGGGGTTCCTTGGAATCCTTCCCACCCCTCACTTTTCTTTCGCTTCTTCTCCCTTTTCCGCACGGGGAAGGACCCCGTGGTCGGATGCCTTTACTTCCGGCTGCGAACGGGGATCCTTTGGTCATTCCCCCAAATGCGTCCTCGCGACTCCCTCGGCCCATGGACCGAGTGGTGGTTCTACCTGAAGAGGGGCAAAGGCGGCGCGCTGGCGTTTGACGGAACCCCCATCAGCGGGAAGAAGCAGACCCCGGAAGCGGGTGACCTGGAGGACGACCAAGAGGCCATCGCCGCCATTCACATCTGCGCGCATGGCCTCTTCGGGCGAGCCATCGCTAACGACTTCACGAGGAGCGGGTGTTCCCTCTGCGGAAGAGGTTGCACCCGTTCTTCGAGATCAAAGGTCGTGACGACCTCACCCGTGAGGACATCCGTGAGTCATCACCGCCTGAAGCTTGTGCGGTTTAGATCCGGGGTTCCTTTGATGAGTTGATCTTTCAGCGGCCGAAGAGTCTTGGATCGTCGCCGGATGAGCGAGATGTTTGGGAAGGCAATGACGACTACACCCTCGGCGATCTGTTTGAGGAGCGTCTTTGCGAAAAGCAGAGGTAAGCGGCCTGGACCGAAGCTTCTTAGTGCGCATCGCCTAGAGCCTTCCTTGATTCTTTGGTGCACTGCAGGACAAGCTCGAATTACTTGAAAGCGGCAAGGAAGATGTTGCATTTGCCGGCGAGCAAGGGCAAGAAAGGCAGGCAAGAGACCAGCCGAACGGAAGCGGCGGCAAAAGGCAGAAGAAGCAACCGTCGAGTGGGGCGGCCGCATGATGGTGAGTATCCTTGGCGAGCCCCAAGCACTCTGCTCGTGCTCCTTCGTCCTCGACTCGGATTTTTCCTCGCGAAGAACAGAGCCCATGAACGCAGCAAGGACCTCGACTGAGGATCTGGACCCACCGCGGGCCCCGAGGTCCCCGAGGAAAGGACTCCCCTCGCTGCGGAGCACCAAGGGCCTCGCCCGACCCTCGCGGCGAAGGTGCAGACTTCAGTGCATCATCGGCCCCTCTTCGCTTGGTTTCTTTTTAGTCTTTTTAGCTTAGTAGCCTTCCTTTATCGCAGACCTTGAGCACTCGAGCTCCTTGCACCTTAACTTGACGATGTTGTTGTCCAGGCGTAGTCTGAGTCCGATGAAGAGGAGGAAGCCTCCTCGTCTTTGGCGCCTCGCCGCCTCGGCCGGGACGCCTTCATCAGCCCCCAAAGTTGGGCCACGATTTAGAATTCGACCAGGGACTCGACGACCTGGCCGAAAATGACGTCGAGCCCGCGGCCAGCGAAGATGACGCTACCGGCTTTGAGGATGCTGAGGATGGTGCTGACCCATCTGAGGCCGCCGAAGGAGATGGCACCGAGAATGCCCCAGCCACGACCGCCGAGACCGTCCAGACCATGGTGGTTGGGACCCCCCGGGCTACCGAGGCCGAAGACGCCCTGGCCGGGGCGAGCACGGAAGAGATCCGGCCAAGACCGTCACGGGGGAGGGGGCTGAAGACCCTCCAGCCGCGGGAGACAAGACCGAAGCCACTGCTGGGGTCGAGCCCGAGGGCAGGCCGAGCCCCCTTGGAGAGGAAGCTCGAGGTGCGATCGCCCCCGACGGAGTGCATGAAGATCTCTCCCCAAGCGACCAGTGACAGGCGGGTAACACCACCCAGTGGGCGTCAGGGCCAGACCACCGAGTACTCACGGGCAAGTTTCGAGGGTCGACTTACCCAGGTACTTGAGTTTCTTCGCCCCATTGCTGAATCTTAGCTCGGGTTCCCCCTTTTTTTCTTCTTCTTTTTCTCTCCTCTGGCGAGCATCGTGTTGACCCTTCGAGCTCCGCAAGCCGTCGATTCAGTTGCCCAAGGGCTGCAAGGCCTTGAGCGCCTGCCGACGACCGAGGGTCTTACTCAGCGTGGTGGAGGCCCGGAGGAGGCGCTCGGACTCGTGGAATCCTTGCATGCGGCGGGAGGAGGCAGCGAAGGCGGCAATCGACTCCAACGAGATCGCCGGCCTCAAGGAGGGTGAAGACGCTCGAGGCTTCCCACAAGTCAAGCAGGCGGACCATTGCCTCAGAGCGGGATCACGCGCACAAGGCCGTCGAGGAGGAACGCACGAGGTCGGCCGAGGCGTTCGAGGCCGAGCGAGCCAAGGCCGAAGAGCTAAAGAAGGCCGCTGCGGACCAAGCAGCCACCACGTCGAGGGCCTCCCCGGAGCTCGAAGCCAAAGTTCGAGAGCTCGAGGAGAAGCTGGGTCGGGCGAGCAAGACGACAAAGATGTAAGTTCAAGAGCCTTTGGTTTTAGTGATTGATGTTAATTAATGTTTAATCTATGTTTAATGACAAACCTAATCTTTATGAGACTAACATGTTTTATTGAACATATATTTAGCAGTCTCATATTTGGATGAAAAATGAAAAACCCAAGGTATGTATGCATATTCTTTCTAGTATTAATTGCATACTTTGGATTCAAGTTAAAATATGAATGTCTCCATTATATTAACCACAAAATGTGCATCATGTTTCCCAATCCATATATTACATAGGATGCACATACTTAAGGGAGTTTGTAGTTTACCTTGAAAGTCTCTTTGTATTGATCTAATTCTTGTTAACACATATAAGGATCAAGATAAAGGAACTAAATCCTTGAGTATAATTCTTGTTGACACATATAAGGATCAAGACAAAGGAACTAAATCCTTGAGTCTATATTTTGAATTGCCTAGTCATAGTATACTCATGGTAATATAGGATATACTCCAATATAATCAAATTGAATATGTGTATATTATATCCAACTCAATTATATCTATGCACATATACATGTGGGGTTTATTCTATAGTTGATAATTTAGAGTAATGGTCATTTCCATATAGTCCACACATTATGGATTATTACTTTTCATCAACATGAGTATATGAAAACTTGTGTAGTTGATATATACTCATATCAATTTAAAATGATAATTTAAATTGAGTTCCTTTGTTCTATCAATCATTAAAGAATATTTCATCATGTGTTGACGGTGTTCCATGATTAATTAAGGATAAATGAATAGTTCTTAAGTATAATGAAGCATGTATTGCATTATTGTACTTAAGACACACTTAAATCATTCAAATTGATTTAGGTTGTGCTCAATTGTTCTAAAGGCATCCATTATGTGTTAATGGAGTGCAAGAGAAAATTGAGACAACTATGCATCTTGGACTAATAAGTTTCATGAGTTATGTTTGAGTTAGGTTAAGTCCAAGGATGAATGAAAACGGGACAAGAACGACATCATGAGGTGATGAGCGTCAAGAGTGGATCCCGAAGATAAAGAGGAGTCGAGTGATGATCCCGGGGGAGTATAAGTGAAGATCATAAAGACCCCAAAGGGGATTGCTTGCATGCGGCGACGAAGGTATAACTAGATAGGCTAAGGACTTTGTAGTCTTTGAGTCTAGTTTTTATCGCCGTACTATTAAGAGGGGTTGTCTCCTAGCTTGAGCTTCATCATGTGTTGATGATCTCAATCTCGCGTTCACTCGAGCTCAAATCATTTGAATTTGGTTTTTGCATAAGGGTTAACCATTTGGCATGTGTTGCGAATGTGTTAAGTTTATGCTTGGTTGTTTTGCATTATGCTCGGATTTGCATGTGTTGCAAAGAAGAAGAGTATATGCATTAGGTTTTCGCATAAAGCTTTAATTTGCATGTGTTGCAAATAGGATAAGCTATATGTGTTGGCTTTTGCGTGAAGTTCACTTTTGCATGTGTTGCAAATGTTGAAGCTTCATGTTTTGTTTTCATTTACAAAACAATCTTTCTAAAACATGTGGTTGCTTGGAGCTAAGTTTTGCATGTGTTGCAAAAGGAAAGAGCTCAAGCATGATTTGGTGTTTGTGTAATTATATGGAGCTAGAGGCTTGCATGTGTTGCAAGTAGAGAGCTCATACGATTGATTTGGTTTTAGTGTGGTCGATTTGGTTTGGTTGCATAGAACTAGAGAATTGCATGTGTTGCAATTAGAGAGTCCATGCACCTTGATTTGGTGTTGCTTGTGCTAGACTTTTGCATGTATTGCAAAGAATAGTGCTCAAGCATGAAATTGGTTTAATGTGTTTTTGCAAGTTCGTTGTGCGAATAAACTGAGGTTTATGAGTCCGGAATCCCGAGAGCATGTGAGTAGGGCTTGCAACGGGTGTTAGCAAGTGGACTGGGTCTCGTGTTGACCTTCACATAGCTAAGGGGATTAATCTCATAAACTCGAGTTTGATTTGCTTAATACGTTTTGCAAATAGATTTTGAGTTGATTGCAAAATGTGTTTTTGCAATTTGGTTTGAATTCTTTGAGCATGAGCTAAGTTGGTGCAAATGTATTTTACACGAGTGTTTGATCATGTGTTGATTATCTAATGGCTCAAAGAATAGTGTTTGGTTCTTTGGAGAAAAGATCGCGCGAAAAACCGGAGTTGTGTCAGTGGTGGCGGTGCGACCGCCCCCCCCTCCGGTGTGACCGGACCACCGGTGCGACCGCCCTCTGGCCGGTGCAATTTTTCCAAAGAGGAGTTTTTGGCTCGGTTGGGGCGGTGCGACCGGATCCAGTGCTGCAGGGCCTCTTCGGCAGGATGGCCGTGTAGCAGCTCGATTTCGACCGTTGCCTGTGAGGGTTTGGTCGGACGGACCGGAGGCCTGGTCGGACCAGCCTCTCTGCCCGAAAAGTGGGTTTTTGCCCCCAACGGCTAGTTTTCTTTGGTGGGGTATAAATAGACCCCTTGGGGGGGCTTGGGGCAAGGTTGCTGGCTTGGTTGAGTATTTGGGAGAGGTGTTGCATGTGTTGCACACTCTCATTTTGATTCTTGAGCAAAAGAGTGAGACTAATTGCATGTGTTGCAATTAGGAGTGGATTGAGTGACGTCTTGTGCATGTGTTGCACTTGAGGAGGCCTTGTGCATGTGTTGCACTTGGTGATCACCGGGGCGCGTTCGTTGTGCTCGGTGAAGTTCAGCGAAGGCGCCGCTTGTTACTCTTGGAGGTTGCCGACTCCTAGGCGGCGTGGGCGTCGTCGTGGGAGCTCTCAAGGTGTGAAGCCCGGCGAAGTTTGTGAAGGTTCGGGTTGAGCCTCTGAAAGCGTGAAAAACCACGACTAGTGGAATCGAGGCGGGTGCTCGAGTGGGAGCCGGTCCAAGGGTTTGGGCTTGCCTCAACGTGGACTAGGGGAGACCGGCAAGTCTCCGAACACCACGGAAAAACATCGCTTGTCTCTTGTCTCTTTATATTCTAGCATTTCCATTATTGCCATATTATTGATTGCTAGACCATATTAGAATTGCTTAGTATTAATTGTTTGTTCAATATAGCAATTCTTGTTTAGAGACATAATTTAGTTAGTGCACTAGTGAGCCTAGTTAGTTTAGGTCTTAATTGTCAAAACCGAGTTAATCGCTTCCGCATTATAATTGATTAGGTTTTGACATAAGGGTTGATTAGAGCGAATTGTTTAGTAAGTGATTAATTTTGTAAAACGCCTATTCACCCCCCTCTAGGCGCATCCTCGACCCTACAAAAGAGCGCCTTGTCCCAACTTCAAGAAGAACGCAGTGCATCGCAGGGTTTATAAAACTTCGAGTTTATCGCAACCGAAGAACTCTCGACCTCTCGCATAATCTTTCCCTTCTAACCCCTTGCTCGAGCCCTTCTTATTTCTCGACCAAACCTCCTCTCAACCGCCATGGCCAAGCTCGGGAAGAGTTCCTTGGCCGGCTAAGGATGAGAGAGCTTGAGGGCTTAAAGTCATTGGACCGGCGACATAGCGGCTATCGCCGGACGGAGAGGCCGAGCCACCGCCCACTTGACAGCGGCTTCGTCGCCACGGAGCACTACATGTTCTTCGGCCTGCGGATGCCGGAGAGCGACTTCCTTGCAGCCGTTCTCGCACAATGTGAGATCGAGCTTATCAATCTGGTACCCAACTCCATCCTCCTTCTTTCTGTCTTCTCTCACCTGTGCGAGGGGTTCCTTGGAATCCTTCCCACCCCCTCACTTTTCTTCCGCTTCTTCTCCCTTTTCCGCACCGGGAAGGACCCCGTGGTCGGATGCCTTTACTTCCGGCTGCGAACGGGGATCCCTTGTTCATTCCCCCAAATGCATCCTCGCGACTCCCTCGGCCCATGGACCGAGCGGTGGTTCTACCTAAAGAGGGCAAAAGGCAAGTGTTGGCGTTGACGGAACCCCATCACGGGAAAAGCGGACCCTTTAAAGCGAGTGACACGGAGGGCGACCAAGAGGCCATCGCCGCCATTCACATCTGCGCCTCATGGTGCCTCCTTTAGGCAGAGCCATAGCTAACGACTTCTCGAGGAGCCGAGTGTTCCCTCTGCGGAAGAGGTTGCACGTTCTTGAGATCAAAAGTCGTGATGACCTCACGTGAGGACATCTGTGAGTCATCACCTTACTGAAGCTTGTGCGGTTTAGATCGGGGTTCCTTTGATGAGTTGATCTTTCTAGCAGCGCCGAAGGAGTCTTGGATCGCCTCCCGGATGAGAGAGATGTTCGGGAAGGCGTGACGACTACACCCTCGGCGATCTGCTACGAGGAGCGTCTTTACTTTTGAAAGCGAGGTAGCGTGACCTGGGCGAGCTTCTTAGTCTGCATACGTCTAGAACCTTCCTTGATTCTTTGGTGCACCTGCAGGACAAGCTCGAATTACTTGAAAGCAATGAAGAAGATGTTACTTGCATTGCCAAAGGCGAGCAAGAGCAGAAAGGCAGGCAGAAGGCCAGCCCGAGCGAAGGCGGCAAAGGCCAAAGAAGAAACACGTCGAGTGGGGCGACCGCACGATGGTGAGTATCCTTGGCCGAGCCCCCAAGCACTCTGCTCGTGCTCCTTCGTCCTCTGACTCAGATTTTTCCTCGTAGCAACAGAGCGCCGCGGACGCAGCCAGGACCTCGACCGAGGATCTGGACCCACCACGGGCCCCGAGGTCCAAGGCCCGATGTCCCCGAGGAAGGGACTCCCCCTCGCCCGCGAAGAACCAAGGGCCTCGCCAGCCCCCTGCGAAGCGAAGGCTGCAGACTCAGGTGCATCATCGGCCCCTCTTCACTTGGTTTCTTTTCCGTTTTTTTTAGCTTAGTAGCCTTCCTTTATCGCAGACCTTGAGCACTCAAGCTCACTGCCTTCCCGACCTGACAATGACTGTTGTCCAGGGCGAGTCTGAGTCTGATGAAGAGGAGTAAGCCTCCTACGTCCGACGCCTTGCCGACCCTCGCCGGGCGCCTCATCCGCCCCCAAATTTGGAGCCACGAGTTAGAATTCGACCATGGACTCGACGACTGGCGAAAATGGCCTTGAACTGCGGACGGCGATGACGCCGCCGGCTCTAAGGATCTTGAGGATGGTCTTGACCCATACGAGGCCGCCGAAGGAGGTGACGCAGAATGCTCTGACCACGACCGCCAAGGCCGTCCGTGTGGCGGTCGGGACCCAAACTACTAAGGCCGAAGATGCCTGGCCAGGCGAGCACGGAAGAAGGCGGTGCAGATCCGCCAAGACCAATCCGTCCGGGGGAGGGGTGAAAGACCCTCCAGCGGAGACAAGGCAAAAGCCTTCTCTTGGGTCGAGGCAGAAGCGGCCGAGCCACTGGAGAGGAAGCTCGAGGTGCTGTCGCCCGACGGAGTGCTGAACTCTCCCCAATCGACCAATGACAACGGCGAGTAACACCACCCAGGGACGTCGGTGCAGCAGATCCACCGAGTACTCCCGGGCAAGTTTCGAGGGCCGACTTACCGGTGCTTGAGTTTCTTCGCCCCATTGCTGAATCTTAGCTCGGATTCCCCCTTTTTTTTCTTCTTCTTTTTCTCTCCTCTGGCGAGCATCGTGTTGACCCTTCGAGCTCCGCAGGCCGTTGATTCAATCGTCCAAGGGCTGCAAGGCCTTCAGACGCACGCCGACGCGCTGAGGGTTTTGCTCGAAGTGGTGGAGGCAGGTGGCGCACTGGACTCGTGGAATCCTTGCAAAAGTGGGAGGCCACCAGTGGCGTGCAATCGACTCAACGAGATCGGTAGGCCTCCAGAAGGAGGTGAAGACACTCGAAGCTTTCCACAAGTCTGAGCTTGAGCGAACCATTGCCTCAGAGTCGTATCACGCGCAAGGCCGTCCGAGGAAGGCAGCAGGTCGGTCGGGCGCTCAAGGCCGAAGCGAGCCAAGGTGAAGAGCTAAAAAGAAAGCATTGCCGGACCAAGCAACCACCACGTCGAGGGCCTTCCCGGAGTTCGAAGCCAAAGTTCGAGAGCTCGAGGAGAAGCTGGGTCGGGCGAGCAAGGCGGCAAGAGCGCCTTGTCCCAACTTCAAGAAGAACAGCGGAAGAACTTGGCAAGCATGAGCCGTGATGGTCAAGGCGGGTTAAACTTCAATCCATTTAGTGAAGGTATCGATGGCGGCGAAAAAAACTTCTTCCCCGGTCACCGCTGAAAAGCCGAGGACGTCGGCCCCAGTCGAGAAAGGCCAAGCTAGTGGGATGGTGCGAGGTGTGTAAGCGGTGATGTCGACTTAGGGCATGGAACCGCGAGCTCGACAGGTGCGAACGATGTCGCGAGCGTCCTAGAGCGTTGTTGGCCAATAGAACCCCATGCGAAAAGCCTTCCCGACCATGGTCCTGAAAGAAGAATGTGCCCCATAGAGACCTGAATGAATGTCATTTAACAGGTACTTACCCTTCTCTGTGGTAACACACTTCGTCAGGATGCCGGAAGCATTCCGACGATAGAGCTTGCCGTCCACGAGCTTGTACGAGCTCGCCCGGCGCTTGACCCTGCTCCTCTCCGTGGGATCGATCGGAAGCTCTTCCTCGCCAGGAAATTGTGGATTGGCTCGGCCCATGAGGGAGTACCTTCGACGAAGGCGACCGAGGCCCCTTGATCGGAGATTGAGGGCGACGCTAGGGTCTCCAGGATCACATATGGAGGGACCGCGTCGTTGGACGACCCGAGCTTGGAGAGAATCTGCGTCGGAGTTGTCTTTCCGCGCCACATGCTTGATCTCCAGGTTCTGGAACCACTTCTCCATCTTACGCGCCTCAGCGAGGTATTTGGCCATAGAATCCTCCGAACATTGATAGCCCTTGTTGAACTGGTTGACGACGAGCTGTGAATCGCCCTTGACGACCAACCGGTGAACACCCAGCGCCTTGCAGGCTTAGAGCCCTGCTAGAAGAGCTTCGTACTCTGCTGCGTTATTTGTCGCTGGGAATCCAAAACGAATCACATACCTCAGCTTGTCGTCCTGCGAGGTGAGATGAGGATCCCAGCCCCCGAGCGTTTGAAGGACCTTGAACCATCGAAGTACATGACCCAGGGTTTCTCCTCCTTGACCTCGAGCTCGGGAGTTGGCTGCGATGTCTGCTCGACCACGAAGTCGGCAAGCACCTGCGACTTGATGGCCGTGCGGCATCCTTAACCGGAGGTTGAAGGCGGCCAACTCCATGGCCCCTTAGCAATCGCGACCTCCGACCTCTGGATTCCTCAAGATCTCCCGAGCGGAAGTTGCTCTGGGCGACCATGGAGTGAGCACGGAAATAATCTGGGAGCTTGCGTGAAGCCATGAGGAGGCGTCTGATAATTCTGGACCTAGGGGTAGCGCTCCTTTGGCCCGTGGAGGACCTCGCTGACATAGTAGATCGGGTCTTCTTGTGCATCCTGTAGCCACCAGGCAATGGCCGACAACTGGGTGGTGCCGCGAGGTAGAACAACAATTTTTTCGCTGAGCTGCGCGGGTCGTGAGCAAGGGTGGGGTTGATAAGTATACCTTTAACTCGTCGAAGGACCGCTGAGCCTCGAGCGTCCACTTGAAACTTCCTTGCTTCCGCAAGGCCTTGAAGAACGGCAACCCGCGTTCACTGAGCCTCGAGATGAATCGGCTGAGGGTAGCCATGCGGCCGGTGAGGCGTTGCACCTGCCTTACCGAACTCGGGGGGGCCATCTTTTTTATCGCCTCGATCTTCTCCGGGTTTGGGCTGACCCCCGAGCCCCCAATCATGTAGCCGAGTACCTTCCCTAAAGCAGCGCCAAATACGCATTTCTCCGGGTTGAGCTTGATATTGTGCTTGTTCAAGTTGGCGAAGGTCTCCCCAAGGTCTTGAACGTGGTCGGCTTTGGCGGAGCTCTTGACGACGATGTCGTCCACGTAGACCTCGAGGTTACGGCCGATCTAAGGCTCGAATGTCTTAATCGTTAGGCGCTGGAAGGTCGCGCCGGCGTTGTGGAGACCAAATGACATGGTCGTGTAGCAGTAGGTCCCGAACGGTGTAATGAACGACGTCTTAGTTTCATCGTCAACCGCCAGCTTGATCTGGTGGTACCCAGAATAGGCGTCCAGGAAGCTTAGCAGTTTGGCATTCGCCGTGGAGTCGACGATCTGGTCGATGCGTGGGAGAGGGAAGTTGTCCTTTGGGCATGCCGAGTTCAACCCCGTATGATCCACGCACATCCTCCACTTCCCGCCTTTCTCTGCACGATAACGGGATTGGCTAGCGATTCGGAGTAATCGATCTCACGAATGAAGCCGGCCTTCAGCAGCTTGTCGAGATTTTCCTTGATTATGGCGACCTTCTCGGGGGAGAAGCGCCACAACTTTTGGCGCACGGGCCGGCAGTCAGGCCGCACCTGCAGCTTGTGTTCGACCACCTTCCTCGGGACACCCGGCATGTCCGCCGGCTCCCAAGCGAATATGTTTTTGTTAGCACGGAGGAAGGTGACGAGCTCGAGTTCCTATTTGGAACTCAGCTCGGCCGAGACGTGGATGCACTTGGATGAGTCCCCCTCACGAGCCAAGACCGCCGTTGCCCGCCCGGTGGATGACCGCCTTCTAGCAGGCGATCTTCGTGGTTGCTTCAGGGCCCTGCTGAGGCAGCATGCCGGCGAGGGCCAAGGACTGGGTCTCGCAACCGTGTGCCACCTTGAGGTCGCCCCGCACGGTGATGATGCCGCTAGGCCTTGGGAGCTTCATGCAGCGGTGGCCGTAGTGGTTGGCCGCCATGAACTTGACCAGAGCCGGACGCCCGAGGATGGCGTTGTAGGAGAGATCACCCTCGACCACCTCAAAGGTGACCAGCTACGGAAGTTGTCCGAGGCACCGAAAGTGACGGGCAGGACCACCTGTCCCAGAGGGGTGGTCGAGCTTCCGGGAACGATTCCAAAGAACAGAATCGCAATGTTCTTGACCTTCGACCGAGGAATCTGCATCCGGTCGAGTGCGCTAGCCAGCAGTAGGTTGAGGGAGCTGCCCCCATCAACCATGACCCGTCCGACTAGGGTGTTACTAATGGTCGGGGTCACAACCAAGGCGGTCTTGAGATCCTTTGACATACCTTGGGGGCATCCTCCGGAGTGAAGGTGATCGTTGCCCTGGCCCATTTGCAGGGCTAGTCCACGGGCTTCCCGACGGTGGCCTGGTAGACCACGCGCGCGGCATCCTTGATCTCACGCCCGGATCGACACGCATGGCGAGCCGCCGAAGATGGCGTCGATCCGTGATCGCCTTCTTTGAAATCCGGTTAAGGTCGGCTGGTCCTCTCCGGTGTTAACCCTATCGGGCTGATCTCCCTCCTTCTGGAGCATGAGCATCTCCGTGTTCATCGAGAAGGCCTCCGGCTTGCCTGCCAGCCCTGCTGACCTCGCGGTCGTGGCGAGTCTGTGGAGCTGCAAAATTTACCTTCGTCGAGCCGAGGCCCCTCGGGGCCTTGAGGCGGTTGTCGGCTGTCGTGACCTGCCAAGCAATCCTCGAGGGTCGGCGAGGTGACCGTGAGGTGGCCGTTCATTACTTGACGGGGCCTCTCTGGGCGAGTCCGACTTCCATGACCTCATGGTGGCCTCTCGGTCACCGCGGCCGCCCTCGCCGCTTGCGGTCCCTCTTCCGCTTCTTGGTAGCCGAGCGCGGGTCGATACACTTGGCGTTGGAGGGGCCGGCCTCGCCCGAGTTAACTCTAAGCTTACCTTGGTCGTAGTTGCGCTTCCAGCGTACCGCGTCGTCCTCGTCCGCGTAGCGCTCCGCCATGCAAAACAGCTTGCCGACGGTGAGCCTTGTCGTAATCTCCAGGTCTTCGGTGAGGCACCGGTCGCGGACGCCGAACTTGAAGGCCTTGATCTCGGCCTTGTCGGAGACACTTGGGATCAGGTTCCTGGTTCGGATGAACCGCCGCATGAAGTCGCGAAGAGGTTCGTTCTTTCCTTGGATCACTTTCGGTCAGTCCTTCTCCTCTTGGGCGCTTCGTAATACTCGAAGTTTGAATGGAGGGCGCTGAATTTGGCGCCACGAGTGGAAGGTACACGCAACGGTTGAAGAGCCGGTCTTGGCAAAGACCGTCCAAGACGGTAGGGAGGTAATTAGCCATCACGTACTCATCTCCCCCCGCGGCCAAGATAGCGGTGGTGTAGATCGACAGAAACTCGTCGAGGTTCTTCGTTCCGTCGAACCGCTCGATCAGGGCGGGCTTGAAATGAGCCGCCGCGACCCGCCAAGGTCGTTAGAGTACGCCGCAGTGGTAAGGCGGACAGGGGCACGCTCGGGAGGTGCTTGTTCTTCTTCTGAGTCGGACTCTGATCGCCTGGCGCTCCACCTGTGACCTCGGCGGCTTGCGGCGGTGGGCCGAGCATCGCCGGAGAATCTACCGCAGCTTCGTGGACCGGGCGATGCCTCGGGAACGTCGAGAAAGGCTCGACGTCTTCTTCTTTGGAGCGAAAGCCGCCGTGGGCGCGCCGCCGCCAAGCCGCCCGTAGTCGTACTCGGGAGCGACGGAGGCGGCGGTGAGTGTTCTCGGGGGTTCTTGCGGAGACCAGCGAGGGACGCTGGCGCTGCTTAGAGCCGCCATCGCTCCTCGGGGATCGGGACCCGAAGGGCGGCCACGGTGCTGCGATGGCACGACATCGATAGCGGCCTTATCAAGCTTGTCTTTGAGCTCGGGCAAAAGACCCGACCTCGGGCCGGACGGGGTCGGTCATGACTTCGAGCGATCGCCGAGGCGCTTCGCTCAATTGAGGGAGCTTGAGCGACGACAGCGTTCGACCTTCCGCGCTCCTCCCGCCGGAGGGTAGTCACGTCATGGTTGATGGTGACTTGTGCCATCCGGCGAGCATCTTCAGGGGTCTTCGAGCTGCGCTCCCCCTCCTCTACGCTCGTGCCATGGCTAGCGGCCATGAGAACAAGCCGATTGCGCAGCGGCGGAGAGGGGGAGAACATGGACGTGGAGCTTCCATGCTCGGGGACGGCATTCGAACTCGAGCTCGCGGAATGTGCTACTGCGTCAGATGCCATACCTCGGAGGTCTTGGTTCTCTTCCGGATGAGCGAAGCCTTCGGGCCCCACGGTGGGCGCCAGCTATCGACGATCGGGATCGCCTGACCGCAAATGTGAAACGGGGTTAGTGTGAATAAGGGACCCAAGACAAGCTACGCTCAACGGAAGTATGGACGTTGGTCGAGATGAAGCGTCAACGAGCTGGACACAGCGAATTACACTGGTTTGAGCCCCCACGAGGGTAATAGCCCTACTCCAGTCTTCTCCTAAGGTGGTGGGCTTCACTATCTTTGAGTACAGAGAGTGGGTTACAGCTCGAGCTAGAGCGTTCTGTTCGTGTCTATTGGTCTATTGCTAGTGCGTTGATGTCGTGTGTATTTGCCACTCTGCCTCAAGGGATTTTATACCCATCCTAGCCGTTACCACAAACGGCCAGGAGAGATTCCCTGGGTAGTGCATGGCGTGCACTGAAGACGTGCTGCAACCATCCCGGATCTGGCGCCCACGTCCGCCTTAACTCCGAGATTTTCGGACTTGATAATCGCTGAGTAAACACACACCTCCGAGCCAAGGTCGAGGTTGTGCGGGGATGGGACCCCCACTGCCCGAGCTCGAGGTCGTGGGGGATTAGCGCTGCCTAGTCGTGGTCGAAGTCCCACACTGCTCAGCCCCGAGCTGGGAGACCTGTTGACCGCACGTTGACCTGTCAGAGATTCCTCAGTCCCCGACAATTACTTTGAAACAATCCCTTGAGTATATTTAACTTGTGTTGTTGTAGTATACTCATGGCAATATAGGATAAACTCCAAAGCAATCAAAAATTGAATATGTGCATATTGATTCAAGTTCAATTATTTGTATACACACATTTAATAGAGTTTATTCTATAATTAATGGTTTTAAGAGTATTGATCCCTTTCCACCACTCCAACATAATTTGGATCATCACTTAGTAAACATCAAAATGAGTATATGAAAATTGTGTAGTTAATATATACTCATGTTAATTTAAATAAAATTTAAATTGAGTTCGGTTGTCTTTCAATCAATCAAAGAACGCTTCATCATGTGTTGATGGTGTTTCTTCATTGGTTAAGGACAAGTGGATAGTTCTTTAGTATAATGAAGCATTAATTACATCAAAGTACTTAAGACACCTTTAATCATTCAAATTGATTTGGGCTATGCTCAATCGATCTTGGAGGTATCCATTATGTGTTAATGGAGTGCAATTGATAATTGAGACAACCATGTTTGTTGGACTAACAATTTTCCATGAATTGTGAAGTAGGTTGAGTCCAAAAGAATGAAGAATCGGGAAGAAGAAGTCATCATGTGCTGATAAGCTTCAAGAGGTGACCTTGAAGAAAAAAGAAGAGCTAGAGTAGATTCATCATATGTTGATGAACAAGAAGAAGGATACTCGATCCTCGAGAGAAGATGATTGGATATCATAAAATCTCCAAATGGGTCGCTAGAGGCAAAGGTATAACTAGCTAGAACTAAGGATGTATTCCTAGTCTTTTACCAGTCTCGGTATTTGGATGAAAGACCGGGTTGCTAATTAGGTGTCGTACTATTAAGAGGAGTTGAGTCTTTTAGTTTGAGTTTCATCATGTGTTGATGAACTCAATCCAGTTCACTCTAGCTCACTCTCGTGTTTAGATTTTGCATGAGCTAAGTATTTGCATGTGTTGCAAATAAGGGAGCTCATACTTACTTCTTATTTGAATCTTAATTGAATTGGTTTTTGCATGAAGCTATGGATTTGCATGTGTTGTAAAAAGAAAGATAGCTTATGCAATGTTGTTTATGTGGTTTTGGTTTGGAACTAAGTTTTGCATGTATTGCAAAAGAGAGAGCTCATGCAACTTGATTTTATATAGTTGTTGTTTGCATGGAGCTAGGTATTTGCATGTGTTGCAAATAGAGAATTCATGCATTTGAGTTAAATGCTTTGAATTGAACAAATGATATATACATTTCGATCATATCGACAAGAGTATTGTCTTGAGAGCATACAAATTGGGATTTGAGTATGTCTTGGTTAATGAAAGCCCATGGAATGGATGTTCGGAACCCGTCGATTTGCTAGTTCAAGAGCGGACTTCTCCAAATGAGTGGTTTAGCATGAAAAGTACCTAAAAAGTTATGTTTTTCTAGAAGACAATATTTTTATATGTATATATCGAATATGGATAATTAATAGAACAATACATAGCATTAGCAATGCAAAATACAGAAAATTAAGATATGAAATACTTGTAGAACAGCGCTAACAACCTTCTAGCATGATAGCAAGATCTACCAAACTCCAATATAAGGTCACCTAACTATACTTTTCCTCATAACTAATCATATCTACTCCATTAGGATTAGCATTGGATCGGATTTCTTTCTATATTTTTATTCGTCCTGATCAATCATACTATGATTAAATTGGATTGGATTGGATTAGATCCATCAGCTATAACTCAACAACTTTAGTTATGTCTCTAACCGAGCACTTGCATTTTACATTCATATCTAGACTACATACATATGCTTATTTACCATGTGTCACCACAATTCAGCCTAATCGTCCCCCAAATTTGATTACTGAAAGTCATCCAACATGTTGAGACATGTGATTTTGCTCCGCCATCTGGAGTGTCAATGAGGTGTGATTAGCAATGCCGCCTATTAGCAGTGTTTGATGGCTATGGGCAGCTAAGGATGATGAGATCAAGGTCATGTCGGGAGGAGGATCAAGGGAGAGAGAGGGGAGGGATAGTGATAGGCTAGTGTTGGAGAATGGAAGAAGAGGAGATGAGGAAGAAACCATGTAGCCCTTTCTTACATGCGGGCCAAAAAGTTTAAGGAGTTTTTACCATTTTATTTCTTGAGTAATCTCTATATCATCTCTATGGTGACATCCATGCTAGCAAAACCATGTTGAAAACCATCTCATGGGGTTATTTGATCCAATTTTAGTAATTTAGCGTGTAAGATACCCGATTTTATAGTTTATAGGGTTAAGTGGATACAATGCCAATGTTCATAGGGTTAATTGTTTCTTCATTATTAGTATGATTGTGTTTTGTTCCTAGCGGTAGCACTTACTAGGCCCCTAAGGCTCTCCATACTACATAGTTTTCTATGTTTGCATCATGATATGCATAATTTGAATGTTCTAATAAAAAAGGATGTTTTGGGAAAAAACATTGAGCAACAAATACAAAAGGCGCATTCATATACAGTGTTGTTGCTACAATCCTACGAAACCCTGGTGATAGGCTTGACACCAAAAATAACTAAGGAAGAAAAGAAAGGGGGAAATCTTTTTGTGTTTGCTTATTTTTTGTAACTTAACTAGCATCAAAATTATATGAGTAAATTTTATTTTACACCATCTAATATCACCAATGAGTCACTTTTCACCGGGTCTTGCAATTCTTTTTAGAGAGAGACTAGAGAACGGTATACCATTATGACGGTATAGAAAAAAGTTTCATACAATTTCAGCAAGTTTCATATAGTTTCATACTGTTGGAGCTAGAGGAGTGGTGATTTCCAGGCTATTTTTTGATTTTTTATCCCAGCGGCCAAATTTGTTGGTCGGGATTATAAATACCCCCCACCTGCATTCTAGAGCAACCCTTGGACCTTATTGATCATAATTGAGCTCTAACAAGCCTCCAACTAACTCTTGTACATTAAATTCTCATTTTGAGAGAGTTAGGAGCAATTTAAGTGTTGCATTTAGTGTTGAGTCTTTAGACACTTGATTTGACTTCAAGCAAGCGTCAACACTTATTACTCTTGAAAGTTGCTACCTCCTAGAGGACTTGGAGGCGATTATGCGTGGTAAGCTTCTCAACGGAAGTTGTGAGAAGCCCTGGCAAGTTTATGAAGGCCGGAGTTCGCTTACCTGGAGTGGGGAAGAACTACTAAGTGATCGATGGAGGCTCATGTGGATTGGAGCCAGCTTGAAATTGATCAAGCTATCTCAATGTGGATTAGGGGAGACCGGCAAGTCTTTAAGACTACGGGATAAATCATTGTGTCAATTTCACTCTTGTGGTTTTCAATTCTTTTTCTCTTGTGCAATTTTCATTCCTAGCAATTTTGGTGCATTGATCTTGTGCTTAGGATTGTATTATTGCTTAGTCTTAGGTTGTCGGTGCACATAGTGAAATCTAGAGAATTCAGGTTTTAATTATCAAAATTGTAATTGTTATTTAAATAATTTATTTATTGCAATTAGAGCTGAAGAATTTTAAAAACCTCTTATTCACCTTTCTCTAGTCAATTATCCTTGATCATACAGGCACACCTTTTTCTTCAGCTCTGGCCTTGACTACCCTTGCCGCATAGAGCCAACCAACATCGCCCGTCACTGAATCTATGCTCGAGCTTAACACTGAACTTCCATCTCTCTCTTCCTTAGCTTAGGCCTGAGCTCTACCGCTAGATCCATATGTCTTGAGCCATGTCATCGCCTTTTGTCTCCAAATACAGAGCCAGAGGTGAATGAGGAGGGGAGGATGACATCGAAGTGGAAGGAGGAGGTGGAGGGGCCATCATGCTAGCATGAAGCCATGGCCATCCCACCGCGCATGCTTGTGCCTGCTGTCATCACGTTCGAAGGATCCTGTTCGTTGTCTCCACTTTAAGGTGGCTCAACAGAGAAGGTCGTGGCTAAGAGAGAGAAGGAGAGAAGGAGTAAGAAGTGGTTGGTTCATATAAGTTTGAGGGGTGTAGTGAATAAGGTTGTGGTATGCATCAATAGATCATATGATGATCCAGCGGTAGATTGCTATTCCGTTAGATTGACTTTCAATACTATAGCATTCAGTAGTTTTTCTCTCCTTTTTATTTAACACCACCTTTTCTTACCTTGTGGCACTTTTCACGAAGGATCGACATCACAACATAGCGTCAATCCACACCGTGGTGTGCTCTTCCTCCAAATTGAGTGTATCAAAAGCATTGCGTCAACTCCTTGAATGTTCCCCTTTTGCTAATTTTAGAGTTCCATAGTTGGAGCACCACATCATTCACCTTCTTCTCCACCACTGGTTGCACGTGGATAGCCCACTACTGAGCATCTTTGCACTTGTCGTCTTCATCAACGAGCTCCACACACTATGTGTATATATACCAATGCACTCCTCACCTCCCTCTATTACCCGCCAGTAAGCTGTTTTCATCGCTTATGTCCCATTCTGTTGCCAATTGCCACCGCGAGCGCATGACCATGCATCTCCATTCACATTACCACTACAACTCCTCTACTCTGTCCCTTCTCTCTATTTTTTGGGTTGCTGCTGCCTCCCCGTCGACAAGCTCTATAGAGGAGCCGACAATCTCCCCTCTTTCCCTCTTGCAACTCCAAGTCACTCCCCTGGTGCAAATTGCAACAAAAGTAAGAAATAGGTGGTTTTAAAGTGAAAGGAATTGCAAAGGATGGTGCATTGTGAAACAATGGTAAGCTTATATGGAGCAAAATGAAATTTACTCAAACTATATACTACTATATGACAACCATGGTCGTTGGTATGTGCATTTGTAAATTTAAAATTAAAAGGGTTAGCAATGTCTACGTCATTAAGATCTAGCAAATCAAAATACGTAATGTTGTAGTGCAATGTGCTAAACTGCCAATGTAGAGTATCTAAAAGTAGGGTTCAAATTATTGTCGATAATCGCCCGATTATCATGATAATCAACTTTATCGGTCTGGTTCGGTATTGCTTACTAGTAGGCATACCGGTCACTTTCAAATTCAAATTCAAAAAAATCTAAAAATTTATGGAAATTTATTCTAAAAATTCTTAAAATTAGTATTAATGTATTTGTGAATTATGAGATAAAAGTGAGTTGAAAATACAAATTTTTGAGCTATTTTTGAGGCAAAACTGAATTGAATAAATGGAAAAGGGTTAAAAATGAAAAAACAGTGATTGGCCCAAAAGTGGCCCGGCCCGGCCCATTTAATTGGAGAAGCTTAAAACAGCTACCAACAGATCATTCGGACACAATTATTGCCATTTCAACATCCTCCAAGCTAGCTCTTCCCATCGTCGGTGACTCCGACCAGATCCGCCCACCGCCTCATGTTGTACCCCTGCCAGAGCCATGATTATCGCACGGTAAGCCCTGATAATCATTGTTCATTTCCCGATAATCACAATAGAGCTGTGAAGTTCCTTCCCGTCCGATGCTTAAGCAAACCCTAGCGATTATCGTGTGATTTCGAGTGATAATCACCCCATATCGACAGATAATCATCGGAACCTCATCAATTTTCCTAAGTTCAGTGGGAGACAGCTTTGCCGAGCGAATTTCACCCAAACAAGGTCGATTATTGATTATTTTTTTGGCGATTTTTGCTCAAATAGTAGAGGTAATCATGATTGTTTAGTTGTGTAAGTGTATTAGTGTAACATTGTTTCCATGAGTTCCAGAGTTAAATATAGTAACTTTGTGTCCAGAGTATATCCTTACTTCCAGGGTGTACAATCTTCCATTGTATACAATCTTAGTTGTGTAAGTGTATTAGTGTAACATTATGTCCATGAGTTCCCTTTTTTGACACCTAACCTCCAAAAGCTTGCTATGCGAATCGTTTTACATTGCACTTCTTCAAACGGTTGCGAGCATAATTGGAGCATGTTTGCTTTCATCTACACTAAAATTCGCAACCGCCTATCCTACAAAAAGCTCTATAAACTGGTGTACGTCAACTACAATTTTCGACTTAGAATTCAAACTGAAGAGAACCAAAGGTCCACAGCGGAAGATGATCCATTCCAGCGTCTTATGGAGCTGACATTGTGCGATGGTGATAATCCAATCCGACAGTGGATGGAGAAAGGGAGGTCAAATGCCGATCCCTTAGTTGATGAGGACATTAAGACTAAGAGTGACACACCCCTCCCATCACACTTTGTGACAAATCTAGTTGACCCTGCTGCATGCCTGCGTTGTAAAAGAATACTGAGGCTGCAAGCATCCCCGAATGGGCAGAGGCAAGACAGTGGGTGACAGTCACATAGGAAAGAGGAAGCACCAAACAGTGGCCATGAGGGAGCAAGTAAAAAGGAAAGCTCTCTCAAAAGGAAAGGGTAAGCATCTTAGAGAGACCTAACATCATGTAGGGAGTGATGACTCGACTGATAGCACTCCCGGGGACCATCGGAACCCGCCATACCAAGAATCTAATGATAGTAACTCCAAAACGGACACCGATGGTGGTGAGGTTGGTGACAGTGCCTCCATCCCTCCCACTTTCCGCTCAGAAGGAAAGCGTCTCATATAATTTACAAGAGAGTCCCAGTACACTTATGTGACACAGGACAGAGACCATGAGGCTCCACAGTCATAGAGGATGACTATTGCAGGTAAAGGAAGGGATCATCCACATAAGCGTGACGCACCACAGGATAGCTCTAACTCGTTCTGTGTTTTCGAGACACAAGGGAGCTATGGCTCATATGGTCAATATGACTACTTTATCCCGGATGCTCATGCACAACCTCTTACACAATGGGTATATGAGTGGTAAGACCTAAAATTTTATACCATGTTATATCAACAGTGGAAAACGACTTGTCTGTGGATGAGACAAAGATGACATGAATATAAGGCGGAGTTGCTAGCTACACAAAATTTGTTGATAATGTTCACAGAAGAGTACAACATGGCCAACCAAGTGTACAGCCAACAATACTACCTGTAGCCCCAAAGGTAATGTTTTATTTGTATGTTTGATTTTATTGCAACTCAAATTTTTACTAATATACCATTTATGTAGGTTCAATATGGCATATGTGAGAATAGAAGGACGACGACGCTTTGCCAACTGCGTACATTCATTTTCGGTGAGAAATGTTGCTTGCAAATGTCATATGACATGCTATTCAAATTAATGTTATTGAAATATGGACTTGTCAGATTGATTTGCAAATGTTATTGAGATGAAATGGTATTTATTGATATATTATTACTAAATGTCTATTTTACAATGTCTAAAATATAGCAAAGGTCATGCTGAAATTTTCTCAAATTTTTTTCATATTTTTCCATATATAGTTGTCCTATTATTGCAAAATATAGCAAATGTTATGCGAATTTTGTATTATTGTTCCATATTTTCACACATATTTTCAATGCTTTCCCTGATTTTTGGGCCTTTATCAGCTTTTTACAAATTTTCCAGTATTTTTCCTAATTTTTTTACGTACTTTCCAATCGGCAGCGATTTTCCTCATTTTTTTAGTCCAGCTTTGACTGTCCGTTCAAATCAGTTTGACCTCGACAACTCTGTCAGGGCGATTTTTCATTAGCAAACGATAATTTGAACCCTGCCCGAGAGCATTCATGCACACAGAATTCTGCATGCAAGATGAGCCCAAATTGACCCACATCCTTACTTTGCTCTCGTTAAGCATAGCGGGTCAAAGTCGAAACGAAACGCACCCGCTCAAATCTCCTCTTCCTCCTATCTGCACCACTGCCGCTGACGACGATGTCGTCCGACGCGCCGCCGCAGCGCATCCAGAGCTCCAAGGCTGCCGTGGACTCCCTCGCCGTCATCCTCCACGACGCCGGCATCGCCAACGCCGTCTCCGGCCTCCTCCGCGCCGCGGGGTCGGGCGTTGTGGACGACGGCCTCTGCCGGTGGCTCTACGCCGCTTCCAGTCCCGTCTCCCGGCGCTCCAGTTCGTCCCGACCCTCACGGGCGTGTACATGTCGCGGCCTCGCGGGCCGTCTCGCGGAAGCCGCTCGCCGGGTTCGAGGCCGTGCTCCTCGCGCTGTCGCGCTCCCGAACCTGGCCAACCCCAGCGTGTATTACGAGGCCAAGGTGCCGACCAAGCCAAGGCAGCCAAGCTCGACGTTGCCATGCCCGTGCTGGAGCTCTACCACAGCAAGCTCGCGCTCATGCCGCTCTCCTCCAAGATGGACTTCTGCGAGTTCTGCGCCGCCTGGGCGGGGAAGCACAGCAAGCTACAAGCCAAGCGTGGCGTCCGCGTCCGCGTCCGAGGGCGGTGAGGAGAAGTGGCGGAGGGTGCCGCTGCCTTGGGAGCTGTTCCAGCCGGCGCTGCGGATCGTGGGGGCACTGCCTGCTGAGCTCCACGTGCTCCGACGAGCTGAAGGCGCAGGCCTCCCGCGCTGCGGAGTGCCTGTACTGGAGGCCACCGAGACGGTGGACGCGCACGCGGTGCTGGCCAGCAGGTGCCTCATCAGGCTGTCGCAGATGCCGGAGCCGTCCTTCTCCGGCGCTGTCGAGAACATGGCGGAGCTGGAGACCATGAGAGCCAAAATCCTTAGCATGAAGAACTAAACCGATCATGAGCGGGAAGGAGTTTGATTAGTAGTAACGGAAGATTCAGAGATTGCGGTCACAACTATATTGTGTGTAGCAATTTTCTTTTTCTTGTTAATCAGACACCATCGTCATAATACTTCTCTCTTCTACGATGAATCGAGAGATTGATCGAGTAAATAGTGACTACACATCGCGCGCGTGCGTTTGTTTGGAATGGCCGGTGGTTTCACGAATGGGCTCGTGTTGCATCTCGCCGTGTTTCCCAGCCAAGAACTGCACACCTCGTCCTCGTGGACATATCTACTGCGTGCACTGCCATGCTCAAGGACAGGCGTCACATTACGTCTGTTAGGGATTCGGGCAATCGATCAGGTTTCTCGTTCGTGCAAGCTACGCGAGAAAGCAGAACACGTTTCTGAACACAAGATCGATCGATGCGCAACAGGCAAACTCCTCAACACTTCAACAGGAATACCAGGAGGAACAGCAAGCAGAACATCGACAAACTTATTCCTTCCCTTCCTTTTTACGCGTAACCACGAACAGCAATCCCAGTATTCCATTAAAATTGCCCTAGTAGTATTGGAGAACGAACGAATGGTAAGTACGGCAAGGGAGATGATTTCTTCCACGATAACACTGGGAACGAACAGTCCAGAGAAATCAGATTTCCGAAACCTCGCATTTCCTAAGAACATGATCCAATCACTTCCGCCATCCAGTTTCGCCGAATGCGTCATGTGATGCGATAACAGCATTTTTGCATATAAGAAACCATGATATTTTTCTTCTATTCGTTCATTCATTGACTCACGAACCAGAGCACCGCGTTTTTACAACCCGCAAAATTCAAGCACCGAATCATCCCAAAACCAAAAGAAACATCACATTATCACTCAGGCAAGACGATCTCACTCTTCAACTGATCCTCAGAACTCCTGGGAGGCGGAGCCGATGTCCCCCTTTCCCCCGGCCTTCTTGGGCAGCAGAGTCTGGTGGATGTTGGGCATCACGCCGCCGGCCGCGATCGTGACGGTGCCCAGCAGCCTGCTCAGCTCCTCGTCGTTCCGCACAGCCAGCTGGATGTGCCGCGGCACGATCCGGTTCTTCTTGTTGTCCCGCGCGGCGTTCCCGGCAAGTTCCAGCACCTGCGACGACACGAGCCAACCCGCCATGGGGATTAAAATGCGCCCTCCCAATCCGAACAGCGAGATCGGATACAAGCGGATCAAGCGAAAGGGAAAGAGAGGGGATTGGGGATTTCCGTACCTCGGCGGCGAGGTACTCGAGGACGGCGGAGAGGTACACGGGGGCGCCGGCGCCGACGCGCTCCGCGTACTTGCCGGCCTTGAGGTACCGCGCGATGCGGCCGACGGGAAACTGGAGCCCGGCCTTGGACGAGCGCGACACCGCCTTCGCCGATTTCGCCTTCCCGCGGCCGCCGCCTCCGGAGGAATTCATCGCCGCTTCGCCTTTGGGAGTCTGGAAACTTCTATTCGAGACGGGAGACTGGAGAGGTGGCGGTGCCCGCGGTGGTGGTGGGATAGGAGGAGCGGGCGGCGCCTGGGCTTTTATAATGTTAGGGTTGAAGTGGGAGGTGGGCTGTGATTGGCTGGGACGGGACAGGCGCGGATCGGTGACGTGGTACGACAGCAGCGAATTTTTTTAAATAATATTATTTTATTTCAAAATTACGACATTAATACTCGCATTAAAAATTGCAGAAATAATATCCGATTCGCCAAATCGTTTGGCGATTATACTAATATCGTAAGCGGTTTGGCGATTATCTAATATCGCCAAGCGGTTTGGCGACAATAAATTAATCTGCCATTTGAATGCAAATAACGAGATGACCGGTGATCGCCAAACCGTTTGGCGACTCTGTATTCTGATAGTCGCCTAAGCCGTTTGGCGACAATAAGCTACGTAACTTTTCTCGAACTCGATTTAGGTGATTTTGGACTCTATCACGAAGATCTCTTCATAAGCATAAGTCCGTCTAAATAAAGTCAGATTCGGTTTCTAATACCGGTTTAAGCGGTTAATGCATTCAAGCGTTAGCAAATCTTTATCGCTAAACCGTTTAGCGATAATATATATCATAACCGTTTAACGATTATTATTATCGCCAAACGGTTTGGCGGCGGATATATTTCGTAATTTTTTAATGCAGTATTAATGACGCATTTCGAAATAAAATAATATTATTTAAAAAAAAAATTCACAGCTTGGCTAATGAAATGTTCTCTTTCTCATCTCCTTCGAGAGGAAATGTTTATTATATCTTTACCCCTTTATAACTCACCAGTTAAAACTTTTTTACGTGCACACAGTGTTTTGCCTCCATAGAGAATACTTTTCCTGTATCCATCCCAATATGTGCACCCAAAAAACTCCCTTCCTTAAAATCAAACGCTAAGATATTTTCTCAGACCACTTCATCAAATCTGATGGCCCAAATCGTTTGGCTCATCCACCTATCTGTCCTCTAACCTCCCAATCTAAACACCTTTATAATTCACCAGTTAAAATTTTTTTACATTCACACAGTCATCCACACAATCTTTTTATCCACAGAGAGTACTTTTTCTCTATCCACCCTAATATGTACACCTAAAAAAACTCCTTCCTCAAAATCAAGCGCTAGGATGTTTTATCAGACTACTTCATCAAATCTGATGGTCTCAATTATTTGGTTCATCCCCGTACTAATCGCGCTAGGTCATCCCTCCTCCCTCCTCCCCACTAATCGCGCGACGAAACGTCCCTCCCCACCCCTCCGCTAGCTGTTCCCTCCTCCCCGTCGCCCTAATCCCCTACCCTAGCGCCGCACCGCCCCTCGCTTCCTACACGCGCGCCCCTCGCCCTGCTCTGCCAGAGTGCCGGGCGACGCCCTCCCTCCCTCCCCTTCGTCCGCCCGTGCTCGTGCGTTGCAGTAACTGCACACTCGCACTCGATACTCTCCCACCAGACCAAGAAATCACGAAATCCCCACCCCACCGCCTTTTTCCCGACTTCTCCCCTCCCGTTCCCAATCCAAGAACTCCGATCTTGCCAAGAATCCGAGATCTGCCTGCAGCAGCACTCTCCCGGATCCCATGGTGTCGCCGGCGCCGGGGAGCAAGCAGGCGGGGGAGGGCGCCAGCAAGGTGGAGTGGCTGATCTACGCGATCGTGGCGCGCGGCACGGCAGTGCTGGCGGAGTACACCGAGTTCACCGGCAACTTCCCGGCCATCGCCTCACAGTGCCTGCAGCGGCTCCCCGCCGGCTCCACCAACCCGGCCCGGTCCAGCTACGACTGCGACCGGCACACCTTCAACTTCCTCCACCACCGCGGCTACGGTGAGGCACGTTCAATCAATGCCGTGAGCTATTTTGTCTTGATTAGTGGTGTTCTAATAGAAGTGAGGGTGTTATATGGGGCAAGAATCGTTCATTCAATTGTTCCTTAGCTGAGCTAAAAATGTTTAGTGGGAAAGTTTCAATCTTGATACCTGCATCTAAATCAGTAAAGATAAGCAATCTGAGTTTGGGTTTTGTAGCAATTGGATGGGAAGTTCACTCCGTGGTGCTTTAAATCTTTTGTTGATCCAATGTTTATGACGGCAGACATGTCGCACTGAAACAAAATTAGACGAGAAGAAAGAGAGACCATTTAAATTAGACGAGAAGAAAGAGAGACCATTTCAGGAGACCGTTTGATCTTTGTTTAAACCAATATGCAGGTTCCTTTCCTTTTTGGAGTTACTGTGATCGAAAATTTTGCCTGCTGCATCATTCACTTCATTTTCGGAAAAACTGGCAAGCACCTATTTCTAACTGACAATGATGATGGAAAGCCTCCGTTGTTGCAACGCATGGTGGACGATTGGGGGGACATACAATTCATGTATGCTTTTCTTCACCAATTTCCTTTATGTGCTTGGATTGTGCAGTCTTGTTGTACTTTTCATGATTAGTATTCCTTTCTGTAGGTCTGCTTTGCAAACATTTAAGCGAAGAGTTGCATACTCCAATGTTGGTCATGATCGTATCCTTACTTTACTCCTAAAAAAGGCATGCAATAATAAACATTTTTTAAAAGTTTTTTCCATAACTGAGTGCTGATTAAGATATTGTCGGGTGGAGGACATCATCCATCAGGCGGAACTCCGAACTACCAAAGGTAACCCTTTGTCATTTTATATGTAAATTTTGCTGGTTTGGCCTGTAATTCTGAACCTATAGGCTATAGCATTATCTTTTTTCACTTATTTTACCATTTGTAATTTGCTTTTGATTGTATTCTTGCAGTGGGTTGATTCAACAAGCAAGATTTATCCACATGTTGTGTATGAGGAACTATACCATGTATATTTATATTGTCAAGGAAAATTCCTTGTCAGTTTGTTCAATTGAATGGTTAGTTCAGGCCTTGTCTCTTGGTACACCTAAAAAAGATTATAAGAAAAGTGAGCACTGTTTAAGTTACAATTCAATGTTTTTAATGAGTAAATATTATTGGATGTCTGAGTCACATATTGTTGAATTCTAGATTGCGTTGTTATGGATCAGAACATGTTATTTTTGGGGAATTCTGTAGGGACCAAAGGGAATTAAGAAAAATTATAGCCTTTGCAGTGTTGTGCTTCTATTCATGTTTGATTTTGTAGCGAGAGATTAAGAATCTGATTGTTGGCTTATTGCTCCAAGGTTAAAACATTTTCATTGCTCCAAGGTTAAAACATTTGTATGTTAAATTGTTGGGCACTTCTTGTTGTTTTCTATCTATTTTCTCTAGATTGTTAAATTGCACAGTTAGCTGCTTACCTGCCCTTGTATGTTAGTGGATTATATTTGTGTGCTTTGTCAAGAACAAATTTAAACATTCATGTTCACTTTCCTACAAGTTTCTACAAGTTGTTACAGGTAATTGTGCACACTTGTACATAATTTTCCTGCTGATTGTTTTGTTAAAACTTAAAAGATTTAACTTTCACTACAATCAGCTGTGCTCTTGTTCAGCAAGCAACCGATGAAGCTACAATAAAACAACTCAAGATGGAGGTAGGAGCCCATAAAGCTACGATAAAATAACTCTGATGTGTGGTCATATCCTGATCGGTGGTGTTCTTGGTGCCAATTTGATCCTGGAAACGCCGCATATATTCACTTATAATTTGTCATATTATTTGTTCTTGTCTTTTCTTGCATGCTTTTTGGGATCTAAATGATGCAAAACTGAGAAAGAAATCGTCCAATCCGTTGGATTGTGGCTTACTATGGCAGTTCTTACTATGGCAGTTCTTGATATTGCCAATTTGCTGAAGCCTGCACTTGCTAGAGGTGTATTGCAGGTATCATTTTCATAAAAGATCTCCCTGAGTTTTGTTGCCCATGTTGCTTCTCACTAAACTTGACACTTTCTGAAAAGGCAACAATTGGTGCATGTACATCATTTTACTTTCTGTCTAGATGTACGATTTGCACATTTCCCTCATTTCTATCTAAAACATCTAATATGTCAAATGGCTTGTTTAGTTGCAATTTTCAAACAGATAACAATATATAGTAATACAGGTCATACCCTGTGATGCACTATCTGTCTAATTTCATCATTTTTAAAAAAAAACAAAAGATGTGGACAGGGAATAGACGAATAGTTGCATATCTCAACAACACTTACTGCTAATACTAGAACATTAGACTAATGCTTCTACAGATACTCCTGTTGTTTCACTGTGTTATAATTTGCCTCTTGAGTGATGTTTCTTCTTTATGAAGAAGTGTAAAATGTTCGTGAATACCACCGGTCATGATCCACATGAACCACATCCATGATTAGGAAATAATGTGAAGCGTTCTCTATGTAGAATGGCGTCCAACTTTATTTTTCTTGTGGTGATGCTTGTTTGTGCTCTTAGTGCATTGCCTCTACAACTCTGGATGAACACCGTTTGCATTTTGAGAAGGATAAGGCTTTGGCCCGCCATTTCCAGCCAGTATACGAAAATGAGCCTAGCCAGGTAATAATTCCGAAATTTACTTAGGGCCCTTGGGTATCAGCTTTTTCTTAATCATCTGCTGAACTCTCCGCAGGAGGATGCTGTGAAAATATTACTTGGTCTGCGTGAAAAATATGAGACTTATCACAAATTCAAATACACTTTAGAAGGCATCAATGCGGCAGTTTATTTGTCAGCAAGATATATCCTGACAGACATCTTCCTGATAAGGCTATTGATCTGATTGATGAAGCTGGTAGCCAGGCTCGGATGGAATCATTTAGAAGGAAGAAGGAAGAGCAGTGCTCTATTCTTTCAAAGTCACCAGATGAATATTGGCAAGAGATTAGAGCTATCCAGGCCATGCATGAAGTGGTAACAGAAGATTTACAATAGAGCTGTTGTAAAGATTTTTTTTTGACGGATCTGCTGATAGATGTTGAATACTCCATTGCCCAACACATTTCAGGCACTAACTAATAGGCTGAAGTATTCTCTAAGTGAGAACAACGAAGAGAATGATGTTAATGTTGAAGTACTGAATGAGGGCAAGACGAGTCTGACATCTACACTGTCAGCTTCAGTTGATGAGTAGGCTCTTTCATGTCATCTAGAGTAGACTCTCACATCCTGATGTCCAGGTGATCCTTATAATGCTCTTAACAATGCAGGCCATCTCTGGTTGGATCAGAGGAAATTGCGAGAGTCGCATCATTGTGGTCGGGCATACCAGTCCAGCAGTTGACTGCAGATGAAAGAAAGCTCCTTGTAGGACTAGATGATGAACTCAGAAAGCGTGTCATAGGTCAAGACGATGCTGTTGTGGCCATATCTAGAGCTGTGAAGAGATCACGCGTTGGCCTGAATGACCCTGACAGACCTATTGCTACACTACTTTTCTGTGGTCCAACAGGAGTTGGCAAAACTGAGCTCACGAAAGCTTTGGCAGCAAGTTATTTTGGATCTGTGGGTTAATTTTGCTGGTTACGTCATTCTATTATCATCTCTAGACCTCACAACATGTTCTATGGAATTGGTCCTAATAATTTTTTTTTTCATTTAACAGGAATCAGCTATGGTTAGATTAGATATGAGTGAGTATATGGAGCGGCATACTTTGAGCAAGCTGATAGGCTCTCCCCCAGGTTACATGGGATTTGGTGAAGGTGGTACCTTGACCGAAGCAGTTAGGAGAAAACCATTCACTATAGTATTGCTTGATGAAATAGAGAAAGCTCACCCTGATGGTCTGAGGCTATTTGATTACTAAGTTGTATTTGCTGTTTTTGATATTATTATTTCTGTAGTTGGTCGTTCCTGTGTAAATTGTATGCATTACTTAATGAAATTTCTGAGAATATCAATGTACTATGGCTTGCATGATTAGGTTATATAGAATGCCTTTTATCTTACTTTTGTTGTTGTAATGTTTGTCTAAGATAATTTCTCAAATTGCTGTACCGGTGAAACTGTGAAAGAGAACCTATGCAATTAAGATGAAGCTGTCAGTCGAACAACATAACACTGAACATCACTCACCCCTTTTGTTTTTTTTGCAAATGTAGTCTTTATGAGCAATTGCCGAGCATCTGAGCATCAGTGCTCGGTAGGAAAGTGGGCCTCTCCGTTATCGTACTAATGTGTTGCCGTAGCTTGAGTGTACTATGTTTAATATCTAACTCTACATTCCTATTCTTCACATACAGCTTTCAAGCGTGTCTCCAGGCTGAAGGCATCATCCCCACACCGGAGACATCCCATGCGCTCATCTACCTGGTAACCTGGAGAAGCTATGAGTTAGGATGGTGTTGAACTGCAGTGGAAGAGGAGAATGATGTCCACAAAGCCAGCAAGTACTACACTTGATTACCAAAACATATAACACATTTTGCTTATTTGAATTGTATTACTAAATATATCGTCGTAGCGTTAGCACGGGCATTATACTAGTCTAATCTAAAAACCGCGCGACCGTTCCGCTCCCCCGCACAGATCGCGCCGAACCCCCCCCCCCAATCACGCCGTCGCGGAGCCCCCAAAACCTCCCTGCGCCGTCGCGCGCCGAAGCCCCCCTCCCCCAAACCACGCCGCTGCGGGAGTCCCCCCCGAAACCCTTCCTGCGCCGCCGCTGTGCACCCTCGGCGCGCCGAAGCCGCCGCTGCAGGAGTCCCCCCGAACCATGCCGCTGCGGGGGTCCCCCTCGAAGCCCTTCCTGCGCCGCCGCATAAACCCTTGCTCCCGCCGCTGCGAAGACCATCCGCTCCGCGCGGGCCATGGCGCCCGCGGCCGCACACATCCGCGACCTCCTCGCCTCCTTCAGCCCTGCTGCCGACTTCCTTGCCCTATCCTCTGGCGACGGCCGCATCAAGGCATGCAACTCGACGCTGGCGATCCTTGCCGAGACAGCTTGGTTACTGCTTCCATGTGTTAACTCGATCCTTGGCCTCTATCATAGGTATGGGACGCTGTGCGCGGCCGCTTGTAGACGAAGTTCGCCGACATCCCGGCGGTGGAGGCCGGCGCGCTCCCTCGGGCGAAGCGCGGCCACCTCGCACTCGACTGCACCTGCACGAAGTGGGTACAGCTATTGAGCAAGGTTAGCAAACCCCCATCTTCGAGCTGTCACTGCTTGGCCTACTGTTGTTGTGTGCCCGTCATGTAATTGCGTTTTTGCATAGCAGAAAAAGCGGAAGGCAGGGAATTCGCTGCTAGAGCTTGGGACAGGAAGTGGTGATGTCCTGGCACTTGATGTTGCTGCGGGGCAGTGGAAGTGGAGAGTCAATGATTGCCACCCTGGGTACGTTGGTGTTTACCAGGATTGTAGCTTTAAGCATGTTTGGTATTTCCATGTTAAGGTTAATCTCTGCAAGCTCGAGCTCAAGTGTGTTCAATTACATTGGGGTGCTTGTTTGATGTGTTCAGGGGCGTGACCGCTGTAGCGTACTCTAACCATGGGCGGAGTGTGTACACAGCAGATGCCGATGGCATGGTCTGTAAGATTGATGCCTCAGATGGGTCCGTTTTAAAGAAATTTAGATCTTCTTCAAAAGCAATGTCTGCATTGTCGGTGTCATCAGGTATCTCAGCGGTGAAATGACACTTCTTGATTTACATCTATTTTGGCTCCACTACACTGTCTCTCTTGCTAAATTCTGCATGTATGGCTTCATTTGCACTGCAGATGTTTTGCAGCAGTGTAATCATTCATTTGGTTTACCTATATTGATATGCCAGGACCTTTGATTTTTGCCTCCAGTAAAATTGTCAACTGTAATGTTACTGTGCTGACTGATCCTAACAATCATTGACAGCTCACAGTCACCTTTATATTCAGCTAACAGATAAGATTTACTAACTATCTTTTATCCATGTTATGTTGACACCCCAAATGTATTGGCTAATTTATGGTATAGAATTTCTAAATGCATCTTGAGAGGTTCTCTTTTAAAAATACTACGTTAGTGTTCTACTCAAAGTAGAGATGGAAATGTAACAGGATTATATCACTCTCATTAATTCAATAAAGAATTTCAGGCTATCTGCATTGAAATATGATGTCGTTCTCTTTAATGAAATTCATAGCTTCAAATCTTTATCCATTAGCTTCAAATACTAATGGGCGTTGGAACTTTAACAATAAGGTCTGCGTGTCTCTATATTCCCTGTTTGCTCAATCCTGCATGTTGTCATCTGTAACTTCATTAATTCTGTTTTCCAGAGGCTCATTAAAGCCAGCGTTATCGAGAAATGGGCGGTGGTTAACTTTTCTGCGAGGTGTAATGTTAGGGATCTTGTCCGAGACCCTATCAAGTGTGGGGGCATGAAGGATTTACTCCTGATTATAGAAGAACGCACTCTTGTTGTGTTTCAGTGTACTGTGCTGGAAGTCAAGGTCGTCGAAGGTCATGGTACTACAATTGATGTTGTTTTGGTCAATGGTATACTCCATGAAGGAGATCAAATAGTCGTGTGTGGGATGCAGGTAAAAATCATCTTGCTTTATAATTTCAATTGCTACAATAGGTGCAACATATTTAAGATGCCTCGTGTTCTTGTTTCTCTTTTTATAGGGACCCATTGTGACAACCGTTAGAGCTTTGTTAACTCCACACCCAATGATAGAGCTTCGAGTTAAGGTGTGTAGCTCATAATATTTCAGCTTTGTTTTATTTGCTTATTTCACACCCAGTGTAGTACTATTCGGTTGGTACCCACCTAGATGGTTCATTCTCTTTTGGTGCTTTGATTAATTGGGATTATTCCTACCTACTGACAGCTTTGGTTAAAATCTTTTTATACTGCAAGGATTACACTGGGTGAACACTTTGCTAGCACCTTCTATTTGTCTAATATATCCTGTCAACCCTGAAATATGTATTATCATGTAATTAGGGCACCTACCAACTAATTGATTTGTTCTATTTGTCATAATTAGCTGCACCTGCACATTACTACTTGTTCAGGATCTATTCCTTCACAGTGCTGATGTGCTGTAATGCATCATTTGCTTGCCATCTGTGACTCTGTGTCAGTATTAGGTCTACATGAGCACAAGTCTGTTGTCTGCTCATTCCTACATATCTGCATGTCAATTATTTGGGTGACAAGATTGATAATTCAGTTCATTGCAGCATTTGGATGGTCCTACTAAAATGTTTCTCTACATGAGTGTAAGTCCATCATATGCTCATTCCAATACATATGCTTGCCATTCAGTTGGATGACAAGATTAATGCAATTGATTGCAGCATTTGGAAGGTTCTACCAAATGCTTCTTCACTCAATCACTATGAGATATATGCCTAATGGCTCCATGACTCATGGTATGCAATGTTCAGTATGCAGTCTGATATTTCGAGACTAGAAGCCAAGATCGAAAGAATGGATGCACAATTAGCAGCAAAAGATCGAGAGCTGGCCTCTCTGACCCGAACGGTTTGTTCTTGTATAAACTCTTGTTTCGTTCTTTAAATCTTTACCAAGTTTGATATTCTAATTTTTCCTTTTCCAATCACCAGGAGGCCAAAACACTGCAGCTTTGAAGGCTCAGATTGGTAGCTTCAATAGGAACGTGATGAATTTCAAAAGATGGTTATAGGAAATCAGGTTGAATTTGCTTATCGTACTCCTTTCCTTTTGAAGATCACCCTGTTCATTTTTCTTTGTTTATGGAAAATTACAGCCATTCTTGCTGATGGGATGATGAGTTCCTGTCCTGATTTGCTATCTTTCTTTTTGTAAGCAAGTACGCACCCAGCAAATTCATGAAATGAAGAAGAAAGAAAAGGAATACATCAAATTGCAGGTAAGCATTTTTTCTCTTCATATGATGACGTACCAGCATGGAGATTTAATTGAAAGTGATGCCTATTGGATGGACCTATTTCTATGCAGAGATGAAAGCTTAATATGCAGAGATGGCATGTAACCTCCCCTCCCTCCTCCACCTCCTCTCTCTCTCTGCGGCGAAGCAGCATCAGCAGTCAATTGTGATATTTCTTTTCAGTACAGCTCAGTTTTACAGATAATTTCAAGAGCATCTCTTATGCCATCACTGAATGCTGCATCTGTGAGATCTCAGGGCATAACATTTCATTCACACTTCTACAAGTTCATTTATGTAATTTTCATTGATGTGTTATTATTTTGTATTTTTTGTTTCAATTCTCACTGTTAGGATGACATCCTCGAGTAGCCAGTGTGTGTCTTGAATCAGGATATGTGGGGAGTGCAGGCTAATAGGCTATTTTCTTAAAGGAAAATTCTATCCACTCTTATGCACTTGTTTATGTAATCAACAATATAATAACTCTCTGTATCTTTCTTTTGTGCTTCTATTATAATCACATCTTACTACACTTGATTACCAAAACATATAACACCTTTTGCTTATTTGAATTGTATTACTAAATATCGCCGTAGCGTTAGCACGGGCATTATGCTAGTTTATTGGTAATTGAGAGGAATATGTTTTTCCTTTTAATCTGTTTTCACTCCACGATCGTTTATAGAAAGCAATACACTGCCTAACTTAAATTTCTTTATTTTGTTTTAGAACCATTGATGCTAGAACGTTTGGCTAATTCTAAAAGTTTCTAGCACGAAAATGGTGTATCATAACAAAGTACCTAGTACTAAACTGTTGCGAATATTTTGATAAAGATTGTTTCTTGATTATTTGATTTTGCCTTGATCCAATACAAGCAGTCTAAAAATAAACTTTGATTCACAGAAGTCTGGTCATAATTTGCATATAAGCCCAGACCCGTTTTCTTTGTAGTGATAATTTCAAAGAAAAAACTCTATTAAGAATATGTTTCTTTTCAGACGTTGGTACTAGACCGGTGTGATGGGTGGAAGGGTTGGATTGAAAACCATAAACTTAACCCACGAGAAAAATCAACATAAATAGTGTTGGGTCATGGGTGTGTGCGTGAGGGCGTATGAATCATGTTTCGGCGTAAGACTATGATCAGCGGCCTTCCGTCCCGGTTCCCGTCCCTTCACGATGGGAAAAAGAGCGCGACGGGATGGCGAGGAGGTCTCCCGCGGCATCCCCTCCGGGCTCCTACGCGGACCGGGCAAGAGAGAGAATCCCGATCGGTCGAGACCCTCTCTCCTCCCCCGTCCACTCGACGAGCCGTTGGAGGCCGTCTTGGCCAGATGGCGGAAGAGTCCACGGAGCGGGCGAACCGGGCGGAGGTGTGGAGTCGGCGGCGGCAGGCGGCGAAGCGGCGAAGCGAACGGCGGCGGTTCTTTGAAGAGGAGGGCTGGGCATCTTCACCGACGAGCTCGGAGACGTACGGCGCGTGGACGCGAGGTATGCTTTCCCCAAATTTCCCCAACATTTTGGATGATTGGATGATGCCGAGCAGATGTTTGTGCAAATGCTGGACGGCCGTGCTCCGATGTAGTGTCGATTTAGGGTTGGCGACGCCCCCCATTTCTGGTCGGTAGCTTCGATCTGGTACTGACGTTCATCGAAATAGTGAAGCTTGCTCAGTTATTTAGAGATTTCAACTTGAAGTTGTTGGAAATTTAAGCGTGAAGTTCTTCCATAGACTGATAGTGAAGTTCTCCCCAATGTGACAGTGAAGTTGTGCGAAATCTGGTAGAGAAGTTGCTGCACAAAAACTTGAGATTATTTCAAGAACTGCTGATAGTCTTGTTCTTGCAAACCTCATAGTGCACTTCTTCGAAGTATGTAGAGGGTCTCGGAATCTGATAAACTGCACTTCAATTTCAGTTCCTTTAAATGGTTCTTTGGTTCAGTCCCATATGTCAGTTCAGTTTGACATATGGTTGGAGTATATGTAATTGGGGTCGTAGTTGTCATACTGAATGCATATTTCTCGAAGTCTGGATGTGCCGTTCTGCTAATAATGTGGGTTTGCAGGTATTTATGAAATTGTTTCGTTCTGGTAATAATGTTTCGTTCTGCTAATAATGAGTGCGTGACCGTACACAGGCGTGTCGGAAAAGTAGTCGTTGAAAAGCCTCGCCGCACCCTCGAGATGTCCTCGGTTCACCACCGCTCGGCCAGGGATTGAGCCCCCCCACCGTGGGACGGTCTGTTGTTCCTCCTCCTCCTCGTCAATGCAAATCTGCATAAGCACATCGTCCTCTTCCTCCTCCAGCAACATAAGTTGACGAGCACGCCGAGAAATGCTCTGACAACCAGGAAACCGACTCATGCTTGTTGCTACCTCTCAAATGAGATGAAGTCAGAACTACACACAACCTCCTTCAAAGCCAATGTTGTGTTGATGGTTTCTCTTCACCCTGCCTCCCTTTTATCATTTGGAGGATGTTGCGGGTAGCTTCGTGGAAGGGCGGGGCCAAGTGATGACTCACTGCAGACAAAGGCATTTGTGGGCAAATAATGACTCATTGCGGACAAGCCAGTTGTGTGGAATTGTGACTCCTTCGAGACAAGCCGGTTGTGTGGAATTGTGACTCCTTCGGGACAAGCCGGTTGTGGCCAAGTGATGACTCCTTCTGGACAAGCCGGTGTGGCCAAGTGACACCCCCTTCGAGGACAAAGAACCATTGCGCACAGGCTACTATTTTTCCCAAGAAGCAACACATTAAAATTATGTATGTACTATTTTATTAACAGATCTTGCAAATAACTTATTATTACATAGCATAGCTGCATGTATTAAATAAATATTTTTTGTTCAAAAATATTCGAATACATCATAAACAACTCAAATACACTCTCATATAAAATACGGTAGAAACGTTGGCGGTTAAAGTATGTGCTTAAAGTATGGATGAAGGGATGGGAAGGGAATCTGGAAGGATCTTTGTTGGAGATGTATCTTTGGGAAGGATGGGAATCAGGAAGGAATCTGTCGGGGGTGGGAAGGATTCAGGAAGGAAATCGCTGGTGATAGTCTAAGTACACTGGCGCGGGCCGTGTGCATGAGGGGAATGCGCCATCTTTTGGCATACTTACACTGGTGCACATGAGGGTGGTGAGTTGTCATTCGGTGTGCCTACATTGGTGTGGGCCACGTGCATGAGGGGATGAGTCATCTTTCGTCATACTTACACAGTGTAGATGGTAGAGGTGGGCGTCAAGCGTCATATTGTGTCTAGCGATGCAGCGCAGTTTATCGTGCTTTGTATCTGAACCATCTTTGGGACGACACTGACGGCCGTCGTGCTCATTTATCAGATACTAACCCATTTGCACTATTGCAATAAGAGGAAATGAACCAGAGACGCATAGAGTTGAGGCAGTGGACACAAATATTATGGAAAAAATAACTAAAATTTATTTATTTTGAACAGTTGCAGAGAGTGAGGGGGATGTATTGAACACAGGGCAAGAGAGGGAGCAATGGGCGAGAAGGAGAGTGAAGGAAACAGGCGAGAGAGGGAGAGATTGAAAGAGACAAATCAGAGCTTTTTGTATCGTCTCTCAGCTCTCTCTCCTCTTGCTCGTCTTTCTCAGGTGTCGGCGTCGGAGGTAACGTTCATGTTGTTGGATGTGTCTATGGCGTTCATGCTATGCGGGTCGGTGATCTTCATGCTGGGCTCCTTCCTCATGTCCTGGGTCATTAGGCCCGGCACGGCCTATACTACAGTGTCGTGCCAATATGAGACGGCTCACTTCGTGTCGGGCCTAGTTTTGGGTCAGGCCGGTGCCTGTCGTGCTTCGGGTTGGCCCAAAAAGCCCGACCCAAGGGTCCACCTCTAGCAAATGGTATGCATGAGCAAAATTTTTACTACAGTAGCCCTTGCTCGTTTTTATTTTGTGAAATAGCTCCCACGCGAACAAAATTTCAGAATTGATCCCTTTGCCAGCTACGAAAGACCCGACACGCAACGCGTGGCGTCCCGTGGCCTCCTAGTGCTGAAAGAGGCGCCGCTGCGGCATTTTTGGGTGAGCGTGGAGGGAGGGAAGATCCCATGCCCGCATTGCGCACGAACGTGCTTTCCACACACGCCTAGCGTGGGATGCTGTGGGACACGCAGACAGCAATACGACGGACAGGACGACGCAGTGACCGGGCGCAAGCACAGGACACACGTGGCACATAGTGGAGGCCCAGGCTGATGCCCGTGCTGTCTAGTGGTGCAGTGTTTTGCGCTTTACATGTAGGATCAAGGATAATCGACTAGAGGGGGAGGTGAATAGGAGGTTTCTAAATTTTTCTATTCTAATTTCAATTTTAAAGACCATTAAGCACGAATTGTAACTTTAACAATTTTAATACCGAGCACTTCTAATGAAACTTAGGTTTTCAAAACTACTCAAGTACTCCAAATATGATTCAACACTAAGCAAAGGTTTAAGTAGCAAGAATTGAAACTTCACTCAAGAGAATGAGAAACGCAAACCACAATAGGTGAATACAAAGATTTATTTAGTTGGATTTTGATTCTATGTATAGAGGGTAACTTATTATTGTGGGAGAAGTTGTCCAGAATCCTCCCGTTCGGTTAACAATCCGCATTGTTAAGCAGAAGCTGTGCAAAACCTGAAACGAACGGGGCCTTAACATAATTTTAGTGAAATTTGTGTATTGTGAATATAATTTTAGCATAAATAGTACAATGTTAGTGTAATATTAGTGTAAAGGCGTAAATATTAGTGTAATATTGTACTGTTAGTATAATATTAGTGCTCTATTGATATAATGTTAGTGCAGTATTAGTATAATTAGTATAGTATAATATTACTATAATATTAGTGTAATATTAGTGAGGTGTGAAAATATTAGTGTAGTAACGGTATAATTATATAATAATATTGTAATTAGTAAAATATTAATATAATTAAGTAGTACAAAATATGGCGGTACAAGTATTGCTTCCGTTTGAACTTCCTTTGTCAGATTGATAAGATAACACACTTGTTCTCTCGTTCTTAGAGTAAAGTGACAACACATTGGCCATTATTTTGTCAACTCGATTTGAAAATACGCTGCCTAGCTCTACCTTCTCAGAGCATAGTGGCAAAATGTTGCCCTTACTTTGTCAGAGCGAACTGACAACACATTGGCTATTACTTTATCAGTTCAATTTGACAACACGTTGCCCCCGCTTTCTCAGACCAAAGTCACAATACGCTACCGCTAGCTTTGTTAGACCAAAGTGAAGAAAAGCTTACCCCACTTTATCAACCCTGTATTGACTATACACTGCCTATAAAACCACTAGCTACCTAAGCAGCACTTCTTCACTAGCCCAACCTCCACCACAAACACTCCATCTGTGCTAGTGTCACACCCAACACTCCCCTGCAATGTCGGGGTCGCCGATGTCTATCTATACGGAGTTTGTTCGGAAGCGAAGGAGGAATCTTAAGAAGATGACATCTTATCTTGATAGTTCTTGTAAGGATACACCTGTGCCTCGGGTTTCCCCAACCAAACTACGACTGCGGTCTTCAGGCATGGATCATGCAGTCCAGCCATGTAGACACTGCCAACCTTGCTTTCTACAAGTACATCGAGCTCCTCGTAAGTTAACAACAAGCAGTTACATTCCGCAATACATGTTGTGCTTCCCCAAACTCTAACTTTATCCACATATAATCCCAACAAGACACCAGATGCTATTTCTTTTAATAAATAGATGGCTCAGATAAGTATGACAAGATATTCTACAAACACATTCACTTCCTACGCTACTCTGTAGCGTCCAAGTGATACAAATGTTGGAAGCTTGAGGCTTAGACCGCGGGAAGACAAATCAAAGCCACCACATCCTCGCCCTGACGAAGCGCACTTCTGGAAGGCATAGGGGAGCTTCAGGCACATCACAAGAAGATGAAGGAGAAAGCTGAAGCGGCATACGCACGCACGTGGGAGGAGCCTAAGATCGCGCCTAAATACTATTATTGGGTGGATGTCTACGGAGTAACTAGAAGAAAGCCAAGACCCTGATCTTCGTGCAATCAAAGGGGAAAGCACCATGTATCCTTCCATATAGGATCTACGATAGCAAGCATAACTTTTTCCCAATTCCAAAAGGCCCATATGTACCTTAGCTGTAGTTTCGTTTCATGGTTCGTCTGTGTCGTCTCGCGATGTTTGTTTCATCACTGTCATGTTATGTTATTTTCTATGTTCATAATGCCATGCTATGTACCCTAATATTTTTAGCTATGTCATGCTATGTACTCTAATATTTCTATGTATGTTTCCTCATGTCGTTTTCTAGACTATGCTATATCATTTTCTTCCGTATGAGCCATATACTCTTTGCCTTCATTCTGTTTCTACCAACATTAAACGTCACTCCTCCGAATTTTTTCTTATTATTTTCTCTTTGCATTGTTATTTTGTATTTTCTACTTAAAAAATAACCTCCTGTCACCACGAAGATAGTACGATATTTCTATAAAATTTTATTCAGGCATATATTATTTCAGTATTGTTTTTTAGAAAATGTTATTACAAAAAATTCAGCAATTATGCGTGGCATCATCGGTCAGTTTCATAAAAAAACTGATTTTAAAAAAACTATACCGTGCTGCCTTGTTGTGGTTCGCCCTGACCTTCCGCGGTTCTCTACAGCGGTAGGTTGTTGCCTTCCGCGCTCTAGCCGGCGTGCCGTGGTCGTAGCCTCCCATGTAGGCATAGCATGACAAATTGTGCTCACACACAAGCACCGCGACACATGGTAAAGGGGGGTTACTTTCACAAATAGTACATCATATAGGCTATTTTTTCAATAAGCAAAATACCTAAACAATTCTACATGAGGAGGATGAGGAATAAATTCAGCTCACCTACATTGAGGCCTTATTTGGGAGACCCAATGCAGGGCGGGATCCCTGTAGATGGGCCAGGATTAGGTCTCACAAACAAGGCCTGATACGGGTTGTGTACGCGCATGAGGCAGACGAATCATCTCTCAGCGTGTTTTCTACTTAGAGATGAATGTGAGACTGGAAAAGAAGAAGGAAAAAAATTAGTGGTGCTATTTGGTGGGACACTACTTCAGATTTCAAAGGTCACAACATGAGAACTCCCAATATGAACATAATTTAAGCTTTTGCTTGGACCATAATGATTTTGTAGCGTGAATGGGACATGCTCGCAACTTTGTTCGTTGAAAATTAGAACATTTGCCAATACGACACCGTTGCTAATTAGAACATTTTGTAGCGTGAATGGGACACCATTACCAAGTCGGCCTATACATCAATGACCATTAGAACATTTCTAATCCACATTAGGAATGGTAGATTTGGGTGAGAGAGAGAGCCGCGTTAGCTGAAGCTACTGCAGTACTACTCAGTTCATTTTTCACTCTAGTGCACCATAGGTTCAGGTTGGACCTCTAAGATCCGAAGCTTAAAGCTAAGATCCTGCTCTCCAATAGGGAACCAACTTATGTTATGCCTATAGGTGGGCACTGGGTCAGGCTTTTTTGAGCCAGTCTATGGCATGGCTCGTAGTACGACATGACACATTGACCAAACCTGACTGGACCTCGTGGCTAGGCACGATAGCATGGCATGGCACGCGTCCATGGGCCGTGCTCGGGCTGGCACGACCTGTTTCAACCCATGGTGGCACGTGGCTTGGCCCACAGTAGCGCGGGTCAGGAACGCAGAGGAGGCGGCTATGCTGTGGAGTTCGACGAGGTGGAGACGGGGGAGGCGGAGGAGGAGGCCAAGGAAGGGGAGGGGGAGGTCGGGACGGAGGGGAAGGGGGAGGTAATTGGGGTGGAGAGGCAGGGTAAGGCGGTAAAGCTGTACCTGTTCTATCAGTACCATAAAGCATGTAAAGGGACTAACAGGGGCTAGATAGATTTACAAATATCACCTTAAATTTTCTTTAGGAAACTTGGTGATTATTCCTTAACTTTCAGGAAACAGGGTCTAGTTATGATCTTCCCTGTAACACAAGCAAGGCATAAAAAGTTTTCAGGTCTAGGGAAGTATATAATTTTTATGATATAGCTAGCAAAATTATTAATTATTTTCTCATCATGTTCAACCCAGGATTAGGCCTGCAAACGAGTTGAGCTCAAGTGAGCTTGGGCTAGGATGCTCGAGCTTGGTTAGGCTTGAGCTGAGCTCGAGTTAGGGTTTGAGCCTGAACCCAGGCCCGAGCTCGACTCGATGCAAGCTAGAGTTGGCTCGAGTAAACTTTGTAATAATAAATAATTCAATATGAACTATTTTTCAATAATAAAAAATGTTCGAGCTCGGCTCGGGTAAACTCAATTAAAGTTAATATAGTATTATTTAATAAATAATTTAAAATTTTACCAAGCTCGTGAACTATTCAAGCTTGGCTTAGTGAAGCTCACGAGCTCAGGATCAAACTCGAGTTTATCTCATTTGGAGCTTGAACCGAGCTCGAACTAAGTCTAGGCCGAGCTGAGCTTGAGTAGCTCGTAAGCTTGAGTTTTTTTTCACAGTCCTACTTAGGATGGCCTAGTCGATCATGACAAATCTTAAAGAATTCTGGATTTTTAAGTACTTTTTCATCACAATATAAACTTCAGGTTTTATATATCAATATATGCATAGTATATTCCTAAAGAGAAGGAAGAAAAATTTTCAACCATGTGTTTATTACACCTGTTAAATTTAGTCATGAGTAGATATTCTGTACCATCCTTATTTTGTCTTCATGTGAAAACCATTCAGATGAATGTCTTTGAAACTTAATAAAGTACGGCTGGACTCAGGATACAAGAGAGCCCGGCTATTATCAACAATGTGGGTATCGCTTCCAGCGATGGTTATAATATTTTTAGCTTTCTTAGTTAAAGTCTGAAAAATATTTAATTTTTGAAGAATTGAAGTTGTGGTGCAACCGTCTACAAATCATTTTTTCCTTCTTCGCCATTGGATTATATGTTATTCTATATTAAAAATATAATTTAGCAATTAAACAATAGTTGTACCAAGAACATATTATAGAATATGGAATAAACATAATACTATAAATAAATGAATAAAAATCCTAGGAAATAATAATTTATTTAATTTTAATGATAATCGCTCAACAGGAGAGTAGACAATATTCGTCTAGGAATTTAAAACTAAACTGGTACATAAGGAAATGGCATCGACTAGCAAAAGCGAAGAAATATTTGGGAGACCAGTTTATGTCTCCACATAAGTTATTGTTGTGGGTGTCTTTCTGGGACTCCTCGAGCTCAGTCCTATGAAGGCCATCTTCATCCATGAAAGTATTTTCATATCGAGAAAGTCCTTTTAAACTTCTCCGTAGGATCAAGAATCATATCACTACTCTTCTCGATGTCCGTGTCAACAATAGGTTGAGCGATGAAGTGTGTTCTAACATTGTTCCCCTGGGTCTTCATGACTTTTTCGTGGATTGCATGTAAAGCTCGCTAAGTGCTTCGAGGTACGGTAGGTGTGAGACCAATGGCTAGTATATCCACACTTAAAGCAAGATCGTGCAGGGTAAGCAGCCTTATTGGCTGAGTCTTGCTTCTGAAACTTCTCTTGTCATTTACCTGTACCTCTTCCTTGGTACTTGCCTCTATCTTTCTGCACTCTAACCTTCCTCCATCCCCCCCTTGTTGCCTTTGACTCTTTCGCGGTCATGGTTATTGTTAGTCTGTCGAGCATTTACATGTGCTTCGGTTATTGCTTATGTCTTATCGGGAATAATACGATGATTTTTCATCAAGAGTTCATCATGCTTATCTGGTTCTAGTAAGGTGCAGATAAGCTCAGAATACTTCTAGTATTTGGCATGACGATACTGTTACTGTAGTATCCTCATGTTGGGATGAAAATGTACACAATGTATATGTTAAATTTATAATGCTATAAAATTATTGTATAAGACTATAAAATTGTGCGTGTGAAGTGTACATTTTGAGACCAATTAAAAGTTTAAGGTGTTAAATGAATGAGATTAAAAAACTTCAGTGCTAGATAACATGTTTCTAAGCTTAAAATGCCAAATGGACTTTTGAACTAAGTTCATGTCTCCTGCTCGCCCTCTCTCTCTCTCTCAGTCTCACTCACTACTATCTACGAACCAAGCCCCAAGGCAAGAAGCCAAGAACCGCACGTGATCTAGTTCTTGAGGCATGGCGTCGTCGGCGGTGGCGATCGACAATGGCAAGTCCAGTGAGCTACTCGTGGTGATGGAGGTCGTGCCGTTCGAGCACGGGCAGTACGTTCGGCTCCTCAACCACGGCCGCAACGGGAACCTCTTCGCCGACGAGATGGGGTGGGGTGTCTCCATCGCCCGCTGTCGTGCCATGGTCAACAGTCAACACGGCGTGGCCCGTGCAAATCCTGTAGATCGGTTGGGCCATGCATGTCTTGCTCCTTGGCTCCTATGGCTGCTACCTCACCATCACACACTACTACAGAATAGGTCATCACTGCCGGTTCGTCCACGCCATTACTGCCGATTATGGGCGCCGGCAGTGATTGGTCGATAGTGATACTCGGGGTTATCACTGCCGGCTCGAGAACCGCGGTGATAATATATATCCTTCGCCGGTTCGTTATACAACCGGCGGTGATATTGAACTATCTCTGCTGGTTTACACTAGAACCCGGCAGTGATATATGTAGATCTCTGCCGGTTCAAACTAGGATCCGGTAGTGATATATGTAGATCTCTGCCGGCTTATACGAAGAATCGACAGTGATATATGTATATCACTGCCGGTTCCTGGACGAACCGGCAGTGACAACCGAATTCTGAAAAAACTTGTTGATGTACTTCATAGATTACTCTACCTACGTGTAATTTTCTCTTTTTTTGTAAGTCCTGATATGTATTGAATTTGAACCTACAATTTTACACATAGGTAGAGTAATCTATGAAGTACATCTACAAATTTTTTCAGAGTTTTCGTGATTGACTTTTATTAGTTGGTGTGCACGATGTGTACACGGGAAGGTCTGTGTGCATATGATATGTTGCCTTCAAATATATAGTATATAAAGCGTCGTTAGATCATAATTAAAATATATTAAAGCATCACAATATTTAGTTTTTACAATAGTATGTTTACAAATGTAATGTGAGTACATCTCGTTCACTTTGGATCGAGGATGTAGGTAAATGGAACTTCGCCTTTTGGATTGATGATCGATCGGCAATGAATCGGTGATCTGCTCTTGAATTGCTAAAATTTACATTGGCGATAACTTATTGGTTCTCATCTTGGAGCTATTGTTATTGAAGAAAAGAAATTTAATTAATGATGATAGATGTTAAATGAAAGAAAAATAGGCATGAATGTGTAATTATATATCATGGCTTCGTTATAGCCGACACTCTTCGTGACAATTGCATGTATATTTGTACATACGTAGTATGCACATAAACTATTTCCCTGGTCTTGTCTCATGCATGGAAAGTCTGCTATTATTTTAAAAGTTTTCTGAAGGGACGATGCGGACCACCTTTCTTGCAATCTGTGTGAATGCCTGTGAATGATTTTAAATAGTAATTAACCTTAAATACAATAGAATAAAATATTACTAGAGCAATAGCATAGCGATCGAGTTTACTGTTCATCATGTCCCAAAAATTATGTTCATACTCATCAAGTTCTTTTCTCATCGAGTCCAAGACAAAAACCCGCTAGCTTCTAACTCGATGACGAGGAGGACCCGGTGATAACTAGACATATATGTTAACATAGCCTATTAGTCCCACACCGTGTCACGCATAAAAATAGTAAAACAATATTAGAAGTAGGGTATCGTCTTTGAAAGTTATAGGAGTAAAAATACGGAGGTTTTGTTTTTCGACTTGAAGAAAGTCTTAAATAAATAGTCTTCAACAAACTTTGGGTTATCACGACGAGTGTCTCATTGACAAGCCGGATCGAGAAATCCTAAATTTTCATCCTCATTTCTTCTACATATCGTATCTCCATTCTACATATATAAAAAGAAGTTAGACATACAGGTTGAGCGGTACAAGAATATACAATAATATAAATAGAGACTTACAAAGTCCATAGTCGACCAATGCCGAGTCAGAGCATCCGCCGGTACAACATATACAATTCGCGAGAACTCTACCCGAACATGTTATCCCCATTGTGAAAATCCGAATCTTTGTATTTCACTAGGGCGCCACATACCCTTTTCGCCTTCTTGCATGTATCTTGATGGACATGCCGCAATTGTGTTGTTAGCTTCTCTAAATCCTTTGGGGAACCGGCGGTTGCCCCAAAAGCACTTTCGAGTTAGACCTAGCTCGTAATTACGAACTTGTTCATGACATCTTTTGAGCTTGCGACATCGGCGCCTCGGCACTAGCCGTCTTCAAGTGTTGCTTTCGGAGATGCACTCGTGGTCAGAGCATTTTCGAAGGTTCAGAAGCCCGCCCTGTCTCTTTGGGTTTTGCCATACTCAAGAAAAACTCCTGCGCATTAGCATCGACTTTAGTCTTCTCGGGTGATGGCGCCTTTTGGAAGTGAGATGTTACGTCGGCCTTTATTTGCTTTTTCGTTCTTCTTGATCATCTCGGCGGTAATTTCTTCGAGGTCAGTGTCTTGACTTCACTGAGATGGTGAGATTTGGTACAAGACGATGCGGACTTAGAGATGGTGCCGATGTTCGATTCTTCTTATGTGCGGTTGAGGAGTTGGACTTTTCTTGGTGGTCTTGGCGGAGGAGTTGGACTTTTACGGATGGTGCCGGAGGAGTTGGACTTTTCCTAACCTGGTGCGGCGGAGGTTGCATTTTCCTAGGTGGCAGTCTGCGTGTGGAGAGTGCGGCTCATCGTCATCATCATCGTTATCGGCCTCATCGTCCGAGGAACATAATCAAGCTCTTGCGCCACGCGAGGAAGCCATGCGTTTTCTTCAAGTTTGTTTTTCCGTCCTCGCCAGAATCTCTACCTCCATTTTGCGATATTGTCGGACTACACCGTCTACTTCGACCCTAGCGAATCCCGGCCATGTCAGGCGGCGATCACAGCAGAACCCGCGAGAGCCGCATGGCCAAGCCCCGCCATCAACCACCTTGATGGTAATGCCATGTCGCGGACAAATGCGGCTTTGCGCGGTGTCGGTTACGTGATGTCATCCATCGCAAAATGGAGTCGATGCTCTCCGGAATCGTTGTGGGCCAAGTTGCTCTTAAGAACACCGTGATTGAGGTTCCGAGAAACGTCATCGAGTGGCGGTCGTGGTGAGAGCTTCTGTCTTGCTTGCTCCACAACTTGATCCGGCTTCTCTCTCTTCCTCTAACGCTCTTGCCACGGACATCTTGTATTTGACTTTCCGGTTCATTTTCTCTTATTCTTTTTACCGCTTGTACAATGATGCGTCGGTTGGGAAGCCTTCTTTCCTGACACCAAACCAACTCCTCGGAGTGCGCCCGGGATGCTCCCTGTTACCGAGGCAACATCGACTCATCATTCTCCCTTCGTGGCCTGAAAAGCCCTTGGGAAGACTCCACGTGAGCATCTGATATCTTCTGCGACACCTCCCGGGCTCTATCGCTCCTGAAGCTCAAGCTGCCATCTTCTGAGACAGAAGCCCTCCTCCCAAGCAACCAGTGCTTTGATCGTTCAGTGAACTTGGCCGTCGCAGGAGTAATGCCCCTAAGGGTTAGCTCTTGTTCGCGCCTATCCCATGCAGGTATTTTCTTCACGTAGCCACCAGTGCCTAGTGTGTGAGGGTACATATTCTTATCCGCGTTAGCCTTGTTCTTCCGACTCCTCGTATCAGGCTTCTTTGAATTCTCAGTACACCACAAAGTCCTTCCAAAATTCCCTTATCTTTGGAAACATGTTAAAATTTGGCGTGACATTCTTCTTCACATAGTTCTTATTCAGATGAGTCTTCCAATTCTTACAACATGTGCACATGATACTTAGTGCACGTTTCTTTGCAACCAACTCTGCCCCTTGGGGGAACTGGAATACTTGTTTTAGCTTGCCCCATAGCGAGTCCTTCAAGTCATCGGGAACCACCCACTGATCACCTTCGCGGCCGGTCCATGATCTATAGCTGATGGGCACGTTATCTCTAGCAAGTACTCCGTAGGCTGTCCTGTATGGCGCCAACGCTGACGCGGGTATAGCAGGTTCCCCGACTTCCGAGAGCTGGACTATATTGTGAACGCCCTTAGGCATCTTGCTCGGGCCACGACCTGCGCGCCGCCTTTGTTCACCAGACGTTTGAGCCTACAATTGGATCTTGTTATTAGTCGTATGACCCTATAATATTTTGGGAATCTGGCGTACTAATACTTTACCTCGCCCATGTTAGTCGCGTCGACTTGGTCCATGGCAAGTGGCGTCGACTTGGTCCGTGGTCGTGGCGCCGAGGTTGCTCCATATCAATATCCTCGTGGGTTCGGTATTCCTTGGGCTACCCATTCCTACTTCGTCTATATTCGAGGGCGAACTCCTCGGCACTTGTCCCACGATTCGAGGCCATTCCTAGCAATCGAAATGTTATTGAGTTAATTATATTGCATTCATTTATGGTTGCTACATGACATCAAACTTGTGAATTCAAATGATGGTAATTTTGCTAGAGTTGAGAGGAAATCAAGTGATGTTGTGACCTCATGCTACAAACATGTGCACATGTAACTTTAAAATGATACTTATACATTAGAAAAAATTCACATGATACATATACATCTCGAAATGAAAAATAATATGAAAAAATTCATATATTCTTAAGAATATATTTGCTTAATAAAAATAATGAATCATTCTTATTCCACACTAAAATGATTTTAAAAAAAATAAGCCCTGCAAGTTCAAGAAGCATGGATGTCACGAGGCGTCAAATTACCTGCAGAGGCGAAGCCATGAGGAGGAGCTCGCTTGAAATGGACTTAGTTCTTTGTCTTCGCTGCATACAACGTCCATAGGCTTCCTCCGCTCCTCTTCTTCATTGAAATGAGTCATTTTAGTGTGGAATAAGAATGATTCATTATTTTTATTAAGCAAATATATTCTTAAGAATATATGAATTTTTTCATATTATTTTGTACAGCTTGTTTTCGGGATTGTGATATGTCACTTTTATACACATACATCTTTATACACACAAATATATATGTTTATACACATACATCTTTCAAGGTCACATATATATATTTTAAACACATACATTTTTGGTCAACAAAATATACATACACATAAAATTGTAGGATCAAATTCATTATATACCGAGAGCTACAAAAAAGAGAAAATTTTGACAAGTTTAAAGAGCTTAAACTTGTCAGAATTTTCTCTTTTTTTAAACTTGTCAGAATTTTCTCTTTTTTGTAACTCTCGGTATATAATGAATCTGAACCTACAATTTTATACATATAACCTCGTATGAAATTTCAAGATCGATTCATTATATCTGAGAGTTAAAAAAAATTCGACAAGTTTAAAGAGCTTAAACTTGTCGGAATTTTCTTTGTAACTCTCAGATATAATGAATCTTGAAATTTCATACATAGGTAGGGCAATCTATGTGCACAAGATCGTTGCTCACATACAAATATTTGGAAGACTTAGAGGTGACACCCATACTCCACTTAAGTGTATGCTCACTTGTCACAGAAAGTCACCCATACTCCATGAAGAACACATACAAATATTTAAAAGAACACATACAAATATTTGGAAGACTTAGAGGTGACACCCATACTCCACTTAAGTGTATGCTCCTTGTCACCGAAAAGTCACCCATATCTTGATGAAGAACACATACAAATATTTAAAAGAACATATACAAATATTTGAAAGACTTAGAGGTGACACCCATACTCCACTTAAGTGTATGCTCACTGTCACCCGAAAGTCACCCGGAAAACCTCTCGTGGGCACCGAAATATGAATCGATTCCTCACACGTGCGTTGGACTTAGAGGTGACACCCATACTCCACTTAAGTGTATGCTCACTTGTCACCCAAAGTCCGTGCACGAGTATTAACTAAATGAACTACAACTATTACAATTAGTGGCACAAAACAAATATTTACAACACATGTATACATCTTTCAAGAACATATACAAAGCACCAAATTGAAGTTTACTTTTGGCTGCAATATAAATAACCATAGAGCAAAATGATCAAAAGCGGCACACAAGGGCGAAAAATGAACAAGGCAACTAGCATAAAGCTCAACTTGTTTATTTTGAGTGTTCTCAGATGTCGGGTTGCCCAAAGGCCCTCCTCGCCACGAGGGACGAGTAATAGACTAATTTGTGACAACCTCACCTTAGTTTCAAACCCTTACCACCTTAACATACACATTAAAAAAATTGATAATCAAGCTCATTGTTAGCATTATATTCAGATTCAAACATACATTCAGATCAATAGATTAAATATTTGCTAAGCGAATCATGAAATGAAGTTCGGATTAGTTAGCTAGCTATTTTACCAAGCAATTATTATTCGGATCAAGTAGCCAACTAATTAAGCGAGCAGAGCGGTATAAAGACAATGAAGTAACACCGATAGTGAGCATACATTGAGATCGATAGATTAACCAAGTAGTGTTCATTATTATTGTTCGGATCGGTTATATATATCAAATATGCCAATTGATCAGCAATGTATGCATGCGATATATCAATAAGATTCAGGACAATAAGCTAGCCGAATAAAATAGACTCCCAGGAACCAACAGATAGAGTCTCACAGAACCTAACGACAACAAATCGATAAGATTCAGCGCTACAGGCTAGCTGAACAAAAGTGACATAACCACTACTCAACAACAGGCAGTCTAAACAAATGAATATACTAATCATAGGATGCAAACTGTACAAGAACCACAAATTGACAGTGAATAAATCAGTACTTCTACAACATATAAGTCTATCAATTTAAGGCCTTATTCACAGAATAAATGTCTATCTCATTGATAACCCTAGAATCATCACAGATTAGTTGTCACAAATTGTCTATTGCAGTCCCAAATCCTCCTTGAACACTATACCCACATGCTAGGTCCCCAAGCCAAGCGATTGGTGGCCCTTAGCATCTGCACATTCACATCTGCACATGCACATCTGAAACATTCACAATCACATTCACATTCACATCTGCACATGCACATTCACACATCGCAAGTCACGATACCAAGGCGACGGCGGAGAGGCGGTGGTGAGGTCGGCGGCAATGAGGAGGCAGTGGGGAGGTCGGCGCGATGGCGGGAGTCGATGGGAGGTCGGCGATCTTTGGGGAGACAGCGTGGAGGTGAAGGGTGGGGGAGGCGGCGGGCCGGCTGAAGTCGCGGCGATGGCGGTCCGAGGCGAAGCGGCGATGGCGCCCGAAGTCGAGGCGGCGGCGGGAGCTTCGACGCGAGCCGACGGCGGTGGTCCGCGCGCGCGGCGACGGGAGCTCGAGGCGATGGCGCTGTAAAAGTGAGAGGAGGGCGCGGCTAGGGTTAGGGTAAATGAGAGGAAGGCGCGGCGTTTCAATTTATAGGGGTGGAATATCACTGCCGGTTGGTCACACCAACCGGCGATGATATATATCTTCGCCGCCATAAATATAACCGGCGGTGATAGTCGAATATTACTTGGGTCCATTGTACAACCAAAGCGGTGATATTGGAATATCGCCGGGTTGTACAATGAACCGGCGATGATAGTGGAATATTACTGCCGGTCCATTATACAACCGGTAGTGATAGTGAATATCACTGTTGATCCACATGAACAATCGGCAGTGATAAGCTCTTTGCCCATATTCTAATAAACTTGATCCAAATCCTCATGAAGTACCCACATGGCTGTTGTCATCCAGGCCTCCAAGTAGTATTGGTTGCCGATTCAGTTTTGGTGCCGGATTTCAAATAGTATTTGATCTCAGCCAGAAGTCTTAAAGTTTGAATTAGAGCCCAATTAGCTTGTGCAATCCAGATTGTGTCTTGTAAACGTATTCAGAACAAGGTCTTGTAACCCCTAACTATATAAGCAATAGAAGAGAAAAGCTGCGGGAAGTTATTTGTAGCACCAAAATACTCTTAACATTGGTTTTGCTGTCATATTCTATTAAACTTGATCCAAATCCTTTTAAAATTTTTGGAGGCATACTATAGGACATCTAATATTTTATTTAAATATTTCCCAAAATTTTTATTAGGTTCTAAAATTATAAAAATAAGATTGCTAACTATTTTAATAGTTTTAATATTTCAAAAATCAAATAATGCTTGCAAATTGAACACAAATGCTGTCAAATTCAAACAAATTCAAGTGCAGTCAAAATCACAAAAATCACAAAAAAGCATAACCTCAATTTCCATTATTGCATATATTACATTAATTGTTACATATGAGAAAATAAACATGTCGTTCATACAAAAGAAAGCATACATTTCATTACTACAACTAAGCTACGATTAGACCTTCGTTATGATCATGCGTATGTCGTAGCTTCATCACTCTCTTCCATGGTACTTAGGTCAACGTCCTCTCCAAAGGGGAAGCTCATCGAATTGGTTGTACTCTTTCTCGTCGACAACATTCTCAACTCCGACAATCCTTCTTTTTCCTTGAATAACCACGTGGCGCTCCTTGTTTGCCGGGCCGATTACAAAGAAGATTTGTGTAATGAAATTAGCAAGTACGAATGGTTCTTCTCTCAGATCAAGCGAGTTTGAGGTCCACGGTAGTGATCTTGCCGTACTTGTCGATATTCACCGCCGGAAGTCGACCCATTGGCACCGAAGAGAGGACCTTCAAAGGTCCATAGTCAAGCTCCCAAATCTCTTCTATGAATCCGTAGTAGGTTTGCCTATTTCCATTCTTTGTCATAGGCATCTATCTGAATACCGCTATTTTGATTGGTGCTCTTTTTATCTTGCGCTCTTGTATAAAATGTAAAACCATTTATGTCGTATCCTTGGAATGTCCGAATTGTAGTTGACGGTCCACTGAGCCAACACTTTCAACCGAAAGTGATCTCATCTCCGACGCATCATGTGTCTCGCAACCAATCGCGAAATTATCTCTGTTTCTCTCATGAGCCAAACCTCGACCTCCACGGGTTTGTTTTGGATAGCACGTTCTTGTGCATGTCGACATCTGAGGCCACCACAACCGATTGTCCCAAAAGCTGCGAAATGTGCTTGTGTAAATCAGCTAGATTGCTAGTATGTCTTGATTTCTCGCCTAGTGTCCCTTTCCTGTAGCCTTCCTCATGCAGAGATACTGAGCACACCAATCGGTTTGAGATCCATGTAATCGGCGTAGAATTCAATGACCTCCTCGGTTCCCCGACCATCGACAATCTGACCTTCAGGTCGATTTGATTCTGAACATATTTCTTTATAACCCCATGAATCTCTCGAAGGGTACATCGATGTAGAAATACGGGACCAAGAATTAGTATCTCTTTCACAATGTGAACAATGAGATGGACTATAATATCAAAAAGATGGAGAAACACATCTCAAGCACGCGCAGTGTGGACCACGTCTTCTGCAAGCTTATCTAGTATTAATGGATCGATGGCCTTCGTGAAATCGCGTTGAAGAATGAACACAACTTGATAATTGGGTCCGTACTTTCTCTGGCGAGAACCGCCTAATTGCAATTGGAAGCATCTCGTGTCATCATCACGTGGCAATCGTGAGACTTCATACCAATTAACTTTAAGTCTTTCATTGAGACTAGTCTCTTTATGTTAGCGAGTAACGAGGCGGAACTTTGATTCCGTGCAAGCATTCATAAGCGCTAATTTTTCTTTCTTGCTCAAAGTGTAGCACGCTTGCGGAAGGTACTTTTGCTGTATCCATTTCTTCGTGATGCGCTCCTTCCTCGATTTCATATCTTTGAGGTCCATCCTTGCTTGAAGTGTATCTTCGTTTTGCGGTATGTCGAGAAGATACCAAGCAAGCTATCACCACGTTCTTCTCTATGTGCATGGCGTCGATTATGTGTCGAACTTCCAGTCTTGCCAAGAACTTCAGTGTTTGCCAATAAGGTAGGATCCAAAATCTTGATTTTTTTTCCACAAAGGAGCCTTATCCGGGAAGTCGGAATAGATGTAGTGCGGCTCCCTTCCGTGAATAATTGTAAGATCCTTTCGCGCACAAATATCTGTTTCCCGGTGTGATTCTTGAACTAAGGCGTCTCCTTTGTCCCGTCAAAAGCTCTCTTATTATTCTTGTCGGTGTATTTCAATCGACAGTCCGAGTCTCTGAGACGGGTTTGGTTCGATAAGGGGTGTCTTTGGTAGCCGCGAACCCTAACAGATGGAAACCCCGTACCTCTCACACTAACGAGTTCTAGAGTCTAAAATCGAGATGAACACACGATTTTACCTGAGTTGAGCCCCCATGAAGAAGGGTATGACCTTACTTCTGCTTGAGCTTGGATTGATATTTTGGGCTTGATTCTGAGCTTCTTGGTGACCAGCTCTTCTGTTGAGTCTACTTTTTCTTCTCCCCTCCCTCTTCGTCCCCAAGTGCCCTTATATGCGGGCTTACGAAGTCGAGCGAAGGAGGTCGTCATCATCTTATCTTACATGCATTTATTACACCTTTATCTGTTGTCCCGTTCCTTGGCGCTAATTAATGCCAGCGCATGCCTTCGCTCGGCTCTTAGAATATGACTTCTCTGTGGCGGTAGGTGGGGCGTCGGAGGAGCGGGCTTGTAGCGAAATTCCTTGGGGCCGACATGCCTAGTCATCGAGGCTCGTCTCGACACTCTGATGCGGCGAAGAAACCGAGGATGAAGCCACCGCATCCTCCCCTTTGCATGGCGGCCGAGCAAGCGAGGCGTGCTTTCGCGCGCATGCCACGCGGGCTGGCGCGGCGAGGCGGCGGCGTGGTCGCCACCGCCGCTTCGCGACGTCATGTGGACCCGGCACGGTGGCCGGGCGTGCTTTCGCCAATCGCCGCCAAAGCCGCCACGAAATTTGGCGCTGGCGCAGCGAGGCGTGGTCGCCCACCGCCGCCCGACGCCACGTGGGTGGCGCTTTGTGGACGGGGTGTAAACACCCACCGCCTGTCGGCGCCCGTGGGCCCACACGCTTTGTGCGGCGAAAGGGTACCGGTGTGTAGTACAAGCAGTAGCCGGGCCCACCCAAAACGCACATCGAGCTTTTGAATCCTTACATTAAATGCGGTGCATTCTTGGATGGGAGCCACCACTCATCGAGGATGCAACGCCTCGATTCCTTCCGCATCCATTGATTTTTCTTGGGACCAAGCGTCGCACAACCTTGTCCTTTCGTGAACCGTCGGTGCGAGTGGGGATACATATAGATCCATCCGCACTGGGCAATTCACGCTTTTAGTGCCCTTTGCAAACCGTCTTCTTCCTCTAAGCTTTTCTTGTCTCTTGTCACTTTTGCTTCCATGGCTCCTCCTACTTCGCCTTCCATTCCTCCCTCCAACAGATTCCTACATGGGGAGGCTCCCACCATCGTGCAGAGGGCCCTCTCTTCTTCGGTGGGACCCCACACCACTGATGCCCGTGGCGAGATCATCATCACCGTGTGGGGCATCATGGCGGGCTTGGTACCGCCTTTCTCTGACTTTTTTCTCACCGTCCTCCACTTCTATGAAATCAATCATCTTCACCTCACTCCTAACTCCATTCTTTTTCTCGCCATCTTCGCACACCTCTGCGAAATGTTCTTGGGGGTGATGCCAAACCTCCCCCTCTTTCGTTACTTTTTTCTCTGCCGCGCCTCATCCGACGGCGAACTTCTGGGGAGCTGCCATTTTCGTCTTCGGGATGGGATGGCTGCTCGATACCTCCCCTTCCAGCCCAGGTCAAATTGGAGGGCCTGGCGCACCGAATGGCTGTACGTCAATGACGACAGCGGCATTGATGTCTTGGGGGTGCCCGCCGGACCAGCGGCGGTCACCGAGAATTGGAACTCGCCTGTCGAAGAGACAGCGGAGATCCGGGTAATGGCGGCCCGCATTATCAACTGCGGAGCGCCGGTTTAATCGGGCGATGGTCGTTAGGATTTTGTATCCGAAGACTTAGCCCCTTCGCGCCAAGATTCGCAAATATGGCAATACACGAGCGACAGCGACATCACCGCACCTTTCGGTACCGTAAGTCTTCATCTTTTTCTCTTTATGCTTCTTCCGTATTGCTTCCTACCAACCGGCAGTCTTTTTCTAACTTTGGCCAGGCGCGGGAAACTTGGATGGGCCACGCATCACCACGTGGCTCTCTGGGCTCATGCCGCCGGTTCCAGCGGATTTGGACTGCCCTTCATCGGCACGGCCACTCGCCGACTTGGAGTCTGCGGAGCGCCTGAGGATCGTCAGGTTATTGCCGCCAATGGACTCCACCGGCCTCGTCTTTATGCCGCCGCGCGCCCCCCTGACGATCAGGGACACACCTCCCCTCACCGATCGGGCGGCGGGCAAGCGGCCACTTGTTCCGGACGCTCCAAGCCCGGACGCAAAGAAGACCCGCCGCGCGGGCGAAATCTCTGCCGCCACCAGTGCAGAGGTGGCGGTGACTTCACATGGGACGGCAGCGCCAACCGCCCCAATTGCAGCACCGATCACACCGGCGCCGCCGCCCGCGGCGCCAGCATCTTCACCACCGGCGCCACCAGCACCTTCACCACCGGCGCCACCACAAAGAAAGCGGCTCCGGCAACCATGGCGCCCGGTACTCGGCGCCGGTTCCTTCTCCGACTCCTCCTGTGGCGCCGATCTCGCCCTCCGCGACGCCACCACCTTCCGCGGCGGGGACCCCGGCCGTAACTCGACAAGGCGGGCTGGAGGTCCCCAAAGCCAGCTTCAGCTTGAGGGCGACGCCAAGGGCGGTCCCTCAAGATGTTCCCAGGGAGCAGACGCCACCCGCGCCTGCAGTGGAGGCTTCCGCCCAGACGCCGCCGATCGCCACTGCCACGGGGACTGGGGCAGGCGGCCCCGATGGCGGTGCACCTCGCCAACTCGCCCCCCGGACCATCGCCACTCCTGCTGAACGCTCCGCTGAGCTCTTCACCGAGCTCAGCAACTTACACAGCTCGCTTGGCGCACTCCTCGCCACGGCCGCCGGGCATGGGGCCCGGACGGCGAGGCAATGATAAAGGCCATCGATGAAATTTGGCGCGGAGCGGAGAGGTCGATCTGGCCGGTGGCACGGAAAGGACCACCGCGACCGCCCTAGTCACCATGCAGCAACGGGCAGAAAGGGCCGAGGCGGCGCAGAGGACCTCTGAGTATGAGGCTGACCGCCTCAGGCGCAATCTCGCCGCCATGCTCAAGAGAGCTTTCCAGCGCATCAAAGATGCTCGAACCTTTGGGCGTGGTCTTTGACGCGCCCTCAAGACCATACAAGACGCCCATGCAACCAACCGAGCCGCAGAGGCGCCGAGATTGCCCGCCGCCAGCGCCGCACGCTCACCCGGGGAGGGCAAGAGGTTGCGATGATGACCGCCACCTTCGTGTTGGCTTGTTGGGCCACCGCGATGCTTCCTTGGACCTGGCGGCGATGGAGACCGCATTGTGGGGAACGCCGCCCTCAGAGAGCAGCGTCTTGACAGCCATTGAATACTTGGTAGGCAGTTGCAAGTACAGCAAATGAACCATGGATGTCGCCACCGGTGGCGGAGGAAGAAGACGCGGTGACATCGGCGTGGGCGATGAGTGAAGGGCTAACCGCCACTCTACTTTTTGCTTTTACTTCTTTTGTTGATCGGCTTCCTTCTTGTCGTAAAAACATTTCAATTAACTTTAGTTGTAATGGATGCTTCAGTTTTACCTTCATGTTTGCTTTGCCATGCTTATCAATATTGCATGCCAAAATTGCTGTGTAGCCAGTAGGTAATTGGCTAAGGCACCAATTAAGCCTTTGAGCCTAAGCAATGTTCCGAATTCTGCAAAGGTTGCATGTAGCTAGCCACAAGTGTGAGCATTACACGATAAGTTACATAGGACTTAGGTAAAGACGACTTTGAGGTGCAATAATTTGTGCTTGAGCACGAGGTGATTCTAGTCAAGATTTTATGCGAGGGTTATCATTGGCTGAAACCTTTCGGAACTTAAATCCTTGTGATCTCTTAGAATCGTACCCCAGTGTGGCGCAGAAAGTAACAAGCCCCCAGGAGTGGTTTTGGGCTAGCGGTACTCAACGGTGACAGCCAGCGGTGCTTCTGAGAGCCAACCCGAGGCGTACGAGCCGTGTTTGAGCTCCGTGCCCAACTTACACTCTGGTCACTTAACTTTACTAAACGCTCACATTGAAGACTTTTCCTTTATCACCAAGGAGCAGTCGGGTTTCTGAGATTCGCGATAACCATGCATAATTTGATTAACTTTAGCATATCGTGGCGAACAATCGAGAGTGTTACTTAAAACACTTATGCGGATTGAACATTAGCGGGTGCCCAACTCAAGCGGTGAGGCGACCCGGCCCCAAAGCACCTGGCGACCACTCGGGGCCTTCGGGCGACCAGCCTCCAAGCGTGGCGACCACTCGGAGCTTCCAGGCGACCGGCCTCAAGCATTGGGTGACCACTCGGAGCCTTGAGGCGACCTTTAACTTTTCTTCTCGAATTGAGCCAAAGCTTTAAAGTTTTACTTATGCACATATGCGATTATTGCAAAGATAAATAAATGCCGATAGGGCGCATTTAACACAGTTATGACAACAAGAGCGGCGCATGGGGTAACATTGGTCCACTCATTTTGGCCTCCACGTTCTGCTGTTCCCCCAAACCTGACCCATGGCACCGCAGTGCGGTAAACAAATGAACTACCGGGAAGGATACTAGGCGGCGGTGTTTGTGATGACAACCTATGGTGCTCCCCGAGAGCCAACCCGAGGTGTACAAACAACATTTGAACAACATGCGAGATCCGCTCCCGGTTGCCGTTGTCACGAAACACGGATCTGCAAGCGTAATTATGAACCAACAAGGGATTGCCAAAATTTAAAGACCAACAAACATCCATGCAGCAGACTACCGTAGGGTACAAAAAGAGGAATAATGATAGAGTCAAAATCCTCAAGATAATAACATTATCAACAACCGGTGACCGCCGATCGGTGGGGATAAGACTATCCGAGTCGATCGAAGCAATCGTCGGTACTTACGATTTTCACGGGTAAAATTTTAGTAACAACTCCACATTGTAGGAATTCGCCAATTCTCTACCGTCCTCGATGGTTAGCCGGACCGCCGGGTCGAGATCTCGAGACCACCTTAAAGGGCCCTCCCACCGGGAGGCAAACTTATGCAACCCGGCATCTGCTGAACTCTGCGAAGATCGGGTCACCCACTACGGTGTTCTCTCGAAACCGGGTGGCGTGGTATCGCCGGAGACTTTGCTGGTATCGGGCGGCACGAAGGGCGGCCCGGTCACGAACTTCTTCCAAGAGGTTGACATCTTCCTGCCGGATATCTTCATGGCCTTCCTCGCTGAAAACAGAGACGCGCGGAGAACCAAACGACAGCTCAGAGGGGAGAACGGCTTCCGCTCCATACACCAAGAAGAAAGGCGTCTCGCCAAGAGTCCGATTAGGCGTGACGGTTTACCACAACCCCGTAGGAAGTTCTTCAATCCAGTAGCGCTTCGCCAGGAGTCGATCAAACGCCCTTGTCTTGAGACCCTTCAATACTAATGCATTGGCACGCTCAGCTTGACCATTGCTCTTGGGGTGGGCAACCGAAGCAAAGCATACTTTGGTGCCCATCTCATCACAGAATTCCAGAAATGCCGCACTGGTGAACTGAGTTCCATTGTCGGTGATAATGCGGTTAGCGACTCCAAAGCGAGTGAATATCCCATGCATGAACTTGACAGCAGCGGAAGCCGTGATGGCACGTACTGCTTCAGCTTCGACCCACTTAGTGAATTTGTCGATGGCGACGAAGAGGTGGGTGAAGCCCCTGGCCCAGCGAACGGACCGGATATCGGCCCCGATCATGACGGCCAAAAGCGGGATGGTTTGTAGAGCTTGGCTGGTCGGTGGACTTACTGGCGAAGAACCGACGAGCCAGATGTCCTCACCGACTTGCAAGCATCACGGAGGCGATGGCCAATAAAATCCTGGCGAACGCTTTGCCAACCGGCGTTCATGGGACATATGGCTCCTTTGCGCCTCCATGGATATCGAGAGCGCGCTCCCCTTCCCGAGTGATGCACTTCAAGAGAATTCGTTTCCACTCCGTGGTATAAGTCCCCATCCACGAGTATAGTACTTGGCCTTACGTGCTATTTTCTCGGACGCATCATCGTCGGGATCACTTGGTCCCGCAGAAGGCTAGGATCGGATCCATCCACTGATTTTTTCGGCCAAGTGTGGCGAGCACTCGGTGTTCGCGGGTACTATTTGGGCAGACATTTCCCCAGCCGCCTTGGCGGCACCGCCGCCTTCCTCCGGACACAGAAGTGGGCGAACGCCTTGCCTTCCTCCTCGAATCGAGGTCAGGCTGTGGAACGCCGCCATCCCCTTTGGCCGGAGGCCTCGGCAACCATACTGGTCGTCCCTCTCGAACCAGGGGCTACGACGGTGACACCATCATTCCCATCTGGATCATGGGTTGTAATGGGCCGGTCGCGATAGTCTTTCTTGAAGACCCGGACCGACAGAGCCTTTGAGGATGCAAGGCTGAAAGCCCATCCGCAAGATGATTATCACGCCGGGATATGAGTATATCCCAATCCTTCAAAGCGTCGCTCCATTTTCTGACCTCCACCAAGCACGCCGCCATGGTGGGGTCGAGGGCATTGATATTCCTTCTCGCTGATTGATGATTAGTAGGAGTCGCCCTTGACTTGAAGGCGCCGGATACCTAGCGCAGAAGCAATCGCAGCCGCCAATGAGACCTTCATACTCGGCAATGTTATTAGTAGCTTTAAAATCGAGAACAACAACATCTTTGGAGCACGTCACTCGTCGGGAGACTAAGACAACGCCGACCCTAGCCCTCAATCGAGAGCCGTCAAAAATAAAGTCTGTGGAGGTGGCGGGGGCTTCTTCCGCTTCAAGAGTGGCGGAGTCCACTCGACAACTAACTCGCCCGACTTTTGACTTTTGATGGCAGTGCGGGGAACAAACTTAAGATTGAACTCTCCCAATTCAACTGACCATTTGGCAATACGACCTTCTGCTTCACGGTTGAACAAGATTTCCCGCAATGGATAGGCCGTAACCACAGTAACTTCTCGCCCTTGGAAATAATGCCGCAACTTCCTAGACGCCACCAGAATTGCATACAACATTTTCTGAGCTTGAGGATACCGGGTTTCTGCTTCATGCAACACCTTACTAACATAATAAACCGGCCTCTGAACACCTTCCCTCTCCGCCACCAACACAGCGCTGACCACCTCAGGTGTAGCAGCAATATACAAAAGCAGCGGTTCACCTTGCGTAGGGGACACCAGTACTGGAGGAGAGGTAAGGTACCGCTTCAAGTCTTCAAAGGCCTTCTGAGCCTCATCAGTCCACTCAAAGTGATTAGTTTTCTTCAATAGCTTGAATAGGGGTAGACTCCTTTCTCCCAATCGGGCAATGAACCGCCCAAGGGAGGCCAGGCGACCAGCCAAACATTGAACCTGCTTGAGTCGTGCTGGCGGCTTCATGTGCTCAATCGCTGCTATTTTGTCTGGATTGGCCTCAATACCTCGGTTAGACACCAGAAACCCCAGCAACTTACCGGAGGGAACCCCGAATACACACTTCTCGGATTGACGAGCAACTCTTAGAAGATTGGCGAAGGTTTCCTCAGTCTTGAATTAAGTCTTCACCTTTTTGACTTTCACAACCGGATCATCAACATATACTTCAAGATTACGCCCTATTTGTGGGATCGAAAAGAAATATGCATAGCATATTTGGTAAGTGGATCGGCATTTTTTAAACCAAAAGGCATCCTAATATAACAATAGACACCCATAGGGGTTACAAAAGCGATTTTTCTTCATCCTCCCCGCCATACTAATTTGATGGTACCCGAGTATGCATCCAAAAACATAATAATTCACAACCGTAGAGTCAACAATAAGGTCGACTCGCTGCAAGGATAAGGATCCCGGGCAAACTTTGTTGAGGTCGGTGAAGTCGACACACATTCGCCACTTCCGTTGGATTTTTAACGAGCACGGATTGGCAAGCCACTCGGGGTGGCGACCTCCTGATGATCCCCGCGCCCAATAGCTTCTCCACCTCTGCCGAATAGCATCTTGCGCTCCGGAGCTTGCCGTCGGATCTTCGCGAGGCAGGCGCGCTTGAGGCGTTGTAAGCGGTGCTCGATCACCTCCTAGGGACCCCATCATATCGGACGGTTGCCAGCGAACACGTCGGAATTACACGGAGGAAGGTGACGAGCGCGTCTTCCTATTTGGCGCCGAGGTCGGGCGCCAATGTTGACGGTTCGCGGGACTCGCCCTCACTCGGAGAGACCACCTTAACCTCACCGGCAGAGCGGTGAGGCGCTGGTCCGGACTGAGGGCTCCGGCAAGCGGCATCAAGACGCCCGGGGCAAGTGGCGACACTCATATCAGCGAAACTTATGACAACGCAGAGCTTGGTGATCTACTCGAATGGTTATGGGGGCGGCAGAATTCAGCATCTTCACCACCATATATGCATAATGGGTCACCGCCATGAACTTGGCCAGCGCCGGTCGACCAAGCAAAGCATTGTAGGGGAGATCAAAATCAGTGACTTCAAAATCCACCAACTCGGTGCGATAATTATCCTTCTCTCCAAAGGTGGCGGGAGACGCTTGGTGCCCAGGAATTGCACTAACCCCCGGGGCTATTCCAAAGAAAGGCAACGACGGATGAAGATCCTGCCGCGGGATTTGAAGAGCCAGAAATGCCGTAGAGGACGAGGATCTTGAGAACTCCTCCGTCCACCAAAGACACATGACCAGATATTCCGGATCGTGGGCGACACCTGTCGGGAGATGCCCGGCGGTCAACATAATCGGGGTGGTCACCGTTGAAGATGATCGCTTCTCCGACCATTTCAAACATCCGACGCGACCACGAACTCGGCCTCGCCGCACACCTTCCTCTTCACCGCTTGCAAGCGGTATTAGAGCGAAGGCGGACGAACCACCATATATATCGCCAGGTATGGTCCTTTCTTTGAAAGCGCCGAGGCGGGATCTTCACCACGATCACCGTCACGAGAGTGACACTCGTCATCACGAGGGCGGCGTTCCTTGATCCGCCGCTCTACCATCCGGTCCACGACCTGACAGCTGTCCAGGTCATGGGTGTCAGTTCGATGAATTGGGCACCAAGGTCCTCTTTCCTTCCGCCCGCGGCGGTCGTTCCTATGACCGCGGTGGTTATCACGTCGGTCACGGCGATCACCGCGCCGATCATGGCGATCATCATCCCGCCGGTCACGGCGATTGTCGCGTTGATCCCGACGGCCGCGCTCCGGCGACCCGGAGCCATCGCGGTTACGCTCGGCGGCCAAGACCTGCCGGGTCTCTCCTGCCTCACGCTTCCGCGCCTTCTTGCTTGACGGGCCGGAACCCTTCGAGGTCCCGGCTTCCTCTTTACCTCGACCGCTCTGGGGGCGCGATCCTGGCCCCTTGCCTCGCGACCAGCGCACTTATCTTGTGGGAAAACAAATTGAGGTGGTACCAATAGTGCGAGTGGCCATCTTCTCCTTCATCTTGCGTCGAACGCCTCTTAAGGCGATGATGACCGATTGCTCTGAAATATGGGGAATCGTGTTGCGTCAATGGCAAAACATTTGGATGAAATCACGCAACGACTCCCCTTATCTTTGCTCGGGGCATGCAGATCATCCTCCACGCCCGCCACTGTGAAGGAGCCACAGAAATTAGCGGCGAAAAAGGCCACATACTCCTCCCACGAGTGCACCCTCGCGGGAGGTTCAACAACCAAGAACGGGCAGAGCCCGTCAAGGCCGTCGAAAAATAATTGGCCATAACCTTTCCAGACCCGCCGGCCGCTCGCACCACCGTGGTATAAATTTGCAAAAACTCCTCAGGATTGGTGGTGCCGTCATAACTTTCTATAGACGCCGGGCGAAATCTCCCGGGCCACTCCACACGGCGTAACCGCCGGGAGAACGCCTGATATCCAACACCATAAACAAAGCCCGGTCGCCCTCCGGGAATTCGGCCCGGAGAGCGAGAGATAGGACTCTCCGCTGAGTAGGAGGAACTTCCATCTTCGGAGGCCACCCTCTTGCCGCGCCCCTGCTCCTGAACAGGACGGCGCGGCACGCGGCCGCGAAGATCACCGCTCCGCCGGCGGGCCTCGTCAAGATGACTTCTTAGGTCCTCACGGTTCCTTCGGGCCGGGACCGGCGGCCAGCGCCTCCCTCCCCGCCACAGCTTCTGGGCCAGGGCGCTACTGTGGCGGTGGAGCCTCATGAGCCCCTCACCACACCACGGGTGGCGGAGTACCACCGATACTCTGCCGGCCGGGGGGCCCCACCCGAAGTTGGGCCGCACCAACGAGGTCGGCAAGATCCCAGCCCACAGGCGGCCGGGAGTCTCCCAAGTTCCTTTGGAGGGTGGTCCAGAGGAGGCGAGCTGCATGCAATTTCCGAGAGGGTGGCGCCTCCATAGCTTGTACCGACGGCAAGACCGGATGCCCGGCCGCCACGGAGCGTCACCAAGACTTCATGAGGTGGAGGAAACGGTCTTGCGCTTGACTAGATTCCGGGATATACTCGAACATGGCCCGACACCTCCCTTCGATGTTGCGAACCCGACATTTTCAAATGCACGGAATCGACAAAGACACCAAAACCATTGGAAAAGATGATCGGAGAAACCGACTACAGCACCCTACAGCGCGCCACTGCCGGTGTATTTCAAGCGAGCAGCCCGAGTCTCTGAGCCGGGTTTGGTTCGATAGGGGTGTCTTTGGTAGCCGCGAACCCTAACAGATGGAAACCCGGTACCTCTCACACTAACGAGTTCTAGAGTCTAAAATCCAGATGAACACACGATTTTACCTGAGTTCAGCCCCCATGAAGAAGGGTGTGACCTTACTTCTGCTTGAGCTTGGATTGATATTTTGGGCTTGGTTCTGAGCTTCTTTGGTGACCACTCTTCTGTTGAGTCTACTTTTTCTTCTCCCCCTCCCTCTTCGTCCCCCAAGTGCCCTTATATGCACGGGCTTACACGAGTCAGACGAAGGAGGGTCGTCATCATGCTTATCTTACATGCATTTATTACACCTTTATCGTTGTCCGTTCCTTGGCGCTAATTAATGCCGGCGCATGCCTTCGCTCGCTCTTCCGAATATGACTTCTCTCAGGTGGGTAGGTGGGAGGCGTCGAGAACAGGCTTGTAGCGAAATTCCTTGGGACCGACATGCCTAGTACATCAGGGCTGTCTCGACGACGCAGACGGCGGCGAAGAAACTTGGGATGAAGCCACCGCATCCTCCCCTTTGCATGGCGGCGGAGCAAGCGAGGCGTGCTTCGCCCGCATGCCACGTGGGTTGGCGCCGCGGCGGCAGGCGTGGTCGCCACTCGCGCGCCGCACGCCACGTGGGACCGGCACCGGTGGTGGCGTGCTTTCGCCTAATCGCCGCCAACGCCGCCACGTGGCGGGCGCCGGGCGGCGGCGTGGTCGCCACTGCCGCCCGCGACGCCACGTGGACCGGCACCTGGCCGGGCGTGTTGCCAATCGCTTCGCCAAAGCCGCCGTGGGCTGGGCGCCCGGCGCAGCGGCGTGGTCGCCACTCGCCGCTTCGCGACGCCACGTGGACCGGCACCGTGGTGGCGTGCTTCGCTTAGCCGCCGCCAAAGCCGCCACGTGGCTGGGCGGGCGGCAGCAGGCGTGGTCGCCCACTGCTTCGCCGCACGCCCGTGGTGGCGCGACGTGGGCGGGGTGTAAACACCCACCCGCTGTCGAGCGCCACGTGGGCTACACGCTTTTGTGCGGCGAAGAGGGTACCCCGGTGTGTAGTACACCGACAATTGCGGTATGGGTGATCCTTGCGGAGGAACCTACGATGCCGCATGTAAGCCATTTTTCGGTAGTTCTTCAGCCACCGGCTAGTTTGTATCATCCGAGCCTTTGGGCGCATCCGTTAAAGCCTTTTGTCGTGCGCCCGGCAGGTTGCCAAGCGCAGATAATCATTAATGGTTACGAACAATAATGCCCGTAGGATAAAGTTTTCTCTTTTATACTCATCCCATACATGTACACCATCGTTCCACAATATTAGAAGATCTTCAACCAATGGTTTGAGGTACACATCGATATCATTGCCGGGTTGCACAGGCCTTGGATCAATAGTGGCATCATAATGTACTTTCGTTTCATGCAAAGCCAAGGAGGAAGGTTGTAGATGCATAAAGTCACCGCCAAGTCTTTGTGGCGACTACTCATATTGCCAAAAGGATTCATCCCATCGTACTCAACCCGAACCTTATATTCCTCACATCATATGCAAAGTGCTTCTTATATTTTCTGTCGATGTTCCTCCATTGCACAGAATCAGCAGGGTGTCTGAGCATTCCATCCTTCTTACGCTCTTCGGCGTGCCATCGTAGCAATTGGGCATGCCTTTTGTTCGCAAACAATCGCTTTAGGCGGGGGATTATAGGGAAATACCACACCACCTTACGGGGACACCTCTTCTTCTTACGCCTCACCCCGACATCTTCGTTCTCGATATCATCGTCGTTGCCCTTATACCGCTTTGCTTTGCAAACAATACAGGCATCCATGTCTGCAAACTCATTGCGATACAATATGCAATCGTTTGGACATGCGTGTATTCTTTGTACTTCCAGTCCCAAGCAGGCGGACAACTGCTTAGCACGATGCGTAGTTGAAGGCAACACGTTACCCTCTCGAAGCAAGTCCCCAAGAGACATAACATTTCGAAAGCTCTTATCGGACCAACCATTGCTTGCCTTCAAGCTGCGATGAGTGAAAGCACGGTATGCGACTTTCGTGCTCCTCCTGCGACCTACGGTACAATGGCGTTGTAGAGTTCTCTACCATGTTGGAACTTTTGAAACTCCCTTTCACTCGTGAAGTCCCCTCCCCATCACATGACATTTGATCTAGATCATCTTCATGGGTATCAACGAACGCATCTTCCACCACCGTCATATCGTTGTCTCCGTCATCTTCATCAATGTGTTGCCCTTCATGTACAATATCATCTTCATCAATGTGTTGCCCTTCATGTACAATATCATCTTCACGTGCTCGATCCAACAGTATAGCCGACCTTGAAACCCCTTGAAGCAAGTGTGCGTGTCGACTCTATGTTACAAAACATCTTCTCATTTTTGCAATCAGCGCATGGACAACACATATAGTCCGCCAGTTTCTCGACTTGTGTGCCGCAGTAGCATTCAAAAACAAGTCACACCATTAAGAACTACGGACATGACGGTCCGTGTCATACATCCACCTTCGGTCCATCTACGTTAATTATATCAAACTACATTTCAAGTATATGAACAAACGATATCAAAATAATTTATTCTTCTGATAGTCATGCATTGCTAATTAATTAAAACGATAAATACATTATAAGCACATAACGCAAATAACAATATAATTGTAATTTGTTATGTAGCGCTAGCTATTAAATTAAATTAATCTACAACAAACAAGCATATAATTGAATATAAGGATATATTTCTAAATAATTATTTATGTTCCAACTTTCATTATTGCAAAATCCATCTAACATTTTCCATTATTTAAATATTCAACTAGCAATTCTCACTATTTATAATTCATCTAGCAATCTTTACTATTAAAAATCCATATAACCAAATTTTCATTAATTAAATTAACTACAATTATGCATAATTGTTCATCTAGCAATTTTATTACTTAAACATCCACTACATCACTAAAATGGATATGAATTTTCTGCAAATAACAATATAATTGTAAATGATTAGTTTTACAAATACATCTAGCAATTTTGCCTATATAATACATCAAACCTTTTTAACTATTTAAATATCCTTCTAGCATTTTTAATTATTTAGAAGATTTCTTCATTTCATTTTGTTATGTAGCGCTAGCTATTAAATTAAATTAATCTACAACAAACAAGCATATAATTGAATATAAGGATATATTTCTAAATAATTATTTATGTTCCAACTTTCATTATTGCAAAATCCATCTACCATTTTCCATTATTTAAATATTCAACCAGCAATTCTCACTATTTATAATTCATCTAGCAATCTTTACTATTAAAAATCCATATAACCAAATTTTCATTAATTAAATTAACTACAATTATGCATAATTGTTCATCTAGCAATTTTATTACTTAAATATCCACTACATCACTAAAATGGATATGAATTTCATGCAAATAACAATATAATTGTAAATGATTAGTTTTACAAATACATCTAGCAATTTTGCCTATATAATACATCAAACCTTTTTCACTATTTAACTATCCATCTAGCATTTTTTAATTATTTAGAAGATTTCTTCATTTCATTTTGTTATGTAGCGCTAGCTATTAAATTAAATTAATCTACAACAAACAAGCATATAATTGAATATAAGGATATATTTCTAAATAATTATTTATGTTCCAACTTTCATTATTGCAAAATCCATCCACCATTTCCCATTATTTAAATATTCAACTAGCAATTCTCACTATTTATAATTCATCTAGCAATCTTTACTATTAAAAATCCATATAACCAAATTTTCGTTAATTAAATTAACTACAATTATAATTTATTCAATAATTTAGCTAGATCTTAATTTCGGCGAAGAACTTCGAGCAATAGGAGAAGACCATCTTGAGAGACGCGCAATGACGTAGTCGGCAGCGATGGAGGTGCAACGGTGAGGATGACGACAGGAGCGGCGCTAGCTTTGCTCGAGGAGGCGACGCAATGCGCCTTGTGCTTGGAAAAGCAGTAGCGTAGTAGGCGACAGACGTCACGGGAGGATGGTCGACGTGATCGGTTGATCGCCGAGGGCGGCGAGGGAGTCGAAGGTGGAGCCTCCCGTCGGTGGTGGCGACGACGAGCCGACGAGGTCGATGTGCGAGTAAAGAGGCGCGGCACACGCAGCGTTCAGCACGCCGCAGCCATGCCATGCCGCATGATCGAAGAAGATGAGGAAGCCGGTGTTGTCGATGCGATGTCGAAGATGCGCGAGGCCGTGGCGGTGGCGATAAACCCGATCTCGCCGGGAAAAAATAAATAAAGGTACAGAAGAAGCAGCAGATCTGGTACCCATAGCCCCATCGTCTCATGGCCCAAATAACCATCGGCGGGGCGGCGGCATAGCTGCTGGCTGGGCGGCGGACCCGGCCGGCGGAGGGCCCCAGGCGACGGAGCCATGGAGCGAGGCCCGACCGCGGAGGGGCTCAGTCGGCGGCACGATGACCAGGTGACGGAGATGGCCGCGGCCAGGCCAGGGGTGGAGAAGGGACCCGTAGAACCACGGCGGCGTGGAACGCGGAGGGGCCCGCCGGCGACGGAGCAGCACCTACAGATCCAAGCGTTCCCTCCTCAGCCGTAAACACGACGGCGAGCGGAGGGGAAGCTTGGACGCGGCAGCCCAGCCACAGCTGTCACCACGATAGCGTGTGGACAGGACGGAGCGAGGCATGGCGTGATGCAGCCGACGACGGAGAAGACGACCACTACGACGCGGATCCGGGGAGAACTATGATCTTTGCTGCTGACGACGTGACGCGACGACGACGAACGTGGCGGATCAAAAGGATCGACCACACAACCTAACTACGAGGGCGCTGCCCTCGGTGGAGATCGATCTCCCCGGGGGCGGCGGGTGGCGGCTGCAGAAGGCTAGGTCTAGGATGAGAACCCTAAACTCGTGATACCATGTAGAAGAGAGAGAATTGTATAATGCGTGGGATGATGTATTGCTGAGCCCTCAGGCTGTTTATATAGGAGTACATGGCTTGGAGGGCAAGATGCCTCTCCTAGAGATAAGGAAGGTTATCACGGGATTACAATCAATCCTAAACTAACCATATCTGGTGCTACCTAATATACTCTAACAACAGGGAGTTAAGAGATCCGTATCTACGAGCTCAGAGTATTCAGAAAAGAAACTCTGCTCTGGATCAATCTCCTGAACAGAAGTTCGGCTCCACTCTCAAGATCTCTGATACTGCACTCTAATGCCTGCAACTGCTCCTCCTCGCATTCCACTGTGCTCTTCTGGAATGTTTTGGAGACGAGAGACCACTTGGGCATCTCAATTTGCTTTGACAGGAGGCGGGATGTGGATTCTAGCAGTGAGATAGTGAGCTCTCTCGCGTTTGTTAGTAGCTTCACTACCCTGCAATCCTTCTTGTCTGAAGTAGTCTTTTTGCTGATCTTCTTGAATTGCTTTTGCGCCTTCTTGGGTGACTACAACTTCCTCCACCTCTGGCCGGAGGCCGCCAAGAGCCCGGCCAAGTACTAGCCTGCCAATCCTGGCATCTGCAAGTAGGTACTCCTCCCGGCCTTTTGATATTCCAGATTCTAGATAGCCAAGTACTAGCCTGCTAATCTACTGGTTCAAGACTGCAATCAAGACTGCAAGCGAATTGTTAGAGATTCTAATGCAAAGATCTTTAATTTAGCAAACATTTGTGAGAAGCAACTATTATTAGTGTCCTTCATTTGCATCTGTATTGATGTCTGAGTCATGCATGCAGCAGAGGTCGGAATATTATTTCTGTTTCTTTCGTGGTTGTTCCTGTTTCTATGTGAAATATCTCTGACCTTGTGAAACTTGTGCTGGCATGTCAAACTCCATGCTTCATGTCAAACTAAAACTTCATGCTTCATGTCAAACTTCATGCAGCAGCATTTCTAACTTCTATGTCTCTTCTATTCGGTCTATTTCGTTTGTATTTCAAATGTAAATTTGAGCAAATACAAAGAAACTAGCTATCTTATAGACTTGTAGACATCTGTATTTTGCATATGTAATTAACTAATTATGATCTTACAATGTGTTGTTGGTTCGGACTCTGGACTACTGTATTGATGACTCAATTAACTAATTATGATCTTACAATGTGCTGTTGGTTCTGGACTCTGTATTGATGACTAATTATTTTGCATATGTAATTAACTAATTATGTAAATACTGGACTCTTGGAGAGCTGTTGGTTGATTATGCTCTGTTAATCTTTCATGTGCCGGTTTGTCATGTGATTTTTGCCAACATATTCTAAACTTCAATGTCTGGCAGTGCTGATATGTGTCTGGCCTCATACTTTAGAAACCGTCGCTTGCAACCCGTCGGGTTTTAATACCCGTCGGGTTCGGATTCGGGTATATATTTCTACCCGATAGGTCATTCGGGTTCGGGTCGGGTATTCTGATTCCGGTTTTTTTTCGGGTCGGGTTTTGTAAAACCCGCACCCGACCCGACCCGTTGCCATCCCTACCTTTCGACGTGCTTTAGTGGGCTTAATTTGACATCGTGGTATAACCTAGTAGCAAAAGTAGCTAATGTACAGCTCACAAATCGAAGGGACACATTTAACTGGGATTTACATAGCCATGGTCAATTCTCCATACGGTCGATGTATATTTATTTAATGAATCATGGTGCTCCTTTCACTAGCAATTTCATTTGGAAACTAAAGATTCCTCCGAAAATTAAGATTTTTCTTTGGTATGTACAAAGAAGGTATCATCTTAACAAAAGATAACCTAGCGAAAAGGAACTGGATAGGAGTCATAAATGTTGTTTTGTAACAACAATGAAACAATCAAGCACTTGTTCATTGATTGCCGACATGCCAAAATCATTTGGAGAATTATTTACATCGCATCGGGTTAACTTCACCAAGATCTATTTCGCGCATGTTTGGAAATTGGTTATCAGGCTTTCAAAAGATAGAGAAAAGATTGATTTTTGCGGGGGTTGCGGCTCTCTTGTGGGCTATTTGGCGCACACGCAATTATTTATTCTTTGAGAAAAAACAATATACTTCTTGTTTGCAGGCTATCTTCAGGGGAACATACTGGATGCGATTTTGGGCACAGTTGCAGCATGAGACCTCAAGGGTAGGGCTGGGCGTTCGGTTAAACCGAAAAAATCGGTTTCGGTTTTCGGTTTTTTAGACAATTCGGTTAGTTAAAAAACAAAACCGAAATATGTTTGCAAATTTAGGAAACCGGAATTTCGGTTAACCGATAATTCGGTTTCGGTTTCGGTTAAAACCGAAATAACCAAAGTTTGACAGATTTGCAACTGAAACACATACAGTTTGAACCGAAACACATCATACCAAATATTTCAGTACACATGCAACTGATCACACGGGCAATAAACTCACGAAACTGATCACACCTGAAACTGTAATATATAACATGGATATTAGAGCAGACCATGCCAGCATTTCAGTAGCCACGGAGGATGATATGCAAAGTATAACATGATCTATTAGAGTTTGCGCATGTACAGGTAGTGTCTGCAAACAGACTTAAGGATAAGCAATAAATCAACAAAATGCGCCTAAGTAGCTTGGATTTTCCTTGTCCGAAACGACTTCAAGCATTATGGCGTCGATATACATTCCAAAATGTACCGAACCTTATCAAGCTTTGGAGTGGGGGAAGCGGGAAGGGAGGGGAGGCCGGGAGCCGGGAGGGGCGCCGCCGCCTGGAGTGGGGAAGGGAGGCCAGAGGGGAGGGGCGTCAAGGGACGGGAGAGCACCTGGGGCTGGAGCTGGACACCGGAAGTGCCGAAGGGGAGGGGCGGCGCACACGCACCGGCGCCTGGAGGCTGAGCGCCTGAGCCAAGGGACGGGAGGGGGCCGCGCCGGCACTTGGAGTTGGAGACGCTGAGGAGTGAGGCCTGAGGAAGCCGGGATTCGGGAGCCGGAGCCCTAGGGTGTGAGGGAGGGAGTGAGGCGCCGCCTGGACTGGAGCCCTAGGGTTTGAGACTTTGAGGAGGAGTGAGGAAATGGGATACAGTGCACCGGCCAGAGACTCGATTACTCTTGAGGAATGACCGAATGAGGATCTGATCATTGAGTCATACTCATCTTGCTAGACCGGTTAGTTCGGTTAACTGATGCTCAAAACCGAAAAAAATTAAGTTATTTCAAGCAGATAATCGAATCAACAACCGAATAATTGGTTTCGGTTTATTCGGTTTGATTCGGTTTATTCGGTTTTCGGTTTTCGGTTTATTTGCCCAGCCCTACTCAAGGGAGACTTTCCGATTGACGAGTACAACTCTGGAAGTCGTCGTGCTAGAAATATTTGCTAAGAATGGATGGCGAAACAATAATAGTCTCTGTCTTTGATATTTATTTATATATTTTTTCCCTTTATTGGAGATCAACTTGATAGCTGAGGACTATGTAAAAGGTCGTATGCTTTTTGCAGAGACCGGAACTTGTTCCTTTATCTAAAAAAATCTATTTCAGCATGTCCCACTTACTCTATCTCCCAATTTTCCCTACATAGCCCAATCACCTAAGGTCCAGTTTTCCTCTATTCCTTAATCCCAACACACAACTCCCTCTCAATTCTGCATGCCCCACACTCTCACGCTCTCTCTCTGTGGTAGCGGTGCAGCCGCAAGCTATAGCTCGATGGCAACGACGAGTGAGGGCCACAGGGTAGGATAGCTCTGGCCCCCTATAGCCACAACGAGCATTGACTTAGAAATGGAGGGTGTGACACCAGCGATAGCTGGTAGGTTAGGGCGGAGGTGTCTGGTGGGGCAACAAGCATCATGCGGCGTGTTGCAGGGTAGCCTTGTGGACGCTGCGAGCATGAGCTAGGGATAGAAGATGTGATGGCAGTGGCGATCAGCAGATCAGGGTGGCGACACCCGGTGGGGTAGGAAGCGATGACAAAACAACAGGTAATAGCTGAGCATTTGGCATTAGCAATCATACAGGTAAATTTCATTCTTGATTCCCTAGTATGAAATTCCTAATTCATAAATCTATCAATGTTATGTTGATTTGTAATAGTGAATCGTATTTTTGAAATGTAGCATGTAGAGCATTCAAAAATAAAGAGAATGTATACAGATTTTAATTCTCCAATTCACAAATCTCTAAATTATTTTAGGTATTATCTCTAATAAGAATAACTTAAACTTTATATTTTTGCTATTACGAACCTTCAAATTTCACATCGAATAATATTTTTTAACTTCAAACACCTATTAAAAAACCCACGCCCCGGTCACATACTCACATTGGCTTCAACGCTGCCCAGTGCATCTTCGACGAGCCAGAGGACAACCACGTCATATGGTGGACCACCCCGGGGAAGCGCGGCAGGGTCGTGCTCCTCCAAGGCACGTCGGCCAACCTCCGGGCCCTCCGGGCCAACGGACGCTACCGCCGGCGGAACAGATGCGTCACCGTCGAGTCCATCAGCCGTACCCCCGTCACTTCGATGATGGAGTGGGAGGTTCAGGTCCCCACCGTGCCAGCTGTGACCACCAGGCGCTGAAATCGTAAGCCCATCACCCGCACCCTCCTTTCTTGCACACTTCACTGGTGGTTCTGCCAATTGGGCCTTCTACTCTTCTCGGGAATGCTTAATCCTTAGGTTATCGATTGATCAGTTCGGGCATTCTTGCAAAATTTCTAGTCCTACCAGGCTACCACTTCTCTGTTGCGAATTCTTAGTATTGTCTTCTCAAAGATTCAAGTTTTTCTTACAAATAGAGCACTTCCCGCGGTGGTTAATTCTTGCTTGATTAACCAAGTAGTTCTTGCTGATTCTTGCAACATAGGTCTGCACGATATGCTTAAATTCGTGCTGCATATTTGGTTCTTTGGAGCGTCTGATCCTTGCTTAATTCTGATAATTGGATCCTTCGATGGTAACATCGTAGTTGGTACTGTTCAATGTTGGATTCTTTTCTTTAGTGCCCTAAGCCGCATACCAGCCTTCGGAGCAGTAGTTTCCTTCTTGCTTCAGGTGTAATTTTTGTGAATTGGATTCTTTGTGGACCAATCATTTGTGTCATCTATGCCTTGCTTAATGGGGTTGGTATTTCTTCCTTGGCGTCACCTACATCCTTCTGCAATTTGCATGGGCAGCAATATGGTCCAGGTTCTGGCGAGGTGCTGGAAATCAATTTTGATTTGGCAGATGATAATGGAAACACCAATGGCCAGGGCTGGACAATTAGCCCGTTCTATGGGAGGAGTCTGACTGAGCTGGGCAATGACTTGGCAACGGCATTGACTTCCAGAACGTCACCCTCTTTGTTCGAGCACGCAACCTTGGACATCACCCCTCTTCTCACCGACCTGTCCTATAGAGATGACTCCATTGACATCATGGTGTTCATGGTTGGTACACCAGGTGAGAATTGTACTTTCATTTAGTCCTCTGCGCTTTTTAGATGTAATCATCTCACTGGTCATATTGCTGAAATGGTAGATAGTATCTGATATTTGAAATGTTTAATTTGAAAATAAATGAGAATTACAAAGTGACTGGAGAAAGTTGTTACAATTTAAATTCCTATATTTAGAATCTGCTACATAAGGGTAAACTAACATAAGTGCTTTCTGAAACTAATTGACCGGTAAATACATGGGCACTCATCTTTGTTTTTTAAGATAATTAGTTGGTTACCATTCTGTGGTCGTCAAACAAGAAAATTGATCCACCAGATAGAAATTACAAATGGTCAACAAATGGTAAATATTTCAGTATACCCTGGTTCAACCATGCCATTTGATGTGTGTTTGGATAAAAGCACATGCTGGCAGAAAAAATATTCGGTTTAGCTGTTGTAGTTGTAGTAGTTTAAAATGTACTGACAGTAACGGGTATCTGGCAAGGTGGTGAATTGAATATCGATACAGATGTATGTAAAATGCTGAATACCAATACTGTTACAAGAACAATGGAGTGACTCAAAGCTTATGTTTCTAATGATGCTCAAATTTTGTTGTTGGTTACCTGGTTTCATGCTGTACTTAACCCAGTGAAAATATGACCTGGTGGTGGAAGCTATTCCATTATCAACGTACAATCTGCTATTTCATTTATACTATACGCTGGTGTTCTAGTTAGAGAATCTTGAAAGCCGAATTATTTCTGAAATGCGATCAAGGTGATCCTGATATAGACTCCTATTTACGTCATTGCATATGCGTCCTTAGTTGCATGTCACGACTTACGCGTGAGTTTAACTCATAAAAGGATGTCTCAGTATCATCCCTTCCTGTGCTCAACTTCTTGAGTATGTAACGTGTAGTTATCCTGGGACCGTTGTTTTGCTTCCTGTTTCTGACCTCTCGCCTCTGTGACTCGAGGGCACAACCAGATGCAGTTTCCAGATCTTGATGCTGAATAGAAGAAAAGGATAGGATCAGATAACAATTCATCCCCCAGACATTACTGTCAACACCTCCACCGCTTTACAGCAAAGTGATGGCTTGAGAGGATTAGCATTTTCCTTTGTTTTTCTGAACAGTCGAAGACAATGCACTGGTCTACAGTTCTTCCAGGAATAGGATAGTCACTTCCCAGACGGTCCCCCATTGATGCTCTCTGCTGCGACATTTTCCTCTTTGCACATTGGTAGACAATGCTCTTTTTTTTTTTTTTTGTATCTCTGAAATTATGGGTGTGTTTGGTAGGATTCCAGCTCCACCAAATCCGTGGATCTAGTGGAGCTAAGTATTTTTAGCTCCACTAGATCCATGAAGCTAGAACTGAGTACATTAAGAGTGTTTAGATTGATCATATTGTTTGCATTTTAGACCAAAAATATAAATTTAATTCACTTTATTTTAACCTACAAGTTTTAGATCTCAGGTGAAGTTGAGATCTGAAGCTCTACCAAGTACCAAACAGGCCCTATACAGAAACATGCTACTTGCTCATAGGAATATGCTGGAAGTGCCTATAATTGATTTCAATGGTTCGCCACATTTGTTAATTGTTTTTTTACTGACAGCGTATGTATATTAATTGATGTTGACTGAATACTTCAATAATGTCTTCCTCACGTCAAGTTTTAATTTTGATGCCTTTTTGGAATTGCAAAGCCTTTTGTCTGTGTAAACTTTGCAGGCTGTGATTCTGAATGCTCAAATAATGACCCCCTCCCAAGTCCTACCCGTGCCTCTGCACGTGCGGACAGTGTAGTTTGTTAGAATTTCAGTATCCAAATTCGCCTTGGGCCCGGGTTCGATCCTGCAGATCGCAAGAGCTCTGGTCAATTTTTGAAAAGAAATTGTTAAGATTACTTGGGGTGCGCTTTCTATGCCTCCTATTTGGGAGAGTATTTGGAAACAAGATGAAAATTCAACGTAAGATACAAGTTTAGGCCCTGTTTAGAAGCAATGTATTTTAAAACTATAGTTTTGATATACTATGGTTTGCAATTGTTTTATCATGAATACCATAATTTTACCAAACTCTTTTAAAACCATGGTATTTCTTGGAACTACCAACTGTTTGCATGCAACATCACAAACCATGGTATTTGAGTGAAAATAGACAAGAAGCTAGCTAAAACTATGAAAACTTTGGGTTGGAGTGGAGTTTCAAATACTCCAAAAATACCATGTTATCTACCAAACAATGGTTTTTAATACAGAGCTTTTTGCATGGTAACCAAACACCTCATGGTATAAAATATCATGGTATTCTTAGAAATCATGATATTGTCTAGAAACTATAAAAATACATTGCTTCCAATCAAACCAACGATTTTGAGGTGCTGCCTCGTACATGTTTTTGAACAAATCAAAGTGCGAACACACTGATCTCCGTCTGGTTTTTGACTTATTTAATGCTAAGTCGCTGCATGTGCAACCAGCTCATAACCAAGTCTACAGATTCGCAATTTGTTCTGTTGGTGTGTTTCAAATGTGTTCCATTGGTCTTTTGCCACAACAGAAAGGGGGAACATATAGGAAAGGCCAGTACAGCCGAGATAGTCGAATTTAAAGCGTTTGTTCGGAAATTAGTAGTTTGCCGCAATTTCTAGGTAAGAAAGTAATTCCTCTGTATCTCCTACGGGGATATTTACTAGCAAACGGGGTTTAACATTTGATTCCCCAATCCGTTATTGCATGGTAGGGGGGAGCTTATAAAATTACACACAGATGCATTAGCAATGCTAACGCGATAGATTATCTATTTTTTATGAGATAAGATATTGTAACCGTATTTGTTTAGACTCTATCTTTTATATGTGAGCGAATCCGAACTTATCTCTTGCTATTTCTTTATGTATCGGGCATCTCTTTGTACAAGAATCAATCCAATAAAGCACGAGAACAGAATTTCCTCTTTACATTGTGTGCGCTCTAGTTCTTGTGATTTCTTTAGCGCGCTGTTGATTGATCGCGGGTGAACGGCTACATTTCACAACACTTTTAACGTTAGTTGCACCGTCTTTCCACGGAGTCTGATATTTGTAACTTTTCATTGACGTTTGTGTGAAACTTGTTGGTTCTAAACTGGCTCGTGCACTTGAGATGCCGTTCTCAGATTCATCTGCAGCTGTGTAGCCTCCATATACTTGGAAGGGAAAAATTCCAAAAAAAAGAGAGTAAATTTTACAAAATTATAGATTTTTTACAAACTATTGTAAAAATACATATTTTAGATTTTATTTCATAAAACTACAAATTTTAGGAGTATTTGTGTCAGACCCATTACAAGAAGCGGTTAATTTTAAAACCTTTAGTTTTGTGATACACATTATGTTAAAATCTATAGTTTTGTAAGATAAAAGCTAAAATATATAATTTTCTAATAATTTATAAGAAAATCTATAGTTTTTGTAAAATTTACTTAAAAATACCCGCTTCCAAGAGTGTTCCACATGTCAGCCTGGTACCTGCCCTGCCGCCCACGCCGCCCTCCACCGAGTCTGCACGCGGCCAACGACGCAACAGCCAACGCCAACGACCCCGCGGCAGGCAAAAACTCCGTGCTTTCCGCGGCCAAATCGAGATCTCTTCCGTGCCGACCCCGTCCGTCTCCCACCCCACGCCGGCGCCAAATCGAGATCTCTTCCGTGCCGACCCCGTCCGTCTCCCACCCCACGCCGGCCGGCCGCGGCAGCGCCGCAACGAAGGCAAAGAAAGAAAAGATGGCCTCGGTGCTGTCCTCCCTGCGCTACGGCGACAGCCTCTCGGTGGTGGCCATCTCGGGCGCCACGGCCTTGCTCTGCGAGGCCATCTCCTGGCTCCTCATCTACCGCACCGCCACCTACAACTCCCTCCGCGCCTCCATTGAGCGCCACTCCCGCAAGCTCGACTCCATGAAGTCCGGCTCCTCCGGCTCCGGGGCCTCCTCCAACTCGTCCTCCTCCCAGCCCGCGGGGTCCTCGTCGTCGCGGGCCAAGAAGATGGACCGCGTCGAGACCAGCCTCAAGGACGCCGCGCGGGAGCTGTCGCTGGCCAAGCTCAAGTCCGGCGCCGTCGTGGCCATCGTGCTCTTCGTCGTCTTCGGCCTGCTAAACTCGCTCTTCGAGGGCCGCGCCGTCGCCAAGCTGCCCTTCGCACCGGTTCCGCTCGTCCAGCGCATGAGCCACCGCGGCATCCCCGGGAACGACCCCACCGATTGCTCCATGGTCTTCCTCTACTTCCTCTGCTCCATCAGCATCCGGACCAACCTCCAGAAGCTGCTCGGCTTCGCGCCGCCCCGCGCGGCCGCCGCGGCCGGCGGGGGCCTCTTCCCCATGCCCGATCCGAAAGTAAATTGAGGTAGCAAATCGATCTTTTGCTCTAATTTTTCTACTGCTATGCGTAATTGTCTGTGCGAAATTTCGCACCTCTGGTGCCTTGCAAAGGTGAATAGATCGAGGGTGCTTGATTCTGGTAAGAATTGCGCCCTGGATCTACGGATTCAAACAGGAGCTTGGTTTTTGTTATGATAGGACTTTTGGATGCATCTCAGTGATAAGTGGGTGTTGGTTTCATTTGATTTAGGTGCTTTTAGTATCCTATTGGAATTGTGAACACATTGGTTTGACCCAAAACTGAAGTGAAAGGTTGAATCCTTGTGTTTGATCTTTCTGTTCTTTGGGGGTTAAGCTAGAATATGGATTCCTGACTGCAATTATTGGAGATAATTATCTGCTCATTCGGATGACTAGAATTTTCTTTGAGGCATATGGATCGGTTCATGAATCTGTAGCATTAGCTCTTACTCTTGATTAACTTTGGAGTACGGAAGACTTTGATGCCAGCCAGTATGCGCGTGTATATTGAAACAGTTATATCTAGATTAGGGGCCAAGATTACGACAGTTTGAGCTAGTTTCCCCCCTGTATTACCATCTATGACTGCTCTGTGAGTTCGAAGGTAGAAGCAGGCTCCATATTTCTTGTGTTTCTGGGTGCAGAAGGGAACTAGATTCCACACGTTCCAGCAGCATGCTACTGCTGTCAATTGCATAGTAGCAGTTGTCCTTCATAATGTGTTGGATCATGGGATTTGGGAATAGAGAGTAACAACAGCACTTTGGAATATTGATGGATTTAAATTTTTTTTGGGTAAGGTTCTGGAAAATAATGTGGTTAGCTTTGGTAACTTTTAATGTATACAATTTTGTGTTGATACTTTGGATAAGGATAAGCTGAGCTCTATCTGGACTAGTTCATTTTCGGCTGTTGCTGTGAATAAGGGTTTCTTAGTTCCAACGTCCAAGAATTGGGAACTCTAGTAAAGCACCCCTCTCCAATGTATGTTAGTTGTTAACTATTGATTCATCTGAACATAGCATTGTATGAGTAACAGTTGCTTCTTGATATTTGTATGAGTAAATTCAGTAGATAAACTATATACCACTCAACCTATTGTTCATGTGATCAATATACTTCCTCTGCTCTTTTTTACTTGTCATTTTTGAAATTTCATGGTCTCTGAGATGCAACTTTGACCATTACCTTTTATAACTTTACATTAAGATGTACTAATTAAATTATAATATTATGGAAGTATTTTTAATGATAAATCTGAAACTCCGCATGTGTAGTTTTTCTAAATAGCCTGTCCCAAGTTAGGAAAAAGGAGGGTTGTGTTAGGCTTGATGTGCCAACATAAAATAAAACAGCCTTCGTTTTATGGAATAAAACCCAAAAGAAGCCAACCTCAACTTATTTGGGACAAAAGGCTTGGTTGTATTTGTAACGACAAATCCAATGATATAATATTCATATAGCCAACCTACTGTGGTAGTTTGACCACATGGATTCTAGGATATCAAGTAAAAAAGAACAGTGAGATTATTTGATTAAGTACTGTTATATTTTCTCAGACATCTCGAAAGATGTGAGGACCATAAAATCCAATTAAGCAAATGAAAGCAGTAAGCCACTAATCAGGTATATAAAGAACAATTAAATCTGCTTATTATCTTTATGCATAAGTATTAGAATGACCAATGTGCCCTTCATATAGCCAGTAAAAGGGTAAATAGAGCAGTAAGGAGATAAGAGCAGCAGCAGTAGGTTATTTCCCCCTTTCTCACATCACCGAAACCGAGAGAACACAGCCAAGCACAGCAGCCATTCTTTTCCTTGTCATTTCCAGCCGAGAACCAACTAGAACAGTAGGTTCATCTCCGCTTCTCCCATCCCAATTGAAAGCACAGCCATTCTCCTCCCCTATCCTCATTTTCAGCCGAGAGAGCCAGCAAAAGACAGCCCAGCAGCAGCCAGTCAGCAGAGATTCTTTCCCCCCTTTTCCTCATTCTCAGCTGAGCACAGCAAGGGCAGCAGCAGCATTCGTCTCCCCTCTCCTCATTTCTCAACCGAGAGCAGCAGCCAGCAGTAGGTTCATCTCCCCTTGCTCACCTCCAAAACCCAAAAAGCTAGCACAAGCACAGCCGGGCAGCAGCTAGTTCACTCCCCATTTCCTCATTCTCAAGCCGAGCCAGCAAGAAGAAGCCAGGAGCAAGGGAGAGGAGGAATCAGCCAAGCAACCAAGAGGGAGACAAGAATCGGCCAGATCTCCATCGCTACCGCCAGCACCTCGCCAAGTCATCCCCATCACAGACCCACCCCATTTCAATCCTCACCATCACAAGGTATTCAAATCAGCGTCTTGATCTAGTTCTTGAAAACTAATGCTAGAAGCAGTAGAGAACTAAGGGTCTAGACCAAGAAATATCACTTCATGCTTCTTGAATCATCACTAACCAAACCTGTCATACTCATATTGAAAATAATCCAACAGGAAAAATAAACAAGAATAGATCAGTAGAGCAAAACCCAAGTCAAATAGCAAAAATCAGTAGAGAGAGCTAGAGTTGAGCAGCCGTAGAGGGGAGTCGGCCTGGAGGGAGGCTGGCGGTGGAATAGAGGCCGAGCTAGGGTTAGTCAGCACCGGAGCTAGGCTCGGCCATGGGCCGAGTTGAAGCCGGCCTGGAGAGAGAGCTCGGGAGGGAGAGGCAGAGAAAGAGCAGAGAGCAGCCGAGAGAGGTAGAGTCCAGAGGGAGTAGTAGTAGAGAGGCTTCGGCTGGGTAAGCCAACAAGCAGAAGGTGAGTGAAGCAAGAAAAGGAAGGCAGGCAGGGGAAGAAAAAGAGAAAAGGGAGAGGAAAGAAAAAGAGAAGAGAAAAGAGAGAAAGAAAAAGAGGAGAAAAGGAAAAGAATATAAAATAAAAGAAAAAGCTCGAATTTTGAGAAAATGGGTAGATTGTTGCAATCTCTTCGTTAGTTATATGCATAAAGCTCAAAAAGACAATAACTAGCTGCATTAAGTAAATGAATGGTTAAAAGTAACATTAAAAATGCATGACAGCTAAAGATGTGAATCAACACCCTTCATATAAATGAAAATGCAAGTATTGGAATGGTTGGACGCCATAACTTGAACAAATTACTATAGATTAATATATTATGATGATTTTCAGGACAAGAACAGAATCCACCAGACCACCAGAACTAATATTCAAGCGAGGCCGAATATATCAATCCTAATACAGGCAAGCTTCCTTGATCATATTTTATTAAATGATTTCAACTGCTTTTATGTAATTATCGATATCATCACTGCATGGAAAAGCTTAATTTGTAAATGAAAGCAGTAAATCGGAAGAGGTTGGGAAGAATGGGTTGAAAAATGGATGGATGGGTTGATAAATGGATTGTTGGGTTGGTAATGGGATTTGGTGGTGGGGTGGTTTACTTAGTTAATAGGATGGATGGCGTGTGTTTAATATGGTTGGTACAGGGCGCCGATAAGAAGGATTGTAGGCCGGTGTGGTCCTCTATATAGGCTATGATATAAGGTCAAAACAACTAATACTTGGACAATGAGCCGTAAAACCAATATCAACTATGGTGTGTGAAATCGATCAGAAAAGGTTGTCCTATAAAGGTATTTGAATTTTCACATTTGGGTAAGCATAGATAATTAGGAGTGAGAAGCTGGGTATGTTGAAGGCCCCAGTGAAGGACACAGTGAGAAGCTGGGTATGCCGTGGTTTCTAGTGAAGGACAAAGAAGTGAGAAGCTGGGTATGCCGCAGGTCTCAGTGAAGGACATAGAAAATCAGCTACGGTTGATTCTTTTAGGCTATATATGTATAAAGCCTTGGATTGTGTATCAGTGCTGCTGTGGTAGCATGATACAACTATCAGCTATGAGTTTGGCGGGACGGCTTAAGATAGGTGTCCACCATTCGAGTGACAAGGTTGAAGATCTATACTGGAATAGTGATAAACGTTCTGGGGCATCTTTTGTGGGTGTCACTATGGGTAAAGTGATACGAACCTACGCATGGTAAATTTTGAATTCAAGTCAGAGTCTTGGGTTAGAGACTACGGAAGCTAATCTGCCTCATATACAGTGTTAGTAGCTGTTTCTAAAATCTAAAATTCACAACCCTTAAAACTAAAACTTAATTCATGTAAAATGTATTTTAAGGGAATGTGATCATTGGATAGATATGGGTTGGATTGCATTGAGAGATAAAATCACCTATTGTATTTCTATATTAATGCTTGTTGAATACCCCGTACTCACCCTTGATTAAATCCCCTCTTGCTTAGAGTGTGAGTGCTATCGACACTCCTTCGAGGCCTAGGGCGAGGATTGTTCGCAAGACTAGGACTATCAGGAGGAGTAGAGGGTCTAGTAGATCATACCCCCGCTATGGCAGGCCAGTAGGGTATAGGAGGTTATAACGTATTTTGCTGTATTTGCAACCATGTAAGATTAAGGTAAGGGACATGTATCCCCTGTGTGGTTTAATGGAATATAATAAAGATTTCCATTTTCAGTCTAACTATTGTTCTACTGCAATACTTTGAATACGGTGAAGTAACTAATAAAATATTGGATTGCTCGATATTTTGTTAGCTACTATGCCGAGATTCGTGTAATTAACTCAGGAGTAATGGCAGTGTGACTGCCGTTACCTGGGACTAATTATGCGGGTCGCCACAAAAGACTTGCTTGAAATTTTTCCAGCTGGGTGTTTGAGCCTCTCAACTTTGTGGAGCATGTTCTTTGCATGGACAAAGTATACTGAATTACTGATGATCAAAGAATCATAGTTTTCTTTATCAGAAGTTGTCTCCAGGTGCCAACTGACTTGGGGCACTGGGAATCTGGGACATTCAACTTTTTCAGACATTCTTTCCTACTTTGTGGTTTTATATCTTCTTTTGGTGTGCATCATGTTTGCTTGAGTATGGTATTGTGAGTGTGTTGTTGATTTTACTACGACATAATTAGTTCAATTTCAATATGAAAGGGAGTTAGCGAAGGTGGTATTTTCTCTGGACCCATTTAGTCAGCTATTCTATTAGCTATTTCCTTTTGGTATACTCAAGTTGATCTTGATTAAACAAGTGAATTCTTGCATTGTTTCCCTTTAGAGATCTGTATTTTGGTATATTCAAGTTGTTCAGTAGCATGCATCATTCTTTTAGATATCTGCATTTTGGCATCTGCAGCAGCAGTTCAGACGTGTTGCAGTTGCAGCAACCGAAGTTAGGGCAGTCAATTCACAAATATCACAACTTTACATTACCTCCTTGGCTCAGGTGTTTTTTTTTCAGCTGAACGTTTTTCTGTTACAAAATGAAAATAAAATTTGTTTCCTCCGCTGTGATAATTTATCATCTGATCTTCTAAGTTCCTCTCTAACTGAAGAAGTCCTTTTTTGCAGCTGCGTTTATACATACCTGTGATGGCGCTGATCCCAACCAGAGAGTTCGTCTCTCAGAATGAGTTATTCTGATGGAAAAAATACCGTAGTCGCTCAGGGGAGAAGTGTTATAAGACCCTGTACTGATACGCGTATCCGATTCATTTCCGCAACCTCACTAGTCGGTCTGGTGTTGCATCTATGATCTGCATACATGAAGGTAGGCTTATTTATTCCATATACTAAGCAATGAACACGAAGGTAGTCTGCTGGCTGCCAGTGAACTGTGCAGTCAGGTTTGGAGCTCTTACTAGAATTTTGTTTCGTATACTATGTTAATGACGCCGTTCTCTTTTTCATACCGCGCTCTGCTGTGTTGGACAGGTTTTAGCATCAGTGGCTCACTGATCATGTTATTTGTGTTTACTGTGCAACGCTTGCTCGTTGTTATTTGTCCACACGCCAACCGACTCGGCATGTGCAAGTTCGTCAGCCCCTAAATCCAATTAGGGTGGGTATTCGGTTTTTTCGGTTTAAAAATTTTCGGTTCTTGGAAACTAGCTATTGAAATTCTTGGTTCAAATTCAAAAAGTGAACCGAATTAATCGAAAAAATTCAATTCGGTTATTTTGGTTTTTTGTAAACCGAAATTTTCTGAGGAAGGTCACAGTAAGCATACTTTGCTCAGTAAGCATCACGGTTGCGCTCGTGGAGGGGGACCCCATCGTCCGCGGCCACCTTCTTGGATTGGGCGAGGAGGAACTTGAGCACAGCAGATCTGCGCAGAGTCGGTGCACGAGTGCGAGGTAGATCCACTCCTCCCTTCGTCGGTATGCCCATCCATGCCTCCCGTCGTGTAGAACTCGTTTGCCTATCCACGCCTCGTTCCGTCGGTCTGCCCATCCACGCCTCGCTCCATGCAGAACTTGTCCGCCCATCCATGCCTCCCTTCGCGCGGAGCATGAGCGCCACGAGCACAAGGCAGATCTGCGTGAGAAGCTAGGGGTTTGAGGCAGAATCTGCGTACAGCGAGGAGCACGTTGAGGAGCGGTGCGCCGGGGTGGGGGAGCAGTGTGCTGGAGGTAGGGGTGAAGATGGAACGAAAATGGTCGGTAAATAGTCGTTCCATTTTCTTTTCCACATCTTTTACCGATAACGGAAATGAAATCGAAAACCCTGGAAATGGATGTAGAATAGAACGGAGCGGATACGGAATCGAAAGTAGAAAAATCCACAAGAACTTAGTACATGATCATAATATACATAAATGCAAAAACAATGTACCTTATTCCATCTCCAAAGCGGATACTGGAACAATGTTATGTTCACCGATATCACTAGAAAGTTTTTTTTCTTCAAATTTGTTAGCTGAAAGCTCGCTATTTGTCTCCTAGATCAGACCATCGTGTACTCCTTCATATTATTTCAACATCCTCTTGCTCCTTCAACTATAAAGGTGAAACGCCTAAAATTTGTATATTATTATTCAATGTTTATTTATGATTTTATGATATTTATCTTGGATTTTCTAGAGTTTATAAATGCTATTCTGCTTTTTTATTTATAGAATTAATTTATTCATTAGAAATGAAACCAAAATTATGCTAGACATAATTTTTCTGGTTCAAAATATTCCAAAGTATTTTTGTGATTTTTTTGGAATTTTTTAACTCTATTTGATAGTTTCTATACAAGCTATTTGTATTTCTAGAAATTATTTTAATTCGAAAATAAATGTAAATTCTCTATTCTCCTTTTTGGGCCAAGTGGCTAAGTTTCCAATGGAATTTCCGGTTTCACTTATAGGAAATTTTTATTTCCATTTCCGTTGGAAATAGTTCTATCGTTTTCAACAAAAAATTTATGTTTCCGTTTCCATTTCGTACTAATATTTTTCGTTTCCGTTTATGAAAAAAGGTTTACGTTTCCGTTATTCTCGGAATGGTTAGAAATTCGTTTCTATTTCCATCCCTAATTGGAGGATTGGATCTTCTGGCAGAGCATCTGGATGGCGAAGAAGAGGTTGGTGGATGGGGCAGGGCCCATGGATGTAAGTAACGACATCGCCAGTTGCCTAGCTCCCACGCCTACGGCGAGCGCTGCAAACCGATGAGCACTGGTTGGCGGCGAGACGGCAAAGCGTGTGGAGGGGTGCATACTGTGGTTGAGCACATGCACTGGTACGGTTGCCCCGAATGGGGAATTGGGGATGGAGTGGCGACTGGCGAATCTTCAGGTCGAGTGGGAAATGGGGATTTTTTAGTAAACCAACGATTTGACATATCGGTTTTTGGTTAGTTTGGTTTTCAGAATGCAAAAACCGAACCGAAAACCGAAACCCGAATAGTGGCAAAATAGGAACCGAAATATAAATTGAAAACCGGAAAAACCAATTTTTTCAGTTAATTCGGTTTCAATTAGTAAAAATACTCACCCCTAAATCCAATGGGCTAATCTGCCCCCAAACTAAGTTTAAGGTCCTGTTTGGCATCGTGGGAAAATTTCCTATTTTCTGCTGGAATTCCATGTTTCGGGGCATAAGCTGGCATTACCGACACTAGCGCAACTAAGGTTCAAAATCTTGGCAAAAATTTAGCCGAGATTTCGGATTTTGGCCCAGAGAATTTTCAAATTCGGCAAAATAAAAAAACTAAAAAATCAAATTGCTATAGTATTTTTAAGAAAATTCGAGTATTTTGACTTGATTTCATGTTTTTGACCAAATTTTATTGTTTTTGGACTAGATTTAGCGCCAATTTTTTTGTGGAGAATTATAATGCCATTTATGAGGAATATATGTAAAATTTTTTCAATAAACTCACAAACCGACGAGAGGTCAGTTGGTAGAGCGGATGAAGGGCTAAGTCTATGAGAGGTCTTAGGTTTGAATCCTCAATCCGGCATTTTTCTTTCGTTGCTGCTAGTGCAAAAAAAATGCCAAAAATAATGGGTAAGAAACGCCCACAAACCCACGACCTCAAGGCTAAGACCATTGTGGGACGGAACAGCTCTACCAACTGAGCTAGAAGGCCTGGTGCTTATATTTTTTTTTGATTTTTCTAGCCTTAAGAGACCATTTCACAAGAGGTTAAAAATCACCAAAATTTCAGCAAATTTCGTTGAAATTTTGATGATTTAAGCCAAAATTTTGGTTTCAAATTTACCAAATTTCAAATTTGCCTTCTAAATTTCATTCGGATTTTGATCAAAATTTTAGATTTTGGCTGCCTCCAAGATTTGATCCAAAAATAAAATTTGAAATCTTGTGCGAAACACCTGCCGCATGCACCTCCCACAGCTGCACGGGTAGCTTCTTTGTGGCTTTCGCCCATCCAGCCTCCGCGTGGTTGGACCGCTGGAGTCACCAACGGCCTACATCTAGGCGAGGGCCACTTGTTAGAATTTAAATTAATTTTTTATTACAGTAGCTAATGCGTTTATAATTGAAATGAGTATATTTCAGTATATTTCAAATACAAAAAGGTTTGAGGCTCAACTCGACAACAGTGGTTCATTAGGTCAAATTTAAAACAATTATTTAAATGATAAATAAAATGGTTTTATGTTAAATTATGTTAATATTGAAAGAAGCTTGATAATAACCCTTAGGTAGCTCTATCTAAGTTAAGTTGGTTAAACATGAGAACGGGATACCGGCTGAAAGCGCTCGTGCCCGCCCTGTCTGTTTCTTGCGGGCGGCAGCTGAAGGCTACCTTGCCCTTTGGGTGCTATGTAGTATGTACTCTCTCAGTTCTCTCTCAATTCTTTTTACATGATGTTTTCAATTTTTTATAGTCTTTGAGATGTAATTTTGACTATTATTTTTTAAAAACTTTATCTTATTATATATTAATAAAATTATAATATTATAAAAATTAATGATATAATTTTTATACAACCAAACTAGATTCTTCATACTCTCATCGGTTGACAAAAAACTTATGGTTTGGATTACGTGTGGTCAAAGTTTTAAAACTTTAGCTATCGATATCTTTTTAAATATTTAGATTTGATGCATAAAAATCAAATGTGTAGATTCATCTTGAAATGTACTTTCATAATATTATAATTCCATTTAATTTTTCAATATATTATAATACGAACTAATGGTCAAAGTTGGGTTTTAGAGACTATATCAGTATCTAAAATAGAGGTGGGCATCATCTTTGGCCGATTTGGTGCCGCACGGTCCATCGTGCCGGCTTGAACCGTACTAGGCATGACGATCTATCATGCCCGCCGTGCTGTGCCGATCCGGCTCGCCTTTGGCGAGCCCAAGCACAACCCATTTGTGCTTTGTGTCTGCTTCGTGCCGTGCCGGCTTAGGCTCGGTACATTTATACTATTGCAATAAGAGAAAAGGATCTGAAGACGCACAGAGTTGATTGTAAAAAAAATACGTCTTACAAACTATCGGTAGTATTGTCGTAAAATAGAAAGATGTTATTAGTAGTATTGTCGCAAAAAAAAATTGTCACATGTTACTAACCTTATTACTCACGATATTATTTGATTTTTTTAGAAGGGTCACATCATTATATGGTCGTATCATGCATTGCTATTGAAGGAACGAGTTGGTCTAGAGGGGGGTGAATAGGTAATTTTTCAAGTTTTAACTTTTTAGTTATAATTAACTATTTACCTTAAGTGAATGACTTAGTATAATATATAACAGAAGTAAAACACAAACAATGATAACAGCAAAAGCAACAAAAATGAAGTAAAGCACAAATGAGATAGAGATTTATCCTGTGATTCACAGCCCTTCTCCTACTCCACGTTGAAGCACTTCTTTCGAAGTATTGCTTCTCCAAAGCTAGTCGTAGTAGCTTTGGTGATTACTCGGGTAGCTCTTTCACCACTCCAGTGAGATAAGCTCCAAACTCTTTCACAAACAAAGTGGCCTTCCACAATCACCTTTGGACAGGTTGCATTTTTCACTTCCTCTAAGCTATCTAAGATCACTAAGATCCAAAAGTAATAAACTTTGCATAAGTTCTGTCTCTTGGCTCACTTGCAAATTACACTACTAGACTTAAGTTTGGAGCTAAAACACTTGTGAGAATGAGATCTCTTATGAATGCTAAAATGTCAAGGAGTTCATCAGATCGCATGGTAGATGGCTCAGGAAATACTTATATAGGCATTTGGCATGAATATAGCCGTTACACCTAACACAGTAGCCGTTGGACGTGTCAGAATATCAAAAATATATATTTACAACGGATTAAGTAACAAGACTTAGTGATACTGATCATGTGTATCACGAACCAATTGAAAATATTTACGACGGACCAAATAATTTGGTCCGTCATACATGAGAGTTTCAGAGAATTTGGTCCGGCAAAGAAATGAGAGAGTTACACGTATGCCGGACCAAAATATTTGGTCCGTCATACATAGGAATTTCTGAGATCAGTAGTCATGGACCTTTTTGACATAAAATAAGTTTAACCGAGAGATTTGTTTTAGCAACAGACTAAATTTTGAGTTAGTAATATTTGGTCCGACGTGAATGGGAAATTCTCGAATATAGAATATACTTTTAACTACGGGCTTAATGATTAGATTTCAAGGTTTGGTCCGGCAAAAAGACTGAAATTTTTGAACGTGTGCCAGACTAAAAACTTTGGGCCGCCGTAGATGGAAGTCTGAGAAACTTTGGTCTGTCAAAGGAATATAAATTTATATGTATGCCAGACCAAAATATTTGGTCCGTCGTAGATGGAAATAACTCGACTGCAAGTCTTTTTCAAGAAACTTTCACTACGGATTAAAGTATGTGAGAATAAGAAGTTTGGTCAGATGTGAATAGATAGAGCTTGATCAGAAATTTGACTAAGAAGTTCGATACTGGACTAAAAGAATTTTGGTCTGAGAAAGGATTTTGGCTATGTCTGTGACAGACTAAAGAAATGGATAGCTGAATTTTAGTCCGTCGCATATTTGGACTTTTGTATGAAGGAGGATTTTGATTCAATGAGCAATGACTAAGAGTTTTAACTCCAAGCAATCTAATTTTGACTTTGCCTTATGATTCAATCTACCAACTTGTGCAAAGTCCCCCTTTATAGTACAACCAAACTGTAAATAATCCTAACTATTTGACTTGAATCAACTCTCAAGCCATAAACTAGTAATACATAAACTAGTAATAGAACACCTTAATCTTGTTAGTCCAACTTGCTTCATCATTGATTTCAGCACATGCTCTTCAAAGCTTAAGCATTATTAACTCAGTCATCAACACTAAAACTATAATAAAACATGATAATGAAAAATGAGGGAGCCTAGATGCTATCAGCCATACACTATCACTAGGTCACTGTATTTGCTTTTATATGGCGCGCTTGTGTAGGGTCGCTTTTACTTTTACTCAGACTGTCTTTGAATATTTGAATGTAACAACTATGACTATAACTCAGTGCAGAAAAGCTAAGCCGAGTTGATTACTGCTTCAAAAAACACCACATGGTGGCCTGCAGACTGCAGTACTGGCAGGATTCCATTTCTACCAATTTTTTCTTAATAATTTTACCTAATTTTTTTAGTTATTTTTTACCCACTTAACAAATAGAACCACGTAATAATTATAGTTGATGGTGCGCATCTGATCAATCGATTGCTTCCACTTTGATCTGTCTCTACCATTGGCACGTCAGTCTTTGATTGCCTCTCGCGACATGCTCATAGACTACAATTTATTTTTAGTGAGAGCTACAAATGAAAATAAATGTGTTTTCTTGTGTTACTGAACTGGAGTAACATCACCAAGCACATGCCATGCTGAAGACACCGGCAAGACTGATATAGGCACAACATTTGTGTGTCCTCTGCTAGAGTCTAGAAGTGAGCTAGCCTTTCTTTTATTCGTTGTACATGCACTAAGTATGAATGCAAACACTATATCTAGGAGCTTTTGAAAAAGCACCGTTCAGTTCTTCGAAAACATGATTCAGACCATAGCCGGCTAGGATCCTCTCTCTAGCAAATGAGCTAGGTCTTCTACTCACGTGATTTGCCCTTTTAATTGATGTGTGAGAAAAAATCACAGATGCCCCATCAATTTAAATGCGTGAGACCAGTGATAATGGACACAAATATTAGAAAAAATAAGTAAATTTTATTAAATCTTAAACATGTATATAGTTACTGCCTCGTTACACACACACACACATACTACCCGAGGTTGAGATTGTCAAAGTCGGCTACCGCGTTCCGCGTTTAACATGTCTCCAAGTGCGGTGAGAGATGCTCCACAACCATCGTATTAGCGGATGCATTGTCAAGAGTTGTGGAAATAATTCTACTTTTTAGTTTAAAATCATTGATAACCTTAAGTATACAGGTAGTGATAGCCTCTCCGGTGTGTGACTTAGATATTGGTCTAAACCCTATGACCCTTTCCTTTAGTACGTATTTGTCGTCTAGGTAATACGCAACAACACTAATATAAACTTCTCTTTGATAGAAGGAAATCCATATATCTAATGTTAATGCAAAGGAAAAACTAAGTGTTATGAAGATTTGTTTCAACGTTTCTAGTTTATTTGTAAATATTTTATAAATATCACGTGTAGTTGTTCTTCTAGTAACATATTGGTATTGAGGGCAAAAATCATGTTACACCATTCTCTCAAAACTAGAGTTCTCACCCATTTTAAATAGAAGATCCTCCATAACTATGTAACTTGTAATTTTGTCTCTAGCTATATCGGCATTGTATATCCATGTGTTTACCAAACCGTCGGTGTTGAAATTGAGTTGTGTCTGCACGCTCTCGTCCGACCTCCGTCCGGTCGATATCTTCATCAAGAAATTTTTCGCATGTCTTTTCAGATGACCTGTTCCACCACATGCACGTGCAGATAGTTTAGCTTAACAATATTTGTAAATAGCATACATTACCTCACGTCTGTCCATAATTTTGATGGTTCTATCTATATGTTGCCAGCACCACGCGTGTCGATTGTCGAATATGGACGCCTGTGCTGGCTACATCGATATGTCGGGCTGTGTGTTTGGTGTGGATACCGACGCCCGTTCCGGATACACCGGTGTAACAGTATCCAAGCTCGATGCATCCAAAATGTACGAGGCATCCTTGATGTCGTGCGTGCTGTCCAGATGATAGTCATCCATGTCGTAGTCTCTCATGTTGGGGAGAGTTAGCATGGATCAATCTCTTGATCCTGACGAGGGGAACTTGGAGAGCGCAGGCGTGCTCTCTCTGTTCTTGCTCTTGCGAAACATTTTATTTCACGACAGGAGAGAAAAAATAAAGTAATTAGAGAGAAATGTACTGATATGCAGAATGTGCTGAGTAAAAATGGGCAAGAAGAGAGCGCGAGAGAGCCGTGCAGAACAAATGCAACCTGTCCCCTATTTTTATGCCGCGTATTGCGAAATGATCGTTGTTTCGCTGTCGTTGCAAATTCAAATAACGCGGGCCACGCGCTTGTGCATGATGAAAATTGAAGAGCGTGGGACGAATATGACAAAACAACTTTATGTCATGTCATGCGTCGTATCATTGTTCTGCTATCGCTGCAAATTCAAATGAGGCGCGGCTGCGCTCGTGTATGACGAAAATTGAAGAGTGGGACGAATATGACAAAGCTGCTTTATGTCTTTCAATGTTTTACGCCATTTCAGTTATCTTTTTCTCAGTATGCTGTCTCAGGGTGGAGAGACCGCGAGAGACGTTGAATTCACATTCAAATGCGTGATTCTCTTGAACGATTTTTTTTTCTCGTGATTCACATTCAGACGTTGAATTCCTTCTCTCTCTTTCTTTTCCCGTCAGACCAGCCCCTCACACTCTTTCCCCCCTCTCTCTCTTCACATCCGGCCAGACCCACCCTCCCTCTCTTTTCCCCCCTCTCTCCCTACTCCCTACCTTTTCTCGCCATGCCCCTCTCGGTTCGTCAGACAAGTGCCCCTCGAGCCCCGCTCGGCGGCGTGGCGTGCTCCCTTGCCTTGGCTCCCTCGTGGTCGTGGCCTCGTCCCTCCACTCGGCCACTCCCTCCGACCCTCCCTCTCTCTCCAACATCCACGCCGGCTGCCCGCCTCCCTCCCTCTCCCTCCACGTGGCCCATGCCTCGCTGCCCCAAGCCGACTCGCCTCCCTCCCCGCAGGCCTCCCGTGACCCTTCCCCTCCCGGACTCCCTAGGACCCTCCACCTCCCTCCCATCCCTGCGAGGCCACGATGAGCGAGGTGACGCGCGAGGCTGCTCGAGTTCCGGCTAGGTGAGGTGTGATGCGCGAGGCTACTTGGCTTCCGGCTCGATGAGGCGTAAGGCGCGAGGCGGCATCAAAGGCGGCATCAAAGGCGGCACGTGAGGCGGCTCGGGGGCCCGGCATAGCTCCCATGTTGCTCAAACAGCTGTGGGTGGGAGTGGCCACGGACGGCAACGCGAGCACGACCGATGCTGGCACGACCATGACGACACGGAGGCCATGGACAATGACGTGCCGCCGAGAGCTTCGAGGTGGACCCACAACGATGCATCCCCTGTCCCTCCTCCGTCTTCCTCTCCACCGTGTCGGCAACCACCGTCGGCGTGATGTCTGTATTTTGTTTCGAGCCGTCGCCGACCGGTCACGGCCCGGACTATCGGGCGCCGCCGTCTCCGATTGTTAGACCGAGCCACTACCGAGCAACCGTACCGTGCCAGCCCAACCCATTCAGAACAATCTCGTGCCGAGCTGTAGATTAGGCTAGGCCGGACATGCCTCGTGCTGGCCTAGAATGGTCTGGCTCAGTGTCCACCTCTAGTCTAAAATGATAACTATTTGTGATTAGAAAGAGCGATTTCTAAGACGTGGTTTAAAAAAGAACAGAGGAAGCAGTCATTCTCGTAGAAAGCGCAGCAGCCAAGCGCCACCCTTGTCGTCTGGGCCGATATATTTGACATATCAGACGCTATTCAGAAAAGTTGTCGGTAATATCCAGTTGGCGCGTACCGCAGTCACGGCCAAGCGCATCAAAGCAGACGTGCGTGCGGCCCTACGAGGATGGCGGCAACGCGCACCCGGCGGCGTCCCCACGCCTTCCCCAATGCGGAAGCTTGGGATCCATCCATTCGATGCCTCGATGGGCAGTGCGGTCAATCCCAATGCCCACTCCTACCAACTACCACCAACCGACGGCAAGGACGGGGATCCTTGTTTCCTCGCGAGCGGGGGGAGGGCGGGGCCGTGCCCGTGCGCGCGCAATCAACATGTCTTCGTAGCGGAGCAAAGCAAATCTAAGCGTGCGTGGCGTCAGAAACTCAGAATGGGTGATGGTGTCGCACTCCAAGCCGGCACGGCCGGAGCCCCAGCCCATCCAGATCTTGTCGTCTCGATGAGACCGTACTCCGGTTGGTAGTTAACCCGGCTCATCCCGTTTCCAATCCAAACACGGCGCCAGCGAGCGATGCTGCAGCGGTGGGGCGGCCGCTTCTCGGGCCGCGCCAACGCCGGCGCGCCGGAGGAGCCGGAGCCGGAGCAATTCTTCTTCGCCGAGCCCCTCCCGCCGTGGCCTCAAGGTGCCGTGGCTCATCACGTCCCCCTCTGATTTGGATTCTGTCTCTCTTTATTATCCCATTATTCCTATCTGCGGGATTGCTTGACGCGGGTCGAGTGGTTAATGTTTGTTAATTGGTCGGTTTCGAATCAGCAATCTGGTAAATCTTGGTTAATCCATTCGATGTGGCACTGTTGCAGGTGGCGGATTTGCGCGGGGAAGGTTCTCGATAGGAGGAGGGGAGTTGGAGCTCGCCGCGGCCACCGCCTTCCAGAAAATCTGCACCTTGTCTTCGTCGCAAGGCAGCAGCGCCACCTTCTACAGGCCGCTCGGTGTCCCCGCCGGCTTCTCCCTCCTCGGCCACTACTGCCAACCCACTCGCCGCCCGCTCCACGGCCACCTCCTCGTCGCCAAGGCCGCGTGCCCGTCCCGATCGCCGGAAGCGCCCACTCTCTGCGCGCCGCGGGACTACGCGCTCGTCTGGGCCTTCCATGCCAGTGGCAGTGCCGGTAAGAGGTCTTGCTATGGCTACGGCAGCAGCGACGCCTACTTCTGGCTCCCCGTGCCGCCGGAGGGGTACCGTGCTCTCGGATTCCTCGTCTCGACTGACTCTCGCAAGCCGCTGCTCGAGGAGGTCGGCTGCGTCCGCGGGGACCTCGCCGACGACTGCGAACCGTATGGCTCGCTGCTCCACCTGCAGCTGGCGCGGCCGTCGTCGCCTTCCCCAGCGGCCCTCGCAGTGCGGGGGGTGAGGCCGCTGGACCGGGGGATGTGGGGGCGGGGCGTCGCCGCCGGGACCTTCTGCTGTGCAGCAGACGGGAGCTCCCCACACGAGCAGGGCCTCGCGTGCCTGAAGAACGTCGAGCTCGACCTGTCGGCGATGCCGACCCTGGAGCAGGCGCACGCGGTGATCCGGCATTACGGCCCCACGTTGTTCTTCCACCCGAGAGAGGTCTACCTGCCGTCGTCCGTCTCCTGGTTCTTCAAGAACGGGGCCGCGCTGTGCAAGAAAGGAGGAGGCGCCGCCGGCGAGCAGGTCGACGGCGAGGGGTCTAACCTCCCGGGCGGCGGGTGCAACGACGGGGAGTACTGGATAGGCCTGCCGGACGGCAAGAGGGGGAAAGACATCATCCGCGGTGACATCGACAGCGCGGAGCTGTACGCGCACGTCAAGCCGGCGATGGGCGGGACGTGCACCGACGTCGCCATGTGGGTGTTCTGCCCGTTCAACGGCCCAGCCAGGCTCAAGCTCGGCATGATCACCCTCCCTCTCGGGAAGACCGGACAGCACGTTGGCGACTGGGAGCACTTCACGCTCCGGGTCAGCAACTTCACCGGCGAGCTCATGGCCGTCTACTTCTCGCAGCACAGCGGCGGCAGGTGGGTAGACGCGTGCGCCCTGGAGTACACCGCCGGCAACAGGCCAGTGGTGTACTCGTCCAGGAACGGCCACGCGAGCTACCCGTACCCCGGCGTGTACCTGCAGGGCTCATCGGCTCTCGGGATCGGCATACGGAACGACGCCGCCCGGAGCAGGCTGTCCGTGGACTCCAGCGTCAAGTACAGGATCGTCGCGGCGGAGTACCTGGGCGAGGACGCGATCGTCGAGCCACAGTGGCTGCAGTTCATGCGGGAGTGGGGGCCGACGGTGGTCTACAAGTCGAGGAAGAGGATGGAGAGGATGATCAGCCGCCTGCCTCGCCGGCTCAGGGTTCCAGCGGAGAACATACTGAACAAGCTGCCGAACGAGCTGTCCAAGGAGGAAGGGCCAACCGGTCCAAAGGAGAAGATGACTGTTCCACCACATGCACGTCAGATAGTTTAGCTTAACAATATTTGTAAATAGCATACATTACCTCACGTCATCCATAATTTTGATGGTTCTATCTATATGTTGCCGCACCACGCGTGTCGATTAGTCGAATATGGGCCTGTCTTGGCTACATCGATATGTCGGTGTGTGTTTGGTGTGGATACGACGCCTGTTCGGATACACGGTGTAAGATATCAAGCTCGATGCATCCAAAATGTATGAGGCATCCTTGATGCGTGCGTCTGTCCGGATGATAGTCATCCATGTCGTAGTCTCTCATGTTGGGGAGAGTTAGCATGGATCAATCTCTTGATCTGACGAGGGAACTTGGAGAGCCGAGCGTGCTCTCTGCTCTTGCTCTTGCAAACATTTTATTTCAGACGGAGAGAAAAAATAAAGTAATTAGAGAGAAATGTCTTGATATGCGAGAATGTCTTGAGTAAAATGGGCAAGAAGAGAGCGGAGAGCGCGTGCAGAACAAATGCAACTGTCCCTATTTTTATGCGCGTATTGCGAAATGATCGTTGTTTATTGTCGTTGCAAATTCAAATAGACGCGGCCACGCGCTTGTGCATGATGAAAATTGAAGAGCGTGGGGCGAATATGACAAAACAACTTTATGTCATGTCATCGTCGTATCATTGTTCGCTATCGCGCAAATTCAAATGAGGGGCTGCGCTCGTGTATGCGAAAATTGAAGGCGTGGGGCGAATATGACAAAGTCGCTTTATGTCTTTCAATGTTTTACGCCATTTCAGTTATCTTTTCTCATATGCTGTCTCGGGTGGAGAGACGCGAGAGACGTTGAATTCACATTCAAATGCGTGATTCTCTTGAGCGATTTTTTTCTCGTGATTCACATTAGACGTTGAATTCCTTCTCTCTCTTTCTTTTCCGTCAGACCGACCCCTCACATCTTTCCCCTCTCTCTCTTCACATCCGCGACCCACCCTCCTCTCTTTTCCCCTCTCTCCCTACTCCCTACCTTTTCTCGCCATGCCCTCTCGGTTCGTCAGACAGTGCCCTCGAGCCCTGCGGCGTGGCGTGCTCCTGCCTTGGCTCCTCGTGGTCGTGGCCTCGTCCTCCACTCGGCCACTCCTCCAGACCCTCCCTCTCTCTCCAACATCCACGCGGCCGCCTCCCTCTCCTCCACGTGGCCCATGCCTGCCCCAGCCTCGCCTCCTCCGAGCCTCCTGACCCTTCCCTCCGGACTCCTAGGACCCTCCACCTCCCTCCCATCCTGCGAGGCCACGATGGCGAGGTGGCTGAGGTGCTCGAGTTCGCTAGGTGAGGTGTGATCTGGAGGCTACTTGGCTTCGGCTCGATGGGCGTAAGCGGCGCATCAAAGCGATCAAGCGACGTGAGGCGCTCGGGGCCGCATAGCTCCCATGTTGCTCGACAGTGTGGTGGGAGTGCCACGACGGCACGCAGACACGACCGATCTTGCACGACCATGGCGACACGGAGGCCATGGACAATGGCGTGCCGCCGAGAGCTTCGAGGTGGACCCACAACGATGCATCCGTCCTCCTCCGTCTTCCTCTCCACCGTGTCGGCAACCACCGTCGGCGTGATGTCCGCACTGTTTCGACCGTGCCGACCGAAATGACGCCGACTATCAGACGCCACGTCTGGATTGTTAGACGAGCCGGCACGAGCAACCGTCTCGTGCAGCCCAACCCATTCGAACAATCTCGTCGAGCTAGATTAGGCTAGGCGGACATGCCTCGTGCTGGCTCAGAATGGTCAGCTCGATGTCACCTCTAGTCTAAAATGATAACTATTTGTGATTAGAAAGAGCGATTTCTAAGACGTGGTTTAAAAAAGAACAGAGGAAGCAGTCATTCTCGTAGAAAGCGCAGCAGCCAAGCGCCACCCTTGTCGTCTGGGCCGATATATTTGACATATCAGACGCTATTCAGAAAAGTTGTCGGTAATATCCAGTTGGCGCGTACCGCAGTCACGGCCAAGCGCATCAAAGCAGACGTGCGTGCGGCCCTACGAGGACGGCGGCAACGCGCACCCGGCGGCGTCCCCACGCCTTCCCCAATGCGGAAGCTTGGGATCCATCCATTCGATACCTCGATGGGCAGTGCGGTCAATCCCAATGCCCACTCCTACCAACTACCACCAACCGACGGCAAGGACGGGGATCCTTGTTTCCTCGCGAGCGGGGGGAGGGCGGGGCCGTGCCCGTGCGCGCGCAATCAACATGTCTTCGTAGCGGAGCAAAGCAAATCTAAGCGTGCGTAGCGTCAGAAACTCAGAATGGGTGGTGTCGCGCTCCAAGCCGGCACGGCCGGAGCCCCAGCCCATCCAGATCTTGTCGTCTCGATGAGACCGTACTCCGGTTGGTAGTTAACCCGGCTCATCCCGTTTCCAATCCAAACACGGTCCGTACAAACCCAATCGAATTGGGACGCCAGCGAGCGATGCTGCAGCGGTGGGGCGGCCGCTTCTCGGGCCGCGCCAACGCCGGCGCGCCGGAGGAGCCGGAGCCGGAGCAATTCTTCTTCGCCGAGCCCCTCCCGCCGTGGCCTCAAGGTGCCGTGGCTTATCACGTCCCCCTCTGATTTGGATTTGTCTCTCTTTATTATCCCATTATTCCTATCTGCGGGATTGCTTGACGCGGGTCGAGTGGTTAATGTTTGTCAATTGGTCGGTTTCGAATCAGCAATCTGGTAAATCTTGGTTAATCCATTCGATGTGGCACTGTTGCAGGTGGCGGATTTGCGCGGGGAAGGTTCTCGATAGGAGGGGAGTTGGAGCTCGCCGCGGCCACCGCCTTCCAGAAAATCTGCACCTTGTCTTCGTCGCAAGGCAGCAGCGCCACCTTCTACAGGCCGCTCGGTGTCCCCGCCGGCTTCTCCCTCCTCGGCCACTACTGCCAACCCACTCGCCGCCCGCTCCACGGCCACCTCCTCGTCGCCAAGGCCGCGTGCCCGTCCCGATCGCCGGAAGCGCCCACTCTCTGCGCGCCGTGGGACTACGCGCTCGTCTGGGCCTTCCATGCCAGTGGCAGTGCCGGTAAGAGGTCTTGCTATGGCTACGGCAGCAGCGACGCCTACTTCTGGCTCCCCGTGCCGCCGGAGGGGTACCGTGCTCTCGGATTCCTCGTCACGACTGACTCTCGCAAGCCGCCGCTCGAGGAGGTCGGCTGCGTCCGCGGGGACCTCGCCGACGACTGCGAACCGTATGGCTCGCTGCTCCACCTGCAGCTGGCGCGGCTGTCGTCGCCTTCCCCAGCGGCCTCGCAGTGCGGGGGTGAGGCCGCTGGACCGGGGATGGGGGCGGGGCGTCGCCGCCGGGACCTTCTGCTGTGCAGCAGACGGGAGCTCCCCACACGAGCAGGGCCTCGCGTGCCTGAAGAACGTCGAGCTCGACCTGTCGGCGATGCCGACCCTGGAGCAGGCGCACGCGGTGATCCGGCATTACGGCCCCACGTTGTTCTTCCACCCGAGAGAGGTCTACCTGCCGTCGTCCGTCTCCTGGTTCTTCAAGAACGGGGCCGCGCTGTGCAAGAAAGGAGGAGGCGCCGCCGGCGAGCAGGTCGACGGCGAGGGGTCTAACCTCCCGGGCGGCGGGTGCAACGACGGGGAGTACTGGATAGGCCTGCCGGACGGCAAGAGGGGGAAAGACATCATCCGCGGTGACATCGACAGCGCGGAGCTGTACGCGCACGTCAAGCCGGCGATGGGCGGGACGTGCACCGACGTCGCCATGTGGGTGTTCTGCCCGTTCAACGGCCCAGCCAGGCTCAAGCTCGGCATGATCACCCTCCCTCTCGGGAAGACCGGACAGCACGTTGGCGACTGGGAGCACTTCACGCTCCGGGTCAGCAACTTCACCGGCGAGCTCATGGCCGTCTACTTCGCAGCACAGCGGCGGCAGGTGGGTAGACGCGTGCGCCCTGGAGTACACCGCCGGCAACAGGCCAGTGGTGTACTCGTCCAGGAACGGCCACGCGAGCTACCCGTACCCCGGCGTGTACCTGCAGGGCTCATCGGCTCGGGATCGGCATACGGAACGACGCCGCCCGGAGCAGGCTGTCCGTGGACTCCAGCGTCAAGTACAGGATCGTCGCGGCGGAGTACCTGGGCGAGGACGCGATCGTCGAGCCACAGTGGCTGCAGTTCATGCGGGAGTGGGGGCCGACGGTGGTCTACAAGTCGAGGAAGAGGATGGAGAGGATGATCAGCCGCCTGCCTCGCCGGCTCAGGGTTCCAGCGGAGAACATACTGAACAAGCTGCCGAACGAGCTGTCCAAGGAGGAAGGGCCAACCGGTCCAAAGGAGAAGAACAACTGGGAAGGAGACGAAAGATGGTAGCAATAGCTGAGTTTCATCGTGTGTGTGGTTTGGCATTGATTGATGAGTGTTATTGTAGGAAAGCTGAGACGATTGTTCAGTAACACAATTGCAGAATTGGAATGTTGATCGTGAAACAATAGTTTGGTGTTCGTGGCTTGGTCATCCAATTGTCTTGTAGTGAGCATATTTGACACAGATTTCCCGGGAGGCACTGAAATCAATTGGTAGACAGAATTGCGGGTAGATTTCCTCCAACAGTACAGTAATAATATAAACATTGTTCAATTGTAGTAAGAAATATAACCGATCCATATTCCTCTGGTACTGTATTTTGTCAAAAAGGATGTTTACATCAAGGGTCAGAGGAAAAAAAAAGACCACATTTTCCACTTACAGTTTAGCTATAAGATCATGTATGAATGGACGAACAGACAAAAATTTGCCTGGGAGCCTGGGAGGGCTGCTGTGAGCCTGTGAACGGTGTTTATACCCTCCTATCATCATCACTGCTCTCACTGCCATCACTGCAGAGGAACCCCATGGAAAGAAATTTGTCAAGTTGCTTATCTAGTTCTATTCAATTTCACTGATTCAAATGAAAAAAAATAAGGCAAGCAGTCACAAGCATCCACGATGGTAAAGGAAGTAGAACTAGACTAGTTAATTTCTCTCACCTCTCCTCAGGAAGCTTTGCAAGTCTCTTTACTTCCAAGCCTGTCATGTTCAGGTGCTTTTGTGCGGTTGTAACATTATCTGCCCCTGGAAACCGAGGTGGTAACGTTAGTTTTGAACAGTTATTATTACACAACTACAGGTTCAAAGCTCGGACAAAAATAGAGTTTATCATAATCCCACAAAGTTCGCCATGAAGTTTATTTGCAAGAGACACCAGCATTAACTAAGGCATCGTATGACATGCAGCAGTAGAAAAGCAAAGATCAAGAAATGTAAGTACCTTTGGTCAATTGGAAAACATGAATGGTGCAGCGTTCTGCTGCTAGGCGTACAGGCGTGCTAGTATCCTTCAAAGTATCAGCCAATGCTGGGCCCAATATCGAGAGATGCGTAGCAAGAGCTGAATGATTTATCTACAACAAGGAACCATTCGGTTACCAGCATAACACCTAGAATAAAGGTATGAGTCCTGATTGAGAAATAGATGCTTTAAATAAACCTTTGCAGCAGCTTTGATACAAGACAGAGATCTTCTTCTAGCTTCACTTGAATCATCACGCAAGGCCAAGACAAGCAACTGAATAAGCTGCAAGATGCTTGCTTCAGATTGTAACTGGTAACAGAGTAGCCTCCCAGAGTTTTTGTAGAGGCTTCACGAACAGGAACTTCACATCACAGACAAAAAAATTACACATGGACACAAAATGATTATTACAGTAACGATATGCAAGTTCATCCAATACCTTGTCATCCTTTAGAGAATCTTTCAGAAGATCAACAATAGATGGAAAAGATGTTGAATGGCACAATTTTGATGGACAATGCGTCGATATGGATGAGAATGTTAACAAAGCACCATGCCTGGCACACCAGTCGGGTAAGGTACTCATGTTCAACAGGGTTTGCACCAGATCATAAGTCTCGATCTCCTCCATGTACTGAAGAAAGCATATGCAATAACACAGTCAATAGATGACTGGGGAAATAAAAGGGAAAAAAATCCCAACAATTATGAAAAGAGCATGGTTCCTCCACAGATCCAACAATGACAAGTCAGATGCTTGAATACTTGTATGCAGCGGAGAACATGATATTCCCTCCAAACGGGAGTTGCTTTTCAAACTACATTATATTCAAATTGTTGCACATTGTCGTAAATAGTGTTGCTGTCTTTATCTAAAGAAAATACCTTAAACTTCCCTGTTATAACGTCCTTTTTTTTCTGAATTACTCAACATACATATATTTCCATTTCAACAAACATACTAGTATTTCCTAAACTGACCAAATTTCTCATTCTGGTAACAGCAAGCCTGACGCCCTGACTATATAATGTCCAGAAACATGTTGAGCCTGACAATATATATTAGTAAGAACCCACCCTAAAATAAGAGAGTGCAAAATTCCAATTCTAGCAATCTGATCAGTTGGGTCCTGTGGGAATCTTACTTATCCAATCAGGGTTTGCATAGTAGCAATTGCATTCCAAAGGGAAGTCCTCTCACGCAAGTGAACAGCTCAGATGAAAGTTCACATTCTCTCATTTCAAGGGGAGTTCTCATTTGACAATCTAGTTTGCTCAAAGCAAGACAATGTGGTATCTTGAATTACATGTTCAAAAGTGTCGATTAATGCTTTTGATTTCCACTGACTTGCATTGGATGTATCACGGATGTACAACAGTAAACAGACTATTGTTTTAATAACAGCTCAACGCTTCAAACCACTAGTTAGACAAACCCAATAAATTATTTCTGATAACATCAACTTTTATGCCTTTACATTGATAAAGGACAACTTAGAAAAGTTTATAGGGATAAAAGTGCCAGAATTTACCATACCTGAGACAATGTACCAATTGCTTTTGCGGCAGAATTGCGGACATCATCAGCACCAGCCTGCAGCAAATCTTTGAGAAGGGCACACCCACGTGATCTGATTGCAGCACTAACACTTTTGCCAGCATGCCTGACAACACCTTTAAGTGCAGAAAGCACACTTTCTTTGACAGCATCATCCCCTGACTAAAAATACATAAAATTACTTCTACACAAGTAGTGGCATCTTCACACAAAAGGGGGAGAGAGAGAGAATCCAAACTACCTGCAACATGGACAGAAGATCGCTAACTAATGGATCAACCCGTGTGCTAAGTGCACTAAGCTTTCCAAGAGCAGATGCGGCCCTTGTTCGGACAGATCTGCAATTCATGTATTCATGTGAGAGGAGTAAAAACAATTGAAAGGGCCGCAGAACAAGATTATACCAACCTATTGTTATCCTGTAGACATTTAACAAATGTAGTCTGAAGTTGCGGAAGGAACGGCTTAAGTGCAAGCCCTCCTTTCGTAATAATGATAGTCAGGGTTGATAGGATAGCTGACTTAACTTGCCATGGAAAACGGTCTCCGAGGATGCGGATAAGAGGTCTATAAGCAAAAACAGAGGCATATATTAGCGCTACAAGCCTACAATTAAGACATGCCATACATACACCAAAAAACTGACCAGCCTAGCATGTGAGGAAAAAAGAAACCATACAACTTGACACAATGTTATGAGGCCTGTTCCAAGTAGGTTTTTATAGATAAACAAAGTGAAAGTTACTACGTAGCAGCAACAATGTGAAAATATGGTTGCTTTGTGATGTATAGTTTACAGTGTGAGGTTTTAATTTGGGTATGTAGGTTGAGTGAACTGTGCGTAAGGTTTACAGATTATTCCATGAAATTCCCATGTGCAGGTAAGCATAAAGTACAATAATGCATTCCAGGATCTATACGAGGTTACTATTACCTATATACAAGCCCAAGCTTATGGTCAAGCAGAAGATTGGTGCAGAAAATTGGAACTGGCTGTTCTTTACTAAAGAACAAGAGTAAATTTTGCAAAACCATACTACGATTGCCAGAACTATCATAAAACCACACTGTGAAGGACGTGTATTGCAATACCATACTTTGGCGAATCGTTTCGCAAAACTACACTTTCGTCAATCCAATGGGACTGACATCCCGGGCCCACCGGTCAGTCTCACATCCTCACAACTCTCCCATTTGCTGATATGGATGAACTTGCCACACATGCGACATGTCATCTAGCTTGTGGCGTGTGTCTGTGTGGGAGCTCAATGGCTTTAAAGGAAAGGAACCCAATCACTTTGGTTTAGCCAAATGATGTGTCACAAGCGTGTCAAGTTCATCCATGACAGCAAACTAGGTAGTTGGGAGGATGTTGGACTGACCAGTGTGTCCCGGATGTCAATCCCGTTGGATTCAACAGAACTGTAGTTTTACTAAACGATTGGCCAAAGTGTGGTCCTATGATACACATCCTTAAAAGTGCAGTTTTCTGATAGTTTTGGCAATCGTAGTGTTGTTTTGCGAAATTTACTTAGGAAATAATTACTCTATAAAACAACATATTAACAAGGAGCGGTTTGGAGTGTCCATATTTCACCTATAACAAATATTGAACTTGTGGAGCACCAATGATATGCTCACGAAGTGTTCTGTTCTGTATGCCCATTGGAGCAGGCGCACGCGGTGATCCGGCATTACGGCCCCACGTTGTTCTTCCACCCGAGAGAGGTCTACCTGCCGTCGTCCGTCTCCTGGTTCTTCAAGAACGGGGCCGCGCTGTGCAAGAAAGGAGGAGAGCGCCGCCGGCGAGCAGGTCGACGGCGAGGGTCTAACCTCCCGGGCGGCGGGTGCAACGACGGGGAGTACTGGATAGGCCTGCCGGACGGCAAGAGGGGAAAGACATCATCCGCGGTGACATCGACAGCGCGGAGCTGTACGCGCACGTCAAGCCGGCGATGGGCGGGACGTGCACCGACGTCGCCATGTGGGTGTTCTGCCCGTTCAACGGCCCAGCCAGGCTCAAGCTCGGCATGATCACCCTCCTCTCGGGAAGACCGGACAGCACGTTGGCGACTGGGAGCACTTCACGCTCCGGGTCAGCAACTTCACCGGCGAGCTCATGGCCGTCTACTTCTCGCAGCACAGCGGCGGCAGGTGGGTAGACGCGTGCGCCCTGGAGTACACCGCCGGCAACAGGCCAGTGGTGTACTCGTCCAGGAACGGCCACGCGAGCTACCCGTACCCGGCGTGTACCTGCAGGGCTCATCGGCTCTCGGGATCGGCATACGGAACGACGCCGCCCGGAGCAGGCTGTCCGTGGACTCCAGCGTCAAGTACAGGATCGTCGCGGCGGAGTACCTGGGCGAGGACGCGATCGTCGAGCCACAGTGGCTGCAGTTCATGCGGGAGTGGGGGCCGACGGTGGTCTACAAGTCGAGGAAGAGGATGGAGAGGATGATCAGCCGCCTGCCTCGCCGGCTCAGGGTTCCAGCGGAGAACATACTGAACAAGCTGCCGAACGAGCTGTCCAAGGAGGAAGGGCCAACCGGTCCAAAGGAGAAGAACAACTGGGAAGGAGACGAAAGATGGTAGCAATAGCTGAGTTTCATCGTGTGTGTGGTTTGGCATTGATTGATGAGTGTTATTGTAGGAAAGCTGAGACGATTGTTCAGTAACACAATTGCAGAATTGGAATGTTGATCGTGAAACAATAGTTTGGTGTTCGTGGCTTGGTCATCCAATTGTCTTGTAGTGAGCATATTTGACACAGATTTCCCGGGAGGCACTGAAATCAATTGGTAGACAATTGCGGGTTGATTTCCTCCAACACTACAGTAATAATATAAGCATTGTTCAATTGTAGTAAGAAATATAACCGATCCATATTCCTCTGGTACTGTATTTTGTCAAAAAGGATGTTTACATCAAGGGTCAGAGGGAAAAAAAAGACCACATTTTCCACTTACAGTTTAGCTATAAGATCATGTATGAATGGACGAACAGACAAAAATTTGCCTGGGAGCCTGGGAGGGCTGCTGTGAGCCTGTGAACGGTGTTTATACCCTCCTATCATCATCACTGCTCTCACTGCCATCACTGCAGAGGAACCCCATGGAAAGAAATTTGTCAAGTTGCTTATCTAGTTCTATTCAATTTCACTGATTCAAATGAAAAAAAAATAAGGCAAGCAATCACAAGCATCCACGATGGTAAAGGAAGTAGAACTAGACTAGTTAATTTCTCTCACCTCTCCTCGGGAAGCTTTGCAAGTCTCTTTACTTCCAAGCCTGTCATGTTCAGGTGCTTTTGTGCGGTTGTAACATTATCTGCCCCCCCTGGAAACCGAGGTGGCAACGTTAGTTTTGAACAGTTATTATTACACAACTACAGGTTCAAAGCTCGGACAAAAATAGAGTTTATCATAATCCCACAAAGTTCGCCATGAAGTTTATTTGCAAGAGACACCAGCATTAACTAAGGCATCGTATGACATGCAGCAGTAGAAAAGCAAAGATCAAGAAATGTAAGTACCTTTGGTCAATTGGAAAACATGAATGGTGCAGCGTTCTGCTGCTAGGCGTACAGGCGTGCTAGTATCCTTCAAAGTATCAGCCAATGCTGGGCCCAATATCGAGAGATGCGTAGCAAGAGCTGAATGATTTATCTACAACAAGGAACCATTCGGTTACCAGCATAACACCTAGAATAAAGGTATGAGTCCTGATTGAGAAATAGATGCTTTAAATAAACCTTTGCAGCAGCTTTGATACAAGACAGAGATCTTCTTCTAGCTTCACTTGAATCATCACGCAAGGCCAAGACAAGCAACTGAATAAGCTGCAAGATGCTTGCTTCAGATTGTAACTGGTAACAGAGTAGCCTCCCCAGAGTTTTTGTAGAGGCTTCACGAACAGGGAACTTCACATCACAGACAAAAAAATTACACATGGACACAAAATGATTATTACAGTAACGAAGGCGTGCAAGTTCATCCAATACCTTGTCATCCTTTAGAGAATCTTTCAGAAGATCAACAATAGATGGAAAAGATGTTGAATGGCACAATTTTGATGGACAATGCGTCGATATGGATGAGAATGTTAACAAAGCACCATGCCTGGCACACCAGTCGGGTAAGGTACTCATGTTCAACAGGGTTTGCACCAGATCATGAGTCTCGATCTCCTCCATGTACTGAAGAAAGCATATGCAATAACACAGTCAATAGATGACTGGGGAAATAAAAGGGAAAAAAATTCCAACAATTATGAAAAGAGCATGGTTCCTCCACAGATCCAACAATGACAAGTCAGATGCTTGAATACTTATATGCAGCGGAGAACATGATATTCCCTCCAAACGGGAGTTGCTTTTCAAACTACATTATATTCAAATTGTTGCACATTGTCGTGAATAGTGTTGCTGTCTTTATCTAAAGAAAATACCTTAAACTTCCCTGTTATAACGTCCTTTTTTTTTTCTGAATTACTCAACATACATATATTTCCATTTCAACAAACATACTAGTATTTCCTACACTGACCAAATTTCTCGTTCTGGTAACAGCAAGCCTGACGCCCTGACTATATAATGTCCAGAAACATGTTGAGCCTGACAATATATATTAGTAAGAACTCACCCTAAAATAAGAGTGCAAAATTCCAATTCTAGCAATCTGATCAGTTGGGTCCTGTGGGAATCTTACTTATCCAATCAGGGTTTGCATAGTAGCAATTGCATTCCAAAGGGAAGTCCTCTCACGCAAGTGAACAGCTCAGATGAAAGTTCACATTCTCTCATTTCAAGGGGAGTTCTCATTTGACAATCTAGTTTGCTCAAAGCAAGACAATGTGGTATCTTGAATTACATGTTCAAAAGTGTCGATTAATGCTTTTGATTTCCACTGACTTGCATTGGATGTATCACGGATGTACAACAGTAAACAGACTATTGTTTTAATAACAGCTCAACGCTTCAAACCACTAGTTAGACATTTCTGATAACATCAACTTTTATGCCTTTACATTGAGATTTGAGAAAGGACAACTTAGAAAAGTTTATAGGGATAAAAGTGCCAGAATTTACCATACCTGAGACAATGTACCAATTGCTTTTGCGGCAGAATTGCGGACATCATCAGCACCAGCCTGCAGCAAATCTTTGAGAAGGGCACACCCACGTGATCTGATTGCAGCACTAACACTTTTGCCAGCATGCCTGACAACACCTTTAAGTGCAGAAAGCACACTTTCTTTGACAGCATCATCCCCTGACTAAAAATACCTAAAATTACTTCTACACAAGTAGTGGCATCTTCACACAAAAGGGAGAGAGAGAGAGAATCCAAACTACCTGCAACATGGACAGAAGATCGCTAACTAATGGATCAACCCGTGTGCTAAGTGCACTAAGCTTTCCAAGAGCAGATGCGGCCCTTGTTCGGACAGATCTGCAATTCATGTATTCATGTGAGAGGAGTAAAAACAATTGAAAGAGCCGCAGAACAAGATTATACCAACCTATTGTTATCCTGTAGACATTTAACAAATGTAGTCTGAAGTTGCGGAAGGAACGGCTTAAGTGCAAGCCCTCCTTTCGTAATAATGATAGTCAGGGTTGATAGGATAGCTGACTTAACTTGCCATGGAAATCGGTCTCCGAGGATGCGGATAAGAGGTCTATAAGCAAAAACAGAGGCATATATTAGCGCTACAAGCCTACAATTAAGACATGCCATACATACACCAAAAAACTGACCAGCCTAGCATGTGAGGAAAAAAGAAACCATATAACTTGACACAATGTTATGAGGCCTGTTCCAAGTAGGTTTTTATAGATAAACAAAGTGAAAGTTACTACGTAGCAGCAACAATGTGAAAATATGGTTGCTTTGTGATGTATAGTTTACAGTGTGAGGTTTTAATTTGGGTATGTAGGTTGAGTGAACTGTGCGTAAGGTTTACAGATTGTTCCATGAAATTCCCATGTGCAGGTAAGCATAAAGTACAATAATGCATTCCAGGATCTATACGAGGTTACTATTACCTCTATACAAGCCCAAGCTTATGGTCAAGCAGCAGATTGGTGCAGAAAATTGGAACTGGCTGTTCTTTACTAAAGAACAAGAGTAAATTTCGCAAAACCATACTACGATTGCCAAACTATCATAAAACCACACTGTGAAGGACGTGTATTGCAATACCATACTTTGGCGAATCGTTTCACAAAACTACACTTTCGTCAATCCAATGGGACTGACATCCCGGGCCCACCGGTCAGTCTCACATCCTCACAACTCTCCCATTTGCTGATATGGATGAACTTGCCACACATGCGACATGTCATCTAGCTTGCGTGGCGTGGGTCTGTGTGGGAGCTCAATGGCTTTAAAGGAAAGGAACCCAATCACTTTGGTTTAGCCAAATGATGTGTCACAAGCGTGTCAAGTTCATCCATGACAGCAAACTAGGTAGTTGGGAGGATGTTGGACTGACCAGTGTGTCCCGGATGTCAATCCCGTTGGATTCAACAGAACTGTAGTTTTACTAAACGATTGGCCAAAGTGTGGTCCTATGATACACATCCTTAAAAGTGCAGTTTTCTGATAGTTTTGGCAATCGTAGTGTTGTTTTGCGAAATTTACTTAGGAAATAATTACTCTATAAAACAACATATTAACAAGGAGCGGTTTGGAGTGTCCATATTTCACCTATAACAAATATTGAACTTGTGGAGCACCAATGATATGCTCACGAAGTGTTCTGTTCTGTATGCCCATTTAATTCGAACTGTTAGAATTTTTTAATGCCCTTTTTATCTTCAAATTTTGATACAGAAGACACACTTCAGCATGGCTGATGGTTGAAATGAAGCATATTATTGAGCTTCTCTTAAGCTAAGATAGCACCGCCCTCCAGTAAAAAAAAGGACAACCATAAAACTGAAGTTATTTTGACAAATCTAAGATAAAGTCATACCCTGTAATTGGCACAACAACCTCCTTGAGTGTTTTCTCACTTGTAACGTCAATTAACTCACCCAGACCTTCTGCTGCCTGCTCCTTTGTCTCAGCCGACCCACTAATTAAACCCTGGAGTTCAACAGAAGTTGCAGTATAAAATACGCTGAAGCCTGAAACTAACGGTAAGAGATAAAGAAAACAAGAGTAGTTTGATTTGGTAATGCACTTCTTTCATGTTTTCCACCTTAGAAGTTCAAAATGCCCATGACTCTAATATTTGGTATAGCAGGGATATTATTATAATACAATTAATAGTTCTCCAATCTCCACAAATAAATACCTGCTGAAATATAGGAAGAAAAGGCTGCAGTGCTTTAGGAAGGCATAAGCCAGGTACGAGAATAGGCACCCCCTGAAATTGAATTTCATATTGTTACTCTAGGACAGAACAACAATCTTAAATAGTGCCACTGAAAAAATGTGGCAGCATTTTTTTCAAGCTAGGATGGCAGTGAGAACTATCCCCACATTTGGACAGCATAAACTGTAGAAGTTCGAAGTAGTACCTTTCGCCTCCTACGTTCTTTATCTCTGGCTGTAGAGACAGCATCACGCACTAGTTTTATATGTGTAGGAAGTTGTTCCTTAGGAACAGATCCAACGACTCTTGAAAATGCTTCCCAAGCAGCCTGTCGACCATTGTAAGTAATAAGTCTCAAAACTAGAGAAAACTGAAACAGGAGAGTGCGGGATGGTGGGTGTTCACCGATACAGTAGCCTTATCAGTATCGCTGAGCAAAGTAATTAGGATGGACATCATATCAGGAGCCTCATCAGCCAAATACAATTTACTATTTTTGAAGAGGAAACCAATTAGATAGGATGAACCCCGCCTCATAGATGCCTGCGAAGAAATAATCAGTTAAAACCGGTTAATTGTTCCAACTCCCAAACATAATTATCAGGCGAAACAACCTGACTATCGTTGACGCCTTTCAGAAGCTCAGGTAATAATGTTTCAACTCCTTCCTCGTCAATAACCATAATAACAGTTTCAGCAGCCTTCTTGGCGGCGTTTTGTACATCCTATAAAACCCAAGAGAAATATTAAATGTGAGCAATGACAGAATACACGAATAGAATATTTTAAGGGCCTGTTTGTTTCAGCTTTGGATTCTCTAAAAGCTGATTCTGGATTGTAGTTGTACAGAAGCTGATTCTCCAAAAGCACATATAAAGTGGATTGTGGATTCTAGTGTATATGGGTGGGCTAAATTGTAAGAATCGGATTCTAAAATCGAGCTGTTTGTTTTTTATTCTGCTTTTGGGGCTAGAATCCAGAATAAAAAAACTAAAACAAACAGGCCCTAAAATGGACAGATTCTGAAGTATGAGCAAACACAACAAGATAAAGAGCCCAGAAGTAGAGATAATGAATCACGTGAACAAGAAATTAGCTAGATTTAACATATGTTTAGAATGCATCTCACCGCATCTTCGTCATCCATAGCAAGTATTAATGCCGGAAGGACAGTTCCAATATGCGAATTCAAACCTGGCCCAGCAACCTCTGCTAGAGCTCCCAATGCATGTGCATTGAATGAACTACACCACAGTAAAGTAATTTGTCAAAAAAAGGGAGGTTGATTTTTTTTAAAAAAAGAGCGGTTTACTCACGAGAGAGGGGCCTGAACTAATTTGGGCAATATATGGGGCAAAACGGCTGCAGTCCGGACACTGTAAAAGCATACCAAAAGGTCAACATTTCTCTGCAGTTCAAGGTAAGACATTCAATTTCACCAAATGAATGAGAAAGGAAAAAAAACCTTAGAATCTGCTTTAGACCATCAAGGGCTGTTGCAGATGTCTCATCATCTTCCAAAGCCCGTAGCAGTGTGGGGACAATCTCATCAATGGCTTGCAGTCCAGCACTCTAAATTAAAGGTGAAAAAGTCAATAAAAACACGACAAATCATATACAAAATAAAATGTGGCCGGCTGTGTTACCTTATATAGAGTATTAAATGCTAATCCAGCAGATTCACGAACCTCTTTGGTGCTGTCACAAATACATACTGTTAAATGAAACTTCAATATAAACAACAAAGGCATACAGCCAAAAAGCAAACCTGTCACACAGAGCAGTTCGGATGGTAGGGATAAGTTCATCCATAAAACTTAATAGCTGATGTTTTCCAGCGCTACCCATAACCTCACTCAAGCCAATGCAAACTCCCTGAAAAGCAAAAGGTTAACATCATATTGATCATTACTAGAATAAGTATATTCAACAAAATGAATGACATGTTCAAAAAATAAAAAGAAAAGCGCATTAATATTAAGCTAAGAATACTTACTTGTCTTCTGCTAGCATCTGGATCCTTGAGTCCTTGTGACAAAATGGGAATAATAGAGGGCAAAATTCTCTCACCAAGCTTCCTTACAAGCTCACCAAGTGATCTCCCAGCAACCTGAAAAATGTCAATACAAAATACATAGAAAAAAAAACTAGAACAATTCTTCACAAAGATCAAACAGTACATGGAATAGGTCAAACCTGCCGCCGTTCTGAGGAAGATGATGCAAGAGATGATATAAGTGTGTCCATAAGTACAGGCATGATCTCCTTCAGAGTTCTTGGAGTGTTTGCTACAATCGTCTTCCAGACATGTAGAGCAGCCTGGCATGGAAAGAAAAATTCTAGAACAAGGATGTTCTGGGAATACTGAACAGTTGCATATTCTAAATATCTAAAGGCATGAAACAAAACAGTCAAATTCACTGATTCCCACAGAAGGGGCAATTTAATGAAGATAGCCTAAAATATAACATATACCTGCCGGACGGTCAAGCTGACATCAGAACGGACCATATAAATGGCAGCAAGAATTTCGTTACGTTTCTCCCTTCCAAGTACATCAATAATTGCACGCCCATGTGCCTCTGTGCTAGCACCTTCATCATCGCTTCCACCCTCAAGAATTGCCTTCCCAGAAGTTCCAGCCACCTATAGATAGCAGCATTACTAGATGGCACAACAAAATAGAAAATGCAACACCTGAATTCAGTGCTATAGAAACAAGGTAGGGACCTTGAACAAAAGATCACCCAAAAGTTCGACAGAACTTTGTCGGATACGCCAATTATCGCTGAATATCCCATCCTCAATAGCAGGAAGCAACAAAGGTAAAGACCTATTTAACATCAAGAAAATGAAATCATATATCAATAGCATTGCTAACAAAATGAGCAGCAAACTAATTCAAACAGAAGGGCATACGATGTTGCATAATGCTCCACGAAGACATGACCAGCAGAAAGTGCAGCATCACGGACAGATTCATTCTCATCAGCAAGCCCTGGTAAGAGTAAATAATTAGAGAATCAATGTGATAAGAGCAGAGATAGAGGTTCAAGTATATTACCATCTAATATAGCAGGAAGAACAGCCTGCAGGTAATTCTGAAAAACTCCACCCAAGGACCTTGGCAAATACTACACAATAAATATGAGTCAGAAACAAGGTAAAATATTACAGGTGTCAGGCAATATAGTCGTATAAGAAAAAGAGAGGGAACTAGCAGTAAATTTACCCGGAAAAGTGTCAGATGTCCATCGCGAACAGATGCCTTCTGATGGGAACAGTTCCGGATGATGTCAGGAAGAATATGATCAAAGTAATCTTTGCCCAGAGCAGCTAAAACCTGGAAATTGAAAATAATCAATGTAATTATATTTATATACCACTGTCTGGCTGCACCAGCCATTCATTGCGTAAGAAACAATAAGAAAAAGGTTTCCCTGGAATTCTTTTAAGATGATAATACTGACTTGGACAACCCTGAATTGACTTTCACGATGCAACATTTAGTTTTTGTTAAGTACAGATTTTTGTCATAATTGAATGATGTGTCAGACAAATGAGTAGCGAAGCATAACTTCTAAGGAAATACAGTTATGAATTCTCTTGGTTACAAATGCTAGATTGCATGCTAATAGCAGCCAATGTTCCTGCAAGAGCTGAAATACAAAAGTAACAAAACCATCCCATGATAATAGACACTGCTAGGTTTTTTTAAAAAAAAATACTACAAAACAAGCACTTGAAGCAAGCCAAAGAAAAGACCAACCTCACTTAGTCCCTGGGCGGCTCCAGATCGTTCAACATTACTACTATCAGATTTGAGTGTATCTAATAACCATGGCACAAGGTCTGGGAAAATTTCTTCACCCATTCCTATTATAAGAGATCCAAGAGCTCGAGCAGCAACTGCCCTGACTTCAGGTATAGGATCCACCAGAACCTACAAAATATTGTCAAGCAGCATATAAGAAGCAAAGGAAGTTCACTTAATAAAATAAATGATCGTCTAGCTATCAGCAGGTACTCACTTCCATAGTGCTACGTGTGCAAGACAAGCATAGAAATTACCTTCTTGACTTCAGGTAGGAGCAATCCTATGTATGGGATCATATCCTTTGGTTCGGTAACTAAAGAAGACATGTTTCCAACTATTTGAGCAGCTTTCTTCTTAGTATCAACACCTCTCTCCCTCAGTCCTCTATGCACAATAGGCACCAGTAACGCAAGTGATGGTGCATCTATCGAGTTAATAAAAGTAGTCTGCAAAAAAACATAGGAGGTAAAGATAATCACTAATAACTTCCACTTTATGAACAAGGCGATGCAAGCAATTGAAATGCAAAAACAGGGTGAACGTTATATTAAATCAAATCCTACTTTACCTGAAGAAGTATGTCGAGAGAATGTTTCGTGTAGACATTGGGATCCATCAGAGCTGACAGCAAAATTGGGACAAGTGCAGATATTTCAGGATTCTTTATGACACTTCCGACCTGGAAAAACAAAGCAGTGTCCATAGGAGATGAGGCATAACCACATAAGAACATCCTAATGTCTATGATAAATAAGCAAATGTTACCTGCTGGAGAGCTGTCTGTCCCGCTGCTTGGACTTTAGGATGTGTGTCTGTTAGTACCTGGCAAAGACATAAACATAGATAGCATATAAAAAGACATGCTAAGCTTTATATGCAGCTAGTCAACTCAAAATACAAATTTCATCATATACCTCAGTTAGCTTTGGAACAATCTTTGGAAGACACTGAGAAAGCTGCTGAGGAGCACAATATGCCATAGCACCAAGAAGTTGAACACTGCTTTGCTTAGTTCGCCATGCTTTATCTTCTAAGCCCTATCCAAATATGTTCATTTCAAGAAAAAAATATATATTGAGTGTTTAACACACTAGATAAATATACAGCAGTTGACCTTCAGGAAAAAAAATGTGGCCTTACAACTGTTTTTTTTCCCGATGATATCTGAACTATTAATTAACACAGGTAAAAAAAATCTAACACTATAAGTGTAAATATTACAGATGAAAACACAAAAGCAGCTTTATCACAATGTGCTAGGATAAATCACAAATATTGGATGACAGATTGCTATTCAGATGTTCAGCTCTCTCCAGCTGACTAACCGAAAGGCCACAAGTAGATAATGTGCAATAGCATGCAACAAGTAGTTTCTGGTGCCAGATGGCCTATATATATTCAAGCTAAAATTTGAAAATAGTACAGTGCATCAAATATATGAAATGACAGAAGATTTAGTAAGTTGATTGAGCTTCAACTGTGTAACAAGAGCGACCGAGCAACTATAACATACAGAGCAACAATGAAAAGTTAGTCTGATAGCTTCAAACAAGACATACGCACCTTAAGAAGTGAAGGAAGGACGAGCTTCACACCATGACCAGTGAGCTGAGACATCATTGCACGAGCAGCACATTCAGCAGCTTCGCGCACTGCCAGAACTTGATCAGAGAAAGACACAAGTAGAAACGGTAGCATTTGAATGACATATCTGCAAGACAACAATCACAGTGAACCAATTTGAACCACACAAAAATTATGAATTAAATGGTGCCTCACTTACGGCTCAAATAGTCTGCCAAGCTTCTCGCACAGGCACTCAAATCCAAGTAAAGCTCCTTCACGAGATTTTGCAATAACTCTGGGGACAGACAGATTCAGTGTTATCAGACATTGAATATTACTGTCTTGTCAAAGAAAGGTGGGCATCTCACTGGAGTGGCACTGACAAAAAAAGAAATATATGAAGCAAGGACTAATCCTATCATTGCAAAAATGCATGAATGAGGTACTATGCCTTCAAAATGTCAGATTTAAAGGTGCAAAAGAAGAGTCTCAACTCTCAAGCTCAGGATGAAAAACCAGCCCCCTAAACCATCGAGAGTAAAGGTCAAAATTCTAGACATCCATTTTTCAAATGCCTTAAAAGCAAGTAGACAACCAAAAAAAAAGTAAATTTAAAATACTGTTGGCGTATAACTTAATGAACTTGTATGCAGCATGGTGAACGCATCAACTAGTTTTAGTCATGAAGTCCCTCATGTAGCACTGTTGGAAGAGGTAACAAGGTCGCATACCTGTCTTCCAAACCTTGCCGTAATGTTGCAGCAATACCATACTTCTTCAAGGACGAAATTCCAAATCCTTTAACCACCCCGGCAAGGCCAAAGGCTGCACCACGCCGCTCACCATACTTTTCACATTTCATCATCCGATCCAATAGTCTAGATACAAGAGTTTGGGCTTCTTCCTGGTCATGGATAAGTGCACATTATAACAGAAAACAGAAAAAAGAAGAAGAAAACACGAGAAGAGTGAATACTAAATAGATCAGGAGGTCATCAACGCAAGGAAGAAAACTAATGAACAGCACAACTCACCAGTTTTGAGACCATAAGTGGAGACAAACAGTCTGAAACAGCCCTTTGAACTGCCTCTGATGGGGTGTTGAGTACATCTAACAACTTCTCAACAACACTGTGAACTTTAGGATCATCCTGTTACAGAGTATATAAGTACCATGTATAGATATCTTTTAAGTTAAAAACAATTCAGCATCCCACACACCATAAGGTCTGAAAGCATTTGTACCTTTGATAGATGTTTTGCAAGAGCACCAGTGAATATTACAACACCTTCTCTGACAAGATCATACTTTTCCTCGTCTGATGCCTGTGAACAAATGAGAAAACATAGACGATAATGCATTATACCAAAGATAAGAAAAGCCACGAGCTATATCTTCAACATAAATCACAATGGTAAAATTATTATAGTGGCTTACCTTTTTATTCAGGTAGCTTTCAAAAATAGGAAATAGCAAAGGAACATTTTCCTTTCCATGTTTATCAATAATAAGGATGCCGGCATTAATCATTCTACCACGAACATCCACATTTGGATCAGCCTGTAAGTTCAATATAAGTATTAAAAATCCAATGTAAAAGGCATAACAATAGATCCACGTAAAATAATAGGGAAACACTTACCAATGCACGTGATATGAGGAATGTCATGACAACTGGAAGATCTTTAGAGCCCAAAACATCTGCAACCGAGTGGACTGCTAATGCAATACCCTGTCTTCCAAGCCAGTGCGTATCTCCAAATTCAACTCCAGCGCCAAGATCTCGAATGTACAATGAAAAAAGAGTAGAAAGTGTATCCTGCCATGACCCCATATAATCATCAGAAGGTCTCTTCCAAAGCAACAAAATTTCTGTAGTCAAGATAGCTATTTTATGGTGCCTTTTGAATATTTTGCAATTAAATAAACACAACGACACTAGGATGAACATAATGCACAAGGGGAATTTGCGCCATTGGAGACTTACTTGCATTTTGTCTGGATTTTCATCCAATGCAGCAGCCAGAGCCTCAGCTGCAGCAGCTCGAACATTATAATTTTTATGGGAAAGCGCGTCAAAAATACCAGAATAATCAGTACAAACATCAAAACCAAAGCGATCCCATAACTCTTCTGCTAATTCAGCAACCACCTAGAAAAGGTTCATGTGCCAATGAGGCAATGAGTACACCACTTAAGCATTTCTTTGTAACAATCAAAAAGTTCAACATTTTTTAAGGATTAAAAAAAAGATTAATAAAACACAGTTCCATGTCAAATTTAGTAGGAATGTTTTTACCAACCTTCTCCAGATCATGAGCAGCAATCCAGAGGCTTGTTGAAACCTGCAAATCCCGTTGTACAGAGTGGCTAGGAACACACTTTATAGCAGTTAAGCAGGCAAGCCTAACATGCACTTCTTTTGCATATACTCCAACAAGAGCCTAAATAAATAAGGGTGTAAGAATATCATAAATCAGATGAAACAAAGTGCTGAGACGAGGAATTAACCAAAAAATAACAACCTGTGCCAAATCGTTGCTTTTTAGACCAAGGCATAACTCATTCAGCATAGGCCCAACTGAAGGATGATAAGCAGGAATAGTGCTTAGCACATGATACAGAACCTAGTGCCCCACCAAAAAAAAATTAGTGAATAAGAGGGGAATAAACAATGAAAATCATTGAGTCATTAGAGAACTAAGAATGTTTAACTGATAACATTCTAGGTCGAGGAAGGGGTAATATTGGATCCAGATGCATAGATAGTATCTGAAGCACATCATCATGAAGGCATGTTTTTTTCGAAGAAAGAAGGATCCTCTCCATTATCTGAACCAAAAAGGAGAGAAATAATGAAAAGAAAGTGAAAAATGCAAAAGGAGAAAGGAAAAGGTGAAGCGGAACAAAAGTGAATTTATCATAGGACTACTGACAAAATGGAAGAAATACCGGAAAAACAAAAGTAAATGAATCTGCTGGAAGAGGTCCTGCTTTGCATGCAATTGTCAGCCCAGTCACTATTTGTTCAAAGAGGCCAGACGATGATCTCTTCTTGCTATCTTCTTCCATAATCACAGGCATAAGGTCCATAACAATTTCAAAATCGTCAACAGAGATTACACGGATAGCAGCAGCAATCTCAGGTGCCCAATTGGAAAGAGGAGGGGCTGTGCAGCGTGCTAGCCTCAACATTGCACCAAATGCAGCATTACTTACTATTGGAGAACCTAGCAACGGTTCAACATAATTTACCTGCATGGAAGTATGGAACACCATCAAGCATTAAACCATAACACATATAAACAAACATAAATATACAACCTACGCAGAGTACATAAAATTCTCTGCAAACGCATTGAACAATATAATAGGAAAGTAGAGCTTAAAGTAGAAAGACTTTTTTGGATGGAAAACATATGACATATAGCAATCATCACAATTCACAAACAGATCATATCTGGGGAAAAATTAACTTAAAACCTAAACATCTCTCAAATATATGCTTTATTCGTCACTAAATGATCAAAATAGATATTAACCTACTTTTTTAATTGCATATCGGATAGTCAGTTCATTGGCCAGATATCCCTTTTTCCCACGATTAGACTGTCCAAGTATGTACTATTGTGACAACAAAATACCATACTAGGGCAGCCATCCATTATTACAAACTTTCAATGAATTAGTCCAAACACGCATTTTTGGTCCGATTCGCTTACATAGATAACTATATATAATGCATTCAACATTTTTGGCAGTTTTCTGGGCTTAGATTGAAAATGTGCAACATGAGGCACGGATATCAGTACCAGAGTAGAAAAAAGAGACTAGAAAAGGCAAGGGTAGGATTGCTAACCAGAGAAGGTAGTTGGCCGTGAGTAAATATAGGATTAGCAATAGCCAATTCACCAAGAGTGTCCAACATTAAGGCAAGATTCTTCTGCACATGTCCAACCTTCTCACGCACGGATGCTTCCTCCTTCAAAAGCATCTCTCTCGCCTCCTCTTTTGCAGTCTTGGCCTTGTCAACAGGAGCTGGAAAATTGTATAACATAAAGTTTACCAAACGGTGCACTAAACCTAACTTGTCACAAAACCAAGAGCTTGAAATACCCGTCTTTTTTGTAAATTTCCCGGTTTCTCTCTTGCCAATGCTAGAGGATTCTCTCTTGTCACTCTTTGCAGGGGCACCAGATCGAGCGGTGTCCTATAAAATCAAAATCCAGAATAGTTTAACAATAAGTCATTATCTATGAGCCAGATGTTTGTAGCTCGCACCACAACATTTCTAACAATATAAGGTGCCAAATTGCAGTAGTTAAGCTTCATCAGCCATACATGATTTAGTCACAACCTTACAGGGCTACATATTCCAATTAAAGTGATACGAAAAACCATGTTGCAAGAACTAAAAGAGAAAAGCAAAAGGCTGCACATAAGTAAAAACTTTTAAAATTCATTTTTCTTGCCCTATAGGGCATTTTTTTGGGATGTAAAGAACAAGAATTACCGCATCTTGATCATCATATGCACGGAAACGTCCCTTTGCAAGTTTCGTATTTTTGGAAGCAACAGCCTCAGCAACATAAATCCCTTGCTCAGTTGACAATTGCCCCTCTGGAGTAAAGAATATCTACATTAGAGTGAGAAGAACTTGTAAGTACATCATTACAGTAGGGTTATCTCCACCATCAAGGAGTAGTGTGAAATAAGAAGCAATTGATAAAGGCAGAAAAACAATTAATATCATGCCACCATCTCTGTATATAAAAAAATGTTAAAAGAATGCGAAACGTTTTGAGCATGAAATATTTATGACATAAAAATAATTCACCATTTCTGCACTGATGGTACATAAAAAAGGGCAGAGTTGCATATGACCAGAGATGTAATTACGCATGAAGCAATCTTAAGCCATCAAGGCATTAAGAGGTACAGCATTTCATTCAGTTTGTATTATGGGATGGAAGTGCATCGGTTTCTCAACATGTTCCACTACAGGTGTGTTAAAAACTTAAAATCAGTAAAACCCTTACTGACATGGTAATACATAATTAAACTGACCATGGCTTTGGGAACAAATGCAGCAACACAGGTCATTCAGTGAGAAGAGAACAAAGGCGCTGTTCGCACAAGCAATGCGCAAGGAATTCGGGCGAGATCACGCTCAAGGAAGGAGAGTCTGCGACGACTTTGTTTCTTCGTGATTGTCGGCCTCGCCAACAACATCCCGGTCTCCTGCAATGGCTACATGACTCGGACGCAGAGATCGTCAAGAAGATGCTTCGTGGTTCCTGAACACCGATGCAAATTGCCATCGCCATCGAGACGCCGACTCACGACGCCTCACAATCGAAGAGGTTGTGGAGACTTTGCAAGTCGAGGAACGGCTTAAGAAGACCACACTGCCACCGACGGCTGTCCATAACAAGGATGGCCAGCTCCTTCTCAGCGAAGAAGAGTGGCTTGCAAGGTTGAAACTGCGTGACAACGGTGATAGCAAAGAAGCTTCGAGGCGGAAAGCGTGGCAAGACGAGACGAGGGCGAGGAAGTGGAAGCCACGATGCAAAGGAGAACGACGGCACTCCAAGAGCAACGAAGCAAGAAGATGACAATAGCCGCCAGAATCGCGGGCAAGGCGGGCACTAGGCCAAGGATCGCGGAGCAAGCCCAAGAAGCAAATTTCAAGTGCATCACGTGGAAGGAGAAGAGGACGACAACACTCGATGATGGTGTCCGCCTCGGCGCTAAAGCGCCGCGCCGAGATCGCCGAGGTCAAGTCTTCGCACGCCTTGGGCCGAGGAGGATCGTGATCACCGCTACCGGTTCTCGATATCGAGCGACAAACCACATGACCGGCAAGGCCCGCCTTCTCCGAGCTCGACCAAGATCTCGTGGGTCTCACAGTTTGGAGATGACTCCATTGTTGATATTGAGGGCGCGGCACCATCATCCTCGATCGCAAGAATGGAGAGCACCGCGCATTGACCGTGGTGTACTTATACCTCGCCCGACGACCAACATCACAAGATAGGCAATCGGACAAGTCCGATCGGGCGCTGGAGATAGCATCCAAGATCTTCCGTGATCTTCGACAAGAACAGATGTCGTTTCAGACGCAAAGTGAGACGGACGGAGTCATGCCTCTACATCCCGGAGTCAAGATCGGTCACGGCAGTTCGGCCGCCGAAGCTTCGAGGCCGCTTAGCTCGCATGGGCGACGGCACTGGCTTCGACAACTCGCAAGAACCGGGCTAGGAGAGGGCTAGTCCGGCTTGCCATTCCTTGACGCCAACCAGGTGTGGTGGACAGGCCGCCTCGCTTAACAAACAACTGCGCAAGCACTCTTTCCGGCCAAGCACGGCGGAGAGCCGCCATGTCCCGGATCTAGTCCATGGTGATCAGGCGCCCCATCTCCCTTCTACTCCGAGTGGCAACAGTATTTCTTGCTTTGGTGGATGACATGAGTCGCTTATGTGGCTTCGCCTCGCCAAAGAAGGACCAAGCACCGTGGCAATCAAGAATTTCTGTGTCGCGTGGAAGTTGAAGCCCCGCAAGCTCAAGGTACTCCAACCGATCGTGGGGAGTTTACTCGCCGAGTTCGGAGTATCGCTACTGCGTGGAGTCCAGGGCCAACTCACCGCTTCCCTATTCTCCGCAGCAGAATCGGAGTGGTTGAGCGATTTAATCGAGCATCGCTGCGATGGCGTCAGATGCTCAAGTCCAAGGACTACCGCATTTTGGGCGAGGTCGCCACGACGGCATTTTCATCCTCAACAAATACGCAACCCGAGCCTTGAAGGAATGACGCCTTTACGAGGCGTGGCATGGAGAGAAGTTACCGTCTCCACTACTCGCGACCTTCAGGTGCATCGCGATGTCAAGGATACGCGCCCTCGCTTGAAGAAGCCGATGATCGCAGATCCCAACAATCTTCGCTTCGCCACTTAACCCGTCCAAGACTTTCCACCGCTACAACCCGGTGACCAGCGATCATCGTGTCACGCGACGTCCGTGTTCAACGGCGCATGCCGAGCCGGGAACCGTGGCACGAGCATGCGGATTGTGGAGATCAAACTTTTGAGGTGGAGTATGACATCGCACCGCTTAAAGACACAGGACGACGGCCGATTTCGATCAAGTCCGCCCCGAAGTTCTCCTCCGCCTTCAACTCGATCACCAACACCAAAGTTCTACCGCACTGCTCCACCATCGCCGTTACGCCAAAGAATTTCGCTAATTCCTCCTGATCCTGTGGAGTTTGTCTCGCCGCCTGAAGATTGGAAGACAAATCTGGACGCGGAACACGACGGCGCACCACTTAGGTTCCGCGCTGTCGACGCACTTCTTGGGCCAGCCTCGCCGCCTGGAATCATTCCCAGGGTGCTCGACGAGGAGCTCTTCTTCACCACGGCGGACGAGCCGGCTTCGTTTGGCGAGGCCGAGCACGAAGCTTGCTGGAGGGAGGCTATGCGCGAAGAGATGAAGTCGATTGAGGACAACGACACATGGGAGCTCACCACACTTCCCGCTGGGCACCGAGCAATCGGGCTCAAATGGGTTTTCAAGGTAAAGCGCGCGAAGCGGCAACATTGTGCGCCGCAAGGCCCGCTTAGTGGCGAAGGGCTACGCCCGGCCATGGCGGATCGACTTCGACGGTTTTCGCCCGCTGGCGCGGATGGAGTCCGTCGGGTCATGTTTGCGTTGGTTGCGCATCAACGCCGCAAGTGCACCATATGGACGTTAAAAGCGCATTTCTCAATGGAGAGCCTGGCGAGGAGGTGTTTGTGTCGCACCTACCGGGTTTATCGTCGACGCAGCAAGAACAAGGTTCTTCGTCGCGCAAGGCGTCAGATGGGCGCAGCGCAGCACCCAGGCTTGAACGCCAAGCTTGACGCCTCCGCTTCACTCGGTTTCAGAGGTGCGGCTCGGAGCATGGCGTGTACATCCGTGAGTCGAGACGGGTCGCGGTTGGTTGTTGGCGCTTACGCCGACGATCCGATCATCACCGCACCAAAGAACGACGAGATCACACCTTCTGCCGAAATGAAGCGCTTGTTCTCCATGAGCGACCTTGCCGTCATTATATTACCTTGGCATCGAGGCGAGCTAAGGCCCCATGGGCATCACCTGCGCTACCAAGATATGCCAAGAAATTACTTGAGCGCATGGCATGGGCTCTTGCAACTCAAGCACAACGCCCATGGAACCCAGGCTCAAGTTGAGCAAGAATAGCGAGGCCCCATGGTGAACGCAATGTATCACCGACGATTACCTGGGCCTCCCAGATCTCGATTCACACTCACGGACCTAGCTTACGCGGGCTATTTAAGCCGGTTCATGGAGACGCCGCATGAAGATCACCTCATTGCGGTAAAGCGTGTGCTAAGGTATGTGGCTGGTACGCGCAGTCATGGTGTGTTCTACGTCAAGAAGGAGGAAAGACAAGCGCAGTTGCTCGGCTTCAGTGATGCTGACATGGCCGGCGACATCGATGCACGAAAGAGCACCAGCGGCGTCATCTTCTTCCTCGGCGGCAACGCAATCACCTGGCAATCGTCCAAGCAGAAGGTGGTGGCTCTTTCTTCTTGTGAGGCGAGTACATCGCGAAGAAGCTGGCGACATGTCGTAATCGCTAGTTTTGTTAGTGTACGACATGGTCAGATCAAACTCGAGCGCCAGAGCTCAAGGCGACAACCAAACCGCCATCGCCTTAGCAAAAATCTCGTCCTCCATGATCGGAGCAAGCACATCGACACCAAATATCACTTCATCCGAGATTGCATTGACAGAATCAAATCATCCTTCTAAGATACTCCCACGGAACTACAATCGGCGGACATCTTGACTAAGCCGCAGGGCGTGATCGCTTCCATAAGCTTTGTGCTCGATCGGCGCCCAAGCAAGTCATCGGGACCAAGGATTAGGGGGGAGAAATGTTAGATAATCCAGGGTCTAAATTGATTCTGTTCTCTCCTCTGTTCTCTCCTTCCATTTTCTAACTTTCCTTAGTTAGTGGATTACTTTCCTTAGTTAGTTGATTGGCAGAATTCCCGATTTCGTTTTTCTTGTTTCCTTAGTCGTATGATCCTGCTTCCTGAGTTTCCTTTGATAGTTCCCATTCCTTACTTTGTAAGAAGATTGTTTTGCCTTTCATGCATGCTGAAAACAGCACAAAAACCAATATATTATACCAGTCCAAAAATGAGTTGATGCAACCTCAGAAATATGCGTGCTATTTTGACCTAAAATACATGGGCTTTAGAAATCGCCATGAGACTTTTGACATCTTTTAATTTAAAAATAAATATCATCAACAAGTACTGAAAGTTCACCTTAATATCATTCTCAGAGAAGCCATCATGCAAAGTGCGATCTGGAAGCCCTATGAAATGCTGGAAAGATAACAATATGAAGAAAATGTTAGAAGAAGATATTGCAAGTTTCATTTGAAATATGAAGAGTAAACAGACCTTCTCAAACTCTAGAAATGTATCGTTTGGTGTTATTGTCATCAGTGTTGATAATGAACATAATGCTGCACGATGTTCTTGCTTGTTGGAACTGAACAAACCATCCTGTGCAAGTAATTCCTGGAAAAAAATCTACTGGTTATCAACCCAAATAAAGGTAATAGTGCACGGGAAAATTGTGTATATGGTAAATAATACTTAGCTTCGCATAAGTAAATATGATAACCTGAGTACGTCACAACTCACAATCAAGCTAGTTGGAAATTGGCTAGGGACCACCCAAAATTGGTCAATGTCCCCCAGAACCAGCCAAGGACACTCCCGTTTTGGATATTGTTGTTTTACTATATTTCATTTTTTCGTATTAACAAGCAGCTAATGATTACTGTGATCAATCACCCAAAAAAAAACTTGTATCAAAATTACCCAAAAACTATATAAACTAGGCTAGAGTAAACCAGGCCAGCTTAATCTATCTTGTTCCAGGCAGAATTGCAAATGCAGCTATTGTAGCCAGGGTAGCCACTGACACTAAAAATATTCTGGTATGTGCCATCTGCTAACGAGCATTCACTATAAAGGCAGAAGTACATTCAACCATTTTTACTAGCCTGTTGCGCATCTACACATTGATGGGAATTTCAGAAGGTGTCATGGCCTAATATCTGCCATTTAGCATTGCTAAAATAGTACATTCAATAGAAAATTTAAAATTCTGCCAGGCAGAAAATAAAGGCAAGCCTATCATATTAAAATTCAAAAATTTTAGAATTACCTTGCAGATACCCGAAATCTTGGGTGAAATTAAGTCAATAAAGAAGATCTTTTGTCGTTTCAACATTCTCTGCAACCTCTGAAATTGGAGAAACAAACCAATTAGTCACATCAAAATGTGGACAAAAGATATGTAGCAAGATCCAACCTTCCATACACCAGCAGGAGAACCGGAGCCGGAAATACAAGGGTGATGAGAACACAATATAAGTCGAGAATATGATCTCGGACTATGGTCAACCGCGTAAGGTGCAAACAACAACAAGCACTTGACAAGGACCTCAGTAGATGGAATGAATGGTAGTTGTGGATCTGCAGAGCTATCCATATCACTGATTGAAAAAGAGATGAATCAGGATACGCACTTACGAGGGTTCAGACTTCAGACAAAGAATAATGTCAGCACAATCAAAGCAGATGCCTTGTAGATTACACTCACCCCCAAGAGGAGGGTGAAGAATTAAGAATAAGTAAGCCATATAAGTATTCAATCACTAATAGGTCACATACCCTTGTTTCAATATCGACAATCTCTCTCCAACTAGTGACAACCAATTAGTGAATAAGAATAGAAGATCTTCAGCCAAGGCACCAGAGCTTGACAGGACTTTCTTGGTAGCATCATAAGCTATCTTTCTCACTTCCCAACTCGGATGGCAAACTAGATATATTAGCAGCTGGACCCAAAAAAAATAACAAATCAATATAAGCCACAGAACTGATTTTCTAAGGGCAAATACTTCGCTTACACTACAAAAGCTAAATGCTATCAGGAATTTAAAAGAAAATTTGGTATAAGCAAGTCAAACCCAACATATTGGAGCATGCTTGCCCATTATAGATACCTGTAGTAATGACTGGATAGGAAAAAATTCTTGGACCCTGCAGTTAAAAAATTGATAAGTCAAGGAAAGAAAAAAGGCACTTGTCTAACACATAAAATCCAATTTAGTAACGGTAGAAGCAAATGCTAGAGCAAGACCGGAAAAGATGCTCCACAAGCAGTGATTGAAGAAGATCCACAGCGGTTAAGCAATCTTCATCTGTTAGTTTGGACAGCTGCAATTAGAAGATGTTGTGTTAAAAAACCTACTACAATGAGCTTCAATTTCAAGGTAGCATAAAAAGGTTTGGAAAGCTTAGAACTGTTAGAAGAATTAAACTGCCGATGCTTACCCCAAACCACCAAACTATTTCATAATCATTGATCATTCATATTCTTCAAGAACATTTTACACAACAAAAAGATTTTACAATGTAGCTTATCATTGCATTTCAAAGAATCAACAAAAATGTTATGGAGACGCTGAACTGCCGAAGTATAACCCTTTGTTATGACAATTTCAATAATACATAGGGCAAACTACTACAAGGTTTATGCCATGAACCAGTCATGCGAAGGAGATAAATAGGGAGTCTCAATCATTTTGTAGAACAAATTATTCCTGTTGAAAATTCAAAGGGCACGGGAATTACCAACTGTACAGAGATCAATGAGGGTTCATTTTGAGCAATCAAGGCCCAGAGCTTCTCCTTCAGAGCAGCACCATCTGCATATCCATTTAAACCATATTTGTCAGAAAAGATACTTGGCAATACAAATGAAAAAAATACCCAAGGGTATCGAAGGAAATTGTAGAGAACCTGCTTTTGTATCAATGGCAGCAAGCCTCGATATTGCATAAAGTGCATAGATTCCATCCAATCGCTGTGTTGCCTTGGTGAAACCAGTTTTCGACAACTGAATCAAATGATCCAACAAAGAAGTAACCTGAAAAACAACAAATTTAACAATAATTAATATGCATCAGTCATTAGTATCGGTGTTCCATCTGACTTTCAATCACTCTTCCTTTAGCACCCAAAAAAAACTCAACAGGAAGATGATTCTTTTGGTAGACAACTGAAAGTAACTATGTTACCTTAGTCAGTGAATCAGTTTTTTTGCATATGACTCGTATTAACTTTAGATGCCCCTTTCTTAAAGTATCTTTCTCTTTCAAGCCTGCAGTTGTAAATGAAATAACATCTGATTGGACAGCTTCAGCTGATACTGAAGCCCAGGATCCCAAAGCTTGGAGAATTGCCAATTTCACTTCCTCAATACCTGTCATCAGATAGCAAAGCTATTAATTGATCCTCTTGGATGAGGGTATGAAGCATAGAATGGAACACTTGAACCTTACCATCATCCTTGTAACTCGTTAGAAGGAAACTAGATATTGAGGGAGCAAGTCTGCTTATTTGCTTCGGAGGAAATCTTGACAGCTGCTCTAAAGCATTTATCATTCCAATTCTCTGGTACGGTAGTGATAGTTTCCCCTCCGAACCTGCCCAAATCAAGCTTGTCATGAGCTATATGTGAATTATAATACCAAATTCCACAGAGAGTTATGTTTTGTTAAAGTTGCAGAGTGTAGAACATTAACAGGAGTAAACATAACATGATAGATAAAGAGGTATCAGAAAACAGAAACTGTATATGTACAACCTCCTAAAATTGCTTTAATAGCATTGAACATGGAGGGTAGAGTGTCTGGATCACTGGACTTCTCGCTTAATGTTCCTACAATGCTCAAAGCATTAATCCTCCTCTCTTCATCTGAATGCCGAGCCTGATGCAGAACAACTGGCATGAACTCCATGGAATACTTGCTTAGGTCCAAATGAACTGTCTTGAGAAGATATCCAATAGATTGTAGCACTATCTCAGGATTTCTTTTCAGCATCCTTATGCATGATGGTAGAACAACATTTTTAAAATCCTCATGCCCAATATCCAAGAAAAGAGGCTTAAAAGCTTCACTGGCTGCTTGTGGTGGTCGATCTTTTGAACTCAAGATGGTTTTGACGTACAAATCAAGGAACACTGGCTGAAAAGAGATTACAACAGATTGTCAAACACGGAAGCAAAATTAAAGAAGGGAGTCCAGAAAAATCAGGTTACACAATACGATACTTGTAAATAACAACTGAAAATTGGTTGTCAAACACTAGGTGGAAAGTTTACCTTGTACTTAGTGAATAACGATGATGAAGTAATGGTGAAATCAAGTATTAGATTTACGAATGCAGGAGAATCCCTCACCGAAATCCTCAAATCTCTGATCTCCTCTATGTACATATTATATATTTCAATACACTGGAAAATGAAACCAAATAAAAAATGATAAGGAGCCAATTCTGATAACCCTGTGTACTACAGTTATTTACTTATTTTCCAAAAATTACCTCAGAAGAAAGACGGACAAATAGTTGCTTGCATGTCCGGCGCTGACGGAAGGAACCATCCATAAGGACTTGAGATAAGATAGCTTGTGCATTGGCCAGTCTAGAGAAACCACCCTTTGAAAATGTAACAAACTGGCTCCATTTCAGAAGATAGCATGACCATCTGAGAAGCTTGAAGCATGCAAGAGGGCTTGTAATCTTTAAATTCTTTTCCATAGACTGAACCAGTGTAGCAGCAAACGGCTTCATAAAGGTTGATTCACCAAGAGCCTGAATAACCATATCATCTACTGCTTTTCTTGATGCCCGATCATCGTATATAGGCAATGTCTGGAAAATGAGATCGACTAACAATGTGGTATCTGATGGTGACTCTGCAGGGGAAACAAAGTACCTTAAGAAAAAATGATTTTATGTTGAGCTTATGTACATAACATTGGATAATGAGCTGCAGAAGTATCGTTTTAGACGAGCAGGAAGAATTACCCCGCAGAGGTAAACAAAAGAAATGCTAAAGAGTAAAAGTAGGCCAATTTCACCCAATCAGTGGGCTAGGATAATTGCAGCCATATTGTCTTAGGGTTCAGAATGTGACTAGTATAAATATCTTAGCAATGTGAAAAATATCTAAACAAATTAAATATCTGATGTCTGATGACATAGGCTATATGTTATCAGAAATGATCAGTTGTAGCGTAATAACCTCTCATGATATATTCAACAACACCCATATGCCGTAAAGTTTGTTGAAGCTAATGTCACAAGCTGGTGCAAATAGTTGTGTACCAGATGCATATAAGCTTCTATGCTTTAGAAACTGGACTCATTATACTTGCAAGTATGCAACTATAATAACAGGAATCAGACAATTGGTGGTAACAGATCTAACCCATAGTATCTCGCCAGATTAACAATAGACTAAAATTATATGAAGCATAGGCTGCAAAGTTTTTGCTTTTCTGAAAAAAAGGCATGCAGGTATGAGCTGAATATTACTTCAATCCCAAGACGATCAGATGTTTGTGAACTTCTCATAAGAGATAGCTCAAACAGTAGAACAAGGATAGCAAAGATTAACACGAGTCAATTTTCCTTAAGGTCAGCCCTATACATTGCAAAACTCGGTTAAAGTTGCAAATGAAGCCACAAGAGATAAAAAAAACAATGGAAAGCTGCAGCTCAACTGCAGATGGTTGCTTTGGGGCAACCACTTGAAATCAAGCAGAGTAAGTGTCACGTATTGTGTACAAGCTCCATTCTCTTGGTCCAAAACTACTACGCAGAGATTAGGACGATGCAATAACAAGCAACTCCAGAAACTACATAACTGCTGAGCGCTGACCCACGTATGATCTCAACAAATGAAATCCAACTACAGATCGCAGTTGATAACACTAGCAGAGGATACGTCAGAAGAACAAAGCGACGCGCTAATCTCAACCAAAGCCCGCACGGGATAGGCTAACGGGCACACCTACACAAAAGAGCGAAGCTAACAACCTACGATCCGTTGCAAGTTGAACGCAATCGAGCAAGCACACAAACACGCAACACATCACGGGAGACGGGGAGATCCAGCTCTCGCAAATCTAAGCAAATCTGCCGTCAAAAGTTCGAAAATTTTCCGATCGCAGAGCCCCTTGCTGAAAAAAAGTAGGGGGCACGGGACGAACGGAGGCGCACGGGAGACTAATCTGTGGACGGAAGGGAGCGGAAGATCCCGAGAGAGAAGAGCAGAGGCGATGATGACGTCGATACCTGATGCTTTCTCGATGAGAGGGGGGAGGATGCGGCGGAAGAGGCGGAGGCGGCGCTTCGTGGAGGAGGTGGAGACCTCAGCCGCGGCGGTGCGCAGCACCTCCTCCGGCGCCGTCTCCTGCGCGCCCATTTCGCGGAGAAGGGGCGCTGATGCGGCGGCGGCGGGGTGAGGGAGGCCGAGAGGTAGCGAGTGTGCTGCGGCGGGCGAGGAGGTGAGAAACAAGGAATCGATCGGGCAACGCAGCACAGGGTTGGGGAGAGGAGTAGGAGTGCTCAGCTGTTGAGGGTTTTAAGCTACAACTCAACCTACAAGTCATGTTTGGCTGCTATGTGGGGCTTTCCTGTCAGGGATGATTGCTGCTCTGTTGTTGTTTGTTTTGTGGGTCCAGTATTATGTAAGCGGCTGAGTGAGTATGACCGGGGTTGTGTGACTGGGCCCAGTGGTCAGTACTCCATCCTTTGATTTTTACAAGGTGGCCACATCTTTCGAGATTCTAAGGCCATATTGGGAGCTGCGACTAACTTGTAAAATTGATTTTAATTTAGTAGTCTGTAAAGTAGTTATAACTGACGGCTATAACTTTTCTTGAGATATATTTTCGCAAACTGGCTTATTGTTGGCTGCTGTAACTGTAACTGGTGTTTAAATGACTGAAATAATATTGGGAGTTCTGAAGGCTTGTTTATATGTTGTTGTAATTTAAATATTGATGCTTTGAATTATATTTGTGAAAAATATTAAGTGATGAGTAACTGAGCATTAGCTATATTTTATTTTTGAATTACAATATTACATATATTTTGTTTATTTTCTTCATCAACCTTTTGTTTATCTTGCCCAAATGAATAGCTGCTATATCACCTATGAAAACAAACATATGCAGTCTATACTGAAGTCCAATGCAGGTACATTGCAACATACAAGACCATCAATTTCCCCATATATGCAAATTCCAGTTGTGCAAACAAACATATGCAGTCTATACTGAAGTTCAATGCACGTACATTGCAACATACAAGACCATCAATTTCCCCATATATGCAAATTCCAGTTGTGTAATCGAACACAAACACCATCGTGCCAATTAAGTGATGAATAACTGAGCACCAGCTACAAAAGGTGTAATATTCACTACCATATAACAAAACACATTCATACTCTCTATCATTAGCCACAAATGGTGCAATATCCACTATCACGAATCAAAACACATTCCTACTCTCTAGTAGTGATCAAGGAGTTAGCAATTAAATTAAGAAGAGCACCCATATCCCCATCGTCCACTGACATGTTGTTTTCACTAACCGTTGCAGATGATGTTTCTTGAGCAACTGTTGGCATGTAGTCCTCATCTTCATCATATCTCCGAAAATAGACGATCATGTATGGCACTTTCCCGAATGAAGTTATATAGTGCCATACATGCCATTATGATCTTCTTCTGCCTCTCCAATTTAAAACTTGGTAGCTTCAATAATATTCGCCATTTCATCTTTAACACTCCAAAGGCTCGTAAAAATTACATTACGAAGAAAAGAGTGACAGAAATTAAACCCATTTCGAAACATGATACTTTTGGCCTTTGTACGGAGCGAAATATCCCTTTCAATTAGGGTATCCCGCATCAACAAGATAATATCTTCCTATACAAACACATAAAGTGTGAAACATTTTGAAAGTGCATCGAGGCACTTATGTTATTTTGGTGATTAATGACAAACGCATATAATGACAATCTATGTAATTGTGTAAATGCTTAACTTAGTGCTTAATAAATGACAAACCTCTAATATGATTATATTGCTATGAGACTAACATATTTGTTGCCAAATTGAGTATTAGTCTCATCTATTTAGAGGAAAATCAAGTGGGATGGGTAAGCAAAGATAAGGTATGCAATCTCGGTATCCCTTCTATATTTGTTATTGTATTCCTCTTGTGCAAATGCATAGTAAACTCCAAGTAACATGTTGATTATATATATGCACATTGGTTCATGTCATATTTAATTGTGCATATATATTCATTTGAGTTCATTATGTGCTTTGCTTTTAGTATGCATGTATTAACTAGAGTTAAACTTCACATTGCTATAGATTGACTTGGTGCATGCATGTCTTAGTTGTGTATCTTCTCATACACTTCTCTTAGTGAAGTTTAATCTAGAGTTGGATCACATATTTATTCTTATTCCAAATATTATTTGCACATGTACAATTCGTGTATATTCTATCATGTGCTTCATTTAAATAAAGATTGTGATTCTTGACATTATTTAATTGATTCATCATATTGGCAATTATCTCTCTAGTGTATATAGATCAATTACATATTCATCATGATGTACTTAGTAGAGAACATTTCTTTTGTCAAGTGTTTCCATTTATATTGTGCCTCTTTATATGAAACACTTGTAGTACTTAATTGCTCACAAATATCAATTTATTCATATCTATTGAGCTTTTGGGACTAATGCTTTTCATGAGTGGTTAGGAAAGAATTAGGTCCCGTGTGTGCATGATAATCAAGGTATCTTGGAGGACGACCGTTAAGCCGAGGTCAACAAGACGGCGGTGTCACCAAGAGTTGAGGACTAGGTCAAGATCGACTTGGCGTGGAGATCATCGGAGAGGATGATAAAGTCAAGGTTGATAGGACGAGAGTCTCATGAGGTGAATCGAGTCAAGTTGGACAAGGCGAAGATGTCATCAACTATATGGTAAAGGTCTTCATGCACCGGCATTAAGAAAGAAGACGGCAAGTGACTATTTCTAGACTTGTGTTATCTTTAATTTAATTTGAGTCTAAGGATTGCCATACTATTAAGAGGGATGCGACGTCGAATGACTTTTAGATGTGTCAAGTGCTCAAGTGATCCATCCTTGTGAAACTTAGAGAGAGAGTGGTGTTGGTGGTGCCGAAAAGCGAGAGTTGTAGGTCTCTCTTGGATTCCTTGTGAAATCTGTATTTATCCTTTGGGATTTGGATAGTGAGACCTTATTAGTTGTGTAGCCCTCGTTCTTAGCTTTTTCATAGAGTCCAAAATCATTGAAATCGGAGTCTGGAGTCAAAAGTTATGCTCGTTTTCGTCGGGCTGCTCAGTGCCAATCCGGAGTATCCGGGTTGAGTCCGGAGTATCCGGGTTCGTCCTCTCAGTTATGACAATCCGGAGTATCCGGGTTGTCCGGAGTAGAGTCCGGAGTATCCGGGTTTTGCGCAGTCCAAACGGCTAGTTTTTGGGGACCTCTATTTAAAGCCCCCTCCTTCCTAACTTCAAAAGGGCCGTTACCCTGTGGATTTGAGAGGCCATATCCTTGTTCTTGAGCCCCCAATACACCCCTCTACCCTTAGATCTAAGTGACCCCCTTGATGAGAAGGGTTGGGAAGAGTTTGAGGAGTGGGGTGTTAGGGTTGAGTGGGATTTGAGTTGTTGAGCACTTAAGTTTATCTCCAAGTTTGTTCTTCGTGAGCATTTGTTACTTTTAGAGGTTGAGGACTCCTAGACGGCTAGGAGGTTGCCTACGAGCCACCGGTGCTTTGTGTGGTTGGCCGTGGGAAGTTTGTGAAGGCCGATTCCGCCTCCGTACGAGAAGGAATCAAGGAGTAAAGACCGGCGAGTGCATTTGTGTAACACCAGGAGGAAGAGGGTTGAAAGAGACCCCGGCTCAAGTGTGACCGAGCCGCCTCAACGGAGACGTAAGATCCCCTCAAGGATCCGAACTTCAGGTGAAAAATCTTCGTCTACATGCTTACTTCCTATTCTTGTTAAAGTATTTGTTTTGAATCTTGAAATTACCCGATCTACTTTTCTACTGAGTTTGGCTCTAGATCCATACTTGTTCCAAGTATCTGGTAGTGCTTAGATTCTTTGTATTCAAGTAGTTTGCTTAAAAGTTGAAGAGATTTGAAATCTCATCTCGAGGTACCTAACCCGGAGTATCCGCACAGCTTATACCGGAGTATCCGGACTTATACTCGGATAGTCCGGGCTGATCACCTCGGGAAAATTTAATTCCGCTGAAAATTTTTAATTCACCTATTCACTCCCCCTCTAGGCGACATCCCTGGTCCTTTCACACTTAATGAGACAATGAGAAAAAAATGATCATTTGAAAGAGAAAATAATTACCTCCAGATGGATGTGGAAAGCGATCTGAATACTTAGATAGTGTATCGTTGAATATGCGAGAATCATGTGCTCCTCTAGGCCATCCAGCTACAACAAATGTGAATTTCATGTCTAAGTTACAAACAACCATGACATTCTGAATAACATAACCATAGCGATCAATGTCGATAAGTTAGTTAGCCTTAGGGACAACCACAAGTATATGCGTGCCATCTATTGCATCAATGCAATTATTGAAGTGAGGTGCAAAAAGAGAGTCTAGAAGTCGTGTGTGCACTGTACTAAACTGGGGATCTTTTGATTTGATATTGACTTTATCTAAGAGTTGAAGACAATCCAATACTTCGTTGAACTTTCTAAATATTGTTTCATTAGAATGTTTGAAACAGTTTTCCACTTGGCTAAATGACTGAAGAGCACCAACCGCTCATAGGAACATAGCCAAAGCTTTTATAGAATTCATCACTCTAGTCGATTTCAGGCCATATTTTTCTATGATAATTTCATGCAACTTATAAAAGGTAAGAATATTCATTCGAAACATTCTATAGCAATCATTGTTATTACTTACTTTGGTTGTGCAATGTGCATGAGACTTTACATGTATCAGTGTCTAATGTTATTAAGAAATAATTAGTGTCGATGTGCAAGATCTTGAGTCCCTTAATCGAACTTACATAAATATAAATTATGGGCTTTTAGAGATCAAAACAGAGACAATGGGGATTGCTTCTTTATTAGCCAAGCGGCTTTGATAGAGTACACGGTTTACAAGATGATCAGAATAATCATAGGATGCTAATCACTAATTACAAATTACTCATTACAAATTACTCAATGCTTGATGAATTCAGATTCTGGATTCTAGATTGCAAATGATACTAATAGCGTGGATTAGCCCCCTATTATCATTGATGAAGAGGAGACAATTGTTCTAAAAAAGAACATCGCATAACTAGGAGATGTCTTCCCGCCAAACGGTGTTTTCTCACCGAAGAGTGCCTTTTCCAGTAATAACTTCTAAGTGGTTAGGTATACTTATCAGATAACTGTCCGCACGAAGACATGTGCAGGAATAACCGCTTGTTCTCGACCAGTTCATTGATCGGGGTGGCCATTTCACTAGTCGGCAATGACCAGTGTGAAGCAAGTTTTTGACTATTTTTACTGAACTAATCGGAGATTTAATCATTCGGATAAATATGCGGTTTGTTAAACGCATTATGGACTTTACATATTGTAGGTCCATTAACAGAGTATAGCCACGAATAATCTAAGGGCCTAAACAAATGACAGGCTTTTAACCCTCTTCAATTAGTTGGCCTTTTTAATGATCATACATTTAAATGTCAGGCACAATACGTACTACATCTGGATTGTCATTCTAGGCTCTAGCAGTTTGCAGTGTTCTAGATTCTTTTTTAGTTTGTATGAGACTAACATCAAGAAGTCCAGAAAAAATGTTACAGTGCCAAGTCTAATATGTGCTGCTCATATTTATCCCATTGATGTACCGGACTGAAAATGTAGAAATCTGATAGAAATTTTGCATGGCATGAACCACTTACCATGACAGAAACTTTAGTCTTCTGTCTATGTTTCTGAGCTCCTATATTTACATTATTTATTGATCTGGTCAAACATACAGATTGTTTTGCACTTTGGCATCCTCTTTCCTCCTACTCTCCAAGCTATTATCAAGACAAACAGATGGAACTCAAATTCTCTAACAAATAAAGTTTTGTAAAAATATTTTATTTGAGTTATATATGTTCCAAAATATTTATGAGAATTTTTATAGAATTTTATAATATTTTGTTTGTCTTAACAGAATTAATTTAATTATCACAGTTATTTTAAATTAAAAACTTTGGAAAATAAGTGAATATTGTTGGGCCAAATTGATCTTTTACGCTAACACCCAATATGCTATGCGACCCGGTTTGGATTAGTCTGAAGAACGTGGCCATAGATTTTTGATCGGACGGCTGGGAGTTGATGGAAACCCTAAATAATGTGATTGTTGGATTAAGATCGAAGGGTTGAGATTGATCGGAGTTAATGAGAAATCAAGAGTATCCCAACCGTTGGCTCTGTGTATGCAACGGATTGTGCCACGTCTGAGCGCATCAAGCCGTAGATTACGCCACGTGGACGGTGGATGTGCTTCGTTCCTGTGAGGCCGCCGACGTGACAGACTCCTTTTGCAGTATAGGACTTAGTTTCTGGCTCATGCACGGCTGTCGAGGCATTACAACTGCAGCCAGGACCCTCTCTAAGGATCACCAAGTTCTTGCGCTCCTTTCTATCGGTCAGTTTTTGCTGAGAAGCTTAAAGTGTGAAGAGAACGCTCGTCGGAGTCACTGAGTGAGCAGCGCCGGGTTTTCACAAAGATCTCCACCGTCATAGCTTTCTATTGACTTTGAAGGTACCAACGAGTTTGCAACGCCAAGATCTTTAAGATCCTCCAAAACCGTTGTTTTGCTAGCACAAGTGTCATCTTCTTCTGCTCCGATGGGTGCTACCGCCGACCCATGCTTGTTCTCAACTATTTGATCTGTAGGTGGCTGTAGATGCACAAGGCGTGGCTAGCTCCACGTCTTGCCGCGCGCCCACGCCATCATCAGTAGCCGCGTGCAATCCTGGCCATTTGATTTGGGTTGTGCGGCCCGAATCAAACCTTGCGTCCAGCAAATCAGGTTCTGACGCGTGTCACACCGAAGCTAAAGCGACATGGACCGAGTACACGGTGAACTGATTTGGTTCGGTTGATTGGGTTCATGGACAGTGACACGTGTCAGATTCTGATTGGGCTAGGTCAAGGATGACATCAGCTCACACAATAGATCGATTTTTCAGTATAAAAATAATTCAGATAATTAATGATTTTATGTATTTTCTTTATTTTCAAATCTTTCAAGAGTCCATTCTTTTTCATACAAGCTTCAAATGAGGCTATTCAAATTTCTACAAATTTGTAAAATTGAGATATATTTAATGGTTATAACATTCTAATTTTTCCATTTTATGGATTTAATATGTATTTTATATTTTTATGAATTTTCTGGAATTTATTTGATTTATTTTATATTTATATGAATTAAGGCCTTTTGCTAAGTTATTTAAAAAGTATGAAAATATTAAATAAAGTTTTGCTAGAAATATTTTATTTGAGTTCAAAATGCCCTAAAATATTTTTTAGAATTTTTTGGGTATTTTTGCTATTTTTATTTGGCTTTATTAAATTTGGGGTTCTATTTTTATACAAAATGCTAGTTAAATGTGACCAAATAGTGTTGGGTCGAGCCCAACTCCCTACGCTGGCCTGCCAGCCGCTTAACCCTAGCCGCAATGCATCCACGCTGTCAGATGGGAATCCAACACGCATGAGCTCGCTGTGTCGCCCGTGTCTCGTGAGACATCGGAACTGTGCCACGTGTACTATCTGGATTGTCTCCATGTCGCCACCACGTTGCCAACTGGGACTCCACCGCCGCCGCATACTTTGTCGGGTTTATTGCAACAAACTCGGATGTTGAGACAGCTATTTAATGCGCCAAACACCACATTGGATTCCTCACCTCGCATTGCATCTTCTGACCAATGCATGCCCGTTTAGAAGCTGTCGTCTGCTCGTGCGAGCTCGCCGAGGTTGCTCGATGCGCCGCCTTGGTTTTTCGCTGGTTACTAAGCATGGGCATTCAGTTTTTAAGTTTTGAAAACCAAAACCAAACCGAACAGTAAGAAAAACCGAATCAAATAACCGAATTAATTCGGTTCGGTTAATCAATTTCAGCTAGTTACTTGTGGGGACCGGATTACAAATCCAACCCTTCAGTGTTTCAACCGTCTAGTCCAGAAGCAATTGCACACACACATCAGATCTGATGATGATAACACGTACATATCATAAAGTAAATAACAAGAATAAGCAAAAGAGTGTAACAACATAAACATCCATCATCACATTATTACAAGTATGGAGCCTTACGGCTTAAGTGAAAATGTAGCAATGAAATGTAGAACAAAAAGAGCCAATCAAGATGCCCACAGCAACCGAAAGGGCACGCCTCCTAGTAGTCCGGTGATCCTCCTCATCAAAACCTTCACCACAGATGTCTTCATCTCGCTTTATGGAATAAGCGACTCAAGAATGAAAAGCGGGGTGAGTATGCAACATACTGCAAGTCTCGGAAACTTAATGCAAGTAACTAAATGCATGGCTTGAACAAAGGAAGCATATAGGGTTCATTTGCATAAAGCGAAATTTAAATTTAAATACAGTAATAATTTCATAAAACAAAGATTTAACAAAAATGTAAATAGCATAATTAATTAAATTTGAAGTATAACAATTTTTCAGTTCCAATTACGGTGGCTCCAACTAGCCAAACTAATATCCGAGCTCCGGTAGCTCATGATTCCCAACCACATTTTCATTTTAAACCAAATCCATCATTTTCCATTTTAAAACCAAAAACCGTAAAAATCTACTATGTGAAAGCTGCCCACGCTACCCTTGTCCGTAAGGCACGGCTACTCAAGTAGTTTTAAGACTGCAGAGTGGTACACTTTACCCACACGACATGATCAACCCTTTCGCCAAGCTATTGACACACTTCCTTTGTGTCTGCAGGAGATCATGACAAGGCTTTTCCAATGCATAATACCGACTCGACTACCACGAGGTTTCACATTGTTAGGGCATCCCACCCAAGACTGAAGCCCCTCTTGCGCTTGCAAGTACCATCCCTAACAAACCGCACAACCCAAATGGCGAAGTCAAATAACGATACATGCAAATTACTTAGCCAGTCGCACTCCATATAGACATGTGGTTGTATCAGATAGCATGGCCCAAGGTAACACACGACCGGTCCTTAATTGACTAGGGCGACAATCACATTCCAAAATTTTGTGCATCCCAAGACCGCCATTCAACCAATCCGCCCTTGTCTAAACCATTTTTCACTTTTATTTTCAAATTAATACCAAGCAACACCAATTGCCATAATTTCCACAATTCCATTTGAATCAAATAAGAAAGCATTTCCATAATGGTAAGGTACCGACGTGATTAAGCATGGCTAAGCATTTTCACTAGTCCCATAATACCAAAAACGATTAGTATTAACAGTAATTAATTTTCCTAGGGTGTCAATGGTTGTCAAAATGAATATCAATGTGGGTATAACAATTTGGCATTTATCTAAGCATTTAAAATGATATTAAAGTACAGTACGCAAATAATAAGCATGCAATAATTTAAACACAAAATAGCATTTCATAAACTTGGGTTCAATATGGTCAAGGAGACTTGCCTTCAACCTCTCCATTGCTGCTACTCTCCATTGGATGCTCCGCTCATTAACCGACAAGGCTGTCACATGAAACACGCAAATCGAGACAACAATAAATAAAACAAAAATAAATAAAATCCAAAAATCTAGAAGAAATACACCAACAGATAGATCTTGATTTTATATGAATTTAGAAATTTGAATTGTTCGAATCGGAGTTCGAACGGAGGAGAACGGGCCTTCAAGTTCTCGGAGAGAAAATCGGAAAATGACAAAAATATGATAACGTGTCGCGATGCGATTGGTTGATAATTCGGAAATTCGGGATTAAATCAGGAAAAGAAAACTTGGTCGTGCTGGCGGATCGGGGACCCTTGTGTCGATGACACGGCGAGATGGCGACGACGTGGCGTGCGTGGCGGCACATATGGCATCTACGTGGCTTACACGTGGGCATTAGGCGTATGTGGCGTGGACGTGGCATGACTTGGCGACACATGGTAACAATGAGGCGCCTAGGGCCTACGTGGCGATGACGTGTCGGACATGTGGCTACCACTTAAGTCGCTAGGGCTAAGTTGACACGCACGTGGCGACAAGTAGATCTCTGGCGATGAAGTGGCGCTTACATGTGCTACACGTGGTAGACCAGAGCGAGAGGTGGTGTGGCGATGATGTGGCGTGAGATGGCACACATGGCAAACACGGCGTTAAAAGAGCCGACGTGATCGTGACATGGCATTTACGTGAGATAGACAAAGCAAAGAAGCTCGGCCATCAGGAAAATGGCGCAGATCTTGACCGTTGATAGACGATCGAGCGGTGAGGCTTGGTGAGGAAGTCACGACGGTGAGGCGGCGCTTCTGCGGAGTCGAGAAGACGGTGTGCAAAACGGCAGCATAAGCACGGATCGAGCAGAAGGGTTAGCAAATCTGGGGGAAGGTGACAAGACGGACTCAACGGGACCAAAAGATGCGGCGAGGCTCACCGGAGGAAGAGAAATACACTGCGAACACTGCACGGTGAAACAACCGGCGAGTAGTAAGTGCAAAGACGGAGGTGTCTCCGTCGGTGAAAGAGGAGGGAAATGTGTGGCGCGAGGTGGAGAATGTGGTAACCTGGCCGAGCGGCCTTAAATAGTCTAGGGTTGCGGAAAAAGCACGGAAGCGAGGTTGGTCGGCGGCAGACTGTCTTGCTGGCTGGCGGTTATTCAGCGACGTGTAGCGTTGATGACCATGGATCGGGATCGGACGGGCGGATCTAGGGTTTCATGGTCAGTGTTGAAATGATTCGCGAATGGCGATCGTTGGATTGATATCAACGGCCGAGGTTCACTTTGCCTAGGGTTTACTGGTGATTGGGCTATATGCAAAGCGAAGGGTACACATGATGGACGAGGATCGCCTACCGAAAGAATTCGCACGAGAAGAAAAAGAGTTTGGAATTTATTTCGAATTAAATAATTCCATAAAATTCGAATAAACTTCAATAAATCCGAATAAATAACAAATAAATTTGAAAAAAATCCCCAAAAATACAGAAAAATCCAATGAATCACGAGGAACCCAAATAAAATAATAAATAATTAATTTGAGTTATAGATTATTCAAATTAAATCTATTTTGACTTTGAAAATTAAATTTAAGCTGGATTAAATTCGAAAGAATTGCTACGGTTTCGGATTTTGAAATTCGAGCACAATGAATTCAAAAATTGGAATGTTACAAACCTCCCCCCTAACAAGAAATCTCGACCCCGAGATTTGGAACTAACCAGGGAAAAAGACTGGGGTACTCCGCTCGAAGATCCTCCTCGCGCTCCCAAGTGGCTTCCTCTTCCGGATGATTGCTCCATTGGACTTTCGTCTTGTGATTCCTAGTTGATGTGCGAGAAATAGAGAAGAATTCTATTTTAATTTTAGGTAAGCAGATGAGAGATACTAATACTTCTACATGTCTCTTTTGTTTAAATAACTGGCATTGTTAATAATCTAATTTATATAGTGGTATGTGGTATGATTAGAATATTTGAGGTGAAAGAAAAGATGCATTGTCATTACTCTCATTTGGGAAAACCAATGTTTAATATCAAGAAAGGTATTTGAATACAATGGTTGATCTGATAATTCAACATTAGGCGATGAAATGAGTGATAATAAATGTCATTTCGAGTTGGCTTTAAATTGGAAAACATGGTAGAGATAATTCAAGTATTGGGTTGAGGTAAGAGGATTATAAGATGATTCCTGATGATTTAACTTGTTTGAGCACTTTGGTAAACAAAAGGGTTTTCATTTTCTTTGGATTTGAAAACTATGAAGGAATAAAATGTATAGACTCAAAAGATTGATTGCATGAATTGAATACACAAGGGACGTACTCAATACCACAACAAGTGCCGGGTACAATCACATAAGAAAGATGTTTACGTTAAGGGCCTGATATCGAGGCAGGGGCTGTTCTAGACACTTGATGTTTTCTAGGTCTTTGAGATAGCTTGGAAATTGTTGATGTTTTCCTTGTCGAGGTGAAGTAAAATTCTTCTTGGGTAGGTGTTGGCGAAGTATTCAAGTTCTTCTCGGTTGATACAAGTGACATTACCCATTTTATTTGAAACAATGTAAAGGTTGTTTGTTAATGATATAAAATAGATGATCAGAAGTGACTAGGATCAAAGAGTTGATCTTAAAATTAAACTTATACCTGGTAAGGTTCAAATACATAAGTATCATACCTAGCACTACGCTGGCGGTCATAAACTTCTTTTCGCGAATTCATCTTTGTAGGTGAATGCCACGAATGATTGGATTAACATTTTGAGTTGGATTGATATATGTCTAAGGAAGTGTTTGTCTTCAAATTCTTGAGGTTGCCTTAGAGAATGTTGCGTAGCTTGTCGGGGTTGAGAGTGAGGTGGAGTTTGCTTCTTGCTTAAGGCAACAGATTGGCATAATACTTATGTTCTTCATAGCAAAGGCAAATAATATTGACTTTCCGATATTTTTTTTTTGTACCGCATAATTATTCATTGGTGTTATTAGAGAGATGAATAGATGACAATTGAGATTGAGGATAAAGTTGAGCGTAATTCTTCTAGGACAAGCATTTTCGCTCAATCGCCTTTTTCTTTATCTCGCTTCTTCTGTGAACTGCCTTGATTTTATTTCTTCTATTCTTGGAGTTATAAACTTGATTGCTGAAATTTTGGTATGTCTATGACTATAGGAGATATTTGTTCACTTGTGGACATCGTTTAGGAATTTGGTTCTTTTCGTGACGGCTTGAAGCATTCACGCTTTTCTCATGATGTCATGTTCAGCTTATTTGTATACTTAATATTATCTTGTGAATTTCAATCTGTTGTTTCTCGTAACATTCTTTAGCCTAATGACTTTCTTTATCGGACAAGGAACATGCCATTGGAGATTACCATTTACTACTTTCTTAGTGAAGGTAGTTAGGATCAAGTGTTATTTCTATAATTCCTTAAGTGATATTCCTTGTGTGTGGTTTTCTTCCTCTTTTGATCACCAAATCTTGAGCAAAATTGTATTGGCGACTATCGATCAAGGGCATTGAACTAGACAATAATCTTGACATTCACAAGGGTAACAAGTTTATATTGCATATGTGATATTTTCTAGGAGAATGATTTCCTTCACAAATAGGAGCAATTGATTGCACTCTCATCAACAACATGACCTATTCCTCTATAGCGAGTGCAAGCACGAACTTGACCGTGGGTTGACAATACTTCAAAGAACAATGTGTAGGTATCAAATAAGATATAGAAGTAGGTTTCTAGTTTAAACCATTTCCTTTTTCGATAGAAGTCGCACCAATATTAGAAATATCTTGTGCGTAGTTTTAGAACGTAAAGGTGTGCATTTGGTGATTTGTTCAATTATCGGTGAGCATTTACACCATGGTTACAGATTCTAACATTTTTTTGTGAACATTGAGAAAGTGGAGAGTTATGACGATTGCTATGTTGAAAAGGAAGTGCTCTAGCTAAATACAACGGATTTGGTTGAACTATGGTAGGATTATCATTTCTTGGCAGAGGAGTGTCTTGTGGGTTCACGAATTAGATGAGGAGTGTTAGTAGTTTACACCTAGAATCATTAGTAAGAATAAGCTAATTTAAAGAGAGATATAGAGTATGTTAAAATATTTGAGATGAATGAAAGGTTGCATCTCAACCAGAGTTATTTGGGGAGGACAAGGTCAATTATAAAGGCAACAAAAATTTTATTACTCATTACTTTAGTAGACGTATATATGAATTGTGTTGCGTACATCCTGCAACAATATTTATTAGAGTAAAGCTACTTAGATGGAATTCTGTTGGGTTACACGGCAACATTTCGTTCTTTAAAAATTTCCTTAATTAAATTTTTCTTATTAGGCAGGGTTAGCACATCGTAAATTTCAACCTAGTGGTTTAACATTCACGAGAGTAACCCGAAAACAATACAAAAGATTTACAACAAAATTTCAATAACACATAAACAATATGTATACATTTTGCTTAGTATGTAGGAAGGGTATCTATGGTTTTTCTTCTACTTGCCGAATCATACATATTTCGCATAAGAGGTTTACTATATCGCTAGAATAATATGTAGCTCGTGATAATGCTAGCTTTTATTGTAGGCTATTCGGCAACGAGTTTCTTTTAATTTTTGCACCACTTGTTGTGTTAGTCTTCCAAGGCTTCTATGAAGTCGAAGAGGTTGTGATGCTTCGCTATCCCCATCTTCTTGAAGTTGCTGATATAGACGTCATGATGTTGCCGATTTGTTACGTAATTCTTTTCAAAAGATTTGTTCGTGGTTTTCATTTCGCAAAAGAGAATAAGGAAAGAAATACTTCTAAAAGGATAACTTAAGAGTGGAGAAAGAAAGTTCTACACAAGGAAACGAGTACATAAATAAGGAGACTAAATTCTATAGATTAGAAAAGAGTATATGTATAATCGATGCTACTCTCTTTATATTTCTTTTAGAAAAATAGGACTTTAAATTCTTCCAGTTTTCATTTAAACAACCATTCAAGCTTTCCATTCGAAGTATAGAACTTTTTCGTTCTAGCTCATTTTTATGGTATATAATCTAGATAAGCAAATGAGGTGAGTTTTAAAACATGATTAGAAATTATTATTGGATCATTAAGTTTTAACTAGCCTAAAGCAAAGATAAGCTAGTTTGGTGTTGCTAATGTGGTAAGATCTTAACTTGATTTATATATGAATGGTGTGATCTCAAGCAAAGCTAAGAGTAGTAATGGAGACTCAGACATTAATCTCATTGAGGTTTTATTTTAAGAAGGGTTGATGACCCTAATGGTTACACTAGTAAGAAGTTCTATGAAGAGGAGATAACTTTGTAGAAGTTTTATAGAGATAAGAGATAAACTATTTTATAATTTCTTAGTTATCCTATGGGTTAAGTTTTCCATATTCACACATAAGGACAACTTATTGTGAAACTTTAACCAAGAGGTTAAAGTTTACACATAAATCAGTCCTGACATTCAGAATAAAGACCAAATTCAAGTAGCGAAACATAACGACAACGTAAATTGCTCTATATAACTAGGGCGGAATAATATGCTACACGTAAGGGTGCTTATTTTATGGTAGGTCCTAATTTATTCTAATCTTCCGCCTTTTCCTGTTGGGTGATGGTGTCTCTTCATGAAGTAAAATTTTCGTTGATTGGAATATTGTAGAGGACCGTAAACTTAGAGATATTCCATGAGATAAGGTCAAATTTAACTTTTCAAAATAGTATTCCGAAAAGGGAAAAATAAGATCCTAAGAGTAAGGTAAGAAGAGATAACTTCTAAATTCAAATTCGTTGGTTTGATTTAGAAAATAATTTTGAAATTCTAACGACCATTCTAACTAGGGTTGCGACCTCACAATGATATGGCTCGATACCACCTCTCAGGAGACCCGGATTACCAAACCGAACCCTCAGTGTTTCAACTGCTAGTCCAGAACAGCTAGCACACACAACATCAAATGATGATAATACGTACATATCATAAAGTAAATAATAAAGAATAAGCAAAAGAGTGTAACAACATAAACATCCATCATCACATTATTACAAGTATGGAGCCTTACGGCTTAAGTGAAAATGTAGCAATGAAATGTAGAACAAAAGAGCTAATCAAGTATGCCCACAGCAACCGATCTGCACGCTCCCTAGTAGTCCGGTGACCCTCCTCATCAAAGCCTTCACCACAGATGTCTTCATCGCTTTATGGAATAAGCAACTCAAGAATGAAAAGCGGGGTGAGTATGCAACATACTCGCAAGTCTCTAAACTTAATGCAAGTAACTAAATGCATGGCTTGAACAAAGGAAGCATATAGGGTTCATTTGCATAAAGCTTAAATTTAAATTTAAATACAAGTAATAATTTCATAAAACAAAGATTTAACAAAAATGTAAATAGCATAATTAATTAAATTTGAAGTATAACAATTTTCGTGTTCCAACTACTGGTTGGCTCCAACCGCCAAACTAATATCCTGAGCTCCTATAGCCATGATTCCCAACCACATTTTCATTTTTAAACCAAATCCATCATTTTCCATTTTAAAACCAAAACCGAGAAAAATCTACTATGTGAAAGCTGCCCACGCTTGCCCTTGTCCGTGGGCACGGCTACTCAAGTAGTTTTAAGACTCGCAGAGTGGTACACTTTACCCACACGACATGATCAACCCTTTCGCCAAGCTATTGACACACTTCCTTTGGTGTGCGGCGAGGAGATCATGACAAGGCCTTCCAATGCATAATATCGCTCTCGACCTACACGAGGTTTCACATTGTTAGGGCATCCCACCCAAGATGAAGCCCCTCTGCGCCTTGCAAGTACCATCCCGAAAACCGCACAACCCAAATGGCGAAGTCAAATAACGATACATGCAAATTACTTAGCCAGTCGCACCCATATAGACATGTGGTTGTATCAGATAGCATGGCCCAAGGTAACACACGACCGGTCCTTAATTGACTAGGGCGGACAATCACATTCCAAAATTTTGTGCATCCCGCACCGCCATTCAACCAATCCGCCTTGCCTAAACCATTTTTCACTTTTATTTTCAAATTAATACCGGCAACACCAATTGCCATAATTTCCACAATTCCATTTGAATCAAATAAGAAAGCATTTCCATAATGGTAAGGTACCGACGTGATTAAGCATGGCTAAGCATTTTCTACCGTCCCATAATACCAAAACGATTAGTATTAACAGTAATTAATTTTCCTAGGGTGTCAATGGTTGTCAAAATGAATATCAATGTGGGTATAACAATTTGGTATTTATCTAAGCATTTAAAATGACATTAAAGTACAGTACGCAAATAATAAGCATGCAATAATTTAAACACAAAATAGCATTTCATAAACTTGGGTTCAATATGGTCAAGGAGACTTGCCTTCAACCTCTCCCGCTGCTGCTACCTCCGCTGGATGCTCCGCTCGCTCAACCGATGCGTCGTCTACACGCGAAACACGCAAATCGAGACAACAATAAATAAAACAAAATAAATAAAATCCAAAAATTCAGAAGAAATACACCAACAGATAGATCTTGATTTTATATGAATTTAGAAATTTGAATCGTTCGAATCGGAGTTCGAACGGAGGAGAACGGGCCTTCCAAGTTCCTCGGGAGAGAAAATCGGGAAAATGACAAAATATGACACGTGTCGCGATGCGATTGGTTGATAATTCGGAAATTCGGGATTAAATCAGGAAAACAGAAAACTCGGCTGTGGCTGACCGGTGGGACCCTTGTGTCGGTGACACGGGCGAGATGGCGCACGACGTGGCGGTACGTGGCAGACATATGGCATCTACGTGGCTTACACGTGGGCATTAGGGCGTATGTGGCAGGGACGTGGCATGACTTGGCGTACACATGGTAACAACGAGGCGGCTAGGGCCTACGTGGCGATGACGTGTCGGACACAGGGCTACCACTTAAGCTGCTAGGGCTAAGTTGACACAGACGTGGCAGACAAGTAGATCTACGGTGATGAAGTGGCGCCTACATGTGCTACACGTGGTAGACCAGAGCGGAGAGGCTGGTGTGGTAGTGATGTGGCGTGAGATGGAACACACATGGCAAACACGGTGCGCAAAAGAGCTGACGTGACTGTGACATGGCATTTACGCAAAGATAGATAAAGCAAAGCTCGGGCCATGTGGAAAAGCGGGCATGCAGATCTTGACCGTTGATAGACGATCGAGCGGTGAGGCTTGGTGAGGAAGTCACGACGGCGAGGCGGCGCTTCTTTGCCGGAGCTGGAGAAGATGGTGTGCAAAACGGCAGCATAAGCACGGATCGAGCAGAAGGGTTAGCAAATCTGGGGGAGGGTGAGAAGACGGACTCAACGGGACCAAAAGATGCGGCGGAGGCTCACCGAAGGAAGAGAAATACACGGCGGAACACTCGGCACGGTGAAGCAACTTCGGCGAGGTAGTACAGCCGCACGGAGGTGTCTCCGCCGGTGAAAGAGGAGGGGAAATGTGCGGCACGAGGTGGAGAATGTGGCACGGAAGCCGGAGCGGCCTTAAATAGTCTAGGGTTGCGGGAAAAAGCACGGGAAGCGAGGTTGGTCGGTAACTGACTGTCGCAGGCGGCGGCTATTCAGCGACGTGGCGCGTTGATGATCAAGGATCGGGATCGGACGGGCGGATCTAGGGTTTCATGGCGTGTTGAAACGATTCGTGAATGGCGATCGTTGATTGATATCAACTACGAGGTTCACTCTTGGCCTAGGGTTTACTACCGATTGGGCTACGGTGTGAGTTGGGTGGCGACACTATGGAGGAGGATCTAGCCGAATGAAAGAATTGCCTCGGAGAAGAAAAAGAGTTTGGAATTTATTTCAATTAAATAATTCCTTAAAATCTGAATAAACTTCAATAAATCCGAATAAATAACAAATAAATTCGAAAAAAATCCCCAAAAATACAGAAAAATCCAATGAATCACGAGGAACCCAAATAAAATAATAAATAATTAATTTGAGTTATAGATTATTCAAATTAAATCTATTTTGACTTTGAAAATTAAATTTAAGCTGGATTAAATTCGAAAGAATTGCTACGGTTTCGGATTTTGAAATTCGAGCACAATGAATTCAAAAATTGGAATGTTACATTACTCATCCCCTCCCATCGCCTTCTCTGTAATCACACACGCGCGTGCATCCATCCATCCATCCATTAACACAATAATTGATTTGAAGATCCAACTCACTTGAGATTGATCAATCAGTTGATTGCAGACCTGGGAGCTACCACGGTTTGACCTCGACGATGTCTGGCGCGGCCGCGGGAGATAGTGCATCACCAGCTCATTATCGGTCGGGTGGAAGTTGGAACCAGAACCACGGCGACGGCTGCAGCGCACCATTGCAGTCCATCGACAGGTCCTCCACCCCACCCTCGACTACGCGCCACAAGGTCTGCCATTGGATGCTGCCCCATTGCCGCCACCCGAGCACCGCACGGGCGCACAGCCAAGGCTGCTGCCATTGAGCACCTCCGCCTGTGGATAGTGCAGCCAAGGCTGCAGTTGCCGTCTCCTCTGCACAAGGACCGCTCGTGTCATCTTCGCCTCCGCGCCTCCATGTACTAGATCCGGCTGCCTCTGCCCGAGGACCACACGGCCGAGGCCCCGCCGCGGCGCCGCTGTTGCCGGCCGCCTCCATGTGTGCCAAATTTGGTCGCCGCCGAGCTCCTCCACGGCTCCACCTACTGTGGATTGGGGAGTGGATTGAGCCCGTGAGGGAGGGAGCCAGGTAGGATTGGACTTGCGATTGGGGAATTGAAGTGGGGACCGTAATCCGTAGCATTGGACTTAGCAGTGCGACGATGCCCATTATACCCTGGCGAGTGGCAAAAGAGTAACTATTCAGTGAAAACAGTTTATTCGGTTTCCGAATTTATGAAACCGAACCGAAAACTGAATAGCGTCAAAATAAAAACCGAACTGAAAATCAAAAACCAAAAAAATTGAAATAATCGGTTAATTCAGTTTGGTTCAGTTCAGTTTTTCAGTTTCGATTTAAAAGTGCCCACCCCTACTGGTTGCTCATCACCGTCGTTGTTCCGCCGTCGTTTAGGTCACCATTGAGATCTCCGTGTCAAGCCGCATCGACTCCACCTGAAAACTTTGCCAGAGAAGCCTTAATCATCATCGTCGTGGTCATCGTCTTCACTACCGGTGAGACCCTGCCATTGTGCCATGAACGCTGGTCAAAGCTTGGTAGCCATTGGATTTGTTATCAACGCCCTGGATCATGCCACGTTGTTGTGTCATTTCGCTTGCCTGTAGCCAGCCTCAACCATTGGATCTAGATCGGGTGGTTAGGATCTTGCCACACGTTGAGCTCACAGTAACCTCAATGTTGCCACACCTTAGCCATTGTATCCGCAGCGTTCACCTCAGATCTTGCCACGTGTCCTGCCGTTTTGCTTGCCGCCACTAAACCTAGGTGAAAGACAGGGGATGTCGTCTAGAGGGGGGTGAATAGGCGAATTAAAATTTAAAACTAAATCGCAGTGGAAATTAATAGTTCGGAATATCCGAAATTTACTTCAGACTGTCCGAGTTGTTCGGATAATCCGGGGTAATATTCGGATAGTCCGAATGCTTATTCGGATAGTCCGAGGATTGGTTCAGATATTCCGAATGCTCCAGAGCACACAACTACATAAAAAGGATCTAGGCTATTTGGGGAATATTAAATACACCAAATTAAACTAGTTAGCCTAGAATACTTGAAGCAAATAGAGATCTAGCGAAAATTCACTAGAAAAGTAGATCTGTAATTTCAAGATTCAAAATCAAATACTAAAGCAAGAGTAAGAAGCAAACTTGGAGACGATAATTTTTCACTCCGAAGTTCGGATCCTTGAGGGATCCCACGTCTCCGCTGAGGCGGCTCGGTCACACTTGAGCCGGGTCTCTTTCAACCCTTTTCCTCCGGTGTTGCACAAATGCACTCGCAGTGCGGCTCGGTCACACTTGAGCAGTGTCTCTTTCAACCCTCTTCCACCGGTGTTGCACAAATGCACTCACGGACTTCACTTCTTTGATTCCTTCCTCAGAGGCGGAATCGGCCTTCACAAACTCCCACGCCAACCACACAAAGCCGGTGGCTCGTGGCGACCTCCCTAGCCGTCTAGGAGTCCTCAATCTCCAAGAGTAACAAATGCTCACGAAGAACAAGCTTGGAGATGAAATCAAGTGCTCAAGACTCAAATCCCACTCAACCTAACACCTCACTCAAACTCTTCCCAAACCTTCACACAAAAGGGGATCACTTAGATCTAAGGGTAAAGAGGTGTTTAGGGGGCTCAAGAACAAGTGGATAGCACCTCAAATCAACATGGTAGCAGCCCTCCACAAATGGGGAGGGATGGGGGTTTAAATAGAGGCTCAAAAAAACTAGCCGTTTTGCTCAACGTTCGAGTCAGTTCGGATAGTCCGAACTCAAGTTCGGATAGTCCGAACACGTCAAACTCAAAGTAACAGAGAACTCACTTCAGATAGTCCGAAAATATGTTTGAATAGTCCGAACCAACTTCGGATAGTCCGAGTAGGACTGAGCAGCCCGACGAAAACCGGCATAACTTTTGACTCCGGACTCTGATTTTAGTGATTTTGGACTCTACCGAAAGCTAAGAACGAGGGCTACACAACCAACAAGGTCTCACTACCCAAATCTCAAAGGATAAATCTAGATTTCAAAAATAATCCAAGAGAGACCTACAATTCTCACTTTTCGACACCACCAACACCACACTCTCTCTCTAGGTTTCACAAGGATGGATCACTTGAGCACTTGACATATCTAAAAGTCATTCGACGTCACATCCCTCTTAATAGTACGGCAATCCTTAGACTCAAATTTAAACGAGAAATCTTAGTCTTACATTCAATCCGCATGCCATCTTCTCCGTGGATGCAATGTGCATGATGTCTTTTACCAAATGATTGATGACATCTTCGCCTTGTCCAACTTGACTCGATTCACCTCATGAGACTCTCGTCCTATCGACCTTGACTTGATCATCCTCTCCGACGATCTCCACGCCAAGTCGATCTTGACTTAGTCCTCAACTCTTGGTGACACCGCCGTCTTGTTGACCTCGGCTTAACGATCATCGTTCACGATACCTTGGCCATCATACACACACGGGACCTAATTCTTTCCAATCCACTCATAAAAGACGTTAATCCCAAAAGCTCAATAGATATAAACAAGTTAATATTTGTGAGCAATTAAGTACCACAAGTGTTTCATATAAAGAAGCACAACATAAATGGAAACACTTGACATAAGAAATGTTCTCTACTAAGTGCATCATGATGAATATGTAATTGATCTATATGCACTAGAGAGATAATTGCCGATATGATGAATCAATTAAATCATGACAAGGATCACAGTCTTTACTTAAATGAAGCACATGATAGAATATACACGAATTGTACATGTGCAACTAATATTTGGAATAAGAGTAAATATGTGATCCAACACTAGATTAAACTTCACTAAGAGAATTGCATGAGAAGATATACAACTAAAACATACATGCACCAAGTCAATCTATAGCAATATGAAGTTTAACTCTAGTTAATACATGCATACTAAAAACAAAGCACATAATGAACTCAAATGAATATATATGCACAAATAAATATGACATGAACCAATGTGCATATATATAATCAACATGCTACTTGAAGTTCACTATGCATTTGCATAAAAGGAATGCAATAACAAATATAGAAGAGATACCAAAATTGCATACCTTATCTTTGCTTAACCATCCCACTTGATTTTCCTCTAAATGGATGAGACTGATACTTAACTAGGCAATAACATGTTATAATCTCATAGCAATATAATCATATTAGAGGTTTGTCATTTGTTAAGCACTAAGTTAAGCATTTACTCAATTACATAGATTGCCATTATATGCGTTTGTCATTAATCACCAAAATAACATAAGTGGCTAGATGCACTTTCACTAGGCCGTTGGATCTGCAAGACATAGTTGGATGTGTGCCGCGTGTTGTGCACTAGGCCAGTGTAACATCCCAAATTTTGCTTTTTATTTAATTTATAGTGTTAATTATGTATTTTATGGATTTATGAATTTATTGGATTTTTCTGGAATTTATTTGGAATTATTTCAAATAAAGTATATTAACCTTTGTGAAAACTAATTAATTATAGATAAAATTAATATAAAGTTTAGCTAAAAATATTTTATTTGAGTCCAAAATGTCTCAAAATATTTTTGATTTTTTTGGAATTTTTTCAATAATTTATCTTGTTTAAACTAAATAGTATAATTAATGGAGTTGTTTTTATTATTAAAATCTATGTAAATGCCTTGAACAGAGTGGGCTTAGCCCACATTGTGCAGCCCATGTGGTTCGGTCTGGCTTGTTGCTTCAACCCTTTTCTTAGAAGATAAATCATGACCATCGGTTGGAAATCGAGCGGTTGTAAGTTAGCTAAAGAGGTTAGAAACCCTAGTCGTTGTTAGCCATCGGATCATGATCTTGCGGCCCAGATTAGTCATGTTAGATTGGGACCCTTTGAGCTTCGTCCATTCGATCGAGTGTCGTGTTCGGATAGGATGGTGCCGCATTGCGCGTTAGATGGTCCGTTGGATCTGGTTACGCGGACTCCTAGACCCTTAAAAGGCGGTCCTAACCCTACCCCGAGAATCACCTGCCTCTACCACCCTTTTTCCCCTAGTTTTCGCCCGTCGAGATGTTGTGTGGAACCAGTGCGAGATCGTTGGAGTTAAGCAAAAGCCGTCGCAAAGATTTGAAGATCTTGTCACCTTCGATGCTCTTCCACTGTCGCCAAGAACACCATTGAGTTCGCCAAGAGCTCTACTGGATCCATGCAAAGCTAAAGTGAATCTCACAAGGAAATGTCGTCACTGTTGCTTCTTCTTCAAGTGCAGTGAGTTCTAAAAGCATCTAGGCTCCTAATTCGTTTTGATTTTTGTAATTAATGACAATTGCGATTAAAGGACTAACATTTTCAATTTGACAATTTTTGAGAATAGGTTGGTCCAAATTTCGACGAATATGGAAGCATGAAATTGGTAAAGAACAAAAGCAAGCGTCGAAGACAAGATGACTAAAGTATAAAAGTTAAGGACTATTCATAGACTTTGCCGATCTCGATGCTTGGAGAATAAGATTGGATTGTTACAATAGACGCTGTACTATTAAGAGGGATTATTAGCACTTGTTCGATGTTGAAAAAGTTTTAGGGGCTCAATACTCATGCATTTAGACATTTGTGTGGCCTTGCATAAAAAGGAAAAACTTTTGCGAAGAAAGCATCTTTTCGGTGTAGTGGGGCCGGTATGACCAGGCCCCCTCGGTCATATCGACTATCGGTGTGACCGGGCACCACCCGATCTGTTTTTCTAGAGAAGGGTGCATTCGGCCCTGAGGTGAGCGGTATGACCGGGGACCCTCCGGTCATATCGGCTAGCGGTATGACCGGATCCCCTTTGATCATACCAACCATGTGATTAATGAGTCATGACAAAGGCATTAAATGCCTCAGATCAACCGCTAGCCACTAAGGAGCCGGCTATACCTCCCAATGGCGGTATGATTGGCCTCTCAGGACGATTTTGGCCAACATTTGACCAACGGCTAGATTAGGTGGGTGGGGGTTATAAATATCCCTACCTACATTTTAGAGTTCTCCTTGAACCTCATTGATGATATTTGAGCTCTAGCTAGTCTCCAATACTTTTTGTGCATTCAATTCATACTTTGAGAGAATTAGGAACAAAATTGAGTGGTGCATTTAGTGTTGAGCCTCTAGACATTCAATTCGATCTCGAGCAAGCGTCAAGACTTATTACTTTGGAGGTTGCCGACTTCTAGACGGCTTGGAAGTGTTCGTGCGTGGTGAGGTTCTCAACAGAGGTTGTGAGAAGTCTCGACAAGTTGTGAAGGCCGAAGTTCGCCTACCCGAAGTGGAGAAGAACTACCATAGTGATCGAGGAAGGCTCAAGCGGGTGGAGCCGGCTTGAAGTTGTTCAAGTAGGGGTGAAAATAGGACAGGAAATATCCGCCTGATCCGATCCCGGATCCGTTTAAAACCCGATCCGTAATCCGAATACAACTATCCGGCCGGATCCGGATCCGGATATTTTATCCGGATACGGAGTCCTTGGTATCCGACGGATACAGGATCAGATCCGGATATCGGGTAATTTCAAATTCGGATATCCGTTTTCACTACTCTGTCTGACTGTCTCTGTGAGCCCGCCGTTCCTTCCTTCGGCACTTCGGCCCAGCCCACCACGCCCGAGTGCCCGACCTCACCTCCCGTGACCCATCCCCAGTCCGCAGACTCCTGATTCAAACCCTCAATTCCTAACCCTAAATCCATCCTCATTCCTCTGACCTCCAGGCTCCAGCCTCCAGCCGCCGCCACTGGCGTAGCCGGCGTCCCGCGCCCGATCGTTCACAAGATCCACCGAGCACGCCGCACCGCCGGCCCCTCGCCTCCACCGAAGTCGCCGCGAATCCTCGGCCGATCGTCGCGCCACCCGGGCGTAGCTGGCGGCCCTGCGTTGCGGCCGTCTCGCGCCTCCACCGAGCCTCCACCGAAGCAGATGCCTTGCGTCCCGTGTTTCCACCGAGCCGTGTCGTGCCGCTTGAAGGTAGAAGAAGCACGAGAGTTATTCTGCGCAGAGTTCGTAGTAGACTAGTAGTAGCTTTACTCTTCCTGGTTGATCTCTCATCTGGCGCTGGGGTGTGTGATTTGGTTGTCGAGTTCCCGTTTACCAGTTCGGATTGAGTGAAGGTCCTGACACGCCGCCCGTCCCCGCGCCTCCACCGAGCCGCCGGTGAGATTTTGCTCAATTTTTTTTCTGGGCATCGATGATCGATCTGATGGCTATGTTGTAGACACAAATCATATGTGTAACCTCTAGCCTGGTTGTGTGATGTCTTTGCTAGTTCTGGACTTAGCTTTCCATGCTTCTGTGATTGCCATAACTTAGAAGTTCTGTCATGTGTAACTTGGCTGTGTGATGTAATATTATGTCTTTGCTACTTGCTAGTTCTGGAATCTGGACCTTCTGGTTGCGTAATGTTAGTTTTTCTATGCTTCTGTGTTATGTTGTTGTATGCTTCTTGCTTCGGTTATGTTGTTGTTGTCCGCACGCTATTCATATGTGCTATTTTTAACAAATAAATATATCCGAATATTTACCCGTTCCCGATCCGAATCTGTCTCATATTCGTCTCATATTCGTATCCGAAATAATCCGCATTCGTATTCGGATCCGGAGTATCCGAATCCAAATTTGGATCCGGGAAAAAAATATGGGTTAGGATATGGGACAAGCGATATCCGCCCATATCCGATCCGTTTTCACCCCTATGTTCAAGTCACCTTAACATGGATTAGGGGAGACCAGCAAATCTCCGAGACCATAAGATAAAATTCTTGTCTCTTATTCTCTTATGATTTGCTTTTACAATTCTTGTGCCAAATTCTTATATCTAGCAATTTGAGTATATTATTTGTCATTAAAACTCTTTATTGCTCATACTTGACTTGCTAGAGTGCTTAGTAATGACTAGAAATCATAGTTGTAAATTATCATTAGTGCACTTCTTGCTTAGTGATTTAATTAATTGCAATTAGAGTAAAAAAATTTAGAAACCTCCTATTCACCCCCTCTACTCGTTTATCCTTCATCCTACAAGTTCGCGGCAACGTCTTTGCTGTCGTGCCCGCTCGTTCGATCATTTTCGTCCAAGCTTGAGCGAACGATCCGGATTAGGCCACGTAGTCGCCGTCATCGCCATCATCTGAGACCATTAGATCTTCTATGAACAGTTTTGATCCCACCATGTATTAGCAATCAGGGTGCGCAATGTGGGCGGCATCGTAGCCAACCAGGCGCAGCCACGTGCCGGCACTATCGCTGAAGAGCCATGGACAGGTCCACGGTGGACCAAATACAAACCGTGGACTGAAGTGATGTGGCATAATGTGGTTGGTCCGGTTCAGTAGTGACGTCATGCTAACATCATGCTGATGCAGTAAAGCAATTTTCTTAGTTAAAAATAATTTGAAATATTATTTGTTTTCCAATTTTTCTAATTTTTGGATTTTGAATCTTTCAAGAACCCGTTCTCCCTCGTACGAGCTCCGATTGAGGTGATTCAAATTTCTAAAAATTTATAAAATTGAGATATATTTAATGATGAATTTTATTTTATTTTTTGAGTCAGTTTTCTCTCTAGTTTGGTGTTTATTTGGCCTTTCTTTTTGTTTCCCTTAGACATCAAGTTGCTCGGAGTGTTCGAGGAAGATCCGTTGACTCAAGACCAAGATCTAGAGCAAGAATAAGAGCTTTTATATGTGCTTTCATAATGTTGAACCCAGTTTATGAAAAAATTGCTATATTGATTTACATTATTGTATGATATTTTGTGTGTATAACTATTTCAAGTAGTTTAGGAATTAGATAATCAGTCTAATTGAATTACACGCTACCTTGTCATTTATACGCATGATCTATTGTCACTCTAGATTGGTTCACTATAGTTGGTTAATACTAAAATCAGCATGGGTTAGTTAAACCGTGTTTAGCTTATTTAGCCATGCCATGTTTACCACATGTCTTTTAGAATATCAAAAGTGAATCTTGACTAGTGAAATATGGAACATGTTTATAAAAGGTATGTCTAGTGCTGTCACACAATGATGTTGAGTTGCAGTGATAAATGTCACGAAATGATATTGACTTGTTGATGTCATGTGGTGTATGGTAATCGACTGGGATGGTAAATAATTTGGATTGGGAAAAGTGGCAAGGGGCAGTGTGCCAAGGTGGGCTAGGAATGGCAGAGGGTTTGTGGAAGTCTTGCCCTAGTCAATTAAGGACTTAAACTTGTGAGCTTTTGAAATGAATCAATCATGCAACTACATGTCTAGTATGGGATATGATTTATCTAAGTAGGATTATCAATATCTTGACATGTGATACCTCAGGTGGATGATCACACAGAAATGTGCTTACATGGAAGTGCAGTTAGAGCGGAGGGTGTGGCGTACAAATCAATCTAACGGTTTGTCAGTCCTAACCTTCTCCTCCGCTAAGGGGAGGGGTAGTGTATGGCTTATTGGGAGGGTTTTTGTCATGATCACTCTGCCAACACACCAAAGGAACTGTATTAATCTGGAGGCATGAAGAGATGATCATGTTATGTGGGTAAAGTGTATAACCTCTGCAGAATATAAATCTATTTAGATAACCGTGCTCGTGGTATTGAGCAATGCTTGGGAATTATAGTCAAGACTTAGATTTTATAAAATAAAAACTTGGGATGGATGACAAGTTGCCAATATATGTTATTGAAAGTTGGAACTTGACATAAGTTGGATATCTTGTTTACTTGGGAAATGATGAAAGTTACTAGTACTATTATCTGTTTTACTGTCTTTACAATCTACTTATTGTATTTGTTTATAAATGCTGATTTATTGCAAAATAGCCATCTTAGCCTTTTTCTTTGGAATAAGCCTTACATATAGTTACATAGAATTGCATTCTATGCATAACTTGTTGAGTACTTTATGTACTCACCCTTGCCATCAACAAATCACCAATTGAGAAAGAATCTTCATCGGTTCATCAAGAGGAGTACCAGGAGGAGACGAATTTCTAGGGTGCAAGCCTTGTCAGTTGTCTATAGTATACTGAGAGGTTTACCTATGTTTTCATTTTACTATTGTTCAATTTGTTATTCACAGTTTAGCCTTGTGAGGCATGTTCATGTAAGTTCTACCATTAGGTCATCCAATAGGTATTATTTAATATATAAAGCCTTTTATTATCTTTTCACTATGTATGATTGTGATATTCGTCTATGTTGAGCCTATGTGTATTAGTGTGATCTTGGACTAGTGCAGTATACACAGAGAATACGAATTTGCATATCGGGTCCCGACAGCTAGCCACATCAATGTCACTTTATTTTTCGCACGCAATCACTGTTGTTCAATCTGGTGTAGACGACCAGGATGGTGCCAAGTGTCGCCATCGTGGCAGTTGTGTATCATAACCTCATCTTCAAGTCTGGGCCGTCCAATCTAATCGTATGGTCATGGTGTGGCCACATCATTGTTGGCCTCATCCGTAGATCTCAGTCATTAGATTAGGAGTGAACGATCTAGGTCGCATCATTTAGGTGGCCTATCCATGCGTGCCGCGTGTCAGCATATGGATGTGCCACGTGTATATGCTGACGTCAGCCTTTGCGTCAGCTAGCGCACGGGCATAATGCTTTGGTCTACCATGGACAAGGTCAGGCTGTGGACTGGGTCAATGCGCCAGTGCCATGTGTCGACCAGGGATTGGTCCACTTGTTAGTGAGGCAATAAATCAGAATTTTCAGTAGAAAAATAATTTTTTTAATTTGGATTTCCTAATTTTCTGAATTTTCTTTTATCTCAAACTTTGTTTAGCTCGTTCTCTCTCATATGAACTCCGATTGAGGTGATTTTAGTTTCTAAAATTTGTAAAATTAAGCTCTATTTAATAGTAAATTTTATTTAATTTTTGGAGTTGAATTTGCTCTCTATTTTTGGTATTTATTGCTTTATCGCTCGTTTCGCGTAAATGTTGAAGTGCCCGAGGCATTCGTAAGCGAAGAACTAGCCCAAAACTAAGGTCTAGAGCAGGATCTAGAGCTCTTTGAAGGCAAGCTATTCTTTAATCATTTTGAACCCATGTTTCTAAAGTTATATTGTTTAAAACTATTGCATGCTAATACAAGTAATACTTGTTTCAATTAATTTGGGATTAGCTATTCATCCAATTTGAGTTATATTCACCTTGTCATTTGTATATCATATTTCATTTATCACCCCTAGTAAGGTTCTTATTAATTGGTAGCTATTAATTGCCAAAGTGGGTTAATTAGAACGCAAATAGTTTGCTTAGCCATGCAACGAGTTATTGATACCATTTTATGTGAAAAGGTTAATCTTGCTAAATGGAATATAGAACATGTTTATGAATATGTGTGTCAGGTGTTGTCACATAATGTTGTTGATGGCACGTGGTGCACGGCAATCAACTGGAGTGGTAAAGTGATTTAGACTGAGGCAAGTGATAGGAATTGTGATTTTATGGTGGGCCAATGTGGCATTTGGGCGGTCGCATTGTTTTTTATAATGGTTATTTTTGGTAATAGAATGGTTGCTTTGGTCAGTTAAGGACTTATTCTTGCAAGCATTTGAACTGAGTCATTCATACAACCACATGTCTGGTTTGGGACAGACTTAGCTGATTAATTTGTTATGTCTAGGCTTTGTTACTGTCGTGGTGGTGTGGTTTTTGGGTATACGGGTAGACTCACATGACGCGAGAGGGGCCTCTGGATGTGGTAACTAGTCCCACCAGTGTTGAAACCTTAGCGAGCAATACTGGATTTAGACAGAGCATTGGAAATACTTTGCTATGATCACTCGCATTTATGGTGTATGATTATATCTTGTGGGTAAAGTATATAATCTCTACAGAGTGTCAAACCTATTTGAATAGCCGTGCTCGTGGTATTGAGTATTTCTCATGATTACAGTCAAGGGTTAGACTTTAATAAAATAAATGTGGAAATGGAGGCTGTATGACTATGGAAGCATGGAATTGGTTTAAAGTTGTTTTTTGAGAAATTATTGAGAAATTTATTTATTGTTATTATTTGTTTTTGCCATTTCAATCTATTTATGCTATTCTTTTATAAATGCTGCATTATTGCAAAATAACCATGTTAGCCATTCTTTTCGAACAAGCCATATATATAGTATATTAGACTTGCATTTTGTGTACAACTTGTTGAGTGCTTTATGTACTCACTGCTTGCAACAACAAATCACTAGTTGGAGAAGAGGCTACGCCTGCCTACGAGGAGTACTAGGAGGAGATGACCTGTTAGGGTGTGAACCTTGTCAGTTACCTGTGGAAAATTGAATGGCTGCTACAAATAAATTATTTTTGCTGCTATTTCATTTGTTTTTAGTCTTAAAAAATTCTTGACTTATCCTCTCTTTCTTGCTTCCTATCCTTGCTGAATTTTTTCTCTTTTCTCTTATTTTGAGCTTAGGTTTCACGAGAATCATCTTCTGTAGATAAAAATGGAGAGCATCTATGATGAACGCAAGGGAGGATTCGCTGCTGAGCTATGGAAGATGTTACAATTGTTGGGAGGATTTGATAGGCCCATCTATCGAGGTATCAGCTAGGTTGTTAACAAAAAAGTACGAGGTACATTATGTAAGCTTACAATCTATTCCCAAGAGAACACCATGGGAAGCCATCCCATCAACATCACCATGAGGAGATCATTGTTCAAGGCAGGGATCCAGGAGTCTGCATGCTTAGCACTCTATTGCATTGCTCAAGACAGCTGGAGTCTTCGGTGTTCAAATATCACCCACACGAAGGAGCATGAAGACCATCATCCAATGAGACTTTGGTCATCAAGAGGATGGTCAGAAAAAGCAGTTCACTCAAGGAAGAGGATGTCGCGCCACCATCACTCTTGGTCATGACTACTCACATGGAGGACCACAGCTTAGATGGATTAGCGAATAAATTGTATCCTAGATAATGTTAGTGACTCAAGTGTGTGAGTCGTATGAGTCTAAGTTAGGAGAGTCGCCCTTTAGGCGTTAGTATTGTGTGCTTAGGTTAATGAGAGCTTTTAATATTTTTGAGTGTGCAGTATGTGTTGCATAGCCCTTAGGCACTTGTGAGCAACCATACCAAGATAATAATAAAGTCTTTATATTTGGACTTTGGATCTAAAACTTTCCCCGCATAAGTTTCTTATATACTTGTCTATGCTTTTCCTTCTTTTCTCTAAATTTTGGAGTGATCAACAGATGATTCAGACTCATGGAGATAATAGAGCCAGTGGAAATGAAACTCAACCAAGTGAGAAGTAGAACGAGATGCCAATCCCTCAACTAGCACCACTAGTTGACATGTAGAATTTTGGAGCTTTTCTTGTTGCACAAACCTAGCTTATGCAAACTATGATGCAACAGATGTAGAACTTCACTAATCAAGCATCTGCCAACAATACAAATCAAGTTGCTAACAATGGGAGTTGTCCATACTCAAAGTTGTCAGACTTCATAAGGACTCATCCGCCTACTTTCTCAGAGAATGCTAATCCAATAGAGGCATATGATTGGCTCAGAACAATTGAAAGGAAACTGCACATCACTCAGTGTGTAGAAAATTAAAAGGTGCTTTATGCTCTCATCAACTAGAAGGTATAGTTGTCTAATGGTAGAAAAATTACTGTGTATCACAAGAGAACTCACATGATATTACCTGGGATGAACTCACTACTGTTTTTTGCCAGTACCATGTTCCAGAAGGTGTTATGGATTTAAAAGAAGAAGAATTCAACACCATCAAGCAGGAAAGCCAGTCTATAGCTGATTATTTGAATAGGTTTACACAGCTTGCCCATTATGCACCTGAAGACATTGCAATAGACAAGGCAAGGTAGTCTAATTTCATGAAGGGACTGAATTCTGCACTACAAATTGGGTTGATTACCCACAATTTTCCTAATTTTCAAGAGTTGGTGGTTAACAAGACTCTTATTCTGTAAGATAAGCGTAAGGAGCTGGATGATAACCGCAAATGCAAAATGGCACAGCAAGGAGCTCATCAAGGACAACAGAGAATGAGGGTTGCAACTCATCAGTTTGTCAGGTTTTAGCCTAAAACTATATTCAAGACACTATCTCCTGCACAACGTCCAAGTGGTCAGTACTTTTGGACACATGTTCAGGCTAACAATGCACTAGGAGGAAGCCAACCGTTGATAGTCAGACGCTGCTTTAGTTGCAATGAGTCAGGACATTTTTCTAACATCTGTCCTAAGAGAGTAGCTGTAACGCCGTCCACTTTAACCTTGGTCCTACACCTGCTAAGATGTCTACACCAGGAGCGAACGTGGAGCTGTTCAAGCCAGAACTATGCCTCGGGCCACAGTGAGAGGTCGTATCAATCACATCATGATTGATGAAGCCTAGGAAGCATCAGACGTCATGCTAGGTAAGTTCCTAACTAACTCAGTGCCTGTAACAGTTTTATTTGATTCTGAAGCTTCGCATTCTTTTATTTCTTGAGATTTTGTCATTGAATGGGTTAGATGTTATGAATCTTAAGTGCATGCTTTGGGTGGAGGGACGGTGGAGCATAACTAGCGTTGTCGACTTGTCGTGCCGCCATGGTCATCGCTCGTTGTTGTGGTTGCCCGCTCGCCTGACCGCTTCACCATGCGGCCTGGTCCACCTCATCGCGTGGCCTTGACACCTCGTCCGTCATGCCATGTGGCCATGGCTGCCTCGCCTCACCCGTCACGCCGCATCACCATGGTCGCCACGCCTGTCATGCGCCCGTGGTGGAACCTCACCTTTCGTGCCACTGCCTAGCCAAGCAGTCGAGATCTCGATGCCTTAGCTTCCCTGCCACACTGCGCCGTGTCCATGCACCCGCACCTTGCCCCCTCCGCGCCCTGCCATGGCCATGCGCCCGCAGCCCCCCATTCGTCCCCTCCACACCCCACCATGGCCATGCGCCCGCACCTCGGCCCCTCTGCCGCCTCCCACCGTGGTTGTGGGCCCTTGCCTCGGCCACTCCGCACCTCACCGTGGATGTGTGCTCATGCCTCGATGCCTCCGTCATCCCATTCGCACCACCACCTCGGTGCCCCAGTTGTCTCGCATGCCCCGTCGCCTTGGCTAGCCTCGCCTCTCACACCCACTTGGCTCACCTCGCCTCACCCGCCTCACCACCTACGTCATGCAGCCTCGGCCACCATAGTGGAGAGGGGATGAGGGAGGCTACGGGGTAGTGCGGAGGTGAGGAGGGAGGCGATGGGGTGAAGGATCAAGTTGGCCTAGAGGGGGGTGAATAGGCAACTTTTCAAATTTTAGAATAATTCACAGAACAAATGACTTAACAAAAGAAATTGGTTACTAGATAAAGAAGTTCAACGGTTAAGCAAAGACAACTTAAAAGTAGCAAGAAATAATCACAAAAGCAAGAACTTGCATAAGAGACACAAGAATTTATTCCGTTGTTTGGAGCCAACCTCCTACTCCACATTAGAGCACTTCTCTCGAAGTATAGCTCCTCTAAAGCTAGTCGCAGTAGCTTTGGTCTCCACTATGGTGACTCTTTCACCACTCCGGTGAGGTGAGTCCCAAACCTGTCACAATCAATGGTGGCCTTCCACAAACTCTTTTGGACAGGTCGCACCAACATTTCCTCCAAGCCGTCTAGGATCACAAAGATCCAAGAGTAATAGACTATCCACAAGTTCTGTCTCTTGGTTCACTTAACATAGCACTAACTAGACTAAGCTTGGAGCCAAAACACTTAAGAGTGTTGAGTTTTTGAGTTCAAGGTTGAAGCACAGTCTCCTTGGTGGAATGAAAGCTCTAAAGTGCTAAAAATGTCAAGGAGATCAAGAGATATAAAAATTCTATGGAGGAATACTCAGGAAATGCTTATATAGCTATTTGAACTGTACCTAGCCGTTACACCTACCACATGAGCCGTTGGGATGTGTCAGATTGTCAAAAATAGGCTAACTCATTTTCCACATACTTAGTAAAAATTGACTTAGAGATTAGTTCTTTGCACTCCGGACTAATATTGCTTACATGAACATTTGTGTTGGATTATATTTGCTTGGTCCGTCGTACATAGAATTTAGAACATTTTGCTCTGGCAAAAAGATGTGAACTTGTACATGTGCACCGGACCAAAAAATTTGGTCCGTCGTAGAAGGATTTCAAGGAAGTTTATACCAACGAACTTTTTGAAAGAAGAGATATGAGTTTAACCAAGAAGAATGAATCCACGCCGGACTAGATTTTGTGTTAGCATAAGTTGGTCTGGCGTAAATGGTGTATGCTCGGTTAAACTTTAATTCCATAGACTTTTTATCAACAGACCAAAGAGAAATGGTCCGGTGAAGACAATCCTTGCACCGGACTAAATTTTATGAGAAGACTAAAATGGTCCGTCGTGAATGAGAAACACTCGGTTAGAAATTTTGACTGAGTAGATTTCTATGCCGGATCAAAAAGAAATGGTCTGGCGAAGACTTTAGTTGGCTCCGGACAAAATTTTGAAAGAATAAGAATGGTCCGGCGGAAATGGAATTTTGACCGAGGTTGTGCCGGACTTAAGGAAAGAGCCGTAAGATTGAGTCCGGAGAAACACATACTTGTTTGTTCAAGGAAAAGATTGATTTTAGAGGAAATATATTGGAATGACATTGACTCCAAGCTATCTATTTAGTTTTAGCCTATGAACCAAAATTTTAACTTGTGCACAATCCCCCTTAATAATAAGGCCAAACTAAAATAATCCTAACTATTTGGCTTGAATCATCTCCCAAGCCAAAACTAGTAACAAGGATCCTTAATCTTGACCTTTTTTATGTCTTCTTTGATACTTCAACCAATATTCTTCATCATTTAGTGGTCATTGACTTAATCATCAACACCAAAACCATACAATTATATATAAGATAAAAATTATTGGGCCTAGATGCTATCACAGGGCATGCTATCCATGGCGCTAGAGCGGAGGGGGAAGGAGGGACGCGAGGTGAGGAGGAAGGAGGGAGGTGGGGGAGGAGACGAGGAAGGCGGTGGTGGTTTGTTCGAGGAGATGAGGGAGTGGAGAGGGTGAAGGGGAGCTGAGGGGACTACTCGTGGGAGGGAGAGAGAGAGAGGGCGTGGGGAGGGAGGACCGAGGGAGGCGATTGGTCATGTGCGGGAAGAGAGAGAGGCGTGGGAAAAGATAGAGGCATAGGAAAAGAGAGAAAAGAGAGAGGAAAGAGAGAGGGGTAAGAGATTCTAGCACAACATTCGCCTGAGTAACATTCATGAAATCACAAACGACAGAGATTGATAACGATATGACGCGTGACTTAAATAAAGATAATTTTAACAGATAGGTAGTGTGTGATTGAGCAATTCCATCCCATGCGTGGTTTTTTCAATGAAAAGAGATAGAAAGGGAAAATGGAGTGCCTGGCTAATTCCATCTCGCACGTGATTTTCAGATTTCAATCTCTCGCAACGTTTGACGATCGACAGAGAGGGATATTGATGTGATGCGTGAAAAGAAAAAAACTGATTTCAATTTTCAAGTGGCATGGGAACCAGGGAGTGCGACGCGGGAGCCGAGGGGAAGAGTGGGAGACCGGGGGAAAATTTCGAGAACGATAGAGAGGGACAACGATACGACACGTGAAAAGAAATAAAGCTAATTTCTATTTTCATTCCGCACTTGATTCCATCTCGTGCCTGATTTCAATTTTCAACAACTATTTCAACAAACACGCTATAAAATCAACCCGAAGGCTCTCAGTTGTTGAACACTCATCACATTTATCGCTCTCTCATTTATTTAGCACATCCCTTGCTCTCTTATTTGTTTAGTAGTCGATAGGTGTGGTGTTGGTAACATATGGACATAACCATCGAAATTGTGGACGGACGTGAGGTAGTGTATGCTATTTGCAATACTGTCAAGTTAAACTATTTGCATATATATGTAGTGGAACATGTCATCTGAAGAGACACACAGAGATATGCTTGAAGAGGATATTGGTTAGATAGAGGCTGGATGAGGGTGTCCAAACACAGTTTAACTTTTACACCAACGATTCGATAAGTACACGGCTATACAACTCTGATGTAGTTAGAGATGAAATTGCACGTTACATAGTTATAGAGGATCTTTCACTTAGAATAGGTGAGAACTCTAATTTTGAAAGAATGGTGCAACATGATTTTTGCTCACAATACCAACATGTTAGTAGAAGGACAACTATATGTAACATTTACAAAATGTTTACAAATAAACTAGATATATTGAAACAGACCTTCATGATAGTTAGTTTTTCCTTTGGTTTGACATCGGATATATGGACTTTCTCCCATCAAAGAGTAGCATATATTAATGTTGTTGCGTATTACTTAGACGATGACTACGTACTAAACAAAAGGGTCATAGGGTTTAGGCCAATCTCTGAGTCACACACCGGAGAGGCTATCGCTAACTGTGTACTTAAGATTATTACTAACTTTAAATTAGAAAGTTTAATTATTTCTATCACTCTTGACAATGGATTAGCTAACATAACGGCTATGGAGCATCTCTCACCACACCTGGAGGCTTATATTGGAGGTTTTGCACTCCATCAGAGATGCGTATGCCATATTATTAATCTCATTGTGCATGTATGTTTGGTTGTAATGAAATCTAGTTTGGAGAGTATATGAAATACTATCGATTTTATTACAGGTTCGCCTATAAGGTTTGCCCAGTTCTCAGAGTACAACAAGGCCAATAATAAGGAACTAAGAAGATTCAATCTTGATATGAAGGTTAGATGAAACTCAACGTATACTATACTGGAGCGGTGCAAAGGCTACGAGCATATTATTGCCTTCGTCAATTGCAATAATGGTAATTTGTTAGTTACTGAAGTGGATTGGGAAATCGCTACTTATTTTCATCATTTTTTAGAAATTTTTTACAATGTAACTATGAATTTATCCGTGTGTACTACCCAACTTCTTAGTCATCGAGTGGTTTTGGGCTATTACTAATGTTTTTAAAGAAAATAGAGAAAATTATATTTTACAGCGCATTATAGAACTAATGGAGCAATTTTTTTAAATATTTTTAAGATATTCCACATCTGTTTGCTACTATTTTGGATCCTTAGAGAAAATTACCTATCTTGCAAGGAGCCTTCGAGGGAATAGATAATGCATTTGATTGTGATTTTTTGAGGTCTATTATCATGTTTATAACTAGTTTTTTAGAGTTTTTGACAAATGTTATGAAAAGTTTGGCACCAGAAGTGAAGCAAGAGGATCTACCTCAACAATGCAACAAGCAAGAGGCAGTTCGACCGCTTTAAGCATATAGAAGAAAATGAAAGGCATGTTGTCTGACTTGTCTTTCCAATCGTCGAGCATGTCACCATGGAATTCATTAGTAGTGGTCAACCACTACCTCGACACGCCTTTCATGGAGATCGAGCTTGACATGGATGAGGAAAATCAACTCAACTTACTCTTGTGGTGGAAGAATAACCAACGTATTTACTCCGTGCTATCCCGTCTCTCAAACCTATAATGGTTGAGGCAATTACATACCTCAAAGACTGGAAGTATGCAGATGACAGGACACAACATCAACCCGAGGATCCGAACATCATGAACGCGGTAGCCGATTTTAACAATCTCAACCTCAGGTAGTCTATGTATATATACGTAGTTACTGTACTCTTTTCCTTATCAGGGGTACATGACACCGACGTGTAAGGTTTTTAACGAGGCAGTATCTTTATACATGTTCAAGACTAAATAAAATTTACTTCTTTTCCCCAATATTTGTATTCATTGTCTCAACTCTGTGTATCTCTAGGTCCTTTCCTCTCGTCGCAATAGTGTAAATAGACCCGGCCTGGGTCGACACGGCATGAAGTGCAAATGGCTCGTGCCTGGCGAGCCTGGGCTGACACAGCATGAAGTGCAAATGGGTCATGCCTGGGCTCGCCGAATGAAAGCTAGACTGGCACGGCATGGCATGGCCGACACGACGGGCCATTGCAACTTGCACGGTTTAGGCCCGAAGCATGATGAACCCATGCTGGGCCGGCCGGCACGGCACGACACCCACCTCTACCTACCTTGTTCAAAGTCGGGCTTTCTCCATTGAAGAGGTAAAATTAAAACACATGCATTTAGGGGTGCAACTGGAACAGATATTTTCCGACCGACCGACCGACCGAATCAATTCGGATAGCGATTTGAATAGTTTTTCGATATTCAAGAATTTTCCTGATACGGATACGGATAAGGATAGTTATCTCGGATAGGATACGGATACGGATAGTAATTATCCGACGGATACAGAATATCCGAAGTTTATAATCGGATAATATCCGGATATAAAATATGGATATTATCTGAAAACTTTAAAGACTTCTCCAAAAGCGTGAGTCCAGAATCTCCAATCAAAGAGCACCACCACCGAGTCCTGGAGGCACTAGTACCGGTGTACCAATACCACTCTTGGTACTCTACGAAGACAAATGCCAAGTGCCAAGTATCAACTACCATTCTACCAAGTGCCACACTGCCATTGCCAAAGTGCCAACGCCAAGTGCATCATAGCGCCAGTGCGGTGCCAAACCAAAAATTTACAATGTGCTTCGTTTTTCCCGGCTTGTCCACTGGCACCAGGCCAAAACTGAAGGCAATGCGACACTGCCACGCAGCAGACCCAAAACCAAAAACATAAAATCCCCAATCCATCATTCGTGCTCTCTTTCTCTATCTCTATTCTCTACTAGTCTGATAGTCTTTCTCCTCTAAAATCTCCAATCCAAACAAAACCTAGCTGAGCTGAGTGGCTTGAGTTGAGGAGCCACCGAGGTGGCACCGGCGATCCGGCGACTGCATGGCGGGCCATAGCCCGCAGCTCAGAGGTCAGAGCCACCGTGATCCGTGCCACAGCCCGTGAGGTCAGAGCCGCAGACCACCCACGGTCCGATCAAGACTGGCGCTCATCCGCTCGACTCGATGGTATTATATGATTCTATCATGTTTACCTTACTAGTTTGTGACTTCTAATTTGCTAGTGCCATTGTCTTTAATAATTCTATTATGACTCTACATTTAGCTTTTATATAATCTCTAGTGCGTTCATTATTAATTCTTAATTATGTACAATGCAACTATAGTAAAATCTTGTACTATTTTCTTCACATTTTGTCAATAATTATTCATAACTCATAAGTAATCTACCATTCAGTATGTTACATGTGCAATAAATGATCTATATTTTCGTGTATTATCCGCTAAAAATATTCAGACCCGTATTGAATCCGATGCAGATTCGCCAGATTCGTAAGTGATAGTATCCGTATTATTCGCATTCAGATTCACATCCGACATCATTCGTATCCGACTTCGTATTCAATAAAAAATATGGATACAGATACGGGATAAACAATATCCGACCGTATCCGATCCGATTACATCCCTACATGCATTTGCATTTAGTAAGGAAAATATACGTTGGTGTTCACGTATGCTATGCCCGGAGCTCTAAGACCGCTCAGCCAAATGAGCGTGCAAAATCTTCAGAAGCAACTCACAACAGGCCAGCAAGAAACATGTTACAACATGATTTGACATAACTTGGTGACACTCGATACCATCTGTGATAAAGGTTTCAAATCTCGTTTTCGGATGATATCTTAGAGGTGATCGAAATCCGAAATCTCGCCAAGATCTCAAAATTTCAGACAAAATTCAAAAACAAAAATTCAAATCTGTTGAGTAGGCTCAGTCCAGACGTCATACATTATTGTCGCCCCAAATGTGGCTTAGTCATCCCTGAACCAATGGAGGTACTGGACTATCTCCTACTCGTTTTCGTCCAAATACTTCTCGTATATCTTATGGCTTTGTGGTGCACGAACCCCTAGGCATAGCTCCTGCATCATCTTGAGTACACTTGTCTATTGCCGGTATAAGAGGTTAGTACAATCATCACAAGAGTTGTAACATGTAAACATAAAATCGTTTCATTCCTGTGGAAAACAAGCACTCGGCCTTCCTTCCTAGAATTGCATTAGCATGTAACCATTTGGACTATGCCCTCTCTAGCTTCTTCCTCGCCCCCTGCGTGAATGCAGTGTCAATACGGGGTTGTTGTAGGGCACCACTTCGTGCAAGGTCAACATCGATAGAGGAATGGCTTTTCCGTGTCGATTTGGACCTCTCGAACATTTGCTGAGAGTGGATTACATCGAGGGCCTCGCTGCACCACTCTCAGATCTTAAACATAGGGTCAAATCTTGGCTTCTGAGGTAGACCTTTTCTTTGAAGGCCCTTATGGCCTTCTTTAACTGTTCCTGATCGATATGGTACTCTATAGCCAAGGTTGATCAGTCATCGCATGCCACCTTCTTACAGAGGCGCATCGTCTCCTTGTCTTTCTTCTTCTCCCGACCTCCGCGGAGGTTGGCAAGCATGGCCTGCCTAACCACTTTAGGCAAGCCGGGGCAGACCTTTATATCACCGGTGTGGCCAGCCAGAGGTTTCTTCAGATGGGTCGCCTCTACCTTGCATAACATGCTTGCAGTAGTTACACTTCAACCCTTGGCCGACGTGCTCCCTGTGCTCCCATACGGTACCCACACGATCTGCCATCACGATAGCCTACAACAGAACACAAAAGATGCCAAACATAATGATAGGAGAGAATGATCAAATACACCATATAAATAATAGTCATCAAACTTATTACTAAAGTTCTTTATCCTACCATGATTAATAAAGTTCTAGACTGCTAGTATGACCTTGATTTTTTAGCAATAACCATAGTCAAGGACTTCACCAGCATCAACACTACCATGATTTGAGTACCTAGCAACAAAATCACCAAAAGGTACAACTATGGTACTTGATCACAGCAAAATCACTGCAACACAGCAAGTAAAAATATGGTGCTTCATCTCTGACAATACTACACAGTCCATACATGTGCATACGTGCATTTTGGTCAAAAATCCAGTCAAATCCGGGAGGTATAAATCACAGTTCGTCCAAATATGCCAAAATCTCGAGCTTAATCACCGAGATTTCGGGTAGAAAAAAAAGAAATTTCATCACGGATTCAACCGAGATTTAGGCTAAACTATCCGAGATTTCGGCCCTAATGTCCTAGATCTTGTCCCTAATACTCGAGCTGACCTGTTTTGGCATGTCCAACAAAAAATTTTCCCATTTTCCCCACTTTTTGTCGCATGTATTCATCACATATGGTCTAATAATGCTAAACAAAATTGAAGACAAATCCGGCCTGAAATCCAAGCTATTTGGTTAAAAATGTGCCAAAACCGGCACAAAACAGTGAAATCTCGGCAAGATTAGGAGAAATCTAGTCAAGATTTTCAAAACTACCGTAGCTTTTTGAATTTTTTTTAATTCAGACGAGACTTTAAATCTCGGGGGTGCCAAAATCCGAGACTTCGCCGGATTTGGCCGAGATTTGTATTGTACCCTTGGTGATAATGCCTCGTATTTTTCTCAGTTTTTTTTTCTTTTTAACTCGTAATACTTCTGAATCAACTCCCACTCTCCCAGGCCGCCAAGAGCCAACAGGCTAGACGATATCTAAGCGGAGGTCAGAATTGGCGTATCCCTGTCCCTGGCAAATAGCACAAGTCAAGTGCTCCCGGGCCACCGGCAAAAAGGCCACGCCCCACTCCGAGCCCGTCTGGCGCCTGGGGACGAGGCGAGCTGGGCGGCCGACGGACCACGAACCAACTGCGCCAGAAACATGCTCTCGTCGTCCACTCTGGGTCTATTTGGTTCAATTGAAAAGGGTAAACAGGATAGGGTCATCCATGCTCGTAGGAATAAAACCATCTAAATTTTTATTTGGTTAGATGGATAAGAGATGAATGAGATGAGCCAATATTTTTTTGGTTGAAGGGATGAGAGTGGATGGGATGAGCTAAATTTTTGTTTGATTAGAGGGATGATGAGGGTGGATAGATTGGTTGTAATGACTTGTGGTGAGATTCCCCCCGTATGACGAGTGGTGAGCTATCCAAGCACATATATGAAGCTGCAAAGATACAGTGATAAGTTACCTAAATCTTGAAACAAACAATGAGGCTACTAAAGTTATATCCTTTCGGAATGGACTGAATCAATGCAGACACCATACAATAACCTCCGTTATGGCCTTAGCCAGGTGCAACGGCACGCTCCAGAGTTGCTCCGGCTCCAGTGCCGGCACGGCCGCGCAGGGCCAGGGCCATGCGAGATCGTGGCCGCACGACGAGCATCTGCTTGACTGGGCTTCCAGAACACCGGAGGCATACAGCTTGTTGTTGTCAATACGGAGGTATTAGCAAATTTATCATGACAATTATCCCAAACATATTAAATAATAATGAATTATCATTGTTAAACAAATGCATAACAATGAACAACAAAAGAGACATACAACTAGCAATTATGCTTAAGTTGATTTTTAGTGTTTTCACATGTGCCTTAAAAAGGCCTCCTCGTCACTAGGAATAAGATATAGACTTATTTATGACAATCTTTCCTCAAATTAACAATTTCAATACTTGGCAGTTTAAGAATCTAATCAATTGATCATCTAGAACAATGTATACTTGTATACAATGATAAACCAACTTCAAGTATGCTTACTGGACAGTCAAAACAGACAATAGTATGAATGAACAGTAACAGCTGATAACAAAAAGTAACAGGACAACATCAATTGCAATTGAACAATAATCAAATTAACACATGTGCATGTCACCAATTACCAGTAGATAAGCAATTGATTTAACCAAGTATTGCAGGGTATAAGAAGCTAATTGTTATTGTCACAAATAATATATCTTAGCCCAAATCCTCACAGAACAATTGTCTCCCTATGTGCAAAGTCCCCAAGTCAATTAAATTAACTGGCCTCTTGCAATGTAAAGTAAGAGAGTAATCATAGAGGTTTGAGAATACTCATAAAACATTGACAGGCTGTCAGCGTTAATCGGCTAGGCATGTTAAAGACATTGCCCTAGAAAACGATATCGTCACTGCAATGCCACATAAATCACCCATGAATATTCTGGAGATACATAACCGATGTTTCCAAAGTGAGGCACTTCATCAGGAGACCCAAGATGCAGCTAGCACCACTCAAAGCCACAAAATCAGCAAGCAACCGAGCCAACAACCACTAATGGCCGAACCAAGAGAACTAGCAAGCAAGTCCTCTGGACTCGACCACCTAAATTACCAAGTGGAACTCTAAGTCCACGAAGCACCTATAATCACTGGTCTCCACAAGTCAACCCTCAATCAACTTAGGTTGCTCACGAAAGTGGCCTCCACGAGGTGATTAAGGCCCTGTTTGTTTCAGCTGGGGATTGTGGAAAGCAGCTTTTAAAAACTAGATTGTAAAAGCTGGATTGTTAAAAAGTCGAGGTTGAAAAGCTCATGGTTGTTTGGTAACCCAGATTATAGTTGGGGGCAATGGTGGGTAATTTTGGTTGAAGTTGGGGAAAGCTAGGAAAGTGGGGCAATGGTGGGTAATTTTGGTTGAAGTTGGATGGGTATTGTGGTCTTTTGTAAAAAAAAGTCGAGAAAAGCTCGGGAAGAGTGGATTGTGGGATTCTTCTAATCTGCCTCCAGATTATTATAATCTAGATTAAAAGCTTGCTGTTTGTTGCCCTTCTAGCTTTTAAAAGCTGCTTTTCACAATCCCTAGCTGAAACAAACAGGGCCTAAGAGTAGATCGGGACCGACGAACTCCAAAGGAGCTTCAGGTGTCGAAGATTTTTTGCACAAACACGCACGGTTGCAGTGGATCAAGAATTGGCAAAAAATGGGGAATTTTTTCGTTGTTCTTCTACCTCTCAAGAACACGAACCTCAGGGATCATAAAAGAGTGCTCGGGAGAGAGAGGCCCCCGCAACGAAGGGCGAAGGAGGCACCACCCGACGCCACGCGCGCGACGGCCGAGCCGGGTGATTCGGTCGCTGCCACTACCGCCTCGACCGCTCCCCATTTGGTCCTTGGCTCGCTCGGAATAAGGCACCGAATGGTGCGTTATCTTCAGCAACCGGGCCAGTTGGGTTGGTTCAACCACATGGGCCGGCCCGGCCTGGTTGGCCGTTGTTTTTTTTTTCTTTTCCAAATTTGGGGCAAAACCCAATTTCTTCACACTTATGACCACCGCAACATCAGCACATCATAGATTTCTTTATCGAGAAAAGACATTCTATAAGATGGGAAGGTTCAGTTCAAATATGCAATTATCTCAACAAGAAAAACTGTCGCCTGACAACTTAAAAAGTAATGTTTCTCGTCACAGTTTTAGCAACTCCAAGCATCCGTGTGCACCACTAGATTAAATATTAACCAGTCCACAAAAGCAAAGAGATGGAGCAACAGGCTATTTCTTAGGTAAGACTGACAGGTTCCGATCCTTGCTTCAATTCAGCCCCAGTTCCAGCTTTCTGTCCAGTTCCAGAACCTGGCAACAAACACCCCCAATGTAACCTTGGTTTACTTGGTGCAAAGCTTCTCAGCTTGCTTGTAGTCTTTCAGCTTCAGCTTGCAGGCAGCATTGTTCAAGTTGCAGGTGATCTTCAGCTCCTTAGATTGCTTCTTCTCATCTTTACTGGAATGAAGTATCATACTCAATATACTTCGCAGCCTGGAATTAAATATATTTCTCATCGGCCAATCAGGCACAATAGGAAAATGAAGCAAACTTTATTTACTAGCATAGTGATATTTACAGTTGTGAAACAAAAGTGTCAGACCTTCTCATAACGCTTAGAAGCTCTGGCATATTTTCCAGTTTAAACAATGCATTCCCCTCTTCTTTCTTCGTACCAGCAGCTTGAATCTTCTCAGCATTGTTCAAGTCCCATGGGGCCATCACTCCTTATCACTTGTGTCAAGAAAAATTGCTATTCTTTAGACTGCACTAAAGACTCAGGATATTGGATCAGAAAAGCACACAAGAATATTGCTTAAAGAGAACCGCACCTTTACAAATGATACAAGCTCAACTTCATAAATCACAGTGCTGTTCATCAAATGCAACATGAGAAAATTAGGGGAAAAAGAGCGCCGAATGGCCTCCTCTCATTAGATGGCTCAACAAAGAATTAGCCATCATTATATATGTTCATCAAATGCAACATGAGAAATATTTTTTTCTTTTTTTTGGGGGGGGGGGGGATTATCATCTCTCAAAACATACCTCAACATGGCCCTCATATTCCTGATCCAAATCACGGAGCTTGAGCACAGGAGCCAAAAGCAGCCCAGTTCACTAGGCTACATGATGCATTTAAACAGTATAATTAAATTATCATAAACGCATCGAGATAACAAGCAGCATTCTGCGCATTCATATGCTATGGCATACCAAAGAAAAAGAATGTCCAACAAGGCAAGATATACAAATTATGCGAGACAAAATGACCATCCGCAATATTTCCAAGGAACATTAGAAGTCAGAAATATTCTCAGACAAATTTGTTCAATGAACAGATGAAGAATTTCTACATGTTCAAGTTCCAGTTTTCTAAATACAAGTTTTACCAGTTACACTTGGCTGCCCTGAGGCACAGTAACTGGACATGGTGTACCCGAAGGAATAGACTGACGAACTCTAACAGGAAACGCTGTGCTTATCTCTAGATTATGATTTTCAGAGAACATGTAGAATTTCTTCAGTGCTAATACCGAAGTCTCTCGTCGCCGTCAAAATTAAGACCTTCAATACCTTTGAGAGCAGACTCGTAGTTCTTAATGTTAGATGAGTGCCGACCTGAAGATGAACGCTTCGGCTCTGCAGAATTGACTGGTGAGCTCTTTTGAGGACCTGAGGTTCTACGAAATGCGCCCAGATGCTTCGTGGCATCTTCTGAGGAAAAGTTTAGTCAGATGCTTTGTGATCTTCAATGCTTCTTTGTTTTTATCACTCAACCGTCCAAAAGCTATGCTGCATTGGCATACATCAGGTTGTAACAACACAGCAAGAATCTAAAATATAAAGGATTAAAATAGTAGAAGAACAAGATAACACCGAAAGCTAATGGAGTGCTAAGTACCCAAGATGGGTTCAAAGAGGAAGACAACAGCATTAACGAGACCATTTTTTTTCCCTTATAAGCGTGGAGGATGTACTGGCGTCACAAAAATACGTCAGAATCTTAAATGCAACTCATTCCATTCTTCTATTCAAACCAACGTAACACATTATACATGTAAACTCTTCAAATCAGGTGTGCGACATCAATAAAACTGGCAGCTGTCATACCATATTTAAAAAATATATATACATATATATAATTCCAACTAATTATAACTTCTAAACATATTTGCCAGTTCTATTGCATATTTTTTTGGCACCATGAACTGGTGCATGCAAATAAGAGAAGTTACAACTTACAACGCAAGGATTACACGTTCACAGTTTACTGGATGCACCAAGATACTTGGAATAGCGAGCTTGAGCAATAATTTTCCCAGATTTCTTCTTCAGTTCCACAACAGCCACTCCTATAGCTTTTCCAGCACGCAGAACCTTTGCCTCGATATCAATCTCTTCCTGCAAATGGCAACATATTCTGTCATAAACTCATAATCAGCTCATCTGTACAACCATTTAAAATTAACCTCTTAAACCAAACTTTTAAACAATATGAAACTCAACAACCCAACTTGCAAAATCAAGATTGTTAAATAGATTGACATGCTCATCCATGCACATAGAAACAAGAAAGAACTTAACAAACATAACTTGACTTGAGCACTATGGCATATTTCGTTAAAAAATAGTATAAAAAAAAACTCGATACACCAACAGTGATAATTCATATAACAAAAGTTAAATATTACTAACACAATCGAATGATTTGACAAGTAAACATGTTAAGCAGCACCTAGACCAGGGGATGCACATTTTAACGCCAATAACTTGGAACATGCTAGTAGAGTACATTACAATGGTGTGAATTAGAAATTCTCACTGTTCCCCTTAGCAACCACCTAGCTCGCTTATGCGCTAGGCTCCACACACCCGACTAGCTGCCTAGGCCAATTTATCCCACCTAGGCAGCCACCTAGCCCACCTAATTGGCAATTAGACGCTGCACACCGGTCTACCACCCAACTAGCACCTGGCGCCTTGGTGAACACTGGAAATTCTTGGTTCTTGCTGTGAATGTAAGCAACATCAGGCTTACTGACAGTAACATATATTTAACACAGGAGGTATTCGGTTCTATAAACATATGAATCCCCTCCAATGCAACGATCAACTGCGCTGAATTTTTGTAAAAAAGTTTGCAATAGCATCAGACAATTAGCATGGCATTGTCTCTGAACCAACAAGTTGTCATGACTAGATTAGACAATTTGCTACTGAGCATTTCAATTAGGAAATACAAGAGAGCATTCATGTGAAACGATCACATAGATAAGCAAACAGACTATGATGAGCCAAAAGACACTCACAGCCGATTCCCTAAAAAAGGTACTCACATCCGGAAATGCCGCATCGAGGTAAGAGATGTTCATCTCTAGTGGCGAGCCCCTCGTCTGCACCCCAGCAGTATAGAAGGCAGCAGAGCCCACCAAGTCAACCAGCGACGCAGTTGCACCCCCGTGCAGGAAGTTGCCGGAATTCTGTGATTGCTCAACACAAGACCACAACCATCAGCAAAAGAACAATAATAATAAGCTGCTCGATACATGATGGCACATCTTGTGTGTGTTTAAGGAAATAAGTGAGCAGATATGAACAATTAGATGATGAACTGCGCAGATCTGATTAATAACAAGCTGAATCTGAAACTAGTGTGGTTAGTTATTACTATAGTAGAAGGGGAATTTTGTGCGCAGTATACTGCTTGCAATGAAATTACCGTGGAAAGGGAAGCTATGGTTAGTTATTACTACTACAACAGCTAGCAACGGTCAATCACGAGTCCATGAGAGATGAGGTGAGGGGATGCTCACGAGCAGTCGGGAGGGGACGTTGAAGTGGCAGAGGAGGCGACCGTGCTCGACGGTGTGGACGCGGATGCCCCTGAGCACGAAGGCGTCGTAGAACCCGGAAGGCAGCGCGTCCACCTGCTCCGTCGGCAGCGTCTCGGCCGCCGCCTCCTCCAGCAACCGCCGCGCCATCTCCAGCGCCGCCGGCTTCAGGGCCATCGTCTGGTCGGATCCCACCGACGGACCGACTTGAGAAAGAGGAATTTGTATGGTACGGATTTCCCCTTCCCTATATCGGAAATGCTGAACCGCGTCAACACTGGGTTACACCGCGGAAAAGGCGACTGGAGGGAGGCAAGCGGAGGAGGCGACCGGAGGGACTCGAGCGGACGGAGGCGACCGGAGGGATTCGAGCGGAGCGGAGGGACTCGGGGAGTAACCCTAGACACGAGCGAGCGGAGCAAGCGGAGATGGAGGCTGCATTTGATGGGCCTGGACGCGAGAGAAGCCCAGCGGCTGCGTTTCTTCGGGCCAGGATGCAACAGTGCATGAGCTAGGCCAGAATTTCTCGAATGTACAGACAACCAAACAGTTGCATTAGCTATTTTAGCTCCATCCACTCGTGCCATACAGGGAATTAGCTATTTTAGCTGTATCCACTCATGCCATACAGGGAGCATGCACCAAACAGACCCTCAGTTGATGAAATCTACCTGCGGCATAGTTGATGTATTAGCACTTCAGGTACATCAAAGTTATTAGCACTTCATGTACAAGCAATTCAGGATCTTATTAGCACCAGCCTTCTGAATTGCTATTACTCACAAGCAATTCATCTTATTCTCATAAATCCAAGCAATTCATCTGATGTATTCTCGTAAAGATCTGAATTGCTAGTACTAACAAGCAATCCAAGCAAGTCAGCACTCAGCACCGGATTCTTCAGGTTACAAAAAATGGATCATTCATTTCGATTATAAACTAGCCTCAGCACTTCTGATTTGGGGGAGAAATTCAACAGATCTGAAGCAATGTCTGAAGATCATGCAGATCTGAAGCTAATGGATTAGGATTAGGGTTTATACCTTCTGATTTGGGGGAGAAATTCAGCCTAAGATGCAGAGGTTGCTGCCACCCCGTGCCCTCCTCGCCCGTCACCCTGGCGCCGTGCCCTGCTCACCCTAGCCTCGGCGCGGTGCCCTCCTCGCCTGTGCCGAGCCGCCGTGCCCTCCTCGCGGGGTGAGGATGGAGAGAACGGGGAGAGGATGACAGGTTCGGGGCTGCGGGGTTTCCACTGAGAACCGAGAGAGGACTGGAACGAGTCACGGACTCACGGGGCGAGTGGATGGCTCCATATGACGGTCCGGCCAAATGCTCTGACTACATTCATCCAGCATCTTCAAAGAAGATTTTCTAATCGTCTGTTCCTAGATTTTTTCTGTCCATTCAACCAGACAGCTGAATAAGTAAAAGAAAAGAATGATAGAATGGATTTCAACCAAACAGACCCTCTGCCGGTCCGATCCAAATCTTTACACTTATCTACAAGCTGGTCACAAAGGATGTGTACTTTTATCTTTCTAATATCAACTCACCTCTCCTTAATGGTTCTATCTTTTAAAAACTCTGCAACAAAACAAAAAAAAATTCTACAATGAACAAATTAATTACTTAAAAATATAATACTTATCATAACAACTTTCTTGCCTCTTTTCATGGTGTACGACGGAGCTACGATGCAAACAATGGCGACGAAGTTAAAGACATAGTGTAAGCCATGTTCGAGAGTAGAGACATGATATGAGCTAGGACAGAGCTTGATCATATACTGTAACAAAGCTAAAAGTATGACACAAGGTAAATCCGACAACAATTACTTAACGGGTTAAGTAATATTATTTTTATTATTAGCAAGTTGTACTGAGGTTTGCCGGGTCAACCACAACCCAAAACATATGAAACGAGAGGATCCAGAACAGCCGATTGCACTTCTTGCACGAAGTCCCCGTCCTGCGAGCCGGCACGTAACGTCGCCGTTCCACCCGACCCGAGTTCCATGGAGGATTGGTGTTTGGATCTTAGGCAAAGAGTTATTCTAGCCTTGCCAGGCAAGGTTAGCCGTTTGGTACCCTCCCTAAAATAAATTTCAAAAAAGGTGTCTCTTTTGTGACAATGAAAGCGTTAAAATAGCAAATAATCAGGTTCAATATTCAAGAACCAAACATATAGATATCCGCCATCATTTCTTAAGAGATCTGTGAGCAAAGGTGATATTGTAATTAGTCACATTAGAACCGAAGATTAATTGGTGGATATTCTCACCAAACCCTTAGATGAAGCCCGATTTTGTAAATTGAGAAATGAGTTGAATGTCATAGATTACTCTAATGTGACCTAAATGATGTGATTTCTTGACTCTTGATTCTTGTTATTCTTTTTCGTCTTTAGCTTTGGAGGTATGGCATATTAAGGGGGAGTGATAAATCGTAACCATAGATATCACATCTTTGTGTGTGTCCATATTTACATAAGTGGTAATGTATTTTTTTTAAAAAAAAATTAAGTCATCTAGCCAAAATGAAAAACCTAGTATATATTGCTAATTTTGGGAGAACTGGTTAAAAATAAAAATTATTTTTATGCTTTCTAAAGGTTTCAAATGGCTTTGGTCTTATCAAACAAATTTCAAAAGAAAATGAAAATTGAGCTCAAAATCTAGTTATTAGTATCTGTCGACGTTTGTTGTCGGCAATAATCAAAAAAGGGCTAGGCGCTGGATCCAAACTCGATGGTAGTACAAAACACCGGAATTATACAGGTTCGGGCTCTCACGATGGAGACAATACCCTAGTCCTGTGCTCTGGAATTTTATGTGGCTAGCTATTTTGCTGATGAGATTGTCCATTAATGTTCCCCCGCCCCTCCCTTTATATAGCAGAGGAGGGCGGTTACAAAAGAGAGTCCTAGTCGGATACAAAGTAAGGATTATAACTCCTGTACCTATCCGTGTTGTAACGATCTAGATTACAATCGTGTCCTATCTAATCTGGATCGGTTGTCATCTCTAGGACTTCCTTATTTAGCACGTCTTGGCGCGCCCCTGGTAGCTTCTATTTTCCTGCGGTTGGCTCGACTCAGCGTTGTCCAACTGGGCCTCGCAGGCCTGCTTTGCAGATACCCGAGATGTGTATATCCCACAGTAGCCCCCGAGTGCTTTACGGTCGGATTGCCCTCTTACCTCCAAGACTTCCCGACTGGTCTTTTATGCAGCCGAGTGCTTTGCAGTAGGCAAGGAGGCCGTGAAGGACTCGATAGAGCTCCACGTGTAATTATTCTGAGTGGTTCCCGACCCGATTTCTTGGGTCACTCACGACTCGGCATGGAGAATATCTCCATTTAGGTTGGCTTTTAGCCGAGTGGTACCTGTGCACTAGGGCGCACAACTTTTAGCCTATTATGAGGCATACCTCTGGAATTTCTGTTTTGAACTATCTTTATGATATTTGATCTCGTTTTGAATGGTATCTAGCATACGACCTGTCATGAGGCATATCATAAGAGGATGTTCACATTTGGAAAGTACCCAAATCTCGCCTGATGCGGTCGTTGGCTTTCGGCCCATCATGGGGCATACCATGTCTCAAATTAGTTTCGGCCCACTTGTGCCTTTGTACAGTGATTCACTGCACATGGCCGCAGGCCCATCTCGAGGCGCGCCCTAGGGCAACCCCAAGATATGCGGAAGGCAAAGCGTTTTCCCGCTTAGGACGAAAGACTAGCATCGCTCCCTATAAATATGAGACTAGGTGCGACTGAGATGGCTTTCTGCGCACTATTCTCATTTGCTCCTTCGTCTTCTCATTTTCGGCGTTTCTCTTGCAGATCCTGCTGCTTGGGTTAGCATCTTTCGTTCCCCAATCCAATGTGATCGCAAGTTTCTTCCGCCCAAAAAATGTCTTCTTCTCCTCCCAAGGACGCTCCTTCATCCGCCTCGCGCGAAGGATTGGACCACCTCGGTGACGACGGAGAAGCGGTTAGAGGAATTGGTCTCCGCCGGCATTTTCCCCCCATTAGTGATGCTTTCTGCACGACCGGCGGCGGGTGAGTCTTGCCCCACACCGCGCACCGAGGAAGTGGTCATTTTTGAGTCCTTTTTCATCGTGGATTTGGCCTTCCCGCTTGCGTTTTCCTCCGTGGTCTTCTTAATTTTTATGAAATTGAATTGACCCATCTCAATCCCAATTCCATCCTTCAAATCGCTGTCTTCGTCCACCTCTGCGAGACCTTCCTTGGCATTCGCGCATTTTGACCTTTTTCGCCATCTCTTTCTCCTCAAGCCTTTCCCGAACAAGAATTCCCCCAAAGCAGTCGGAGGCGCCGGATTCCAACTGCGGGACGGCTTGAAGAAGGCTTACTTTTCCATTCCTTTCAAAACCTCAAATAAGGGCTGGCACTAGGAATGGTTTTATTGCGCCAATCCCAATGTAACATCCTGAAAATTCAATAAAGTGAAAATAAATATTTTTAATTTGAAAATAAATGTTTTTGAGTTTTCTTGGCATTATTGAATTCTATTTGGATTTTCTCGGATTTATTCTTCGCATGAAAAATCTAACGAATGGAAATATAGAATGAAAAAGAAGAAAAAGGCAAAAATACAAAAAAAGTAAAAGTTTAGAAAATCGCCATGAGAACCCTGATCATTCAATTAAATTATTTTAGCTACCAAGTGAGATTTTATGCATAAAATAATGAAGAAGTAAAATGAAAAGATAACTTTTAAATCCAAGATAATATATTGTCGGAATTCACATGAAATAATGGAATCACAAATGGAGTTGAAAAATTTATAGAAGTATTCTGAGATCAAATACTTTTGAAAAACAAAATTTGATAAATAATAGAATTCATTTGATCTCAGGGAAAAATCAAAATCCGGAACACAATTTGGATTGGTCACCGACGTGTGGGCCATTCGTCGATTTCCCGTTCCGTTGGCGCATTGATTGAATTCGATCGACAATGGCCCGGAACCTGCTTCTGCACCCTTCCTTCAACCCCGTTCTTCCCACTCAGTTCGCTCCACTGGCGCCTACTCCCGAAGCTCTGCGCCAGGCACTCTCGATCATTGCCACGAATCCCACCCAATGCGCTGCAATTCTTGGCTATAAGCTACTCCTCCCTGACCGCAATGAAGTCCTCTCCCATTCCCCTCACTTCCCTTCTCCTCTCCTCAAGCCAGGCGCAAGAGAGTCGCCCCAGTGTCCATCATTGCCGAAGCTCTGTGCTCAAGGCGCGAAGCGAAATCCGAGCAAGAGAACATCCCATTTCCAAATCCCTTTGGGCTGGAGCATCACCAAGCCACTAGCATCAAATCCCCTCAAAAATATTGGAGCACCCTCATGCGAAACTTGGCTGCAGCCGTGCGCCTCTTCTTCCCCAAGTCCGGCCGCCGTGGGCGGAGCAATCCGGTGAGTTTCCACCCCGTTCAACCCTGAAAACAGAACCCCTAGTACCCATGAAGATTTTATGTCATAAAATCATATAAGAAGTGATTATGTGCTTCTGGGATTGTAATAAACCTAATCATGCAAAAATATTTAATCTTAGAACCAAGTTTAATATAATTGCTTGTTAATCATCATTAAACCCTGTTATGGCTATTAACAAATACTAGCATAATGGCTCACAAAATGATAATGTAATTTGCAATGAGTTATTAAAAACAGTAAGGATCTGTGTAGGAGAAAATGTTTAAGATAAGGTTGAAATTTCATTCTTTTAATGAAAGAAAATGTAAATTATAACAATGAGTAAATAGGTAGTCTATTGCAATTGAAGTTAAAATAATGCTAAACCAAGTTTAAAACACTTCTAGGATGGTGTTCTGTTAATGCCTGAAAAATGAATCAAGAATCATGTGTAATGTAGTTAGAAACTCAAAACGAAACTTGGCCGATTTAAGGTTTGCAAATGTGGTCATTTAGTCTATTTCAACGATAGATAAAATAACTCATCCAAATACTAAAATAAGTAAAATTAGTTTAGTAACGTTGTACAAAGTTCATACCACCATGATCTGTAAAAAGAATCTTATTCCATTAAGGTTTGCCTATTAATCTCATCAGATCAAAACCCTTAAGCGATAACCTTTTGATTCACTTTCCTGCCGATTCCGATAACGTAAATTTTAGTTGTCACTTAAGCTTTTTCGTCAGTGAATATAATATCTAATCCAAATCTTAAAACTTGTGTAACTAGTTTAGTAGTGTTCTTTAAAGTGTAGGCTACCCCGTTATAAAAAGATAAACTCATTTTATCAAGATTTCCATATTCTTCTTATTAGCCCAAAACCCTTAAGTGATACTTGTTCACTGCACATGTTCAATTCGATTTCTTGTAGTGTAAACCTTAAAACCATATTAGCATTTTAACTAATGAATATAAGGCATCAGCTAAAGCCTAAAATTTATGGAATTAGCTTAGGATTGTTATACAAAGTGTAAATCATCATGTTGTGAAGAAATAATCATGTTTCTTCATGTTTCACATGCAAATCTTAATAACCAAATAACCTCAAGTGTTAAGTTTCCTGAACTTTATAATTTGAATCGGTAGAAGTGAAGAAGTCTATAGTTAAGTAAATTGTATCACCAGAACCTTCTCAAATATCACGAATATGTATCCAGTAGCCTGAATCAATAAATTTAACTTGTGTAAAGCTAATTCTGAGCGAAATCAACTAAAGATAAAGAAGTATTCATTCGTGATATAATGTGATCAATTAAGCCTTTTCATTAACTCGCAATACAACTCATCTAAAGCCGAATAATGTAAAGAATAGTTTAGAAATGATCTTTAGGTTATAATCTGCAATAATCTAAGAAAATATTCGTATTTCATCTTGCTTTGAATCTGAATCCTAATAGAGCAAAACCCTTAAGTAATAAGATTTGGCAAAAACTCATATTATGAATAGTGAATCAATGAAACTTGCAACTAATAATTAATTCTATTAATCTTAGCCAATTTTTGCATCTTGAATTCGTAAAATAAGATTAATAAATTCATAAAAGAGCAATCCCTGTTTCTTGCAAAGAGTTTATTTGTTTTGCTATCTATTTTCTTTCGCTCTTATTGAAGTTAGTTTATTGCTTTGTTTCCGTTGTTAACGAGTAGAACCCGACGTTGTTGTTAAAATTAAATCGTCTATCGCCGCAATCCTCGTCTTCGTCAGATTCGTCATTTAAGCAAGGCAAGCATCCTTTGACCATATTGAGCCCAGTATTTTATATTCCTTTTGTGCATCAAATTGTTTTATGCATGCGTTTATTTTATGTAAAATGCTATCTTGTGGTTTTGGTAGCTATACCTGTTGTCTTGTGAATCTCCTTTGATAATTATGACATGTGAACCTTGATAGCCATAGATTAAGGTTAGGCATTACTATTTGTCATCATGGGTATATACGTTCATATTATTCATGCTTAGCCACGCCTTAGCATCAGCAATGTACATGATCAAACCAAGATTTGTTTCTTGAAAACATTGAAAATGTCCTTTGTTGGTTCTTGGTACTTTGATTAAAACCCAAAAAAAACTATGTGTTGATGCGGCGATTATTGGCAATAGCCGGATGTGCAACAGGAATTGCACGTAGTGTAGGGTGGAGTGTCGCCCGTGTCGAATTAAGGACCGAGCAATGGGACGCTATTGATCCGAGATTTCCGTGCAACCACAAGGGTGAGGATGGGTTAGCCATAGTTTGTTATGTATTTAGATGTGGCTTTGTTCATTGGTAGGCGGGAGCTTGCACAGGTATTCTAGTCAGGTCTACCTGACGGGGTTTCTACTTGCTAATGCAACGGTGTACGCCTTGTCATGAACAGAAACGGTGTGTGTGTGTTGTGTATACGTGAAAGGGCCCACGTCATGTGTGTGTGTTTCTGTTCTCTGGCGGGGTTAACGTCCGGGCTGGACCAAAGTCATTTCTAGGTAAGAACAACAGCTATGTATGATCGCTTTGGCGGACACAATGTCCTATTGGAGGCGTGTGTGATCTTGCAAAAAGGTGGGTCATTCCTTGTGGGTAAAGTTGTACACCTCTGCAGAGTTTAAATCTAATCGATTAGCCGCGCTCGCGGTCATGAGCACTTGGTGAAGTCATTCCAATGTTAGATGTTTTATTATTTTCAAAAGGGTTGGTATCCTTTCGTTTTGCAACTGTGCTTTTTGTCAAAGGGCCGACATTGATGGAATTTCAGGAATGTGAATGATTCGTCGCTCACGTCATGGAGGACTGTGAGTGTTATTATGCTTTACTTATTTGTTATCAATAAATCATGCTCTTATAAATTCCGTTTGCAAATAACTTGATTTACAAATTCAATTTCGCTTTATGCAAATTAACTGTAGTAGCCTTTCCTTTGAAATGGCCTGCATGTATCATAGGATTTGCTCAAGTCTTGCTGAGTACATAAAGTACTCACCCTTGCCTAATTATATTGTAGGTGGTTGAGCTAGCGTGGCTTCGAGTCTCTTTTCGTCGCAGGTTGCGGGATTCTTTTGAACCGATCTTTTCTAAGGAGTTATGCCTGGTCAGTTGCCTGCGGGAATGGATGGGTAAACCACAAGGCTTGCTTCTTTTGCTGCTATATTTCTCTGAGTTGTAATATTATTTGTATAATCGTTTTCGCTTAATTATTGTATTGTATGGTTATGATTTCCAATTGTTGTAAACATGTGAGTGCTAGCTACTGATCCAGGGAATAGCACAGTAATCACATGGAGGTTCCTGTTCATCAGAACAGGGTCTCACACCCAAGCCTTCACTTCCTTCCTTTTCCGGAGTTTCGCCCAAACCTTCACTGGACTGGACTTCACTCCCTTCGGACGGCGGGGCGGACCAGGTGGAGGAGCTCATGGGGATGATCGCCAAATTGAAGGAAGGCGGTCTGACGGGTGTCGCTATCGTCCTCAATTATAGCCTTCGTCAGGTGCAGCCCCTCAAGGAGCGAGATCATCTGGGGTTTGACTATGAAGGAGAGCGTGACACCACTCGGGAAGCCTCTGAACTAGTCCCCAGAGACGCTCTCCACAAGCGCCTAAGTGATCTCTTCATCTCGGGCATTCACGTCTCCAATACTGGGTGCCCCCAGCCTTTCAACAAGTCGAATCCTCCACCTCCAGTAAGATGTTATCTTGTCTTTTGTAATTAATGTTTTCTTGTTCTCGAGGAGCTGCGTTTAACCATATGTTTGATACCTGGGCTTGCAGGGTCACGATGCTTTTTTCTACGATGCGTCACTGCCTAAATTCCCTCAGCATAAGGGTGCTAAACGGAAGCACCCTGCTCGCCCTTCGCCCCCGGCTCCGAGTGCCAAAAAGAGCAAGACGAGTGGAGCCGAAGACCCCTTGGGAAAGGGTAAGCGTCCAATCGTCCAGACTCCCAAGGGGAAGAAGAAGCAATCGGCATCAAATGTGTGCCCGACTGGAGGCCCGAAGATTAAGGACCCCGCAGCCGTACACACCCTTCCAACAACTTCCTCGTCTTCGAGCCAGTCCATGGACCGCGGAACCTATGAGCCTCCAGCCCGGCACTCGACCGACGTCGCGCCTCCGCCTTCGCGCCCGACCGGAAACCCGTCGTTCCTAGCATTGGGCGCGCAGACCGGCTCCACTGCTGGCGGAACTTCTGCTCGGAAGGGCTCGGGGATGAAGATAACAAGATCCGGCAGGTTGGTTTCCTTGTTCGCTCTCCTTTACTCTTCCAGGTCATGCCCTGACCTTTTCTTTCAGAAAGCCTGCCGATGAGGTCCCTGTGGACGTGCCGCATCAGGAGCGCCTAGGAGTTGTGGCTGAAGGCGCTCCAAGCGAGCCGGGGATTAAAGCGCCGACTGAAGTCGCGCCCACCGCCCCCAGTGTCATTCTGGAGCCAGCAGCAACAACTCTCCCGACAGCCTCCGTGACCCAAAATACTAAGGCCAGCTCAAATCCGAGCAACCCCTGGCCGCAGACTTCTTCCAGGCCGACTGGTCAAGTTGTGCCTTCTACTGCTGCCACTCGCTCTTCACCTCCGCCGGAGGAACTCCCCCAGCTTCCACGCCATTCGTCTCTGCCAGAAGAACTCCCCTAGCCTCCTCGCCATTCGCCTCTGCCAGAAGAACTCCCTCGGCTACCCCGCCCGAACTCTCCGGTGCGGGTCGCATTCTTCGACAAACATGGTGATGGGATATCCTATGATGACGAAGGCGAGGCTAAGGAATGGGAGGCATTTTGTGAAGCTGCGTATCAATGTTTTCGCCTTGGTCGCGTAAGTTGCTTGTGCCGAGTTGTTTTTGAAGCTCTCTTCTTTTTGTCTTTGATGCTTGATGTAACTTTGTTGTTCGTCTTGTCACCTTCAGTGCCTGGCGGAGCGCGCTCAGGACAGGAATGCCCTTCTCCGGGAGATACTCCCGAAGACCAAAATGAGGAAGGACTACGAGGCCGAGGTCCAGCGAGTCCGCGTCGAGCTGTAGGAGGAACTCGGCTGAGTCTGGGTGGAGAATCGGGAGGAGCTGAAGAAGCTTCGGGCTCAGGTCCAAGCCCTCGAGGCGGAGAAACTGAATCTGACGAGCTCTCTTGATGGTAACCCCTTTGTCCGACTGCCTTGGATCATATTTTGAGTCTTCTGCCTTTTAACTTGTCCTTCCTGTTTTGACCTTGGTTTTTGCTGTTGCAGATCTTCGGGGAAAGCTTGAGTCCGCCGATGAGCAAGTTGGAAAGCTGAAGAAGTCTGAGAAGGACGCCAAAGCCGAGACGGACAAGATGACAAGAGAGCTGGAAGGTTTACTCCCGACTCGTCCTTTGTTCCTTTTTAGGTTTTTTAGCGTCTTCTGGCTGACCCGACTGGTTTTGCAGTGCACCGAGTCAACTCGTAGGCCCAGTATCACGCTCTTGACGAGAAGATAAAATCTACTGAGATGCGGGTTGACAAACTCCAGGAGGGCTCTGAAAGAATGCTACGGATTCTGAGTCCTGACGAAGCTGGGCCTAGCGGTATTTCATTTGATGCGGACGCCACGATCCAACGGCTGGAGGAGGGACCCATCAAACTGGTAGCACACTTGAAGGAAATAGCGACCACAAGCGCTTGCCAAGCCTTGGCCATCGTGAAGTCCCTGTATCCGCGAGTGGAGCTTGAAGCCATCAAAGAGGGCTTCGCCTGCACCGTCGATGATGATCAGGCTCTTGCCCTAATGGACGAGGTTAGGGATACCGCCTCCGCCTTAGTTGAAAACTTGGAGTTGGGTCCTCTGTGAGGGTTGTATTCTGAAACTTGATTTGTGATTATTCTTTTACTTGATCGAAACGTTCGGCTACGTTTTGCCGCGTTTTAGTTGCTTCATTACGTCTTGCAAGTCTTTAACATCTTGTCGTTATGCATGCTCCACATCTGGCTTGCTGTCCTGCATCTATGTGTCTTCTTGGTCGTTTCGAGTTCTGGTGCATGCGCATTTTTCGGAGCCGCTTCGGCTTCCAGCGCTAGCATTTACTCTAGATAGTTCGGCTTTCATGCTTCGGGTATATAAGAATGTCACCGCTACTTTGAGCGATCACCCGTCTCTAAACCCTTCTCGACAACCTTCGGTATTATTCCTTGGTCCTCCAATGGCTTCTTCGTCCCAATCTTCTTTGTCTGGTGATGAGGCTCCACCATCTCCCCACCCGGCGGAGGAGCTGATCTTTGATTTCGAGGATGAGGCTCCACCGGTGCCAGATGCAGAGGAGGCCTTTCTAGCCAAGCTCTAGGCCGATTACGACCACGCATTGGCCGAGCTTGAGGAAGAAGAAGCTGCTGCCCGCGACGTGGCCGCTATCGACACGTTGATTGAAGCCATCCCGAAGCTTGTCAGGGTGAAGGACGCTCTTCTCGAGGTAGTAGGCCGCGTACTCCGCGCTTAGGCTTTGGGTTCCTGCTTACTTGTAATAAATCGGTGTATCTAAGCCCAAGTATGCTTAATGAATACTTTAATCTTTCCCTACTGATTTTAAATCTTTGCCCGAGTGGTTCCGTTTTTGTTTAAGCACTCCGCCCGACTGCTCTAGCCCCTGAGTGCTGGAACACCGGGCATGTCGGACGGGTCGAGGATTACCTTCTTAGTCCCCTCGTCAGGCTTCATGCTCATCTTGGCTTGTTTTTTGGCCAGGACTTCTTCTTCATCTTGTTGATGTGCTGCTGCCTGTCGGATCTTCTCTTTGTCGGCTGCCGCTTCTTGAATTTCTGCCATCTCGCAGCTCTCTCTGTCGCACGCGAATGATTGCCTAATGTCGCCGTGCACGGAGATGATGCCCTTCGGCCCTGGCATCTTCAAGACGAGGTAGGTGTAATCTTGCACGACCATGAACTCAGCTAGGCTGGCCTTCCCAAGATAGCATGATATGCCGTCTCAAATCGACCACCTCAAAATTGAGATATTCCGTCCGGTAATTTTCTCGGTCGACGCATCTTAAGCAAGGTGATTTGCCCGAGTGGGCCGAAGAGGTCCTGGATTACCCCATGAAACGGTGATGAGCCCTGCTTTAGCTCTGAGCGAGGAATCTTCATGTCGTCAAAGGTTTTGGAGAAGAGGACGTTGAGTTCACTCCCCCCATCAACCAACACCCTCTTGAGTTTAACACTGCGAGGGCTGGAAAAAAAGCTCGTTGAGCTGGCTCGGTGGCTCGTTCCAAAATTGCTCCGATTACATTCATTTTTCTTTTAAAATAAAAATTAGTTGATTTGGAACAAATGTCAACTTCGGCTCGGCTCGTTAGGCTCGGTTCGAAGTTGGGTCTCAAACAATACAGGAGACTATAATAAATAAGAATAAATTAGTGTCGAAGAAAGCTCGGAAAAAAGTTCAACTGGCTCGTTTTCCACCCCTAACTGCGAATCATAGGGTCCAAAATAAGAGGATATCTAACTGGATATAGGATGTGATCCGGATGATCCGAGCGATCAAAGGCAATCGGGACTTGGACCATCCGAGGTCTTCGGGGTATTGGCATAAGCTGCGTTGATGTCCCGGCGATAGCTTTGCTTTCGCTTGGACTCATAAGCAGCCGAGCCCCCAAATACATAGTTGAGCTCACGTTCTGTCTTCTGGTACTCACCCTCGTCATCCTCAAGGGAATCTTGCCTTTTCTTTTCTTCGTCTTTTGCTTCGCCCTTGGCCGGTCACTTTCTAGACTCCTTGACGAACCTTCTCAGAGTGAAGCAATCCTTCGCAGCGTGTTTCCCCTTGGGATGGAAAGGACAGGTTGCGTCCATCACTACATCATAATCGTCCGTGCGTGGCACGCGATGCCGACCTCGCTCGGTCGCCGCCACCGGTTCTTCAGACTTCCGCTTCTTATCCCGCTGCTTAGAGGACTCGGCATAATCTTTCTTGTCTTTATGCCACGGGCGGTCGTCTTGACGCTCGGCCAAAGCATCCGAGGCTGTAGCGTAGCGATCTGCCAATTCAAACATCTCCTCTTCAGAGTCGGTGACAGGACATCTTCTTAATTAGATCTGGGTCATTGACGCCCTTCTGGAATGCCGCAATGACTACAACTTCCGAGATATCCCTAATCGTATTCTTCTTCTGCATGAAGCGCCGGATAAATTCCTGGAGTGTTTCGCTCCTTCTCTGGTGAAGCTGATACAGGTCCCATTGAGTCCCAGGTCGCTCATAAGTGCCTTGGAAATTGGTGATGAACTGTTCACAAAGATCTCCCCAGGAGTCTATAGAATTTGCTGGAAGTCCGGTGAGCCAGGCTTGAGCCGAAGGGGTAAGCGTGACCACAGATAGTTGGCCATTACGTTGTGATCGCCCCCGGCTACCATGATTGTAAGGGAATAAACTTGCAACCAAGCTTCTGGATCTCTTTCTCCATCGAACTTGGTAATGCCTCTGGGGTTGAAACCTTCAGGCCAGACCACTCAGCGAAGTTGGGGAGTGAACGCTCGAATCCCCTCAATAAGTCCATCATTGCGGCATCGCGGGGAGCGTCAAGAAAGTGATCTACCTCGGCGGTCCTCACTATTGCCCTTATCGTGGCGATGATGGCTTCTGTGGTCATCCCGGTCATCATGGCGGATGTCGAAACGCTCGTAGTCATCTTTGCGCCTACGACGCTCTTCATCCTCCCGATCCCGCCGCCTAGCATTCAGATCTGCACGGAGGTCTCGACTGATGCTTCGCCGGGCATCTTCTCCTCGTCGAAGCTCTAGTCGGCCACTCATGGCCCGATTAAATTTGTATTCTTTGTTGTCACCGAGTGACTATCTTGGTACGAGAATGCTCCTTTTCCCTAGCTCCTCCCGATGTTCTTTGGATTCTTCTTTGCCGTCACCATGGCCTGGACTTGGGCCACGATCGGCGCGGCTGGGCTGTCGGAACCAAGCATTTATCCCAATGTATCGAGGAGCGTCTTTGATGCGACGATATTCTGCTGAGGAGTATGGAAAACCGATTGGTTCCTCATCTTCATCTGCAAAATGTCTTCATTAACATTGCGGCCTCTGGCCTGGAGAGACTTTGCGCGGGTTTCTTGATGAAGGCGCTCTGCCTCTGCGGTATTCGCAACATCCTTTTGCTGCTGGGAATCAGTCCGCAGATCTTCGATCATGAAGATGCCGCGAAAATCTTGAGAGTCTTCTGCCCTGCTTTCTGAATCAGAAGAACAGTAAGACAAGTTGGGCTGACCTTTAGATCCGAGTGGTTTTCTGGCGTTCTTCACCACTCGGGCCTCGCCCTTAGCCGGTCCCTGCTCAAACCGGGGGACAAACTTTTGGCTTACCATCCAGGGACGGATGGCCATGCCTGACCCCGATCTGAGTGGTTGCCCGGCTAGGAGAGCGACAGAATCACTTCCAGATTGGAACTGATCCGAATCCGAAAGGATGAGTTTGCCAAAATCGTCGGCGATGAAATCCAGACTTCTGAGGCGGAACGCTTGGGCCGGAGCGAAGGTGGTCATGACTTCGTTGAAGATTGCCATCGAGTCTGCTGAGATTGATCTTAGTGCAACCCCTACCTGGCACGCCAACTGTCGATGTTTGTTGTCGGCAATAATCAAAAGAGGGCTAGGCGCTGGATCCAAACTCGATGGTAGCACAAGACACCGAAATTATACAGGTTCGGGCTCTCGCGGTGGAGATAATACCCTAGTCTTGTGCTTTGGAATTATATGTGGCTAGCTATTTTGCTGATGAGATTGTCCGTTAATGTTCCCCCGCCCCTCCCTTTATATAGCAGAGGAGGGCGGCTACAAAACAGAGTCCTAGTCGGATACAAAGTAAGGATTATAACTCCTGTACCTATCCGTGTTGTAACGATCTGGATTACAATCGTATCCTACCTAATCTGGATCGGTTGTCATCTCTAGGATTTCCTTATTTAGCACGTCTTGGCGCCCCTGGTAGCTTCTATTTTCCTGCGGTTGGCCTGACTCAGCGTTGTCCAACTGGGCCTCGCAGGCTTGCTTTGCAGATACCCGGGATGTGTATATCCCACAGTATCCTATTTTTTTTAAACTCATAAATCTCATTAAACTAAATGAAGTTCAACAAAGTTTCCAAACAAAAATTTTGGATTTGGTTTCTCAAAAGTTTATAACTATCAAATTGTTAAACTTCAATTTTACCCAAAATCCAAAGTTGACCTATATTGGTCATATTATGGCACTCTGTGAGCCTTTGCCTCCCGGACCTGATTCTCAAAACATGTCTAGATCCAAAGTGGTACTTCAAACTCATATATATATATACCAAAATTTGCAAACAAATTTCCCTCGAAATTCCTTTTATTATTCTCTTCTTTCTTTCCTTCTTGATAGTAGTTTTAGTTGGAAAAATCCTTGTGTAAATGTTGATTCTTGTTTCTTTTCGAGTTGAAGTGCTCAAGAAGAATTCTCCTTAAAGATTCTCTCAAAAGAGCAATAACAACTCATTTTGGATCCTTATTTGCTCTTTTGGTCTGCCAAGGGCGATAGTACCACAGCCCAAGCGGTAGTACCGCTGAGCGGTATGACCGACCGTCCGAGTGGTCATACCGACCAGGTTGGGAAGAAGGGGCTTGGCGCAAAATTGCGGTATAACCGCACTCTCTCTCTCTTCCTTCTTTCCAGCCGCACACCTACTTCCTTTTTTCTTTTTCTTCCTACCTCTCTCCTCTCAAGTCTTCCTCCCTCTCCAAATCCCTAAATTTGGCATTCCTTGATTTGGGGATTCTCTCTCAAAACCTTCCTCTCATCTCAATCTCCCGGTTCAAGGTATCAATCCTCATCCTTTCTCCCTACATTTCTCTCAATTTTTCATGCCCTAGGAGTTCCTCTTGTTCAATCTAGGGTTAAATGCTTAATGTGGCAAAAATACACGAAAAAAGTTGAAATCTTTGTAGAGATTGAGTATATTGGTAAATTTTACTATACTTGTGCAAATTTCATTGGATCTATCCACTCGCATCTCTAGATTTCACAAAAATCCCCTCAAGTCGCCCTACGTGCGGTAGTACCGCACATGTACGGTGCTATCGGCTCCAGGTGTGGTATGACCGTTTTAGGTCATCTTAAATTAACTTTTTGCAAAGTTTTTGCCACATTATTATTTAATCTATCTTAGGGCAGTCAAATTGTAATCCTTACTTCATCTATTCCTTGTCATCTCAGTCTCACTTCATCTATTCCTTGTCATCTCAGTCATCATGCCAAGATCCAAGAACGCTCCTCCTCCTCCTCGTGGTGGCGGGAAGATACGTAAATCCACTCGGGGAAGAGGCATTCCCACTCCTCATGATAGTGACAGCGAAGATTCACAAATTCGAAGGGCAAGGGACCAAGAAATCCGGAAGAAAATTAGGGAAGAACTTGGTGGTCCCTCTCATGGAGAAAAAAGGCAAAAGAAAGTAGCCTCGAGATCAAGTGAAGAGGATGACAATATGGATGTTGACTTTGAGGGAGGAGATGGAAGTGACAATGAAAGCTCAGAACATGCAGAAGAGAACTTTGATGACTTTCAACCTACAATGGATTTGAGGAAGATCAAGGCGGAACAATATTTCTCCTTTCGCCAAGCTAACCAATATATGCTTCCAAGGTCCGCAACTCTTGACAAGTTCAGAACCATATTCCAACAAAAGGTATATCATGAGGTTTATCTGAACAAGGATTTTGCTGAACATAAATGGGTAACTTGGGAGCATATTAGGAAGATCCCATTATTTGTTGGCGTACTTGAGTTATTCCATGGAGCAGATTTAGCGTCTTTTGTGGGCATGAAATGTGATTACAACAAAGATATGCATGATCCGTCAGTTCTATGCCACAGTTCACATATCCGATGCTTTCGACGAGATTATGTGGATGACTGACTCAGCGGTATACACTGCAACCAAAGTGGAGATTGAGCAAGCTTGGGGTGTCTATCATAGTGGTCAGCCCAAAATTCACAGTGCCTCCACCTTGTCTTTGTCTAAGCAGCTGTCCTTCTATGATCCCTCTGCCCGCATCAGGAGGCCCGGTAAGATTGAAAATCTCCTTCCCTCAGCTAGCCTCATTAACAAGATTGTGAGAGTCACCATTCACCTCAAGAGTGGAAATTTTGACATGGTTAGAGGCTATGCTTGGAATATCATGGACAAAATTATGAAGAAAGAAAGATTTGATGTGGTGGATTTTATTCTTCGAGAGATTCGTTCTTCTGCTAGCGACCGAGCCAAGAGGATCTACTTTACACCATATATTATGATGATTATCAAGAGGGTGACAGGGTACCGAGGTGGCTGTGGTAGTGCCCACAAGCCTTATAAGCCAAGGGAGCTTGGTCCCACTGGTCAGCGTGGTCAGACTTCTCAGCAGCAGGCTCCGTCAGCAGTTGGAGAAGGACAAGAAGAGGCTCCTGCTTATCACTACTCTGGCATGGCTCATGATAGCTTTGAAGCTCTGCATAATGCCATGATGAGTGGTTTTGCTAATCTGAGGGCCGACATGATGGGGAACTTTGCCAGAGTGGATGAGTATCAATCCCAGACCCGTTAGGCTATCGAGGAGGTTTGAGGTCGCTTGGAGAACATTGATTCTACCATCGGCGAAGCTCCGCTCATCCTTTGAGGAGTACCGCACTCAGCAGGCTCCTATGTCTTTCCATCGTTATGGGACTCGTCGTACTCCTCCACCTCCTCCACCTCCTTCGTCGTGAGCCTCAGGATTTCTCTTTTTTTTTTGGTACTTGATGCCAAAGGGGGAGAAGTGGTGGGCAGTTAGGCAGTTATGACGTATTGCGTCTGCGAGGATTAGCTTTTTTGTCTTATAGTTTAATCTCTTGTAACGCTTAATAACCTTGTCGGTTGGTTGGTTTTTATTGCTCTCTTTATGTTGTTCTCTTGAAATGTTTATTGAACTCTTAATGTTTGATTATTGCTTAAATTGTTTATTCTCATAATTCTCTATATGCTTAATGTGCATATCCTCGGGTTCAATATTCTAAGGGAAACTCTGCTCAAATTTTCAACATTTCCATTTGTGCAAATTGTCAATTCACTACTCTTATGCACATATGTAGGGGGAGTTTCAAAATTAAAAGTTATTGTTTAATGATATTATGCTCTTACATTTCTTCTTTTATTAAGGCAAAATATCGTTAAAAACAAAATTTTTTTGAGTCTACAACTTGATTCTTTAAGTTGCAAACTCAAAACTTCATCTTAACTCAAACAATATGAAAGAATTGTCATCAATTACCAAAAAGGGGGAGATTGAAAGCATCTAGGCCCCCAAATTTCAGTTGAGTTTTGGTAATTGATAACAATAAAGTTTTAAAGTGCTAATGTCTTGGATTTGAGTGTTTTTGAGTATAGGTTGTTTGAAGACGCAATGGACTAAAGAACATCGACTCAAAAATAGAAGATCAATGCAGTAAGGCAAGATGACCAAGGTATAAAAGTTAAGGACCTTTTCATAGTTTTTACCGATCTCGGTGATTGAAGAGAAAAGATCAGATTATTAGAATAAGTGCCGTACTATTAAGAGGGGTCATTGTCGTAAGTTTGATGTCGAGAAAAGTGTCAAGGATGAAATCATATTAATTTAGACATCTCAGGGATTAATGGTTTAAAAATGGATTCAAAAGAAATCAAATATGCATTTTTGATGTATATATGTATGACCGTAGGGCCTCTGTAAGTACTCATGATGCTACCGCACCTCTTCATGTACCTTTTTTTCCAAGACGGTGTTTTTGCCCCTTGGCATGCGGTATGACCAGGAGTGTATGCGATTATTATCATGAGCAGTAGTATCAACCCTCTGTGGTAGTCTTTCGCCAAGTGACCAATGGCCACCCCTTGACTGCATTAATTTCTCCACAAGGACTGTTGGGCATAGAGTGATAATCTGCCAAGGGGCTGATAATCTTGGCCTCTTAGCATGTTTTTGAGCAACTTTTGGGCAACGGTTATATTTGGTTGGTGAGGGCTATAAATACCCCCTTAGCTGCATTCAAGGGTATTCTTTGGACCTCATTGAATACATTTGAGCTCTTGTTAGTCTCCCAAACTCTTGGTGCTTCAAAATTCACACATTAAGAGAGCTAGGAGAAAATTGAGTGGAGCATTTAGTGATTGAGCCTTAGACACTCAATTTCGACCTCAAGCAAGCGTCAATACTCATTACTCTTGGAGGTTGTCGCCTCCTAGACGGCTTGGAGGCGGGAAATCGGTGATCTTCACAAAGAAGATTGTGTGAAGGCCCGATCATTGTGAAGGCAAGGAGCTCGCCTACCCGGAGTGGGGAAGAGCTACCCCGAGTGATCGAGGAAGGCTCAAGCAAGTGGAGTCGGCTTGAAGAAGTTCAAGCCACCTCAACGTGGAGTAGGGGAGACCAGCAAGTCTCCGAGACCACGGGATAAAAATTCGAGTGTTCATCCTTTGTGGATTGCTTCAAATTATTTTCTTGTGCAATTCTTCAATTCTAGCAAATTGATTGTCTTGCTTAGAATAGTTAAGTGATTGAAGTACTAGAGTAGAAGATATATTTTTGTGATCGCTAGAATTGTTTGCTATTAAAAGTGCTAAAATTGTCACTCACGCTTAGAAAGTCTAAAACTCGATCATTAGTGTGAAAAATTTAAAAACCTCCTATTCAATCGATTCTAGCGATCACAAAAATATATCTTGTATTTAATTTTTGTATTTAATTTATTAAAATTCTGACAATCATTAAAAGTGAATTAAGTTTATATTTTTGGTCTAAAATATAAACAAGATGATCCATCTAAACATTCTTAATGTACTCACAGCTCCAGCTCCACGTATCTATGGAGCTAGAAATACCCAGCTCCACCAGATCCACAAATCTGGTGGAGCTAGAGCCCTCCCAAACACACACTAAGATCTAGTCTTTTAGGATTTAGAAATTTGTGCTAGATAAATTCTAATTAAATTAGGATTTCTATTTTTTTAGAGTTGTATTTCTAATTACTTTGAGAAGGACTAATGGGATTGTGTAAATCCATGAGGTGGTTATAGAGAATCCAAATAACTAAGAAACCAGAAACCAACTCATCCAAAATAAGAGATGCATCAGAGGATTATACTAGGTTATTCTTTAGCACTTGATTCTTGTATAGAGCATATTTTCGAGGATACCAAAAGATTCGAGAGGTTGCGAGAGAGAAAAAACCCTTATATAATTTTTTGAGGTTGTGCTTAAAGAATTTGTGGTCAGCTTCGCTAACTATTTTTGTCTCATCGTGGTTGCTTAAACTTTGTTATTTTGGTTCGCTCTACGAGATTCATCTTAGTCATTCTTGAGACGGTGCACACTCATGCCATATCTCACAAAACTCTGGTTCGATTGGAGCGGCTACTGCATATAAGAAGAGGTCTAGAGTGTTACAAGTGGTACCAGAGTTAAGGCCAAATTAATCAGATTTGTGAGAAGGTTGGTAAAGAGTTAGGTGGCACAAAATCACGATCGATGTCACTGATGTGGAATCAAGTGGATAAATTTGATAGCGGAGGAAATTTCAGCCTGAGGCAACGTGTGATTAAGGATGCTCTTGTCCAGCAAGAGTTAATCGCTACTCTTAAAGGTGATCAACCAGAAAAGATGTCTGCTAAAGACCGGAATGTGACGGAGTGGAAAATTGTTAGTATAATTCATCTATGTCTCTCAAATGAGGTAAAGTACTTAGTGATCAAGGAGAATTCGTCAAAGAAACTATAGAAGGCCGCTGTCGACGTTTATTGTCGGCAATAATGAATACGGGGCTAGGCGCTGGATCTGAACTCGATGGTAGCATAAGACACGGGATATATACAGGTTCAAGCTCTCGCGGAGGAGATAATACCCTAGTCCTGTGCTATGAGATTATGAGTGTCTAGCTTACTACTGATCATCTGATGATGATGTATCCCCACCCCCTTTATATAGTGGAAGGGTGCGGTTACAGGGAAGAGTCCTGATCGGTTATAAGATGGAGATTCTATCTCTATCCTTATCTGCCAAACATGGTAACAGTCAGGATTACAATCATATCCTACCTAATCAAGGTTGGTTACTATCTTCAGAGTTTCCTTGCTACGCACGTAAGTAACAGCCCAGGTGACACCCGTCTTTATGCAGTCGGCTCAGCCCATCCCTTTTTGGGTAATCCTCATGGCCTGCCATGAGAATACCTGGGGTCCATGTACTCCACAGTAGCCTCCAAGTGCTTTGCGATCGAGTTGCTGCATTCTGGTTGCATCTCAACTAAGTCATGCTTCACGCCGAGTGCTTCCGGTCCTTGGCGCCGCTTCCTGACTGGTTTTCTTTCCATGCCAAGTGCTATGCTGCAAGCAAAGAGATCGTGAAGGACTCAACAGGGCTCCACGCACTGAATTTTTCTGAGTGGTACCCAGCCCAATCATTGGGAAACTGGTAGTCAGCCCATCTTGAAGCGTACCTTTGTTTCAGATTGGCTTTAGCCGAGTGGTACCTGCACCCGATTATTACGGTGTACAGCCGTCGACCCATCATGGGACGTACCATGGATTGTTCGAGTGGTACCCGCACCCGATTATCACGGTGTGCAGCTGGCGGCCTATCATGGGGCGTACCCTCGGAATCCTTGTTTTGAATCAACCCGTAATATCTGATTCCGTCTTGTGCGGTAACCAACGATTGACCCGACATGGGGCATATTACGAGAAGACATTTTAATTTGGTTTGGAACGTACCCAAATCCCGTTTGATACGGTTACTGGCAATCGACTCATCATGGGGCGTACCATATCCCAAACTAGATCCGACCTGGGAGTACCTGTGCACGACGGTTGTGGCGCACAACTGACGGCCCATCGTGGGGCGTACCCTAGGTCAGTTCCAGAAAAAATATGGAAGATGAAATGCCTTTTCCCGCTCAAGGTGAAATTCAGCATCGCTCCCTATAAATACAAGGCTTGGTGCGGGCAAAGAGTTTTTCTCCACACTGCGCTCATTCGCCCCTTCATCTTCTAAATTTTGGCATTTTCGCAGCAAGCTCCACCGCTAGGGTTAACCGCCGCCGCACTCTAAATCTTGTGCCGCTGCTAGTCCCCCTGCCAAAGATGTCTTCTTCCTCATCCCAGGATGCCTCCGCGCCGCCCTCATCCAAGGATTGGGCCACTTCGATAACGACGAAGAAGCGCCTGGAGGCTATGGTCGTCATTGGAGTTCTCCCGGCGTTGGAGCTGCTCTGTGCGCACCGGGCAAGGGTGAGCCTTTTCCCATTCTTCGACCCGAGGAGATTGTGGTTTTGAATCTTTTTTCCAGCGTGGATTCAACCTTCCTGGCAGCGCTTTCTTTCGTGGCCTTCTTCACTTTTACGATATTGAGCTAGTTAATCTGAATCCCAACTCCACTCTTCAAATTTCTATCTTTGCCCATCTTTGCGAGGCTTACCTTGGTATCCACCCGCATTTCAATCTTTTTCGCCACCTCTTTCTTCTCAAGCCTTACCCGAACAAGAACGCCCCTAAGGCAATTGGGGGTGCTGGCTTTCAACTACGTGACGGGCTAAAGAAATCTTATTTTTCTATCCCCTTTAAGTCTTCCAATAAGGGTTGACACCTAGAATGGTTTTATTGTGCCAATCCTGAACCTTTCCTTCCTCCTTTCACCGGACTCCCACCCAAATTTTCTTTTACTTGGGCTTCGACTCCTCCAAATTAGTGTTTAAGAGTTCGCTCGGCGGATTCGTTGCGGTTAGGCACCGCCAAGCGTCAAGGCCAGTATTCTTGGCGCAATTATGGTCTCGGCGTTTGGCCCTCGACGCCGAGAATTAATATAATTCATATATATTATTGATTTTATTATGAATAAAAATTTTTAGTTTTCTTTTCTAGTTATTTGCAAATTGCAAGACATCAAATATTAAAGTAGAATGTTAAAATACTTGAACAAATACTACTCAATTAATCAAGTAATAAACTAAGTAATAAGTACTATGTTAGTGACTTAGTGTACCTTATTTTGAGGACAATGATGTGAATCTTTCAATCATGGTCATCAGGTCATGTAAACAATAAATCAAAATGGTCTCTCTCATAATTTTGTGCCAGCCGCCAAGGACCGCCAAAGACTGCCACGACCCGCCAAGGACCGCTAAGACCCGCAATTCGGCCTAGCCGCCAAACAGGCCGCCAAGGGTTGAATTCATTGCGTTTATAGCCGCCAACCGCAATATCGCCGCCAAGTACCGAATTTTCGAACACTGCTCCAGATAATGAGATGGACCAAGTTAAAGAACTCCTGATCTTAATCGATGACCTGAAGGAGAGAGGCCTGACTGGGATCGGGATCGCCGCCAACTTCATCGCTCGCCGAGTGTAGCCTCTCAAAGAACGAGTCCACCTGGGATTCGAGTATAGTGGGAGTGGCGACCCTACTCGAGAGGTGCCTGAGAAAGCCCCACAAGAGGTGACGGCCAATCGACTGAGTGACTTCTTTGCCTTGGGCACCCTTGTATCCAACCAGGGATACCCGAAGACCTTTTCAGTGACATGCCCCCCTCCTGAGGTGAGTATTTTTTATCCAGTGATGACTGATCATGAGCTTATGGATGGCTGTTGTCTAATTCTGCGCTTGTCACCGCTTACATGAGCGGGCAGCTTTCTTCTCTGACGTTCCACTCCCTGACATCCCTCAGCATAAGAGCTTCAGGCAGAGATGGCCTGCCAGCCCTTCAATCGAGGAGCCAAGCGCCAAAAGAGGGAAGGAGTCAGCGGTGGAGGAGACTTCGACACCTCAGTGCCCAACTAGGGGTCCAAAGATCTGGGATCCCTCGGCATCGCATACGACAAAGCCGGCGTCTTTGCCTCCAAGACCCAGAGCCCAACCGAGTGCTGCACGAGTGGTTCTGCCACTCAGAAAGGGCCTGACGATCTTAAGGAGCCGAGTGCCGAAAAGGGGAAGAGGCCGGCAGCTGAGGGGTCTCAGAGACCTCAGTATCCGACTGGGAGCTCGATGACCCGGGAACCCGCGGCCCAATATACAACACGGCCGACATCTCCGCCTTCGAAATCCAGTGCCAAGCCGGTTCCTTCTCGAGCAATTCTGCCACTTGAAAAGTGCCCGGAGTGAGGATAAAGAAGTTCGACAAGTTAGTCTCCCTACCAACTCTTACTCTTGCTCTGCTGGGTTGTACCCTAATTTCTTCTTTTGCAAGGTGCCGTCGGATGATGTTCCTGTGGATGCACCGACCGGGCCAGCCTAGGAAAGCGAACCCAAGGATGCCACAGACCCGACGAAGGTGGCCCCGCCGGCTACCACCGCACCCGAGGATGTTGAAACAGTCATAGGTCAGGCCGAAACGGTCTCGCCGATTGCTACCATACCCGAGGTCGCCAAAACGATTCCCGAATCCAGGCCAACTTCGCCTTTGTCGAGCATTCTACCTAAGCCAGCCACGGGGCCAATGGCCCTAGAGATCACTGCCAGCTCCTCCCCTCCAGTGGAGGAAATTCTTCGAGAGCCCCCACGACCTCCCCCTCACCCCAGGCCTCTGCTACGAATCGTATTTCGCAACAAGGAAGATGAATGGGAGGCTTTCGGTGATGAAGATGAGGAGAAAGTGAGGCGGAAGCTCTATGAGCACTCCATCAAATGCACCCGACTGGTCCAGGTGAGCTATTAGCCCCTTCCTTCTCTTTGCCCACTACAAACGGCATGTCTTCATTAATCTTCTTCTTGCAATCCTCAGGTCTTGGGTGACCACTCTGAAAAAAGGGACGCAATTCTCCGGGAGGTACTCCCGAAGATCAAGCTGCGGCGGCAGTATGAAGCCGACCTCGAGCTGGTCTGTGCTGAGAGCAGGGCTAAGCTCGAGCGGGTCAGGAACGAGGGCAAAGCTGAGTTGCAAAAACTCCTAGCTCAAGTTCAGGCCTTGGAGGAAGAGAAATTGAGCATGGTGGGCTCCCTTCGATGTAAGTGTTTCTTCAATTGCCTTGTTGCTGTATTTTGTTTGTTTTGTTTTTTAACTCTTTTTCTCACTTCAGCTCGGGATTCCACTGTCACAGGTCTTCAGAAGCAACTCTAGGTGTCTCAGGAGATGCTCAAGGCTTTTGAGGAGCAGCTCAAGGCGCTGAAGAGCTCCGAGTTCTAGGCTCGGACCAACTCGAAAAAGCTGGAATGGGAGTTGGAAGGTATGTCTCTTCACTTGGCTTTGCCTTCATCACATCTGCAGCGCCATTGATGATGATCCGCTTGCTTGCAGAATACAGGAGAAAGGCACAAGCACAGTTCTGTGTTCTTGGCGAGAGGGTCAAGTCCGTGGAAGCATTATGCACCACGCACTGCGAAGCCTCCGAGGCGATGGTGAAGTTCTTATGCCCCGGAGAGGCTGGGCCGAGTAGCGAGGATGAGACCATCTTGCGGCTGACAGAGGGGCCCAAGAAGCTCAGGACCCATATTTAGGAAATGGCGACCACAAGCGCTAGCCAGGCTCTGGCAATGGTGAAGTCCCTTTATCCCCGTGTGGATCTTGAGGCTGTCAGGGAATGCTTCGCTGGCACTGTTAACGATGATCAAGTTGTCGCCCTCTTCAATGAAGTTAAGGACACATCTGCCTCTTTAGTAGAGAATTTAAACTTGAATCTTGTGTAATGCACATGTAAAGTCTGGCTGTAATTACTTGTCCCCTTCCCAAGGGATTAGCTTTTGGCCATAAATGCTTCGCTGCATCCCAAGAGTTTTCGAATTTAAGTCTCACGCGATTCGTATCCGGCTTAGTTTCCCACGCCAACGCATCTTCTTGGTTGTTTCGACTTCCTGTGCCAGCACATCTTGAAACTATTTCGGATTCCCATGCCAGCATGCCTTTGGGGCTGCTTCAGCTCCTTTGGCTATATAAGGGCGTCACCGCTATGGGAGCGAGCACCGCTTCTAAGCCTTTTCTTCTTCAGTAATCTTCGACTTCTTTTCGGGGTCACCAATGGTGTCTCCTTCTCGCTCATGCTACCACGACGAAGTAGCGCCGCCGCTTCCAAATGGCGGAGCGGTCTTTAACGTCAGAACGACAGCCTTGCCATACCATCGACGAAGAGGCCTTCCTCGCCGAGCTTTGGGCCGATTTCGACCTCGCTCTGGCCGAGGTTACCGAGCAGGAGGCCACCACCCGCGACGTCGCCACCGTCGCCGTCCTGATTGAGGCCGTCCCCGCCATCGCCGAGGTCGTCGACGCCATCGTCAAAGCACTGGGCCATGCGCGTCACGCTTAGGTTTAGTTGCCCTGGAATCATATTTATGTAAAAAGTAGACAATGTACAAGTATTTTGTCGGGCATAATGTTCGACTGGTTATATATATTGTTTAAAGGAAATTTGCTCCTTTTTTCCTTATTGACTTTTAAATTCATCCGAGTGATTTATTTCTATTCGTTTAAGCATTTTGCCCAACTAGTCTAGCCCTCGAGCGTCGGGAGTCGGCTCATGGCTCTTTTCTCCCAGGCACGCATTTTGAGTGACTAGAGTTCACCGCTCATGGGGTCAAAGCTTCACTATTCAGAATTAACGTACTCGAACTCATTCGCAATCATTAAAAAAAGAAGCAAAATGACTCAAAAAAAGCTGTTGCGCATGCGCAACACTATTAGGTGTAGCCCCCGACTTACTGCTTAGTTGGGAACCAACTGAGTAGCAAGTCAACAAAAAGCTTTATTCATAATAATACGATTGAATACAAGAATTAAGTGTAAAAATGATGTAGCTGCTCTATGTTTCATGTGTTGTTGATGACTACGCCATCCTCGCGCCTGAGTTTATAAGCCCCCGAGCGCGTCACTTTTCTGATTCTTTCTTAGAACTAGATCCCCTTTAGAGAAAGCACGGCCCCGAACATTGCGATCGTGATAACAACACAAGCCTCGAAGGTACTTAGCCGACTGGATTGCTGTGACGTCCTTGGCTTCCTCCAGTTGGTTGAGATCTTCTAGTCGATTTTCCTTCGACTCGGCTTTCTTATAATTCCGAACCCACGGGGATCCGAATGCTAACTCGGTAGGTAAGACCGCCTCTGAACCGTATACCAGGAAAAAAGGTGACTGCCTGGTTGCCCTGCTGGGGGTAGTTCTCAGCCCCCAGAGCACCGAAGGCAATTCTTTGACCCATCGCGTAGCATATGGCTTGAGACGATCAAATATCCTTGCCTTTAAGCCTTGCAGCACCATGCCATTGGCCCTTTCGACCTGCCCATTACTCTGGGGATGTCCCACAGAAGCAAAGCAGATTTTGATGCCAAGTTCATCACACCAATCTTGAAATTCACCACCTCTGAATTGAGTACCATTATCAGTGATAATCCTATTCGGAACGCCAAATCTGACCACAATCTCTTGAAAGAATTCGTTGGCCTTGGCTTCTGTGGTCGTGGTGACTGGCTTGGCCTCAATCCACTTCGTGAACTTGTCGATGGCGATGAAGAGATGAGTGCAATCACCTTAGGCATTTTTAGGGGTCCAACCATATCGAGCCCCTAGATTACAAACGGCCAAGTGATCGGGATGGTCTGCAGCTCCTGCACCGGCATGTGAATCTGCCAAGCAAAAAACTGACAGCCTTCCCATGTGCGAACGATGTCTTCCACATCTGATACAATAGTCGGCCAAAAGAAACCTTGACAATAAACCTTGCCTACTAGGGTACTTCACGCCTCATGATGTCCGCAAATTCCCGAGTGGATTTCTTTGAGAAGACTCTTCCCTTCTAACTCTCATATGCAGCGCCTTAGGACTCCGGAGGCACTCTTCTGAAAGAGCTCCTCACCGACCACCACAAAGCTTTTACTTCGGCGTGTGATGCGCTCTGCTGTACGCGATCTTCAGGAAACTTGTCCTTCAATAGATAATCCAGATAGGGAATTATCTAGTTAGGATTGATGACCAAAACCTCCACCTCGGCCGGCTTTTTCTTTGACTTGCTTGACTCCTACTGTCGGCTTACCGTGGGTTTATGAAGCTCTTCGACAAATACGCCAGCCGAAACTGTTGCCTGACTGGAGCCTAATCTTGCGAGCTCGTCTGCTGCTTTGTTATCTCGACCAAGCACATGGATGAGCTCCAGCCCATCGAATTTGTCCTCTAGCTTACGCACCTCCTGGGAGTACGCAGTCATGTTGTCGCCGATGCACGACCAGTCCTTCTTGTAAGGCCCCCATTTTTGATAATAAATATCAATAATGGGTACCATGTGCACACAGTACTAGTCCCATGATCAGTGGCTAGTACGCACAATTACAAATTGATATCACATCCACACACATATTTTTATTACAACAGCGGAAACATGTTTACATAGTACTTATACAATACCAAAAGTAAAATACTGCAGTGGAGACAAAAATCTTGTAGTATGCCTTTAACCCATTATCCCCACAGGCAACTGACAAGGTGAACCCTAGTAAAATTCATTGTCAAAGTCCCCGAATCCTACGTCAACGAATGAGTCGTCAGGGTAATCTGTTTCTTCACCTAAAAATATCAACAGTGGCAAGTTGAGTACTTACGTACTCGCAAGACTTATTCAAATCCTATAATATATGCAGGCCAATTCAAAGGAAGGCTTCTACTGTTAATTTTGCATAAAGCCAATTTAAATTGTAAAACAAGTAGTAACTGGAAAACGGAATTTAAGTAAAAGCAATTTAATATGAAATTAGCAGAATGTAAGTACGAATAAATAAAACCACAACCTGGCATCCTGACCATATCTATGAATCAATTTCTACCCACACTCGGTAGAATCCAAATCTATATCTACCAACACCCGGAAGAAACCAGAGTTTTAAGAAAATAAAAACAGCTAACCATGTGATGACTTTACCAAGTGCCCATGACCGCGGGCGCGGCTAATCGATTAGTTTTTACTCTGCAGAGTTGTACAACTTTACCCACAAGAAATGATAAACCCTTTTTGCCAGGCCATTCGACACACTTCCTTTGGTGAGTCGGCAAGGCGATCATTACGTAACCGTTCAATTACTTAACCCTAACTTTGCACCAGCACGGGACGAAAACCCATACCTTGGAAGAAGAACTCAGTGCATAGAAATGATGGAACTTCCCCAGAAGTACGACGTACACCGTTGTATCGGAAAACGTTGGTTCCATGATCACCTCGGTGTGGACGTCCCTTCAAGCAATCCATTAAAAAACAGCTCGTACTACTACAGCCTACCAATGTGCAAAGCTAGTTTTAAATAATTTAATTAGTTAAGGCTGTCCCATACCAGCACTTGTGGTTGTACGGTTATCTTGGCCTGAAAACAACACATAGTTCGGTCCTTAATCCGATACAGGCAATAATCTCCCCTACACTACGTGCAAATCCATGCACCTCAGGCTATTGCCAATAATTGCCTGCGTCAAAATAATAGTTTTATTTTCATTTTTAACCAAAATACTAATAACCATCATCATGTCTCAATATTTCCAAGTTTCATTTGATCAATGATTCCAACTGATTTATTCCAAGTCTAAAGCATGGCTAAGCATGAATATTAACCATCGCATATACCCAAACTAACAACAGGTATTGTCTAACCATAATTCTAAGGTTATCAAGGTTCACATGTCAATACTAAGGGAATTTCATAAGACAACAGGTATATCTACCAGTACCCACAAAGTAGTAGAGTTTAATGTATATACGCATGTAATAAAAACATTTAATGAAAATATTTATAAAACTGGGATCAACATGATCAAAGGAGGGTGCTTGCCTTGTTGACTATCACCGATGTCGTACTCACGATCGTCAGCAACTAATTCTGGCTCGTCGGGTTCTACACGTCGTCCAACAATAACATAGCAAATAACATAACCCCATAAGGCAAAAGAAAACAAATAGAAAAATTCAAATAAATTAATTTCATAAAGTAGGTATGGTCTGAATGTTTTATTATTTTTCATATTATGTGCCCATATTAATTCTTTGCATATGCATATATTTCTTAATCTTTGATTCAAGTATTAATGAAACTTGTTTTAGGAGATGCATTCTTGTGTTTTATAAATCCAGAATACTATAATCATGCATCTTATTATTTATAATTCCAGATACATAAAACTAAAATGGCTTAAATAGATTTTTGGGCTACTTCTTTGCTATATACATTAGCATAAATATTTCCTATGGTGAACCCTAATTATTTTTACATATTCAGGTTCCTAAAATCATAAGGATTCCAACAAAATTGGTTTTACCTAATTTTGAGTTCATTTGCATAAATTCCATGTATAGCATATTTGAATTCTTACTTTAAATTAATATTCAAATTTTAAACAGAGTTGAATTTTTAAATATTTTTGCATATTATGAATCTACATGATTTTAGACGAATTTAGGAATTTATTTCACTAAATTTTGATTTATGGTTCAAAAGTTACAGACATTTGAAAGTATTAAAACCTAATAAATACCTAAAAATTGGAAACTTGCCATTTTTGGAAAGTACGCCTTCAAACTGAAAATGCGCTTTCCATTTTGAGGGCTGGTTGGCCGAAACCTTTGTTGGGCGGCCCAGATGGCGATGAGGTTGTGATATTGATCTTTGGCGGCTAACAAGGCAGCCTTGCGGCGATGAGTCAAATGAATCGGCGGCCGACTAGTGGATCCCACTCGACAGTGACCGAGAACAGGGGAGGTCGCCCCGAGCTCGCCGGCGGCGAAGCATCACCGGAGAGGATGAATGGGTTCCACGGCGAGGTTCAACAGGTGATTGCGCACTCAGGGGTAGGTTTAATCGTGGTTATTGGCGACTGGAGCTAGGTTGTACACGGGCACGAATGGTGGCGGCGGCGGGAGTAAGCTGCGCTGGCGAGGGAAGACCGGAGAGGTCGAATCGGTGGCACTGCAACGTTCAGCACGTGATTGCGCACCTAGGAGTGGTATTAATTCGGTTAGGGGCAGCCGGAGTTGGTGCGCCGACGAACACAGGCGGCGGACGCCATGGCCGGGCAGTAAAGGTGCTCAAATTTTAATCCTCTCACGAAATTAACAACACCACGAGTATCAGTAGGTACTAAACATCGCGTTTTAGCACTTTGTTCAAAAGGGATACATGTGAGAAAGAGTTCTCACTGTGCGCGGCTATGGCGGAGCAAGAACCGAGCACAGAGTTCCACCGGAGAAGAAAGAACTAGAGTTGGCGCTTGGGATGGATTCCTACGACCACAGGGAAGCCTCAGCTCAATTGAATTGGCTTAATTCGAAGTATGGAGTGTCGCGTAGGATTTTCCCCTTTTGCAGCCTTACCGGACTTGACGAAGATGCCCAGGGCTTGCACGCACGGAAGAGGCTCAGGGATGAATTGATTTGGCTTTGCCGACGCCTAGCTCTCTTGATTGATGCGGCTTGAAGTGTAGAGCGTCAGAACCAATTTTCCTCTTCGTGCTTTCACCGATCTTGGAAGAAGACGGCCTCGCGGGAAGATTTTGGGCCGGGTGGCTGTTGAAGTTTGCCACTCAGGTGGATGCGTGCTACGGCTAGAATCAGCAGGGAGTAAGTCGGCTGAGGAGAGCTGGTTGCTCTGGTTTTCTTGACGCGAGGGAAAAACGGAGCAGAGACAAACGAACGGAAGAGAGAAACGGAGAAGAGACGGGAAACGGCTGACGTGTGGGGGCAAGCTGGCTGAGAGAGAATCAGCAGGGGATAGCTGGCCTTGCACTGCAGTTTCGGGCCCACCTGTAAGCCACCGAGACTGGAGAAATGTCCAGACAGATCAAGTTTTCACCGCAAGTTTCGGGTAGAAAACCGACTCCAGAATTGTTGAGGATTTTTACTGATGTCGGCCAGGTGAAGATACGTGGTCAGGAAAATTTTCAATCAAAATATATGGGTACATATTTTATTAAAATTCTGACATTGCATTTTCAGAATTTCTGTTAATTCAGTTTTTGATTTATTAAAGTGTCTAAACGATTTCATTTATTTTTATATTTTTTTTCAAATTGGTTTGAGTTATTAATTATCATGTAAAATTTTCAGATTTTTATCTTCAATAAATAAATTATAATAATTCTGACATTAGCATTTCTAACTTTATTGATTTTCTGTTTTCGAATTTTTAAAATTAACTAATATAAGTTTTAATTTTTGATATTTTTAATAAAGGTTTATAAGGTTGTCAGGATTTCAAGGTAAAAATATCATGATTAATTTTATAATAAAATTTCCACCTTTCATTTTGTTATTTAACCATATTTCAATTTGAACTTCTTTAATAGACAAAAACCAAATAAATCAGGAATATTCAAGAAAAATAGGAAAATGCAAGGATAACTCATGCAAAAGATTTTATATTTCCATTTCTCCTTTTATTAAATTTCAGGCTGTTACGCTTCTGCACTTGATTGATCACTAGCTATGAATCTCTACGAACCGTCAATCGTCGGATACCGAGCGATATGGCAATACGGAGCCTGTGGATGAGTGCCTCATACTCGGCGGTGTTGTTTGATGCCGAAAAGTGGATTTGAAGAACGTATTTCAGCCGTTCCCCTGTCGGAGAGATGAGCACTACACCAACCCCCGAGCCGCTGAGTATGAGGGATCCATCGAAGTACATTGTCCAATACTCGAGTTTCTCAATAGCTATGGGATTCTGCAATTCTACCCACTCGGCAGTGAAGTCGGCGAGTAGTTGAGTTTTGATGGCAGTTCGCAGCTTGAAGGAGATTTCGAAGGCTCCGAGCTCGACTACCCACTTCACAATTCTCCTAGTGGCTTCCCGATTGTAAAGTATGTCCCCAATTGGAAAAAAGTAACCACCGAAACCTAATGCTCTTGAAAATAGTGCTTAAGTTTGCGAGAGGCAAGCAGTACGGCATACAATATCTTCTGCACTTGAGGGTACCGTACCTTGGATTTGCCCAATAACTCGCTAACGAAATAAACTGGGCGTTGTACCTTCTGCAGGTGTCCTGCCTCCTCCCGCTCCACAACAATTGCAGCGCTGACTACATGAGTCGTTGCCGCTGTGTAAAGCAAAAGGAGTTTCTTGGGAATCGGTGAAACCAGTACCGGAGGAGTGGTCAGGAATGCCTTGAGATCCTCGAAAGCTTGCTGCGCCTCGGGAGTCCATTGAAAGTTGCCCTGCTTCTTCAGGAGCTTGAAAAACGGCATCCCCCGCATCCCCAAGTGGGAAATAAATCTACCGAGTGCCACCATGCATCCTGTGAGCTTCTGGACGTCCTTTTGGCAAGTTGGGGGTTTCATCTTCAGGATGGCGTTGATCTTCTCTGGGTTTGCCTCGATACCGCAATGAGACACGATAAATCTGAGTAGCTTTCCCGAAGGGACTCCGAAGACACAATTCTCGAGGTTGAGCTTCATCTTGTAGGCCCTCAGTCTCTCAAATGTCTCGGCCAAATCAGATATGAGGTCCTCTTTTATGCGAGATTTGACTACGACATCATCCACATATGCTTTCACGTTGCGTCCGAGTTGAGTGTGAAAACACCGCTGTATTACGTGCTGATAGGTTGCGCTAGCGTTTTTCAATCCGAATGACATTGTGACATAGCAGAAAGCCCCAAACGGGGTGATGAACGAGGTCTTGATGCAGTCTTCCTCTTTCAACCTGATTTGATGATACCCCGAGTAGACATCTAGGAAACTCAGGAGCTCACACCCGACGGTTGAATCCACCACTTGGTCGATGAGGGCAACCCGAATGGATCTTTTGGGCATGCCTTATTGAGATCGGTATAATCAACACACATGCACAACCTTTTATTCTTTTTGCGGATAAGAACTAGGTTCGCTAACCAGTCGGGATGATACACTTCTTTTATGAATCCTACAGCTAAAAGCTTAGTGATTTCTTCCCTGATTGCGTCACGGCGATCTTGCGCGAACCACTGGAGCCGCTGCTTGATAGGCTTCGCTTTCTCGTCGATGTTGAGAGAGTGCTTGATCACCTCCCTAAGGACTCTAGGCATATCGACGGCTTTCAAGCAAAAATATCCCGGTTCGCCCGAAGGAAGATAACGAGTGCGTCTTCCTATTTGTGATCAAGCCATGTCCTAATCAGAGCCGTCTGGGCCGAGTTGGACGGGTCAAGTATCACCTTCTTGACTTCCTCATCAAGCTTTATACTTGACTTGGCCTGCTTCCGGGCTGGGATGTCTCCATCTTGTTGGAGCGCAGCCGCCAATCGGATCTTCTCCCTGTTGACCGTTGCTTCCTACATCTCAGCCATCTCACAGCTCTCCTTGTCGCACACAAAGGACTGCTTGACATCACCACACACTGTGATAATGCCCTTTGGCCCCGGTATCTTCAATGCCAGATACGTGTAGTGGGGCACGGCCATGAATCTAGCTAGGCCTGGCCTTCCCAAGATGGCATGATATGCCGTCTTGAAATCGACCACTTCAAAGTTTAGATACTCGATTCGGTAGTTCTCCTTGGTCCCAAACGTGATCGACAGGGTGATCTGCCCGAGTGGTACCGTCGAGGTCCCGGGGATTACCCCATGGAATGGCGACGATCCACGCTTCAACTCGGATCGGGGGATCCTCATGTCGTCAAAGGTTTTGGAGAAAAGGACGTTGAGTTCGCTCCCTCCGTCAACCGGCACCCTCTTGAGCTTGACACTACGAATAACAGGGTCTAGGACCAAAGGATATCTACCTAGATATGGGATGTAGTCAGGATGATCCGAGCGATCAAATGTGATCGGAACCTCGGACTACCTCAAGTACTAGGGGTCGGTGTAACTGCGTTGACTTCCCGAGCGGTAAGCTTCTACTTCCGCTTGGACTCATACGCAGTCGAGCCCCTGAATATGTAGTTGAGCTCGCGCTCGGTCGTCTGGTAGTCACCTTCTTCATCTTCAGGGGGGTCTGCTTCTTGCCTGCCTCACCTTTATCTGGGCCCAGTCGCTTGTTGCTTTCTTTCGCGAACCTTTTCAGGGTGAAGCAATCCTTGGCTGCATGTTTTCCCTTAGGATGGAAAAGGCAGATCACGTCCATTACCTTGTCATAATCATCTGTCCGTGGCGCTTGGGGCCGATCGCGTTCTGCTACCGCGACTAGCTCCTCTCCCTTCCGCTTCTTGTCCTTCTGCTTGGAGGACTCGGCGTGGTCTTTTTTGTCCTTCTGCCGCGGATGGTCTTCTCGGCATTCGGCTAGAGCATCCGAGGCCGTGACATAGCAATCTGCTAGAGCGAACATCTCTTTTACCGTAGTCGGTGACTTCCGGGACATCTTCTTGATTAAGTCGGCATTGCTGACTCCCTTCTGGAAAGCCGCTATGACGACTGCCTTCGAGACATCTCAAATGGTGTTCTTCTTCTGCATGAAGTGCCGGATGAACACCCGGAGAGACTCATTCTTCTTCTGATGAAGTTGATACAAGTCCCATGGGGTCCCGGGCCTCTCATAGGTGCCCTAAAAGTTGGCAATAAATTGCTCACAAAGATCTCCCCAGAATCTATAGAATTATCTGGAAGTCCTGTGAGCCAAGCCTGAGCCGATGGGGTGAGCGTGACTAGCAAGTAATTCACCATCACGTTATGGTCGCCCCCGGTTGCCTTGACCGCGAGGGCATAAACCTGCAGCCAGGCCTCTAGGTCCCTCTCCTCATCAAACTTGACAATGCCCCTAGGGTTGAAACCTTCGGGCCATACCACTCGGCGGAGCCGAGTAGTGAAGGCGCGGACCCCATCGATGGGTCCGTCACGACGCCGCGGCGGAGATTAGTACGACAGAGTTATGGCTCGGCGGTCTTCGTCTTCACGCTGGCCACCGGGGGGGGGGGTCGTCGCGATTGTCGCGCCGATCGCTACGGCTGTCCCGGCCATCAATGCCAAAATGCTCATAGTCATCTTCACGCTAGCGCCATTCATCGTCTTCTCGCTCACGCCGCTTAGCATTTAGGTCCAAGCGGAGGTCGCGGTTGAGACTCTAGCGGGCGTCCTCCTAGCGGCGAGGCTCATGCCGACTGCGGTCGGTCTGGCTACTGGTAGTCTGAGTATGAGCACGAGAATGTGACATCCCCACTTGATCTCCTTAGTTGTGTTGGATTGCCGCCGCCGTCACCATAGCTTGAACTTGGGCCACGATTGGGGCAGTAGGGCTATCAGCCCCGAGCATGGGGCCCAGGGTGTCGAGAAGCGTCTTAGAGACGATGATGTTTTGCTGTGGCGTATGGAAAACGGCTTGGTCCCCCATTTTCGTCTGCAAGATGTCTTCGTTGACATTGCAGCCTCGGGTCCGAAGAGCCCACGAACGCGCTTCTTGCACCTCACGCTGCAGACGATCTACCTCCTCCGCTTCTTTGGCATCTTTTTTGACGCTGGGACTCAGTCCGCTGGTCTTCGATCACATAGATGCCATGGAAACACTGGCAACTCCCTGCGCTGCTCTCTGGCTCAGTTTCTGAGCCAGAATAGTGAAGAGAGGATAGATCAAGCTAATCCTTGAATCCGAGCGGATTGGTGCTGATGACACCTACCACCGGGACTCGTCCTTGGTCGGATCTTTACCATATCCAAGTCGAGGAGCAAACCCCCAGCTTACTGCTTGTGAGCAGATGGCCATAGCATCCCTCGACCCGAGCGGTTGTCCAGATGAAGGGGAAATGAAGTCTCTCCCAGATTGGATTTGGTCCGAATCTGAGAGAGCGAGCTTGCCAAGATTGTCGACAATGAAGTCCAAGTTCTCAAGCAGAAAGCCTGGGCAGGAACAAAGCTGACAACAACTCCGTTGATGGCGGCCATCGAGCTTGACGAAATTGATCTTAGCGCAACCCCTACCTAGCGCGTCAACTGTCGACGTTTGTTGTCGGCAATAATAAATACGGGGCTAGGCGCTAGATCTGAACTCAATGGTAGCACAAGACACGGGATTTATACAGATTCAGGCTCTCGCGGAGGAGATAATACCCTAGTCCTGTGCTCTGAGATTATGAGTGTCTAGCTTACTGCTAATGATCTGATGATGATGTATCCCCGCCCCCCTTTATATAGTGGAAGGGTGCGGTTATAGGGAAGAGTCCTGATCGGTTACAAGATAAAGATTCTATCTTTATCCTTATCTGCCGAACATGGTAACAGCCAGAATTACAATCATATCTACCTAATCAAGGTTGGTTACTATCTTCAGGGTTTCCTTGTCACAAGACGTAAGTATGACCCTGTGACACCTGCCCTTATCTGATGGCTCGACCCATCCCTTCTTGGGTAATCCTCACGACCTGCCATGTGAATACCTGGGGTCCATGTACTCCACAGCCACGGGAGGAGGAGGCTATGGGGTGCAGGAGGGAAAGGAAGAGAGGGATAGGGGGAGAGAAAATGAAAGAGATTCCAACGTTCGAACAGACACACACACAGAGAGAGAGAGAGAGAGCAACGTTTGGCAACTCAATGGGCAAACGACAGAGAGAGACAAAGATGTGACAGACGAAAGAAATAAAGTCGATTCCAATGTTCTCGTAAGTTTGTTCGCTATAAAAAACCCCTCGGGTTTTTGTTTTTTCAGCACACGAAACATTCCTAAGTTTTCAATTTCATTTCTCCATGCTCTCCTGCTACGAAACAAAATATTTGGCAAGAGCAAGAGTAGGAGAACATACTCTCGCACTCCTAGTCCCCCTTCTCGGGAGCAAGAGATCAATCTGCGCCAACTCTTCCCAAACATGGGAGACTATGGTATGAATGACCGTCATATAGACGGTATGCAAGGCATCGAGGATGCCTCTTACATTCCCGAGGGGGTGAGCTCCGCACCGAACCCCGATGCCACTACATTTGTGCAACCAGGATGGCCGTCGACATCCGACAGTTGTCGAGCATGGTGCTGGCAGCATATAGTTAGAATCGTCAAAACTGAGGATGGGTGTGAGGTAGCATATGCTATTTGTAAATACTACAAGCTAAGTTATCTGCATGTACATATGGAGGAACATGTCATCTCAACCGACACTCGAAGACACCGGACAAAGGCCAGGGGAGAGTGTCTAGACATAGCTTAACTTCAACATCGACGGTTCTGTAAGCATATGGGTATATGACGCTGAGATAACTAGAGACGAAATATCACATTCAAGAATGAATAAAATTTAGTTCTTTTTCCCTAATATTTGTGTCTACTGCCTTAGCTCAATGCTTCTTTGGTTCTTTTTATCTCGTCGCAATAGTGCAAATAGGCTAGATGTAGACCATCACGAATCGTAAATAGACCGTGTCTGAGCTCGCTAAAGGCTGGCCAGGCCGTGATGGCATGACACAGTTTAAGCACACGGGCCAACTATGTTGGCCCGGTCTGACATGACGCCCACCTCTAGTTCCAAATGTCCCACTATTAACAGAGCGCTAACTTAATTTTTAGCCTTGCTGTGTCGCACATATCTATTTCTTTTTAGCTTTGCTTAAGTTGCGGCGACCGATTTTTTTGAAAACATTTATTATTATTTTTTGCTTCAGTTGTTTCGGCCAAATTGGCTACTAAAAACAGATGTTACAAATTTGTCCATTAACCGAAAACACCTGCATTTTTAGAAGTTCTTCCGTGTCTTCCGCGGTACGTAGATATATAGCCATTGATTAATTTTCCAATGGTTCCTTGAAAAATCAACTCTTGAAAAATCAACATACGATTGAGCTAGCTAGTACTTACGGCCAGAGACGGGGTTTATCTTTTAACTCCAATTGAGTCCTCAAAACCTACCACCGAAATTCGCAACCCTGTATATATATAGTATATCTCACCGGTCATTTTATCTTGTGGGAGAAACCAACATTCTATCCACTCATCCACTAGTGCTAGCCACCTACTAGCAGGAACTATGCTGTCTGTTTATTTTTATAAGAAGTGCTTTAATTTGATACGCTTTTCAAAGTTACATTGATCGTTAATTTCTTTTACTATATTTTGTTCATAGCTGCAAAATCATAATAATAAGAAAGTGCTTTCAAATACGAATCTAACAAATCACTTTTGTATCATATAATTAATCAATATATTGTTAGACTAATTATTGATCAAATTTTACAGACTTAAAATCTATATAGACACCTTATAAAAATTAATCAACCGAACGGGTAATTAAACTAAGCCTATGTTGTGCCCTCTATCGGATGATCAAACTCGTACGTCACCGGCCCCACTAACCATGATGCTTACGTTGCATCTGCATCGACCGATGAGACGGTCGACGTCGCCGACCCTGACCAGCCACCCATCCATCCCAATTGAAGCCGAAAAGGCCGCCCTGAATGCATGAAATAACGAAACGGGCCGGAAGCGACCGGCCGGCCGACTTGCCCGTTACTAAACCGCCCGCGCACGGCGCACCTAGACGGGCTCTGCACAGCGGCAGCGTCACATCAGCCACCAACAACGCCGATCGATCGTGCGAAGTGGGAGCAGCAGTTGGATCGATGCATCCAGCGATCGCGCGCGCGTCGTTGCAGCACGGCGCGCGATTGATCCCAACGCGCGCGCGCGGCGGACGGGTGATATGATACCGATCATTGCAGCAGTTCCGCGGAAAGCGACCGTCGTGACTCGTGCGGCGACGACGCCTCGGTGGTGCGCGCGGATCACAGGCGGGCGCTTTAGTTTCCTTGCGTACGTGCGTATGTTACTTGGGATCAAATTAAGACCCCCCTCCCCTGTTGCATGCCTTAATTGTTAGTATCTTGCTAGCTAGCTAGCTTAGCTTACCCTGCTGATGCTGACGTCTCTGCCAAGTACACTATAACTAACTGTTGAAGATGGCTAGCTAGCCTTGTGGAATGATGATGAAGGCCGGCCAGCCGGCCGGATCTGTCGCAAAACTGATAAATCTGTGTACTTTGTTCTCTTGATCTAGAGGCAACTAACACATGAATGTTTAGGTGTTTCCACTGTACTTCTTCCACAAACATAGGATTATTAATTCTTCGTTTCTGGTTTATATTGTGACATGCGCATCATTAGGGTTATATTTAATTAACTATCTCATTTCAAACTATTTCCTTCAAATTAAATAAAGTACGTGCCCTAATAAAATTGTATTTCCTAGTTTTAGAAAAAAGAGTGATCGATGCTCTATGTATCGTTGTTCGATTGATCCCTGACCAATCAGTAAAAAGATGCGCGATAGCTGTGAACGATATCGATCATCCATTTAATTATGTTTGCACACAGCAACGTCTTAAAAGTTCTCTCAGGTTGTTAAATGTCATGTCGGGCATATAGTAACAGGCGGCTTCACCGTTACACTGTCTAGGATATTGTCACTAAAAGCGATTCGACAAAGAAACGTGAATGGATCAATTTTGTGCACCGAAAGGCGACAAATATAAACTACTACTGCAGCATATTAGTTTTCCCCTAGCTTCCTCTAGCTCCATTTCTGATCAAATCAAACATGCTATGCTAGAGTGGAATAAGTCCAAAAGAAACCAAGCACGGGGATTAATTGATGTGAAACGAGTGCTGTGTCATGCTTGTGAAGAATGTTCACAAACAAAGGGTAGACGATAAAGATGACAGCTGCCCATCAGAGATGGCGCCATCGTTTGTGTTCCTAGAGTACTAATTCAACATCACATGTCCAACTAGAACACATTTACACATCATATTTCTGATCACATAACTCATGCCAAATTTTGCCACTTCACGTCCATATACAGATGATGGATAATTCAGTGAAAATATAATTAGGCTGCAGGTTATTAAAGTCTGAAGAACCATTTGAAATGCAACGAAATGGTGAATTGCAATAATGGACAATTATTAAGTACTAACAGGGAAATAGAAGGTGCTTATATTATTAATTGAAATTTACAAATAGATGCGAGAATAATTAATTCTCCATTTATAACGCAGAACTTTGCATGGACGATCCAATGGTCGATTTCGATAGACAGATATGTGTACATCAATAAATTACATGTCATATATATATATACGTTGCATTTTGCTTCCTCTATAAGTATTTTTGCTGTTAGATTTCTATATGTAGCATGGCCCTTTCACAAAGCATTACAAGCTGCTTTGGATGCATCCCCTAGTTAAATACAGAGATAAATCATTGATGAGAAGTCCCAACCTCCATGAAATCTATGAGCTGCACCTGCCCTTCAGCTTCATCATCCCGATTCACCTCTTGCTCCTCGATGCTCGAACCACACTTGGTATCGCTCGAGCTCACGTTAACGTGGAGAAAGTCGTAGAACTCCACCGATTTTTTTGTATCTGCAAACCAAATTCCAATTGCATGAATATACGCTAAATAAGAACAGTACTTCCCTACATGCATGCATCAATAATGGAAAAATGCATACTACCATGCAAGAGATTCACCTTCATTAGTAGATGAACAATAACCCTCCTTGTTGTGATGGCTAATTGCAAATGGACCAGCAAATTCTCTACGGTACTTGTCGAGCAAGGAGGCCATGCTAGTTGTGTCCGACCTTGGCCTGTCGGCGTTCCTAGGGCTTTCATCTTTCACTGCACCATCTGTGGTGACGGCAGCACCGTCCCGTCTATTGGACAGCCTCATCCGCTCCCTGCACCGGCGCGCCATGATCACATGCCAGTGGTTCTTCACGGCGTTGTCAGTGCGCCCTGGGAAGAGCCTGGAGATGACTGCCCACCGGTTGCCATGGACGCGGTGCGAGGCGAGGAGCAGCTCCTCCTCTTCCTCCGTGAAGGGGCTCCGGTTGATCCTTGGGTCGAGCTGATTGAACCATCTCAGCCTGCAGCTTTTCCCTGAAACAATATGTCATTTTCGATTTAGCTCCTTACGCTATGTGCTTGTGACGCCATAGCTTGTGCTAGAAAGAACACAGCGCGGATAAATTAGAAAGCAAGAAATGTTAATATTAACTCACTAGCTAGATAGATAAATAAAATTGCTCTACAAGTGATAGAGATGTGATATACACTTCAAAGTGAACATCATGTATTGAGGAATTGCAGATAAGCACCTCTTTGACATGACACCCTAACAAATTAAAATTCTCTGAACTAAACATGCCAAAATCCTAAGTCAAAAACACATACTCAGCAATTGCACCAAGAAGAAGACAGGAACCAAGACGTACATATACAGTTATATATCCAATAGAGATTCTTGAACATATACGTATATATCATCATGCACGTCACCTGATCGCCCTTGGAGCTTCTCGGCGATGCCGTTCCAGTTGTGTGGCCCGTAGCACGCAACGAGCTCCTTTAGCTTCTCGTCCTCCGACGGCCTCCAGTGGCCCCTGGTGCACATCCTCGATCGATCGATCACCGAATTAAAGAAGCAACGGCAATCGCTCTACAGCTCTATCCCTTGTGCAATCTTGCACTAGCTATCACTTAGTTAGCTTCCTAGGCTTGCACCATGGAAATAAGCAGCAACAAAAGAATCAACTAGTTCAGGCAGGAAGAATTAACACAGATCGATCGAGATCGTTGCGCTGTAGGGCCACTGGAGATATGAACAAAGATGCAAGAGAGAGAAGAGATACAGATCGATAGGGTGAGAAGAGGCAGGAGAAAGATAAGGGGTGGGGGATATATAAAAAGAATGGGGCTAAGGGAAAGTGGTGGGCAGTTTTTTTCCCCTCTCTCTAAAACTCTCGTTGTTGATCGTTAGTGAGGGAGAAGATAGTGAGTTAGGAGATGGTTACACCATAGTTAGTTTGATGCTACGTGTGGGCTAACGGGTGGTTTTGTACGTTAAGCTTCAAAAAAGAGAATAGAAAATGTTAGTTACATGATATAGGTCCACAAGATCAACTAACTATCTCGCCAGTTACGATTGTTCAACAAACAACATATGGAATTAAACCAAGCACAATCTCTGCATGCATGTAATATGTGAACACTATAGGAATCGACATTATTTTCGTGGCTCAAAATATTTTCGTCGGTCAACAATAGACCGACGTAAATAACATAATATTTTCGTCGGCCAATAAGAACCGACGAAATTAACTTTATTTTCGTCGGTATATTTGAGAAGGCAGACGAAAATACAAAAGCACATCGCGGCCGGGTAATTTGAAATTTTTTTGGAGTTAATTTTGTCGGTTCGGACCGACGAAATTATGCCACATGGATGAAACAATTATTTTTGTCAGTTTTCCTCGTATTTTCGTCGGTTTTCGGCCGACAAAAATAGTGGCGTTTCCTGTAGTGGAACTACCTATGACATTTGTAGAAACCAGTAGCTAGCATATATATATTAGTAACAGTTAGTTTGGGGGTTACAAAATATTAATTCGATTGTGAAATGCTAATAAAGAGATGAACAAAACTGTTTCAATCAAGTGTTGTTCTGTGCTAGCTTGTGCTTAATTATCAGGGAAGCTGTGGTTCGATCAGTTAGCCTAAATTCGAGCAGTATGTACCTTTCAGAAAGATCATTTGTTACTGTCTTCACAAGCTCGATCTTTGTGTGCAAGGGAATTCTTCGCTTGGTGCACCTAATATTTTGAGAATTTGAGAGAACGGGGAAGAAGCCGCCGTAGGGTTGCTTGGTGGGGGGAATTCTGTTGTTCAGGTCTCAACATCCCTATGATGTTTCAAACCTACAACGTCTACTTAGAACCAACCCTGCAACCCATCACTCTCCCTCCCCAAATGTACCCTCGACACCTAATTATTGTAACATGCCTTAAAATAAGCTCTGCATTGGGCGACCCTAGCTAATAATTAATCTCTATACCTTGAATTTAATTTTTGTGTACAATGCGTCCGACGATTTCAACACGGCCGGGAGTTAATATTTGGGAAACAGGAGAAAAATTAATAAATATAATGCAAAACTAACTCCATTATTCATAAACTTCAACATATTTTTATTTAAGATCAACTTTAAAATATTAATAGTCATGTGCCTATGCATTGTAACGAAAACTCAATTTGTGACAAAAATTTATTTGCAAAAAGCAATAACCTTATCTGAATAATACTATTCAATCTGAATGTACAATGGTTGAAACTCAATTTGTGATAAAAAGTTTATTTGCAAAGAGCACTAATAATAGCAAAGGTGGGTAATTAAAGAGCAGTGGCAAAGGTGAGTAATTTTGATGAAGTGACGCGGAAAGAAACTCTTGCTTTATATAGTAGAGATAACTAGTTACATGAATAGTTTGTAGGCTCATGCTGTGCGTCGAAGTTTATTAACTACCAGCATGCGTTGTTCCATCGATTAATCGAAACAACAACAACAATTTAACATATATAATATATTAAAAGCTCGTGATAGGCACTACCACACAAAAGAAAATCATAGATGATTAAAAATAGTCAGCACGGATGGTTTTGGAACCATCTATGAAAAAAGAGTTAGTGATGTCTAATGGTCATCACAAACAGTCTGTGATAGGTACACTTCACGGACGGTTATCCTTCAAAATTGTGTCTATGCTAGTTACATGTAGTGACCCCTATTTTTATATAAATGCAAAAATAAAAATCTCATGTGCATACAGTACTAGTCCCATGATCAATGACTAGCACATACATTTACAACAATTAATATCACATCCATACTCTTTATTACAAATAATAATGATAATTTACATAATAAGGTCTTACAATACAGAGTGAATTGCAGCGAAAAGAATCAAAGTCTTGTAGTATGCCCATCTAACCCTCAGGCAACTGACAAGGCATAATCTCTAGAAAAACTCGATAACAATATTCCCGCAGCTTGCATCAAAATATATGTCATTTGGAAATACGCTAACTTCACCTAAGAACAACGAATAAGCAAGGGAAAGTACTTTCGTACCCCGCAAGACTTTTACAAAACCTATAATATATGTAGGTCATTTCAAAGGAAAGGCTTCTACAATTAATTTGTATAAAGCCAATTTGAAATATAAATACAGAATAGTAGATTGCAAACAAAATTTAAGTGAAAGCAATTTCATATGTAAAATAACAGTATGTAAATACGAATAAGTAAATTTCATGAACTTGGGTATCATGACCATATCTACAAACTAATTTCTACCACCACCAGGTAGAATTCAAAGTTTTATGAAAATGAAAACATCTAACTAGTGCTGGCGCACTAAGATTCCCATAACCGCGGGAACGACTTTTCGAAAAGTTCTATGCTCTGTAGAGGTGTACATCTTTACCCGCAAGTCATGACCTTTTCTTCTTGCCACATTTTTCATGCACATTTGGCTTGTGGCTAGAATGTTCATGATAAAAACTTTTACATTATTTAGGTTAACTTTGCACCAGCACGGTGACGATAAATCCATATTATAGCAGAAGAACTCAAAGCATAGAAATGATGGAACTCCCCACAACATGGCATACACCGTTATATTGGTAAACGTTTGATCCCATGATCACCTCGGTGTGGACGTCCCTTCGAGCAATCCATTAAGAAACAGCTCGTACTACTCCAACCTTCTAATGTGCAAAGTTAAACTAGATAACTTAATTAGTTTAAGGCTATTCCATACCAGCACTTGTGGTTGTACGGTAATTTTTGGGTTTAACGAACACTGAGTTCGGTCCTTAATCCGACACAGGCAACAATCTCTCTCTACACTACGTGCAAGTCCATACACCTCTAGCTATTGCCAATAATTGTCCGCATCAAAACCATAGTTTTATTTTCATTTTTAATCAAAATACCAACAATATTAAATAGTCATAACCAACCCTTTTAATTTTGTCTAATATTTTTAAATTGTAAAGAACTTGAGACTTTATTAAGCATGGCTAAGTATGACTGCTAAGTGCGAGTAATCCCATGATGACATTAGATATTGTCTACCTTATTTTAGGGTTATCAAGGTTCTCAAATCTATACTTATCAAGGAAGTTTTATGTGCATATAGGAATAGCTACATATACCCAAAAAGTAGCAGTGTTTAATAAACATAGCATATGCAATAAAACATTTGTAAAACTGGGATCAACATGGTTAAAGGGGGTGCTTGCCTTGCTTATTTGTTGTTTACAATGAAATCGAGGTCATAGTTAGTGTTGTTGATGATGGAAGTAGTGACATCAGGTTCTTTACGTCAATCAATGGAAATATAGTAAATAACAAATTTCAATAAGGGCAAAAAGAAGATAGACAAAAACCAAATAAAGACTCACTATAGAAAATAGGAATAGTTTAGGCTTTAGGTTGCATGTTTTCAAGTTCTCGTATTTTAGTTGATTGATTATATGTATATACATTGTTAACAGTTTTCAGATTGAGAGATGCACGGTTTCTTTTATAGATTATTTATTTTTATCTTATGAATTCAAGAAGCTAAAGTTATGTATTTTATATTTATAATATCAAATTCAAGATGCAAAAATTATTTAGGTTAATGGAAGTAAACATTAGTTACAGGTTTCATAAACTCAACTATACATATAATGTGTTTTTAGTAACCTAATCTAATCACTTAAGGGTATTTGGATTAGCAGGATTCATTTGAAAAGCAAGTTAAAATTATAGTATTTTTCCAGATTATGATAGATCATATCCTAAAGAACATTTCTGAACTGTTCTTCAAAAAATTTGTATTTATATGAGATGTTTTACAAACTGCTGAAAAGCCTTAAGTGTTTCTAAAATCTACGTGATAAACATTTAGTTTTCATTTTAAGTTTACGACTGCACTTTATAAGATAATTTTTTCATTTTTTAGGCATTAGCAGGGAATATCTCTAAGAGTGCTTTAGAGTTGGTTCCGTGATATTTCACTTTTATCCGAGATGTTTTTCATATAAGTGATCATTAAAGTCTAATATGGACTTAATACAGATTTGCATAAATATAAGATATTTTTGCATAACCAAGGACTTTATGATTTTACTAAGACTTAAGAATTAATTTTACCATTATTTGATCTCATATGCTCAAGTTATAACTATTTTGGATTTCTATGCATTAGATAATCATCTATTTTCAAATTTAATTCAATCTAGATTAAATCCTAAATTTTTTGCATATATAATTTCATTACTGACTTTTGAACTCATAGAAACTGGTTTGACATTATTTGAATCCTTCATGCAAAAGATATTCATATTTGAATAATCAATATATTGGAAACAACTTACTTTAGAAAATAATTTAAATCAAGTAAAAATTTAAATATTTTTTCATATTTGGGTTGCTTAGGACCTAAGGTAATTCTATATATGGCATATTTTAAACTCTTTCTTTAAATTCAAATTTAAAATTTAAACAGTTTGTTTTCAAAATATTTTTTGTATGTTATGAATCTACATGATTTTATATGAATTTATAAATTTACTTCATTTCATTTGGAGTTGAAATGCAAAAGTTATAAGCAAATGAATGAGCCAGGTTTAGAAAAATGCTGAAAATTGAAATTATGCCAAAATAGGAAAGTTCGCTTTTGTGAGAAAAATACGCTTTCCGTTTTCGATTATTCCCGGGCTAGGGCGCTGACGGGCTGAGCCCAACTAGAAGAGGTTAATTGTTCGTGCAGGTGACCGACAAGCGGGCCCGCAAGGCAGTGAGATGCAGCATGAGAGCGACTAACCATGTCGCCCCACAAGGCGGTAGCACATGCGTGTGACTGACAAGGTGGCCCGCGTGGCAGACCAAGAAAGACTGACGAGATGACCCCACATGTCACATGCAAATGAGCAGGGGAGTTTGGCTGAGGCTTGACGGCGGCGATACTTCATCGGAGGTGGCAAATGGGCGGCTCGGCAGGCTTCAACGCATGGTTGCGCACACGGGGGCAGCCTTTTTGGTTGCCGGTGATAGAGGGAGTTGGTGCACCACCGTGGGGCTACGGTGGTCGCCATGGCCGATCGGCAACATAGCAAGAATAGCTACAATCTTCATTCATTTTTACTTCCAAAAGCATCAGTAGACCCTAGTAGCTCCGTTTTTGGGTTTAGACAAGAAAAAGAATCATTGAATTAGACTCTCACTTGTTGCTGGCTTTGAAAGAGGGGAAGATCAGTGGTGGCGGCTCTACAGTTGAGTAGTTCAAGATTTTGTAGTGGAATTTGGTTTGTGGACTGGTAAGGAGGCCTAGGGTATGAGCAATTGGGTAATAATTAATTGGATCTCGTGGTTGAGTTGAAGAGGGCAATGGTGGTGAGGTGTCAGTCTTGAAGAAGAACAGCGAGGCTGCTAGTGTTGCTTGGGCTTAGGGGCTCTAAGGAGGTGCGTAAGAGTGTCAATTATGCGTGAAGCCTGGGTTCAGCTTAAATAGAGGAGTAGGGCGGCAAACACAGTGTGTGGACGCAGAAGAGGAGAACGGCGGCTGAATTCGACGAGACTACATGGAATTTCAGGAAGGTTCAAGTATGGTGGTGGCTGCTGGTGTCAGAGGAGTGGTATTGATGTGGCTTGGGTTCGGGCTTCGAGATATTTGCGGCGCGGTTGAGACAAAATCAGAGGTGGTGGCTGATGGCTTTGCTCGCGCATGAGAGAAAAAGAGGCGAGGGGGCTGAGGAAGAAGATGCTGACCGGTGGGACCGGGGATCACATGGCAGCGTCGGCATAGATAAGTCGGCAAGGCTCAGCACAAGGCACCGGGCCCACGTCTAAGAGTCACAAAAGACACTACTTCTATAGATTTATAAACAGCTCACAATCTAGCATTAATTAGGTCTAGCAAATCAAGTCAATATTTTGTGAAAATTTTCACATAGGTCGGCAAGATAATTTTCACTATCCAGTAAAAATATTAGATTAAAAAACATGTTAGAAAAATTTTAGAAATTCTTACAATGCATGCTATTGTTTTCTCTAGCTTCAGTATTTTTTAAAATTTAAGATTAATATGAGGTATATATTTTATGTAGATTTTTCTGAAGGTTTAAAATAAAAATATTTGCCTTATTTAAAATTTTCAGATCTTTATATTTGATATTTAAATTCTAAAAATTTTGACATTGAAATTCTATATTTAATTCATTTCTATTTTTGAATTTTTAAAGGCCTTAAATATAAGTTTTAATTTTTTTATCATTTTACCATAGATGGATAATGATCTGATGTCAGTATGGTAAAAATCTTAGCTCAAGATAAGATTTGGAGATTTCCACAAAAATCTAACAAGATTTGGATCAGATTTATTATCCCATGATTATCATAAATTTTCTTTTTATTTTAAATATTCAGATTATCTCTAATATCATTATTAGGGTTATCGAGTGTTCAATTATTTTAATATTATTTTTAGATATTTTGTTGATATTTTACTTTTACCTTCTTACTTTTACATTTTTCCATTTCAATATATATGATTTTCCTTTTAATGCAAAAACAAATAACTTTTAGAAAAATCAGAAACAAATATTCAAATTAAAGATCACACTTCAATTTATTTTCATAGTTGGTTAATTTTGAAAGAAAAGTTTTAATATTACAACTTATACTTTTTGTAAGATTAAATTGCAGGAATAATGAGGAAAAGATATTGTTTTAAATTAAAATTTTGATTCCAATTGAAATTTTCATTCAATTCCATTTTTAAATTATTCGGGATGTTACATTACACATCACAGATGGTTAGTCATAAGAAATTGTGTGTGATAATGATAAATAACAGATGGCTTTAATTACGAACTGTCTATAATAAGGATAAATAATATATGATTACGAACCATCTATGATATATATTTTTTATAAATAATTTCACTTTTATGGCTAGCCATAGGAATCACATTAGCCATCCCCTCTGTATAGATACACAACACACATTGAAAAAGGTATAAGATACACAATTCATAGTCGAGATAAATACACACAACAGACATAAGACACATAAACAATTCATAGTTAAGATATATACACATAACACATATTTAAACAAAATAAATGATTTAAAATTCATAATTCAAATACATCTACATGCACTTTACACAATTCACAGTTGAATAATACACATAATCTGCTATATAACTTACGGACTGTTTGAGACACTGAACTCACCCCCCGACTCGAATTACATCAACTAAGAAAAAGGCAGAAGCTCTCCTCAAACCTTCTCAAGATCCTCAAGAGGAAAAGAAGTACATAATTTCTCTAGCTACTTGGTTGATACTAAATGCATACAAGATGCTTGGGCAGGCCACCAGACTACTTTGAGTCCTTGGTCACATAACCACTAAATTTCTACTTCTAGTATTGTCCACCTACAAGATCTTTACTCTTAATTGAAACAATGAAGTTCTAGACTGATGGCAGTACCTAAGAGGTGGTGGAGGAAAGCGATGGCGTGGTGCGGAGAAGACAGGGACAATGATGGCACAATGTCGAGGGCAATGGAGTGGTGCGGAGAGGACTAGGAGGTGATGGCGCGGTGATGAGGGCGACGTCATAGGTGATGAGGACAATAGCAACGCAGAGAGGACGGTGATGATGCAGAAAGGACAGGGATGAAGACGGCAACAATGTGGTGTTGAGGGTGATGAAGCGATGTAGAGAGGATAGGGACAGCGACGACGTAGGTGACATGGGCGATGGCGTGGTGACGAGAGCAATGGTGCGGAGAGGAAACCCTAGATTTGGATGGAGAGACGCTAAGTGTGAGTATCTGAATCGACCAGGTGAGAAGTTAAATATAAATAGTCATTACAGATAGTTAGAAGATGGCAACTGTCTGTGCTATTTTTCGTTGCTTCTTTGGCTCGGTGAAGATGGTATTGCAAGGCCAAACGATAAATGTGATCTTTCTATCAAAAGAAGGTAGTAGATACTTCTCACCATTTTCCAAGATGTGCCTAAGTAGCTTCACTAATTGCCACATTGGCTCTAGGAGTCTTTCCTTGTGACAATTCAAGCAGAGATTGCTTACTGAGGGGCCTTGACCCAATCGTTGCATGATGACCTCGCCATAGGTCTTGCCATCGATTGCATCATGGAGCTAGGTCAACTGTTGTTAGGCGGTTGCTCTGATGTTGGGATAGAAGAAGATACCTGGAATTGGTTTCTATTAATTAGATGCATCAAAAGGGTATTTAGAAATAGAATGGAACATTACATGGGATTCCATCAGTAACGACCCCCGTTTTAGCACGAATGCCAAAACGGAAATCTAATGTGCTTGCAGTACTAGTCCCTGGATCAGTAGCTAGCACGCACATTTCAACAAATGGAATCACAACCATACAACACGACGTTCGGTCCTTAGTTGTGACACGGGCGACACTTCACCCTACACTACGTGCTATTCCTTTCTGCACAACCGGCTATTGCCAATAATCGCCCGCATCAAAGCATAGTTTCATTTTGGGTTTTTAATCAAAATTACCCACCACCAACAGTGACATTTTCAATGCTTTCAGGAAACAATTATTGAGTTGATCATGTACATCATTGATTCTAAAGCATGACTAAGCATGAATAAAATGAACGCATATACCATGATGACATTAAGTAGTGCCTAACCTCAATCTATGGTTATCAAGGTTCACATGTTCATAAAGCATCAAAGGAGATTCACAAGACAACAGGTATAACTACCAAACCACAATATAGCAATTTACATAAAGTAATCGCATGCATAAAACAATTTGATGCACAAAAGGAATATAAAATATTGGGATCAATATGGTCAAAGGATGCTTGCCTTGCTTAATTATTGCTTACGATGAAGACGAGGATTGCGGTGACGACGATGAAGACGAAGCTAGAGACGTCGGGTCTACTCGTCGAACAACGGAAACAATGCAAAGCAATAAACTTCAATAAGAGCGAAGGAAATAGATAGCGAAACAAATAAACTCTTCATAAGAACAGGGATTGCTCTATACGAATTTATTAATCTTATTTTATGAATTCAAGATGCAAAGATTGATTAGATTAATAGAATTAATCATTAGTTGCAAGCTTCATGGATTTTAATATGTACAGTGAGTTTCTGCCAATTCTTATTACTTACAGTTTTGCTCTATTAGGATTCAGATTCAAAGCAAAACGAAATAGGAATATTTTCTTAGATTACGGTAGATCATATCCTAAAGATCATTTCTAAGCTGTTCTTCACTAAATTCAGATTTAGATGAGTTGCTTTGCGAGTTATTGAATAGGCTTAAATGATCATGTTAGAGTATGAATGATTAGCTCTTTATCTTCAAATGATTTTGCTTAGAATTAATCTCAGGCAAGTTAAATCTACTGATTTAGGCTACTGAGATTATTTTCAAGATATTTGAGAAGGTTCTGGTGATAAAAATAACTAAATTACAAGTTTCCTTCATTATTACCTAAAGTGTATTAATTCGCATTAAGACCTAAAGTGATGTGATAACTTAGGGTTATTCAGCTATTAAGATTAATGTGCAGAACCTGAGGAAGTATGGTTATTTCTTCATACTAAGATGATTTATACTTTGTATAACAGTTCTAAGCTAATTCCATAAATTTTAAGCTTTGACTGATACATTATATTCATTGCTGAAAAGGCTTAAGTGGCATTGTAAAGTTGACGATTAATCGGAATCGGCCAATAGTGAATCAAAAGGTTAATCACTTAAGGGTTTTGATCGGGTGAGATTAATATGAAAATCTTAATGGAATATGATTCTTTTTACAGAATATGGTAGTATAAACTTTGTACAATGTTACTAAACTAGTTTCACATATTTTAGTGTTTAGACGAGTTATTTTATCTATTGTTGAAATAGCCTAAATGATCACATTTGCAAACCTTAAATCGGCCAAGTTTCGATTTGAGTTTCTAACTACACCATACATGACCTTTAATTCATTTCTCGTGCATTAGCAGAATACCATCCTAGAAATGTTTTAAAGTTGATTTTGCATTGTTTTAACTTCAATCGCAATAGATTATCTAGTTACTTATTGTTATAATTAACATTTTCCTTTCATTAAAAGAATGAAATTGAGTTTGATTTTAAGTATTTATGCATACATGGATTCTTCTGTTTCCAGGAACTTATTGCAAACTACACTAGCATTTTGAGAGCCATTACACTATTATTTTGTTAATGGCCTTAACAAGATTAATTAACGATTATGAAGCAAACCATTTAAATTGAGTTAAACATCAGATGATTTTACATATTTGAGTTCGTCATGATTCCGTGACACATACAAATTCATTTAATGATTTTTGGAGTTACATTTCTTTGAATACAACATCATCCATAATAATGTTTATTCCTAAATTTAACTTTACTAACTGCTGACTCAAGAATTAAGTATTTTGTATATTTGAATACATTCGATCCTAAACTCTCATGAATATTTATTTCATTCCATTACTTATTATACACAAATGCTCATTAAAAACTAAGTTAGCACCACAATCAATGTTTAATTTGAATAATAACCTGCACTCCAAACATTAAATCTTTTTGTATATTTAGATTCATCCCGATTTTAGATGATTATAGAAATTTGCTCTACCAAGATTGGATCAAACATTCACATATATTATTGTCATTTGATTTTACTCGTTGGAAAATAGTCCGAGAAGAAGAACTTACCACGGCACTTTTGGCTCGGCTCTCCTTCAACCTCAGGCTGCTTCTTGGACCCACCACAGAGAGCTGTAACAGAGGACCACGGCTAGGGATGGCGGTCTTCGGTGGTCCTCCCAAGCGAGGGCATCAAGAAGCATCAAGACTGGCGAGGAGAGTCCGGAGTGGTGGAGTCACGGAAGAGACAAAGACGTGGGCGCCCACGAGGAGGCGGGCCATGGCGGGATCTCACCGGAGAAGACGAATGGATGAGTCTCGGCTCGAATGGGTAACAAGGTAAGCATCAGTGAGGTCAGGATTACCGTTTTGGTGGTTGCTTGCTCGAGAAGTGCCGATGCCGCCACCGAGCGGCCGGAGGGAGGAAGTGCCTTGGGCAAGGCATGGCATCGGGCTTGAAGAGTGAAATCAAGCTTGCTCGACTCGATGGGGTCAAGGATGCTCTAGCTCCGTGTAATTTGGGGATGGTTGGCTAAATCACAAGATTTGCGAGTGGCCTTGAGCTCTAGGGGCTCTGGAAATGGTGAAATTGGGGAGGAAACTTCCTGCGCTTTGGCCGAGGAGGAGGGAGAGAGAAGTGAGTGGAGGAGAAGTGAGTGGAGCACTACCTCTTGTGATTCCCAAGGTGCAATGCATTTGGTTGAGGTGGCGTGAAATCCAGAGGCAAAGGCTTGGGCTTGCTGCATCGATGGAAGGATCTAGAGAATTGGAGTGGCTGCAATCGGGACCCATATGGCGAGAAAGAGCAAGAAAACCACTTAGGGATGGATTCGCCAAATGCAATGAACTTGCATTAATTTCGCCTGCTAATCCTTGTCAGCAATTTTTCATACTTTTGTGTAGTTCCTTCTAGAAGTAGATGATCTCCAGTAAAAAGTTTAGATCGAAATAGTTTGTAGATTATTTACTAAAATTCTGACACTGTACAATGCAGGATTTCAAATTTCTGATTTTGAATTATCAGACAATTCAAATATTTTTATAACTTTTGAAACTTTGTTTTTCAAATTAATTTGAGCTAAGTGTTCTTATGTAAAATTTTCAGCTCAAGATATTGCTTCAGTAATTTATGAAAATTCTGATAATACATTATTTTGATTTAAAAGTCATCATTTCCTTTTTGGTCTCTTCATTATTTTATTCAAAAATATCATTTGGTAGCTAAAATGATTTAATTGAATGATCAGGGTTCTCGTGGCGATTTTTATAAATTTTTATTTTTTTGTATTCTTGCCTTTTTCTATTTTTCCTTCTTTATTTTTCATTTATTGAATTTCTCATGCAATGCAAAACTCCAAAGGAAATCCAAATAAAATTCAATAATGCTAAGAAACTCAGAAATAAATATTTTCAAATTTAAAATATTCATTTTCACTTTATTGAATTTTCAGATGTTACGATCTACCCCTTACGTAAATCTCGACCCGAGATTTGGTGGGTCTAAGGAAAAGTATTTCTAAAAGAAGTCGAACTTCTCCTTGAGTCGATCTTCTCGCTTTCCAAATTGCTTCTTCTTCGAATGATTCGCTCTGCTGAATCTTGATCATCTTGCAAGATTTATTACGAGTGTGGCGGTTAGTTTCCTTAAGATTCTAATCCGATGCTCTCAATAAGTTAAACTAGGTTGTAGATAAGTTTTACCTAGTGGGTGAGCTTAAAAGGAAGATGAAGGAATTGCCTTAATTGCGATACGGAAGATGGGATGAACACCGGGCTAGGATGACAACTCTAACTTATATGCCTTTTCTTTTTCTCCCATTTTCTTAACAATACGGCATGGCCTAATATATCGTGGGTGCTAGGTCACTTCGATTTGGAAACGATGATTACTACTGAACCTTATAACTCTTAAGGACGAGATAGATTTGGGAATTCTTTTCGGAGATGACTTTGTCGCTTTGTTAATATGTCGCCTTCATTGCGCTTGCTTTTATCGATCTTCGCTCTTGCGATTCCAAGTCGACGCAAGAGAATAGGAAGAATTCTATTTGAGTTTTAGGTAAATAGATGAGAGATACTAATACTTTCTACATCTCTTTCATTTGTATAATCAAGATCGTTTAACAAGGATAAGCTAATTTATAGAAGGGCATGTGGTATATTTAGAATCTTTGAGGCAAAAGAAAGATTGCATTGTCATTATATTTATTCGGGAAAAACCTGAATGCTTAATGCCATGAAGGATATTTGAATACAATGGCTGATTTGAATAATTCAACCTCGATTTAAATGAGCCGAGCATAAAGGTCATTTCGGATTGACTTTAGATTGAAAACAAGATAGTGATAGTCCAAGGATTGGATTGAGGTAAAAGAATTATAAGATGATCCCGATGGTTTGATTCATTTGATCACCTTAGCGCAGACAAAGGGTTTTCATTTTCTTTGGTTCCAGCAATTATGAAGGAATGAAAGGCACAGAATTCAAAAGATTGTTGGCAAAAATTGAATACACAAGGAACGTACTCAATATCACAACAAGTGCCGGGTACAATCACATGAATAGGATGTCTTACGCTCAGAGCCTGATGTTGAAGCAAGGGTTGACATCAGGGGTTGACATGAGCACTTAACGTTTTCTAGGTCTTTTGAGACAGCCTAAAAGTTACTAATGTCTTTCTTTACGAGGTAAATTAAAACTTTTCTTGGGTAGATATTGGCGAAGTATCTAAGTTCTTCTCAATTGATACAAGTGACATTATCCGCTTTTATTCAAACAATGTAAAGTTTGTTTGTTGATGTTACGAAATAGATAATCGAAGTTTACTAGAATCAAGGAGTTGACCATAGAGTTAAACTTGAATTCTAGCAGGGTTCGGATACATGTATGTATCGATCTAATACTACGCCCAAGAAGTCATAAGCTTATTTCGCGAATCAACGTTGAAGGTAACGCCATGAATGACCGGAACGGATGTTTTGGGTTGGATTAATATACATCTAAGGAATTGTTAGTTTGCAGATCCCGGTCATGTGGGTTATGGGCCTACTACGCTTCACCGCGCCACTCGATTTAGGTAATTGTCTTGAATGACTTGGATTAACATTTTGTGTCGATTGAATGCGTGTCTGAGAGCTTGTTGATTTTCTTTTCCTTGGGCAAGTTTACCACAAACAGAAACAAATGAAATGGGCTTTTCGGTTTTGCATACCGGATAACTGCTCATTGGTGTTCTTTGGAGGGATGAACAGATGATGATTGAGATTGAGAATAAAGTCGAGCAGAATTTTTCTTGGTTATGTATTATTGTTTAAGTGTCTCGATTCTTTAACTAATTTTTCAAATGAACCGCTTCAGATGTTATTTCTCCTACTCTTGGAGCTAAAATTCTTGTCCAATGAGACTTCGGTATACCTATGGTTGTAGAACATATTTGTTCAACCTACGGACATTGTTTAGCAACACTGTTCTTTTGTGATAGTTGAATCATTCACACTCTTCTCCTGTGTTCGTTAGATACACCGGTATGCTTAATATTATTTTGTGAACTTCAATTTGTTGCTTTCTAGAACATCTTTTAGTCTAATAATTTCCTTTATCGATCGAAACATGGCGTTGGCAATTGCTATTTACTACTTTCCGGATGAAGGTAGCTAGGGTCAAGTGTTGTTTCTTTAATTCTTTAAGTGATATTTCCTATGCGGCATGACAGAGTTTGAAAGGAAGCATCACTCGAAGATGACAAGCTATTTTCAAAGGAAAAACAGATCGACATCAACTAGTTTCAAGTTCACCGACACTAGTTTATTTCACATACTGATTCATGAAGGAGGATTTTTGCAAGGATGCAAAACAAGGAATGCACCGAAGGTTTGTGATAGCGGGGATGTTTACCAGATTCTTGAATTGCATGAGGAAGGATTGGTGCAAATAGCGAAAGGCATTTACGTATAATCAGCCTAGGGTTGCATGCGCGCGTAAAAAGGAAAATACAAATCCTAGGCTCGACTAAAGAAAGACCCGATCTCGCTAATCACCATTGTCTAACAGTTTGAGATTAAAGTAAAAGCGATGGTTGGTGAGTGAGATCTTCGCCAACACAAAGAAGTTTGTGTGCTTTTATTTTCACCGAGTTTCACATACGTGACGGTTGGTTGGGATGGTACGGTGAATAACTAGAATTTTTCTAGAGAAAATCATCGAACCATTATCCCGACGGATAATTATGGCTATAAACGGTAGTTGTTCTTCTTAGTATATTCTTTAAGCGACCTTTTCGAATGGCTAGTTTTTTTCTCTTTTGATCACCAAATCTTGAGCAATCAAGAATCGAATTTCTCTCATTGACCTTTGAATTGGAGTGGTGACTAATGAATCAAGGGGCATTGAACTAGGCAATCGATATTTACAAGAGACAAGGATGGTGGCATCGCAGTATAAATGGGTGATGATTTTCATGAATAATTTCCTTCATAGCTAAAGCAATTGATTGCACTTTCAAGTATAAATGCATTTCTTTTAAAGTATGTCGAACGAAGTTTAGTATCGGTTCGTTACAAACCGACTAAAGGTACATTTTAGTCCGGTTCGAATAACACTAACCCAGATCGATGTTCGCTTAACTCGGTTAGGTGTTACTTAACCCGATGTTAAGCCCACGATATCCTCATAGCTAATGAACCGCATCAAGCCCTCATCAGTACGGGTTCAAATCCAACCGGGACTGATGAGCCGGTATGGAAGGTCTGATCTGTAGTAGTGTCGGCTAAAACGTCTCCTGATCCTTAGCCTGACAATTTGGCCATACTTTGCCAAAATCTGGTGCAAACAAGAATATAGATACATTTTTTGAGATGCTTCTTAAATTGACCATATATTGTAGAGATGTTATTTAAGGCATTTTTTATTCTCTAGAGGTATTCTGTTAATTAGGTGTTTAAGACATGTTATGTACTACTTTAAGAATTACAGTATGAGTATAAGCAAGTTATGATGTGAGGTTGGGATGATTGGTCTGGCTATTTATTTATTCAATTGGTCTTGAGAGGATCGGTTCCAACATATTTTTAGAGTATATTTTTCGTTCTCTAGCACGGCACTTGCCTGGTCATTAGTTGCCACTAATCCCTTCTAGCCCCGATTCCACATACACAGATCCTAATAAAGAGCTTCCTCCTCAAGTATCCTAACCCCATGCTTCGACGCTGATAAGGATGGCAAAGTCTTTGCCGTCAGCAAGCGGCCACCTCCATACGTACGTACGTACGTGCATCACCAGCGATGAACATGACGATATATATATAGAACATGAAGAAGAGAAAGGAAACAAGGGCAATACAATCTTATCCAAGAAAATATGTACGAGAGTGGTATTTTTGTGATAACATGACTCTGTAGTGGCATATTTGTGAGAGTGAACTATGTAGTGGTATTTCTCGTATTCGATCACTTTGCAGTGGCATATATGTGTCAAATTTCCTCATAAAAAATAGATGAAAAACTAGCGGTTGGATTTGTGTAGGAATTCTCACATAAAACTAAAAAAAATAAAACTTTGATTAAAAGAAAGAGTCCATATTAAGTAAAATAAAAAATAACTTAAATTCAAAATAAAATTTACCTGCTAGATTTATGTACAAATTTCAACCTAAAACTAAAAAACAATGTCTATAAGATGTACAGTCCAAAAATGTGAAAATAAAAATAAGGTAAATCAGTTATTGTTTTTTTAATCCCAAATTAAGTGAAAATAGATATTTTTATTTTATTCAGAGTTCAAATAGTAGGAAAATGCTAATTAGATAAAAACAAAAAAGGTAGGGAATTTGATTTGTATTATGAATCAAAATCCATTATATAGTAAAAATTGATGAGATGTGGTTAGAATTGCTGAAAAAGAGAATATGCTAAAAATTCTCATAAAAATAAAATATTATGACCCTTTATTTGGTGGTCCTCTACTGGATGGAGGGATTTAGCGGGTGATACATCGATGGGTATTCACTTGGCTATACCGGTACAAGCTATGTGATATACATTATAAGCATACAGTGTAGGCAAGCATTGCAATAATGAGAGAAAGAGATGATGATGATGATATAAATGGAAAATATTTTGCTATGTAAGTTTTTGGAGAAGTTTTGGTCACAGGTGACAAGTATTGGGAAAAATAAGTATCTTATCTCTTATAACATATAATACTAAAATATTAGAAATAGAGTTCTACAATAATCTATTTTCCAAAAAGCAAAACCACAAATATATTGCCAAATCATTTAACATATTTTAAGGATGATATCCGCACTTGCTAGTTGTATACAAATAAGTAGAAAGTAAAAGAAAATTGTCGTCCGTTCATATCTCTAATTTGTTTCTTCTTCTTCTTCTTAGGTTTTCCTATAAAAACTATATATCATATAAATAACATTTTATATGGTGGACTTAAAACTTAGGTGATGGGGCCTCGACAACCACATGAGACATGCTTGTGATAGCGAGTGCATATCATGGTAACAGCAACACCCTATCAGAAGTTAATTAATGCATATATTCGTTCCTTCCTGCGCTAGATTGCTTTTGTGGTCAACTACAGAAGAGCTGCTCGGGAGCTTGTGCCCGTGCTGTGCTTCTTTTGCAGGTAACATGCATCACAAGAGTACTAAATGTCATCTTCAACCGTTGGCCTAACTCTGTTCCGTATTGCAGATAAAAGTCCTTAGATTTTAAGCAAACGCCTAAGCTTAAGAAACAGGGAATTAATAATCAACTTGCTGGTATACATATCTCAAGATCGATCGTGGACTAATTGCTGCTGAAATAAGTACCATACTAGATACATTAAACTCCCATTTGAAATCCTGCCTATCGTACATGGGTCAACTTTGTATACATTTTTCTTTTAACTTTCACGCTGGGAGTTAATTCGTAAGCTTTTTGGCAAACATTTGAAATTCGGAAGTCTTGGAATCTTTCTAAATTGAACTCTTCAAGTTGTCGCAAATTTCGCACCGCACTTGAACAAACGGCGTATGCTTTGGACCCATCTGGCGTGTCAGGCTTACACAATTAATTAGCGCATTCTCACGTGTGCGGTCTTGACGGATGGAGACGGGACGGAGAACATTCTGGGGCTCTTTTTCTCCCAGTAGGAAATCTTTTTGGACATTGTCTTCCCAGCGTTTCAAAAGAGCACGCGGCATAGACCTAAATTCATGCATACATGAAGAAATAACGGTGCAAAAGTGACCTGAGCGTCGTAAAACACGAAGCGATCCATGATAACTAACGAATCTTCCCGTACAAGGTGGCGCGCCCTGCCCGATCAGGTGGTCTAATCACCATGAAGCAGGGATTAAAAAACCTGTTTTTAAAAACCGGTTCGCAATTTCTGGTACGAAAACTATAAAAACCGTCCGAAAATCATCAGAAACCGAACAGTTAAGAAATCAAAAATTTTTAAAAAAATCAAAAAAATAACAACCGTTCGGTTTTCAACGAAAAACTGCGGTTTTTAGCGAAAAACCGCGGGTTTTCGCAAAAAACCAGCCGACCAATTGAATGTTCCTTAAAAATGGTTTCCGAGCTATTTTTGAATGTTTTTTTTTTGTGAAAACCGCGGTTTTTCAACGATTTTCGAGCGGTTTTCGACGCATAAATTTTTTCAATTTTTTTATTTTTTTAAAAATTAGAGTGGTTTTAGATTTCTTACCGCAACCGTAAGATCAAAACCATGGTTTTCGAGGTTTAGCACGAAATTGTGAACCCTGCCATGAAGACATGAACTGGTGTTCACGACCCGGTTTTTTTTCCCCCTGCCTACCACCTTTGAACATGATCTCAGCAGGCACGCACAGGCTAAATTGAAAGTAGTCACGGAAGATGGAGCTGTTGAGTTGATCCATGCGAGCGAGCGAGATCTCCTTTACGAGATTTTGTGACACCTGACGACACGACAGTTTTAATGGTTCCTCGTAGTAATAGTCGACACATCGACTCGATCAGAGAACCTGGCCCATGTGTACGTCAATGGTACACTCAAACCAACTTATGTAAGCAGAGGTTAAAATGGGTATGTATATATAATTCTGAGAAATTCAAACGTTCCTAGTTGAATTAACGTGATAGCTTTGAAACGTCTATCCATCGCAATAGACAGTTAAGATCTTTTGTCCGCTTACAATCGCTATCTATTTTTCAATCTTTATTCACTCTAGAACTATCTCTTTTCACTCGTTTTTCTTTCAGCACACTCTCTCTCTCTTCGCTTACCCCCCTTCGTTCTTTACCTCTCTGCTCTTTTTCCATTCCAAACTCTCAATCTACTCATGTGTCCCACCATAAGGCCACGGGATTGGATGGTATTGGCTTACTAGGCGATGCAAGAGAAATTGGCGACGACAACGGTGGCAATTGATAGGTGAGGCAACACGACAACAACGCGATCAAGGAGCCAACACAATGGCGAGAGGATGTGGAGGCCTTGGACGTACATGAGAGCGAGATGCGGACGAGTAGGCTACCACTAAGAGCGTGGTCGTGGGTGATTGGGCAAGCGGCGATGGACATATGGCCGGATTTGACAGCGGTGCGACTCGACGGCTTTGAAAGTTGGTGAAACTTGAGTTTCAAAATCTAAAACTCTTTGATACTTTGGCTTGAAATCTTCTAAAAATGCACAAAACTCACTGAAATAGGAAACTTTTCAAACGTTTTCTTCAAACTTGCTAAAACTATATTAAACATATTTCTATACTGTTGCAATGGTATACGTACCATTCTCTAATCGCTTCCTATAATTATATATGTGTGGTTGGGAGTATATGGCTTGAGTTTGTATCCATGTCCGTTAGAAATATTCCTATTATTTTGGGAGAACTATTCAAAGTGTTGCAAATTTTTTGGAGGAATAGATCACAACTACTTGGAAATCGACACATAATGAATTTTCACATATACGTATACTAGTCTAGTATAATCACTACCAGACTCGAAAAAGGATTTATCGTCAAGAAAAAAATTCATGTCAGGGAGGAAATACCTGTGAGGAGAGAATGAGGATGCGAAGCTTAATTATGAATGGCTGACGGTTAACCAACAAATAATAATTCCCGACGACATTTCGTGACGGGCACCAAATTGGAAAAAATTTCCCTAGCGTCAGGTTTGCAGGTCACTATTTTCAGTTGAGTGCATGCTCGTCAAGGAAAAACGTCACCAAAATAATTTTGGATGCATGGTTCGTGCCCATCAAGAAAAAGTTAATTACAAGAAAAAAATACAAATAAAATCCATATGGAAGGCTAATGATAACTAAAAACCATAAGAACGTCAATTAAATATTGATATGGTTAAACCTCTATAATCTCTCGAAGAGAGAGGCCCACAAATATAAATGACTCAAGTAGATAGGTCCAAGTACGCTAGCATTCATATTCAAGTAGTAAAGCTAGGCTAGCATATATCACTGATTCAAATGTTCATACACGCAAGCTACCATACATCGTGATAAAGAGTAATCCATCAAAATCAAAACCATACAACAAAGTACTAACATTGAATCGTCTGTCAATCAGCAAAGTGTACAAATGAGCTTGACTATTCTCAGAGAAAAGGTTTTATATTGTTATTAAGCCTATGCCTAATATCCATCTACTCCCTCCATCTAAGTTTATAAGGTGTATTTCTTCTTGGCACATAGATCAAAAAGATATTGAAAATAACTAGATTACCTATAATTATTATCACTAAGCACTATAGTTAATGCACATATGTAGAGAATATAAAGTAAAGGTGGATATTTATTAGTGGTATAGAAAGAACATCACACTAATCTTGTATTGGAATATAAAATACACTATATATTTGTAGAAAAGACCATTAAAAAGACGTCTTACAAACTTCGACTGAAGGAGTAGAATATATCAAGCAAACACGTTCTTGCTGCTTATCTGGAATGGAATTGACCCAACCTGCCATTGCTTTTGGGTTCATCACTACAGCAAATACATAACAAAATAGAAAGTAATCAGCAGTTCTTCAACATATTCTAGTGAGTACTTAACAAAAACTCTAGAGGACTTGATCTAGTATCATAATGGCTTAAAAGGATGTACGAATTGTGAATTTTTGTCCCACTAAGCTTTAGAACTCTATGTCTGCTAGGAAAGAAGGTGTTGTAAATGTAAAATTTCTCAATAATACAACTTAGAGACTTAGAAGATAGATGAAATCCAAATTGTGGTAGACTTCTCAGTGACCATTTAAAAATTTCTGCGTTAACACTAAAAGAAACACATATCTAATTACATTCTCAAGAACACAAAAGTTGAATGCTACTTAATTAAATAGATCGATTCTTGTAGCACATTTCCTATGCAGCAAGCCATTAAAATACCCATGATCAATTAAACACAAGCAGTACTAGGAATTATTGAACTCATATCCTGATCTATCACTTGAAAACAGAGAAATGGCACTATATATGCTGTTGTATGATCCATGACATGAACAATTCAGATAGTAATTTAAAACTACACAACATACTTGCTAATATAAAAAATAACAGCTTGAGTTGTAGGTGTACCTCTCTCATGGTAGCACTACCAAGTACACAGAAGAATTAGCATAGACCTGCAGGGAAAAAAATAAAAAAGGTGATTTTATAGTTCCACTAGGAACAGCAGATATGATAAGTAACTCTTCCATCAACAGAAATTAGCAGTAACACCGAGACCATTCCATGAACAGATGAGCTTCACTATGCACATATCTGTTGCAGAATTCAAAGATAAGAGAAAAAACAATAATATATATGGTAGATAAACAGTCAAATACATACCACTAGAAGAAGACATATGCAGTTTAACACTCTCTTATAAGTGTTCTTCCAGTGTATGTGCAGTCTAAAAACTGGAAATCTAATGTGCAACAGATTGTTAAGACTTTAGTGGGGCTCCTCCTACTAAGTCATGCCGTAGTTAACAATTGTAACCAATAACAAGATAATTGCAATGTATTGTAACAATTGCTGTATATAAGCAGATATCTGAACTCTTAAGCTGAAACTTCTTACCCGAGCATTAGCAAACTATAGGCCCATCAGTTGCCGCTTTGCAAAGTTCTCCTATATAGCTATAATAAATTGCAAAAAGAGGGAGGATTTAGACCATTACACTAACTAGAAGATTTATCCACGTAACTGCGCGTTTAGATATTATGATACAATTGTCTTTGATATACAACTCTATTTCCAATGATTAAAATACAATTGCATTTATTATATAGCTTCATTTATATATGATTAATCTGTAACGTTATAATCTAGCCCTACCAAAATAAGTGGTGGAGATTCTTTCTTTCTTTGATATACACCTCTAGGTCCTCTACTTCCAATGATTGAAATGCAATTGTATTTGTTATATATGATCAATCTACACCGTTATAATCTGCCCCCACTAAAATAAGTAGTGGAGATTCTTCTCTTTTTCTTCCGATTAATATGAGTATTTCTAGAATTTAGGATTATTGTAGAATTTTCTTGCCCTTAAAATAAATGAGGTGCTTTGAATATCACCGGTTGTTTATATATATATATATAGATTGGAACTACAAACAAGACCTTTATCTAATTATAGGCCCTATCTCAATTTTTAATCTAAAAGCTTGATAAATGATTTCATTGACTAAAATTACTCGAATACTCTCTGGATAGGTTAATGTTCAAGATCTAAACATTTAGCATGATGATAAACTGATTTCATGCAAGGATACGCGCTCATAATTTCCTACTGATTAATAAATCAATTACATATTTTCTGCTAGAAAATTATGTGTTCCAGTGGTAAAGCCTCTAATGATGTTTCATCTATAATCTAAACCTTTCTAAACAAACAACATGCAGGCTGTGTGAAGATAATAGAGCTCATCAATGAATAGGACACTTTTGCATTTCAGTGACACAAACTTGGGTTTCCTCGGCCTACACCCTAGATACAGAGAGAATGATATGGACTCACAACATATGTGGCCAGCGGAGAATTTCGCTTTTTTGGCATGGTATCTTCTGTGGGGGTTGTACAAATAAATTTACAAAACTAGCTCTGTCCTAACTGTAGAAGCAACGTTTGACACGCTCCCATACCATGGTAGCATAGTCCATAGTTGCAGGTATGATGGGCCCAGAGCTTCCGTACAGTCGGAGCTTGGTGGCAGTTGCTACAGACCATTGGCTCGATAGGGGCCTGTCGAGCATCCCCACCTCAGCAGGCTAGTGTCCCTGATTAATTAAGTAAAGTGATTTAATTAATTGATTTGATTGGCATATGTCTGCCGAGAAGAGGGAGATTGGTAGGAGCCTATCACGGCCTTACAGCGCGACAAGTTAGTGGGCTTGCCTTGCCATGGTAATCGCGCCTTTTCACTAAACTGTAGTACGACAGGTGACACGTGTCACCTGCTACGCCTTCTATAGTCGAGTAGAGGGCCATTTTATAAATTTATTTGAAAGGGGGCAAGATTTGTAAAATAAAGAATTATCGGGGGGCTAAAAAAGCGAAGGCTTTTAGTCAGTGTTGTGGGTTGTCACTTCACTCGAGTTCGTTGGCAAGGGAAAGACGGCGGAGTTTGGGCGCAGTCGAGCTAGTTGAGAAGCAAATGAGGGAAGGGAGGTTGCTTCCTCATCCGACAAGGGAAGGACGATGGAGTCGGGTCGTGCATGGTCACCAATTGGTCGCTCGTTGAGGCCATCGGCCTTTGTCGCCGAGCCACACGCCGAAGGAGGAGGACACAATATGCACAGAGATGCGATCGGAGGAAGAGACACCAAGTCTGTAGAAGGATGCGGTTGGAGGAGGAGCCAGATTTGTGTGGTGATGTGACTAGAGTTAGAGGAGAGGCAGATTTGCATGGGAACATGGCTGGAGGAGGAGGAGCCAGATGTGCGAGGCAATGTGGCCAGAAGGGATGGACCTGCACAGGGGCACAACAGGAGGAGGGGGAGCTAGATCTGTAGCGGTTGGAGGAGGAGCCAGACTTGGGGGTGGAAGCGGTGGCTTGAAAGTAGGAGGCAGCTATGAAAAAGGAGTAGAGGATGCAATTATTTTAGGGTTAGGAATGCTAGGGAGCGACTGAGGGAGGAATATTTGTGCTTTTTTTTTCCTGTCGGCTAAGTTCCACGTGGCTAAGTTCCACGTAAGAGAAGTATGTTATTCATGTCGCTTAACAAAACACCAACGTGACATGATATTTTGTTGGCGGTTATTTTTTAGAAAATTCTGTATTTTTCATGATGCACTATGAACCGGCCACTAAAATTAAAATTCTTCGATATTGATTGCGGGCCCGTCAGAAAAATTGTAAGCCGCCAAGAAAGATCACGGATCTGGTGGTAGTGAGTACACGAGTGACGAAGCGCAGCAATAGGCATATAGCCGACCACTACTTTTTAGCCGTCTCTCAGCCCCGTCAGCTCAAATAATTTCTGAACGATGCAGAAGTTCAAGTCTCAAAAAGGACGTTCATGTCTTTGCAATATGGTTCATCAACATGAACTTGCAGCCGTGTACGTAACTACGTATTCGAGTTTGGTTTGGAGTCAGATACTTAGATGTACGTGTCAGATAGGATACGATACGGCTGTCAGTTCTCGCTGGAACAGGAAGGGTATATTTCAACGTATCAGAAAATGACTGTAGATTGCAGAAGCAGCTAAAAACTCGGTATTCCTCCCTCAAATCATGCAGAGGAGTGGTACCTAACTCACCTAACCACTCCACACATGAGTAGTGTATATGCAATGCAGGCACCTGACGCTTTGCGGCTAGCTTCGCCTCTTCACAAGTTAACTTTGGTGGTAAGCATGCGCCAATTTTATATGAACATGAATGGGGCTGCAAGAATCTTGGTAGCTTTTGGGAGTACGTCGGACGGAGCAGGTTTGTAAACTCCTTTCACTCCTTTTCATTCCTAACTAATCGAAGGTGGAGCCCTAAAAAAAAAATAAGGTGGGGATATTGCACAACCAAATGTGTTTTTTTAGTGTCAGTTTTACACTGGAACCGGCGTGATTTGCACATTTAGATGTAGCTGTTGGATTACGCTAGATATGTATTTTTCTTGTTATAGCAGCACATAATTAAGAATTAAGAAGCAAGAAGTTTACGTAGAGTTACAACTGTAACAAGTTGTTAAATCTTCGGGAGAATCGAGTCTACCACCGAGCTACCATTGCCCCAATATTTGGGCATACTGGGGGGAGCTCAGCAGAGGTTTCTAGAGTTTCGGTTTAGCTTTGTACACCATCATGCTAATACGGAGGAACATCTCTATGCTAAGTAAAGCTTTTTAAAATAAACAATGGTGTACCTGTCTTAGCAATACACTAGAATTTCTTTCTAGTTGTACCCCCCTTGATAAGTAATGAAATTTGAGCTTCCGTTTTGCGAAGAAGTGTATGCACGCAAAACGTTCGATGTGAGACACGAGTAGAGATAATCATGAAATCCCTCTCAAAAAGAAACCCTGAAATTGAAAGCACTGTTTATTCTTCGTACTATATATATAATTAGTTTTCCTTCATCCGTTTTGACCTTTTTTCTTGGTGGGAAACCCAGCTGTGCATCTGTGAAGCTAGCTTCTAAACAGCATGCTTAACCACATTTTCATTAGGTCTGGGAAAACTGACTAGCATCGATCGGTCTGCACCCGGCTGAAAGAGATACATGCTTAGGAGATCATACTATACCTTGCCTGATGGGATTTGACACCTCTATATATGTGCCTATGTGGTGCTTGGAACCGCGGAGACGTTTACATTTCCTTTCCCTCCAATCCAGCGGCCCACTGTCACTCGACAATTGGCAAGAGTAGATATCTGATCCAATCCAACTGACTCACCAGTTCGTGATGAGGCCCCAGCCATCTCAGTATCCCCCAGTTGCTAAAGTCCTTTCTGAAGTGAACCGCCTTCTTTAACCATCCCAATTGTCTCATTAACCTGCAATAATATAATATACTAGTACATAACTTGGCCCAGCTCGATCGAAGTGGCGGTGAATTGTTAGCCGAAGTCAATTAAGTAAAGGTGATCACTGGAAACTAACTGAAATTTTGCAGAAAGCAACACCTATAGACAAGAGGGGATCAATTTTCTCCCCCTGTACTAGCTAACCATTTTTTGTACAAGGAAAAAGCGGATGCTGCCCTTTTTCTCTAACCGGATCCTCCGAATTTACCCCGATTCCATCCCTGTCGATTTCATCCAATCCATGTTGTGCATTTCGAAAAATTCAACACTTTGAATTGTTCATACATGTGGACGTAGATTTTAGTTTCTTTTTTTGTTCATAAACGTCATCAAATATTTTCGAGCATTTGATGCGAAGCAGACCGCTGCGAGCACATGCAAATTCACCGGGTATACCCAAATTAAGTAACAGGATGTGTTTGTATGCATCACTATTTAAAAGTTGTATAGGTATTAAAGCATGAATAGATAATAAATTATGATTACTTATCCATTAGTTGCTTCAAGATTTATACCACTTACTCTCTTCATTCAGAAATATAAGGTGTATTTTGACTTTGCACAAGGAGTAAAGTTGGAGTGAAATAAAAAAGAGGTATAAGTGAAAATAATTTAGATACACGAATTAATTGCTTTGAAAGATGAGATATAGAACGGGAGGATCTTCCAAAATATGTGGTAGTAATGAATCATCACGGATGTTCATACCCGTTGAGAGCTTTGAATGATCATATTCTTCCTAGTCTCAAAGTGGAGTAGAGACCAAAAGCCCTCTTGTGTGGTGGTGTCATTTCTTTTTCTATGCGTCAAAAAAACTTAATTCATATAGTCTTTCTTTTCGAGCTAGACCCATTCAAACTATATGCCTAGTAATGAATATATTTAAATGTAGGAAAAGTCTCATTAAAGAGCAAGTAATAAATAGAAGTAAACCTTATTAAATCTATATGTAAACTTTATATTTGTAAATAAGAATATTTAAACTATAGGTTTTATATTTCCGAACGAAAGAAGTACATTGAGGAGAAAGTAATAAATAGAAGTAACTCCGGAGAATCCAAACCCGCGAGACTCTAAAAAAAGGTTGTAGTAGACTGATGACGCTTCGGCGCACCAAGTGGGCTGCAATTTTCGTGGGTGGGGGTAAGAACCCGTCGTCGCCTGCTGAGCCGAGCCCCTTTAGCTGCGTGCGTGCACACGGGGTGTTTCGTAGAATCGAAGCGAGCTTCCCGCGCCACATGGCACGGAGGAATACGTAGCCATCAGTTGTGGAGAAAGATGCCGACGCGTGCTGCCTGTCTGCCGCGATAACAAATCGGAAGAGGGGCATGGCGCCGTGCGCCGCCGCCGCCGCCGCCGGTGTTTCACTGGGGATTAACTGGGCAAACCTTAAACGGAGCTTCGTTCCGGCGAAGCGACCATCGGCTGTGATCGACAGGTTCGATGATGTTGATGCGGTTCTAGAAAGCACCGGGTGGCTGGATGCCTGGACCGGATCGTTACTTATTTCGAACAGAGCTTTGGGACTTCGTCGTGTGATCCCGACGTGTGTACCATAACCGGCAAAAGTAGAACGTGTTGTTCCTCTGATCAAAGGTCGTTTCTCTTGACAGGGAGTGTACAAGTGTTATTTTCACGAGGACCTATGCACGTTCCAAAGGATTTTTTTTTGAAAAATAATATGTTTTCTAAATAATCTTAAAAAATAATATACCGATTTTCTTTTTAAAAAACATACTCTGTCGTTGATAGAAGTTTTAGTCTCGTCGACTAAACAAATTCATGACAAAATAATCCATCGGTCAATTCAATATGGAACAAAATAGAACTCTATATTTTTGTAAAAAAAAAGTTCAGCATATTATTTTTGTAAAATTATTTTAAAAATATATTATTTTGAAAAAAATTCCGTTCCAAAGCGTATCTCTTGTGTGATTGTGTCCGAGAAAAGTAAAACGTGGAGATTAGTATGATGGCTTTATCTCACAATCGCTGGGCGAAGCTCTCGGAATTCTTCTTCTTACCGGCTATCTTGTGATGCCGTGAGTATAGAAGGCTGCTGATGATCCACGGCAGTGTTCGCGATCGAATACAAGCATACTCTTCAGTCTTCACGGCATCGAAAGAAAGAACAGCCAGATTGGGGGTGGGTCACCCATGTGGGACCGTGAGGCGTGAGGCAAAGTCAGATCGTGCCACGGTGTGATTTGTGGATTTTTAAAATAATACATTTCAAAAATAAGATTACATGAAAAATACGTCTAAAAAATAATTACATAGATATATCTCTGTTACGAAGCTTCTCATCAGCATGTCCCCAAATAAATTGATGACATAGTTTTATTTAGCCAACATTTTTATCCTTATTCATTTGGCTGCCGGATCCATTGCCTTGGTTCATTTGGCCGACATATTAATTTAGCCGGCAGGTTTCTACTATCAAATGAATTGACGATAAAGATATATTTATGAAATTATTTTTTCAACATAAAATTTCTGTAATTCTATTTAAATAAATATATTATTTTTTTATAAAAAAAATGGTGTTACGATGGGCTGCGTAACGAAATTAGCCGGCACAAATGCCAAATCCAGGCCGCTTGGGTTTCAGGCGGCGTCCGTAGCCGCGCGCTCCGACCTCGCCCTCGCTGCTGCCGATTTTGCCGCGCCGCTCGTACATCTCGCGGTTGCTTGCTTCCGCCGTACGTGGCCTTTCGTTTCCCCTCGTAAGAGGTAAATCCTCCGTGCTATCATGGCGTCCAACGGGCAACGCTTCAACCTCGTTTCTTACAGTTTACAGGCAACTAGGCAAGACATGGCGATATGTATCGACTGATGAACATACAAACACGGTGTTGATCCGATTGAATCGAGGGAATTAAAATTCACAGATTAAGGTGCATCACTGTCACACACCAATATGCAAGTACAGAGAGTACGTAGGCGGTGTTTATCATGTACCAGAATATACTCACCACTGCATATGGAGCCGGAGCTATTCCGTCCTCGGCAAATTAACTTGGACAGAAGCAAGCCTTAATTCGGAAATCAAATCACAAAAACAAGATGACTTCTACCCAGAGCGGTAGCTAGCAAAGAGCGCCCCCATGCATGCATTGCTTAGCAGACGCCGTTGGTCTTCTTCTTGGCCAAGACGGCCCTCTTCCAGAGGGAGATCACCTCCCGCTGCCTCTCCATGTCCCTCTCGCTCGCCGCGGCGGCGTCCACGCCGTTCGGCTGCGAGGGGCGCGGGCCGGGAGCGCGTCGAGCTCGTGCAGCACCTTCTCGATGTCGAGCACGAGGCGTTCGGCGAGGGTGCGGCTGAAGTCCTCGCGGATGACCACGCGGAGCACCGTCACGTGCTGCGCGTCGGGGGGCATGGTGTAGGCCGGCACGATCCAGCCGAAGCGGCGCAGGAAGTCGGAGATCTCGAACTCGTTGTGCCGGCTGCTGTCCTTGAGGGAGAAGGCCACCAGCGGCACGCCGTTGTCCTTGGACACGATGTTGAACCTCCCCGTGAGCTCCAGGCCCTTCTTCAGCACCATCGCGTTGTCCTGGCAGTTCTCCATGATGTTCTTGTACCCCTGCGTTATGCAGAAAACATAATGTTAGATATGTTCAGTATCACACCCAATAAGTTCATGGTAATGCAACTCTTAACAAGCCTTACTAGTCGAATTGGAACACTAATGATTTGCCTAAACAAGATCGAAATGATGAACCAATGCAATTTACCTCAAAGCCAAGACGGATCAACTGGTAATACTGTGCAATGACTTGGCTGGAACCTAAAAAAAATTGACCATGTGAGCAGATTAACCAATCTGACATAACCATCAAGAAACGGCAACACTGCTAAGGAAAGAAAGCCATCTGAACCGAAGATTGACAGTCACCTTTGGAGAAGTTGAGGGTGAAGGTGGGCTGGTCGGCGCCAAGGTAGTTGATGTGGAAGATGAGCTCCTCCGGCAGGTCCTCCTTGCTTCTCCAGATGCACCACCCTATCCCGGCGTAGACAAGGCCGTACTTGTGCCCACTGACGTTGATGCTCTTCACGAGCGGCAGCCGGAAGTCCCACTCCAGGTCCGGGTACAGGAACGGCGCGATGAATCCGCCGCTCGCCGCGTCAACGTGGATCGGCGTGTCCCAGCTGCACATTCAATCCAAGCCCGTAAGAGTTGTGCACTAGCATGCCCCGAAAAATGTTTGTGCAAACACTAGATGAAGGATGCAGTGGAAGAATTGTTCGTTTACCCTGTTTCCCCGTTCTTCTTGGTGAGGAGATCGTTGAGCATCTTGACGTCCTCGAACTCCCCGTTCAGCGTTGAGCCGAGGATGGCCGCGACGCAGATAGTGTTCTCGTCGACCAGCTCCACGGCCTTCTCGGGGTCCATGACGTAGTAGCCGTCACGCAGGTTCACTTCCTTGAGCTCCACTTCGAAGTAGCGCGCGAACTTCTCCCAACAAACCTGCATTTCCCCGATCGAAACAGTTAAGTTGGTAAAGTAACTAAAAAGTTGGTAAAGTAATGCACCACCGGCACCCGGTGATGTGTGGATGCTGACGTGGTTATGGAGTTTGTGGTCTGCTTACTTGCACATTGGCGCCGGTGACGATATTGGGCTTGTCGCAGGGCTTGCCGGCGGCCTTCATCTTGTTCTGCCATCGCCTCTTGAAGGCCAGCCCGGCGAGCATAATGGCCTCGGACGAACCGACGGTGCCTACTCCGACGGCCGTTTCCGAATCCCCGAGAGGAGCATTGAAGAGATGCGCGATCATGTTCACGCATCGGTTCTGCAAAACACAATTCAGACGAAATTTTTGTTCAATAAACAACATGCGATTTCTATCGAAGTGTCTCCCTCGTTTCAGATTCAGAATACTTAGCCCTCTTTTGACTTTTCATAGTGCCTCAATACAAGTTGAATAAATCTCGAAACAAACAAATAGATAATTGATCATTATCTATTAATTATCTATCTTTTATTTATGTTTTAATATTTATATAACTTTTAAAAGAGATGTATAGAAACATCTCTCATATTAATATATTTATAAAATATTATGAAAATATTTCTTAGATAAATCAAACAATACTATTTTAATAGAACCAATCTATGTATGTAGGAAAATATTATTGATTGAAGATTATCAAGTTTGAATGTTCAAATCAAAGATAGGAAAGTATCATGTAACGGAGTATATGTGTAGAACATTGCAAATTTGCAACAGTGCTTTCTAGCTACCGTCTGCTTTAAGGTAGAGATGGACACTCTTTGCCCGGCAAGATTTGAGGTACAAATGGAACGGAGAAATGGTGTTAAGAATTGCAGTAGTTCCGACACAGGAGTTGTTGGAGCCAGTTAAACTTTTACTCCAAATTTCAAATTTCAGATTACTTTTGAATTCCAGACATTTGGGTTTCAGTTTTGAACTTTGTATTCTTTTTGGGCAATTTAAATGAGATTCTAACTATCAATCTTCGGGGGAGAAATTACAATTAGTACATAATTTTTTACCCAAATATTTTTTTTAACTAGAGTGCTTAACGAACCCAGATTTCACATTAGGTCTCAATTTGGAATCTTTTTTCCTGAAGAATTTTACGTATAGAGTGATTACAACATATCGGACAAACAACACAAACCACAGAAGAATTGAGGCAGGGATTCGCACACGCGACTGTCTACTACGGTTAGAGGTGAAAACGGATCGGATACGAGACGGATAATAGCTCTACCATATTTGTTTTTATTTTATTTTTCTCAAGTACGGATACGAATAGTCCGGATACGAATGCAAATATGGATAATGTCGAATACAGATACGGATCGAATACGAATCGAATCAGATACAGTTTCAAATATTTATCGGAACATAATAACCTCTTAGATTGTACGTAAAAAATCGATAAAAACACATAACTAGTTGATTTGATCAAAATATTATTGAAAATTAAACAAATATAAGCATTTTCATTCACTTAGACAATAGTTAGATACCATATCGCAAATAAAATTATATAAGACTTAGTTTATCACACACATACGATTAGTTCATCATACACGTAGATCAAAATATAAAATTAAGGCAATCCTTGCTCAGAGATACAAATAGAAGTAAACACATAACACACTAAAAGTTTGATAATATTTAGATATCATATCTCTAGAAAATGTATATAACATTTACATGTAATGATCCAAGATTTATATTCTTTGTTGAATTATGTTTAAAATAATAAATTATGTATTTATGAGTTTTTATGCATTTTAGCTACTTATTTAAAATATTTTCCTATTAAGAATACGAGTGTTTGAATTTTTGAGAAAATTTAAAATCTGATAAAATCTTAAAATAATTTTTTAAATGTTAGATTATTTCTTTAACCTTTTCAAAAAAAATCATAATTTTTGGAGTTGGTTTACTAATTTTAAGAAATAAAAATTGCTTTATAGATTAATTACATTAGAAAATAATTCTGAAATTAAGAAACCTTTTTGGACCAAAAGAATAGACTTGGCCCAACCCACATATATATCCGGATATCCGACCCATCAATATTCGGATTATTCGAATCCGTATCCGTATCTGACGGATAGTGAGCTACTGAATCCGTATCTGACAAAAAATCCATATCATATCCGATTCGATACTATCTGACAAATATCCGATCTGACAGGATACATATTCAAAAACATCTGGATCGATCGGAACTATTCAATCTGTTTTCATCCCTAACTACAGCAGGTGCATTTACATGATTAGACCACCACAGAGCTAGAGTTCCTTTTCATAGTTCATGCATTCACCGAAAGTGTTGACTAGTTGGATAGCCTTTTTCATGTGCTGTGCAAACATAATCATTCTTAATTTGTTCCAAGTTAAAAAAAAGATGCATTTTCGGAATACATAATACTCTACTAATGTTGCAAAACTTCTGGCCTCCTCGTTGCTTTGAGCCGAGCCGGCTCCTCAAATTTTTTTCACGTTTGGATTCCTCGAAAAATCCGTAATTACGTATAGGTCTTTCTCATGGTTTTTTTACAAAAAGGACCTTCTGGTTCAAAAAAATCACGGATCTTTCGTAAGAGGACCCTAAATAGATACAAAAAAAATTCCGGCTATTTTTCACAAAAAAGACCTTTTCGATTTAGCGCGATCGCGGATCCTTCGTGAGAGAACCCCAGATAGATGCGAAAAAAACGTAATGGTGTTTGTGTCCTTTCAACCGTTTCACTCATTATCTCGACGATTTAAAAAAAAACACCGCCGGGAAAAAAGAAATTGTTTCTGCGAAAAAAACAACGCACTCGGCGTGTTACGCCACAAAAACAACCTATACTAAATATCGAAGACTTCCTTGCCAGGGACCGCTTCCGCGTCGCACTGGCTCCCTCGCATGCTCGCGCGCGGCCAGCTCGGCCGGTCGGCTCCGCTCATTTTTTTTCGCGTGTATATCCCTAAAAAAAATATGTAATCATGTGTAGATTCTTCCCACAGTTTTTACGAAAATGACCTTTTGGTTCAGAAAAATGACGGATCTTTCATGAAAGGGCCCTAAATAAATACTGAAAAAAAACTTAGTTATGTTTAGATCATTCCAACAATTTTTCACGAAAAGGACTTCGATTTAGCGCGATCGTGGTTTCTTCGTGCGAAGACCCTAGATAAATGAAAAAAAACATGATAATTTAAAAAAACACCTCTGAAAAAAATAAAATTATTTATATGAAAAAACAACGCACACGACGTATAACGCCACGAAAACTACCGCGAAAACTATCCTAGTTCATACCAAACCTCACAAGACTCGGAGCAGCTAGGGGCTCGACATCGCAAAAGGACAACATGGGCTTGCAATAGACAACTTGAACAACTTAGCCTCGGTTCCCCTAATCCATTAATAGGGTGATTAAACAACAGACTAGCGCATCTATTTTTCCCTTCCACTACTGTTGCTTTGCGGACAGCGACAGGGAAGTCTCGTTGGGCCACGGAGCCACCCAAATTTTGTCCCGTGTTATTATTTATTCAGGTACCCTGACATGGGGGTAACATGCCAAAACGATGGGTAAGGACACGCTGTCGAGGAACTAAGCTTTGGTTCACACTTTTTTTAAATCTTTGATCTTTTTCTTAGTAAAATTAGAAGTATCTCTCTTACTAACCACACAAGTATTGGTAGGTTATTCGCATTGCAGCTACTGCTGTCAGTGAAGCACGCCTAAGGGTTCACCACGATAAACGAGCTATCACAATATCAGACTTAGTAGAACGGGATATTATGGTATCCGAACCTAATAGGAACTTGCTATGTTAATAGAGCTCAACAAAAAGATAGGCCCACCTGCCAGTCTGCCACCCTTTTCGAGGAGCTATTAGGGCAGTCCCAATCCATAGTTTTCATAGGCAGTGTCTAGAGGAGAGAGAGAGCAATAAGCTAAGGGTATGTACAAAGTCATTTAATATGGCGTTTCTTAGTGATGAGGTAGACATGCTTCGCTGATGTGGTAGGGGGAAAAGTGCAAAAAATACTAGAGTCGACTCTTGGTGAAGAGACGACTCTTCACAAGCTCCTAGGCAGAATTAGAGAGGAGCTGTATTAAATAGCATGTTGGCTCTTGTGCATGTTCTTTGTACATGCTTATCTTTTTTGCTTAGAAGAATGTGCTAAGAGACACTCTTGACTCTCCATTGTACATACCCTAATGCATAGTTTCCCAACCCATGGTTTCCATGAGTAGTGTCTAGAGAGAGATCAATAAACCAATGCATGCACCACAAACACACCTTGGTCAGCGCGCAGAAATATCCAATGCAGATTTTGCTAGTTTCTTGCGTCTTGGTGCCTGCGCCGACCCAGTTTCTTGCATGAGACACGATTTCTTCGTTTTTCCTTCTCTCCCTTCATTAATTCCTATGCCACATCAGATTTTTGTTTAGTTGGCAGCATAATTAATTCTATGGACACTAGCTAAGGTGAAGGGTTGGGACTGTCCTTATAACAGGCGAAACCGCTACGGTACAACAATATATACATATGACATCTGTTAAAGGGGGTTAGAAACACACCGATCCTTCTCGAGGAATTATTGGCACGCCCAGGCAAGTTGGCCGGTACCCTGGACTGGAGGAGTCAGTGGGTAGCACGCACTTCCACGAACGCGACCTAACAGCCATTAGCTGGCCACCGCATAGTCTTTCAAGTCCTACCACAATAATTTGTCCCTCTCGCACACACATGACACATGTTTCTTTTTAGATATTTCTATGTTTTGTAAATGTTATATAAATATTAAACTATAAAAGACATGTTTCCTTTTATATATTTTTATGTTTTTAATGTGATATAAATATCAAGCTATTAAAGAAGGATAGTTGATGATTACTTACTTTTTTGTGTGTGCTTGAAAATTTATACAATTTATATTTAGAAGAGGTGCATATAAGTATCTCTTCTCACTTTGAGCCAAAAGGTGAAACGAGAAGAAATAGATCAGAGAACACTAGGGAAGAAAAATAATTGAATCGATTTTATTGTTGTTAGCAGAGAGCATCGCCAACAAACGAACGCTCATGTGAATGCATATATTACTGTGTAGTGTGTGCACTCGATCGTTTTGTATTCTAGCTACCAGTTTTCTAACGTCTAGACCAGATCAAAGGTCAACAGGACAAGTGGGCCAGTGAAAATCCATTGAACGAGCAACGACCATTGAACGCATTGGAACGAACGAATCAAAAACCATGAGCTTGCCATCGAAAAAGCTAATCACTCTAAATCAAACGAACGAACGCTAATGGCCGGCCGGTTAATTATAGCTAGTATTGCATAGATATACGAGAAGGAAGATGGTGGTGCGCATATGTACTATGCTATGTTGTTAATTACCTGCAGCTCGGTGGTGACTGGGTACTCGTCCATGTCGACGTAGTTCTTGTTGACGGAGGCCTGGATGAGCTTGTCGCACTCGGGCTCCATCCACGTGGTGACGAAGGACGCCAGGTTCAGCCGCGGGTTCCCGTCCAGCATCAGCTCGTCGTTGATGATCTGGAACGCCGCCTCCTTGGGGATCGATTGCTCCGGCATCCGGAACCTACCCAACCAAATCGAGCGAGCCACCAAGTAATTAATCGCTCCAAATTAAGAAACCACGCAGGTAATGCTATTTGTTGGCCGAGCGGAAGAAGCCAGCCCATCCAAGAACCGATCTACGTGCCTGGGCAGCGAGGTGCGGACGTAGCGGGAGGCGAAGGTGGAGTGCACGGAGTCGTCGGAGCCGGACACGCCGTGGGAGAGCACCATCTTTGATCGCTCGCCGAAGAAGAAGGCCGGGAACGGCAACTAGCTTGTGCTTTGAGGAGGAGGAGCCGACGGGGTCGCCGCTACGCTCGTGTGGGGTTAATTAAGGAACGCGAGCGCTTCCTATTCTCTTCGCTATCGATGCCGCGGTGTGGGGCTGTGGGTTGTAAAAATAGCGAGCTTTTATGTTCGTTTACGTTTCCTTTTGTGAGATGGCGCCCGTCTTGTGCTTTCTACTTTTTGTCGAAAACGCAGCAGCATCTTACAGAATCGATATTTGTTTGTTCACGCGTTTTGGTGCACGGTGATAACGTTATTCCCATCTTCGATCGATCGCCCTAACGGAAGGTGGAGATCGAAGCACCTTGGCTTTTTTGTCGCTCTTCATCCTGTACTGTTTTCCTTTTCTGTAAAATGGCTAGTGAGTAGTGTAAAGGCTGGGTTCTACGATGCCAGGGCAACGGTGAGCTCAGTACCAAAAATTAGAGGTGCTTCGTATTTTTTATTCTACCTTTAATCCTTATAGTTTAAATATATAACACCTTATGTAGAGCTTAAGGTGCCAGAGAGCAGGGGCGGAGCTGGGCCTGGAGCCACTGGGGCCTGGGCCCCAGGCCCAGCTCAAATAGCAGTGCAAGTAATAATCCTAGCAGTAGGCTGCTGCTGTTCTGTGAAAGATTAGATTAGCCACGCTTGTAATGTCGTTTCGTACAGGGCCTTTTGACTCCTTGTCCTGCTACTTTACACGGCGAATGATACCAGTAGCCAATATATGATGTTGCCGTGTGACCTTATTAGTCAAATGCATACATATGCATGCAGATGAATCACCAATCATTTCAGCAATTTGATGTTTCTTTCTTTCTTTCCCTTCCCTGTTGGGGCATCAACAACGTCTGGTTTTTGCTAGCACAATATCCTTGATTTCGTGCTGTTGCTGTTGAGTAGCATTCTAAATCTGTACTAGATATCTAATGTAATCCAGCATGCATGCAACTTGCTGATCAGAGATGGTTCTGTTATTACGTCAGTATAGTAATCAGCGCTTATAGCCAACAATCGGCAATTCTCAGTCCGAGTCCCCGCCGTCAATCCGACGCCATAGCCAAGAAACAAGCCGCTCCAGCCACGCAGCTTGTGCTCACAGCCATGGAGCAATGGAGAAGAAGCGGTACTTGCTCGCCACGGTGGTGGTGGTGGCGCTGTCGTAACCGGAGATACTCAAAGTGAAGAAGAAAAACAAAGGAAAACGGCGATCGACGCACTGTTTACGGGTTCACTTTAGTGGCCATCAACGGTGGTCATTTACTAATGAAGTTTCTTGTTCAATCCGACGGCTAGGAAGATTTTGATGCAGCGCCAAAACTCTATAGCTGTCATTTGTTTGTCTTTTTACCTTTGACTGTCTTGACGGGTGAACTCGGTTACCGCTAAAAGCAAACTGTAAAAGACTTTAGTATATTACCCAGATGAATGGAAAGGAAATAGGGATTTCGCATATCTCATAGTCTTTAGATTAGTCTAGAACCCTAGTTTTGTTTTGGTGATTCTTATCCTTGAAAATCGAGTTTCATTGATATTTTGTTGGCTGTTTCAAGTTTTCTTCCGCCGGATTGTCGGATTCAGTTTGGATAAAATCATCATTATTTTGTATGATCTGCTTGTTGTCGTAAAGATAAATTTAAGCTAATTTTTCCTTTTTATAGGCAAATAAGTGTGGCCGTATTATATTATCCATGCTACACTAGAGTTTGTAGTTGTCTACTTGACCCCACCTACGCTCAATTCCTGGCTCCGCCCCTGCCAGAGAGTATCCATGCTACCGCTAATAATAAGATTAGACGTGAGGTTCACTTACCCATCGTTGGGTCTGCCTCTTTGCCAGGGAAAGCACATGCTACTACAATTATTATCGATGGACAACTAGGCGCAATTGATCGTCGAGATCTCCTTTTTGAGATCTTCCGTTCAAACTTGTTTTGTTTTGCAACCTAACGCACAGCCCTTTTCTTCCTTCCGTAGAAAAGATCTGCTCATTTGTACGTACCTGGGCTGTGCTGTGCTGTGAGTCACGGACTCACGATTGGAGTACGAGTGGTTGCCGCGAGACCATAAGCGCACGAGGTAACCCTTTGTCGCCGGCAAGGTAAGGATTCAAATCAAATTTTATTTTTGGACAATATCTCAGAGGTGATCAAAATATAAAATTTCAACGAGATTTTAAAATTTTGAATAAAATAAAAAAGCAAAATTCAAATAACTAATGTTTCTATAAAATTTTCAGACGATGATCAAGTTTGAGGAATTTTTAAAAATTCTAACAATACTGTTTTCTGATAAAAGCCTTACTAGCAAATTTCAACCAAATGAAAAATAGTTCAAACCACATTATAAAATTTTTAAAAAATCTAGATGTTCTTGACACATCAATAATATTCACATAAAATTTTCAGATGATGAATAGATTTGAAGAATTTTCAAAAATTCTGATAGTGCTACTGTCCGATAAAAACCTTACCATCAAATTTCAACCAAATGAAAAATAGTTCAAATTAAGTTATAAAATTTTGAATTTTTTTGTGAATTGTTCTGATGCATCACTAATATTTTTATAAAATTTTTAGATAATAATCAAGATTGAGGAATTTTCAAAAATTTTGATAGTACTACTATCCTAATAAAAGCTTGGTTGAGTACATGTATTACTTCCATAGATTTAATTGAGCAAATAAAAAAATTAGAATTTTTAAAATTTTTGCTAAGGGTTCTTGGGCAATTATTAAGCTCTCCTAAAAATTTTGGATCATGATCACACTCAAGAAAATTTATAAAATTCTTACACTGTTATTGTCTTATTTATGTTCCTTCTGTTCTTGATTTTTCAAACATAACAAATAAAGTTTAATTATTTTGTAAATTTTTATGTATGATCCTAGACTACTAAAGATGGAAATATAAATTTTTTGGAGCATGATCAAGCATGTAGATTTTTATAAAAAATTGACAATTCTTCTGTTATTTTATAAAAACATCTTAAAATTTTGGTTTTTCCAAAAATTTCATGATGATGACATTCTTAAGAAGTATTGACCCAAATCTGGTCAAAAAATTAAAATCCAGTCAAAATTATCGAGATTTCGGTGAAATGTAACAAAATTACTATAGTAATTTGAATTTTTTTTAATTTTTTTATTTGACTGAGATTTAAAATCTCATCCCAAGTCAAAATCTGAAATCTCATTTGAAATTTTCGAAAGTTCTCCAGGATTTTGAACGACCTTGGACTGTGGCCACATGTTAATAATCAATTAATGAGCGAGCATGCAAGGATACATATATGTCGGATGTAGCAGCGCTACAAGAGTAATCTCACGTCCTATTGGTTCCTGGGTAGCTGTTTGACTGTCATCTAAAATTGAATTGATGATTCCAAAGACAATTCCAAAAGGCATGATAAACTGGAAGTAATTCTTAACTTGTAACTTATCATCTGGAACTCACTCTACAAAATTAAGTAAAGTTTGGTATTTGAAATTTCAACCTCGCGTTCACACCATAATTTTGTTACGAAATCATCTTAAATTTATTGGAGATTATTTAGTGTGTAGAGAAGATAATTTGTAAAAATTGACGGGCCTATGTGCACAATAGTCTTGTAGATAATGATTTCATAAAAGTTTAGTATTTGGAATTTGAACCTCGCTTTCACATTATAATTTTTTCATGAAATTGCCTAAAATTTATTGGAGATGATTTAGCATATAGAGAAGCCATGTAAAATTCCAAATGACACCCAAATAGGAAAAAAAATATATTTTAGTTGGCTTGAAACAAATTCAATTTCAACTAGAACAGGATTTGGAATTCAATTCAATTAATTAAAATCAATTTTAGACGGTCAAACAGGGTGTAATATAAATTCAAGTAAAACACACTCACACACAAAAGCTAGCTATCTTCTTATTTCTATTTTTATTAAAAACTCTAGTTATTTATATTTATATTCGCTTCGGTCATAAATCTCTACTAATATAAATTTGCAGTTGGTGGCAGCGGTCCGTTCTTCTCTAGCCCTCCTCTCGTCATATCTCCAATAATGACCGGTCATTATGTCTAATTATTCTTTCCTGATTTACAGCCAGCCATATCTCTCTAAATATTGCTGATTATTATAGCAAAATCCCTGATTATTGCTGGTAATTAATAGCCGGCCAATCATTCCTTTTGTACTCTATATATGCTATACAGTTTCCACAGAATCAATCAAGAGAATTCATTCAAGATCTCCCATATCGTGCCACCACGGCGAATGAACTCGACGAACTAATCAATAAGTGACGGACTAAAGTATATGGCCACGAGGCGTAGGAGGTCGAGCACCGCGGTCAGTAGTAACTGCGGCCAGAAGGACAGCTAGAGCGCGACGCTCACCTGGTGCAGTGACCCCAGCGCCGGCCAGTTGAACATGACAAAGCATACGACGCTTTGGCGTGGTTGCCCGGCGACACCGATGGGATATCGTCGACGGTGAGAGAGTCATTGGTATACCCCTTGGAAATAAATGAGTTGATCTAGCTGAACGTCGCAAGAGAGATGAACGACGTGGCGGGTGCCTCGACTCTGGTGTTTTCTGGTTCACCTTCATGGACTCCGGCGTCATGGCCAGTGAAGACAGTGATGGCTAGGTATGTCAGAGGCATGGAGACGAGTAGGTCGGCAAAGGCAAAAGGGTCATCTGGGAAGAGCAGCGAACCGTCAGCGCAGCGGACCACCACCGAAGCGAAGAAGAGTACGACACCGAGGGTGGTGGCGATCCAGAAGACCCGGAGGTGCAAAGGCTAGGTGGCGGTGGTGGCCCCTTTCTCCGAGGCAACCGACCACGCGGCCATGGCGTGCGCGATGAAGTGGGCGGCGAGGAAGGCGGACTCCACAGCGCGCCATGGCATGCTCGGTAGGAGGAAGAACGCGAGCGCGAGGAGGACGGCGGACGCCCCGAGCGCGACCGCGTAGCGGCCAATGGTCCGGAATAGCGGTGACTTCGGCAGTAGCGCCTTGTGCTTGGGGGAAGCCCCCATGTCGCCCTGCGATGGCGGTGGATGACGAGGAAGAGCGAGGCGACGAGGATGATGGCACCGAGGAGCGCGCGCTGCGAGCATGGCGAGAGAAAGAGGAACACGAGCTGCTGCAGCTGGTAATATAAATTGCAAAAAGGGATAAAAATGATTGATTGATTTTTGAGATTGGTAATATATATTGCTACGTACAATATATTTGGTTTTAATTCATACCGGAGAAGAAACCATAAAAACTTTTGTAATCAGGAGAAATAGATGTTCGATCTTGTAGCATAATTTTCTTTTATTGATTGAACTTTATGTTTCGTTACCAATTTTATTTTTTAAGTAAGTAACGCATGTATTAATCTAGTAATTATCATTTAGAACATAACTGCAAACAAACTTTTAAAAATTTTGTGCTCAATATCTTTTTAAATATTTAAATTACATACATAAATCACATATGTAAATTTGTTTCCAAAAGTACTTTCATAATATTTTAATGTTATTGGGTTTTATAAATATATTATAATAGAAATTAGTGATCAAATCTATGTTTTGGAGACCGTGATGTTTAAAACGACAACTATTTGTAATTAGAGGAAGTAATTGTTTTGTAGGAGGTTTCTTCTTGCAACCCCTCGGCTCATTAACACCTACATATTTCATCTTTCTTTAACGAGGAAGAATAAGAACTTAAGAAATAGTATTCTCTTATGGGATGTCATCGAGCTGTTATTTAGTCTTAGGAAAGTCATCAATGTTGTTAGAATTTGCACTATATAGTAGCTAGCCAATAGGGATATTCTAGTCATTATTAATATATCTTTGATCTTGAAGGACCGAAAATAACGATCATAGGAGGTGAATGATAAAAAACAAAAATTTTCTCCTAAAAGGACCAACCAAAGCCTCACTAGATCAAATATACACGAAAGAATAAATTTTAGACAATTTCACCTCTAGCGCGGCACTACTGGTGTTAAAAGGGCTATAGTATTGGAATGAACAGTACCATTAGCACTATTGTGTTACAGTACCCTCGGCAGTTCTAGTGAATAGTAAAAAAACATGAACAACATCTTTAGTACGAGTTCAAATCCAAAAATGATGTAACTTTTAATTTGATGATCCAAAACTCATGAAACTTTGTATGCACATTCTAATGATGTCAAGAGTCTATTCTAACCTTCAATCACAAAGATTGATGTAAAAATTTTAATCTTTTTTAAAAATACCAAAGGTTGCATCAAAACCGGGTCAAAACCCAAAACTTCACCTCGAGCTTGCTCGTTAGGATTTAATGATCAAGATGATTTTAGATGACATCCAAGAACCATCGAAGTACATGACCGGGGCTTCTCCTCCTCGACCTCGAGCTCGGGGCCGACTCGATGTCTGCTCAACCACAAAGTCGGCAAGCACTTGCGACTTGATGGCCGTCTTGCACCATAAAGCGGGCGTCAAACCGGCCGGACTCCATGGCCCCTTGGCGATGTGACTTCCGACACGGATTCCTCAAGATCTCTCCAGTGGGAAGTTGCTCGGGGCGACCACGGAGTGGGCACGGAAATAGTGCGAAACTTGCGAAGCCATGAGGAGGCGTCTGACAACCGAACACAGGGGTAGCGCTCCTTTGGACCATGAAGAACCCTTGATGTAGTAGATCGAATCTTTGCCGTGCATCCGCTCGGCCACCAAGGCAGATCTTGGCGGCTTGGGTAGTGGCGCGAGGTAGAGCAATAGTTTTTCGCCTAACTGCAGAGTCATGAGCAAAGGTGGACTTGAGAGGTATACCATTAACTCGTCAAAGGATTGCTGTGCCTCGGGCGTCCACTCGAAGTTTCCTTGTTTACGCAAGGCCTTGAAGAACGGTAAGCCACGCTCACCGAGCCTCGAGATGATCCGGCTGAGAGCAGCCATGCGGCCAATGAGGCACTGCACCTGCCTTACTGAACTTGGGGGAGCCATCTTCTCGATTACCTCAATCTTCTCCGGGTTCGGACCGACTCCTGAGCCCCCGATCATGTAGCTGAGCACCTTTCCTAAAGCAGCACCAAATACACATTTCTAAGGATTAAGCTTGATCCTATGCTTGTTCAGGTTGGCGAAGGTCTCTTCAAGGTCTTGAATGTGATCATCATCGGAGGAGCTCTTGACGATGATGTCGTCTACGTAGACCTCGAGGTTGCGGCCGATCTGGGGGTCTAACGTCTTGGTCATCAGACACTGGAACGTCGCGCTAGCATTTTGGAGACCAAACGACATAGTTGTGTAGCAATACGTGCCGAATGGTGTGATGAATGATGTCTTACTCTCGTGCGTGACCTTGAGCTTGATTTGATGATACCCAGAGTAGGCGTCTAGGAAGCTCAGCATCTTGGCGTTTGCAGTGGAGTCGACGATCTGGTCGATGCGAGGAAGGGGAAAATTGTCTCTCGGGCACCTGAATTTAGGCCCGTGTGGTGGCCATCCGCCACTTCCGCCTTTCTTACGCGATGACCGGGTTGGCGACCACTCGAATGTCGATCTCGCGAATGAAGTCGGCCTTTAGGAGTTAGTCGAGGTTCTCCCTGATTAGCAACCTTCTCGGGAGAAGCGACCACGGCTCAGCGTCCGGGCGACGGTCGGGCGCGCCTTGCAATCTGTGCTCGACCACCTCCCTCGGGACACCCGGCATGTCTGTCGGTTCCCAAGCAAATATGCTCTTGTTGGCGCGGACAAAAGTGACGAGCTCGAGTTCCTATTTGGAACTCATTTCGGTGAATAATGAATACACAGTCGAGTTGCCATCTTGAGCGTACGACTTTCGTCGACCCAACTGGGTGGATTGCCACCTTCTGATGGGCACTCTTCGCGGTTTCCTCGGGACCTCATTGGGGCAACTTATCTGGCGAGGGCCAAGGCTATGATCTCACACTCGTGCAGCCTTGAGATCCCCCGCACCGTGGTGGCCCGCTAGGGCACAGGGAGCTTCATGCAGCGGTGGCCGTAGTGGTTAGCCGCCATAAATTTGATCAACGCTGGTCGCAGGGATAGCGTTATGCAGGAATCTCCTTTGACCACTTTGAAGGTGATCATTTCGGTCTGAGAGTTGTTAGTCGCCCGAAGGTGACGGGCAAGACCACTTGCCCAAGAGGGGTGGTCGAACTTCAAAACGATTCTAAAAACGAAGGCATAATATTCTTGACCTTGTTTGGGAATCGCATCCGGTCAAGTGTGCTTCTTGGAGTAAATTGAGAGAGCTTCCCCCATTGACCATGACGCGCCCGACCATGGTGTTGTTGATGTCGGGGTCACGACCAAAGCGGTTTTTAGGTCCTTAGCCATACCTTGGGGGGCATCATCCCCTGAGAAAGTGATCATGGCCCCAGCCCACTTGCAGGGCTGATCGATGGACCTCCTGGCGGTAGCTTGATAGACGGTGCGCGTAGCAGCCTTGAGCTCTCGTCGAGATTGATATGTTGACGAGCCGCCGAAGATGACATCTATCCGGTGGTCACCCTGCTGGAACTCTAGGTCGAGGTTGTCGAGGTCAATCCCAGCATTGACCCTGTCAGGTTGCTCGCCTTTCTTCGGGAGTACGGGCATCTCACCACGCCCATCATAAATGGCTTCCAGCTTGCTCTGCCAAGCCCTGCAGCCACGCAGGTCATGGCCTGGAGCCCTCTGGAACAAGCAGAACTTTGCTTCATCAAACCTGGGACGCCCTCTGGTATCCTGCGATCGAGCGTCAGCTCGCTGGGGCCTAGGTCGGCGGTTCCCCTGCTGGGGTCGATGTGGCGCCTGCTGAAGTCGTGGCCGGCCTTGGTGAGGTTGGGGCTCTTCTGATGCAGTTCCACCTCCATCACTTCCTGTTGGCCGCTCATTGGCGGTCACCAGGCCGACGCCGCCGCTCTTGCGATCCCTCTTTCGCTTCTTGGTGGCCGGGCCCGGGTCGGCATTCCTGGAGCTGGTCGGACCAACCTCTCCCGAGTTTAGGCCAAGCTTACCTTGGTCATAGTCGCGTTTCCAGCGGACGGCATCATCCGCGTTCGCGTACCGCTCCACCATGCGAAACAGCTTGTTGACGCTGAGCCTCGCCATGATCTCCAAGTCTTTGGTGAGGCGCCGATCACGAACACCAAACTTGAAGTCCTTGATCACCACCTCGTCAGAGACGTTCGGTATCAAGTTTCTCGTGCGGATGAATCGTCACACGAAGTCACGGAGTGGCTCATTCTTGCCCTGGATAACGCGATCCAGGTCCTTCTCCCTTCCTGGCCGCTCGTAACAACTTTGGAGTTGGAGCAGAGGGCACCCTGAATCTGGCGCCATGATCGGAAGGAACCAGGCTTCTGGTTGATGAGCCAAGTTCGGGCGACGCCATCCAAAACAGTCGGAAGGTAATTGGCCATTCTGACCTCGTCCTCCGGCCACAAAATGGCGGTCGAATATATAAGCGAGAAACTCATCGGGGTTCTTGGTCGTCGAACCATTCTATTAATGCCATCTTGAATCGGGCGGCGGTAGCGCTCGGCGAAGGTCGTCGAGTAATAAGCGACCATAAGCGAACGAGGACGCCGAGGGAGATGGTCACTCTTTGCTACACTCGAGTCGTGGATACCTCGGCGGCCGGGACCTGCGACCCACGTTGGTGCGTGTCGATGGCGCGGGAATCCCGGGAATCTGCGAGGCAATCATGAACCCTGCGGCACCTCGGCGGGATGTCCGGTGAAAGATTTCTAACATCTTCTGCTTTGGAGGAAGAACGCCATAGCCATCTTGTGCTGAACACCCTCGGGGTTGCGTCGGCGAATCGAGGAGTCGAGCGAGATCCTAGGGCGGTTGGTGGGAAAGCGATCGGTGAAGGTGCGGCGTTGGTGCGAGTTATCATCACTTCTTAGGGAGGCGGGTCCCAGTGGCGGCTTTGGTCTTTGCGGAGGTATAGCCTCGGTCGTGGCCCTATCGAGCTCATCGGCGAGCTTCGGCCGCTCGACCTCACCGTCGGGATCGGTCATAACGGCGATGGCGCGGAGGTGCTTTCGCCCGGCGTGGAAACTGGGGCGCTTGAGACAAGGTCCAGCCCTCTCTTGAACTTCCGTCGGAGGCGGTTATGGCTTGGTTGATGCAACTGAACCATCGGCGGGCATCTTGAGGTTCTTGGTCACGGTCATCCGCCTCCGTGTTCACGTATCTCAAATCTTTCCTTCTCAAGCAAAAACTGGTTTCTTAAAGAAACTTTGATGATCAATAAGAAGCTTACCTAGATGATTGGGTGATGATCTACAGATGATACATCCATCAATCTTCCATTCTTGGTAGCACAAGATCAAGAAAGAAAGAAACCAAATAAGGAGAGATTAAAAACCAAAAGAGAAGAAGATCAAAACATAAGATAAATATTGAGCACAAATTTTGACCTTTATTTCAGAGCAGGATGATGGATTACAAAGCGTCTCATCTGGGGGCAAAGTTCCCCAATAGCATACACACTACACAAGAACACCAAAATCTTGTGAGAAACCTAATCCTAGTCTTAGAGCTTCAGGGCTGATGCTCTCCCTACATCTCCTTATATAGTGGAGGCAACCCTAACCCTAGACTTGGACACACAAGTAGATACATTCCACATTTACATGGGCTAACTCGAAACCCTATACTCTTAATAGGTTTTCCACTAACACAAGAACGTTTCTCAAAGCAATTATTACATTGACGCCAACTCCGCTCCACGAGCCCGAATTTACATCAAAACCACTTAGGGCACCGTCGTGGTTTTCCAAACCGCCTTGACCGCTGGTATTGGATAAAATAACAATTTACCCCAATGACTGGTCTTCTTTCTCCTAGAAGCATCGCCCATACTTAGTCGCTTTCCACGTGGCCCAATGAATCGCCTTCAATCCTCTCACATATCTGGACTCTCCTTAACCGGCCTTGCTTGCAAATGGGCCCAAGTTACTTAACATGCCACGTGTATTTAATAGCTTCACTATGGCGACACTGACTTTCTTGACTATTCTGGACCTCAACTCCTCTTGAGCCTAGTCCCGGTCCAAACTATTGCCCGCCATATCTATCACCAGTGCATCATGCTTAGGTTCTTTGTCATCTCGGCTTGCAACTACTTTCCGACCCAAGTCATCTTTCAATGTCCCTTGACCATTTTAGACCTTAGCTCTCCTAGCATAGTCATTGTCTTATCTTCACCTCACCATGACCTAGCCCTAGAGTCCTACAACTATATAGACAAGCAAACCATCACATAGCACTGTTCATAATATATGCAATTCACAATTACATAATCACCAGAGAATGCACCACAATTACTTGGAAAGTCGCACTATTGCCACCTGTGGACATTAGTACCACACCCTTGGTACTACCGCTCCTGGTTGGCCGGAGTATTGTTCTTACTACGCAGCCCCGAGAAACACCTCTCTAGAAAATAACTACCGCCACTGAAGACCAGTAGTACCGCACCCCCGATACTACCGCTCCTAGATGGCTAGTAGTGCCGCCTGTGTCTAACCATAAAGAAAAATCCTCTCTGTAAAAGACTACCGCTCCTAAGGCCAATATCTCCGTAGAGCCGACACTACCGCCAACCCAAGCCAGTAGTATCGTCTAGCCAGTACTACCTCTCTTACATGGTCTTACATGGTAGTGTTGCCCTTGACTTGATAGCACCTGAAATTGTTTCAAATTCAAAAAAGAATTCAAAACAAACTCAAACATAAGCACCACATACTCAAACACTATCAATAACTCATTACAAATATGGATAGACTTTCACATGGTCTTTCAATCTCCCCGATGATGAGTGTATTGACAAACATCACAATAGGCACAAATTTGAGTTCGAAAGCAAAATAAGAAAGCAATTTGATTGTAAAGCCTAACTTGGTCCAGAGCATAAGAGAGTCCAAGAAAACTCATAAAAAGCTCAATTGTGCTTATGATCCAAAGGAAGAGCAAATTTTCACCATGATCATAAAAACCAAGATGCATTCACATTTCTTACGTTTAAAGATGTCTTTTCTACATATTCTCCCCATTTTGACAATATAGGCATCATGACAAAGTGCATTATGATAGCATATTCTCCCCTATCAACATATATCCATGAAATGCATCGAAGAGCTTTGAAAATTATCCAAGTGACCACATAGACAAAGTATGACACCAAACTACTTAAGTTCATATTATGCTAATCTAAGACATCTAAGTGCAAATTGTAATATCTTTGGTAGCAAGCACAAATAAGACTATGTTATTTTTACATGATTTCCATAAATGCAACACTTAGCATAATATCTAAACTAGAAACATAGACATATAATGGATCAAATGGATAACATAGAGTTCAACCTAGTCAACTCCTTAGGGAAGCTATAAGTGCATAAAAGATTCTTCGTGCTCTATCTTGTTTCACACAAAATTTTTGTTTTAAAACTATAACACACATAATGGGGTGTAAATGTTTGACAATATTTGCATTCTTTACCCACTTTTTATTTGTATTTTTCAAGTGCGATTGACTTAAGTCATCGTCAACCATCTTAAGGACTCTTAAAAGAATGATCTTAGTTATACATGATACATTCTAAGTTCATCTCAAGTGTAATGGGAAGTAGTCTCGTGAATATAAAGCGTTAAGATTAATTTGCACACAAAAATCAATTTTTTTACCATTTTAGCACTTAAATTCATGAGCATATGAAGGACTCAAGTATAGATCAATCTAGCTTCATCCAAACTGTTGTAGGGACTCTAGTAGAAATCCAATATTTCATAAATTATGGCATATATACCTAATGAGGAAATATACCAAGTAAAAGCTATAAGTTTTATCAAATTTTATTAAAGTTCACTTTTCATTTTTAGCAAGCTTAATATGATTAAGCAAAATGAACTTAGACATATCTAAGCTAGTAATGATCTTTAGAAAAGTAGCAAGGTGCATATCTTGAATGACAACTTATTTGGACAATAAAGAAAACTCATTAAAACAAAAAATGAAGTCTATATTCAATGCATGAACAACTTCTCAAACTCCCCCTTAACAAGTGAGTCAATTTTAAGCATAATTCTAGTTCAAGTTGAGTTATTAGTAGAATTAAACTCAAAAAGTTTCCAAATAAACTCAACAAAATTAGAAACACAGAATGAGAAGAGAAAGTCAAGAAACTACCAGCTAGCTGGCTATGGAGTATAGAAAAGATGATAGAAAATACTATGGTTTAGACTCACTCTCATCTTCTCCAAATGACTAATATAGGAAAGCTCACTCTACAAACCCAAGTTAGAGAGTATGCACATACTCTGTCTACCCAGATGCTTAACACCTACTAAACCTATAAGACTGTGAGGGAACTCTATCTAGAGAGAAGAGAGAACAACTAATTGTGTAACCTATAGCATAAGATGAGAGGTCTATGCAAAGCATGCCATAAGTCTAAGTGAAATATACTCAAAATTCTAAAAATAAGCCTAATATCACCCAAAAGATGTAAAAAGAAAGAAAATACTAGAAGTAAATATATATATATAATATACAAAACCAGCCCCTCTCAAGAGATGCCGTAAGGGCACACGACTTCAAGCTCTCCCCTCAAGGCTATAAATCTAGAGCTATCCAAAAGTTTGGTAATGATATCGGCAATTTGGTATGGAGAGTGACCAACTTGGAGTACTATATCACCCTTCTCCACATGGTCTCTAAGGAAGTGATATCTAATGTCTATATGCTTGGTCCTAGAGTGCTACACTAGGTTTTTGGCAATGTAAATGGCAGAAGTGTTGTCACAGAAAAGTAGAACACTATCTATATCTAACCTATAGTTCTGTAAGGTCGATCTCATCCAAAGCACCTGACTACAGCAACTAGCGGCTTCAACGTTCTCAACCTCAGTGGTGGACTGTACAACTTCGGATTGCTTTTTAGATTACCAAATAATAAGAGAAGGCTAATGAATTAGTAAGTGCCGAAGTGCTCTTTCTATCTATCCTATAACCAACAAAGTCTGCATATGAAAAGATTCTAAGGAACAAACAAGAAGAGGAAGAGTATCAAATACCAAAGTCAATAGTAACTCGAATGTACCTAATGGTACGCTTCACTACTTGGCAGTGAGTGGTGTGATGAGAAGTCTAAAATTGAGAGCATAGATACACTACAAAGTGTATGTCAGACCTCAAAGTAGTGAGGTATAAGAGGTAGCCAATTATGCTCCAGAACTCCTTTTGATTATTCGCTCAAGATCTTCTCGAGATCTCGCGCAAGCTCGAGGACAAAGATCTGTCCCGCCGACCAAAAGCAGGCCATAGGAGTCATCAAACTAATGTGCCGCTTTCCATTCGATATATTAAATCGTCTCAGGAGGTCTCAAGTATACTTGCCTTGATGCAAGAAAATGCCTTCTCGAGTTTGTTGATCTAAAAGACGAGAAAGTAGCTCAACTCGCCCATTATACTCATCTCGAACTCAATTTTCATGCGCCAGGACTTCTTGCACTCGCGCAATCATGCGGCTGCTTATCATGTCTCGCATGGAAAATGCAATGGCCGCCGGCTGCCTGCGCTAAAGCGGCTGAGACAGCCGCCGCCAAAACTTTTTATTTCTTTTGTCAACACCAAAGTACAAACCCTAATTTCTTGCTCTCATAAGCAGGGAGACAAGAGACACAAGAGAGTGTGAAGAGCCACTAAAGATAATATCGTCCATATAAATCTAGACAAGTAGAAAGTCAGTATCCTAGTGTGTGCACCGTTCTCAGCCCGAGCGTCCGCGATGATGGGAGTCTTGTCTACTTTACCCATATCAAAACCATGACTAAAAAAATAAGACTTAAGCCTCTCATACCAAGCTATAGGGTCCTGCTTAAGTCCATTTAAAGCCTTAGAAAGCTTATAGATATGATTTGAGTATTTAGAATTCTTGAATCCTGGAGGTCCCTTGACAAAATTTCTTCCTCAATATACCCATTAAGGAATAAACTCTTGACATCTATCTAATAAAACTTGAAACCCTTAGATGCTAAAAATGTAAGTAGGATCCTAGTGGCCTCTAGTCTAGCTACAAAGATAAAGGTCTCCTCAAAGTCAAGACCATCAACCTGAGTAAAGACTTGTGTCCACTTGGTCCCAATGATATTGTTACCAAATGGTGATTCAACAAGCTATCAAACCATGTTCCTGCAACATCCCAAAAATTTCAAAATAAATAAAAATGTAAAATTTAATAAGAAAAATAAAAAATCAAATTTGGGTTGTAATGTTACTGTGAATTTCTATCTTTCTCATCATTTATTGGATTTTCAAGTCTTTAGAAAATTATTTTCAAAACTGAATTATTAATTTATAAAATCATTTTACAAATAGAATGAATCAAGAAATCCAAAGTACAAAATAGATAAAATAAGAAATCATGAGGCATTATGAATTTAATTATGAGTTTTCATTATTTTCTCTGATTTCTTGCATTTTGGTCTTAAAGGAAATTATTTTCAGAATTGAATCTTGATTTATAAACCTGAAAAAAATTACATAATAATAAAATATATAAAAATTGCATTCGAATACAATGCCATCATTAGAAACCACTTGCAAAACCCCAAGATTGTATGAATGCATTTATTGCGGATAAAGGAATAAAAATAGTGAAGTTGACTATGAACACCTTATCTCAATTAATTACAATAGTACAACCTTATATTATCCTCAATTTTTTATACTATCCTCGTAAAAATATCATAAATAAATAATTATATTTGGTGTCTTTAAAAATTCCAAAACTAAAAAGTTAGAAAATTCATAATTTCAATGTCGAATTTTTATGAAATAAATATAAGTTCCCATCATCTTAAAATTTTATAGTAACATCCTTAAGCCATTATTAACCCAAGTAAAAGTTTAAAAAATTTTAACTATAGTTATATCCTCGAAGTGAGAGAGAAGAACCCATACGCTCGTAAGTCCCATGGACAACCCAAAGAGAAAATTCAAAAATTGAGAAAGGAAATCTGGATAACTGGATTGTTAGAATTTTTAAAAATTGTAGGGACATGATCTATGTCTAAAATTTTTACAGTATTTGAACCATTTGATTGCCATTTAATGCCCAAAATTATGAGCTAAAACGGGGATAATGAACCTCTCCTCTCTCTCCATTATGACCAAGTTGGGCCTGCATGTAAGAGCCTTCTTCCCGAATTGGACACTACAATGTAACATGCCGATTTTCAAAAGTAGGTTTGCAAATTTAAATTGGCATCGATAAATTTAAGGCATAGTTTGGGTTTAAAAATTAGGCACTGGAAACCTGGTAGACTAGAAACAAATTGTAGTTTTCCACCATCTGTTATTCCATTACAATATTTCTTATTCTTGTAAATGATACCAAAACAACAACAAATGAATGGAAAGAAACAAACAAAAATAAGAGAAGAAACATGCATTAACATCTATCTCATGCCTCAGCACGCATTCCCATGCCTCATTAATGTAGCATGCATCCCCATGACATTTAATGCTAATTAATTCAGTAGCATCCCCATGAATGCATCTCCATTTCATTTAATGCTCATTAGTTCAACACACATTCCCATGCCATTTAATGCCTCATTAATTGAGCACCATCCCCATGACATTTAATGCTAATTAATTCAACACACATTCCCATGCCTCATTAAATGCAGTATGCATCCCCATGCCTCATTAATTCTTAACAGGCCTACCACTTCCTTATCCTGACATCACCCATCCCTACTCCATTCACATTTTTCCTCCAAGTAGCATGTGAAGGAAGGCTATAAATGCAGCCACCTCTAGCGCCATCTCACTCGTCCGAGCCCATTCCCTATGTTCTTTCCTCTAGCCAGCAAGCAAGAACACAAGCTCTTCCTTCACTCCACCTTCTCTCCTCTCGATCTCAATCAAAAACAAAGAATCGAGCCTTGCGTGCTATACCATTGCAACCCCCACCATTCAAGCAATCCATTTTCATGGAAATTTTTAGCATGCACAGCTGTTTGCTATGATTTGGAGGGAGAAGGAAGGAGTTTCAGTGGCCAATGCCGTGCTACCATGTCAGAGTGTGACATGGCCAAATGCTGTAATGGCAGTGATGAGCAAGTCTCGATGGTGGCTAGAACTGCAACCACAACAGCAAGTAACACTGCCATGGCAGCAACTCAATAGCCCACTGCCACGGATGTTGGAAGTGCTATCATGGTAGTGCTTGGTGGCCTATTGTGTTGCCATGGCAGCAGCTTGGTAACTAAGTGCAGGCGGCCACGACAGTGCTGCTATGGCACAATGTGCCAGCAGGAGGGCTGCATGGCACAGCGCAAGCTAGGGCACAACAACTTGGGGCTAGCATGTTGGCTCGATCTGGGGCGTGGTGGCCATAGTTGGGCCCGTCACGGGGAGGTTAGGGCCTGGACAGGAGGCTAGCCGATGAAGGCAAGCAGTGGTAGCAACTCTACTGCCCATGGTGGCATTCAGCGGCGCTGATACCCATCGGCTAGCATAGGGCAACGCTGAGGTGCCAAGTGACCAGGGTGGTGCACAACGATCGAGGCACAACCGTGGGAGCTGTCAGGTGGTGGAGAAGGAGGCATGGCCAGCTGAATTGGAGGGAAATGGAAACTAGATTAGAAAAGAAGATAGAGGAAGAAATGAGAAGAAAGAAGAGGGTAAAGAAAGAACAAGAAGCTAGAGAGGAGCGTGTGTCCAGGAAAAAGAGGGTAGAAGAAAAAGAAAGAAAAATGAAGGAAGAAAGAGAAGGAATAGAAGGGCTCGGTTAGAAAAAAAGAAAAAAAGAAAATGGAAAAAGGGACGAAGACGGATTTTTGTGACAGATTCGATTTACACCCGCATGTGATTGAGTTGCCAAAGCAAATTTATTCTATTTCGACATTACAATAAAAATATTCGTTGTCAATTTTATTCCTTTGTCCATAGCTTTTAGCCATGCATGTTGCATATAAAGATTGACCATTGCATACTCATGCATGCATGCATTAAAAATTAATCTAATGACCTTCAATCAGTATAATTGCTAATTAGATCTTAATTGTTCAGCAGTATATAAATAATTGTTGCTTTATATGAATAATTCGACCGTTGGAGTGGAATATTAATTGTTAGTTGGTGGATTTTGGATTATTTAATTTAGTAGATTACCATGTCGCGGTTGAATATATTTGGAGTCGCATGAGAAATTGTTAATTAATTCGATCATCGAAGTGAAATATTAATTGTCAGTCATGGATGTTGAATTATTTAATCTAGTGGATTACATGGTCAAAGACTAAAACTATTGTGACACAAAAATAGAGTAATAAATCATAATGTTAAATTAATTGGAATCTGCCCTCAAGATAATGTTGATGGTTGCAAGATTGTTGATGGATAGATTTTCTAATCACATAAAAAGATGGTTGACTTAGGTAATTATATTACATCAGTGGAAATTATCCATATCATTATAAATGGTAGCCAAATATATTAAATTGATCCTAGTGGTATAGATATGGTTGAATTGATGCTTAACATATAGGGTTAAGCATTAATTTCGCATAATGTACCACATGGTATTTAACTCTTAGTATTTTAAATCCAAATAATTTTATACTCTTAAATTCATAAATATACATGCATATATAATTTTAGAAAATTAAATTCATAAAAACAAGAACCTTAAAACCACCCCCGTTTCCTATAATAAGATTTCAATTTGGTTTTATATATGATTTCTTTTTGCCCTAATTGAAAACTTGTTATTTGTTATTTATTGAGTTTCCCATTGAACGACATGCATACATCAACACTCCCGATACCATCGTAAATGACATCAACTGCGACCTCAACTTTGTCATACACAACAATCAGTAAGGCAAGCACCCCCTTTGATCGTGTTGATCCCTATCACTTTAAAATTGTTTTGTCAAAACTTTTATGCATGCGTACACTTTCAGTAAATTCACTATGTTATGGGTAATAGTAGATATTCCCTAAACATTTATGGATTTCCCTTAATCAATAATTGACTTGTGAACCTTGATCACCCTAAGATAAGTATGAACATTACAAATATCAACTAGGTATAATTGAATATGAACATGCATCTGCTTAGTATGCTTTAGAAATAGGAAGACGAATGGTTGGTTATGCTTTTTGTTATGAATAATGATTTTGGACATGATGGAAAATATTGGATATATTGGGAATTGTGGTGTTGGCACCTTGATAAAAATAAAAATAAAACTATAGTTTTGGCGCGGGTGAGTATTGGCAATTGCCGGATATGCGAGGGTTGGACTTGCACGTAGTGTAGGAAAAGTTTTCTCACCCAAGTCAAATTAAGGATCGACCTATTGTGTTATTTTCAAGCCAGGAAAATCGTACAATCACAAGTGTTGGCATAGGACAACCTTAACCTAGTAACTTACTTAGAACTAGTTTTGCACATTGGAAGGTTGTTGTAGTATGGGCTTCCGGATGGAGGTTGCTTGTAGGGGCTTCCACACTAAGGTGTGGGTAAATGCATATCAATACAATGGTGTACGCCTTGCTGTGGGGAGAAACGTATGTGGCAGGGATAGACTGTTAGAATTACTATGTGAGTGATAGGGATGGACCATCTTGTCTTTGTTGTATGTTTCTGCCACTATAGTAAGGGTTTGTTTTCACCGGACTAGTGCAAAGTTAGGTCTATATAATATAACAATTATGTCATGACTCTCTGCGACATACCAAAGGAAGTGTGCTAATGAATCTTTTTGAAAAGCCACACTCGTGGTCATGGGCACTTGGTAAAGTCATCACATAATTAGATGATTTCATATTTTCATAAAATGGATTGGAATTAGAAACATGTGTTGGAAAGTTTACATTTTGAATGATTCAATACTTTGTCATGTGTTGCAAAGACTGGTTTTATGCCATGTATTGGCAGGGAATGATTTGAAGTGTTGCTCACGTCATGGAGGACTGTGAGATGCTATACTTATGCTTACATACTTGTTATTTCATATACCTGTCAAATTGCTTTTACAAAATTTCATTTTTAATCTATTATTCAATATTTATAACTTAAATTGGCTTTATGCAAAGTAACCGTAGTAGCCTTTCTCTTGATACAAACCTCCTTTGTTATAGGATTGCAAAAGTCATGCGGAGTACTCTATGTACTCAACTTTACTATTATTGTTGTTTTCAGGTGAAGAATTAGATTACCCCTACAAAATATTATATACCGCAGGATACGGGGAATACTATGATGAGCTTTTCTAGGGTTTATATCTTGTTAATTGCATGAGAGTTATGTGGCACACTACATGACTTTTGAATTTCCGCTACAATTTATTTTGTCTTTTAAGACTATTGTATAAACAGCTTCCGCTATTGTATGTAACACACTGTGTATGGATGTGATTTCAATTTGTAAATATGTGTACTAGCTACTGATCATGGGACTAGTATTGTAAGTACAGGAAACCTATTGTTGGTATTTATTACCAAAAATAGGGGCCTTACAGTTCCTCTCAAAACTCTCAAGTTCCTCATCCATAGTATTGATCTAAGATTCATTTGTCAATGCATAAGAAATATCCTCCGGCTCAAAAGTAGCAATGAAGACAGAGTGAAGATGGGAGAGAGAAACGACTGACTTTGAGCACGTGACATGCTCAAATAGATCACCGATCATCTAATTGGGTGGATGACAACGCTAAATGTGGCGAGGAGGTCCAGAAGCAGAAGTGATCTCTACCTCATGAACAATACAAGTAGGAGCAGAGCTACTAGCTGTAGGAGAGTCCGATGGTAAATGTTGGTCTCCTTGAGGTGTAGAGATAGAAATAGAAGGTATCTTAGGTGCAAAGGGGACTGGATCATGTGGAATACCGTCTTCTCCATGATCCCCATCCTCTACAAAGATGGTCTCGAAGAGGAAAGAAGAACCAGTAATATCTAGTCTAGTTCCTGCACTAGTCTCATCAAAGGTCACATCGCAGGTCTCTATGATCTTATTCGCCTCACAAGTCCAAACCCTATAGCTACGAGAAGAAGATAAGTAACCTAAAAAGATACCATCAAGTGAACATGACTCTGAACTAATCTAGGTTTCCATACTTCAATATAAAACACTTACAACCAAACACATGAAAATAAAAACGTTGGGCTTTCGCCTATATCTCAACTTATAAGAAGTGCGGTGCAAATATGATCTTAAGAACACTCGATTAGACACATGACAAGTGGTAGGTATAGCCTCAGCCTAAAACTTTATAAGAGTATTGTACTCATCTAGCATCGTCCTGGTCATCTCGACTAAGGTCCTTTTCTTTCTTTCCATTATGCCATTTTGTTGAGAGATGTATGGAGAGGAGAATTGATGCTCTAAGCCTGACTCCTCATAGAAGCTCTTAAAGTAGGAGTTCTTGAACTTCATGTCATTGTAACTGCGTATAGCTCGTAAGGCACTTGGGAGCTCAAAAGACAACCTATGGATCAAAACCCTAAAATGGGTAAAAGACTCATCCTTTGAGGCCATAAAAATACCTAAGAATTTCTCAAAAACCATCAACAATGATAAGAATATACCACTTCCCACCTGTTGACTGCATTTTATCTGGAATAACAGTGTCCATATGTAAAAACTGTCCTGGTGCATCAATCATCACAAGTAACACTTCTCAAATCTCCTACTAGGAAAAACCTCACGTCGCTGATATCTACCTCGATGGAAATACAAGAAATATCAAAAGGAAGATGAAAAGATTGACCATAAGTAGCTCTAGAATGAAAACCAGAAAGAACTGCCTGAAAACCAAGTCTTGGACATTACCCAAAAAAGGAGACACTCTAGCCTATTTAGAAGCCATGGGTGCTTTAGGAGCACTCCGAGTCTAGGGATAACCCTGAATACCCCTAAGAACATGACCACATTCATGTCGTGCAATCTTGGCATGTTTGAAGCAGAACTCAACTAAATGTCTATCCTTTTGATACAAAGTGCAAGTATACTTTGCCTTAATAGAGGCAGAAGCTACATGATGGGCTACCTTCATATCAAAAATCCCTTAGACAACACCTACTGAATGAAACACCGTAGTGCTAGATTTAGGTGCAACCACAATCTCACCACCTTTGGAGCCACGCACAATCATGGGAGGATGTTACCGAGTGTGCTCTAAGTACTTAAACCTAGACCTTAATTGAATATACTAATCTTGGGCTGGTCTAGAATGGGATTAAGTTTCTTCTAGCCTCCAACAAACTTCTCAAGAGTGCTCATAAGATAATCACACTCCTGGAATAGAGGCACATGAAGAGCACAGGGAAGAGAAAGATGAAGACTTAACCAGACAAGAAAGAACGACCAGCATGTGTATTTTTTCTCTAAACATGGCTACCTCAATCTTGAGGGCCTCACAAGAAACACAGTTGGCATTTCTAATTCTAGCAGTCTAGGCCTCTAGTTTCTGCCTAAGCTCATCATGGATTCTTACCTTTGTCCCCCTCAATCTCAGCACATCTAGTACATGCAACTTGTGACTTAGCTACTAGGTCTTTAGCAAGTTTATCACACTTGATATTCAAGACATTATTGTCATGTTTTAGTTGCCTACAGCCCTCACATGAGCTAACTGTATCCTTAGAAACAAATTTCTCAAGTTTGTCATTTCTAGTAGATATCTTACTAAGGTAAGCACTCATGGTATCAATTTTGGCAAGTAATTTAGGACAATTTTCATAAGGACTAGTATGTGCATGAAGAAAGTAGCTTCAGTAGGAACAGCATCAGTCGTACTCAAGCTATCATTATTCACCCTAAGGACCTTTACTTCAAAAAGCACACTATCATGCAGGGTCCTTAGGTTCTCAAGCTCCACAATCACGGCATCACAGAGCACACAATCATTATCACGGAGGAAGAAGATCTAAGTGAAGCTATCTCCTACGACATGTTATCTACCTTCTTCTCTAGATCCAAACACCTAGCCTTAGCTCTAACATGGAACCTTCCTAGCTTACATAATGCCTCATTAAGTTCGTGATAGGAAGATAACTCATCTGACTCACTGTAGAGCTCGATGTCGTTGAAGCCATTCTCATCGGCCGTGAAGCACTTACAGATGAAGTCATCACTCTTGGTCTTCTTGTGGATTATCCTCTCCATTGTTATCGCTCTATGTCTCGGTGTCGAAGAGTTTGATGTCATCGAGTGTGGCCAGGATGCGGTGGAAGAGCTTCTTGTTCTCCATGAATTTGTGGAACTTCTTCTCACATGTGGGATCATGAGCTGGAGCCTTCTTGTTGTGGTTTTTATCAGTGTAGCCAATCTTTCCAAAAATGCTGTGATCGTTCTTGCCTTTCTCTAGCTTAGGCAGTTGGCTTGAATGTGGTCGGGCTACCACACTTGAAGCATCTAATTGATCCACCTCTCCTCCTCTCTCTCACACACTCTCTTGTATGCGTGGGAGAACTTCTGGCTAAGAGGACGAGCTCATTTTCTTGAAATCTCTCTAGATGGTCATTGCTCATCTCACAAAGAGCAGAGAGGAAAAACCAAAATAACTCTTAGAAGAGGAAACAATGACCAAGGCTATCAACTGTGACTTTGTCTTGCGAGAGATGATGTCAATATCATGAGTCTTGAGCCGGGAATAAATCTTATTGAGAGTCAAGGTTGACAAGTGTGTGATGTCCTTGATGGAGGTCACCTTCATCTTTCAAACTCGAAGATCGAGTGTCGTTAGAAAATGTCGAGCATTATCCAAGTCAGGGTATGTGGTACCAACTGCTCAGGATCGCTTAGAATCTTTGTGAAATAACCAAAGCACTCGTCCAAGGACTCTCTAGCATGCTGCTCGAACTTGTTGTAAACACGCTTGTACTAATCATGCCTCATTGTTTTGATTTGGGTGGTGCCCTCATGGTAAGCATCGAGAGTCACCCACATCGGTGTGCAGATCGTAAGTAGGAGATCCGGTTATACTTACTATGACTAAGCCCATGTATAAGGGATGTTTCTTACCTTAGAATTTGCCTCAACGTCAACCATATTCATGGCATTGACGTTCTCATCGGCAGGAACAACATACGGGAGCTTCTCCTTCTGGCAAATCATTAAACCCTATGCAATAATGTATGGCTCCATCTTGGATTTCCAAAATGGATAATCCACCCTAAAAAGATTGGAGGTTTGGTGAAATACTTGTTCGACACTATAGCTTTTGAGACCAGTCAAAATCTAAAGATAGCAAAACTGGCTCTCATACAAATTGAAGGATCAAAAATGGCTATCAGAGGGGGTGAATGATCATAAAACAAATTTTTTTCCTAAAAGGACCAACCAAAGCCTCACTAGATCAAATATGCGGAAGAACAAATTTTTAGACAATTTCACCGCGGCACCACGTTAAAAGGGTGGTAGAGCCAGAATAAATAGTACCAATAGTACTACCGTACCCCAGGTAGTGTCAGTGGACAATGAAAATAGTGCAATGAACATTAATTTCAGCACGAGTTCAAATTTAAAAAATAATGAAACTTTGTATGCATCATCCTAAGAATGCTAGGAACCTATTATAACCTTCAATCGTAAGGATTAATGTTAAAATCCTGACCTTTTTCAAGAATATCGAAAGATGCACCAAAACTGGGTTAAAACCCAAAACTTTACCCTGAACTTACTAGTAGAGATTTAATGATCAAGATGACCTCCCATATATTTTAGCAAGGACACTAAAGAGATTGCCCCAAATATGCAAGATCAAGATCTATCTCAAATCCTTTTTTCTCAAGCAAAAACTAGTTTCTTGAAGAAACTTTAATGATCAAGAAGAAGTTTGCCTAGATGATTGGGTGATGATCTACAGAGTTTACATCCATCAATCATCCATCCTTAGTAGCAAAAGATCAAGAAAGAAAGAAACCAAATAGAGAGAGATCAAGAACCAAAAGAGAAGAAGATCAAAACATTATACAAATCTTGAGCACAAATTTTGACATTTATTTCATAGCATGAGGATAGGTTACAAAACCTCTTACCTAAGAGCAAAACTCCCAAGAAGTACACATACAACACAAGAATACCAAAATCTTGTGGAAAACCTAATCCTAATCTTAGAGCTTCAAGGCTTCTCCTCCCCTACATCTTCTTATATAGTGGAGGCAACCCTAACCCTAAACTTAGACACACAAGTAGATATCATCCACATTTACATGGGCTAACCTAAAACCCAACACTCTTAACGTATTTTTTTCACTCACATAAGCACGCTTATCAAAATAGCTATTATATCGACACTAAATCCACTCCACAAGCTCGAATTTTGGTCAAAACCACTTTGATGTGACTTAAACCACTTAGGCCACCGTCGTAATTTTCTAAACCGCCTCAACCACCGATATTAGATAAATTACCATTTTGCTCCAATGACCGGTCTTCTTTTTCCTCGAAGCATCACCCATACTTCGTCTCTTTCCATATGGCTCCAATGACTTACTGCCAAACCTCTCACGCGTCTGGACTCTCCCGAACCGTCCTCACTTGCAAACGGGTTTAAGTCACTTGGCGCGCCACGTGTCCTTGACAACTTCACTATAGCAGCATTGGCTTTCTTGACCGTTCTAAACCTCAACTCCTCCCTAAGTCTAGTCCAAGTCCATACCATTGCCTATTATATCTATCACTAATGTATCATGCTCAGGTTCCTTATCTTCTCGGCTTGCAACCACTTTCCGGTCTTAGTCATCTTCCAGCGTTCTTTAACCATCCTGGACCTCAGCTCTCCTAGTCTAATTCGGTCTTGCCTTCGCCTCATCATGATCTAGCCCCATAGTCTTGCAACTACACAGACAAGCAAACCATCGCATTGCACTGTTCACAACATATGCAATTTACAATTACATAATCACCAGAGAATGCACCACAATTCCTTAGAAAGTCAGTACTACAGCTTCTAGTTGACCAATAGTACCGCTCTTGTTGCGCAACCCCGAGAGACACCTCTTTGAAAAATAACTACCGCTACTTGAGGCTAGTAGTACCACATCCTCGGTACTACTACTCCCAGATGGCCAGTAGTGCCGCCTGTGTCTAACGCCAAAAAACACCTTTATGTAAAAAGACTACCGCTCCCAAGGCCGGTAGCTCCTGAGACCGACACTACCACCAACCCGGGCCAATAGTGCCACCTGACTGGCACTACCTCTCCTACATGGCTGGTAGTGCCATTCTTGACCTGACAACACTCAAATTATTTTAAATTCAAAATAGAATTCAAAACAAACTCAAACTTAAGTATCACATGCTCAAACACTATCAATAACTTATTACAAATATGGATAGAAAAATAGTCTTCGTAAACTTGGATGGAGAAAATATTATATTTTGGAAAGTTAGTTATGTTATGTGGCATTGAATGATCTTGAGTTTTAATTTATACCACGGAAAATCTCGAATACACCTTAATACCGTTAAAAGAACCTTCGTTCTGTTTTTAATAGGGGTGGCAATGGGGACCCGTTCCTCGATCCCGGCGGGAAATTCCTCTATTAGGGGACGGGTATGGGAAAAAATCGTCCCCTGCGGGATGGAAACGGGGAAAATTATTTCCCCGTTGGGGATGGCGGGGACGGGGACGGGAAATTTTTTCCCCGCGAGGACCCGGTTGGGGATCCAAATTTAGTTTAGTCCAATTTAGTTATTAGATTGCAAACATATTCTCTAGCCCATCATATTCACATTTTCATAAACGGGACAACATAATCTTCAATGAATGCATGCATTCTTTTTTTCCTTGTCTGTTGATATGATTTTAGAGTTAAAATAGCTATAAGAACTCTTCTCTTGTGTGAAATTTTCGCGGGGATGGGTCCCCGACGGGGCCCCGATACCCGAACGAGGATGGGGACGGGAGGATTTTCTCTCCCGAGACGGGTAACAGGGGCGGGGACGGAGAAAATTTTGGATCGTGGGGACGAGGATAGAGATGCACTCCCCGGCTGGAAATGGCCCAGTTGCCACCCCTAGTTTTTAACCACTCCGTTCAACTTTTGACCCCCTGCCGTCAACTCTTAACCATATTGCTCTCCGTCTTGTAGCTTGCCTCCATGCGCATTTGCTCTGTTCACCGAGGAGACAAAGGAAGTGAGCTTGGCTAGCAAAGATGAAACCTGATCGTCTCGGCGTGAGAACAACTAGGGCGTGGAGCGGAAATTGATTGTTGTATGGTGCAATCGGGAAGAAATTGCAAGAGTTTGAGTTGTAATTGTTCTGTTTGAGTTCTCAATTAGAAGATATAACTATGTAAGTATGCGAGGTAAGTATTAACTTGCAATTACAACATACAGAGCATGCACTTACGCTGCCCATGGAAACGGCAGAGCCATCTCTTGCGCTGTTCCGTGGAAGCTCTAGCAGGGTTCACAAAACTGGTAAAAACCGCTCGAATGTATCGCTGCGGTTCGAGATTAAAAATCGTTCAGTAAACCGGTTTAATTAAAAAAATTTAAAAAAAATTAAAAAATTTATACGGTGAAAACTGCTCGAAAACCGTTAAAAAACCGCGGTTTTCAAAACTGCTCAAAAACCGTTTTTTAAGAACATTCAATTGTCCTGTTGTTTTTCACGAAAAATCAAGCAGTTTCTCGCGAAAAACCATAGTTTCTAGCCAAAAACCAAATAGTTTTCAATTTTTTGAATTTTTTCAAACTTTTTTTAATTTCTTAACCCTTCGGTTCCTGACAGTTTTCGAGCGGTTTTTCAAATTTCTGTTTTTAGAACCCTGACTCTTAGACCTTTAGTTTGCCAAGTATTCGCGAGGGCGCAATTGCACCAGCTAAGCTAGCGCGGCGGCGCTGGGCACCGGGACGTGAACGGAGAGGAAGAGGGAGGCAAATGGGGTAAGGCCTGCCCAACTCAGGCTTTCGCTGGATAGAAGTGATCGTGCTTGACCAATTCAGGGGAGGGAGGGCATTATTGGTATTCCCCTACTGGTTTTTGGAAAAAAGAAAAAGAAAAAGAAAACAGGATAAAACACTGATGGCAAATGGCGGATTGGTAAAAAATTGGAGAGTTCTTGTTGGTATTGAAGTGTACTCAAGAACTTCGATGTTATAAAACTCAGGATCTTTTAATGTCACACACTATTTTTTGTGGTTTTCTTACCATGCTTGTGCTACCGAATAATCCTAAATTGCCTGTGAAAAAATCGCATCGTATTCGTATGTTCTAAATTGCCCGTGAAAAATCGCATCAAACCAAACAACTAGATAATTTAGAATATGTTCTTTTGGAATCCACGTATTCGTATGTTCTCATGAAAAACAAAAAAGAATAAATAAGAGAAGAAAGATAACCAAGGTAATGGCAATCCAAATAAACAGAGGCAGGATGGCGAGAAGAAAGATAACCAAGGTAGACAGAGAGGAATATGGCAAAGGTCGATGATGTCGATGTCAACATCTTATGAGTTAGATTCACATGAGCAAAACCGAATGACATGGCTGACAATATTGCAAAAATCACTTTAACTAGGTTGAGTTGTACGCGATGCCACGTCGCGAGGAAAAAATCTAGCACGAGTTTTTTGCAAATCGAATTTGCAGAACCACGGGTCTCTTTTTTCAAAATAACTGGCGGAAGGATCTATTTAAGATTTCAAATTTTTTTAATAAAAAAAATTGACGAAAGGACCTAAACACGATTTCCATTTCAGCTATAAACCCTCGACAAATCTATGTTTTTTTAGAAAACCGTGTGAAAAAAATCGACGAAAGGATCTAAAAAACCTTTTTTTAGAAAACCGTGTGCAACAAAATCGATGAAAGGATCTAAACGCGATTTTCAATTCAGCTATAAACCGCGTGTAGGGATCTAAATGGAATTTCGAAATTTCTCGGGTCTATCTTACTTAAAAAACGGCTGAAAGGACCTAAACGTGATTTACAATTTTTCCGAAAGGACCTAAACGCGATTACCAAACTTTCCAGGGACCTCTCCTAGGGGCGACACGTGGTCCCGCTGGGAGGCCGGCATTCTCAGGCTCCATTATATAGTAGATATTAAGATTTGCATCATCAAAATCATCCTCTAAAACAGCTTTAAGATGTAATTTGATACAGTTTTGTAAGTTTAACATGTTAAATACGTAGCTTTGTAGTTGATGGTGCTAAATAGACTTTTTGATGGTGCTAAATAGACTTTTTGATGTAAAGTTCTTAGATGGAAAATAGAATTATTCAAAAAAAAAGTATGCACATATGAGATTAGAGGTGGGCACTCGGGGCAGGCTTTTTTGGGCCGGTCTAAGGCACGGCGGGCATAGCCCGACCCAAAGCTCGAGTCGGCACGAAGTGAGCCATGCCGAGCACAGGCCGTGCTAGGCCCGATAACAGAGTACGATAGGCGGCATGGTCTGACACAACATTGTAGCACAGGCCGTGCTGGGCCGATGACCCAGGGCATAAGAAAGAAGCCCTGTATAAAGATCACCGATACGCAGAGTATGAGCACTATGGACACACCTAGCAACATGAATGCCACCCTCATCATCGACACTTGAGAGAGATAACAAGAGGGGAGAGAGAGCAGAGAGATTAAGAAACGATGTCTCAATCTCTCTCAACTCTCTCCCTCTTACCCATCTCTCTCAATCTCTCCCTCTCTCGCATGTTTCTCTCTCTCTTTCTCGGCTATTTCCCCCTTTCTCGCTTGTGTTCAGCACATTCCCCTCGCTTTCTGTAACTATTCAAGAATAAATAAATTTTAGTTCATTTTCCCATAATAGTTATGTCTACTGCCACAACTCTATGCGTCTCTGGCTTTCTTTCTCTTATCGCAATAGTGCAAATAGGCCGGACCTGGGCCAGCAAGGTACGACGAACACGACGGACTGTCACAACCTGACACGATTTAGATATAAAGTACGATATATAGATTCATACTGAACTAACCTGGCACGGCGTGACGCCCATCACTACATGGGATATCTTAGCTACCTTATCTGATATCTACGGCACTAGCAGGGGCGGAGCCAATGGTTGGCACGGTTGGACCGTGGCACAACCATTGCTCCGGCCCACAGCACCCTGGAGACTCGCGTTGTTGATTTTGTGGCGAAGCCGTGAAGGCGAGGCGACTAGAAACGAGGCCGTCGAGGCGCATGCAAGCAAAACGACTAGAAACGAGGCGCTCAGGGGCATGCTGCATGCAAGCAAAGCAAGGGCGACTAGAAGTTGAAAGTTTTGGAGCAGCGCTGCTGTTGGTTCTTGTTGATTCGGGTGATTAGAAGATCAGCGCTTCAGTCCGGCGGCCGCGCATGCAAATGCAAGAAAAAGGCGGTTGCATGTAATAGTTTGGACAACACAACGAACTGAGGAGAAAGCTTTGTTTGATCATATCAGTGAAAAGCTTCTTGGCTAGCGAGCGATCAGAATTTTTGATATATTTTATGTTATATATTATCTTGCTACCTTTTTTTTAAAGTTGGACTAATCTTACCTAAAATCCTAGCTACGCCACTGGGCACTAGCACATCCAAATTTTGCCACTGGATCCGGTTTTTGTTTCATTAATTTAGTGTGACGTGTCCAGCTTTGAACACCGAAAATATACACACACCCGTCTGGTCAATGTGACAGCGAGTAATCGTTGTCGCTCCCGAGTATATGTGGGCATCAAACTGGACGACTGATTCTGCCACTAAGCCATGAGCCCATGATCATCCAATGTAAACTTCAGCTGGAGTCGTTTATTCTGCAAAAAGACCAAAGCAAAGCCGAAGCTTGAGCTATTCTAGCCTCTTCGTCTCTTTTTTTTTCAATCTAGGATTTCTGTAAAAGTATTTGTAGATTTGGCCCTTTTGACCGCGGAAGGTGCTCCCGGTGAGCCGCGGTAGTGGGTAGACGAGCACGAGACTAGCTGCTTCTATACTGGGTAGTACGGGAGGAGCGTCGGTGCCATGGCAAGGGAGTGCGGGAGGCCGTGGTCCTAGGATCTCTAGCGACCTTCCGCAATAGAGGAGCATGGAAGGTGACACGTGTCACCTTCCGGCTCTTTCGTGGTAGGGGATGAGACTAAATCTGTAAATGTATTCGGAGTAAATTTGTAGAAAAATGACGCAGAAGATGCTAGAAAAGGAATGATTTTAGCAAATCCGGTATAATTGACCTGTAAGCTAGACATAAATCCTCCTCTCTTTGTATCTATGCTATGCATCGAGTCAAGCTTTTGTTAAGACAAATAAATTTAGCATAAAATAATACCACTACTAGAGAAACGATCTTTCATACCGATTCATCGGTCCCGATTAGCCACTTAACCGACTAATAGTAGCAACAATTCCGGTTCGTGACTACTAGGCTAAAAGCGTGATTTTTCGCTCACATTAGTCCCATTCGTGCCATGAACCGGACGGAAGAGTGTTAGCAGCACGGTAGCACGAAGCACACATTAGTCCCGGTTCGTGTTATGAACCGACTAAAACAAACTTTAGTCCGGTTCGTGTTACGAACCGGTACTAAAGGCTCGTTCCAGCATACTTTAAAATGAATGCATATCATAGTCTATTCAATACACGTGGGTGGGTTGGTAGTGTCCTGTGGTGGCATGCAGGAGGTTCCAGGTTCGAGTCTTGAATTCGTCATAATTTTTTGATATGCGAGAGGGCTTTAGTCCCGGTTAGGAAACCGAAACTAAAGGTCTGTGACATTTAGTCCCGGATAGGCTGTCCCAGTTTGGCAACCGGGACTAAAACCAGTTACCAACCGGGACTAAAGCTCATTTGTGTAGTAGGGTACAATCCTCACACAATTTCTATGAAATTTTTACGTTCGAAACGGAGGCGAGTAGAGGTGGTGGAACATACTGAGGCTGTTTCGTTTGGAGCCCTTATAAACCATACCAAAATTTGGTAGCGTCGGCATATTTGACCACCTTCTGGATTGCTACTATTGTTTGGCGTGCCCACAAAGAATTGATAACCTCGTGTAGAAAAGCTAGAAGACGTGGGCAGTTTTGTGGATCGCCAAATTTGGCAAGGTTGCTGCACCTTGCATGGCTAACGTGGCAGCATTTTGTTGGTCGCACTAAATACATTGTTTGATTGGTTATTAAGCTTCAAGACTATTGAATACAAATCATCATCGTAGATCAATCCCAATATGAATTAATAATATCTAAAGAACAATTGTAATAGATAAACACTAGATATAGAGGATCTCAACTATTTTCTCTTTATTGATTGTAAATTGATTCTCTTATACAATGAGGTGCTATATTTACAACTAAAAAAACCTCTTAGTGATAGTTTCATAATATGCCAATCAAACCCTAGAGTTCGGTTATATCTTAACGCTCTCCCTCGAACGAATACCACGTCATGCATATGCCTCATCAGAAACCCTCCCAAAAATCTAGTGGCAAAAAAGAATGGATAAAAGAGTGTATTGTACCATATATTGTGTTACACTTGTTATTTCATTAAAAACCTTCATGTAAGAAAACTTTAGGAAAACTCACTAAGAAAAAAAAGGGTACAATTTATAATCTTTTGGATTACAGTAGTATCTTCAAGATCATTCTAAAGGTTATGGTTCAGAGATTTACTCCCTGAACTTTCCATCTCTCTAAGCCGTCTTATTTCAATGTCACGGACACATCTTTGAAAACTAGATGTTGGCAAAATACTTAGTGGATAAATCAACTAGATTTTCACATGACTTAGTTTGCAAGACCTTTACCTCACCATCCTTTTAGAGTTCATGAAGATAAAAAAAGTTTAGGGGCAATATGCTTCATGATATTTTTTTGACATAATCCATTTGCATTTGTGTAACACAAATAGCATTATCTTCATAGATTGTTATGGGGGTATTGACGATACTAATGCCACATGACTTCTAGATATGGCTAATATCATGTTTTAGCCAAATACATTCACGTGAGGCTTCATATGATGCTATAATCTCTAAGTGATTGGTGGAGGTAGCTACAAATATTTGCTTAAAGACCATCAAGAAATGGTTGTACCTTCTTGGTTGTACCACTGCACAAACATAAATCTAGTATAAGACTTAGCACTATAGGAATTAGACACAGAGTTAGCATCCGTATATCCTACCATGGTCAAGTCTTGGTCATTCCAATAAAATAAACCAAGAACTTGTGTACCTTGGAGGTATCTTAGTAAACTCTTGACACTAGCCCAATACCATCTGGTTGGAGCTGCATTGTATCTAGCTAATAAATTTAATGTGAATATAATATCATGTCTAGTGCAATTCGCTAGATACATAAGTGCCCCTCGATGCTTAAGTATAGAACTTGAGGTCCTAAGACCCTCATTTTCCATCCTAGATTTGAATAGGTCTTTATCCTCATCAAATGATCTTACTTCCATGGAGGTCTTCAGAGGATCAGATTTATTCATATTTTAATTTTTTAATACCTTCTTGGTATAAGTAGACTGGTGTACAAAAAATCCTTAAAGGAAATGCTTCATCTGTAGGCCTAAGAAAAAATTTGATTTTACCAAAATCTTTCATTTCAAACTTCATCATAAGGTAAGTACTTGCTTTCTTTGTGTCCTTTGTGGATCCAATGACATTTAGATTATCGATATAAATTGAGATGATACATAATCTATTATATGACTTCTTTATGAACACACAGGAACAATCATTGCTATTGGAGTAACTCTACTTTAGGAGAAACTCACTAAGTTGATTGTATCACATTCTTCCTAACTATTTTAATATGTATAGTGACCTCTGCAATTTGACTGTACATGTTGCTATTGGTATTATTAGGATCCTGAATTTTGACTCTTTCAGGACTCATATAAATATTTGTATTCAGATACGTATATAAATATCTGGTCACTACATTCATCAACTGTATTAATAAATTAATGCTACCTACCATTGATATCAAATATCGAAATGTCATTCCACTCATCACAGGATTGTAAGTTTCATCATAATTAATGCCAAGTCTCTATGTGGGCCCTTGTGCTACAAGCGTAGTTTTGTATTTCGCCACCTGATTGTTCTCATTCCTTTTTGGATGAAGACCCATTTGGATCCTATAGGGAATACTTTATTATATGTTTGATCAACAGGACCAAATACTTTCAATTGTTAAGCGAGTGCAATTCTGACTTAATTGCTTCTTTTTATTTGATCCAATCTGAGTGCTTCTAGCACTCTGACATGGGCTTTGGTTTTATATCTAGATCAATATTTTTAGCATTTTTTTGAGGTAAAATATATGTCTGTAATTATAGACATTCTTTTATACAACTCTAATGAATCTGCACAATTTATGGATATTTTTTATGAATTTCTTCTAGCTCCTCATGATTTTCCACAATGATAGAGTTTGGGTGTTCCGATCTCCCAACGTCAGATTGTGCATGCAAATGGTAGCTGAGGTTACCATCCTTAGGATGGCACGCTTCAGAGATTTTTTTTAACATCAGGTTGGGCTTCTTCTACTATCCTAAGGGTGTGCTTTGACTTGTTCAGTTCTCTATTTCTGCGGAGATCCATGCAGAATTGAGTCCTGTGTGATTGGAGGACTCACACTCTTCTTTTCATGAGGGTTAAGAGTAGATTCAATATCCTTCTGGGTATTTCCACTCTTTTTGATGCGTTTATTGTAGGTATTTGAGATTTTATCACTACTTTATGATCGGTGAATGCATTTGGCACATTATTAGCTATTTGTTGTAGATTTATTATCTTTTGAACTTAAAGTTCGGATTCTTTAGTGTGTGGGTCTAAGGACTAAATGCCCATGACATTCCAATCTATTTCCCATCATTCCTTAGGCCTAGTTCAGGGCAGCTTGTGATTGTACAGATTCTGGATTATAGCCTGCTATCTAGAGAAGCAGCTGCTTGTAGAATCTGCTGGCTAAATAAGTTGTCCCGTACGGCAATCGGATTTTTTGTGTGCTGCTTCTGAATGACGGGGTGAAGGGGCGGTAGTGGCGGACGGCTTGAGGCCGGCAACAGCGAAGAGGCGCATGGAGGGGCGGCAATGGGGAAGCGGCCGGAGGGACGGCCTCGAGCTCCTTCGGCTTCGACATCAGAGCCTCGTGCTCCTTTGACTTCGGCGTCGGTGGCAGAGGGATGGCCTCGAGCCGGCGGCGTGCGAGTGAAGGGTCAGCGAGTGAAGGGCAGAGGAGCGGGCAGCAAGCAGAGGGGTAGTAGGTTGGTGGGCGGAGGGGAAGTCGGTAGGCGGGCGAAGGGGCTCTGTTGGCGGAGGAGCGGCTCGATGAGTGGCGGGCGGAGGATCGACGGGTGGACTCACCAGCGGGCGGAGGGGCTCGGCGAACGGAGGGGCTCGTTGGTGGGAGGAGCGGCTCGGTGGGCGGAGTCACCAACGAGCGGAGGGGCACACTAGCCTCCTCGCGCGAATGCTTGAAGCGCTAATTCTCCGTGAGAATCACTCTGAGGAGCACTTCTAATTCTATGTTATTAGGCTGATTTTAATTTTAAGAAAAACAGTCCAGAATCCTACCGTTTGGCCAACAATCTGCTTTTATTTTAAGCAGGAGCTGCAAATAAGCTGAAACGAATGGGGCTTAGTATGGTACTTTTCTCCTCTTACTATTGGAAAATCGTCCTTATCAAAGATATAATAAGCATATCGAGTCGTATATAGATCTCCTATCATAGGCTCTGGGCATTTAATAATTGAAGAGGATTCATAACCTACATAGATGCTTAACTTCTAATAAGAGCCCATGGATATACACTATGATGGTGACATTTACACGTGTACAACATAGTCAAATCTTTGCAGATGGAAATCATCTGCTCTTTCCCATGTACTAACTGCAAGGGGGAAATGGTTTGGTATGAAATTGGTCATAATTGAATTAATACAACAGCATGCAATGCTACGTAGCCCCAACAGCTGGTGGATAGTCTACAATTCTGCAAGAGGTGTAGCAATAAGTTTTATTCTTTTAATCTGCAAGGCCATTTTGGGCATGGACATAAGGTACTAACTACTCTATATTAATGCATAGAGTCATACAATAATCATTAAATGCCTTTGAGATAAACTCTCTAGCATTGTCCATTTGAATAGAATTAATTCTTTCATCAAAAAATGAGGCTCTTAATTCAATAATTTGGTCAAATTTTGGTTGAATAGAATTAATTCTTTCATCCAAAAATGAGGCTCTTAATTCAATAACTTTCAGAAGAGGGATCTGTAACACCCCGGCACTTTGTGACTCGAATGTTACACCCTCTAGCATCAACAATTACAAATCGCTAAGAATAAATATTAGCAAAGCATGCGAACAACTAGGAGGTTGTCAAATTTATTAAAAATTTTGGCAGCACCTCCCCTAAAATTAGGACATCCACTCAGCAGACAAAACATTTGCAGCTATAAGATATCATTCTAACAGGTCCTTAGTTAACCAATCACACATCCAATAGAAATTAATCAACCCCACCACACGATTATTACAGGACAGGGACTCATTAAACATAACCGCAAACAAACTTTTTACAAGAATTTTCTCGAGCTATTAATAACATAACTATAAACCAACATGATAGAACGGTGATGATGCAAACGTGATTGTGCTACTACCCCCACCAATGCATGCCGGTTCAAGATACCTGCAACAAAACAAACAACAAGCGTGAGTCGAAGACTCAGGGAAGTGCATCAAAGAATAATTTCATAGTCAATCGCATTTTCCTACTTAAGAGCATAATAACCATTCTTACATAAGAACAGCAAGTAGATAAAACAGAAGTGTCAAAATTAATTCTCCAAACCAACCCCACGCTCGTCTTTGATGGAGTTCATAACTCCACGACAAAGAAGCATAACATATAACCTGAAAACATAAATCATATCTTGCAACCAGACATGAAAATACAGAATCTGAATAATCCATCACACAGACATGAAAATACAGAATCTGAATAATACATCACACAGATATGAAAGTACAGAATCTGAATAATACGTCACACAGACATGAAAATACAGAATATGAATAATACGTCACACAGACATGAGAGTACAGAATATGAATAATCCATCACACAGACATGAGAGTACAGAATCTGAATAATACATCACACAGACATAACAATACAAAATCTGAATAATCCATCACACAGACATGAAAGTACATAATCTGAATAATACATCACATAGACATAACAATACAAAATCTGAATAATCCATCACACTCCCATAATCATGTAATGCATTATGCATGCTCACCTGTTTCACTTCATTACTAAATTCCTACACATATCTCTTTAATCTTTTTGGATGAAGCCACAACTCGATCCCAACTCGACACCTTTCCATTTAACTCAAAATCATCATTACAATGCAATGCGACATGAATGCTCTCTTTGATGCACGTACCGGTACTGCCGAGTGCCCACCCGTCGGTGTGCACCCTCACGTCCCTTCCATCCCGTGGAAGGTGCCTACTCTTACTGTCTCGCTCCCATTCACCTCGATGAATGGGACTACGAGGTAGGACTTTCGTGCTCACTACGTGTGAACACAGAGGCCCGCATCAGAATGGGTCGCCTCTTCCTTTAATGAATGCACAATGCAATTTACATGAATGAAATGCAACCCTTCATTCATTGTCAACACTAACATAACCATAACCACATAAATAAACCTAGCCAATTCTCACATTCATAAGTTGCCCGCGATACTAGTCTAATCAGATTCAACAATAAGACATGGCAATACCTTACAGCGTTTCGGTCATGCAATTAAATCATACGACCACCGAGCCACATTCACCACAATACACTTGCAATTAAATACTCACTTTCCATTTGCTAACCTTCATCCACCCTCCTCATATCCATATATGATCATTCGTACTAGCCTAATCAAAATAATGAATAAAGCCAGGGCAACAAATCGCATAAATTAATAGTACAACTCTAGAAATGACTCAAATATACTAACTCTAGAAATGACTTAATCATTTAAACCTCGTATCTAAACACTCAACCCATTCTCAACAACGCCGATGTACTTGCCTTAAACCGCAGGGAGTGGAGTGGTAGCGAAGAAGAGACCACTCTTTCTTGCACCGAAGCCAATTTAAATCCATAATACTGAAGTTTTATCTTCCTACATCCTTCACCACCAAAGATCGCTCCCATGGTAACCATCATAAAAATTCGAGCTATTCCCAAGATGTAAGGCCAACACTTTCACACATTTCACGAAAATTGAATTAGCATATTGTGCGGTGTACCTGTAACTACTCAATATTCCCACACGATAATCAAAGATGAGCCATGCCCTTACAGGATCGTTTCTAGAGACACTTACGTAAATGTATTTTCATATATAATGAAATCCTACCGCTTGCATCCGTGCTTAAGAGCAAAGCTAGAACCAACAAAAAGCCCCAAAAGCAAATTCCTTTATTTTTCTTGAAATCAAGACCACCAAGAGAAATATTAGTTGGGCAAAACACCAATTGGTAAAACAATGTAATAGGAAATTTTTTATTTATTTTCCCTAGCAGTATAGATCGCCCAAAGGGATGAGATTTATTCACCTTATGCAAGACAACTTATGCTAACAAAGTTCAGTTTACTTGATACTAAAAGTATGCAAAACCAAAACATATCATTTAGCCAAAAAAACAAACCAAATGGATACAGATATGATGCATAGACCTGCACTACACTAGTACTATGAAAATAAGTGATTCAAAAAAGACTCTTCCTCATGAATGGACAACATGTATAAGACTAAATGTGTCGACTCATAGTTCAACAGATTATAACACAAATAGTAAACACATGCATCGATAATACAAATACAAATATGCATGAGATAAGAGTACTACCAAATCCAGGTTCCGATATGGTGTCACAGATCCATGTCATTGAAATTGCACCAAGAACAAGCAAAAAGCTTGTTGAGCTAAGCATGACAATTATATACGTCTGGAGCATCTACCATGAGTAAAAACCACATATTAAGTTAATAACATGGTTCTATGTTTGAGTAAGATCCTATTTTCTATAGGGTGAGATCAAGTAGGAAGTACTACCAGAACACATATACTAATCACATTTCACAAGAAGTTGATCATTTTAATCTTACACACCTTGACCAGAAATACCTCCCCGGCGCATTATAAACAAAAAATATCACACCGAGCCAACCAACACAAGAAATTTCTTGTTTAAGTAATGCCAATGAGTTGATGGCAAACACGAATGGAGGGAGTTACCATAGAGAGATACAACATTAGTAGTAGACTGACCATGAACAGCTATTTGCCTTCATACTTGTATAGTTTGAGATGAGGGAATTAAACCTTTGGAGCATTTCAACAAACACAAGGCATGCACAAAGAACCAAACCCTAAATTTACTTGTACCTGAGTACTCACCACAAGAAGAAGGCAAGAGGGGAGGAGCACTTCGGTCGGAGGGCAGCTCGTCGCCGGCCAGGGGCACTGGAGCAGCCCAGGGCCCGCCGGTGGGGAGGACGACCAGGGGGGCCGACGCCACTCGGGTGAAGGGAAGCCAGGGCAAGCGCTGCAGGGGGAGATGGATGTGCCACGGTCACGGGCTCGAGGAAGGGCAAGAGAGGGAGGGCGCCGAGGAGGGAGGGCCACGGGAAATGGGGAAGGGCGCCTGGTTCTGTGGCTAGGGGAGCCAGCCGGTGAGATGGGGAGAGAGTGAAGAGAGAGAGAGGTCAGATGGGTGGGGGAAAGATTTTAAAATTAAAGGGAGAAAAGGACTTCACTCCACCTACTCAATGACCCCCCCACAAAACACAAGCAAGGCACCCAAACGCCCGGACCAGGAAGCCCTAAAACCAGGATAACCTCACGGGATATTACAGGATCTAATTATGAGCTTCCCTTTAGCACAAGTAGGAAATAAAAAATCCTCATGTCTAGGGAAGTCTCTAGCTTAATGTTATGACTAGCAAAATTATTAATGATTTTTTCATCATATTCAACCAGGATGATCCAGTCGTTCATGCTATATCTTAAAGTGTTTTGGATTTTTAAGTATTGTTTTCATCGCAACATAAACTTCTTGTTTTATATATGTATAATATAATCCTGAGGAGACGAAAAGAAGTTTTTAACTACACGTTTATTGTAACCATTAAACTTAGTCATGAGTATCCTTATTTTCTATCTCCATGTAGAATTATTTAGACAAATATCTTTAAAACTTAATAGAGAATGATATAACTCAAGTTACAAGAGAACATCATCTATTATTATACGAGTATCCATAGGGAGAATTATGATAGCCCTTCTAGTACCAACAATGAGTGCATTGCTTCCAGCAATGGTCATAATATTTTTAATTTTCTCAACCAAAATTTAAAAATATTTAGTTCCCCTAGGAATTGAATTGGTAGTGCAACTGTCTACAAGACATATTTCCTCCTCTATCATTAGATTATACGTTGTTCTATATTAAAAGTATGCTTTTATCATTAAGACAATTGTTGTTTCAGAAAACATATTGTAAAATATAGAACAAACGTAACACATTGAATGAATTTAATATTATGAAAATAATAATAGCTTGTAGCCACACCTAAAGTGGGGTTATAGAGGATAAGCAGCCTTATTGGCTGAGTCTTGCTCCTAAAAGCTCCCTAACCCTTTACCTTTACCTCTCACCGGGGCTTACCTCTTATCTTATGCATTCTGCCATTCTTCCACTTTCCCCTTGATACCTTTGGACTTTTTCACAGCCACGGCTATTGATAGCTAGCTCAGTATTGGCATGCGCTTCGAGCGTTGCTTGTGTCCCATTGGAAAATTATGATAAATAGTAGGGTACCCGTGCGTTTCAACAGAGTATTAAAGAGGGTAATACATGTCATCAAACTTGATCCTAAATTGTAGAATTCAATAAGCTACTAGACCAAATGCTTATAAAAATTATCTGCGGCCTAAACTCAAGATTTAATTTTCAAAATATATATGCACTGCATTTCAAAATAACCTTCATGACAATTTATAGACCTCTTATTTTACACAAGGTTGAGAAAGGTGAGAGTAACTAATAACTCTATGATAATCTGTGGAATAGAATGTACGAACTACAGAGTAGTAGAACTACAAATATCCTCTACGAGTGATGCTAGAATACATATGCCTGTGGCTTCCTAGTGCGATTGATAGCAGCTTGCTTCTGATTAGCTATGGCTGTAGCTCTTCCTCTTGCTGAACCATAACAAAAAATTTCAGATTTAATAGAAAAGAAGCTCAAAAACTGCAAATTTCAATCTTTGTAGGAATCAATCCTTAGAGCGGCACCATGCTATAATCATGATTGGAAATTTTAAAATTGCTTAAACAAAGGGACACAAGGTGTAAAAGAACTATTCATGTACATATCTTACCAATCAAGTAATACATAGGAATATAGGTAATATACAAAAAAAAGCTAATTGCAAGAAAGATTCCTCCAATTGCTCATAATAATTTCCTGAACAAGCATTTTCTCACTCATCTCTGAAAATCGTCAACATGTAAGGCCGCTTAAAGTTGGCCAGTCTTATGAAAATGTCAATGAATAATACATGGAATCGAAACATACTTTCCCACCATAGCAGAAAGCATCACTTACTCCACCAGAGTTGTTCCGAAAACATACATAGAGAAACCAGCAAAACTATATAACTATGTGTTGTTAGAGACCCATCTGTGTGCTTTGCCACAAAGAATGTCACCTAAACTAAAAAGGAACAATAGCTGAAATATCAACCAAGAAGCATATCAGATCAAACTGTGAAATCATATCCAACCAAAATATCACAACAAACTATGAAATTAAGATTGTGCAAGCACAAGAAAAAGTAACTTTTGCAGGATTCATAGTTATATGGATAAAAGTAATCAACATGCTGCAACTTGATTTTCAGTTCCTATAGCATAGATATTGGATAAACATGTCTTCTCAATTTACGATTTAGCTACGAAAATACCAAGCTTAATTTGGCAACTACAGTTGTCCTTGTTCAACTGGTCAAAATTGGCATACCATGATTGTTTGAATAAAGTTCTCCTTTGGGCATAATCAGATCATGGCTTCTCTTAACCCTATAGGTCAATCCAAGAGCCAATAATTTTTCTTAGCTCCCAAACAGGAAGAGACAATCCCCAAAGAATTATTGCATAAGTAATGATAGCCAAAGAACGATGCAAATATACTGTGTTTCTTTCCGAAATTGGACAATGCACCACATCTATCTTCAAATAAAGTAGTTTTGAATTCTCACCAACCCATAATTCTAGTTCAAGTATTGCAATATAAAAGGTTACAGTTTTATGTACTAATGGTTGTGGACTTGTGGCACTAAGTACAACAGAAGAAAGCAGTAATAAGCTATATAATTTTCACACCTCTCAGGCTTCGTCTCAAACTTGAAACTTTACAACAAGATTATGATTCCCATTCGGTGGGTCAATTATGTACTTTATATATACAAGGGACTGTTAAATAAAAAAGATACATGCACAAAAAAAATAGTATGCACTTCTTGTAAAGTTGCTTCTAAGAAGTTGAAAAATGTTATGACTTCCAGGAATTACCTCCAAAGTGCCATACAGAGATTTTGGGATATTGAATATGTAAAGAACAAGTGTTTGCAAGGCATAAGTATATATTAGTTAAAGAGTAGCTCCCAGGATGCAACTTTCGTCATAACACTAAGTCTTGATTAACATAATGCTCCTTTTGAGCATATGATTCTTCCCAATTTCCTGATCAACCTGAAGCAAGAATAAACAATCAAATATGGGATCCAATGTTCAAGCTATTGGGTGTGTATTGTAAACTTCAACCATGAGAAACACAAAGGATAAAAACAATTTGCTTCTAAGTGGAAGTTGACATAAAGCGATGGAAGTGTTACACAACAACAGGAATTTATGATCTAATGCACACACAGAGCCTCCTATGTAAATTGTATTTATCTAAGAATGAACATGAATTCGTGTGAATAAGTTCTCCTTACTCTAATGGTTTTATCCATTGAACCAAAGTAAGGCGTCTTGGCTCCTACTATTAATGAAACAAGTTGATACCCAGCATGAGACGTAGCTGGCTCAAAACAATTTGTTGCTGCACTAAATCTCCATGCCAAAATCCTTCCATCCTGCACCAAGCATGATAGAGAAGAATGCATTAACATGAAAAGTTACATTTGTGATGACAATATTAAAACCAAAGATAAGACAAAAAGAAGGAAAGCTTACTTGTGTTGCGGCAAAAAGTAGCTCATTGTCAACAACAAGCACATAGACTTGCCCAGTTGATCCAATAAGGTTCATTTTTGCTTATATTTGCACATTCCAAACCTACAGAAATGTGTCAAACAGTCAGACACATATGTGGAACACCAATAGCATTCAATCAAAAAATAAAAATCTCAAACACTGATTCCTACCTTCATACCATTAGGTCTTCCAACAAACAACCATGGCTCCTCGCTGATCATGCAGTTGATCTCATGCCCCATGTTGATGACACCAATACAATATCACACAACAATATAGCAAAAAAGTACTGAAAAAATGTCCCACATAACCTACAAACCTCTCAAAGATACAGTTCGATGCCTTAGCTACCTGCCTAGTTTGGCAATCCCACATGCGCACCGTTTTGTCCTTACTCCTCGAATACAACTTGTCAGACCTAGTCGGCAGCGTGATCCCGTCATGACCTGAAAGAACACATAAGCATAACATTTTAGGTTTTACCACACAGTCAAATCAATATTCGGTAGGGGGAAGAGAGTACTTTCTTGTGGCCCTAAAGAGGGGTGAGCAACGAGATCTATTGCTCATGTAGTATTTATAGGGGAAGCGGCACTTCTTGCCTCAAGAACAGTTGTTGATGAGGAAGTACTTGCAGGGCTAGTTGGGAACCTTGTGCCTCGCTCCTCCATCTACACCTGTGAGGCCCCTCCCCTATTTATTCATCCCACCGTCATCACAGCCCCCTTCGCCTCCAAAGTTGGGGTTGCGCTAGATGTGCCCGCCAGAGCCAGCGCTACAGTTTGGGTGCTTGGAGGTGGCCTCGGGGAGCTCGCTGTGGAGGAAGGGGTAGGGAAAGAGATTGCATAGCTAGGTGCGCCAGTGGATGTAGACCTTCCCAGAAGTTGACGACAAGAAGGCACGGGTGCCAAGCCCAAGTGGTTGTGCACGCGCTTGAGCACTGTGGTTTGAGTGCTTGGAGGTGGCCTCGAGGAGGTTGTTGTGGAGGTAGGGGCAGGGAAAGCGATTGCATCGCTGGCGCACCTGTGGATTTAGACCTTACCGAAAGTTGACGATGAGGCAGACTTTACCGAAAGTTGACGATGAGGAAGCGTCGGGGGCCAGGCCTAAGCGGTTGTGCACACACTTGTTGCCAAAGTGATAGTCGGTTTCTATGTCCATGTGGTGGTGCCTAGGGTTTGCTAGGCTCGAGAAGAGGTGCTGGCGGGGGGGAGGGGGAGCAGTTAGATAGGGCTGGGGTTTCAGCGGGCACAGCGGCAATGCAGGAGGTCATGCCGTGGAGGATTTGGAGTTGGACCTAGAGGAGGAAACTGTAAGGAATCGGATGCCTAAGAGGGGGTGAATTGGGCTTCTTCAAATTTAATCTCTAAATTAATTTTATACTTGTGTCCAAATCTTAATGTAATGCGGAAGCTGAAAACTGATATTTGAACATAGGTTATTATCCTTGGTGGTGGCAAGCAAGATAAGCACCCTAGAATAAGAATTAACTAACTCTTGATTTGCAATCCTAGTGAGACAAGCAAGCAATTTAATTCTAGATATGAAGATGCTAGCAATAAAATTGCTCAAGATAAATTAGTTAGCACACACAAGTCAACACATGACAATGGCATAACTAGTAAGGTGCTCAGATCATCATATAAGTCATAAGATGCATAATGGATAAATACAAAGTAAAACAATCCATAAAGGAGACAAGAGATACCACAAGTGACACAAGTATTTTTATCCCGTGGTTCGGAGCCACGCTCCTACTCCACGTTGAGGCAAGCCCTTGCTCCTCACAAGGACCGACTCCCGCTCGAGCCTACGCCTTGTTTCCACTAGGGTGACTCTTCCACCACAACGGTGAGGTGAGCCCCAACCTCTTACAGCACGCTAGTTCCAAGAGTAAATAGGCCTTCCTCAAGCCCTGTCTCTTTGGCTCACTAGCACTCGATTCGCCCGGGCCTTCTCACAACCTTCGTTGAGAAGATCACCAGCTCAACACCTTCCACACCGTCTAGGTGCTCTCAAGCACCAAGAGTAACAAGCCCGAAGCTTATTTGATCACACCAGATCAAACTCAAGAAAGATGCACACAGGACACTCTTGATCACACACTAATCTCACTTAGGATTCTCTTAATCACACTCAAAAGATTAGTGTCTTGGACACTCCTAACACATAGAAGTTCCTCTCACACACCTTCAGCTCAAAGATAATGAATGGGTTGCCAAAAGTTGATTCCCAACAGTCTGGAGGGGGTATAAATACCCAACACACTCAAAACTAGCCGTTTGAACCAAAAACTAGCCGTTGGGAACAGACCAGAGAATTTTACATTCGCCACGGACTGGACTATGCAAAATCCCATGTATGACGGACCAAAAATTTGGTCCGTCACAGCATGTACAGCCTGCACGAAAACGGCGATATCTCTCTCGTCCGAACTCGGAATTGGGTGATCTTAGACTCTATAAAAAGCTAAGAACAAGGGCTATCCATCTAGTAAGGTCTCAGCACCCAGATCCCAAAGGATGAGTACAGAATTCACAAGGAATCAGAAGACACCCAAAACCTCACATTTTTGGACACCACTAGCTTCTCTCTTTTACTAAACACTTCTAACACCTCAAGACACCTCACTAGGCTCACTTAGGGGCAAGAAGACTCAATGTGCATCACTCGAGAGCTTGGAAATGGTCCAATCAATATCAATCTGGACCCCTCTTGATAGTACGGCAACTATCCTATCAATCCGGTCTTTCCACCAACACCAAGATCGGTGAAAGACTAGGAAACATTCTTAGTCCTATACTAGCCATACCTTGGTCTTGAGCATCTTTTAGGTTCACTTCTAAGCTTCATGCTTTTTACTTGATGTGTTGTGCTTGATGACCGTCATAATTGTTGAAGTCTTCGTCTTGTCAACATTGACTTGATCACCTCATAAGGCTCTTCCGTCCTATCGACTTTGATTCGATCATCCTCCCGATGATCCTCTCATCAAATCGATCTTGACTCATCCTCAGCTCTTGGTGAATCCTCATCTAGTTGATCTTGACTTAACAATCAATCCTTTATCACACCTTGGTCATCACACATGCTCTTGGAACCTAATTCTCTTCAAAGCATCTCAAGAAAGATATTAGTCCCAAAAGCTCAATAGATTTGCATGGATATATTTGATAGTCATTAAATTTTAAGCTCAACAAGTGTTTGATAATGAAACCCAATATATATGAAACACTTGACATAAGAATGCTCCTACTAAGTGTACCGAGATGTATATGCATTTGATTCATACACTTAGTGAGAATAATACCAAAAGGTATTTAGATTAATTGCAAGGCAAATCAATTTAAATTACTCAATTAATCTTTTATCTTCTTAATAATATGCACATAAATGAATATGAATGAGGAAGACATGTGCATTGAAAAATATTTACAATTCCAACACCAAAGAACATAAAGATTTCCTTCACAACACAGCAGCCAACTTCAAGAATTTTTATGAATTTTTCAGTAGCTCAAATGAGAAAGTTGTCAACATTAAAAAGATTCGTCTCGAAATTTTCTACAACTTTCATATATAAACTTTATTTTTCTGAGCACGGAAATACCCTTAAATATGCGAAATATTAAGACCCTGTCGAAAGCATGGGTATGACGGACCAAATAATTTGGTCCGTCCCACACACAGAAATTCAGTCCACTTCCCGAATTTTTATAATTTTTTCGGTTGCTCAAATGAAATAGTTGTCAACATGAAAAAGATTCATCTCGAAATTCTCTACAACTTTCATGTAGACACTTTATTTTTTCGAACACGGGAAGGCCTTGAAAAATGTAAAATACGAAACACTGTCAAAATCATGTGTATGACGGACCAAAAATTTAGTCCGTCCCACACATAGAAATTCAGTCCACTTACCAAATTTTTTATAATTTTTTTGGTTGCTCAAATGAAAAAGTTGTCAACATGAAAAAGATTCATCTCGAAATTCTCTACAACTTTTATGTAGACACTTTATTTTTTCGAACACAGGAAGGCCTTCAAAAATGCAAAATACGAAACACTGTCAAAAGCATGTGTATGACGGACCAAAAATTTAGTCCGTCATACATGGGAGTTTAACATGTATGCCGGACCAAAATATTTGGTCCGTCATACATGGGAGTTTTAGAGAGTTTGGTCCAGCACAAAAGGGAAACTTGCTGTTAGATTGAGTGGGTGATCCAGTGCATATTCTAAGCACTAAATCCGGTCTGTTCCCCATGAAAGGACTTTCGAAAAAGTGTCAAACATCCAAATCCAAATCGATTACAATCAAATTCAATTACCAAAACACAAGTTATCAAATACCCATCATAAGCTCTCTAAAAATCAAGGCATGAAGATATATTGATTCAATGAATTAAACACACATCGATACATGGATCAACATTGAAACAAATGTTTAAACTAAATTAGACTCCACGAAGGTTGTGCATGATGGAAACATTCATGGTGAGCTTATATGCACAAATATGATCAAGCATGGTGAAGTCTATAAAGAAGCAACCAAAGGATCACTAAAGAATAGTCATATAAGATCAAATATCCAAAGACAAGCAAACCACATTCACGTCGAACTGAGAAGAATAACTAAAGTTCGGTCCGGCGCACAGGCAAAAAAAACATCATTTTAAGAACCAACTTGGGAATCACTAAAGAATTAAATAAGAGCATAATCCCAAGAGCAAAATCCGAACAGTGCGGTAATATTTATGCCCAAATGAATATGACATGATAGGAATGGCATAAATGCAAAAACTATTAGCATGTTCTTGCATATTACAAATGCACTAATAAATAGGAGTGGAATACCGATCACATACCTCAAAGTTGCATACTCATTCTTTTCATATATGATTTCCCTTTAAATAAGATGAGACTAAAACAATCTTCACAATGAACATATTAGTCTCATATCAATAAGCATATTAGAGGTTTGTCATTAAGCACTGTTTTTAAAATAAACATTGTCAATAACTATGTTTGTCATTAATCACCAAAATCATACAAGGGCTACCTTGAACTTACAGAAACCAATCCACCCCCACCCCTGCCTGCCAAGTCGGCAGCAGCAGCGCCTGCGCAGCGTGGGGGTAGAGATTGTGGGGTTGAGAAACTAAGGAAGTCAGGAAGGAGATTGTTCGTAAAAAGAAAAACAATTAATTGGTTGGATTAAATCCATTTCTATCTCAATCGTTCGTGTTACATCCAGCAGATTAAGTGCTTTGGAGGAGAACAGAAGACCGCCACCAACTCCAAATTAGAAAAAGTAGAGATTCTTCATTAGGAATTCATCATGCTTTCCTACTTTTAGCAAAGTTTAGATAAGCTTAGAGTACTTCTGGTATTTGACATGACAATATTGTTACTGTTGTATCCTTATATTAGGATGGAAGGTGCACAAGGCCTTGTCTATCATCTCGTCATCTATAACATTCTAGTCACAGAAGCACAATTTGGAGACAAGCTTGTTCATGAAAGAGTTGTATGCTGCCAAGTCCTGGAAGCATAGAAAAGTCCATTTGCGCTGTCCTTCTAGTAGTAGGACCGGCGGCGGTTATGGAAAAAGCACTGGAGATGCGGATCCAAGCGATGGGCCCGACAGCGGTTGTGACTAAGCTCGACGGTGACTCAAGATGACGACACTCGATAGGAGTGGTGCGCATGGTGGACTTGGCCCTAATTTTGTATTTGATAAATCTATTCCAGGGTCTACCAAGTAAATTGCATAATTGAACAATAGGAATGGATTAGATCGGTTCATGCTATATCCATAGTGAATTCAACAGGATTGCAATAGATTAATAGATTTTTCAACATACCGTTTGGCCTTTGGAGAGGTGCCATGTTGATAATGTGTTGAATAAAAATTGATTGCCGTAAATCAATCCCAATACCAATCATGAATACATGAAGAACAATCGCAATTGATGAACACCGGATATAGAGGATCTTAACTCTTCTCTTTATTAATTTTAGATTGATTTTCTTGTATAATGAGGTGCTATATTTATAGCCAATAAACTCATCAAGGAAAGTTTCAGAATACATTCACTAAACCCTATAGAGTTCGGTTATATCTCAACAAAAACATCATATCTCCTAATGAATATCAGATTTCTAATACATTTAAACTATGAGCAGTGCTTCAGTGTTTTTCCTCCTAATAAATGTTGCACCATCTAGCTTTTTATTCATGCTTTAATATTTGTACAACCGTTAAAAAGAAAAATATAGAAGCACCTCTTTTAAACAATTTTTTAATGATGAGATCAATAAAACAATACCTGTATTGGATATGTTTTATCACGTCATAGTCACAATAAAGGGAATTTTGGCGTAGCTTCCAAGGTTGTAATCCAAACACCTCTATAATTCCTAAGTTTTGGTAACACCAATATTTGATAAGGTTTATGTGAGTTTCCAACCAAACAGCGCATAGCACTGCTAGATGCAGATACATGAATACATAGCCAGACGGTTACCGATCGGAATAGTTAATTAATAGGCTCAAGCCTGAAGGTCACTCTTGCGTAAGACGGAATAGACTTGAAGCGTTTAGCGAATCGTTTCTGATTTTTACGTCGTGCGTCATCGAATCGGCTAGAACCGTTCCTCCGGATTCGATTCTACCTAAAGCGTTTATCGAGAATCCAAACCGTTTCGCTTTACTAGAATTTGGAACCGTACCAAAACAGGTAAAGTGAATTAAGTTTATATTTTTAATCTAGAATGTAAACAAGATGATCCATCTAAACACTCTTAGGCTCCGTTTGGTGCAGTTCCTGATTCTAGTAGAAACGAAACGGTCCGAATTCTTGGTAGAAACGCTTGTAGAATCGAATCCGGAGGAACAAGGTTAGCCGATTCGACCACGGCGTGTAAAAATCGAAACGATTAACTTTGAAACGCTCAAGTCTATTCGTTTGGTTGGATTTATTTGATTCTAGAGAAACAATCAGGTTCGAGTTGCCAAGCAGGCGGCAATGTACTCACAATTTCGCCACAAATTTAGTGAAGTTGAAAATATCTAATTCCACTATATCTACAAATATGATAAAATTAAAGCTCTGTTAAATACACCCTTATTCGTCAGTGCCACAAAAATCCGGCAGGGGAGTCCCAACGGTAGAAAACAACCGAGATTCTACTGTCGCGGAACAGCAGCATTTCTTTGCTGCTAGTAGTCAAGTGGCATTTCCCTCTCACTGATCAATTCCGTGTGGCCCCAGATTTGTACCCTTGACGGTCGCACCGCACGCCTCTTGTCGCAATGTCGCCCAGTCATGCAGTGCCTGGCGTCGCTTCCCCCAGAAGAGGTGGGTGTTGGGCACTGGGGCGTGTTGTGTGTTTAGATCCAACGGGTTACAGCGACCTGACGTGCTATGTCTGTTTAGTATAATAATTTCGCCGTGTCATGTTGTGTCGGTCTAATTCATCTTTAGAAATATCCAGTCATGATGTAGGGCACGCCGTGCTGTATTGGTCTAGATCCTATCTTATTAGACGTGTAGAGCCATAGACGCTGTGTCATCAGTCCATCAACATGGACACTACCAAAGACGAGGGGCGAGCGTTGACCGTCGGTGAGGATTCAGTACACATAATTATTTGAGAACAAGGAACTAAATTTTATTCATTCATGGATACAAATACAAAGTTAGTGCTTTGTTTAAAACCTTACGTCCTAGATTGAGATTCCTTTGGTAAGAAAAAAATACAATAATAACATACATACATACATACATACTAACTACTCCCTAATGTTCAAATTGTTCATATATGTTCTAGGTCAGCGAGAAGAAAGCAGGGTTAGAGGAGGGCAAGATGAGACGTCGAAGGCATGAGGAGATACAACGTTGAATGGGTGAGGAGACGAAGAGAAGACGTAATATTTATTGATAGTCTAGGCCACTAGAGTAAGGTAGTTAATAATAAGTTAGACTGTAGATATGATATTTTTTTATAAAATAGTTGTTTTTGTGCTGGATCAGACTAGGCACAACCCAGCCGATCGTAATGTCATACTTCCTATGGTATCAAGTTTCTAAGTCTAGTATGACCCATCATTCTTGTCGACTCGGCTGAAGACATCTGTACTATGTTGTAATTTAGACCGTGTTAGGCCGGTTGTATGGAGAGCCATCCTAAAAAGACACGCCCGCTGACCAGGTCTACCGGATCCACCCGTGCATTCTGCGGTGGTTTTCCGCTCATTTTGGGGTATCTTGCGCCCGACGATACCGTGACACCGGCCTCAGCCCTTGCACTCCCACGACCAACCGGTGCATGGTGGTGTGGTGACAAGTGACCACTGCTCGCATGCGCCCATCGACCGGCCTTGCTGCCTTTAACTGAGGTGCACCTAAGGTTTGAAATCTCGTTTTCGAATAACATCTTAGAGGTGGCTGAAATCCAAAATCTCACCGAGATTTTAGAATTTCGGAAAATCCAGGACAAAATACAAAAACAAAAATTCTAATACAGTTTTTTTTGCACTGAGAAAACTGAAATTTTGGCCAGAATTCCCAAAATCTCGGCGAGATTTGCCGAGATTTCGATAAATTTGCACCAAGCGAAAAATAGCTCAAACAACATCAAAAAAATAAATTTTTTATATAATTTCCTGACACATCAGTGGTATTTTCATAAAAATTTTAAATGATTATCAAGCTCGATGAATTTTTAAAATTTGAACATTGCTAGTGTTGTACTAAGAAAATTATTAAACTTTCATAAAAATTTTGAATCATGATCACACTCGAGCAAATTTATAAAATTCTGACAAGGTTACTGTCCTAATTTTGTTCATTCCGTTTTTTATTTTTTAAAAATAATAAGTAAAGTTCAATTATTTTGAATTTTTTTGTATGATTCCACACTACTAAAGATAGTACCGCAATTTTTTTAGATTATGATCAAGCTTATACAATTTTATAAAAATTTGACTATATTTCTGCCAAAATTTTAAAATGTCATAAAAATTCTGTTTTTCAACAAATTTTTATGGAAGATGACTTTCTTAAGGGTTGTTGGACCAAATCTGGTAAAAAAACCGAGATTTCGATGAGATTTGGTGAAAACTCGCCAAAATTTTTGAGATTATTGAAGCAATTTAATTTTTTAAAAGATTTGCTTATCCGTTCAGAATCCAAAATCTCGATCGAGATTTTCAAAATTTGCCAGTTTTTTTTTTTTTTTGAACTCTGGTGCACCTACCCTACCGCCGTGTTTTGTGACCTGGATTCTTCTGATAACCAGCTCTCGGTGTTGCACAGTCCGATTGCTTCATTCGCCTCTTGTACACTGCGCACCAACACCCATGGCTGGCGAATGGCACGATAAAAGTAACTCATCACATCTCCTTTTCTTTTCTTTTTTTTAAAGAAAAAACTCATCATTGCCCCTCACGATTATTTGTCGATTTTGAGTTTTGACTTCCTTGTCGGAGCCCGTGAAGAAAGTTACGCCCTTACCTAACACCAATCGTGAGGGCCGACCGTTCAAATTAGCCTATTTGCAGCCCAGTAGCTAGCACCGATGCTGCAGGTTCTTGCGACATGTTGAAAGTTGAAACACGACCACTGAACACACCACCGTCGCAATCGCCAACGTCAGTCGTCACGAGCGGCGGCACCATGGACTGGATTGGATTCGTCTCACCGTCAGTCGGCAGGTACGCCGCGCGCGTTACGGCTTCTGCTAGAATTCTAGACTTGCCGTGCAATGACGATGGCGCTGGCGTTTCCTTCCTTCCCCAAGAACTGTACTCGAAGGCTTCCTGCCTCGTACTGTTTAGGAATTGCTATCTTAGTTTCAGGAGCCGATCTGACTTCTTTATTCTTGAAGGAACAATAAAACACAGCTGACTACACCAGAGTAGTGACCTTCCTTTATTTTCTTTGCTAAGCATCTGCAAGCACAAATGTACAACTCAGTATCATCTATTTAGAGAACCGATCGAGTTTAGCACTTCGTTTAAGAGGGGAGGAGCGGGCGTGGCCCCTCAGCCCAACCATATTTAAATCCCAGATTCATCGCCAGGGCCCTACCTGAGAAATTAGGGGCCCGGTGCTAAATTTGAAATTAGGCCTCACACTTAAGAAGAGCTAATTACTAAAAAAAAATTCATTGAATATTATTGTAGTAATACAATTTCTCACGGAATTAATCTTGCTGAAAAACAAGTCTTGAAACTCTAAACTAATATCTAAGTTTTACTTGAAACGAGTCATCCTTCTAGCATTCCTTGAAATGAAATCTTCAATTAGATCTTCATAAGCAATCTTCTCCAAAACATCATTCTCAAGTGCTATCATAGCCAATCCACTTAGTCTTTCTTGTGTCATTGTAGAACGCAAATAGGACTTCAACAACTTTAGTTTAGAAAAACTTCTCTCTGCAGATGCCACAGTCACAGGAATAGTCAACAAAATTCTATATGCAATAACTGCGTTAGGGAAACAATCTAATCGTTTCAAAAAACTTAAAATATCAACAGCGCCCATATGTTCCTTTGGAATGAAATCTTGGAGTAATTTCAACTCTACATACAATTCATATGTTCCTTTGGAAACTGAATGCCTGGGAATGGGAGCGACGGGGAAAGTTAATGGAAAAGTAAACTGCATGCATGCTGGATTGCTGGGGCCTTCACGGCAATGAAATGATATTATTTACCTATTGCTAATGCATAGTTGAATAATAATTAGTATATATAATTAAGAGTTAAGTAAAATTATGGGGCCCCATTTTTTGGGGGCCTGTGCAGTTGGGCAGGCTGCACCTGCCTCATGTACGGACCTGTTCATCGCTCATCCCCTCATAAAACGAAATGCCAGTGCGTCCAATCAGTTTTTAAAAACTGTATTCTCTGTTCAAAGAGGCACTCATTTCCATTTTGCATCAGGGATGTGTCTTTGATATTTGTGCTCCAAGGTCGGTGGTAGAGGTGGGTATCGTGCTAGGCCAGCCCAGACACAGTCTATTTGCACTATTATGACAAGGAGAAAAGAATCGAAGACATATGGAGTTAAGATAGTGGACACAAATATTATAGAAAAAGAACTAAAATTTATTTATTCTTAGAACGAGAGGATGTGTTGAACACGAGCGAAAGGGAGGGTAACGAGAGAGTGAGGAAAAGAGGCAATCGAGATTGAGAGAGACAGATAAGCGAGGGAGAAATTGGGAGAGACGAGTGAGAGAGAGAGAGTTAACCTGTCTCTCTCAGGTGTCGGCAGCAGAGGTAGCGTTCATACTGTTGGGTATGTCCATAACGCTCACGCTCTATAGGTCGGTGACCTTCTATCGAATCCGATACGACCCGTGCTACAGTGTCATGCTAGACCGTGTCGGTCATAGTACCTGATTCTCAAGTCCAGTACGACCCGTGCTATAATATCATTCTAGCTCGACACAGCTCACTTCGTGCTAGACCAAGCTTCAGACCATACCATATCTACCATGCCTCGAACCGATAAAAAAAAAGCTCGGCCAAGTACCCACCAGTCCACCACTAGTCGGTGGCAACATGGTCTAATTCCCGAATTTTTTTATTTAATATTTATTTTAATCGTTTTTCAGAACTAGTCGCCATGGAAAAAATTTCAAAATACGCCCGCCGCCCGGCGCGGGCGTCGCTCAGACAGGCGAACGGCGGGTCCCACTAATCGGCTTAATCTGCTGCGATGAAGCGTCGTTCGGCGTCACATGCGCGATGGACACGCGTCGGCTTCGGGCGGTCGTCGCCTCAGGGCGACGTCGCTGGGCAGTCTGACGGTGATTTAAAACGCCGACGCGAGCAACAGTATTCATTTGCATTTGCATGCCGGCCGAGCTGCTCGCTGCTCGCTGCGAGAGGAAAGAAAGAGGAAAGGAAGAGAGGAAAAAAGAGGGAGGGAAAAAAAGGAGGGGAAGAAAAAAGAGGAAAAAAAATATTCGTCGTTTTTTTGAAGGTAAGTTCGAATATTTTGTACTCATATTTTTTGAAATGTTAGTATTGTATAATTTTTTGAAATGTAGAAATGTAGTATTTAGAGATTTAATGTAGTATTTAGAAATATTAGGATTGAGATGTTGAGAATTAATATAGTATTTAGAAATTTAATGTAGTTAGGATTGAATAGTACAAATATTAGGCAATGTTTAGAGATTTAATGTAGTTTTTAGAATTATTAGGATTGTAGTATTTAGAAATTTAATTTAGTTAGGATTGGATAGTAGAAATATTAGGCAATGTTTAGAGATTTAATATTTAGTATTTATGTATTTAATATTTTAGAGATTTAATATTTAGTATTTGCGGTATGTAATATAGGTAATCGAATTATTTATTTATAGTCAATGACCGTATTACGTTTAAAATTAGTATATTTAAAAACATGGCAAAGCGCTACAAATCAAGAGGGTAAAATTTGACGACAATATATTGTGACATTTGTATAGCGGTTAGGTGGAGAAATGATGATTTTTTTGGTTCGACGTTGTAGGCGATATATTCGGAGATATTGTATTTTCAGATATTCTATGGAGATGGGGAGATAGCACAGGGTGTAATGGAGTCGATTTGTCGGATTTTCAGATCATCATACAGGCATATCTAGGCCGAGAGATAGGACATCTGAGGGTTTGATGGAGTTTATATTTGGATGTTGGTTTTGATGCCCAGAGTGTTAATTGCGGGTTAGAGCGAGAGTAAGTCGTCTGCAGACTTTTTTATGGAGAGTCGATTCCTATTAACGCGACCTCGGCATGGAGGAGCTATGTTGGATCTGTTGTAGAGCGGGGTTGGCGCTCATGTTGTTGGTAGATTGGTACGTGTACCTCCATCGGTGTCGGAGGTGCGTGATGTCGGGTAGATATTACGGAGGAATCTGAGATATGCAACAACGCGATGATGAAGGTGGTGGCGAGGTTGGCGGTGGCGACGGGATCGAGGCGAGGAGCCAGCCGTGGAGGCTGGGGTGGCCGACGAGGGGAGGAGGTGGAGCACATAGTTGAGTTGATGGAGGAGGAGGACCGTGCGGATGAGGAAGTCCACGATGGCGAACGCCGGACGAGGAGGACAATACTCTGAGGTGCTGCCCCGGTGCGTGGACTAAATATAATTTCAAGACCGACAATGAATGAAGGAACAGAGATGCATGGGAGTATCATGAGAACGAGGTCGCGAGGGGCCATATATAAAGACAAAGAGGCCGTGATGGATGCGGTGAAATCTTGGTCAATGTCTCTTGGCGCCAATTCAGGTAGTGAAGTCGAAGAAAAAGACTACGACGTGAAGTGCGTAGTTGATTCGTGCCCATGGCGGTGCATGCATACAAGGGAAGTGGAGGACTATTGGAAATGTTCCATAGTGACGAACATAAGCGCTAACCGGAGGAAGCGGGCAGAACACCGCAATCTGTCGTCCACTTGGGTGGCAAATGTGTTTTATGGTCGATCGTCGACAACCGCACATGCAGCCTCGATCCATTATCGAGCCGTGGAGGAGAGGTTTCAAAGACAAGATTAGCTACGGAAAGGCATGGAGAGCAAAAAGAACAACTTTGCAAATACGGTTCGAGACATACGAGGCTTCTACGAGAATATTCCACACTTGCTCGAGGCAATATCAAGTAGGAATCCCGATGACGGTCATCGACCTTGCGGAGTTTCTGCGGATGGTGCGTCTTGCGGTAAGTGGGTCTTGCGGCGGGCCTTCTTCGCCCTCGGCGCATGCATTAATGCCTTCCGCATTGTCGCCTTGGCCATTTGCATGGGCGGCACATTCCTCACAGGAAATACAAGGGCCGATTCTAACAAAGAATCGCGGTGGACGCCAACAACCGTGTTCTACGGTCGATTGGCCTTCGTGGAGGGGAAAACACGGAGAGTGGCATGGTTTCTTGAAAGAGTCAAGATGGCGGTTGTGCAAGACCGCCCGATGTATGTGCCATCCATGACCGACATGCGGGGTTGCCGAGGGCGATCGTGGATATGCAACAAGGGTCCGACGTCGTGGGAGCAAAGAAAGTGGCGGACACTCAAGAGCAGTGGTGCATGAGGCACATGGGTGCCAATTTTTTCCGTTAGTTCAGAACAAGGAACTTATGAACATGTTCAGCGGTACCAGGCAAACAGAACCGGCGGAGGAAGTTCGAAGTGTTGTGGAGGACGTTGGATGAACTAACCAAGAAGCAATCATCGAATCCAAGGGATGGCGCTTAGTTCGTCAAGGAACCCTATGGTGTACCACGAGCAAGGAGATGACCCTGACCTTGTGTGCGCTCGACCGACGCGCAAACATCCGGCGAGGGTCGGGCAAGCATAAAGAGTTTCACGATTTGGATACGACACGAGCCGTTGGAGAAATGGTCCATTCTCAGATGACGAGGGCGGTTCCGCTATGGAATAATGACAACCAACTGGCGGAGATTTACAACCGGGTAATGAAAGCGCGAGATGCCTCCGTTGGTGGGCATTGTTGAGGTGTGTTACTAGGCACCCAAAGATATTTCGTTGAGCGGTACAAGGCCTCCGTTGCATGTATGTCGGACAATCGCTTTGTCAGACTCGGACGGTTGTCTCTCGCACATGGCAAACAAGACACGGAAGGCACAGACACATCGCTGACATCGGAGAGTGGCGTGGAACGGAGGTACCACGTGCATCGCGGTGACCGGGTCGAAGAGGTGCCCACCGCAGAGGACTTCCCATCTAGGCGTACTCGAAGCCGCCGATCGCGAGTGCTCTGCCGAAGCTACGCTGCTTGACTTGCCGTGCTTTCGCGTGATTACCGCAGAAAGCGAGACACACCGATCATGTCGTCCGTATATCTCCCACTACTACTACAAGCAAAGTGTTCTCAACACGTGGCATAACGAGGTGTACTGGTGCGAGTCGATGGATCGTTCACGGCGGCCCCCCTCCGGGGCATCGGCGGGCTGGGACATCCGAATGTTGAAGCGAAGGTCGGCCGTCGAAGGACGCGCGATTAGGGAACGATATGGACGAGTCTGAGGCGCGTCGTAATTGTGGATAATGCAATTCTATGTACCAGTTATTTGTTGTCTCCGTCAATGTATTTTCTATTCTATGTACCAGTTAATTGTTGTCCCCGTCAATGTATTTTCGATTCTATGTACCAGTTATTTGTTGTCCCCGTCAATGTATTTTCGATTGTATGTACCAGTTATTTGTTATCCCCGTCAATGTATTTTCGATTGTATGTACCAGTTATTTGTTATCCCCGTTAATGTAATATTTGAATATGGAACATTGCATTACTTTTCATTTAATTTTTTGTAGTTGCAACGTGTACCACGAATTTGCTTTCTAACCATGAATTTGCTTTGTAACCACGCAGGTACCGGCGACCATGGCGAGAGTTGGGCGTCTTCGACGCCTTCTCCCGGTACGCTAGACCAAAGACGTGGACTTGACCCACCGGTCTAGGTTGTCCGCAGCTGAGGGCGTCCGGTGGGGACATCATGGTCTCTAAAAGCCGAACGAGTTTCTTCGGATCGACCCGCTGGGTTCCTGAGAAGTCTGCCGAAGTTTTCGCACTATTTTACTTACCTGCTAATGGAATTTTAACGACGCTACACACTACGTGCAGGTTACGAGCTGCCGGCTTACTTCCGTTCTGCCGGATGGTGGAGCAGACGACTGTGGAGGGCCCGCACGTCACACGGTTCTCGTACGACCGGTCCCTGCTGACCGCTCTCGTGGACCGGTGGAGACCGGAGACACACACGTTCCACCTGCCGTGCGGAGAGATGGCTCCCACGCTGCAGGACGTGTCGTACCTCCTCGGCCTCCCCTGCGCGGGTCCTGCAGTTGTGCCGCACGACGCCCCCCTCGATTGGCGTGAGCAGTTGGAGGCGCGCTTCGCCCAGGTGGACCGACACCCCGCAGCCGGCCCGTACGTGCCCCACAAGCCAGATGAGAAGCACGGAGTCCAGAAGGCGTGGCTGCTCCAGTTCACGGTTAGTACCTCGTTCATTGCAACAACCACGGATCGCGAAGCTGCGACAATCTCATGCCGAATCAATGCCGTGAGTCGAAGCTCCACCCGGAGGCCGACGAGGAGGACCTGGCACGCCACCTGGAGGCGTACCTGCTAGTCCTATTCGGTTGGTACATGTTCCCGTCCTCGCACGGGGACACGGTGGACCGCACTTTTGATCGAAGTTCGCCCGCTTTATCGCCGACACCGGCGGACTGTAACACATTTCGTTAAAATCTCTTCTGACAGACATGTCTAACTTTGCCGCTGCACACAGATGGTGCGATGGTCGGGCTCTGCCGTGCTTTCGCGTGCACGACTGAGAATGCAGGCGAGGTATCTCCAAGGTAGGCAAAGAGGCGCCATTGATCGGCTGCGTTCTACTCTCGCAATTGTGGTCCCGGGAGCACTTCTCCTTCAGTAGGCCCGAGGTTTACAGTGCCGTACTCACAGAGACTGCACCACGGCCTCCCAGATCGACCGCCCACTATGGGCCTCTCATTGGGTCGGCGACAGTATGCCCCTTGTATCTAACCCCTAATTTGGACACTTTAATAAGACGCACTACTTTTTGTTCCTTGGCGGGTGTCGCCCACCAGCAGACCAAGAAGTCGTACTCGAGTTCGCTCGAGTTTGACAGTTGCGACGACGAGGACACGGTGGACACCGTCTGGCAGACGCGACGTCAGTCCGAGCACCTCACGGGCTGTCCGAGCTTTTTGGCGTGACCATCGCTCTGGCTCACCGTAAGGTCCTCCTCTTTGACCTGTCGTCCGGAGTACTCGCCGCACCGGATGTCAGCGGCGATTCGGCCTCTTCGGACTTTCCCCTGCAGACTACTCACACTGTCTCACGTGTCGCGCACAAGTAAGTGTCTGAGCACAATACTTACCATTCCAAATGGAATGAATGTTGTATGTAAATTGCCGTTTTGCTGCGAGATTACGGTCGGGGCATCCACTAGGCACTCCGTTCTTGCGCGCGCATGATACCGTGGATCTTTGCGATGGGACGAAGCGGCCGGGGCGAGGTGGACGAGACCCGCCGTCTGACCGTGCCGCGTCTGGCGATTACATGGAGTGGTTCGCGCCACGACTTCGGCTTAGGGTTGGGTACACACGGCAGTATGTCCCAGCTCGGCGCCGGTGTCGAGACGTACCCTTCACAGATGTCCCAGAGGGAGAACGTTATGTAAGGGTCACCCCAAAGCCCTACACGTATGTTTTTATGTAAATTAACTCATATCAAGTCGGCATTACTTGCGAGCCGTCTTGCGAAGCGAGATGTGACGGGAGTTCGAGTCCGTGTTGGCGGGCCTCGACGCGACGTCGCGCTTCACCCCGTTCGCGGCAGGAAGCGGTTGGTCGATTGGCGGCGCCTCGATGGGGCGGTATGCGGCCTACTCACTGCCGGGGCCGAGGCGTGGTGCCCCGCCACCAAGACTCACCCGCCTAGTGGGGCGTGCCCACACCTCGCCCAATGAAGTCGGCCCACACTACCCGCGTCACCCAAGTCGTGCCCTCGGGTCCTCCTCCACAGACGCAGGCCACGGTGGGGGACGCGGGCGATCTTCGTCTCTCGACCGCAGAAGTGTCGAGCAGGTGGGTGACGCGGGCGATCTTCGTCTCTCGCCAAGCCTTGCAGTCTTTGTCGACTACTCGAGGTATCGACGACATTGCGAGGGTCCGCTTCGACTGGACGATTCATGTCGACCGAGAGCACGGCCACCACCCCAAAGAGACACCCGAGCCCGACATACTACGCTACCCCGAGGCGGCAGGGCGGGCTAGGAGGGTCGTCCGTCGCCGTCGCCACTCACGTATTCCACCGAAAGCGGATCGAGGCGTCGCCGTGGATCGACTTATTATGCAGTTGTACTTTTGTAATTTATTTACCTTCAAACACCATGTTGTCTAACTATCTGAACTAAGTGCTTGCATTTGCGTGAGGTTATGTTTCCTTAGCCATGTCGTCAAACTTATTTTTACGATTTTAGCATTCGCGTCGAGCAACGTCCGTGATAGCTCGATAATGTATAATTGGCTATTAATAAACGATTAAAAAAAGCCTGCTGTGAAAATGTAAGGAGGCACACCGCTTTGAAGGTAAATTTACATACTGAAATGGGGCGATAGCCCTGATATGTCAGGAGGCACACCGCTCAAGGTAAATTTCATACTGAAATGGGGCGATAGCCCTGATATGTCGAGGCACACCTTTGCCGAAGGTAAATATCGCTTCGAAATGGGGCGACGCCCATACCCAAAGCGATATCTACCCTTTATAATCATCGCTCAAGACGCCTCGCATACCCAGCAGCGAGAGAACAAGAAAGAACAACAGAGAAGGGAAGGAGAGAGTACAATGTCGTTCTACCGTCGCCTCTTCAAAGAAGCGAAGTCCTCCGCCCGAATATCCGGATGCGATGGCGTCGACGCCCGCTTCTGCGGAGTTGCCCGACCCAAATGCGATCAAGAACCTACTGGCGAAGATGAAGCAATCTACCCATGGAGCGACGGCCGCCCGCGCTCACTACTGCTGTGCCCGCACCTACAAGGTAAACCTACTGGTGTCCACACAATACAGGGTAACACTACTATCTCATGCTTCGTTCTTTCTTTTCTCATGACAAGGACGGTGTTGCTTCTTCCAATGGATCGACGGGTCGGAACGACGCGACTACGAATTCTCTACAACCGCCACGACGCCAAACTCGCTTCGGCGAGAACTTCACCGGTGGGAGAGGCCGCCGGGATATGTACCTTTTCTAGATCGACAGAGCTTAGGGCGGTGTGCAAGGGGTTAACCGATCGGTGAGTTTCATGCGACATACTCATGTTAAACTCACAAAGTAGTAGTGCTAAACCAGTTCATCGCACACGAGTTCAAAAGGACACTTTCAACATCAACAAGTCAAGGAGGAACCTCCTCCGGGCCACCCAAAGCCCCGACGCTTTGCGAACATGGCTCGGAGGCAAGGGTTGATACCGCCACGGTGATCTAGCGGACCGAGATTCTACCTGCGCCTTGCCCGAGGATGAATCGTGCGGCTACTTCAACCGAGTGGACCCGAGAGCGTACCACCCACATCTCGTGCAACTTGCATGGGATAACGGGGAGCAACCCTCTCCGTGGTGCCACTACCGCCGTAAAAGCTGGACCGAGTCGCCTACGGTGTTATGCAACCACCAAAGCGGGCATATTGCATTGATCGCAGGCACGCTCCGGTTGTCAAGCATAAGCCCAACACACACCTCCCCGCACCATATAGTGGAGCGCGAGAAGAAGAAGCGGCGTCTCGCATGTCTCCGCCAACGCCAACACAAAGAGGCGCAAGAGGGTTCCTCCTCTCAAGAAGAAGGACAAGGAAGCGGCACGAGGTCCACACCACGCAACAAATCCTCGACGCGTTAGACGGACCACCCGGGAACCCGGGTGGTATTAACATAGGGGACGCGGGGAATCGGGATGACATGCCCATATGGGAGGGCAGAAATCCACATAAACAACAACCAAAATTTAAGTCTTATAAACCCGAGACGTACGGCATAGGCCACCCAATGGGCGACAGCTGGGAGCACTGCGGAACCCCATGGAGTTCTTTCATAGTAGGGATTGAGCGGTGTCCGAGGACAAATCGCAAAATTAACACAGGTCGTCGTAATAATGCAGAAAATGTCGGACATCATTCTCGTTTGTACCCGGATAGGCGAACGATCATTTGTTCCACCACGACGAGCAGTGCTTTCCTTATTAACCTCGTCCACCGTTGTAATGCCCATGTAATATAATATAATCTAATCATCGCTTATTTTATCATCCGAACTTTGTATGTGCCCTTATATATGTATTGTTTGAATTTTAAATAATTCCTCATATATTAAAATCATTTGAAATTTTATGGTAAAATCACTGATTTATCAGGAACCTCCATAAAAGTTTCAAAATTTTCTAACCTCGTAAAAGTTTTCGTGGTTTCGTGGTCATGAAAGTGCCTTTTCCGATTTCAGAACAAAATGCCGGGCAACGTCCGCCATCTCGCCATACAAAAGTCGAGCTCGCTATGCGTAGGCCGCCCTTGATTTTTCCGTATTTTTTGACCGTGTCCGCCTGTCGCGAGACTACGAAAACCCTAAGTGGCCACGATTTACGTGGTTTTGTGGCCGCTGAGTGCCTTTTCCGATTTTCGCAACAAAATGCCGGGCAACATCCGCCATCTCGCCCGACGAAAGTCGAGTTTCGCGCTTGCGAGGCCGCCCTTGATTTTTCTCAGATTTTTTGACCGTGTCCGGCCTGTCCCGCTGGGCTACGAAAACCCTAAGTGGCCACGATTGACGTGGTTTAGTGGCGAAAGTGCCTTTTCCGATTTCGCAACAAAATGCCGGGCAACGTCGGCCATCTCGCCCGCACGAAAGTCGAGGCTCGCGTTCGCGAGGCCGCCTTGATTTTTCCGTATTTTTTGACCGTGTCCGCTTGTCGCTGGGCTACGAAAACCCTAAGTGGCCCACGATTTACGTGGTTTAGTGGCGCGAGTGCCTTTTCCGATTTTCGCAACAAAATCTTTGGGGCAACGTCCGCCATCTCGCCCGACGAAAGTCATAGCTCGCGTTCGCTATGAGGCCGCCCTTGATTTTTCCCCGTATTTTTTGTCAGATTCGGCGGACCCCACGAGTCACGAAAATACCTAAGTGGGATGTGTATTACTAACTAACTAAAACAATTTTTCCGGTTCATTACATGACAATAAGTTTTTTCTAATTCGCCCCGATTCAATACAACAATTCTACAAACAATTTACAACAAAAATTTAAAAAAAATTATCTCTGATCACCGATCAGTGATCGGACATTTTTATTTTTTTAGTTCTGCCAAGATACGTTCATGAAGTTTTGCCGTTAGGGCAGGCCGCCGTTCGCCCGTCTGGCGAGATCGTCCGGCGGGGCGACGGAGGTATTTTGAAATTTTTCCATGAGCGACTAGTTCTGCAAAAACGATTAAAATAAATATTAAATAAAAAAATTCTCTAATTCCCGAGCGCTCGCAACTCTCACGATGTGACCTCGTCTGGCTCGGCCCGCTCGGCTAGTCGATCGCACATTTGGACAGGCCAGCCTTTGACGCCAGGCAATTTGCTAAGCCGGGAATGGGCCCGTGAAGCCGAACTTTCAACCGGAGGAACAACACGGCCGGCGGCCGGTTGGCGACGTCTAAGTCGCTGTACGATACTTTAGCAGAGAAACGCAGCACACTCTGCCTCGCGCCGAACTCGCGGAGTGACAGCAACGGCTCGAGTTCTCCGGAGGATCTGATTTGACGTGCCGCGTGCGCCACTGCCTCGGCCGAGCCCGTTGCTTTTCCGCAACTGACTAGGAGAGCATGTCGGATAATTCGACCAGTTTGTTAGCTTCGTCCGACCATACCGAGGATTGAAGATTTTTTTTAACTTGCAGTCTATATTTGAACTACATGGGATTCCTTTCCATGAAGGAGATAAAGGAGATAGGCCGAGAGGAAAGAGAGTGTGATAGGATAAAAAGATACGAAATTTTATTTAATCGTGAGTTTCGTCTTAGAGAAGATAAAGCAGATGCTAAACACCGTATAAAAAAGTAAGGGTCTATTAGATTTGAAGCTAACTTTATTATATCTAAACTTAGATATGTTATAGATTTTTAGATAGATGCTTAGTTTGTTACCATAACTATGGCTTATGATATTTTGTTAGCTCTATAGAGATTTAGTATTTTGGTCAAATTATATTGTACTTATAACGCTAAATTTTGTTGCTATAAAAAAATTATGGCGTAGCGTACTTGGCTAATGTTAGTTTCCGCAACATTATCATCTAATCAACGTACCCTACCTTGCGTCTTTTGGACGTGGGAGTGAGGCAAAGAATCCGTCAGAGTCTATCCCCGCCGCCGTCTCTTCTCGACGCCGAGCCACAGTATTGGATTCCGACGCAACTCCCTCGAATCAACCGCGAAAAAGAAACATCGACCGCACCGGGTGCTCGTGCCTTGGCCTACACCCGTTGGGCCCCGCATACCCAGATCTGCAAGCTTCATCGGTTCCTCCTACTTCCTAGCTCCGTCCATATATGGCGCTCCAAAGACACCCCCACGTTGAAGCTGCCGGTTCTTGCGTCCATGGCCGAGGTGGGCCGCGAGACGGAGGGCGAGCAGGAGTCCACCCTGGAGCAGGGGCTCCTCGCTGGTCCGGAGGTGAGTTGATTTCTCTAGTTTGATGATCATCCGCGCGGTGCGGCTAATCTTTTGTCTTTATTTCGTTTCTTTATGGATGGACCTGGTGTTTGAAGATGTATGTATACTTCCCGTGAGATAATAGGAGTTGTGTTTTGTTGGGTGTGAGTCTTAATTAGATAGTTAAGTTGGAAACCGGTAGTTTAGCTTACTAATGAAGATTCTTGGCTTGGTTGACCGCCGAGTGTCGTGTGTGGTTGTCTATCATGTTTAGTTAACGACTGGCTTGTGATTGTGGGCTATTCATAACCGAACTCCTGTACTGAACAAATATGGAAAAAGACGTCCATGTCCCTGTCAGGTTTCTTATAATTTTGGCTACCCATTTTTTCTTAAGCTGGTGGAGCTATGAGCCTATGATACCGGCATAACGCTACAGCCCTTTTCATATGATGAATTATAGTACATGTTAAAGCCCAGCATTTACTCTGGATTTTTGTCTCACTGAAGCAATACATAGAAAATCAGTGATGCTTTACTCTCTTAAAATTAAGTGATTCAAGTCTATAAAGCAATGTACATTGATTTCTAATTAGAGTCAAAATACTCTAATAGTCATTATTACTATTTGTTCGATGACATGTCACGATAAATGCTCGGTTTCAGGAACCCAACCGACTAACATGCACTGGAGATGGATCTGTTGACTTTTCCGGAAATCCTGTGGTGAAGGAGAGAACTGGTAGATGGAGGGCATGCCCATTCATCTTAGGTAATTTTCTGCAGTTATCTGTTAAGTCCATTCTTTTGTTTACATCCACTATAATGTGTAACTAACCATCATATACAACCTATAGGCAATGAATGCTGTGAACGGTTGGCATATTACGGCATCTCTACAAACCTTGTTACTTACTTGACAAAGAAACTACATGATGGTAATGCCTCTGCTGCCAGAAATGTGACTACATGGCAGGGAACTTGCTATCTGACGCCCCTAATTGGAGCTATCCTGGCTGATGCATACTGGGGGAGGTATTGGACGATTGCAACATTCTCCACAATATACTTCATTGTAAGTCGTCTTTTCTGTGAAGTTTTATGGTAGATCTTGTATTGATGCTTGCAAACACCTCAAATTGGGAGAAGATATTTGTATGAGCTACGAGAGCAGGAATTCTCATCCTCTCGAACAGAGTTAAAGCAAACATCATTTGGAATGTAAGCATGGTGTATGCACTATCAAGTCTCACATTAATTCAACCTGTAATGCATCCTTGTCAAAATAGAGATGTCTTGTTGTACTCTTTATTACAATATGAATTGTTGGGAAAGGATGTGAGCACGCCTGTTCTCTTTGTCAACTACTGAATAGGCCTATAATTCTTGTGTGCCAGCCCTTTCTTAGTTCATAGTTGTCCACATGTGAACTGCCAAAATACTGATTCTGATATGACCTGGTTACTTTGTTTATCTTGACGTCATCTTTTAATTGCAGGGGATGGCAATGCTGACTCTTTCAGCATCAGTTCCTACGCTCATGCCTCCATCCTGCGAAGGATCCTTTTGCCCACCAGCAAGTCCTTTTCAGTACACTGTATTTTTTCTTGGTCTCTACCTAATTGCGCTTGGTACTGGTGGAATTAAGCCATGTGTCTCATCCTTTGGAGCGGATCAATTTGACGACACAGATCCAGCTGAGCGAATCCAGAAGGGGTCTTTCTTTAATTGGTTCTATTTTTCAATAAACATTGGTGGTCTTATATCCAGCAGTTTTCTGGTTTGGGTGCAAGACAACTTAGGATGGGGACTAGGCTTTGGCATTCCCACAATATTCATGGGGCTGGCCATCATAAGCTTCTTCTCTGGAACATCACTTTATAGATTCCAAAAGCCAGGTGGCAGTCCTATTACACGAGTATGCCAGGTGGTTGTTGCCTCTTTGCGCAAGTGGAATGAACATGTCCCAGAGGACAGCTCTCTCTTGTACGAGCTGCCTGATGGAGTTTCAGCTATTGAAGGGAGTCGGCAATTGGAGCACACCGAAGAACTCAGGTTCATCTCTTGCAGAGCTAAAATTCGATAGATGATAGTGTAGCAAAACACCACAATCCTAAGTAGTTCTTTGACCTGTAAAGAGCTTGGCAAATTGATGTTCCAAATTTATTAGTTGCTGATTCTTTTGTGCTGGTTAACATTTAGTTTTAATAAATTGCGACTTAAAAACTTGGATACTAGTCTTTTGCTTTTGTGCTTTAGCAAAATAGATGAAAATATGTTTTTACTCTTGATATCTGTTCGCTCTCTTTTTCTGCATTTGTGGAAAAGCTAAGAGCCTAACATATTCCAACTGACATTTATTTCAGATGTCTGGACAAGGCTGCTACAATTACTGATCTTGATGTGAAATTAGAGAGCTTCACCAACCCATGGCGGGTATGCACTGTCACCCAGGTGGAAGAACTGAAGATATTGGTAAGGATGTTCCCTGTCTGGGTGACAACTATTGTGTTTTCTGCTGTCTATGCTCAGATGTCCACCATGTTTGTGGAACAAGGAATGGTGCTTGACCCATCGCTCGGTTCATTCAAGATTCCTCCAGCATCTCTATCCAGCATTGACGTGGTAAGCGTCATTATATGGGTCCCTGTATACGATCGCATCTTGGTTCCGATAGCTAGGAGGTTCAGTGGCAAGGAGAGGGGATTTACGGAGTTGCAGAGGATGGGCATTGGGTTGGTGATATCCATCTTATCAATGTCAGCAGCTGCAATCCTTGAGATCAAAAGGTTGGCGATTGCAAGGGATGAAAACTTGGTGGATCTAAATGTCCCAGTTCCATTGAGCATCTTCTGGCAAATTCCTCAATATTTCTTGGTTGGTGCTTCAGAGGTATTCACATTCATTGGGGCCCTCGAGTTCTTCTATGATCAGTCACCGGATGCCATGAGGAGCCTCTGCAGTGCGCTACAGCTCCTCACCACAGCCCTTGGGAATTATCTTAGTACGATTATTTTGACATTGGTTGCATACTTCACAACAAGAGGGGGAAATCCTGGATGGATCCCAGATAACTTGAATGAAGGGCATCTTGATTATTTCTTCTGGCTGCTTGCTGGGCTCAGTTTTCTCAACTTTGTGATATATATCTTCTGCGCAAACAAATACAAAAGCAAGAAAGCAGTTTGAGCTCTGATGGGTCAGGAGTTAGATCGTGTCATCATGGAGATCGCACTTCAAAGTCCAAAATCTGTATATATATTTCGCAATACAGTAACTCTTGTCGAAACGCAGACCCTTAATAAGCAAACGTTAAACATGCTGTAGTTCTCTTCGTATTTGATGCCAATGTGGATTATGCCTTAATATATTTTTTTCATGTATATATTTTATTTACTGGAAGTTGTGAAATATAGCCCATGTCTATGACTTCTACTTTCCTATTTAGGATTTGGTTTCTATTTGTTCTTAATATGTGCAGTGATATGTTAACTTTTCAATGCATTCATAAAATTCAGCATCAAGTTACCGATTGAACATGTAGTGGAGCTTTTGGAGTATGGTTGCAACGGACAGCTGACCGTGGTGTGACCCTTTTGAACTAATGTTGCTTCTGTAGCAAACAAATGTTGGGACCTGAATATGTAAATCCGAATCCTCTGTATATATTGCACTAGTTCAAAATCATAGTAGTGCATACAGCGGTAACATAGATATAATATCGCAATCATATATAGGAGAAACATAACAAAATGTCATATTTATTGAATAAAAATACTTGATTAATCTTAAGATCGACTCTACATTATTAGACTTCAAAAGACTTAAACTCTAAAAAAACAGCAGTAAAACGAAAAACTTTGTAGATAATCCATAATATGCTACAGGCAATTGATAAGGTTCGATTCCTAGTGGATATTCCTGATGTATCACTAATATTTCTATAAAATTTTCATATTATGATCAATCTTCAAGAAGTTTCAAAAATTTTGACAGTACTACGTCCTGATAAAAGCCTGATGATCAATACATAAATTTGGTTTAATAATAAAAAAGGTTTAAAATTTTTAAAAATTTTGCAGAAGGCTTCTAAGGAAATGCTTAGGATGTCATAAAAATTTTGAATCATGATCACTTACCAGTAAATTTATAAAATTCTTGCAAGTGCAGTGTACCATTTATATTCTTTTTGTTTTTGATTTTTGAAATATAACAAATGAAGTTCTTTTTGTCCTTGCACCTGCATGCGACGACATTGGTGGCCTATTTGGTCATTTTAGTTCTTTTTTGTTGGTAACTTCGAATGGATTAACCAATTCCGTCTCTGTCGGCGTGCATGCTGTAATAACGTAGCTTGTTAACGTCAAGGCTCATCTGAGTATCTGACCGATAGTAGAATTAGTCTTCATATTGTTTATCTAAAATAAGTTATAATTAGTATATAATACTAGTTAAATTCAAATATAGCATTAATGGGTTAACCATTCTACATAAAGCGAGAATAATAGTGTAAGTGAATTTAGTATAGATGGTATCAAAGCATCAACCTTCACTACACAGACACGTGTGGGACAGTGTCACTTCCCTGGCCTCCGATTGCTCTAAAGACGTGAGATCACTACGAAAGGTACAAAATCGAGAAATCTAGAAGAACTGGAGGAGGGGAAAAGTTTCGTGTTACTCAAGGCATCTCATAATCTGTCTCCATCATGCGATTACATTCCCGTTTTAAACCCACACCAATCACTTTCGCTTTTACTTACAAGATTTCACCCCTTCACAACCCAAGCTTCAGTTTACAACGTTTAAACCCGACAATTACCGCCACAGCGTTTTTTTGTAATTACTGAAGCCCTTATCCAACCACTAGACAACACTCACTTCACGTATCCATCCGATCTTCACCGTCCATTGCCACTTACGAAAGTCGACAAAGTGGTATCCAAATCACCGACTTCTCCCTGTTCATCGTCTTCCTCCCTACGATCTGTGACACCACCCCGCCGTGTAGACATTCCTCATCCCTAAGTAGGGGTGAAAACGGAGCAGATAATATCCGGACTGTATCCGTATCCGGTATCCGTTTTTAGAGAAATGGCAAAAGAATTTGATATCCGGCGGATACGGATACGGATACGGATAATTATCCGGATCGGGGCAAACGGATACGGAGCGGATATGGGGGAAGTGATATCCGACGGATACGGAGCGAATACGGATATCCGGTATCCGGATATCCGGATTCTCAATTAGGCGCGGAGCTGGGCTAGCCCGAGGCCCAGGCCCAGCAGGCCAGAACTTCTAGCGATGGAAGATGGATGCCTGGATGGAAACCCTAGTCCCTCACTCCCTTCATCCCTTGACGGCTTGACCCTTGGCCCTTGCACTGGCTGGCGGTGGCGGCTGCCCCCTGCGCCCCTCCGGCCCTCCCGACGTCCAGCCCTGCCGCCCCTGCGCCCCTTCGGCCCTCCCGACCTCCAGCCATCCATTCGCCCGCCGCTCCCAGTCCCGAATCGCCAGTGGCACAGGTGACCGCCCCGCCCTTGCGCGGCCCCTCCCGACCTCCAGGCTCCCAGTCCCGCCTCCAGGCTCCGACTCCGACCTCCGCCGCCGCTCGCACCTCCAGCTCCAGGATCCCGAGTCCCGACCTCCGCCTCCAGAGTCTAGAGTCCGCCTTCCGTCTGTCGCCTGCTCACCGACCCGCCTTCCGCTGCTCCGCATTCATTCACAAATGCATGCTGCAACAATGAATCATATTCTCTAATCAGAAGGTATGTGGCATTTCAACATTCATTCATAAATGGTATAAATTCTTACTGATTAAAATGTTTGACACTAGCGATTGTCTTTCCAACCAAGCAATTACTTACTAATGGTTATGCTCCTGTAAAATCATGCACGATGCTGTTATTAGAAATAATTACTGATTTGTTAGTTGGTTAGTTGATTACTGATTAGTGATTACTGATTTGTTAGTTGAATGATGGTTAGTTGGTTACTGATTAGTGATTATTGATTGTTAGTTGTTCAATCCCTTTCCCTAATTCGGTAATTCCTGCGATGTCCAACGACGAGCGTGGTGGTGGAACGCCGACTGCGATGTCCAACGACGAGTGTGGTGGTGGAACGCCAGTTGAGGTGATCGATGCCGGTGGAAGCAGAGACAATAGCAAGAAAAGAGGATGCTCCTCGATTTCGATCGGAGGAGAAAGCACACACCTGGCGAAGATTCGTTCAACTGAGCTCAACGCAAGACCGGCAACGTCCTCAACCAACACAGCGGTATCCAAAGGCAAGAAACCGGTGTCAAAATTGGCAAAAGCCATAACTATGAGAGGTGTGCATTTTACTTTCCCTACAAACATGTACACAGAACTTTACAAATCCGATAATCTCCATTTGTGTGAAAGCAACTAATAAGCAGCACTGCAATCAATTCCTTATGCTTATGTGGATAATAATATCTTTGCTTATGAACCAGATCAACTCCTTATGCTTATGTTTATTGAAATTTTATTGTGTTATAGTTTGACATATTATTCCTTATGCTTATTGAAATTATGTATCAGAAAACTCTTCATTGAGGCCGGCTCTTGCTCCTAGCACCACACCGGACAAGAACTTACAATCAAAATGTAATGAAAGCCTATAATTAAATATTGTAAATGGTCATGTATATATGTTTATAATAGGAAGCTAACACATATGTTTGCCTGTAGCTATTGATATGCAATCTGGAAGTTCAAGTGCAAGTGTAGCTGCCAAAAAAAATGCAAGTGCTTGTGCAAGTGTAGCTGCCAAAAAAAATGCAAGTGCTTGTGCAAGTGCAGCTGCCAACATAAGTGAAGATGAAGGTTTCAAACCTACAAAGAAGCTAACATCCTTTGTTTGGGATCATTTTACCAAATATTTTGAGAAGGTGGAACAGCCGGATGGTACATTTGACAAGGAGTTATGGGGTAAATGCAATCGCTGCAAATTCAAAAGAAAAGCTACGAGCTCAAGTGGCACATCAGTTTTTAGCAATCACTTGAAGTCAAAGCACAATGTTGTGAAAGGACAACAATTGATCGAACAACACAGTGAAGGTATTCAGACATTTCGGTATGATCAACAAACCAGTTTGAGATACTTCTATATTGCTATAATTATGCATGAGTATCCATTCAATATGGCTTAGCACGAGTACTTTGTCAAATTTATCAATTCCATGCGACCTAATTTTCCTTTGAAGTCTCGTATCACTGTTCGTAAAGAAATAATGGAAATTTATAAAGAGGAAAAGAAAAGGTTATATGATCATTTCAAGACCCTTTCTTGTCGGTTTAGCACAACCATGGACATGTGGACATCAAATCAAAATAAAGCCTACTTGTGTGTCACGCTGCATTGGATTGATGATAATTGGACTATGCAAAAAAGAATCATCAACTTCATGCATTTAGAAGGTGTGCATTCAGAGCGAGATTGAGTGGGACTTTTTTGGAAATATATTGAATCGAATCTTGACAAGAAATTATTTGCTCTCTCTTTGGACAATCTTCGCTTCTAACAAGGTGGCGCTTGATGATGTCATTGGAAAGCTAAATGATAGAGGTTCTCTTGTTTGTTCTGGCAAATTCTTTCATATTAGATGTGCTAATCATATATTAAATCTTGTTGCTAGAAAGGGTATGAAAATAATTGGGCAAGGTATTGAAAAAATTAGAAAGTTTGTAACAACTGTGAAAAATTCTCCTCAACAATGGGAGGCTTTTCAAAAGTGTGCCACAGAATGTGACTTGGAAACCCAAAAAGCTCTCTTTGGATGTTGCTACAAGGTGGAACTCTACTTATCTAATGTTGAGCAATGCCATTTATTACAAGTATGCTTTTGATAGACTTTCACTTAAAGATCCTGCTAGATATGAGCGCATAACTCCTTCGGATGATGATTGGAACAATGCACATAGTATTTGCAAGTGTTTGAAAAAATTCTATGAGATCACTTTGCTCTTTTCTGGAACTTGCTATCCTACTGCAGATCATTTTTTCAAGAAATTTTGTGAGATCAAGATTTCAATTAGCAAATGGTGCTACAGTGATGATGTTATAATAAGCAGATTGGGAAATTCTATGAGTGGTAAGTTTGATAAGTATTGGGAACTTACAAACATGGCATTGGCGATTCTTCGCTTTACGGATCCTGTATAAAGACAAAATGATTGCACTATGTCTAGCTAAAATGTATGACTCTTACAAAGCTGAGCTAGAAAATGAAAAAATTATGGATGTGGTGAATGATTTGTTTATGTTTTATTTATCCAACATGGCTATAAGTTCAAACAGTAAGCCCTCTAATTTGAAAGAGAATGACCATTCTTTCGCCTCCAAGTCAAATGACCTTATGGGTGACGATGAGGATGATCTAAATCTTGATGAAATCTATGAATCTGATGGGGATCATAGTGAGAAATCAGAGTTGGATTTGTACAAATCTGAAGGGCCATTGAAGTTTCGTGAGAGTGATGGAGTATTTGATGTTTTGGCATGGTGGAAGGGTCAAGCAAGTAGATTTCCTATTCTTTCACGTCTTGCTCGTGATGTGCTATCTATGCAATCCTCGACAGTTGCTTCAGAGTCAGCTTTTAGTGCCGGTGGACGTGTTATTGATGCTTTTCGTAGCCGGCTTGATCCTGAATGTGTTGAAGCTTTGGTCTGCATAAAGGATTGGATTCTCCATTCAAGAGGAGGTAAACATTTCATATTGATATTAGCTGGATTGCATGATAATTGATGACTATTGACTAGTATATTACTTTTACTTATTTTCAGATTCTATGAGCAAGATAGATTCAATTGTTGAAGAATTAGGTGTTACAGAGCCAACCGACAAAACAAATGCAATGTGTTCTACTACTATCGATAATTTGGAGGTATGCGCAACATATTACTTTACAAGCCACATTTTGAATAAAAAATAATTACAGTCTAATGTTTTACAGATATCGCAATTGATGAAGATGAAATGATATTGAAAAGATCGATTGGATCCTCTGCGAATGTTCTTTGGAAGAGAGACGTAAATCCAATCCATCATGACTAGTATCGCGTTCTCACCGTCTTTTTGCTTAGCGAATACTAGAATTTTGTTGATGTGTCAAGTGGGCTAGCGTTTGTAGCATTTGCATCATCGTCGTCAAGAATTATCCCCGATCTAATCATTGTCGATCAAATGGAATTTGACTTATTTGGAGTTGGATGCTCCTATGTTAAGATTTCGTTAACTTATGTTTGTTTTGAACACTATATGTTTGTGGATTATGTACTCTAAATCCTAATATTCGTGTTGAAACTTGTGTTTTAGCGTTTGCATATTATCCGACTAAATATTCGGTTTCATTTCCGCTGATCCGACTCCGATTACTATCCGTTTTATTATTATCCGATACCGATTTAATATCCGATCCGTTTTTAAATTATCCGTATCCGTATCCGCATCCGGGTGAAAAAAATGTGAGCGGATATGGAAATGCAACTATCCGACCGAATCCGCTCCGTTTTCATCCCTATCCCTAAGCAACCGATGCTGGAAAACGATTCTACACCACATCAAAATCTTCCCAGGTAGCTGACTTAGTTGGTATGCCAGTCCATTTGATGAGCACCCGCACCCTTGCTGAGTTTCCCTTTTTAACCAGTCTTCTATCCAGAATTACTTCGGGTTCAGTTGCATTTCGATTTTTTTTAAATAATATATTTTTTAAAAGGAATTGCGACATTAATACGCGCAACAGAAAATTTGCGAAAATAATACTCAGTCGCCGAATCGTGTGGCGAAATAAGCATAGTCGCCATACGGTGGATCGAATACCGATTTTAAGCTATCTTGCATAAATGACTATCGCTAATCCAATCGTTAGTGCTGCCCGTTAGAACAAATCACGACACGTGTTATTTTCGCCAAACCCCGCGGTGACCAATCCATTTTCGTCAAGTTGTGTGGCGACAATAGGTTGTCGCCACACGGTGTGGCGAAAATAGCCATTAAAACGGGCTCAGCCGCCATCCACCGGGCAACAAACCAACGCTAGGAAAAAAGGGGCACGCGTGCGGCCAGGAGAGAGCGAGAGGAAGAGAGGGAGAGAGGAGAAAGAGAGGGAGAGGAGGAAGAGAGGGAGAGTTCGGGAGAGGGAGAGGAGAGAGAGAGGAGGAAGAGAGGGAGAGCTTGGGAGAGGGAGAGAGCACGCAGAGAGGAAGAGGGAAGAAGGAAGAAAGAAGAAAAAAAGGTAAAATCATGACTTTGTAATTTTTTTGTTAATTCTTTACAAAAATATGGTAGGATAGTCAGATATTAGACATGATATTAGTGGTATTAGATATTATATGTGTACTATAATTAGTGATATTAGATGTGTAATATTATTAGTTCATGTTAGAGTTAGCGATATTAGATATTCTTGTTAATTAGTGCTTCTCTTTTAGGTTAGCGAAATTAGATGTGTACTGTAATATTGTAGTATTAGTAGCGGGATAGTTAATTAGTGTTGTTTAATTTAGGTTAGCGATATTACATGTTAGTGGTGATTTAAAATTTTATTTTGTCTATGTCGTCACAGTAATGTCAGATCCAGTGAAATTTAAGATATATTATCGCGATGGTGAAACAAAAACTGGACAGAATGGTGTTGATTTAAGCAGCTTTCCGGTCACCATGGTTGAACATTCGTTCCCTGATAGTGTTAGTATCCGTGATATAAAATTTTGGTTGACCCAATATTTTTCTCTGGATCCAAATATTTACTCTGTTACCATCCAAACCTTATTCATGTGTAATTAGAGTGATCCGGCTATGTAGGAGTTGAAGAAACTAGATCGGACATACTTGTGGCAGAAATGGTTAAGGTAGTGTAAGGGATTTCGTCTTGAATGTGTAATGCTGGTACAGGCTTTCCCTAGAGAAGAGATGAATATTAGTGGTGTGGGCGAGAGCAGCACATCGGCTACAGCTGAACAAGTTCGGGCAGTGGTACCGGTTGAGATAGTAGCCGAGGATGATAACAGTGATGCAGCAAATGTAGAAGGTCGGGCCGATGAAGGGGAAGAGATCCAGCAACTTATTGATCATTTGGAGTTAGTGGACCGTATGGCGATGCAAGATGAAGCTGAAATATTGGAGTGTGATGATGACATCGACGAAGATGAGGAAGGGGGAAGATGATGATGAAATGCATGGTAGTATTAGGGCAGCGGATATACCCATCCCTGATGAATGGAACAGGCAAAACAAAACTGTTATGGAAGTTTTGTGGAGCCACGAGTCACGTTGGGAGTATGGTACCAATGCCATTCGGCTGAATCAAATATTTCTAAACAATTCTGAATTGAAGTTGACAGTGAGGCTGTGAGCACTATCGCAGCAGAGAGAGTTCCAAGTGATCTTGTCCAGGCCAGATAAATACACAGTGAAATACAAAACTGAAGGATGTGAATTCCGAGTTCATGCATACAAGCCAAAGTGCGAGACATATTGGATTGCATCACGAGTGGAGGAGCACACATGCAGACCAGAAAATGTTCTGGTGAAATACCGCAACTTGAATGCGGCTCTAATTGCTAGCGTGATGTTTAATGAGATCATCGAGAAGCAGGACATTGAATGTTCGTATATTCAAAAATCAATTTTAAGAACATATAAGTACCAGATAAGTTACTTGATGGCCTGGCGTGTGAAGCAAAGAGCATTAGAGGAGAGGTTTGATACATACGATGCTTCGTATTGCAACCCACCACGTGTGCTTGATGTCTTAAAACAAACCAACCCCGGCACGTATGCTGCTTTCGAAGAAAGTGAAGCAGATGGTAATGGGATCTCGATATTTCGTCGTGCTTTTTTTTATTGGGTCCCATTGTTTTGTGTCGATGGTACATTTTTGACTGAAAAATATAAGGGGCGGATTCTAACGGTCATTGTAGTTGATGCGAACAACCACATACTTCCATTGGCCTTTATATTTGTTGAGGGTGAGAACCGGGATAGCTGGTTGTAGTTTTTCAGACATTTGAAATTCGGGGTAGTTGGTGATCAGTCCAACGTGTGCATCATTTATAATCGTCACAAAGGTATCATTTTGGCAATTAAGACTCTACAGGAGGACTTTGATGAGCCTTTCCCATGATGTGACTTGAAGAACAAGTGGTGCATGAGACATTTGGGAGCAAATTTTTTCAAGCAGTTCAAGAATAAGAAATTAATGAATTTATTTAAGAGGTTATGCAAGCAGAATCAGGAACGTAAGTTCAACACGCTTTTGGCCGAGTTGGATAAGCACACTAATGCACATATTGAAGAACTGAAGAAGCAACCATCTACGCCGAATGATTGCCTACCTAAGAGGCTATCACCCCTTAGGGAGCTCGATCCTCCTAATATGAGGAGACAATCATCAAGGAATATAAAGTGTTTCTCGCACTGGATAGAGGCGGAGCCACTGGAGAAGTGGGCATTGCTCTATGACACTAGAGGCGCCAGGTTAGTATATTAAATTAAGATATTTACGATGGTTGAACAAATGGGGTTATTGTACTAACTGATGTGTGTTGAACAGGTTTGGTGTCATGATAACGAATATAACTGAGGTTTATAATTGGGTCATCAGAGGCCTCCGTCCGCAATCACTTGTGGCCATCCTAGAAGGTATGTTGCATGACATCGTTGCCTACTTCCAAAAAAGTCATGTGCCACAACATTGAAAACGCCGTATTGTTGGCGAATGATGGCCTACATGAAGGAACAAACCATTAAAGCTTAGCAACATATGGTGCGTAACTTTGGAATCACCGAGTACCGTTTTGAAGTGACTCTCTGGTGCAAAGGGGGATTGGGAACCAACACAACGATTATTAAACATGAGGTTAATCTAGGACAAGGGGCCACTAGATGGTGTGAATGCACCTGCAACAAGCCAAAACTTTTTTATATTCTCTATTCACATGTGATCGCTTCTTGTGGGCAAATTGAGATGAACATGTCGCAATACGTGTCACCTTTCTACTTGAATGATCATGCTATCCATACTAGTCCGGTGAGTTCCGTGGTTTCCGTGCACATGGTGATTTCACTATGATTAACAGAGATGAGTGCATCTATCTACTGGATGCAACATTGCAGAGGTGTGCGGAAGGACAGTCTGGTCGTCCACAGTCTAGACGCATTCGCAATGACATAAATGAATCTGAAGTAGGTGGCCCTGCTAAGAGGTATTCTGAGTGCGGTGAGTATGGGCACAAGACATCCAATCCACCAACTCTTCCTGGTTATGCTATCTAATGTGTATCGAAAGTGTGTGTATTTTCAGTTATGTATCAAATTATGTAATATGTATTATTTTTGTCATATGTTATGTAGTATTATTTACATTAGACCTTAACGTCTTTCAATGTATATGTATCATTTTTATCATATGTTATGTAGTACTCCCTCCATATCACTATTAGATGTCGTTTTAAGCAGCAAAACACATACCAAGACGTTATTAATTAGAGGGTATATGGACGTGTTTGCCCATATTAAATAAAAGCCTGAAAGCATAGGAGTTAGTAGCAGCCTTTGGGTGTGGTGGTAAGAGGTTTTGCCCATTAATGATAGATCTCCAGTTCGAAACCTGGGGAATGCATTTTTCCCTTTTGTTGAGTTAATCTTGTTTTCACAGATTAAGTCTGGTTTCGGTTACTTGTTGTTTTTCAGTGTCGTAGATGATCAGGTTTGTCTTCAGATAAAGTATCGGACTGGTGCCGGATTAGGAATAGTCTCCCGGAAGGTTAGTCAGTTTCGGTTATATGCAGAGTCTCTTTCTGAATGTAAGTAGAGTCCGATTTTGATTCCTGTAAGTTTTTGGGTATAAGTAATACAGAGAAAAACAAAAGGTGTGAAATTGAGCACCGCAAAACACTTTGTGCAATTGCCTCTTTCACCAAACGTATTATCCTGTGCGAAGTGCAGTATTGCCGAAAAGGAAGTTCAGAGGTACAGGATTAGTGATTGTTCTTGCGTAGCTCTGCTTCTTTGCTTCTGGTGTGTATTGCCGGAACAGAGAACAGGAACTGGGCTTACGACACAAGTCACACAACAAGTGCTCTAAGCTGTCAAAGTCTACGTTTCCAGCTTTGCTTTTGGCGCCAATTTTCCTGCTTTCCCAAGCTAGCAAAGTCTACGTTTCCAGCTTGCTTTTGGTTAGCGCCAAAATTACAGAGCGCCATAATCATGTTTCCAGCTTGCTTTTGGTTAGCGCCAAAATTACAGAGCGCCATAATTTTTGCGTAGCGCCAAAATTTTTCCTTGCGGCCAGTCCCTTCACCTGTTTGACCCAATCATGCCACCAAAAAATTGCCTTTATAAAGACAACGTGAGTACTTTACTCATCACACTAGATCAAACATGACAAACAATTTTGGAGTTAGAAGACCACAAGTAGATATTGATTTGAACACGAATCCACCAGAAGAGATTCTTCATGGTCATGGGATAGATGTAAACGTGGAACCACCAGAAGAAAATAGTAAACTTTCTCATCTATATTTGTCATTTTGAGTAATTTAGATATTTTCCTTCTGCTTTGCAACATTTTGCCTAAATTTTAATGTCATCTCTCTCTCTATAGACTCTCATGAGAATATTGATTTGAACACGAATCCACCAGAAGAGATTCTTCATGGTCATAGGATAGATGTAAACATGGAACCACCAGAAGAAAATAGTATACTTTCTCATCTATATTTGTCATTTTGAGTAATTTAGGTATTTTCCTTCTGCTTTGCAACATTCTGTCTAAATTTTAATGTCATCTCTCTCTCTATAGACTCTCATGAGAATATTGATTTGAATTTGAATCCACCGGAAGAGATTTTTCCTAGCCATGGGATAGATATAAATGAACCATCTGAAGAAAACGGTAAGCTTCATGATCAAGGCACAAGTGCATTTTGCCATCCACACAAGTGTAAAAGTATATACGCACGTATATTTGTTGATCTTTGCACATGTGCATTTCTGACCGTAGGAGTATATATGCACTGTAAAATGAGTATATATGCACGTACTGTATTGTAACTTCATGATTTTTTCCCTAAGTCATCATGCTTTTGTATCTACAGATGCAAGCGAGAAGTTACGCATGAAAGAGTTGTCCAGTGATGCGCGGAGAGAAATATTTCAAGCTTTGCTAAAAAAAGCAATAATGGAAAGCTGAGGCGTCATGTAACCACGGAAGTTGCTACATTATTCTCAGTGAATATCAGAACGGTTCAACGCGTTTGGAAACAAGGCAAAGGATATCTTGATCAAGGCACCGTGGTTGATGTTCCTAATAAAAAGAGCGGCAACTGTGGTCGTAAGCGAGTTCAGGTGGATATATCTGCATTGCGTGATGTTCCTTTTTCAGATCGAACAATGGTAGAAGATGTATGTGCTCAATTACATGTGAGTAAAGGCAAGTTCATGGCGCTAAAACGAGAAGGCCACATAAAGCGCCATTCAAACAGCATAAAACCACATTTGACAGAGGAGAATAAGAAGAGCAGGCTAGAGTGGTGTCTATCTATGATTGACCCAAACAGCATACCAAATGATCCAATGTTTAAGGGATTATTTGATATTGTTTTTATTGATGAAAAATGGTTCAATCTTACAAGAAAAATAGAGAGATATTATATACTTCCTGATGAAGATGAGCCCATACGGACGTGTAAAAGCAAAAATTTCATTCCTAAAATTATGTTCTTATGTGCTGTTGCTCGTCCAAGGTTTGACATGGATGGAAATTGTACTTTTGATGGAAAAATCGGATGCTTCCCTCTTGTAACATATGAAGCCGCTAAGAGAACAAGTGTTAACCGAGTAGCCGGAACAATGGAAATGAAGCCCATCACATCTGTTACAAAGGAAGTCACTAGAAGTTTTTTGATTGATAAAGTCCTGCCGGCTATTCAACCTAAGTGGCCACATGAAGATATCAACAAGCCTATCTTCATCCAACAAGACAATGCTAAGCCTCATATCCTACCTACGGATCAATTGTTTTGTGAAGCTGCTAAACAAGATGGATTTGATATCCGGCTCATCTGTCAACCGGCAAACTCACCAGATTTTAATATCTTGGATCTGGGATTTTTTCGTGCTATCCAATCCATTCAGTACAAAAAAACTGTGAAGACAATTTCTGAACTTGTTCCGGTTGTTGAGGAGGTAATTATATTTCTTTTACTTTGTACTGTATCATTTTACCCCATCAAAACTAATCATGTTTACACAAATCAGGCATTTCAAGAATACTCTGTACACAAGTCGAATCGAATATTCTTGACGCTACTACTTGTTATGAAGGAGGCTATGAAAGTAGGAGGAGGAAACAAATTCAAAATTCCCCACATGAAAAAAGGGACGTTAGAAAGACAAGGATGCCTACCTTTGCAAATCAGCTGTGAATCTTCACTGATAGATGAGGCAAACACAATACTCGCTGATTAGTGTGTCAAAGAGAATGTATCATGACTTTGTCTTTAATTCATGCATGCAAACTTTGGATTAGTACGGCTGATTAACTGATTACATAGTCTCTTTTGCATGAATGCTCTGCATATCACTAACTTGATCAAAACAAACGTGAAGCTAGTAGCAGCACTACATGTGTTAGGAGATAAGCTTATGATTAAAAGGTGTGCATGATTCCGCCGGAATCATGCACACCTTAATCACATCTCTTAACAACATGTATCTAAAAAATCTAGAAAAAAGAATCTTATACATGACCTTAGCGATATCTTGCTGCCAAACTGGTAAATCCTCAAAACCATCCGGAAGACATCTTGGATTGAAGCTTTCAACCTCATTTGACTCTAGAACGTCGTCTAGTTCAAACGAATCCTCGACCACATCAGGTTCAAATGAATCTTCTACGTAATCAACTACATTGCTTTCCATGCAAAACGATGGCATTTGTTTGGCGAAATTTGTCAATGTCGATTTACGGCAACGTGTAGGTGGCGCTTTCGGATTTAATGCAAAGACCTCGACGACGTCGGCAGAAGCTTCAGCGACGACGGCTGCGAGGACGCCGGTGGCAGCAAGTCCGGTGATGATGGCGACAGGTCCGGCGACGACGGCAGCAGGTCCGACGACGACGGCGACGACAGTGGCGAGCCTTCCATGGAGTACAGCGCTGATGGTGTTTTTTTCTTCTCTAAACTCTACAAGGACTTGCGATCATATGGATCCAACGATTAGTATGTCTCTAGAGTATTTGTTGAGCTTCGGTCCTGGAGTACTATCAAAACCTCATCTTGTCCAGCCAAAGCAACTGATTCTCTCTAGAGTACTTGTTGAGCTTAGTTGCTGGAAGATGAGAAGTGCCTAGGAATACATACCGAAGCAATAAATTACCAGCTAGCGTATTTACAACGGGTAGTGTTAATTGGAGGGTAAAATGGGCTAAAGAACACCTAAAAAGCTCAAACGACATCTAATATTGATCCTTTTTCAAAACTCTCCAGCGACATCTAATAGTGATATGGAGGGAGTATTATTTATGTTGGACCTTTATCATGTTTATTGTATGTCTTTTGTCATATTATTTATGTTGGATCTTTATGTCTTTTGCTTTACATATATTATGTTTATCGTATGTCTTTTGTCATATTATTTATGTTGGACCCTTATGTCTTTTGCTTTACATATATTATGTTTATTGTATGTTTATTGTCGTATTATTTATGTTGGATCTTTATGCCTTTTGATTTACATATATCATATTTATCAAATGTTATGTTCAATAAATGTTTTATTATTTATTTATAGGGATAGAGCAACCCGACTCACTTCTGGACTCTGCCTTAGACCGGCAGCACCGTACATTCGTCCACACGATAGAGGTCACCGAGAAGGTGCCTCTACTGCGGATCCGTGTGCCTAAGAATGTACGGTACGTTCACCTACGCTTCCACACCAAATGAGTTGTACTACATTTACATATTTCATTATTCGTATAATTTCAGTTCATATAACTTATATTTAAATAATGCAACTATTTTTTTGTATCGATAGGTTAGCACGTGTTGGGTTGCTTCCTCTCGTACGCATGGTTGAGGGGTCAGCTGAGGACACAACTGTGCCCGACGATCAGGCGAAGGGTGAGGATGGTCCTGAATGGTCACAGCGTTTTCCGTTTGACCGATCCATGCTGTCGTGTTTGGTCAACCATTGGAGGCCGGAGACGCACACTTTTCACTTTCCATTCGGCGAGGTGACGGTGACTCTGCAGAACGTCGCCATGCTTACAGGATTGCCTTTCGCTGGGACACCTATCGGACCCTCAGTAACTCCTGCGGGTGGGTGGTAGACCTAGAGGAGAAGTTCACTGGAGTGGTGGGCCATGATCCAGAGATACCGATCGGCAAGAGGCATGGGCCATCGAGGAGGTGGTTGGCCCAGTTTGAGGTTAGTGGTTGTACACACACACACACACATATATATGTTATTCTAGTTTTCTGTATCCTTAACTTGATATTACCATATGTTAATTGTCACAGGTGCAGCGAATAGTGGCAAAGCCCACGGATTACCAGGTTGCACGGCACCTGGAGGCCTACTTGCTTTGGTTATTCGGGCTGGTGATGTTCACGTCGGCTCACGGCAACAGCGTTAATGCGCGGTGGATAGTCTATGCGTGGGCTATTGCCAATGCTAAGTTGGACGACGTGCCACAGGTATCCTAGGGATCGACGATTCTTACTGCCATGTACTGCGCCCTTTGCGACACGTGCGTAAAGAAAAGCAAGACCGCCAATCTGGTTGGAATGCCTCTTCTTCTTCAGCTCTGGTCATTCGAGCGCTTCCTTATGGGTCAACCCTTTGTCGACTCTCGACACTACACCGTCGACATGTATAGAGGCGATGCGATTGACCGTCCGACCATGGGCTCGCTTTGGACTAGATGACGGGTACATCTTTTTAAGCATTTATCCTATTTTAATTGCAGTTGCATGTGCTTACAGATATTTTTTTTGTATTGCAGCCACAATGGGTAGAACTATAGGCACGTTCAGCGTACCACTCCTTCATGGAGGTGTTTGACCACCTGCACATGGACCAGGTGATTTAGGACCCTTACAACGAGCGCTGTGTAGCGGAGAGAGCCGCAGCAGGTGGGGTCTCGGCACTTTGCTACAGGGACCAAGCTTACTGGCTCACGAGGAGGAAGATCGTCTTCAACGTCTTCGTGGAGGACTACACGCCGCAGCGAGTCCTGAGGCAATTCCGTCTTCGCCAACTAGTCCCTATTTCTTCAGGGGATCATGTGCCAGAGAGAGTGCACTCGTGAGTTACTCGCCCACTGGAAATATGTTAAATGCTTATATCATATTTCTAATAATGTGGATTTCTCTTAAGGTTCTCAACCCAGAGACCTCAAAAGAGCATGGCGACCTTGGTACAGAAAACGGAGCCGTGGCTCACTCAGTGGGAGGGGGCGCTAGAGGACATCGTTGACGAGGACACGCCTTACAACTACTCCTACCAGCAGAACCTAGCCTGGTACGTGCCCTAGACACGTACTCATCTCCTACTTGTGGAGGAGCCACCAACCCACAGGTACGCTCCTAGCGTGACTGACTTGTACTCAGGCCAAGCAGGAGTGGCCGCGCACGCCATGGTAAGTTTTATTTCATAAATTACATCATCTATTCGTTCCGCTATGTCCATGTGCATGTCATTTGTTCGTATGTGGCAGGTGGACCACGCTAGGGACTTGCACCACCATGGCAACAGCGTCTTGTCCAGACTACGTGACGGAATCACTGTGACATTGGATGAGATGACGGAGGCATGGAGACACGTGGTGGCCGCGAGTCGCATGATCATGGAGCTTAGTTCTTGTCGGCATGTGGATGATACTGATCATGGCACCTCATCCAGGCTACCACACAACAACCCCAGCTCCTCGCCACGCAGTGGAGACGGAGTCCAACTTCCACACCCCTATGCCTCCAGCCCCACATGTGGCTGGAGAATCCAGTTGGCAGGCACCACGCGATCCCACTATGGTCCTCACACCAGGTAAGTCGATCAATATTCAATTATTCACGTTTGATATAACTATAAATAATACCATTTGCAATACATTCGCTTTTTAATTTCATCAGCCGATGGTATAACATGTCCTTTAAGCAATTGTATTATCTTTTCTTGTAGGAATTAATTAAAATTATGGTCACACTTAGAGATATCAAAAGCATATTTTATTTTTGACTTATTTTTAGTTGGCTTGAGCCAAGAATAGACCAGGGAATTCTTAGACCCCTTAATTCATCTGGTTATATTTATTTCGGCCTCGTCACCTTCAGATAAATCATTTGAACCATACTCGACGAGGTTAACCTTGGCTTTGTCTTTGTCTTTATTATTGTTTTTAGTCTTAAAGTATCTATTATCGACAAAACAACTTTCTTGAGCTGATACCCTGTGTAGTAGGTGACTTAAATCGGTAAATTCTTGTCTGCTAAATTTTTCCTTCAATCGGAGAATTAACTCTTGGAATGTTAAATCGATTAACTGGTTATTAGGTAAAGTGATGCTAAAATACCGATGTCTTATCTCCCTAAATCTCTTAATATAATCTATTATCAATTCCCTAAACGTCTATCAAACAGAACTCAAAAATCTCTTAATATAATCTGTTATCGATTCCCCAAACGTCTATCAGATAGAACTCAAATCAGAATTTCTAAGTTCCAGACTATCAGAGAAAAAGCATTTATGGAATCGGCCTTCCAAATCGGTTTAAAAATTGATTGAATTTAGTGGTAAACTTGTGAACCATGTAAAAGCAGCTTCTGACAAACATAACAGGAATAACCTAATTTTAACCTATCAGACTTAGCAACTTCACAACATTGCGCGATAAAACGTTTGACATACTCTGAAGTCTGAAGTAGTAACATAATTATTCTTCGAGAATTTTGCAAAATTAGGAACTTTGAAATTATTAGGATAAAACATCCGATCAATGTAATCAGAGTATGGCTTCCAATAGCCTGTAACTTTTCTCTTGGGCTGTATGCCCAATTAGTCTCGCAATACGATATATATCTGATTAGCCCAATTCATTGTATTAGCCGATGCAGTGGTAGGAATATGCTAGTTGCGCTCGGAATTGGCATTCTGCCCCCCTCCCCCCACGTAAGCTCGAGTTGATATGTTGCTTGAGCCAATGGGAACTGATGAGGTTATTCGTAACCCACGTTATTTTTTCTAGTAATCGGCTCAGGTATTGGAAAGAAGGGTTCTGAATATGTTACGACCCTGTATGGAACTGTATTCCTCTATGGAATCGACTCAACATGTAGTGGGTGCCTAGGAGGTTCAGTCGGCTGTGGAACCGATTGAGGAAAAGCGTAAAACGGAGCCAAAGGTGATAAGATGGTTGGTGCATCCAACTTAGCAGTATCGGTATATACTTGATAATGCACAACCCCACTTGTATAAGGATCTCGTGGAAGTATTACAGTCAGTTGGATTGGCATCATGGTTAGAGACGTTGTTGTAATTGATGGCTTAGGTTTGGCTATTAGCACAGGGCTTTGTGTGTTGGGTGATACCGAATAAATAGGGTAATTTGGCAAGGTCTGTATTGGATCGAGTAAGCTTCCAGTCGATGCAAACTCTTGAGCTATAGTCTTTACGCAGTTAGTTATTATCAGTTTAAGAGTTGTAACTAAAGTCAATGATTGGTCAATCAAATCATGGTTCACAGATTGGTTAATAATGGCAGATAATTTAGCTTGTGCAAGCATATACTGACTCATCAATGCACCAGTAACCTTTCATCGCTGGGGGCAATGACTGTCGGCAATATAGTCTTTTGAGTGATACCACGTCGAGTTTCTTTTATAACAGTTTAGCATCATCTCCTTGAGCATGGTTTTTCTGATCTTTAATCTCTTTGCGATGTTTAGGTGTTAAATCTTCCAATATTGAGATAATTATAGCTAAAATGTTGAGATCGGACGATGGAATCGACTTCTTAGAAGAAGACAACGTGTCCCACGGGGCATGCCAAAAGTGTGTTGCGTTAAAAAATATAATGACAGATTGATGGGCTCAAACGCACGAGAATGCCGGGTTCAAGCTGGTTCATGGAGTGCCAGCCAATTTGATTATGTAATTGGCAAGATAAAAGGAAAAATATACTCAAAGCAATCTAATTCAATAATCGACAAAAGACCTAATTAGCTACCCAAAGCCGATTAAATCAAATGTAATGATAAGTCTAAACAACCGATTAAGATTGGTTAGATGGTTTAAAGTAGATCTTTCTAAAAAAGACGATGCGCAACAAGATAGGAAAAAATCAAACCTAGCGTAATCAAGAATGACCAACAATCGGCGATGTACAACTTTATTGATAAAAATCGAATTGCAATGAGATATTCTAAATTAGATAGCTACTCTTAGTTTACAGGAAAGTAAATAAAAAATAGATATGAGTTGTGTGGAGTATATGGGCTCCGGGTATCTGCATGGCAAGCCGTGAGGACCACCCCAGATGATGGGCCAAGCCGACTGCATGAAGATGGGTATTGCCCAGGAGGCAGGCCGCCATGCGCAAAGAAGGAAACCTCAAGATGGAAACCAACCCTGCTTAGGGAGGATACAATTGTAATCCTAGCCGCTATCGTGTATAACGGATAAGGAAAGAGATACAATCTCCACCTCGTATCCGAGTGGGACTCTTATTTGTAACCACCCTCCTCTGCTATATAAAGGGAGGGGCGGGGGGACATAGAGGGAACAACATCATCAGCTATAAGCTAGCCACATATAATTCCAGAGCACAGGACTAGGGTATTATCTCCATTGCGAGAGCCCGAACCTGTATACATCGTGCGTCTTGTGCTACCATTGAGCTTCCGATCCAGCGTTTAGCCCCCTTTTCATTATTGTCGGTAACAAACCTCGATAGTTGGCGCGCCAGGTAGGGGCTGCGCTAGGATCAATCTCAGCAAGCTCGATGGCGATCTTCGACAGCTTTTTTCTGGCGGCTATGACTGCCGTTCTTCATGCGACTAAAGCTTTTGTCGGCTGGCGGCTGGCTTTCCTGGCGTATCGGTCCCTGGCGGCGTGAGTTCTTTGTGCCGAGCATTCTCAGGTCCCTGGCGAGCGATCTCCTGGCGGCTGATTAGTTCCTTGCGGCCAGAGATTTTTCTTTGTTGCCGTGCATGCATGCAAGAAGCGGCAGCGAATTCGTCGACTAGAAGTTTTTCCAGGATCTCCGACTAGGAGCAGACCATGCGGCGTGAAGTAAAAAAGACTTGCTGGATGTTGCATGCAAAGCAAGACTAAAAAGGTTTCGAGTTTTTTTTGGCTTGAGGCCTACGGCGTGGCGTCTTGAGGCGGCAGGCGGCGCTGCACTTCGAGGCGCCAAGGAGAAGGAACGATCGGCCGGGTTTTGAGGCAGCGATCTTTGATCGACCGGTTTCTTCGACGGTCGCTGGCGATTTCGAGCGGGCGCGAGGCAAAGCCAGCGTGGAAGACCGCGATACGCCGCTGCATGGCTGCATGCAACAGGCCCCACCGAGGCATGCATGGCAGCTCATGCACGAACTAGCACATGCATGCGGCCGAAACCGGAGGCACTTGCATGGCGATCGTTAGGCGTGGAGTCTCATACATGCATGCGGCCGGATCGAAACCGAGACGGATAGAGGAGGGTGCGGTTGCATGCATGCATGCAGCCCACCAGACATGCGAAGGAAATCGAGACCGCCAAGGAATCCGGGTGCATGCATGCAAAAGCGGCCAGACAGTCAAGGAATCCGGTGCGCTTAAGGAAACCGAGACCACGAGTTTACGCCGCGTCTCGTCGACTTCGCCACGAGCCTACGCCGCGCCCGAAGCGCCAATCTAAGACGCTAAGAGTTTACGCCGCGCTTCGAAGCGCCAACTTCGCATGGCTAAGAGCCACGCCGCGCTTCGAAGCGCCAACTTCGACGCCACGAGCCACGCCGCGCTTCGAAGCGCCATACTGCACGCGCCACGAGTTTACGCTGCGCTGAAGCGCCAACTTCGCATGGCCACGAGTTTACGCCGCGCTTCGAAGCGCCAATCTCGCAAGACGCCACGAGTTTACGCCGCGCTTCGAACGGCACGGCTAAGAGTTTACGCTTACGCTCGAAGCGCCAAACCGGCACGGTTAAGAGCTACGCCGCGCCCGAAGCGCCGATTTTGGCATGGCTAAGAGTTTACGCCGCGCTTTAACGGCAAGACGGCTAAGAGTTTACGCCGCATTTCGAAGCGCCAATTTCGCACGGCTAAGAGCTACGCCGCGCCCGAAGCGCCAATTCGCACGCCACGAAGCCACGCCGCGCCGAAGCGCCATACCGACGCCACGAAGTTTACGCCGCGCTGAAGCGCCAACCGGCAGACGCCACGAGTTTACGCCGCGCTTCGAAGCGCCACTTTTCGCACGGCTAAGAGCTACGCCGCGCTTCGAAGCGCCAATCTCGCGACGCCACGAAGCTACGCTGCGCTTCGAAGGCTCAATTTCGACACGCTAAGAGTTTACGCCGCGCTTCGAAGCGCCAATCTAAGACGACTAAGAGTTTACGCCGCGCTTCGAAGCGCCAACCGGCGCACGCTAAGAGCTACGCCGCGCTTCGAAGCGCCAATTCGGCACGGCCACGAAGCCACGCCGCACTTCGAAGCGCCATACTTGCAGACGCCACGAAGTTTACGCCGCGCTGAAGCGCCAACTTCGCACGACCACGAGTTTACGCCGCGCCGAAGCGCCACTTCGCACGGCTAAGAGCCACGCCGCGCCCGAAGCGCCAATCTTTAAGACGGCCACGAAGCTACGCCGCGCTTCGAAGCGCCAACCTCGACGGCTAAGAGCCACGCCGCGCCCGAAGGCCGACTTTGGCACGCTTAAGAGTTTACGCCTGCGCTTTAACGCATGGCTAAGAGTTTACGCCGCGCTTCGAAGCGCCAACCGGCATGGCTAAGAGCCACGCCGCGCTTCGAAGCGCCAACTTCGGCACGGCTAAGAGCCACGCCGCGCTTCGAAGCGCCGATTTTGGCACGCTAAGAGTTTACAGCGCTTCGCCAAGACGTGCCTGCGTTTACGCCGCGCTTCGAAGCGCCAACTTCGACGGTTAAGAGCCACGCCGCGCTTCGAAGCGCCGACTTTGGCATGGCTAAGAGCTAACGCCAAGGCCCGAAGCGCCAACCGCAAGACGCTAAGAGCCTATGCCTGCGCCACCCTCGCACGGCCACGAGCCACGCTTGCGGCCACGAGCAAGGACGGCACGATCGTCAACAACACATGGAGCATAAAGCAGCTAAGTCGCTTTTTACTCAATTATGTCATTATGAATAAAATTGTTGGCTTTCTTGACTTGCTACTTAGTTGATCCACAACTAAGCAAAGAAGTCGGGGCTACCTAATAGTGTCTTGATGCGCACATCTTTTTCTGAGTTGTATTTTTTCTTCTATTTAACGATTGCAAATGAATCCGAGTGCGTTAATTCCAAGTTGTGAAGCTCTGACCCCATGAACGGCGAACTTTAGTCACCCAAAACGCGTGCCTGGGAAAAAGAGCCATGAGCCGACTCCGACGCCGGGGCTAGACTAGTCGGGCAGAGTGCTTAAACAAAAGAGTCAAAACCACTTGATAAATTCAAAATCAATAAGGAAAGGAGTAAAAACTCTAAACCATCGGACACCACATCTCGAGTGAATTGTTTTACATGGCCTAAGTTCTCGCATATACATGATTTCGTGGCTACTAAATTTGATGCGACGCGCAGGGCTAACGCCCAACGCATTTACATCAACAATTTCGACGACAAATGAATTTAAAGGGAGCGACGCTGAATTTCGCCTTGAGCGGGAAAAGCGTTTTGACCTCTGCATATCGTTTGGGATACGGTATGCCTCATGATGGGCCACCAGCTGTACGCCACGACAATCGGATATAATTCAACGCATGGAGCTCTATTGAGTCCTTCACGATCTCTTTGCCTACAATGGGCACTCGGCGGGAAAGAAAAACCAGTCGGGAAATTACATCAAGAACTGGAAGCACTCGGCGTGAAGCATAACTCAGTTGGGCTGCGACCAGGAAGGCGGCAACTCGATCGCAAAGCACTCGGGGGCTACTGTGGAGTATATGGGCCCCGGGTATCTGCATGGCAAGCCGTGAGGACCACCCCAGATGATGGGCCAAGCCGATCGCATGAAGATGGGTATTGCCCAGAGGCAGCCGCCATGCGCAAAGAAGGAAACCCAAGATGGAAACCAACCCCGCTTAGGAGGATACAATTGTAATCCTAGCCGCTATCGTGTATAACGGATAAGGAAAGAGATACAATCTCCACCTCGTATCCGAGTGGGACTCTTATTTGTAACCACCCTCCTCTGCTATATAAAGGGAGGGGCGGGGGGACATAGAGGGAACAACATCATCAGCTATAAGCCAGCCACATATAATGCCAGAACACAGGACTAGGGTATTATCTCCACTGCGAGAGCCCGAACCTGTATACATCGTGCGTCTTGTGCTACCATTGATCTTCCGATCCAGCGCTTAGCCCCCTTTTCATTATTGTCGGTAACAAACCTCGACAAGTTGTTTGATTAGTCGGGGTTTTTTCTTTTTGCTTGCTCTTGATCCCTTTTTATAGTGTATCAATCGATTGTCCTTTTTCAATATGTTGCCAATCATAATCCGCATCAGCTTTGTACAGATGAAAATCCCATATTTGAATCAATATCGGCCATAATCGTAAACTTAACACAACTTTTCATTTTTAAACCGATATCGATCAAATATATTAATTTTACCTTTTAGCTTGATAAATAAACCATGTCCCGTCAAAGTTGTGCACAAACAGTAGCTTTTTAGTTTTATGATTTTTTTTTTCTAAAATGGATTATACCGACCACTCGAACACAACGGGAAATAAAAATTGAACCGGAGTCCGGACAAGTAGAGTTACAACCTCGGAATGACTAAGATCTGAAACCGCCCTATCGGAGGTTGAATATTCTCCATAGGCGACCATCGCACCCCGGTGGCCCCGAGCATATCCTTGCTCGAGCCTCATCCCTCAAGAAAGGTCTCCGGGCCGCCCGACCTTCGGGCTGTCCCCCGTCAACCGCCATGCTCCTCGACCTAGCGACCGGTCCGACTGGAGGGACCTCGAGCTCCGCCCAAAAGCCGGGCACGGTCTACAAGGGCGGCGCGCATTAATCGCGGATTTACTCAAGGCTCATACAAGACAGAATCGCACGCATGTCTCGCGTCCGCCATTTGCGCCTACTGCACCCACGTTGCGTTGCGCCCTCACAGAGGCGCGGAACAGCCGCTACCACGCCCCGACGAAGAGAACGCCCCCTGTAATAAATGATTTGTCGCCTGTAATCCCCTATAAATACCTCCTCGCGCGAAGGATTGGGGGCGGGGTTCAATTTCACCTCCCATCTCCACTTGTACGTAGTACTTGTAGTCCATCTTCACACATCAGTGCAACCACTGGACGTAGGGCTGTTATCTCCCCTGCGAGAGGCCCGAACCAGATAAAAAAAGAGATCCCTTGCTCGTTGCGGTTGTCTTGGCCACTTCGACCCGTAGCTCGGCAGGACCTCGGACGCTATACCCCCGCGAAAATGGGCCCCTAGATTGATCCCTTATTCAACAAGTAAACTCAGCGGGGAACCGGTTCTCGAATCGTCGACACGCCCCTTTTGTGTTGCTATTCATGCCACGGTTTTACCTGAAAACTTTTGACGTCAAGTGAGAACCGACATGCTCTCACGTTTGTACACTCCGGCCAGCACGTACCTCCGCATACGCATCGAGATTCAATGAGAACGTAGCTTGCGAAAAAAGCCTGGAAAATGCTTTCAACTCAAGGCCGCCTAGATTCTAAACTAACGCAAGTTGGTTCTTGTCTTCGCCAACAGGTGACCGCACGGCACGCAGCTGTCCGTGGTGTCTCGGCTCAAGAGCGACCAGGGTTCAAAATTTCGGTGAACCAAAAAATTCGGATCTCCCCGAAATCTGAAATTTTCACGAAATTTCATTTTTTTCGGCTGAAATCTATTCAAAATTCAAATCTGGTTTGATTGGCACCGAAATTTCCCGAAATTCGTCGAAATTACCGAAATTTCAGCAAAAATGCACTGGATGAAAAATGGTTAAAACGATGTCGAAAAATGTTGACATTTTTTTTGAAGGTTCCTGACATATTAGAGATGTTCTCATAAATTTTTCAGATGATTATCAGATCTGTGTAATTTTTAAAAATTCAAAGATTGGTACTATACAGATGAAACGTTGATCGGTTCAATGGTTTTATAGATTTGTTTGACCAAACAAAAAAGTTAAAATTTTTTGAAAATTTTATAGAATAGTACTAAGGCAATTATTCATTTGTAATAAAAATTTTAATCATGATCACACTCGAGAAAATTTTGAAAAATCTAACAAGTTTACTGTCCCAATTATGTCCAATCTGTTTTTGATTTATTAAAGATAACAAATGAAGTTAAATTATTTTTATTCTATAAGATCCTACACTACTAAATATGGTACTATAAATTTTTCAGATCATTATCAATCTTGTAAAATTTTATAAAAATCTGACAATGTTTCTGCCTAAATTTTAAAATGTCTCAAAAAATTAGTTTTTCAACAAATTTTCATGTAATATGACTTTCTTAAGGGTTATTGGACTAATTCGGTCAAATCCGGCCATAAAACATTCAACTCCAGATTAAAAACCCAAAATTTCGCCGAAATCCCCAAAAATACTGTAGCAGTACTGTAGCAAATCAAAAAAATTTAAAATTTTAAATTTGGCCGGTACATCAAAATTCGGCCTGTCTCGAAATGCGAAATTTCGCCAAAATTCGATGAATTTTCTAACCCTGAGAGCGACCACTTCACCCAGCTCCTGGGCTACTGCCTGGAGCTCCACAAGCAGATCGTGCTCTACGAGTTCGCGACAGGGCTCCCTCCACGACGTACAAGATTTCAAATTTCGTTCTCAAATCATATCTAAGAGAAGGTCGAAATCTAAAATTTATGCAAGATTTTGGAATTTCAACTCATATCCGAACGAAATTGAAAAAGCAAATTTGAAATCCAAAAATTTTGAGGCTGAGAGAGCCAAAATTTTGGCTAGATTGAATCAGCTATGAAATGGTCTCCCAAGGTTAGAAATCTTATCTGTTTGAATGCAAAATAGTGAATATTTATACATTAAAGACCCTAAAGTTAGAAATTTCAGTAGCATTTTGACTTATTTTTGGAATTTGATAATTGCATTTGGCAACAATCAATATATATTGTCATCACAAATAATATACATGAAATAAAATTGACACACATGACAATTCACAATTCATAAGCACTTTTGAACATCCATTACAATTTTGAAATGACTCTACGTATTCCATCCATTCTATTTCATGCATCACAATTGTTTCCAACATATGTGTTATATAACAAAACAAGCGTGCTTAATCAATTTGTACTGGGTATAACTATGAGCATAGAAACTGCGAAGCATACAAGAGTATATACACCACATATACGAGCGTATGTGCTTAATCAAAACAAGAGTGGTTAATAAACAAGAGAAATACTTGTCGAAACATGGATGACATCACAACTCATCGCTCGATCCGAACCACCTACAAGAGGTATAATTAAAAGAGTATGAACATATATTGTAAGAAGATGTAAAATATAATTAAAAGAAATATGAACATATGAAGTATGGACAATTATGTATTAATGTACCTAGACTAGTAGTACATGTATGATGCAACCTGCACCTCCGCATTATCAACAATGATCTCGCCACATTTCCTCTGGTGCGCTTTCTTGTACTTGTTCCAGTTCATGCTACACGACAGCCAAGTGGACTTCTAGTGTTCATAATGTGCTATCCAAGGATTCTCTGACTAGTGTAGGTAACTGACAGGCATGTGTCATGCGTGTAGATCGGCGTAGTGATCAGTGTAGTCGAACAACAATGACATACTCAATCTTTCGTGACTCTGACCCTGATTCCCTCTGTAGGGCATCGAGCTGTACCCTAACACTTGGTACCTAGGATGCTCACTGGACAAGGCCCAATGGCTCAAAGATTAGTTGTTAGACCATGAGTCCATGCCATCCTAGGGCTATCTTACTTGCCGCCTACACCACCATTCGCCGTAACCTTCCCCATACTATGGATCTAGCGCTATGAGCCCTTTCTCGGGGCACTTTCCCCTGTTGTGATCCTTCCGGTGAATGTGGCTATGAACAAGATCAGAGGTAGTAGCGAGCATCATCGCCTCTAGAGTTTATCGCTGAGCTGCTATTGGTGGATTCCTAGAACTGCACCTTCTCGAGGGGTGTCTCCGTGTCTTCATCGCTACACACATCTGGCTCGTCATCATTTTGGATCTTTCCTTTTCCCTTGCCACGCAAGCTAGCCAACAAATTCACCAACCTACCTAAAGCACTCGCCAGTATGTCCTTGTAGTCATCGGTGCCACGCTTCCTCTTCCCTATGTGGGTGTCATCGATCGAGAACTCGGCCCAATCTAGAAGGCTCTTCCTACCTACGGCCAGTTTAAAATAATATTAACACTGTTATGAGATGCAGCACATACATGATAACAAAGTAGAACAAAACATAATTCCATGTTACCTATGACCTTTTTGAGCTCTTCCCGCGGGATGCTGTCAACCATAAATCTTGCCGGGAGGGGCGGGTCGTACCCAATGTCCACGTCGAGTAGAGACTCAACCCTAGACATGGACGAATCGAACCAGTCTGTAATCGGGTCCATACCCAAATGTATCGCATCCTGAACGAGATGATCGAATAGGTCGATATACTGGGCCTGGAGAGTGGATTCATAGTCCCATAGGTGATATCGAAGATTGTAGTGGACAAGCAAGAGATACTAGAGCTTTGCGTAACTTAATCGATTACTTAACTACGTGTGCACTAAGGTAATTGTGCTCCAATTTCACTTGCAACCGCTGAACGATGCACATTGTGGCACTAACCTCATAGCATACTTCTACAATGCTAGAGTCTCATTCCCGAATGCCAAATTTTGGAAATTTTGACCGAAATTTCAGATTTCGATCAAGGACGAGATTCTAAATCCCGACCGAATAAAATAATTTAAAAAATCATAGTAATTTTGAAAATTTTAGGGAATTTGACCTTTGAAGGATTGGATTTGACCATATTTAGGTCAATACCCATTAAGAATATCATCTTCTATGAAAATATTTTAAAAAACTGAATTTTTAAGACATTTTATAAATATAACAGAAGCGCTAACAGATTTTTTTTAAAAAAATATACAAGCTTGATCATGCTCTAAAAAATTTATAGGAACATAAAAAATTTTCTAAAATAATTTAACTTTATTTGCTATGCTTAAAAAATAAAAAATTGAAGGAATATAAATGAGACAATAATGGTATCAGAATTTTATAAATTCATTCAAGTCTGATCATGACCCAAAATTTTTAGAAGAGCTTAAGTATTATCTCAGCACCATTCTCTAAAAGTTTTAAAAATTATAAACCTTTTGGTTACTCAAGCAAATCTATGGAAGCAATACATATAGTACTGTGAGGCTTTTATCAGAAGAGCAACACTGTCATAATTTTTGAAAATTTCTCAGTCTTAATCATCATCTAAAAATCTTATGGAAACATTAATTATGCTTCAGGACCATCCAAAAAAATTTTAAAATTTTCAAACATGGTTTGTATCATTTTTCATTTGGTTGAAATTTACCGCCAGCCTTTTATTATTTCAGTAGCACTGTCTAAATTTTTGAAAATTTCTCAGATTTGATCATCATCTAAAAATTTTATAAAAATATTACTGATATGTCAATACCATTCACAAAAAAATTCAAAAAATTTCTAATGTGATTTGAACCTTTTCATTCAATTGAATTTACTGATCAGTCTTTTATCAGGACAATAGCACTGTTACAATTTTTAAAAATTCCTCATGCTTGATCAACATCAGAATTTTTTATAGGAACATTAATGATATGTTAGTAATATCAAAAAAAATTCAACATTTTCTAACATCGTTTTGATTATTTTTCAATCGGTTGAATTTTGCCAAGATTTCAGTAATTTCGACTGAAATTTCACAAATTTCTTTTAGAAAATCCTGATTTCAAATTATTTTTAAAATTTTAATCAGATTTCATTCAAAATTCTAAGATTTACTTTTTAAATTTTAATCAGATTTCATTCGAAATTATAAGATTTCACAAAAAATTTCAGATTTTGCCCGTAAATTTCAAACCTGTGCATGTCGGCACGCCCCCACTCACGTGACGAGTATTTATTTATTTGTTTAATCGCCATATACAGGTTCCCAGACTCCAAAAGCTAGCTCACTCCACAGAGTTAAATTTGCATACCTCAACGGAATTTTTTTCCACGCAAGCGAGCATTGCACGTAAAAACAGCAGCACTAGCGCTAGCGCTAGCGAACAGAGCCACTTGTGTAACGAACGAGCATTACGCCACTGTCCATGGCGCCCGCGGCTCCGGCCTTCCCGAGGCTGACTCTGCCGCTGCCGCTGCAGCCGGTGATCACGCTCCCGGAGCGCGTCGACGCGGTGGTGCCGGTGTCTTCGCCGCCGACGCTTGTGGCTAGGCATGCCGGCGAGAAACATAAGGCCGTGGTGGTGATGGGCGCGACGGGGACGGGGAAGTCGCGCCTCGCGATCGACCTCGCGCTGCGGTTCGACGGGGAGGTGATCAACTCCGACAAGATGCAGGTGTACGCCGGCCTGGACGTGGCGACGAACAAGGTGACCCCCGACGAGTGCGCGGGCGTCCCGCACCATCTGCTCGGCGTGGCGCACCCGGATGTTGACTTCACGGCTGCCAACTTCCGCCGCGAGGCCACCCGAGCCGCGGCCGCTGCCGCCGCGCGGGGGCGCGTCCCCATCATCGCAGGCGGGTCCAACTCGTACGTCGAGGAGCTCGTCGAGGGCGACCGCCGGGTGTTCCGCCTTGATCTCGTCGACGGCTGTGGCGAGCATGCGCGCCCGCTGGTCATCGTCGTCCTTGTCGTCGACGCCGCGCGATTGGAGGTACGCGTCGAGCTCCGGCACGCCGATGGCGCGCCAGATGCCCCTGGAGTAGTCGGTGCGGCGGGGGTCGAAGGCCGCGGCCACCTCGTCGACGAGCCCTCGGTGGCACATGTCGTCGACGCGGCGGCCGACGAAGTCGTGCAGCACGTACGGGGAGCTGCACGTCGACCCAGAGGAAGCAGCAATCGTAGCGCTCGCGGAACGCCCGGCGGTCGCCCTCGACGAGCTCCACGACGTACGAGTTGGACCCGCCTGCGATGATGGGGACGCGCCCCCGCGCGGCGGCCGCGGCCGCGGCTCGCGTGGCCTCGCGGCGGAAGTCGGCGTCCGGGTGCGCCACGCCGAGCAGATGGTGCGGGACGCCCGCGCACTCGTCGGGGGTCACCTTGTTCTTCGCCACGTCCAGGCCGGCGTACACCTGCATCTTGTCAGAGTTGATCACCTCCCCGCCGAACCGCAGCGCGAGGTCGATCGTGAGGCGCGACTTCCCCGTCCTCGTCGCGCCCATCACCACCACGGCTTTATGTTTCTCGCCGGCATGCCTAGCCACAAGCGTCGGCGGCGCAGACACCGGCACCACCGCGTCGACGCGCTCCGGAAGCGTGATCACCGGCTGCAGCGGCAGCGGCAGAGTCAGCCTCGGGAAGGCCGGAGCCGCGGGCGCCATGGACAGTGGCGTAATGCTCGTTCGTTACACAAGTGTCTCTGTTCGCTAGCGCTAGCGCTAGTGCTGCTGTTTTTACGTGCAATGCTCGCTTGCGTTGTGTCTTGTTTGGAATGTCGCTTGCTTTGGGTTTTGTACGAAGGAGAAGGGGCGCTCGCGCTTCTGTTATTTATAGGGATGCTGTGCTTAAGAGTTAAGACTCTGCTGCTGGATGCAAATGCAATGCAATTGATGCCGTGGCCACTACTAGCAGTAGCTCCAGGTACCCTTCCCCGTTCCCTCCCCTCCCCGCCCGGCCACCCCACCCTTTCCCTTCCCAGCTCGCTGTTCCCTGCTGCTCGTATGTGTTGTGCGCGCGCTGCCTTACCATCTTCTTTTCCATTTCTTGTAAACGGATTGTGGTTGCTGTATTGACTTTTCTTTGTGTGTGTGGGTGTGGGGGGTGGAGTGATAGTGATACCAGAGGCTAGTTTTCTTCCCTGTTGATTTTGGGAGTCACGAGGGAACCAGAAGTAGGAGAAAATGAGGTTCTTGTCCTGTACATCTTTGTGATCAGGGCATCAGGTTTACCATCATGTACATGATTTTGTGGAACTCCGTGCAGCAAATGGCCTTGTTTGGTAGATTAGTATGCAAGCGTGATGATTCAGCATCCCCTTTGTGGTGTACCGGGTGGCTAGCAAAAGGGGGCATCTGTCTCTGTTGAGCAGATTTAGGATCGAGGGAGGGAGGTGGTGTTGGTGGTCCATTTCTTGACTTTTCCAGCGCCTGGTGTGCCGGGGGTTCTTGTTTCTATCCATGTGACCATGTGCCATGTCAATGTCACCAAAATCTCACGCAGAAAGAGGATAGAAACCAAAGCAAGGGAAAGAGCAAGGGGCTACAGTATCTTGATCATGGTGGGCTCTTTGTATAAATGGAGACCCTTTTAAGCTTCATCTGCATTATAGGTTGTCTTGGGATGATAATCTTGACGAAGTAGCATAGTGTGATTTCGACCTCACCGTTTCTTATTAGGCATTTTCCTTGCTTGGTGACATCTCATATTGTTTTCCTTTTATTTTTTCTTGATGTCCTAAGCTATCGAGAAGGAAGAGGCAATGGGATGAGATGCAGAGTTGAAAGTAATGTTTTGGCCTCGCAGTTTCTTATTAGGTATTTTTCCTGCTTGGTGACATCTCATGTTTTTGCCTTTTTTTTCGTGTCCTAAATTATTGACTACCGACCGGATTACTGATTTATGCAACTTAGAGCTGAAGCTTCGTTCTAGCAGCACTATTACTATTTAATTGGTACATTTTCCTTGCAAATTTATACATGGTATTGAATCTATCTATATTTATCTCATGTGGTCCTTTTGCATGCTATTTTTCAGTTATAACTTAGAAACCTGCAAATTACGGTTGTTATCTCGCATGTGAAGCTTGTTCCAGTTTTGTTACAGACGTCCTGTGCGAATATTTTTTTGGTATTTGCTCTTAAACATCTTCGTTCAATCAAGGTATGATGTTGCACCTGTCAACATTCCAGAAAATAATTCATGTTTAGTGACTCGAATGAAATAATACACCTGCCACTGGCATTGCAAATTGAGCCAACGAATAAACGCAAACATGGATTTGTGTCTTTCTTGTTTGCCTTTACTTCCAGTTTGGTTTCATAATCGGATCTGCATGCTAATGTTCTTTATGCTAGATCGGCATGATGCTACCTTACAGCCATTACTACTAGAAGCATGACTCATGTGCGTTTACGATGGTGGTGGATCTCCTAGAAACAGGGGGGAAAGACCTCCATGCTATTAGCCCTTGATTACCATATGGGTAAGTATCGTATATTGAGTTTTTGCTTCTGAAGCCATTTATCATCTTCAACTTGACGTATGTTTATGTAGGCTATTTTTTCAACCATTATGGATAGAGCATCGTACAAAAAAGAGCCTGTGGTGATATATTTCAAGTCCATGCAGATGATGCCATGATGGCAATGAGTACTTCAGTTGCACTATTGTTGAGGCTTCCGACTTGGCTGTGTATGCCAAGGTGAACATTTTAAGAGCTGCATTACTGTTTGTGCGTTTTGGGCGTCCTTGCCGGTTTTTGTAGAGAAACGACGGCAACGATATGCCCATTAGATATTGCTGTGTTCTTTTTACAATGTTGGGTGTGAATGTTTTAATGCAGTGGCATCTTTACATTGCATAAGATAATGCATACCATTATTGGTTTGTATTGTGGATGCAGCAAAAGACTGCGGTGCAGCAGCCATTTGTGCTGATATAGCTTGGTCCAGCAACAATGTAATGTCCAGTTTGTAACATGATTCGATGCTTAGCCTAGCTAGATTCGTAGTTCCAGTCTATTTCTAGGTTACTGTTGTTCTTGCCCAATCGATTTAGTTCACTACCACTGTGCTGTAGAATTTACTAACTAATGCTTTAATTCTAGATCATGGCATGGCAATTGATGGTAGCCTGATTTTTTTTGTCTTCTATGCATTCTATTTCTATAATATTAAATTGTCTTCCCTAATATCACATTAAATGATCTCAAGTTCTCAACCTGCCTTCTTGACAGATGACCTGACTTTAGCACTTATATTATAATGTAATGCTATATATCGGTGAAAAGATAAGCCTTTTCCCATTATGGGGTGTGTCACGTGTGTGTTCATTTGTGTAAACAAGTGTGGAGACCGGCATAATTAGTCTAGGGTAACGATAGTAACACTGTCATCACTTTGAGCTAATTATACTGATTTCGGCATATTAACTAATAAAATATCGAGTGCACCTGATATTTTATCAGTTAATACACCGTATTTAGAGTGTAGAAGTAGAATAATAATTAGAGACTAAAATGAAAACTTATTACATCCATTGTCACGCAAGGCTACAAGTCCAGTACACAGCTACCATGCATAAACCTCAAGTATAACAATAATTAATATACATATATGCTAAAATACCCAGTGGATCGACGAGAACTGTCATACGGTCCACTACTCCACCCAGTCTTCCTAATAGTCTTCCTCACAATCTTGACCCTACAAGTTATCCTTACCCCATGCCTCGTAAGCATATCCCTGGGGGTATGTGTGCGAGCCGGACACCTGGCCACTAGTGCAATTCTCTAAACAAAGGGGAAGTTAAGTAAGAGTGAGTATAAAAATACTCAGCAAGCATTAATAACAAAATACAACATATGAATTTTTCCATCATTCATCACATATCCATCTCTCTCAATTCCATTTTTTAGGAAAATAGGTTTTATTAGAAAAGAGTTGGTTTTGTATTTCAATTTTTGAAATTTGCTACTAGCATTTGTATATGAGACAGACTTAGTTTCCGTAGCCTTTAATCTAGGAGATAAGCATGAATTCATAGTTTGACCCTGCATAGGTTGGAACCACTTTATCCATAATGAACCCAACCTCAGTTGAGAACTCAGAACGTTTATCACTAATCAAATATTAGATCTTCAACCCTAGTGCTAATGAGTAGTGGTGACCTCGACTATTCCCCACCTACCCTTAGTGTTCCAGTTGTATCATGCCTTCCACACAACAATGATAGTTATCTCATAGCATTTAAATATAGCATCTTAAAACCATTCAGCCCATAGCAGAGTTCCAATAATGTTAGCCCATAGCTAAATTCTAAAATCTCAGCCCATAGCTGATTTCCGATCACTTCAGCCCATAACTAAATCTCAACCCATAGCTGAGTCTTAAAATCTCAGCCCATAGCTGAGTTCTAAAAGCTTCAGCCCATAGCTGATTCCAACAAGTTCAGCCCATAGCTGAGTTCTAAAATTTGTGTCCCTCACTGGAACTTCCGGCGTACCCAACTTCACACGCCACCTGCCCACGGTCGCCCCAGCCATGGTCTTCCCCTGGGCCACAGCCTCCTTCGGCCTCTACCCCGGCCGTCGCCTCCCTCTTCTTCTTCCCTAGCCGCTTCCACCGCCTGAGATCCAGGGCCGCCACCACCTACCTGTGCCACCCCCGATTCGTCGCTGCCTGGCCTACAGGCCGTCGATTCCCCCGTGGCGCTGCCCCAAGTTTAGCTTCGCCACCTCTGTCTTTGTGGTGCCACTCTAGATGCCGAGCTCAACCATCCCCTCTACTTGACCCATTGAGATGCACATATTTATTTGCTTAGTTATTTGATTTTTGATTGAGATATTATTATGGTTGATGATGATGATTCGTAATTTGGTAGCTTAGGTTGGCGGTGTTGCGGTGACACCCGGGGATCTCCTGTACACTAAGGAGTACGAGGGGATTGTCGGGCACACATAGCACCACCCCTAGTGCGGCCACCCTTTGAGACCAAAGGTTAAACTCTACTCTATCTACTGTTTATTCTAGTTCTTAGCTGTGAGTACTCTATGTCGTTAGCATGATTCGAGAATGGCACTGTGATTACATGGATCGTGGGGAGAAAAGGAAATGGGGGTTGAGATGATGTCAGATCTGTCTCAGTTGGCTTGGGGATTCTAGGTGGTTGCTGGCTTGTGGTTCTTGGGGAGCTCTTGGCTTCCTTGCTTCTGATCTCCTGGTCATGCTCCTAGTTCCCTTGCTCTCGGCCTTGCTCCTAGTTCGGTTTGGTGGTCAACTTGGCTTGCTTGGCTACTCCTGGCTTCCTCCTGGTTGGTTGGCTTCTTCTTGGCTATGTGCTTCGGTGGGATGGAGGTCTCCTTGTTTGCTTGGTTGCTCTAGCGGTTTGGCCTTTCACTTTGGATGGCTTGGAGGGGTTTGGCCTAGCCCCTGATGTTCAGGTGGCTTGTTTGTTGTGGGAGGTGTGTTCTATGGTTGCCCCATGTTGCTCTAAGGTTATGGTGGTTTGGCCATAGTTGAATCTCAACCCATAGCTGAGTTCCAAAATCTTCAGTCCATAGCTAATTTCCAACAAGTTCAGCCCATAGCTGAGTTCTAAAATTTATGTCCCTCGTTGGAACTCCCGGTGTACCCGGCTTCACATGCCTCCTCCCCATGGTCGCCTTGGCGGTCTCTGTTTGGTCTACCCCTGGGCCACAACCTCCTCTGGCCTATACCTCGGCTGTCGCCTCCCCCTTCCTCTTCCTTGGCCGCCTCCATTGCCCCTGCTCCAGGGGCCACCTCCACCTGCTCGTGCCACCCTTGGGCCATCGTCGCCTGGCCTACAGGCCGTTGGTTCCCCCATGGCACCACCCCAAGGCTCGGCTCCACCACCTCGTCTCTATGACACCGCTTCAGATGCTGAGCTCAATCCTCCCCTCTACTTGACCCACTGAGATGCGTACATTTATTTTGCTTAGTTGTTTGATTTTTGATTGAGCTATTATTATGGTTGATGATGATTCATGATTTGGTAGCTTGGGTTGGCGGTGCTGCGGCAACACCTAGGGATCTCCTGTACGCTGGAGAGTATGAGGGGATCATCGGGCATGCACAACGTCGCCCCTAGTGCAACCACCCTCTAAGACCAAAGGTTAAACTCTATTCTATCTATTGTTTATTCTAGTTATTGGCTATGAGTACTATTATATTAGCATGATTCGAGAATGGCAGTGTGATTACCTGGAATGTGGGGGGAAAAGGAAATGGGGGTTAAGATGATGTCAGATATGGCTCAGTTGGCTTGGGGATTCTAGGTGGCTACTGGCTTGTGGTTCTTGGGAAGCTCCTGGCTTCCTTGCTTGTGATCTCCTAGCCATGCTCCTAGTTCCCTTGCTCCTGGTTCGGTTTGGTGGTCTTCTTGGCTTACTTGGCTGCTCCTGGCTTCCTCCTGGTTGGTTGGCTTCCTCCTGGCTGTGTGCTTCGGTGAGATAGAGGTCGCCTTGCTTGCTTGGCTGCTCTAGTGGTTTGGCCTTTCACTTTTGATGACTTGGAGGGGCTTGGCCTAGCTCCTAATGTTTTGGTGGCTTGTTTGTTGTCGGAGCTTGTAAGGAATCGGATGCCTAAGAGGGGGGGTGAATTGGGCTTCTTCAAATTTTACTTTCTAATCAATCTTATACTTGTGCCCAAATCTTAATGAAATGCGGAAGCTAGAAAATGATATTCGAACACTAGTTATTATCCTAGATGATGGCAAGCAGGACAAGCACACTAGAATAAGAATTAACTAAATTAGGGTATGTAGTTCTAGAGTGACCAGAAAGCAAATTAATTCTAGGAAGGTAAATGCCAACGAATGAATAGCTCAAGATAGACTAGTTGGCTCTCACAAGTCAACACAAGACAAAGGCACAACTAGCTGTGAACTCACATCAACAGACAGGGCATACTATGCATAAAGGATAAACACAAAGTAAAGCAATGCATAAGAAGACAAGTGATACCACAAGTGACACAAGGATTTTTATCCCGTGGTTCGGAGCCACGCTCCTACTCCACGTTAAGGCAAGTCCTTGCTCCTCACAAAAACCGGCTCCCTCTCGAGCACTTTGCCTCGTCTCCACTCGGGTGACTCTTCCACCACAACGGTGAGGTGAGCCCCAACCTCTTATAAGCTGCTAGCTCCAAGAGTAGATAGACCTTCCTCAGGCCTTGTCTCTTGTCTTGCTAGCACACTGCACACCCCGGGCCTTCTCACAATCTTCGCTTGAGAAGATCACCGGTACTCAACGCCTTCCACGCCGTCTAGGTGCTGTCAAGCACCAAAAGTAACAAGCCCGAAGCTTATTTGATCACACTGGATCAAGCTCAAGAGAGATGCACACAGGACACTCTTGATCACACACTAATCTTACTTAAGATTCCCTTAATCACACTCAAAAGATTAGTGTCTTGGACACTCCTAACACATAGGAGTTCCTCTCACACACCTTCAGCTCAAAGATAATGAATGGGTTGCCAAAAGTTGGTTCTCGCGATGCGGAGGGGTATAAATACCTAACACCCTCAAAACTAGCCGTTTGAACCCAAAACTAGCCGTTGGGAACAGTACCAGAGAATTTTACATTTGCCACGGACTGATCCTATGCGAAATCCCATGTATGACGGACCAAAAATTTGGTCCGTCATCGCTTGCTATCTGCATCTTAAAACGGCAATAACTTTCTCGTCTGAACTCGGAATTGGGTGATCTTGGACTCTTTAGAAAGCTAAGAACAAGGGCTATCCATATAACAAGGTCTCAGCACCCAAGTCCCAAAGGAGGAGTGCAGAATTCACAAGGAATCAGAAGACACCCAAAACCTCACATTTTTGGACACTACTAGCTTCTCTCTTCTACTAAACACTTCTAACACCCCAAGACACCTCACTAGGCTCACTTAGGGGCAAGAAGACTCAATGTGCATCACTCGAGAGCTTGGAAACGGTCCAATCAAAATCAATCCGAACTCCTCTTGATAGTACGGCAACTATCCTATCAATCCGGTCTTTCCTCCAACACCAAGACCGGTGAAAGACTAGGAAACATCCTCAGTCCTATACTAGCCATACCTTGGCCTTGAGCATCTTTAGGTTCACTTCTAAGCTTCATGCTTTTTTACTTGATGTGCTGTGCATGATGACCGTCATAATTGTTGAAGTCTTCGTCTTGTCAACCTTGACTTGATCACCTCATGAGGCTCTTCCGTCCTATCGACTTTGATTCGACCATCCTCCCGATGACCCTCTCATCAAATCGATCTTGACTCGTCCTCAGCTCTTGGTGAATCCTCGTCTAGTTGATCTTGACTTATCAATCAATCCTTTATCACGCCTTGGTCATCACACATGCTCTTGGGACCTAATTCTCTTCAAAGCATCTCAAGAAAGGCATTAGTCCCAAAAGCTCAATAGATTTGCATGGATATGCTTGATAATCATTAAATTTTAAGCTCAACAAGTGTTTGATAATGAAACTCAATATATATGAAACACTTGATGAAGAATGCTCCTACTAAGTGCACCAAGATGTATATGCATTTGATTCATACACTTAGTGAGAATAATTCCAAAAGTTATTTAAATTAATTGCAAGGCAAATCAATTTAAATTACTCAATTAATCTCTATCTTCTTAATAATGTGCACATGAATGAATATGAATGAGGAAGACATGTGCATTGAAAAATATTTACAGTTCCAACACCACAGAACATAAAGAATGCCTTCACAACACAGCAGCTAACTTCAAGAATTTTTATAAATTTTTTTGTTGCTCAAATGAGAAAGTTGTCAACATGAAAAAGATTTGTCTCGAAATTCTCTACAACTTTCATATATAAACTTTATTTTTTTGAGCACGGGAAGACCCTAAAAAATGCAAAATATCAAGACCCTGTCAAAAGTATGTGTACGACGGACCAAATATTTAGTCCGTCCCACACATAGAAATTCAGTCCACTTCCCGAATTTTTTATAATTTTTTATGTTGCTCAAATGAAAAAGTTGTCAACATGAAAAAGATTCGTCTCGAAATTATCTACAACTTTCATGTAGACACTTTATTTTTTCGAGCACAGAAAAGCCTTCAAAAATGTAAAATACGAAACACTGTCCGGAGCCTGTGTATGACGGACCAAAAATTTGGTCCGTCATACATGTATGCCGGACCAAAATTTTGGTCCGTCATACATGGGAGTTTTAGAGAGTTTGGTCCGGCTCAAAAGGGAAACTTGCTGTTAGATTGAATGGGTGATCCAGTGCATATTCTAAGCACTAAATCCGGTCCGTTCCCCATGAAAGGACTTCCGAAAAAGTGTCAAACATCCAAATCCAAATTGATCACAATCAAATTCAATCACCAAAACACAAGTTATCAAATATCCATAAGCTCTCTTAAAATTAAGGCATGAGGATATATTGATCCAATGAATTAAACACACATAGATACATGGATCAACATCGAAACAAATCTTTAAACCAAATTAGACACCACGAAGGTTATGCATGATAGTAACATTCATGGTGAGCTTATATGCACAAATATGATCAAGCATGGTGAAGTCTATAAAGAAGCAACCAAAGGATCACTAAAGAATAGTCATATAGGATCAGAGATCCAAAGACAAGAAAACCACGTTCACGCCGGACTAAAAATTTAGTCCGTCATACATAGGAAGTTAAGAAGGTTTTGATCCGGCGAAGATGGATTTCACAGCAAGCAGTAGCTATGGACCTTTTCACAAAGAGAGAACCAAGAGATTCAAGTTAGGTCCAGCGCACAGGCAAAAACCATCATTTTAAGAGCCAACTTGGGAATCACTAAAGAACTAAATAAGAACATGATCCCAAGAGCAAAATACGAACAGTGCGGTAATGTTTATGCCCAAGTGAATATGACATGATATGAATGGCATAAATGCAAAAACTATTAGCATGTGCTTGCATATGACAAATGTACTAATAAATAGGAGTGGAATACCGAGCACATACCTCAAAGTTGCATACTAATTCTTTTCATATATGATTTCCCTTTAAATAAGATGAGACTAAAACAATCTTCACAATGAACATATTAGTCTCATATCAATAAGCATATTAGAGGTTTGTCATTAGGCACATTGTCAATAACTATGTTTGTCATTAATCACATTGTCAATAACCATGTTTGTCATTAATCACCAAAATCATACAAGAGCTACCTTGAACTTATAGAGCTGTGTTCTATGGTTGCCCCATGTTGCTCTGAGATTATGGTGGTTTGGGGTGCTTGGCTCTAGGAAAGGATGCCCTGGGGTGTTCGGCTATGGGGAAAGGATGTCCTAGAAAGGCTTAGCTTCCCTTCTTATCCTTGGTGCTTTACCTTTTTACTATATGTATCTTATCTTTTTACCACGAGATATTTGGGCATTATTTATGCACAAGTATGGTTACCTGAAAAATACAGGTTTGTATATGCCTAATGATGAATTCCTAGCTAACGAGAGGTGTCGATTGGCTCCGAACAATCAGGTATCTCAATGAGCCATACCAACTCATTCGGATGTGACGACACACTTAAAATTTTTAAATTTTGCTTTATTTGCCTTATGGTTACATATATGTGAATGACCAACCATTTTCAGGGCTTGGGTTATTAGGGCATTCTGATATTCTTCTAATTTTTTCTTTTTGATGTAATTTGGCATTTATGTACATTGTAATTATACAATTTGTATGACACTTTGTTAATGAATAAAGTTGATAATAAAATCACTCTTTGTCGATTAATTTAATTACGTGTATTATTAATTGGTGTTGAAGATTAACAAAACAAGATTGCACCATGTTTTTTATTTATAACGTTTGATTAGGGCTCAAAATCGCCACTTGCCCATCTTGTCTCAATTCTCACTTGTGGCGCAAGATGATGCCCTGGTTTGTAGTTCTCATCCTGCACTGATTGTGGCTCCAATACTTCTGGCGGTGCGAATTGGCTGTACTTGCAGTCCAACCTTGAACCACAGCAACTTTTGGCCGTTCGGGCAGCAAAAAGGAACCTATCGCGACACCATGCAGAAGTGGGACAGTTCACCCGCCGTCCTTTCGATGTGTGCACTAAATCGCATGATACTTTGACTAATGCATCTTGCAACAGAAAGGTACGGACGTTAAACTGATATTTTTTATGTGAAAAGTTTAATAATCGAACAAAAAGACAACCTCTGAATTTTATTTCGAAAATGGCGAACGAGCCAAAAGGCTCGATTGGCTAGCGGCGTCGGTTGGCACGCAGCCAGCCCAGGTTCGAATCGCCCGAGTGCGCATCGAGGGCTGGTACAGCCACGTGTGTGTGCGTGTGTGTTGACGTGTGTGGATAGATGTGTGTACGACTCTAGCCGGCTGTTGTTCTCCTTTTCTATTGCATATCAGAACTCCTCCTGGCCAAATTTTAAAAAAAAATTATTTCGAAAATGCGGCCAGGAACCCATCCCACGGTAGGGTATTCCGATAATCTAATTGGCGCCACAATCTAGATAAGCCAATGAGTCCACGGTACTTTCTGCGAAAAGGGATTTTTATATTCTATAGAAATTTATGTGGGAACCCAACAACGATGCAAAATGTTAAAGAAAAAACAACCTACTACACTTTACAGTGAAAAAAAATCATGACTGATCTACGCTAAAAAAATCCTACATCCATCACAAATTATGTCGCAGGATGAAATTTCTAAAAAATCATCAACAATATATCTAATATGTTGCTGTCAGGAACCAATCATTAAAATTCAGCCAAACAACACATACATCAGTGTCACCGAAACGCCTACCAATAAGCAACAAACAGGCTATCGAGTTGTGTTGACAATGCATACAGTAGCTTAAAAGAAATTGTTAGCAGAAAACGGTCGACTCGACCGATTAGTCGGCCGATTAATTGGTGATAGCAACTAAATCGTCATAAATAATTTAATCAGAGCGTAATAAAGGCAGTTGAATGATTAATTGGCCGTATTATCCAATTAATCATCCGTTTTTCCCATTTAATCACAAAAATAGTTTATTTTTATTCATTAGTGTTCATAATATGTACCTTTTGGATGAAGTATAAACAATGAAATGTAAAACATATTTTGCAGAATGATAGTTTACAATAATTTTGGGTAATTAATTCAAAATATAAATAAATATATTAATAAGAACATATAATTATTCGTTAAATTCTTATTAATCGATCATATTGCGATTAATCGTTTAGCGGTATGACGTCCATCAGTCGAGCGCTTTGGAGAAAAAAAATTGTAGTGTACTACGTTACCGTACACACTTGTGACATTTATATTAGGTCAACTGCTTCTGGCCGTAAATGTCGAAGGGCCAGCAACTAGGGTTTCAAAAACCGTAAATGCAAAAACCGCTCGAAATTCAAAAACAGCAAAAACTGCTTGAAAACTGTCAGAAACCGAAAAGTTAAAAAATAAAAAATTTTGGAATTTTTTTCTTAAAAAATTGTTCGTGAGAAACTGCTCGTTTTTTCACGAGAAACCACTCAGTTTTCATAAAAACCAATCGACCAATTGAATGTTCCTTAAAAACGGTTTTAGAGCGGTTTTCAATGAATAAATTTTTTTCAATTTTTTGATTTTTTTAATTTTATTTTTTAATTAGACTGGCTTACTAAGCGGTTTTGGATCTCGAACCACAGCAATAAGATAAAAAACCACAGTTTTCAAGCGGCTTTCACCGATTTTTGAAACCATGCCAGCAATAGAGGTGTAGCCATGATTGCAAAATGCATGATTCTGTATCTGTGGAGGGTTAATTTTTTTTATAAATTTTGCATTGTTTTCTCAGTATCTGTACGAACGTTGACTAGTATTGGATGGTTTTAACGCAAAAAGAAAAGAAAAGAAAAGAAAAGTTGATGCGGTTACACCTCACATGAGCCATAACTTTCAGAGGTAACGCCGACATGTTAAGAGTATTTACGTGGGTCATCCTGTTTACACTTCAGACTAAAAATATAAACCTAATTCACTTTATTTTAGTCTACAAGCTTCAAATCTGAGGTGGAGCTGAGATCTGCAGCTCTGCTATATAGGGCCTAAAAGTGGTTCAACAGCTACAAACTGTACTGTGCCATTTTAACGTTGGTACGTACGATCCAATATCAATTAATTTTTTTAAACTAGATTTTATGTCTCATTGGTCCGTGCTTACGACAGGTTCACCTGTATCGCGAAACCGGATTGTATCATGCAATCCCTGCAGAAGTGCAGAGACGTGACCAGCAAACCGAGCGAGCTCAGACCAACGGATGAATCGAGCCTCCGGCCGGCCGGCCCGATCGGTCGCACCTCGCACGGACACTTTCTGAAGGCCACGGCACGGCGACGGGACCAATTCTGAAGGCAACGCCCAATTGCAACGCACAAAACAAAAGCTTATCGTCTGATCTGATCCCCCGCCTCCGATCGATCTCGACTCCGCGAGCCCGAGCGAACAGCACCCCAAACCAGCCGAATCGAGAGAGGAAAAACGAAATCAGGGAGGGGGAAAAATCATTTCTTTTTCCTCGCTCTTTCCGTTCTTACCACACCACCACCGCCGCTCCGAACATGCTGTCCCCAGCCACGGCGGCCGCGCCCTGATCCCCCCATGCCTCCCCGCCTCCGCCGCCGCCTCCCTGCCGCCGGATCCGCACGGGCGCCCCACGCTCTCGGTCTGCCGCGCCCGGGCCCCCGCTGACCGCCGGGCCCGCGCGTCACCCACCTGTCCTCCCTCCTCTGCCCTGCACCTCCACTACTCTCCTCTCGCGCCGGGCGGGGGGCTGGGCGGCGGCTAGGGTTTCCGCGATTCGCGCGTGGCTACGTGGATTCGTGCCTGCCTACCGGTGGTGCGGTGCCCTGAGCTGCGCGGCGTTTGCGGTTTGGTTTCGCCCTAGGGGTTGGTTCTTGCTCTTGCTGCGGTCGCGCGATTCGGAGGAGCTCCCGGGCTCGATTCGTGGGGATTCTCGAGGGCGCCCCGCCGCGGCATTGGGCGGCCTCGCGAGTCCCGGAGGCGCTGAAGCTTTCGATTCGGTTGATTTGGCTGGCTTTGGGCTCCAACAAGGCGCCGCCTTTAGCTCCTCTGCGGCCTTGGCAAGCGTTTCGGTGGGTTCTGCTTCTGGGTTAGCTGATATTGGTGGGAACCATGGCGGAGAACATCGATCTGGTGCTGGAGTTCCTGCGGAAGAACCGCTTTGCCAAGGCCGAGGCTGCGCTCCGCGGGGAGCTCAATGGCCGGGGTAATTTGAATGGCCCGACGACGCAGAGGCGTGTAGCTGAGTCCAAGGAGGATGAGCAGGAGGACTCCGAGGTGGGTTCCAATGCAGGGCCAAGAGGTGGTGCGTCGGTGAGGAGCACGGGCTCGTCGAGGGAGTTTATTGTGAAGGAGATTGATGTTGGAGGCCTGCCGAATGGGTCAGATGGGAGGAAGGGGTCAGAGATCGGCCTTCCTCGGGAGAACAATACAGGGGATCTATATCCTTGGAACTTTACCATTGCCAACAGCACTGTAGAGCAGTTGGCGGAGCTGCTGGTGTCGGAGGAGGTGCCAAGACATCACCGTGGTGCATTGTTAGCCGAGAAGAGGGATCGTGGTGTTGGAACCGAGCAGCCTGGTCCGGTGCTGGAACAAAAAGTTTCTTTTGGAAGAGGGAAGGGAAAAGTTGATGTTACTGGGAGAAGTGAAATCAATGACTCAGAAAATTGCACAAATAAAAATCTGGTTCCAGAAAAAGAGGAGCTTTTGAACGGCTGTGCGGTTAAGACAGTGCTTCCATTCTCTGCAGAAAACCCATCATCTAGTTACCATAGTACACACCATGATGGAAATAATAGGAAAGACATTAAGAAGAGCAGTGATGCTGATGGTGCTGGAAAAGCGGCAAAGGGGCAGCATGATCAGGTTGCTGACCGATGCTTCGATCTGCAGCTTATGGGAGATAACCAGCGTGAGGAACTTCCGAAGTTGCCTCCTGTGAGGCTCAAGTCTGAGGACAAGCTAGTTAATATGAGCTGGGAGGAAAAGATCAATCATCATGGATCTGGAGCCAAGCATTCTATATCTAGTGCTGACCATGCCTTTATGATTGGGTCTTATCTTGATGTTCCTATTGGGCAAGAAATAACATCATCAGGTATGTTGCTAATAACTTTAATAGTTTTAATTAGAATACAAATTGAAATATACACATTCTAGCTTACCCTCAAGCAGCACAGCACATTTCTCTACAGAAGTAGCCTGTTCGTTTTTTACATGCTCATCTTACATAAAATTTTGTATGAAACCTGCCACCGCGTTACTCATACCTGCCTCATGGAACTGACAAATATTAATCAATGAATCAAACTACAGATTCATGACTGAAGCTAGAAAGTGGGTAGTGCTAGTGAGTACACCTACTGTAGAGTGCCTAATAGGATTTATTACTTCTGTTGTAGTGTTCTGTGGAAAAAGAAGATGAATACATCGATTTATAGGGGCTAGTTCAAGGCATCTATTTATTTATCGATGTGTGAACATTACAAAAAAGCTGTAAAATTGTGTTTTCGGATGTGTGAGCGCTACAAAAAGCTGTAGAAATTGTGTTTTCTAATTGTGAACACTACAAATTGTCTTTCCAACTGTAGAGTGTCCAATAGGATTTCTTACTCTCTAATGTGTTTTCTGAAAGCAATATTTGGCGATGGCTTCCCATGTTTTCCCGATTGATTTCTTGTAAACTTTTCCGTAGGAAATTTTCTTTTAAAACTCATAGGGGATCTCACTTTCATCTTTTGATAGTACTGACATGCAAAGTTTTAATAGTGAAACTATATCGAGTGTTTTTCAATACTTCGGAGACTTGCTAATGTGTGGTGCTACTTTATTTTAGCTTGGCTAATTGTGTGGCACTTAAGTTTTGACATATTTGTAAAAAAAAATATATCAGGTGGAAGACGCACAATTGGCAGTAGTTGGTTGTCTGTTAGTCAAGGTATTGCAGAAGATACTTCTGACTTGGTATTTGGTTTTACAACAATGGGTGATAATTCACTCGAATATCCAAATGAGTATTGGGATTCTGATGAATATGATGACGACGACGATGTTGGCTACACCCGACAACCAATTGAGGACGAAACCTGGTTTCTAGCACATGAGATTGACTATCCTAGTGATAATGAGAAGGCGACTGGCCACACAATTGGGCCTGATCGTCCTACAAAGGATGATGATGATGACCAATCATTTGTTGAGGAGGATTCCTACATATCTGGTGAGCAATATTTTCACAGGAGGAACATTGCACAGATAAATACTTCGGAGGGGCCAATGGGACATGGGATTCCCGACAATGATATGATAGCTCAATATGATGGCCAACTTTTGGATCCAGAAGATCTAAATTTGATGCACTCTGAACCAGTCTGGCAGGGTTTTGTTTCGCAGAACAGCGAATTAGGCATGTTAGGAAATGGAAAATTCCTTAATGATTCTGAACGACCTCATCCTGATGACCCTTTTGTGGAGGATGATCAGCATGGTTCGGTTAGGTCAATTGGTGTTGGTATAAGCAGTGATGCTGCTGACATTGGCAGCGAGGTGCGTGAAAGCCTAATTGGAGGAAGCAGTGAAGGAGACATAGAATACTTCAACGAAAGTAATCTCAGCTTTGGTGGGAAAAGACATTCTCAGCAGGAAAACGAAAAGAAAAGAGCACATATCAAAGGAGCCAAACAGGACCAAATGAATTATGTTGCTGATATCCATAAGGGCACTGATGGTGGATTTTCTTTTCCACCACCATTGCATACTGGAAAAAATGTTGAACCGGATGTTAAATCTTTGTGGACAAAGAAGGATGATATGTATTCAATTAATGATCCTGATGACTGCCAAAATGGCACGGTACCACATGATATGCTTGCCACGTGGAGGAAAAAGAATAGCGAGTCTTCTCTAAGGAGTTCTCGAGACGACATGACTTCTGATGTTGTTAGATCAAGAAATTCAAGTGCATCATCTGCTTTGAATAATGCTTACGATGAAGCTGAGGACACAATGAATGCTAGGCATCACAAACTAGATGAGGCACAAGAAGAGGACACTGGAACCACCTTAGATGATGAGGAAGCAGCTGCATTGCAAGAACAAGTAAGGCAGATAAAGGCCCAAGAGGAAGAATTTGAAACTTTCAATCTGAAGATTGTGCATAGAAAAAACAGGTGCTTTTTCCGTCTTGCTCTTTTTATTTCTTAATCTAGGCTAAAGTATAAAAGAAAATAGCTATATCCAGCCATAGATACCAGAAACGCGGTTCGTCCGAGTCGTGGCATGGAATTTAGGTTCGTAATTCGCCATTTTTTTCTTTCAATTTCCACTACGAATACGAACCTTGTACCTTAAACCGGTTCTAGTTCGACGAATCTGGTTCGTGATTCGCAGGGGTTTATAGCAAATCCAGTAACTATGGTCCAGCCCAGTGCTTAATTTATGCTTATGGTGTTTGTGTTTACAGTGGGATAGCAATAATTCATTTCTCTGAAAAAATATTTATTTATTCTGACATTCTCTCCTGTTAACAATATAACAGAACTGGCTTTGAAGAAGACAAAAATTTCCATGTTGTCCTCAATTCTGTTATTGCTGGACGTTACCATGTCACAGAGTATCTGGGGTCAGCAGCATTCAGTAAAGCTATCCAGGCACATGATTTACACACGGGAATGGATGTGTGCGTTAAAATCATAAAGAACAACAAAGATTTTTTCGATCAGAGTCTTGATGAGATCAAGCTTCTGAAGTATGTTAACAAGCATGATCCTGCCGACAAGTACCACCTTTTGCGTCTGTATGATTACTTCTACTATCGGGTAAATTTGAGCTTTTACTTTCTATCCATCCTTTTCTAGTGTTATTCAGTTTCCATGGAGCTTTGAATTTATCACAAGTCTTCTACTATGTCAGTGAGTTTACTGAAGCAGAAGACATCCACATTGCATTATAGTATATTTAAGATTTTGATGTTTCTACGAGGATTTCTTAGAAACATACTTTCATTCAGTGTATATGTTGATCTAGTTTTAATGTTAGTTTTGCTATAGATTATTTTCATTGTTGGACAATTTTAGTTCTATTTCTTGTTATAAACCTTTCTTATCCAGTTATCTTGACATTAATTCCAGGGCTTATTCTGTAGGCTGACAATTCATATTGTCATAGTTTCTAGACATTAAGGCAGGATTGGAGATTCTTCTACAAATTGATCTGTTAGAAAGGCTGCTTTTCTTGGTGTTTTCAAGCATTGCTGTTTGACAAATATAAGTTATTACATCCTGTAACAAAGTCTGTCATGTTTGGTGTATCACTTATTTCAAGCATTATTTATTTGCTGATAGTGTGTGAAGTTCTGCAACTTTAGCTTATTTAGCATAAAAAAAATGCTTCATGAATCTTCTTCATGTTGATCCATTAGAATGGTCGGGGTTATTTTTTCTAGGCATTTTCAAATATGATATTTGTCAAATTTAGGTCATGACATTCTATAACAAAGTTGTGTTTTCTGTAGCACTTATTTCAAGTATTTGTTTGCAGGAACATCTGCTGATAGTCTGTGAACTTCTAAAGGCAAATTTGTATGAATTTCAAAAGTTTAACAGAGAATCAGGAGGCGAGGTTTACTTCACAATGCCAAGACTTCAGGTATTACTAAGCTATAAGATCCACTAATGGTGTTTTAATGTTTTCACGTTCAGTAACTGGACATGATATTTCAATTTTTCATGTCAGAATTTGATCTTTTCCTTTGGTGTACCCTTGTGCAGTCAATAGCCATTCAGTGTCTGGAGGCACTGCAGTTTCTGCATGGACTTGGTCTTATTCATTGTGATCTCAAGCCCGAGAACATATTGGTAAAGAGCTACAGCAGATGTGAAGTAAAGGTCATTGACCTTGGCAGTAGCTGTTTTGAGACAGATCATCTATGTTCATACGTGCAATCACGATCTTACCGTGCACCCGAGGTTATATTGGGTCTGCCTTATGACAAAAAGATAGATATATGGTCACTTGGATGTATACTAGCAGAACTTTGCACTGGAAACGTAAGTGGTTACATTTGCATGCCAGTTATTACAATTCTTAACATTTACAACCGTGCTCATTGTGGCCATTTCGGCTATGCATCTTTGTTTCACAATCTTCTGGAAATAATGAAGCCCGCAATGCAAATGAGGAGTTTACTAAAAAAATGAAAATCTCTTTCAGATCGTTCGCTGTGTCTCCCTTTGTTATATGCTCTTTATCATAGTAAGATACAATTCAATATTCATTAGTCCATGCTGATAACAACAGGAATGGGCTTGTCTAGAGAAAAAGGCGATTAGAAAGCTATGTAACTCATCAATAAGCATATTTTTATTTTATTTTCTTGTTTGTTGAAGATTTTTGTATTAATCCATTTCTCACTATACACTTATTAATATGTTAGCTAATCTTTGTTTGCTCAATGCTCTTCACTTCAGGTCCTTTTCCAAAACGATTCTCCTGCGACATTACTTGCGCGTGTGATGGGCATCATTGGCTCCATAGAACAAGCTATGCTTGCGCAGGGACGTGATACATACAAATACTTCACAAAGAACCACATGTTGTATGAAAGAAATCAGGTTTGAACTCTTCAGTGTGTGTTCTTTTCTACATTCCCCTATCACAGACATACCTTTTTTTTAGTAAATGCATCCTTAAAATATTATGCATTAGACCGTTATGTAGTAAGCTTGCAATTCATTGTGTTTCAGGAAAGTAACAGGCTGGAATACTTGATTCCGAAAAAGACATCTTTGCGGCACCGCCTGCCCATGGCTGATCAAGGTTTCATTGAGTTTGTTGCATACCTTCTTGAGGTAAATCCGAAGAAGCGACCAAGTGCCTCCAAAGCATTGAAACACCCGTGGCTTTCTTTTCCATATGAGCCAATATCCTCATGACATGGTTGCCATTGGATCGTGATGTTTGCACTATATTGAGTGCCTTAACATTTCTCTTGGCACCTAAGCACCGTGAAGTTTTGATGGGTCAAGATGAAATATCTTCTACCACAACCACCCCACAGCATCCATCGAAATCCAAACGCAATCAAACCGATCATGACGTGGTGCTGCTAGGGATGGTCTTTCGCACCTTGTACTACCATTGCCTGCCCTGTGTTGTGCTGTAATATAACTTCGGTTTTGTCTATTTCAGGCCCCACTGTAACAGGCCATTTGGTGAGATACTTTCGAAACGCAATTTCTAGGGATAGGGCTGTCATGTTGTACATGGTGTGATTATTGTTGAACCATGTGCCATGTTGTGCACTTCCATTTATGGTTCTAACTTCTAACCCAAGGTTCTGTACATCTTGCACTGTCAGGTGCTCAGGAAATTGTCCTCCAAGGCTTTGTTGCAGAGAAGCATACGTTTACGCATCATGCTGCCATTTGGTGAGTCCGTTTATACGGACTGCTTCGTGAGCCCACGATTCTGGTGGCTGTTTTGTGCGTCTGTATGTTCTCTTTCCCGTGCTGGACGGCACGAATCACATCGGCCGTTGCTTCTGATCCATGCCGTACAAATTCGGTAATCCTTCCATGCTATTTCGTTTTTTTTTTTCATTGTGAATTGCTCGGGTACCATTAAACCGAAGGCTCAGCCAAATCGCCGGCCACACTTCCATACTGCTCCCATGCTACCCTTCCTCCTTGTCACAGAGCTTTGCAGTAGACGGGTTAATTTCTACATGATTTATATGGAATCCCCACGCTCCAAAATGGAGCCTAAACCATGCCGTTTTCCATTCAACTCTGTCGGTGAAATCCCCTGCGACTGCGTATGGAACTCTTGTATCGGTGTCTTGCGTGCGGTTGTGCATGACTGCACGTACGATCGTCAGGTTACACAAACACAACCCGCAGACGGCGTTCTGTGCGATGCGTTTCTCAACACGCGTACATGCAGGCACAAATTTTTGCGTGGAAGAGAGCAGCAGATCGGATCGTTCAGTACATGGATTCGTCAGATCGTGTGTGCGGCTGTCTGTGTGCAGCCGCTCGTATAGTATCTTCCGCAGCGTACGTGAAGCGCACGGCGTCCTGGTTCTTCGTCATAGCTGCCTGCTTTAGACTGTTGTTGGACACGACCGCTGGCTGCTCACCAATGGTCGCCCAGCCAGCCGGATATATTTGGTGCAAACTCTCTTTCTGGTGCAAACTTGAAAACTAACGATCTGGGTCTCTGAATCTTCCTTGGACGGTTTAGATGCACAAAGGTGGAAGGCCCCCATCCACTTATGCTAATTAGGCACTTAACCCCCAGTCTAATCCCCAAATATTCCTCACGCGCGGCTGCTAAACAAATCTGATGCAAACCTAATCATCCCTCGCGCGTGCTCATCCGTGCCGCAGCCCTCCCGTCCCTCTGCCTCATCCCGATCGCTCGCGCCAGGCCGTCCGACGTCGCCCGCCGCGCGAAGCTCCGACGCCGCCGCCTGTTGCAGCAAGCCTGTGCGTTCAGGGCTTGTGATTTCTACCGGTGGATTGCAAGAGTCTTTGAGGAAAGCTTCAACATCAGCTTTACTAGGGTATCTGCAAGAATTGGATATCAATGCAAATGATGAAGGGAAAAATAGGGAGTATCTATTGAGTCGTGACCTTCTTTGTGTTCTTCAGTGTTACTAGAAATGAGACCGAGTAGTTAAGTTTACCTACTCAATATGTTGCTCAAGCATTTAGCAAACTAATGTAAAAGACTTAGAGGTGCAGAATGCTTGTTTCTTATGCTTCAACTCTGAAGATAGATAATCTTGTGAAGGGAGCATATGGTCAGGCCGTGCAGAACCTCAATCTGAAATTCCTATCACAGTTTACCTACTCAAATTAAGTTTACCTACTCAATATGTTGCTCAAGCATTTAGCAAACTAATGTAAAAGACTTAGAGGTGCAGAATGCTTGTTTCTTATGCTTCAACTTTGAAGATAGATAATCTTGTGGAGGGAGCATATGGTCAGGCCGTGCAGAACCTCAATCTGAAATTCCTATCACAGTTTATTATTTTTGTTGTACTGTTCAGTTTTAAGGAGCCAGATATTACTATGTCATGCATAACAGTACAGGGTTGGTAATTTGAGCAGACATGGTTAAGAATAAAGGGTTCTTGCCAGCAACTCTGTCAAAAATTCCTATCCAGTGGAAGGAGATTAGAGATATTATATTCTCCTTGCTTCCTGCTTGCAAGGATCTGGACACTGATACTGTTGTTCCTTTCTGTGCAGATGCTATAATAGCTGAGTAGGTGCCTCGTGCCTGCCTGCTAGGAGCTCTCCAAACTTTTGCCTGTTGTCCAGGAGCTGATGTCAAGATTTGCACTTGCAAGTTAGATTTGCTTATATTTGTGAGGAAGAGATATTTGTACAAGTTATGTTATTTTCTGCCAAAATACTGATTCAATGTTAATGGTGGTCAAGTGAAGTTATTTCCTGTCAAAATACTGCCCTGCAGCTTCTTTATTTTCACATATATTACTTACATAGTTAGTGATTACAAAACATAATCTGAAACCAATTACATATATCAATCTGAACTTCCAGCCGACCCAACCTACTGTGCTTGTCCGACAACAACAAAACCCAATACAAACTCTGCTAGCACCCATTTCTTGACATTCTCACAAATGCCTCGTAAAATGGTGTCCTTGGATGACCACCACTCTTGACAAATGCTCTATGGTCTAAATTCCCAAATAACGAATTCTCCATACTCTGAGGCACAGCGGCTAGATACTTTGCTCGACAAAATCTCCCAAAATTAGAATCTGGGGCTTCCATGTTTTTCAGAGTCTTCGCACCAATCTTCTCCTTCAGTTCCATGTTTTTCCTTTCCAGCTCGTCCAACTCTGCTCGCAACCAAACAATTTCAGAGTCTTTCTTGCAAATGACAGCATGCAACTCCACTGCCAACTTCTGACGCACCTGAATTCTAGAGCTCAGATAACACTGGTACATTGAGTTGTTCCGTTTCTTCACATTTACATACACATCCTTTAACTCAGCAGTCTGTTCAAGCTCCGACGCAAAACGCTCATCGGCCATCATAATCTCTTCAGGATCATATGGCACATGCGCTTGCTGAACCTTGACATAAGCTAATTTAAGATCAGAAATGGCGTTGAGAAGCTTCTCGACAACTGCTTCCCCACAACGGCCAGAGGAACTTTCGGAGAGGCTCTCATGGTCACATAATTGATGCGGGTGGACCTTCAGGCGTGCACCGTCTTCACTGCTCTCCGCCAGACGTTGATGTCGGCCTTCGGCTTCTCACGGACGGCCGGCGCGACGCCGACGGAATGCACCTTGCAGATATCCGAGATGCGCGAAAGCAGACCGGAAGGCGTCCTCTTCACCTTCCCCGTCGCCGGCTCCATTCCAAGACTCCGTCGTGTAAGACGAGACAGGGCAGCTTTGGAACCCCCCAGAGTGGTGGTCATCCAAGAATGGCCTGGAGCGCGGTGTCAGAGGGCGGCGGTGGCGTTGGAGGCGGCGCGGGAGGGAGCCGGCCTGGGGGCGGCGACGGCGGAGGGAGCCCGGCCTGGCGCGTGAGGGAGGAGGCAGAGGAGAGGTCCTGGCGCGTGAGGCGGCGCAGGCGTGGGAGGGCCTGGCGATGCGGGAGGGAGCCGGGCTTGGCGGCGGCGACGACGGAGGGAGCCCGGCCTGGCGTATTTGCGCGAGGGAGAGTCCGGAGGGATTAGCACGGGGGGATTAACAGGGACGGGGGGGGGGGGTTAGTGCAAATTAGCATAAGTGGATTCCAGGCCTCCCACCTTTGTGCATCTAAACCGTCCAGGGAAGATCCAGAGGTCCAGATCGTTAGTTTTCAAGTTTACACCAGAAGGAGAGTTTGCACCAAATACGCCGCTATATATATATATATGCAACGACCGATATATACGCGTAGTATACGAGTATATAAGATCATCTAGGTGGTATGTATATTTTTTCAGAGGTGGTATGCGTATATTTTGGACATACTTCTTTTTATGTGCGTATATGAAGGTATTTGCAAAATACGCTAAAAATCATGTACTCTCTTGCAATTTTTTCATATGGCTCACATTGGAGTATCTTATAATTAGTGTATTAATTGTACCTAAAGTGATAAAGGAGTATTTCAAGTTCGTTTAGATAGTATTTCAGAGGTGGGAGTAACTACACCTAGGAGTAAAAGATATTTTTCCTATATATATATATATATATATGAAAATGATTCTATACTCCTAGGTGTACGTACTCCCACCTTCAGTATACCATTTAAATAATATTGTTATACCTCTTTATCTTTTTGAGTATACTCTAATACTAATTATAAGATACTCTAAAGTGAGTTCCATGAAAAATTTCATTAAAGTCCACCCTTTATAGCAATATTTGTTTATATATTCCTTTTACATATGAAAAAGGGTATGTAGTAAAAAAATAAAAGGTTCTCATGAATTTTTTTCAACTATGTTGTATTGGAGTATCTTAGAATTATTATTGAAGTATACCGAAAGTGATAAAGGAGTATAAAGTATTTATTTAAGTGGTATATTAGAGATGGGAGTATGTACTCCTAGAAGTACAGAAAAGGCTTCCTATATATATATATATACACTCCGACGTGTATCGTTCATTCAAACCTGACGACTTGACGAGTCAGCCGTGCGTCTTGGGACTCGTCATGATGCGCCACCGCCGAGTCCATTTATTTGATCTAGCCAAAGATCTTGTAGGGGTGGCAACGGCGCTATTACCAATATGGGTGGATATCGAGCCAACTAGACTCAATTTGGCTCGGTAAAATCGTTTTCTTAATGAGTCAGCTCGCCTCGACTTGTTTTTTTTACGAGCTTTGTTGAATCATTAAAAACTCGAGTGGGCTCGTTTAACTCATTAGCAATGTTGTCCAGACAAGCAAATTCCGCATAGTCTGTAGCACATAGCAATAGGCTACAAATATTTAAAGCACGGTAACATACATCTAGCACCTATTTCAATCAGCAAAACAAGCACAACATTCATCTTGCTTGAATGATACGAGATCATTGAAACATCATACTAAAACTTAGAAGAGACGGTAAAACAAAGATATTCGGACAACTCGCCAAGCCGAGCAGAGAGGATTAGTGTTTTTTTTTCCTTTGGGAACTGCAGGACGGTCGGCAAATCTGTGTTTTTTTAGAAAATCGTGCGGAGGGACCTAAACGTAATTCTGATATTTTTGGGTCTATGAACCTAGACGTATTTTCGATTTTTTTCGGGTCTACTAAACTAAAAAATCGACGAAAGAGCTTAAACGCGATTTCTAATTTGGCTATAAACCTTCGACGAATCTGTGTTTTTTTAGAAAACCGCACGGAGGGACCTAAATGTAATTCCGATATTTTTCGAGTCTATTTTACTAAAAAACCGTCGAAAGGGCCTAAACGTGATTTTCAATTTTCTAGAGGACCTCTCCGCGAGCGCTGACACGTGGCATACCTTATGAGACGGGGATTCTTGCGCCTTTTATATAGTACTAGGTGGAAAAGCGCGCTACGCTGCGCCGGTTGAATTTCGATAGCATGCACTCGGGAAAATAAACTTTTTTTATTTTCGCAAAACCACTAACCGGTCAAAAATAGTCCAGAGGAAAAAGGGGAAAAATTATCAGAGATGACAACATTCTTTTGTTGAGCCTAATACTCTACGTGTTCACTGAGTAATAATACATGTTCGCAAAACCACCCACCGGTGAAAAATAGCCTAGAGGAAAAAGGGCGAAAAATCTTCGATGTATCTGTTTTTTTGTGACCAAAACATGTTTTCCGGGTTTTTTTGGCGACGAAAACAATTTTTTCGAGTTTTTTTTGTTGCGTTTGTTAAAAAAAATGGTCGTTAGGACGCGCCGGCGAATCCTCGGGTCGCTATAAATCTTCGAATGAATCTATATTTTTTTTAAAAAAGACCCGCGGTTATGACCCGTTGATAAATCCATAAGTTGATACAAACCTTCAATGAATCCGTGTTTTTTTTGTGACGAAAACATTGTTTTTTTTTTGTGTTGAAAACATTTTTTTCGGTTTTTTTGTTGCGTTTGTTAAAAAACGGGTCGTTAGGACCCACCGGCGAATCCGCGGGACGAAAACATTGTTTCCGTTTTTTGGGTGTTGAAAATATTTTTTCCGGGTTTTTTTGTTGTGTTTGCTTAAAAAAATGGGTCCACGGGTCGCTATAAATCTTCGGACGAATCTACATTTTTTAAAAACCCGCATGATTCTGATTCGTTAGCAAATACATAAGTTGCTATAAACCTTCGACGAATCTGTATTTTTTTGGTGACGAAAACATTTTTTCCGGGTTTTTTGGGTGGCGAAAACATTTTTTCCGGGTTTTTTCGATGGTGAAAACATTTTCCCTGAGAAAAATGGAGAAAGGACCTGAACGTAAGAAGCAGGGACCTAGTTGTTATTTTTTTGGACTGTTAGCTATCTTGAAAAATTAGAAAAGGGCTTATTCGCGATTTGAAATTAACGGAGGCTTTTAGTAAAATCTGCGCCGAGGACCTAAACGCGAAGAAAAAAAAATTTTGTCTCACAAAAAATCGCGAAGGACCTATCCGTAATTTCGAAAAAACGGAGGGATTTTTTCGCAAAACTGCACGGCGACACGTGGCTCTCCAGTTTGGCTTGAAATCTTGCAGGTATAGGTGTTTTTATAGATAGATATATGTATATCCCATAAATCTAAGCTACGGTCTTCTTAAAAAATCCATAACTTGGATATACTGTATATCTCTACTAATTCTAATTAGGAGTTGTGGTAGTACGTCCGTTCTCCACCCTCACCTCGGCACGTGTGCGCACCCGTGTAGCTGAGTAGGAAGCGGGCAGTGGCCATATCGGTATATTGGATTAGATCATCCCCTCGCAGAAGGTAAATGAATATGCATGACTCATTTATTGCTTTCCTTTCTTTCATTGATCTGGCATTTGAATTGGCAGCGATTGTTCCTGGTGCTTTTCGAATTGGATTGATTGATTCCTTTCCAAAGAAAGCAGAGCTCCGATTTATTAAGTTGGGTCTTTTCTCGCCTCTTTACCTTTTATTGTCTTCCTTATTCGATGATTTTTTAATCTGAATTCCATAGATATCTCCTCGGTTGCTAAATCTATATAACCCCACCGCTTCTTGCCTCTCCTGCAGATGTGTTGAGCTTATTTGTTGAGCGGAGGTAATATGCGACTTTCCTGATCTCGTCGATGCAGCGCAGGGGCAGGTTACTGGTGGTAGACGGTGAGATAGGCTGATGGCGCTACTGGAGCTCACCGTGGTGGATGATGTCAATAGGTTGAGGGAGGCGCTTGCAGGGGGGAGGCGAGGAGACGGTGGAGCTGGTTGATAGGGTAGGGCTATGGTATGGGTAGAGCAAGGTGTAGGATCAATGTATGCCGCTGATGGTGGTGGCCACGTATTGATGACGCCTACCTTTTCAACACCTTTGCGCCCATAGGGTAGCAGATGATGTCTTTCTCGATCGATCTTGAATTATGGTGTTACAAATTTACAATTCCAAATGTTGTAATGTTATTGTTTAATTTTATAAAGTTAAAGATAATTTTAAGCTTGAGTTTATAAACAGGTGCTTGGAATTTGTATGCTTCGATGAATTAATTTAAACATTTAACTATTGTATATTCAGAGTGAATATTATTATTTAGACAAGGTTAATGCTCTTTGCAAATAAATTTTTTATCATAAATTAAGTTTCTATTGCAACGCACGAGCACATGGCTAGTTGAACTTATCCCAAAGGTGCTCCAAAGGTGTTTTTAAGTCGGACAGTGTGCTATAGGGAAAAATATCCTGTGCAATCAGGCAGGTTGGTGAAACCACGGTGCAACCCAACTAAAAAAAGTTTCAAAAAAATCTGAAAAAAATCATGGATGTACATCTCAGCTTACCCCATCTACATATAAAATTTCATGATCAAATTCGTCCTGTCAGTTCCTGTTCATGATCAAATTTGTCTTTTTTATTACTCTTAGCACAGGACGAATTTGATCATGAAATTTTATATGTAGATGGGGTAAGCTGAGATGTACATCCATGATTTTTTTTTAGAATTTTTTGAAACTTTTTCTAGTTGGGTTGCACCGTGGTTGCACGAACTATCTGATTGCACAGGATATGTTCCCGTGCTATAGGCTATAGCATCATGTATATTCCCTTAGGACTCAACCTTACAATAGTCTAGCAGTGCAACACCTCGTCTCGCTAATATAATAACAAGAATTGGATTTGCACCGATCATTGGTTAAGTGTGTTATTTTTGTGGATTTTTCACTATGATTTACCGAACTTTGAACATGGGATCTACGGGTTGTGCATTTTTAAGGATTGAAATCTCGTTTTCGCTCGAAATCTCAAATGTGGCTGGAGAACGAAATCTCGACGAGATTTAGAAATTTTGGATAAATCCTAGATGAACTATAAAAACAAAAATTCAAATCTGAAATTTTTTCAACCGGTATAGCCCAGATTTTGGCATGCTTTGCCAACATCTCAACAAAATTGTACGAGCGAAAAATAGTACCAGCGATATCGAAATTTTTTTAAATTTTTTTGTGGAGGTTCCTGACACATCAATGATGTTCCCATAAATATTTTAGATGATTATCAAATATGAGGAGTTTTTAAAATTCAAATATTACTACTGTCTTGATAAAACGCTGACCGAAAAGCTTAAACTGAAGAAAAAAATAAAACAAAACACGTTAGAAAATTTTGAAATTTTCCATGCATGGTTATGATGCATCAATCATATTTCGATAAAATATTCAGATAATTATCAAGCTTCATGAATTGTTAAAAATTTGGAAAGTGCTACTCTCCTCATAAAAGATTTACCAACAAACTTCAATCAAATGAAAATATTACAAACCATGTTAGAAAATTTTTAAAAATTTTTGTGTATGATCCTGGTGTATCATTAATATTTTTATAAAATTTTTATATGATGATCAACCTTCCAGAAGTTCCAAATATTCCGACAATGTTACGATCGATAAAAGCCTCATGATCAATATATAGATTTGTTTTAGTAAACAAAAAAGTTTAAAATTTTTAAAATTTTTCAAAATGGTTCTAATGAAATTATTAATATCTCATAAAAATTTTGAATCATGATCACACTCCAGTTAATTTATAAAATTCTTATAAGTGAACTATACCATTTCTTTCTGTTTTTGATTTTTGAAATATAACAAATGAAGTTCCATATATACATAGATTTCATTGAGCAAAAAAAAAGTTTAATTTTTTTTAAAATTTTAGATAATGATATTGATGCAATTCTTAAGCTCTCGTAAAATTTTTCGATCATGATCACACTCGAAAAAATTTATAAAATTCAGACAAGGTTACTATCCCAATTATGTTCATTCTATTTTTGATTTTTTAAAGATAACAAATGAAGTTTAATTATTTTGAAAAATTTTCTGTATGATCATACGCTTCTTAAAATGGTACCATAAAATTTTTTATTCATGATAAAGCAAGTAATATTTTATAAAAATCCGACAGTTTTTCTAATGTTTTTAAAAATGTCTCAATAATTCAATTTTTCAACAAATTTTCATAGGAGATGACTTTTTTAATAGTTATTAGACCAAATTCGGTCATCAAACATCAAAATCCAAATTATAAAGCCGAGATTTCGACGATTCATAGCAAGATCTCACCGAGATATAGCGAGATAACTGTAGCAATTTAATTTTTTGAATTTTTCTTACTCCAGCCGGTATTTCAAAACTCATCCGCATCCGGTAAACGAGATCTCGTGAGAAATCGCCGAGATTTCTAACCCTGGTGCATCTTAAAAGGAGCGCAATACCCGATTGTTCGCGTAGGAACTCAAATATTCAATCAAGGACTTAATTCGTTGATACAAGCAAAAGTTTTTTTTTATATGTTGTTACATACTTTCACAAACTCGCAAGCACATATGCAAGTATCAATACTTAACCAAGCTTCAATGCTTATGATTTGAGACAATTTTTGTCCATGGTTGCAAGAAAACCACGTGTTATTATTTACCGCCATAGAGCGGTATTAAGGTGCATTTGGTTGGGTGTATGAGGGTGAACCGAATCGTCCCGTACAAGATTTAGTTCTGTTTTTGCGTTTGGTTGGTTGAATGGAACCATTTAGTACAGGATGAGATGGTACAGATTCTTAGAATATTCTAAAAAGATGTTGTATCATCCCATACGAGAAATTCGGCCGAACCAATCGGTCCAGGATAGGATCGTTCACCTACACCATCCCTTAAATCAACATCATCCCTCAATCCAACCTCATCCCTTCAATCAAACATCATCTCGTATCATCCTGTATCATTTCATCTAAGCAACCAAACAAAATCTTATATCATTCTATTCAGACAACCAAACACCTTCCCTGTACTATCTTATCCAGGATCATCCCATCCATCCTGTACCATCCTATCCTATTCATTCTCGTACACCCAACCAAACACACCCTAAATGAACTGTATGACCTACTCCATTCCGTTGTAAATACACATTGTTTTAGGGCACATGCAGTTAAATTTTTAAAAACTTTGTATATCAATATATTTTTAAATATTTTGATTAGATATGTAAAAATCATATGCGTGGATTTGTCTTAAAGAATAATTTCATAATATTATAATTTTATTATATTTATAAATATATTATAAAAAATAGTAGTTAAAGTTGTATTGTGGGGATCGTATAATGGAAGTGGTCCACTTAGCCCCAAAATTTTCATTTCTAAAAATATGTTCCTTTTTTGTTCGAAATTGTGAAAATGGCCTCCTTGGTGAACTCAGAAGGTATGGCAGGTGACATGTGTCTGTTGTCTCGCCAGAGGAGCTCGGAAGGTGGGCGTCTTCGTGGCAAGTCGGATGAGCACAGAAGGAAGCACACGAATGAGGGAGGAGGCAAGCTGGCATAGTAGGACAGTGCGCCACATTGGGCTCGGTAGCAACATGGGCGATGCCCAATGGGTGCCGTGACCCCAGCGCTGACCAGTTGGATGTGAACAAAGCGTACGACGCTTCGACGTGGTTGCCCAGTGACATCGGTGGGACGTCGTCGGTGGTGAGAGAGTCATTGGCATACCCCTTAGAGATAAACGGGTTGATCCAGCTGAACGTCGTAAGAGAGAGGAACGACGCGGCGGCGCACGACGTGGCGGATGTCTCGGTGCTAGTGTTTTCTAGTTCACCTTTATGGGCTCCGGCGTCATGGCCGGTGAAGCCAGTGATGGCTAGGCAACTGACCATGCGGCCATGGCGTGCGTGACGAAATGGGCGGCAAGGAAAGCAGACTCCACAGCGCGCCATGGCATGCTTGGCAGGAGGACGAACGAGAATGCGAGGACGGTGGACGCCGCGGCGAAGATGACAGACGCCCCGAGCGCGACCGCATAGTGGCCAGTGGTCCGGAATGGCAGTGGCTTCGGTAGCAGCGCCTCATGCTTGGGGGATGCCCCCGTGTCACCCCTGCGAAAACGGTGGATGACGAGGACGAGCAAGGCGATAAGGAAGACGAGGTCGACGGCACCGAGGAGTGCGCGCTGCGGGCATGTCGAGAGGAAGAGGAACGCGAGCTGGTGTCGGCGTATTTCGCCAGACAGGACCCCATCAATGGACAGGGGGTCCTCCGAGGATGGAGGTTAGGGTTCGGTAGAGGGCGTCTTCGCAGTTGGAAACCCTAATGACTCTCGCGCGAGGGATTCTGGGGATCAACAGATCAAAGAACACAGCGATGTACCCAGGTTCAAGCCTCTCGGAGCGGGTAACAGCCCTACGTCCTGCTAGATCTTTGTTGATGAAGTATGGAGGCGATTACAATGCTTCATTTAGTTTGTTCTGCTCTTTTTTTGCTAAGTCTTTCGACTGATCGACCGACCGCCTTCCCCATGCACCAGAGCTCCCTTATATAGAGTGGGCTGGCTCGGGCAGGTAGGAAGGTGACATCTTACTGATCTACGACTCATTAATTAGACCCATCACTGTGGTCTTATCATACTGACCCATGACTCATTTATTACACCCATCGCTATAGCCTTGTCCTTCATGCCCCATTTAATGTCGCTGTGCGGCTTAGCCCGGTCCACCCAGAATGTGACATTCCTGTGATGGGTTAGGTGTGAGGCGTCAGAGGGATGGGCCGTCGTCGTGTCGATCGTAGAATTCCTCGCAATCAATGGCCCTGACACAGCATGTCATAGGAAGGAGACTTCGAGGCGAAGCCTTTTTCTCATTCTTTTGGTCGCCCGCGTGGCCCGGCGAGAGGGGCCTGGTCGCCCACCTGCTTGCTAGACCGCCAAGGAGGCCGACGCCCGGCGGGAGGGGCCTGGTCGCCCACCTGCTCGCCAGGCCGCCAAGGAGGTCGACGTCCGTGGGCGTGGCCTGATCGCCCCTTCTCGCTAGGCCGCCAGGAGGCCGACGCTGATGGCACGCGGCCTGATCGCCTCGCTGCGGCAGGTCGCTATGGGGCCGACGCCCGTGAGCAGTGTTCGATCGCCCACTGCCGCCAGCCACCAAGGAGGCCGACGCCCGAGCAGGCGAACTGCCTCGACGCTCACCGTCGCCTATGGGGTCAAACGCCCGGCGAGCAGGGCCTGATCGCCCACCTGCTCACCAAGCCGCCAAGGAGGCCGGTGGCCGATGGGCAGGGCCTGATCGCCCGCCTGCCCGACAAGGAGGCCGACGCCCTACGGGCAGGGCTTGATCGCCCACCTGCTCACCAGGTCGCCAAGGAGTCCCACGCCGGTAGGGCTCGATTCGCCTTTGCCGTCAAAGCCGCCTATGGGGCCGACGCCGACGAGCGTGGCTGATCGCCCACCCGCCACGAGTTACCAAGGAGGTGGCGCTTCGCGGCGAGACTTGATCGCCCGCCTGGCCACCAAGGACGCCAACGCCCGGCGGCAAGGGCCGTCGCCACACTGCCGCCAAAGCCGCCGAGGAGGCCGACGCCGACGGCAGTGGCTCGATCACCGCTTACTGCCGGGCCACCTATAGGGCAGACGTCATGACGAGGCTCGATCGCCACTGCCGCCGAGCCGCCACGTGGTCTTACTTATCTGCGGCGGAGAGGGTACCCTGGCGTAAAGTACGTTGACAGTAGCCCCCGGGTCCGTCCTGGAACACACGCCAGTTTCTTTTTAGGCCTCATTTAAGGTCGGTGCGTTTCTGGATGGGTCCACCACTTCTGAGCACGCAACCGTCTCGGTCCTCCTCACTTCCGTCGATTTTTCTCGGGACCCGAAACGTCGCGTACTTTTGCCTGTTCGCGAACCGTCTGTGTGAGGGGCTATATATATGCGTACCCCTGACCAGCAGTTCCGCTCCTTCTGATTTCCGCGAACTTTGCTCTTTGTCCTTTCATCTTCCTTGTCTAAAGACCTTGCTTCTGCTCCAATGGCGCAACCCCTTCTCCCTTCCACTGTTGGCGAGGATAGGGTGGCGATGCTCTCCAAGATGGCGCCCGAGGGTTCCCTCTACCTTCGCCGTGGAACCCTCGCGCCACGGTGCGAATTCGGGGAGATTGCTGTCTTTGCCTGGGGACTCCTGGCGGGCCTAGTGCCGCCATTTTCTAAATTCTTCCTCACTGTCCTTCATTTCTACGAAATCCATCATCTTCACCACACTCCAATTCCATTCTCACTCTTTCCATCTTCGCATACCTCTGCGAGATGTTCGTAGGGGTCATGCCCAATCTTCCCCTCTTCCACTACTTCTACATCTGTCGCAGCTCCTCTGACGGCGAGATCGCGGGGAGCTGTCATTTTCGCTCCGCGACGTGTTGGCCCCCCGCTACATTCCCTTCCAGCCGAATTCCAACTGGAAGTCGTGGTGGAGCGACTGGCTCTACGTCGGCGACGACAGCGGGGTTGACCTCCTCGGGATGCCCTGTGCGCAGGCGGAAGTTCGCGAGAGCTAGAGTTCGCCCGTCGAGGAGACGGCAGAGCTCCTGGCGATGGCGGCCCGCATCAACCGGCTGCGGGACACCAGGCTGATCGGGGCGCTGGTAGTCCGGGACTTCATGGCCCGGAGGATCAGCCCCCTCCGTCGTTGTACCCGCCCTGCATGGCAGTATACAGGGGACGACGACATGACCCGCACGCGCTCGGGCCGTAAGTTCTTTTACCCTTCTTATGAATATATATTTCTCTTCGTGGTCACCATCAACCAACATCCCTGTCTTCTTTTTCCGCGAAGGAAACCTGGACGGCCTCGCCATTTCAAAATGGCTGTTCGGACTGCTCCCGCCAACGTCGAGTGGCCTGGATTTTCCTGCGGGGGCTTGGCCGCTCTGCGATCTGGAGTTCGCGGAGCGCCTTCGGATTATCCAGTTGTTTTCGGCGATGGACTCCACCGGCCCCACGGTGCTGCCGGCCCACGGTCCCTTGGTGATCAGGGACCCGACCCCAGTTGACGATCGGAGCGCAGGCAAACAGGCTTGCGCTCCGGACGCCTCGGGTGCGGACCCCAAGAGGCCTGCACCGAGGATCACACTCCCGCTGCCACCGACTAGGGGTGGCAATGGGGCCCCATTCCCCGATCCCCGACGGGGAATTCCTCTATTAGAGAACGGGGATGGGGAGTTTTCTTTCCCCGCGGGGATATAAATGGGCAAAATCAATCCCCATCGGGTGAGACGGGTCCGGGGACGTTTCCGGACACCCCATCCCCGATACCCTGGTACCCGTCCCCGTTAGTCAGTATCGGTCCCGTAGTCCTCCACTCCTCCCGCTGTCTCGCACCCAGGCGCCAGGCCAAACTCCCGTTACTCCCAAGTCCCAACGCCCAAGCCCTTAGTCTTCCTCTCAACTCTCAAGTCTCAAGTCTCAACCCTAGGCATCGAACATCGGTTGCCTGGCCACGGCCGGGCTTTGCCAAGACGCTCAAGATCATTGCCGGCTTGCCGCTACTCCCTCCAGTCTCCACTCTCCACTCTCCACTCCAGAGACTCCCGATCTACTCCCCAGCCATCTGCTCCCCGCCAGCAAGCAATCAGCGTGGAGCGGCCCTACCTCGATCGGCGATCGCAGCGGTCGCGCCATTCGCCATCCGACGCCTCGGCGTCAGCTGCGATCCACGACTCTGTGTCACCACAGATCACTTATTCATCGCCCTCCAGAAATCCAGATCCGTCGATGGGCCTCCTCATTTTCGATCCGAGTCCCAGTGTCGCCGGCACTAATTTTTGTCTCAGGCAGACGATCACGGCCGCCACCACCCACCAGTCAACTGCCACCAGTCGTCGCCACCATCAGTTAGCGCCGCATCAAGATTCTCCAGATTCGCCGATCAAGATACTCTCCAGTCGTATGTGCTTTGTGTTGCTTCTTTATGCCTGTATTCTCCATAATAATAGCTCATTATTTTTGGCTCATTTCTTAGTACATAAAATTGGGAATGTTGAATTATAATTGAGTAATTGTTAACTGATTCAAAATCATGATTCATGAATGTGAAATGGTCAGGAGGAATTATAAAACGAACTTCTTTAACAAACTTTTGGTGTATTAGCTTTCAATGTTCAGAATAAATTAGCATGCAACTTTCACAAAATTTTGGTGAGCTGGTCCCTCAATGTTAACGGTTGATGTCACCCGGGCCGGGTATAGCTCCCCACGGGGACCCCATACCCGGATCGGGCCAGAACGGTGGTAGCCTCAAACCGGTTCGGGCCGAGCGGGATTATTTTCGTTATCGGGGACGGACGGAGTTCTCCTCACGGAATGTCCCGTCGTTATCCCTAGTCCGCCGCTCCTCAGAGCGCGCCCAAAGTGGGGGTGTCTTCATCCAGGGCAACGACGTCCGCCGCCCCTGCTCCGGCTCCGGTCGCACCAACGCCGACTCCTGCGGCGCCTACCTCAACGGTGCCAACTTCAACGGCGCCGACTCCCGCGGCACCAACCCCATTGGTGCCACCTCCATCAGCGCCGACTCCAGCTGCTGCCACCGACTGCCAGGGCGGGCTCACGCTCCCGGTGGCTTCATTTCACTTCCAATCGCTTCCAAGGGTGGCCACCCAAGGTGCTCCGGCCAAGCAAACATCCGCAGCACCAACAGACGCAGCGGGGACTTCTGCCCAGGGGCAGCATGGCACATCTGAGGCGGCTGGAGTAGATGTCGCTGGCACCAGCACCTCTGTCGTCCCCACCCCAAGCACCTCCTAGCTGGCGGGGCTGCTCGCCGAACACGGCAAAATGCACGAGTCTTCGGGCGCCCTCCTCGCCTCAGCTACCCAGCGCGAAGTCCTGATGACTCGGCAGATGGCGGCATTTCGGGAGGAGTGGGCACAAGAAAGGGAGAGGAGCGAGGCCTTGCTGGCGCAGGAGAGGGCGAACGGAGCGGCTTTGCTTGCCCGAAGCGCAGAGGCCAAGCTGCCAGCCGCAGTCGAGATGAACTGTGGCCGCACGCGACACAACCGCTTGATGTTTCGGCCGTGATCAAAGACATGGCGAGTCTGCGCGATCCGTGGGGTGGAGCTGCGTGAGCCGCTGGAGCCCTCGGTGATGCAGTACGCAGACTGCATCACCCGGGTTGCCGAGGCGCTCTTCGGCCTTCCCGCCGCCTTGTCCACCCGCTTCGCCCCAGAAGGACGGTAAGTCACAGTTGCCACCGCGATGTTCGTGCTGGCGTGCTGCGCCAACCGTGATGCCTCCTTCGATCCAATGGCCGCCGTGGACGGTATCGAGGGAGACGAGGCTCGGGCGCAAGCGCGCTTGCGCGAGGCAGCGGAGCATGTGGTCGGGATGATGGCGGTGGAGGACCTGGACCTCGACGCAGTGGAGACGGAGGCAGAAGTTGAGGAGGACCCCGGGCATATCCATGTTGCCAATGACAACTGATGGCCCGGGTTGCTTCCCTTATCTTCTTTTTTTTGTTCTTGTTTTGCCTGTCTGTATGCCAAAACTACCTTAGCAATTGTAATGAAATTAGCATCTTTTTACTTTATCTGCATGTTTGTTCGATTGTATATGCTTGTGTTTGCTTGATTCCACCGTCGGGCGACCAGCCCCCAAACTTGCCGCAATGCAAACCTGAACACTTAGGTTAGGTCAATGCTCCGGCATTTCTTGGGTGATTGCAAGCAACTGCTATAAATGCAAACAAAAGTTACGCAAGGCATACAAGACGTAGACAGATAGAGTCTAAGTCCTCGCGCAAGGTTGTCACTGGTTCGTGCCCCTTCGGAACTTATATCCTTGTGATCTCTTAGAAACTAACCACAGTGTCGCGCGGCAAGGCAGCAGGTTCCCAGGAGTGGTATTGGGCCAGTGGTGCTCGCGGTGACAGCCAGCGGTGCTTCGCAGAGCCAACCCGAGGTGTACGAGCCGCGTTTGAGCACCGTGCCACACTCACGCTCTTGGTCGCCCGTCCTCGCGCGACACGAACGCTGGGTGTCTCGCTTTATCAGCAAGGAGCCGTCAGGTCACCAGCGCCTGTGACAACCATGCACAACTCGACCCAACAGGGCGCAAATGCGAAAGATAGGTCGATAATGCTTAGTGCAAAACAACTTATCTTGTTCACGGACCGCTAGGCGACCAGTCCCCAGGCTTGCCGCAATGCGATCCTGAATGTTTAAATTGGGCCAGTGCTCCAGCACTTCATCTGCGATTGCACGTAGCTACTGAAAATACAAGTAGACGTTACGTGGGGCGTGCAGGAAATATATTAGAGAACGTAAGTCCCAGCGCGGGGTTGTCATGGTCCCTTTCCTTTTGGAACTTAGGCCCTTGTGATTTCTTGGAACCTAACCGCAGCGTCGCGCGGCAAGGCAGCAGGTTCCCAGGAGTGGTATTGGGCCAGCGGTGCTCGCGGTGACAGCCAGCGATGCTTCACAGAGCCAACTCGAGGTGTGCGAGTCGCGTTGGAGCACCATGCCACACTCGCGCTCCTGGTCGCCCGTCTTTGCACGACACAAGCGCCGGGTGTTACCGTATATCAACAAGAAGCGGCCAAACTATCGGTACCCATGACACCCACGCGAAATATTACCCACCGGGGCACAAGTAGGGAAAGTAAAGCAAAAGCCTTTAAGTCAAACGACTTCACTGACCGCTAATAGTCGCCGATCAGCCAGGGGAAAGCCCACCCATGCAGCTGATCGGAGCGAACTACCAAGTACTTACAGTTCTTATGGATAAAATTTTCACAACAACTCCACGTTGTAGGAGTTGGCCAGCTCTTGGTCATCCTCAGTGGCCAACCGGACCGCCCCGAGTCGAGATACTGAGACCACCTTAAAGGGACCCTCCCACCGGGGAGACAGTTTGTGGAGCTCGGCATGCGTCTGGATTCTGCGCAAGACCAGGTCAACCACTGCCAGTGCTCTCTCATGGACCCGGGTGGCGTGGTACCGCCTGAGACTTTGCTGGTACCGAGCGGCACGTAAGGCCGCCCGGTCGCGCACCTCCGCCAGAAGGTTGACTTCTTCTCCGCGACAGTCTTTTTGTCCTTACTCGCTGAATGCCGAGACGCGTGGAGAGCCAAGCGACAGCTTGGACGGAAGGACAGTTTCCGCGCCGTAGACCAGGAAGAAAGGTGTTTTTCTAGTTGCTCGACTGGGTGTGGTACGAAGCGACCACAACATAGCTGGGAGTTCTTCTGTCCACCGCGCCCCCCGCTTGTGGAGCCAATCAAATGCTCTAGTCTTAAGGCCCCTTAACACCAACACGTTGGCACGCTCCGCTTGGCCATTACTCCTTCGATGGGCCACCGAAGCAAAGCACACCTTGGTGGCTGGTGCCCATCTCATCACAAAACTCCATTGTCGGTGATGATGCGATTGGCGACTCCAAAGCGGGTGAAGATTCCGTGGATGAACTTGATAGCAGCGGGAGCCGTGATGGCACGTACTGCTAAGGCTTCAACCTACTTGGTAAATTTGTTGATGGCGACGAACAGATGGGTGAAGCCTCCTGTGGCCCGCGGGAACGGACCCAGGATATCCAGCCCCCAGACCACGAACGGCCAAGAGAGCGGGATGGTTTGCAGAGCTTAAGTCGGTCGGTGGATTTGCCTAGCGAAGAATTGGCATGCTTCGCATTTCCTCAACAGCTCGCAAGCATCCTGGAGGGCAGTAGGCCAATAAAATCCTTGGCAGAACGCTTTGCCGATAAGTATCCGGCCGGACATATGGCTCCCGCATATGCCTCCATGGATATCAGAGAGCTGGTTGCTCTCTCTTCGGCGATGCACTTCAAGAGAATTCGTTTACGCTCGGTGGTATAGGTCCCCACCTACCGAGTATAGCACTTGGCCTTACGTGCAATTTTCTCAGCTGAGGCATCATCGTCGGGGATCACTCGGTCTCGCAGGAAGGCTAGGATAGGATCCATCCACGGCCCTTCCCGGCCAAGTGTGGCGATCACGTGGTGATCGCCCGAGTACTCCGCCTGGCCAGGCTTTTCCCCGAATGGTATCTTGCCGCTCTGGTGCCTGTCTCCGGACCTTTTATCCAACCGGGCGCACTTTTGGGAGCGTTGCCAATCGGTGCTCGATCACCTCCTGGGGACCCGATCATATCGGTTGTTGCCAGCTTAACACGCCGGAATTAGACCGGAGGAAGGTGGACGCGCGCCTTCCTATTTGGCGCTAAGGTGGCGCCATTGTTGTGATCTTCGGGCTCGCCCACACTCAGGGAGACCACCTTCACCTCATTGGTGAGCCGGCGAGGCACCTGTCTGCGCTGAGGGCTCCGGGTAGGTGGCATCGGCCGGCTTCACAGTGTGGCGCCCGCCAGTCGATCGTGCTTGTGGTAGAGCAAGGCTTCTGGCCTGTCCACCCGGATGACTATGGGGCCACCAGGCCCTGGTATCTTCACCACCATTGTCGGGATCGAGGAATCTCGACAGTCAACGGCGGTCATCAGGGTCCCCGGCTCGGTCGGCGGCGTGGGACTTCGACCACGACCAGGGCAGCGCCAATCCCCCACGACCTCGAGCTTGGGCAGTGAGGGTCCCATCCCCGCACGACCTCGACCTTGGCTCAAGGTGTGTGTTTACTCAGCGGTTACCAAGTCCGAAAACCCCGGAGTTAAGGCGGACGTAGGAGCCAGATCCGGGATGGTTGCAGCCCGTCTTCAATGCACGCCATGCACTACCCCGGGAATCTCTCCTAGCCGCTTCTGGTAACGTCTCCGAGGGGTATAAAATCCCTTGAGGCAGAATGGCGAAGACACGACATCAGCGCACCAGCAATAGACCAATAGACACAAACAGAACGCTCTAGCTCGAGCTGTAATCCACTCTCTGTACTCAAAGATAATGAAGCCCTCCACCTTAGGAGAATTCTGGAGTAGAGCTATTACCCTCGTGGGGTTGGAACCAGTATAATTCTCTATGTCCAGCTCGTTGACGCTTCACCTCGACTAACGTCCATACTTCCATTGAGCGTAGCTCGTATTGGGTCTCTTGTTCACACTAACCCCGTTTCACATTTGCGGTCAGGCGATCCCGATCGTCGACAACCATGTATCCATAGTGGGTTGCCGCCATGAACTTGGCCAACGCCGGTCGGCCAAGCAAGGCGTTGTACGGGAGGACGAAGTCGGCGACTTTGAAGTCGACAATTTCCATACGGTAGTTACTTTCCTCCCCGAAGGTGACGGGGAGGCGCACCTGGCCCAAGGGCACCGAGCCAGCCCTCGGGGCGATGCCATAGAAGGGCAAGGCCGGGCGTAGCTCCTGTCGCGATATCTGGAGCGCCCGGAATGCCTTGGAGGACAGGAGGTTGATGGAGCTCCCTCTGTCCACTAGGACCCGCCCAAGCTTCACTTTCCTGATCGTGGGAGAAACCACGATTGGGAGGTGACCTAGGCTAGCAGTGCTCTTAGGGTGGTCGACCCGACTGAAAGTGATCGGCTCCTCCGACCACTTGACATCAAACCCGCCTCGAACTTGGTGCCGTGGGAGACCTCCTCCTCTCACCGCTTATGCGTTGTGTTGGAGGGGTAGGTGGGCGAGCCACCATGAATGTACGCCATAGTTTGGTGCACTTTCTTTGGAAGGCGCAAGGTGGTCTTCGTCTTGATCATCGTCGCGGGGGCGGCGCTCCTTAAGTTGCTGCTCGACCATCTTACTCACAACCTGGCAGCTGGCCAGGTCATGGGTGTTGGTCCTGTGGATCAGGCAGAAGGGTCTGCCCTCCTCCTTGCGGTGGTCATTCCTCCGACCGCGACGATCGCCTCGCCGGTCACAGCCGTCATCCCGTCGGTCACGACGGTCGCGCCCTTGCGGCTTGGTATCCCTATGCTCGCGCTCAGCGGTCAGGACCCGCCTGGTCTCAACTGCCTCGCGCCTCCGCGCCTTCTTGTTCGCAGGGCCGGGACCCCTCGAGGTCCCGGCTTTGTCCCCCGCCACACAAGGCTGACCAGACATCGGCCTCGAGCCTCCCGCCCTGCGACTTGTGCGCCAGGGAGAAGAGCTCGGAGGTGGTGGTGATGTTGCAGGTGTCTATCTTCTCTCGCATCTTGCGGTCTTGAACGCCTCTTTAAAAGGCGATGATGACTGACTGCTCCGAAATCCGAGGGATCGTGTTGCGACAATGGCAGAATCGTCGAATTAAGTAGCGCAACGACTCCCCTTTTTCCTGCTCGAGGGCATGGAGATCGTCCTCCATGCCCGGTTGTGTGTAGGAGCCTTGAAAGTTGGCGACGAAGAGGCCGCACAACTCCTCCCACGAGTGTACTGATCCTCGCGGGAGGTTCAACAGCCAAGACCGGGCGGACCCCGTCAAGGCCTTTGGGAAGTAGTTGGCCATGGCCTTTTCAGACCCGCCAGCGACCCGCACCACCGTGGTATAGATATGTAAGAACTCCTCCGGGTTGGTGGTGCCGTCATACTTCTCGATGAAGGCCGGGCGAAACCTTTCGGGCCATGCCACATGACGCAGCCATCGGGAAAACGCCTGGCACCCAATGCTGTAGGGGGAGTCCTGCCGTCCACCTGAACCTCGCCCCGGAGACCGTGCCAGGGAGTGCGGATCGCGACTAGGGATGGCAATCAGGTGTGGTGGGTACGGGTAATACTCGCCCATACCCATACCCGCGAACCAAAATCTCCCCTACGGGTATACCCGCGAAGGGTCACGGGCGAAAAATCTCGCCCATACCCGTCGCCCGCGGGTACCTGATACCCGCGGGTATACCCGTTTACCCGCCACCATCAACAATCTTTTCAATCAAATGATACTAGGAGCTAATGAGCTATGGTATTAATACAATCTTTTTGATGAGGTTATGGGTATTAGCTATATTCTATGGATTAAAGAATGATTATCAATGATTCAAAATTTCAAATGTACATGAGAATAAGAATTAAAATAATATATCTGAGACAAATAATACACGGATGCTCAAGTTCAACAATTCTTGAAATGAGTTACCACAAAATAGGGATCAAGGGCTAACGGGTACCTATTCTAGCCCGTATATCAATAGGTTATGGCGGTGTCGGGTGGAACAGTGCGGTGAAGCTCTCCCATACCCATACCCGTTTACCCGTCGGGTAGAGTTTGGCCCCTATAAACATACCCGCGGGTAATAAAAGAGGAACATACCCACCTCTATTAGGGTTTTTACCCGCGGGTACACAGTAATCGGGTAAGATTGCCATCCCTAATCGCGACCCTCAAGAGTCAGAGGAGCAGACCTCCTCCTCGCTCTAAAGGCGAGAGTCATGGGAGGAGCCTTCATCCCCACGAGCCATCCGCCTGTTGCGGCCTTGCCCCTGGGCGTGACGGCGCTGCAGGTGATCACATAGGTCATCACCGCGCCGCCGGTGACGCTTCTCCAGATGAACCCTCAGGTCCCCGCGGCTCCTCGCAGAACCAGGACCCTCTTCTTGTATGCCCTTTCCTTTATCTTGGCCCTCCTGGCCAGAACGCTTCCCGCTCGGGCGGCTAGAAGCTTGGGTGCGGTCAGGACGTACCCTTGATCGAGGGGTGCCGACGGTTCCCGACCGGTCGGGCATCCCTACGCGGAGCTGGGCCGCGTCTATGAGGCTATCAATGTCCCGCAGCCACGGCGTGGCCGGGGTGTCTCCTGCAAATTCCACTGGAGGGTAGTCCAGGAGGAGACGAACCGCATGCAGGTTCTGGGCCGGAGTGGCTACCTCCATGGCCAGCCGACGTCGAATCGGATGTTCAGCCGTTGCCAGGGGGCACCACCGCCTTCCTGCGGGGGCGGCGTGAGATGACCCCTCATCCGGCGGGAGCGCCGGGACGTGTTCTGGGCACTGCTAGCCTCCGCCGCCTCTTGTTGCTGTGAATGTGAACCCGCCATCACCAGACGCGCGATCCTTGCAGACAGAAGACCGGAATCCGCCGGAGAGATGGCCGGGTGAGCCAACCATTAGCCTCCTATCTGGCGCGCCCCTATCGGCGTATTTCACTGGACAGGACCCCGTCAATGGACAGGGGGTCCTCCGAGGATGGAGGTTAGGGTTCGGTAGAGGGCGTCTTCGTAGTTGGAAACCCTAATGACTCGCGCGAGGGATTCCGAGGATTAATAGATCAAAGAACACAGTGATGTACCCAGGTTCAGGCCCCCCGGAGCGGGTAACAGCCCTACGTCCTGCTAGATCTTTGTTGATGAAGTATGGAGGCAATTACAATGCTTCTTTCAGTTTGTTATGCTCCTTTTTCGCTAAGTCTTTCGACTGATCGACCGACCTCCTTCCCCATGCACCAGAGCTCCCTTATATAGAGTGGGCTGGCTCGGGCAGGTAGGAAGGTGACATCATACTGATCTATGACTCATTAATTAGACCCATCATTGTGGTCTTATCATACTGACCCATGACACATTTATTACACCTATCGCTGTAGCCTTATCCTTCAAGCCCCATTTAATGTCGCTGTACGGCTTCGCCCGGTCCGCCCAGGATGTGACATTCCTGCGACGGGTTAGGTGTGAGGTGTCAAAGGGATGGGCCGTCGTCGTGTCGACCGTAGAATTCCTCGCAATCAATAGCCCTGACACAGCGTGTTAGAGGAAGGAGACTTCGAGGCGAAGCCTTCTTCTCATTCTTTTGGTCGCCCGCGTGGCCCAGCGAGAGGGGCCTGAGCGCCCACCTACATGCTAGGCCGCCACGTGGGCCGACGCCCGGTGAGAGGGGCCTGGTCGCCCACCTGCTCGCTAGGCCGCTAAGGAGGCCGACGCCCGGTGGGAGGGGCCTGGTTGCCCACCTGTTCGCCGGGCCGCCAAGGAAGCCGACGCCCGTGGCGGGCTGATTGCTCGCTTTGCCCGCCAGCCGCCTATATGGGCCGGCGCTTTGCGAAGCAGGCTCGATCGCCCACTTTCGCCAGGCCGTCAGGAGGCCGACACCGTGAGCGTGGCTCGATCTCACCGCTCGCTAAGGAGGCCGACGCCGACGGCGGGCTTGATCGCCCGCCCGCCAGGAGGCCGACGCCGACGGGCGGGATCGACGCTCCGCCCGCCAAGGAGGCCGACGCCCGACGGCGGGGATCGACGCTCGCTGCTCGCCGTCCGCTTATGGGCGGCGCCCGTAGCGAGCTGATCGCCCACTGCTCGCCCCAGTCGCCACGTGGTCTTACTTATCTGCGGCGGAAAGGGTACCCTGGCGTAAAGTATGCTAACAGCTGGTAATATAAATTGCAAAAAGAGATAAAAATGATTGATTGATTTTTGAGATTGGTAATATATATTGCTACGTACAATATATTTGGTTTTAATTCATACAAGAGAAGAAACTATAAAAACTTTTGTAATCGAGAGAAATAGATATTTGATCTTGTAACACAATTTTCTTTTATTTCTTAACCTTTATGTTTCGTTACCAATTTTATTTTTTGTAGCAACGCACGGGCTTTGATCTAGTTTAGAAAAAAAGAAAGTTAGAATGACATGTGTTTGGACCGTAGTTAGCATTTTTTTTGTTTCGGACACAGATAAATTAGTAGACAACTGTTGGCGTAAAAAAATATGACGAAAACTAATCAAGTCAAACACACGTAAACACCGGGTATAATTCTGGTTCATGGTGTGACAACCGATTTGATCTTGCAATCGGTAAGATAGATTGAAATAATTGTTTTCACAGCCAATTCGTTAGTATAATCGGCTAGATAGATCTAAACAGCCTTTTGAGCCAATTAGATGATAGTTAAAAATTTGTTTTTTATGAAAAGGCGATGCGAATAAGATCGGTAAAAACAAACTTACAATAACTAGTGTAATCAAAGATGATCAACAATCGATGACGCGCAACTTTATTGATTAAAAATAAATTACAAAAGGGATATTTTAAGTTACAAATGCTATTCCTAGTCGATAAGAAAGTAAATAAAAATATATGAGTTGATTGGTTAGCTCTAGCCACCTTTTCTTCTCACCTCTAGGTCTTTTATATAGCACTTAGGTCGATCATATTCTCTTCTGATTCTTGCAAACACATGATTCGTATTGGGTGCAACTTCCAAAAGATAAACTTCTCACTGAGCCGATATTAGTTAAGACACTAGTTATATTTAACTTTATCTTTCTAAATCAGCTACACGTACCAAATCTTGGTGGTGTTAACAATAGCACTTAGGCCGATCGTATCCTTCTCTCACTCTTCAACATTCACAATATGTATCAGCCTCAACTTCTAAGAGATAAATTACTCTTTAAACCGATATTAGCTAGAGTTCTTTATCCACAATTAGACTTTATTTCCTAAATCGACTACTCGGATCAAATTCAGTGTGAACAACAGCTTATTGTGAAGCACACTAGTATAGTTGTATGTGCTGATATGCTCCCGAAATTTCTGGAGTCGTCTGCCCTCGTCCGTTCATTTCATAAAAGACAATGTGATACGATGCGACACATCATCATGTTTGGTGACATGGCAAGGTAATTATGAAGAGAGAGATAGAGAGAGTTTTATGGGAGATAAGAGAGTTTTATCTAGATAAAATCTGAGATACACGGTTATCTAAACAAAATCTGGTATGACACCCTTGAAAACTGGAAAATGAAAAGATAACGGAAGAGATAAGGGACAGCGACCGATCGCCTGATAACCCCACTTGCAGCTGGGCCCGCCTCCCGCGACGCACAGCACGGTCTCATATACCGGCGGCCCCAGCCGCTCCCGAGCCGCCACGCGTCCCTTCGTTTGCCCCCGTCCGCACGTCCCGCCGCAGTGCGTGGGGCCCGCGCGCGCCCTCCCATCGCCGCGGCGAGGCGACGTGGCTTCCTCGCTCGCTACGCTAGTTCGCTTCGCCTTGCCGCCTCCGCCTCTATAAATAAAGCTCCGCCTCCGCGCAGCGGAAGAAACCCTACCGGAATTTTTCTTTTTCTGGCGCCGATTAATCCGCTGCTTTTGATATATTCTTCTTCGCCTTCGCTGTGAGATATAGATACCACCGCACGCCACGAGAATCCGATTCCAAGCTGCCGTCTGAAAACGGCAGGATAATTCGATTCGCAGCACGAACGCCTCTCTTTTCTTTTCCTTGATTCCTTTTATCCTTTTTGCTGTTGCTGCGGTTGGAGAATTTCGGTGGAGGAGTCCTTTTTTAGCGCGGTGCCGGCCGGATCGTCCCTCAATTCGGAGCTTTTTCTAGAGCGCGGGGAGAGGAGCGGCAGCGCAAACAACGACCAGACCGCGCCCTGCATCGCCGCGTGCGTCGGGGAGGGATACGAAGAGGAGTAGGAGGCGTCGGTGGTTGTGAGGATGGCTGGCAGCATGCAGGCGGCGGAGGCGGCGGGCGGCTCAGCGCGCTGCTGTCGCTGCTCGCGCTGCGGCGGCTCCTCGCCGTGCTCCAGCCCGTGGCCCTGCTCCTGCTCCTGCCCTTCCGGTGGCGCGCGCGGCCGGGGCCGTGGCGGCTGCGGCGGCGGACGCCGTGGCCGCGTCTGCCTCCGCGGCGAGCGGGAAGAAGGGAAGGCCGTGGTGCTGCGGGTGCCGGCCGGGTCCCCATGGCCGCCGCGCGGAGGCAGGCGTCGGCGCGCCGGGAGGTAGCCGTCCGGCGGGCGCGGGAGGCGGGGCGGGACTACGAGCTCATCCTCACCCCGCGGGGTGAGACGTTGTTCACGCAGTGCTGGTGGCCCAACGCGTCCTCCGCCATCAAGCCAAGGTGTGAGAGTCGTTGATCTGTATACACAGAACGAGAGGGAAAAATTATCATGCGCTCGCAAATTTTGTTCCATCTCTAGTTTTTTCCCCCGCACAAATCTTGTTTTATTTGTGTTGATCATTTGTCCTTTGCTGCCGGTGATGAGTGGTGCAGGGCGCTCCTTGTGGTCATGCACGGGTTGAATGAGCACAGGTAAGAACGGTTTCCGTTCCTCTCCGCCATTTAAAACGGGTGGGTTGGTTTGACTGGGCTGGTGGTTGATGGTTGGCCTGCCTTTGATTGATGGTGTGACAGTGGGCGGTATGATAATTTAGCGAGGCGGTTGAATGAGATTGGCATCAAGGTTTATGGGATGGACTGGACTGGTGAGTTCTTTAATCCCCTCAACGCTTTACAAGTGCATTATGGCGTGAGCTGCCTATGTTATGTCTTTGCTCTTTTGATTTTGTTTCCTTACCGCTGAGTACGTGATTGTTAACTTTATTTAGCGCATACGGGGAAAGATGATTTATTTACTGATTTGAGTACAAGAAGAAATAGAGTCTCATGGTGAATTTGGATGGTCATAGGTTCGTATGAGGCTTGGAACTGAGGACAGCTAAATTTCTAATAGAACGTTTCTACGAAATATTTAACAAAAATAAAATGAAATGGAAGAAAAGGGCTTACTTGGTTTTGTTAAGTAATTTTGGTCTTAACTTCCGGAATGAACTGCATAAATTGGTGTAAATTTGGAGCAATGATGCAGTTAGTGAGGTAAATTGGTATGATTTGGGGCTTTACTTTGGATGTCTATTCCAGTGTCTCTGTAGTTTAGTGATATTTTGCAGGCTTCACATTGCATTTTATTCCTCGGTTGATCTAGATACTTTCACACTAAGCCGACTCATCTTTTGATCACATCATTTCAAGAACATTTGATGGATTTTGAGGTTCTGAATAAGTATATTACTTTAAGCCTTAAAGCCTTCGAAGTATATCCCTGACCTTTGTAAATATAGATTGGATGGTTTGTAAGCTGGGGCTTAGTTATAATTTGTGCATCAGTTACTGGTTCTAATTTGTGGATTCTTAATTAAAAATCGCAATAATTCAAAAGTCGAACTATTTGTTCTAGGGAAGGGAAGAAAATGATGTGGACATTAATTATTTTTATGAGAGATCGACAGATACTGGGGTACTATTCAAAACATCATTTTAATCCCTGTGACCAATTTTGCCTTTGCCAGTTTAGTTTCACTCTTGTTGAAATTAGACAAACAACCTGCTATATTCAATTTTGCACTTCGTTCTGATATTAACCATGTGGATCTTAAACTTTTTTGAACTATTGAACTTTGTAAGAGCACACATTGATATTCTAGTAACTAGAAAGTAGGAATCAATGATAATGATAAATGCAAGAAACAATTTGACGACGCGCAATCAGCTATTCAGATTTTGTCAAATTGACTGTAGGTTGTAGTCAACTTTGACAGGTTGTCATCAAATTTGGTATGCCTTATAGTGGATTAGTCCATTAGTCTTTTATAACCTGTAGATTATGCTGTGATACAGGCCATGGTGGAAGTGACGGTTTACATGGATACGTGCAATCTCTTGATCTTGCTGTCAATGATTTGGTATGAATGATTGAACATTTTTATTTTGTCTGAGACCACCTGTATAAAATCTTATTCCAAGCCTTTTGTTCAATGTAGAAAATGTATCTCAAGAAAGTCTTGGCTGAGAACCCTGGTGCTCCTTGTTTCTGCTTTGGCCACTCAACCGGTGGAGGAATCATTCTGAAGGTAACATCAGTGGTACCGTATGAATTATGTTAGTGTGTTAACTGATACATTGGTGTGCTTGTGCATTCGTGCGCACCTTCATGAATCTTATTATTTTTTATTCTTTGTAGGCTGTTCTTGATCCAGAGGTAGAGACTTGTGTTAGGGGTATCATCTTGACATCACCAGCTGTTCGTGTTCAGCCTGCCCATCCGATCATAAAGGTATGCTATTTGTCGAAATATAGAATGATTTGTGAAAAGAATTTTATGTGTAGACTTTGGAGTATCGTGAAAGTTCTCCTATCATCCCTTCTCTGCTGCTCAAAAATATTTTCTACTTTCTATCATATAGGTCATGGCCCCAGTTTTCGCCCTCCTAGCGCCAAGATACCAGTTCACAGCTTCACACAGGAACGGGCCACCGGTGTCCCGAGACCCTGAAGCCCTGAAATCAAAATATTCCGACCAGCTTGTGTTCACCGGCTCGATCCGAGTTAGGACAGGCTACGAGATCCTCCGCCTGACATCGTACTTGCAGCAGCACTTACACAGAGTCACCGTCCCCATGCTGGTTCTACATGGCGCCGACGATCTGGTGACCGATCCCGAGGGTTCGCAGAAGCTATACGAAGAAGCTTCATCCTCGGACAAGTCCATTAAACTTTACGACGGATTGCTGCATGATCTCCTTATTGAGCCCGAGAAGGAGGAGGTCATGGGTGACATTGTGGATTGGTTAAGCCCAAGGATTTGACGCTGGTCGTGCCGGTCGATTCGTAGGATGCAGTTTTGATCATCTGCAGAGCACGAGGGGATGAGCGTTCCATCCTCCCGACGGTGGATGCCGTGGTTTGATCATCTGCGTTGCGAGGAGGGCGAGCATCGTCGCCACCTCGCGGTGATAATACGAGCGCAGGAAGCTGCTGCTACTAGTGTGTGATGCAGTACCGGGTGATGGGTCGGCTAAATCACCCTTCGCCTCCCAGTGTATCCCGATATTTTTTTTGTCAGGGATACGTTAAGGTTTTGTTTGCCTAGGCCATGATTCCGATATATTCGTGTGGATGGGACGGTATTTTAGTTCGAATTCCTGGTCCACCAACATGGATTCTGTCGGAAATGAGGCTCTAAACAAGGCCTAAAATGCTTTGTCTCTTTGTGTAGCTGCATGTGTGGTGCGCGTGTGGTGTCCAATAATTTAGACGCCTTTCTCCCATTAGAGGTGACATTTTCTGCATTGCAATCCAATCAGATTTGCAGCGGAATTGATTTTGCTTGAATTGCCTGCCGTGTATTCTTGTGCCATGTCGGTGGTGCCTTCTCTGTTTGCCTGTCGGCGTCGGTTCACGTCTCGTGTACTTCCTTTTCTTCTTGTGCTACTGGTTTACTGCTGCAGTGTTGCTCGAATTGCTTGGAGTTTTTGGCGAGTGGCATGGGCTTTGGTCCGTCAGAGGTTGTGCAATCGTTTTCTGATTTTGATAGAGGAAATGGACCGCATAAATTTGCAGTGCGTTGGTGGATTCGCAGTTGAGAGATCTCGCCATTTTTGACCAGACTTTAACTTTTTTTGACCGGATTTGGTCCAATAACTCTTAAGAAAGTCATCTCCTATGAAAATTTGATGAAAAACTGAATTTTTGAGACATTTTTCAAAAACTTTAAACACCGTCGAATTTTTATAAAATTGTAAATGCTTTATCATGATGTAAAAAATTTATGGTACCATCCTAGGAAGTGTAGGATCATACAAAAATTTTTAAAAATAATTTAACTTCATTTGTTACATTTAAAAAATCAAAAACAGAATGAACATAATTAGGACAATAACCTTGTCAGAATTTTATAATTTTTCTCGAGTTTGATAATAATTCAAAATTTTTACAGAAGCTTAATAATTGACTCAGTACCTTTATATAAAATTTTAAAAAAAATCAACTTCTTTTGTTTGCCCAATCAAATCTATGTATGCATTAAACTTCATTTGTTATATTTCAAAAATCAAAAATAGAAAGAACATAAATGGTACACTATACTTGTAAGAATTTTATAAATTCACTGGAGTGTGATCATGATTCAAAAATTTTATAAGATCTTAAGAATTTCCTTAGAACCCTTTTGCAAAATTTTCAAAAATTTTAAATAGTTTTTTATTGCTAAAGCAAATCTATGTATTGATCATCAGGCTTTTATGAGGACGTAGCACTGTCAGAATTTTTGGAACATCTTAAAACTTGATCATTATATGAAAATTTTATAAAAACATTCATGATACATCAGGACTATCTACAAAAATTTTTAAAATTTTCTAACTTGGTTTGTATAATTTTTCATTTGTTTGAAGTTTGACAGTAAAACTTTTATCAGCACAGTAGCACTTTTTGAATTTTTAAAAATTCATGAAACTTGATTATCATTTGAAAATTTTATGAGAATATTAGTGATACTTCATAGCCATTAACAAAAAATTTCAAAATTTTATAATGTGGTTTGTTTCATTTTTCATTTGGTTTAAACTTGCCGGTCAGTGTTTTATGAGTAAAGTAGTAATGTTTTAATTTTAAAAATTCCAAGATTTGATAATCATCTTAAATTTTTATTGGAACATAATTGATATGTCAGGAACCTCTAAAAAAAATTTTAAAATTTTTCAACGTCATTTGGGCTATTTTTCGCTTAATGCAATTTTGCCAAGATCTCGGCAAAACCGGCCGAGATTTTGGTTTTAAAATCCAGAATTCAAATTTTGTTTTTTACAATTTGTCCGAAATTTGTTTGAAATAGTGAGATCTCGTCGAGATTTCATTCTCCGGTCACGAACGATATTTAGAACGAAACCGAGATTTCAATCCTTGATAGTAAGCATATGATTTTTTTTTAATTTGATTAGGGGTTTTGGCATTCATTTAAGAAGAAAGACAACATCCAAGCTAAACTCGGCTCTCAGCGAGTACGCCCGTCGAGCTGAACTCGAACGCGGATAGGTGGTGCACACACCAACGAAGCATGCTTGGTTCAGTAGTAACAGATGAATGATTATGAAAAGAACGTGCATGACCATAAAATGTATTGTCGTACGAAGCAGAAAAAGCTTTCACACTTATTTTTCCCTATTCTACTGGTTCGCTTCTTCGTCGTCTTCTTCTTCGACAATTATACTGTTTCTTCTTTCTCTCTTGCGCACGCAACACAGAGACATTTCTACTCAGATAATGGTTCAGATGTCAAAACTTCACGAAGGTGACAACTCAAGAGTTCACACTTCACAGTAGGCACACAAAGTTTCTTTTACACAAAATTAGCCGGAATAAGAGGAGGGTCAAGACTCAACACCACCGATTCACCTTTCTGTACCATTCGATCTAGTATTAACGGCCCCGATACTTGATACTTCCTATTGCGATGGTGAGGTCAGCCTCAGCCATCGACACCAACCAGTGAACTCCACGCCGCAATCCGGCAGGCCGTTTGTCCTTGTAGAAAGCTCCACATTACGTGTTCCCATCCGCGCCATCCATATCACCTCAAATTATATAATATTTATTAAAGCTTCAAATATAAATATTTTTAAAATATTTAAATTAGATACATAAAAATAATAAAGGTAAACTTATCTTGAAAAATACTTTCATAATATTATAATTTTATCAAATTTTATAAATATATTATAATAAAATTTGGTTTTGTTTTTTAAGACCATATCGATATCAAGGAGATACATATGTGATCAGAGGGAGTAGACAATCCGAAACAACAATATCTTACTGTGTAATCAACATAAAGAAGACCTTTGACCCACCGAATTAATTATATGACAAGATTAATTTGACAAGAATCGTCTGCCCTTCTATCTCAATCTCTGTTTCTTTCTAAGAATCATCTGCCCATTTATCTCAACCTCTGTTTCTCTAAAGGTATGTTTGGTAGAGCTTCCAGCTTCAGTTTCCTCGTGAGAAGTTGATAAGCTCTAAAAAATCAATCAGCTTCACATAGAATTCCGAGGAAGTGATTCATATTTTTTGACTTACAGCTTAGAAGCCAAAAAAACCTATTCTCCATCTGATTCACAACCTCTCTACCAAGTTCATAACTATTTCTCAGTTAGGAATCAATTCTACCAGTTAATCAATTCTATAGAGAACCAGGAGCTAGAGTTGGAGCTCTGCCAAACAGAATCAGGAGTTAGAGAATTAGGATCCGAGCTCTGCTGATGCAGACCTTAATTTCAAGCGAAAGGCTTTATTACCTAACAAACATCAAGCGGCAGAAATTTCAGCTTGCTACTATTGGAAACATCAAGTGAGAAGTCTGATGCGTGACGATTAAGTGAGTCGTGGACTCATCACCGCCGCACTGCCGCTGCTTGCAGCGCCCCAAGAGTCAAGGGCGCCAGGGAGGCAACGCCACACGAATCACGCCGCCGAGCCGATGATGCAAACGCCGCAAAGCGATCAGACGAGATAATATTGTGCCGACGCCGCAGCGACGCAAAGCGCATCGAGCGAGACTAAATATCGTCGTAGCGTTAGCACGAATATTATACTAGTAAAAAAGAAATTTGAGATTACCGAGGAAATTTGGAACACAGCTCATAGAAGACCACGATGAGGAGTGGGAGTTCTACCAAGAGGGGCACTCCCGTAATTCCATTTTTACCTTTTCCGTAAAGTGCTAATCCGCGTCTATAAAATGATATGCCGCAACTTCCCCTCGAAGAAGCAAGGGAAAGCCCACAGGACGCAGGAGAGCCGACTTGCTTCGTGCCGCTCGCCGCTTCTACCCCATTCTTTGTCCCCCTCCTCCGCCGGCGATCGCTGGAGCCCGCTCCACCGCTGTGATCCCCCCACGACATGGCCTTGCAGGGGAAGAAGCTCATAAACGATCCCGACGGTACCCGCCCCCGCGCCCATTTCCGCACATTTCCCACTGATTTTCGGAAGTTTTTTTCTATTCCTAGGGTTTAATTGCTTCCGATGGTCTCGACGGGGCGTCGGATTGGCTCGCTTTTGCAGATGTGGTGACGGAGTTCATCGAGGGGCTGGTGGAGACCTACCCGGGTCTGCAGTACCTGGACGGGTTCTCTCAGGTGGTGATACTCGTGAGAGAAACGATTTTGAAGTTGTTTTCGACCACTTTGTGACAAAATTCCCACAAATGTATGCAGATTAAGGTTGTTCTTCGTGCTGATGTAGTGCGCGGTGCCTATGACAAGGTTGCGGTCATCTCAGGTACCGCCTTGTTGGGAACCGTGCTTTGTGAATGTGACGATTGATTGCTGTGCAAATCTCTGAAATGCTGTGGAATTGCTCTCTGTTTAGAATACAGTATATGGTATGATCTAGCTTGGAGATCTGCTTGTAAATCACCATGCGGTATTTTCAAATAATAATTACACCCTCTGGTCACAAATAGTTGTTGTTGTAGACATAAATGCAGTCAAACTTTCGAAACTTTCACTGTCAATATCTTTTTAAATATTTAAATGGGATATATGAAAATCATATGAGCAGATTTGTCTCAAAAAGTACTTTCATAATATTATAATTTTTGAGTTTCATAAATATATTATTTAAATTGGATATATGAAAACAATATGGGCAGATCTGTCTCAAAAAGTACTTTCATAATACTATAATTTTATTGAGTTTCATAAATATATTATAATAAAAATTAGTGGTCAAAGTTGTGTTTTGGAGACAGTGTCGATATCCAAAATAACAACTATTTGTGACCGGAGGGAGTAGTTAATTAAAATGTTAGTAGGACTTTTAGAAGCAGGAGACATGCCCCCAATTTTATTAAGGAAATTGTTCAAGCTACAAGACCAAACACAACATGTGCTGAGGATCTGCCGAGTCGTATTATCTAGACCGATATAAAATATCTAACATCTGATCCAAACAACCTAACCCTGCAGCACCAACTAAAACTGCCTACCACATGGAATTTGTTACACAAGCCACAAAACTGTTTGTCACGTCACACCCAAAAAAAAATTATGCTGTCAACCATTCTCCAATCGCTGCACCACATGGCCCCATCCTTGCCGGTTGCCACCCGCTATATTTTCTTGGAACCCGATCAAAGAGACTTGCACATTCTTTCTTTCTGCAAACGAGCCCAAAATGGAATCCAATGTGATTAGGGTTACCTCTTTTTCTGGTTAATGACTGACTTGACAGGACCGGATCTGGTTCACAAGTAGTCAACTTACGTCGTGTAACATCCAAAATTGATCCACGTGGTTGCTTGTCCCATGAAAATTCAGATGGTTAGTAACTTGTTCCTGGTTGAGTCTTGGTTCCACAAAATGTAGTAAAATTAAGTTGGTTTACACCAGGACTGGTTTCTCTACATTGGTTTAATCAGTTAGTCTATGATTCTTTACTTCTTTTTGTAATGGTGTTATCTCTTTCATCTTTTAAGTTGGCAGTTTTAGAAAAAAATACATGAAAGGATGAAATCTAAGCCCTTGTTAGTACGGTCCACTTTGTGCCCCCCCATCTAATTTTTGCATCTATGTTTTTCTGAGAACATGACATATCGCCTTTGGAAGCAAGCATCGGCCCATCTATCTATTTTTAAAATGTAATTCTGAAATTGCCAAAGAATTGAGGGATCAGTATGACTTGTTTCAGTTTTGCAAGTTTTTGGAGTGATATGATGGTGTGCATACTCTTGGTTGCTTGAGATTATGTTGTACGTTAATTGGGAGGTGCATTGTACAGTACAAATACAATATTGGATTCGTGCTTTGAGGATATTGATGTTGGAGGACATAGGACAGCAGTGTATTGCACATAACAGAGGCACACTGCATGCTATGGCATTATGATAGAAAAGGCATGCTGCTTGCCCATGTGAATATGGTACATCATGATCCACACCGGGAAAATCCATTATGTTTGTCATGGTGTTCGAACACTGTTTTTCCCATTATGCTCTAGGTTGCCCATCTAAGAGTTGTACTGAGCTGTCTTGTCTTTGTCTTGAACTCCCAAGTTTGTAGCACTAATAGATATCACCATGAGGAATGGAATAACACACATTATCAGATAATAAGATATCCACATGCATTATTGTGATTTGGGAGTCTTTGTCCTTACCACTATTTTCTCCATGAGTGCATGTATATACTGTGATTCACTGTACTGGTCTTTCTGCTTGTTATTCCTGTGCTTGACTTGTGTTAGAACATTATTTTATCTCAAGGTGCTTGCTCATGTTTTAGTAACAGACTTGGAGCCTACATTCATGAGCTTGTAGTCCATCAGTTATAATTTTGGCGCCTGCTCATTTTTTAATATATTTGATCTGGGTGAATGAAACTGATCCTCTCCTTTGATTACAATTGCTAAAATGTTAAGCCATTCAGTGCTCTGCCATCATAGATGAAAATGATCTACATATGTGTATGTGGTTATGAAAACCTTGTACTGAGTTAACCTCTCATAGTTTAGGTGTCTACCTTGTAGTGAGTTAACCTGTCATAGCTTAGGTGTCATCTTTAAATATGATACATTGAAGATACAGTTTGAATGCACCCATTTTGAATATTTTATGTAACTGTTTATTAAGTAAATTCTTTGTGTTTTGTCATGAAATAAACATCATGGAAATGCTATTTTTGTTTGTCTGTATTGATCGGAGGTCTAATTAAAAATGCATCTGAGTCTGCGTTTACTCTAGCCAGCTGTAATTGATCTCCTTGTAATCACTGATACCAAAGTCCAATAGACAGTTCTATACATATTTATATATTGTTGTTCTTCCGGCATAAAACATTATATCAACTGTTAACTTCATGAAAGGAGGTTGGCTAGTAGATTTTATATTGTTCAGGTCATATTATAACATCTCATTATAGCATGCCAATTTTGTTTCTAGGTGGTGGAAGTGGCCATGAACCAGCCCATGCTGGTTTTGTTGGGCCAGGAATGTTGACAGCTGCTGTTTCTGGAGATGTCTTTGCTTCTCCACCAGTTGATTCTATTTTAGCTGTATGGTTTTTTCAATAAAACCGTGCCAATCTTCATCGTTGCTAAGATCCCCTAGCTCCATTTTTTTTCAACAGCATGTTTTCATTGTAGGCTATTCGAGCTGTGACAGGTCCCATGGGGTGCCTTCTGATAGTAAAGGTACTCCGTAGCCTCCAGCCCTCTATTGTAAAGTCAATAATGACATAATAGGATGCAATATTGCAAGAAGTATATGTTTATATGCGTATTAGTCCTTTTTATAGGATTTTTTGCTAATTGCTCTTGCATTGTACATGACTACCAATGGCCCATTGAATTGAGATGTGTTCATTCCAAAACATGGTATCAGAGCTAGGGTTAGAGTTGGGAAGAGACTGACCTTAGGCCACCGCCTCCGCCTCCTCGGTTCTTCTCTCGTGCCACCGTTAGCCCTCCCACAGCTTGTGCTTTGCTCTCACCACCGTGTCCTTGACTTCTTGACATTGTTGGATATCGCCACCGTGTTGGTATCCTCCTTCATCATCGGCACCAGATCCGACGTCCTATGCTGCTGACTCCTTGACAACCTAAGATCCAATGCCCTCTACTTATTGATGTTAGATCCGCCTCGACCTTCATCGCACTAGCCTCGTCCTTCATCATACTGGCTTCATTGACCTCCATCGTGCCAGCTCTGGCATATCCTTGACGTTGGCTCTGCCTCCCTCGAGCCTAGAAGTGCTCGTGCTTGAAGGAAGTCTTGGCCATCTCCAACCAATCGAAGGATGTCGCTGGGGAGGAGATTGATTGAGCTGATTGGGTCGAGGAGGGGGTTGATGGAATCGAGGTGAGATTGGAAATGGTGGAATTAATTGGAAGGTCTTCCTTTGGCCATTTAAGCTTTGGTGGCCACTGCTAGCTCCTCCATCTCTATCCCACCCTCGAAGATCTTGTTCAATGGGATGAACTTATGGGAGTGGTATGTGCACCTATGGATATGCCTCGATAGCGTGGGTGCACGAGATGTACCAGTCTGACCTTTATGCTTATGAGAGGTGGTAGGGTGGTGAAGTTCGTGCCATCGCCATCCTCATTGGGAGCATGACTGTTGACATCTCTATGGACTTATGCTGAGTTTCCATTGTCACAACTAGTGTGGGAGTGATGGAATAAGTCCTTGTACTGTTGGCCTTTGTGGTCCTTATGGTAGTTCTTTTTGCTGCCCCAACCAGGACAACATCTTAGACTAAGACTAGCATCTTTAGGACAGCATCTAAGGACAAGCATCTTTAGGATAGCATCTAAGGACAGCATCTTAGACTAAGACTAACATCTTTAGGACATCATCTTAGACTAGCATCTTAGCATATGCTTGACTGTCTCCGGACAGCTATAAATATGTAACCCCAACCTCTCAAAGTTGGTCATGGCATTGTGTGAGAAATAAACTAGAAAATTGCCCCAACTCCTATTGTCATCCTCTCTCAATGAGAGTAAGAATTCAGCTACTAACAGGGAGGCGTGTCCCGGCACAAGTGTCAGCCAAGCCTGTGATGCCCCTCTACCTTTAGTGGTATATCAGACGCACTACTCTCCAGTAGCTTGACACCACTATTGACAACTTTTATCAGCAGATCACTAGAGTGTAGCACCAGCTCGACTCTTTGGGATCAGATGTCTGTCGGACTTGCCCTTCTATGTGTAGACCCGTGCTCACCAGGAGACTCATTTCTGACTTCATGTAATGCCTTCGACTAGAGTTCAAGCCGTTCATCTCACCTACTGGCCTGCTTACCATGCCTGTCTTTGGTGGAGGCACTCTCTTTTGTTCGTTCTAAGGAGACTTGTCTTTGTGGCATGACTTATCGGCCGTCTTTTGTTGCCCTAGCTGCCTGTACAACTCCTGTGGCGGTAGCTCTACTACTGCCTCTTCAGCATTGGTGGGTGCACTAGTGGCTGCAGCAAGTGCCTCTACAAGTGGCCTTCGCTGCACCTAGAGTCAGCGTGATGCCACACCTCCCTGACATCGCCATCCTCATTGGGGGCATGACTGTTGACATCTCTATGGACTTACGCTGAGTTTCCATTGTCACAGCTAGTGTGGGGCGTGTCCGGGCACAGTGTCAGCCAAGCTGTGATGCCCCTCTACCTTTAGTGGTATATCAGATGCACTCTCTCCAGTAGCTTGACACCACTATTGACGACTTTTATCAGCAGATCACTAGAGTGTAGCACCAGCTCGACTCTTTGGGATCAGATGTCTGTCGGACTTGCCCCTTCTATGTGTAGACCCGTGCTCACCAGGAGACTCATCTCTGACTCTCGTGAACGCGTCTTCTCGACTAGAGTTCAAGCCGTTCATCTCACCTACTGGCCTGCTTACCATGCCTGTCTTTGGTGGAGGCACTCTCTTTTGTTCTTCTAAGGAGACTTGTCTTTGTGGCATGACTTACCAGCCGTCTTTTGTTGCCCTAGCTGCCTGTACAACTCCTGTGGCGGTAGCTCCTACTACTGCCTCTTCAGCATTGGTGGGTGCACTAGTGGCTGCAGCAAGTGCCTCTACAAGTGGCCTTCGCTGCACCTAGAGTCAGCGTGATGCCACACCTGCCTGACATGCTAGACAGGGCCGCAGAGGTGGTCACGCTCAGCGTGGCTTTGCTTAGTCAAGAGGTGCTCGTGCTTCTTGCCAGCTAGACACCGCTTAGCAGTTGGTCTCCCTCCTTCAGCGTTTGGTCATTAGCCCTACCGCATGCTATTCGGGTGCGCTGCCAGACACTCAGCCTCCCGCCACCCAGTTTCCCACTTCAGGTATATCATGTTTTTGGATACTGGACTTTAGTGCTTCCTTCCACATGACACCAGATTCCACTCAACTCACCTGTTGAATCCTTCTGATTCAAATTGCAAATGGTACTTCTCTTCCTGTTAATAGTTGAGGCACTCTTTCCACTCCTAGTTTCCATGTTCCTGAGAGCGTCTTACCTCCAAGCCATGTACTCTATATAAACGTAGAGCTCGAGCAATACAATTATCCGCGATTATACACAATCTATCCTTCCTACATGGTATCACGAGTTCGGGTTTTCAAATCCTAGCCTAGGCTTCGCTTCTGCGCCAGTCGCCGGAGATCAATCTCCGCGGGCAGCGCTTCTCGTAAGATGCATGGCCAATCCTCCGATTTGCCACGCTTCGTAAATGCGTGTCGTCAAGCACCAGCAGTTGGGATACTCACCGGCTTCTCGGGCGTTAGCGTTATGGTGGCTATCACGAGCTCTGTGCGGTTGGACCACGCCTCGTCCTTCCACGCCCGTCATGGTGGCGGCTACAGACGAACGCTGTGACTCAAGCTTCCTCCCTGACTGTCATGGTGGCGGTGAAGAGCCGCTTGATCTGCACTTTGATACGCTGCGTAGCCCTCACGCCGCTTCTCCTTTTTTCCCAATCGAGATTGGGTTTGTGTCGCCAGCCCGTCGACCTCATCGTCCTCGACATCGGCATTGACTACACCGCCTCTTCATCTTCTTGTTGTCTTTGCGATGGCTGCTACGCAACCGGACCCTTGCCTATGCGCGCCTCTTCAGCTTCCGTCGACCTACGTCGGTTTGTCGTCACCACCACTGATCGGGAGGCTCCATCCTCGACATCGCCATTGTTGTCTCTGCCTCGGACGCCCTCGGCCTGATCAACCGATCGCGTGTGACCACCCTCCCGTGGCGTCGTGTCTCTTGTCTGTTGCTTCTCCAAGCATAAATTGCATTGCATTGCCTCCTCGAGCGATGGCCTGCCTTGTCGTTCCCTCGCCATTGCATCTACATCATTGCGCTCGTCGTTCTGCGCTTCTCGCGAGGTCTTCTTCGGTGTTGTGTTCTTCGCCGACTTCTTGAGACCGCGTCGCGACACTCTGGCGCCGTCGTGGCTCTCTCTCCATGTCTATGCTCTCGCAGCCAGCCGCCTCTAGAGAGCCTCGATCGTCGCTTGTCGCCTCTTCGACTTCGTCCGGCAAACCTCGTCGCCGGTCGCCGTCTCGATCCTCGCCTACGCCGTCCAGCTCCGACAACCGCTGGGCTGCGTGCACCTTCTTCCTCCGCCGTTTTGCCTGTTCAACCGTCGTGGAGGCCTTCTCTGCTAGTCCCGTTTAGAGCGAGCGCAATGGTTGGGGCCCTCTACCTAATCGTCCGTCTTGGCAGACCGCGAGCGTGCCTTCATCCCCAACGCATTCCCGGGCCTGGCAAACTTGGCGCACGCCTCGCTCATGGCGGCTCGACTGCATCGACCTCGGCGTCGACCTTCCTCCTCATCGACTGCGTTGCCGTCTTCGTCTATGGCGCCCTCCTATCGCCACCATCACCATGCACCTGCGCGCCCGCGATTTGTGCGGCTCCTCTCGCCGGCCCTCGGCGGCTTCGACCGACCCACGCTATCCCACGGCACCTCGACATAGCTCCACGCTCTCGTGCCGCTACCTCGACGCCGGCACAAAGGGCTACCGCATTGCTTGAGCAACCTCGTCGGCTTCACTCGCCACGAGCATCGCTGACGCTCGGCAGATTCTGACTGTGGGGGATGTCGACTTGTCGCTTCCGACAGATCTCATCGTCTGCTGCTCCTGCTGATTTGCAGGGGATGTTAGAGTATATTAGGCGACATCGGATATGGTTAGTTTAGGATTGATTGTAATCCGTGATAACCTTCCTTATCTCTAGGAGGCGTCTTACCCTCCAAGCCATGTACTCCTATATAAGCAGTCGAGAGCTCACAATACAATTATCCACGCATTATACACAATCTATCCTTCCTACACTAGTCTTGCTATGCAGCTTATATGCAGTTCAGATTCTTGATGTTGATTATCATATTATTCTTGAGCCGACTCGTCTTGTGTTTAGGACCGTCGCCCAGGGACTTTGGTTGGTATTGGCTGCCTTGCCTTGATTTTTAGCATCTCTAGGAGCTCGTGGCTTTGTCTTCCTTTCACAAGTAGTCAACTTACGTCGTGTAACATCCAAAATTGATCCACGTGGTTGCTTGTCCCATGAAAATTCAGATGGTTAGTAACTTGTTCCTGGTTGAGTCTTGGTTCCACAAAATGTAGTAAAATTAAGTTGGTTTACACCAGGACTGGTTTCTCTACATTGGTTTAATCAGTTAGTCTATGATTCTTTACTTCTTTTTGTAATGGTGTTATCTCTTTCATCTTTTAAGTTGGCAGTTTTAGAAAAAAATACATGAAAGGATGAAATCTAAGCCCTTGTTAGTACGGTCCACTTTGTGCCCCCCCATCTAATTTTTGCATCTATGTTTTTCTGAGAACATGACATATCGCCTTTGGAAGCAAGCATCGCCCATCTATCTATTTTTAAAATGTAATTCTGAAATTGCCAAAGAATTGAGGGATCAGTATGACTTGTTTCAGTTTTGCAAGTTTTGGAGTGATATGATGGTGTGCATACTCTTGGTTGCTTGAGATTATGTTGTACGTTAATTGGGAGGTGCATTGTACAGTACAAATACAATATTGGATTCGTGCTTTGAGGATATTGATGTTGGAGGACATAGGACAGCAGTGTATTGCACATAACAGAGGCACAATGCATGCTATGGCATTATGATAAAAAAGGCATGCTGCTTGCCCATGTGAATATGGTACATCATGATCCACACCGGGAAAATCCATTATGTTTGTCATGGTGTTCGAACACTGTTTTTCCCATTATGCTCTAGGTTACCCATCTAAGAGTTGTACTGAGCTGTCTTGTCTTTTTCTTGAACTCCCAAGTTTGTAGCACTAATAGATATCACCATGAGGAATGGAATAACACACATTATCAGATAATAAGATATCCACATGCATTATTGTGATTTGGGAGTCTTTGTCCTTACCACTATTTTCTCCATGAGTGCATGTATATACTGTGATTCACTGTACTGGTCTTTCTGCTTGTTATTCCTGTGCTTGACTTGTGTCTAGAACATTGTTTTATCTCAAGGTGCTTGCTCATGTTTTAGTAACAGACTTGGAGCCTACATTCATGAGCTTATAGTCCATCAGTTATAATTTTGACGCCTGCTCATTTTTTAATATATTTGATCTGGGTGAATGAAACTGATCCTCTCCTTTGATTACAATTGCTAAAAAGTTAAGCCATTCAGTGCTCTGCCATCATAGATGAAAATGATCTACACATGTGTATGTGGTTATGAAAACCTTGTACTGAGTTAACCTGTCATAGTTTAGGTGTCTACCTTGTAGTGAGTTAACCTGTCATAGCTTAGGTGTCATCTTTAAATATGATACATTGAAGATACAGTTTCAATACACCCATTTTGAGTATTTTATGTAACTGTTTATTAAGTAAATTCTTTGTGTTTTGTCATGAAATAAACAACATGGAAATGCTATTTTTGTTTGTCTGTATTGACCGGAGGTCTAATTAAAAATGCATCTGAGTCTGCGTTTACTCTAGCCAGCTGTAATTGATCTCCTTGTAATCACTGATACCAAAGTCCAATAGACAGTTCTTTACATATTTATATATTGTTGTTCTTCCGGCATAAAACATTATATCAACTGTTAACTTCATGAAAGGAGGTTGGCTAGTAGATTTTATATTGTTCAGGTCATATTATAACATCTCATTATAGCATGCCAATTTTGTTTCTAGGTGGTGGAAGTGGCCATGAACCAGCCCATGCTGGTTTTGTTGGGCCAGGAATGTTGACAGCTGCTGTTTCTGGAGATGTCTTTGCTTCTCCACCAGTTGATTCTATTTTAGCTGTATGGTTCTTTCAATAAAACCGTGCCAATCTTCATCGTTGCTAAGATCCCCTAGCTCCATTTTTTTTCAACAGCATGTTTTCATTGTAGGCTATTCGAGCTGTGACAGGTCCCATGGGGTGCCTTCTGATAGTAAAGGTACTCCGTAGCCTCTAGCCCTCTATTGTAAAGTCAATAATGACATAATAGGATGCAATATTGCAAGAAGTATATGTTTATATGCGTATTAGTCCTTTTATAGGATTTTTTGCTAATTGCTCTTGCATTGTACATGACTACCAATGGCCCATTGAATTGAGATGTGTTCATTCCAAAACATGGTATCAGAGCTAGGGTTAGAGTTGGGAAGAGACTGACCTTAGGCCACCGCCTCCGCCTCCTCGGTTCTTCTCTCGTGCCACCGTTAGCCCTCCCACAGCTTGTGCTTTGCTCTCACCACCGTGTCCTTGACTTCTTGACATTGTTGGATATCGCCACCGCGTTGGTATCCTCCTTCATCATCGGCACCAGATCCGACGTCCTATGCTGCTGACTCCTTGACAACCTAAGATCCAATGCCCTCTACTTATTGACGTTAGATCCGCCTCGACCTTCATCGCACTAGCCTCGTCCTTCATCATACTGGCTTCATTGACCTCCATCGTGCCAGCTCTGGCATATCCTTGACGTTGGCTCTGCCTCCTCGAGCCTAGAAGTGCTCGTGCTTGAAGGAAGTCTTGGCCATCTCCAACCAATCGAAGGATGTCGCTGGGGAGGAGATTGATTGAGCTGATTGGGTCGAGGAGGGGGTTGATGGAATCGAGGTGAGATTGGAAATGGTGGAATTAATTGGAAGGTCTTCCTTTGGCCATTTAAGCTTTGGTGGCCACTGCTAGCTCCTCCATCTCTATCCCACCCTCGAAGATCTTGTTCAATGGGATGAACTTATGGGAGTGGTATGTGCACCTATGGATATGCCTCGATAGCGTGGGTGCCGAGATGTACCAGTCTGACCTTTATGCTTATGAGAGGTGGTAGGGTGGTGAAGTTCGTGCCATCGCCATCCTCATTGGGAGCATGACTGTTGACATCTCTATGGACTTATGCTGAGTTTCCATTGTCACAACTAGTGTGGGAGTGATGGAATAAGTCCTTGTACTGTTGGCCTTTGTGGTCCTTATGGTAGTTCTTTTGCTGCCCCAACCAGACAACATCTTAGACTAAGACTAGCATCTTTAGGACAGCATCTAAGGACAAGCATCTTTAGGATAGCATCTAAGGACAGCATCTTAGACTAAGACTAACATCTTTAGGACATCATCTTAGACTAGCATCTTAGCATATGCTTGACTGTCCTGGACAGCTATAAATATGTAACCCCAACCTCTCAGGTTGGTCATGGCATTGTGTGAGAAATAAACTAGAAAATTGCCCCAACTCCTATTGTCATCCTCTCTCAATGAGAGTAAGAATTCAGCTACTAACAGGGAGCGTGTCCGGGCACAGTGTCAGCCAAGCTGTGATGCCCCTCTACCTTTAGTGGTATATCAGACGCACTCTCTCCAGTAGCTTGACACCACTATTGACAACTTTTATCAGCAGATCACTAGAGTGTAGCACCAGCTCGACTCTTTGGGATCAGATGTCTGTCGGACTTGCCCCTTCTATGTGTAGACCCGTGCTCACCAGGAGACTCATTTCTGACTTCGTAACGCGTCTTCGACTAGAGTTCAAGCCGGTTCATCTCACCTACTGGCCTGCTTACCATGCCTGTCTTTGGTGGAGGCACTCTCTTTTGTTCGTTCTAAGGAGACTTGTCTTTGTGGCATGACTTACCGGCCGTCTTTTGTTGCCCTAGCTGCCTGTACAACTCCTGTGGCGGTAGCTCCTACTACTGCCTCTTCAGCATTGGTGGGTGCACTAGTGGCTGCAGCAAGTGCCTCTACAAGTGGCCTTCGCTGCACCTAGAGTCAGCGTGATGCCACACCTCCCTGACATCGCCATCCTCATTGGGGGCATGACTGTTGACATCTCTATGGACTTACGCTGAGTTTCCATTGTCACAGCTAGTGTGGGAGCGTGTCCGGGCACAGTGTCAGCCAAGCTGTGATGCCCCTCTACCTTTAGTGGTATATCAGATGCACTCTCTCCAGTAGCTTGACACCACTATTGACGACTTTTATCAGCAGATCACTAGAGTGTAGCACCAGCTCGACTCTTTGGGATCAGATGTCTGTCGGACTTGCCCCTTCTATGTGTAGACCCGTGCTCACCAGGAGACTCATCTCTGACTTCGTAACGCGTCTTCGACTAGAGTTCAAGCCGGTTCATCTCACCTACTGGCCTGCTTACCATGCCTGTCTTTGGTGGAGGCACTCTCTTTTGTTCGTTCTAAGGAGACTTGTCTTTGTGGCATGACTTACCAGCCGTCTTTTGTTGCCCTAGCTGCCTGTACAACTCCTGTGGCGGTAGCTCCTACTACTGCCTCTTCAGCATTGGTGGGTGCACTAGTGGCTGCAGCAAGTGCCTCTACAAGTGGCCTTCGCTGCACCTAGAGTCAGCGTGATGCCACACCTGCCTGACATGCTAGACAGGGCCGCAGAGGTGGTCACGCTCAGCGTGGCTTTGCTTAGTCAAGAGGTGCTCGTGCTTCTTGCCAGCTAGACACCGCTTAGCAGTTGGTCTCCTCCTTCAGCGTTTGGTCATTAGCCCTACTGCATGCTATTCGGTGCGCTGCCAGACACTCAGCCTCCCGCCACCCAGTTTCCCACTTCAGGTATATCATGTTTTTGGATACTGGACTTTAGTGCTTCCTTCCACATGACACCAGATTCCACTCAACTCACCTGTTGAATCCTTCTGATTCAAATTGCAAATGGTACTTCTCTTCCTGTTAATAGTCGAGGCACTCTTCCACTCCTAGTTTCCATGTTCCTAGTCTTGCTATGTAGCTTATGTCTACGGTTCAGATTACTGATGTTGATTATCATATTATTCTTGAGCCTGACTCGTGCTGTGTTTAGGACCGTCGCACAGGGACTTTGGTTGGTATTGGCCTGCACTGCCTTGATTTTTAGCATCTCTAGGAGCTCGACTGGCTTTGTCTTCCTTTCACTTCCACTGCCTCCATTAGCCAGTCGACCACTACTGCCATTGCCACCGCTGCCACCTATGTGGACCATGTCTTTCTTCTTTAGTTGGTGGTGTTCTTGGGTCTGTTCCGATGATACTACCATATCTTGTATGGGTTGCTAGCTTGGCTAGCAGCTGCAACTCCCTTATGGTTCTATCGACTGTGTTTTGCTCGTCCTTTTATTTGATTCACTCTTATGTATGGGGTTTGGCTCCCTTCGTTTCGAAGGATGGTGATCAATACTATGTGATCTTTATTGATGACTACCCTCGCCATACTTGAATTTATTTCATATCTTCTCGTAGCATGGCTCCTTCTATTTATTAGTCTTTTGCTACCACAGTTCGTACTTAGTTAATTCAGCCATTTGTGTCTTTTGTGATGATTCTGCTGGTGAGTACCTACCTACTTCTTTTTGTTTCCCTTCTTTGCTGGTGAGTGCCTATGGCTGAGAAGATTGCTGCTTCTTTGGAGTGTATTAGCACATGGGACCTTGTTTCCCTTCCTGCTTGTGTTATTCCTATCACATGCAAGTGAGTTTATAATATCAAGACTTGCTCTAATAGTACCATTGAGAGCTACAAGGTATGTTTTGTAGCACTTGGTTTTCAACTGGAGTATGGGTGTGACTAATATGAGACCTTTGCTCTTGTTGCTCATACTACTATTGTTCGCCCACTTGTTTTCGTTTCCTCTATTTGATTGTGGACTTCTCATAGCTTGATGTTAAGAATGCTTCTCAACGGCGAGTCACGAGAGGATGTCTATATGCACTAGCCTCCTCGGCATTTTGTTCTCGACTGTCGGGTTTGTTGCTTCCGTTGTTCTCTCTATGGGCTCAAACGAGCTCCTCGTGCTTAGTTTGAGCGTTTTACTGTTGTCACTGACGTTGGCTTCTCCGCTAATGATCACGAGTTCACGACCCTACTCTTTATTCACACCTCTCATGGTTGGACTCTTCTCTATGTGGATGACATGCTCATTGTTGGAGATGACCCTTAGCATATTGACTTTGTGAAGACACGTCTTGGCATGTCTAGATTTATGATTTGGGTCCTCTTCGCTACTTCCTTGAGATTGAAGTCACCCCTACACATGATGGCTACTACCTCTCCCAACAGAATTACATCCAATATCTTCTTGATCACGCTTGTTTCACTAATCAACGCACGCTGGACACTCCGATGGAGCTTCACCTTTAGCTTCATCCTACTGATGGTACCCCTATTTAGGATTCTAATCGCTATCGCCACCTTGTTTGGAGCTTGGTTTACCTTAGTGTCACTCGTTCTGACATCTCTCATGCTATTAACATTCTGAGTCAATTTGTTTCTGCTCCTACCTAGCTCCACAATAGTCACCTCCTTCAAGTTTTGCGATATCTTTGTGGGACCATAACTCAGCACCTTTTCTTCCCTCGCTCCAGCTCCTTACAGCTTCAGGCGTACTCTGATGTGACCTAGGCTTTGTTGGTCTCTGTTTTTTGTCTTCCTTTGTTCTTCCTTGATTGCTTTGAAGGCTAAGCAGACTGCAATTTCCCGTTCGAGTGTTGAGGTTGAGTTGCGTGCTTTGGCATCTGTGACAGTTGAGATCACCTAGCTAAGGTGGCTCCTTAAGGACTTTGGTGTTTCATTTTCTACACTGCAACAAACTGCAAGGTGTTTGCATAAAAAAAGGACAGCTCATGTGCTCCTTAAATTGGATATATCGAAGGCCTTCAATTCTGTCTCTTGGTACTTCCTATTGGAAGTTCTTCGTCACTTGGGTTTCGGTCACCTTTGATGCAATATCATATGCTGTCTTCTTTCTTCCGCCACCACCCAGGTGCTTCTTAATGGTGATCCTGGGGATTCCATTCAACATCGTAGAGGTCTGCGTCAGGGGGACCCTCTTTCCCCCATGCTCTTTATTTTGGTCATGGATATTTTGAATTCTATAATTGTTTGCGCCAATAGAGAATGTTTGCTGCAGCCTCTCCCTGTCTGTGGGCTGCATCATCGCATGTCTATTTATGCTGATGACGTGGTCCTGTTCCTTTGGCCTTTGGCGCAGGAGCTTGAGTTAATAAAACAAATTCTGGAAAGCTTTGGTCATGTCTCAGGTCTTAGAACCAACATTAAAAAATGCTCAGCTACTCCCATTCAATGTCAGGAGGAGGATTTGTCCATCATCTTAGAACAGCTGCCTTGTTCATTATTGGATTTTCCTTGCAAATATTTGGGTCTTCCGTTATCTGTTAAAAAGTTGCCTAAATCTGAATTGCAATCCTTAGTTGATAAAGTTGTTGATCACCTCCCTGGTTGGAAAGCTTCCCTTATGAACCGGGCTGGTAGACTCGTCATGGTTCGTGCGGTGCTGTCTTCAACTCCAATATACCAAATGATTGCTTTGGATCTTCCAAAATGTGTAATAAGATCAATTGACAAAATAAGAAAAGGATTCCTTTGGAAGGGGCAAGATAAGGCACAGGGTGGCAAATGCCTTGTGTCTTGGCAAAAGGTTTGCAGGCCGCTGCAGTTTGGTGGTCTAGGTATTCATAGCTTGCTTTAGCAAGGCTGGCGCTCAGCTAGATGGCTTTGGCTGCAAAAACTGACCCTTCTCGCCCTGGGCAGGTCTCCATTTTCACGTGCAGCCAAATGCAAGAGCCTTATTTGATATGGCTGTGGTGACGAAGGTGGGGAATGGTTTAACCTCTAAGTTCTGGAAAGATCGCTGGCTCCAGGGAAAACAGTAGCTGAGATAGCCCTCATGTTTTATCCTTAGTGTCCCGGCGCTCTAGCAATCAAAGGACGGTGAGTCAAGCTCTTGAAAATGGGAAATGGATTGAAGATATCCAAGGAACGCTATCTGTCCAAGTCCTTGCTGAATTTTTTATGTCTTTGGGACTTATTGGCTAACATAAATCTTCAACCGGATGCTTCGGATCAGTCTTTTGGAAGCTTTCTAGATCTGGTGTTTATTCAAGCAAGTCAGCTTATCATGCTTTATTCGAAGGGTCTATCAAATTTGCGCCCTGGAAGCTCATTTGGAAATCATGGGCTCCCCTGCGCTGCAAGCTCTTCATTTGGCTAGCTGTTTTGAACAGGTGTTGGACTGCAGATCGCCTTGCAAGACGTGGTCTGACGCTCTCTGTGATCAATCTGAGGAATGTATCCAGCATCTCCTAATCTCTTGTGTCTTCTCAAGACAAGTGTGGTTTTCAATTCTCCAAAGCCTTGGCCTGCAAGTTTTAGCTCCTCAACAATCGTCCACCTCCTTCTCTATCTGGTGGCTTCAGTCATCCCAAAGAGTGGACAAGCAACACAGGAAAGGCCTTAATACTCTCATCATTCTAGTAGCTTGGGAAATCTGGAAACACCGCAACAATTGTGTATTCAACAGTGCATCTCCGGCAATAAGCCAAGTGCTTCAAATGGTTCATGAGGAGGGGTCTATCTGGTGCGAGGGTGGTGCTAGGGGCCTCAATGTTCTTTCTTGTGTCCTGTTCAGTGTTCTGTCCAGTTTTTCGTTTATCTGGTTTAGTATTTTTGTGCTGGTCGTTTTTGGTATTGTTTTAAGGAGAGGTTGTGTTAGCTCTCTTTTCTCTACCAGCTTTTTTGGCAGCCTTTTTGTATCTCTTCTTTCTTCTTTATTTAAATGAAATGTAGTTCTCCTGCGTTTTCGAGAGAAAAAAATTCTACACTGACCATGTTACTATTTGACAACACTAGTGCGATCAGCATTTTTTGAGATCCGGTGAAGCATGAGCTCGCCAAACACATTGGGGTGTTGCTTCCTACATGCGGTCGCATATGCAGCAACAGGTTGCCCCTATTCAGGGTGTGCCTTCAGAGCTTCAACTAGCTGACTTCATGAAGGCGTAGGCTAGGGCTCAACATTGCTTTGATCTCTCCAAACATAGTGTTGTTGATCTACCATGAGTTTGAGAGAGGGTTTTTATATTCGTATTATTCCTTTGTATAGGGTGTTTTCTGCTAATTGCTCTTGCCTTATACATGACTAAGTATGGCCCATTGAATTGAGATGAGTTCATTCCAAAACAACATCTGATGCTTTGGGTTGAGCAATGTTTATTTGATTATCATGTGAAAAATTACTAATGCTGTCCACCTGTTCGACTTATGTGTGTGCGCATTCGTACACAACTACACACGTACACGCACGTGCAAATAGACAGATGGAGAGGGGGACTTGTTTTTCCAAAATAACTCATTAGCTCAGATTTCTGCAAACGAACTTGGGACAAGTTAAACTGTCCTGGTGGTGGTGTGCTAAAATCGCTTAGATTGTGTCTTTTGTCAACAGTAACTGTGGGTTGTAGCCGCGTAGATGGAATTTGCTTGAACGAGCTTTCTTTGTGTGGAGTGGCCAGAGCTAAGACCACCTTAAAAAAAGGGTTTGTGTGTGTGGGTATTTGTTTATGTTTTTGGTAATTTTAGTGGGAAAGTCTGTTTCATTTCTCTGTTCTACATATCTGTATTTCCTGCTCTCTCTCTCTCTCTCTCTCTTTCTCTCTCCATCCATCGAATTTCATGTGATGCCTTAAGAAACTGGCTCTGGTAAAAGACTTAGAAGGATAAATGGAACACTGTTGAGATTTCAAAATACAATCTAATACACGAAATCTTGGACTAATTTTTTTATTTATGCTGCTGTTGGCACTGCCCTCTGCCTCTCTTTTTTTATGAAGGCTGTTCTTGACCTGTGCTTAAAAAGAAACTGGGCTACTGGGGCTTATTTAGATATTGGTGCATGCTTGATGCAGTGATACTGGTACTGTTTTGCCAATAAATCTGCAGCGTTCATTTCTGTTAAAGTGTACTGTTTAAATCATCTTAGTCATGCTTCATTTATTTTCCCATGTTTGGCTGTTGGACATTTTCAGAACTACACTGGTGATAGACTTAATTTTGGCTTAGCTGCTGAGCAGGCAAAATCTGAAGGCTACAAGATAGAGGTTGATGAGTATATGACATCTTACAGCCTTAATGTAGAAGATCACATTAAAGTTACCTTTTAATCAGTATTTATTGACCAACTGTAGATGGTTATTGTTGGAGATGATTGTGCCCTTCCCCCACCTCGAGGGATAGCTGGTAGAAGAGGTTTAGCAGGAACTATTCTTGTGCATAAGGTATTTTATTGTTGCTATTGTCTTCTCAATCTTAGATTCTCTTTTATTCATTATTGATTGTGTCAATTACCGGCATGCTACACTATGCAACTTATTGAGCAAACCTCACCTGAGAAAATCCTTTTCCTTTCGATTGATCTACCACTTGTTCATGGATGCCCCCTTTTCGTCAAGTTTGACCACAGCCTGCACCATTCTTGTCTAAAACGAACACATGAAACCTTTTCAATCTAGATGTTAGTCTGCTAATATGGAAATTACATTAGCAGACACTAAATAGTAATTAGTTTGAATGATCTGGTCACGTGGCATTAGAGATATCTTTCTAAGAATAGAATTTTGTCTAATGGAGCCATCCTTTTTCCAGCTTATACTTAGAGAAGCTAATGTTATGTGTAAAAATTGATTAGTTAGGGTAATGCTTTTTTTCTTCCCATCTACATTTGCATGGTGAACAAATTCTGGCCTTGCGGTTCATCAACATTTTCTGGTCATTCTAACTGGAAGGAATCAATGCATTGGTGTGTTTATTTGTTGTTGTCCTCTGAAGTCTTTTAGTTTGTTTGGATTTTACAGGTTGCTGGGGCTGCAGCCGATGCTGGTTTATCTCTTGCGGATGTTGTTGCAGAAGCAAAACATGCATCCGAGGTTGTTGGTACAATGGGAGTTGCACTTTCTGTTTGCACATTGCCTGGGCAAGTGGCATCTGATCGTTTAGGTCCTAAGCAAATGGAGCTTGGCCTTGGAATTGTAAGTTCAAACCACATCAGTTATTGTCCAGATAGATTTTTTTAGGCAAATTGTCTCCATAGATCGCGATAACAATTGGCATACTTGGATTTAGTTATTAATTTTTGTGCATTTGTGTTGTTTTCAACATACCTGAGAGCTGTGAATTTACTTTTTCCTCAAATAAAAAGCATCTGATTTGTTTCCCAGCATGGAGAACCTGGTGTTGCTGTTGTTGAGCTCCAGCCAGTTGATGTAGTGGTAGAACATGTTCTTAAGCAGATATTGTCACAGGTATGTTTGTGATATGTGACCTATCTACTTCTAACCTCATTATGTTTCTATGTTTCTCCTTCAGTTGAATAATTATTATTAAAGATTTTTTTTGTCATTTTTATCCGTTTTGTTTTAGTACCATGAAATCCATGTTTTCAATTGTTCATGAAATCTATCACTATGCTGAGTTTAGCTTGCCACAACTTATTCTGAAATGGTGAAAACTAAAGCTTGTCTTACTTTTGAAATTCTTTGTTTTTTGGACAGCCCCCCTCTTCCTAAATTTCAAGTAAATGCTTGTTTGTACTACCTAGTTCTAGGCACTTTTGTTTATTCATGTGGTGCTCTTGCATCCTTGCAGGAAACTCAGTATCTTCCTATCACAAGGGGGAGCAATGTTGTTCTCCTAATCAATGGGTAACAGTTCTGAACATTTCTTGTCACTGTATGAGTTTAATATTTGTGCTATCAGTTAGTGATAGATCACTAGTATAGATTGAAATTTTTCTCAAGAAATTTATGCTGAATATACAATGTTAGAATTGAAGCTGGGTAGAAATTTAGCAATCATGGGGGAAAGAATCCATGTATGAAACATTATGAGTGGCTTCAGTGAGAGATTATCTCTTCCCTACCAATCATATGACGAATGAAGAAAATATTCCTTCGTTGGAGGGAAAAAAATCTAATTTCTGATTCTGTACTGGTGCCATTTCAAAGAGACTTCACTATGGCTTCTTGAGCCCTTCATTCTGCGGCTAATATAGGTTTGGAATAGCTGGAAGGGGTCATAGAACTAACTCAAAGTGTTGTAAGTGTCATCTCTTAATCTAGATTTGGCATGCCTTGTACATCACTTTAAGCTTGTGCTTCTACCTAAAGTGCTTTTTGTTCTGAATTCTGTCTGTGATAATGCTTGTTGATCAGCTTTCCACTTCTAAAAGTATGTGTGAGTTTGCCACCATATGTTTATCTTCCATATAAAGCCCTATTTTAAAACCCAACATGATGATCTGTGATACCTTTGAAGAGGTGAATTACTGTATCAGTGTATCTTTGAAGAGGTGAATTACTGTATCAGTGTATCTATTTTCTCTGCATTTTTACACTATGGCTTGACTACACCATGCTTTATTGTTTAATCCCATCTTTGAAATATAGATTGGGTGCCACTCCTATCATGGAACTTATGATTGCAGCAAGAAAAGCGGTTCCTGAGTTACAATTGGAGTATGGGATTGCTGTTGACAGAGTCTACACTGGAACATTTATGTCATCACTTGATATGGCTGGTCAGTTCTTGCATGAATATCTCTCTAAGAGAACCTTAAGCTTCTGCTGAAAGACCTAAAATGAGTCTGTGACTAAGCTTTATGATCATCTCTCAACTTTCATTAAATATGCTACATGAATTATGATGATCTATGGTAGTTGCTTGACTGTGCAACAGTATGTTTTTCCCCCTGATCAAATCTCATCGAATCTTCACTGATTAAGATAGCCACTTTATTTTTCCTCCAACATGATGTTTATATTGTGCATTTTCATCTTCGATGTAAGCGGTAGACTTATGGCTAATTACTTAATTCATTGTAAGTAACTTACTTTAATTATTTAAAGTATGTTCTATATGCAGGATTCTCTATCACCATTATGAGATCAGATGAAAACATTTTGCAGAGACTTGATGCTCCAACTAAAGCTTTTGCTTGGCCTGTTGGTTCTGAAGGTAATGCTCTTGCTGGCAGAAGAATAGTTGACTTATCTATTCTAGTGGGTTCCACAAATGACAGGCTAAGGTGGTAGGATCCTAGATATCTTCAATGTTTTTTTTCTAAAAAAAATTCTTCGGTTTCTGATGAAACTGAGGCCTTTGCCCTCTCCTCCAAAAATTTTGCAACATTTCCCAAATTTAAATTTCATCACTATGTAGATTCTTTAGCAATGTCTGCAACCTTTAGCCACTTTAGATCAGGGTTATAGGTTGGCCTGATGCAGTGGTTTTCTATTTTTCATATCTTCTATTACTAGCTAACGTGTCATGAGTTTGTGTTTTTTATCATTTAGAGGGCAACGCTACACTTACAATCTTTTCTTTGCGTAATGTCAATTGGAGGCGGCAGAACTGGGTAGGTGGATGCAGATAAAATCACGTGGAGAATGGCGAGTTACTGAAGTTCTAGATACATTTTTAGTTTTTAGTACATGTTTAGTATGAGATTGCTAGTATATGCAACATTTTCATGGGAAAATATATACACATGCTCAGCTAACAGTTTTAAGCTCTATCACAACTTCTTTGTTATTGAATAGCCAGTTTTCTAATTTTTAGTAATGATTGTAGGAAATCGCCCACCAGCAAAAATTCCTGTTCCAGTACCACCATCACCTTCAATGAAAGATGACGAGGTAAAGCAAAATCCTCGTTTATAAGGTCATCCCGCTGGGTGTATGTTGACCTGCACTTTTTGATGTGGAAGTATACAAGGACTGCATATTGCTCGCCACTGGTTCTGCATGGGTTATAGGTGTCTATTTCAGTTGTTGTCTAGTATTGCTCTAGCTCAGTTACTTGATGTCAGAACCAGAGGTGAGAGGTGAAACAGTGGGGATGAAAAAGAAAACTGAAAACATTCTCCTTCTAACAGCAAGTTTAATCAAGATTATTATATGGATTTTTTATGCCATACTGGAATGTTCATCAGTTGCCACTTGCAATTCCTCGCTATGATGAATTAACTATTGTTCTGCAGATTCTCTCTCAACCTCAGGAGCTAAGCAATCAAGGGTGTATTTTGGAGGCTGCTATTGAAGCAGGTGCTAAAGAAATTATCAATCTCAAGGATAGCCTAAATAAATGGGACAGTAAAGTGGGTGATGGTGACTGTGGAACCACGGTGAGTCTAATAAGGGTTTATCAATTTAATGTTTATGTGATGATAGCTGTTTTAAGATAGAATATTAATTGATATGTTTCAGATGTACAGAGGCGCAACAGCTATTCTTGAAGATATGAAAAAGCGGTAAGTTGAAAGCATTACATGTTATTGCTTAGTGATTCCTGGTATCTACAGTGTTCTTGTATTTTATTCTCAAATGTTAGATAAGAGACTATGATGAGGCTGAAATGTGATTAAAAAATATATTAATCTCCACAATTTACTTCCTATCATCAATAAGATTTTAAATTTAATCTTTGGGATAATTCATATTATACCACTCCATTCGTTGGCACTTCAGTTGAGACAATGAGTGGTATTTCCTGAAGTGCCAACCTTTGGAGTGGTATAGTATGGATTATCCCTTATCTTTTGATTCCTGTCCTGCAGAAATATCATATGACATCCACTAATGTGGTTGTAAACTTTTTCAATACAAGTCTGTGTCTTATTAGTAGTATTCCACTGTGAGTGTATGGCCTGCCGCTGTCTTTTTCTGTGTCATTGTACCTGTGTTTCATTTTGACCATTTTAAGTTGGCTGGTTTTTTTCAGTCACACATACGAGTTGACCTATTTTTAGTGCTTTTTCCTCTTTTCCAGTTACCCTATGAATGATGCAGCTGGAACAATAAATGAGGTTGGGGCAACAGTCCGAAGGGTGATGGGTGGAACAAGTGGAATCCTGTAAGAAATCTGTGCTTGCCTACTCTTTGTTTCATTATTGAAAATATAATTCCTTCAGAAGTATTATTTTTTTTCCTACTATGCTCCAGGTATGACATACTCTGCAAGGCTGCATATGCAAGCTTAAAACAAAACACAACTGTTACTGCAAATGAATGTAAGAAATGTGACCATTATGATTGTGGTTGCCATCTCTCAGGTAATTTACATGCTAAACAAAGTGTGCTGCTTTTCTACAGGGGCTGATGCTTTAGAAGCCTCGGTTGCAGCTGTTAGCAAATATGGGGGTGCTAGCACTGGATACCGCACAATGCTAGATGCTCTAATTCCTGCTTCTACAGTTCTGAAACAGGTTACTTTGCTTCTTAAGTCTACTTGCTCTTGCTGCATTGTTTTTTCGGTACTTATTTGGTGAACTCTTGTGCTTAAAACAGTCTCTTAAAGCTGGGAATGATCCTGTGACCGCCTTTATCGCTTCTTCTGAAGCAGCATCAGCTGGTGCTGAATCCACCAAACAAATGCAAGCAAAGGTACGCTCTTCCACTTGTCCCATCTTGCAAAACGTTTATTTAGCTCTGCAGAACTCCTGTAGTTGTAGGATTGCTACACTCGAATTGCTTCTCTTATATCCTTTATTTTCCTTTGATTATATTTTTGTTCCTATAACAATGAAATTCGATTGCACTTGCAGGCAGGGCGGTCATCATACATTGCTCCCGACCTCCTGGCCTCAGTTCCTGATCCAGGAGCAATGGCTGCAGCTGCATGGTACCGAGCGGCGGCGCTTTCAGTGAAGAAGAAGCTGCACGCTTCAGAAAGCTAGTGGTAGTAGTACATGCTACGCTTCATTCATAGACCAAAAGTACCTTACTGACGGCGAAATCCGTGGGGCCTTTTCTCACCCCTTCAGATTTGGTTTCCGCTTGTGCTTTGCATGGGCCGAGAAATCGAGTTCCGTATTCTTTTGCCCTCACATCATACAAAGAGCAGTTCAAAGAGTTTGTAGACCTATACAAGCATAAAGTGAAGCTATGCTTTTGCCTTGTCGATGATGTCTTTGCATGCGGTCAATGGTACTAAACGATTGCCATCAATTTTTTTTTCCTGAAACGCATCGATACTTTAATTTCGATGGCGAAGTTTGCAATAGGTGCGACGGTCTGTACGTTGGGCTGCAAAGCTGTCGTGGTAGGATGCTGTATAATATGTTATGTTTGGTTTCATATGAAGTGATCTATGTATGAGATGGTCAAAAAAAAAAATCATCTATGTGTTTGGTTGTTTGAGTAGAACCATCATATCTTAAATGGTGGGATAAAAATTTGAAAAATATTCTCTATAAATGTTGAACTATTTTGTTCACTCAAAACAATAAAACCAAATAGTATCATCTCATCTCATTTCATCAATCAAACACATCCTAAAAGGGCCGATGTGGTTGAGACCTTTGTGGGATTTTTGGAAAAAAGTAGACATCCACCGTCAGTTCCCTACAAAATTAGGGTCCATTTGAATGCATGAATTTTTAAAAAAATTCAAAAATGATAGAACAATTCAATTCTTGCAGAAGTCGCCGTGTTGTAAACAGGATTTTATTATAAAAATTATGCATTCTAATTGGGGATTAATAGAACATTGCTACTATCCTAATAACACACTGACCGGTAAGTTTGAACTGAATTAAAAATATAACAAGTTATATTAGAAAATTTTGAAATATTTCCATAAAATTTTCAGATGATAATCAAGTTTTATGAATTTTTCAAAATTCAAAAAGTGCTAATATCCTGATAAAAGCATTATTGGCAAATTTCAACTAAATAAAAAATAGTTCAAACTACGTTATAAAATTTTGAAACTTTTTGTGGATGATCTTGATATATCATTAATGTTTTTATAAATTTTTCATATGATGATAAATTTTCAAATATTCTAACAGTGCTACGTCCTGATAAAAGTCTGGTGATCAATACATAGATTTGCTTTATCAATCAAAAAAGATTTAAAATTTTTGAAAATTTTACATAAGGGTGATAAGGAACTGCATAATATTTCATAAAAATTTTGAATCATAATAACACTTCAGTGAATTTATAAAATTCTTAGAAGGGCATTGCATCATTTATATTCTTTCTGTTTTTTATTTTTGAAATATAACAAATGAAGTTCAATGATTATATAGATTTGATTAAGCAAACAAGCAAAGTTTAAAATTTTGGAAAATTTGAAAGAATATTACTGAGGCAATTCTTAATCTCTCATAAAAATTTTGGACCATGGTCACACTCGAGAAAATTTATAAAATTCTGAAACGTTACTATCCCAATTATGTTCATTCTGTTTTTATTTTTTTTAAAGATAACAAATGAAGTTAAATTATTTTGAAAATTTTTATGTATCATCCTACACTACCGAAGATAGTACCAAAAATTTTTTAGACCCTGATCAAGCTTATATAATTTTATAAAAATATAATAGTGTTTCTATTGAAATTTTAAAACACCTCAAAAGTTCGGTTTTCAACAAATTTTCATGAAAGTTCACTTTGTTAAGGGTTATTGGACCAAATTCAGTCAAATACGGCCATAAAAAGTCAAAAACCGGTGAAAAACCTGAGATTTGGCGAAATCTCTCCGAAATTTTTGGGATTACTGTAGTAATTTAAATTTTTTTACCCGGCCAGGATTTTAGATCCTGTTCTCGGCTAGAATCCAAAATCTCAACTAAAATTTCCAAGATTTTCAGTGGTTTTTTGAACTATGGTTCCATCCACCCAATAAACAAAAGCGTCAGCACCGACCCAGTCCCAGCCAACAGAGGTGCAATTGGATACGAAAGGATATCATCCATTTCTTATCCTATTTCATTTTTTTTCTCAAAATCATAGTCGAGTATCAATAATACCGAATACGAATATGAATTCGGATTGTCTCAGTCATGAATACGGGCGAATACATGTCGAATACGAATAGCTTCAATCACAATTCACAGATGTTTAGTTGGATATCGAGCAAAAACATAACCCATATGTATCGCACATCAAGGGCAGAGCCAATCTATGGATAGGTCTTGGGGCGAGCCGCTGTTCTCAGGCTTATGACAGAGTCAACCCATAGCCAAAGTAAACACATCTTAAAGCATTTTGATCACAAGCCTCAGGCCACGGTTCGAGTGCCTCGAGGCTTGTCGCCGCTTCTGTCGCACATAAAAGGATCAATCAACCGTACTACACCTCCAACATGTAACTCATTAAGAGTTCAACAAGCAAATTTGACTATAACAATTATATTCAAAAGTAATTTTAAGTTCTTTATATTCAAATGTATTTTCCTAAATTGTTTGAAATTATTCTAAATTTATTTGCTAAATTTTTAGCTTATCTAGATCTCCTGTATTTTCTAAAAATTAAAAAATAATTTTAATATTGAAAAAGTCTCGTAGGCCGTTTTATCTCTCTAGACCATTTTAGACAAATAAGAGGCTAGTTATAGGCTTGTCTATTGGACTGATATTCCAAATAAGTTTGTCGGATATTATCCAATTAAATCCTCATATTACTACTCTGAATCTAACAAATACTTATGTTTTGAATCTGATCTCATATACGAGAAAATTATCTGACTTCGGTTCTAAATCAGACAAAATCCGTCGGATGCTGACTTGCTTGCCTCAATTCGCTTAGAAATAGTTTGATCGGTAGGGAATTATCCGATGCGATCATGCCCCTCGCAGCCAGCAGCCAGCACAGGGGCAGCCTTGTAATCTCACTTCTCGACACGTACAGCATGACCGCGACAAAGCGCGAGCTCACTTCCCCTGCGCAGAGCAACACGAGGCACCTGCGCGGCACTTCACCAACTCCTCCTCCAGCTCCACCTCCTCTTCTCCCCCGCCTCCGGCGCGGCTCCAGGCCCCCATGGCGGCCCAGGGCAAGAAGCTCATCAACGACCCCAACGGTACAGCGTAACAGCTTCTCCTGTTTCCGTGGAATCCTCGTTCTGCTTCGATAATCCGATGATTTCCGCCCACTTTTGGAGAAAATTTAGGAATTGTTGGGGTTTTGAGGGTGCAGATGTGGTGACGGAGTTCGTCGAGGGCTTGGTGGAGTCGTACCCCGGGCTGCAGCACCTGGACGGGTTCCCCGAGGTGACGCGGTGGATTTTAGGCATGGGGGCCGCCTTTTACCCCGATTTTTTTTTGTGTGGTTTCTTTGGTTACTTTTGTGCCCGATGGTGTGCAGATCAAGGTGGTTCTCCGTGCCGATGCCGCGGGCAGGACTTACGATAAGGTTGCGGTTATATGTGGTAATCATGCTCGCTTTGCAACTTGTTTTTGGGCTGTTAATTTCAAATTTTGACTGGGCATGATGATCTCACAAGGATTTGATGGTAATTATGAGTCCTATGTCATTTGTTTTGATCTAGATTTGAGTCATGTGTATGCGTGGAAATTGGGATGGCAGAATTGAGAATTTGTGTTGTTACTAGTAAGTGGGGGAGCTATATTATGTTATGTTACGCACTCGGTGGATGTCTTAATTTTCAAGTATTGGTTTGCAGTTTTTCAGGTGAAGTGTTTAGTTAGTGATGCTATGCGTGGTAATTTCTGGTGTTTAGATGTTGACTGGATATTGTGTTAGCTGCCAAAGTGCCAAGCTGTCAAGTATATTGCTCGGTGCTGTTGCTGGATGCATAACACAGAATCTTGGAGTTATATTTGTAATGGCATATTCTATAATTGTACAAGAAGCGAGATACTCAATTTTTCTTTCTGACATTTAATTGGAGAGCTGAAGAGTGTGTACAAGGCTAAGCCTTAGAGATCTTACAGGATGGATGGAATGACAATTTGAGCTTTCGTGTGCTATTCTTGTTTGTGTTATTCCTTTTATATGTAGAACTAAACAGTGATACTTTCTTAGTTGTCTAATTTGACATTTTTCTTTCTTTTCCCATCAGCAATTCTAGAATGCGAAACCAAATTCAGTAACATGTCCAAAAGTTGATTGAAAACCCTGTAGTTTTCTATGGGCTACTACTAGTTTGGTATGTTTCAGCAACTTGATTTCGTACACAGGTGGTGGAAGTGGCCACGAGCCAGCCCACGGTGGCTTTGTTGGTCAAGGAATGCTGACAGCTGCTGTTTCTGGGGATGTTTTCACTTCGCCACCTGTCAATTCTATTTTGGCTGTACGATCTCTGAAAGAAACTTGTTCAAGGCCTTTAGTTGCCAGATTTCAAAATTTTCACGTTGTGTTCTACTGCTGTAGGCTATTCGAGCTGTAACAGGTCCCAAAGGCTGTCTTCTGGTAGTAACGGTACTTGCCTTTTACAAACAGAGATATCCTTTACAAAGTCATGTTGAACAAAGTATGAGTTTAAGAGGAAAACTCATAGGAAAACATCAAGTAACACATCTGGGAGTTGCACGCATCATGCTGCAACTTGCTGCAACTTCTACTTAGTAAATACTAAAATGAAGTAGTATAAACACTCTTCTGGCTTTATCTTGGGGCAGTTTTCTCTCATCTTCTTGATTTCATATTCTCTGTTAGAGAAATATCCTGTATTTCCATATTGTTAATTTCCCTTTTAGGCATTGCCTTGTAGAGGTTTTCCTTTTGTACTCTCATGTACTCCTTTATATGTTGGGCCATTGCCCCTTGGCATATACAAGTTGCATTCGTAACATGGTATCAGAGCCGTGGTTCTCACAACTCAACCCTTTTTTTTTCGTGCCACTGCTGCCTCCTCCTAAGGACGCAGCCGCTGCCACCCATTTATTCCAACACCCATTTTTGTAAAATAGAGATTTTATTTTTTGGGAATTACAGAATTATACGGGCGATCGACTAAATTTTGGCCTGGCAGCTGAGGAAGCAAAATCTGAAGGCTACAAAGTGGAGGTTGCGTATCTTCAGTGCCTTGAAAATATCAATTCAAATGAAAATAGTTAATGGATTTTCATTTGTATGTCCAATAATATCAGATGGTTATTGTTGGAGATGATTGTTCTCTCCCACCAACTCAAGGCATAGTTGGCAGGAGAGGCCTTGCAGGTACAATTCTTGTGAATAAGGTAGTATGCTCTCCTCTCTTATCTATTTTAGCTGTGACATTTGCTCGGTGGATATCTGTTACATTATGTAACCTTTATTTTCATTTCTTTCTTTGATTCTATCTTGCTTCCTTTGCTTAGCTGCAAATAATATAACTTAGGTTCAATATGATTGACCAATTTCTTCCAGAAAATAAACTTGCTATCTCAGACCACAGTAATCTTCTTGTCAATCGAATGATAGATACATTATAAACTAGGATGTACCACAAAATTTGTAATTGTAGAGGCTCCTCCTTTCATGGGGCAGTTTTCTTATATGCAGTTGATCATGTAATTTCTATAGTGCATTAATACAGAATTTAGTGATGCTCCCCGCTTACTTGTGCATTGAGATAATGGAATTGTGATATCTGTCTTCTCTGCTCACTGTATATTCTGTTATTTGGTCATCACTCATCACTTCTTGGTCAAGGCATGTTGCATGACATGATTTTAGAAACTGATCCTCTATTTTCTATGCTTCAATGATTATTCATTATTCTTTATAACAGAAGTTATAACTCTTGTCTAGCTTGCTATACAAAATCGATATGCTAGATCCAGCGAGCAAAGACTAGTGTATTCTGATTGCAATGCACATTGTTGTGAACAACCCTTTTTAAGTTATGATTTGTCTGGATTTTGTTCTAAAATATGGGCATATACTTCTGATTGAGAAATTAGCTTTTCATTCCTCACTGCATTCATTTGATTCAATAAGATCAATATCTGCCTGTTTGACTTATAGGTAGCTGGAGCTGCTGCTGATGCTGGTTTGTCCCTTGAAGATGTTGCTGAAGAAGCAAGACGTGCATCCGAGTTGGTTGGTACAATGGGAGTTGCTCTGTCAGTGTGTACATTGCCCGGACAGGACACCTCAGACCGCTTAGGTCCTGAACAAATGGAGCTTGGTCTTGGACTTGTAAGCTTACCTCACATATCACTCTCAGCTTATAAGTTAATGAAAAATTGAGGCTTTAGAGTTGTACTTGTCTACTTGGGGATATTTACTGTAACATTTTTTAAACATTTTAGTTCAACTTACAATTATACAAAACTATTACTTTTCTGGAGTATTGAGAATGTACTTACACTTTTGACTTTCCTAATGCTGTAGTGTAACTGTATTTTCCAGCATGGAGAACCTGGTGCTGCTGTCACTGAACTTCAGCCTGTTGATGTAGTGGTGGCTCGTGTTCTTAAGCAGATCTTATCACCGGTATCCTAGCCCTTCCAACAGCCGACTTCCTTCCAGATTCTGCTAACTTTTCCTTTTTCTTTCGAGTTTCATCGCATAAAAGCTGAGAAGTGAGAAGCAAACATGTACGAAAGGATAATTTCATTTAAACTAGTACCATTATCCTCTGCACACTCTTGTTTATTACACTTTAATATCAAATCATTTACAGATATATTAGAACCTCAAAGCACATAGCAAATTGATGTTTGGTTCCATCTTTTGCTTACCGATGCCCGTATATCTCACAGGCTACATATGTAGCACGAAAGGATAATATATTAAACATGAATGTTAACCCCTGGCAGGTCCATGACCTTGCTTCTCTCATTTTGAAAAAAAAAAAACTATATTTTGGCAATTAGGCTGCTCACTCCATCTTTTATTTAGTATTATGAAGCAAATTACTGAGTTTGGTACGTTTCCTGGTTTTCAGTTGAAAGTTCCAACTTAAAGGTATATACTATATACTCAATGGAATTTCCCTAAAAAAATATATACAAGTGGAATTATCTGACAGTTGATAGGTGGACTCCCAAGCCAGTTCTTTATACAAGGTTATCTGGGATTTTTTAGACCACTGTCCACTAGTCATCTCAGCTTAACTGAATTTGTGATTCACTGATTCAGTTAAGATGACTATCCAGTTTTTTTATTGTTATTTTTTGGATGAGAAGGTGCCTCTTTCGATCCAATCAACCCTTATATCTCTCAATCGTCACAATCTTCCATTGCTTCGCTCCTCCCACCCAGTCACTTGGTGCACTAATTAGAGGAATTTGACACGCTGACCTAAACTGATGACTCTGCATATCTTTATTGTCATTTAACATTAACCCCAGTTCTTGTTCACCCTCCATACATCTGTATTGAGTATTGTTGTGAGGCCATGGAGAAAAAATAAGATTTTTCATGATATAGGTTGTAATTTGTCCTTTTAAAATTATTATTCAAATGGTTGTAAAACTATTTGAATGCCTGGTTATAAATGTACTTGTGCCCACTCTGACAGGAAACTCAATATGTTCCTGTTACAAGAGGCGACAGGGCGATTCTCCTGACTAATGGGTATACAGTTTTTAAATTGCTGTTTTGTTGTATATCCTGAGTAACTTTTCCAAATAAGTGCATGTGATTAGAAAATACATAACTTTCTTGTTGCAGAAATACCATCACCATGCATAAAACAGAAGTATTTCCAAGAAAAGGGCTTTCTAATGAACCTTCTACCTCTACTTGTTATGAATATCACTTGTATTGAACATTAGTCCAATCGGCCAGTATATATACATGTGCATGAGAGTGCAAAAAGAAAGCTTATATAAGGCTAGCAATCTTTATACAGGGCAACTAGCAATCTCTATATAAGGCAACAAGGATGCTGTCTAACACTACTTTCACCAGAATTTATGATTACTCTAATCTTGAATTGAGGTTTAATGTATTATGAAGTTTGGCGATGTTACCCATGTGCAATTCTTTCGTATTCTGGGTTTAACACTGATCTAGCATATCATTCTAATTGACAGATTAGGTGCTACTCCTATTATGGAGTTGATGATTGCCACTAGAAAGGCTTTACGTGGATTACAACTGGAATATGGAATTTCTATCGACAGAGTCTACACAGGATCTTTTATGACTTCACTTGACATGGCAGGTTAGTATATTCAGCTTTTTAATATAGTGAAACAAACCACCATTTTGCTAGAGGAATAGTATACTGTAGAATGACTTACTGCTGAGTCTAATGTGAGGAATGAACTATATGTGGTGACCTGCCTAATTAACCCTGAGTAATGTCGCACTACCATTACTCCTGAGCTAATTAAGCGGATATTAGCATAGTAGCTAACAAAATATCGGGCTTCCCGATACTTTATCAGTTACTACACCGTATTCAGAGTATTAATGCAGAACAATCATTAGAGACTGAAAATGTAACACTTTATTACATTCCATTTGCCACGTAGGGCTATCTGTTCATTATCTTGACTTACATAGGTTCTAATATAGTAAAAATATATTACATCCTCCCTACTCCCTAACGACCTGCTAGAGCTAGGATAAAGCCTACTAAGACCACTAAACCTGATAGTAGTAGTAGTTGTCATCCTCCGATATATACTGGTCTTGTGAATAGTCCTCACCCTAGGCCTCGGAGGAGTATTCATAGGACTCACCTTCTAAGCATGGGAGGATTTAGCAAAGGTGAGTACCCTATGCTCAGCAAGCAATTAATATAGAAATGCAATAGATGATTTTTGCCCCTTAATCCAATCCAATCCAACTCGATCTAATGATCCCCTTCCCTCCAAAAATGCACCTTTACAAGAATTAAGTTTTAGTTGTAAAGGTTGTTAATTTTAGATTTCTGAAAACACTACTAATATTGTATGTAAGAAAGCCATAGCTTTTTGTAGTCTCCAATCCAAAAGACCGGCTTAAATTCAAGATTTACCCTACGCAGATTTGTACCGCTTTACCTATAGTAACACCCACAAGAGATGCTCCAAAACGTTTATCACTACTCCTGTATTAGTTTCTCCAACCCTGCACTTAAGTTTGGGAACACCTATCTCAGGCTACCCCACAACTCGATACAGTTGTACCTCGGCTACCTACCAGCAGTACTCATCCGGGCTTCAAATATACCGCCACCCAATTGGCCCTGTCCTCTGGGGCATACCGGTATTTTCCAGATGGACGCCCTTTATACTTACCCATTGTGGAGATTTCTAATACCTTTATAGGACAACCTTTTCTAGCCGATTTCACACACTGTGATTAGTACTGGTTTTACGGCTTATTTCCCAAGTATTAGTTGTTTTGATCTTATATTATAGCCTATGTAAAGGATCTCACCAGCCACAACCCTTCTCATTGGTGCCCTCTACCGACCATATTAACACATGCCAACTAACACATTAACTAAATAAACCAATCCGCTACCAATTTCAATTATCTATCCATCAACCCATTTTCAACTCATTCCCCCCAATCACTTCCGATTTATTTAATACCTCCATTGAAAATTCAAATTTTCCCATGTAGTGATGATATCAATAATTACATAAAAGCATTTAAAACATTTAATAAAACATGATCAAGGGATGTTTGCCGGGTATAAACTCGGAATATATTGTTAGATTAGCTATATGTATAGGGGCTTATTTGCCTTTTTACCTTTGCACTGTACATGTATTTCTAGCCTATTGGGCCCATGAGTAAAGAGCAAGTTGCATTTGTAACATGGTATCGAAGACTAGGGTTAGGGTTTTCTCCTCCATCTGCTTGCCGCCACCTCTCCGGCTAGCCATGCGGCGTGATGCCGCGACGGAGCCCCGGCCTCCTCTCTCTTTTTTCTCTCGCCGAGCCTCACGCTCCATCATCTTGTATTGTCATGTCGTCGTGGCCTCTAGCCACTGCCATGGCTTTCTTCCGACAAGCGTCCCTCCAGCCCGCCTACTTGCTTTCTGCCGCCTCCGGCCGGCTCTTCTCGACAAGCGTCCTCCAATGCCGCTTGCTGCACGTGGCTCTTCGCCAGCGCACGCCGCTGGACCAGCGCCACTCGATTCCTCGGCAGCGTTTAGGCTAGCGTCGGCCGCCACTTCCATCTCCATCCTGCGGCCGTTTTTCCTCAGCCCATCAGACGCTTGCTCGCTTCCGCCGCCCTTAAGCTTCTCCTCCGCCGCTCTCTGGATCGATCCGCCTGCTGCTCTCGGACACTATCGCTTCCTCCGAAGGACTCTGCTGCTTCCCACCTGTGCAACTGTGTTAGATCTTAAAGCGCTGAGGCCGTTGAAACAAGTGTCCTGCCAACAGAAGAGGTGAAGGACACTGGAGCAATTCCTCATGGCAGCCCCCTCTCGCGTTGTTGGACCGGTCGCCCTTCCACAGATCCAGTTTGACGGCACCAACTTCCGCGAGTGGTTCACCTCGCCGTGTTTGCCTCGGCGATCGGCGTCTTTGGGGCATTTCACGGTGCCGTCTTACCACCGACGCGTTGCCTCGGTGCAACCTGCACTTGACCCAGTCTTGACCATGCCGCGATGCGAGCCTACGAGTGTGCTCTTGACGCCTTACACCGCCGCCTTTCAACGCTTTGAGGATGGCGTGCCGGAGGCTCATCTTTGTCGCCGCCTCATTGGCGGCAAGATGACTGACCTCGCGCCGACGTGGTCAACCCGGATTCTCGCCTGTGATGTGGGAGTATGTGCAGACCCAAGATACCGAAAGCAACCAGCTTTCTACACCTCACTGCGCTGGCCGAGACTCTCCAAACAGCAGGATTCTCATGTGGATGACTTCTCGTCGGTTTGATGGCGTGTACCGTCACTCGACGCTTTGGAGCCTCCACCGACATTTCTCAGAGCTGCAGTGTTCGCCTCCCGGATCATCGGCCGAGCTCGTGTCTTCCAGCCTCACCCGACTTCGCCGGAGTTTGAGCCACTCCGTGCTCGGCCCGCCCGCTTCGCCGCTCCGTCCATGGTGGAGGCCCCGACGCAGCTCGTCTTTGAGGAGACTCGTCTTCGTAGCGCCTTCTCCTCGCTGCGGCCAGTGCAGGCGTTCAGAGGTTCCTCCTCACCACGACGTGCCTCTTCTGCTCTGCTCTCCTGCACCTGCAGGAGGTTCTTGTCGCAGAGGGTCTCATGGCGGCTACACCGCGAGCTCGATGACTCATTGAATTCATCGCAAGAAGATCGCCACACCATTGGCGGTCTTGGAAGCGTCTTCATAAGACAAGTGCCACTTCTGGGAGCACCTCCAGTACCACCGGCAGCTCTGGAGCCAGTCGTGCTCCTGATTGGGTTAAGGCCTTGACTCAGCGGCTTGACCGTATGGAGCTTCGCTTGACCTGTGTTCCCCATACCTCTTACTCACACGGCGGTCAGCTCCCTCATCGCCTCGGTATCTGGTATCTTGATTCTGGAGCTTCTTTCCATATGACACCAGATCCGACTCACCTAGGTTCCTTGAGGCCTCCGGTCACTCCTGTATCCGTGAGGACGGCTGATGGTACCCTTCTCTCGATTCTTTGGACAGGCACTCTTCACACGCCTTCCTTTTGTGTTCCTTCGCTTCTCATGTGCCCTATCTTACTATGCACGGTGATCTCTGTTGGTCACTCTCGACCTTGGTTTTCAGATTACTTTGAAGTCGACTCTTGCTCTATTCAGCTCGCAAGATCTATGAAGCCAAGTTCCTGTCGAGGGGTCGAGGAACCGGAACGCGGGACGAGGATGCCACTTTGAAAATTATGGTACGAAGGGGTATATCTCTTCTGAGTGTTCGCTCGAGAGTTGGAACGTGTTCCCAATTGGTCAGAACGATGTTCTCGAACGATCCTCGAACGAGGAACGCGCTCCAATGTAGTAGGAACGATGACGAGGAACGAATTAAATATAATAGTAATATCATATTTCATAGCCAAGTTTAACCGATACAAGTTCGAGAGTTTTAATAAGATCATAGATATTGACGATAAATACTAAAAGTCGCAAGCTCGCAACTATAATCATACAAAAGCATGATCCGTAATTCAATCACACAAAAGCATGATCCGAACATAGATGGAAATCTAGAATCGTAATATTGCTTGAAGTCAGGAGCCCGTGACCCGTCACTCGTGAGGTCTTGGTGTCTTGCTTTTTGTCATCGTGATCCCGAATCTCGATTAACATTAATATGAAAAGCAAGATTAACATCTATGTAAATATAAAGAAAATGAAGAATGTACTCTTGTCTAATGAATTACCTCTTAGATAATAGGATCTTCCGGGTCTATGTCCCACTTGTTATCTTTGTAGCTCTCGGTGGACCTTGACATAAGGCGAATATTAGAGTGGATGAAGACAAGCTTATCTGCAGTGCTACTATTCAGCTTGTTCCTCTTTGCACTGCAGATGTATTGATAAGTACTCCAAATCCTCTCAAATTACCTAACTACTAATTGGTTGAGATAGAACCCTCTTAGCCACGCCGCCTAACTCGGTGTCTCGAGCCATAGATGGTCCACCAATCTATGGCATCCATGGTGTATGCATCAAGCTGTACTGCTGGCAAAGCATACATTCCCTTCTTCATGATGAAAACATTAAGCTGTTCACGAAATACCTGCTGCTCCCTTGGAGTATCTGCAATCTTTTCAAAAGCTTTTAGCACATTTGTCATGACCTCCACATCTTTATTTGGTGCTTGCCTTATAGTGCCTCCAGGAGCTGGTATTTCAAGATATTTTTGATGATAAAACCTTGGACAGAGAGCATAAGCTAGGCAATGAAGCGGGATATTCATCTTTTCCCAGCGTTCAAAAATTATATTCTCTACTTCTGGAAAGTCATGTTTGTGTGGGTTGTCATCTTTGGTCATAATGTCTTTAATTTCTCCAACCATGCAGTCCATCCTCTCATATATTTCTCCCATTTTAGGGCCTTCTCCATCACTGAATCTCAATACTGAGTATACTGGTCCTGTGATGGCAATGATGTTTTCAAATTTCATTCCGAAGTCGTCATCGTTGATTACTTGAGCAATGGCCCTTGCTTGATGCTTCAGATCATTGTTGGCGTTGTTCACCCATTCTTTCCATTGCCTGGTGACCACGGTGCTAGCAAGTGCTTCTCGACATGTTATAAGCCTCTCAAGCAAAATGAAATGTGAAGCAAATCGAGTTTTCTTCACCTTCAGTAGGTCAAAACGAGAGCTAGTTCTGAACATTGCTAGACAATGTTGATGGTTCTGAAAAAACTTCACAATACCTTTCCCTGTCTTATATGTATCGAACATCCATGAAAATTTGCTTGCAAAATCCTTAAATACTAGATTCAAGGTGTGAACAACACAAGGGCCCAAATAATGTGCTTATGCACTGTACAAGCCATGATGCAATGAACTATTACAATGTGTTCATAAAAGTTTGAATGAAATTTTAAAACAGTAAAAGTAACCATACTACTTACTCTCCCAATTTCTTTTCCTGCTGCTTTGCAATTAGATGCATTATCTGTCACCACTTGAAGGATATTTCCTGGTCCGATTTCATCTATGGCCTTTAGTAAAAACTCAGCAATTGCTTCGCCAGTTTTTTCAATTCCAGAGAAATCTTCTGCATATAGGAAGCATGAACCTCGGCTGTTTGAGGCAATCACGTTGATCAGTGGCTTGTTTTTTGGATCAGTCCATCCATCGGAAACAACAGAAACACCTTGTGTCAACCTATTTGAAAGGGGAAAAATATAAGTGATGGTTGATATGTAGTAAGTTTAGCCATTAGCATGTTTAACAACTGAAACTTACCATGTACTTTTGACTGGTGCTAAGTCATTCTCCACGCTTCTCTTGCAAGCATCTAGAAGAGTTGTTCTTGCCTTCTCATATGACGGACCTTTATAATCCTTGGGAGCACTTTTAATGGCTCGACCATTTCGAAAATTGAGGGCTCGTAATGAATGAAACGGAATGCCATTAGCACACCAAAATTTGATTATTGCCATATCTACTAAACCCCTTTCGCCACTCCAAATGCTTTCACCAAATGATCGAGTCATCGACGTTCCAAAGAGTTGTCGATCTAACATATTCTCCTTTTTATCGGCCTCTTTAACCTTGTCTAGCAATGCTCAGACTTGGTGGAATCACTTTGTAATCAAGTACAACGCCTAATTTGTGGCTTCTTACCGTAGCGGACCAAGCAAATGAACTCGAACTCTAGTTAAGCTTACTTTGAATGTTTTTTACAATGATTGCACCGCCAACGCTTTGTTCCACCATTGTTCTTTCCTTTTGCGCGCCAAGAATAGTAATTTCAGAGAAAAGAGGATGCCTCATACCAGATTAGATGAGTCTGTCAAGACCTTCATCGCCACGACTCTCGCTCGGTCACCTCTGTCTTCATCACCGGCGCTCAGGCGATCATCTTCAAGATCTAATCCGTCCTCTTCTTCCTCTCAACGCAAGGCTTCCAGATCCAAAGGCTATCTTTGAGTTGTGGCTAGCGACCGGCTAGTTGTGGTCACTGTTTCGCACTTCGCTCAAGCCAAGATATACGTGACTGGTGTGAGTGTGTGACCTTCAGATTCTTTTTTTAGTGACCCTTGAATTTCGGCCAAGAACGAAATAAAAGGTCAAGGCGCTAACGCCATAAGGCCCATAACCTAGACGCCGCTTAACCCTTGAATTTCTAATCCACAGCCGCCTAACGCCGCTTAACTAACCTAGCCGCCGCCGCCACCACGCCGCCGCCGCCACCACGCCTGGAGAGTCGCCATGGCCGCTGCCATACGGAGAGTCGCCGCGCTTCCTCGCCTCTTGTTTGGCGCGGCGCATCTCGCCCCGCTCTGGCTTTGGCGGCGGCGTCGCCTCGCTCTCGCCTCTGGTTGGCAAGGCGCCGGACTGAAACGGAGGTGACCGCCGCGCGCTCGCCGCCGCCGCTTCCTCGTTTCCATCGCCGGCGCGCTACGCCGCCGCTTCCTCGTCTGCTGCCGCGGCGTCTTCTTCTTCTCCCCGAGTCCAAGCGCAGTTCTCATTCTCCCCAACTCCTCCTCTCGGCTCCCATCGCGTCCCTCGACGATCGGTTCGGATCGATGTTCCAGTAGTGTTGGTCGACGTTCGCGCTCTCCCTGCTCGTTCGGACGGTTCCCGGACGAGGAACGCGCCACGTTCGCGCTTCCGCTTCATTGCGCAAAGACAGGACGCTAGTTGGTTCTGGCCGGCGGACCCGTGACTCCCCACGCTTGTGGGAACTCGACTGACTTCGTCTTCCTTCCGCTTCCGCTTCCACGTCTACCTCCCTCAGCCAGTCGTCTACTGCTTCAGATGCCATTGTCTTCGCCACTACTACCTCCGCCAGTTTTGCTCAGTGGCATCATCGTTTGGGTCACATGTCGAGTCCCGTCGTCTCGCATTGATGAGTCGTGGTGTTCTTGGGAAGGTCTCGTGATACCTCCTTCCCTGTCGGTCGTAAGTTTGGCAAACAGCCTACAGCTCCCATATCCTAGTAGTGATTACAGACGAGTCGTCCTTTTGATTTAGTACACTCGGATGTATGGGGACCGCCCTTCGTTTGAAAGGGGTCATCGTTGGTATATCATTTTCATTGATGATTATTCTCGGTTCACCGGATTTACTTTCTTAAGTCTCGTGATCGGTATTAGTCGCCTATCGCTTTCTCGACCATGGTTCATACTCGATTCAACTCACCCATTCGGGTGTTTTCATACCGACTTCTCTTTGGCGAGTACTTGTCTCATCGCTCTCCGTCGGTTTCTTCTTGATCGAGGGCACCCTTCCTCAAGACTTTCGTGCGGTGCTCATGCGAGAATGGAGTCGCAGAGCGCAAGCACCGTCACCTTCTTGAGATCGCCGAGCATTAATGCTCATGCCTCTGTTCCTCCCCATTTCTCGGAGGTCAGTTCTCTACTACTGCCTATCTCATCAACATTCACCGCCCATCGCTTCTTGTGGTGCCACTCCGGTTGAGCGTGCCTATGGCGAACCCTCAAGATATCACCTTCGACCTTTGGGTGTGTTGTCTATGTTCTTCTTGACCTCGTGGCGAACAAAGTCCCTTTCCATCGGTGCAAGGCGCTTTCCTAGGCTATGACTCGAGCGTAAGGGTTTCGATGTTGGGATCCTCTTGGTCGTAGGATTCGGGTCTCTCGGGATGTCATGTTCGACGAGTCTCGTCCCTTCTTTGACGAGTCCCGTTCTTTTGACTCCTCCTTCGACACCTCCTCCTTACTTGAGTCTCTCTCCTTTCTCAGTCTACCTGCCCGCTTCACTGTTCCTTCTTCCTCTTTACCACCTCCACCACCCTCTCCACCTACCACCATACCTTCCTCTCCTCCTGCACCTACTTCGGTTCCTCCTCTACCACCTTCTCTCTCTCAGACACCTTCACTTCTTCCTGTTCGACCTCCTGTCCGTTTTCACTACTCTCGTCGGACCCCTTCCTCCTCCTCGGATCCTTCTCCCTCTTCGGCTCCTCCTCCTGCCTTGGATCCTTCTCCCTCTTCCCCATGGTACACTCTTCGTGATAGAAGCACGATTTCCGCCCCGACCGTCTGGGTTCTCTTCATCATCACCTCCTCTGAGCTTCGCCTCTTCTGATGTCTTTATTACTCATCCCGAGTGGCGCTTATGCGATGGTCGAGGAGCTTGCTGCCTTGAGCGACTTGGTACTTGGGATCTTGTTCCTGTCCTCCACCGTCACCCCGATCACATGCAAGTGGGTCTATAAGATCAAGACTCGCTCAGACGGTACTCTTGAGCGCCACAAGGCGCGTCTTGTCGCTCGTGGTTTCCAGTAGGAGCACGGCCGTGACTATGGCGAGACGTACTCTCCAGTTGCCCACAAGACAACCATCCTCTCCTTGTGGTCATTGCTTACGCTCGTCGGTGGACTATCTCCCAGCTCGATGTGAAGAATGCATTTCTTCACGGCGAGTTGCGTGAGGAGGTCTACATGCACCCACCTCCTGGCTACAGTGTTCCTGATGGTCACGTTTGTCGCCTTCGTCGCTCTCTCTACGGCCTCAAACAGGCCCTCGTGCTTGGTTTGAGCGCTTTGCCTCTGTTATTTACATTTCTTTGGTTTTGTTCCCGGTCAAGATGACCGCCTCTTTTTGTCCACACCTCTCCTCGTGGTCGGACCCTTCTCCTCCTCTCACGTTGATGACATGCTCATCATGGAGATGATTCTCACTTTATTGCTTTTGTTAAGGCGCGCCTCAGTGAGCGATTTCGGATGTCCGATCCTGGGCCTCTTCGGTACTTCTTGGGTATTGAGGTTGAGTCCACGCCTATAGGCTCCTACCTCTCTCAGCGTAAGTACATCCAGGAGCTTCTTGCTCGTGCTTGCCTTACTGACGACAAGATCACGACACTCGATGGAGCTTCACCTTGACTTCGAGCCATCGATGGGGTTCCTCTAGTGATCCCACTCGCCATCACACCGGTTGGGAGTCTTGTCTACCTTGGCTTCACTCGTCCGGATGTGTCTCCACTGCTGTGCACATTCTTAGTCAGTTTATGGCCTCTCCCACCAGTGTGCACTACGGTCACCTCCTTCGGGTTCTTCGCTACCTTCGTGGTACAGCTGACCGTCGCCTGTTCTTCCCCAGCTCCAGTTGTCTACAGCTTCGGGCCTACTCAGATGCTACCTGGGCTAGCGATCCCGCCGATCGCAAGTCCGTCTCGGCCTACTGTGTCTTCCTTGGATCGTCCTTGATCTCTTGGAAGACGAAGCGTCAGACTGCTGTTTCTCGCTCTAGCACTGAGGTTGAGCTCCGTCGCCGCCTCGATGATCTTGAGGTGACTTGGCCGGTGGCTTCTTGCGACTGGGTGTGGTTGTTTTACTCGACGATTGTTTGCTCGGCAAGATCGGGCGCCATCAAGATGTGCCGTGATCCGTGAAGCATGAGCTCACCAAACACATCGGCGTCGATGCTCACTACGTTCGCTCCCAGGTGCAAGATCAGGTGGTCACTCTTCGTCATGTGCCTTCGTCGCTTCAGCTTGCCGACTTCTTCACCAAAGCACAAACTAAAGCGCAACATGGTTTCCATCTCTCCAAACTCAGTGTTGTAGATCCACCATGAGTTTGAGGGGGGGGGGTGTTAGATTAGCTATATGTATAGGGGCTTATTTGTCTTTTTACCTTTGCACTGTACATGTATTTCTAGCCCATTGGGCCCATGAGTAAAGAGCAAGCTGCATTTGTAACATATATGACCTCGTTCAAAAACTGGTTCTGACTGTCGGGTGGATTCTGTTCTTGTCCTAAAAAGCATGCTATATTAATCTACAGTAGTTTAATTGAATACGAGTTACGGTGTCCAACCAGTCCGAGAATTACATTTTCATTGATATGAGGATGTTAGTTGCCATGCACTTTTAGTGTCATATTTAACCATTTATTTACTAATTACGAGTTAAATTGTTTTTTTTTTGGTTTTTTTGTGGGGGGTGGGTCCTCACACTATAAACCCAGTATGCAGTTTAGCCTGATTACTGAGTATTTTGATCTCAATCTTTCCACCAGCTTAGCTTAGGACTTCTATGTTTTGGTTAGTAACAGTTATTTAAAAAGGACTTCAGCTATTGTTTTATCGTTTTTGCAGGATTCTCAATCTCCATCATGAAGTCAGACGCAAAAATTTTGCAGCGTCTAGATGCCTCCACTAAAGCTCCTAGTTGGCCCATTGGAAGTGATGGTAATAAGTTCCTTCTAGACAGTGAATAGGATTTTCATGAAAAGTATGTCCTTCCTGTTTCAGCTTCAGTAATGCATCATAATCCAAAAGCAGATTAATGCTGCCTCTTAGTAGTGGCATTGCATTTTGTTCCATGTGATATGGCTAGGATAATAGTGATCTGGATTATTCATGCCCCCCTTCTAGATAACACCTCAATTGCGCACATCACTTTTAAAGTTAGTTAATATATTTTATTATTTTGACTTGGCTTGTTAAAAGTGTGGTAGATATTAATTTAAGATAACATGAAAGAGGCATATAACAGCATCAACATAAAATAAATTTACATTTTGGTTTCCGAAACGTCTGTTTCTTTGACAAAAGGAAGGTGGGTATTATTTTAGAACTGTAGTCAAGTTATTCTTGTCTTTTTAGCCAAAAAAAAAAATGGTTTGGTTTTGTCTGGATTGTTTTGAAGAAGAATAGACCCAGACTGAAAGGAATTTATTATGTGGTGGCTAAAATCTCTCCCTTTTTAATTTATGATTAGTTATCCTTTTAAGGAACTTCTTCCTACCTGGTCTATATTTGGATGTGAAGCTAGTTGGAAATTATAGTTGGAGATCAGATCAGACCACTTGTCATGTTACATACTTACATTCACGAGACAAAACATTATTCTGAGTTGCTTTTATTGTATTTTCTCCTATGCAGTATGCACATTCAAGAAATTATTGATCCTTAAGATGAATCTCCTTATTTGTGAAGTTAAAAATAGTATCATAAACTGCAGGAGACCGACAAAAATCTGCAAAAATTCCTGTTCCTTTACCATCATCATGTGCAATGAAGAGTGATAAGGTAAGATTTCCATAATGAGTACAATACTTTTTTTATCAACTCCTAAAGAGACTATTTTTCTCGTCCCCTGAGTCTTATATGCTTTTACTATTACATTTGCTATTGAGAATGCTCCCTATGCTTATTTTGCATGGAAAACCAGTTCCAAGTACTGGTTTTATGTAGCAACTCGGAAATTAATTAAGACAGTAAAATTATTATGCAACTAATTAATCAGATAAGCGGTAATTTGGCTTACTAACAAATGTCATGCATAAGTAAACCAAAATGCTAGAATAGCAAAAAGTAAGGATTTTCAAGAATTGCTGTTAGACCCGTAGGCGAGGGTATCGCTCATCAAAATACCTAATCCGTCCGGGGCCAGATCGACACCTCTTGCTATACTCGGGTTTCCTCATTCGGCAATTAGTTACAAAACTGGTAGGATTTCGGGTATCCTTAGCAAAGCTCGCATAATGACCAATATGCCCCATAGTAGCTAGTAAAGGACCAAGGGTAGAAAAGTAAAAATGGCCGCAGTAAAAAGAGGATAAGGCCAAGGCACAACCAGGTTCATTTTCCCTTGCCACACCTCCAACCGAGTAGCACATCCATTCATCCCCCGTTCCATCCGTTCCAACCAAGAGCTAGCTAGAGCAGCACATTCATTCCCCTCATCAGTCTCCCAGCCGAAAGCATAGCTCATTCACTTCCCCTGGCCACAATCTCAAACCAAGAGGGCAAGCACCAGAGAGTAGCCAGCCGAGGCAAAGCCATCCAAGGCAAAGCAGGAGGAAGAGAAGGCTAGGAGAAGAGCAATCGGAGGAGAAGGTCCAGATCAAGGAGGCCACCAAGAAGAGGAAACCGTGAAGGACCAAGAGGAGCAGACCGAGCATAAGCTCAAGGAACTGCCCTTGGATAAAAAATTGCTTTTTTTACCTAAGCCTTGGGGGCTAACTGACGAGGATTAAAGAACATTTTATTTTTGGGTTGGCAACGGTTGTAAATCATACTCTATTTTTGGGCCCACAACTCATAAAAAGCCCATAAAGAAGAATGATGCCCATGTTCAGTTAATTGGTTATGTCTCCAACCAATTTGCTGGCGTAGCCTATACATTGCTTCACACCGGTCGTCCCCGACCTGTGAAATAGTCACCCCGACCAGCAATACTAGTCGGGGCAAGTAGTTATCTATGCATGTGTCCATGTGGTTAGTTAATTGACAAGTACAAATAACTACTCAGACATTATCCTGAAGAGGCACCCTTTGATGAGAAGACACCTCTTGACGAAAGACACCGTTTTGCGGAAAGACACCTTTCAGCTGTACGACAATTGTTTGGATCATAACTGCCACCTCTTCATTCTGTATAAATAGGGAGCCCCTTTGTACCGTCAGGGGCATCAAGCAATCGAATGTTAGATTCTCTGATAGACATTGTAACACTTGTACTCTGTTAAGCCGCTTGGCTAATAAGAAGCAATCTCTCATTTCCACCTTTATAGTCTTGATTCCCTAGAAGCCTGCAACCATTTTCATTTCATAAGCTCGGTCTAGAGACCCTAGGCTTTGAACATCGACACAAGGAAAAAAAGATTCTAGCATAGTTGTCACGGCGGTCCGGCTAGGCGAGGCGAGGCCGGACTGCCTGGACTCCTAGGCGCCCGCCTAGACGGTGATTAGACGATGAAAATAATAAATAATATCTCATATGACATGAAATTAAGTCAAATATGAAGCAAAAGATGTGTAATCTTCAAAATAGGTCCATTTACCTTGCAAACACACAGAATGGAATCCTTCAGAGTTTAGAAAGATCTGCTGGTTTGGATCTTTGGGGGTTTGCATGTATGGCACAAACAAGCAGAGGGAGGGGAGGGGGTGATCGGGGAAGGATGTAAGGGTGATGCAGACATGCAGTGAACCAGTGACCCATAGTTGACTAATGTCGATGCAGTCCAGACTCTAGAAATTGATCTTCAATGATTCACTCAATCGGCATTAAAGCAGAGGAATGAGGGAACTCAAGGAAGAGTAACGCAAAGAGAGGAGCAGAGGGGGTGGAGGGAGGAGCAGCGGGAGAAGCAGAGGGAAGGGAAGAAGGGGATCGGCCGATCGGGAGCTGAGGGAGTTCTCACCGGAGGTCCTGAGTTGTGGTGCGAGGCGATTCGGCGGTGGAGGCAATTCGGCGACGGTGGAGGCGGAGCTGCAGCGTGCTGGCATCTTCTCTAGGGTTAGCCTCTGCGGCGCTCTCTGGACTCTGGCTCAAGTTCCGTAGAGGCGCAGTGGCGACCGGCGGTGGAGGCAGTTCGGCGGCGGTGGAGGCGGAGCTGCGGCGGCGATCGCGGCTCTGGCGGCGAGGCAGAGTGTTGTCTCGGTTCTAATCTGGTTTGGTCGCGCTCAGCATACCCTTATCTTCTCGGCTCCTCCTCAGCGGCCATCAGAGCAAGCGCCATGACGCTTCGGCCGGCCGATTGCCGCTCGACGCTCGGGCGGGCGCCTAACTCACTCGGCCGAGGCGGCCGCCCAGCGCCCCGCCTCCCGCTGGGCGACTAGGCGTCGCCTAGTCGACGCCTTGACAACTATGGATTCTAGTACAAATATGGAACCAAATTTGTTGGTTAGTTGGCTACATCACTGGTTGGCTTGGTCTCCACATGAATTGGGCGCACATGAGATGGGTTGGGCGTGCTCGTTTGGCCAACGCATAGATTAAAATATTCTACTCTCGGGTGCAGAAAAGAACTACCGTATATATACACATATATACAAATATGTATATGTACATGTACCCAAGGTTATCATGGTGTCGCCTTGCGATGACTCCATGGCTTCCTATCGGTTGGAGATGCCATGGCCATTCACCCAGGCCCCAGATCTTGAGGCGAGCGCTTAGGATAGCGCTAGGGGATGTTGTGGATGGAGCTGCGCCAGCATGGCCACGGTTGTTGCCCACCACCGTTGCTCCGCCGCCTACCACCTACGCCCACACACAAACCGCCACTAGCGCTACCGCAAGCGCCAGCACGACCACGAGCGTCGCCCACAGTCGCTGCTCCTCCGCCTACCACCTTCGGCCATGCGCATGTTGCCGCCAGCGCTACCACTAGCGCCAGCCCTCACTTTTGTCGTTGCACGCCGCCCCTCCCTCATTTCTTCTTAGGTTAGCCTTCTCCCTCATTTTTTCTCTCTTTGCTTTTATTTTCTTGCTACTGGATTGCTCTGCTTTTTCCTCTGCTCTTCCACCGTCTAACTATCGCCATGGTGGGTGCCTAGGCACCTAGGCATCCTGGCGCCCCCCAATCGCTGTGACTTGTGAGAGCACCATGATAACCTTGCATATACCTTCATATACATATGTGGGTATGTGGGTATGTGTGTGTGTGTATAATGTAGTTCTATTCAACGCCTACCTATAGTTAGAGCCATGCCCAATCATGCCTCCACGTCTGACCACGACCCACCTATGTGTGTTCCCAGGCGTCCCCATGTAATCGTCAATAAAACCGCACGCTTATTGACTTTCACCGTTGCCTTGCAACCCGTCTTAAATTGCGCCACCGCCCTACTCCCGTCATCCACCGCGTCGCCACCCTACCTGTGTGGAACCGACAGTAAAATGCGATGAGACCGTCTACTATGCCGGCACAGGAGCCCACCAATTGGCAGTAACCGATCATCGTCACTGGGGGTGGAAATTGAGCCAAGTCCTCATTTTTTCGAGCTTTTTCAGAAATTGACACAATTTGATTTAATATCATTTTATTTATAGTTTAGAAGTATTTTTAGAATCGAGCTAACGAGCTGAGCCGAGCCGAGCCATGCTAGAGCAAAATCCAATTTCATTTGAAATTGACTCATTTCAATGTTTAACCAAAGAACAGTGTAATTGGACCAATTTTGAACAGAGCCAACGAGCCCTACCAACGAGCTTTTTTTCTAGCCCTGATCATCACCTATGTCGTGTAGTGTTGCCGCCACTGCAACTCCACCATCTCCTGTGCCAACGCCACTACTATGTGATGGTGGCAATAAAAATGAACACCACAATTACATCTAGATACACACCATTTTACATCTAGATGAAAACACTTTTACTATATTGATACTGTATGTGCCATTAGAGTTTACTGTCACACCTAGCTGTGATGGTGGTTGTAAATGTGGAACTCACATTTACGACTATAAACATACGACTTACCACCAAGATGAACCGCGTGACTCGAGGATGCACCAGATTCGGCGGTAAAAATAGAAACCACAATTACAAATAGTTACATTCTATTTTACAGTAAGTATATTGACAATTTATTGGACGGTCATTAGAGTTTACTGCCACATCTAGCCATGGCACATTGCTAGACTTGTTACGGCAGTAGTAAAATTCGAAAACTACAATTACGTCCAAATATGTACCATTTTATTGGAACATCGTTAGAGTTTATTGCCACATCTAGATGTGGCGCATGTTGGTCATGTGATGATGGCAGTAAAATTTGAAAATGACAATTACATCTAGATACCATTTTACTGGATACAACGTTATAGTTTATTGCCACACCTAGCAGTGGAGCATGCTGGCTATGTGACGGCAGCAGTAAAATTGGAAAACAACAATTACATCCAGATGTATACCATTTTACTAGACACGCTGTTAAAGTTTATTGCCACACTTAGCCGTGGCGCATGCTGGCCATGTGATGGTGACAGTAAAAATGTAAACCATATTTATGACCAAGTACGTACCAACGTACGTTCAAATACATTCCAATTTACCGAACGTGTTGTTAGATTTTACTGCCGCATCTAGCAGTGGCACATGATGGCCATGTAATAGCGGTAATACAAAATGGACTACATTTACGTTCAAATACATTCTAATTTACTGGATGCATTATTAGATTTTACTGTCACACCTAGTTGTGGCGCATGCTAGCCATTGATGGGCTGACGGTGGCAATAAAATTGGAAACACACAATTAAAACCATGAGTACATCCATATACAAACCATGTTACTGGACACGTCGTTAGAGTTTATTGCCACACCTAGCAATATTGAAAAACCATAATTATGTCCAAATACATACAATTTTACTGGACACGCCGTTAGAGTTTATTACCGCACCTAGCCATGGCGCATGATGGCCATGTGATGGTGCCGCATGCTAGCCATATGATGGTACATAGCAACTTACAACCAAGATGAACCGTGTGACCCGACAATGCGCCGAAATTGGCTATAAAAAATGGAAACCACATTTATATCTGGATACATACCAATTTACAACCAAATTAAACACGAGCGGGTGGGGATTGTTGGGTCATGGGTTTGTGACCTGTAACTGGAGCGAGCAGGTAGAGATAGGTGGGCCACATGGCTTGGTGGGGGGACGGGATTGGGCGGGCAAGGGGACTTGCCAAAATGCAAAATATCCTATCTACGCTCAGGTGCAGAATAGTCTCTCTCTCTTGTGTACCTTTCTTACCGTGAAAACCCCGTGAAACCCACGTCTACAAGCTTTGAAAACTTCTCAAAAAATTACCATATGTAGGAGAGGTGAGCTTCTACAATCCTATAAAATTTGAATACCAAACTCAATCATATTTGAGAGATATGAAAAAGACAAACAGCGATCGAGCTTGACTCGGTGGGTGGGCATGGCGTCGCTCGGTCGGCCACTTGCAAGATTCGAGCTTAAGCTTGGCGTAGGCCGCGTGAGTCGTGTACAGTGCATGGGTGCGTGTGTGTGTACGCATTGTAGCTCGGCTGTTGTTTCTTCTCCTTTAGTGAATGCCAGAGCTCCTGGCCAATTTCAAAAAAGAAAAGGACAAATAGTGAGATGAATAGTGATGAACAGTGAAAATCACTATTTAGGCTGAATTTGTCGTTTTTATATCTTTCAAATGCGATTGAGTTTGGTCTTCAAATTTTACAATATTGTAGAAGCTCATCTTCCCTACATATGGCAATTTTTTGAGAATTTTTCAAAACTTGTAGATGGTGGTTTCACAGAGTTTTCATGGTAAGGAGGGTTTACGCTATATATAGCATAGTATTGAACAGTGTTAAATAGTATTAAATAGTGGAGAATAGTATTGAACAGTGTTAAATAGTACAAAATAGTGGTGCTTATTTAGTTTTGGTTACGAAAAAAATTACCAGCTGCATATATATATATATATATACATACATTCTATTCCTGGAGTAGTTACTCCCACCTCTAAAATACCACCTAAATGAACTTGAAATACTCCTTTATCACTTTGGGTACACATATACTAATTATAAGATATTCCAATGTGAACCACATGAAAATTTTGCAAGGGAATCCATAAATACATTCTAATCCTGGGAGTAGTTAGTCCCACCTCTGAAATACCACCTAAATGAACTTGAAATGCTCCTTTATCACTTTGGGTACACATATACTAATTATAAGATATTCCAATGTGAACCACATGAAAATTTTGCAAGGGAATCCATAAATACATTCTAATCCTGGGAGTAGTTACTCCCACCTCTGAAATACCACCTAAATGAACTTGAAATGCTCCTTTATCACTTTGGGTACACTCATATACTAATTATAAGATATTCCAATATGAACCACATGAAAATTTTGCAAGGGAATCCATAGCTTTTAGCATATTTTGCAAATACCTTCATATATGCAAATACCTTCGAGCCGAGGTAATGAGTCAAAAATTGAAGTCGATGGAATGAGCCGAGTCGATAAAAGAGCCGAGCTGACGAAAGAACCAAGATGCTAAGGATTTGGATGGACGCAACGGAAGCAATGATGCTAAGAAAGACTCAAAAATAACTAGGAGCATTAGCGAGAGATGTAGCAATGCCGGCCAGAGAAGCCGCAGTGCTTGGGATGGGCAATACCAGAGAAGCCATAGCGATCGGCGTGCAGTTGGAGAGCCGGAGCTCCTGACGACACGCAGCAGGTGGAGAGGCAGCATTGTTTGGAGTCGAGCTGGCCGGTGCTGGAGGCTGCGAGGCCAGCCGGAGAAGCTGACGTCGTGGATGAGCGACGAATCTAATGATGGAAGACAACCACTGTCGGAGTAGGAAGGCCCTGGGTGGCTTGAATTGGAGTGGGCCGCGCGGGATCTAGCATAGGGCCACGCGAGGTCAGAGATTGGCGTGATCCGCATAGGGAGGTGGCCTAGGGGGCAATGGATCCACGCGGGGAGGCGGCGCTAGATTCGTGCAGGGAGAGGCAGCTGGAGGAGCCACCTGACGCTGTGGGTCCGGCCAGGAGGAGCCGGCGGGGCGAACATAGAAGGCGGGGTCAATGTGATCCGCACAGGGAGGCGGCCTAGGGGGCACCGAATCCGTGCAGGGAGGCGGCGCCAGATCTGCACGGGGAGAGGCGGCCGATGGCGCCACTTGATGATGCAGCATCTCCTTACTGGCCTCGACTGTGCCATGATGAGAGGTGGCCGCCCTTGGGAGCGGAAATTGCTCCTCTCGGAGGCAGCAACAGCGGAAGATGACCTTGGTGCTAGAGTTTGAACCTTGGCCTTGATACCATGTTATGAATAGCACTTATTGTATTCAATATGAGGCTAGTAGGCCAGAATATATAGAGTACATGAGGGTACAAAAATGAAAGCCTATATAAGGCAATCATGTACATGGAAAGCCTATATAAGGCAGTCTATTCTTAACAATACGCACATACAAAGGAGTATGTTAAAAAAAAAGTACATACCACCTCTGAAAAAAGTACATACCACCTAGATAATCTTATATACTTGTATACTACACGTACATATCCTTAGTTTCCCGAGATACTCCCTACGTTGTGAGATACGGCACGGGGAGTAACTACTCCCGTCACTAGAAAAGAGGCTTCATACACACACACACACACCCCCTTATAAAAGTATTTGTGTTTTAAGTTGATAATTTCATACTTACATTCATTTGTTGTTGTTTGGTACTTGGTAGGTGCTTCAAAAAAGTCGAGAGCTAACTAAACATGGCTGCATTTTAGAGGCTGCTATTGAAGCAGGTGCTAAAGAAATAATCAGGATAAAGGATAGATTAAATGAATGGGACAGTAAAGTGGGTGATGGTGACTGTGGAACAACAGTGAGTCAAACAAGCTACGACTACTTTTATGTTATATCTATCTATATTTCCATAGCATGTAAAATGTAACCAATTTTTATCTTTTCAGATGTACAGAGGTGCAACTGCTATACTTGAGGATATGAAAAAATGGTAATGATTTAAAAGAACACACAAGAGTCTTGCCTTCTTGCGTTCTTGCATTTTTCCCTACGCTTGTTCATATGTATATTTGCCTCTTGGGCCTCTTCAATAGAATTGTGCTTGATTACAAACACCTGCCAAGTTATACTGGGTAAACATATATCGTGGTTTACCTGCTTACTGGGCACTCATTTGCTGGACACTAGAGATTATAGAATGCTTGAGTAGCAGCAGACCATGATATATTACTTTGTGCACTTAATGCCCTCAGCCCCTCACGTATCAGTTGTTTTCCTGCAATAATTTTACTTTCATTGTGACCATGCATGTCAACAATGGATATCTTCAATTGTTAAATCTGAATCTCCCACTTCTCAGTTACCCGATGAATGATGCAGCAAAAACAATAAATGAGATTGGTTCTACAGCCAGACGGGTCATGGGAGGAACCACTGGGATCTTGTATAATTGCTCTTCTTAAACTCGGTTCCTTTCAACAAATTATAAAATTCTAATAGAACTTTTTGAAACATAAATTCTAATAGAACTCTTGCTGGTTCTATTCTATATAGGTATGACACACTCTGTAAGGCTGCTTATGCAAGCTTGAAGTGCACTGAGACAGTAGCTGCAAAGGAGTGTAAGCAACTTTTCATATTCTTGCTGATTTCTGTTGTATCCAATGGAAGGCATATGAGGATATGCTTTGCTTTCAGGGGCTAATGCTTTACAAGCATCAATCGCTGCTATCAGCAAATACGGTGGTGCTCGTGAAGGCTATCGTACAATGCTTGATGCTCTTATTCCTGCTTCAAAAATTCTGAGAGAGGTGGGCAGTTTTTCTCTAGCAATTATATTAACTTGGCCAATATCGGCACTCACCAAGAAATACTTATTAATGAGCAGAGACTTGAAGCCGGGGATGATCCTCTGGATGCATTTATCATATCATCTGAAGCTGCTCTCACAGGTGCTGAATCCACGAGACACATGCAAGCCCAAGTGAGATATTTCGAACCTTTTATTTTGTTCAAAACTTGTGTGCAACAAGGAAAATGTTCAGGATGGATTCTCCTCTTCAGGAAGTCCCTTTTTAAGAGAAAAAAAAACTGGTTTTCCCAGATTTGCATTAAATTGTAGCCAATCAATTGTTGATGAGATGATGAATATAACTTGAAGAAATTTTTTCTGTTCATGTGTGTGCGTGAGTGCGTCGTGCTTCGTTGTTGGAAGTGGGCATGATTCATAGTTCATAATATTTTTCTTTGCACTAATGGTGTGAAACATAATTTCAGGCTGGCAGATCATCCTACATTGCTGCTGACAAACTGGCATCTGCTCCTGATCCTGGAGCCATGGCTGCTGCTGCTTGGTACAGAGCTGCAGCCCTTTCATTGAAGAGCATGGCGTGTCCTTGAGAAGCATAGCGCTGTTTCAACTTCACTTGCCTACCGAAGTATCACAACTGAACAGGCCAATTCTTCCCATTTCCCTTCCGACTTCTGTGTGGTGTATATTCTGATTAGCCTTTGCATCAGAACTGTCACAAACTCTCAGATAATCTTGTTGATAATAATGATGCTTCAATTATGAGGTGCTCATTTGGCCAACTTCATGTAGATGAATAAATTCAAGTACGTTCACCTGGTGTTCCAAATAAAACTATATATCACCTGGTGTGAATTGTTACAAATAAATCTTTAGTTTCCTTCCAACTTGCATTACAAGGTAACAACCAGTCCATAGTTTGAGAAAGCACTGGAACTGTAGAATACTGTCCGTCCAATTAAGTGTCCATTTTCTTCCTTCAACTTCTCCCGTGGTTGCAAACTGCGTATCATACATGCCTAGTCGGTGCATCTGCACCCATGGCCCGTGGGTGGCTCTCAATACTAACACCGAAGTGATTGTCCAATCATTTGAAACGAACTTGCTAACTTATTGGCTAATTTATTGAACATTACTTATCCACTAACTGTACTAACCAAATTGGAACTGATTGGCTATTATAGTACGCTACCACATATGATTATGCATCGGCATCAATATATGCTCCATGGAACCACTTGGGCTTGCTAAATCCAAAAACATGAAACATAGACATGCTATACCGTACGAATTACTTTTTACAGATACTAAAAAAAAAAATTTCTTAACGGTGACCGACAGGTGGAATCCCTTTTCCGAGACCTGTATGTCAGTAATTGATACCGAGTTCCTAAATAAGTTTTGTAGGCAGAGCTTTACCGTTCAAGAATTTATTTTTTTTAAGACGAAAAAACTCGACCAACTGCGATGCTACTTCAATGATCTGGGTATAATTTCATTTTATATATGTGATTACAAGGTCTCAAGGTAAAACACTCTTTTGGGAAAACATACCAGGCACAACATTTTAGATGCTTCTATTTGTTTATGCGGTATGTTAGATGGTTCAATAGGTTGATGTGTCTATCTAATCCAGGGAACCACAACCGTACTACTGGCTCCATTAAAAGACATATATTCACAAATATTAAAAGTTGCTATTATCAAAACATGATAGCTGTCATGCCCAGTTTTGACGACAATTTATAAAGTTCGAACATATGCTGTCATGTTTGTGAAAACAAAACAAACATGGACGATCAAACACAAGGGTAACACTGTATTTCATTAATTCTATATTGAATATACAAAATTTCATGCACCCGTAGGAGTTCATCTTATGTGTCAATGCTTAAAGAGTATATTTGATTGGAGATTGTGTAGTCTGGCGCTCTGTATGGCGTTCGGTTAATTACATATGTAGGCTTGGCCTACAGAATATCTCCGATTAAGTTGGGCGACGGTAGTCGTCTTTATATTTATATTGCTCATCCATATGTATTTATCATGTTGGTGTAGATGCAGATAGTGAAGATGCAGATGTGATACGGGTGGTTTTGTTTGCCAATGCCCGGTCATATCGTTGTGTAGGTTTGTGGATAGGATTATTTTCACCTTATCGGTGAGCCATGTTTACGCCTGTCTTCATCGGATGTTGACATGTGTGTTGCTTTTGCCTCGTCGGTGCTAGCAACGGGTGTTTGATCCTGTCTGTTTGGGACGTGTTGATGGAGTAGTGACCTTATCTTGTAATTTTGTATACTCTTGTTGGTCATAGACATATCGTAATGTCTAAATGATAAAATGGCCATTTTTCTCTGGTTGACACATGGTCATGGATGTTTAAAAGAATACGTTGATTGCGCGCCTTGACCTTGCAATGGACGATATGTATATGATTGCATTAGACGATGCTTTCTTTAAAGCATTAAATAATTCTGCTCTCATGCAAGGGGCAAAAATATCAACATAATATGATATTCTCTTGTATCGACTTGCATAGTCACAGTAGATTTTCTACCGATCAAGAATTCGAACTATGATTTTTATAGCTAGTTCCGTCGTATTGAGAAAATTTGTACCTCACTCGTGTGAGCTTCCATGGCCGATTTTATCTCGTTAGAACATAAACTATGATCATCGTTTTGATCTATAGTCGGTCTCATTTCAACGGGGAATATGCGACGCATATTGTGGAAGATCAAGTTGCTCATCATCAAACACGGACATCAAACAGAGCTGTAGTATGTCGACGACGACACGAATAGCGGTGTGGAGGCGCGAGGAGAAATGAGCGGTGTTTCGACGCCTTTCTTTATCCTTCAACTTCTTTTCCCTGCCCGGCACCCGCGCCGGGTGAAGATGCGCCTTGCGGCACAGGCGTCTCCGCTATTGCGTCTCCCGGCTGTACATGTACTCGTGTCGAATCGTGCCTGCTGTCTGGTGTTTAATAGGTGCTTGCATACGTCAATGGCAGCTCTACAGCTGACGAACTCAACGATAGGTCATGCGACGGCTCCCTTACGTGTGTTCTGCCGTAGAGTGGGTCAGTTTGAACAGCCAGCTTTATCCAGAAGATTAGCGCAAGCAGCCTCGCCAGTTGCGTATCGCATACGTAATACGTTGCAACTTGAATGCCGGTAGCGTGGTGGAAGCTAAGCTTGGTGATCTGGTCATTGGCCTGTGGACCCAATCATGGTGCTGACGTTAGCAATCAAGCTGGTCTTTTTGTTTTGTACTTATGTTATCAAATCTTCTGAAGACCATATCTTTTGAACCGCGAGGGTCGGATTTGCGATCCGTTTGAACCTCCGCGCTTTTTATGAAAAATCCTTTCAAATGAGTCTAATATGGGATAGATTACACATAAAAAGATATTCGGCGACACGTAGGCCCGCACATCAGTCTCGCTTTAGGAAATTTTGTATGGCATATATTGCTCTTATGTCCTGTATCAATAATTATTGACTGGTATATGGGTCACTACCTCATCATTTTGTATTTTTTCTCATTCCTTTATTTAATGAATTTTGCGTACAAAAATTCACCAAACATGTCAATTGTTGTATGCTCAACAAAGGCTGTGTACCTGACCTTGAGTAGTTACTAACTATAAGCCTGTATTTTTGGATAAAGCGTACAACCATTCAATCATATGTGGACAGGGGGTAAAATGCATTACGATCATTGACGGTTGCTTGTTCATTTGTTTAAAACTAGTGCTTTCAATGTATTAGCTAAAGGATAACTGCAAAGTTTGTAATGATCTAAGAAAAGCGTAGGCAAAAGCAAAGAGAAGCTGGGAAGCAAGATGGTTGGTGCCATGAATTATTGTTCTAGGTCGGCCTAAGGGTACAACACTGCAGGCAGGGCAAGGGTAGCTGCTGCTTGTAGTTGGGTTTGTGCATATATATCTAATTTGGATAATGCTGCAATCTTCCCTGTCACAATGAGTGTTTCCAGGATTAGGTCAGTTGTACTGGCTGCATGCATGGAGGCGCGAATACACCGGACGAAAGGGTCAGGTGTCTAGGATTAGCTAATTTGGGAGAAAGCTCACGTGAATTAATGTTCCCTGCACAGTAATTGAGTGTCCATAAAATCCTAATAAACCACCTGCCTTATCTCTAGGACACATTTTCTGTACATAATTTCCCCTGTTTATATCCTATGCAAGTTAGCAATTATGGGTGCACCTGATCTGATGTAAAGAACGGTCGTCGGTTTCTACAAAGCAATGCAGATGCTAGTGTTGAAAGGACAGAAGACACTGACGCTGAGCAATGAGTGTTCTCAATTTCATGGAACGAGATCTCGAAAAGTTGCCCGAGCGGCAAGTGGCGTAGCTAGGATTTTAGTTATAGGTGGTCTAGCTTAACTTTTTTTAACAATATAAGTGCAGTATACCAACATTTAAATAAAAAAAAATACCAAACACAATATGATCAAATAAAAAACTTTAACAACCATCTAGCATCTTAAAATAAAAAGTATTAAATCTGTAGCTTACATACCTATAATGATAGTTTAAGAAGCATCGGCTGAGGAAGTCCTACGATTTTTTTTCCCTACAGAAAAATACCTAATGGCTAATGGGCTGGACCAGAGTGGTCTGTGGTCCACCGGGACCACCCTGTAGCTCCGCCCCTGCGAGCGGCTCATCGTTTTTTCACCGAACTAACGGCGTTCAACTAAATTATGCATTCTGCAGGTGTAGTGCTGTTCAAATGCTTAATTTGCATACGCAAAAGCATGGGAGATATATTTCTTATGTCTGTGTTTCTTTCTTCCTTGCTATGATGGCACCAAGCCGCCAACAACTCGGTTGTTCGATGCCAACTAACTTTTTAAAGGAAACTTCGTTCTACCCTTTCGTCGCAGGATGACGCGCATTTTACCTTCCATAAAGCGGAGATAATCTGCGCGCGGCTTTTCCACAACAGCAAATTTGTGAAAAAAAAACCTCCTCCAGCTATTTTCAAAAAAAACCCTCCTCGGGGAAATTTGCGGAGAGCCCCTGCGCTGGCTCTTTTGTACTCGTGGTTCCAAAATTTTGCGAAGAGCCCCTCCGCTGATTCTAGAATTGTGATTACTTCCGTTTTCCTTAGATTTTTTTAGGTTTCTCAAAATGAAAAATAGTGTCCACCGTGGAGGGTGGTTTTGCCATCTGAGTACTCTAAAAAGTTCACTCGGCGCTGCATAGCACATGGCTCCGGCTAGTATAGCAGATAATCCAACGAATGCTAAGCAAGGTTTCAAATCTTGTTTTTAGTTGACATCTCGGATGTGGCCGGAATATGAAATTTCATAGAGATCTTATAATTTCGGACAAATTTCGGACGAAATACAAAAACAACAATTAAAATCTGTTTTTTTGCATCGAAATTTTTGAGATTTTGCCCGGAATTACTGAAATCTCGGTGAGAGTTGCCGAGATCTCGGTGAAATTGAACCAAGAGAAAAATGGTTCAAATGACATTCAAAAATTTTGAAATTTTTTGTGGAAGGTCCTGACACTTCAGTCATGTTCCCATAAAACTTTCAGATGATTATCAAGCTTGAGGAATTTATAAAAATTTACACAGTGTTATTATCCTGATAAAACGCTGACAGGAAAATTTGAACCGAATAAAAAATGGAACAAACTATGTTAGAAATTTTTTAATTTTTTTGTGCATAGTGTGCATGGTTATGATGCATCACTAATGTTTCTATAAAATTTTCAGATGATGATCAAGCTTTAGAAATTTTTAAAAATTCGAACAGTGCTGAAGTCTTGATCAAAGCCTTATCAGCAAACTTCAACCAAAGGAAAAATGGTTCAAACCACTTTAGAAAATTTTGAATTTTTTTATCCTGATGTATCATCAATATTTTCATAAAATTTTTAGATGATAATCAACCTTTAAGAATTTTAAAAATTCTAACAGTGCTACATCTTGATAAAAGCGTGATGATCAATACATAAATTTGTTTGAGCAACCAAAAAAGGGTTAGAATTTTTGAAACTTTTATAGAAAAGTGCTGAGGCAATTTTAAGCTCTCAAAAAAAATTTTGGTCATGATCACACACCAGTGAATTTATAAAATTCTTACAATAGTATTGTACCATCTGTATTCTTTGTGTTTTTATTTTTGGAAGATAACAAATGAAGTTCAATGCATCTATAGATTTGATTGAGCATACAAAAAAGTTTAAATTTTTTAATATTTCAGAGAAGGGTTATTAGGCAATTCTTAAGCACTCCTAAATTTTTTGGATCATGATCACACTCGAGCAAATTTATAAAATTCTGACAAGGTTACTGTCTCAGTTCTGTTCATTTAGTTTTTGATTTTTTAAAGATAAAAAATGAAGTTCAATTATTTTGAATATTTTTTGTATGATCCTACACTTTTGAAGATAGTACCATAAATTTTTTTAGAGTATGATCAAGCTTGTACAATTTTATAAAAGACTGACAGCGTTTCAGCTAAAATTTTAAAACGTCTCAAAATTTCATTTTTCAAGAAATTTTCATGTAAGATGACTTTCTTAAGGGTTATTGGGTCAAATCCGATAAAAAAAATTCAATTCTATGTCAGATTACCTGAGATTTGATGAAATCTTGCCGAGATTTCTAAGATTCTGTAGCAATTTATTTTTTAAATTTTTTTTATTCGGCTGGGATTTTGGATCCCGTCTCTGATCGAAATCCGAGATCTCGGAAGAGATTTTCGAAATCTGATGGTTTTTGGAACCTTGATGCTGAGCATGTAAGCAATGTAACTTGTTCAACTTCGTGCTCGGCTCTGCTGCATTATCCAAAGAAATATAATACTAGTTGTAGCAGACGGGAGACTGCCGTCGCAGAATCCACGTGATCTGAGACGAGACAAGCATTAGCTACATGGATAATAGGCACATGAAAGCCATAACCGAGAAAATGTTTATGGATTGCGATAGTTGAAGATCCGATGCAACTTGTTAATCAATATACCCACAGGGAGAGAGCTGACGGTCAACTGACTGGTCCGGTTGCCCTGAAGATTCTGCCTGCAGGCCATCATATTGATGTCCATGAAAAGAACATGGACGAATTAATTTTGGAGCAGTTGCCAGATTGTTGTTACTTCGTTCACAGACAAGTGAAACCCTCTTGAAGATCAGAATCACTGAAACAGGATCTACCGGATGCGCAATGCTTGAAGAGAGTATAAAGATTGGTCTGATTGGAATTTCACATGAAACCATTCTTTTAGGAAACCTTATGAAATTCCCATGTTCTGAAATCTGAATCATAACATGACCTATATGCGCAAGATTTCAAGCCAAACCGGGAAGCCACGTGTCGCCTGGCGTTTTTGCGAAAAAGCCCTTCTATTTCTCCGAAATTACGGATAGGTCCCTGTGCGATTTTTTGTGAGACAAGAATATTTTTTTCGCTTCGCGTTCGGGTCCCTGGCCCGGTATTTTTACGGAAAAGCCTCCCGTTAGTTTCAAATCACGAACAAGCCCTTTTCTAATTTTTCAGGATAGCGAACAGGTCCAAAAAAATAACATCCGGGTCCCTACTTCTTACGTTCAGGTCCTTTCTCCGTTTTTCCTGAAAAAAATGTTTTCGCCACCAGAAAAACCCGGAAAAATTTTTTTCGCCACCCAAAAAAAACGGAAAATTTTTTTTCGTCACCAAAAAAATGCAGATTCATCGAAATTTTATAGCAACTAATGTATTTGCCAACGGATCGTAACCGCGAGTTTTTTTTAAAAAAAATGTAGATTCGTCATCAGCTTATGTATTTGCCAACGGATCGTAACCGCAGGTTTTTTTTAAAAAAATGTAGATTCGTCCGCATATTTATAGCGACCCGTGGATTCGCCGGTGGGTCCTAACGACCCGTTTTTTTTAACGAACGCAACCAAAAAAACCGGAAAAAATATTTTCGACACCCAAAAAAACGGAAACAATGTTTTCGTCCCGCAGATTCGCCGGTGGGTCCTAACGACCCGTTTTTTTTACAAACGCAACAAAAAAAACCCGAAAAAAATGTTTTCAGCACCCAAAAAAAATGAAAACAATGTTTTCGTCACCAAAAAAACACGGATTCATCGAAGGTTTATATCAACTTATGGATTTGCCAACGGGTCATAACCGCGCATGCTATCGAAATTCAACCGGCGCAGCGTAGCGCGCTTTCCCACCTAGTCTAGCTAAATGTGCAGAGAGCTAGCTATCCAAGAAAGACCCGGAGACAAGACATATCACTATGTCATTCTACTACTATTGTTCTTTCTCTTGTTTTCTCTTCATAATTGGTATATGTAATTTATTGGGCTCACACAAAATGTTACTCCCTCCGGTTGACGAAAACATAGAGTTTTAGAATACGTGCCGTTAAACTTTTAAATTTTAGCTATCGATGTCTTTTTAGATATTTAGATTGAATGCATGAAAAATCATATGTTTAGATTACTTTCATAATATTATAATTTTGTTGAATTTTGTTAATATATTATAATATAAATTAGTGATCAAAGTTGAGTTTTCAGTGAATGTCCGTTTACGACCGGAGTATCTACTCCAGTTTTACTTTGTTGCGTGGGAATGTGTGGCATCGGGGGGAAAATTGCTGGTGAGAAATGGATGGTAGGAACAAAGAACAGCTATTAGGATAGAACTGATCTAACTGCTGCGGTGGTTTTCGCCATAGTCTCAACTTATTCATTTATTTCTTTCCATGGCAGTCTAATCCATTGGATGAATCTTTTATTTATTCTTGCAACCAGTGTTGCATGAGACTTAACAGTTATCGTCAGTAAGTTTTTTCTGCGGCAATATATATTTGATTGAGAGATACATGATTTGTATGTGCGCGCGTATCATGGACAAAAGTATCCAAAACAGTTCATAGCTTTGGTAACTACAATGAAGTAAACTCAATTTTTATCATTGTGTCATGAGCTGCTATGTGTATGTACTCCTTCTGGTTACAAATAGTTATTGCTTTAGATATCAACGTAGTCTCCAAAAACAACTTTGACCACTAATTTCTATCATAATATATTTATAAAATCCAATAGAATTATAATATTATGATAATTCATGTATCTAATTTAAATATTTAAAATATATTGCCAGTCAAAGTTTTGAAAATTTGATTGCACCTATATCCAAAATAATAACTATTTGTGACCGGAGGAAACATGTCAAAGTAATACCTGCACTAAGAAAACTCACTTATGTGAACGCACAGTACATACTGCATAGACATCTTCCACTATATGGATGTGTTTTAGGCTTTTGGCACCATGCTTTTCAGTTGAGCGTGAAGTCAAACATTTGAAGTCCCCGGACTGATTTACGTCAACCCAACGTCCTTGACTGCATCTATATAATAAGTGACATAAGTCAATAAGATTAATTGATCACCATATCAGAACTAATCACCCTCAATGGATGGATATTCGTTTCCGCAAGCATCGATCGCTTGCTGCAGCTGTGGTAGACAAGTGGTACACTTACTGCAGCTGTGGACCAATGTGAAAGTCAAACCCTTGAGCGACTTATTTACTTCATACATTTAGCAACTACCTCTCCATTACTGCCATAAACTCAATTCCATTGCCTTACCAACTCCTCACTTCTTTATGCCTCACTTCTTTATGCCTCCATTTAATTTGGTCCTCTCCTATTTATACATCAATAGTGGATCGATCAAAACCTCTGCACCTTAGTCATCTCGATCAGCGAAGACCATACCTGATGAAGCACAGACACCGAATTAAAAAAGTGTGTTAATCTACAACTAATTCCTTCAGTGACAAACTCAGAAACATACAAGATCTCATAGCTGATCGAGACCTCTCCTACACAACATAAAAAGAAAAGAAACAAAGCCGAATATCCAGGTTTAAAGCTTCTAAAACTTCGGTCAGTGATTATATATAGAAATTTCACAAACTAGTCAAATCCAAGCATTACGTCACACACTCAAACTAAGGCACTTATCAGAAAGCTTCATGATCAAAGCGCAGGCACACAACAATAGTTCGCAAAGTACAAAGAGGTGCTTGAAATTAGCTTGGCCAAAAATCCGAACTCCCTTTTTTTTCCAAGAGAGGGATATACCCTTCTGTCAATTAAACGCAATAAGGAAAAAAATATAACTAGTAGATCTTAAAGGGCCTCTTATGAAGAGAGTATAAAGAATACAGGAAATGGCAAATGCAAGAATAGGAAAAACACGTGAGTTGCATAGGAATGCTGGACTGCCGATGCAATCCCATATGAACACAAAACAGAGGAATGGTTCAAAAATGGCGTTTTGGACGCTTCACATGAATTATGCAAGAATTTGAGGAGAGAGAAAGGCAGTAAATGCAAGACACAGAGGAATTTTTTTCGTAAGGTCTAACCTCATGCTAGAATTTCTCTAAAATTCGTATGGAATGTGCCAATCCTTTGTTCGAAAGGGCTATCTATATATAGGGAATTTTCCTATAGGAATGGATTCCTTCAAAATTCCTCTAAAAATCCTACAATCCAAATAGACACTAAAACAGTGTGGGGCTACACTTCTGTGTATCTTGTCATAGATGATATCATTGATAGTTCCCTTCCCTCTATGTTTCATAGGCACCCAATCAGGTAGACATTGACCTGTCGTTGAGGACGCGGAAGTAGGACAAGACCTGCCTCCAACTTACTCGTTGTGCAATCAGGATTGAGAGCCAGAGGGAGAGTGAGTGGCGATTGGCGAATAGAATTAAGGACCTACTTGAAACGCCACATTCCAACGAGAGATTTCAGAACTTGCCACCTTTAAAATTCGTTTTTTCGGTATTTGACACCCTGGTCCATTGTCATAGACTCAGATGGACCCACATGTCATACACAGGAGCTGAAAGGCACATGAATTGGGTGTCATTTTCTGAAAATTCACCATTCCAACGGAGTAATTCTCACGTTTCAAATGGGATGTGTTTTGCTTCTACCATGTGAAACAACCCAGGAGATTATCAGTGCAGTTATATCATCAACAAGAATTAATAACACACATAATTTAATTAATCAACAAAGATTGATCATCATCTTTATTCATTAACAAAGTGCCTTGCAAATTGTATACATTGCGATGTACATGAATATTGAATTACATCAAAAAAGAAAATTACAAGGTTGTTCAACTGCTCTAAAATCTACACTTTCGTATCTTCGGCTATATATATATATATATATAGAGAGAGAGAGAGAGAGAGAGAGAATAGCTATTGTGCTCTCGAGAGCACGGATCCTTCCGTGCTCTCGAGTGGTTTTGCGAAATCAGTGACAAAAATATTCGATCCGAACCGTTCATCTTCTTCATCTTGTTGAAATGTAGCTATAGACAAAATTTCGTATTTTTTTGAATTTGTTTACTATTTATTTTGCTGATTTTAGAAAATGCAAAACAAATAATAAAAAAATTCAAAAAAATACGAAATTTTGTCTATAGCTACATTTCAACAAGATGAAGAAGATGAACGGTTCGGATCGAACATTTTTATCACGAATTTCGCAAAACCTCTCGAGAGCACGGAAGGATCCGTGCTCTCGAGAGCACAATAGCTATTCTCTATATGTATATAGGAAAATGATTCCATACCCCTGGGTGTATGTACTCCCACCTCTAATATACTGTCTAAATGATGTTGTTATACCTCTTTATCCTTTTGAGTATACTCTAATACTGATTATAAGATACTCTAAAGTGAGTTCTATAAAAAATTTCATTAAAATCCACCCTTTATAGCATAACTTGTTTACATATTCTTTATACATATGGAAAAGGGTATATAGCAAAAAAATAAAGGATCTGATGAAATTTTTTTAATCATGTTGTATTGGAGTATCTTAGAATTATTATTGGAGTATATCGAAAGTGATAAAGGAGTATAAAATGTTTATTTAAGTGGTATATTAGAGGTGGGAGTATGTACTCCCGGGAGTACGGAAAAGGCTTCTCTCTCTCTCTCTCTCTCTCTCTCTCTATATATATATATATATATATATATGAAGCCTTTTCCGTACTCTTGGGAGTACGTACTTCCACCTCTAATATACCACTTAAATGAACGCTTTATACTCCTTTATCAATTTTAGTATACTCCAATAATAATTCTAAGATACTCTAATGCAACACGGTTGAAAAAATGTCATCAGAACCCTTTATTTTTTTACTACATACCCTTTTCCATATGTAAAAGGAATATATAAACAAATATTGCTATAAAGGATGGACTTTCATGAAATTTTTCGTGGAACTCACTTTAGAGTATCTTATAATTAGTATTAGAGTATACTCAAAAGAATAAAGATGTATAACAACATCATTTAAATGGTATACTGAAGGTGGGAGTACGTACACCCAAGAGTATGGAATCATTTTATATTTCATTTAAGTGGTATATTAGAGGTGGGAGTATGTACTCCCAAGCGTACGGAAAAGCTTCCCTCTCTCTCTCTCTCTCTCTCTCTCTCTCTCTATATATATATATATATATATATATAATCGAAAGGTAGATAAAGTAAAACTTAAAAATATTATTTGAGTTACCGTCAGACCCGAATGAGTTGGTATTACTCATTGAGATACTTGACTGTCTGAGGCCAATCAGCACCTCTCGCTAGTTAGGGTTTCATCATTCTGTAGAAAACAAACTTGCATTTACTAGGTAACCATAGCTTTGCCCAAATAGTGCCTACAAATATCACATGGTAAAAATGTAAGACACAAACTAAAAACGTAAAGGCACCCTTGTTATATACTGTATTTTGTTATTAATGCTTACTGAGTATTTCTGTACCCACCCTTACTTAACTCACTCTTTGCTTAGAAGCTGAGTATTTTGGATTAGCCTGTGAGGCGTGGGTTGAGGACCTTCCATAGGGTTAATGTGAAGAGATGGCGGAGGACTACCAGGAGGACTAGGTGGAATAGTGGATCATACAGTAGCGACCGCCGATCCATTAGGTATTTAGTGTTATGTAAATTATTTGTTGATGTATTATATATGTTATGCAGGATTTGATTTCTCTAGACTTGTAGCTTGTGTGGCAATAGATTGTAATAAAATTTTATTTTAGTTTTTAATTATTGTTCTGTTACAACATTCTGAATACGGTGCATTAACTAATAAAGTGTCGGGTGCGCTTAATGTTTTGTTAACTAATATGCCGAGATCCGTGTGATTACCTCAGAATAATGGCGATGTTATTATCGTTACCCTGGGTTAATTATACAGGTCGCTACACCATGCACCATAGCTAACTTGTTAGCAACCCAAGGAGTAAGTACTAGCCAATATCATATCACTTAATTTCTGGTTATTCCTGTTTGAGGTTTTAGCCTCAACTCCTTGAATCAACTTACACTAACTATTTTTACAGGGCAAACCTATTTGTGATTATCCAAATTAAATAAAAAAGAGAAGCCTTGCAGTCTGGGCTAGGCGACCAAGTTGGCCTTGGCATGCGTGCTGAGCCGGACTCAGTCCAACCGGCCATATAAGGGCAAGGGGGTGGAGCAGATCCCAACCCTAGCCCCTTAGCACTACACAACCCGCGCTGCCCGTTGATGCGTGCTATCGCCCTCGCTTCACCGGCGACCGCCGTCACTAAGGTGCGACCGCGCTACTGACTACTGCCGTTGTGCCAACCATGACTAGGGCACACCTTGACATCGTCCTTCTTCTTTTCATGTTCCTCATTAATCTATGCATCCAATCGTGTGCAGGAAGTGACGAGGATCTTGACAGACGTGGTGCAAGAGTTTCGTGAAGTGTGAAGGAGCGGGGAACATGCAGGGAACACGGAGGATTGACATTTCCAATGAAACTTTGGAATGCAGGTATAAACCATAGATTGATGTTCTTCGTGTTGGGGTTGTATTGGAGAGATCTCATGGTCTTAATAGTTGAAGATGGGAAAGTTGGAGGGAACCGGGAAAGTGTTTTGAGTTTATCAGGATTCGGTTAATAGTGGTTCCTATTTTTGTAGATAGTTGTGAAAAGTGAAGATAATTTTCTAAAGTTTTATTAAAATACAAAAACATTGAATTTGGTTAAGCGGTTAGAAAATTGTGGCTCATAGAAGGTTGTTGTCTAGAAATCAGCTGTTGCTGACAACAATCGTGTTAATTGCTTATTATGACTGGATGATGTCTAAATTTAATTATGTCCATAACTCGATAAAGCAATATAATTTTTGATAGATTCCAAAGATGCTATAGTTTGCTATACTTCAACCACTCATCACTCCATCTCATGTGGTTAAAAGGTAGGTGCATAGTAAAACGGTAAATGGTTGGTTAAATTGTTGTTTAATGATTATGGATGATATATTATATTAATTTATGAGTACTTTCATTTTTTTGATTTATTATTAATGATTCATCCATGACAATCGAATGGCATAACATGAGATTGATGGTTTATACATAGAAAGATTAATGTGCCATCATATGCATCATGAGATAGAGATAGATGGCCTAAGTAGCATATATAGCCTAATGTGTGTAGCCAATCCAATGGGAGTGGGACGAGAAAATGCCTACTAAGATAGGTACTCTGCGGGAGTGTAGATGAGGATCTCGTGTGAAAGAGAATGGGCTTAAGGTCCCCGTATGAAAGAGAGCGGGCTTGAGTCAACACCGATGAGTGTTGCACTCTGCTATACCGTATATGCTAAAGAGAAAGACATCTGTGCATGAACATTTGCATTTCAATAAAGAAAGATGAAATTTACATTGAGTAATGTGGAGGATGATATAAATGAGATATTGATGATGACATTGTTGATGTTTACTGTTTTATTATGTATGTGCTGAGTTGTGAACTCACCTTTGCTTCTTTATTGTTTTTAGGTGAATAATGTAGGCGACATGCATGGGATAGGAATAGAGCCATCACTTCACTTGTCACGTCATCCACCTTATTTATTTAGAATTAGTGATAATTCTTGGATTTATAAAGTGTCTAGTTAGTTAAGTTGCATAACTTCGTACCATAATAATAGTCGTGTGAACTTAGTTACATTCATATATTATTTGAGAAGTTTAGTGGTATAATAATAATCTTCGTTCTTCGTCACTGCCAAAAAATAAAGAATGCTCACAAACATATCTGATCTGGACGTTCTTGGGCGCGTAGACCCGAGCGTTCATAAGTGCGAGGACTTGGGAGTTCCTGAGCGTGTGATCTCGGACGTGCTTGAGTGCGTGGTTCTAAAATTATTATTGTAATTGTTCCTATTCACGTTATCATGCATATTCTTGTTAATTTTTTTATTAGCGGAGATTTAAGGAAGTATGCTAAAATTGTAGATAAAATTATGGTAAAATTAATAAAAAAGTAGGATGTGATGATATCTTAAGTATTTGGAGTGCTGGGGGTTAAACTATTTTCTTGTCATCGAGAGAGAATAGTTTTGAAAATCAACCAAAATTAATGCAAAAACAATGTTGAAATTATGAACCGGCCAAATAATCCTAGCTTCCTAAAGAATTCCTGAACCGATGGCTAATTAGTTACCGTCAATATTCGAGCCCCCCAACACACACACACACACAGAGAGAGATATATATATATATATATATATATATATATATATATATATATATATATATATATATATATATAAAAGGCTTCGAAAATGATTTCATACTTCTGGGTGTATGTATTCCCACCTCTAATATGCCGTTTAAATGATGTTGTTATACCTCTTTATCTTTTTAAGTATACTCTAATACTGATTATAAGATACTCCAAAGTAAATTCCACGAAAAATTTCATTAAAATCCACCCTTTGAAACATAATTTGTTTACATATTCCTTTTACATATAGAAAAGGGTATGTAGCAAAAAAAATAAAGGGTCTTATGAAATTTTTTCAATCATGTTGTATTGGAGTATCTTAGAATTATTATTGAAGTATACCGAAGGTGATAAAGGAGTATAAAGCGTTTATTTAAGTGGTATATTAGAGGTGGGAGTATGTACCCCGGGAGTACGAAAAAGGCTTCCTATATATATATACACACACACACACAAACATACCTAGGTGATCAGTTTGGTTGCCTCCACTTTGTGAGAGTACAATAAACATCTGGCAAATGCGCTAGATTGCTACTAATATTTTCGTTCAGCTGTGCTTCATGGATAGAGATGTATACTATTCATGAGTGGTGACCAAACTCAATCCTTCGATTTTTCTCACGGCAGGTACCCCCGTGTTTGTTTGTTCTACCAGCAGCTAATTGTCAATCTCTGTTTCAGCCACCGAAATGAGCATACGATTGTCTGTGCAATTAATCTGTTAGGAGGTCATTTTCCTCCGACACCTTTTCTCTCCATTGGATGCGACCTTCACACACCACTCTCTTCCTAGCTTAATTAATTAATGCAAGCCTCGTTGATTTGGACAGTTGGAATGTTTGCATCATATGTAGGGCCCCCACAAGCACACACACGACTAGTTTAAAGCTGTTCAAACTTCAAAGACCAAAAAAAAAAAAAATTTAGTGTGCAATTGTATGTTTTTGCATTAGAATAACACTAGGAGCTAGGCTGGATTTGGGATAAGGATTTGGGGCTCATGATTTGGGACTCATTGGCTTGGATTCATCTCAGCCAAGCCAATGCAACCATTGTTTTGAGACAAAAGCTTGGGAACACCACAGCATGCACTCCCCCAACTCCCAATCATAGCATTTGGTGTGTGGTCGATTTAGCAGTAGTTGACCTCACAGGATGCTTTATTCAGTTGCTAACCTAATGCAAAATCCCAAAAAGCCCTAATGGAAAGTTAAAGGGAACTAATCAAATCATCAAATGATACATCAAAGGATTATTATTGTGGGCGTATGAATATGATCCTCGGATAGGCGCCTTTCGGGTAGCTTAATTAGCCGCGTTTTCCGCATGCATAAAAAGCACGGCCCAGCATCTTTCCGTCAAGCCGAACGGATTGAAAAATGAAAAGAAAAAAAAAACAAGTTGGAAAAGCCTCTCCCGTGGCTCATGAGCAGAGCCCAGAAACCGGGCGAAAACCGGAACTAGGCCGGTTAGCGGTTTCCGTGTAGCAACCGGTCGGTTTCTATATCTTTTTGTGATCTCTTTTTTTTCGAGTTTTCCAAATCCTAATATTTGAAACATTCTACATACCACTGATTCACGTATTCCACTAGTAAGGCTCAGTAAGGACCGGCCGATATTTTCAGAAACCAGTGAGAACCGTACCGGTTTTCAGAGCCAGCTGCTCTGTGAGAGAGCAGATTTCTCATTATCTTGGTCAACTTGGGCATGCCATCGAAAGAACTCCAATAGTACTAGCTACTACTCAACTAACTCAAATTAATTTTGCAGATGAGATCGAACTCATTGGCCACTGAATGCAACAACTCTGGTTGCTTTTATTTGTGATGAGGGGTCAATTACAATTAGAGCATGACAGTAGTTATGAGCTGACTGCAGAATTAGACGAGCAAAACACAAATCAGCATGTCGACCATGCATGCCCAAAGCCCGGCAGTGATCAGAGAAAATATACCGTTGCAACGGTATAGCAAATAAGTTTTGAGGTTTCAGTGCATTGCAAGCATTCTTAATTAGAAGTTTCTAAAGGGTTCCAAGAAAGTTTCAAAGTCAAAGTTTTAACGAGTTTCAGATTTTCAAACTTAAGTTTCAATAAGTTTCTACCAAAAAAAGTTTCAAGAAGTCTAGTAAATTTCAACAGATATCAATCATCAAGCTTCAACCCAGAAGTTTCACGTGTGATGTATCAAGTTTCATCCAAAAGTTTTAGCAGTTTTGACAAGTTCCCACCAAAAAGTTTCAAGTATCACCAAGTTTCGGCGAGTTTGGATGAGCTCACCATAGCTACGAGAGAGCGGCATTGCTTATGCAAACCTTGGCCAGCGCTGCGCGCGCTAGCTGGTGCGAGAAATGAAGAGGGTGATGGAGGCGATCATAGGCATCAAAGGCGTACGTGCGACGATCTGTTGCTGCTGCAGATGGTGTATGTTGTCACAGTGCTCACAGTTTTTTTGAAATAAGTGGCAGAAGTTCTGCCATGCATTAACGAAAAGAGCAAAAGTACATAGTGCTCACCGTGGCCACGCCTGTGCACACCCTCCGCTCGCTCTACGGTCGAGCCAGATTGGGCTGGCGCACTTCCCTCCACGATTAACGGCCATGCATGCATCCTCTCGAGTCACTCTCAAGGCCGCTTCATGCATGCAATCACGTACGTACGCCTCGATCGCTCCCGTGAGGCAACGCCGTGGCTTACGCTAGCTGCTGCATGCTCCCGGCCGGGACTATAGAGAAGAAGAGCTGATGTGGATGGCTAGCAGCAAATCGCCATTGGAGAGGATGGAGGATAAAGCATGCAGCATCAAAGGAGGAGAGAAGATTGCGGCGGCGTGGTTGATTTGGGACGACTATGCTCTTCGATCATTTGGAGAAAAGTCATTTGTGCATATATATGCATGTGGGTGAAAGAGGGGAGGATGCACGTCGGGTACGCTTCTTTAGGGTCACTATTGGTTGTTCCGTTGGAAACGCAGCCGATGGTACATCATCCTCTGTACTTTTCCTAAAAATCCTGGCTTTATTAACCAGTTTTTTTTTTCTTTCGAATTGCTAATTTAAGGGCATCTTCACCCAGTGGCGTAGCTAGGATTTTAGTCATGGGTGATTCAGCTTAACTTTTTTTAACAATATAAGTGCAGCATACCAACATTTAAATAAAAAAAATACCAAACATAATATGATCAAATAAAAAGGTTTAACAACCATCGCATACGACACGTAAATTTACCGAGGAAGTCCTACGATTTTTTTTTCCTTACGAAAAAATACCAAAGGCTAAATTTTGGCGCCAGGTGATGCAGCCCACGGGACCACCCTGTAGCTCCGCCCCTGTCTTCACCAAAGATTTTATGAGAACGTTATCTCATTGTGACATGCGACGGTATCTCCTTCCTTCCATCACTTTCGGTCCCTCTCAAAGACTCTTGTCGTAACACTTAGCAGCATCCCTTTCCTCCCCAATATTCCCTTTCCCTCAAACTCAAAAAGTTTTTTTTCAAACTTTCAACAAGTTTTTTAATAGGAAGTATTTTTAACCATTTTTGAAAGTTTATTAATCAAAATTTTTTTGAAATGAAAGTTTTTTAAATCGAAACTATTTGAACCGAAGGTTTCTTCGGTCGAAATTAAGTTTTTTCAATTAAAAGTTTCAAATCAAAAGTTTTTGAACCAAAAGTCTTTGATTGAATTCATCTGAAAGTTTCAAGTCAAGATTTTTTGTATTAGAGATGGAAGAAGGGGTAGGTAAGGGGAAGAGAAGAGAGTGAAAGGAAGGACACCATGTAACAACACCTAGATGTATCCTCATCAAAGAATCGGTGAGTATAGTATCAAATTAGCATTACTTTTTTTTTTCTTTGTTGGCTCTGGCCTACACGGAATCAACCGGTCGGCGGCCATGGCTGGCCACACGCATACATGCTGCGTAGAAACAGCGACTGCATGCAATCATGCGATACCACCAGGACCTGTTTTTTTGTTATATATATGCTCGATGTCCACCCCAACACATTTCCTGTGATTGTGCCAGTACTCCGTGATAAACTCTTAAACGTCCCTCTCTCAACTCTCAAGTAGGAACCTTCTCAGACCGTCGCACGCCAGGTCTCCAAGAGAGCAACCTAACGAGCGAGCAAGAGTGTCCGCTCATGGGAGAAGTCGCCGCGGAGTTTCTGTACGACATGCCGTCCTTGCTGGCCCGGTCCCGCGCCGGCATGGAAGCCGGCAGCTGCGGCGCCCTGCTCGCCGAGCTCAAGGTGCGCCTTCGATATCTCTATTTGGTTGCCTTTTGTGTTCTTGAAGCGTGCGGTGCATGGCAGTGCTTGGAACCGTGCATGGCGTAGTGCTATTGCTTCAGCTGTGATTTGATATGCGGAGAGTTCGTGCGTGCGTGCAGCAACTGTGGGGGGAGATAGGCAAGTGCCGGGAGGAGAGGGAGCGGATGGTGCGCGAGCTGGAGGCGGAGTGCACGCGGGTGTACCGCCGCAAGGTCGACGAGGCCACCGGCGAGCGGGCGCTGCTGCACCAGTCGCTCGCCGCCAGCGAGGCTGAGATCGCCGCCCTCACCGCCGCCCTCGGCGCCGAAAACAGCCCGCAGCTCAAGGTAGGCAGGCTGCGCGCAGGCAGCAATCTGGTTCTCCTTTTCTTGTTTCTTTTTGTTTTTCCTTTTGCCTACAGTACTTCGAAGAGTGGTGCAAATACATACAACCTAAACTATCTTTATTTCCAGATTCAGTCAAGTCTATATGTATTGTGTACCTCCAGTTTGTGAATTATGGCTGTTTATCGATGCTGCTTAGAGCATTGCAGTGATCAATTTGGTTACTGAAATGCTTTTACGTTTGGTGAAACTTAGCTTACAGTATAATAGATCACTTACTTCAGGCTGGTATACTATTTTCTGGTGTCTCCTTCATTAGGTGAACAAATGGACCATGTCGTTGAGCGAGCGGGTGACGTCGGCGACGGCTCTGCTGGAAGAACTGAGGGCGATGAAAGCAGAACGGAGCAAGCAGTTTGCTGACATACGGTCAGAGATCGAGAAGATCACCGCTGAAATCGCAGGGAGGAGCAACGGCAATGAGACTTCCCCCAGGGCCAGCGAGGTGGATGGCCATGATCTGACGATCAGGAGGCTCAATGAGTGCAAAGCACGCTTGTCGAATCTCCAGAAAGAGAAGGTACTGTGGCTGTTACCATCTTGTTTTAATTTGCCAAGAACATGGTTCTGAATCTTCAGAATTTTGCAACTTTTCATTGGTTGTAACTGGTGAGTGGTACAAGAATTAAAGAAAGTACGGCGCATATATTTCCAACAGAAAATAGACTTAGTTTTCAGATAGAGATAGCCTGCAGGGACTGCTTAACATAAACCCTTCATTAGCATATTTGATCAAGAATTGAAGAAACTACGGTGGATATCTTTTCCGACAAGACAATCGAATTAATTTTTCAGAAAGAGATAGCCTCAGGGACTGCTTAACATAAGCCCTTCATTAGCATATTTAATTAAGAATTATAGAAGCTACGGCAATTATATTTTCTGACAAGACAATAGAATTAAAGGACCGCTTAAAATAAGCCCTTCATTAACATATGTAATGTTTAATTTAGTGTACGACAGACCTGTCAACAACTAGCCAGTAGGACATCAGTTTAGTGCCTGTATTGTACATGTTGTTAGTTGGTTCATCAGTCGATTCATACATGCTTTCCTAGCTATTATTGTAGTGATTATAAAAACTTGCAATATTCCAAGGATTGGGATTTGTGACTGTCACAATAAAAAAATATTCACGAGCTCTTCTAAAAATTTAGTTGAATATATGAACATGTAAGGAGGTGCTTCTATGATCACTATTTAAAAGTTGCATAAATATTAAAGTATGAATGAAAATTGGATAGTGATTAATTATCCCTTCACTTGCTTCGAAATTTACGCAACTTGTATTTGGGAGTGATGTATAGAAGCACTATTCTACCATGTAGCATCAGTTAATCACTATCTCCGTCAGTCATCTGCAACATCCCATCCTCACCACCCACACACACACAAAATTCCTGCGTATGACGATGACAAACTGAGTAACGATCGACCGCATGCCTCTGTGCTTGCAGTCCGACCGACTTCACAGGGTTCTCGAGCATGTCACCGAGGTGCATTCCCTGTGCGACGTGCTCGGCGAGGACTTCATAGCGATCGTGAACGAGGTCCACCCAGGGCTGCACGAGACGGATCCCGGCAAGCCGACCAGCATCAGCGACAGCACGCTGAGCAGCCTCTCCCAGGTCGTGGCGATGCTCACGTCAGAGAAGATCAAGCGAGCAGCCATGGTATGCACTAACAATTTTCCCTGCTTCTTCTAATCTTACCAGCCGCTTATCAGACACTGATCAACATGTTCTGCATCGCAGCTGCGAGAAACCGTGGTACCACTGGTCGAGCTGTGGGATCTGATGGACTCGCCTGAGGAGGAGAGGCGGTGCTTCAGAAAAGTGACAGCCATTCTGAAGCCTGGCAAAGAGGAGGCTTTGTCTTCCAGTGTGTTATCAATAGCAACCATAAACAAGGTACAGTAATTGACCCTGTTGTCATCAGCAGTACTCAATGCAATATTGCAGTTGCAATGTCAGTACTGATCAGTTCATTGTGTCGCCCGCGTTGCGAAGACGGAGGAGGAGGTTGACAGGCTGACGAGGCTCAAGGCTGGCCGGATGAAGGAGCTCGTTCTAAAGAGAAGGCTGGAACTGGAGAGCATTTGCAGGAGCATGCATGTTGATCCTGATACAAGCACTGTGCCGGAGAAATCCATCGCGTTGATCGATTCTGGTATGAGTTCAGGCAGAGTTCTTGTTTACTAACTGAAATGCATTTCAGATGGACCCTTAACTTTAACCATATCAAAGCTATTTCTAATGTCAGTGGCATCTTATTAGGTCTTGTGAATCCTTCTGAGCTCATGGCCAGCATCGACGAGCAGATAGCCAAAGCCAAGGAAGAGCAGCAGTCTAGGAAAGAAATCATGGACAAGATCGACAAGTGGCTACTGGCGTGTGACGAAGAGAAATGGCTCGAGGAGTACAACTTGGTAGGTCCATTAATGTGGATTTGAGTGCACTGAACACTGACTTCTGGAGCTGAAAACAAGGGGATCTTTTTTTTTTTTTTCAGGATGAGAGCAGATTCAATACTGGCAGAATTGCACGTCTGAACCTGAAACGCGCTGAGAAAGCAAGGCTTATCATCAACAAGCTTCCAGGTAAATTTCACTAAACATACAACAAGTTAATTCAGAACATGTCAAGGGGAGACAATTCATTATTCGTTAATCTGCAGCTATTGTTGATAACTTGATGAGTCGAACACTCGCATGGGAGAGCGAAAGAAAGAAGCCTTTTCTGTACGACGGGGTGAGCTAGTTTCAGTTCTACTACACCAGCATAAGTCATAACATCTCATAGAGCTATAGAAGTTGATGAATTGTTGTATTTCTTACCGTGTCAAGGCTCGCCTAGTCGCCGTCTTGGAAGAGCACAAGCAAGCCAGGGTAATGCAGGAAGAGGAGAGGAGGCGACTCCGGGTAAATAAACATAGTACTTCTTTCTACTGCATTTGGTCGACACTTGCAAGAACTACTAATGAACAACACTACAATTCACATGAATTCCGAAATGACCGGAAGTAATCTACATGTTGCAGGAGCAGAAGAAGCTGCGCACTCTGTTCAGCGAGAAGGAGGCGATGCCCCACCTGAAAAGACCAGGCAGCAGCTTCAGCAGGGCGGCGGAGCCGTGCAGCATGAACTGGAAGAGGGTCGACGCCGACAGGTTCACGTGCCCCGCGCCGTCGGTGCGCAGCAGCGCGTCCAGTGGCAGCGGCGGCGGTCGTTCCGCAGCCGAGCTCGTCAGGCCGCGGGGGGCGGGGCACTGCGGCAAGTTCTTGAACGGCGCGAGGCGGCTCTCGGCGGCGCCGTTCAACTACGTCGCCGTGTCCAAGGGGGGCGGCATGTCTTCTTCCTTGGCGCTGTCCTGAACTCACAAGTCGCAACTGCATACATACATAGCAAGGTGGTCGTGTTACTCGTGTAAAGTCTAACTGTTGCCTGCCTATGCTCACTTACGTTCTTTTACAGAGATTTTTTCTAAGAAGGTTCGTGCGTGATAGAAAATTTGTCTATTTCGAAATGTTGTGTTGCTATTGGACACTGTCAATGTAATATATTATTTGAGAGTTTTTACAGCACTTGAGAGGTTCTATGAGCTACTAGTACATTCTTACCGAATTACTGTTAAATTCGTGTTATCTGTTACAAATTGCACCGCAAAAATATAATAAAAAACGAGAGACGGATTTTACGTGAAAAATCTTTATGAGAAAAAACCTTGGATGTACAAAGGCTATATCATTATATGAGGAGATATTTACAAAGAAGCTTTTACTCTTCCTATAGTATTGCAAATAATACTCAAAAACTAGAAAACAAGAGACTCGAATTTTTACGTGGGAAACCCTTTCGAGAAAAAACTATGAGCACATAAAAACAATCACTATTTGAGAAAATGTTTCAAATAAAACTCTTGTACTTGCTCTGCTTTGATGGAGATCAGCGAAGTGCAAAACAGAGAACCACCGCATACATATGCAATTTCCAGTGTATTGACCGGGAGAAAGAAAATAAAAGAAACTTTAAAAAAAGCATTTCAAAAAAGCAGAAGAAATGATCGGCCTTTATTTTTCCACATTGCTGATTTTCAGCAGAAAGTTGCTAAGAGCACACCGAAGCCTACCATTAAGCTACTAAGGGTCTCATAGCTTCATGTACATAAAGTGTACTAGGAATCATGCAAGGAGACTGCTTGCACAAAAAGAATACATCAGACTCAATTCGGCGATTTTGACTCGTCTTTGACTCTGTTTCCATGACTCGATTCCATATTAACCATTAACTCGCGCTCAACCCGATGACTATTCCGGTGCCAATTTTCGCCAACATCAATGCCCGGATCACCTGGGACCATGTATAGCAATTATTCTATGCCATCTCTGTTGATAATCTTCTACTACAGTCGATCATTGTATTGCTTTTGTAAAAAGTGGATTTCATTGCAAATTTAGGCCAATGTGCCTATTATTGGTGGCATCGTTGCGGGATTATTGGTGATTTCTTCGATGATCTATCGTTTTCTATGGGTTACTGCAGTAAGATCGACACATACAGGATCTAACGTAAAGTTACATGATTTTTCAAACACAATGAGTTAATTTGAGCTACGCTTGATCGAGAAGACTTCAGGAAAAAACACAAAAAATGAGACAACTAAATTTAGTGTTCAATCGCCATTTGGATATGTTGTAATTTTAGATCACTTGCGTGACCATTATGAAGACTTTGGCAATAATAATTCATAAGAATTGGTTAGCACCTTGATGGTAGCTAGTATTATACTTTTCAGAGTTTTACCGTTTAAAAGTGAAGATTTTGCTCCAATATTAGTTTAAGATAAATGATTGAAGTATAAGGAGTTTGCTTCTCTACGCGGATACTATAATATTGTCCAGTTGTTATAGCTCGATATAAGGGGTCTACTGCAATTTATACTTCCTTGATGGTACAAGAGTTCCTTTCATCTTGACAATTTTACAGGAGCAGTCTCAAACATTTCATGAAACTTAATTACCTTTGAAATTGGCAGTTTAACGTACGTGATGACTACATGTACAAGTTGCTCTTTCAATAAGCGTTGTTTACCGAATTTTGTGTTCCAAGTGAAGCACATGAAATATTCATGATACGAGTTCTTCGCTATCAATCAAGCACCACAGGTGAAGTTTTGGCTTATGAGTAGGGGTGCAAACGGAGCGGATAATTTCCGACCGTCCGTCTATCCGTATAAATTCGGATACTATTCAGAGCATAATTTCGGATATCCGATTTTTTTTCAGATATCGGATACGGATTCGGATCATTTTTTTAGATACAGAAATGGATTCAGAACAAAACTATCCGTCGGATTTGGATATAACCATAATTTTATTTGGATATATCCGGTATACTATCCGATTTGAAACCACAGTGACTCCCTCCCGTAGTCCCGTGACCCATCCCTGTCCAAATTCCAAAATCCCCGAGTCGGGCCACCTTCTACCCCAGTCCCCATCCTCCTGCACTCATCGCCATGCCGCCTTCGACCCCAGTCCCTAGTCCCCAATCATCGCCGCCGGCCTGCCGAGCCCTGATCTCTCATTGCGTGGCCGCTGGCCGGCCGCCTCGCCCTGCCTCGAACTTCGAGACAAAGTAACGCAGCCGCATCGCCTCCTCCAGCCAGCCGCATCGCCTTAGGTCAGCCTCCTCCGAGCTTGGTCCCCGTCATGTCCCTGCATTGCCTCCAGGCCGACCGTGTCCCTGCGCTAGTCCACCTCCTCCAACATTTCCCCGCTCCAGTCAGCCTCCTTCGAGCTCGGTCCCCGCCGTGTCCCCGCATCTCCTTCAGGCCTGGCCGTGTGCCCGCGCTGGTCCACCTCCTCTAACTTTCCCTGGTCCGGTCAGCCTTCTGCGAGCTCGGTTGTGTCCCCGCCGTCCCCAACCCATCTGGCGAAGAGGTAAGAGCCAAGATCCCTAATTCGTTCATATCATAACAGAAACAGGCCTTGAAGAGATAAGTTCTCCAGTTTCTGATAAAGATGCAGCATAAGAAGTGTGCCTTGGAACATAGCCTTTGACACAAATTTGTAGAAATGTCAGCCTTGTTAAGCTTACCAGATGCATTCTTTGACTGGGACGACCACTCCTGAGGTTTCATCATAGATTTAGCAGCCCTTATCAAATCCATTAGAGCATCGTTGACCTGTGATAGAGCAGTAATTATATGAGTTATATTATGTCATGTTCTCAATTGTATTCTCACTTTTTCTTTGGAAAGAACAAATGGCAATCTTAGAGACGAAATAAGCCTGAGTAGAAGAGAAGAAACTCAATTGCAAAATAGGCTAGTTGGTTTGCTATGCACTTATAAATATAATAGAGAATAGATGCTTCTCTTTCTCAGAAGGAATCTGCCTTTCAATTGCGATGCCCTTAAACTGTCCAAGTCTGTACATCATTGTCCAAACATCCTGTTGCCAACTTGCCATAAGCTAAACACGTTCAAGTCTAGACTACTACTAGAATTAGTGTGTAAGGCAACTTCACATAGTTGCCTTATATCCACAGCCAAATATTTCTTAGCAATCTAGGATAAATGCCTAATGATCTTTCTCAAATATAGTGGCGCGTGAAGGGAAAGATGCTTCACTTGATAGTGCTAGCCTGCTGGGTATACTGCTGATGGAATGATGAGATGCACACCTCATCTTTTAAGTTAACATTAAGGTAACTTAAAATCTGGTCATGTCCCCGCGCTGGTCCATTACCAAAACCAAACTCGGATACTGTTCCTTAAGTAATTGAAAATCCACTAATACTTAGGTGAGCTTCAGTACTGCACTAAGTTGAATCAAATACATCAGCGGGACATCTAGTAATATTTAACCTACAGTTTTGACAATATTGTAATTTGTAAATCCAACATATTGTGGCCTATTCTGAACGAATGTTTTCATTTTGTGCATGACAATTTGTTTTGATACTATTTGTAACATGTAGGGCATTGAGAACTTGAGATGGATGCTGCAAGTGGAAGTGCGAGCATTTGTGGAAGCACAGGAGCATCCCCTGCTATAGTTGGTATGAGCCAGTCAGCGCTACCTCCACCGAATGACAATGCACCTGTCGCATATGACTCGGAGACAGCTGCAACAGTGGGAGGTGTTTCTGCTGAGACTTCCACAGGAGAAGTTGAGTCTGCTCTAAAGAAGCAGAAGAAGTGTACCTCCAAGGTTTGGGAACACTACAATAAGTATGAGGTGATAGCTAAGACAAAAGATGGTGGGGAGGAGAAACAAGTTTGGGTGAAATACAAAAAATGTCCGCATAAAGCTAGAGGTGAAATCTCAAGGGGCACGAAAGCCTTGTGGAATCATTTGGAATTCAAGCACGCCGTAAAGCAAGGCTAGCAACAACTTCAACTAGAGAACGCTGAAGGTGAACAAAATAGTGCAATTGTTCAGACTTATAGGTATGATGCTGAAGCTAGCCTAAGGAAATTCTATTTGGCAATAGTTATGCATGAATATCCCTTTGCTATGGTTGAGCATGAGTACTTTTTTTATTTTATCAAGTCTCTACGTTCAGGTTTTTCATTCAAATCTCGCACAACCTCTAGAAAAGATATATTTGAAATATTTGGGGATGAAAACAAGAAGTTGTATGAACAATTTAAAACTCTTTCATGCCGATTTTCTACCACTATGGACATGTGGACGTCTAATCAAAATAAAGGCCATATGTGCATCACTGTGCATTGGATTGATGATAATTGGTGTATGCAAAAAAGAATAGTTAAATTTAGTCATGTCAAAGGGATCCATACATGAACTAATCTAGCAAATGAATTTGTCAAGGGTGTCATGTCTATGAACATTGAGAAGAAATTATTTGATCTTACTCTAGACAATGCATCCTCCAATGATAAATGTGTTAGAGAAGTTGTGACCGAGCTTAATAAGCATTCTCCGTTGAATTGTGATGGTGCCTTTTTTCATATGAGATGTTTCTGCCACATATTAAACCTTGTTGCCTAAGATGGTTTGAAATTAATTACATCTTCAGTTCAAAATATTAGAGCTACTATTGCAATTGTGAAGAATTCTCCATTGCAATGGGAGGAAATTTATAAATGTGCATCATAATGTGATTTAAACAACAAATTTGGTCTTCCTTTGCATGTGCCTACAAGATGGAACTCCACATATGAAATGTTAAGACAAACTATTCACTATAGGAGGGCTTTTGATAGGCTATTGTACTTGAACAAAGGTAAATATGAGAAGTGTGCTCCAACATACGAAGAATGGGATATGGCAGAATTACTATGCAAGTGTTTGCAAAAATTCAATGATGTTACTCTTATATTTTTTGAAAATCAATATCCAACATCAAACCTATTTTGGTAGAAATTTTGTGAGATTAAGATTGCACTTGCAGAATAGTGTGATAGTGTTGATGATAATATATCTTCTATGGTAGAGGCTATGAAAGCCAAATATGACAAGTATTGGGACAAGTCCAACATAGTTCTTGCTGTTGCATGCTTTCTTGATCCTAGATACAAGAAAAGGTTAGTTGAATATTTTATGGGAAGGATTTATCATGAGAGGGCAACCTATGAAGTTAATCACTTCATTGATGTTGTCAATAAATTGTTCGAAACTTACCAATCCAACACACCTAAAACATCAAATTCTAATCTCAAAGAAGGACCTTCTCAGCCACTTGGTGATGCCAACTTTGACATTAAACGGTTCTTGTATGAGGATGCAGCTTTGACAACACATGGTGGTATAAATGAATTAGAGGTATACATGAAGGAAAACAATTTCAGTGGGTTGATCCTAGTGGTAAGGATGCACGACTTGATATATTTTCATGGTGAAACACACATCAAGGGACATTTCCTGTTCTCTCACGACTAGCCTGTGACGTGTTAGCTATTCAAGTATCAACTGTTGCTTCAGAGTCGGCTTTTAGTGCTGGGGGACGTGTTGTTGATCCATTTCGTAGTCGACTAGAGCCTGACGTGGTTGAGGCTCTAATTTGTACCAAGGACTGGGCATCTTCATCTAGGAAAGGTAATAATAAGTCATTAAGTTCATATTTTACACCACTTTCAACTTTTGTTTACTATCTTCATGACATTTTTAAATTACAGGTTCTAAGGAGAAGATATCATCATTTGCTGATGAGTTGGATTTGCACCTAGAGGATAAAGAATATGCTACACCATACATGAATGAGGAGATTTGCTAATTGTCAATTTGTAGTTGAACTTAGTCTTTGTTTTCATTTTGAGCTCCTTTTACACCATTTTTGTGTCAATCGAAATATTTTTTTAGGATGACAAAATGAGTGTGGATGACATGTTGGTGATTAGCTAGTGAATGTTAAGCCAATTGTACGCTTTTTGTTGCCAACACTAAGACTTTCTTATATAGTTTTCCACTCACTACAAGAATGCAGTTTTGGGGCGAGTATGAAAATAACAAACCGAGTGCACACTCGGAGTAAATGAACCTATGCCGAGTGTGATCTCGTTTTAGCCACCTCTCGGACAAAGAACTCTATCCCGAGTGTGCTCTCGCAATATACGTCATCTATTCCGAGAGGGCACTCGAAATATGACGGTTTCGTCCACGTAGGCCAAAATAATGCTAGGGCACACTCGGTATAGACCACCAGTTGCCATGTCAGCAAAGGCAATGAACACTATCCCGAGTGGCCACTCGGTGAAGATTAAAAATATGCCGAGATTCAAATCCAACTCCCGCCTGGCCGCTAGGGCACTGCCACCGGCCACTCTAGCCCGAGAGGGCACTCAGCATAGGTGGCGTCTAATCCGAGTGGGCACTCGGCATAGGTCAACTACAGTAAAGGCCATTAGCAACTCTCAGTCGTCGATTCAAGTGGACGGCCAGGATTTGTGGGGGCTGATCCGAGTGGGCACTCGGCATAGGCCGACTACAGTAAAGGCCATTAGCAACTCTCAGCCGTCGATTCAAGTGGACGGCCAGTATTTGTGGCGGTTGATCCGAGAGGGCACTCGGCATAGGTGTGGGCGCCGTTGATTGCGCAGCGAGTGGCTTGGATCATCTGTGTGTAGTAGTAAAACCCTAGGCGCGACTACAGTAAAGGCCATTAGCAACTCTCAACCATCGATTCAAGTGGAGGGCCAGGATTTGTGGGCACTGTGGGCCAGAGACTTGTGCAATTCTGATGAATATTTGATAGGAGGTGCTTCTAAACCTCTTGTAAATTATACAGATTTTTAAACATAAAAGAAGGTTGAATTTCAACAACTTGCCCCGTTAAGTGCTTGGCTTGTGCAATTAGGGTGATGTTAAAAGCCTTGCATATTCATTGGAAGTTTGGTGCTCTTAAGCCTTTCGACGGAGACCTTTACGCCACAAGCTAGAAGGATCAAAGTGTACGTGCCCAACCAGAAGACGGATCCTAGGAATCAATCAAGTCCACTTTTTTCTGTTTTTCCATACGTATATCTCGCTGAAGCCATCATCAAATCGCTCTTTCGACATTTTCTTTAAAAAAATTTAATCTTTGTCCAAATGAAATTGGAAAGCTAGTCTCTTTTTTGGGCCGTGGAAGTAGGAGACGATATATAATCTGTCGCGATATAAGATCATAACAAATATATCTACGATGATATGTCAACGTGATGGATGATCGCTCACCGCTATTTTTTCCATGGTAAAGAAAATACCAAATTTACAATTTTATTCGAACTGAGATCAAACTTGAAAAAAAATGATGAAGGCAAAAAAGAGACACGCTCTGCTCGAGAGGGCTCTCGGCGTGCAGGAGGGTCTGGACCGAGAGGGTTGTCGTGTAGGGTATGTGCTCATTAGGGCAACCGAATGCAGCGCTTAGGGGAAACAGGCTCTGGGCCGAGAGCCCTCTCGGCGTAGGGTGGGCCTCTAGCCCGAGAGTACACTCGGGTATGTGCTCATTAGGGCAACCGAATGCATTGCTTAGGGGAAACAGGCTCTGGGCCGAGAGCCCTCTCGGCGTATGTGACGCTCTGATCCGAGAGTGCACTCGGGGTATGTGAGTCTCTTTACCCCATTTGGCCACTCGCCCACGCCAGAACGCGCCGCGCCATGACTTGAAGAACACCTCCAGCGCGCTCAACTCCGCCTCCGACGGGACGCCCTCCTCTCTCTGCCTGCCGCCCGAGCTCCCTCCTCTCTGCCGCTGCCGCCTTGGGTCTCCAAGTGCCGCCACCTGTCCTTCCTCCTCTCCTCGCAAGACGCCAGGCCATTGCCGTCCTCAAGACGCGCCTGTGCCAGCTGCTGTCTCTCCTTGAGAGCCGCCGGCATTGTCCTCTCGCCTCCTCACTTGCAAGTGTCGCCGCCTGCCTCCCTCCTCTCCCTTGATGAGCCGCCCGTCGGCCTCCACCGCCGCCGGGCAGCCGCTGGCCGGCCTCCCCACCAGCCGCCCTCCCCACTACTCGGCCTCCCTCCGCCATCCGCCACTCGCCTTGTCCTGTCCAGCCTCCCTCCTCTTTGTCCCCACCGGTCGCCGCACGACGTCCTCCCTACCGCCCACTGGCCGGGGCGGCCCTCCCCACCTCCCGCTGGCCGCGCGGCCTCTCTCCACTTGTCACTAGCCGGGGTGGCCCTGCCCGCCGCCCGCTGCCCTCCCCGTCGCTCATGACTGCCCGTTGCCCTTCCCACCGCTCGTGACCTTCTCCCTGCTTACTTTCAGTGGTATGTATTGAAATTTTGATTAGTAGACCATGTGAATACCGTCATATATTATTGAACGTGCTTGCTTTGGGTGCTTTCTAGGTGAGTCCCCGAGAGTGCACTCGGTGTAGCCTTGCTCTAGTGTTGTACCCGAGAGTGCACTCGGCGTAGCCTTGCTCTATTGTTGTTAGAAGGAACAATGTAAGTTAATGAATGCTAATTTATGCTTTACTTTTGTCATTATTTATATTTGTTTTATTGTGATTTACCGCTGTGTATGTTGATTTATGATGTGTATGCTTTAGTTTGTCACTGTAATTAATGCGGTTGTAATGTGTTGTTCATCGTGGTGGAGTTTACTAAATTTCTATTGGATGTGTGATTGGTTAACTAAGGACCTGCTAGAATGATATCTTGCTGCAAATGTTTTCTGTCTGCTAAGTGGATGTCCTACTTTCTAGAGAGGTCATGCCGAAATTTTGTAAATTTCGGTGGCTTAGCTTTTAAGCCGGTCCTTAAGAGTTTAGAGGTTTGGTAGCATCCGTGGCGTGTTTGGCATCGGGGTGTTACAAATTGTGTTAGTTTGTTCAAAACAATGGCTTTAGTTTGTCACGGTATATGCTAATTTATGCTTTACTTATGCTTTATGCTTTAGTTTGTTCGAAACAATGGCTGAAGATCGTTCATGGATGTATACGGATTGGGAGAATGGGAGGCCAAATATTAATTGGTTTAGAAAAACAAAAGAGTTTCTTAGTATCGCTTTTCCTGGGCTAAACTCTAATCAAATGTTGTCTAGTTGCCCTTGTCAGACATGTGGAAATTACAAGAAACAAGATCTCCAAAGCATGTCGGTCATTTAGTGAAGAATGGCTTTACACCTGAATACCTCGCGTGGACTTCACATGGAGAGGCAAGACCGTCTGTCCGGCCTCGTCAACATGAGGAGGTCGATGAATCTCACCACATGAGTGACATGCTGGAAGATATCAGGGATGCTCATGAAGCATCAGAGTACACAAACGCATCTATTGCAGCATATTCTTTCTTCAAATTGGTCGAGTTCACAATGCAGCCGGTCCATAAAGACACTAATGAGACTGTACTCTCCGCAGTTTCTCGTTTGATGTCTATGAAATCTCAGTACAACCTTTCAAATGCTGCATATGATGCAAATCTCGATCTAATGCATGATCTTCTACGGTCACGTCGGATTCAAAATGCCTCGGACATTTAACGAGTCTAAACATTTGTTAAGTGGTGTAGGTATGTCATACAACAAGATCGATGCTTGCGTAAAAGGATGCATGCTATTTCGGAAGGACAGCGGTGAAAAGACAAAATGTGATGTGTGTGGAGAAGCCGCATGCGTGCGGTGGAGAATGATCCGAACAAGCCATCGAAAACCGGTTGCAAGAAAAATTTTGCGCTATCTTCCACTCATTCCTCGACTTCAAAGGTGCTATATGGATGCTAACACCGCGCACTCATGCGATGGCATAGAGATGGATCTGAGATAAACTGACATGATGGTACACATGTCGATGGTGAAGCTTGGAGACGTTTGATCATGACTTTCCGACTTTGCCGCAGAATCCGAAATGTACGGTTGGAGTGCGTACAGATGGCTTCTCTCCATTTAGTTTTGTCGCTGCACCGTATTCTTGTTGGCCTGTCTTTGTTGTTCCTTATAACTTACCTCCAACACACTGCATGAAAAAGGAATACGTGTTTCTCACTCTAATTATTCCTGGTCCGGAGCATCCTGGCAAAAACATTGACATATACATGCAACCTCGTATGATGATCTACATAAGTTATGGGATGGAGTTGTAACATATGATAGATCTTGAGACAGCATTCAACATCTTGAGCATGCTATCTATGGTCCATTAATGATTTGCTGCTCTTGGAATGGTATCTGGACACAACACACATGGGAAATTTGCATGTCCGGTTTGTTTGGGAAACTTATGCATTATGGTTGAGGAATGGTAAAAAGTACACTAGTTTGATTGTCATCGACAATTTCTTAAAGTGAACACCCATTCGGTAGTCGAAGGAATTCGGCGTAGGCAGGTGTTCGATCCCCCTCCACCTCGTCTGACAGGTGTCCAAATTCATAGGCAGCTTCTAGATCTAGTACCAAGCGAGTATGTGAAACACCAATTTGAAGGTTTCGGGGACACATAATTGGACCCACGTGCCAAGCTTCTGGAGCTTGCCATACTTTGAAAAACTCTTGTTGCGTCACAATGTTGATGTCATGCATACAGAGAAAAATGTGGCAGAATTGTTTTGGTTGATGTGCATTGATATTGCTTATCAAACTAAGGATAATGTAAAGGCCCGACTAGACATTGCAGAGTTGTACGATCGTCCAAACTATCATTTGAAGGAGAAATCTAACGTTACTTGGGAAAAGCCAAAGGCGGCTTTCTGCTTAAATAGATCAGAAAAAATACTAGTTCTGCAATGGATGAAAGAGTTGAAGTTTCCAGATATGTATGCAGCAAACATTAGACGGGGAGTCAACCTTCAACAACTCCGTGTGAATGGGATGAAAAGTCATGATTTTCACATCTTCATTGAGATTCTCATGCCGATAGCTTTCCGTGGATTTCTTCCCGAGAGCGTGTGGATCTCGCTGGCTGAGTTGAGCTACTTTTTTAGGCAATTATGTGCCAAGGAAATCGATCCACAAAGAATGAGGGAATTGGAAGAAGAGATACCTGTTCTTTTGTGCAAACTTGAGAAAATATTTCCGCTAGGGTTTTTCACATGCATGATGCACATGGTTATCCATTTACCATATGAAGCACGTGTGGGTGGACCTGTTTAATATCGGTGGATGTATCCATTCGAAAGGTAAGATGTCCCTACTTTGTAAACTATTCTCGTGAGATGGGATGGCTAAATATCACGATTTATATGTGTAGGGCTCTTCAGCATGTTAAGAAACGGGTAAAAAACAAGGCTAGAGTGGAAGGATGCATTGTTGAGGCTTATATTGCGGAAGAGATATCAAACTTCGTATCGTTATATTTCTCAAGTGAAGTTCAGTCTTCTAGAAATAAGCGGCCATGATATGATGACGGGTATGAAGTGAACACTCTGAATTGCACACTTAGCACTATGCAAGTCCCAGGACGGAAACAAGGGAACAATGGCTCTCGTATGCTGACACCGGAGGAGCATAAAACAATAATGATTTACATATACACAAACACATTGGAAATGGATGATTTTGTTGAGTAAGTGCCTCTATTTTGCTAATTTACATATACACAAACACAAACACATGTATACTAATATATTTGTTAATTTGTTTGATAGCCAATATGATAAAACAGTGCGGCTCGGTAGGGACAACCATCGCTCTTGAACTAGATAGGTTAAGGAAAAATGGGGCGGAGTTGGACATCCCAATTTCATTGGTGGTTCGAAAATATGTAAGTGAACAACCTTCCATTGATTACTGAAATAAATTAGATAGATTTATTTACTCCTTTTTTATATTTTCATGATGCATGAAAACTCCAAGCGTCCATCGGGACTTAAGCGATTTTCGTACATATGGGATCCAGTGACATCGGTTAATGGATATGATATCAATGGATATAGATTCCGATTACGCAAAGTATGAGCGCAAAAGGCAAATTTGACTCTTGTTAGCGGTGGTGTCTATACTAGCTCGGAGAGGGTAGTTCCAAGATCGAATACTACGATATAATTGAAGATATCATCAAGTGGCATTCCTCGGTGATAAACATTTCAACTTAGTTTTATTCGATTGTCATTGGTTCAATCCAACAACGGTGTCTTGGCGCTCTCCAAATATTGGTTTGGTTGAGATCAAACATACATCAAAACATACGTCTTTGAGCCATTTGTTCTACCTCATCGGTGCTCTCAAGTATACTACACCCGTACCCATGTAAGGTCCCTAAGCGAGATATGTCGGTCCCAAAACAAAACAAGTCAAGAAGATTGACTTGAAAGATTGGTGGGTGGTGCTGTCATGTGCAAAACGAGACATGTCACATTTCATTAATCAAGCTCCAACTAGTACGACCACCGAGTTCTTTTAGGAGGAAGGGTTGAGCGGCACATTCGCTATCGATCTAGGAGATGAGTTGGATGTCGTTTATGTCTCGAATGAAGTGGATACAATATGCAATGAGAAAGATCTTACAATATTATGGAATGTTTGTCTTTGGTGTAGAAGTAGAATCTCATTAGGATGAAGAGTGTGATTTCGATGCCTTCATCGATTCTAGCTCTAATGCTAGTGAACCGATTATGATGAGGACAATGAATAGATGACATGGTACAATATTGATTTTAATTACATTATACTTATGTTTTTTCATTACATTATTGATTTTATTGCATATATGATCTGTTACTAACATTTTAACTAATGCAAGCATAAGTTGAAGAAAAATTTCTTGCAAAAATTAAAGCGATCTGAAGCTAGGGCATCCTCTTCTAGACAGGCTATACAAGAGAAAGCACAGGCTGCAGAGGAATAGGAAGCACACGCTGAGGAAGAGGAAATACAGGCTGAGGATCCTGACTACACAGGGGAAGAAGAAGTTCAGGTAGATGCAAATCTTGCAGTCCGCAAGTCACGGGGGCAAAATTCAATCCCTCCACTTCCTCCCACGCCTGCAGGGAGGGAGGTGATAGTATCAGCAGAAAAAAGGTAAGTTTTGCTATATGTCATCATGTAATTAATTCTCATATCTATATAATCTTGCCATCTTGAATATGGTTCTAGGCAATGGAAACATATTTCATTTGTCGGGAGGCCACGTGGACCAAACAACGTGTTCTGACCTTTGTTGCGCTATCACTATCCACAAAGCGTGCAAGATATGATATTGAGTCCTCCAGCTATCGTGGCAGCTACAAAATGGAGACATTGGTATGCTGTTGGTGAAGCGGGTGATACAATGGCAGATCGGGTGAAAAAAGATTTTCGTGTAAGTTATTTGCAAATATGACATTGGTAGACTTGTTATGTTCTTTATTTGTTATATTCTTTATAAGTCTATGGAATGCAGGCTCGGTACACATATCCTGAAGGTGAAGGTTACTCGAATGACACTAGGGCGAGATGGGAGACAACTTTAGAGGCGGCTTGCCAATACCATGCTGAGCAGCTAATGTACAACACTCGAGTAGCAGCTGTGATCAAGTACTACAAGGATGTGTGTGAAGATGAAGACATTGACACAAGAGAGAATCCATTGTTTCTCACTGTTGCTGAGTATAACCAAGTCCAACCTGCATGGATCGATGACGAGGCTTCACTACTACAGAAATCATCATCACAGACGGTTCGTAAACATCATCAGAGATTTTGTGAACCGTCAGTAACAATAAGTCTGTGATGAAGAAGATCATCAGAGACGGTTATCCACCCGTCTGAGAAAATATATATCACAGACGGTTCTATTAATAAACCGTCGGTGATATTTAATTATCACAGACGGTTTTAATTTAAAACCGTCTGTAATAATTAAATACCACAGACGGTTTCAAATCATAACCGTCTATGATACGAACTTATCACAGATGGTTACAAATAAGAACCGTCTGTGATGACCTTTTTTTCCCACACCCCCAGCAGCAGAACCTCCATTATTTATGGTGTTGTTCGAAATTTCCATCAATATTTCTACAACGATATTTATGAGGCACAACCAGTTATAGATGTTGTAATTGAATATCTCCACTTCCTACATGCATTGTGGCAACAGTTTGTCTGATCAGGATAGACTTAAAATATAAACATTTGTAGCGCTTTTTCTCCCTTTTTATGATAATGTTGATGGAACTCGACTAATAAATCAACCAAGATCCGCACGCAGCATGATGAGGTGACAGCAACCACGATCTGCTTGATCGAACCTGACACACTAGAGTGTGTGATTTGCTTCATGCCATACGAAGTGGCCTTGCGCAGAGTCACCGTCGTGCCACGGTGCAGTATGCCGGACGACATGCTCTTACGCAGCGTCACCGTCATGCCACGGTGGGAGAACATGGTACTTTGAAAAAAATTGTAGATGTACTTCATAGATTACTCTAGGTAGGCTAATTAAAGATTGAACAAATGTGATTGCAAGTCGGGTCTTCCATGTCCCCAAGGAATATAAACCTGGAACAATTTACACGACCATGTACGTTATGTACGGATGAAACGTGATTACCTGCTGAGTAATTTTGCGATAGGTACCAAGTCGTGGTTTCCGCCACGTCAGGAATCAAGGTACTTAACCCGGTTTGTGGTGGTTCAATTACAATTAGAATCGATGAAACCTACGGGTATATCACAATGGACAATGAGGCAAACAAGTAGTGTGCATAGTATAAACCAAAGTATAGCATGTGGTGTAGCACTTACCCTGGGTTATGGGGTAGAAGTATGAATTCTTTATCTTTTTGTGCTAGCAATGCCTGTTTCACGTATTTCTCGACCATGTTTATATCTTCATTCATTGTTTGCATTGAGACTATATGTGGGTCGAGGAAACCCATCGATTGTTTCTTTTGTGTCGCTTCAAGTACCATGTATCTATATATACAAAGGCGAATTATATATATATTGAAGGACATTTATCACTATTAGACGAATGTAGACTGTGATAGCACACACTTACAATGTCCAGCATCTCATGAGTGCAGCGTCGAGGGCATCGAGGTTGTATAGATGGAACAAGTCCAGAAAATCGACCGATAAGAAGCCCCCCGCTGAGTCGTTGAATAGATGTTTATACTTGAACTTAACCATGATACTTGTTGTACATTCATGCTCTGGCTTTCCAGCTTGTTGGGTGTACCAAAAATGCAATTGTTGGCAAGATATACTAAGTGAAGTTACGCTGCCTTTCACTAGTAACGGCTCTCCTTTCTTTCTTCCGTTTGTTCTTGCCTTTCTTTGTATTGCATGAAGCCTTCACGGGAGAGGAATGGGCAGGAAAGAAGTCAACATTATGTACATCAAGTGGAGTCTGGGCTACGACTGCTGATTTAGTAGCCAACTGATTAGATACAATAGGCGAATCAGATCGTTGCGGTTGTTCCATGACAGAAGGGACGACTAGGGAGATGTCGCTGCTAGGCCATTGGATGAATGTGCCAATGGCATCCCCCAGTTTCACGATCTCGTCGTTTGGCGGCTTCTATAGATCGACAATTTTGAAACTATCAAATACCCCGTCCACATTGACCTTGGTGAAACCCGGCGCTACCATGGTACCGTGCACCATGGTCCTCTTAGTGGATGGATCTGCGATGCTAGCGGTAAGTAAGAGGCAGTGCCATTGTTAATTCTCACTTGGAGATTACAGTGTGGCCACCTTAATGTCACATCTGAGGATAAGTCCCGCTATATTCATCTCTGTTAGGGCGGATGCACACCGCTCTTATGGGCGATGGGGTGACTTATGAACAAATTTCGGGGCTTGTGCAATTATTTCTTTCTTGATTGTTGAGCCTTTCCTCGAGACTTCTTATCATATCATAAAATTCTTCTCTCGTTCTCCCTCAACTCTTCTCTCAACTCTCCTCTCAACTTCTCCAAATTCTTTATAAGCTTTGACTCTTTCGGCTTTAGTTCTCTTCTTATTTGGTATTTGTCCGAGTAAATGCAGGAATCCAGTTTTCCATTGAAGAAAAACCCTTTGCCTCGTATACGACCGGGGTGTTCCTTGTTTCCCAAGGCCATGGGCGGTGCATCTTTCTCCTGTCTGCAAAAGAGCCATCGCCGATTGTGTACTCAACGCTACCGCAAGATCCCGACGAGTTATTTCACTTATGAAGTCATGGACTAATTACGTAAAATTGGTAGTTCGATTTATATATTACGGCGTTGTGCGAACTTCCTCGTCCGCACGGGTTTACAAAGGAGACGGTTCTTGAAGGGCGTGGCGGTGACCTCACTCTTAGCCGATCTCGCACGTTGATCTGTGATCGATGTCGACGAGGGTGGGCGCCCTTGACCGCCGCCGCGCCGGTCAGCAGGATCCCCATGCTCGAGGGCCCCGCCACGACTGGTGCGGTCGGCCGCCGACCTAGAGCGCGGGACCCGAGCACGCCCGCCGACCTCAAGCTCGGGCGGGCCCTTGTTCGAGTCATGGTTCACCCTTTGATTTCGGATCGCGTTTGACCGGCGGTTGCCCAAGGCGCTGGTCGGGGTAGGAGCAGTGCGGCAATGAAGTTCGCAGTTCTGTTGCCGACCCTCAACGCGCATCGAAGGCCACTTCCCGAATTTCTCCGTCCATTGCAGAGGAGGTATAAAGACCAAGGAAGCACAGATCCTTTAGGGGACACGAAGACAACGCACAACACGCCATAGCTCGAGCTTAGACATAGCCATTGTTAACACTTGAGTCAGAACACATCCTTGTACTCGTAAATAGCTAAGAAAACCGCCAGAAGGCGATCGAGTAGAGCTATTACCTCCACAGGGCTCGAACCAAGATAAATCTTGGTCTCCGCTTGTTGTCGCCTTGTTCGACCATAATCACGCTTACACTTTTCCTCCGTTTGAGCGGTTACTGCTCGGTCCCGTATCACATCGACCCCTCATCTCATTTTTGCGGTTGGCGATCCCGATCGCCGACAACCGGGCGCCACCGTGGGGCCCGATTGCTTCGCTTATTCGCAGGAACGACATCAAGAGTCCGGGAGCATGGCGCACTTCATCGACGGACTTTCCTCAAGCATGGATTCGGGCACGGACTCCGACTCCGTGTCCCTGTTTTCGCCTTCGCCACCGCCACTCGAGCATCACGTTCTGATGGCGGACGGCCAAGGCGCGGAGGGAAATGCGGATGACCGTGATCCGCAGACCCCTGAAGACGCCCGCCGAATGGTGCATGTCGCCATTAACCAAGCCATAACCGCCCTCCGGCGGGAGGCCCAGGAGAGGGCCGGCACGTCTTCTGGACCGCCCGGACTCCCTCCCACGGGGGAGCGCCTCCGCGCTATCGCCCGGGTCATGGCTGACCCCGATAGGGCGAGGTCGGAGCTCTTTGGCCGAGCCCTGGCCGAAGAGCTCGATCGGGCTGCGACCGAGGCCGTCCCTCCGCAACACCGGTCAAGACTCGGGACCCGCTCCGTAAAAGCGATGGCAAGACGTCACGCCGCCGCAGCCGGACGACGCCCGCGCAGCGCTAGCCCGAGCAAGCGGGCTCAGGATGGGGCTTTAACGCAGACGCGCCGACATCCTGCGGGCACCGTGCCAAGCAGGTCCAGGCCCGAGCCAAGCCACACAAACTCTGAGTCAACCGGCAGCAGGTCTGCGGACCTCTTCCCGGACGTTCCTCCCAGGCGCCGCAGTCCAGACCGCTGCGTTATTTACCGGTGATTCCGTGCTCACCGTGGTCATTCCCACCGAAGGTCGGGCCGCCGAGGCAGCCTCGACTCCGAATCCGGCAGCAGCAGAGACCTTGTCGGTGATGACCACACCCGCCAAGACTGTCCCCGCCTATGGTCGCATGGCATACTCGACGGCTGCGTCGCGGCGGTGGTGGCTTCGGTTCAAGCCCGCGTTGATCGAGCGTTTTGACTGGACCAAGAACCCCGACGAATTCTTGTCCATCTACTCGACCGCTATCTTGGCGGCCGGGGGTGACGAGCTTGTCATGGCCAATTACCTCCCGACCATCCTGGACGGTGCCTCGCGGACTTGGCTCTTCAACCAGAAACCTGGTTCCTTCAGGTCGTGGCGCCAAATCCAGAATGCCCTTCGCTCCAACTTTCAGAGTTGTTACGAGCGCCCAGGGAGGGAGAAGGACCTAGACCGTGTCATCCAGGGCAAGAACGAGCCGCTGCGTGATTTCGTGGGGCGATTCATCCGCACGAGGAACCTGATTCCGAGCATCTCCGATGAAGCCGTCATTAAAGATTTCAAATTTGGTGTCCGCGATCGGCGCCTTACCGAAGACCTGGAGATCACCTCGAGGCTCAGCGTCAACAAGCTTTTCCGCATGGCGGAGCGCAGACGCTGACGCGACGACGCCGTCCCATCGAACGCTGACTACTTACCAAGGTAAGCTTGGTCTAAACCAGACAGAGGCCGGCCCATCCAACTCCAGGGGCACCGACCACGGCACCACCGCCAAGAAGCGGAAGCGCGATCGCAGGGGCGGCGGAGGTCTGCCGCGGGTGATCGTTTCGGCGGATGGCCAGCGCGAGGTCCTTGAGGTCCGAGATCAGGCTCGGGAAGGCTCCAAGCCTCGCCAAGGACGACCCCGACCTCGCCAGGCGCAGAACCAGCCCCAGCAGGAGGGCCGACGACCTGGCCCCGTGGCCGACGCCGGTCGCAGGGGCCGAGGGCCCGGATATGATGAAGCAAAGTTCTGCCTGTTTCATAGGGCGGCCGGCCACGATCTGCGAGCCTGCAGGGCTTGGCAGAGCAAGCTGGAGGCCTTCTATGATGGACGAGGTGAGATGCCCGTACTCCCGAAGGTCGACGACCAACCCGACAGGTGAACGCTTAAGACGGAGCACGACGACGTCGATTTGGAGTTCCAGCAGGGCGAGCGCCGGATCGATGTCATCTTCGGCGGCTCGTCGGCTTACCAGACCCGACGCGAGGTCAAGGCCGCCGCACGAACCATCTACCAGGTCACCGCTGGGAAGCCCATCGAGCAGCCCTGCAAGTGGGCCGGAGCCACCATCACGTTCTCCCCAGAGGATGCTCTCCCAGGTATGGCCCGAGACCTGAAGACCGCCTTGGTCGTGACCCGACCATCGCCAATATCATGGCGCTGCGGGCGCGTCATGGTCGATGGCGGCAGCTCTCTTAACTTGATGCAGGCAGGAGCGCTTGACCGGATGCAGATTCCCCGGTCGAAGGTCAAGAGCATCGCCATACCCTTCTTCGGGATTGTCCCCAGGAGCTCGACCATCCCCCTGGGGCAGGTGGTCTTGTCCATTACCTTCGGCGGCTCGGACAACTTCCGCACCGAGCTGGTCACCTTTGAGGTGGTCGAGGGTGACCTCCCGTACAACGCCATCCTTGGGCGGCCTGCCTTGGTCAAGTTCATGGCGGCCAACCATTATGGCCATCGATGCATGAAGCTGCCTGGCCCCAATGGCATCATCACCGTGCGGGGCGATCTGCAGGCGGCACATGGATGTGAGACCAAGGCCTTGGCTCTCGCGGGCATGCTGCCCCAGCGCGGCCCGGAGACGACGACGAAGAGCGCCCGCCAGAAAACGGCAATCCAACCCAGTGGGGCGACGAGGACCGTGCCGCTCGACGAGAGCGACCCGGCCAAGTGCATCCACATCTCGGCCGAGCTGAGTTCCAAATAGGAACTCGAGCTCGTCACCTTCCTCCGCGCCAACAAGGGTATATTCGCTTGGGAACCCGCGGACATGCCCGGCGTTCCGAGGGAGGTGATCGAGCACAAGTACTGTGAGATCCGCTCGACCAGACGCTGGAGTCGCGCCGCTTTCCCCGGAGAAGGTCGCGGTCATCAAGGAGAACCTTGACAAGCTCCTGAAGGCCGGTTTCATCCGTGAGGTTGACTACTCCGAGTGGCTTGCCAACCCGGTCATCGTCCAAAAGAAGGGTGGAAAGTGGAGAATGTGCGTCGATCATACGGGGTTGAACTCGGCCTGCCCGAAGGACAACTTCCCTCTCCGCAAGATTGACCAGATCGCCGACTCCACCGCTAACGCCAAAATGTCGAGCTTTTTGGACGCTTATCGGGATACCACCAGATCAAGTCGGGCGGTTGACGACGAGAGCAAGATGCCTTCATTACGCCATTTGGCACCTATTGCTATATCGACCATGTCGTTTGGTACGCGCAATGCGGGAGCCACGTTCCAGCGTCTGATGACCAAGACGTTCGAGCCACAGATCGGGCGGAACCTTGAAGTCTACGTGGACGACATCATCGTCAAGAGCCCCTCCGAGGGTGACCACGTTCGCGACCTCGAGGAAACCTTCGCCAACCTGAACAGGCACAAGATCAAGCTCAACCCCGAGAAGTGCGTGTTCGGCGCGGCATCGGGAAAGGTGCTCGGCTACATGATCGGGGGCTCGGGGGTTGGCCCGAACCCGGAGAAGATCGAGGCGATCGAGAAGATGGCGCCCCCGACCTCGATCAAGCAGGTGCAGAGCCTCACCGGCCGCATGGCCGCCCTCAGCAGGTTCATTTCGAGGCTCGGCGAGCACGGGCTCCCATTCTTCCAAACTCTGCACAAGCAAGGGGGCTTCGAGTGGACTCCGGAGGCGCAGCGGTCCTTCAACGAGCTGAAGGTATACCTGTCGTCCCCACCTCTCCCATAACGCCACAACCCGGGCGAGAGGTCGTTGTTCTATCTCGCGGCCACCACCCACGCCGCCGCTGCCGCCCTAGTGGCGGAACGGGGTCTCAAAGAAGACCCAATTTATTACGTCGCCGAGGTCCTCAGACGGCCCGGCGAGCGCTACCGTAGGTACGTGAAGCAGCCAGATGCTCTCCTCATAGCGTCGCGCAAGCTCCGGCACTATTTTCAGGCGCATTCCGTGGTCATTCCGAGCAACTTCCCGCTCGGGGACATCTTGCGGAACCCAGACGGCGGCGGGCGTATCGCCAAATGGGCCATGGAGCTGGCAGCGTTCGACATCCAGGTCGTGGCTCGAACGGCCATAAAGTCGCAGGTGCTCGCCGACTTCGTGGTCGAGCAAACGTCGTAGCCCGCTCCCGAGCTTCAGGTCGGGGAGGAGAAGCCCTGGGTCATGTTCTTCGACGGCTCTAGATCCTTCAAGCGCTCGGGGGCTGGGATCCTTATCCTTACCCCACGCGGCGACCAGTTAAGGTACATGGTTTGTTTCGGGTTTCCAGCGACCAACAATGTGGCAGAGTATGAGGCCCTCCTGGCGGGCTTACGAGCTTGCAAAGCATTGGGCGTGCGCCGACTGGTCGTGAAGGGCGACTCCCAGCTCGTCATCAACCAGTTCAACAAGGACTACCAATGCTCAGGGGACTCGATGGCAAAGTACCTCGCCGAGGTGCGCAAGATGGAGAAGTGGTTCCAGAACTTGGAGCTCAAGCACATTCCCAGGAGGGACAACTCCAGCGCGGACTTCCTCTCCAAGCTCGGCTCCTTCGACGACGATATCCCCCCCGACGTCATCCTGGAGACGCTGGCGGCCCCTTCGATCTCCGATCAGAGCCCATCCACAATTTCCTTGCTAGGGGCAACCTGCCACCCGACCCTGCCGAGAGGAGCAGAATCAAACGACGAGCAAGCTTGTACACGCCGTGGGATCGGCACACTCTATAGACGGAATGTATCGGCATTTCGACTCGGTGCATCTCGTGGAGGAGGGTAAGTACCTATTAAGTGACATTCACTCAGCCTCGTAGGCGACTCTTCATACAGACGATGGTCGGTAAGGCCTTTCAGATGGGTACTATCGCCAACGGCGCTTCAGATGCTCGTGATATCGTCCGCACCGCCGAGCATGCCGCTTCCACGCCAGAAATCGCACCACCAAAGATACGCCTTCAAATCATCCCGCCGCCTAGCCTTTCTCGACCGGGGCCGATATCCTTGGCCCTTTCCTCAAAGGTCGGGGAAGAAGTTCTGTCAGGCCATCGACACCTTCACCAAGTGGATCGGTCGAGCCGGTCTCGACCATCACCGCCGGGCGGCCGTTCGCTTTTTTCCGCTTGTTCGTGGTCACCGTGCACGGGTTCCATGCAAAATTATCACCGACAACGGTACCCGGTCAACGGTGAGTTGTTCCAGGAGTTTTGCGAGGAACTCGACATCAAAATATGCTTCACTTCGATGGCTCACCCCCAGAGCAATGGAGCGGCGGAACGCGCCAACGGGCAAATCATCCAGGGCGTCAAGAAACGAGTTGCAGACGAGCTCAAACGCTACGGCAAGACCTGGGTGGACGAACTTCCCACCGTCCTATGGTCTATTCGCACCACGACAAGCCGAGCCATTGTGGTCCACACCCTTCCAAACCGTGTTCGCACCGGCCGCCCCGCCTCCCGAGGTTCTGTTACTGGCTCGCCAGTCGTCACTTGGTCGACCAAGTCGACTTCGAGCATGAACGGTCTCGACCTTACCTTCGCAGAAGAAGTAAGATGCCGTGCCTTTCGCCACGATCAACGACTACTTGCAAGCTCTTCGCAGACATGCGTCTTCTGGCCGGACGACCTAGGAGCTCCTTGTTGGGGACCAAGCCCCGAGACGGATTTAGGTCTCGCCCAACACCAACAAGTTATCCCCGGTGGGAGGGCCCCTACAGAGTCGTTTCAACATACGCACGGGCTTACTCGGCTAGCGATGCCCGATGGCAGAGAGCTCTCTAGCTCGTGGAACATAGATCAGCTCCGAAAATTTTAAGTGTCACCTCTATACCTTATATTTCAATAAAGCTGTTCTTCTATTTTCGCCATGTATGTCTGCTACCACCTGTGTTGCTGCTGTTCTTTTTCCGAGACTCCTTTTTCTACGAACGCGACCTCCGTGCACAGCGCATTCGCTCCTAGTCTAAAGTGTCTCGAGTTTGACGTTCACCCCCAGTGGAAGAGCTAAACGTAAGCCGAACCTCTTCGCAATCTAGTTCTCCCCTGTGCCCGGGCCCGAACCGAGAGCCTCACCATTTTGACTGTTGGGCAATGCGCATGGCCGCGATGGTCGTTCGAGCATTAATCCGAATGTGACCGTCTACTTAACGGGTTCGCTTCGCGTCATTTTACTTTTGTGGACTTGTCCTCAACTCAGCAGGTCGTGGCCACTTGTCCATATCTACGTCTTGTGCCCAAGGCACGCGTCGCTCAGCCTCGGGCCCAACGGGGGCTGGATTAGGCTATCCTATTGGCGCACGACCAAAAGAGCGCGGGCACGGCAAACAAGCAAAGCAGAGGGGACTCCAAGTATCCCCAACTATAGATTTAAAACAGGGACGAGGTTTCCTTGTTCACCAAAAGCAGTCTGTTTCTGTTAGTGCATTACTTTCTTTTTAACATTTTTTATAGGTCGGCCATCTCGCGGGGAAGTTTTTCCTGCTCGAGCGTGGCTACTTTTGCCCTCAGGGTCGTTATCTCACCCTGGAGCTGGAGGGCTTGATGCGAAGCATCCACGGCGGCTCGGCGCCTTTCGTCTTCAAGTTGGGCCAGGCACTCTTCGCCGCCTTGTCGACACGCTCAAGCTTCTCCTCGAGTCCGGGGCCTTGGTCTCGAGCAGGAAGACGCCTTTCTCCATGAAGCCTTCTTCGCCTCGACCTTAGCGCTTTCGGCCTCAAAGCGCTTTGGTGGCGCGCCGAGCCTCTCCTCTAGCTCCCTGGTTTTGGCCTCCACTGGGACGCCTTGGCCGAGGATGACGTTTGCTCAAGAAATGCCTTCTCCAATGCCTCGACCTTGGCGTGTTTGCCTGAAGCGCCTTGGCGAGGGCGTCGCGCGGCGGCGACCTTCTCCAATGCCTCGACCTTGCGACGCGGCGCGCTTGGCCGAGGAGGAAGCTTGCTCTGGCGGCCTTCTCACTCGACCTTGGCCCGTGGCCTCGAAGGCCGAGTCCGAGGACGGCTTCGCTCGCTCCGGCGGCCTTCTCCGCGCCTCTACCTTGGCGCTCGGTCTCAAGCGCCGAGCGCCTTGGTCGCCCGAGCCTGCTCCCACTCCACGGCCTTGAAGCCGTGCTCACGCCGAAGCCCTGGTTTGCTCGAGCTCGGCCACGGGCCACCTCTGTGCCACCATCGCCTCGACGAAGGTCGCCGAGATCCGGTTCACCCGCCGAGCTCGCTCGTCGACCTCGATGGTCGTCAGAGCTTGGCGCGCTCCACCTCCCGCGTCTCCACAACGTTCAAGAGCCCCCTGAGCACGTCGGCATGCTCGTGGAGGCCTTGCAACCCTCGGGTGACGTTGCCGATCGCCTTAAGGGGACTGGGAGAGGGGCCCCGGTAAGAAACTGATGAGAAAACTCGACCTAACACATTGCAGGGCATGAGTGGGGATCTCTTACCTCGCGGAGATGGCCCTCCAAGCGTGCGCGGGTGAATTCCTCGCGGTCATTAATACGATCGCGAGGGATCTCCTCCACGTCGGTCGCCGCGCCAAGGTCGAGGTCCACCTCGCCACCACTGCGCGCTGGGCCAGACCTTGAGTTCCGCCCGGGCGGCTCGTCATCCGCTGCCTCCTCAGGGGTTCAACCCGCCGCTCGGGAGGGCAGTGGAAGGTTAGTCCCGGCCTCCACGGCCGGGCCCCGCTCGTCTCCGGCGCCAAGGGGACGGCGGCCGGATCCGCTGGCACTTCGCTGGCACCGGGCTCGATGCTACGGTTCAAGCACCCGACGCACCGCTCGGCAGGTTGCGGAGCTCTCGCGACCGATCACCTTCGGTAGGCGGAATCGCGCCTTGGCGCCCAGAGCGACCGTGGTCGGGAGCTCGGTATCGCCCGCGCGCCACGGCTGGGTGCCCTCTCGAGGCCTCGGGAAGGTCGACGACGGCAGCTACGTCGTGGGTCTCACCGGTGTCAAAGTCCACGCTGGTCGCGGGCTGGGGCTCTTCCTCGACGCGTGTCGTCGAGGCCTTGGTCGAACTCGCCGACCGAAACCAGCTCTCATGCCCTCGACGGAGTCGCGCGGCGCAAGGGGCGGCGGGACCAATTCAAAGGTGTCCTCCTCCTCGACTCGGACTCGCTACGACGACAACGTGCATCACAAACGGCAAGTTTCGAGCTCGGGTGCTCAAAGTCTGCGATGGAAGACATACGCTAAGCCAGAGAAGCAGAGGAGACTGTGTAGTCCGAGAAGCCGAGTTTACCTAGGTCGCCACCTCCCTCTGAGGGCGGCGAAGGTCTCGATGCCCCGAGGCCGAGGGGCACCGCTTCTTGCGCGCCCTCGGGGTCGGGTCTTGAGCCGTGGCCGCCCCACATCGCCCACTCTGGCGGGCTCGAGCTTGAGAACCCGGCCGGAGAGGGCTTGAGGTCCTAGCGGTGGCCGCGCTCACGCCGCGAAAAGGAGAACACGTCAAACCAAGAAGGCACACGAGCACGGGCTCGAGGGCTCGACCGGCGGGATCCTTACCATGGCGCGGTCACCCCACTCGGCGTGGGTTTTTCACCTCTGGCGGTCCGCGCCGACCGGGAAGGTCTCTTCTTCCCTTTTTGTTTTGCCCATCCCGGCAGTGGAGCATCCGCTGGCCGTGTCGAGCATCTCTGGTGGTCCCGCGAGCTTGAAGGGATCAGAAGGCCCCCGGTCACTCAGTCGAGCCATTGGTCGATGGCTTACCTCGCTTTTCGGTGGAGTACGCTTGGGACGCCGCCGCCCATGGACTAGCAGCGCCGCTTCCGAACATCTCGCTCATCCCGGTGGCAACCCAAGACTCCAACGGCGCTGCAAAGGGAAATGCCCTTCAAAAAGAGGTCGACGGCCAGACCCAAGCAAGGCCACGAGGCAGGGATGCTTACCGGTCGTGCCCTCGCAGGTCGAGTCGAGGCGCCCCTGGATCTTGTAGAACGGGTGCGTCCGCCTCCGCAGGGGGGACACCCGATTCCGCAGGAAGTCGACAATGATTGCTCGCCGGTGAGGCCAAGCGCCACGGCGTAGATGAATGGCGGCGATGGCTTCTTCGTCGGCCTCGGATCGCCCGCAGATCCGGGGTCTCCTTCTTCCCACCGACGGCTTTCCTCAGACGACAGCAGGCCGAGGTCCCCTTTCTTCGGTAGAACCACCGCGGACCATGGCCCGAGGGAGTCCCGAGCTTGGATCTTGGGGAAGGACCACTTGAGCCCTGTCTCTGTCGGAATAGAGGCAGCCGACCACAGGGTCTTTCCCAGAGCGGAAGAGGCTGAAGTACCGTAAGAAAAGCGAGGGATTGGGAAGGATTCCTAGGAACCCCTCGCATAGGTGGGAGAAGATGGCAAGCGTAAGAATGGAGTTCGCACTGTGTTTATGAGCTCGATCTCAAGAATCGTGAGGACCACGGAGAGGAACTCGCTCTCCGGGGTCCGCAGGCCGAAGAGGACGTAGTGCTCGGTGCAGACGATTTCGTTGTCCCTGGGGGTTGGCTCGGTCTCGTTGCCCGGCAGCCGCCATGTGAATGGGTCGAGCAGCCCCAGGGTCTCGAGTTCCTTCATCCTTGAATGCTTGAAAGGTGCTCCTCCCTAGCTTGGCCATGGCGATCGCGGCGATTTCGGCCAAGCGGGGAGGAAGGTTACTTGCTTGGGCGGAGAGGCTTGGAAGACGAAGGGGGCTGGTCGGGAAGTTCCCTCAAGAGTCGCTGTGGCTTTGAGTTTATAAGCCGCACCGTCACCGGATCCAGACCGCGGCGTTTCGAAGGACACGCCGGCCATGATTTGACAGGCGCAATTAGGGCCGGGGCGGCGGTTTCGAGATATGGCGGGTGTCCACCAACCGCTCAGATCCGCATTCGTGGCTTCTGAGATCAAGAGGCGCCAGTCGTCGATCATCAAGGCCCGGCGCATGCTTCCGCCCGACCTCGACCTCGAGAGAATTTTGGGAATCGGTCCCAGCTATAGAGACTCAAGGTCGGCCCACGTTCTGGCCACGACCTTAAGCCTCGGAGGCTAGCTGACGAGGGCTGGGCGTCCCTTGACCGGCCGACGCCCGGTCAATGGGATCCCCATGCTCGGGAGGCCCCCGGCCACGACCTAGGTGCGGGCCGAAGCGCTCGACCTAGAGCGCTACTGACCGAGCACGGCCCCGCCGACCTCGAGCTCAAGTGGCCCTTGTTCGAGTCGTGGTTCACCCTTGATTTCGGATCAAGCGCTTGACCGGCGGTTGCCCAAGGCGCGGGTGGTCGGGGTAGGAGCAAAGGCAATGAAGTTCGAACGGTTGTCGCCAAATTTCAACGCACGAAGGCCACTTCCTGAATTTCTCCCGTCCGCTATGCAGAGGAGGTATAAAGACCAAGGAAGCACAATCCTTTAGGGGACACGAAGACAACGCACAACACGCCATAGCTCGAGCTTAGATATAGCCATTGTTAACACTTGAGTCAGAACACATCCTTGTACTTTAAATAGCTAAGAAAATCGCCGAAGGCGATCGGAGTAGAGCTATTACCTCCACAGGCTCGAACCAAGATAAATCCTTGCCTCCCGCTCGTTGTCGCCTTGTTCACCATAATCACGCCTACACTTTTCCTCCGCTTGAGCGGCGCCGCTCGGTCCCGTATCACATCGAATTTCATCTCATTTTTTGCGTTTATAATCCCGATCGTCGACAGATGCAAATGGCGAGATACCCTCCTCGCCCTCCCCTGTCCCATTGCGCTTCTTCCCCGCGAGCCAGCGGTGTCGAGTCGTGGGGTGAGTGTTCCTTGCCTGCAAGGCCTTGTTTGCTTCACTTTGACGCACGAATTCGTCTATCGTCTTTATCTCAACAAAACGCCGCCACATGTCGTCATCAATGAACCCATACTTAGAGTATGGAACCATATCCTTCTTGACGTAGTCTATGAAAAGCGTGTGCTTGAAGGTCTTCCATGCCTTTCCTGCCACTAGAAGTGCATACCGTCGCACTAAGGGAGCGGATTCTTCTGGAATGTCGAACGATGAAAGAATTTCTGTCAGCAAGGCATTGCGAGTCTCAATAGTCAGCAACCTCCAGGAAGATAGCGTGATCGGAACCCATTCCCTGCTCATCTTGTCCGCACATACTCAAATGCATTCGCCGCTTTTTTGGCTTTGTAGGGTCCCATCCTTTGGATCGATCTCCGTAATGGTATATCGATCTGTTGGCCTTTTGTTTGGTCCTCTTGCAAAGCTGGTCGATTTTTCTTTTGTGGGCACATCATTTCCTTGAGACGATGGATTAGAGGACTATATCTTCTTTGTAAGTTAAAATAGTTTCGCATTTAACGAAAAGAGAAGAACAAATAAAATGAAATTAGAGTGAATAAGTTTGTGGATACCATGGCTTGTTATTAGCCTTTTAAAAGAACTAGCCTAAATGGCTTGTTATTAGCCTTTTAGCAAAAGAAGCGAAACTAGGAGGTTGCCAAACTTAATAAAAATTTCGGCATACCTCCCTAAAATTAGGACATCCACACACGCAGACAAGCGTAAGAATACATATTTTAAACAACTCGTACACAAAGAGACAAGTGAGAATAGCTTTTCAGTAGCTATTAAATACTGCGAGCATAATGAAACATAGAATTAATCCAGATATGTCTAAGCATAATCTATCCACAATGTCCACAATATATGAAATGATCATGAATTCAACTGGGACTAACTTATAAGCACATAGATTCATGATATGAAAACATATAAACAGGACATCCAGCATGGATAATAAACAAGTTAACCAAACCAGCATAAAGCTCATGTTTGGTTTTGCAACTTTGCTCTCATATTTTAATAAATTGATGGGTTGCCCTAAAGAAGCCCTCCAACATCAATTTCAACAATAGATCACAAGGTATACAAATATGAGATTAGTGAATCTACACAATTCAGCATTGTTTAAGAAAATTGATTCACTAGAACTCAACTATGAACTATGAAAAGCTACTGAACAGCAGGACAACAACAATTTGGCCTAAGACAGAGATGCCAAATCAGTGACAATTAAATTCCAGATTAGACCAGTGATATCAAAGCAAATCACGCCACATAACAGGAACTAATCACAAGATAGCATATCACATATACAGCAGCAACAAAGACCAAGTTGAAGTCTAGACACAATGATCTAAACAGTGCTGAATCACAGAAGGAACTCACTAACTAGCAGATCACTAAAACCTCATTTAATTGAATCATCATCGAGCAGCAGACTTAGAGCAGCAAGGGCAGTGCCTCCAGATCGAGAAACGGCCCCTAGCTCGATGGCTAGTCACCTAGAAATACTCGATCGGTTCACTGATCCTCAGATCAATAGAGAGGGCAAAATATTTGCTTACGTAGCGTTGGATCCAAGCCAATAAAGCCGAGGCAAAGCGCGAGAATCACGGTTGAAGCCCGAGATGCAGAAGAAGCAACACAAGAACACAGCGCCCACCCTGTGGAACACGTCGCTACGGGGGAGGACACGAGGGGGAGGACGTCGATGCCGGGGAGGACACCGTGGGGGAGGTCGACGCCGGGGAGGACGCCGAGAGGGAGGATGCCGAGAGGGGGAGGCCGCCGCGGAAACACGTACGCTGTCGTGCCCCGAATTTGCAAATTCAGACACTCTGTGTATTCTGCACTAGTCCAGGATCGCGCTAGTGCACACAAAGTCAAACAGGTATAATATCACATTATACGCTGAATATTAAATAAGTATCGCAAACATGTATATAAACGAGTTGTGTGACCTTATGGTCCTTACAATAATCGCCACACGGGCTTACAATAATCGAGTATTATAGTTCAACAATGAAAGGTAATAATCATCGAAGCGATCCATCTTCATCACAGCATACGACCGAGGCTTACTTCCCTAGTTCTCCGGCTCTTCGACGTACTCCTCTTCATAGGCAGGCGTAGTCTCTTCTTCTGGTATGTTTGTCCGCAAGAGTGAGTACACACCGTACTCAACAAGTCATGCACAGAATGCAGTTCTACTACAACATGCATGGCTTATTCAAAGAAGTGGCTTAACTGGTTATTTTGCTTTTGCATCAATATTTTTAAACTACTAGATATTTAGATTGAAAGCATCAAAACCATATAACCATCATATTTCTCAATCTGTTTTCCACATTGTTTTGGACACACAGTCCCTAATCAATATTCATATTTACTTTGGCACACAGTCTCCCACCCCATTTTATTTTCAAACACTACCCCTTGACTGTAATTCCCGAGCATTGTCCAATCTGAGTGGACTCGGCTATTCAACAGCTTTTGACACTGCAGAGGTTGTACACTTTACCCACAAGATACAACAGACACCACAAAGGCGATTGACCGTAATAAAGCTTTTCAGAGACTTCTATCTCACCTATGAACCTCTCCGTGTTGCCTTCACTATCACTTCCTCACTCGAGCCGATGTATAGGACCGACAGACACCGTTGGATCGGTACCAAGTCAGAATGTGCATCGCGCTCCCCGTCTGATTACCCCGTGTAAGCGCCAACCCGAGGTATCAAAAGTAAGACATCGTAATCCTAATAAACTAGGTCTTTCCATTCGGACATGTGGTTGTACGAGACTCAGTCAAAGGCTTGCAAGGTAAGGTCCTTAATCGACCAAGGCAAGACTTCCTTCTCTCAAATTTTGGCACACACCCTCACATCACTCAAACCCACCAATGCCACACAGCCCACTGGCACGAAGCCTCGGTCCACTTGCCCCAATCTAAATCAATTTCCACCCTAAGTTATTTAACGGTGCAACACATGCCCGTAATCATCTTTCATGCAGAACCACACAGGTCTCTACATTCTAGTTTCCAGCATCATCCACCTTTTATTAAAATACATTCACTATTCTTTAGTCAATATTATTTTTGTAATCCAAATAGAATTGTTCGCGTTATAAGCATGTCCAAGCATCTATTCACGGACTAGCCTCCCGTGTTGGCACAAATATTTATCAACCAACTAATATTGCCATTTCTAGGTTAACAAAGGTATCATGGCATAACAAGAACAAGGTGATAATAACAGTTAGGTTGACTAGCTAATTCACCCAAAATATTTTAATCCATTTTTAGTTGAATTAGCATGCATAATTTGAAACAAAATATATTTCAAAAATTAGGAGCAACATGATCAAAGCATAACTTGCCTTCAAAGAGTTGCTGGTCTTGGCCTGAAGCTTGGTCTTGCTCTAAGAATTCCCCCTCGTAAACCTCCGGCAAATCAACTTCTACCAAATCATATATATATACACAATAAATACATTTTCCAGAGAGCAAACTCATCTCTAAAAATTCTATAAAATTCACTAATAAATAGATCTTGATTTTACAAATTTTTAGAAATTGGAATCACTCAAATCGGAGTTAAAACGCAAAAGTTATAGCCATTTGAAGTTTTAAAATAAATCAAAAAGAATAAACCGAATTTCCTTATTTATTTTTATACGGAAAATCCCGGAATTATGACGTCAGCATTACTATTTATGACGTCAGCACCGAAAACATTTTCGGCCAAATATTTTTATTAAGGAAAATCGGAATTATGACGCCATCGGCGTCGACAACCAAGAACCATCGCGACAAGATGGGCCTTGATGGCGTCACGATGACGCTACTCGACGCCAAGATTCCACGTGGCACGATCTGGTCGTGACAAGCGTCGCCACATTATCAACCGAGAGGTTGATTTAATCTCAACCATTGGATTAAAAATGGACGGCCACGATTCATGCGACGATTCGGTTCGGATTACCGCGGAGTCGACACGTGGCAACACCTCATTCACAGGATCAAAATCTAACGGCAGAGATTAAATCAAATAATAACGCAGCCGACTCGGTCAACGCCAAGATTCGTGCGCTGGCCACGCGTCTCAATCCGAGCCGTGCGATGAAATCAACGGCCAAGATTGCACCGACGGTTCGGATCGCTACTGCGATGCTGACACGTGGCGATATCTCAACCCTCAGATCAAAATCTAACGGCGGCCATGAAACCGACGACGTCAGCGACCAGAAGGCCGACGCCGATTCCCGCGACACGCGGTGTCTCAGATTGGCGGCAGCAATCCCACCCGTCCATTCAAAAATCAACGGCTAGATTTAAATCTAGTTTACGCATCACATTCGGCCACGAGGCTACTCCGGTGCGCGACATGTGGCTCTATCCGGACCGTTCACTGCTAGATCCAACGGCTAATATTCACACATCTAGGAGCACACGTGGGCGATCCCAGCTACGGGCACGTGGCACTATCCTAGCCTTTAATCCACAGATCTACGGCCATAACTTGCTAATGAGATTCACTGTTACTAAGATTACGTGGCAAAATCTAAAGCACTAGATCCAAATCCTACGACCACAATCTATCACAACTATGTGGCATGATAAAGACTACACGATCAAAATCTAAGGGCTGATGATTAGAGATGGCACTCACTGTTGATGCGACGACGTGGCTGAATCTGGTGCGTTGGTGGTGAATCGAACGGCGGTCGAAGCTCCAAGTCCCGGTGATGTCGCGACGGCTCGGTCTCGTCGGAGATGAAGAAGAAGACGACGTCGATGGTGCTCCGGTGCTACTCCGGCGACAAGGGTTGGCTCCACGGGTGCGTCTCGACGCGAGGGTTACTCCGGTGGCCTCGAAGACAGCAGAGGATGACTGGCGGCAGCACAAAACACGGCGGAATAGCTTCGGAACTACGGCGAGCACGAACGGCCAAACGGCGGCGAGCTACAGCGAGTACGATGGGGTGAAATGAGCGCAAAGCAAAGGAGAATCCGGCGAGGCAATCCTCTAGCTTTATAGCCACGGCGTGCGTGCTTAAACAGCGTTTCAATGCGTCGGTTTTCCTTCGGCAGCGGCGGCGATGGTGGCGTACGGAGGCTAAACGGCGACGCGCAGAACCGTGCGTGCACGCGGCATTTAATCGACGGTCCGGGCGACGAAGCGACGCGGGTCAGTTTCAACCGTCAGATGAAGATCCAACGGTGGATGAACGGCGGCTTTTAGGGTTTCATATACAAGACAAGAATGGGCTTCGGCCACATCGCTCATCCGAATTTCCAATTGTTTTTCAATAAAAATAATCCCAGAAATTCATTTGAATTATTTGAGGCATTAAAAATATTAGAAAAATTCCAGAAAAATTTTAGAAAATATTTTAAGACATTTTGAACTCAAATAAAATATTTCCACTTATATTTTATTAAAAATTTCATTATTAAATTAATTTCCAAAGAAAACTAATTTCTAGAAATTCAAATAAATCCAAATAAATTCCAGAAATTCTCAAAAATTCAAAATAAATTACAAAATTTAAAAATAACCAAATTTTAGGATGTTACATACGAGAGAGAAGGCCAGCCATGGAGACAAAATATCACAGAGGAATTAGGGTTTGGCTACTGTGAATGAGGTCTGCGAGGAGATATATATAGGAGATGACATCACGAGATGGTTATAAAAGAGAACGATGCATGATGTAGTTATCTGCATTTCTATAGCATAACAACAGTGATGTTAAGTTATCACTGACGGTTATATAATAGAACCGCTCGTGATGTCAAGTTATCCTGCATTTGCTATAATAGAACCATCGTGATAATTAATATCACTGCATCGTTATGTTATAGAACCGTCTATGATATATACTTTTCACTGCCATTCACTGTGAGGTTGAAGTTCGATTCTTGTTCAGTTCAGTCTCTTGTCTGTGATCAGTGAATGTTTATTCAGTAGTTTTCAGTAAGAACCTTAATTTCAGTGAATCTTATTATTATCAATTCTTGATGTGCATGTTTAAGGTGGTAAGGGTTTGAGGCCTTATTCACTCAATAAATTGTTTGCCCATTTGTGATTGAAGTGGAGATTCTAATCCTCAATTCAAACCCTAAAATCTAAGAGCAATCACATACAACTATTTCCATATTGCCAAAGTAGACATGATTCTGTTCTTGTTTGCCATAGTCTACATCATTTATTTCTTCTCATCAATTATGTCTGAATGGTCATCTTTGAATCATGTATTTGGAATCATATTGATATTAAGGAATAAATACTTGCTCTTATACTCGCATCTTTTCCATCAATCCACATGCTTCACAAGCTACTTACAAAGATCATCACAATCATCTCTACTACTTCTAATTTTGAGTTGGTGGCGGTCCGTTCTCCACCACCAACCCACGTCTAAATCATAAAAAAAAAAACCGACGACCGGCCGACGCAAAAAAAACCAACATCTTCATTCCTCTCGACTCCTCCCGACTCCTCCGTTCCTTCCGATTGTTCTTCTCGATTCCCGATCTGCTCCATTCCTCTCGACTCCTCCACTCCTCCCGATCTGCTCGGTGGCGCAACGCAGCCCTCGACGGCATAAAGCAGCTCTGCTGTGGACAACGCAAAGCATCCGAGGTGTCCCTCGTTGACAACGTCACCACCGCCGCTGCCATCGTCATGCAGCACGTCGCCTGGAGCTTCGCCAAGGGCGCCTTCGCGCGCGGCGACGCGGTGCTCATGCTCCACTACACCTACAGCTCCGTCAAGAAGTCCATCCACGCCTACGTCGCCCGCGCGGGGGCCACTGTCGTCGAGGTGCCCCTCCCCTTCCCCGTCGCTTCCGCCGGCGCCATCGTCACCGAGTTCCGCGGGGCACTCGTGCTGGCAAAGGCCGACGGGCGCAGGGTCCGCCTCGCCGTCATCGACCACATCACCTCCATGCCCACCGTCCTCATCCCGGTGAAGGAGCTCGTCGCCATCTGCCGCGAGGAGGGCGTCGACAAGGTGTTTGTCGACGGGGCGCACGCCATTGGGCAAATCCCTGTTGACGTGCGCGACGTCGGGGCTGATTTCTACACCAGCAACCTCCACAAGTGGTTCTTCTGCCCCTCCGCCATAGCTTTCTTGCACACCCGCAAGGATGATCCGGTAGCCTCGCAGCTCCACCACCCCGTGGTGTCCGGCGAGTACGGCAATGGGTTGCCTATGGAGAGCACTTGGATTGACGTACAGGATTATAGTGCCCAGCTTGTTGTGTCCGATGTCATTGACTTCGTGAACCGGTTCGAGGGCGGCATTGGGGGGATCCATGGCCGCAACATTCTCTGTTCATCACGGTTTGTTTCAACTCAGTTATCAGAAAATCAGTTTGTTACTACTGACTTATCATATGTTTGTTATTTCTGTTGGAAGCCACATTAGATAAGTGTTATCTCAATTTGAACTAGAATCACTCTTAAGTGAGTCTTTTTCAGTGTGTCTGTGTGTGCCCCTTTCTTCAGTCAGCATGTCCCTCTGGTCACGAATGTAAGATCTATTGCTCCTTTCCATAAATCTTTGCATGCTGCATAGTCTCATACGGCTAATGGTTTTGTTATTGCTGATGCCTTTGCGGTTGGCCTATACTGCGATTGGGTTGAAGACAGAGGATTTTTCAGAAGATCAAAGGTATTGATTATTCTATTCCATTACATGGTTGGCTTGTGGCTGTGAAATTAATAGTGAGTATATGTTGCACAAATGCTGCCTTTTCTTCACTCATATGTAAAACCAAAGCTATGCAAAGAGAGTTAAAATGTAACTAATCAGTCAAGATTAACTTTTTGTCGCAAATGCTACCTTTTCTTCATGCTAATACATACCAGCTACTTCATAGTTACATTTTTCAATACCTCATTATCACCACCTGATCGACCTCTCCACTCTGCTAGAGTGCCACCGTAGTCTCTGTAGATGAGTGCCCCTCTAGAGTGGTCGTCATTTTCTTCAATGTCATCCTATCTTCAGAGTGGAAGAAGCCTGCTGCTTCAAATTATCAGTACAACAATCCATCAGCGGCAACTCTAAGAACAAGCACTACAGCTCCCAGTTCTTTAGCATTCAGCAAATTCTGAACCAAACCTCCTAAATTGATTGCCATCTCACTTTCTGAAAATGTAGATCATTTCTTAGTTCCCACATAAACCAACTTACTGAAGCCCAAGAATGATTTTGCTGAAAAAATGTGGTCAAGAATGATTTTGCTAAAAAATCCACACAAGTACATATTGACAGTACTACTAACAGTGTTTACAGGAATTTAATTAAACTCTTGTCCATTTTATATTGAAATTTGATGCACCCCTTTATTTTTCAGCTAGGCTGTCACAGAGAATATGAAATCCTTCTCATATAGACAGGTAGACAGCTATAAACCACAGCATAACATTTTAGATTCTGCACAGAATATGCTGTAAATACTGTACTAACTGCCGAATCACTAACCTTTTCTTTGATTTGGATCTAGCTTTCTTTGGTTTTTAGTACCCTTTTGATTTGCAAAGTAATACAACGAATTAGTGATGCACATGGGGGCCGAACTGAAAATGAATTTTTGTGATATTCTGTCATCGTGCATTGGTTGCAATTTTCTGTGTGGATTGTATGGGGGGCTTGATTTATTACAATTTTGTGACAAACAAATAATTGAAATGTTGTTCAAGACTTCAGGTCTTGTAAATAATCATTTCAAATTTTGTCAAAAAGTTGAATTTCCATAAAGAAATAAAAAATGCTGCTTCTGAATTCTCTTTGCCTATTAGTTGTTAGCAGTAATCTCATGTCATGGCTCGCATCGATCTCTGCGTGCCCTGCTCTAGCTTGTTTGAGTTGTTTCTATGTTTGTTGTGTTCCCTTTTGAAAAGACAACAGAATAGTTAAGTAAGATTGATTATGCCTTTTTGATCTGATCTAGCGAGTTGTTAGCATGACTAATCGATTCCTGGTTCACCAACCGATTGAATTGTAGATGCATGCGCTTCAGTTCAGGTACGTGTAAAGATAAGTAAAAAGGAATGGAGATTCGATTCCATGTGTCGTGTTTTACTTTTATCGATCCAGAAAAGCCTGCATGTCTTTTTTTTTCTAAACGCTGCATTACACCGAAGCTGAGTGAAATTAATGCAGTTTTATTCAGTTAGAAAGAATTGTTGTAGTTCAGTTTCCTTCGATTAAGAAACAGAGGCATGCTTTGATTAGCTGTGCATAGTCTAGTAACAATTCATGTGCTCACTAGGAGATTGAGTTTGACTTGGAATGCGGAACACCTGGAAGGTTGCAATATACTTGAATTTCCTGACTCAGAAGATTCAGGAAAATGACAATCGTTTATTGTATTACTCCATGATAAATTGCTGAAAATTAGCTACTCGTGTATAAGATACTTAGCTTATGCATTCGTCTTCCTGATTGGGAGACTCCCTGGAATAAAATACAGTAATCGGAGTAACAAGTTAAGCTGTTGAGCTCCTTTTTTGTCATAATCAATTATTGGAACTTCAGTGTAGTGGTATTAATGTATCATGTATAAGCTGTTGTGCATGTATGTATGTATATATGGGGTATGCCTTAAGCACCACTTGTTTGAGCCAATAAAGGTGTAGTCTATTACACCATGGGCATAAAAGTAAATAGGAGCTGACTAAACAATTAGGCTTTTGTATATGACAGTTGAACTTCTTAGACAATAGATAGTACCCAGAGAAATATTGTTTCTTATTTATTGTTCAGAGAATGCATTGAATCTTGCCTGTTGTGCTTGTAGCTTTTCTGTCATTCACCTTATTAGCAATTCATAGTTTCTCTTACTCAATGGTACATTGAAATTAGCAAAAGGGATTACACCGAGCAAAATGAACTATTCAATATGTTGTGCTTTGAGAAGGTCCCTTTTCTCTGATAGCATGGTCCCATCTGAATTTCTGCATTCTTACCTATCCTTAACTATTGTACTTCAAATAATAGTTAACTATTATAGGTAGAATGGAAGGTAATCCTTCTTTCTGTTTTTTTCAGATTTTCCTGAGTATTATTACCTCAAAGGGTTGCTGCTCAATAGTTTTTTTTCAACAGTCAAGGTAAAATACCGTGCAACTTATTGTTCATCCTACTTTCTATTTTCTTTTTAGATTTTCCTCTGTATTTTTTGCTGTTTTCAAACCCACACAATCTTGATGGTCATCGATTGTAGTAGGTTGTTACAACAAAAGAAGCAGAGAATAGTTTAGGAGTCTAGGTATGTAGGCAGCTAATCCCAACAAACTCCTCCTTTATGTAGTAGAGGTATCTACCTCTAAAGCTAATTCAGTCAAGGTAGAAAAAATGGATTTCATATCAAGCTATTATTCCTTGTTTTATAATGTGGTGATATTTGTATAGCATTATTGCATCTGAGACAAGTCGCGAAAAAAGAATATTGATGATTAACAGAAGTTATGTAACTTATGCTTTCTCTTCAACATAGCTTTTATAAAAATGTTATATAAAAATATTAAATGTGGATTTTTTTCTAAACAAGGATGATAAATAAAGAAAGGAATGATTTTATTTTTTGAGGTGGCCCCTTTCACGGCTTGAATGCACATATACAAAAAGTTTTACAACATTCGTTTATTAATAGCCATGAAACCGGACGTAACTATTTATTTTCAGATATTTCGGGACATATACTAAGAATATCATTTATAAATTTATTTTAATATCATGAATGCCTAAATTCATGTCGGAGGAGAAACCATAAAAATTTGTGTAATCGGGAGAAATAGATATTTGATCTTATAGCACAATTTTCTTTTATTGTTTGACCTTTATGTTTGTTACCAAATTTATTTTTCGTAGCAACGCACGGGCATTGAACTAGTATGTATAAAGCATGATGGGTAGTATCATCTTTACAATAGCATTAATGTAATATTATTACACATGAAAATTAGTAAACATGATGACAATGCACCCTTCTCATAACTACTCCACCACATGCTTATTCTTTTGTATGAAAATTAGCCCTTCATGATGATCGACGCGTGTATAGCTTGCTTCCTCATGTTGTTCTTCTGGGACCAGGATGTCATTTCCGATAGGTGGCAATTCATCAAATTGATTGTACTCTTCCTCATCTACTACATTTTCAACTCCGACAATTCTCCTTTTTCCCTGAAGAACTACGTGGCGCTTCTTGTTGGACGGGTCGGTTACATAGAAGACTTGAACAACTTGGTTAGCGAGTACGAATGGTTCATCTTGGTATTCGACACGTTCGAGGTCCACAGTAGTGATGCCATTCTTGTCAACCTTCACGTGATAGAGGTGGACCCAACGGCACCGAAATAGGGGAATCTTGAAAAGTACGTAGTCGAGCTCCCATATCTCCTCTATGAACCCATAGTAGGAGCTCATCGTCAACCCAGCGGTATTATTGAATGCATATATGCGGACACCGCTGTTCTGGTTTGTGCTCTTCATATCCTGATCTCTCGTATAAAATGTGTACCCATTAAGTCATATCCTTTCCATGTGACAACTGTAAAAGTTGATCCTTTTGCCAACCATGTTGGATTCTCTTGCCTTAGCCATTGCTTGTGCTCGACGATATAGGCGGACACTACAGCCATGTGTTGCAAAACCGTGAAATGGGCTCGAGCATACGCAACCGAATCAGGCGTGATTGCTTTCCTTCCGATGGTCCCGATACCCTGGAACCTCCCCTCATGGCGAGATCGAGGCACACCTATCGGTTCGACCTAGGCTATGTAATCGACGCAGAACTCGACGGCCTCTTCTATTGCATAACCTTCGACAATGCTACCCTTCGGACGAGATCAATTCCGTACGTAAGACTTGAGAATTCCCATGTACCTCTCGAACGGATACATGCTACGTAGGAACACTGGCCCGCATATCTTTATCTCTGTCACAAGGTGAACAATGAGATGGACCATGATATCGAAAAATGATGGAGGGAAATACATCTCAAGATTACATAGAGTCATCACCACCTCAGCTTGCAGAGCATCTAGTCCTTCGGGATTGATGACCTTCGAGCGATTGTGTTAAAGAAATAACACACCTAGTGATTGTTTCTGACCTTGACCAAGCAAAATACTTCTAATTGCGACAGGAGCATCTGGTCATCAACACGTGACAATCATGAGACTTCATGCGGTTAATTTCAAATCTTCCAACGAAACAAGTCTCTTCATGTTGGAGGAGTAACTGGACGGAACTTTCACACCATGCAAGCATTGGCACAGTTCAGTTCTTTCAGCCTTTGACAAAGTATAACAAGCAGGTTCCAAGTACGCACGGTCTTTATCAATCTCTTTCGGTGCTAACTCGTGTCTTATGCCCATATCGACCAAGTCAAGCCGCAGGCGCTGATACTATCCTTTGTTTTACCCTTAATGTTGAGTAAGAGACCAATCACGCCGTCACGCACATTCTTCTCACGTGCATGACATCGATGCAAATGGCGAACTTCTAGGTGCTCCCAAGAAGGTAGGTCCCGAATATTGATCTCTTCTTCCACATGCTCTTTTCACGGGTACTTGATTTACGTCCCTTTCCATACGCAACATCCAAATCCTTAACAATGTCATGAACATCTCTCCCGCTCAAACGCCTTGGAGCTGAACCATTTTCGTTCCTTCCGTTGAAAAGTTGCTTCATCTTGCGATATGGGTGATTCCTCCTAAGGAACCTACGATGACGCATGTACACGGTTTTGCGGGAGTGATTCAGCCATAAACTCTCGGTATCATCTAAGCAGTGAGTGCAGGCTTTGGTTCCTTTTGTACACTAGACTGACAGGTTAGCAAGGGCAGGGTAATCATTTATGGTGTAGAACAACAAGCAATGCAAAGTAAAGTTCTCTCGTTTGTACGCATCCCATACGTGTACCCCGGTAACCCACAGTGTTTTTAGATCTTCCACCAATGGAGCTAGGTACATATCAATATCGTTCCCAGGTTGTTTCGGTCCTTGGATAAGCCTGAGACAACAAAATGTACTTCCGCTTCATACACAACCAAGGAGGAAGGTTGTAGATACAGGATTTACTGCCAAGTGCTATGCCTATTTGCTCATGTTACCGAAAGGATTCATTCCATCTCAGACTCAATCCAAACCTTATATTTCTCAGATCCGCACCGAATTCTTGAAAGCTCCTATCGATGTTTCTCCATTGGATGGAATCGGCAGGTGCCTTAGCATTCCATCATTCTTACGCTCCTCAAAGTGCCAACGCATAGCAGTTTTCCTCCTTTGGGTTCGCAAACAAATGCTTCAAACGGGAATTACAGAAGATACCATGCCACCTTAGCAGAGGTCCTTTTTCACCTCAATACTCGCTATCATCATCTGAATGACTCTTACGCATGTCTGGGATACGTTGCACACCGGACATATATGCAAGTTTGTGTACTCTTTGCATGCACAGATACTGATCGTTTGGACATGCATGTATTCTTTCTACTTCCATTCCTAAGGGACAAAGAACCTTCTTGGATTTGTAGGTGGTTGTTGGCAACTTGTTTCCCTCTAGAAGCATGTCCGCCAATAGACGTAACAGCGCTGTGAAACTCTTGTTGGACCAACCGTTGCTTGCCTTCAATTTGAGTAGTTCAAGCACGGATGATAACCTTGTGTATTTCAACTTGCACCCTGCGAACAAAGGTTTCTCCGAGTCCTCCATCAAGCCCCGAACTTTCCATATTTCCGTCATCAAGGTTTCATTCGCATCGCTAAAGATTCGATCCAAATTGTCATCTGCAACTTTGTCATCATCGAAGCACAATCGATATGATCATCCGACATATCATTGACTTCGTCGACGATATTAACACTACTTGTCGCTTCCAAAGATATTATGCTCTTCGCCATGGTCGGTCCAATATGTATAGCCCTTTTGAAACCCTCCGAATCAAGTGTGCTTCGATTCATACCGAGTTTCAAAACATCTTGATTTTCGCAACCAATGCACCGGATATGACATGAATTGCACCCTCTTATTAAATATATCCTCCTCTGCATCTCTTTTGAAAGTGGAGACGCCATTAAGGTACTCAACACTAAAGACGGTTCTCAACAGACATCCAGCTTCGATCCATCTACGCTACACATGTAACACTTAGTGTTAAATATTAAGTGCACCAGGTGTAGTGCATATGCACACATTCTTAAACTAATTATGCAATTACATACCTTAATTACATCACAAAGAAATAATTAACACAATTCAAATTAATCTTCAATATAATTATGAAATTAGAACCCATTACTAACCATAGATTACCAAAAGACTTGAATTGATCTATAAGCTAGATCTAAACAATCTTTAAATTCTATCCTTAACAAGCTAGCTAACTACATCATGATCGAATATAATATTATGCAAATAGAACCATTACTAGCTAACCTTAGATCAAACAACCAACACATGGTTCTACAAGCTAGCTCTAAAAAAATCATCAAATTCCAAGCTAGATGTTGAATATAATGCAATTAAAACACATTACTAACCAAATATCACAAACAACATATGGATCCAGCTACAATTAAGCTAGATCTAATCAAACAATCTTTAAATTAATTCTCTCCTAACCAACCTAGATATTAAATTGGATGCATGCAATTAGAACTCATTACTAACCTTAGATCACCAAAATCAAATGAATCTAATATCATCCTTCGAAATCAATGGCCTTCTTTCACAAAATCGTCTCACTTCCACAGCTGCCAGTCTCAGTCTCAGGATAGAAACCGAAACCCTATAAACGAAGTAACTGGATCGAGGCTCTGTTTATACGTGAGATATCACAGACGGTTTTAAATTACAACCGTCTCGTGATGTAAGAAATATCTGACGGTTTCTAAATATAACGATCAGAATATATTATAGACGGTTGTGTTATATAACCGTCTGTGATTTTACAGACGGTTTTACTTAGAAACCGTCTGTAATGAGTACTGTAGCCATCACAGACGGTTACATTTAGAAACCGTCTGTGATATCTACACTGACGGTTTGAGTACATAAACGTCTGTGATGTTCTATATCACAGACGGTTTTTCAAAACCGTTTGTGATCGTGCGTCTGATATAAGCCTCGCTGTAGTAGTGCTTGGGGGCATCTCATTACACAATGGTGTGATCCAACATGGCAGCGTGTAAGTGAAATGAAGCGGAATCTTCGTGCCACTTCAGGGGCAAGGGTGAACCGAGGTGGATCTAGTTCTATTAGTCGAATCCAGCAGGAAATGGTAATAGAAAGTCTGTATTTTCAAACCATCATTTCTGACACTCGGACTTAATACATTTTCCTTGTTTTGTTGCAGGAGAGGAGGTTTCGAAGACCTGTGACACCTTTAAAGGCTTATGCTGTTCATGGGGGGGTTTCGATGCAAGACATGGCAAACTTTGAGGGTTCTGAGATTCCACCTATCACCAGCCCACATGTCCAGATGAACTTGGTGCGTAGCACTAACACTAACATGTAGCTAATTTTGTTTTTCAGAATAGTTGTGACATTTCAATGTTTTCATACCTTTCCAGGCGAAGTATCGAGATGCATACCAAGAAAGGCATGGACCTGATGTTAATTGGCTGCATGGGGATTTTGATGCACAATTGATGTACCAGAATACGAGTGGGAAGCCCCATGGCTGTTACGCGCTTCTTGATGGTGCATTTGATGATAGGAATGTGCGCTTGATTTCTGCCCCATTTGGCACTTCAAGCAATGCCTTTTCTTCTACGAGGCAAAGCGATGAAGAGTTGAGACGTGAGCTTGCGAGCGTGCGGGATGAGAACCGAGATATGCGGAATGCTATGCATACGGATTCACGGCCATGGCACTAGTGGATGCAGTAAAAAGTAATTGACATTTGTGTTAAATTTGAGATGTTTATAGTAGTCAAATGGTAACATTCTTGTTGGCGTGATTATGCTCTAGCAACCTCTTCAGAAATCCGCCTCCTCCCACTTTGTATTGAACTTTAAATTCAATGCATTCTCGACGCCTCAACATCAACCGAGACAAGAGGTATGTATATAACTCCATATTGGGTAGATATATGAAACTATGCATTATAGATACTAAATTGAAATTTCTGCTTAGGACACCCAAAACTCTCATCATGGTATTAACATTGGACAATCATCGAGGAATAGTCCAGGAGATGCCTTATCGGGTGAAGATAATGTTGGGATTCCAAATCATGATATAAACTGGTTTGCATCTCCAAGTGAGTAATCATATTTGATTTGGTTGATGACTTGCCATTCAAAAAATTTGCCCTACTTGATGTTATGTATGGATATATCATGTGTGCGAATACGTTTAACTTATATGTCTTTTCTATAAATATGTAACCTTGTATTGAATGGAAATAATATAATATATTTTATTCTTGAAATGTAATGTGCAGGGGATGAAGAAACAAGGGACAGAAGCTAATTGGATTCATCTAGCCCTCGAGGAATGGTTTTGGTATGGATGTGATATGTACAACTTTTTATGCTTTGTGTATGTGGACTTCGTTTGTTGAACTTCGGACTTGTTGAATTTTGGACTTCGTTTGTGATATGTGAATTGTGGCTTGGTAATGTGGATGTGAATTGTTATTATTGATTTGTGGCTTGAAATGTGAATTGTGGATGTGAATTGTGAAATGTGAAATGTGGATGTGAATTGTGGATGTGAATTGTTATTATTGAATTGTGGCTTGATAATGTGGCTTGATAATGTGGCTTGATAATGTGGATGTAAATTGTTATTATTAAATTGTGAATTGTGGCTTGAAATATTATTGAATTGTGGATGTAAATTGATAATTTGAGCTGGCTGTTTTGTGGCCAGGGTCTGGTACCTATCCCGAGAGTACACTCGGGATAGACTGCAACACCCTATCCCGAGAGTGCACTCGGTGTAGACGGCTACACCCTATCCTGAGAGTGCACTCGGGATAGACTGCAACACCCTATCCCGAGAGTGCACTCGGTGTAGATGGCTACACCCTATCCCGAGAGTGCACTCGGCATAGATGTTGATGTGTCACTACCCTGGCCGCCACGGAGGCGGTCCTCAATCCTAGCGCTATCCCGAGAGTGCACTCAGGTATAGATTTTTTTTCCCAAGAGTACACTCGGCATAGCCAGCTTTTCCCGATAAAATAACACCGAGTGCACTGCGACGAGTGTGCCCACTCGGGATAGGGTATCCCGAGTGTTTTATCCCCTATCCCGAGTGTGGAAAACACTCGGGGAAAATATCCATCCTTGTAGTGACTTTATACATGGTGCTTCATTGTTGATGCTTCTTTTTAGATCTGTGAAGAGGCCATTTGAACTTTTGCATGTCTCTTGATGTACAGACCCTTATCATTTTTTAAGCCACCCTTTTGCCTTAGATACACTTTTCTTATACCTACTAATGCTTCCTAGAATTCACAATCACAACTTGTGTAAAAACAAATCACTCTGTATTGCATATACAATGCACTATGTGAAACCAGTTACCACTGTAGCTTGATTGTGGTTGGATGTGCAGTCCTGTAAATACCTCGTAGTGTAAATGAAATGTAGAATGTTTGGACACATGGTTTTTGGAAAACAAAAAAACAAAAACGCTTCATTGTGGTTGGATGCGCTACATCATATAAGTACATATGTTGATTGGAATTATACATGGCTGCATATTATTCTTATGTAGAGAAGGCAAATATTATTGAATTTGAAACATTTATATGTCTTGAAGGTTCTAGTAAAGTTTTGTGTATGGTTGATTGATTCTAATATGCACAACATATATGGTTTCTGCTTTCACGTATTATCCGACTAACTATTTGTGACCGAGATTAACCGTATCCGGAACAACTCAGATTCGCTCAGATTCGTGATCAAGTAATCCAGATTCAGATTGAATCCGGCACTATCCGTATCCGATTCTATATCCGAGAAAAAATTTGGAATAGGATACGGGATGAGCGAAATCCGTCCGTATCTACTCCGTTTGCACCCCTACTTATGAGTTGTTCCAGTTTTTCTTATTCAGATTAGTCCTTTAGACCTTCGACATAAAAGGTGTTCATGATGATTTGTTTCAAGAAAGTCGCGTTATATTCTGGCTACAATAGGAATTTGTGACAAGGTGGAGATTGTTGAGTTTGAGCGTGATACAAATTTGTTTTCTATTCTATCTCAAATCTATTCTTATATGGAATCTGTTATGTACTACTATAAATATGTCCTTGTAGTTTATAGGAAGTCCAATAGTTTCATTGTAAACAACTTCTTATATAGTTGTATAGCCTTCAAGAGTTCTTGATTTTTTCCCAAAGAGTTTTACATGTTAAATCTATGTCTCCTATTTCTTTTGAACTTATATTTTTGTCATGTGTTTTCTCCTGTTTCCTTTGATTCTATATTTTTAGCCATGCATTTTATAATAAATAATATTAAAGCTTAGGGTTCGAGATCCAAACTGCTGCCCTTAGGAGAAGAATCCTAGCATGGCACCTACAGTACGACATAAAATCAGCATACATGCAGTATGTATGCTATAACATTATCCTTCGGTACCTCCAACTTTTGGATTTTTTGTGCTGCTATCTTAATCGATAGCTTGGTACCTACAAGGAAGTCTTATGTTATTTTATCAGTGAGTAGTTGTACTAGATATTTCACCGTACGTTACAAATGGCGAAATTGCACGGCTAGGCCCATCCAGTAGCCATGCATCATGGCGCGTCCCGGGACACGGCCCGTGCAGTGGCCACCTCGGCCGAAGCTTGGCAGCCGCACCAAACGAGTGCATGGAGCGGGGTGTTGGCGTTAGCATGTCAAAAACAGAAGATATAAAATTTAACGTAAAAAATTTTTTATAAAAAAACTATAGAAAATAATCTACTACAATAGTTCAAAGATCATATGTACAATGATATGGTTTATATAGTCAAAATAGTCTTAATTGTTGAAGATTTTGACTAACAAACTATTTGGATAAAATCAAAATATATGATAAGTTGAGATATTGAGTTATCTCTAGTAACATCCTCTTAACTTAAAATTCATAATGATATTGTCTCCGGAAAACCTCGAAAGGTAATAATGCACTATGAATACAAGCGCGTTAAAAGTCTAAAGAACTAATGAATAAGGAAGACTGAAACAGCCAATTCAAATACTTATAGTGTAAAAGACAAAGATTAAAATAGTCTTATCCAAATACTTCTGATGAAACAAGAATGAGCAAACCGCTAGAAGGTAATGAGAAAGACTAGTACAGTTAATCTAAATATACAGCTATCAAAAAAGCAGACGGAAAAATCTAGATCTTCAATGATTCATAACCCCAGTAAAATCTATATCTGTGCAACTGACCTCCTAAAACAAATGCTCAATCATCAAACGGCATAAATCAAGACATCACCTATGGTCCTGGATAGATTGCTCAGAACACATAATATGGACTTTTGATATGCTCCACCTAGAATATAAAAATCAACAAACTGACTATTAAAATTTCATAACATGGTTGAAACTACCCCTCCAAAAATGTGAATATGAAGAAAAAATTTCCGTGCTGCCAATGGAGTATAAATTGCAGTAGAACCTCATATCAGGCAAAGATAATAAAAACAACGTTGTAGTATCCACTAGAAATAAACTCCTTCATGCACTTTAAACCTTCATCTCAAACTAACATTAGAGCAAAATCTTCATTAAAAACTTCAAAGAGTATAATACTACTATCAAGGTGTCATCAAATTCCAAATTAACATTGACAAAATCTCCATAATAGTTGCGCAAGTGATCCAAATTGCAACGTATCAAACGGTGATGAAAAACCAAAATCAACTGTCTTCTCAACTAACATAGTTTTTTCTTCTCCAAAATAGACGATAAAACGTCGAAGAAACCGATGATGAAACATCGAATAAATTGCCAAGAATCTACCAATGATAAATTCCGCATGAATGCTACCAATAAAAAGCACAATGACCCGAATTGCAAAAGAAATCCGCTAAGAATATGCATAATGCTTAAACTGTGCATGGATACCATCAATAATATGTATGACAGCTTAAATTTATGATGAAAAATCCATCAATAATAAACATAAAATAATAGACATAAAAGACTGAATGAGCATTGCAATAAAATACCACCAATAATATGGCCCAAGAGCCAAAAATAGAAGCTTAAGTGCTAGAAGCCGGAGTTGGAAGCTGTAAGGCAGAGTTTCGGATATCAATATGGCTATGAGATTTATTTGATCTAATAGCATTTGTTGGAGCTCTGATACCACTTGTTAGGTTTAGCATAACAAAAATAGGAGACACAAGATTTAATGTGAAAAAATTCTTGCAAAAAAAACTATAAGAAAACAATCCACTATAATAGTTCAAAGATTATATGTACAGAGGTACGGCTTATATAACTAAAAGAGTCGTTGTTGTTGAAGATTTAGACTAACAATTTATTTAAATAAAACTAAAAAATATGGTAAGTTAACATACTGAGCTATCTCTAACACTGAGCGGTATTCCCCCTCTCCGTGGCGGGAAAAAATTCTATGCATACGTGCTGCAAACAGGAGCCCGTGGAGCACCGCTCAGATTAAAGCCATCTGTCCCCGCCCACCAATCTCAAAGCAAACCAGACTCCTTTCGCAAGCTTTCGATCGGGACCCCTGCAGGCATAGATTACGCGATGAAATGTTTAATACACACGATGAACTCTGAAATGGCAGTTTCCAAAATACACAAGGGGAGGCTAGTTTCTAGGCTATAAACAACAAACAAATTGAAGGATAGAAACTAGAACCGCAAACAGGCGAAATGTCGAAGTTGATGATTGCCAACGGTGAATGAAGAATGTCAGGATGAACCGTTAAAACCAGACTCTTCAGAACTTGTGTCAGTTGAAAGTTTGAAATCTAACCACTGATCGAATTCTCCTGGTAGCCTTCTTTAGGTGCAAGAAGCTCCCCCAAGCTTCCGTCATTCTTCATGAACTCGCCTTGGCTGAGGAGTATTATCATCTTGCCCAGCAAAGTACATCATGACAACCAGAAGGGCAACGACAAAAATAAGGATGTATAGCGAGTGCATCTTCGTGAGAGAGTTCAGAAACCCAAGAAAGAAGGGCCGACTTTCTTCTTTGTTGTTTCTCGCTCTGTATCCTCGAAAGAATTGACTTATTTGGGATCCTTGGTCACCTTCCTCTAATCTCTCTGAACCATCACTCTGATGGATCGGGCATGCACAAGCGGTTCAAACCGCTTTGAAGCGGTTTTAGAACCGCTTGTTAATCACAGTGATACCGTCGGGTATCACAAGCGGTTCCCGAACCGCCTCTGGTTGGACACTTTCTGGCGGTTGGTGTTACCAACCGCTTGTGGAGAGGCTCTCCAAAGCGAGGTTGGTATTAAGAACCGCTTGGAGAGGCTCTCTCCAAGCGGTTGTAGTTACCAACCGCTTGTGAAGAGGCCGACAAAGACCTGCTTTTGATTATATTTAATATAGAATATGTTTTTCGGAGGGTTTTTGATATAGATTTTGACAATGAAAATAAATAGATCTACAGGAGTTCTTTTGACACAATAATTAAATATATATTATTCATGCGTACTCATTCAAATAATTACGGAAAATATGAACTTAATAGACTAAAAAATGAACAAGTTGATGAACACATGAAATAATAAGCCACTTTTTACAAGTTTCAAAGAATAAAAGGGGAATCTTGAGCTCATTTCTTGCGTGCATCGCTCTCTGTGCCGGCCTTGGTCGATGATGATGTCAGTTCACTGTCCTTATATCGAGACAATTTGGACTATTTGTGTGGAACTCGCCTTTGGTGGATACAATCTCGTCGACAATAAAGCCGATGAGTTGTTCTTGGATTACTACAATCCGGTGCGGCGGGATCACGCCTTGCACATCGATGTTGGGCTGACAAAGCGGGAAGTAAATAAATCTCTGGACATGTAATTAAAGTGTAAGTACTAAGAAATTGACATGTTCAATAGTACACTACCTCGGCGTTGGTTGTCGGTAGATCGCCGTGGGTAATACATTGCATATAGTGGCACACATAATAGCCACATAAGTTGTTTCCTTCCGTCTGTTGTAGAACCTGCGATGAAATTTGAAAAAAATACAATTATTATTGGGATGAAAAACTGTTACGACATATTAATATTCTTTATCGCATCGAGTGCTTATTTGTACATCAAATTCGTTCTCGAAATCTCCTTGGTGCTTCTTTCGAAACTTTGCGAATGCCCTGTGTGATGCGTTAGTACGAATAGTAATTATCAGAGTTGGAATTAGCAAGGTATTTCAATATATATAATAAGGAAAACTATCGTATATATATGTGCTATATACCTATTTAAGGTGTCAATGATATATTGATAGTTTTCCACCGGAGTCCTTTTTGAGTCTTAAACAATGATCTGGCTGCTATCAAGCTTGATGACAAGAAGGATCCAGTGAAACCTATTCATGTATTGCAACATATATGTAACTCTAGCTAGTAGTATTATCAATGCCTTGAAAAATATAAGAACGAGAGGTTGTATATATCGTGCGAAGTTGAAGGGTAGAAGTATGTACGGTTTGTAGTCTTTGTCCCAAGAATGCATCGAGAATGTAATCTTCAATGTCCTTTCGCCATGGGTCAATCCAAAGACGTGCTAGTTAACAATCTCGGGTCGATGAAGCCCACGTTGAAGATGCTCTCTTTTCTACATCGTTGTATCTCCATTCTACATAGAAAAGGTATAAGTTTAAGAGATGCAATTTTATTGTACGAGGAAGCACACGGTAAAGGTATGAGGTTGACACTTACAGCACCAAAGACTCATGAGAGACACGTTGATGGAGTCGGCATGGTAAAAATTTTAGAAGTCCTCGAATTCGAGCCATATGCTGTTGTCCCCGCGATAGAAATCTTCTTCTTTGAAACGAAGGGGAACATCGTTCTTCCTTGAGCGGACTCTATCATGTACCATTCGTGAAATTGCCGCATCTTGGTTGGTAGATCCTTTATCTCTTTAGGGTCAATCAGCTCCCGGCCCAACTGATATTGCCATTTGACCTCTGCCATTGGAAGATCATCTATTAATCCAAGAGCTGCAGCTGTGGAACTGATTCCTGCCTCCTTCATAAACCTCTCGAGGTTCTCCTGAGCTTGGTCTATCTTCTTCTTTTGCTTGCCTTTGACCACTTTTATTCTTCTGTGTAGCCTTTATTATTGTCCGTTCATAGTTGGACGACACAGGCCGCGGCTTTGCACGGCATGTCGCGAAGTGTTGCGCCGCTTTTGGATCAATTGGTACCTTCTTTGGCTCGCTTTTTTTGGTGAAGTGTGTACCACTTGATTTCTGACAGCGTCACTCTCCTCATTAGTCATATCATATGCCCTCTTTGGAGGTTCCTTTATCTTTGTTGATTGACTAAAGGAGGCCTTCTTGGGAGCAGTGGAGGAGCCTTTACGCTAGAGAGCTTCTTCCTTGGAGGAGATGGTGGAGGCGTGGTTTTCTTGGGGGTTCGTTTTTGTTTGAGATGGTGGTGGCGGAGTAGGGCTTCGCATGGAGTGGGTGGTGGAGGAGGCGTGCGAGGCTGCGTGGAGGTGATGTTGGAGGCATGGCGAGGCATTGCGTGGAGGTGATGTTGGAGGAGTGGGTTGCCGTGGTGGAGATGACGCCCACACCATCTCGAAATATGATGTACCATTTGCGCCAGAGAGGATGATATTGTGGAGGGCCTGTCCAAGCTTGGTCACGCCGTCGCCTCCAAAGAATATCGAGGTTAAGTTTCAAATCCGCCAAGACCTCCTCCACCGCGACCTTCGAGTAACCCGGGGTATCTCGTTGCAATGAAACATCCGCCCTGCTCCTTGGAAATGCCATGCCGTAAGCCACCTTGATGGAGAGGTTACGCGCATCAACGTGTAGCTCACACCTGGCGGCGAACCCTTATGTCATCCACGGGTAACAGGCCAGCAAGTTCTCCGCTTGAGGGGCCCCGTTGGACGCGCAGCTACTCCGCCGCCCGGAGGGGCTGACCACGACATCCGGTTGATTGCTCGGACCTAGTCCCTGAAGGTTGCTGAGGGCAATCTGTACTTGTTGCGCAATTATGCCGCCGATGCTAGCCTGGGTTGCTCTAAGCTCTTGTTCCAATTGGTACACTTTATATGCTTCTCTTTCTTTGCTTCTCTGCCGGCTCCTGTACGTATTCGTATCCTTGGCGAAACCATACTTCCACGGCGTATGCTTGCCCATACCTCGTGTCCGTCCCGGGTGCTCAGGGTTTTGAAGGGCATGTGTTAGCGCGTCATTCTCCCTATCTGGCACGAACGCATTCGCCTCGAGCCTTTCGGCAGCTTGTACAATCCTTTGACCAGCCTCTTGCACTCCTGGTGCCATCACCAAGCTGCCGTCATCTGAAAGGCTCCTCCGTGACCCATGAACCAATTGCGCAGGCGCTCTTCCCACAAAGTGGTAGCCGGAGTGACGTCCTTCGCCATTAATTCTGCTTCCCGCTTCTCCCATTTTGGTACAGCCTTGAGGTATCCACCGGTGCCAAGATGGTGGTGGTATTTCTTCATCTGTGAATTGGCCTTGTTCTTCTGACTCGCGGCCTGGCCTTCAGTTGACAGCTTGTACTCCTCGAATGCTTGCCAGTGATCCGCCAAACTTAGGAAATTGGTTGAAGTCGGGTCTTTCTCCTTCGCACATACTTCCTACCGAGAGACGTCTTCCACGCTGAAACATGGTTGCCATTTTCTTCAAAGTGAATTTCTTGGCCTTATCTTGGACCCTTGAGGAAATGTGAAATTTTCCTTAATATCGTGCGAGCATGTCCTTGGTAGTTTGAGGAACTTCGCCCATTTTACGATGCTAATTGGGACTTGATCCTCACGTGATAACCGCAAGCGTTGTTGTACGGCCCAGCTCGCCGAAAGAGGGCAACCGCATCCTTCGTTGTTAACGTCGGTAAAGACGTGCTTTGTGGATGGCTTCTTGTTAGGTCCCCGATGCTTGGGTTGGTTGCTCGATGTACGGGGCTTGAAATACACAAACATATGTATAAACGTGTCAGAGTGTATTATATTAATGAATCGCGATTAATTAGCATGTCAACAGGGATTATATTTTTCTAGCTATACCTCATCCTCGCCAGAACCAAGCAGTTACGGATTTGGCGGCTCCAATATTAACGGCTTCATCATTTGCAATTTCAACGGCCTCACCGCAAGAAAGCGTTAGCATCACCTTCGATGCTACCCGGTAGCGATGGAGTCCAACAAGAATTGTTCTCCGATCGAAAGTAGGGTCACCACGCCTGGTTGCGCCATCTATCCTAATTCGAAAAAATTTGACATAAACAACCATATTACATATTACAACACAAGCATGATATATATACAATTTCACGATACTTATACAAATATAATATTATTTGGACTTCAAAATATACTAACACATTTCACATGATACATATACAACCCACAATTCACATATACTTACACATTTGACATAATACATATACAATTGACAATTCACATATACTTCCACATTTCACATGATACATATACAATTGACAATTCACTAATACTTATTTGTAACAAAAAATAATGAATCATTCTTATTCACGCTAATATGATTTTTAAAAATGAAATAAGGTTATAAATCCACAACTAGAATGTTAGTAGTCTATTACACCAAAAGAAAGCGAGCAATCGGTTCCTTGTCAACCAAGCCACGTCACCTCATGGCCTTCTTCACCCAGTGTATCGTATGCTCTCCTGGCAGCCATGCTTTTGGAATAAGTCTTTGGTCGGTCTTATTACGGCCGTGGTGAGCCCATCGGGACATTAGGTGCCGCCGCTGAGAAGGTCTGTCTCGATTGACCAAAGACCGCTTATTCCAAAAGCATGGTCGCCAGAGAGCATACGATACACTGGTGAAGAAGGTCACAAGGCTTACTTGCCGTGGCGAGCCCATCGACATTAGGTGCCGCCGCTGAGAAGGTCTGTCTCGATTGACCAAAGACTGCTTATTCCAAAAGCATGGCCGCCAGAGAGCATACGATACTTTGGGTGAAGAAGGCGCGAGGTGACGTGCTTGGTTGACAAGGAACCGATTGCTCGCTTTTGGTGTAATAGACTACTAACATTCTAGTTGTGGATTTATAACCTTATTTCATTTTTGAAAATCATATTAGTGTGAATAAGAATGATTCATTATTTTTGTAGAGCAAAAAGCAATAATATTCTAAAGAATATATGAGTTGGGCCCTGTCTCTTGGCGCGCTGCACGATTTAATTTGTGACAACCTTACCTTATTGAAAATAAACAATATTTCAATACTTTAATGACAAGAGAGTAATTAATTGAGAACTGAATGCTAATATATATGTAATTGAGAACTGAATGCTAATTAATTGACTACATAACTAATTTCTCTTTAATACCTTTCCCCAAAATTTAAAGATATAGTTTAAAGACATCCAACCAAGACTACCTCATCACGATCCCCATGGACCATCATATCATATAACTTCATATTCTACATTTAAAACAATCCATACGTCAACATCTCGACAACCAAAACTTAATCAATCAATAAATGACTTCAACAAGTAAATATTATCTCCACAAGATGAAATTCGTAAAGAGTACCCTAAGATTGTAGAAAACAAGTAGGTGAACACTAGCAAAACAAATATGCAAACTAATTAAAACTCGTTTTTACACCTACTGGGCATTTCACCGAACACCTTGTGGGCAGCCGAATTAGAGAGGGAGGACGACGCGTGCACAGGTGTACCTCGGTACTCGGGTGGCGGGTGTGGCGACGGCTTGGTGGCGGAGGCGTCGGTGAGGTGGCGGAGGAGGCGGCGCGGGTGGAGTGGCGCCCGGGGTGGAGGGCGCTGGGTGGAGGGCGCCGGGATGGAGTGGCGCTTGGGGTGGAGGGCAACGGCGTCGACGAGGACGGCGGCGCGAGGTCTCGACGGAGGCGATGGCGGCAGCGCGGTCGGAGAGACACAGGAGGCAGCGGCGGCGACACAGGAGGTCTGGAGAGCGGGGACTTAGAAAAATTTCGGGACTGAGAGCGTGGGGACTTAGAAAAATTTGGTCTCTTTACCTTATAAAGGGAACTCACTTCTACAAGCGGTTTTTAATACCAACCGCTTGTGGAAGGGCTTCTACAAGCGGTTGGTATTACAAATCGCTTGTAAAATATTTCTACAAGCGGTTTTTAGATCCAACCGCTTGTAGTGTGAGAACTTCTACAAGCGGTTGGTATTACCAACCGCTAGAGAAACAATCTACAAGCGGTTCATATTACCAACCTTGTAGAGAAAGCTTCAAGCGGCTATTAATACCAACCGCTTGTAGAAGTGCTACTCGGTTATATTAAAAGAATATAGTGCCCAGATCGATTGATAAGATCTCTTCTCCCCGACTAGCGTGGCGTTTGAGTGTGCGGACTCGCCCAACAGTTCGAACCCGCCGCGCCTTGCCATTCTTATTTTTTTACTATACCAACCGCTTGTAAAATTAATGTCAGAATTTTAAAAAAAGGCTTTTAGCACTTTACTTTCATTCCATAATTTTAAAAAAGGCTTTTAGCACTTCAGTTTCATTTAAAAAATTTTAAAAAAGGCTTTTAGCACTTTACTTTCATTCCATAATTTTAAAAAAGGCTTTTAGCACTTCAGTTTCATTTAAAAAATTTAAAAAAAGGCTTTTAGCACTTTACTTTCATTCCATAATTTTAAAAAAGGCTTTTAGCACTTCAGTTTCATTTAAAAAAATTTTAAAAAGGCTTTTAGCACTTTACTTTCATTCCATAATTTTAAAAAAGGCTTTTAGCACTTTAGTTTCATTCCATAATTTTTAAAAAAGCTTTTACCACTTCACTTTCATTTCACAATTTTTAAAAAAAGCTTTTAGCACGTTAGTTTCATTCCAGAATTTTCGCACTTTACATTCATTCCAAATAAACACTTCATACAGTAGAAGACCCGTGTTACATATACATAGTTCATACAGTAGTGGTACATCTTAAGTAGTAACGTACTTTGTCTTTACAAGTGTTCCTTCATTATGATCGTGACGTATGAAAGGAGTATCCACATCTGTGTCATTGAGGAGGCTTATGTCGACATTTACAGCGAAAGGAGGGATCTCGTCGAACTGACTATACTCTTCTTCGTCTGTGACGCCCTCAACTCCAACAATCCTTCGCTTGCCTTGGAGAACCACGTGTCGCTTTAGCTTAGTACTACAATCTTTACGCTTGTCATTCTTCTTAGGTTTGCTTGACATGTCCATCACGTAGAAGACTGGTCACATCGTTCATGAGACGACGGTTCGCGCTTATAGTCGACTTGCGTAAGGTCCACGATTGTCATACCATATTTGTCGACCTTCACGCCGCTTGAAGTCGGTTTGACCCATTGGCACTTAAATAGAGGACCTTCAAAGGTCCATAGTCAAGCTCCCATATCTCTTCTATGAAACCATAATATGTATCCACCTTGCCTTTGTTGTCTTGGCGTCTATACGGACACCGCTATTCTCGTTGGTGCTCTTGTTATCCCGGGATCTAGTGTAGAATGTGTAACCATTTATCTCGCACCCTTGAATGTCACGATTTCACTAGATGGTCCCGAGCCAAGCGCTGTAACCTGCTCATTGTCCGACCCTTTCAAAAGGATGTACTTTTGTAACCAAGCTGAAAGAATCCATGTGCTTCAGTGTTATCCAATCCTCGAGACCTCCCCGGAAATCGCGCGAGAATACTCTTGTGCTCAAGGACATACGGGCCACTACGATTGATTGTTTCAAAACCGTGAAATGTGCTTGCTTAAATGTAAGAAGATCATTGCATGCAATTGCTTTCCTCCCTAGTGTCCCTTTTCCCGTAGCCTCCCTCATGGCGTGATATAGGACGCCGATCGGGTTTAGATCATTAATGTAATCCACACAAAACTCAATCACCTCCTCGTCCCATAACCCTCGGCAATGCATCCTTCAGGACGAGAACGGTTACGGACATACTTCTTTAGCACACTCATGTACCTCTCGAAGGGAACATGTTGTGTAGATACAGGTCCGACAATACCTATCTCTTTGACAAGGTGAACGAAGAAGATGAACCATAATATCAAAGAATGCAGGAGGAAAGATCATCTCAAGACTAACCAAACTTTGTACCACGCCATCCCGCAGCTTACTTAGTTTATCCGGATCGATGACCTTCGTGAAACCGCGTTGAAAAAAGAACACGACTTTGTGATTGTCCCCGTACCCACTCGGGCAAGATGCCTCTCACGACCATCGAAGCAAGCGTGTCATTAACACAAGACAGTCATGGGATTTCATGTATGCGATTTTATTCTCTTTCGTGTTTATGAGTCTCTTTACATTCGAGGAGTATCCGGAAGGACCTTCACATCGCTCAGAACTCTATCATGCTTTTTTTCTCTTCTTTGCTTAGAGTGTAGCTCGCAGGATATAGGTAATGTTGTCCTTTCCCTCTTTTTTCAAGATGTAGGTCGTTCCTCAGTTCCAAGAGTTTAAGGTCCTTCCGAGCTTGCAGTGTATCTTTCGATTTTCCGTACATATCTATGTAGCCTAGCAGGTTCAAGCAGACATTCTTCGTGATGTGCATGAAGTCAATTGAGTGACGAACCTCCATGACTTCCCAATAAGGCAAGTCCCAAAATATTGACTTCTTCTTCCACATGGGTGCCTGACCATCCTCATTCTGCACATGTTTGCTTCCAGGACCCTCTCCAAATACTACTTTCAAATCCTTCACCATAGCAAAAACACGTGGCCCACTACGATGCTTTGAGGCCTTTCACGAAGGTCCTGTTGTCGTTAAATTTCCCGCCTTTCTTCCATAACGGGTGACTCAGAGGAAGAAACCTCACGGTGACCCATGTACACAACCTTCCGAGAGTTTTTAGGTACATGCCGTCCGTTTCATCTAAGCTTCGGATGCGTGCTCTATATCCTTTGACAGTTAGGTAGGACGGAGTTACCGAGAGCAAAGCTACCGTTGATTGTTACAAATAACAATGCACGAGGGTGAAATACTCCCTTTGTACTCATCCCATACCCTTGCACCATTGTCCCTAACGTCACAAGATCTTCAACCAATGGTTTCGTGTAGACATCGATGTCATTTCTAGGTTGCTTGGGGCCTTGGATCAACAACGACATCATGATATACTTTCGCTTCATGCTGACCATGGAGGAATGTTATAGATACATAGTGTAACAGCCAGTGCTATGGCTGCTGCTCAATTCTCCGAAAGGATTCATCCCATCGGTACTCAACCCAAACCTTATGTTTCTCACCTCATCTGCGAAGTCCAGGTACGTCCGGTTGACTTTCCTCCATTGCGAGCCATCTGCAGAGTGTCTAAGCGTCCCGTCGTCCTTACGCTCTTCTTTGTGCCAACGCATCATCTGGGCATGCGCTTTGTTAGCAAACATACGTTTCAATTGGGGGATCACAGGAAATACCACAACACTTTAGCCGGAGGTCTCTTCTTCTTACGCCCCCATCTATTTCACCCGGATCGCCACGCTTCACCTTATACCGTGACTCTTTGCACTGGACACACATCCAAATTGGCATACTCATTACGATCAGACACAATCATTAGGACATGCGTGTATCTTCAGACTTCCAATCCCAAAGGATGACGACTTGCTTGGCTTCATATGTAGATTCGGCGAGTGTTATCTTCGAAACAACTTCTTTACGAGTGGTAACAACTCATTGAATCCCTTATCGACACACCATTTGTAGCCTTCCATTGCATGAGTTCGATGTGGTACGCAGACTTTGTGTGGCCCCGCCTACGCTTTGGGTACAAAGGAGTTACGTGGTCCTCTAACATGCTTATTTGGAACTTCTCGAATCGTCTTTCATCTGTGTAGTCTCCCTCTCCATCACGCAGCATCTGGTCTAGCTCATCATCACCATCGTCACCAAGTGTTTCTTCCACGGAACAGTATTGCGTGCCGTCCGGGATACTGTTGAATCCATCTACCTCTTCCTCGCCTTCTTCATCGTCTTCCTCACTAATCGCCTCAACTTCGCCATGGTTGGTCCAACAGGTATAGTTTGGCATGAAACCTCTCATGATCAAATGGTTCATAACTTGCCATCGCTGGGAGTACTCCTTCTCGTTCTTGCAATCTACACACGGACAACATATGAAGCTGCCTGGAGGCAAAAATGCAACAGCCGCATCGAGAAAAGCCTGCACGCCATTAATGAACTCTCCCGAGCGACGGTCCGCATTGTACATCCATTGCCGATTCATCTACACCAAGTTATAATTTCATTAAAAATTATAACAAATTTCATACAAAAATTATAGCGTAACTTATAGATACATTTAAAAATCTAAAGCTCATGACCACTTAAACCCAACAAAAAACCTCCACCTACACCGTTATCCAATTAAAGACCTACCTTTCTAATTATTTTGTATCCCTTCCTACCTTTGTAATTATTTTTATCCTTCTACACATGTTTTTCTATTTTATTTCATACACCAATAATTACTTCCTTGCAATATTGTGATATTTAAGATTCTAAATCTAACAACCACCTAGATCTAAAGCTTCTAATCACCTTTACCTTGTGTAATGTCATATTTTGAACTAGATCTCTACCCTACATCTTCATACAACAACAAAAACAAGATACAAAACTAATTTTTGATCATGGTGATCTTGCTTAAAAGTTCAAGATTTCTCCACATCCATTGAAAAAATAGCAATCTCTAGGTGAGAAGGATGTTCACATGATGTTACTAACCTTGAAACACTGAATTTGAAGCTAATCACCCCAAATCAAAATTTGGACAGCACCTCCCAAGAAAGCAATACTGGGCCAGCCCTTCTCTGTTGGTCGTACTCACTGGCTCGGGGAGGAAGAAGGGTTTAAATGAGCTGCTGTGGGAGGGCTTCGAAGCGGTTTGAACACGAACCGCTTCAATGTTGAGTTCTAGAAGCGGTTCTTTTCTCAAACCGCTTTAAAAATCAAGCGGTTTGAAACAAGAACCGCTTCTAAAACTCAACATTCAGAAGCGGTTCGTGTCTCAAACCGCTTCTGGAAGCCCTCTCCGAACCGTTGCCTACGAACCGCTTCTGGTGCGAACATCACAACGGGTTCGCACCAAACCGCTTTTAATAGGCCGGTTGTGATGCTCTATGCTGCAGTAGTGCATCCACCTACACCAAGAAGCATTTAAGTCAATCACAGGGTATAATGAATTTTCCATCGATGATGATCAGAGAGAGAGAGAGTAGTGGTTTCTATCTTGATGAATTTTCCCTCAAGGAATTGACTTACGTTTCCGGCTCGTTGCTTGTGGAAGGAGAGGCTGGTTTGCTTTGAGATTGGTGGGCATGGACAGGTAGCTTTAATCTGGACGGTGCTTCACAGACTTCTGTTTGCAGCACGTTTACAGAGAATTTTTTTCCCCGTGGCGACCAACGCGGTATAGCACAAGACTTCCGGGCTGCGGCGACGGAGAGGCTCGTGTTGGGTATCTTAGAAGCACGCCGCAAACGACGTACCACTCACCCCAATCCCCCAAACCACCCACAAAGGCGCACGCGCCGGACAACGATGCAGGACGCCCGCCGCACGCTCCGTCGCGCCTGGCGCGCAAACGTCCTCCGAGTTGCGTTGCGCGTAAGCGCTTGTGCTCGATTCCGCACGGCGCACCGCACCGCACGTAAGCCAGAACCAGCGCGGAACGGCGGAACCGCGCGGGGTAAGTGGGCGCAAGCTCGCACGTAGTGCATGTTTTGTGCGGTCAGCTAGCCGGCCACGCTACGATTTCTTATAGTCGTACGTGTACCTACTACGTCAACGTGTGTTATCCTCTCCAAATGGCGGCCGGTCGGTGCGGAGCGACCGGCGACGACGGAAAAGGAGCTTAGTCCTCCGTCTACTCCTGGCCGTAGGAGAGCAGCTAGCGGTGTGCAACGCATGGGCCGGCGTGCGGTGGCGCTTGCACTACGGCGCATGCGGGTAGTGCTGTCGGCCAACGTCATATTTTTTATATTTTTCGGACAGGATCGGACTTAGTGCGCTGTAGGCTTTGGAGGTGCAAGTGTGAAAAATATGCAACGGATAAACAGGTAAAGTTAATTGTGCTCGGCCAGTGTGGGCCTATGTCGCAGAAAAAAAATAACCGTCTAGTTTTGTAATGGCCATTTTTTCATTGCTATCGTTGGTTGAAAGAGGGATTCGCACCGTCTGTATGCCTTGCTCCAATCATTTACTTATATAAAGGTAATAGGATATCCGGCCTCAGGGAGTGCCATGTCAACAGCTACGCAAAAAAAAGTCAAAAATTCGAAATTATGTTCAGACCTTTAATCGGCTTTTTTGAACAAAAAAATCCACATAGTTCCACAATATCGCATACGACTCTGAAAATGAAGTTTAAATCCTCCCTATCTCTTTTGCATGAAAGCCCATGTAATTTGCATCAATTTGTGAAGAGCCCCTACGTACGTGATTTAACACGGAAGCCCTACGGGTCTCCGATGATTCTCGAAAAGGTCATGTGCCCTCTAGCAATTTTACATGCAGGCCCTCGGAGTTCTAAAAATTTACAAAGAGGTCCTTCATGATTTTACACAAGGACCCGGGAGTTTCAAAAATTCGGCATATCCCGTCCGACGCAGCGTAGCGCGTAAACCTATCTAGTAAAGGCTAAGGCATAATGTATATTGGTGCACGCAGAAAAAACAAAGAGGTTAGGAACATTAAATTAAATGTTATATGCATCGTTCCTCAATATAAGTTACATAAATTTTATAGCAAATGAATAAGTAATCACTATCTACTATTAATTCATGCTTAATGCTTTAATATTTATAAAACTTTTAAAAAATAATACATGAAAGCACCTTTCCGAGAAGAACTGTAATAAACCATGATTTACGTGCCGAAGCGCTCGATCGGAGTCATCTTTCCTGAACCGGACGGCTTAGGTAATTAGATTTCTCCAATAATAACGTACTGTGCTCCAATAATGACGCAATGGAAGAGGATAGATTCCCCAAAAGCGGTAACTGATGGAACTATGGAAGCCATCAGACGAAACCACTATTTTCCAATGTAAAAATCAAAGTAGAAACTCTTTATTTAACAATCCACTAGAGCCTGGTATTGCATTCAACCAACCAATTAGTACGTGCACATCGAACTTTAAGGGCATTTACAATGCTGTTTCTTAGATGGTTTCTTAGCATGCCATGTAGGATAAAAAGCTTAGGTGGCAATGAATTAATGCAGAGAGAGAAGGTTAGAGTTTCTTAAACTAGAAATGGTTTCTTCATTAAATACTTTGGCTAAGAAACCATAAAAAACTGCATTGTGGGTATGGTGATTTCTTATGCATGCTTAGGGTGATGAAAAAGTAATAGTTAAATATTAAATGATAAAACCATGTTAAGAAACAATGCATTGTAGCTTTTGTATAAATTAGTGTTTCTTAGTGACATAGATGTCTTTGAAACAAATAGAAAAAACTCTCCATTGGGAATGCCCTTAGAGCATCCTTGGCACAAAAGTGGCCTAGAAACGAGTACTCGTGAAATTTGAGCTCTGTAGTCGTCACTTAATTGCCTGTGCTAACCGGAAAAACATATACTAGGAAAGAACATAGATGGACATACACACAGCACAATCTATTAATTGAGTCACATGTAATATGACAAAAGGCACGTTACTGCAATCAAGACACATTAATTGTAGGAAACTCTTTGAAAACAACCTTTTTTTCCTAGTTGATATGTTTATAGCGAAGGGATACGGATAGGCTATACTAGTGCAAATTAAAATTTCATCATCAAAACTAGAATGCTAAGCAAGTGAGAGATCATGTATCGTTATCACCAGATACACAATGAAACGGACGGAGAGTTGAAGTAGCCCAATTCAATGTAGCACGTGTCCTGGAGTGGTGGTCGATCGTTCTCGAACGGTGGTCAAATGTGCCCGAACAATTGTCCCGATCAACGCCACAGTAGCAGCAACGCCTTTTCTGAGTCCATACGTTCGGGAAAGAAATGCTATATGTTGGTGTGCTAGCATCAACGAGCACAGCAGAGCCTAAGCAGTGACAGTTAGGGGTTTCGATAGGTGCGGTGGTACAACAATTGCATCCTCTTAGCCTTCTTTTATATAGTGTCGCGGTGGAATCCTACGTTAGGGGTCTAAGCAAAGTACAAAGTCCACTTAGCCTATTAGTGACAGATTCAATCCGAACCAATGTATTTTAACCCGTTGAGTGTGTAACTCTATAGGTTCATGCATATTCGGCCATGGTCCAAAAACTATTTTTAACCCATAAGTCGGCAGTGACCCCTAACAGGGCATAGCGACTAACAAATATACATAAAGTTCATATTGAACAAACATATATAGTACTCATGTACTGATCCATTTGCCTCACAATACCATATCGAACTTAAGGTGATGAACTTGCCATCCTATAATAGCTCGATCTTTCACTAGTTCTATGGTAGATTACTCAGTTGTAATTGACTCCTCGATTACATTCGGCATGCCATATATTTCCTTAATCCAAAAACATGGTCCACATCGAGAGGCATAGAGATATCTCTCTCTTCATATAGGAGGGGCAAATTCTATCTTGATCGTTCACATTTCTCTACATGTTATATAGCAAACTCGAAAGGTACCTTATTACTACCGAGTTACGAAGTAGCATTTGACAACCTCTAAGCACATTATTACACATGTAGAAAACTATAACGATCTTTGGTCTAAAGATCCCACATACACTATGTATTAGACCAAGATAGTTAGGAATAATTTAGAATAATATCAAAATATGAATAAAAAAGTTACGAATAAGTCACATACTTATTGATCAATACTAATTATATTTATTTAAAAGATAGAATAATCATATTATTCTATAAATATAGATATAATACAACCATCTTTATGACCGGCTCAAGATCATATCACTGACACAAACATTACATGGACACCAACTTATTCATCGTAACCTGAAGCCACGAAGAATCCACGGTTACATATCCATCACATCCGTAAGACGATCGAGTAAAGCAACATTGCGTAGGTGCGTTACATGACGGCCGTATATTTAGGACTTCACGAGCAGTTAACCGCGGAGCCATTCCGGCCGCAGTAGTTGAGGAGGATGGGGACGTCGACCGGCAGGTTGATGGGGATGCCGATGACGCTGAGCCTGATGGCGGCGCACAGGCAGCCGCCGACGTCGAGGTTGACGAGCCGCCCGAGCAGCGGGCAGCACTGCTGGTTCGACGGCACGTTGATCTTGAGCTTGAGCAGGACCAGCACGTCGGCGCACACCTTGAGTTCGGCCAGCGCGTTCGTCGGGCACGGGTTGCCGCCGGACGGCGGCGCCGGGCTCTGGCCGCGGGCAACGGCGAAGAAGAGGAGGTTCAGGGCGAGGAGGAGCGCCTGAAAAGCCGTGGATTTGGAGGCCATCTTTGCTGCAAGTTTAGACGTGGCGGCGTAGCTCCGATCTTGTTCGATCTTTGCTGCAAGTTTGGACGTGGTAGTGCAGCCCTGATCTTGTTTAAAGTGTGCTTGCAGCTTGCAGGCTGGGATGTTTCTTTCTGGTGTGGAGTATTTATAGACGAATCCATCTACATGTATGGATGTGATGGTGGTGTAAGCTTAAGGTGCCGACAAGATATTTCTCGCTAGCTCCATTGGTGCATGCTCGTGTGTACATGAAACGAGTAGAGACGGCATGTTTCTGCAAAACAAAGATACCTGGTCTATAACAGTAGATTTCACAGAGCAAAACATTTTGTGCAGTGCTTCAATATTTTTTCTCTTAATATAAGTTACACAAATCTTGAAACAAGCGAATGGGTAAGTAATCACCATCTACCATTCATTCATACCTTAATATTTATGCATCTGTCAAAAAGAAAAGCATGAAAGCACCTCTCGTAGATTTTTCTTACGAATTATCATAAAACCATAGTTTTTAGCTTTTATTTCAAAGAACTATAGATTTTAGAAGAACTTGTATCACAAAGCTACAGACTTCAAAATTGATCGTTTCTTATAACGGGTCTAACAGCGTGAACTCACATGATAGCCGTATAAGCGAGTGAAACGGAAAATAGGAGTACGTGAGGCTGCTAGCAGACCTATTACAAGAAACGATCAATTGTAACCTGTAATTTTATGATGTAAGTTTTCTTAAAATCTGTAATTTTATGAAATAGAAGGTAAAATCTACTGGTTTCTATGTAGCATGGTTTGGTTTTCGCAGAGGAGTATACTGGGGAACTTTACAACTCAACGAGCACCGCATGCCAAAACAGGGACATCCAATACTGACAGCTTTCCGTCGTAGGTACATGCGCTGCCACACAAACACAACGCATGGTTCGTTCCAAAGCAACTAGCCGACATCCTGCACAACGCAACCGCGTAACCACCAATTGTTTCGGGGCTTCAAAAGGTGAATTGATTGCCACTCGATCGATCGATCGGTGTGATCAACCGAGGCCAGATTCCCGTCGTAGCCAGGAAAGTTTCGCCCAAGGATAATCGAGTGGATCGCAGGGTTTATGACGTGATCAAATCAGGGGGCAATCTTTTTCGACATATATTTTCACCTAAGTAAATCTCGTCTTATATTTCTCTGACACCCTGGTTGGTTCGTAGAATTGAGCAAGGAATTGAGGAATTTGAATTAGTCTTACTCAATTTCAGGCGTTTGGATGCTCTTTGGAATTGGAATTGGAGTCCATTTCCATCGAATTGGAGGATAACTAAAATAGTTTTCCTACGGTTCAGAGGGGTATAGCTCCTAATCATTAGAAACTGCTGCGAAATCCCGTCGCCAGCCGCATCCCATCGACCAACAGCAGCAGCAGCAAGATCCCGATGACTGGCATGCATGGCCAGATCCACGATCACGATCCACCTGCGAGGCAACATTTTGTCACCTAGACCTGAGATGTTTCTTACATGAAAATGGTATACTTTGATTGATGTTATCTAACGTTGTCTATAACTAGATAATCATAAAGACAACACTCAGATATATTTTGAATCATACAGAGAGAAGTGTATGATCAAGATAGAATTTGTCCTCTCATACTGAGGGAATGATATCAATAGGCCACTCGATGAAGCAGACTAAAGAATATACATAGCTATGCCTGAACGATTAAGTTGTTAATCGATCGATCTTATTAGTCTATTTCAGAGAATCGAAAAAATTAGTTTAACCGTACAAGGAAGGCATACCTCAACATTGAGTTAAACTATGATATCAAAGTGATAAAGGGATCGACATGTATTCATTGAAAGTTTATCGGATAAATGATATTCATGCAATTTAGGTAGTCGTTATGTTCTGCTAGAAGCCGCTTGCGGCTAATAAATCAAAAAAGTAGTTTTTCGATTTATTGCCAATATAGCATGAATCTAAAGGGTCACACACAAAAATAGGCTTAAGATAGATTTATAAAATCTTCTCTTGTGACGTACATGTCAATACGATTGAACGTGATATTTGGTTGTTTGCAAAATGGTAGTGAATCTGCGTGTAAAAATATGATTTTTTGCGTAGAAAGCACTGTAGCAGTGCTGAAATTGCTGTAGCAAAGGATGAAACACTGTATCATGCCGACAACACTGCAGCAAATCGACACACTATAGTGCCAGATGTCCTGGTACTGTAGCAATTGACTTGCTACAGTGCCATGTGACCCTTACTGTAACGAGGCTGTTGCTACAGTGCCATCGCTATAAATATGCCCTCGCGGGTTTAGAAAATATGAAAAATTTAGAGAAAAAATTGAGAGAAAAACAAATAAGGTGAAAAAGTTTCACCTGAATCAGAAAAAGTCACGAGAGTTGTATAGCACGGTACTAGCATACCGACATACAGTGTCATTTGCCTGTTCGTGCGGATACTTGATGGTCATGGCTGCTACTGCCGTGAAGATCTGACGTATCCATTTCCGCTGTTATGTCTAGGGATTGAAGCTGTGAGCTTCATGGAGAGCTTCTGCAAAAGTGTTGTATTTGCGCTCTCAGGACCATGGTATGCATTTGTTGTTTTTGGTATTTTCTAAATCTTGGTTCTAATGCATATGATCGGCACGATAAAGGAATAAATTTTTGAAATTTACTGAGTCTTTTCACCCTGATTTCCTAATAGAATCAACTTAATCAAAAGAATCGAGCCATCGAGAAGCAATTTACAATTCTCGTGCCTCTACCGGTTTACCCATCTGCCTCACGAGCGACTGCCGTGCTTGTCACCATCATGCCACGCCATGCTCTTGGCCCGCACCTCATGTCCACACCATATGCATCGCATCGGCCCCACCTACCGTGCCTCATGTCCATGCGGATTAGGGAATTCTAGGATTAGCTGATTAGGGTTTGGGACTTAGGAATGAGGAGCAAACAGACCTAGGGGATGGGGAGAGCTCGATAGTGGGAGTGATTGGATTTGGTGGGCTGAGCATGAGTGGGCTTTTGACAGGCTAAATGGATAGTGGTCCACTAAATATATGGTCCAATACTATTATCTGATCCTACATAGTTTCCATAATTTTTATGGGTCCTGACACCCCCTCAGTTCAACCCCTAGCCTCCACTCAACATCCAGATCAGAAGCCCTCCACCTCACACAACTCCTGTGAGATCTGTTCCTTCGTCGGCGTCCCCTTTCCTGCTCATCACCCACAAGTATCCTCATCATCGGCAAGTCAAGGGAGCTACGGGGAGGAAGATGAGTTCGCCAAAGTCCGATGAGGTCGAATTCGATGGAGGTTGACATTAGTGTTGTGGATGTGAAGAGGATCAAACAGAGTTGTGATTCCGAGTGAGAAGTTTCCTAAGCAACCAAACGTGAATTAGAATTGCCATAGAGTTACAATTTCAAAGTTACAAAATCACTAACGGTTTTTTGCAAAAATGTCAATGATGAGTTACATTTTTATCATAGATGGTTTCTTACTAAAACCGTCTATGACATATCCATGATGAGGGCGGGAACATCATAGACGGTTTTTTTGCTAAAACCATCTGTGATGTGTATCTCATTGCAGACGGTTTTAGATAAAAACCATCTACGATGAGGGTGGGGATATCACAGACAGTTTTTGCTAAAAACTATCTATGGCAACCATTTTAGGAAATAAGTACAGAGAGCCTTGACCTTCCAAGTTATTTTTGAGGTGGCTACGATTGAGGGACGATCCGGGGGAAAGATTCCTTGCATTTGGTGGTGTGGTTGTAGATACTTCATTTCTTGGTTATTTAAGGTTAGTAATTTGTTCAAATCCTAGTAGTTTTGAATAACTTCCTTTTTAGTTTCTTGGATGCAGATAATAGAGCAATTGGTCTCATTGACTTTTTCTCTGATAGCTCTAAGTTTATGATCCGAGTTTATTCCTTTGATGTTTAGCAAAGAATGTTAAAGTTTATGATGTGGTCCATCTAAACAAAAAATACTATAAAGGAAAGGCATTTGGGTAGCTAGGCCCTGATGCTTGAGAGAGAAACCCACGTGAGATAGACACGATACAACAGATACATGTCAATAAGAAGGTGAAGTTTTGTAGTTAAGAACATAAGAATATCGAACCACCAACATATCATGGGACAGTTTGAGCACAAAATAGGACATTACAAGAAGCAAAAACAAAGGCCCCTCCAGTTATATCGCCACTGAGGGCCCCTGCGAGTCTGAGCTATGGTGTGAGTCGCCATTGTCATCATTAAGTTCTTTAAGGTGCTTTTTCCTGGAAACTTTAGGTGTAGGAACTGCACAGAGATTCACTGCTCATTGTTGTATGACAGAGATTGGAATCTTTGGCAGAGCTATCAATTGGTCCTCTTGGTCCTTCTTGAGCTTGTTAAAAAGGTCATCAGAGATGTCCTAAACTAACAGGATTGGATGAGCTCTTTTTGTAATCTTTCCCTGCACCCTCTGCCCACCAAAGTTCATCTTGACTCCTTTGTGAAACTCCTTGAGTCTAGGGCTTCGCCGAAGAGTAATGGATGATAAAGGTGTTTTAGCTTTGGAAGGTCTGGGTGGGGGAAGAGGTGCTGCCCAAGAAACTGTTGGAATATTGACTGAGGCATCCAGAGATTATTGACCAGTACCATTAGACTCCTGCAGCTCTATTATGACCACTGAACTCCTTGGTCTCTTCAGCCTGTTCCAAACTACTGAGAATTGATGGTTGAAAGCCATGCCCCATGAGCATTTTGGATTAATGCTGGTTGGGTTCATGAGCACAAGAGCGGGTGGAATCGGAAGCCCAAGCAGGCCATCTTCCACAGCTTGCGGAGCCCCATTGTCTTGATGATTCTGAGGCGCTTGGATCCACTGGTCCCATTGTGGATCCCCTTCCGGGAGGCTGATGGACTTGGTTTGCATGAAAGTACAAAGGTGGGTCCTCATCTGCTCGTAGGACATCTGAGAACTGAGAATTGAGGATGATGATTGGGATTGTCCAAGATTCTCCTTGCCCCCAGGATTGTTTTCTTTTTTGAGGACTGCATGGCGAGGGATGGAAGCGATGTTCTACACTAAAACCTTGCAAATAACTCTGCTTCGGATATGATCGTATTCATGCCAGTACAAGAGCTTTCCGAAAGAAGAGCAGACTTGAGATATGTAGTGAGGGTTCTTGAAATCCAAAGGGAACCCTAACATTATGATCCAAGCTATTCGGGTCCCTCGTCATGCTTGATGAAGCACAGAGAGTTGAGGCCAAATTCACATGGCCCTCCAGCAACCACTATGTTACGGTGCAAACTCAAAGAGAACTGGTAGGGTCCAATGCTAAAGGGATGAAGGCAGTAGGAAAGCACTCTTACCCTAAGGACTTGCTCCAGATAAATTCTGATGTCGATCATCACTTGATGGAGCTCTCCCTCTGTGGGGTGTGGCTGGATGAAGGCCACCGCGAAGTCTTCATGGGTCTTGGTAGGAGCCATGAAAACCATGTTAGCCCTGTCCCAACAAAGATGTCATCCATCTTCTACTTGCATTCCATCTGGGATGAAGTGATTGAGATCTTTGACAACAAAATCCGCCATGGCCTACAAGAGTGGTTTGATGGGCATGGAGGAAGGAGTAATCGATGAAGAAGCACGGCCAGGGTGAGTGGGAGATAAGACGTTTGCAGGAACCACTAGTGATGGGAGACAAACTGTCCCAACGAAGATGTCCTCCATCCTCTACTTTCATTCCATCTGGGGTGAAGTGATCGAGATCTTCGACAACAAAATCCGCCATGGCCTACAAGAGCAGTTTGACGGGCGTGGAGGAATGAGTAATCGGTAAAGAAGCACGACCAGGTGAGCAGGAGATAAGACGTTTGCAGGAACCACCAGTGATAGGAGACGAACTGGCGCGGGCTCAAGGCAAACCTTCTCTGACTTGAGGGGCTCGCTTTGGTATTTGAATGGATCGGGACACTGGAGGAGAAGCTGAGAAGTTAAGCGCGGGATGAGAACCCGAGGGGTCATACGTTATCACGATCGGTTCCAACCTCAGAACCGATAGTGATACCAATCACTATCGATTTAAAAATATTTTCAAAATGGATTTATAATAGCAATAATATTTTATGTACATTGTAGTAAAAGTTAGTCAATTGTATTGTAACACATTTAAGCCTCAACACAGGCTAGTAAAAATAAGGTTTTACCATCATAAAAGTTCTTAAAAGGAATAGTAAAAAACTACATTGTTGGTAGTGTGGTTAAATCGCCACATTAGCACATATTACTAAATATATGGCTCCTCCTAGGGCTTTATTTAAACGTACGTTATGTTCTGCTGGAGATAGTAATACTTGCAAAGATTGGTAGTAAAATTATTAATGTAGGAAATACGATTTTATTAGTTTTACTATATGTTTCAGCATACAATTACTATAAATTTATAGTATATTTATTGTTATATACCATCGCCCGAGCGACTGCCCGAAGTAAATGCTCTCAGGTCGATGGGTTGTAAGGCCCTTTTAGCCACCATGTCATTGAGTCGCATCCCCGATGGAAATGGCGCTGTAGTTACATAGCTCACCACGGGCTAGTAAACGTATGGTTTTAGCATCATAAATGTTTGTTTAGGAAATAATAAAGTCTTCACAGACGGGTTTCAAAAAACCGTCTGTGATAAAGTATCATCACTGAAAGTTTTTTGCAAAACCAGTAAGTGATGAGTTTCATTCTCATCACATATGGTTTATAGATAAAACCGTCTGTAATGAGGTATATATCATAGACGGTTTTAGCTAAAAACTGTCTATGATGATCATTTTAGAAAATAAGTATAGAGAGCCCCGATCTCCTCAAGATGTAGATAGCTATGTAAAGAGAGAATTGAGGAGGCTGAGTTTAAATGTAGCTTACATATGTATATATCCATTTGTTCTTTGTGATGTAAGGAGCTATGTAAGTTAATTGACAAGTTTATGTAGCATATGTGTGCATGTGCACTCCTAGTGTACTTAATTTATTATTTAACACCTATATTTACATATGTAGCATAGATGGATCGAAGCTAGATGTACGTTGAGAACTGTGCAAGCGCCGAGTACAATAATGGAGTCTCCGCTTTTAGAAGAGCTGTAGAGGAAGATATATTAAACAAGGGAGTAGAATTTATGCCTTGTTTATGCATTGATTGCGAGAATCTGAAGAGTGCACATGCACACATATACTACATATAAACTACATATAAACTCGGCTTGGCCTGTGGGCTGAAAGCCCTAGACCACATTTTCTTTTTTGTTTTACTATTTTTAACATTTCAAATGGCTCAAAAACGTTTCCAAACTTTTTTAAAAAAAATTCACACCAGAGGTCACAGAGCAATTAATACTAATTTTAGGATTTTTTTGGATAATTTTTTTCCAAATTTTCTAAATTTTTTGAATTTGAATTTGAGCTCAACCAGTAAACCACCTAGTTTAACTTCTTGAGTTGGCCCGGTATGCTCGAAAACCATGGTAAATGAGTGGTTTACCACGGTTTGCAAACCCTGCTTGTAGGACACTGATTCAGAGGAAGAACCAAGAAAAGCATTCAAGGTGTTTGACAAGGATGAGAATGGCTTTATCTCTGTAGCGGAGGTGAACCTTGTTCTTATCAAATTTGACCACTCAAATCACCTACCACCTATTCGTTCCCACATGTTATTATCCAATTTTTTTAAATAATACATAAAATAAAAAAATATAAAAATAATAAGCCAAAAAAATAAGAGAAGTAGGCTACTGTCACCATTCTGAATAGCGACAAGTTCTATCACTATTGAGAATGGTAATTTAATGATGTGGACGCCACATAAGCTTTCTGTCGCTGTTTTAAAAGACGACAGAGTTCTTTCGCCATTTCAATTCACAACAAAACTCTGTCGCCACTTGAATAGCGACAGAGATATGTCACTTTTTAAAATAGTGACATAAATAGGTTACTAGAAAATACAATAACATTGAGGGAAGCTGGAATTTTTTAAAAATAATACACACAAATAAAAAATTACAAAAATAATAAGTCAAAAAGAAAATTATAGAAGTAGGCCACTGTCACTGTTCTGACTAGTAGTGTGTTCATTTTTTCGAACTGAAACAGGGTAGCACGGCATAGATTTTAAATAATAAGGAAAATTTTGGAATAGTGATGATTTCTGTTGGTAGAAACATAACAAAGGTAGGACTATATGGCTTATACGGAAGAAAATGACAAAGCAAGATGTTGAAAACGGCGAGAGGAAATGTACATACAAATATTAGTGTATGTAGCAAAACATTGAAATATTAGGGCAATACATAGCATGATATAGGAAATGACATAGCTTGACATACAAAATGAGGAAAGAGACATGGTACGACGGCTTGGAGGAACCACAATACAAGTATCTTTTGGAATTGTAAATGGGTGGGATGGACTACGCTTTATGGGCGGAGGATGTTAAGGCTTGAATGGGTAACCGTACGGCACCCAAAAGGAGTTTTGATCATTAGGACACTGTGGACGGGATGGCTGGTTACGGTAGTGATAAGCACAACTGTAACTGGCATTGTCATAGCAGCAGTAAGTGTGGTAGTCGCTGCCGAGGTGGATGATCTCCTCATTGTTCCTCTCTCTGAGCCTTTGACAGCGTAGGTCATTGTTCTCGGTCTGGAGCTCCAAGTTCTGCCTGCAGAGCTGTTTGTTCTCGTTCTTAACCTCCATGAGGTTCTCTTGCATTTCGTCGAGGCTATACAACAATGTGTGGATATAACAATGGACATCTATGGGATACGATGGGTCCAATATTCAGTGAATTTGCAATCCATCGTCTACAAGTAAGAGTACGTGTCATATGGTGAGACATACGTTGAATAGTATGTAAGAGTTGTAGCGGTTACCATGAATAAAGAGCATCAGTAGAAACGATATCCTGGGTTAGAATTGAATTCATCACAAACCTGCACAACGGCGTTTAGGTCGTGCTTGCATGTCGGCCACTTTAGAGGACGGAGTGGGAGGCCATCGTGGATTGGATTTATAGGGGTGTAGTAGTCCCTTGTTCTAATAGGAAGATCTAAGCTGGAGAGATCGGGGTCTTAGAGACCATAGATTTGATGGACCTCAAGTGAAGGGTTGCGGCCTCGAAACCATGAAGGCTCAGGGCCTCTAAGTGATATCTAACCCTGTCTTCTATATCTACCTCTCTCACCGCTTGTGGTGCCTCCTCTATCTATCATTGCAATGGAGTGGAGATTGGGTTAGTGAAGAAGTGTTGTCTAGGTGGCTTGTGGTTTTACAGGCAGTGTGTAGTCCATGCAGGGCTAACAGAGTGGGGACAACGTATCCTTACTTTGGTCTAAGAAAGCAAACTACAGCGTATTATCGCTTCAGTCTAAGAAAGCGGTGGGCAGAGTACTGTCAAATCAATCTAAAAAAAGAAATAGGGATTGTGTTGTCACTTCGCTCTGACGAAGCATAGGCAGTGTGTTGTCAAATCAGACTAAGAAAGCAATAGGCAATGTGTTGTATAATTGTTCTAAAAAAGCTGATGGATGCATGTTATTAAACCCAGTGGGGTTGTGTTGTGTCCATTGTTATCGTTATCAACAATCGTTCGTTACTCATGACCGTGCACGCGTAGATAATTGAGTAATATGAAGTAACAACATGGTAAGCGAGGAACAATTTGATATGACAAAACGTGTGTAAATAGTAAGTTATGAAAGTTATGAAAGAACAAAAGTAATGAACTAACCAAAAGTATATGTCTGTATAATACATAATTTATGAAAGAAAAAACTATGCACGGTTCTTGAGAGTTGTGACCCCTCGTACGGCCCAAGCCCTCCCACGACGATGAACATATCTTGACAGATACGTCAACTAGTTCGGGGCCAAGTGGAGGTGCAGGTGGATAAGTGCTCTTGAAGGGACGTGCAGGTGGAGGCAGCATAGGGTACACTGGCTCAGCTGGCTGGCTAGTTCCAGGTGCACCGGATAGCTATGAAAGACTAATCACAACCCTGTGAACTCCTAGGGTCGACAAAGTAAGTGCCATAGTCGACGTCGTCGTCATAGACGTCCGAGGTGGCATGGCCATACTGTAAGACATCGTCATTGTTGGCGTCTGGAATATTGGCTGCATACGGAAAAACTTCACAGCATTAGAACTACATGTGGGAATTATGCAGAATTTGTTAAGTACGAATAAGCACCAAAGGTTTATCTGGGAATATCCAATTGTACGACATGTCTCATTGCTAGTAGGAGCCTCCCGCCACATTGGGAGGAGGTGTAGCATGTGGTGCGAAAGCTGGCGTGTGCTGGTTATGTCGTCCGCGTACCAAGAATGAGCGGTTAATACATGGAACGATGTCCTCCTCCCTAGGCCTCCTGCACGACATCAGCTCGACGATGTGTCGAGACTTTTGATCACCTAGTCCACCTTGTTTGCCTGCAAAATTAAGTAACATATGCACATCATTAGTTTATTAAAGAAACATATAAGCAATGGGAATAAGGCATGATAGAAAACTCACGAGTAGATGTGTGGTGGTATGACGACACCCATGGGGACCAAAAAACCTAGCAAAGTTCGAACTGGCACATCACCCGATGAACGCATACATCTCCACGAACATGTCAAATACTAGGTGACGACAGGTGAGACAGAAGGCAGCGTCGCGGGTGCAATGCACGAGAGGCCAGAGGGTGCTCACGTGGCTATGTACTCCATTAGGTACAGCCTCCAGATCACACGATCGTTCATCAGCTGATCAAACATTGCGACGTACTCAGGGTACGACGCGTGCGACGTAACTGGTGTGAATGTAGGCTGCACAAGTAGTAGTAGATGTTACTATAGTAAACATCAGGCTAAACTATACCGTAACATACAACATACGAGATACTAACCCATCGGTGACACCATAGTCTCCCCATCATTGGACAATCGATGTCATCCCCCACTGGCCCGTACAAGACGTCCCCATAAGGTCCTAACTCAACGTGCGGACGTTCAACCTAGAAGCGCTCAAAGAACCAAAGCTAGAGGAGGAGTGGGCATCCAATGAGTCGGCGACGCGCCAACAACTGTCGCGAGGGCCCTATAGTGGCGCACAGTATAGCTGGGCCCCAAGCCAACTGCAGGATGTCGTCCAACTCCACATCCTCTATCATCCTCGTGTACTATAATATAAATAGGTATGCCTCCAAGTGACATCATACAACATAGTTCGCAACACCGGCTGCCATCCTCTTGGGCTGTAAAAACAACACATTTGTATAAAATGCCAAAAAATCCGGAATGTGCAGCATTATAGGAACAAATAAAATGCTAACAAAATACAACCTACGTAAAACTGTGTCAGCCACTTTTGAGTCGGGCCGTGGCCTCCGATGAACATCTCGTAACCGGCCTTGGTGGGTAGCACACTCTCAAACCTCACGAGGATCTTGGCTCGCTAGTGTGGGCCGACATCGTTGGGAAAAACCACCTGCTCGGTGCACAGAGGGCCCATCATATAATTGACATCCTCAAGCATCGGTGTCATCTCCCCACGAGGGAGATGAAAGGTGTGCATTTCCAGTCGCCAGTGGTCAAGAAGAGTCGTGAGTAGACTCCTATCATAAGAGAATCTCCGGGAGGCACCACGCCTGTCACTGTCGTCTGTGTGTGTGGCCTCAACTATCTTGGCAAATAGTAGCAATCCAGTGGCCCGCAATCTACATGAAAACGAAGATAATAAGTTCATATGCATTCGCAATACAATCCAATAGCAACACTAAAATGATTGCACAAACCTTGGTATCCACCGTGTGTCGATCCTCCATGCCCTCATAGGGTGCGCAACCATAGGGATAAAAGCTCAATAGGCACCTAGCCCTCTGTCGGGGCCTATATGGCCAAAAGACTACGGTGCGACACATCTATGACCAGGTCAATCAGCTCGTATTCCTATGCGGGAGCTGCACCGTTGCCCGCCATACCTGCCATGAAAATAACAAATAGGTTAGCAAATAACATAGAAATATAAACATCATGCAAACCTTACTGATAAAATATGCCTACATATAACGTTAACCTAGTCTGTACTTCAATACATAATTGTTTTAGCTGCCTGTAGTTTTACTTCTCAACATACCCGATCGATCCTAAACCTTGATTACTATTCTAAGCATAACTCTAACAGTAATATTAATCTCCAAATATTTACATATAAATATTACTACTCATATCTACAAAAATAATGTAAACATAGGTAGATAAATATATTTAATCTAAACATACATAAATAAAATTTTCTAATCTATCCATGTCTACAAAAATATTTCTACTCTACCAATATCTACACACTTATTACTACTCTACAAATCTAATTAAACATACGTAGATAAATAGTTCTAATCTAAACATGCATGAATAACATTTTCTAATCTGCCCATATCTACAAAAATATTTCTACTCTACCAATATCTATACACTTATTACTACTCTACAAATATATTTACTTAGTTTTCTAACTTAGGTCTCGAAAAGCATAAAAAAGAGATTAACAAACAACCTTCAAATGTCCTGTAGACCTTCCTCCTCCCCTCCCTCCCTCTTCTCTCCTTTCTTCTCTTCTCTCCTCTCCTCTCCTTCTCTTCTCTTCTCTCAGGTGCTCGCTTAGTGAAATGGCGGCTAGATTTGGCTGATTATTGTATGTGGCCTTAAGTTTGGTTTTCTATTGCCAATGGAAATGGGAACAAAGAAACTGAACCGTCAGTCACCACTTCAATCGGCGATAGAAATTATAATTGCTAATTTAAATGGCGACTACTTACGTGGATCCTAACTAGCGGCTTTATGACTACGACTAACTTACTGTCACTATTCTAAATAGTGACAGAATTAAAATCACCATTTATTAAGGTGACCTAACTATGTCACCGTTAAGAACAGCAATAGTGGTGTACTTTTGTCATTTTTCATTTTGGCATATTATTTTTATAATTTTTGTTTTTTCATGTATTATTTAAATAAAATTCTTATTATCCATCTGGTTGCTCCTTTTCTAAATTTCCAGACAGTAAACTCTTGCCACCATGTTACACCCTACTTAAACTCTCATTTTTTTGGAGGTGATTTTACGCATCACTTTTAAAAGTTATGCAAATATTAAAGTATAAACGAATGGTAAATGATGATTATGTACTATTTCACTTACTTCAATATTTGTGTAAAGCGTAATGCATTTTTTTTGTTTGTCAGCTATGCCATCTGATGTGCAACCTCGGGGAGAAGCTAACAGATGAGGAAGTCAATGAGATAATTCTGGAGACAGATACGATGGTGATGGCCAAAGTTTAAAATCTCACTAAAATTTCATGAGATCTCACTGAGATCTTGGTTTCTAGATGTGAATGATTTTTTAAATGCCAGCTGGAGTAAAAAAAAGAATAACAAAATTAAATTGCTACAGTAATCTCAAAAATCTCGGTGAGATTTCTCATTTTTTTGACGGTTTTTGTTTTTTGGCTGGATTTAACCGGATTTATTCCAATAACCCTTAAGAAAGTCATCTCCCATGAAAATTTGTTGAAAAACCAAAAATTTGAGACTTTTTAAAAACTACAGAAACACCATTAGATTTTTATAAAATTGTATATGCTTTATTATCTTATAAAAAATTTATGGTGCCATTCTAAGAAGTGTGGGATCATATAGAAATTTTTTTAAAATAATTGAACTTCATTTATTATCTTTAAAAATTAAAAAAGAATGAAAATAATTGGGACAATAACCTTTTCAGAATTTTATAAATTTTCTCTAGTGATCATGATCCAAAATTTTATGCGAGCTTAAGAATTGCCTCAATACTGCTCTATAAAATGTAAAAGTAATTTCAACTTTTTTGTTTGCTCAATCAAATCTATGTATACATTGAACTTCATTTGTTATATTTCAAAAATCAAAAATAGAAAGAACATAAATTGTACAGTGCAATTGTATAAATTTTATAAATTCACTGGAGTGTGATCATGATTCAAAATTTTTTATGAGATCTTAATCATGTCCTTAAAACCCTTATTAAAAATTTCTAAAATTTCTAAATCATGTTTTTATCAGGACATAGAACTCTCAGAATTTTTGGAACTTCTTGAAGCTTAATCATCATATAAAAAGTTTATATAAACATTAATAATACATCAGGACCATCTACAAAAATTTTCAAAATTTTCTAACGTAGTTTGTACCACTTTTTATTTGGTTGAAATTTGCTGATAAGGCTTTTATCAGGACAGTAGCACCGTTCGAATTTTTAAAAATTCATGAAGCTTGATCATATTATGAAAATTTTATTGTAATATTAGTAATGCATTATAACTATGCATAAAATTTTTCAAAAGTTTCTAACATGGTTATTTCATTTTTCATTCGGTTCAAATTTGCCCATCAGCGTTTTATAAAAACAATAGCAATATTTGAATTTTTAAAAATCCTCAGAGTTGGTAATTATCTGAAATTTTTATGAGAATATCATTTATTTGTCAGGAAACTCTATCAAAAAATTTTAAAATTTTTTGACATCGTTTGTGCTATTTTTCACTTGGTGTAAATCTCGTCGAGATCTCAGTAAAACCAGTCGACATCACGATTTTCTCAGTTACAAAATCCAGATTTGAATTATTGTTTTTGTATTTCGTTTAAAATTTATCTAAAATTCTAAGATTTTACTCCCCGATCATCTTCGAGATGTTGAAACCTGATTATGGCGTTGTGAACTACGAGGAGATTGTGCGAATGATGCTTGGCAAATGAGCAGTGAAGCATCGTGCCTAGGGCCGTAAAAAAAGCTCGAGGCTTGCAAGCTACTCGAGTTCGGCTCGAGCTCGAGCTCGCGAGCCTAACCAAACCGAGCTCGAATAGTTCGCGAGCCTACTCGAGCTTGGATCGAGCTTGCTTAAATCGAGCTTTCTCGAGCCGAGCTTACTCGAGCTTGTTACCGAGCCTACCGAGCTTACAAATTAACCGAGCTTACTCGAGCTTACCGAGCTTCCCGAGCTTATCGAGCTTAGTCGAGCCGAGCTCGAGCCTGAGTCCAGACTCGAACCCAAACTCAAGCTCGAGCCTGGAGGGCCAGGCTCGCTCGAGCTCGGCTCGTTTGAGGCCCTAATCGTGCCTAGGACTTTTCGCTCTTGCGTTTCGTTTACTGCTAGACAAGTACGGTGCGTGTTTGCTCGTGTCAGCAGCATCACATCGCCTGACGTTATCTTCTCTTTCACCTGGGATTCATCTAAGAGCATCTTCTAAAGTATTCTTCAAAACTTACTCTTCAAAAACCAGATTTAGAGAACTCTTAAAAAAAACTTCTCTCCATGCCTCCTCCCTCTCCAACAGCACTTTATATATCACAATCTCTATTTTCTCTCTCTTATATTCTAATCATATTCTACATAACCGTCATAACAGTAACCGTTTTTTACCGATAAATCCAAATAGCTATATTTAAATGTGAAAATTTAAAAATTAAAATTTATTGTGACGGCCACATTGTAATGGTTATCTTCGAATGGGTACATTCAAACGGCTATATTCGAACGTAGAAATTTTAAATTTGAATTTTTCTGTAATGGTCATTATTAAAATTATTATACTGAGTGAGTCATATCCTAACGGTCATCGCAACGGCTATATTCAAACGGTCATCTTAACAGCTATATTCTAACGGTTATCTTAACGGCCACATTATTCTCGTCTATATATACATACCCATTTGCAGTTCCAAATCTTGCACATTTCTTATTGTTCACTATCTACAATATCTCAATGAGTCATCAAAACTTAGTCTCACAATGTCTCTCAGAAGATGAGGAGTCTGAGAAAAATAATGAGTACGTGTTTCTTCTTACAACAGGATACCTAGCACACACGGAAGATCAAGGTGTAAATTGCCATGATGTACTAGTTTATGCACTTGAAAGATCAGCCTAGTCTAAATAGGAAGAATGGCAAAGCATTACATTTTGAGCTATTATATTTGGCAGGGTAAATACAATGCCAGACAACTTCTCCAAATAGTTTATAACTGCAATTTGTTCGGTGTAGCTGCATATTCTGAAGTAATAGATGTTTGCTAGGAAATGCTCAGGCTGCAATTTTCCTTGTCCAGATGAAGCCTTGTCATGGCTGTCTGGTATTGGACTAATGCCTCAATGGCATGCTGATTAAGCTGCAATAAAAAGTGGCAAATTATGCAAGAGGATTTGAAGCACCTTGTGAGCCACAGAAGTCCATTTGTCCAACTCGATGAACCTTGTGCAGTCTTGTTTTGAACTTCTTCTTGAACCATGCTATACAAGTGCTGAGATATGCCCTGTATAGTTTAAGCCAACACAAAAGATTTTGCCGCACTTCTTAGACTAGACTGTTGAGGTATTTTCCCCAAATTTCAAAAAGGAAAAAATTATATTGTTGGACCATCTGGGCTGACTTGCCTTTTCGGGCCAAGCTAGCCCAGCCGGCCCAACCCGCTGTTGTTTTGGCGTCTCCCTCGGTGCCCTATCCCGAGCAAGGTCATGGGAAGCCAGAAGAACGGGTCGTGGGGATGAAACGGTGGCGGCGGTGCCCACGTCTTCCGGCCGCCCGCGTGCGGCGAGAGGTGCGGTCAACCCGGTTGCCGTTTCTCCCCAACGGCTTGGCCCGTGCCTTCATATACCTATGAGGTTCGTGTTCTTAAAAACACAGCGAAGAAAACAATTTCCCCATTCATTGATTGGTTGATAATCCACTTTCTTGTGTTCCCGGGCAAGATTTGATCCTCTTCAAACCATCCTGTGTTCCTCACTCTTGATCCGAGCTCAATCAATTAGTGGATGCCGCCACTGGTGTGTAACCCTAATTGATTGAATGAAGGGATTGAGCAGTGATTGAATACTGGAGAGTCTCTAAGGATTTGAGGAGCACTCTGTGCTCTTGGATCTTGCCCTCTAACCTGTTGCTTGTGGTGAAGATCAGCCCCGGTGCTTGTGTTCTGGTTCGGCAATAGCGCTACATCTGTGTGGAGCTGGCCCTTGAGGCTAGTTGACTGCAGTTCCAGTTCGTCATTTCTACTCATTTATATATATATATATTAGGTTTGACTAGTTAACAATTTAACTACTCAAGTAAATGTCAGTTAAAGATTGTGAATCCAAGTAAATATATGCCTTGTGAATCTTGTTTTGGTATGTTTTATATCTTGCTGCTTTAAGTACTGGAATCATCTTATTGCTATCTGTAGGCACTAATCTTGCTATCTGTTGAAACTGAATAAACTTGTTGTCTCTGTTTAACTCACTCATCTGTCGGCAAGCTTATTTCCATTATCCTGTCAGCAGCTTCTTGCATACCTGATTCATTAGATATATATTAGCAGTCAGTTCTCAATTAATTACTCTCTTGTCTGTTAAAGTATTGAAATATTGTTTATTTTCAATAAGGTAAGGTTGTCACAAATTGGTCAGTGATCTTTGTCCCATGTGACGAGGACGGTCTTTAAGGCAACCCGTTATCTGAGAACAATACAAAGTTAACAACTTGAGCACTATGCTAGTTGTGATGTCCCTTATACTTGTCATTGTTAAGCAATTCTGCAAATACTTGTTCATGAGCTTGTATACTTTGATATTAGTTGATATCTTGGGTTCATTATTTATGCTTGAATGACAATGCTGTCTCATGGCTGTTTATTTTACTTGGATTAACTATGATAAAATTGCTAATACCGTAATATTTACAACATAGACGATATGCCCTGTATAGTTCAAGCCAACACAAAAGATTTTGATTTAAGGAGTAACATAAGCACAGCACAGATCTGTGCTCATAAACTTCAACATTCACCAGCATATCTAGGGCAACAAAAACTGGATCTGGATGTTTCGATTCCCAAAAGGTTGACATTAGTTTGAATGTTTCATGATGCAACAACTAGCAAGCCAAAAAGCAATACTAAATTTGAAGCAAAATCAAAGACAGAAAAGGAACAAAACAAGAGAGCCATCCGCCTATGCTAAAGTCAAATGCCAAAGGCCCTCAAATCTACCTATCCTTTTGCTCATTTAGACTTGCACATCTCCAAGAGCAGTACAAACAATTGCCGACTGGTGAAAGCCAGTCTCAACCTCTTGAAAGACTTGTTTAGACAATACATCCGTCACACGTTGAAAAAATTACTCAGGCCGTTCACTGCTGCACTGCACTACTGAAGTAAACACGATCATAGCAAATTCAATAGAATAGTCCAGCTACTAATCTGAACCTCATAAAACTAATATCCGGCGCACGACAAGAGAGGAGAGCTCATGGCAAACACGAACTAAAGAGAGTTACCCAAGACAGGCAAGATTTGCTTGCACACATCAAGGAAGGGCTTGGTGAGCATGACCCCGCTCTCTGACTTGGCATGCTTCATCCCTTCTAAAGAGGGAGTGAACACAGTCTCTGCCATCTCTCTCTACCTGCAAGAATCAAAAACAAATCAACCCAACAAAGTAGGCACAACATGCTCACTCAGAATCACTGGTCCAGCAATAATCTTGTAAGATATGGCCATGGATTCCGCACTCAGCAAGTGCTAACACCAAAGACAGATCTAATCATAAATAGCCAGACATTATCTCACGCCATGCATCAGATCAAACTAACTACTTAACAAGTTTTGCCCCGCCACTGATTAGAATCGCCGAGACCCTGGATCAAATCAATCCCCCACGAACCGCATAGACTACAGTCCAAGAAAAAGAATGCAATAGCTCGCTAATCCAATCTTGCGTGCTTAGATCCGAAACACTCATGGCTCGTTTGGTTGGAGGGAATTAATAGGAGGGAATGGGAGTTTAAGGGGAGGAGATTTAAAGTCTCTTGTTTGTTTCATGGGAGAGGGAGTTACATTAGAATGGGGAATGGGAGTTGCTGGAAGGAATTCCCATCAATCTCTTCCCATGGGGGACCCTGGTAATTCAGAGGCGTAGCAGGGAGTTCGATGCAGAATGACAGGAGTGCCCCCTGCTTTGATAATGATGCTGTTAATTCCCACGTCCAAACCCACAAACCAAACGGTGGACATTAAATTCCTTTTCAAATCACTCTCTTAACTCCCTACGGTGCCCCCTGCTTTGGCAAGTGATGGGAAGGGGCATGGGAATTGGAGCAGGGAGTTGTGGGAGGGAATTAACAAGGGAGTTTGATTTGACAATCGTAGGGAGTTAAGAGAGTGATTTGAAAAGGAATTTAATGTTCACCATTTGGTTTGTGGGTTTGGACGTGGGAATTAACAACATCATTACCAAAGCAGGGGGCACTCCTGTCATTCTGCATCGAACTCCCTGCTACGCCTCTAAATTACCAGGGTCCCCCATGGGAAGAGATTGATGGGAATTCCTTCCAGCAACTCCCATTCCCCATTCTAATGTAACTCCCTCTCCCATGAAACAAACAAGAGACTTTAAATCTCCTCCCCTTAAACTCCCATTCCCTCCTATTAATTCCCTCCAACCAAACGAGCCATAAACCCAAACCCAAAAGAGACGTTTTGGTAGAGAAAATAACGCAGAAGACCAGGATAGTATTATGGCAACTTAGATTCAATACATTTGAAATGCAGAAGACCAGGAAAGGTCACAAAATCCTCTCGTAATTCACTACTACCCTTGGATAAACTAAACCTATGAGATCAGGATCAAGCTAAGCGCTAATCACACAGCTTCCATTCGAACCATTTTGATTTACTTGCGAGTATACAAACGATAATCCAGAATTCGAATGATTTTAGACTGCAGTCTACCGCACAGAATCACAGTCGAAGTCAACCAAACAAAAGAACAAGAGAAGAGGAGATGAGAGGCATGGGATCCGGACCTGGTACTCCCACTTGGCAGCGACGGCCATGGCGAGCGCGCACGAGGGCAGCTTCAGCAGGCGCTTCGCCGACGACTTGAGGGTGCGGTAGTCGAGCATCACCGTCCACCGTTCCCATCGTCGGTGTGCCGCACGGTGGCGTCGCGGTAGAACCGCTTCCCCACCACTGACCCCGTCATACATCGGCATCGCCACTGAGGTCTCGTCCCGCGTCGCCGCCAGCTTCTTCACGTAGATCGCTCCATCACCTCCCCCCAGCCTCCCCCCCCCCAGAGAAGCTTCCGCTGCAGTGCCGAGCAACCGGCACCACCCGCCGGCCACGCATCGTTGCAGGAGGAGGCGGCAGCCTGCGAGTGTCGCCATGCCTCGTCACTTGGGCATCGAATCATCCCCGCACGGAGCAGTTGCGCCTCGCCGGTGTCCGTGCGGTAACGCGAGGGCATGGAGCAATTGCGCGAAGGAAGGATAACGAGCGGAGAGAGAATCGCTAGATTTGGGGAGAAGGATGCCGAGTCTGTTGGAGTTACTTTCACCTGTGAATCGGTAAAATTTGAAGAAAGGGAGTTGGATAGAGAGTCTGTAGGAGATGCTCTAAGTTTTGAGTTAGATATAAGGTTAACAACAACCGCGTCATACCGTGCCAAACCAGCTTGGCACGGATCTATCTACTTCGTGTATAAACCGTACAGAGAGCCGTCTGATATGGATCATACGGTTCAGATCATTGCAATCGACGTATCGCTACCGGCATTTTGCTAGTTTCAGGTAGAGAGGGTATCGTGCCGTATCGAGTCAGTTCGGTACGGATCTATCGTGTTTTGTGTCTAAATCGTATCGAGCCGTAATGGCCTGTCGTGTCCATCGTGCCGGCCCGGCTTGCCTTTGGTGAGTCAAAGCACGGTCTATTTGTGTTGCGTACCGTGTCGACTTTGGCTCGACTCATTTGCACCATTACGACAAGAGAAAAGGAGTCAGAGGCGCATAACATTGAGGTACTGAATACAAATATCACAGAAAAAAAACTAAAATTTATTTATACTTAAACAGTTATACAAAGCGAGGAGATATGCTAAACACGAGTGAAAGGGGCAATGGGCGAGAAAAAGAGGTAAGGAGATAGGCGAGAGAGATTGAGAGAGACGGACGAGAGAGGAAGAGATTGAGAGACACAAGTGTGAGAGAGTTGAGAGAGATGGGCAAGAGAGATTAGCTTTTTGCACTATCCTCAATGTTTCTCAGCTCTTTCTCCCTTTTGCCCGTCTCTCCCGGGCGTCGACGGTGAGGTAACATCAATATTGTTAGGTGTGTCTATAGTACTCATGCTCTGCAGTCATCGGCCCAGCACGATCTATGCTATAGTATTAAGTCAGGTTGTGCTACCTATCACGTCCGGTTCTTAAGCAAAATACGACTCGTGCTATAGTATCGTATTGGTCTGATACAACTACTTCATGCTATGTCGAGCTTTAGACCGAACCGTCTCGCCGTGCCTCGGCACGGAAAAAAAACTGGCCGAGCGCCCACCTTTAGTTTTAGGTCGTGCAGTCGCTGCTACAGTCGAAACAGAACAACGAATCGCGGCGGCGACATCACCTCGCCGCCGTCATGCCTCCGCTCCCCAGGCTCCTCCAGCACCACCTGTCGCTACTCCGCCGCCACTCCCCGCACCATCCATGGCCGCCCGCGGCCCACGCCTTCCTCCGACGCGGGCTCGTCTCTTCTTCCGCCTCCACCTCTGCCGCCGCGGGCCGGGAGAAGAGCTCGAGGCGGACGCTGGCGTACCTGCTCGGCGTGGCTGCGGCGATGGTCGGCGCCTCCTACGCCGCCGTCCCGCTCTACCGCCGCTTTTGTCAGGCCACCGGCTACGGCGGCACCGTCCAGCGCCGCGAGGTCTGCCTCCCCCTTCCCCTCCCCTTCCTTGTTCGATTTTATTTCAGTTCACTTGTTGCGAATCGGGATATACGATGTTCCGAAACTGCGCATTGCGCAGGGATCACGATTAGGATGTGCTTGATTTGGTCGATGCTAAAACATCATGGCTCCATGCTTGAGTAGGGTTTAGTTCGAAACACTGCTGCTTTGCTATGTTATGTGTGGAAATTGTTGCGATTCCGAAGCTGTGCGGAGTTCATAATTATTGCTCCTCTTTCGTGGGATTTGCAAGGGGATGTATTTAAGCTGTTAGAGTCCTTAGGGATGCCAGCAGGGAGATAAACGTTTTGTAGCTGTCTAGTTTAGAAGGTTGTACTCTATGGAGAAATGGGACCTCGTATCTCTCACGCTCTATATTATATCATCATTCATCCGTAATTATCTATGCTGAACTTCAGAAATTTATGCGTTTACAATAACTGGATTCAGAAGGATGTTGCCTAAATGTTTTGGAACTGGCATCAAATTGTTTCTGGTTTGTTTACGGGTGAAGGCTTACATGGATGATGAATTTAATTGGGCATTGATGAAAGAGGGTGATTGTGAGTCTTTATGAAAGTGATTGGGATTGAAAATTGGTATGGAGCGAGTCCTTATTGGTGTCCATCAATAGATATATAGCTGAAAAGGTTGTGATACATTGACATCCAGCATAATGTCCTGATTCATGAAATGGGCTTGAACTTGGAGTATTGTGTTTGTGGTGTGTAACAATGTTTGTTTACTGCAGAGTGTGGAGGAGAAGATCTCACGGCATGCGCGAGATGGAACCACGACATCTAGGTGAGCCTCGCTGAACATGAGGTGCCACTTTTCTGGCTAATTTCATTTTTTTAGGCCTTGTTTGTACCCTACACAGTGAAGTACTGAACTATCATTCACTGGAACAGTTTCCTAGTTTATTTTGCCTAGTTCCATTTCACTGTGTATTGAATGTTGATCTGAAGGTCCCATTAAAGGATTTTGGTGCAAATCTATTATGAAAGGGAGGAAAGTTCAAGTGTGATCTAATATTCTTGCTAACTTCTTTACAATATGATTGCTATCTTTTCTCAGCTGATCACATCTTATGACATAGAGCCTGTCCCAAACTTCCAATGTGAGTTCAAACTAGGCCTTAGTTTTATGGAAACGCTCTAGAGTTCCATGTATTGCTGGCTAAGCTACCAGTTCCATAAATTAGATTTATTTTACTTGTCCCTAACATGTCCTCGCGAGTTTCTTTCCTCAGTGTCTGTTTACCAATGTTTTTGATCATAAGTACCTTCTTTTCAAATACTAAGCTGATATGACACTGCATGTGATGCTAGATATGGCGAAAGATATCTGGAATGTGCTGTGTTAAAGGTTTACTTGGTACAGCCTTGACAATCATGGCATGTCTAGACTCTAGAATAATAATGTGCTGTAATCATAGGCTAATTGTTGTAGACCTTGAGCATAACAGTTATGATACCCTTACACAGATCATTTATTGTCCATATTTATTTGATACTAATTGCGCACAGTTTCCTGGTATTCTCATAAATGACATAGCAAAGTTGTACGTTCTTTTTTCACCTGCAATAATCTTATGCACTAAGTTTTGTAGCACTTCATTTTTTGTGCTGGGGCTTTATTTTCTTCCTTTATGAGATCAAGGCAGTTCATTTTCTTTGCAGAGAGATAATTGTCCAATTTAATGCTGATGTTGCTGATGGGATGCCATGGAAGTTCATCCCTACGCAGAGAGAGGTATTCTTTGGAACTTAAGTACACTTTTTAAGCCCACTCTGTTATGTATTTATTTTGGATCTATTCCATTTTTAGGTGAGGGTTAAACCTGGTGAAAGTGCTCTTGCATTTTATACTGCTGAAAATCGCAGTTCTGCTCCAATTACTGGTGTGTCCACGTATAATGTTGCTCCAATGAAGGTATGAAATTGTAATCTTGTCATCTTGCATGTTTTATTGATCACTATTAACACAATTTTTATACCCTATTGTTTGTTGTTGGAAGCTAATTACATTATCATTGACCTTGTTTTTGCCATTTTCTTCAGAAATTTTGGTGGCATCTTTGCAAATTAGATTGTTCTCTTTGCCGCAACATTTTCTTACTATACTATGTTCTGCAACATTTTCTTACTATACTATGATTTGTTCAGCTAACATAGCATAATTCCTTCTGGCAATATTTTTTGAGTTAAGATTGCCAAGCAATGCTAGGTGTAACATTCTTCTGTCATCATCACAAGAGCACTTTAGAACATTGGAACAAATCTCAAGTCAATATTAATAGTTCAGAGTAATAAACCATATCCAAGAGGCACAGCATGAGACATTGTAGTTAATGTTTGAAATTGCATGTAATAGACGTTTGGTACTATTATATTTTGTGATGTAAGTTTAGGTATATATATACGTCATTCCTTGAAGATTAATATTATATAGGATGTAAAAGTTTCTTGATCAGAGTTGCCAAAATGACGTCACGGGATGTATGATTATTGATTCATCTCATTCAATTGATCTAAAAGCACAGCACCACTATCTACATGCCCTATGAGGAATGTTTTGGTGCTTATGTGGGCTTGCATCCCCATTTGTGAAAAATGCATAATGTAATTCCAAAAAAAAAAACTCTAAAAAATCTCGGATTTAGTACATGTATTGTTTTGCAGACCTGCAAAATTTCAATGTCCAATGTCAACTAAACTGCATTTGTTATTGAATCAAAGAAACTTGTCTGTAATAGAGCACATCTTTTCAACCTGAACCTTGTCAGCACGTGCTGGAAAGCAATAATTGCTGAAGAAACACAGGAAGGTTGTTGGGAGGTTAGTGTAGACATCTGCTTGCCTTTTACTAGCCTAAATTAGTGGAAATATTTTGGATAAAATAGCTACAAACCAAAGTTATACGGAAGAAACTTTGAAATCACGGTTTGAATTTTGCAAAACTGGCAAATCATGAAGATGTTGAAAAAAAATTGTATAATATAAAGGCTCTGTTGAAGTGATGCTAGTCGTCTAGGACTAAGGTGGAAATATGTTGCTAAACTGAGCTGACACGTAGCCATGACATTCCAAGTAAGACAAGTAGCCATTACACGTAGTCCTGACGTTGAGTTTATAAGTAATTTTTCTCTCTTCCCGCAGGCTGCTATTTACTTTAATAAGATACAATGTTTCTGCTTTGAGGAGCAAACACTTCTTCCAGGCGAGCAGATTGACATGCCAGTAAGTTCAGTTTGCGTTCGATACGATGATGGCATGACTAGTTGCTATATTATGTCCGCCCATTGTTTTAACGATGCCTGTGAAAATTGGCAGGTATTCTTCTACATAGATCCTGAGTTCGAGACAGACCCCAAAATGGACGGGGTGAACAATATAGTTCTTTCCTACACATTCTTTAAGATGAATGATAGTTAGTTGTAGCGATAATTTAAACTGAGCAGTGACATTAGTTCTATTGAAACACTTGCGCGATACATGTGCTGCAAAATTCCCTGTTATGTAACACCAAGAGTAAAATGTTAGTTTTTCTTCGTCTGTAGTTAGTTCACATGCGCACGTGGAAAAATTTTGCAAATACTCCCTCCTTTTAGAAATACAAGGTGTATTTTAACTTTGTACAAGGATTAAGGTCGATGTGAAATTGAGAAATGTATGAGTAAAAAATGACTTACATATCCCACTTATGACCTGTTTGTTCCACTTAGGGTCTGTTAGTGTTAACTTTTAATTTTGGATTCTGGCTCCAGAAACAGAATAAAAAATAAACAGTCTGATTCTAGAATCTGATTCTCATAATCCAGTCTACCTATATACACTAGAATCTACAATCCACTTCATATATGTTTTTGGATTCTAGCTTTTAGAGAATCAGTTTCTCTATAGCCACAATCCAGAATCAGCTTTTAGAGAATCCAAAGCTGAAACAAACAGACCTTTAATTGTCTTGGATGATAAGAGATAATAGGCCTGTTTGGGAGAGCTATGTTTCAGTTTTAGGCCAAAAGCTTCCCCAAATAGCATGGCTGCAAAGCAGCTGGAAAGTTAAGCCACAACATAAGCACCTCTAAAAGCTGCAGCTGTTGGAGAGGAGTTTTTCAGCTGTGGCTTCGCTCGACTACCTCTCACCTCGGTCGCTTTGCCTTCTCGACCTCCGCCATCTTGCCTCGCCGTCTCCACGTCATCTCCTCGCTCAAACGCTGTTATGCTTTGCTATGTTGCTACCTTCTCACTCGGTTGGCCCCCAAAAGCTACAGTTGTAACAGTCAGTTTGCCTAACAGTATAACAAGAAAAATCATACCTTGACCACAATTGCTTTACAACAACAAACCAAAAGCGATTTTTCAAACTTAACCGTAGCTCCCCAAATAGGCCTAATATTTTGTGTATGGTGGTTATGAATAAATGCATATAGTTGAGAAAGTAAATGGGAATATAATAGAAGAAATCTCATTAAATTTATGTGTATGTCTTGTATTTCTAAATAAGATCATTCAAATTATATGCTTTATATTTCTAAAGGGAGGAGTAATAGGTAAGAACTGTTCCAACGCAATCAAAATGGAAATTTCTTGGTTTGATCCCAAGAATCATGAAAGAATCAAGGAATCGAATTTCATTTTGATCAAAAATTTGCCCAAGGCCGAAATCCGAAATTTCGGCAAAATTTTATTTTATTTTTTGGCTGAAATCCATTCAAAATTCAAAAAGGAAAATTCAAATCCGGTTTGTTTGTTCCGGAAATTTGGCAAAATTGCACTGACCGAAAAATAGTTCAAATGATGTTGAAAAATTTTGAAATTTTTTTTAAGGTTTCTGACACATTAGAGATGTTCCCATAAAATTTTCAGGTGATTATCAAGTCTGTGTAATTTTTAAAAATTCAAACATTGGTACTATGCAGATGAAACGTTGATCGGCAAGTTTGAACTGGATGAAAAATAGTACAAACAACGTTAGAAAATTTTGAAATTTTTTGTGCATGATTCTGATAAATCACTAATGTTTCCATAAAATTTCGGATGGTGATCAAGATTCAAGAATTTTTAAAAATTCGGACAATGCTACTATCCTGATAAAAGCCTTACCGGTAAATTTGAACGGAATAAAAAATAGTTCAACCCATGTTGGAAAATTTTGAAAATTTTTGTGGAAGGTCCTGATGTATCACTAATGTTCTTACAAAAGTTTCATATGATTATCATACTTGAAGTTGTTCCAAAAATTCTGACAGTACTACGTCCTGATAAAAACCTGATAATCAATACATAGATTTGCTTTAGCGACAAAACAAGGTTTAAAATTTGCAAAAAAATTACATAAGGATGATAAGAAAATTCTAAACATATCATAAAAATTTGGAATCATGATCACACTCCAGTGAATTTATAAAATTCGTACAAAACACTGTGATATCTAGTTGTTCTTGCTCTCTTTGATTTTTTAAATATAAGAAATGAAATTCAGTGCTTAGTGCTTACATAGAGTCATAGATTTGATTGAGCAAACCAAAAACTGGAATCAATCAATATTTCTTCATCCAAGTAATTTCAGCAGTGAAGTTAGAAACTTCGTCAGTATTTTGACTGAAATTCGGTGTTTGAGTGTCACAATTAGAATCAATCAATATTTCTTCATCCAAATAAGAACATACTAATATTTCTTCATCCAAATTATTACAATATGATTGTAATGTCCACTGAAAGTGCGGAATGAATGTACCAATATTTCTTTATCCAAGTTATTATAACATGATTTTTGTGTCCACTGAAAATGCAGAATGAACATATCAATATATCTTCATCCAAGTAAGAAATCATGAATAAGCGCTAGAACATCCCATCTGCAATAAACAAAGAGGCATGCAATGTAACTAAATAATCCATGTAATGAAGTTATTATGTACTCATGGCATCACAAAATGAAAAATAGAATGTATATTATATACTCATGGCATCATAGAATGGATTTCCATAAGGCCCTCAATGTATTCCTCTTGCATCCTGATAGGACCCTCCACAGGCAATTCAATAGTCAATACGAACTTGCTTTGTATCTGCATACAATGAAGGGCGATAAACATGAGTGCAACAACGGAACTCATCAAAATTATATAGGAATATATAGAAATCACATATTTACATCATAATAAAATTAATGTATATTTGCATGACATACCTACGAGTAGTAGTACTGTGGTTGAAATGCCACCTCGTTTTTATCGACAATGATCTCGTGATACCTCCTTTCGTGTTGTTGCTTGTACTCCTCCTAGGTCATGTCACGTAGTAGCCAAGCAGACTTCTAATGTTCATAATGAGCAAATCAGGTGCTATAATTCTCAGACTGATAAAGATACCTGACATTAACAGATGAGTGTCGTGCGTACGGATCGGCATATAGATCAATGTAGTCAAACGGCCAAGAGATACTTGATCCGTCACAACTCTGTCTATAATAGTACCCAATATCAGTAGTTCGAAAGCCTAAATGGCTAGAAGACTGGCTGCTACACCATGAGCCTGCGTCATACTGTTGCTGTGCTACTTGCCGCCCACCTCCACTACTCGATACGCCCTTCCCCTTGCTACTGGATTGCCTGTGTGAGGTACCCCTCCGTTGTGATCTTTGTGGTGATTGTGGCTGTGAACGGATACGCACAGTATACTAGTCAGCTTGTGTCCCATCGTCACCGGGGGAGTCTGTCCCATCATCGCCGACGGAGCTACTATCTTGGCACTGCTCATCATCAGAAGGTGTCTCTGTTTCATCGTCGCTGCCGACAATAGACTCATTATCACTAGGGACTTTTACTTTGTGCTTAGCACGCTTGCTCTCCGATAACTTCTTTATCCTACCTAAAGCCCCTGCTAGCATGACGTCGTCGGCGGTGTCGGTTGCGTGCTTCCTCTTCCCGATGTGCGTGTCACCGATAGTGACCTCAGCCCAATCTGGGAGGCTCTTCCCACCTGTCGCAAATTACAAGTCACATTAATATTGTTGTTTGGTCTCGACATACATGATTCACAAGTGTAATAAAGAACAATTACATTGGTTACCTGTGGCCTTCTTCATCTCTTCCGGCGGGATCGAATCAACCATGAATCTTACTGGGAGGGGTGGGTCGTCCGGGGTGTCCTCGTCGAATAAGGGCTCCCCATTAGACTTGGACGAGTCGAACCAGTCTACAGTAGGGTCACTGCCAAGATGCATCACACCCTCAATGAGGTGATCGAGTGGGTCTTCATCCTGGGCCTGGCGGGTGGATTCATAGTCTCTCAGGCGAAATCGCAGGTTGTAGTGTACGACGACGAGCTGCTGGAGCTTTGCATAACTTAATCGGTTCCATAGCTGCGTGTGCACTAATGCAAATGTGTTCCAATTGCGCTCGCAACCACTCAATGATGCACACTGAGACACTAACCGCAAGGTGTACTTCTACAACATTGACGTCTCATTCCCGAACGCTATCCACCATTGCGCTGTGGAGAAAAGAAAAGTGCATCAATCAGTATACAACAACGTACCAATACTTAAAACTATGTATTTACCTGTCGTCATTTGGCCACCAACGGCGCTGGACTGTGCAAGCTGTGTGGCAAACCGTCCCCTCCTCTGACGATATACATCAGCTTCCCGTAGAGCCTGCACCGCGGAAGCGTTGTCATGAGCTATGATGTCTAGTGCAGTTGAGAGTGCTCTCATGTACTGCGGAGTGCTGCCTATATTGTGTGTGCTAAGCATGGCTACCATATAATTTGTGGGAATTGTACCCGTAACATCTGGCATGCTTTCTTAAAGTTGGTACCGTTGTTAGTAACCATCTATACGACATGCTCTGCCGAAATTTCCTCGGCCACGACCTTTGTTATCTCGCCTAGTATGTACTTGTGGTCCTGGGTCTTCCCTGCGAATGAACAAGCCATCAGTTAGTACATGTGGCATTGATAGTCTTACGGAAGAGTAAAAACTAAAATGAATGTTGGACCTGATGCATTGATGGTCTTATGAAAGAACATGACCCCATTACAGTACACCATGAAGTCGATGATGCTCTGTCCCGTAGGACCAGTCCAGGCGTCACACATGACTGTAACACCAAATGTGGTCCAGTCGTCCTTGAACTTCTGAAGGTACTGAATAATCTCCTGCTCATTCTCGTCTAGGTACGCCCCATCTATCTCGTAGCCCCGTAGTGTATGAACCCCTGGGCCTAACTCCTATGTCAGCTTGATTGCACCTGCCCATTGCGAGCATGAGAGGTTAGTACAATCATCACACAAGTTGTAACTTACGACCATACAATCATTTCGTACCTGTGAAATATGGGCAGTCCATTTTGCTTCCTGGAATTGCATTTGCATGAGCCCACTTGGCTCATGCCCTTCCACGACTATGCCTTTTACCCTTCTTGAGTGCGGTGTCAATACGGGATTGTTGCGGGGCGCTACTCCATGCAAGGTTAACATCGATGGGAGCTTGGCTTGCACGTGTTGATTTGCTCCTCCCGAATATTTTGCTGATAGTGGATTGGACCGATGTCTTCTTTGGAACACTCCCAGACCCCGAACCTGGGGTCAAACCTTAGCTCCTGAGGTAGGCCTCTTCTCTGGAGGCTCTTAAGGCCATCTTGAGCTGATCCTGCTCTGTACGGTACTCATTGGTGAAAGCATCCCAATCCTCGGAGGCCTCCTCCTTACAGAGCCGCTCTGCTTCCTTCTCCTTCTTCTTGTCCCGATATCCATGGAGGTCCGCGAGCATGGCTTGCCTAACCACTTTAGGCATGCCGGGACAGGCCCTCACATCGCTAGCGCGGCTAGCCAGGTGTTGCTTTAGACGTGTCACCCCTCTATCCTTCATGACTTGACTGCAATTGTTACACTTCGACCCGGGGCCGACACGCTCTCTGTGCTCCCATACGGTGCCCTCACGATCCGCCATCACTAGACCCTGCAACGGAGCACAAAATATACCAATGATCGCAATGAGGTAATGTGAGAAAATTAGAAGCACCCAACACAAATAGTTGTATGACAATATAGTTACGATTCAAACTTATAAATTCGATTTCTCGCTGTTCGGACCCAACAAACTAATACTAAATTTAGGTTCTATCGGTGCTATAAATTCGGTAAAATATTTCTATTTTGTAACACTCAACATATATGTGAATACATGGCTAATTACTGAATAAGAGAGATGAAATTAGCCATGCAAATCAAGGAAGAATTCTAGAAACATTACCTCCGTCTAGAACAATAGGCATTGCCATGGCTTCTAGCTTACATGTGATTCTAACAATAATGAGGATGGCTTTCTGTTGGGTTCGAAAGAACTAGATGCGTGGGTCATGTCCAGTACTCCAGTCCATGAAACATCAGAAAATGGTTCATGAAACAATAATGAGGATGGCTTTCTATAAATGGTTCTTGAACTCATCAGAAAATGTTAATTTCAATCCAACTACCAAACCAAAGGAGAAAGGACTACTCTCGTCAAAAGAACAGAGGGGTGAAGTGTAGTGACCCCCATTTTTACATAAATGCAAAAATGGAAATCTCATGTGCACACAGTACTAGTCCCTGGATCAGTAACTAGTACGCACATTTATACAATTGATATCACATCCATACTCTTTATTGCAAATGGTAAAGGTAATTTACATAATAAGATCTTACAATTCAGAGAAATGCAACGGAAAGAATAAAAGTCTTGTAGTATGCCCATACAATCCCTCAGGCAACTGACAAGGTATAATCCCTAGAAAACTCGTTAACATTCTCGAATCCTGCGTCGAATAAGTTTCGTCGAGCTATTCTGATTCTTCACATAAAAACCACATATAAGCAAGGGTGAGTACTTGCGTACTCAGCAAGACTTTTTCAAATCCTATAATACATGCAGGCCATTTCAAAGGAAAGGCTTTAATGGTTAATTTGCATAAAGCTAGTTTGCAAAAGAATTTGCTGAATTGTAGAACATAAACGGAATTTAAATAAAAATAGTTTAATACGTAAGTATGAAACAATAAAGTTCACGAACTTCAGTTCCTTTGATCATCTCCATGAATCAATCATTGACATCACATGTCAATCCGAAATAATTCCTTTCCAATAAGGATATCCAATCCAAATCATAATTCTCGATAACATATATCAAAATCCACATTTGGTAAAATAAAACGCTAACTATGTGATGACTTTACCAAGTGCCCATGACCGTGGGCGCGGCTAATCGATTAGTTTTTACTCTGCAGAGTTGTACAGCTTTACCCACAAGACATGACTTAACTCTTTGTGCAATCGATATTAACACACTTCCTTTGGTGTACCGCAGAGAGTCATGACATAACCGTTACATTACTTAACCCTAACTTTACACCAGCCTGGTGAACCCATACTATGGCAGTAGAAGATATTTGTACTAGTACGACAAGTGATGATACATCAAACTGTCCCACTTCCCCCTACAGGGCAGAAGATATTTGTACTAGTACGACAAACAGTGGTATACCAAGTTGTCCCACTTCTCCCCACAGGGCAGAAGATATTTGTACATAGTACGACAATCAGTGGTACACCAGAGTGTCCCACTTCTTTCCCATAATATGGCGTACACCATTCTCCAGCCTACCAATGTGCAAAGCTAGTTTTAAGGAACTTAATAGGTTAAGACTGTCCAATACCAGTACTTGTGGTTGTACGGTTATCTTGGCCTGAAAACAACCCATAGTTCGGTCCTTAATCTGACACAGGCAATAATCTCCCCCTACACTACGTGCAAGTCCATGCACCTACGGCTATTGCCAATTATTGCCCGCATCAATATAATAATTTTATTTTCATTTTTAATTAAAATAACCAAAAATCACCAGCATGTCTCAACATGTCTAAGAATCGTCATCATGCCTCAGCATATCCAAATATCATTTGATCAATGTCTCAATTTGATGTATACTAAGTCTAAAGCATGGCTAAGCAAGATTATTAAACATCGTGTATACCCAGAATGACATTATATATTGTCTAACCATGATTCTAAGGTATCAAGGTTCACAAATTCATTTATATCAAGGTGGTTTCAGGAATCAACCGGTATAACTACCATTACCCACAATATAGCAGAGTTTAATGAATATACGCATGCAATAAAAACATTTAATGAAAACATTTATAAAATTGGGATCAACATGGTCAAAGGGGATGCTTGCCTTGCTTAATCACTGCTTACGACGAAGTCGAGGTTGCGGCTGATGAAGGCGACGATACTATCGGGAGACGTCGAATTCTACACGTCGATTAAAGGAAATATAGCAAATAATAAACTTCAATAAGGGCAAAAAGAAAATAGATAGCAAGAACAAATAAAACTCTTCACAAGAAATAGGGACGGCTCTTTATGAATTTATTAATTTTATTTTACGAATTCAAGATGCAAAGATTGTTTAAGATTAAATAAATATGATCATTTCAGGCTTAAGGTGAATTCTTACCTTTAATTAGAATTCAGATTCAAAGCAACATTTAATTAATATTCTAGTTATAGAAGGCTAATCTATTGATTTAGGCTACTAGCATCATTTCCATGATATTTGAGAAGGTTCTGTGATACAAACTTTATAATTATTGATTTCTCATTTATGCCTAAAGATTTTATTAATTGATGAATAGTATAAATGATCACAATGCTAATGCTAAATCGGCTAAGTTTCATTTTAAGTTTGTGGCTACATCTTAGCAGATAATTGAACCATATTTTAGACATTAGCTAGGAATGGCTTTATGAGTGTTTTAGATTTAATTTCACCATATTTTGTATTCATCCGAGTTGTTGTTCACATGAATGATTATTAAGGTTTAACATGAATATAGTTCAATGTTTACACAAGCATATGTTATTTTTGCATAATTAGGGACTTTATGATTTTGTTGATATTTATGAATTGATTCTACCATTATTTGATTTTATGAATTCAAGTTAATAACTATTTTAACTTCTTATGTATTTCAAAGGCAACATATTTCCAAATCTAATTCAATTCAGACTCAACCCTAAATGTTTTTGCATATCTAAGTTTACTACTGATTTTTGGAACTTATACAACTGGTTTTACATGATTTACATTCTATTTGCAAAAGATATTCATACTTGAATATTTAATACATTGAAAGCAATATATTTTAGAAAATGATTCAAATTAAGTTAGAATCTAAATATTTTTATATATTTGAGTTTCTGAGGATTTAAGGTTTCCATAAAATTAATCTTATTCAGAGTTAAGCTTGTTTGCATAAATTTTGTATATAGCATACTTGATTTATTTATTTAAGTTTAACTTTTATAATTCCAACAGAGTTTGTTCTTTAAATATTTTTGAATATTCAGAATCCTTATGTATTTAGATGAACATAAAAATTTATTTCATGATTTAAAGAATTACAAATGGTATATTTGTAATAGCAACATATTAGTGCTTGTTTGTATTCTGAAATTCAAATAACATCAACTGAGTTTGATAATTAAATATTTTTATATAAATGGGTTTCTCATGGGCTCAGAGGCATGTGTAAATTATTTCATAATTTTAGGATTTATGTTGCACATACTTTATTAAATGATCATATTAAGGTTTATTCAAATTTCAATTACAAATAAATCAAACCCATCATGAACATTAAATATTTTTACATATTATGAATTTTCATGAATTTATATGAATTTAGGAATTTATTTCATTTCATTTCAACTGATGATTCAAAAGTTGTAAGTAAAGGAATAGGCTAGGGTATTAAAATGCTGGAAATTGGGATTTTTACCGAATAAGAAAAGTACGCCTACCATCAGAAATTACACTTTCCTTTCGGGCGGTCCGAGCTATCATCGGCGAGTGGGCCCGCAAGACGAGACTCATCAGTATGCGATGGGCGATATGGATGGCCCACATGGCGGTGAGGAAGAACGAGGCACGGCTGCGGTGGCTCGCCGGCGATGGGGATGGCGGAACGGCGAAATTGATGGCACGGTGAGGATCAGAAACCTTTGCGCACACAAGGGTGGTTGATTTGCCGTCGGCTTCATTTGAAACGATCGCCACCGGAGAGAGGCGGCGCCATGACCCATGAGGTGGAGCTCAGATTTTACGGTGATTTCTTGAAAGGATGGCGGAGTGAGTATCCTTTGGATGCTATAGGTTCTATTTTAGCCTATAGCCGAAAGCTGGAAGAATAAGTGGAAGAGGGATCTCACCGTGCGCCATGAGCGGCGGAATGTGAGGCTCGGTGCAGTGGCTCGCCGGGGAAGATGACTATCAATTGAGGCTGGGGACAGGTACTGGGAATCAAGGAGTGGGTACTGGTCAAGTTAATTGGTCTGTGGTTGATCGGAATTGGCATATCAGGTTTTTCCCTTTTGTAGCGGGCTTCTGGCAATGGCGGCTATGGGGAAGACGATGCGGAGAGATAAATGGCCATGGGAGGATCAAGGGTAGTGGTCTTGTGTTAAAGCATTGAGGGTAGTCGGGCGGTGCTTAAATAGACGATTGAGGCGGTGCGAGCAGGTTTGGACGCAAGCTTGGGTTGCGGCGGCTGAGAGCTGGCGATGTGCGAGAGATCTTGGCCGTGGCAGAGATTTTTCCAATGAAATGGCTGCCGTGGCAATGTTTTGGCAAGGGTTGGTCGGTCAAGATCGCAAATCGTTGCCGTGGCAAAGAATTGGTGGGCGAGGTTTGCCGTGGCAATGAATCGGCAGAGAGGTAAAGAACGGTGAGCCATGGAGATTCAATATGGCGAGGCACAGGAACCGAGACGATGTCGTGGCAGGTGAGTCGAATCGGCCTCAAAGCGAGGAGTTTGCGTGGTGAAGACAAACCAGAGAGGCGGTGCTAGGGCGGCTGGCTGGCGCTCTCTGGCGAAGAAAGTGGTAGAAGGCTGAAGAAGAAAGGGGAATAGTGGAAACACTGGATGCTTGACACTTGGCGATCCGACGGTCAAGATTTAAACAGCGCAAAAGGAAGAGCTGAGGCCGGCTTGATCTACTGCTTAGAGTTACCAAACCGACTCAAGAATTTACAATACTTTTTACAGTGGTTGTTCAGGGGAAGATAAGTATCTAGACAAATTTTCAGATAAAAACTCAATGTAAATATTTTATTAAAATTCTGACAATAAATAATGCACAGAATTTCCAATTCTGTTGTTGATTTATTAAAGTGTCCAAATGACTTTCTTTATTTTTGAAACTTTGTTTTTTAGATGAATTTGATGTCATAATTCTTCTGTAAAATTTTTTAGAATTTTATATTTGATATTTAAATTATAGAAATTCTGACATTGCTAATTTCAGTTTTATTGGTTTTCTGTATTTGAATTTATAAATGATTCATATGTAAGTTTGTGTTCTTGATATTTTTACCAGAGGTAGATATGGTTCTTAGGTCGGCATGGTAAAAATATCAACTTGAGGACAGGTCTAGATACTGCTACAAAAATCTGACATGGTCTAGATCAGCTTTTCTTATCTCAAGATTATCACATGTTTTCTTTTTATTTTAATTGTTCAGATTATCTCAATCATCATGATTTGGTTCTGGAGATATCTGGGATGCTCTAAAATTTTAATATTATTTTTGTTGATATTTTACTTTTACTTTCTTACCTTTACCATTTGCAATAAAGAGTATGGATGTGATATCAATTGTATAAATGTGCGTACTAGCTACTGATCCAGGGAGTAGTACTGTGTGCACATGAGATTTCCATTTTTGCATTTATGTAAAAATGGGGGTCACTACATGAAGCTAGATATGAAATGTGGATAGTACCGGCTCCTGTAAATGCTTTTGTCATGAAATGAGCTGCTTACTTATATTACAAACTGAGTTACTTTTGTCATCAAAAGAACTGAGTTGCTTAAGTATTACAAACAAAAGCTTATATTTTCAGCATTGCCATGGCTACTAGCTACCTCTTATATGTACTGAGTTGCTGACAAAGTGAATGAAAAAGTCTCACCGGAGAATTGAATGCCGACCGAAATTTCGCCGCAATGTCCCAAAATTTCGGTCCCAGAACCCGAAATTTCGGTCCTGGGAGGCGAAATCAGCTGCTAGCTCGCTGGAGATGGCCGGATTTGGCTGGACCTTGCCCGAATAGGAGAGAGCGCCGAAGCTTGCTGCAGGGAGAGCTCAAGAAAGAGAGGAAAGTGCTTCTGGTGCTCGGGTATGATTTCTGAAGTAGGCATGCAGGCAATGATTGACATCCTTTTACAGTCCAAAGTGTTTCACATGCAGTGAAATCTTTAATTCCCAATAATATGATAGACTAGCACTTTGTAGCTCAGTGGTAAACTCAAAGTGAGCAAATCCAAAGGTCCTGGGTTCAAGTCCTCCACATGCCTTGTAACTATTTTTTTTTTGGCATAGTTCCAGGCATAAAAAAATCCCGGATTTTTTTGCGGATAGTCAGAAAGAAATCATGATACTGTCATATAATTTTTAGGTCCTGATCAACCATAAATCATTCTAAAAAAATGTGAAAGTTTTACTTCATAGTAGCTTTTTTTGCATAGTTCGAAGCATGCAAAAACTACGAAAAAAAATTTACATCTTCAAAAAGCATCAATGATGTTCTCATAAATTTTTTAGATCATGATCAACTATAAAAAATTCCCAAAAAATGTGAACGTGCTACTTTGAAGACTTCAGAGCGCGTGCTTATACCGTATATAATTTTTGATTGAGCCATCAAAGCAAGTTGAAATTATTTGAAACTTGCACACAATGTTTATGAGGGAATTACTGATCTATCATAAAAATTATAGGTTATGGTCAAACTTGAAAAAAATTATAAAATTCCAACATGGTTACTACCTCATTTATGCTAATTCTGTTTTTTATTTTTAAAACATAACAAATGAAGTTAAAATATTTTGAAAAAATTTCTATATGATCTTAGCTTCTAAAGATGGTACCATAAATGTTTCATAGTATGACTTAGCTCATTCAATTTTATAAAATTTTGTCAGTGTTTGTATCGATATTTTAAAATGTCTCAAAAAAATAATTTTTTCAATAATTATCATCAAAGATCATCTTATTATGTGTTAATGATGCAATTCCAGCCCAATCCAGGTGTTTAAACTTCAAATCCGGATTCAAAATCCAAAATTTCACTGAAATTACTGTAGCAAATTTAAATTTTTTCAGAATTTCAAATTCGGCCGGTACTCCAGAGTTCGCCCAGTCTCAAAATCCGAAATTTCGCCGAATTTCGTTGAAATTTTAATCACCGGAAAGAATGTAGTGATAGGATGCTGTCAAGAATCGGGGATAAGCAAAGTGATTCAACTTTATCATGTGTGTTTGGACTTACGAATAAAGAGACTTTTCTGAAGCCGGACAACTGAAGTGATTGGCTGAAGGACCAGCCAGCCAACAGCAAAAGGAAAAGAAGGCTATTACCAATTGCCCTTTCAGCCCTCAGGTATATGAGCTCACCGGACGAGGACAGTATATCGAGTTGAACAGGTGTATACTTATCGTATGAATGAGCGGGTGGGGTGAGCATCCTGTACTCTTCGGTTGGTACTTGGTAGGGCCGTCTGTGTTTTCAACTCATCTCGACCGCCCAGTCAAATTTTGATGTTCCAAATCGAAATTTGGGTGTATGGACTATGGACTTTGGAGTACACATCCTAAGAAATTTTGGACTTCACTCCTGTATTCTTCTGGAGTGCCTGTTCTTATCAGACCGAACGGCAGACATGCTTGAATTGAAAACACAGGTTACCTAGAACTCAGCCCACGCTTGGAAAGCGTGAATTACACAAGAATTTTATAACAACTTCATAACTTCATGGTAACGTTTTAATTTCCATAGAAATCTAGTTATAAAAAACCACGTTCCTCTCTCGGGACAAACCAAACTTCCTTTTATGAATGAGCTCGATTTAAGTATAGAGTGAACCAAGCTCCAGTAGGTTGTAATTTTTTTTTTACAGCCTACGTGTTAGTTAGTAGTACGAATCATTTAAGAGAATGTACCAAACCAAATCCATGTGCGAGTCTCTCAACTTGATTGGCAAACTGACGAGTTCTCCTGGAATTTGTGTCCACCGAGCTCCTTGCTCCAGCCTAAGGTTAAAAATTTCAACAAAATTTCACCAAAAATCGGATTTCGGGCCACCTAAATTAAAACTACCGGCAGGACTAAAAGTTTTTTTAAAAAGTGAAAATGGTACAGTAATTTCATTTTTGTCGAAATTTTGGGTTTTTTGTCTGGTTTTTAAAGTTTTAGGGCTAAATTTGACCAGATTTGGTCCAATAACCCTTAAGAAAGTGATGTTATTTGAAAATTTGCTGAAAAACCAAAATTTTGAGATATTTTAAAATTTTGGTAGAAATACTATTAGATTTTTATAAAATTATATAAGCTTGATAATGATCTCAAAAATTTATGGTACAATCTTTAGTAGCGTAGGATCATACAAAAAAATTCAAAATAATTGAACTTCATTTGTTATCTTTAAGAAATCAAAAAAGAATGAACATATGGTTAGAATTTTATAAAATTTTTCATGTGTGATAGTGATCTAAAAGTTTTATGAGAGATTAATAATTTTTTCGTGTATGATAGTGATCTAAAAATTTTAACTTTTTGTTTGGTCAATCAAATCTATGTATGCATTGAACTTCATTTTTTATATTATATTTGAAAAATCAAAAGAGAAAGAATATAAATGGTATTGTGCCTTGTAAGAATTTTATAAATTCTCTAGAGTGTGATCATAATTCAAAATTTTTATGAGATCTTAAGAATTTCCTTATCACCCTTCTGTAAATTTTTTTAAAATTTTAAACCTTTTTTATTTCTAAAGTAAATCTATATATTGATCATCGGTCTTTTATCAAGACGTAGCATTGTCAAAATTTTTAAAAATTATTTAAGCATGATCATCAACTAAACTTTTATAGAACTATTAATACTACATCAGGGCCATCCATAAAAATTTTCAAATTTTTTTAATGTGGTTTGAATAATTTTTCATTTCGTTCAATTTTGCCGGTAAGACTTCTAACAGGACAGTAGCACTTTTCAAATTTTCAAAAATTCATGATTCTTGACCATCATCTAAAAATTTTATGAGAATATTATAGATGTGTCAGGACCATCTACAAAAAAATTCAAAATTTTATAACCTCGTTTGTTCTAATTTTCATTCATTTCAAACTTTTCGGTCAGCGTTTTATCAGAACAGTAGCAATGTTTGAATTTTTAAAAATTCTTCGGGTTTTATAATCATCTCAAATTCTTATGGAAATATCATCAATGTGTCAGAACTCTCTAGAAAAATTTTTAAAAAGTTTCGTCGTTGTTTGACTCACTTTTCAGACAGTGCAAAACGGCCGAAATTTCGACAATTTCGTCCAAAATTTCGGGTAAACCGGTCGAAATTCATTTTTTTCGCTAGCAAATGGATCGGACTTGAATTTTGATTTTTGGATTTCGACTGAAATCTATCCGAAATACCGAGATTTCATCAAAATTTTGGATTTCGGTCATACACGGTATTTTTCCCCAAACAAAATTTAAATCCTTACTCCAGCCTGCTAGAATCATCTCGCGAAGTCTTAGGAATGGGATATTCACTTAGGCAGGCTCTGTTTAGTTTAAAGTTAACTTTGTCATAACTAATCTTAGTTAAACATAGTTTATCATACATTTCTAAATATAATTGAATGTTATAATTTGATAAAAAAACTAAGTCTATAACATACGAGATATGAAGCTAAAAAATTATAGCAGACCATAATTATAACACCGGTCTACTATCACGTCCCGGCCGCCCACGACTTGTGCTATGCGAGAAGAAGATCACAGGAAATATCACTGGAATCTCTGCTCCTCCTCTTTCCGTAGTCCTTGGCACTGAACTGCTCCCGGCAAGGGAGACGAGGCGAGGGCTGCTGATCTGTGCTCCCCGGCTGTTGCTGCTGCACGTGGATGCAGGCGGTACGCGCCAGGACGCAGCCGCACCCGCGCACTAATTTGTTTCCTTCTACTTTACTCCCGCACTGTTTGGCCGTGAGCGCACGTCGCCCCATGCACTGCGCAACGAGCGAATCCGCCGTACTGATCGCGTTGCCCCGCGCCCGCGCGCAGAGTTCTTCGGTTTTTTTTCCCCTCTCGTCACTTTTTTTTTTTCAAATCTAATCTACTAAATTTATAAAACTATCTCCTATCATAAAAATAACAGTCGATACGTATCACATGTTACCTATTTTTACAAGACACTAACAACATAATACCTTAATAGGTCGGACAAGCAGTGCGGTAGAAATAAGATAGAGCCCATTGGCCTACCATGTCATGAGACCGTAGTATGTACCTATTGAGCCCGTCTTCCTTGGTGCCACCCTACCGAGGAAGTGGTGCTCGACAAGGGCGGCTGCCGAGTTCAAGTTACCTGGCAACTTTTTTGCCATGATGAATCCACCTTACCTACAGTGATGGGCTATGTTGCCAAGGCTAGATTTGGGCATTAGGCCTAACTTTTTTGAGTCGGTCTGTGATACAGCAGGCATGATATGACATGCATGCGCACGGGTCATGTCGGTACGACACGAATGACAAGGCCGTGTCGAGCCTCATAGTCGTGCACGATGGGCGGTATGGCACGAAACATGCTGGATAGGTCTGAAAAAGACACGACACATGACAAGATGTTCTATTGTGATATTGCGTTGTATTGTGATTTACCCTACGGTCGACAGCTTTTGCGGTCCTCACATGTGAAAAAATAGGAGACAATGGAGATACTAAAAGGTAGAAAATGAAGACAGAGTACATGTTCACTGACACCGAGCACACGCACTAAGCCACTCTGTACTAGGGTACCCTATACTAGGTGTAATGTTTTTAATAAGGCAGTAACTCTATATCGGTTTAAGAATGAATAAAAATTATTCTTTTTCCTCAATATTTGTATTCACCGTCGCAGCTTAGTGTGCCTTCGATTTTTTTTCCTCTCGTTGCAATAGTGCAAATAGGCTGCACCTGGACCAGCACGACATGAAGTCAGCACAAATCGCAAATAGGGCGTGCCTGGGCTCGACGAAGATGAGCCGAACCGTGGTGGCAAGGTACGGTTTAGACACGTAGCCCGACGGGCCCGTGGCGTGCTGGCTCGGCCCGACACGACGCCCACCTCTAGTCATAGCACCGACAAGGTACTGCGATGCGAGAGCGTAGATGCTGACACATGTCGCTTGCCACTGCTTTTCACGATCAATGACTAAGCTAGTTTTGCAAATTCGTTCGTAAATATTCATATTTGAAAAAACCTATATGGCGTGACTGTAGCTAGCTTTTTTTTGTAGAAAAATCGTGTGACAAATAACTAATTTTTCTTTGCAAGCTGTAAAAACAGATTCAATCCAGTTTTTAACTTTTACAAGTTATATGTAGTTTCGTAGAAGTCACTAAAGAGCTAATCTATTTAAAACGTTTACTGATTTTTAAAAACTGAACCTGAGTTAAAAGGCATTTTGCGAGGAAACCGAGCCGCGAAACCCAGGAAAGCCAGCGCACCTCGAGACCGTGCAGCGCTGCGGCAGTAGGACGCACGCAGAGCACGACCGAGATCGGATCAATCCCGCGCGTCTCGTCTCACCCCGCCCGTCGTCGTTGACGCCATTATACGCTAACCCTAGGGTAGCCTAGGCTCCTGGCGGATAGCGGCCGAGACGTAGCGCTGTGGCAGAGTAAGCCGGCTTTTGCAGCTAGCACTGCAACGTCCACGGAATGGCGCCGTGCACTCATGTCATTGCCTTCGCCAACGCAGGCTTGTCACGATCAAGATTTCAAATCTAGTTTTCGATTAATATTTTCGGAGGAATTGAGAATTCGAAATTTCGTTATAATTTTAGAATTTCGGATAAATTTTAGAATAAAAATAAAAATTTAAATTCGGTTTTTTCTCACCAAAATATCCAAGATTTCGCTCGGAATTGTGCTGAGATTTCGATGAAATTGAACTGAATGAAAAATTATTCGAAAGATATCGAAATTTTTGAATTTTTTGTAGAGAGTCCTCACACATCAATAATGTTTCCAAAAAAAATTCAGATGATTATCAAACCTGAGGAATTTTTAAAAATTCGGATAGTGCTACTGTTCTGATAAAACGCTGACCGACAAAATTGAACAAAATAAAAAATATAATAGACCACTTCAAAAAAATATAATTTTTTTTGTGCATGATTCTGATGCATCACTAATATTTTTATAAAATTTTTATATGATGATCGAGTTTCAAAATTTTTAAAATTCAGAACGTGCTACTATCATGATAAAAACCTAACAATAAACTTCCACAAAATTAAAAATATTTCAAACCATGCTAAAAATTTTTGAAACTTTTTGTGGATGGTCTTGATGTATTATCAATATTTTGATAAAACTTTTAGATGATGATCAAGCTCCAAAATTTTTATAAAATTCTGATAGTGCTATGTTCGGATAAAAGTCTGATAATCAATACATAGATTTTCTTGAGCAATCAAAAAAGGGTTATAATTTTTGAAACTTTTAAAGAAGGATGCTGAGGAAAATTTGAAGTTTTTATAAAAATTTTGGATCATGATCACACACCAATGAATTTATAAAATTCTTAAAATGGTATTGTACCATTTGTGTTCATTGTGTTTTTTATTTTTGAAAGATAACCAATGAAATTCAATGTATCCATAGATTTTAGTGAACAAAAAAATAAAATTTAAAGTTTTTAAATATTTTAGAGAATGGTTGTTAGGCAATGCTTAAGTTCTTAAAAAAATTGAATCATGATCCCTCTCAAGCAAAGTTATAAAATTGTAACAATGTTACTGTTTCAGTTATGTTTATTTTGTTTTTTGATTTTTTAATGATAACAAATTAAGTTCAGTTATTTTGAATTTTTTTTGTATGATCCTACACTTCTAAAGGTAGTACCATAAATTTTTTAAAGTATGACACAATTGTACAATTTAATAAAAATCTAACAGTGTTTCTATCAAAATTTTAAAACATCTCAAAATTTTGGTTTTCAACAAATTTACATAGAAGATAACTTTCTTAAGGGTTATTGGGTCAAATCCAGTAAAAAAAGTCAATTTTTGATCAAATTATCTAAGATTTTGATAAGATTTGATGAAACCTCGCCAAGATTTTTAGTATTACTATAGTAATTTATTTTTTAAAAAATTTATCCAACCAAAATTTTGGATCCAATTCTCCACCAGAATCTGAGACCTCGACGCCGAAATCTCGTCTGTTTTTGAAATCTTGGTCACGCTTCAGAAGCCAAGTTAATTGCGTGGCTGAATCGGGCTGTCACTCCGACAAAGTCAAAAGGATTCAGAAATCAGAATAGCGAGGTACAATGTACTGCCCAAGTCTCTCTCCATAGTTTAAGAGTGGCAGCCAGCTGATGTGACCCATAAGCACATTCAGGCGGTGACTATCGAGGTGGGAGATGACCTGTCGAATTGAGAGCGACTCTTAAGATTAAAAGTCTCTAAGATACCAGGCGCTGATGCGCGGCGTCACGCCACGCACTGCGCAAGGATGATTTTCTATAATCTTATAATTGTTAAGAGTCTATTTAGTAAAGTTCTAAATTTCAACTTTATCTGAAACCTAAAGATTATATGTTAAAATAAAGTGAATTAAATTTATATTTTTGATCTAAAATATAAAAAAGATGATCAATCTAAACATTTTAAATGTACTTACAGCTCTAACTCTACGGATCTGATGGAGTTAGAAATACCCAGCTCCACCAGATCCACAGATTTAGTGTAAGTATCTTTATGGAAGAGAAATCAATCTTAAATGTTTCAAGGCTTTTCACAAAAAAGGAACTGGATGTAATCTCGGAACGCGAGAGAGTGACTTGTCGGAATTTTCGGAGGGCCTACGTGTGAGAAATAAATTTCACGTTTGTTAGGGATCTTTCCGCAAAAAAGAACATAGACGTAATTTTAGAAATATCCGAGGGCCAGTATGACAAAAATTAAGCGCCAAAGCCATGAATTTCAGGAGTCTTCACAAAAAAACAAATTCCAGAATTTTTAAGGATCATCTTGCAAAAGGAAATCTAGACGTAATTTTAGAAATTTCGGAGAGCTTCTTCGCAAAATTATGGGCACCTCGCGCTAGCCCTGCGAGCGAGCGATGCTGACGCGCGTGAGCGGGGAGTCGAAGGCGCGACCATCTGAGCACGAGCGAGACGCCTTACTACTGCGCCGCACCGCCCTTATGTGCGATAGAGCTGGGAAATTATTTAAGGCATATTAGCGAGGGCGCAAAATGGGCAACGTAGCCATGAGCAGAGCAAACATATCAACCCAAATCGTCGTGGATAGCGCGGCACACTACAGGGAAAAACAGTAATTTCGACAGCCAAAACCGTCCACCCTAGAGCCGAAACCGTCCACCATAACTAGGGTCGACAGCTGGCCGTCCACCTTAAGCCGCCGAAAGTAAGTGGTCGACCTTAAAGTGTGGTAGACGGCAAATGTGTAGGCTGTCGACCCTAATTACCAAACAGTATCCCAATTCCAAGGCGGGACGGTGGCGCGTTTTTTTCGCGTCTAGGGTAGAGGGCTATTATTTTGGCCGTCGACCTTAATCTAATTATAGTCGACGGGTTATTTTGACCGTCTACCATATATTTGGCCGTGGACAATAAGTACTTTTCCTGTAGTGCCTAAGACTGGAATCCTTCGAGATATAATATACGAAGTATTATTTTCGTTTTCCGAACTTAGATCTTGTTACTTTTTTTTTCTGCGAGAAAGAATTGGATGTTTTTCTTTTTACGAAATTGTTGAAATTCAAAACGGGCCTTCTCATCTTAAAGTGAATTTGATATCAAACACTCGACTCTTTCTCTAATCCTGAGATATTCCTATTAATTATACCCATATCCCCACTTTGCAATCTTGATTTTGATGTGCGTTTAAGAAGTTATTGTGGGGTACTTTGGTCACGTTTCAAAAATTTGATTGTTTCCTGTGTATTATTTGGTGAAACGTGCTGACTGTATGGAAACGGAGAGTAGCAAACCCCTATGCGCCCGGTGAGAAACAAACAAAGCAAAAAAGTGAGCCATTAGATAATAATATTATTAAGTTTACAACAAACCAAACAATGAAGTAGTCGATAAAAGGAAATAAAATCTCTCAGAACAATCAAATTTTGAGCTAAGATATGAAGTTCTCATTTTATTCGCTAGGACCAAAAAAAAAACCCCAGACGGTAGATTTGCTTTGATGGAGTGGTAGACACAATACGATCTCTCCCCTTGTCTATCTAGCTTCATATGATTCCATTCATGGATCCTGCCACATGATGTTACAGAAAGTGAATGTATTTAGACATTTTATATCATAGCATATGGCGACATAGATTCGAGTTATCTATGTCCCGTTCTAAGTTAACCACATTACTCTATTTAGCTAACCAAAACGGATAATTGCAATTGACTCACCTAGTCACATGTCCAATCGCATGCGGCAATCAGATTAGTAGCTAGTTTCCATAATTGACGCAACAATGGAGTCACATACTGTGGTCTCACAAATTGAGATGATTCTACTTTGATTACGTAAGTTAATTAGTCGTTCTCGCGTACGTGATAAGCCCAAGTATTCACCTCTGTAGAACTGTAATTCATGTGATCGAGATTTGTTCCAATCGCAATGGATTCTCGTACATGCAGTGGTACTGCACAATTTTTAGTTTTCGTGTTCTGGGTCCATTATTTAGTGGTAATTCGATGTAGTGTGTATACCCAGGAAATAAGCACACAATCATTTTCTCGAAATTAAGGGTAGTAAACTTCAATAAAACTACTTTTCTAATTTTATTAGTTCTGTATAATTAATATATATATGCATCTCTCTCGTGTGTTCTGAAAAAAATATAGCTCTGCTTTGGATAGGTTCGAACTGCATGTGTAAAAGATTGAACAAATATATATTGCTCTACATTTTACCATTCAGACCAAACAAAACAAGGCAAATATATATACCTAATTAAATAAACCTTAAACTAGGAGAGCCAAAACCAACATCCTTGTACTGATGTATGTGTAGTAGGCCAGTTGGTATCTCAAAGATACTTCAGATCGAATGCTTCTCTATAATGGACTAAAACCTAATCCTATAAAATGGAACAAGTCTTTTGAAGCGGGTTCATATATCTGCTCATCTGGATTCAAGCTTAATTATGCATGCATGCTAGACAGGTGGGAACTTAAAGAAATGCAAAAGGAAAGCATGACCTCTCAAGCTAGTTCATAGTTGGACTTCGATTTCATGCTGAAGTAGCAAGACAAGATCGAAATTAAGCAAGAAAAGAAGAGCCTGGTAGAGGGAGAAATTAAGAGCATCTCCTTGAGGGTAACCAAAAAAAAAATCAATGAATGAATTATCGCAATAACACAACATAATTAGCAGCACCGTTAAAACAATCATCTCATCATCAATAATCAAATTCAAAGAAGCAAAAATACCAAAAGAATATAGGAAAATGGGTTAAATTATCCAATTCTAGCCATTCCACCCGACTACGTACGTACGTACTGCTACATGCACATCTCTCTACCCCTCACCTCCTCCTCGTCCTCCCCGTCGGCGCCCATTGCCGGCGACAAGCCCCCTCCGCCATCGCCGCCGCCCCGCGTCGTCGACGATGACGTCTGAGTGCCGCCTCCCGTGCCGGCGCCCCCGCTGCTGCCGCCGGCCTTGTGGTTGTGCATCCAGACCTTGAAGACCTGCCTGGTGACCGCGATCTCCCGGCAGAAGCGCGCCACCTCGTCGTCCCCCGGAGCGCGGCCGGGCTCCCGCTTGGGCATCCGCCACTCGAGCCGCTCCGCGAACCGTAGCATTCGCGCCTTCTGCTCCTCCGTGAACTTTGTCCGCGTCCGCCTCCTCCCGCCGCTGTGCGAGCCACCGTCGCCGCCCGTGCCGGCCATTGCCATGTGCATGTAGCCCGACGGCGCGCTGGGAGAGGGCAGCATTGGCGCGTGCGGGCTGGTGGCGCCCGTCGCCCCCGCGGCGGCGTCGAGGAACGCCTTCCGGTGGAAGTTGCGGTGGCAGCCGCAAGCTGCGCAGAGGAGCGCCGCCGGGTGGCCGTCGTCGGGGGTGTACTCGCAGCAGCCGTCTGAGGCGTAGGTGCCCAGCTTCGCCGCATGGTTGCGCATGCACTCCCTGTACACCTCCGGCGGCCTCTCCTGCTGGTGCTGCTCCATTGATCACCTCCTCCCCCTCCTCTTTATTGCCTTAACTTGCTTCCTTCGTCTCCTTTGCTTCTTCTTCAGCTCTCTCTCTCGCTCTCGTTATCTCTACTTCTCCTAACTACGTGGCCCCTTGAGCAGCAGCTGTTCTTGGCATGGAACATTACCACGTTGGGAGTCTGAGAGGAGGCTATATGAGCTGTAAGCCTGTAACTTTGTGCTAACTTCAACTAATTCCTTCGTGCAGGCCGGCAGGGTTGCACAAAAGCTAGGTCTCTCTGTGACTATGAATAGTGCTAATGTTAGTGCTAGTGCTAGTACTAGTACTGTAGCATAATGCCGTGATGAACTGCTGTTGTGGCTTGGCAGTCAGGTGCACGTCGAGATGGTGTTTGATTTGCTGGGGTTGTTAACGTGTTATTCTTGGCTCTTGCAATATCTTTTGTAATTCTCGATTGGATCTAGGAGAGTGGTAGTACTGGCATGGTACAGACAACACAGACAGTACTGTTTGACTCTCGTATGCGACCCTTCAATGACTTGGTACGTGCAAATGCAGTGCTTCTAGCCAGAATCTTTTGAAGATATGCAATCACAGCTCTATCTGTAAACATCAATATCGATCCTACTTCCCATGACAAAATTGGTGTTTGCATTCACCGCTACAAAAAAAATCTTATATTATACCCCTCTCATCACCGGTAGTTTTAAAAACCATATATAATAGTTGATTATCACTTACGATTTTAGTAAAAAAAACGATAAAGATGACTATCATTAACATCACTGACGGTTTTTGGTTAAAATCATCAGTGATGTGAGCCTCATCAAAAACGATTTCCGTCAAAATCGTTAATGATAACTACCATTTATATCATAGATGGTTTTTGGTAAAAAACTGTCAATGATGATAACTCACATCCAAAAAACGGTTAGTGATAACTACATTCACATCACCGATGGTTCTTGGTTAAAACTATCTGTAATGAGAATTTTCTAGAAATAAGTACAAAGAGCCCCGACCAATTTTGTGTTTTTAGGGTTTCCCGAGCTATTTTTTGAGATGGCTGTGATTGAGAGACGATCTGGTGAAAAAAGATCGTAAATTTGGAAGAGTGATTGTAGATCCTTTTGTTCTTGATGATCTGAAGTTAGTAATTGATTCTAATTGTATTATATCCAAAATCTAGCTTGGTAAAGAGGGAATTGAAGATGGTTTAGATCTAGCTTAATGTAGATTCATTTGTTTTCTATAATCTAAATTAGTAATTGGTTATAATTGCATTATACTCAAGATGTAGCTAGCTAAGTAAAAAGAGAATTAAAGATATCAAGTGTAAATGTAGCTTACATAAAAATCCATTTGTTCTTTGTGATATAAGAAGTTAGGTTAGTAAATCTAAATGTAGCTTATATGTAAATTGTAGATCCGTTTGTTCTTTAGGTCTAGCATGGTTTATAACTTAAGGCAGGTGTCGGCGTATTCCACTGACAGGCCCGGAGTCTACAGACTGGGTTTGGTTCGGTAGGAGGATGTCTTCGCGGCTAGCTAACCCTAGCGAGTGAAAATCCTAGAGACTCTCGCATGAAGGATTCCGGCGTCTATGAACTAAGGATGACACAGAGATTTTTTACCCAGGTTCAGGCCCCCTGAACCAGGGTAATAGCCTTACATTCTGCTAGATTTTTATGGAGTGTTTGAGGTTAATACAGAGCTCTCAGATTACAAGTTCTTCTTTGGGTCCTACAGCTCAACTCTTGGTCCTTCGACCTCCTTTCCCCATGCGCCAGAGGGCCCTTATATAGCCCAGGCTAACGGGGGTAGGTAAAAGGGGGGTCATCATGATGATCTTCATACATTTATTGCTCCTTCCCGTGCTGTCCCGTTCCTCCAGCCTCATTAAATGCCGACGCATGGCTTCGCCTGGTCCGCCCGAGATGTGACCCCTTTGTGATGGGTAGGTGAGAGGCGTCAGAGGAATGGGCTTATAGCAGAAATCCTCGCAATTGATAGATCGACATAGCAGACTGCTGCCTGCAGCACGGTGACGATAGGGAAGGAGACTTCGAGACGGCCACCGTGTTCACCTTTTTGCCTTGCGGCGGCGAAGCAGGCGCCTCGCCCACCGCGCCGGGCGCCACGCGGCCGACTGCGGCGGCGGGTGCTTCGCCGCCCGATCGCCAAAGCCGCCACGTGGCCGGGCGCCGGGCGTCCTCACCCACTCGTCGCCGGACGCCACGTGGCGGCACTGCCGGCGGGCGTTTCGCCGCCCGATCGCCGAGCCACCACGTGGCCGAGTGGCCGGCAGCAGCGGCGCCTCGCCACTTGCTCACCGGACGCCACGTGGGCCGGTTTTGTGCGCCAGAGAGGGTACCCCAGCGTAAAGTACGCTAACAGCAGGGTTTAACTAGTTAATTTGTACTCCAATTTAAGAATGCATGCATGTACGTGCACTCCTAGCATACTTCATTATTTAACAATTATTGTTATATACGTAGCGTAGATGGATCAAAACTGGATGTATGTTGTGAACCATGCGAGTGTTGAGTACTTTAATGGCGTCTCTACTTTTAGAAGAGTTGCAGAGGAGGGTATGCTTAATAAGAGAGTCCAATTTACATCTTGTCCATGTATTGACTGCAACAATCTGAAGAGTTTGGCAACTTAGCCTAAATCGAAGTATACTTGATTCTATGAGGTTTCAAAAGGGGTATACATGTTGAACTAGTCACAGTAAAGAGCATATTATACAGGAAGCAGGTAGTACTAGCATCACTAATGAAGTCAACGATATGCTAGATGATATCGATTGTGCTTCCAATAAGGATATGTTGCATGATGACAATCTGCATCAGATGCTACACGATGCAGTAGGGAACCGTGATGAAAGAGAGTATGGTAAATTCCAGGGGATTGATGGACGACTCGAAGAAAACTTTATCCCCAGTCTGCAAGTCGAAATACACAAGATTGGCGTCCATACTTGAACTTCTTAAATTGAAGCCAAGCAATGATTAGCCCGATAAAAGTTTCATGGATCTGTTAAATCCATTAGCAAACATAATTCTTGTAACATCTCGAAAAATTCAAAAATGAGAAAAACAAAATTTAAAAATTTAAAAATGGAATAGAATAAAAATTTTAATTGAAATCAAGATTTTAATTTAAAATATCATCTTTTTCCTCGCATTCCAGAATTCTGGTCTTTATAAAAGAATTATTGCCATATTAAAACCCTAACTTTCAAAATGAAGAAACTATAAAAATAAATTTGAAGAATGATCTTATTTTGAATTTTCATATTTTATAATTTTTTATTGAATTCTGGCTTTTAAGAAAATCTTTTATATTGATTGTTTTCTTCTCCTTCTAAATGCACAACCCAAAATCCCATAAGAAAGAAAATTTGGAAATATTTATATAAACCCCAAATCATCACCACGGCATCCACAAAAATTTTCCAAGCAATGTGAACACATTAATGCTAAAAAGAAATAAAAACATTATATTGTGACTAACTATATGTAACACTCTGGCCCAAATTAGCTCAAAGTCCAGCCTATCGTAGGGCGGATCTACGCATGCATAGCACCTCGCTTACACTTTCGTCATCGCTTCATGTAAAAGGGTTAACCCAAAGGTGCTATTATATACTACTACAACTCACTTTGTGCAAGCAATGTGGAAATAATCCCACCACCACTCCACAAAGGCCACATAGGCTAGGCTGGGGTATTACACTCACCCCTCTTGAGGACTGACGCCATCGGCAGCACACCGTATACGCGGCAGATACTCAGAACCACCCTAGTAGTCTTTGCTTCATTTTGCTTAACATTTCGAACATCCCTAGTAGTAAGTTCCTTGTGAATTTACTTTATGCAAGGCATTGAAATTCTCATTGTCACTACTTTGATCAATCTATTATTCTAATATGAGAGAACATAATTTGTTTTTGATCTAAATTAATTGACAAGATTGAAATCTGATTTTGGTAAATTAGACGACATGGCAAAGCTATTAAAAGTTAAACAAAAACTTGAGGTAAAGATCGAACAACTGAAGGTTAAGTCTGAGTTAACTGAAAAGATGTATGAGATGCAATAAGAATTGAAAGACATAGATAATAAATTACAAAATATTGAATCCCTTAATACGACACTCATCATTAAGGACCGTAGGGCTAATGCAGAGCTGGAAGAAGCCAAAACTAATCTTATAAAGATAATATAGAGGTTTCTTGCATTTAATTCGATATGGTTACTAATAATATACCAAGATATTCGTTTCACAACAACATGATCGCTTTTGTAGGATCTAAGAGATATGACTAGAGATCAATCGGTTACTGATGTCAAACAAATTGGCACTATACTGAAGTTGTGGAACTTCACAGAGAACCAAAAAGCTTCTATTGCGAAAGGTATGGCACATATAATGGAAGACATAAAAAAAATCCCGAGGTCTTCTTATCTTGAACTATGAAATAATATGATTTCTTAATATACGCTTATTGATATTTGTGGTATCATATTTTGTTAGTGTATTTTCATCCGACATTATCCTTAATATTTACTCACTTGAATGCAATGACTGAATGGTGTCTTACCCGATTGATTCGTTTGCATTCGTGATATGTTTTTTCGTAACTCTCTTGACAGAACTTCTATGATTAGTATCTGTTATTTGAATTTTTGTTCTTTTTAGATATTTCTACAACAACATTTACAAAATACAACCAGTTATAAATTTTACAATTGAATATCAAACATCGTAGATGCATTAAGGCAACAACTTGTCTGATGAGGATGGTCTTAAAATATGAATATTTATAATACTTTCATCATTTTTTCTTATTCTAATGTTGATGGATTTTAAGGCAAAATTTAATTCCATCCACAGTTTATTCTGAAAATTGCTATGCTCTGTTTTATCGTTTTCGCTTTATCCTCATCCCCGAAGAGGAACATCATAGGCAGCTTATGAGAATACTATAGTCAGTCTATTTTTACATTGATCTTATATAGAAACAAGATTGAGTATACAGATTAGAGTGAAATTAATCAAATATATACAAATAACTAATCTGTATCGTAAACTATGATATAAGACCAAGAGTCCAAGACTCCAAGTGGCATATAAAATGCAACCAGCTAGTTCCAATAGCGTGGTTTTTGTCTTCGCAAAGTACTCCAAAGGAGGAGTACCGTACTCCATTATTGTAATACTAGTACTCTAATTGACGAATACAAAAACGTGTGGACTAGTTTCATGCCTAATTCATTTGTCGTCGTGGATCCTCTACGTTTTGTCCGCGTGTCACCACAAACGTGAATACATTTTCTCAGGTATAACTACTTTGAGTTTAACCTCAAACAAACAAATTTAAAAACATATTCTTAAGATATTACGTGTCATTTTCTATATGCATCTTCTCCTTTCCTTTTCCATACTGACTTCTCCCACCCACTTCTTCCCTCTCTAATACAAAATTTTAAAATTAGAATATTCAAACTTTGAAAATTTTAAATAGAAAGTTTTAACTAAAAAAATCAACTCAAAATATAAAACTCATAAAAAATTAAATCAAGAATTTCAAATCAGAAAATTTCAACACGTAAAGTTAAATCGAAAAATTTCAAATTAGAAGGTTCCCAACTCAGAAAATTTTCAGTTCAAAAACTTTTGGTTTGAAAAGTTTCAATTAAAAACTTTTAGTTCAAAATGTTTTGATTTAAAATTCAACTCAAAAAGTTTCAATCAAAAATTTGAAATCGGAAAGTATCAACTCAAAAAATTCAAATTAGAAACTTTTAACTCGAAAAATTTCATATCAAAAAGTTTCAGCTCCGAAAATATTCAATTCAAAAACTTTTGGATGGAAAAGTTTCTATTCAACAAACTTTCAGTTTGAAAAGTTCGCTTAAAAACTTTTAAAAGTGGTTAAAAAATATTTGTTTTCAAAAACTTGAAGGAAAATTTTGAAATATAAAAACTATTTTAAGTTTGAGAGGAAGGGAACAAAGGAGAAAAGGGGGTTGAAGAAGATGATGACATTTATCGTAAGGAGAGAACTTTTGAGGGAGAAAGAAAGTGAGTGAAGAAATGAGATGATGCTACTTGTTTCAAAGAGAGTCTTTGAGAGAGATGTTACTTATCATACCGAGAATATGCCCCTACTAAATATTTGATAAGGGTGACTTTAAATTACCAATTCCTTGTAAGAGGCGCGACAAAGCCACTAACAGTTTATAGCACAAACCGCCAGCAAAAAACCCTATCAAGCGCACTGCTAAACCTAGGGATGGCAACGGGTCGGGTCGGATGCGGGATCCAACCCAAAACCCGAATCGAAAAACCCGACCCGAACCTGAATAGTAAAAAACTATACCCATCCGACGGGTATCCAACGGGTTTTGTGTAGTATGGGTGGTAATATGTTAGGTCGGGTATGGGTTTTGCAAAACCCGATCCGACAAAAAACCCGAACTCAAAAACCCAAGTTAAATCCAGCGGGTACTCAAAACCCAACGAATACCCGATGGATATGTGCGGTATTCTAAGTACCCAATAGATACCCGTGAGTAAAAATTAAAACCCAAATCCAATCTAATCAAATGCAAAACCTGCATATTCAACTGCCATCCCTAGCTGAACCTGATCGACGGTCCGTTCCTTTCCTCGTATCCAGGAGCCCGGTCCGGCACTCCGACCTCGTCTTCGATCCCTCCCCTAGTCCAACGCTGTGTCGCTGTGTACGCTGTGCCTGCGCAGCTTAGCTGTACGTACGTACCGCCTGTAGCGCCGTGCATGCGCGCGGATCGGATGACGGCCATGTAAGCGTGGATTGGCAGCAGTGCAGCACACATGGGCTCATGCCGGCGTGTCCCGGGATGCGCGCGCAACGTCGGCGCAACCCAACAAGATTTGGCCGCCGCCCGCGTCGACGACGACTCACGGCCACGCATGCATGGGCAGCGCAGCGGCAACACGCAACATGGCCGCCGCGGGGGGCAGATCTTCCACGCGCCGCGACCCGCGCGCGTCCTCCCGTTGGCGGTGAAAACGCCTTCAAAACCCGTCTCTTTCTCTCGAGCTAGCTCAGCCTCATGTGGGGCGCGCCTTGCAACCTCCTGCCGCGACAGGCCACGGCACCACCGAAGGGAGATGCATCGCATTCGATCGTCAGGATCTTATCTTCTGCGTGATGATGATGATGATAGCGCTTTTGCCACGAAGTGTCTTGTCTGATCCTATCGCCCTCGCCGTGTGGCCGGAGATCGATCGAGATCGAGCTGCTCCTGCAGGTGAGCTTTTGCAAGCTGGAAAGATAGAGGAACTTATATTAGCGCAATTAAGCCTGTTTCTGTCTGAGCTTTGATTTGACTCGGTCGCTGGAGTTCTCATCACTTTTGTGAGGCCGTACGTGTTTGGCCAAAGCTCCGGCTCCGGTTCCGGTTCCTGGTTTTTAGTAGAAGCCAGTGAAGGTGCCCAAAAATTGTAGCTCCAACTTTCTTACATAAGCTGATAAGCCCAAGAAAGAAACTGGAGCTCGGCTCAAGGATTCCTGATGCCTGAATACGCATCTAGCTTCTCTGGCTCTGGCATAAAAATTAGTGGAGCCAAGAGGGTTTGGCCCGCTCACTCCATCTTCTCCCCAGGAGCTAGAGCCTGGCTAACACAGGCAATCTTAAGAAAGAAAATATCGGAACGCATGTATGTACTACACATGCATTCTCCATGCTAAAGAAAACATGGGAATGCAACCAATGCATCGGGGGGTCTAAATCCGACTCTGAAAGAAATGAGGAATATGTCATGAAATAAACGATATTTGTTCCTATTCACTCTGATTGAACCCTATGTGCGCGTGCAGTGGTGGCAAGCGGGTCCTCCGGCGGCCGTTGCTCCTTCTCTCCTCTCATGCTCTTTAAAACCCAGGTCTATGTTTGTCCTTGAAAAAGAGTGAAGAACAACATGATACTTTAATTCCCCTATTTTCTGATTTCTAAACCACCTTCAGTTTCTTCTACTCCGGTGGTGCTCCGGTGAGATCCTCCGCTACCTAACGCCCATATGTGGTCCTCCGCCCAAATATATCTTCCTTTATCCCATGGCTGCATGCCACTTTGCGTGTAACCCGTGGTGACAAAGGACAGTGACAATGGCCAGTGATTTGAGGCGCTTTGTGGACGTCAAGGTACTCTTAGTGCTCTCAATTGTCAAACCTCTGTGTCCATCGTGCTTGGTTGTGTAGTTGTTCCAGTTTTGTGGTGGTTGTGATACTCGACGAGTGTTGTTGCTTCTTTGTGTGGAGTAACTCCTTCAGGGCTTACTGTTCTTGATTGACGTGGTCTCGTCCTTGACCAGAAAGTGGATTCCGTGGCTCTATGCAGTTTCGGTTGTATATCGAGACTACTCGGTGAGTTATCTCACTTGGTGGTTTACGTTATTGTATCTCCAAAAGCTTTACTGGTGCTCTGTGGCAGTACAACGGCAATATTATTTTATGGGACATCATCTTTGATGAGCCTTGCATGTTTTACTGACCTTGAGTTAGTAATCTATGAGTATATTTGATCTTTTGTCATTTTATATATATTGTGTAGATCGGCTAGACATTTATCTTTCTTGGAGAGATTACATGTTGGAGTGGCTATTACTATGTGAGGACTGGGCTTTGTGAGATAATCTATGACAATAAGGGCCTGTTTGGTAGAGCTCTAGATTGCAGCTTCTTCTGAAATCTGAAACTTGTAGGCTAAAATAAAGTGAATTAAGTTTATATTTTTGATCTAAAATGTAAACAAGATGATTTATCTAAACACTCTTAATGTACTCACAACTTCAGCTTCACGAATCTAGAGAAGCTAGAATTTTCAGCTTCACCAGATTCACGAATCTGGAGAAGCTGAATCCCTGCCAAACACACCCTAAGTTATTTTACTTTTATAATTGGTTCTTGCAAAATTAATTTACATATTCATTTCGTTTTGTTCCACCTATTCTAAATAAAGTTTACTGTCTATTGCTGATTAACCTTCTCAATACATGCTCTTTATCAATTGCTATATTTATAGATGTTAATCTAAAAAAAAGTGTAGCACATGATATATGTGAACTGTTAGAGATCAATGAAATTGATATTGAAGCAGATTAATTTTGGCAAGCTTGAAATCTAAAATTGATAAGGCTGTTTAGAAAAATTGTCACAAATTAGTCTGCGATATTGTCCCTTGTGATGAGGAGGCCTGTTAGTTCAATCTGCTCGATATCAGAGAGCAAATAATTTATCAACTTGAGCAATATTGCTAGTTGTATGATACTGTTTATTGTATCAATATTTGAAATACATGAGCTATCTTTATGTCTTGATATCTATTAATATCATGCTCGTGTCTCTATGTATTGCATACGTCAATATTCTTCATTGTCTATTCATTAAGTTTAAAATTAAAGTAATAAGAAAACTGCTGATACCATATTTACCACGACAATTCGTAACTATTTGAATTGCCGTAGAACATGTTGCGCTAATTAATTGAACAAGAGAACATTGCCATTTAAGAAAAGTTAAGATTCTTCTCCTATTGAAAATATATAATCCTAGCTATCGAGGTACTACGTACACCGAATGGTTTTTGCAACCTCTTGTTTTCTTTTTCTTTTAACTTTGATTTAAAAAGATAACTTGCGATCTCCTGTTGTCTCAATAGGAGGCAAAACGTAAGCAGAGAGCGTTGAGGCGACTAGGCTATGTCTAGAGAACCTTAATGTTGGGCATAGCTCCACATTGTCCAAAGCATCTAGAGGATTGACTTGGGTTTTAGGGCATGTTTAATTTATAAATTAAGGTTGTCATGTTTATTTATAGTTTTTTTTGTCAAACTTGTTTAAAATTGGGTTATTAAAATTGAAGTCATATTTTGGCTTGAAAAACGAGTTTTGCCACACATTTTTGAGTCAATGATACGTAGGATCTAAATGGCAAGAAGGAATCTTGCCACAGGTGTAGCTATGAATCAAACAGAGGCCTAACTTGATCAAATTTACCTAACTTGAGATGTGGCAAAATGAGATAAAGTTTGGCTATTAACCAAACAGACTCTTAGTGTTGTCTTTAGCACATGGCACTAGCAAAATTGATATGTCAACGAATCAAAGAAAGAAGAACAATTTGCTTGCACTATCAGCTAGCTAAAGCTTTTTTGCAATCTGTAGAGAGATCATATCTAAGATTCACAAATTGCAAAGCAAGCGTGTCCTTTCTTGTAGTGTGTTTTGGCCAATATTTTACTATATTAGGACAAACAGTATTTACTATTTATTTTTTATTAATAATATCTCATCCAACTTATTTTCAAATATAATCCTTTTGGCTGACATAACTGTCACGCCATAGTATTTGGCAAACAATTAACACTGTCACGCTAGAAATGGTTAGAATTGGAAATAAATTGAGCCGAGAGGTTGTTAAAAACAACAAAAAGGTTAAATAAATAAATAAAATTCTGTTGGGTTAGAGTCGAGATCAACATTATGCATGAACATGTTTAAATATAGTACTGCTTAAAGCGGAAAGAATCACCGGCTCCTGGGCTTGGCCACGTCATTGATTTTGTGAAAATGCCCACTACGAATACTAAAATTGCTTCAAGACGCTTCGTTGGCTCTTTTGCAAAAAAAATCTTCGTAGTTCTAAAAAATTGCATGCAGATTTGGACCGAGCTCTTTTACAATAAAAACCTTGTGATTCTGAAAATTCCTCTCAGGTCCTCAATCCTTATTTTCACGAAAAAACCATAAATTTTCTAAAATCTTGTTCTCGTTCACCATTTTTGTGAAATGACTTCTCGTGTATTGTGATTATTTTAGTTTTTCTTATATATTTTAGGTTTCACCAAAGAAAAATAACCTCCACTGTAGAGATTAGATTTGCCATATTAGCATTTTATCAAAATTCACTCTGCCAAGTAGTCGTAGTATATATATATATATATATATATATATATATATATATATATATATATATATATATATATTCTTAGATTTTGTCATTGAGATTGTTGGAGGAATTGAACAATGTACATAAGTTTATTGGCTGCAATTAGAGGTGGGCGTCATGCCATGCCGGGTTGGCCCAGTACTAACCTATCGTGCTTCATGTTTGAATTGTGTCAGGCCGTGATTGTCCGTCTTGCCTACCGTGTCATGCTGTGCTGGCTCAGTTCGCCTTCGACGAGCCTAGGCACAACCCATTTGTGCTTTATGCCTGCTTTGTACCGTGCCGGTCCAAGTCCGGTCCATTTATACTATTACAACGAGAGGAAAGGAGCCGAAAATGCCTAGAGTTGAGGCAGTAGACGCAAATATTATAGGAAAAAACTAAAATTTATTTAGTTTTGAACAATTACATAGAGCGAGGGTGGTGTGTTGAACACGAGCAAAAGAGAGGGCAACGGGCGAGAAAGAGAGTGAGGGAGACAGGAGATATAGACGGGTAAAAGAGGGAGATTGAGAGAGACGGAGGGGGGGAGCTGAGAGATATTGAGGAGGACGGGTGAGAGTGAGCAATTTCTTGCGCCGTCTCTCAATTTCTCTCAGCTCTCTCCTCTTTTGCCCTTTCTTCTCAGGTGTCGGTGACGGAGGTAGCGTCCGTACTGCTAGGTGCATCTATGACACTCACGCTTTGTGAGTCGGTGACCTTCATATTGGGTTTTTCCTTATGCCCTGAGTCATTGGGTCTAGTACGGCCCGTGCCACTCATCGTGTCCGATTCTTAGATCCAGCACGGCCTATGCTATAGTGCCGTGCTAGTCCGATATAGCTCATTTCATGTTAGATTAGGCTTTGGATCAAACCGTGCTACTGTGTCTCAGACTAGTAATAAAAAACCGGTCCGAGTGACCACGTGTGGCTGCAATGCTGCACACGACCTTGTAGCCTCGCTAGGGCACAGAACTAGAGTTTATTTAAAAGCTTCTCGCATGGATGCAGCTGTATGGAGACTAGCTGTAACTTGTTGAGAACGGTTACTGTCGGCATTTCACGCACGCTCGATGACCAATTATTACTTCAATCGTAACGTAAGGTCATTTGGAAACAACATGGCATGTGCAGGGATCGTGTGGTACTCACTAAGTCACTATGCATCTTCAGCTGACAATGATGTTAATTATTCGCGGATGCACGGTACCAAGAAACAATCAAAATGAGAAGAGGAAGTGTGTAAGCTAACGTGGTGTGTTGCATGGCACGTCGCGTCACACATGAGGTTTTCCTCTTAAGCGTCTTCAACGCACCACCACGGATATTAATTCTAGCCGCCCATGTAGCAGAGACAGAATTGATCCTTTTCTAGTCTTTTTACTTTATTTTTTTTAAATATCTAGCCTCTTTATAAATGTATTTACAGATTTAACCCTCTCTTCTACTGCAAAAGACGTGATAGACGACATTTGCCCCTTACTACATCCGGGGAGCGCCGGAGCCGGCAAGAGTGGTAGCGGACAGGTCAGCGCGGAAGCAGGCGATGTCGCGCCTGAAGAGCGTAGGAAGAGCTTCCATAGTAGGAGAGCACAGAAGGTGCCTTCCGCAGTGAGAACAGAGCAATATTTACAATTACATCCGGAAGATAGCTAAATTTGAAAAAAAAGAAAAGAGTTAAAAAGGTGATCCGATTAGGAAAGACATGCTAAATCACTAAGGATGACAGCTTTAGACAGCCTATTATTATTTAGTTGATGTCTTCTTAATTGTTGCATCCATTCAAGCTTATAGAACGTATTATTTATTGATATATAGATAAAAAAGATATTAAAAATAATTAGACTACTCCTAATTATTATCTCTGGCCATAGCTAGGAAGTACTGCAGCATGTATTCATCTGGCTAACAGTTATCAAGCATTTGGGCTGAACAACTCGTTCATCGTGGCCCACCATCAAGCCAACGAACTCCTCTGTCTCTCTCGAGAGAGAAAAGAGCCCACGAACAGCACTTGCCCGAGGACACGTGTTCGATCCCTTGCTCTTTGCGCAGCGCGACTGCTAGGGGTGAAAACGGGTCAGATACGGGCGAATATTGCTCTTTCCGTATCTTAACCCATATTTTTTTTCCGGATTCGGAACCGGATACGGGCTAACCGGATCCGGATACGAATCCGGATAATTCGGGATACGGATACAGGTCGGATATATGACGGATTCGGATCGGGTACGGATAATTCGGGAACGGATAATGCACGCATACATAAAGTAATATATGTTGAATCAAACCACACGATAGTAAGATATATCTCAAACAAAACCACAAGACCAACAAACATTCACAGTACTCAACAATATGCATTACAAGATCCATTCTTTAGATCCATTGTGGCACTAAGCATTATAGTTTTGGTTGTAGATGGCAAAACTTGGGCTTATGGCATACAATAACATGCCTCAGTTAAGGCTTATAAAGCACCTACAGAACCATCTTGTTCATTGTTACTTGCCAAATAGCTTTTCTTCAAAACGACATGAGAAGAAGAGCACAAAACAATTCACTTCAACCGAAAGAGCATTGCATTGCAACCAAGGAAAGTAGTACTTGGAAGATCGGCGACTTCATTTCCAAAGATCAATAGAATCACAGATCGATGTCAATTTTCTCCGCCTCAAAACTCAATTCTTCTTGAAGTCCTCCATCTGCAGCACCAACAATTAGAGCAATGTTTAGCACAAAATCGAGGCATATCCAAGTGGATGCCAAGTAGCCATCTTTCTGAAAGCTTAACATAATACATACTTGCAGACCAACTACTTACAGTGAAATAAAAGAATACACCCAAGAAACATCAACAATGAGTGAAGTAGTGTGTAAAATGATACTCAGACATCACGAATCAGTTTGGATAGAAAGAGCACTGACAATACACAAGAAGTCGACATATGAGCATAATACATTAATCTTTGCTCTTGTAGTGAAGTTTTCTATAGAAACCAGTGGAAACTATGGAATCATGATTAAAATAGGCATAATTAACACTTAAACTCTGAGCAATAGTACATAAACAGTATGCATGAAACCAACAACACATAAAGCTACCTAAGAATGAACCTGATAAAAAACAACCACAGATTGATCCACTAATAAGCACAAGCACAAAATCCATTTTGCCCTACTATGAAATCCCCATTAACGCATGATAGTGGCAAAAACATTAGGCGAAATTACCCTAGACATGAAACGTACTACATTAACAGTAAGATACTAAAATCTAAGAACAATCGCAGATCCGGGCAATCGAAAGCATGTAGACACACAAACAACATCTGATTTGAGACACAAATCTTCCGATCCGCACAAGCACATAGCACAGGAGAGAGGATTTAGGGCGGAGATAGTTACCACGGGTCCACGGCCTTCAAGTAGCACCGAAAAGGGGAGATCGACGGCCCGATAGTTGAGATTCCCCTAGGTACAACTCCGGTGGGCAGAGCGGAGCCGGCATGAGAGTAGCAGCAGAGGGATGGACACTTGATAAAGCTTACGGCGGGGAGGAGAGGGACATGGGGTGCGCGCGAAAGAGGAGGACAACAACGAGAACGAGAGGGAGGAGCGCCAAACCTAACCTAGCTAGCCACCGCCAGATGCACAGCAAGGTAGCTCGCGCGGCGCGCGGGGGAGGGTTGAGGAGAGGGGAGTTCCTTCGCCTTCACGGTGGTGCAGCTCCGGCGGAAGGAGGTAGCTCGCGTGGCGCGGCGCGCGGGGGAGGGTTCGGCGGCGCTCGGGTTGGGAGTGCTGGGTAGGGTTGAGGCAGGCCGCACGAGGAACTGAGGTGATGAGGTCTGACAGGAAGAGCCGAAGAGATTAAGTTCAGACGGCCTGGGAGTGGGAGCTGGGCCGCCGACTGGGGCATGGGCCATTGGGCCAAGACATGCAGGCCAAATTCGGATATCCGAATAATAAATTATCCGATATCCGTATCCCGACCCGTATTTTCCGGATAGCTTACGCTCCGAATCCGATCCGATATCCGTTTTCAAATATCCGGATCCGGATCCGGATCCGACCCGATATCCGTTTTTCTTCCCGGATCCGGTTCTAATCGGATCCAACTCCGGATCGGGCGGGAACTATCCGTCCCGTTTTCAACCCTAGCGACTGCAGGAGTGCTGAGTAGATTGCAGAGCCGACTAACGCCACGCAGCCGAATCTTCCTAGCGACCTGGTCAGCGTTTTACTAAGATCTTATAATTTCATCTAAATTTTAGATGAAATTCAAAAATAAAAATTCAGATCCGGTTATTTTTGCACTGAAATTTTTCAGATTTCGCCCGGAATTGCCTAAATTTCGGCGAGATTTGTCAAGATTTCGATAAAATTAAATCGAGCGAAAAATAGTTTAAACAATATCAAAAAAAATTAATATTTTTTATGGAGGGTCTTAACACATCATTAATATTTTTGTAAAAATGTTAGATGATTATCAAGTCTGAGAAATTTTTAAAAATTCGAAAAGTGTTACTATCCTGATAAAACGCTGACTGACAAATTTGAATCTAATGAAAAATAAAACAAACCACGTTAGAAATTTTTTTAAATTTTTTGTACATGGTTCTAATGCATCACTAATATTCCTATAAAATTTTAGATGATGATCAGTTTAATTTTTAAAAAAAATTCAGATAGTACTATACTGCTACTGTCCTAATAAAAGCCTTACTAGCATATTTCAACTAAATGAAAAATGGTTCAAATTATGTTAAAAAATTACTAGCATATTTCAACTATGGTCCAGCACGATGATCCCGGAGGCGAACACACTGGCCACAGGAAGTGTTAGGTGGAGGCTCCAAAGCGTCGAGCTGACGCTACATGTCAGTGAACCGATGATAGGAGTCATCCACAGTGGAATCCTGCTGCTGGAGAGTCTCGGCCAGGCGCAGAAGAGAGGTGTAGAGAGCCTGGCTGCTTGGCTGGTACTGGGCCTGCATGTACTCCCACATCACACGAGTAGAATCCAGGTTGATCACGTTGAGCGCGAGTCAGTGCGCATGCTGCCAATGAGGGCAGCGACAGCATGAGCCTCCGAAGCACTCCAGTCCTCTAGATGTTGAAAGGCGACGGTGTAGGCGTCAAGAGCACGCTCGTAGGCCTACACCACGGCATTGTCAGCATCGGGCTGGGGCTGCACCGGAACCGGAGGCAATGCTGGTGGTAGGACGGCGCCGATGAGATGCCCCCAAAGAAGCTGGCTGTCGAGACAAACACGAAGCAGGGTGGACCACTCACGAAAGTTGGTCCCATCGAACTGGATCTGCGGAAGTGCAATCAGTCCAACAACACGAGCCGTCATGACGCTGAGGTAGAGTCAGACGGCCGGAATACGGCCTCAAGGCAGCACGGGGATGGGTTGGTGCTGCCTGCCTTGTGAGGGCTCAGACGGTGGGGGCCCGCCCGAGGAGCAGATCCAGAAGAAGACTGCTGGAACGGCTGACGAAGACCGGCCAGAACAAGGCCCGAGGTCAGAAGAAGGCTGATGAAGCAGGCGGCTAGAACGGCTGACGAAGGCCGGCCACGCTCAGGAAGGAGGCACGCTGATGAAGGCTGGTGATGTCAAGGCCAGAGGCCAGCAGAGCAGGGCGGGAGGCCAATCGAGGGGCCCGCCGGAGCTGAAGATGAGGCGGAGCGGCGGAGGCACGGCTGGATCGGAAGGGTGTGGAAGACAGGCGCGGAAGAAGGGTGCAGGAGACCGGCGCGGGAGGCCAGCCGAGGCGCAGGAGACCGCATGGTGGCTACCGAGGTGAAGACGACCATGACACGGATGGCGACGAGCAGCCACGCCGGGTGGCCGTGAAAGAAGCGGCGCCCGGATGGAAGCCGCGCAGGGAAGGCCAGCGGCGCAGAGGATTGGTGGGGAGAAGAAGAAGGGTGCCGGGGAGAGGTTCTGGCAACGACGGCGACCCCGATGGCGGCGAGCCAGAGAGGCGGCGGTGGCTGCAGTGGAGGGAAACCCTAACCCTAATCTGATACCATGTTAGAGTGGTGAGATGCAACTTGGTTTACTCATGGGCTCAATGGGCTAGAAATACATGTATAGTAGACAAGGAAAAAAGCAAATAAGCCCCTATACATATAGCTAATCTTACAGATACCAACTAATATAGCGAGTCTAAGCATTTTTTACCAAACTAAACTAATCCACCAATAATGTACTCATTACAGCGGATCAACTATACTAGGCGACAAAGGTTCATGAACGTCAACATCATCAAGGAGGTAAATTTCAACTAGGATTAGCTACCAATTCCTAACAAGAAATATTATCATTTTATGTAATCAGCCATGCATACTAATTTGAAGCAATATAAAAATAAAGTTGTGAAAACAATAGGAACATCATTGTCAAGGAAGACTTACCTTCGTCACAAGTGGGTGTCACTTCTTTCGGTTGCTCCAAGCTTGCTTTGACAATGTTGGTTTTTACACGCGCAAAATGATACAAACAAATAACTAGAAAACAAATAAAATGCAAAAAAAATAAAATTAATACAAAGAGATAAATGATGATTTTAGATGAATTGGCTGTGCATTACTAGCAGATTTCACAGAGGCTTCCCATGTTTGGCTTTTTCAGGACTGGATCGCAGCAATGGGTTCACTCCATCCTACATCGCTAACTACTAGTTATAATGAAGCCATTGGTTCAACAATACCAAAAGTATTTCCACAAACACCATAGGTACTGTACTTCTCAGATATTAAACAGATGCAAGGAAATTTTGGCTAATACATATTTTGGATGTTCTTGCTTTAAAGATGAATTCTCTGTGTGTCAATGAGCCTGAAACAGTTGAAATGTTTGAGTCAGGTTGGAAGAAAGTCCTTGATAAGTATGGCCTGGATGACAACTTATGGCTCCAGTCGCTATACAGAATTCAGCAAAAATGGGTTTCAGTATATTTCAAAGATGTATTTACTGCTGATCTTTCAGCAACTCAGAGACATGAAAGCTTGGAAATCTCCTTTGAGAAGTACTTCAACACAAGAACAGCTTTGCCAGTCTTCAGTTCATTGTTTGAAAATGCGATGGCAGGTTGGTCAGAAAGGGAAGCTCTAGAAGATCTAGCCACATCTTTTACAAGATCTGTTCTAAGAACACCCTCAAACATGATGAAACAGGTGTCAGAAATATACACGAGGACAGTTTTTAACATATTTGAGGAAGAATTCATTGAATCATTAGGTTATTATATTTCTAATCTTGACAATGGTAGGCTCATTGCTGTGTATAGTCAGGAAGGAGGATACTGAAGCCACATGCACAGTCAGCTATGATACATCTGGCAAGAGAGCTAAATGTAGCTGCTGTAAGTTTTGAGAGTTCTGGTGTCATATGTCGGCTTATACTGAAGAGTATTCTTAGCTCTTGATGTACGTGTCATACCAGAGTTTTACATATTGAAACGGTGGACGAAAGAAGCTAAAAATGGTTTTGTGTTGGACGAAAGTTTGCGGTATAGTGAGCTTCACTGTGATGCCCTTAGATATGTCAGGGAAAGGATCGACATCCGGGGAAATTTTTACCTTTGCACAACAAACTCTTGAGGTTGCTTTTGCTGAGGTTGTTCAAATGAAACATGAAATTGTTAGTCAATGACTCAATGTACAGTGTGATGAACATGGCACTATAACGCACACATTTTGTTATAGTTTTCAAGTTAAAGCTAGCTCTTTCTGTCCCCTGTTTGTCTTTGCAACAGCAACAATCACCAGGCCTTTTGTCCTAAACAAGTTAGAGTAGGTTAGGAAAGAAACTCGATCAAAGCAATGAAACCCTAAAATCTTTTATCTTGGATCATGGTTCTGATACGCGGATCGCTAACTTTCATGCATTTCTATCCAACGTCAAATCTTTGAGAATGTTCCAACCCCTTAGGTTTCTTTGAACTGCTTCTTTCCATGTCAATCTCGGTTAACCTCTGCTTCTTAACTTTTCGAGTCAATTTAAAATTCTACTATGCACCAGCCTCTCAAGAGGCCTCGTTAAAGGTGTTCAAACCATCTTAAACGATTTTGAACAAACTTTCTCTCAGATGATTTTGAATAAGCTTTTCTTCAATTGGTGTTATCCTAATCCTAACATGGAATGAAACCCCTGTTTGTTGAAGAAAATTTGAAAGAATTCCTGCTTCTAACTACCATGTGTTTGTAGCTAGAAATGATTCCAGCCACCTCAATTTGCGGTTGTTTCGTTGTCAAACCCATTGATGTGGCTCGATGGATCTTGATATTTTGATGAGAAGGATATCTATAATTTGTGGAGACAATTATCATGATCCGGCTACCAATTGTACATGACTGATACATCAAACAATTGTTGAACCAATTTCGGGTTTCGAAATTGTTATCGACTTAGCTAGAAGCACGATTGACCTGATCTCAAAGATCAATTCCTACGAGTAATCGAAGAATAAGGAAAAAAGCAATTTGAATATTGCAGAAATCAAGTATTGATACGTAAAGGTTGAGGCCTGCAATTGTAGTTGTTGGTCTAGTTGACATAAGAACACACAAAGAAGTTTCACTGTGGAAAAACTGATCTAAACAAGCCCACCTTACAATAACATAGTACCTAGGTATTTATATTAGCTACAAATAGACTCCTTTAAACTTACGGTTGAAGAGTAGAGCCCACCTTATAATAACACAGTACCTAGGTATTTATATTAGCTACAAATAGACTCCTTTAAACTTACAGTTGAAGAGGTCTACTGCTGTCCCAACAGGACTCTTAGATGTAGGACTCCAAGACTTAATCTAAAGAAACAAGTTCTAACAAAAATGTAAAATAAATCCTATTCGGTTGAAGAGATCTACAGTCAGCCTAACAGACCTTCTAATGTAGAACAATAAGATTCTATTCAAACTAATTAATGAACATTACAAAGCTTCAGCTGCTATATTGTTCACTAGTGCTTTTGGTTGCAGATACTGCCTCGGGTGTTCGTGGATATTGTCTGGTAGTGGTCGTGGTCGTTGTTGGTCATAAACTGGTTGGCGTGGGTCGTGAACTGGTTGACGCTAGACATAGACTGGTACCGTGGGTCGCAGACTAGTTGGGTGCTAGTCACAGACTAGTCGGCGTGAGTCGCAAATGGGTCAGAGATGCCCACATCAAGCTGACTCTGCATCTGCATTAATGTGGAATTGAAATAGGGTTAGCCTAGACTTGTTGTGGTAGTAGTACTGCTCCTCTCATATTATTCCTGAGTAGAGTAGCATCACATGGCTTAGGTAGCAATATATCCTCAATAGAAAAATTATGAACTCCTGGAAACCAGCTCATATGATAATTCAACTGTGGTACTCAAGTAACAAGCCTAGGCTTAAAGATTATATACTGCAACCAGAAGCTTGATGAATGATGGTAACTGTGTAATGACACTTGTATATCATGAAAAAAACATGGATGTATGAAAACCAATAGATAAACGAATTTACAGGTTCTGGAACTTTTTGTCCAGACTCAAGAGGACACTATATGGGTTTTTTTAATACTGAACATTATATTGAGTCGTTAAAAGTACAAGCCTAAGCCTCATATGGATTGAAAAGTTTGTTACAGAACAATGCAAAGAAAACAACAATCATAACCTTCTGTTTTTCTTTTCAAGGAAAACAAGTGGATATAATCTGAAATGTGCTCCGGCGTCTCTCTATCTCAAAGAGAGAGAGAGAGAGAGAGAGAGAGAGAGAGAGGCTAAGACAGCACGTAAACAAACCCTAGAAAGCGTGGTCGAATTAAGCCACTCTTTGGAGCCTTTCGCCCAAGACCTAATAACAGGAATTTTACCTTGATTGCAACGTTGCGTGAACACCATGGAACCACCCCATTTCCACTCGATACTAACGAATATAGCTCAAACAAAAAAAACTATCAAGTTTCAAACACCAACTTATGGAGGGAGGCACGAAACATAGGTGTAACAGAACTAAAACCACTTTCTTGAACACAGACGGCAGAAAGCACCCACATTGACCAGGTTAGGCCTCGTATGGTATATCCTACCTGTCAAAGCTATGGCATTATCGTACCATCACCCCAATTGGCATGAACTAGATCTCCAATATCCTAATAAACCATGTACAAAAACCAGGCAACAGCATCATAACATCACATGATCCCATTCTCCCTCGCATCTTGTTTGAAGTAAAGAGAAAGATTCCACTTTCATACAGGAATGTCTTGAACAGTACAGCTTTAAGCAGCAAAGCGTGCTCATGAGCTGAATGCTGATAAAGCCTTCACAAGAGAATTTATCTGATGCATATTCCAGCACAACACCCAAGACAGGAAGGCATCAGATATAACCCACCAATCAAAAACAGATGCAATCATGCAATAAAGGCACAAGAGATTACTCAAAACATTTCAAACCAATCACAACACAAAGCTCACTGGCAACGAATTTACCAACGATCTAGGATCCAAATGGCTACTCAAGAAACTCATGAATTCACTGCTGCTTGCATACTGCAAAGCGGTACCCTCATGTAACAATAATGGGATTAAGATACTATAATATTATTCATTTAACAAGATATCGATAACCCAAAACAAGTAGAACACCATTCACATTTTTCTAGTACCTTCATCAGGCATCTGATTAAATTTGAATAAACCGAACATATGTGTCCAAAATCACAAGTGAGAAGCACAGGTAGCAATAGATATTACAGTCTTTGAATTGAGGAAAACGACAACTGATAGGCCGGCTGAAAACTTTGTCCACACTAATGAAGAAATAGGAGCAAAAAGAGAAAGAAACGCAGGAGGGTAGCAATAACGGCTCCTCTTGGCTTGCATTCTTGGGTCGGAAGAATTAGAAACATTTCCTGTGCACGATGGACGGGCCAGACTCATCGTACTCAGCCTTTGCAATCCACATCTGCAATGGCATGTAACGTGTAAGCAAATCACTCAGGTTCGTGAAATAAACAGTATATTGCTGCAATGTTTATTTACCTGCTGGAAGGTGCTGAGGGATGCCAAGATGGATCCTCCAATCCAGACACTGTACTTCCTTTCAGGAGGAGCAACCACCTTGATCTTCATGCTGCTAGGAGCCAAGGCAGTGATTTCCTTGCTCATCCTATCAGCAATTCCAGGGAACATAGTAGTACCACCACTGAGAACAATGTTGCCATACAGATCCTTCCTAATATCCACATCGCACTTCATGATGGAGTTGTAGGTAGTCTCATGGATACCTGCAGCTTCCATTCCAATGAAGGATGGCTGGAAGAGGACCTCAGGGCAACGGAAACGCTCAGCACCAATGGTGATAACTTGCCCATCAGGAAGCTCGTAGCTCTTCTCCACAGACGAGCTGGTCTTAGCAGTCTCCATTTCCTGGTCATAGTCCAGGGCAATGTAGGCAAGCTTCTCCTTCATGTCCCTCACAATTTCACGCTCAGCCGTAGTGGTGAATGAGTATCCACGCTCGGTCAGGATCTTCATGAGGTAGTCAGTGAGATCACGCCCAGCCAAGTCAAGACGAAGGATAGCATGGGGAAGAGCATATCCTTCATAGATGGGGACAGTGTGGCTGACACCATCTCCGGAATCCAAAACAATACCTGAGACAGGCAAGAGGGTATATTAAGTTGTTGCCAATTGTAACGAATCATAATATTGACCCCCTTTCAGAGATTATATCAAGAATGCCAACAATGTTCTGGAGCAGTCCTGAGAGGTTTCTTTGAAAAAAATTATCACACATATCGTACAAATAATTTAATGATGTTGCAACATCAGTTGAAATATTTCCAAATTAATCTCATCTACATGGGAACGTGCAAAATTTCAAGATTTTTCATCCTAAAGGCTGCAGTTCAATAAAGAGTGAGCTCACCTGTGGTACGACCACTGGCGTACAGCGAGAGGACAGCCTGGATGGCGACATACATAGCAGGAGTGTTGAAGGTCTCGAACATGATCTGGGTCATCTTCTCACGATTGGCCTTGGGGTTCAGTGGTGCCTCAGTGAGAAGGACAGGGTGCTCCTCCGGGGCCACACGGAGCTCATTGTAGAAGGTGTGATGCCAGATCTTCTCCATATCATCCCAGTTACTGACGATACCGTGCTCAATGGGGTACTTGAGGGTCAAGATACCCCTCTTGGACTGTGCCTCATCACCTACGTAGGCATCCTTCTGTCCCATCCCGACCATGACACCGGTGTGGCGTGGGCGGCCCACGATGCTGGGGAAAACAGCCCTCGGCGCATCATCTCCCGCAAATCCAGCCTGCCATCAGTCACGTTGTCAACCCAGCTGTTACCAAGAACACTACATTTCCATAACAAAAGCTACAGAACCATTTTGTGAAATCCAGCGTCTTACCTTGACCATACCAGTTCCATTGTCGCAGACGAGGGGCTGAATGTCCTCGGCGTCAGCCATTTTCTACCTACAGCAAAGCTCGCACAAAGCTACATACGTTACACATCAATCAATCAATAAAGTGACTAACTACACAACCTACAGATGAAGGACGCATGCTGATCGAAAGATTTCTTTCCAAGAATGTACCGCAAAATCTAGCACATGTAAGGAACTAAAGATGATGAGACAGCACAATTCCTAAATAACCTGATCACATCTTGTAACAGGGTAGCACTCAGAACTAGGCACACTCAAAGTAGCGATGAACCCCCTAAAAAAACCATAGTTCCCTTGCATCAAGGGACGGATCTGAGCATTTCACCATCGAAAACGCTGGCGACGCTTCCAGATCGCACGCAAAAAGGCGGCGCGGATCGCAGATCTACATTCTTTGCGGGAGGAAATAAAAAAAGAGAGCAGGAGCTCTCTTCGCCGAGGATCCGGTCGGACCCACGTCGGGAGAGAGGAAATGGGCACCGGGGCACGAGATCGGATCGGCCTAACGGGCGCCAGCGAGGCGGATCTGGGGGGGAACCGCGCGCGCGAGCAGCCACAGAGATGGAGACGGGGGCGATATGGCTTACCGGGATCTGGAGGAGGAGGGGGCAGGCAGCACCCGACGTCCTGCGAGGAGGGAGGGGGCGGAGGCGAGACGGTAGGGTTGTGTTTGGGGTTGAGGAGGGTGGGGGAGGGGTGGGGTTGGGGGTATGTATAGCAGTAGCAGCTGCGGCGGTGGGGGCTCCGCGTTCGCGTAAGCGGACGGCCGCACTCGCCGCCACGGCTCGCTCGCGGCCCCACGACCCGGTGCGGTGCTGCCTGCGCCCTTTCCATTTGTTTTTCGAAAGACAATAGCGCTCGCGGGAATTCTTCACGCCCCCCAAAAAAAAAATCCCGGAACTAGCCCCTGCGATTTTTCTTTTTCAAAATGACCCTCTGACTCACAAAACCGCGCACGGGAGAGCGCTGCAATGTTCCTGTGATCCAAAATTATATATATATATATATATATATATATATATATATATATGAGAGCGCTGCAATGTCCCTGTGATCCAAAATTCAATATATATATGTATATATATGTATATGTATATGTACATATATATATATATATATATATATATATATATATATATATATATATATGCAGCGATATCGTAGCGTTGCATTGCTACAATACCGTTACATTAATTTATTATTATTATTTTTGGATCTCCACGGTATTACAACGCTCAGGGTGGCAGCATTTGCGGGTCAAGGGACCAATTTTGCAAAAAAATTCTTGCGGGGCATGGGGTGGGGGGGGGTTAGTTTTGAAAAAAAATATATTTTGGGGCTACAATAGTGAAGACTTCGCTTGCGGTCGCGGCCTCGCCAACCTGCCAGACGTGCCACACCCGTGGCCATATGCAGACAACTCATTCTCACGGTGTGGCATGTAGGGTTGGAAAAATATCTCGTTAGGATTCCCAACGAATCAAAATTTATTCTAGTGCGGTATTTAATAGGTTTAAAATTGAAATAAGTCTATTTCAAATGAAAAAAATTAACGATGTTTGACTCGAGAGTGGCTGTTAGCTCAAATCTAAAACATATTTAATAAATAAATTAATTTTATATTAAACTATATCAATTCCAAAAGAAGATAGATAACAAATGGTTAAACTTGATAGCTAGCTCAGTGGCTTGTGATTAGTGTGGTTTTGCTTGGGTCGCCACTCGCCAGGGCCAATTTGCCAAGTTAGGCTGTGCATGAGTGGTCGGTTGGGACTAGAGGTGGGCACTCGGACTGGACTTCTTTGGGTTGGCCCAAGGCACGGTGTGCACTGCCCGATTCAAAGTCCAACCCAGCACGTTGTGGGTCGTGCCGTGCAGGCACGACACTATAGCTCGGGCTGTGTCGGGCCCTGGAATCAGGCACGATGGTCATCGCGCCTTGGCCCCTCCCGCCTCATCGCGTCGCGGTCGCAGACTCGCTCATTGCGCCGCGCGGCCACCTCGCCTCGCTCGCCTCCCTCGCTGCGGCCACTCACCTCCCTCGACTCCCTGGGTTGGTCGCCTTCCTTGCCTCGCTCACCCCTATGCTCGCTCGCCCCAGCGACCAGTCCCTTCCTCTCGCCTCGCTCGCCTTAGCGGCCACTCACCTCCCTCACTGCCTGTGTTGCGGCCGCTTACCTCACTCGTCGCTTGCCTCTCTTGCCGCTCGCCTCCCTCGCCGCCTTGGCTTCCGTCACCTGCCAAGGCCACCTCGTCGTGGTGGAGAGCGGGCTTGTAGGGAGGCGGTGGAGGGAGCCGGGGAGGTTACGGTGGAGGGAGAGCGTGGAGGGAGGCCAGGGAGGGAGCTAGGATGGGAGGTGTGGAGGGAGGGCGTGGTCACGTGGAGGGAGGCCGGGGAGGGAGGCATGGAGGGAGGCGGTGGAGGGAGGCCAGGAGCCATGGAGGGAGGTGGCGAAGGGAGACCAGGAGCCGTGAGGCGGGGGAGGGAGGCTAGTAGCCATGAAGGGAGGCGGCGGAGGACTCGAGGGGGGGATTGGGGCCACAGTGTGGGAGAGAGAAAAGAGAGGGGGGGATGCGGGAGAGAGAAAAAAGAGAGAGGGGCACGAGAAAAGAGAGAAGGCCGCAGGAGATTGAGAAAAGAGAGAGGGGGCGTCGAGCGCGAGAAAAGAGAGGTGGGCACTAGGTGTGAGAAAATAGAGAAGAGAGAGGGTGTGGGAAAAAAGAATTTGAGACTTTGAGACTTTGAGTAACGTTCATGACATTTCAACGCGTCCGATTCCAACGTCTCTCTCCAGATAGCGTTGTGACACATTGAAAGACGTAAAACGACGTGATGTGATTGAAATGGACTTGACTGCAACGGACATAATGAGCCAACAATACTCTTGAATCCTGATGGCTATAAAATTCCCTCGAGAGGTCATTTGTTCATCACCCCAATCTTACTCTTTCTCTCTTGGGCTCAACGCTCACGTTCTCTCGTTTGTTTAGCCCCGAAAACCCACTCATTCTCTCATTTGTTCTCTCTGTTTACTCTCTATGGATAGAACCATTGAAATAGTGGACGGACATGAGGTAGCGTATGCTATTTGCAAATACTGTCAAGCTAAATTATCTGCATATACATATGATGGAATAGGTCATCTGAAGAGATACGCGAAGACATACTTAAGTAAGATATCGGCTGGACAAAGGCCGGGTGAGGGCGTGCAGACACAGCTCAACTCCAACACCGACGGTTAGGTAAGTATATGGGTATACAACGCCGATGTAGTTAGAGATGAAATTATACATTACATAGTTACGGAGAATCTTCCACTTAGAATGGTAGAGTGCTCTAATTTTGAGAGAATGGTGTAACGTGAATTTTGACAAAAATACCAACATGTTAGTAGAAGAATAACGATATGTGATATTTATAAAATGTTTACAAATAAACTAGAAATGTTGAAACAGACCTTCATGATACTTAGTTTTTCCTTTGCCTTAACATTAGATATATGGATTTTCTCTCATCAAAGGGCAGCCTATATTAGTGTTGTTGTGCATTACCTAGATGACGAGTATGTAACAAAAGGGTCATAGGGTTTAGGCCAATCTCCGAGTCACACACCAAAGAGGTTATCGCTACCCGTGTACTTGAGGTTATTAATGACTTTAAAATAGAAAGTACAATTATTTCTATCACTCTTGATAATATATCAGCTAACACGATGGCTATGGAGTATCTCTCACCGCACCTAAAGACTTATGTTGAGGTTTTGTACTCCATTAGACATGCGTATGTCACATTATTAATCTCATTGTGCAGACATGCTTTGTTGTAATGAAATCTAGTTTGGAGAGCATACGCAGTGCTATCGATTTTGTTACAGGTTCACCTATAAGGTTTGCCTAATTCTAAGAGTATTGTAGAGCCAACAATAAGAAACCAAGAAGATTTAACGTTGATATGAAAGTTAGATGGAACTCAACGTATATTATGCTGGAGCAGTGCAAAGGCTAGAGCATATTATCACTGTCTTCCTCAACTACAATAGTGGTAATCGATTGGTTACTGAAGCAGATTGAAAAATTGCTAGTAATTTTCATCATTTTTTAGAAATTTTTTACAATGCAACTACACATTTATTCGGTATGTATTACCCAACTTCTTGCTTAGTTATCAAGTGGATTTGGGCTATTGTTAATGCTTTTAAAGAAAATAGATATAATTATATTTTACATCGCATTATAGAACCAATGGAGTAAAAGTTTTTAAAATATTTTGAAGATATTTCACATCTGTATTGTTTTGTTACTATTTTGGATACTCGGAGAAAATTACTTGACTTGCAGTGCGCCTCCAAGGGAATATGTGAGGCATTCGATCTTGATTTCTTCGAGGTCTATTCTCATGTTTATAATGAGTTTTTTTAGAATTTTTAACAAATATTACAAGAAGTTTGGCACTAGAAGTGATGCAAGAAGAGCTACCTTAACAACGCAACAGGCATAAGACCTTTCGACTACTTCAAGCATATGGAAGAAGCTAAAAAGCAAGTCATCTAGCTCATCTTCCCAATCGCCGAGCAGGTCATCATGGAATCCACAAGTAGAGGTCAACCACTATCTTGACATGCCTTTCATGGAAATTGAGCTTGACATGGACGAGGAAAATCAACTCAACTTGCTCTTGTCGTGGAAGAATAACCAACGTATTTACCCCGTGCTCTCCCATTTTGCACGGAACGTACTTATGATTCCAATGTCCACTGTCTCATCGGAATCTACTTTTAGTTTGGTGGGGAGGATACTTGAGCTGAGGAGGTCGTCTCTCAGATTGAGATGGTTGAGGAAATTACATGCCTCAAAGACTGGGAGTGTACAAATGACAGGACACAATATCATCTAAAACAAAGAAAAAATAGATTCATATACAACTAGAAAACACATTTACTAGTGATCAGTTTAGTTCACACACGGTTTGTACGGATTCATATGCGAGTTGGTTTGCACGCAACGACTAGTTCTACAACATGGGGGTTACGACTCGTGCATAAAATAGGTAGTGCTACACGCAGGAGTAGAATAGCCCTACTGTATATGTATGTATGTATGTATGTATGTATGTATGTATGTATAGTATAGTATAGTATAGTATAGTATAGTATAGTATAGTATAGTATAGTATAGTTACCTAGGGCACCATGATGCCTAGGCACTATGATCTAAAATGGGTATTTTTTCCATGTATTTGCATGTGAAAATTTTTATAACTTTTAAAATCCTAAGTTTAACCAGTTTACTAACTAGTTCAATCAAGTTTGAACTAAAATTCAAATTAGAGTTTCCTTTTTTGATGATAGTTTGATTGTAGGTATGTGCTAATTTTATATATAAATCAACAAAGCATGTGATCTAAATACGTTCAAATATTTGAATTCAAGTATATTTTTTCAAATGTATATGTTTCATTTGAATTGTTATAGATGGGTATATATCCTAAAACTGAATGTTTCAAAAAATATACCTGAATTTTGCTTGAATTCACGCATTTGAAATCATGCTGTACAGGCCCCATGGTGCCCTATTTCGTTGTATATATATACACATATACATATACGTATATATGCACATATATACATGTATATATATACAATAGGAAGCCTTTTCCGTACTCTTAGGAATACATACTCCCATTTCCAATATACTACTTAAACCAACGTGTTATACATTTTTAACACTTTCAATATACTTAAATACTAATTCTAAGATACTTTAATGTGACATGGTTCAAAAATTTTCATTGGAGCCCTTTATTTTTGCTATATATCTTTTTTCATACTAAATTGAGTATATACACAAATTATGCTACAAAAAGTGGACTTTCAATGAAATTATTCATGGAACTCACTTTGGAGTATCTTATAATCATTATTAGATCATGCTCAAAATGATAAAGAGGTATAATTGTTTTGTTTAAACAGTATATTCAAGGTGGGAGTATGTACTCCCAGGAGTATGGAACCATTTACATATACATATACATATACATATACATATACATATACTATGGGTACGTGTAGAATAGCTTATTCTAGGTGCTAGCGAGTTTTGCAGTCCGATCAAACCCCCATGCGTGACATAAATTAGCCGAACCGAACCCCATCAACTAGCTAATTTAGGTATGGGCCTGGAACTTAATGGTATTTATGAAAAGCCCATGTATTATATGTTGCAGCGTAATTACTAAATTATGTCAATTGTAATTTTTGTTTTGCAGCATGTTATGAACTGCAGATTCAAATAGAATGCAATGTTTTCTTCATTGCAGTTTGCACATGATTCTAAAAATATACATAAAAGCAATAATCGTGGTAGGACAAAATAGTAAACTAGAATAGGTCATTTTGTTTGGCGTTGATAGTACATATATATTTATGAAATTTTACTACCTTATTTCACTTTTGAAGGGAATTTATGAATGTAACTTTGTTTTTCCCTTTTATCTTCTTTTTAGTATAAATTTACTATTAATTGCATCTATGTTTACTATCTCCATAGAATTACCAGACTTGTCAGGGGATGGGTGTTAGGTCGAGAATGCCGACTAGCAGGGGGTGAATAAGCGGCTTCAAAAATTCCCTTCTAATTAAATACTGGCCTAAATACCCCTATGTCAAAACCTAAACAATAATTGTTGCATAAGCGATAAACTAAGGTTTTGACAATTTAAGCCTAAATCAACTAAGCTCATTAAGTGTACTAGCTAATTATATCTCTACTCAAGAATATGCAATCCTAAAGATAATCAAGAAATTTAATTCTAGGAATGTAAATTGCAACAATGTAAATAGATAACTACAAACAAACACAAAGAGACACGCCGATATTTTATCGTGGTGTTCGGAAACTTACCAGTCTCCCCTAATCTACACTGAGGCAAACCCAAACCACTTTAAACTGGCTCCACGAATTGAGCACCTGCATCGATTCTACTAGTGGTAGCTTTTTCCCCTTGTGGGTAGGTGAGCTCCGACCTTCACAAATTCGCCGAGACTTCTTACAACCTCTATTGAGAAGCTCACGGCGCACGACACCTCCACACACCGTCTAGGTGTCGGTAAACACCAAAAGCAACAAGTCAAGCCCTCTAGCTTGAACTCCACCAAGTACAACACATGCATAATGGTGATTACCAAGTGCAACATATGCATAAGTATCCCCTCAAATGCAACACATGGACAAGAGACTATCAATACTCTTCTAATTGCAACACATACAATTAGAAACTCACTCTTAGCTAAGAAGCAATAGGAAGAGAGCAACACATGCAATACCCCCACAAAACTCTCAATAAGTTCAGCAACTAGCAAATGCCCCCACAAGGCCTCCTTTTATAGCCTCACAAAGAAAACTAGCCATTTAGAGAAAAAATCAGAAAAACTCATTAAAACCAGTAGCACTACCACCCATGTAGGTTCGATAATACCAGCCTCAAAGGTAATAGATAGTTTCTGAGCATTAAATGCACCGAAACTAACCGTTGATATAGTACCCCAGCACTATCGCCCATGTAGGATCGGTACTACCGGCCTTGAACCCAAAAATACCTTCTCTGGACAATAACTATAGCAAAATTCAATGGTAGTGCCACTCAAGTGGCACTGCCGCCCATGTAGGATCGCTAGTACCATATTTTCAACAGAAAAAAGATAATAACTTTTTATTTCGAAGTCTGATTTAAGTGATTTTAGACTCTATAAAAAGCTGATCAAGAGGGCTATACATTCCACCCTTTTTAACATTTAAGCAACCATAGATATTTCCAAATATCACAAAAACTCTAATGTAGCCACGCAAGTCTAAAAACTGATTTTCTCGAAATCCCTCAAATAGACTTGATCAAAGAGCATGATTACAAGGTAGTAAGAGTCAATAAGATCAAATATTAAGTCATGAGATGACCAACTCATGATCAAAATAATTTTGCAAAATATATTTGCAAACTCTAGTCATATGCTCCAAAGAATTGCATAAATATTAATTTGTTTGCAAAACACATTTGCAAATAATCCAAGAATATATGAGATCAATCCTCTAGCTATGTAATGATCAACACATGATCACGACACTTTGTAAAATATATTTGCAAATGCCAACACATGCTTTAGGATCAAAACCCACAACTTCTAGCTCATTTGCAAAATGTATTTGCAAATAATAAATTAACCCACTTAAAAGCAAATCTTGAGCCATGTGATGATCAACTCATGATCAAGTTAATTTGCAAACACATTTGCAAGCCCTATTCACATGCTCCAAGATAAGATTCAATTAAACCACATTTTGCAAAAAACTCGTTTTACAAACATAAAGCATAACTCATTCTTAGCATTGTGATGATCAATACATGATCAAGTCACAAGCTAAGACTCCAATGTATGAGATCTCTTTTTGTAACACATACAAATTTTAGCTCAATGCAAAATCCAAATCAATTAAGATTTAATAAGACACAAGCATGAGCTCCCTTATTTGCAACACATGCAAATACTTAGCTTATGCAAAATCTAAATAAAAGAGTGAGTTAGAGTGAACCGGGTTGAGTTCATCAACACATGATGAAGTTTAAGCTAAATAACTCAACCCCTCTTAATAGTATGGTACTAAACTAGAAATCTAGTCTCTTAACCAAACATCAAGACCGGTAAAAGACTAGACCTATCTAGTTATACCTTTATCGCCTACAACTACTTAGAGCTTTTATGATGTTCGATCATCTTCTCTCCAAGTATGCTTTTTCTTCTTATTCATCAATACATGATGAACCTCCCTCCTTTTCTTTTCTTCTCTTCAGGATATCCTCTTGACGCTCATCAACACATGATCACATCCTTTTTTCGATTCTTCATCTCAACCTTGGACTTAATTTATTTCAAACTCATTGGAAATACTAGTCCAAGAAACGCAGTTGTCCCAATCATCAATGCACTCCATTAACACATAACGGATGCTCTCAAGATCTTTTGATCTAATCCTTTGATGATTGACCACAACCAAAATCAATTTGAATGAATTAAATGTATCTTGATTAAATTGATGCAACTAATGCTTCATACTTAAGAACTTTTCATTTGTCCTTAATCAATAAAGAATATCATCAACACGTGATTGGTTCTTTAATTGATTGAATGACAACTAAATCTCAATTTAAATTCCATTTAAATTGATATGAATATATGTAACTGTACAAGTTTCATATACTCAATTTGATGGAAAGTAATGATCCAATATATTGGAGTGATGGAATGGGATCAATACTCTTGAGACCATCAACTATAGAATAAACTCCATTACATATATGCATATAAATAATTGAACTTGGAATCAATATGCACATAATTAATCTTAGATAGCATTTGAGTTTAGGGTAGCATTTGAGTTTATCCTATATTGACATGAGTATATTACAACTACACAAGTTATACATACTCAAAGGGTTGTTTCAAAGTCTTGATCCTTTATATTATTTGTCAGGAAGACATAGATCAATACTATTAAAATATTAAGTTAAATTATGAACTCCTAGATGTGTGCATTCATATAATGTATGAAATAGAAAACATAACGCACACCTTTAATGTATAAGCAATGGAAGAGTTCATCCTTTAACTTAAATTCTAAGTATGCATTTAACATAATAGAGTGAATACGTGTACATACCTTGGATTTTCCATTTTCCATCCAAATTTGAGACTAATAAGAATAAGGCTAAATAAAACATGTTAGTCTCATAATGATTAGATTCGTCATTAAACAAAGATTAAGGGCCTGTTTGGTAGGGCTCTATATCCTAGCTTCACCTGAGATCTGAAACTTGTAGATTAAAATAAAGTGAATTAAGTTTATATTTTTGGTCTAAAATGTAAACAAGATGATCCATCTAAACACTCTTAATGTACTCATAGCTCCATCTCCACGAATCTGGTGGAGCTAGTAATACCCAGCTCCACTATATCTATAGATCTGGTGAAGCTGAAGCTTTACCAAATACACCCTAAACATTAACCTAAAACCAATCATCAAAACCAATGGAGCTTGAACTTACAACGGGTATATCATTGTCATTTTAGTAAGCGTGCATAAGATAAGGCGAATTTATTATGATGATTATGGGTTTCAAGATATAAGGGATTCTATCTTTCTCTCTTGGAATGCGCATGAAATACTAAGAGTATCGTACAACCCAATGCACATACGAAGTAAATTACGATGTTCTTATGATGGTTTTACTACATATCTTAGGCAATTTTACTTGTTTTACTGAATTGGAGAGTAAGCATCCTATATTAAAGATCATTTATTTCAAAATTACGAGTTTCAAAAAAGGGTTTTATTTCTGACTCATCGGATTCGCATTAGGCTGTACTGTATTCCTAGTTTTTCTTTAGTCATTTTTACTAGTTGGTTCAGATAAATATTTTAGTTTTGGTAAATGACAATACTTGAAACAATAGTTTACTTTATCTGTGAGCAAATTTTACTTGCCATTACCAGACGTAAGTTTGTTGAGTACATATCACTGACGGGAGAGTAAGAGTCTGGTATTCATGGTGGATTTATTATGACGATTACGAGTTCCAATAAATAAGGGATTTTTTCTCTTTCATGGGATTCGCTTTGGACTCCGTGTCACTGCTTGTTATATGTATTGAGTTTTACTAGATGCTATATGATTTATTATACATGAATCACCGTATAACCATTCTATATTGTTTGTAGTAGTTGTTACTGTCGGGAGTAAATGATTTATTACAACTCTAGTACATGATTTTTGGAAACTATGCATATTGTAAATTTTTACTATACTATTTGTATTATTTTATCATCATTCACATTAACTTTTATGTACTTGGACAGTACCGTTTACTATCGAGGTAATCATCTTTTTACATTGGCGAATGTTATAAGGCACATGGGCTAAAGACCCATGTTATCAGACCCATCATCGTATATAGCATCATTGGTAGTAAACTTTATTGTCATTCGCTGATGATTTTACAACCCATATCAATATGCACTCTACCTCATGTTGTATTTTGTACTATCGAAAATACATGATTTTACTATACATGAATCACCATATAGCTCGGTGTAAATTATTTTACTATAACTTATGATAGTACACCATTTAGGCTACCTATACCAGGTGTAAAATCATATATACAAGTTTTCAAAAATTTTCAAAAAATTACCATAAGTAGGGGAGGTGAGATTCTACATCCTTGTAAAATTTTAAAACCAAAATCAATCTCATTTCATATCTTTCAAATGCAAGTGAGTTTGATCTTCAAATTTTACAGGGTTGTAGAACCTCACAACCCCTACATATGGTAATTTTTGAGAATTTTTTAGAACTTGTACGTATGGTTTTCATAGACTTTACATAATAAATGTGGTGTACTATCAAATGACTGATCTGTGCAGGATTTTAGTATTGAACATACGCTTAACATTTATGAATGGTTCTCAATTGATTTTATCATCTATTACAGCAACATTTATGATCATCCATATAATATTTTACTATAAGGTCGACAAACAGAGCTAAATTCTTGTTCTGACAGTTCACTTCATTTCGGTTTAGTAAGATTTTGTGTAATAGCTAGTAACATTATTTTCTGATAGTAAAAGGCAGCATATCTTGTGTAAACTACTATTATCATGTAAAATTAATCAAAATCACATGTATAAATTTTCAAAAATTCTCAAAAAAATTACTATAAGTAGGGGAGATGAGATTCTACATCCCTGTGAAATTTGAATACCCAAATCAATTTAATTTGAAAGATATAAAATTTATAAGCGCTAATCAGAATATGATGTGCTTCTTTCTTCCACTAGTAAAAAAGATAATAACTATAACTCTTGTGTAGAATTGAAAAAGAAAATTGATATTCCTTGTAAATCATGTGAAATTTTGAAAAATAAAATTTTTGATCTTGAGAATGCTTCTTGTGAGTCATGTGAATTTTATAAGAGCGAGAATGCATCACGAAATAACCTGGCATTTTCAACGAAGTATTTGGTGCTGCCTGTGAACTTGTCCTTATGCTTCTCTTCAGTGTCCATTGTAGCAATAAACAATGCTGTGAATCAACTTGTGGTGTGGCAAAAGAAACCATTAATGCTAATTCAATGGTGCCTTAACTTATCATTTTGGAAATCAAAATATAATTCTATAACATGCTAAAATGATTTACTGACTAACTGAACCTGAAGTGAAGCTTCATTTATAATTTTTCAAGATAGTTGAATGGTTGCTAACATAATTTTCCAAGTAACTACCTTCAGAAACCTGAAACTGTAGTTTGTCCAGTAATAATCCGATACCCTTTTTGCAGTCCATTTTGATCAATTTACACAAGAGTTACCGTTCCAATTTTCCAATTTACACAAGCCCCTACCAGATTTTTTTGGTACAAATTTGGCTCCTAGGCCCGCAAAAGCCGCGCATAAGGAGCTGAGGACCCAAATTGTGTCGACCATATTCTACGGGTGGGCAGAATATAACACAATATATTTGAAAACCCATATTTTGCGGGTAATTGCACCGTTAATAATTTTACGGATCGTCAATAATATTTTTTTCAATAATATTTTTTCCTGCGGGCAATATTTTCCTGCAGAGAGAGACTTCTGAGTAGGAAGTAGGGACTACTACTCTGCCATAAAAAAGGTTATCTGATTGCAAAAGTTGAACAAATATGCAACCTCGATAGTGCAACTGCATGCCCATAAACACTGCTCACAAGTGCATACTACCAACATTTTTTGAAACGGAATGACTTGTGTTCGGACGTCCGATTTTTTTTGGACGCTTACAATATTTTTTTCTACGCGTGCAATATTTTCTTTTTGATAACAGTAGAAATATCGGCACCAAAAAAAATGTTGCAGATGTTGAAAAAAATGTTACAGATATTAAAAAAAATATTACACTAAGTGTCTGAGAAAATAAACAGTGATCAAACGTCTGATTGCTCGCACCTGCCTTTCTGAAATCTTTGTATGAACCTCATGTTCGTATGGATATTATTGTGCATACTCATGAACCTACTATTGCCTCGGGGTCACATATGCATGAAGGAATGCTGGCTGTAATATGTGGCATGCATTAATGTCTTCTCAACAGGATTGCAATGAGTACTTCAAAATTTGTGTGTATGCAGGACACCGCAGAGGCGGGAGCTTAATTTTGAAGTGTGTCGCAATGATGATGTCACTGTAGAAGAAAGTTAAAAGTTAGGATTATTTAGCAGAGCTTCATATTCTAATTTTACTTAAAATCTGAAACTTGTAGATTAAAATAAAGTGAATAAAGTTTATATTTTTGGTCTAAAATGTAAATAAGATGATCTATCTAAACACTCTTAATGTTCTTACAACTCCAACTCTACGGATCTGGTGAAGTTAGGAATACTCAACTCTACCAAATCTACAAATCTGATAGAGCTGGAACTCTATCAAACACACCCTTAATGATCATCCTTCTCTATATCACATGTCAGTGTGTTGATTTCTCTTAAAAAATTACCTTCCACATTTTGCTAGTTCTACAGGATTTCTCCAGGAGGAATACTTCTCTCCACAGGCCCTGGTTAGAATTTTTCTGAGTTACCCCATTCTTAATATAGGAAGGCTACAGTGCTCAATGTAATTACGACCTACTGTTACGTGTATCCAATATTCGTTTTTTTATATAAAAAATTGAAGGCCGGACAGGCACACCTCAAGATTCAGAAATATCCCTGCAGACGGTTCTAGAGCTTGGGCCTCCAGTTCCTTTCAATTTTTTCATGCAAGTGCTCCAATAGAGTGTTGCAGTGGCGAATCCAGAATGAAAATAGAGATGGGGCTTCTACGTCGAAGTTCGAACTCAACATAAGCATACTAATGTTATATCTACCGATTTATTACCAACCAAATTCCAAATTCATACATATTAAATCAGAGAGACAAAAATATCAATCAGTCAATAGAAGACTTGGGACAATAGAATACAAAAATTAGACATCAGTTATCACAACAAAAGACATTCAGGCATGAGGCATTGCATTGGGGCTTGGGACAATTTTTTTATACCGAGCAAAGCAATCAATGGCGCTAGCGAATTAGTCTAACTTTGATATGATCGTCCTAGCGATCAATATGAAGCTGAAAGGCTTCTCGTCCTCAGTCGCTCCTCCTTGTCGATTGTCTCGGTTCCTATCTGGGCTTTAGCGATGCGTGTTCGGCCATCGACCGGACGGAGCAAGCCTCAGTTCCTCTTTGGGCTTTGGAGATACGTGTTCGGCCGCCGGCTAGACGGCGCTCCGAGCAGCTGATTCCTCTCCTCTAGTAATGCATGTTCCGCCCAGCTCCTGACAATGCATGTTCCGCCCAGCGCTCCGGCTGGTGATGCGCGTTCTGCCCGGTGCTCCTCTGGCGATGCACATTCTGCCCTGTCGCGTGGTCACACCCGCCCGTGCGTCTGCCGCTCGCAATCGTCCGTGCGTTGTTCTACCACCTGCGAGACGACACCAACATTGTTCGTCTCTCGGACTCCTGGTGCTGCGCTACAGTAAAGGCTGCCGAGTACTGTACCAGGTGAAACCTCATGAGAGTAAGGGAGCCCGTGACTAATTTTGATGGCCCACTTGCCTAGCAGTATTATTTTTTTACTTTTTTTCTTACATCTTACTCTCAATTACCAGTTCTTAAACCTACCGATTTGCCGCCATAGCGTTGGAGATACTGGAAGGAGAGGGGTTCAACCGATCGGAGGTGAGGCTGGCGTCCCAGCTAGCCCCAATGGTGGATCCGCCACTGGGAGTGTTTGTATATTTGTAGGGGAAGTTGTCCGTTCTCCTTATGGAGTTGTGTGCATGGGAAAGGCTCCCTAGTTCATTAGCAATTATGCTCTTTACACAAACTTCATGCCTTTGTCCCTTTTTGATATTTTCCGAGCAAAGTATGCGTTAAGATTTTCTTCGACATACACCACTCTCCTTTCCAAAACCACTGAGCCAGCCTGCCCCGGAAAATAGAACTTATTATGCATGCACACCCATGCCCATGCAAACACTAGAAACTTTTGAAACTAGGCCAATATTTATGGCTCAAAGAATTGCAAGTTCTCCCGAAAAATATTTTTAGGGCTCACCGTATTAATGTCCAAGCTAGGCTTAAGGTCAATGTTTCAAGTGATGATATATGATCTAGAAGTACAAAAGCATACTTACATGTGGTATAAAGCAGCTTGGCAGTCCACTAAAAACTGCATTCAAATACTGCAGTTGGAGTCAGGAAATATAATTTAATTTGTGTCACCGGTTAGTAGGGTTTGTTTACCAAAGTTCTATTGTTGGAAATGACGCCCCTAAGTTTACATATATATGGCTCCGACTGCTGTGCAATCATGATTCTTGTGCAATCACCGTGCAATCTAACTAAGAAAAGTTTCAAAAAAATTCTGAAAAAAATCATGGATGTACATCTCATCTTACCCCATCTACATATAAAATTTCATGATCAAATTCGTCCTATGCTAGAAGTTACAAAAAAGACAAATTCACCCAAATTTGTCTTTATCGGGTGAATTTGTCTTTTTTGTAACTTCTAGCTTAGGACGAATTTGATCATGAAATTTTATGTGTAGATAGGGTAAGATGAGATGTACATCCATGATTTTTTTTCAGAATTTTTTGAAACTTTTCTTAGTTGGATTGCACTAGAATCATGATTGCACAGCAGTCGGAGCCTATATATATATATATATATATATAAACAACTAGTGATATTCAAGGCGCTTCATTTTAAAGACAAGAAAATCTACAATAATCCTAAATACTATAAATTCTCATATTAATCGAAAGAAAAGGTGAAGGATCGCCACCATTTATTTTGGTGGGGTTAGATTATAACGGTGCAAATTAATCATATATAACAAATACAATTGTATTTAATCATTAGAAGTTGTATATCAAAGAAAGAATCTCCACCACTTATTTTGGTGGCGCCAGATTATAACGGTACAGATTAATCATATATAAATAGAGTTATATAACAAATACAATTGTGTTTTAATAATTGGAAGTATAGTTGTATATCAAAGACAATTGTATCATAATATCTAGACGCACAGTTGCGCAAATAAGTTTGCTAGTTGTAATAATAACAGGCTGTAGCTTTACTAAAATTGGAAATTAGGAAAACATGGCTGAGCCATGTTTATCTGCTCGGAATCTAGTATTATGCAACACCAAAGTATTATATATACGTAAACATATCCTTTCAGAAAAATGGAAAAACTATATGTTTTTTGTTCTCTTTGGAACTTCATTTAGGGCCGGGCTACTGGAAATTTCAAACATTTCAGAGACACTAGCATAAAAAAAAATGTCAACCTTTTGATTTGTAAATTTGATTTCCAGTCCTGCAACCCATTCCATGTTGGAAGATACAATAGCCTCGTAAGTGAGAAGAATAGCTTCCTGCATGACGCGCTGGAAATTGTTGCCTGGACAGATATTGATCAAGGCCGCCCGCCACAGGAAATACAAACATATTCAGGTTTTACAACACAGTGCAAATCATCACTTCAAACACGATCAAACAAGGTGTAATCCAGTCAAACACAACATATGTGTGCGCTGTGTTTATGAATTGCTTAATGTTTATAAAAATAAAAAAAATGCAAAATATTTCTTCTGTTTTTATGTACCTTGTTTTCCATGCAGGGGCGGAGCTACAGGGTGGTCCCGGTGGGCCACGGATCACCCTGGCTCAGCCCATTAGCCTTTAGGTATTTTTCTGTAGGAAAAAAATCGTAGGACTTCCTCAGCCGATGTTTCTTAAACTATCATTATAGGTATGTAAGTGTCGACGTTTGTTACCGACAATAATGAAAAGGGGGCTAAGCGCTGGATCGGAAACTCGATGGTAGCACAAGACACGGGAAATTATACAGGTTCGGGCTCTCGCGGTGGAGATAATACCCTAGTCCTGTGCTCTGGAATTATATGTGGCTAGCTATTGCTGATAATGTTGTCTTCTGCCCCCTTCCTCTCTCCTTCTCCCCCACCCCCCTTTATATAGCGGAGGAGGGCGGTTACAAAGGAGAGTCCTAATCGGTTACAAGGTGGAGATTATATCTCTTTCCTAATCTGTTTAATATGATAACGGATAGAATTACAATTGTATCCTCCTAAGCGAGGTCGGTTTCTATCTTCGGGTTTCCTTCAAGATGGCAACCGCCTCTTGGGCAATACCCATCTTCATGCGATGGCTTGGCCTATCCCCCCTTGGGTAGTCCTCACGGCCTGCCATGCAGATACCCGGGGTCCATATACTCCACAGTAAGCTACAGATTTAATACCTTTTATTTTAAGATGCTAGATGGTTGTTAAAACTTTTTATTTGATCATATTGTGTTTGGTATTTTTTTATTTAAATATTGGTATGCTACACTTATATTGTTAAAAAAAGTTAAGCTGAGTCACTCAAAACTAAAGTTCTATTTCCATAAGCCCCGTACAAAGACCGAACATGGCGCTTAATTGGATGTCTAGAACCCTGCAGGCCTTCAGTCATGTCATCCGACTACTTTGTAATTAGGACCTTCACTCTTCACCAAATTTCCAATTCCATAATTCATCAACCTAAGTTCTCGTCGATGCTTAGTTCGTCTTGTCTCCTGCAGACAATCTATACTGCTAGTAACTAAAGGGGGTGGATTAGAAATTTCTTTAGTTTTGGCTTCAGTTGGGTGGACTCACGTAAACTTGAATTTGGCTTGTAACCAGGCAAAAACTACCAGAGTTCTGGTTACTTGATAAGTTATCATTATTTACTGAAGTTGCGTTGAAACTATTTACTGAAGTTGCATTGAACTTCAGGAGGGACAGTTTTTCAGCATTCTGCCAGCTATATCTGTTTACATTATTGCTTATGTTTACTGTATAAGTTCTGCAAGTAATCATTTAGGTACAGAAGCAATGCGTGTACCAAGCCTAAAAATATTTGTTTCTTAACATGTCGTACTTTCCCCTTTTGAATTTACTTACATTTACGGGCATTCACAATGCAGAGCACAGTTCCATCCAGAGAGCATCATAAGTCATAACCACCAAAGGTAGGCTCATGGTCAAGAACATCAAGATTATCGAAAGCTAAGAGGCCTTGAATGGCTTCCCATGATCCATTTAAGGTTCGGTTATATGTAGTGGTTGCTCTGTAGATGATACGGTGTGAAAAACGTCTTGCATGAATCGATTATAAAGCTGTAACGACAGCTCCTGCATTTGATGTGTCTTGGTTTTCGGACAGTCGACATGCAAACTTCACAGTCCCATTTCAGCTGTCATGTTCGTATGTCAGGTCACATGACATGACTCCAAGTAACTTGTTACATTTAATTTATGCTGGATTTGAACTTACGATATCTGCACACGTTAGTCATGAAATGATATTTTCAACTTTTTAGGCAGTGTTTCCAACTTCCAAGATCTGCAAGCTAGTGATATAAGTAGTTCAAAGCTACACAATAAGTCAGGTCCTCTCTTGTGAAAGAAGCATCCAGTCATCATATCAGAACCTCCACCAAAATTTTACCATGAATAATAAATTGAACATAAGTTCCGATCATTACTAAACCAAGAAATGAAGCATAACATAGGACGACTCCTCGTTCAATTTCCAAAGGGTGTAGTGTTTAGGGGTGAAAACGGGTCGGATACGGTCGGGTAGTAGGTCATCCCGTATTCTACCCTAAATATTTTTTTTCGGATACGGGTACGGGTACGGATAGTGGAAATCGGGTAGGATACGGATACGGATACCGGGTATTTACGAATCGGTAGAAAACGGATACCGGATATTATACGGACGGGTATAATACGGATAACGGGTACTTAATCGAATAATACGCAAACTACCTATGATCAAAATATGTGATAAAAATAATTTAACTAACACATATGATCAAACTATGTGATAAAAATATATTAAAAAGAAATTGTAATCATGAGATAAGATATCAATCTTGATCTTGTCGATTTGTGTAAAAATATATATATCTTTTTCGAAGCCAAGATTTTTACCATGCTGACATCAACTCTATGTCCACCTCTAGTAAAAATATTAAAAATTAAAACTTATATTTGAAGTTTTTACAAATTCAAAAACTGAAAGTAAATAAATATGAAAATAGCAATGTCAGAATTTTTATAAATAAAATGCAAAATATAAAAATCTCAAAATTTTATAGAATACAAATATTTTAATTATAAACCTTAATAAAAATATAAATAAAATATTAACCATATTTTGGTCATAAATTAAATCAAACTCAGAAAATAGAAAATCTGATAGGGCACATTGTCGAATTACTGTAATTTTTCTAAACAAGATTTTACCATGAAATTTTTACTGGATATCAAACCTCATCTTGTCGACATGTATAAAAATTTTTATAAAATATTGACTTGATTTGATAGCTTTAATAATTACTAGAATGCTATCTGTCCAGAAAAATATGTTTTCTCCCTTGCTTGTGGACCTTCCTGCACGAACCCCGGTACCAGATCCGACCCGAGATCCTCGGGTATTTTTCGAGTAGTGCCGCTCCGAATCCGACCGAATCCGACGCTCGATTATCCGGTACTATCCGTATCCGACCGGAAAAAATTACCCGTATCCAGATCCGAAAAAGCGGGTAAAAATACTACCCGTATCCGGTACCCGACGGGTAATACCCGACCCGTTTTCACCCTTAGTAGTGTCATACATACAGCACAACACGACACCCAAGGCAGTGCAAATGTTGACAAAACTTAAATGGCTAAATATTAGTCTAATGACATTTCCTCTTTACAATGCTGTGATGCCAGAAAACCATGCAGAATCCTAACACCATTGTACAAGTCTTCACTGAAGCGCATGCACTTCAGGCCAAACATACATATCACACGAATCTCCACTGTAGGATGATGTCGTCTTGATCCAACTAGTTGGCCACGAAATGGTACCTGGAATCCACAAAGCTCTCGACGTCCCAAAGGAAGGATCCAAAAGTAACAGCCTCCAGGACCAGCCTTCTCAACCCTGCGAAACTTATCCTAACATGCTCATCCTTGGAAGAATCAACTGTGCCTTCAGGTCTGATCACGATCTCTGGTTTCCCAAATAGTGCCTCCGTGTGCTTCTCGATGATGCCAAAGGCCTCCTTCGACCTAATTGCTGCATAACTTTGTAAGGTATCTGAATCAAATGACATGACATACGATCTAAGACGGCATGGCTTGACAGATTGGCTAGGCCCCCCCGCACTGAAGTTAGGAGAAGTCCACGACGCTATCTCTGGATGAGAACTAGAAGACTCAGGTGAGGGCCGTGAGTCAGCCGTCATAACTTGATTGAACGAATCGTCTTCCTCCTCTGATCCCCAAGGGAGGATCTTCATTGACTTCTCGAGCTGAAACCTCTGATCAACCCTCCTGAGGAAATAACCATACATCACGGATGCAGCGTAGACTTGGCCAACTCTGAGCTTACTTAAGGCTGCGACAGTAGCATCAGCTTGCGGCTGCCCCAGAATAAGAGTGAGGTGGTTCTCAATCATCTCATATGCCTCATGAGAGTGCAAACGCTCAAGCTTCCCTTCCGCGGATTCTGCCCACTGATCAACGCTTCCAGAAGAATCAATGGAGTGAGAGAGAGCTGGAACCAAAGAAACACCGGCTTCAACAAACTTTTGAACAACCAGCGCATAGAGTATCTCCTCCAAAGTCATTCTCCGCTCCTTTTCCTTAACCTCAGCAATCCGCCTGTTAATCCAGAAAATAAAGATTATCCAGAATTCATCTGTACTGGCAGGAGATCATTACAATGAGCCAAGATAAAAGTTTCTGAGGACTAAAGCCTAAAACTGGAACATGGATTTCCTTCCCCGACTCAAACCATGAAACCTTCATTCTTCTTTGTACGGCATTATGACTCAAAAAACAATTTTAGTTTACAATTCACGTATATGAAGTATGGTAGCTCCGTCCCAATTAAACAGGCTAGAATAGTTCAGCTTTTTCTTCTCTATTGGAAACACAACTGACACATCAAATGTTAAGTCATTCAGAACAACTCTGATATGTTATTTAAACTCCTGTAATGCTTAAACACGTCGGTAAGGGTCCATACAACAAGATTTATTTCTGATTGGAGGCAGCACGTCGGCTGGCTTTGATAGCTTGATACTTGTACAATTGCTATGCGACAGTCTGAAGCGCTCAAATCTCTTAATATGATCGGGGATAACTCAGAATAAATATATTTACCAAATCCTACCTTCTTACAGCTAGGATGCGTAATCGGAAGTGACAAGAGCAATGAAGTAGCCATTTCAAACAACGTTCATATTTACAGTTTTCTTATATAAAAATTAGTGTATTTTCTTGGTCAAGTTACCTGTACAGCACGATGTCACCACCTGACGGTGCCGGCTTGTCGCCGCCGTTCTCCTCCTCCACGGCCTCACGGTCGGTCTGGAGCTGCTCCAGCTGCTTCTCGACAGCGGCGGGCAGGAGGTGTGGGTGCGTGAGCAGAATCTGCGAGAGGAACTGCCCCACCGGCGACTCCATCTGCAGCGGCGCGATCGACGAAGGCGATGGCAGCGACTCCGAGGGCGACCAGGAGGCCCTGACCGCACTGCTCCGCCTTCTAGAAGTGAGCTGCCGCCGCCCGAGACCCTGAGGAAAGCGCATGGGTCATCAAGATGCCAATCCATTTCTATGCTCAAATGACGACTTGAAACACAAAAAAATCACCTCCAAAACCTAATCTTTTTGATGGAAAAAAGAGCGAGACAAATTGCGGAGCAATAACGGTATGACACTAAGAACCAAGCAACCCAGATTCTTTGGCTCAAATTCTTGCAAAGAAAACCAAGAAATGGATAAGAACACTAGGAAAAAGGGGGATAAGATCCAAACCTTTACTAAAACCATTATATACCACCGAGACACAAAACACCCAACCACCCGCCAAGGCGCACGCGCGCGCGCACAAGAACGCGAAGCTCGTCCTTACCTTGATGGAGCCCAAGGCGGAACCCCGCCTCCGATCGAACCGGAGCGAGCTCGCGCCCGCGACTCTCCGCGAGGGCGCGGCGGCGGCGGCGGGCGACCCGAGCGCCACGGCTGCAGCCTCCATCACGCCGAACGGAAGCTCAACAAGCAAGAGCGGGCTCGGGATCCGGCGCGTGCTCGAGGTCACGGGAGGCGCGGAATTGGGGATCTTTTCTGCGGTGGTTGGAGAACTGAGATCTGAGGCGAGGACGAGTTGGACTTCTGGGGGGCCAAGAGGCCCAGAGCCGCCGTGATATATAGCGCGGCGAGGAGGGTGACGCGTTGCAGGTGTGAGGTCAAGAGCACGCGGACGAGACGAAACAGCAGTCGCAGTTTTCTTCTCTCTCGTGTTGGAAGTTAGAACAGGATGCAAATTTTATATTTTCTTTCTTCTCTTCCCTTCTCTCTCTTTTTTTCCTTTCTTTTCTCTCTCTCTCTTTTTATTTATTGTGCCTGCTATACTTTTCTCGTGTTTCACCGTGTGAATGAAAGAGATTTTTTTTTTCAAGAGGGCAAAAATTGAGGGGAATTAATCATATATCCTATTTTACTTAATGTAATTAATAAAATGTCATGTTTATCTTATTGGCATATGACCTGGCATATGTAATTGAAGGCATTTTATCAATTAATCTAAAATAGAAGCGTGAACCGTATGTAAAAGGAGGATGGGAAATTAGGGGGCACGATGCGCTTACAAGTTAGGCTATGTTAATTTAAAGAAAAACAAATCGTGAATGCGAGGGTCATTTGTTAGCGTTTTATTACTCTCTCAGTTCAGAACACAAGGTATATAGTTCTATCAGTTCAGAACACAACGTATATAGTTTACACGATTTTGTTTAGAAATATAATATCTATACATAGATTTAATGAGTTCTTTTCTACTGTAACTCGATGCATGTTATGTGAAGACTACTAGCATTCAAGGACCCCTGAACTCTGAATTTGATAGCAGACTATCCTTCTAGGATGACAGCCTCTCCGTTCGAATAATTCCATTCTTCGGAGTTCAGACACACTAGGCACCAAAAAGACAAGTGTTTTAACAAATGTAATACTAAGAAAAGTTCTCAACAAATTCCTACCATTGAAGCTCTGTCTGGTATCATATTACCATGCTCCTCAAATACTATTTGTTACAAAAACGCATGGCAAAACTATTAGATCAAAGGAATTGGAGATATGGATTTAACATGAAAAATCTTTCTAGAAAAAACCACGACATACAGTGGCTATGTTACTATATAAGAAGATATTTACAACGAGGCAATCTTTTCTCTTCTCCCATCTTGCTTTTTCTCTTCTCTCGTCTTGCTTGCTTTGCTCTATTATATAGACTAAGGAACAAATTAAACCAAAACAAACTCAGATCATACTCTATTAAAGCATATTCATTAAAAAAACTGCAAACAAAACAATTTTTTGACAGTGTTAGCATACTAGAAAAACACGGCACTTACTCTCCCGTTTAGGAGTCTAGACAAATGCACACGCAATATACATGCAGATCTTCTGCTCCCAAGAACGAAAATAACCAGATATGATGATTCGTCCACGCACCATCCAGAGGGATCTCCATGGACAGGGACAGCTTCTTGAGACCTGGCAACTCCACTGCCTCTCGCATCCTTCACCGAACCCATCGCCGTCGCCACACGTCTCTCCTTGCGGCAGGCGAACTGCTCTCTGTAAACCTCTACGTTTCGGCGTCAGAAACTGACAAGATTACCAACGAATCGAAAGATCTTACTTTCTGTTATTGTATTGTGCTTCATGTTCTGTGGACTTGTCCTTTGGTAGTATGTGAAGGGGGAAACGTGAGCTCGTTGGATATTCTTGGCAGCAAGTTGGAGAGGCAATGCCGGTGCCAAGAACTGGTCTGGCTGCGTAGCTGGTCAGATGCCAGCCATTGAGGCAGACATCTGGACACACACACAAAAGAAGGGCAAGAAGCATAACCATTTTTGTGTGCTGCACATATGCATGCACCTTGTAAATTGTTTCCACCGCCAATAATTGAGTTATTATTTTGTTTAATCAGATTTATTTGCATCTGTACTGCTCGTTTTAGGTTGATCTGTATCTGTATATTTCCGGGATCCCGAACCTGAATCCATTGAAGACCAAGGTTGGATGGGTCTCCTCAATTAGGACTGAATTTCAGTACTCGGAATGCCCTGTGATTGTTAGGGCTCGGATATCACTTGTCAGGTTATGATACCACTTACTATGGTAGATAAACACGCTCTAATACCACTTGTTAGGGTAGATGAACATGCTCTGATAAGTGGCTGCAGTAGGGCCGACTGGCATGCGGCTGAAGTGCGAAGGCGGTGAGACGTTGCATAGGATGTCGGAGGCAGGCGCGGTGGTCGTGGCGGAGACGGCCGCATCAGGTAGGCGACCGAGGCCGCCAAGGCGGAGGACGGTGCGCGCGCCGGTGTACTGCATGAACTTGAAGACGGCGCAGGAGGCTTGGGCGAGGTGAGGTAGATGGACTGGTGGTGGCAATGCCGTGCGGATTGATGTACCCTAACTCTGATACCACTTGTTAAGGATAGCACGGCATAAACAACTAGAGATAAAGATTTAACGTGAAAAACGCTTGCAGAAAAAACCACGGAATACAATCCACTATAATATTTCAGTATTACAAGTACAAGGTTTGGTTTATATAGCCAAAGAGTGCTAGTTGTAGACGGTTTGGATTAACAACCTGTTTGGATAGAACCAAAAGATACACTAGTTAAAGATATTGAGGCCTTGTTTGTTTTAGCTTTTGATTCTGGATTTTGATCCTAAAAGCAAAATAAAAAACAAACATCCTGATTCTAGAATCCGATTCTCACAATCCAGCCCACCCATATACACTAGAATCCACAATCCACTTCATATGTGCTTTTGGAGAATCAGCTTCTCTACAACCACAATTCAGAATCAACTTTTAGAGAATCCAAAACTGAAATAAATAGACCCTGAGTTATCTCCAACAGTAATGATGAAATTGCAGCCAGAAGAACTTACAGTACAATCTAAGCACATGTATATGGCAGGGTAGACATCTGAAGGATTTGTGTAGGGCAAGAACAATGTGTTGGTTTAGGAGGGCTCTGAAGTCTGAAATGACTCAATCAGAAATTTCTCAAAACAGGGATGAGATGCTGACGCTGCAGCGCTGTCTTCTGTGCACCCAAAAGGCCCAAACTTTGGTAGAGGTTTTTGTGGGCTTTCACTTCTGTTAGCCCTTAGTCCATGACGCAAGTTTCAATGGATGGGATTTTACTTTTTCTGGGAAGTAATTATTTGGTAGGAACTAGGATTTGCTGATTTGCTCAGAATGGAGTATAGTGTAGTCCTACAGACCAGTCTTGCAAATGGTTGCTTTGGAGAGAGATTTTGCCTGTGTTTTATAACTTCAACAGAGTTATGCCCCATTTGTTTTAGCTTTTGATTCTGAATTCTAACCTTAAAAGCAGAATCAGAAACAAACAGCCTGATTCTAGAATCCGATTCTCACAATCCAGCCCACCCATATATACTAAAATCTACAATCCATTTCATATGTGCTTTTGAATTTCAGCTTTTAGAGAATCAGTTTCTCTACAACCACAATCCAGAATCAGTTTTTAGAGAATCCAAAGCTAAAATAATCAGACCCTTAAAGGGATAATAAACACTGAGTTTATTTTTATCTATTTCTTCCAAATTCATCTCATATGGAAATGCATCGAGCCATTTGCATCAACTTAAGTCACACATACTGAAAGATTTCCAATACAATGTAAATAGAAAAAACTAATCTCATCTTCTTAGTCTAGCACTCAGCAAGCATGCCTTCCGTCAACAGTGGACTGGAGCAGAGAAATCGTGGAAGCTGTACAACAAAACTTTGCTCTCGAGATGCAGTACACATGCTGCTCCAACAACATTCAAGGCCACGCTCACCCTTTGACATACATTTCTCCTAGTTTACGCTATGATAGTGTTTGCCAATACAATACATGTACACAACACCGCCGCTGATCTGTGTTCGTCTTCTGGTGCCTCCACCGCAAGCTTGCGGCAGACTTGATCGTCGCGCAGCCTTTGGAGAGGCTGCGTCCGACGGGCCGTCATCAGAATCAGAATGCATCCTTGGTTAAAGAATTACAAAATGGAAGAATATAGCTGCCTCAGTTCAGAGTCAGAGCTCCTCTCAATATACACCAGAATGCATCGCTTGGTGTCGTCAGCTGGACATGCTAGGGACCAAGAACTTCTGTACTGCCTGGAAGAGCTGCTTCTCCTCAAAGGGTTTCGAGACGTAACCATCCATCCCATACTTCATGCATTCCTCATGAGTGGCCTGGATAACATCGGCAGTCATTGCGAGGACCGGCAGGTGCCATTCCGTCTTCTTTGCCTTACTTTCTGATTCTGAATTATCAGCATCGTCTGCCTGCTCATTCGCCTTCCTTTCCATTGCTCGTATTTGCCGAGTTGCCTCGAACCTAACATATCAGAGGTATATTGATCAAACAGAAACAAGTGTGTGGAATGGGATACCATTACCTAATCACTTGACCACTTGCTGCTTCAAATAACATGAGCACAAAGACGCATGCAGTCATGCAATGTACTAGTTACACGAGGCGTAGACTTTTTAAAGTTAATTACCCATAAGGCCATTGCTACACAATTACGGTCATTTACCCAGCACCACTGCACATTTCTGTGTGCAAGTTCAGGTAAAATAATCATTGCATGGCTTAAAAATATCTGCGTTAATATTGTAACTAGTGTTAGACAGAACACACGCCTATATTGGGGGCTTAAATTTCCAAAATTATACATAGCTTTCTGTTTAATCGAACATAAATACAAGTTTGGAATTTGGTCCTATTTCTAATCATCCTTTGACATCAAGAAGATATATTTTTTTCATATATCTTACAACTGCCAAGTAAGAAGAAACTGGAACAAATTTTCATTTAAAAAGAAACAGAAAACATAAAATTTAAAAAAAAAGGTTGTTGTGTCATTGTGTCTGTTCACAGGCAAAAGCTTGAATAGCACATAAGCTTACCCATCCATCTCTGGCATTTGAATGTCCATGAGACAAAGATCAAACTTGTGTGGGACTTGTAGAAGGGCAAGAGCATCTTTACCACTCTCCACGCACTCCACCTTAGCCCCATATTTCTTTAATGTACCAGCAGCCACTCTAAGGTTTACCTTGTTGTCATCAACCACCAATATGTTCTTGCCAAGAAGCAACTCATGAAGAGAACTTGAGTCGTCATGTTTCTCTTTGTTTGACTCTGTGATACCAAGTGCTTGGAATAGACAAGCTGCAAGTGTGCTTGCTCTAAGAGGCTTTGTGATCACAGAATCAATTGCATATTTCACCTTCGCTTTGTCTGATTCTGCAGATGCAAGAAGGATAACTTTTGGTAATACAACTGTGCACCGATTCTGTTTCATCTCCAGGAGTCTAGTATGTAAGGGGACATCCATCTTTGGGTTCCATGAATCACTCTCAATTAATAACATGGACGGTTGCTTCCTATGCATGCTGCACAACAAGTTCAGAACAAATTAAGTTAGATTTGAGAAAGTTGGATAAAAGAACATGTCAAATATCACAGTTAGCAACCAGTTAGTAGTTATTTGAAAATTGCAGATTCTTACAATAGCCAAAAAAAAACAAAAAAAAAGTGCCGCTGTTTTCCAAACAGAAATATTGACCACGAATCAATTTTTTCAATTCGATAAATCATATGCAAGAATGTAAGAACTGCAGTCAAAAGTAGCAATACTACAAAATGGAAGAAAATCCAACACAATACAATGCATTCTACCAGATAATCAGAACTACTATGGACCAAGCAGTAATACTGTGTTGCAGTCAATATTATCGCCTACATTCTTATGCAACCAAATTCTTGGAGAGCAAGCATCTTTGCGAAAGAAAGTATATGCTTACTTTCCTATTTTCTAAAGATGGTAACTTAATCGCTTCACATTTGTAATTTTAGAGAGCATGTAACGGAGAAAAGTACCTGGTTAGCGAACTGCCACTTCTCCCAGACAACACACCAAGTGCTAGCTCAATGGTACCTACAACTTCAGAGGCAATTCCCAGCCTTTGCAAATGATACTTGGTTACAATTGCTCTTACCTGTCTTTTATCAACCAATAGTGCAGATAAACCCTTAAAATTGGATGGTAGAGGGTGCAACAGAGCAGGCTTATTGTCACTAATAGCATTTCTCTCGCACCTTTGGAGAACCGCAGTGAATGTGAATGTGCTCCCGACACTGGGTCGGCTGACAAAATTTATCTTACCACCCATTAGTTCTACAAGACATTTGCTGATACTCAATCCAATTCCAGTCCCACCATAATTTCTAGATGTCGAACTATCAGCTTGCATGAAAGGTGCGAAGACCCGGCCTTGGGCATGCAATGGTATACCTATCCCTGTATCTTCCACACTTACTACAAGAGTCACTTTATCGGAATCACTTTCATATGGCATCACATTTGTCTCATAAGAGAGCAAACGATTGAAGTTTTCCCAATTATTTCTGCTATCAGCAGCCTCAAGACCACTTAAAGTGTTGTGAGACACACTTGGGGATATAACACTTGTCTCATCTTTATGCCCATTGATGCCATTCGCTACTGGTTCAACTTTTGCTTCTGTTGCAAGATTCGAGTGATCCCCCAGGTGAACTTGCACAAAAATGTGTCCCCCTTCTGTGAACTGTATCAAGGTAAACACAGGGCAAACAAGAATACATTGTAAGCCCATGCTGACATTGAACTTTAGTGTATTTAGGACACACTACTATGTTTTTTTGGCTAAAACCAAGTTGTTCCACTTCCATCTATAGAGAGAATATGGACTTCAATGGTCAAGATCAAAGGAAAGGTCATGCATACATACCTTAATTGAGTTCCCCACTAAGTTTGTAATTATCTGTCTAAACCTTCCAGGATCACCCAACAGGATTTCAGGAACTCTTTCAGAGACATATACAGCAAGCTACAAGTTGCAGAGGAGTAAAAGGAAATTAGTACACCAAACAATATGTTAACCAGGAAAGATGCATTTCTGCAATGCAGAGAAGTCTATGGAAAGCGAATAAATAAAGAGATATTAGCGCAAACAACAGATGGTATGGTCAGGCTTGGTCATGCCTTGTGATCAGTGTCCAATTATTACTGAACTCAGTTGAACTAACCTCAATTCCCTTCTCTCTTGATTTCGGAGAAAACGGTGAGATGACATCATCAAGGATGGACCTCAGGTCAAATGGTACTGACTCCAGCTCTAATTTGTTAGCTTCAATTTTGGCCCTGTCAAGCACTTCGTTAATTAGGGATATTAATGCCTTTCCACAGGCCTGAGCAGTTTGCGCATAATCCCTCTGGGTTGCCTTTAGTTCTGTGTCTAATAGCATATCAAGCATTCCTACACAATCAGGAAAAGCATAAATCATCCCATTTTCCTCATAAGAAAGGAGTTACATAAAGAATAAGAAGAATATGTAGCAAGATTAAAAAATCACCTAGCACACCATTCATGGGTGTTCTGATCTCATGAGAAACAGTTGCAAGGAACTGCCATTGACAAACAAGAGTCTTTTATATCATAAAACTTGTAATATTTCAGAAAATAACTTCAAACTAAATTGGACCTGAGATTTAGCAATATCAGCGGCTTCTGCCCGTTTTTTCAGCTCTTCCATTTTCCGGCAATCTTCCTTAACATTGACATAGCGACTCCAAGCAGCATATATTATGTAGCCCACAAGCATACATATAACGAAGACACCAGATGGAGTAGTAAATGCGGACCATGGAACATGAGGCTTGTTTCTGTATCTGCACAAATTTATGGACAGTGAGATATAAAAATAGATCATTCTAAAATATAATATGAGAAAATTAATGAACAGTGCACATATATATACCTGCAAATCATGTGATGCTTTCTGAATGGATCACCAAAGTCTAGCATGCAGGTGTGTGACGGTGAGGGAGCACCAAGAGGTACTTCAGACCCATACATGACAAGAGGGTTTGAATGGTTTGTGACATCATAAACATTCACCACCAATTCCTGGTTGCCAGCTAGCTGCCTCAACAAATTTTCCACCAGCGATTCTACATCAAAAGCTCCTCCAAGATATCTGTTGAATAAAAAAGAAGCCCATTTTGACCCATCCTGTTCATCAAATACTACTGTGAATAGTTACCTATCTAAAGTTCTAAACCTTTGGTTTTCTGATACAGTAACGCATGCAACACCTCTATTTTGGTGTTGACCACAATTTGTTTCAAAAGATTTCTCTCTGTGTATTTTTCTTTCAAGTCTAGAGGCACTAACTGTTTCACTCAGTGCCAAGTGAGAGTGATGAGTGTTCAACAATCTATGAAACGCGATGCGCTTTCAGCACTAAAGCATGACATAAATGTTTCATAATGGAACAGCAAAGGCAGTGGATTCCACATAGAGGAGGAATCAATTGAAATGAAAACCTTCCCACACAAAAAGAGAAGCTGCTAAACCTCACCCTGCGGTAGCAGCAACACGATCCTCCACCTTGGCATACGCAGGAAGATCCACAAGGTAGACGGGAAACGTCAATACAACACCTAGGTGTTTCGACATCAGCCGGAATGGGCTCGTAAGAACCGCCTTCCCCGTTGCCCTCGACCTCAAGATGTTCTCCCGGTCCTCCTGCAGCAACACACACAAACGCGCACCACAAAGTTCAAAACCAACCAACAACACAGAACAAACTGAAACCCAAGAAACACAAGGGACACCACCGCACACCTCGCCGGACATCATGTCGAGCCCCTCGATGTAGGAGACGGTCTCCTGGGAGTAAATCACCGGCGCGTACTCGTCCTGCTCCGGGGACGGCTCGCGCTCCATGGTCTTGATGATCCACCCCTGCTGCCGCTCGAAGCTCTCCCTGTCCGCGTGCACCACCCGCTGCGCGTACGCCACCCCGCTCAGCAGCGGCCGCTCGAACAACGTCCTCGCGGTGTAGTCGGCGAAGGTGTACTGAAAAAAAAAACGCATCAAAGGCCTGCAAAACAACTCAAACGGAAAGCAAACAATTCACACCAAAAAAAAAAAACAGAGAGACTCCATTTAAGAACAGCTGCAGGCTCCAGGCTGCAGCACAGTGGCCTGAGCTACGATGCAGGCATGGAAGGTCTCAGAGGGGATTAAATGAGGTGGAAGCGGCGGCTGCAGGCAGAGCAAGTACCACTACATGGTCAAGCCGTCAAGGTATATATATTATCGCAACAGAAGAGGCAGGAAGGACCAAAAAGACACGCGATTAACTACGGGCGCAGAGCAGCAGCCATAACTCGCACCGGTAGTAAGCACTAGTGCTCCTGCCGGTGAATCCGCAGCACTAGTGCTCCAACCTCTCATAGGGGAGAAGAGAATCGGGAGCGCGTATCAAGAAACCGCAAGACAGTGGGACTGTGGAAGCAATAACTCCCGAAGCTGTAGTACTAGAGTACATGGAGGTGGAGAGGCGAACCTGGTCGAGCGCGGGCGGGTGCTTCTCGTAGTGGAAGGTGGCGACGAGGATGGCGAGGGCGTGGACGTGGTTGACGGAGACGGCGAACTGGTCCTGCAGCATGCGGGCGCGCTCCTCGCACATGCAGACGAGCCCCTCCTCCGCCTTGCGCAGCGCCGCGTGGCGGAAGCGCCAGTGCAGCCCAACCCATAACGCCGAGGAGACCACCACCCACAGAACCACCGCCACGACGCTCAGCCTCACCTTGGCGCGCCACCCCCCCTTCCCCTTGCTCTTCCCCTTCCCCGCTTCCCCCTCCTCCTCCCCCACCGCCACCGCCGGCGCAGCGGCCTCCCCTCCTCCCACCCCCATCCCCAATTCACATGCGCCGCCGCAACCCACCAACCCACCCAGACCCACAACGCGAGCAAGGAGACAGTTGCTCCTGCTCCTGCTTCGCTTTGAGCGTTTGATGAGAGAGAGAGAGAGAGAGAGAGAGAGAGAGATTGGCCTCTCCTTTTCCCTCCCTACCGTCCTCGCTGCCTTGCTGCTGCTTTGATGTATTTTGTTGCTTTCCGCCAGGAGCCGAGGCGAGCGTCGAGCGAGTGAATCGAATTTCCTGGATTTTACGAGATACGCGGCGTTAAAAAATAACGCCTTTTCCTCCCTCGCGCCAGCGGGACCCTCCTGCCTTTTGCGGCTTTGCCCACTACCCAGCGAGTTGAAGTCATCTTTTTTTTTCTAGCCCACTATAATTTTTCTTTTATAAACTTAGCAAAAAAAAATAATCCTATTTTTACCATAAAAACGGCAAAAGGTCATAGATATATCATATATAATATAAGCTACCATAGCAAGCCATCAAAGCTATCTAGCAGAGGAAAGATTTCCGGCACTTTTGTGTTTGAAATGGGACTATTTTTATAATTTTGTTTGGAAATATCAAATTTTCCAAAAAAATACACACGATACTAGAAAAGTGATAATTTCCACTGAGTTTTCAGGTTTTATTGTTTGTTCTAATTTTTTTCAACTTTAATCTCTATTCAGACAAAATTGCAAATCTAATCCCTTTCTTGATCACAGAAGGATTTAGACGCGATGCTCATGTCATTCGCTGTGGTATGAGATCATAGTAAGTTCTATAACAGTTAGAGAGTCTAGTAATTACCTGCAGCGGCGGTTAAGAAAGAAGCACATATACAATTTCACTCGCTCGGATGTAAATCAAACTTGTAAAAAAAAAAACTGGGCCAAAAGTTAAAAAAACAATTTGCTTCCTGCCCACCCACGCGGCCGCGCCCCGGTTGCCGTAGCTGCCGTTGCCCTGTTGCTTTCCCTATCCGAGCCCCACCAGGCCACCACCGAGCGACGCCCCGGAAACGCCTTCTTTGGCCCTCCGCGCGGCCAAAAACGCACCGGTTTTTCTTTCCGTCCCGCGGCCTCGGCTCGGCACGGGACGGCCGAGACCCAACCAGCCGAGCCGGGAATGGATTATGGAACGGGGTGGGGGTGGATCCATCCATGCATGGGTGCGTGCGGTCGCGGCGAGTGGTTGAGCAGTGGGGCGCGCGTCGCCGTCTCGGGGATTTCGCTGTGTGAGTGGTGCTGGCTCGCTTGCCGGCCTCGGCCTCAACGCCTGCGTGCGCAGTGGGGTAGGGCGGGTTACTATATATAGGTGGGCCCGCGAGCGTGGGGTCCACCCAGCACGGTCCAAAAGGGCAGAGGAAGAGACGAAGAGGTGAGAAGGCAGTGGTCAACGGTCAACACTGCCCGAGTCATCTCTGGTTCGCTTTTACAATCAGCCTCTCGAGTCTCCCCTCCTAGCTGTGAGCCTGTGATCACCGGCCGACCTTGGAGGAGCTATGATTTAGGGTATGTATAATGATGCTGTCGGTAAAATTATATCACATAAGATTCTAGATGATGTAAATGTAAGAAAAAAGAGAGAGAAAACTGTTATCTACTATTTAATAGAACGGTCTTATATAACATTATATAGATAGTCTGTTAATTAAACGAGACCATTATAGACAGCTATATAGACGATCTATTGTATGAGTTACTTTTAGAAATGCACATCACCTCTTGAACGTTGGGGGTCTTCGCAATCACAATTGTAGTAGTAGTTAAATGCTATTCGAGCCGGCATGCGTTTCGCATAATTGCATGGTTCGAGCTTCGCATCCAACCCCAAGCTGCGAGGAAGGTTGTGATTTGTTGTTACTTACTAGGTTTGAGTTTGCTGCGTTCTTGCCATACAAAAAAAAGCATAAACGCGATTTCCAATTCATTTATAAACCCTCGGCGAATCTGTGTTTTCTAAGAAAGTTTTTACTTTTTTAGAAAACCGTGAAAAATCGATGAAAGGACCTAAACGCGATTTCCAATTTAGCTATAAACCGCGTGTAAGGACCTAAACAGAATTTTGAAATTTATCGGGTCTATCTTTCTAAAAAAACGGAGAAAGGATCTAGATGTAAGGAGTAAGGACCTGTTTGTTACGTTTTTGGACCTGTCCGCTATCCTGAAAAATTAGAAAAGGGCTTGCTTGTGATTCGAATATAACGGCAGGTGTTTTCTGCAAAACAGCGCGCGAGGGACCCAAACGCGATTCAAAAAAATATCTTTCCCTCACAAAAAATCGCGAAGAACCTATTTGTAATTTACAGGGACCAATCCGTAATTTAAAGAAGCGGAGGGACTTTTTCGCAAAAACGGCAAGCTGCCACCTAGGGGCCTTGATCGCTCGGCATTCCCAGCGCATATTATATAATTTAAAGAAGCGGAGGGACTTTTTGCAAAAACAGCAAGCTGCCACCTGAGGGTCTTGATCGCTCGGCATTCCCGGCGTATATTATATGGGGTATATTACAAGGTAATGGAGCAGCAGTATGTCTGCGTGGAGTGGGCGCGTGCAGGGTGTATGTAAAGTGATAATCTCCGTTGCGGTTTGAGACGATCTCACTCCACGCCACCCAAATATAAATCGTTGACCCCCAACTTACACCAAGTGATCTTTTGATCTTGTCAACGGCGTGTATAGGATGGAAGCTCAAATCATTTTTAAGCTCTTGTATGTCGTGCTCAACTGCCCAACATTGTAGCAGCAGAGCCTGCTGTTATGTCTAACAGAACGGGTAGTATGTGGTAGACGGTAAAAATCAGATCTAATCATTAATTTGTTAAAAGTTTTTTTATTATTTTGATTAAAAAAAGTATAAATAAATAAATAATAATTAATTTGATGTTTAGTGTGTCATTAAAGCGCACTAAAATAAAGGATTCGTCAGGAAGCGTGTAATCTGCCCTCATGTGTGCATCCCTTGCCCGACCACTGCAATAGCCAGGACCAGGGATTGAATTTTCGGCAATTTGACCACCCCCAATTTATATATACTGGCTGAATTCAAAATTTAAAAAAATTGATTTTACTACAATAATGAATTCAGTAATTTGAAATTTTGGTAATTTCGCTGAAATTTCGGGTTTTAATCCGAATTTTCAAATGTTTTGGCCGGATTTGAACGGAATGGGTCCAATAACCCTTAACAAAGTCTTGTTACATGAAAATTTGATGAAAAACTAATTTTTTGAGATTTTTTAAAATTTGGATAGAAATACTGTCAGATTTTTTAAAAAAAATTACAAGCCAGATAATCATCTGAAAAAATTATAGTACCATCCATTATTGTTTGGGATCATAGAAAAAAAATTTCAAAATAATTTAACATCATTTGTTATCTTCAAAAAATCAAAAACAGAATGGACATAATTGGGACAGTAAACTTGTTAGATTTTTATAAATTTTCTCGAGTGTTATAATCATCTAAAATTTTTATGAAAGATTAAGAACTTCCTCAGTACCATTATATAAAATTTTGAAAAAATTTCAAATTTCTTGGTTTGCTCAATAAAATCTATCAATGCAGTAAGCACTAAACTTAATTTGTTGTATTATATTTCAAAAATCAATTCATTTGAGTTAAGGATTTATCAGGCAATTCAAATATTTTTATAATTTTTTAAATTTTGTTTTTAAAATTTATTTGAGCTAAGGATTCTTATGTAAAATTTTCAACTCAAAATATTTCTCCAGGAATTTATAAAAATTCCGACACTCAAAGTACTAGTTTTCAATTCCTCAGTTTTGAATTTTTAAATGACTTAAATTAATTTATTAATTTCTTATATTTTTAATTTTGATGAATTTATTGCTGGGGAAGATAATATAAAATTTTAAGATTGAAATTATGAAATAATATTTTCATTTAATTCTGACATTGAACTTAATTTGTTGTATTATATTTCAAAAATCAAACAGAGAAAGAACATAAATGGCACTGTGCTTTCTACGAATTTTATAAATTCGCTGGAGTATGATAATGATTCAAAATTTTTATGAGATGTTAATAATTTCCTTCTCACCCTTATGTAAAATTTCAAAAAAAAATTAAACCTTTCTTATTGCTAAATTAAATCTATTATTGATCATCGGCCTTTTAATAGGATAGTAGCACTGTTGGAATTTTTCAAAATTCATGACACCTGATCATCATATGAAAATTTTATGAGAATATTATGGATGTGTCAGGACCATCCGGAAAAATTTTCAACATTTTACAAGCTCGTTTGTTCTAATTTTTATTCGGATGAAACTTGCCGCTCAACGCTTTACCAAGACAGTACCAATCTTTGAATTTTTAAAAATTCCTCACATTTGATCATCATCTTTTTACAGAAATATCATAAGTATGTCAGGAATCTCCAAAAAAAATTTCAAAGTTTTCTAACGTAGTTTGTACTATTTTTCATCCGGTTCAAACTTGCCGATCAACGTTTCATCTACATAGTATCAATGTTCGAATTTTTAAAAATTTCACAGATCTGATAATTACCTGAAATTTTTATGATAACATCTCTAAAGTGTCAGGAACCTACAAAAAACATTTCAAAATTTTTCGACGTCGTTTGAATCCATTTTCAGTCAGTTCATTTTGACCGAAATTTGGGAAATTTCACCGAAATTCAGGGTAATTTCGGAAATTTCGATCCAAAACAAACCGGATTTGAATTTTGAATGTCCTCCGGCCGAATTTACCGAATTTCGGACGAAATTTCGGATTTCGGCTTAGAACCACCGAAAATTTGAACCCTGGCCAGGACGACACCAATCGCTGCGGTAACATTTTCCTCTGAGCAAAATCTGCAATGCCCCCGGAATATTTCGATTAATTTATGCTTCGGTTCTAAGCCTTGAAAGTACAGAATGTCCAAACGCACGGCAGAGTTCAGAGAACACGAACTACTTTATTTTTAAAAAAGAAAAAGTAATGCGTACAGTGCCGTGTTAGGCGAGCAAATTATAAGCATCTCTATATTTTTTTTGGCGAGGACGTGTTGATTTAGGGCACATGCCGAAGTAACCGATTAAACAACAGCATATCGTTTTTATTAAGGACGTCTATTCGTTTCATCGATCCTTAGCTTTATGGATAACTAGGTGGGAAAGCGCGCTACGCTGCGCCGGTTGAATTTCGATAGCATGCGCGGTTATGACCCGTTGGCAAATCCATAAGTTGATATAAACCTTCGATGAATCCGTGTTTTTTTGGTGACGAAAACATTGTTTTCGTTTTTTTTTGGTGCTGAAAACATTTTTTTCGGGTTTTTTTGTTGCGTTTGTTAAAAAAAATGGGTCGTTAGGACCCACCGGCGAATCCGCGGGACGAAAACATTGTTTCCGTTTTTTTGGGTGTCGAAAATATTTTTTCCGGTTTTTTTGGTTGCGTTCGTTAAAAAAAATGGGTCGTTAGGACCCACCGGCGAATCCACGGGTCGCTATAAATCTGCGGACGAATCTACATTTTTAAAAAACCATGATTCACGATCCGTTGCAAATACATAAGTTCTTGTGAATCTACATTTTTAAAAACCCGCATGATTCGATCCGTTGGCAAATACATAAGTTGCTATAAAACTTCGATGAATCTGCGTTTTTTTGGTGGCGAAAACATTTTTCCGGGTTTTTTGGGTGGCGAAAAAAAATTTCGGGTTTTTCGGTGGCGAAAACATTTTTTTTCGAAAAGCGGAGAAAGGACTCGAACGTAAGCGAGGACCCGGATGTTATTTTTTGGACTTGTTCGCTATCTGAAAAAATTAGAAAAGGGCTTGTTCGCGATTTGAAACTAACGGAGGCTTTTAAAGTAAAATACTAAGCCAAGGACCTAAACGCGAAGCAAAAAAAATATTCTTGTCTCACAAAAAATCGCATAGGGACCTATTCGTAATTTCGGAGAAACGGAAGGGTTTTTTTGCAAAATCGCAAGGTGACAGGTGGCTTCCCGGTTGCTCTCCAATTCTTACGGGTATAGGTTATGTAATGATGACCCGCCAAGTTGCGAAGGGTCTCACGGAAATGACTAGTACCTAGACGTGGTGGGCATTTGGGTCAGGTTTTTTTTTTGACCGGTCTGAGACATAATAGGTACGATACGGTTTGAAGCTCGGTCTGATACGAAGTAGAACGTACCAGACTCGAGAATCAGACACGATGGGTGGCACGACTCGGCACGATATTGTAGCATAGGCCGTGTCGAGTCCGATGACTCAGGGCATGAAGAAGAAGATTAGTATAAAGGTCACTGATCCACATAGTATAAGCGTCATAGACGTAACCAACAGTATGAACGCCATCCCCATCGCCGACACCTGAGAGAGACAAGTCAGTTCTCTCTCTTACCTATCTCTCTTAATTTCTCCCTTGCTCATCCGTCTCTCTCAATCTTAATTGTCTCTTTTCCTCTGTCTCGTTGCTCTCTCTCGCTCGTGTTCAACACATCCTCTCGTTCTAAGAATAAATTAATTTTAGTTCTTTTTTCCATAATACTTGTGTCCACTGTTTTAACTCCATGTGTCTCAAGTTCTTTTTCTATCATCACAATAGTGCAAATAGGTTGGACCTAGGTCGGTACGGTACGAAGCACAAATAGGCTGTGCTTGAGCTCGCCGATGGTGAACCGGGCCGGCCCGGTAAAACATGGTGGGCACGACGCCCACCTCTACTAGTACCTGTGTTTGCCTAAGCAACATTGTTTAAACTTGCCGTACAGTTTCTTCTTGTTGTACTTCCTCGGTTGTCATTTTAGACATCAACACAATCTCTAAAATATTGCTTTGAGCTCTAATTTTTATTATAATATATTTATAAAACCTAATTATAATACTATGAAATTACTTTTCGAGATAATTCTATACATATGATTTTTATGTATCCTATTTAAGTATTTAAAAATATATTGATGGTCAAAGTTTTAAAAATGTGATTGTAACTATATCTAAATCAAAACTATTTTTGACGGGAGGGAGCATATAACAGGTCAGTTCCACATGCGCCTTGTTGATCATCCTCATATAGGTGTACAGATTTGGAATGATCACTTATATAACCATATGTGTGTTGTTTTTTTACAAATCTAGTATCTCTATGTATATATTTGCAAATTTAGCCTTCTCCCCTATCGTGAAAGGTGCGGCAGGTAATATATGTCCCCTACATACTCGTAGAGCATGAAAACTGGTCGACGCTGCGGCAGGGTGGGTGAGCGTGGAAGACACCCTGCTGCGATGGGCCACCTTGGTACCGTGGTCGGATGAGCTCCTAAGGCACCAGTCACCTTTCCACGCTCCTCGGGTGCAATATGAGATAGGTGTTGTTTGTCGATTCTTTTACGGTAAGAGGGAGACCAAATTTACAAATATATACCCGGGCTAGATTTTTTAAAAAAGGGTGTCCATTGTGCGTGTACAAGGGCATCATTTTTATGGCATTTTCATTTGTTTCTATATGCGCTTTGTTTGCGCTCTGCTCTAGCGTTGCCAAAAAGGGCAGAGTAATAATGTCTACTAGGTGTGTATGCGTGGCGCCACACCGTGCAAGCGCGTGATGCCATGTGGGGGTGATTTGTCGGACAGAGTCATTTTGCAAAAAGGCGCAAAATCAATTCCCTGAATTTTGAGGGTCCGAATGTAGTTCTCGAATTTGTAGGTGGCCTTTGCGCACAAAAACATTTACAAATGCTAAAAAGCATGAAAAAAGTTAATTTCTAGAATTCTCGCAGGTCTCGATGTAATTTTTGAATTTCTAGGAGGGGGCTTTGCGCAAAAAAAAAACATCGTGCGCGGGCCACACGTGTTAGAGACTCGCACAAGCACCACGCATCTCGCGTGGGCAGTAGCTAGCGAGAGACTGAAGACAAAGTAGTTAAGCCACCACGTTACCCGGTGCGCAAAGCGGGCAACACGGCACAACGCGGAGCAAGCATATCAGCCCGAAGCCAATGCGGGGCCAGGAATCCCAGGGGTATAATATAAGGACTATACAACGAGTTTGTTTCACCCGGATAACATGGTAATTTTAGCTTCGGGTAAGGGCCATAGCCCTTGTTTATCCGTTCTAGTATAATGTAGCATATACTCACCACAGATGATTGTACCGATATATCAAGGTACCCTAGTAGGTTGTAGCTCCATTCTATAACGTAGCATACTCACTTGAAATGGCAACCTTTTGCCCCTCACTCTTCTCCCAGTCCCTCCTCCCAGCTTCTCTTGATACGCAAGAGGCTCAAAGTTCAAGCCCAAATGTGGCAATTCCTAGATAACTATATAGATTGAATGTCATATGATCAATTACAACCGCAGCAATGGCAAATCCTAAAGGACCATTCTAAGCAGTGGGCAAATGATCAATTTTCCCAACTAAAAAATCCCCTTATGCATAACGTAACATAGCGTATCATATGAAATGATTGTACATAATATTGTATATCGAGTAGCTCCTTTACAATATGGCATGATAACATCGTGTGACTATATTTCTTTTTGGGTAGTTTCTTATTTACAATTACCTGCAGTAACTTGCAAGTAACCACTACTACTTCACTTCTCCAGCAACAAAACGGAAGTTTTGAGGATCTTTTGATGTATTTGGCTGCTTCAAAAAAAATTTCCATTTATAGCTCCCCTGATCGTGTATTTGCGGGAATAGACCCATGCCACAGGAAGAGAGCGCGGTAAATGGTAATCCCGCGAACCGGCAGCGCTACACCGAAAGCAACGATACGAGAGTGTTGCCCAACAAAGAAGCAGCGACAGGGGAGCGCTGCATGCAAATGCAGTGGCAGGGAAGCACTGCAATGCTAGCTCAGTGCTACAGCCTAAGTCCTATCGCTGCATTGTTTTTTTTGTATTTCCTTTTTTTAAAAAAATAGTAGCATGGAAAATTTTTAGATAAAAATAATAATAGTGAAAAACATGTAGCGAAATTTTTTGGTACTAACTTGAATGTTATTTTTATGATCGAATTTTGTTTGTCACAACTAATGAATGACAAGGAAAATGGGTCAGAGAGAAATGAGAAAGCTAGTGGCACCGACGTGTAAAATTATCAAAACGACAAACATACAAAACACTTAGCAACGAGTTTCACTGATTATATACCATACGTCGGTCAATACAAATGATAACACTGACAAAAAATTGAAGTTTTAATGTTGACGAGGGCTGGGCAACCCTTGGCCGATCAACGCACGGTCAACGAAAGGTATCGGCTCGGGCGATCGGTGAAGGCCCTCGATCGCGGCCTGGTCCGCACGGCCCCGCCCGACCTATAGCCTGCCTCGACCAAGTGTCCGTTTCTGCACTCCCTCAAGCTCGAGGTCGTGAGGACAGCTCTTAGTCGGGCGGTTTCGCCTCAGGACGTGGGGCGTGCACTTACTCGACGGTTACCAAGACCTGAATAATGGCGTCAAGGTAGAAGTGGGCGCCATTTCCGAGATAGTTCTGACCCACCTTCAATGCGCGAAGGCCACTCCCGAGAATCTCTCCGTCATCATGAGCAACATTTGGGGGATATAAGGCCAGACGGGGCGTCGTCTGAAGGACTCACTGGCAATAGTTTTCATAGACACCCATGCACAGAGCACCCAAGCTCGGTGTAACCACCTCATTATACGCATGATTAGTGAATTCCTCCTCCTCGGAGAGAAGATCGGACATAGAGCTAGTACCCTCGCGGGCTCGAACCAAGATAACTCGGCTGCCTCTTGCTCGTTGACACCACGCTCGACCTTCATTCGATCCATTGTTGAGCGGCGCTTCTTGGGTCCTACACTCACACAAACCCCCTCTTCACTTTTGTGGTCAGGCGATCCCAATCGTCGACAGCTGGCGCCACCGTGGGGCGAGAGCTTCGTTCAACCGGAGGAAGTCGAGGTTTTCAAGGTATGGCATCCTCTGCGGCAGATTCCGTGGGCTCGGGTGAACACGGCCCCGAGCGTGGAAGTTCCACATCCTGTTCTCCCCTCTCCGCCACTACGGAACCGTTTGTTCTCATGGCGCCCGGTCATAGCGAGGGCGTGGAGGAGGGGGAGCGCAGCCCAAAGACCCCTGAAGATGCTCGCCGGATGGCCCAAGTTGCCATCAATCAGGCTATAACCGCCCTTCGGCGAGAAGAGCTTGAGAAGATTGGGTTACTTCGGTCGAGCGAGCGCCCGAGCAATCGCCACGAAGTCATGACCGATCCGCGCGATCCGGCGGCGGGTTACTTGGTCGAGCCTCGCAGACGAAGCTCGACAAAGCGGATCACCGAGCTGCATTGCCTGGCGCTTAGAGACCCCCTGCGGGGTCCCGGCTGTCGTTGAGCGGCGACAACTCCTCGCGTGGCGTCAACACTCCCACGGTCTCCTCATGCGGCGATCTCGAGGCTTGACTCAGACGCCTCCCGCCGTCATTCCCCGGCGTGACTCGGGACGGAAGTGCGGCGGCGACAGCAGTCTGGCGACTCCGCTCCAAAGAAGCGGCCTCTCCCGACGTTCCCCGAGGCATCGGTGGGTCCACGAGCGCCTGCAATACCTTCTGGGTGATGCTCGGGCCCATCGCCATGGCCGTCGGGGTCGCAGGGCGGGATGTCAAAGCAATCGGGAGTCTAGCTCCAGCGGCAGCGAGAACCTTCCAGCGTGCCTGTCGGCGTATGGTGCGGCGTTCTCCGACGACCTCCGACGGGTGCGATGGCCGGCTCGCTTCAAGCCCGCGTTGATCGAGCGATTCGACGGGACGAAGAACCCTAATGAATTCCTCTCAATCTACACCACCGCCATCCTAGCCGCGGGAGGCGGCAATACGTGATGGCAAACTACCTCCGATCGCTCCGGACGGGCGCTTGCCGCACTTGGCTCTTCAACCAGAAACCAGGTACTTTTCGCTCATGGCGTCAAATCCAGAGCGCTCTCCGCTCGAATTTCCATAGCCGCTACGAGTGGCTGGCAGGGAGAAAGACTGGACCGGGTGATCGAGGAAAGAATGAACCCCTCTGCGATTGCGTGCGGCGGTTCATCCGCACTAGAATCGATCCCTAGTGTGTCCGACGAGGCCGTGATCAAGGCCTTCAAGTTTAGCGTCTTTGACCAAGCGCCTCATCAAGATCTGGAGATTACGGCGAGGCTCCTGATCGGCAAGCTCTTTTCGCATGACGGAGGCGCTTCTGTGACGCGACGACGCGGATCCATTGGAAGCGACTACGACCAAGATAAGCTTGGTGTCAATGCAAGCGAGGCCGGTCCCTCTAATGCCAAGAATGCCGACCAGGGTACGGCTGCCAAGAAGCGGAAGAGAGACCGCAAGCGCGATGGTGGTCGACCTCTAGTGACCGTTTCGGCGGACGGTCGCCGCGAGGTTATGGAAGTACGAGACTCGGCCCAGGAGAGGCCTCGTTCCCAGCAAAACCGAACATGACCCCAGCAGGCGCAGCGCCGACCTCGGCAAGACGACCGCCGGTCCGGGTCGCGACAGGCAGATGGCCGCCCACAAGGCTCTGAGGGGCGGCCTCGGTTTGATGAGGGTAAATTCTGCCTGTTTCACAGGACTCCGGGCCACGACCTGCGGGGCTACAGGGCCTGGCAGGCCAAGCTCGGGCCTTCTATGACGGGCGTGGGGAGATGCCTACACTCCCGACGGAGGGAGATGAGCCCGAAAGGGTAAACGCTGGAGAAAACCAGGCCGACCTCGACCTGGACTTCCGGCAAAGCGGCCATCACGGATCGACGTCATCTTTGATGGCTCTTCGGCGTATCAATCCCCGCGCGAGATCAAGGATGCCGCGCATGGTTTCTAAGCCACCATGGAAGTCCTGATCCAATCTCGCAAGTGGTCGGGCGACGATCACCTTCACATCGGAGGATGCTCCCCAAGGTATGTCGAAGGACCTCAAAACGGCCCTGGTCGTGACCCCGACCATTACCAACACTATGGTCGGGAGGGTCATGGTCGATGGAGGCAGCTCCTTAACTTTCTTTGCTGCTTGTAGGCTCGACCGGATGCAAATTCCCCGGTCGAAGGTCAAGAGCATTGCAATCCCGTTCTTCGGGATCGTTCCTGGGAGCTCGACCACTCCTCTAGGGCAGGTGGTTCTGCCCGTTACCTTCAGCGCTTCGGATAACTTCCGCACTGAGCTGGTTACCTTTGAGGTAGTCGAGGGTGACCTCCCCTATAACGCCATCCTAGAGCGTCCCGCCCTGGTTAAATTTATGGCGGCCAACCACTACGGTCACTGATGCATGAAACTCCCGGGGCCTAGTGGCATCATCACCGTGCGCGGCAACCTCAAGGCGGTGCACAGCTGTGAGACTCAAGCCCTGGCCCTCGCCGGCATGCTACCTCAGCAAGGCCCGGAGGCGACGGTGAAGAATTCTCGCCAGAAGGCGGCGATCCAGCCAAGTGGGGCTCTGAAGGTGTGCGCTCGATGAGGGCGACCGACTGTGTGTCCACATCTTGACCGGGCTGGGTTCCAAATAGGAACTCGAGCTCGTCACCTTCCTTTGTGCCAATAAAGATATATTTGCTTGGGAGCCGGCAGACATGCAGTGTCCGAGGAGGTGGTCGAGCACAAAGCTGCGAGTGCGACCCATCGCTGGCCGCGCGTCTTGAAAGCTGCAGCGTTTCTCACCGGAGAAGGTCGCCATCATCAGAGAAAACCTTGACAAGCTCTTGAAGGCCGGGTTCATTCGGGAGATCGACTATTCCGAGTAGTTGGCCAACCCGGTTATCGTCCAGAAGAAGGGCGGAAAGTGGAGAATGTGTGTGGACCATACGGGGTTGAATTCAGCATGCCCGAAGGATAACTTTCCACTCCCGCGCATCGACTAGATCGTCGACTCCACCGCGAACGCCAAGATGTTAAGCTTCCTGGACGCTTATTCGGGATACCACAAGATCAAGCTGGCGGTTGAAGATGAGAGCAAGACCTCGTTCATCACGCCGTTCGGGACCTACTGCTACACGACCATGTCGTTCGGTCTCTGTAACGCCGGCGCGACCTTCCAGCGCCTGATGACCAAAACGTTTGATCCCCAGATCGGCCGCAACCTCGAGGTCTACGTGGACGACATCATCGTCAAGAGCTCTTCCGAGGACACCCATGTTCAAGACCTTGGAGAGACCTTCGCCAGCCTGAACAAGCACAATATCAAGCTCAATCCGGAGAAGTGTGTGTTCGGTGCTGCTTCAAGGAAGGTGCTCGGCTACATGATTGGGAGGGTCGACCCATACCCAGAGAAGATCGAGGCAATCGAGAAGATGGCGCCCCCGACCTCGGTGAAATAGGTACAATGCCTCACCGGCCGTATGGCCGCTCTTAGTCGGTTCATTTCGAGGCTCGGCGAGCGTGGGTTGCCGTTCTTCAGGACCTTGCGCAAGCAAGGTAGCTTCGAGTGGACTCCCGAGGCACAGCGGTCCTTCGATGACCTGAAGGCGTATCTTTCAAGCCCACCTTTGCTCACCACTCCGCAGCCGGGTGGCGGCTACTACTTTACCCGCAGCCACCTTCAGTCGCTCGATGCCGTCTGATGGCGGCGGGATGTCTGGCGACATCCGATCTACTACGTCGCCCGAGGTAATCTTGCCACGGCCCAAAGGGCGTTACCGCGAGTTCGGCTCTTATGCCCTTCTCATGGCTTCACGCAAGCTCGGCACTACTTCCAAGCGACTCGGTGGTCATCCCGGCGCTTTTTGCTCGAGGATATCTTGAGAACCCGGAGGTGAGGGTCGATTGCCAAGTGGGCTATGGAGTGGCGGCGTTCGACGTTAAGATGCGTGGCGCGCCACGACTATCAAATCGCAGTGCTCGCCGACTTCGTGGTCGAGCAAACATCCCCTCCCGCTCCCGAACTCGAGGTCGGGGAGAAGCCTTGGATCATGTATTTCGACGGCTCTAGATCCTTCAAGCGTTCGGGGCTGGGATTCTCATCCTTACTCCGCGCGGCGATCGGCTAAGGTATGTGGTTCGTTTTGGGTTTTCGGCGACAAACAACGTTGTAGAGTCTGAGGCTCTCTTGGCGGGCTGCTTGAACTGCAAGGCCCCAGGCATCGCCGGTTAATTATGACGGCGACTCTCAGCTCGTTGTCAATCAATACAACAAGGAGTACCAGTGCTCGGAGGACTCGATGGCCAAGTACCTCGCCGAGGCCCGCAAGATGGAGAAGTGGTTCCAGAACCTGGAGATCACACACGTGGCTCGGAAGGACAACTCCGACGCAGACTTCCTCTCCAAGCTCGGGTCGTCCGACGACGAAGTCCCTCCCGACGTGATACTGGAAACCCTGGCGTCTCCCTCCATCTCCGACCAAGGGCCTTCGGTCGCCTTCATCGAAGGAACTCCCTCCTGGACCGAGCCGATCCACCGTTTCCTGGCGACGGGAGAGCTCCCGGCCGAGCCAGCGGAAAGAAGCAGGATCAAGCGTCGGGCAAGCTCGTATAAACTCGTGGACGGCAAGCTTTATCGTAGGAACCTTTCCGGCATACTGACAAAGTGTGTCACCGCAGAGGAGGGTAAGAACCTGCTACATGACATTCATTCAGGTCTATGTGGGGCACACTCTTCTTTCAGGACCATGGTCGGGAAAGTTTTCCGCATGGGGTTCTATTGGCCCACGGCACTTCAGGACGTGCGCAGCATCGTCCGCACTTGTCGAGCTTGCCAGTTTCATGCTCGGAAGGCACATCAGCCCGCCTACGCGCTCCAGACCATTCCGCTCGCATGGCCCTTCTCGACCTAGGGGCTGGATATCCTTGGCCCCTTTCTGCAGGTGACCGGGGGGAAGAAGTTTTTGTTCGTGGCCATCGATACCTTCACCAAGTGGATTGAAGCTGAACCCATCTCGACCATCACGGCTCGCGCGACGGTTAAATTTTTCCGCTTGTTCATGGTCACTAGGTATGGGGTTCCATGCAGAATCATTACTGACAATGGAACTCAATTTACCAGTGAACTGTTCCAGGAATACTGCGAAGACATCGGCGCCAAGGTATGCTATGCCTCGGTAGCCCACCCGCAGAGTAATGGAGCAGTGGAACGCGCCAACGGACAAATCGTTCAAGGCGTTAAGAAGCGAGTGTCAGATGAGCTCAGACGATTCGACCAGACCTGGGTGGACGAACTTCCCACCGTCTTATGGTCTATTCGTACCACGACGAGCCGGGCAACAGGGTCTACACCCTTTCGGCTCGTGTTCGATCTTGGCCGCCCTACCTCCCGAGGTCCTGCTGGCTCGCCAGGTCGACAGTCGATCGGATCGACTTGAGCAAAGCGGTCTCTTGACCTTGCCCTGGCGGAAGAAGTAAGATCTTGTGCATCCGCACGATCGGCCTGATGCACGCAAGCTCTTCGCGGACATGCGTCTCGATCGACACGACCTAGGAGCTCCTTGTTGAGGACTTAGCCTTGAGGCGGATTCAGGCTCGTCCAACACCAACAAGTTATCCCAGCGGTGGAGGGCCCTATAGAGTTGTTTCAACAGATCGCGGGGGCTTACGGCTAGCGATGCCGATGGCGAGAGCTCTCTAGCTCGTGGAATATCGACCAACCGCCAAATTCTATGTGTAACCCTTTTATCTCAAATTTCAATAAAACTCTGGTTCATTTGTCATGATTGGCCTCTGCGCGTCTTTTTTCTATATTTTGTGTTGACTTGAACTCGCCTCTCGGTGCTCGGCCTAAGTATGAGCGCGCTTGTTCTTGGCCTATGTCTCGGGGGCTTAACCTTCACCCCCAGTGGTCGAGTTACGTGTAAGCCAAAACTCTTCGCAACAATATTCCCACTGCGCCAGGGTTCGAGCTAAGCTCTTGACCGGGTCCAAGGAGCGGCGTGCAAATCGTTGTTATAGCGCGAGCCTCACCCTTGGTCTTAACTTTTTCCTTGTGCAACCATGTTATGCTTCCTGTGGCTCCTTCTCGATTTTTTGCAGGTCTTGGTCTTTGCTGGTCCTTATCTTGCGCTCAAGGCGGCGTTGTTTCGACCTTGAGCCTAACGGGTCAAGAGGTATACTACGACCAGTAAGGTTAAATGAACGATTGGAAAAATTCCTTGGTCGAGAAATGACAAAGCAAACTGAGGCATTAATTTATCATAGCCAAAATTACAAGTATTTTATTGAACTGTCTTTTCAACAAGGCTTGCAGGAAATCTACCCTATCTACAGGTCCGCCATTTCGCGCGTGAGTTTCTCCTACTCGAGCTCGGCTACTTTGGCCCTCAAGGTCGACAGTTCGCCCTGGAGTCAGAGGGCTTCGGCGAAGGCTACGACGGCATGACGACGCTCTTCTTGAAGCTGGGCCAAGGCAATCTTGGCCGCCTTGCTCGCCCGACCCAGCTTTTCCTCGAGCTCTTGAATCTTGGCCTCGAGCTCTGGAGAGGCCCTTGGCGCATGGTGGTCGCCGTCCACCCGGCCTTGTTCGTTCTTGACCTTTGGCCCGCTCGGCCTCGGCGCGCTTTGTCTGGCAGCTCAAACTTCCCTTCAAGCTCCAAGATCTTGGCCTCGAGCTCGGGGGACGCCTTCGTCGAAGAAGACGCCTGCTCCGTAGCGGCCTTCTCCAACGCCTCGACCTTGGCCCGCTCGGCCCCAAGCGCCTTGGCCGACCGCACGCGCTCTTGCTCCATGGCCTTGTAGCCATGCTCGCACTCGGAGTCCCTGGTCTCCTCGAGCTCGGCCGCGTGGGCTACCTCCTGCGCCCTCATCGTCTGGCGAAGGTCGTCAAGCTCTCGGTCTTCGCCGAAGCTCCTCTGCCGACCTCAATGGTCTCGATGAACTTGGGCGCTTCGGCCTCCGTACTTCTACCACGTCAGAGGCCTCAAAGACGTCGGCGTGCTCTTAAAGGCCTTGCGGCCCTTGAGAGACGTTGCGATGGCCTTCGCAGCAGAAGGGTGGCCCAAAATAAGAAAAGAAACAAGGGAACTCAGGCTAACCCGCTGCGAAGTGTGCAAGGGGGGCCTTACCACACGAAGACGGTTCTCGAGGCGTGCGCGGGTGAACTCTTCGCGATCGTCGATGCACGCGCGGGAGATCTCTTCCTGCTTGTCGCCCGGCGCTCCTGAGGTGGGGCCGACCTCGACCACCATCGACGCTTGGGCCAGGGCCTTGAGTCTCCGCTCAGGTGGCGACCTGGAGTCCTGCCGCCTCCTCCGGTGGGTTTAACTTCGCCGGCGAGGGATGGGCAGCAGCGGCAACGTCGGTCTGACCCGCTAGGTCGAGAGTTTCGCTTCGCCTCGATCGATGGAGCGATGGCGGATCAGCCAAGGCGCTCTCCGCGCGGTCGACCTCCGGGCTGGGGTGCCACGACCTCGGCACCAGACGCAACCTCGGTCAGCCAGACCTAGGATGCCTCCGCAGCGCGGCCATCTTCGCTGGCCGGTGGCGCCACGACCTCGACGTTCGGAGTGGCCGTGGTCGGGCAAGCCTGGGGTGTCTCCGTGGTTGCGACCAAGGCACCCTGGGAATCTTCCTCCGCGTCAATCCTGGGAGGGTCAACGATAACGATGTCCGTCTCGCCAGTGTCGTAGTCCTTGCTGGTCGCGGGTTGGATCCCCTCGGTTGAGTCGTCGAGCCCTTGGTCAGACTAGCCGAGGGGCCCCACTCGGGGCTCGGAGGAGGCGCCCCGCCCAAGGGACGGCCTGAGGGCCAAGACGAGTCCTCCTCCTCCTCGGACTCGGACTCGCCCTGGATAATAGCCATCGTCAAAACGGGCAAGTTTCAAGCGCGGGCGCTCGAGGTCTGCGATCAAAGAACAGACACTGAGCCAGAAAAGCACGAAGGGGGCGGAGCGAACCGAAAAACCAAAAACATACACGAGTCATCAGCCTCCGCCTTGTCGAGGGCCGGCGTAGGTCTTGTTGCCCCGATCTCAGTAGGGCACGCCGTTTCTACCCCACGGCCCTGGGACCTCGGAGCTCGGGCGGATCCATGTCATCATGGCGGCGTTCGAGGCCGGGCTTGGGCGCCTGGGCGGTTGGGGCTCGAGGTCTGGCGGCCGCGCTCTGCTTCTTGCAAGGGAGAGCATATCAAGCAACGAAGGACACGAGCATGGGCTCGGGGACTCGGCCATGGGAATCCATACCGTGGCGCGGTCACCCCACTCGACGTGGGATTTCTTTACATCCTGGCGGCCTGCTCCGGTAGGGGGAGACCTTTTCTTCCCCTTCTTGCTCTTGCCCCCACCGGGCAGCGAGAGCATCCTCCTAGCTGTCTCGAGCAGCTCCTGATGGACCTACGAGCATGCGAGGTTCAAGGAGGGCCTCGTGGACACTCGAGTTGAGAGCTTGGTCGGGGTAGCTTACCTCGGCCTTACGGCGGAGCACGTTCTTCGGGACGGGGTCGTCAATGACATAGTCATGCGCCAGCTTCCCGAACATCTCGTTCATCCTGGCGGCGATCCAGGACTCTTTCGGTGCTGCAAGGGAAACGACCATCAAAGAAGATTAAAGGACGGGCTCGAACAAAATCTCGAGGCAGGAAGGCTTACCAGACGTACCCTCGCGGGTTGGGTCGATGCGTCCTCGGATCTCGTAGAACGGATGCATCCTCCTTCGCAGAGGGGACACCCGGTTCCGCAGGAAGTCGTTGGCAATCGCCTGCCAGGTGAGGCCGCGCATGGCGCAGATGTGTATGATGGCGATGGCCTCCTCGTCGACCTCGAGGTCATCCGCCTCCGGGGTCTCCTTCTTCCGTGAATGGGGGCCCCTCAGACACACCTGCGTCCGACTTCCCCTTTCTTCAAGTAAAACCACCGCCGGACCATGGGCCGAGGAGTCCCGAGTTGGAACTTGGGAATGACCACTTGAGCCCTACCCGCAAGGAAGTAGAGGCTTAGACCACGGGTCCTTCCCAGAGCGAAAGAGGTGAAGTCTTGGGAAGAAGAGCGAGGGGTGGGAAGGATTCCTAGGAACCCCTCGCACAGGTGGGAGAAGATGTTAAGAAGGAGAATGGAGTTTGGCACCAAGTTGATGAGTTCGATCACGCAGCTGAAGAGGACCGCCGCGATGAACTCGCTCTCCGGGGTCCGCAGACCGAAGAGAGCGTAGTGCTTTCAGGCTGAGACGATCTCGTGTCCTGGAAGCGGCTCGGCCTGCCTTGTAGCAGCAATCGCCATGTTACCGGGTCAACCAGCCCCAGGGTCTCGAGTTCCTTCATCCTGACCAGTGACAATGTGCTCCTCCCCAGCTTGGCCATGGTGATCGCAGTGAATTTGGTCGAGGGGAGAAAAGGAGTCTTGCTCGGGCGAAGAGGCTTGGAAGACGAAGCGCAGGAACGTAAGTTTTTTCTCAGCAGTTGCTGTGGGCTCGGGTTCGTGGGCCGCGTCGCCGATAAATCCAGTCCACAGCGCCTCAAACGACGCGCCAGCCGTGAGTTGACGGGCGCAATTAAGGCCTGGGCTGCGGACTCGAGGCGCCACAGGTGTCCGCCGACCGTTCGCACCTGTACCATCATCGCGAAGATCAAAGGTCGCCAGGTGTCGAGGCCGAAGGCTTCACTTTGTGGTCTCCGCCCGACCTCGGCCAAGGGGTCGAGACCTGCAGAAGCTTGCTCCCTATGCTCACAATGTGAGGCTCGAGGTCGTTTCAGGTGCCCTCTTCGACCTGGAGCCTCGGGGGCTAGCTGACGAGGGCTGGGCAACCCTTGGCCGGTCAACGCATGGTCAACAGGGTATCCAGCTCGGGGCAGTCCAGCGAAGGCCCTCGATCGCGGCCTGGTCCGCACGGCCCCGCCCGACCTATAGCCTGCCTCGACCAAGTGTCCGTTTCTGCACTCCCTCAAGCTCGAGGTCGTGAGGACAGCTCTTGGTCGGGCGGTTTCGCCTCAGGACGTGGGGCGTGCACTTACTCGACGGTTACCAAGACCTGAATAATGGCGTCAAGGCAGAAGTGGGCGCCATTTCCAGAGCAGTTACAGCCCACATTCAATGCGCACGAAGGCCACTCCCCTGGGAATCTCTCCCGTTAATTCTGAGCGGACATTTGGGGGATATAAGGCCGCTTCGGGGCACGCACGTCTGAAGGACTCACCGCAATAGTTTTCATAGACACCCATGCACAGAGCACCCAAGCTCGAGCTATAACCACCTCATTGTACGCACAGTTAGTGAATTCCTCCTCCTCCAGAGAAGACTGGACGTAGAGCTAGTACCCTCGCGGGGGCTCGAACCAGTATAACTCGCTGTCTCTTGCTCGTTGACACCATCCCATTTTCACTATATTTTTTCCATTTCAGCTCATTTATATTAACAATTAGTTGATTCTATTGATTCTTAAGTAGCATATTCTTTCTACAACGTTTGTTGAGTTTGATTGATATATAATTTGTTACTATAGTCATGTACTCATATGGTTTTAATTCAATATATATTACTCTATATATGCGTGCATTATCCGTATATCTTTATCCATTTTCGATCCGAATCCGTCACATATCCGTATCTTGAATAACCCGAGTCCGTATCCGTATCTGGCTAACCCGTATCCGGTTCCAAATCCGGAAAAAAAATATAGGTTAGGATACGAAAAGAGCAATATCCGACCGTATCCGACCCGTTTTCACCCCTAAATAGAGGCGCGGTTTTGCGGGGACCGCAACAAAGGACGAATGCAACGCTCTGGAGGCATGGAATTGGTGTGCAGCGCTCGCGCAACACGGTATCAAAATATTTCCATGCGACCATACTATTGCTTTGCAACGTGTCATCCTCTAGTCATGCCACACTCAAGTAGAGGCTATTTCTGCAAATTCGTCTGTACGGAGGCTATTTTCAAAAAAAAAAGGTCGGGAACAGCAAAATTTCAGTTTTGAGCCTGCCTATAAGCTACAGCAACGGCAGACCAACCAACCGTATGCACGCGGGAAATGCCACGGCAATCCAGGGGCTCCAGGCCAAGCCGAGTAGCCGACTGACCGTGCCGAGTTGGGAGACCATTACACATGCATTGCATGCATGCACGAGGAAGGCAGCGGGCCAGCGGTACCAAGACAAGCACGAGGAAGCCAGCGCTTTTATAGCGTCTAACAGTTATTTTTTCAGCATATAGTAGGTAACTGTTGTGTCTTCTATGACTGAAAAAGAAGCTATTTTTACAAATTCATTCGGAAGAGAGTTATATTTAAATAAAACATTTGAGGATAGTTAGAAAAGTGATGCTTCACGCAGAAGGGAGAGGTGAAGGCAAAGCACGCAGAAAGTGACCTCCATCTCACGAGCATATGACCAATGCTAACGCAATTAGCATTGGTCAAATTGTGAGATCCACTGCGTGTATTAAGTTGTGGGTACGTCTAGTTTGATGCTATACTCAAACTAAAAAAAATCAAAAATACCCTACTAAAATGTTATATGTCACATTCTCTATTAGCGTCCTATCCTTTCCTCTTTCCTACCCACTTCCCCCACTTCCCTTCCTTCCTCTCTAACACAAAAATCTAAATTCTAAATAGGAAGTTTCAACCCAAAAAAATTTCTCTACTAATATAAATTTGCAGTTGGTGGCAGTGGTCCGTTCTTCCTATCCCATTCCTGGCCATATCTCCAATAATGGCAGGTCATTATAGCTAATTATTTTTCCTCGATTCTGACCGACCATATCTCTCTAAATATAGCTGATTATTATAGCAAAATCCTAAATATTTTGGTAATTAATAGCCGCTAATCATTCCTTTTGTACTCTATATATGCTGTATAGTTTTCACAGAATCAATCAAGTGAATTCATTCAAAATCTCCCATGTCGTGCCACCGCGGCGAATGAACTCGACGAATTGATCAATAAGTGACGGACCGACGTACATGGCCGTGAGGCGCAGGAGGCCGAGCGCCGTTGTCAGTAGTAACTGCGGTCAGAAGGATAGCCAGAATGCGACGCCCACCGGATGCCGTGACCCCAGCGCCGGCCAGTTGGACGTGAACAAAACGTACGATGCTTCGGCGCGGTTGCCCGGTGTAAGTTCAAGGTAGCCCTTGTATGATTTTGGTGATTAATGACAAACATAGTTATTGACAATGTGCTTAATGACAAACATAGTTATTGACAATGTGCTTAATGACATATTCCACTCCTATCTGTTAGTGCATTTGTCATATGCATGTCATATTCATTTTGGGCATAAACATTACCGCACTGTTCATATTTTGCTCTTGGGATCATGTTCTTATTTAGTTCTTTAGTGATTTCCAAGTTGGCTCTTAAAATAATGATTTTTTCTCAGGCGACGGACCGGACTTTAGATACTCTTATCTTAGTCCAGCGCTAACTTGAATCTCTTGGTTGAACTTCTTATTTGCCCATCTATGACGGACCAAATAATTTGGTCCGCATACACATACCTTTGACAAACCAAAGTCTTCCTGACTCCCTATGTATGACGGACTAAATTTTTAGTCCGGCGTGAACGTGGTTTTCTTGTCTTTGGATCTTTGATCCTATATGACTATTCTTTAGTGATTCTTTGGTTGCTTCTTTATAGACTTCACCATGCTTGATCATATTTGTGCATATAAGCTCACCATGAATGTTTCTATCATGCACAACCTTCGTGGAGTCTAATTTGGTTTAAATATCTTTGTTTCGATGTTGATCCATGTATCTAAGTGTGTTTAATTCATTGGATCAATATATCTTCATGCCTTGATTTTAAAGAGAGCTTATGATGGGTATTTGATAACTTGTGTTTTAGTGATTGAATTTGATTGTGATCAATTTGGATTTGGATGTTTGACACTTTTTCGGAAGTCCTTTCATGGGGAACAGACCGGTTTTAGTGCTTAGAATATGCACTGGATCATCCACTCAATCTAACAGCAAGTTTCTCTTTTGAGCCGGACCAAACTCTCTAAAAACTCCCATGTATGACGGACCTAAAATTCGGTCCGGCATACATGTATGACGGACCAAAAATTCGGTCCGTCATACACATGCTTTTGACAGTGTTTCGTATTTTGCATTTTTGAAGGCCTTCTCGTGCTCGAAAAAATAAAGTGTCTACATGAAAGTTGTAGAGAATTTCGAGACGAATCTTTTTCATGTTGACAACTTTTTCATTTGAGCAACCAAAAAAATTATAAAAATTCAGGAAGTGGACTGAATTTCTGTGTGTGTATGACAGACCAAATTTTCGGTCCGTCATACACAGGCTTTTGACAGGGTCTTAATATTTTGCATTTTTGAGGGTCTTCCCGTGCTCAGAAAAATAAAGTTTATATATGAAAGTTGTAGAAAATTTCGAGACGAATCTTTTTCATGTTGACAACTTTCTCATTTGAGCTACTGAAAAATTCATACAAATTCTTGAAGTTGGCTGCTGTGTTGTGAAGGAAATCTTTATGTTCTTTGGTGCTGGAATTGTAAATATTCCAATGCACATGTCCTCCTCATTCATATTCATTCATGTGCACATTATTAAGAAGATAGAGATTAATTGAGTAATTTAAATTGATTTGCCTTGCAATTAATTTAAATACCTTTTGGTATTATTCTCACTAAGTGTATGAATCAAATGCATATACATCTCGGTGCACTTAGTAGGAGCATTCTTGTGTCAAGTGTTTCATATATATTGGGTTTCATTATCAAACATTTGTTGAGCTTAAAATTTAATGACTATCAAATATATCCATGCAAATCTATTGAGCTTTTGGGACTAATGTCTTTCTTAAGATGCTTTGAAGAGAATTAGGTTCCAAGAGCATGTGTGATGACCAAAGCGTGATAAAGGATTGATTGTTAAGTCAAGATCAACTAGAAAAGGATTCACCAAGAGCTGAGAACGAGTCAAGATCGATTTAATGAGAGGGTCATCGGGAGGATGATCGAATCAAAGTCGATAGGACAGAAGAGCCTCATGAGGTGATCAAGTCAAGGTTGACAAGACGAAGACTTCAACAATTATGACGGTCATCATGCACAACACATCAAGTAAAAAGCATGAAGCTTAGAAGTGAACCTAAAGATGCTCAAGGCCAAGGTATGGCTAGTATAGGACTAAGGATATTTCCTAGTCTTTCATCGGTCTTGGTGTTGGAAGAAAGACCGGATTGATAGGATAGTTGCCGTACTATCAAGAGGAGTCCGGATTGATTTTGATTGGACCATTTCCAAGCTCTCGAGTGATGCACATTGAGTCTCCTTACCCCTAAGTGAGCCTAGTGAGGTGTCTTTGGGTGTTAGAAGTGTTTAGTAAAAGAGAGAAGTTAGTGCTGTCCAAAAATGTGAGGTTTTGGCTGTCTTTGATTCCTTGTGAATTCTGCACTCATCCTTTGGGATCTGGGTGCTGAGGCCTTGCTAGATGGATAGCCCTTGTTCTTAGCTTTCTAAAGAGTCCAAGATCACCCAATTCCGAGTTCGGACGAGAAAGTTATCGCCGTTTTCGTGCAGGCTGTACATGCTGTGACGGACCAAAAATTAGGTCCGTCATACATGGGCTTTCGCATAGGATCAGTCCGTGGCAAATGTAAACTTTTTCGGTACTGTTCCCTAACGGCTAGTTTTGGGTTCAAACGGCTAGTTTTGAGTGTGTTGGTATTTATACCCCTCCAACCTCTTGAGAACCAACTTTTGGCAACCCATTCATCATCTTTGAGCTAAAGGTGTGTGAGAGGAACTCCTATGTGTTAGGAGTGTCCAGTACACTAATCTCTTGAGTGTGATTAAGAGAATCCTAAGTGAGATTAGTGTGTGATCAAGAGTGTTCTGTGTGCATCTCTCTTGAGCTTGATCCGGTGTGATTAAATAAGCTTCGGGCTTGTTACTCTTGGTGCTTGACAGCACCTAGACGGCGTGGAAGGCGTTGAGTACCGGTGATCTTCTCAAGCGAAGATTGTGAGAAGGCCCGGGGTGTGCAAAGGTGCTAGCAAGACAAGAGCAGTGGCCCGAGGAAGGTCTATCTACTCTTGGAGCTAGCAGCTTGTAAGAGGTTGGGGCTCACCTCACCGTTGTGGTGGAAGAGTCACCCGAGTGGAGACGAGGCAAAGTGCTCGAGAGGGAGCCGGTCTTTGTGAGGAGCAAGGACTTGCCTCAACGTGGAGTAGGAGCGTGGCTCCGAACCACGGGATAAAAATCCTTGTGTCACTTGTGGTATCTCTTGTCTCCTTATGCATTGTTTTACTTTGTGTTTATCCTTTATGCATAGTATGCCCTGTCTGTTGAAGTGAGTTCTCTGCTAGTTGTGCCTTTGTCATGTGTTGACTTGTGAGAGCCAACTAGTCTTTCTTGAGCTATTCATTTGTTGGCATTTACCTTCCTATAATTAATTTGCTTGCTGGTCACTTTAGAACTGCATACCTTAATTTAGTTAATTCTTGTTCTAGTGTGCTTGTCCTGCTTGCCATCATCTAGGATAATAACTTGTGTTCGAATATCATTTTCTAGCCTCTGCATTTCATTAAGATTTGGACACAAGTATAAAATTGATTAGAAAGTAAAATTTGAAGAAGCCCAATTCACCCCCCCTCTTGGGCATCCGATTCCTTACACCCGGCGACACCGGTGGGACGTCGTCGGTAGTGAGAGAGTCATTGGCATACCCCTTGGAGATAAACGGGTTAATCTAGTTGAACGTCGCGATAGAGAGGAACGACGCGGCGCACGACGTGGCGGGCGCCTCGACACTGGTGTTTTCTGGTTCATCTTCATAGGCTCCGGCGTCATGGCGGTGAAGCCAGTGATGGCTAGGTATACCAGAGGCATGGAGACGAGTAGGCCGGCAAAGGCGAGAGGGTTATCTGGGAAGAGTAGCAAAGCATCGACGCAGCGGACCACCGCTGAAGCGGAGAAGAGCACGGCGCCGAGGACGGTGGCGATCCAAAAGACGCGGAGGTGCAAAGTCGGTGGTGGCGGTGGTCCCTTTCTCTGAGGCGACTAACCACGGCCATGGTGTGCGCGACGAGCAAGGCGGACTCCACAACGCACCATGGCGTGCTCGACAAGAGGAAAAACACGAGTGCGAGAAGGACGGCGAACGCTGTGGCGAAGACGACGGACGCCGAGCGATCAGCAGAGCGCCAAATGGTCCGGAATGGCGGTGGTTTCAGAAGCGCCTGCGTGCTCGGAAGCCCCGTGTTGCCTCTGCGAAGACGGTGGATGACGAGGATTAGCGAAGCGACGAGAAAGACGAGGTCAACCGCGCTGAGGAGCGCGCGTTGCGTGCATTGCGAGAGGAAGAGAAACGGGAATTGGTAATATAAATTGCAAAAAGGGATAAAAATGATTAATTGATTTTTGAGATTGGTAGTATATATTGCTACGTACAATATATTTGGTTTTAATTCATATCGGAGAAGAAATCATAAAAAATTTTATAATCGGGAGAAATAGATATTTGATCTTGTAGCACAATTTCCTTTTATTGCTTGACCTTTATATTTCATTACTAATTTTATTTTTCGTAGCAACGCATGGGCATTGATCTAGGAACTAAAAAAATTTGACTAGAAAAGTTTCAAATCGAAAAACTCCAACTCCGAAAATTTTCGATTCAAAAAACTTTCGAATCGAAAGTCTTGACCCAAAAACTTTTAAAAGTGGTTAAAAATACTTGTTATTTAAAAACTTAGAGAATTTTTGAAAAAAGAAAGCTATTTTGAGTTTAAGAGAAAAGAAATAAGGAGAAAAAAGGACGAGAGAGATGACAAGCGAGCCTTTAATAGAGAAAGAAAGCAGCAGATAGAAGGTTACATTCTATCGACCCATGTAACAGACAGTAAGAAAGCGTCATCACCAGGTAATCGCGGGGGACTTCGTCAAATTATCGATTACCCTTGGTTGTTGCTACATGCGGTCCTGTGTCCGGCTGGTATCCCTGTACCGCTGTACCCGGCCGGCAGTGCCGGACGTACTTGCTGCCTTACTGTCTCCTCACGTGACGTGATACGTGCCTACGTACACTGTGCTGCTAGTAGCGGTAGTAGCGAGGAGTCGCTGGCTGTAGATTTATTGAAATCTCGTTTTCACTTTACATCTCGTCTATTACCGTAGAACGAGATTTCGGTGATATTTTAAAATTTTAAATAAATTTTGGATGGAATACAAAAATGAAAATTTAAATCTGGATTTTTTTTACGGAGAAAACTGAAATTTCGACCGGTTTTACCGAGATCTCGGCAAAATTGCACCAAACAAAAAATAGATCAAACAATATCAATTTTTTGAATTTTTTGTGTAGGTTTCTGACATATCAATGATGTTTTTATAAAATTTTTAGATAATTATAAAGCCTAAGGAATTTTTAAAAATTTAAACATTGCAATTGTCCAGATAAAAACCATATTGACAAACTTGTTCATGGTTACTATGAATTATTAATATTCTCATAAAATTTTCAGATAATGATCAAGCTTCATGAAGTTTTAACAATTTGGACAGTGTTACTGTCCTAATAAAATTCACACCGACAAACTTCAATCAAATGAAAAATGGTACAAAGACGTTAGAAAATTCTGAATTTTTTTGGATATTTCTAATGTATCATTAATATTTCTATAAAATTTTTGTATGATGATAAAACTTCAAGAAGTTCTAAAAATTCTGAAAATGCTACTTTTCATAAAAACCTGATGATTAATACATAGATTTGGTTTAATAAAAAAAGGTTTAAAATTTTTGAAAATTTTGCATAAGGGTTCTAAGGAAATTATTAAGATCTCATTAAAATTTTGAATCATTATCGCACTTTAGTGAATTTATAAAATTCTTACAAGTGCATTGCACTATTTATGTTTTTTCTGTTTTTGATTTTTGAAATATAACAAATGAAGTTCAATGCATACGTAGATTTGATTGAGCAAACAAAAAAGTTTAAATGTTTTGAATATTTTAGAGAATGGTAATGAGGAAATTTTTAAGCTCTCATAAAAATTTTGGATCATGATAACACTCGAGAAAATTTATAAAATTCTGACAAGGTTACTGTCCCAATTATGTTCATTCCATTTTTGATTTTTTCAAGATAACAAATGAAGTTCAATTATTTTGAAACTTTTTGTGTATGATCCTACACCTATTATGATGGTATAATAAATTTTTCACATCATGATAAAGTATGTATAATTTTATAAAAATCTGAAAGTGTTTCTATAGTTTTTAAAAAATATCTCAAATTCAGTTTTTCAACAAATTTTCATAGGCGATGACTTTCTTAGGGGTTATTGGACCAAATTCAATCAAAAAAGTCAAAAACCGATGAAAAATCCTAAGATCTCGGCGAGATTTGGCGAGATCTCACTGAGATTTTCGACATTATTGTTGCAATTGAATTTTTTTTGAATTTTTTTTACTCCGGCTAGCATTTTAAAATTCGTCCATGTCTAAAAAATGAGATCTTATGAAATTTCGGTGAGATTTTAATCCAAAGCTCTGCTTGCGATGAGTAGATCTTGTTGAACGTTGCTTGTTCTCCCCAGCCTTCTTCCATGCCATTTGTGACTAGAATTGGCTATTCTATTGGCCAGTGTTCACATGCTATGAGAAGGTAGTAGTAGGGTTTACATTACTGAATCGAGTTGTAAAACTCTATCGGTAATGATTTTATGAAAAATTGGTAGAAATCAAGTGACTTGAAAAGTCAAATTTTTTTAATCTGGCAGTCAAATAATGGCAAAACAAAAACCGACCAGTTCGACCTATTTTCGACGATTTTCGATTAGTTTATATCAAAAATTGGCACGCAACGGAAATTAGAAAAAAAAATAAGAAAAATTGAAAAATATGCAAAAAAATGTTGGAATTTTTTAAAATCCCGATAAAGGCCCAAAAATCCAGAAAATGTATAAAACACCTCAGAGAAACTTCAACAATTTATGAATTCATTTAGTGCTTCTAAAAATAAAAAATAACAATTAATGGTAAGGAATAGAGACACTATCATATTTTTATAAACATTTACAAGCTTGATCATGCTTTGAAATTTTAATGGTATTATAAATAGTGCCCAAGGATCGTATAGTACAATTTCTAGAAATATTAAACTTCATTTAGTGCCCCTAGAAAATCAAAAACATAAGAGCATATACAAAAACAGCAGCACTATCAGTATTTTTTTAAAAAAAAAATCCATAGGCTTGATTATCACCTGAAAATTTTAAAAGATCATTACCATTGCCTCAGGACCTCACACAAAAAAAATTCAAAACTTTATAACATGATTTAATAGCTCAATTAAATCAAGAATTGCTGACTGTTTTGCCCCATTTTTTTTCTTTTTTCTATTATATATATTCGGTTTTGCTCAAAAACATTACACAAATTAGGTTTTACAAAAAAAAATTCATGGTAAATATCAAAAAGCTATTAGCACTAATTTTAGAGAACTTTTGAATAAATTTTTCTAAATTTCTCGATTTTTTGAATTTAAATTGATCTGGTTTAACAACAGGTTCCAAATCTCGAACCGGTCTGATGCTGTTCATCGATTTTTCAAAACCTACATACTAGTACCATTTTGCGGGGAATTTTCCCACCATGTTTGTTTCTAGAACTAATGCCAATTTAACTGGTATCTGTCCAAACAGGAAAAATCGAGAATTTGTCACAGCAAAGAGGTGCACTTGGGCCACATGCTAGTAAGCTGTAAGATAATGTAGTGCCAAACTGCCTACTCCTTGAATATCATTATTTGCAGTGACAAATCTTTCTGTAGCCCCCGGTCAAACACTGCTGTGAAATGTTGCCGATTGACCTCGGCGTATTCAAACAAATTCTGCTTCAGAACTTGTCATCGGCAGCAAGCTCCCGGTGAAATGTTGTTAGCTGACCACGACATTTTAAAAGGAAAAAAAAAAGAACCAGCCCGTTTGAAACGAAGTTTTCACCACCCAAACTTGAAACTTTCAAGGTCGCAGAAGCACCGATGGGAAGGAGAAATCTCTCCTCGATGCAGCAATGAAATCCACTTGGAAAACGATGGCGACCGTCCTTTCATTCATTCATCAGATCATGTCATACTGGACACGGATAAATTCGACGCAGTGCCATTATGGTGCCTTAGAACAAGAACGAAAATAAGTACCTGCGCGAAGCTTGCTCGTGATGGCTGTCGGCCGATAAGTTTCAGCATCATGACACGGGTGAGTTGTTTCCCTTTTACACTACGAAAAATGGATGATTTTTTTTTTAATTGGCCCTGCTTGCTTTCTGGAAAGGGCCGGAAAAGCAATAAAGTATTAAGTTGCATCTATGAACCAGTTTACCTCAAAACTAATGCGAAAGACAAACAATACTCCACTTACGTGTAGACTCTCTCAGGTCTAAGATATGAAATAGAAGCAAGCTATAATTTTTTTAATTATGTTAGTCGAGTCCTAAACACAGGACCTCTTGATTCTGATACCATATTGATTTGGATCATCATGGTCTTCTTATCCTCAAAAGCTAGTTTGTGAAGGCCCCGTTTTGGAGAAATTTAAGACATCTTCAGTTTTGAAAAAGCTAGCTTTTAAATAGTTTTTGGCATAAGTTAGAAACCATATATAACTAGAAAAAGCCAAAAGCTAGGCTAAACCTACTTTTGTAGCTTATTACTAAGAGAAATTATCTATTTGTCAAATGATCTATTATAAAAAGTTACAGCTGCTTTTCAGCCTAAAAAGCCAAAAAACAACTTTTCAGAAAAGTTACCGCTGAGATTATTCTAACAATCTATCCCTTCACACATTGGCATCCTTTAACCATTCACAGTCCACTTCACCATACATCATCGGTCCTCTCAAAGCTACAGTCCGCTGGGCTTTCACACACTAGTGTTCATTGGACCAAATATGTTACATACTTTTAGGGCTCTAATATCATTTGTTAGGATTCTGATACTACTTGTTAGGGATAGCTAACTAGAGACAAAGATTTAATATAGAAAAACTCTTACGAGAAAAAACTATGGGAAACAATCCACTATAATGCTTCCAGGATTACAAGTATAGAGGATTAGCTTATATAATCAAAGAATCTGAGTTGTAGATGACTTAGACTAACAATCTATTTGGATAAAACCAAAAGATATGATAGTTAGAGATATTGAGTTATCTCCAACAAACCTCCCCTTAACTCAAAATCTATAAAGAAATTGTTTTCAGAAAACCCCAAATGGTAGTAAAGCACCATGAATAACAAGTGTGTTAAAAGTCCAAAGGATTACTGAACAAGAAAGATTGGAACAGCCAAACCAAACACTTGAAGTGCAAAAGAATGAAATAGTCTTTCCAAACACTTCTAATGAAGCAAGATTGAGTAAACCAACAATAAATCAAGAGAAAGACTAGAACAGTCAATCCAAATACATAGCTATCAACAAAGTAGACGAAGAAACCTAGATCTTCAATGATTCATAATCCTAGTAAAGTCTGAGTCTGTTGTAGAATCAAGGATAACCAACTAAAGGGGGGTGAATAAGAGGTTTCTAAATTTTAAGATTCTAATTGTAATTAATTAAATCACTAAGTAAGAATTATAATTTTTGATAATTAACAACTAAGTTCTCTAGTAATCGTGATGCTCTATTACAATTCAAGAACAAGCTAGAAATGATTCTAAGTACAAGTGATCTACTCAAATAGCTAGAATTGCAAAGTTAAGCAGAAGAATGAGAAATGCAAATCACAATAGAATGAGAAACACAAAATTTATCTCGTGTTCTCGGAGACTTCGGTCTCCCCTAATCCACATTGAGATGACTTGAATAACTTCAAGTCGACTCCAACCTCTTGAGCTTTCCTCAATCACTAGAGTAGTTCTTCCCCACTCCGAGTAGGCAAACTCCAGCCTTCACAACTTGTCGGGACTTCTCACAACCTCCGTTGAGAAACTCACCGCGCACGAATGCTTCCAAGCCGTCTAAGAGTCGGTAACCTTCAAAAGTAATGAGCCTTGACGCTTATTTGAGGTCGAATTAAGTATCTAGAGACTCAACACTAAATGCACAACTCAATTTTTGCTTCTAAGGGCCTGTTTGGTAGAGCTCCAGATCCTAGCTTCACCTGAGATCTGAAACTTGTAGGGTAAAATAAAGTGAACTAAGTTTATATTTTTGGTCTAAAATGTAAACAAGTTGATCCATCTAAACACTCTTAATGTACTCATAGCTCCAGCTCCACGGATCTGTGGAGCTAGGAATACCTAGCTTCACCAGATCCACGGATCTGGTGGAGCTGGAGCCCTACCAAACACACCCTAACTCTCTCAAAATGTGAATTGAATGCACACAAGAGTATTAGAGACTAGCTAGAGCTCAAATATCATCAATGAGGACTAAGAAGTAGTTAAAAATACAAGTGGGGGTATTTATAACCTCCACCAACCCCTTGTAGCCGTTGGCCAAAATTTGACCAAAATCCTCCTAAGAGGCCGGTCATACCTCCCTAAGGCTGGTATGACTGCCCCTCAGTAGCCAACGGTCGCTGCAGTGCATTTAATGCACTGTCAGTGACTGTTGGTCACATGGCTGGTATAACCGGAGGGGGTCCAGTCATAACGCCCACCTCAGGGCCATCCGTATGACCGGAGGGGGCCTGGTCATACCAGCCTCATCAGCTTCAAAAAACATGCTCATGTAAAAAAACACGTTGGGTGAAGCCCGGTCACACTGATGGCTGGTATGACCGAAGGGGGTCCGATCATACCAGCCACACTACACCCAAAACATGTTTTTTTTGCAAAAGATTTTCCTTTTTATGCAAAGCAACATAAATGTCTAAATGTACAAGTATTGAGCCCCTTAAACCTTTCTCGACATCAAACAAGTGGCAATAACCCCTCTTAATAGTACAGCGCCTAATCTAGCAATCCGATCTTTTTCTCCAAACTCCGAGATCGGCAAAAGTTATGAAAAGGTCCTTAAATTTTATACCTTAGCCATCTCGTCTTGACGCGTTGATCTTCTTTTCATCATTTTCATGCTTCTATATTTGCCGAATTTTGGACCAACCTGTTCTCAAAGTACTCAAATTGCAAATGTTAGTCCTTTAACCACAATTGTCATTAATTATCAAAACCAAATTAAATTAGGAGCCTAGATGCTTTCATCTGTGCAACTGACCTCCTGAAATAAATAATAAATCATTAAATGGTATAAGCCAAGACATCATCTGTGGTGCTAGGTAGATAGTGAATAATACATAATATGGATTTTTGACATGCTCCACATAGAACATAAAATTCGGCAAATTGCTTACTGAAAATTTATAACATGGTTGAAACCGCTTAAAAATATCTCTCGCCATCAATGGAGTATAAATTGCAGTAAACCCCTCTATCGAGCTAAGACAACAAAACAATATTGTAGTATCCACGTAGAAACAAACTTATTCTTGCACTTTAAAACCTCATATCAAACTGACATTGGAGAAAAACCTTCAGTAGAAAAGCTCTAAAGAGTATAATGCTACCATCAAAGTATCATCAAATTCCAAATTAACATTGCCAAAATCTTCATAATGGTCGCGCAAGTGATCTAAATTGCAACGCATTCAAACGGTGAATAAAACACTAAAATAATGGTAATGAAATATCAAGTTCCAATTAACGGTGATGAAACACCAAATTCAGTTGTCTCTTCAATTGATATTATTTTTTCTTCTCCAAATTAGACAATGAAACGTCAAATAATTCAACAATGGAATATCGAATAAATTGCCAATAATCCGCCAATGATAAATCTCACATGATTGCTGCTAATAATAAGCATAAGATAATATAATAGCCTGAATTATGTATGAAACACCGCCAATAATATGTGCACAAAATAATAGGCATGAAATAATAAGCATAACATTTTGAATTGTATATAAAATCTCACTAATAATATGTATGAAAGTCTAAAATTTGCGCATGATATTCCGCCAATAATATGAGTATAAAATAATAGGCATCAAAATATGCATGAAATATCCCACCAATAATCAGAATTATAATAAAATCCCACTTTTGATGGCACTGGAACACAGTGGCGAACGCACAGGGGGTGTGCGAGGAGGCTAGCACACCAGCTCGGCCCCGTCGCACCCCCAAAACCCTAAAGAATGGTTACCACTTTTTTGTTGCTATGCGGTGGTGGAGCATCGGCCGCCGACAGAGAGCCAAGATGAGAGGAGGCAGGGCGCACTGGCAACGAGCAAGAAGTAGAGCCACTAAGCCAGAGAAGGGAGGTTGAAGAAGAGAAGGGACCGGTCCACGGTTTAGGTGTGGCCACACAAGACCAGCTCACTAAACAACTAGGCATAGTTTAACTTGAACCCAACTCAATCAATCCTCAGTCTTCAATCTCGATTCCCTAATCCTCAAATCCCTAATCGAGCGAGAGGATGACTCACTGGCCATCAGGTGAAGGAGGGGCTGTGCCGGGCTCGCTACACGGCACGAAAGAGCCGCGTCGACACTCGAGGCGTCGCGTCAGCTGCCAGGTGAAGGAGGATCGCTGCGTGTAGGGTCGAGGATGCCCGTAAAGGGGGGGTGAATAGGCGTTTACAAAAATAATCGCTCTCTAAAACCACACGCTCTAATAAACCCCTATGTCAAAACCTAATCAAAGATAATGTGGAAGCAATAAACTAGGTTTTGACAATTAAGCCTAAGGGCATGTTTGGATCCATTAGCACTAACAATTAGCTAGCTAATGGCTAATAGCTAGCTAACTATTAGCTGACTAATTATTAGTTGGGGCTGTTTGGATCTACTAGCTAATAGGTGGTTAAAAATTTGGTTGTGGATGCAATTGTCCATTGTGCCCTTGCATTAACTGCTGGTTAATTCCTCAAAACCCCATCCAGAGCACGTACGGGCGCACGTCTTCCTCCTCAACATCTCAAGTGATCGATCTACGCAAGAAGGGTTCTTCATGGAACATCTCGGTAGTTTAGTTCACTAATAAATGAAGAGTAGATAGGATAGTGCTTTTGTAAATTTATAATTGAGCTTCTAAATTGCACGAACATTAAGCATAACAACCAAAAAATTTGCGAGAAGTAAAATGCATAACAACCAACAGAGAAATTCTAAAACCTACCAACGGTAGTAAAAAAACAGATGGTTAACCTATCATCTATCTCAAAAGAAAAATGTGTTCGCATGCAAATCGAGCAATGCTTTGAATTAGGATTCCTATACAAGAAGGAAGCGAAAAGACGAGCATCAAAGAAGAATGGCGGTGTAAAGGTGCCTTCTTCCTTTCGGAGGCTTCGCCGGGGGCTTTGGAGGCTATTCGTGTATAAGACATAAGGGTGCGGTGGATGGCCAAGGGCAAATATGACTTTTCACCATCTATTAGCACCAATTAGCAGGGGTCTACCAGCTAATGAAATAACCATTAGCTAGGATGTTGGCTAATTATTAGCTGCATTATTAGCTGGCATGTTTGGATCCACTACAGCTAATTTTAGCAGCTAATTGTTAGTGCTAATGGATCCAAACATGCCCTAAATCAACTAGGCTCACTAGTGCACTAACTAAATTAAGTCTCTACACAGGAATTGTTTGGTTGAACAAGCAGGCAATACTAAAATTCTAACATAATCAAGCAATCAATAATATAGCAATAATATAAATATTTGAATGTAAACGAGACAAGAGACAACCGATGTTTTCCCGTGGTCTCGGAGACTTACCGATCTCTCCTACTCCACGTTGAGGCAAGCCCAAACTCTTGGACCGGCTCCGCACTTGAGCACCCGCTTCGATTCCACTAGTGGTGGTTTTTCACGCCTTCACGTAGGCTCAACCCGAACCTTCATAAAATTCGCCGGGGTGTCTCCCAACCTTGAGAGTTCCCGCGCACGACTCTCTACGCCGTCTAGGAGGCGGCAACCTCCAAAAGTAACAAATTGAGTCCTCAACTCAAGCTTCACCTAGCGTAACACATGCACTTTCGGTGATCCCCTAAGTGCAACACATGCACTAGGTCTCCCTCAAGCGCAACACATGCACAAGAGGTCACTCAATCCACTCTAGATGCAACACATGCATTCTAGTCTCACTCTTTGTTCAAGAATCAACTTGAGGGGATGCAACACATGCAAACCACCTCTACACAACTCACACAAGAGTCAAGAGACTTCACAAATGCAACAACAACTAGCCAATGCCCCCATGGGGTCTATTTATACATCTCCCAAGAAAACTAACCGTTTGTGGGCATTTTGGGCAAAAAAACAGCAAATCCAGCACTACCGGTGCACTACCAGCCTTATAGCACCGGTAGTGCTGGCCTTGACCTCCAACGGTCAGCAACGGCTACTTGCTCGGTACTACCACCCTCTAGGGCCCGGTAGTGCCGACTCGAGTGGTAGTACCGGCCCCACTAGGCAAGATCGCTTAGGCCTCGATTCCGAAAACATCACGATCGAATATAACTATCGACATTGTATGTTTAGGTAGTAAATAAGCGGCACTACCACTCCCATAAGCGGTAGTGCAAGCCCAGCGATACTACCACACATTACATGTCGGTACTGCTGGATTTTTTTGAAGAAAACTAAATTTTCAACACTAAAATCATTTCTCTAAAAATCAAACACTATTCTTTAAGCCACTGGATGATCAACACATGATCATACACTTATGCAAAACATATTTGCACCAAATTAGCTCGTGCTCAAAGAATTTTAACAAAATTGCGAAAACATATTTCGCAATCAACTCAAGATCTATTTGCAAAACATATTAAGCAAATTAAACTTAACTCTATGCAACAACAACCAAGCATAAACTTAACTCATTCGCAACACATGCTAAATGGTTAACTCTATGCAAAAACAAAATCCAAATAAGATTTGAGCTCGAGTGAACACGGGATTGAGATCATCAACACATGATGAAATTCAAGCTAAGACTCAACCCCTCTGAATAGTATGGCGCTAAAAACTAGACCCAAAGCTAAGAAGCACCCTTAGCCTATCTAGTTATATCTTGAGCCGCCGCATGCGAGCAATCCCTTTTGGAGTCTTTATGATCTTCACTCATATGCTCCCCCAGGATCGTCACCCAGCTCTCTTAATCTCTACATGATCTCCTCTTGATGTCCATCACCTCATGATATCGTCCTTGTTCCATTTTTATCATCTCAATCATCTTTAGACTTAACCTAGCTCAATCACAACTCATGAAAATAGTTAGTTCAAGATGCATGGTTGTCTTAATTATCTCTTACACTCCATTAATACATAATGATGCCTTTAGATCAATTGAGCACAACCTTAATCAATTTGAATGATTTAAATGTGTCTTAAATACAATAATACAATACATGCTTTATTATACTTAAGAACTATTCATTTGTCCTTAATTACTCAAGGAACACCATCAATACATGATGAAGTATTCTTTAATGATTAATAAGACAAATAAACTCAATTTAAATTTTTATTTAAATTGACTCTTCAAGTTAGAGTGTGAACTCCCCCTAGATATGTGCATTCATGTAATATATAGATTGGGAAACATAATGCATATTTTGTAGTTAATACAATGAGGAAATTCATACTTTAACTTGATTCCAAAGTATGCAGTTAATACTAGAAAGAATATGCAAACATACCTTGGGTTTTCCATTTTCCATCCAAATATGTGACTACTAAATATTTGCTCAATAAACATATTAGTCTCATAAAGATTTGATTTGTCATTAAACAAAGATTAAGCATTAATCTAAACCAATCACCAAAACCAATGGAGCTTGAACTTACACTACGTCGACCACCGGGTGAAGGAGGATCGCCTGCCCCGAGGGTGAAGGAGGACCGGTCGCTAGGTGAAGGACACCGCACCGACTACTAACTGAAGGAGGACCAGCTGCTAGGCACCAGTGAAGGAGGACCGGCCGCCGAGCATCGGGTGAAGGACGACCGTGCCGACCACCAGGTAAAGGAGGGACTAGATTGGAGAGAGCTAGAATCTAGAAAGGACAAGGCAAGAGCCAATTTTTAATTTTTAATTATTGGTTGATTAGTAAATATTAATGCATATTGTCAGAATATATGCAAGTTATGTTGTTCTATTTGTGCTTAGATTGTTGTTTCTACTTCCAACAAACTTCATATTAAAGAAATATAAGTTAGATAGGCAATGACATCCTTGCGGAAACACATTTTTTTGCCAGGATGTAGAAATGCAATTTTACATGTATATTTTATGGATTTTTATTTGTCGTATCAATAAATGAAGACACCCCAAACATATCCTTGCCATTAGGCTACACAAATTTGTAAATGTAATGGTAATTTTCAGAAAGATACGGCAATCTAATGCAAAAGTCATTCTGCCATGTTTAGCACCCTATCTATTCTAGCAGTGGGGAAGGCAGTCGACAGTGTGGAAGGCAGCGCCGGAGGTTGCCGAGGTGGGCGCCAAAGGCCAGAGTGGTGCGATCGCCGAAGGGTCGAGCTTCGTGGGCCCCTGAGATGGAGGTTGTCGTGGGCCGATGCTAGTGGCCAAGGATGTCGCACTAGCACCAGATGTCCATGATGAAGCAACAAGCAACAGGAGTCGGAAGGACGCGTTGGCGGATGACCAGAATAGTGATCGAGGAAGAAGGGCGTGCGAACGAGGGATGCAGATTAGAAAACCTAGGTAATGCTCTGATACCACTTGTTAGAGAAAGCAGCACAACAAAAGATTTTTTTTAAATAGTATATTTATTAGAAGGAATTGCGGCATTAATACGCGCAACAGAAAATTTGTGAAAATAATACTCCATCACCGAATCGCGACGCGAAATAAGTGTAGCCGCCATACAGGTGGATGATTACCGTATTTTCGCCATACTGTATGACGACTACCACTTAATCTGGCTTAGCACTGCCCGTCACCACAAATCGTAACACGTGTTATTTTTGCCAAATTGTGTGGCTACGAAGACATTTTCGCCAAGCTGTGTGGCGACAAATCTATTGTCGCCAAGCTATGTGGCGACAATAGGTTGTTGCCACACGGTTTGGCGAAAATAGCCAGTAAAACTTGTTGGCCGCGCTCCGCCCAGCAAACAATCCGACTGCAAAAAATGTAGCCCTTTCAGACTACGTGACATAACATAGTAGAACACTACCACACACTCGCTGAAGACTTTTACCAGTCTGAAATGACCCCTCACTGTAAACAATGTAGCCCGACGTGGCTACTCATTGCACACTACAAAGTTCCATCGGTACACTGCACAGTCCAAAGTGACCACTCATTGCCTACTTTTAACTCTAAAGTGACCACTTATTGCACAGTATATTTGTCAGTACTGACACCTTGCATGTATAACAGCCTTGTCAGTCCGACTTGACTACACACTCTAGCATTTTGCTTTCCGTCTCCATGTTTGAAACTTACCTTCCAACATTTAGTCCATACACTACCCCTTTGAGAGTATAAAAGGCCAAACCACACGCACACATACACAGCTCCCACTCACACTTCACCATGGCTAGATCCTCTAGTAGAGCATTCTTGTGAACACCTGATATGAGTAGCGTAGCCCTTCATTACATATTGAAGGTTACGCATAATGGGAAGGATGATTCATTCAAGGAGGAAAACCTGAGTAAAGTGGTGTCCAAATTGCAAGAGTGGCGTCCGACACTTTTCAGGCATAACATAACAACCACTGGCCTGAACCTTATGACCCTCGACGACCTCAAGGCGCACTTGCAAGAGTGGCGTTGAAAGTATTTCAGGGTGTGCGAACTAGCCGACCACCCTTCTACTATAGGTTTCTCTACGAGACTTTATAGAGTAATGATGTTGCCCGATCAGTATGTAGAGCATATTAAAGTTAGTTATTTCCTATTTGTTCACTCTACTAATATTTTTAGCGTTATCCATAAGTTCACTAATTCGTATGCTCGTCTTGTTTGTTAGTCATTCTCGGAGGATGAAGAGTTGCTGAACAAAGATATCCCAGAATTCGCGGCAATGTTTATGCTCTTCGATGGCGGTGTGATGCATGGTTCGTGTGGTGAAGGAGGGCTAGCTCCTAACCATACAAACGATGATGACAATTTTATGCCACTTAGGCTACGAACTTTGCATCCTTGGAGTCCTCCGGATCCTAACGATGATATTACATTAAGCTCTAACATGTATCCAAACGTAATACCCCGTCAGTAACCAATAGATAACTATTATAATTTTTATAGTAGCAACCTATTCTGACAACCATGGCCATAGAATGTATAGTTTTGTGACTCAGTCCTTAACCAGAGACATATACCTATGTTGTATCCTAGTTTTATGTAGTCATTTTGTTTGTTGTTATTCACATGCTATGCTATTGTAGTTGTTGTACTTACTGCACTTTGTAATATCAATGTCAGGTTTTATTCAATGTTTTGCTATGATTTGTCATCAAATTTGTTGCACACCGAATGAGAATGAAGATCAACAAAATTTGAATTTTTAGACAAAAAATTCAAATCGACAAACAATTTTGTAAAATACTACACGAATTATAACTGCCAAAAGTGAATTTTTCTGAATTTTTTGAACATTGGTTTCAATTCTAAAATTCTAAACTCTGTCAAAATAACACCGACTTTTCGTAGTTAACGCTCACAAGTTACAGTGAATTTTCGAATGAAATCAATGCAAAAATATCTATAGTAAATTTAATTTCCTCTACAAAATATTTTACAATTTTTATAATTTATTTTGTGGACACCTATTGTTTCTATACTGTTTGGCGATGAGGCTATTTTCACCAAGCCGTGTGGCGACAACCTATTGTCACCACACGGCTTGGTAAAAATAGCCTCGTCACCGTACAGCTTAGCGAAATTTGATTGGTCGTCGCGGGGTTTGACGAAAATAACACATGTCGTAATTTGTGGTGACGGGCAGCGCTAACGGCCAGATTAAGCGATAGTCGCCGTACGGTATGGGAAAAATACGATAATCGTCCACTTGTATGGTGACTAGCTTATTTCACCACGCGATTCGGTGATGGAGTATTATTTTTGCAAAATTTTCTGTTGCGCGTATTAATGCCACAATTCCTTTTAAAAAATATTTTATTTAAAAAAATCCACAGTAAAATAATTGGAGACAAAGATTTAACATGAAAAAACCCTTATAAAAAAAGCACAGGAAATAATCCATTATAATGTTTCCAAGATTACAAGTATAGGAGGTTGGTTTATATTAGGGGTGAAAACGGATCGGATACGGTCGGATATTGTTGTTCCCGTATCCTAACCCATATTTTTTTCCCGGATTGAATCGGATACTGGTAAGACCGAATACGGATCTGAATTTGGTTTTTCGAGTTTTGATCACAGATCGCTGTGGCGGATACATACCGGATTCGGTTCGGAAACGGATAATACAAACGGATACATACTTATTGAAACATTCGACTAGCAATCAATTCATATATATTACATAAGTTTGACAACTCACACAACACAAGTTTAACAAGAGTATCAAATTCATACACAAAATTCGACAATCACTAGCAAATTCATACACAAAGTTTATACACAAATTCGATAATCGACAAGCCACAAGTTTAATATAATTAACATTTCAGACTTCTACATAAATCCATACGACCATTATAAGTTTGACATGCCGTACCATCGGTTATTATCACTAGCAATTTCTTATTCCTACAATATATGTATACATAATACTGAATGCCACGCATCAGTATTCGGATATCTGTCGGATAGTATCCGTTATCAGATATCTAAAGCTATTGATCCGGATTTCACGGCTCCCATATCCGCCATAGTATCCGGAAGCAACTATCCAGATCCGTGATCCGTATCCGACCGGATACGGATTTTTTTTCCCGGATACGGTTTTAATCGGGTTCGGTACCGGATCGGTCGGGATTAACCCGTACCATTTTCACCCCTAGTTTATATAGCTAAAGAGTCTGAGTTGTAGATAACTTCGATTAACAACCTATTTAGATAAAACCAAAAAATATGGTAGTTAGAGAAATTAAGTTATCTCCAACACATACGAGATCTAATCAAGGTTAAAAATTTTGGTGAATTTTCACCGAAATCACGAATTTCAGGACCCAATGAATTTTCAATTACCGAGCGAATTAAAATTTTTGAAAAAATTTGAAATTGCTACAGTAATTTTAGTAAATTTTGCCAAAATTTCATGAATTTTGACCGTAATTTGAACTTTTAAGGCCAGATTTGACCGGATTTAGTCCAATAACTCATAAGAAAGTAATCTTCTATGAAACTTTATTGAAAAAAATTTTTTTTGAGATATTTTAAAATTTTGGTAGAAATACTGTTAGATTTTTATAAAATTTTAAAAGCTTGATGATGAGCTGAAAATTTTATTATACTATCTTGAGTAGTTTAGGATCATACAAAAAAATTTTCAGAATAATTGAAGTTCATTTGTTATCTTTAAAAAAATCAAAAATAGAATGAACATAATTAGGACAGTTACCTTGTCAGAATGAGTGTGATCATGATCTAAAATTTTTATGAGAGATTAATAATTGCCTCAGTACCATTAAGTAAAATTTTCAAAAAAATTTAAATTTTTTTCTTTCTCAATTAAATCTATGTAGCACTGAACTTCATTTGTTATATTATATTTCAAAAATCAATAAGAGAAAGAACATAAATGGTAATGTGCCTTGTAAGAATTTTATAAATTCACTGGAGGGTGATCATAATTCAAAATTTTTATGAGATATTAAGAATTTTCTTATCAACTTTTTGTAAAACTTTCAAAAATTTTAAACCTTTTTTGATTGCTAAAGTAAATCTATGTATTGATCATCGGGATTTTATCAGGACATAACACTGTAGAATTTTCAAAAATTATTTAAGTATGATCATCATCTAAAACTTTTATATAACCATTAATGCTATATCAGGACCATTCAAAAATGTTTCAAAATTTTATAACATTGTTTGGATAATTTTTTATTTCGTTCAAATTTGCCAATAAGCCTTTTAACAGACAGTAGCACTGTTCGAATTTTTAAAAATTCATGACATTTGATCACCATCTGAAAATTTTATGAGAATATTATAGATGTGTCAGGATCATCGATAAAAATTTCAAAATTTCAAACTTGCTAATTTTCAACGCTTTTATCAGACAAGAGCAATGTTTGAATTTTTAAAAATTCCTCAGATTCGATAATCGCCTAAAAATTTAATGAGAACATATTTAATGTGTTTGGAACCTTAAAAAAAATTCAAAATTTTTTGACATCGTTTGTACCATTTTTCGATCAGTTGAAATCTGCTGAAATTTCGGATTTTTAGCCAAAATTTCGGTAATAAAAAAACCAGATTTGAATTTTCTTTTTGAATTTTGAACAGATTTCGTCCGAAATTTCGGATTTCAACCACGGCGAAATTTTATCCAAAACGAAATTCGAATACTTAGATCTAATATCACTTGAGTTGTATGCACCAACCATATCAACTAAAAGGTTAAGTTTGATGAAGAAAAAAAGACAATACACTTCAACAACAACTAGTGCTTGGTTTGATCAATCCAACTATACTTTGTGATGTTGATAATTTTCTAAAAGAAAAAAAATAACTTTGTGATGTTCATTAGTACTTGGAACATATTAGTTTGTGTGAGCAGTTATGGTTAGGAGTTTGAAACCTCTCCGCATAGATTAAACAAAGGAACCAGCCACAGGGGACTTCTGATGTGCGTCATTAGGCACACGCTACATACAAGTGCGGCACCACCCCCGGGGAAACGAAGCTATCATGGAACGAAAGACCGATACCCTTCTTGTCGCCTCTACAATTCTTCTCGTGACCAATAGGTTGCTGTGGTATGTGGAGCCTCTACCGTGGAAGCTAGTAGGCATCATATTCTGGCAGCGATTATGGGACCGTCTAATAAAAAAAAAATCAATTATCTGGTTAGTGAAAAGTTCCTCGCAAGAAATAAGTAAATACATATTGAGATCTCTCCCTCGTCTTATGATCTCAGGGTTCATATTCTTGGCTGAGTGTATTTTCCAACGAACATTGCTCATATGTTTGGAAGTTGGATAATAGGTTTTATAGGAATGTTAGAAATCTCGTTCTCCTTAGTGCTGCAATTACCTGTTGGTCTATTTGGTTAAACAGGAATGATAAAATATTTCAAAACAAAACTATTTTTTCTCCTTTGCAGGTTATTTTTACTATTACCCACTGGCTTCGTTCATAGGCTGTGCTGCAGAAGGTGGATTTGCGAACTACTTTGGTGGAGGCTACGCGTTGCTTGGTGCGGGTGGTTCAGGATTTCTACTCCCAGGCACATGGGTGGCGGTCGGATTGCTAGTCACTAGATTGTGCGTGTTCTTTTTTAATCGTGTTTGGCTGTGTGCTTTAGGATAAGCAGAGGCCGGAAGTATTTTTCAAGGACATGTATCATCTTGATGTAATGTTCTTGAAATTAATAAAAAGCTTTCGTATATAAAAAAACAATTACTCGGTGTGTATCACCTTTTTTTTGGCTACTTGAAAATGAAACGACTCGAGGCCTGACCTGGAAACGCATCTAGGCGACCAAACCCCACCTTCTTCAGAGATTCGATCTGGACATCGCTAGTTGGGCTCGGTGCAGGCAACCAATTATCTACTCCTATGTAGTATTGTATTGTAAATGTCTGATCATCGAATTGACTGAATGTCGCTTTAATAGCGCCGATGCTGATGGAAGTAAACACAAATTCTATCCATTAAGTCGCGAATCAGCAGGCCTAACAAACAGAGCTCTGCAAATTGCATGGAACTGGTCTTCAAGTTAAGAAAATGCCCAAACGACAACAGAATACCGTTACCGATTGACCTCTTAGGGAAGTCTTTCACGCTCAGCTACAACCGAATGGATTAAAAATGCCAATTTCCTGAGTTTCACAGAGATTAATCTGTATGTGGGCAAGCAAAGCAAAGCCCTGCAAGCAAGGACAGCATATTCATAGGCAGAAGAAAGCAGGCAAAACAGGAATTCTTATGCAAGGTTCAATGATCCCATGATGAGATTGAGATGTCTCTTATCTCTTGGCAAGATGATTGAAAGATCACAGGACCCACCACTATATGGGCAAAGCTTTGAATTTTCTTTTTCCCCTATGCGCTCCTAAGTGCATTTTTTTTTCCTTTAAGGAAAGCTGAAAGGGGGACCCTATTTGATATGGCCTGGCTTCTGTCTGCCATCAGAAGAGGCCAGTTGTTGGATGAAATTCACCTAGAAAGCTTTCTACACTCGGAACTATAAGAATGATGTCTGAGCCGTTGGATCTATAGAACGGACGGTTTCAAGATGGTAATCGTGTGGATGATCAAAATCACTAGAATGGATTTGAGTCGATTGGATTTGCTCGCCCACAGAAAGGCGAATAAGGTCTTGTTTGGGAGAGCTCTAGATCTCAACTCCAGCTTAGATCTGAAACTTATAGGTTAAAATAAAGTGAATTAATTTTATATTTTTGGTCTAAAATGTAAATAAGATGATCTACCTAAACACTCTTAGGGCCTGTTTGGTAGAGCTCCAAATCCCAGCTTCACCTAAGATCTGAAATTTGTATGCTAAAATAAAGTGAATTAAATTTATATTTTTGTCTAAAATGTAAACAAGATGATCCATCTAAACACTATTAATGTACTCACAACTCCAGCTCCACGGATCTGGTGGAGCTAAGAATACCTAGCTCCACCAGATCTACAGATTTAATGGAGCTAGAGCCCTACCAAACACACTCTTAATGTACCCACAGCTCCAGCTTTATAAATTTCTGGAGCTAAAAATACCCTGCTCCACTAACTCCATAGATTTTGGTGGAACTGTTCCAAACACCCCCTAATTCTCATGTTTATTGCCGGCAAATGAGTCAAATATGCAGAAAGAAAGAAAGAAAGAAAGAATAATGGTCAGAAACATCATCGGAGTAATGGAAGGGGCGTGGCCAGTGTGCGCCAAGCTAGCCAACAATGAATGGCATCAAGGTGCAGGCCATTCTTTTTTATAAACGGAAACCATTTTGCAAATGATCGCAGTGGTGATTCTGGCAGCCATGTCAGTACAAGGATGTTAAGATTTGGGCCATGTGGAGGGAACCCTATCAAATTAGCAGTGTGGACCGGCTAATAGTTTTGTTGGTTGTTGGCAGGCGGTACAATTATTGACCCATGCCAGCACTAACATCAGATCAGACATTGCAGCGTAGCAGCAGCACGCATCTCTGTTGCTGGCTGCCATCGTAAGGGCCGTTTGTTTAAGTTTTTTATTTTGGATTCTGATTCTAAAAGGAGAATAAAAAATAAACAGTCTAATTATAGAATTCGATTCTTATAATCCAACTCATCTATATATGCTAGAATTCACAATTCACTTTATATGTGTTTTTGGATTTCAGTTTTTGAAAAATCAGCTTTTCTATAACCATAATCTAAAATTAGTTTTTAAAGAATTCAAAGTGAAATAAACAGACCGCGAACACGAACAGCGATGAGCAATGCAACAAACAACTAGGATCCCTGCCAATTAGATCAAGTCATACTAAATAAAATACAGATCGTCTAGCCTTCTACTATTTCATGGACGATGGTAATTACACGATCACACCGCAGCGAATAGTTCTGACTGCTGAGTTGTCACAATATCAATTTGCCGCTGTGAACATACAACAAATAAGTAAAAGAACGGCCGAGGAAAATCACCGAACCTTTACGACAAAGGGGAAAAAGAAATTTCCAAATTCTGAAATGTAGCATCCAACGTTGCTTTCATTCTGTGTCTAAATCATAGTTATCAAAACACGGTTCATCCAAATTGCTATACGGGATTCGCGGTTTATGACTTTTTTCTTCTAATTTTCACTGTGAACACGAACCCCATACCCTGAATCGATTTGGGTTTGATGAATCCAATTCACAAGGGTTTACAATGTTGTTTTGGGGGCTGTGCTTCAGCTTTGGACCAAAGCCCGCCCCCCCCTAAACATCATAACTGCAAAGTAGCTGGAAAGTTAAGCTACAGTAAAAGCACTCCAAAAACTGCAGTCATCGGGGAGGAGCTTTTCAGTCGTGGTTTTACTCGACCGTCTTCTACCTTGCTTGCTCCGCCTCCCTCCTCGCCCCGCCGTCTCCCCGCCTAGTCACCTCCCCAACTCCCTCCGACTTGGTCACCGCCCTCCCCGACTCCCTCCTCGCTTGGGTCCACTCGCTCACCGCCGAGCCTCGGAGTTTTTGCCTCCCTCCTTGCTCTGGCCCGCCTCAGAGCCCCGCTATCTCCCCGCCCGATCACCACCCTCTCTCCCTCTGGCCTCCGAGCGACGCTTCGTGGCCTCGTCGCCCGTCTCATCATTCATTTTGGTTGGCCGCCTCCTCACCATCTTCGTGGCCCCACCTCGCTGTCTCCACCCCACCTCGTTGACGGCCCGCTTCATCGTCTCCACCCCGACCTTTGCCGCCCCGCCTCCGCATCACCTCCTCGCTCGATCGCCGCTGTGCTTCACTCGGTTGCTGCCTCCCCACTCGATTGCCCCTCCCCCCTCCAAACAAAAGTTGCAGCTACAGCAGCTAGTTTGTCAAACAACATATCAAGAAAAGTCATAACCATCAGCTATAGGTGCTTTACAGCCCATCAAGCTAAAAGCAGCTTTTCAGTCCAGCCACAACCCCTCCAAATATGTCCTAAATTAAGCGATTCCCTTGTCTCATATGGCTCCTCCACATCAATCAAGATTGCCAAATTAGTGTTGTATACCATGCTTAGAGCATCTCCAAGAGGAGCCCTAAATAGGTTGCTAATTGTAATTATAGGGTTTTGATGAAAAAAGCACCTCAGAGATTGTATTTTGAGAAAAATTATCAAAATAGGTTTAGGACTGAGCCTGTTCTATATTTAGCAACACTCCTCTCCGCCCTAAAGAAGGGATGAATGAAGGATTGGAGATTTAGAGTCTAATCTTTGAGTGCTATCTTGAGTCCTAATTTTTTTAGTTTAGGTCCTATTTTGAGGTATAGGATTCTATTTTAAGGCTTGACTCACATTTAAAACCTGATGTGAGTTGGTTCTGCTGGCGACGGGCATTATAGAGCGGCTGGTCCCTCACCGGCGGTAACCACGCATCCAAAGCTGCCACCTTTTTCAAAGAGATGCTGATGCACGGCAGTCACAGTACATGTAAAAACACAGTCCATCTTCAGTTTTGCTTTGCAGATCACGGATTAAACGCTCCGTGATCCGATTCTCTGTAGTTGAAATTGGATGGCGGAAGCTCAGCAGTGTCACTGACTGCCGATCGTTGTGCCGTCAAGTGCGGATGGCAGCTTTTCTTGCTGTGTTTAGCCGCTTCTACATCCGAAACTACTCCCCCTAGCAAATGTCTAAGGTCACTGTCAGAACGCGGAAATTTTTCTGGATTTTTACACGAACTGAACATATAGAAGAGAATTAGAGCGCAGAAATTTTTCTGGGATTTTACACGAACTGAACACAGAGAAATGAATCTGGAAAAACAACATTGTACGATCGAAATATTTATGGAGATTTTGGGAGAACCGGTGATACGGTTGGAGCCGCACGCACCAGAGCTAGTGAAATGGCCTGCTGACAATGCCGCCCACTGCTGCCGGATGTGTGCAATTTTGGTGCCCTTTTGCGTCACCGGAGGTGCGCTTTTTGTCGGTGATCCGTCGGAAAAACTTCACAAGATACGCATGTCTCTATGGCAGTAAGTCCTCTGTACCTTGTCGAACTGGCCGGTGCCTAGAGCATGAAGCAGAAGAAGGAAAAAAAAGCTTCACCTGCTGCAAAGTCAGTGTGCTCTGTTTTTCTCCTTGCCATGGCATAATCTATTGTGTGTTAGGCCCTGTTTGGTAGACCTCTAGATTTTAACTTTACTTGAGATTTAAAATTTATAGGCTAAAATAAAGTGAATTAAGTTTATATTTTTAGTCTAAAATATAAACAAGATGACCAATCTAAACACTTTTAATGTACCAACATCTCTAGCTCCATAGATTTGGTGGAGTTAGGAATATCCAGCTCTATCAAATTCATGAATCTAGTGGAGCTGGAGCTGTACCAAACACACCCTTACTGGCGACTCTTACGACTTGGCACACCTATCTCCATTTGTTTTGTAGGTGCTAATGGTAATTTATACTGTACCACTACGAAGCTTGGCAATCACGGAATATCACTCTAAAGATTTTTCTTCAGAGAATATCATTCCAAACATATTAGTTCCACAAAATACCATTTTCTTCTTTTTTTCTCCTTTTAAAATCATTTTGCACCTTTTAACCCGTATGAAAAGACACATTTGCCTCTCACAGTCCGATCCAACTAATTACTCTGTTGTGAGATGGTAAATAATTTAGCCCAGTTGGGCGTGACCGTGAACCCTTAACTCGCGATCATGAGACCGCTGAACAAATAAGTAGGATAAAAAGAAGCAGATTGACACAAGAGACACATTGCAACATTAGAATCCTAATAATTTAGAACATAACACATACTTAAAACACAACCTATTAACATTCTACTAACATAGGTTATAGAGTCAGGAAAACCAAGGGTATGTTAAATCTAACAGAACAGTAGAAACAAGGCCATACTTACTATATAACTACCTAATATAATATTGCAAGTGCAATACTGCTAAGCGCGGGCAAATGTGTCTTTTTGCGTGGGTGAAGAGGTGCAAAATGATTTGAAAATGGAGAAAAGAATGAAAATGATATTGTGTGAAACCGAACATTGGTATTTTCTGAAAAAAAATCTTTAAAGTGGTTTTTCGATGGTTACCGATCTTTAAAGTGGTACACTGTGAATTAACCTAAAGTGTCAACCTTGTAGAAGGGTCTTTCCCTTCTCGCCACATTCTTCAGTTTCTTCATACTACTACTTTTTTTTTTTTTAAATTTGCCTTTCTCACGCACGACATTAGTCACATTATTTCGTCAAGATGGGGGAGGATTGTGCACTTTGCAGATTTCATAATGGGCGGAATTCGCAGCCCTCGTGCGGTGGGACCACAGAGGTGTCGGCACGAAGAATATAATGCTCCACTTGGAGAGACTAGAGGAGTATCCGTGGACACCGATTCCAACTTAGGGCCGATTGACAGGAGTAATCATGGGCCGGCCCATCAGGGCAGGCCATGCAAGATAGTAATTCTTCGGCTGGGGCAGAAGGCTGCTTTGATCGGCGCAGAATCCCTCGCGTTCGTTTTCGTTTGGAACCTGTAACACATTTGTAGACCGCCTTCACGCAGAGCTTCCAAAAACATTTGCATTTGTCATTTGTAGAATAATTCGCATTTTTTTGGTCCTTGACACACTTTTTTTTAATGGACTCCCTTCTAAATAAATATGTAAAAATAATTCCTTCCTCAACCGCGGAAGGTACGGCAGGCCACACTGAGCGACCTTTCCTTGGCATGTTCATCAATTAAGCACATTGATGGCATGTTAATTAATCACTTTAATTATTTTATCACTTAAGTAAGTCACTAATTAAGTGACTAATTAAGTCACTAATGAGCTAGGCTTGCTTGGTAGGTTCATACTGTCGAGCTTATACTGCGCGATAGGTGATCTGCCGAGCTCAAACGCAATGGATTTTGCTACCGCTGTACAGGAGCGCGGCAGGTGACACGTGTTGTTTGCCGCGGCTTCCATAGTTGAGGAGGAGACTTTTTGTAAAATTATCCAGAGGGAAACTAGATTTGTAAAAAAAAATGTCAAAACTAAAAAAAAAGCAAATTATTGTACAAATGACAAATGCAAATGTTTTTGGAAGCTCTCCGTGAAGGCGTCTACAAATGTGCTGCAGAAAAAATGGCGAAAAGCACAAAGTATGCACACCATGAAAACCACCCAAACCAGCTTTAGATATACATACACCGACCGTATAAATGGTCAAAAGAACCCTGTCAAACAAGGTATTTCGATATTTGACACCTAATTCGCATGTCTTTCGGACTCTGTGTATGACATGTGGGTCCATCTGAGTTAATGACAGTGGGCCAGGATGTCAAATATTGAAAAATTCATTTTTAAAGGTGTCAAATTTCAAAATCTCTCGTCAAACAAATGTACAAGCTAGCCCTGGGTCGGCGGCAAGATTGAAGTTAACCTGAGCCGTGCGTGCCGCCTACAAGAACGCCTTGCGCAGCGCGACAGTGGAGGCGACGGTGACCCCGTAGAGGAGGATGAAGATGCCGGTGGCATTGACGAGCTTGGCCTCGTCGCTGGACGCGGCGGCGGCTCTCTTCTCGACGAGCCCGTCTCATACCGAGCGAGCGACCAATAGGAAGATGGCGGATCGGTCATGACGCGTGCGCGATCTGCGCCGCGCTTACCGCTCGCCACGGTCGGTCGAGCCCAGCCAGAAGACGAAGTGCCTCGTCTACGCCGATCAGACGGCCAGCAGGAAGATGACCAGGCCGCCCATAACGTGCATCGGTGTTAGAGATAATTTCGACGTACATTTGTTATGAGATAAGATTTAGGTTTTTAGTTTTAGAAGATTTAAATTTTGCAAGTTTTGTTTGAGTCTGTTAAGATTAAGAATTTGGATTGCTATCTAAGTTAGTATGTAATCTCTAGTATAAATAGCAATGAAAATCTAGAAAAAACTGAGAAATTGCGTAGGCCAACAAAAAATATCCTGGTAGTTCTAACAATTGGTATAAGAGCTCCTCTGTTGGTAGTACAGTGCAACACAAGGAAAGAAGCTACATGTTGTGAGTTCTTGTGCGGTTGTGTCCACAAGATAAACGTATATGCAAGTTCCTTCAGAGATGTCGTGTGCATTAAAATAGATCATGCTGCACAAGAAGATCAAAAGGAAGCCGCTACATGTGCTAAGTCCAGTCTGTCGAAGTTGACTCTGGGATGTTGAAGTGATGTGTTCGTGGTCCAAAGTTGTGTCCGTCGAAGTTGACTTCGGGGCGTTGAAGAGATGTGTTCGCCGTCTAAAGTCAAGTTCGTCGAAGATGAGTCCGGGATCTTGAGGAGATGCGTTCTCCATCCTGTATCTAGTGTGTGTTGGGTAAATCGTAGTTGAGACTGATTATCTCAATGAGTAAGAATCGGTGTGCCAAGATTAAGGAGGATTGTTAAAGATAATCTTGATATGCATTGGTTAAGAGATAGATTTAGGTTTTTAGTTTTAGAAGGTTCAAACTCTGTGAGTTTTGTTTGAGTTTGTTAAGATTAGGAGTTTGGATTGCTATCCAAGTTAGTATGTAATTTCTAATATAAATAGCAACGAAAAATCAGAAAAGACTAAGCAGTTACATAGTCCAATAAAAAAAATTAGTTCCAACAATCGGCACCAGGGCCGCCAGTGTGGCCGTCGTTCGAGCCCAACCAGAACACGAAGAAGCTGAACAGCCACTGCAGATGCCAAGCCATGAGATCCATGAGTGAAGGCTGACGAGGTCGGGCACCATGGCCACACGTCGTGGTTAGGGGTAGCAATCAAGTGGGTACTTTCAGGTACGACTACCGTCCCCCTAAATCCGAAACTCAAAATTATACCGCTCACCCAAACCCATTAGACTTATCGGGTACAGATTTGTGTCTATACCTAAACCCGATGGATACCCGATACCTAATAGATACCCATGGGTAGCAGGCTATACTGAAAACAGATAGTTAACATAGGCTATAGATGACTAAAGATATTTCAATTTATTTTATTTAATCAGCACAACACGATGGCCTATAGGTGACCAATAATACTACAAGTTCAAGTGAGTACATATAAGATATTTGATAGCAAATACTACACTATTCCATAATGTTTTCATAGAAACAGATGTGTTTTCATAGATATTTGTCGACGATTCGGGACAGGGTCCCCCGCCGAGCTTACTTGTTGAATGAGGGATCAACTTGGGGCCCCTTTTCCGCATGGGTTATACGTCTGAGAGTGTGCCGAGCAATGGATCGGGGTATATGGGACAATCGTGAAGCACATGGGGTCGTTTTTATCGGTTCGGCCTCTCATGAGGAGATAATAACCCTCGCCCGATGATTGCACTAGTATGCGAAAGTGGGTTACAATGCACTTGCTCGGGGGCCTGAACGCTTCTAAGGACTCCGTGAGCAAGCGAGGTGTGTAAGTATGTGTGTAGTCTGAAGGTCCAACCTCAATCCATCGTGGGAGGGGTATTTATAGGGAATTACAGAGACAAATCATTTATTACAGGCGCGTTCATTGAGAGGACGTGGCGGTGAAGTGGCCGCGCCACCCGCCGGGTACCACGCGACGTGGGTACAGCGAGCGCAGACCAAGGCGGCGCGGACCGTGGTGGCGCGGATCCCGGGCGCGCGATTTCTCGAGCCGCTGCGCATTTAATGCCACATCGCCTTGTCGCGGGCCCCCGAGTTTGGCTTGCTCGGGGACGTACTTGATGGGGGACGGGGTAGCCTCGTGAGCCGGGCTATACGAAGGTCGGCCTTGCGTGCGCTATCCGGGCAAGAGCATAGTCGGTTGGCGCTGGGCTTCGATGGTCGTCTTGGTACAGTATATCCAATCCCCGATAGCTAGCCCCCGAGGCTAAAGGGGGAAAAGGCCTTGTTGAGGCCTCCGCCTAAAGCCTCTAGACTTCTTAAAGAGGGATTGGAGGTTCCGCAGCGAAGAGCTACTGCGGCATCCGAGCAGCGCTGTTTCGGTGCAGTCTCGCAATGACGAGCTATCATGTATCCGAGCAGCGCTTGCTCGGGGACAGGACTCGCAGCGAAGAGCTACTGCGGCATCCGAGCAGCGCTTGCTCGGGGACAGGACTCGCAGCGAAGAGCTACTGCGGCATCCGAGCAGCGCTTGCTCGGGGACAGGACTCGCAGCGAAGAGCTACTGCGGCATCCGAGAGCAGCGCTTGCTCGGGGACAGGACTCGCAGCGAAGAGCTATCTGCGGCATCCGAGCGGTGCTTGCTCGGGGGACAGACTCGCAGCGAAGAGCTATGCGGCATCCGGCGGCGCTTGCTCGGGGGCGAAGATTCGCAATGAAGGCTATGCGGCATCCGGTGCATAGATCAGATGCACAGGGGAACTAGACATGGATTAGATATCTAGGAGAAGGCAACAAGTAGATTGCGGCGGACTCGCCTTCGCCGATCATCAAGCATGGGTCGATGCGAGGGATCGACAGACGAGATATGCTCGAAATGCCTCATCCGGACATGGACCAGCGTCGAGCGAGCTAACCAACAAAGTCATGAGGGACTCACGCGCCGGCGTTGGCGAGCCACGAGAGCCCAAAATGTTTTAAAGAAAGAAAAGATGCAATGAGCATACTCATTTACCTAGGAAGACCCGCACTTAAGCTCAAACTTACCCAAGACGGAAGAGACTCGCGCCGAGCGAGAGATGCACGGCGGAACATGGATACCCCGAGCGAAACGCATGCCCGAAGGACTCGCGCCGAAGCGAGGACGTGTTTCGGCAGGACATGGATAGCCCCGAAATAAACGCTGCGTTTCGGGGAAGGACTCGCGCCGAAGCGAGGACGTGTTTCGGCGCGACATTGATAGCCCCGAGCGAAAGCGCGTGCTCGGGAAGGACTTCGCGCCGAGCGGAGGACGTGTTTCGGCGTGGGACATTGATGGCCCCGAGCGATACGCGTGTTTCGGGAAGGACTCGCGCCGAAGCGAGCACGTGTTTCGGCGGGACATGGATAGCCCCGAGCGAAACGCGCGTGCTCGGGGAAGGACTCGCGCCGAGCGGAGGGCGTGCTTCGGCGGGACATTGGATGGCCCCGAGCGAAACGCGCGTTTCGGGGAAGGACTTCGCAGACGAAGCGAGCACGTGCTCGGTCTGGGACATGGATAGCCCCGAGCGAAACGCGCGTGCTCGGGAAGGACTCGCGCCGGCGGAGGACGTGTTTCGCGCGGGTCATGGTGTGGCTTCGGATCGGTCGCCGACCGCCACGCCGCCGCCAAGAAGACACGTCGTCGTCCTCCACGTCGCCGAAGACGCAGAGGTCTTGATTGTCTTGAGAATTCGGCATCCTCAGGGATTCCTCGCGAAAGGACTCAGTCGGTCCCCACGGACGGCGCCAGCTGTCGACGATTCGGGACAGGGTCCCCCGCCGAGCTTACTTGTTGAATGAGGGATCAACTTGGGGCCCCTTTTCCGCAAGGGTTATACGTCTAAGAGTGTACCGAGCAATGGAACGGGGTATATGGGACAATCGTGAAGCACATGGGGTCGTTTTTTATATGGTTCGGGCCTCTCGCGGAGGAGATAATAACCCTACGTCCAGTGATTGCACTAGTATGCGAAAGTGGGTTACAATGCGCTTGCTCGGGGGGCCCTGAACGCTTCTAAGGACTCCCGTGAGCAAGCGAGGTGTGTAAGTATGTGTGTAGTACAGAAGGTCCAACCCTCAATCCATCGTGGGAGGGGGTATTTATAGGGAATTACAGGAGACAAATCATTTATTACAGGGGCGCGTTCTTATCAGAGGGCGAGAAGCGGTCGATGGCGCGCCACTCGCCGGTACCACGCGACGGGTACAGCCGAAGCGCAGACCAAGGCGGCGTGGACCGTGGTGGCGCGGATCCGGCGCGCGATTTCTCGGCCATTGCAAGCATTTAATGCCACGTCGCCTTGTCGCGGGCCCCGAGCTTGGCTTGCTCGGGACGATTTGATGGGGGCGGGGTAGCCTGCGGAGCAAGCTATACTGAAGGTCGACCTTGCGGCGCCATCCCGCAAGAGCATAGTCGGTTGGCGCTGGGCTTCGATGGTCGTCTTGGTACAGTATATCCAATCCCCGACAATATTGTATTTGGCTTCGATGAACAAGATGATATACATTAGAGTAAAATGTGGAACAGTGATATGCAAGGTCATTCAATGACTAAGATAAGATAGAAAACTCAATTAATCTGCATTTAACTTAGTCACATAACATACAATCAACACTTATGACTACGACAATAGCAGAGATGCCAACACATAATAGAGCATCGTTTAAAAAAAAGAGCATAATATATATACGCAACAAATTCAAAACATGATATATGCAAAATAAATTGAGAGCATGGTATATGCTCAACAAATTTCTGGACATAATATTGCCTTTTAAAGCCTTATGTGTGTCTTAGTCTCTCATTTAGGTAGTTACGATTTCAATTTTCTAATATATATCTTATAAAAAAAATAGGATCACATGTTATAGGGTACCCATAGATACAAATTGACACTCACACCTATCATATGTTCTTATCGGATATCTAAATCCGAAAATTTATAAGTTCAAAATATTATCCGTATCTATTTTTATTAAATAAGATACTCGTAGATATCTAAATCTATAGATAAAACTACCGTCACTAGTCGTGGTACTTAACTACTTCGCAGCCGCGTGCACGCCGAAGCTGCCCAGGATGAGCCCCACCAGGTGGATCAGCATGTGCGCCATCTTCTGCGTCCGGTGGTCCATCCTGTGGATCGTCGAGTAGGCCAGTATGGCTGCAAATTTTTATGTTTTAACCACCACATAAGCGTATCCATTAGCGATTGGCACACTGATTGCGCTGATATATTTTCCAGAGTTCTGAACATGATTTAGAATTTAAACAAAATCAAGCGTCGCTATACATAAGACCGTTCTTTTCATGACACAGCCATCGGCAAGTGCGCTCGACGACCAGGCTAAAATTAAAAGGAACCGAAGTAATTAACTTTTGTGTTCTCTGCTCACAATCTTTTCCTGGGAAACAATCATGGTACTTGCGAGGCTGAACTTGGCAGGAAAACGTAGCGATCAACAGTGGTCGTCGTCGGGAATGCTGGTCCAGTGCTTTTGCAACCACCAGGCACCTACAAAGCTCCATCGATATGGCCCATGTGAACAGCAGCAGCAACTACATCTTCAGGGGCCTTTGGCAATGGTTCTGTTGCGACGTTTATCGAATCCACTAAAGATTAATTAAGATCAGAGTGTTCGGTAGTTGGTACGATATTGATAATTCTGGGGGCAGCAGGGGCGGATACAGGCCCCAGGCTGGGCGGGCTTCAGCCCGGGGCCTGGATTCAGCAGTACAGTATCAGCCAGCAGCCCAGCACATGAAGCCCAAGTTTGCACCAGGCCCGGCGCTCAGCGGCAGGCCAGCAGTGGACAGCGGACAGGCCACCTGCGAGCCGCATCGAGTCTGCAAATGGCGGACCGCCAGACCCAATCTAAATATGCGATCCTAAAAGCCGCTGCGAGCCTGCGGTTCCAACCATCGTGATTCGTGAGTCGCGACTCGCGGCGCCGACGCCGAGCGACTCGTATTCATTCGCACGCGAGAGGCGAGACCGCACTGGAAGTAACTCGTATTTTTGCTCACAGCTTGAAAACATCACGTACATAGAAGTCTTACTAGATATTATAATCGATCGATTGGTAAATCTTTTTCATTCAACTGATTCTGGTTTCATCTATGCCGCCCCAATCCGGCTCCGTCGTCGTCGACCCTGCCAGCGCCATTGCGTCAGGTGACAATTTAGTTGCCCTAATTAGTAATTAAATCAATTTTTTGTTGTGTACTGTAGTACTACTTACTATTTGATCCAATATTCCAATTTTCTCTAATTTGCGGGACATTATCAGATGTTGAGATGCTCACTTTTTCTTCTGAATTAAGGATAGAGAAAGACTGATGCAAAATGAAGAGAACTTTGACATCTTACTTTCAACTTTCAAGCACAACCACAGTCCAATCAATCTCCTCCAGCGATTGGAACAGGTCCCATAGATGATCGTGGTGTGGAACTCGATCCAAATGATATTGTTGCCGATGCTGGACTCCGAAAACCGATTGAGGAATTAGATGTAAATGTCAAAGATGCTGCTAGAAGGGAGTACCTGCAGTTGGGACCATACCAGCATTGATTTTGCCAGTGGCAACGGCAACAGTAGAGAGAGCCTTTTCTGCTATGAACATTATCAAGACTGAATTGCGAAACAAGATGAATGATGAATGGATGAATCATAGAATGATTTGCTATATTGAGCGAGATGTTTTTGAAAGCATTGATGAAGAAAAGATTTTACAACATTTCCCAGGGACGAGATCACATACATTTGATTTATCTCGTGCAAGTGGTAAGTTATATTGTTGTAAATTTGAAACTCACTTAATTTATATATATCTCTTGTGTTTTGACTAGCTTTACATGATAACTTTTCAGGTTCTGGTTCATAACATATTATATGGTTGTCGCCTTATCGCTTAAAATATCTTATTTATTAGTATGGACCTAAATACCTAATCTATGTGAGTTTGTTATTTACATACGCTAGTTTCATGTCTTCTTCTATAATAGAATATATGGTTAAACTTTCTTGTTAATTGCATATTTTTGCTTGGTGTACATATTTTTTAGTATTTTTTGGGTAAGTTTTATCTCTTAAGAATTTAGCCCGGGGTTTGTCAAGATCCTGGATCCGCCACTGGGGGGCAGTGTATGTAAGACGCGCCTTCTCCACAGCAGATCATAAAGGGATAGACTTGCATTTTACAGAAAAGAACGAATTAATCTCACAAGTGCAAGATAAAGGTGTTTAATGTAATTCAGTTTTTTCTTGTACAAAGCGTTTCAACCGAAGCTGAACTCTCAGAGATCGAACACATGCATGTACTTGCATTTCCTTCTCTACTGCAGATGATCGGTCCTCTCTATGTATATGCATGTAATTTGGAAGAGGAAAAAAAGAAAGGAAGAAAAAGGAAAGGCAACAGAATTTGGTACGTACGTTGCAAATCTGTTTGGGGTCCTCGGACTGTATGTTGATGCCAGGTTCACAATATCAATATCATAATAATCGACCATATCGAGATTTTCGAAAATCGGTAGAAATTGAAAAGTTTTGAAATCAAACTTTTTGATGAAAAAATTCAAAAAAAATTGACTCTTGAGGCATCATGTTAACTGGACCTAGTCATCGTTATTGCTCACACAAGGATTTTCAGTTTGACGAGGCAGCATGTTAACTGGACCAATAAAAGTATCTACTGCTTCACAGTTTGACAAAGTTATCTGATTATAAGCAGATTTATGTGTGCAAAAGAGCACATACAGTTGACCAGTTTAACATAAATTACAAAGGAAAGAAAAATCTGCATGATTAATTTAACATACAATTAAATCAATTAGGTAGCTACACGAAAACTTGTTTGTTGTTATGCATGGCGGCACGCACGAACTCGGGCATGGGACAGTGTTGGGCAGATGGTGGCTGCTGCTGATGATCGTACATGGTAGCAGCGCACGCCGCCGACTCCCAGTTCTGGAAGCTGGCCTCGTCGCCGGGCCTCGGCAGGTCGTAGTGTCCGCCGAAGTCCATGGCCACAGCCGCCGCTGCCGCATTGTCGTCCAGCTCCATGTCCGGCCTGAACAGCCTGTCGTTGAGAAGGCTGGCATGGTCGAAGGCGGATTGGTACGGGAGCTGCGCGCCGAGGTGCAGCGATGTGAGGCACTTGGCCTGGCTGAAGTCTGGCTGCTGCACATCCGATGCCCCTGCTCAGTTTGTTCATTCAGTTAACAATTTATACTTTATGATTATTGATTGCAGTATTTGACATGGCATTTATACTTCAAATATCATATAGCGATGCTAGTCTTTGCAGGTATCACACATTAAATGAGCCAGAATTAGTAAGAAGGTTTAGGAATATCTCTGCCTTATGAATTTGGATGCGATTGAGAGATTGCTCCATTGCTCTTATATGGACTATATTCTCAACCTTCTCGGGATCGCTCCAATAACTGAAGAACAATATGCCACACTGTTACACTTTCCTCCCGTTCTTTGTGATAAGCTACAATTAACTCTACCATCAACGTAATACATGTTTAAAGAAGGGCCCTTAATAAGATCATTTGCCATCAAACCAAGATCGCAGCCAGCACTGAATGAAAAGATTCAGCAGGTATGCATACTTCTTGCATTTATCCAAGAGAGCAGTAGAAAATCTGTGGCACTGCTTAAGTGGGTTGAAGCTATTTACCTGTGACGCTTCTGAACATCTGCCATTTCACATTGCAAAGCACCAAGATGGATTGATAGCTCCTGTCAAACTGATGACATTGCAAAGCACCAAGATGACCCACTAACATAAAGCTCACAAAGAACATCATTTAAACATATTATTCAGGATGTTTTTCTTTGATGGAGAAAGCTCTTCATTACAAATATTCACCACATCGTTTACATTGAAAATTTGATCATATTTCTCTTCAAAATCCTTCTGTTTCGATTCAAGATGGGTGCTCAACATGGAACCTGGCATCATTAATGATATAACAAGCAAAATGAATATACTGTTCTTTCAACATTCCTGAAGTTCAGGCTCAACAGAAAAACAAAATGCAGGTAAAACAGATCTGATATCTAATGCAAGGAAAGCCAAGAGCCCATGCAGATTCCTTCAAAATGTTAATGCGTTCTGCAATCATTAGATATTTTTAGGCAGCCCCTGACAAGAAAACACTATGTCTATTTTGGAAGGAAGTTTTATGGAAACCTGTGAAATCGGAGGGCAAACATAAATCACAATTTGCAATTAATGAAGAAATATTTGCAGGCATATGAGAGCAGTTCTTGTAGTGGCTCAAACAACAGATTATCAGTTGTTGTATCAGTTGTTGTATAGGGACCTGCCGCAATGATCTACAAGAAACATAAGGCATTCAAACACAAAATAATGTCCACTAGGATTGTGGCCTTCAATGCCCACAACCTGTCATTAAACTTTGTGTTAATTTATTGCAGTAGGTAATGCGTATGGCATGAGAACAAGTTGTGGATACCTGCCCAGGAAACAAGAAAACTGATTTAGATCCTTCAAGCCAGGGCGTACACGCTGTCCCCTGGAGTACTCAACACTAGATAAAAAATGCTCCTTTAGTTAGCCCAAAGAACTAAAGAAATAACCAAATATTTGACCAAACAAAGTGTACCACGTGAATGAGCCCAATAAGCACACTTACCTGCCCTGTAATAAGATAGATTTTTCATTCAAGCGACCTTCCCCATCGCAGATTACCATGCCAACTGCGAGCATGTTCTCCTGAAACAGAACAATAAGACATGCACACAGAAAGGAACAATGATGAGTTAACTCGGAAAAATTCTGGTGACATGCAGTAACCTCTGAAGCAAGAGTCACATCTACAGGTTCTCCACAAATCCCAGATAGATTTTTCAAATAGAGTTGTTCTTTCACATTTTATCTCAAAAAACCGTACTCCAGTAAGCAGTTACTGCAGGGTGATTAACTCATAGAATGATAGAATATTATTAATAAGAACTATTGCGGCCAAGGTGAGCAGCGCTCGGCCAACCCGCCCGCGTTCGAGCGCTGCTCGACACGGGCACGCGGAGGGCCATGTGCAAAGTGTGTGTGAGTATGTGTGTGTGCGTGGGTGTGAGTACACGCTTGTAGTTCGACTATTGTTACTTCTTCTTTAGTGAATGCCAAAGCTCCTGGCCAATTTTCAAAAAAAAAAAAGAACCATTGCATAAAGTTTGTAAAGCAAAACACCATTTGCTGCAAAGATTAACCGTTGCACATCCTGAAGACATGAAAATCATTCAGATCAATCAATAGAGTAGGACCAACAGCCAGATTAAGACAAAGAAGAAAGGCTATAAACAAATGACAATAGGGTTGGTAATGCTGTATTTTCAGATTATTTTCTTTCATAAAAAATAATGACTTATTGAAAGCATGAGCTCCATCCTTCTGTGTATAGCATGCTCCTCATACAGTTTAAGGCTGGCCAAATTATGCTTCAAGAATAACTACCAATTAATATCTTTAAAATTCTTAGTTGGCAAGATTTCCATTTTTCCAGAGAATTGCAACAGCAGGCAGGAACTAATAGAGTATTAAATAACTTGATATGAAACACAGCCCAGAGTAACAAGATAGAGTCAAGTTGATGATATACCTGCTCCTCTTTCAAAAAAAAAAAGATGATATACCTGCTGAGTAGATGGACACGTAATAAATTTAGAGATCGATAACCATGAAGGCCCCTTGATCTTCCTTTTGATGAGAAACAATTCAAGAGCACTGGCACTTTGTCAGTTATTTCACTCTTTAATCCTGATGCCAATTCCTAGCAAGAGAATATGTGTTGTGCATATTAGATAGGTAGTGCCTCGATAAGCATTAAGTTTAGTTTCAAAATAAACAATCATTCTCACATGCAGAGTTGCTCGAAGTGATGGCGAACAATCAAAACTTGTTGAGCTCCTCTCAATTCTTGACATGGCGTCCCTTGGGAATACTGAACTGCTTGGAATAGCATATATGCACCTTTGCATATTTTTTGCAACGACAAAGCAACTATGGAACCGCTTGCATATTTTAACCTACAAAAGAAAAGAGTTTGTCAGAAGAAAAGGAACTAACCTATAACATGGAGCTGTAAGAATGTTACAATTCGGAACTAATGATCTCATTCACCAATTCAGCACTAGAACCTGGAGTTGCTTCCAATTTGGGCTCCAGTTCCACGTCAGGCTTCAATTCCACATCCATATCTTTCCCATGGTCTGAAACCCCATCAGGCTCGAACCCATTATCCGGTACAACAGCCATTTCAACCCCAACCTAGATGCGACGGTGGTGGGGCACAAACCCCACCAACCTGCCGCCGCCGCACCTCGCGATCGTTCTCATCGGGGGCGAACTCGGCGATGACGTCGTCCACGACGCTGTCGGCAGCCATCGACGAGCCCTTGGCGCGGTCACTGCCGGTCTTCTTAAACACGGAGGAGGTAAACATGGAGGAGAGCTGCTGCTTGCGCATCATGGCGGCGGCGGCGGAGAGGGACACCGCCGCAGCAGACTGCCGAGGCGGGCGCTTCGACTGGGGACGGCACGGCTGCTTCCGCTTGCGGAGGGCACCATCCTCGCCGTCCGAGCCCTCGTCGGAGGAGGGGAGGGCGCGGTGGGTCCAATCCATCTCGTGGCCGTCGTCATCTACAATGAAGGCGCCGGCGCGAGACGAGGGCGACGTACGCTGGTACTAATCTGCCAGAGGGGGCCGGAACCGCAAGATCGGTGTTATTGACCTGTAAAACCGTCAGCGATATAACCGCACGTTACTGGCAGTATTTTCTACGAGCTACCATAGATAGTTTTTAAAAATTGTCTGTGATAAAAAGTTTAATATAAATTCTCATAAAAAGTCTAATATAAATTCTCCCGTAGCAGTGAATTGGTACGATCAAGATTATACCTTTAGGAGACGACGGATGATGCAAAATTCCAGCAAATGTTTGTGTAATCCTGCATGGAAGCGCAGGATTTTTAATGATGCGGATGGCTCTTTGGGAATCTGAGGTTAGAGCATCTCCAACAGTTCCTAATATTTAGACTCCCAATATTCTTAGATTGGGACATTCCCAAAAAATTTTGGATCTACAAAATACCTTGTTCTCCAACAGTTCCTATATTTTCTCCCAAAAACACCTTTGAATTGGTCCGGTGGGCCATCTGGGCGCGAAATAATGTTGATTGGGAGCGACAGAGCGCACAAAAATGAGCAGTCGGGTCTTGTTTTTAGGCGTGCAAAATTTGAGGAGCTAGAAAGAGGAACTGTTGGAGTACTTTTTTTTGCAATCAAGCCCAAAATCAGGTTTTGGGAATAGATTTTAGGCACTGTTGGAGATGCTCTTACATCGGCCATCGAGACGGTCATTTTGGATCACCGGCTCATGTTTAAGCAAAGCATCTCTCTGTGTCGGCCCTCTTGTGTCACGGTTTTGCGGGGGACAAGTAGTCCGCAAGAATCAAAATCTTAAGAGAAAAAGGAAGTGTGTAGAAGTTTTATTATTGATTTTTTTTGGGTTGCCACTCCCCTAACAAATAGTTATTGTTTTGGATATAGGTAAAGTTAAACTTTAGAAATTTTGGCTATCAGTGTCTTTTTAAATATTTAAATTTGCTATATAAAAATCATATATATAGATTTGTCTAAATTTTTTTTGTAATATTATAATTTTATTTGATTTTATAAATATATTATAATAAAAATTAATGATCAAAACTGTATTTTAAAAACCTCGATATCTAAAACAATAAAAAGCTTACGAGCGAAAGGAGTGAGCAAATAAAGTGGCGTAGTATGTCAGACCGCGTCATGCCGAGGCGTAGACCATAGTTCATAAAGCTGTCATTAAGCTTGTACGACAGCATGGCTTTATCATAGCTGTTCCAAGGTTACAATTTTTGTTTTCCCACCATATAGTGGTTAAAATCTGAAATTTTCATAAGATTTAAAAAAAACTAAATTTTACATGTGGAATTTTTAGGCAGGCAAAACCAAAAGTTTGGCTATTTTCAACCCCTTATGAAATGGTCTCCCGAGACTAGAAAAAATTGAAAAAATATGAAAAAAATCATGTAAACATTTATCTACATTTCTTATATGTTTAAATGCAAAATACTAAGTATTTGAATATAAAACTAAGGATTTATCCTAGTCAGGGAATAAAATCTTGGCGAAATTTTCATGAGATTTCGATGAAATCTCGGATCTCAGGCACAGACGAGGTTCCAAGTCCCATATAAATGAGAAAAATTCAAAATTTTCAAAATGCTACAGTACTTTAGAAACCTCAGCGAGATTTCGCCGAGATTTTGGTGGTGTGGGCCAATATTGCTACAAAACATACCGTGTTCAATGTTTTTAGTTCCAAATTTGAACCGGAACGAGGTGTAACTGAGTTGGTAGGCTCGCTTAGGCCTTAGCATTGCAGATTTCGAGAGGTCGCTGGTTCGATTTCGGCCGAAGGCAACCTTTTTTTTACCATTAGCCATCCAAAACTTATATAAGAGGGATATGCAATTATAACAACAAGTTGCCCTAGCTCAGCTGATACAGAGCTTGGCTTGCATAGAACAGGTATGGGGATCTTGAGTCCAACTGATTGCAATTTTTTAAAATGACATCCAAAATATATATAAAAAAAGGTGTGGACTCTAGGATTTGATCCTAGGAAATTCTTCCTCCACGAATGTTTCTGCTCGACCAAATAGCAAGGCAAAAATTTTTAGCTAGTAATATCTGGGCATGCCTTCCTTTACCTACCAATATTTCTTATCAAGAAAGTAATCACCTTGATGATTAACAGCATTTCTCATATTGATCAAGTGGCATGTAGCTTAGATGGTAGAGGTTTGGCTTAGCATGTGAGAGGTCCTGCTTTTGATCCCCTTATCTCCAAATTTTTTTGCTTAAAAAAATGAAGTGTTGAACCCAAGATTCGAGCCTAATTGAAGTAACCCAAGCCAAGCACTGTCAGGAGCCATCTTCACTACCTGAAGCATTGTCATAATTTTTAAAACTTTCTTAGGATTCATCATCATCTAAAAATTTTATGAGAACATTAGTGATACATCAGAACCATCTATTTTTTTTCAAAATTTTCTAATGTCTTTCGAACCATTTTTTTGTTATGTTCAAATTTGCCAAGATTTCAGCAAATCTTACCAAAATATCAAGTAATTTAACTTTTTTTTACTGGATTTGGTCCAATAACTCTTAAGAAAGTCATCTTCTATGAAAATTTGTTGAAAAACCAAAATTTTGAGATGTTTTAAAATTTTGGTAGAAACATTGTTAGATTTTTATAAAGTTATAAAAGATTGATCATGATCTGAACAATTTATGGTACTATCTTTAGTAGTGTAGGATTATACATAAAAATTTAAAAATAATTTAACTTCATTTTTTATTTTTAAAAATTAAAAATAGAATGAACATTATTGGGAGAGTAGCTTTGTCAGAATTTTATAAATATGCTCGAGTATGATCATGATCCAAAATTTTTATGAGAGCTTAATAATATCCTCAGCACCATTATATAAAGTTTTAAGAAAATTTAAACTTTTTTGTTTGCTCAATCAAATATATGTAAGCATTGAACTTTTTTTGTTATATTTCAAAAATCAAAAACAAAAAGAACATAAATGGTACAGTGCCGTTGTAAGAATTTTATAAATTCATTACAGTATGATAATGATTCAAAAATTTTACAAGATCTTAAAGCATTTCCTTAGCACACTTCTGTAAATTTTAAAAATTCTAAACTTTTTTTGATTACTAAAACAAATCTATGTATTGATCCTTAAGCTTTTATCAGGATGTAACACTGTCAGAATTTTTGAAAATTCTTGAAGTTTGATTATCATATGAAAATATTTATGATGCATCAAGATCATACAAAAAAATTTCAAAATTTTATAACTAGGTTTGTACCATTTTTCATTTAGTTGAAATTTACCGATAAGGCTTTTATTAGGACAGTAGTACTCTTTGAATTTTGATCATCATATGAAAATTTTATGGAAACATTAGTGATGCATCATTACCATGCGTAAAAAATTTCAAAATTTTCTAACGTGGTTTGTTCCATTTTTCATTCGGTTCAAACTTCCTTATTGTTGATAATCATCTGAAATTTTTATGGGAACATCATTGATATGTCAGGAACCTAAAAAAATTTAAATTTTTTTGACGTCATTTAAGCTATTTTTCGCTCGGTTCAATTTAACCAAAATCTCGGCAAATCTCGCCGAGATTTCGGGAATTCCGACCGAAATTTCGGTTTTCTCGGTGCAAAAAAAAACGAATTTGAATTTTTGTTTTTGTATTTCGTCCGGCATTTGTCCGAAATTCCAAGATCTCAGTGAGATTTTGGATTTCAGGCACCTCTAAGATGTTATCCGAAAGCGAGATTTCAAACCTTATCCGAGTGAGGGTGAGAAGTGTTACAAGGTTACAGGCTATATGTTCCTAGTGGTCAATTTGATTCCTTTGTTTCATTTACTGTAAAAACAGCTTCAGGGTTGGGTTGCATCCTATTTAATGCAGCAAAGTCTGCTATTAAGGCATTTACAATGCTATTTCTTAGATGGTTTCTTAACATGTCATATAGGATAAAAAGTTTATGTGGCAATGAATTAATGCAGAGAGAGAAGGTTAGAGTTTCTTAAACTAGAAATGGTTTCTTCATTAAATGCTTTGGCTAAGAAACCATAAAAAACTGCATTGTGCTCTCCTCATCGTTTCTAAACATCAATTAATACACTATCTCTCCTATAAGAAAACTGCAAAAAAACTGTATGGTAATTAATATTAGAAACAATAGGTAGAAACTATGCATTGAGAGCCATTGTTTCTAAACATCAATTAATACACTATCTCTCCTCTAAGAAACGATCAAAGAAATGATCCATTGGAAATGCCCTTACAATGCTTCCCAGGGTCCGGTGTAGTTTAGATCCTCTCTACCACAACTTGGGACTCGGGAGATGATGCGTCCTCTGCCATTGCTAGAAAACAGCCAAGCAATGCTATGTAGTTCCTCTGTGTTTTATTTATAAAGCCACAATCTCTCAAAGTGCACGGACACCATTTTGGGGGTTTAAGATATGTTTAACTGCTTTGCAAATTATCTCAAACCTTGGTTCGAGTCCTTTGTTTTCTGAATATTGGTGGCCTGAATTTGATCTGAACCGTCGATTGCATGATCGATCAGACAACCCAGATGCTTTCATCCGTCATCACCCCTTGCAAAGGTTACATAGAACAGCAGCAGATTCAGGCAACCTAGCTCCACGGTTCAGTGTAACAACGGAGTAAAACAAAAGTGTATATCGAGTTTTTTTATTGCAAAATTTTCATATGTATTCCTTATAAAAGGTATTACAGTTCTCCACAAAATTTTTGCAGTGAAATCTGGTTCTAAAAACAATAAAACTGGTCAAATTTGTAGTAATTTCGGTATTAAAAAGTCAAACTTTCCGAAATTACTGTAGCAATTTGAAAATTTTTATTTTTTTATTTTATCAAGATTTGGAATCTCAGCCCTGCCAAAATCAGAAAACTCGTCTGAGATTTTCGAAAACTATTTTGAACCTTGGCACGATCGCTACCTAAACTGTTTAAGGACTGCTATTTCATGATCCTCTCGGCCATTTTTGAAACGGAGATCGGAAGAATAACCCTACAGGCTACAGTGTTCTTTATTATTCTTTTTTTGAAGGAAGATGCTAATAAAGTACTATAATGAAAAACCGGAGATAACTCACATGCTGTCAATCTACGCACTGGTTTGTGATTCAGGAGGTAAGAAGACCGGAACAAAATTATTTACCTGTGGTAGCTTGGTACCAAATCACGGCATTTGAGTGGTCCACTGGGCTCTGAGACTGAGTAGACCGGGCTCGTTACAAACAGCCCTAACCATTGTTTACTATATCGAATCGGATTGGACAATCGACAACTGTTAGGCACCGATTTTTATCAAAAATCGGTAGGAATCGAACAAATTACAAAGTCAAATTTTTTGAACTAGGCAGTCAAAAGGCAGCGAAATAATGAAAATCTGCCAATTTGATCGATTTTGTTGGATTTAGATCGGTTTTGTTCGATTTTTGACCTAGGTCAGAACACTCAAGTTTTTTATTCCAATTTTTCATCGGTTTTATTTGATTTTCGATCAGTTTGGTTCGATTTTTGACCGGTTTACATCGAAAATCGGCGCACTCAAGGAAAATTGGAAAAAAAATCTGAATAAATCCCAATTAATTTATAAAACACCTCAAAGAAATTTTAATGATTTTTTAATTCATTTAGTGCTTCTAAAAAATAAAAAACAGCAATTAATGAAAAGAAATAGAGACACTATCAATTTTTATAAAAATTAAAACCTTGATCATGCTCTTAAATTTTAATGGTGTTATAAAAACTGCTCAAGGATTATGTAGTAAAATTTCTAGAAATATTAGACTTCATTTAGTGCCTCTAGAAAATCAAAACCAGAAGAGTATATACAAAGACATTAGCCCTGTTATAATTTTTAAAAAATCCACATATATGATCATCATCTAAAAATTTTACATTATCATTAGCATTGCCTCAGGACCTCACACAAAAATTTTCAAAAATTTATAATACGATTTGACATCTCAATTAAATAAGGAATTGTTGATTGTTTTCCTCTTTTTCTTTTTTTTTTCTATTATATATATTCGGTTTTGCTAAAATATGTCCCTAAAATTCGGTTCTTCAAAAAATGTTCATCCTAGATATCAAAAATCTATTAATACTAATTTTTAGATATTTTTTTCTAAATTTGTAGTATTTTTTGAATTGGGCTGGTTTATCGACCAGTTTCAAATTTCAAACTGGCTCGATACAATCAAAGATTATGATTTTCGAATGATTTTTGAAACCCGGGCCCTAACCATTGCTAATCCTCGGAAGAAAGGAACGTGTGGAAGAAGAACAATCGGAAGCTCCAATGCTGCCACTAGTTCCATCTGAGCTCGTCTAATTAAGAAAAAAAACATTTGAGTTTATGCAACGAATTTTGTTTACTATATAACATCCGATCGGGAAGATACACTCCGTCCTATTTACACCCTGGGAGATAGATAGAGTTTATGGTAAGGGACACCAACTTAAGCAATTAACTGTCATGAGCACCGTTCGATCGAAGCAACGAATTGTTCAGATTATCGAACTGCGTTGGCTACATGTATTGATACAGCGCTAGCTACAGTGTTAGTACCGATGTAGTATTTTTTAAATAGTGCTACGGACGATCTAGACTATCGATTTTTGATCTAATGATTAATCTAAAACTACTAAAGTTGCGATGCGTACTTGCTGCATCTCTTTCCCTGGGCAATGGGCTGCTTGAAAGCACAACACCAAGGCAAAGATGGTACATGGGAGTAGGGTTTCAAAAACTGACGAAAACCACGGTTTTCGACTTTACCTCTTCGGTTTAAGATCTAAAACCACTTGGTAAACTAAGCTAATTAAAAAAATTAAAATAAAAAAATTAGAAAGTTTTATATGTTGAAAACCACTCGAAACCCGTTTTTCAGGAACATTCAATTGGTCGATTGGTTTTCAGTGAAAACCGAGCGGTTTTTATGAAAATCGATCGGTTTTTCGTTGAAAACCGAATGATTTTTTTTAAAAAAAAATTCTAAAATTTTTTATTCCTTAATCTTTTGGTTTTTAATGATTTTAGAGCGGATTTATGGAACTGGTGACCCGCTGCAACTAGCAACCAATCATCGGAGACAGCAGTTCAATGGTCTTGGCTTGGGGCAGCAGGTCTTGGGGCTTCGGGCGCTGGGTGTATTCTGAGGCAAAGCAGCCTTTAATCGACGGCCGGCCAGGGACTCACAGGGTGGCTCTGCTTTGTGCTTACTGATGCAGTCAGCTCAGCTATAACGGCAGCCACAAGTACCTCCTACAGTCGTACGCACACATGTCGCGAGACATGTCTTTCGCTCCCGTCCCGGCCATGCATTTGTTTATCGAAAAAAACAATCAGACTAGCAATCAGATTACCTAACACCGAATTTAGCTAAGTGGTGCAACAAGTGTTCGACCGGACTAATATGTAATTTTTATGAAAGTATACAACAGTCGCTTTTTCGAGCTTTTTGTCACATGACAGAGGAGCGTGTTAGATGAGTCTTTGATTTGAAATGCAACGTAGGATTTTAACGAATTTGTTGTATATATGTAGGGAGGTTGAGCGATATTTTTAGTTTGAACAAACAATTTGAAGCCTAACATGACACTTCACAATTAAGGTGTTAATTATATGGCGTGTATTTTTTTAGTATATATGTTTGCCTTGCTACTCCTATGGTACAAATAGTAACATTCACGAACTATTAACCTAAACTGCAATTGAGATACATGTGTACCTTTTGGAATGAGAAACACTAGAGAGATAAAAAGAAATCAGGCTTACGGTAGCACATCATATGCGTTAGAGTCGGTCGGTGCCTTTTCCTTGGAGAGCATGATGTATTGGGCTTTGGCTTTGTTCCAATTACCCGGTATGAATTCACCAAAAACTCATCTTCTAGGTCTAGCTTAGGTTTATCCTGGTCCGACATAACCTCACCTTGAGTAGCGACATCAGGGACCATCGGTGTCTTTGCCTTGTCTTTCCCCATCTCTTCCTTTGCCTTGTCCTCCAAAGTGTAAGGTTTGAAGTGCATCAGGGTAGTTCATTTTGTATTTTTGTTCGATGAACAACCTATCGTACTTGTCGGGCTCATCAATTCATTGGAAGAAGTAGTATTGCTCCGTCATCTAGGATTATGTGCGGATGATGTTAATGATACGTAAAAATGCAATACACAATGTGAAATATCAACACACAACATTCACTTGTGTAGATATTTGAGCACGTGTAGTACGCTCAGGTGGCAGTGTCCGAATGTGTGGATTGGATGATCCACGCGGGATTACTGCAGTTGCACTATGGACACAAAAACTCTAGTGGTATAGTTGCATCCTTCCAAGAATTATTAGGGTAGGTTATCGCTTTCTGGACAATTCACTTCTACTTATAAAATATCTCTGTGTAGTCCGACATCCTCAACACCAATAGAGTACTCTGCTTTACATCTCCTGTCCCTTCATTTCAGAATATAGGCTAAATAAGCATAATACATGCATACAATATAATTACATATGACGAAATACATAATGGACACAAACTATAGAAACATGATGCATACAACTCGAAAATGCACACGGAACTCCGCCTTAGACAACTTCAATCCATTTGCCGCTTCCTCACATGGTGAAGGTGATCAACTGAGAACATGAACCTATCAGGCAAGTGTCTGATGCTATGAAAATCATACTGACTGCTTTGCATATGACTGGTAGGGCCTCACTAAGTTGGTTGGGTCCAACATGCTGCGTACGAAACATCTCATCCACCCATGCGTTGTGCATCTTGTGCTAAATTGTACTGTAATGTTAGTCCTGTAGAAATTGAAATTACAAAGGGAACTCAAATTAGTTACAATTTGTATCGACCTGGGGATTGTTGGCATCTTGGGTCCATTGTCAGAACTCATCCCTTGAAACCTATAGACATGTAGTGTTAGTTTATTTCAACGAGTACTCATTTAATTCAACCACACATAGTGTAAGACATACTTTATGTGCTGGCCGGACGATGAGCATCTGCTGTAATCTACACCGTACAGATGCATGGTGTACCTGCAATATGTCTAGTAAAACCACTCATCGCGCCCGCGTGTCTGTGGCTGGACGGGCGGTGCAAACATGCTCCAAGCAATATACCTGATGCATGTAAGTCTTCATCGAGTGAGTCGGTGTCACAATCTCTACTATCCATGGAGTTGTAAGTGATGGCGATGGAGCATGTGTCTCTGCTTGACGTCTATATAAAGATAGAAGTAGAGCTCGTTTAGCACATATAGCCTACAAAAGAAGAAGACATTTCAACATGGTTGAAATTGCTGTAAATCACAAAGAGTGAAAATTTTATGTAGGTGCCATATCGAAGGGGCCTGCTGCGTGTCACCTTGAACAACTCTCACACATATTTGATGACCCTTTGATCACTGGCATTTGCCGCCTTGATGATAAGCTTGTTTCACGCAATTCTCCTTTCCAATGAGCACCATATGCACCTCTGGAGCTCAGCCAGGCTCATCCTCTTCAAACTCGGTGCCTGGATTACCTTTCATTCGAAATTTGGCAAGTCCACCTCATATAGCCTGTCGTGGACAACACCATCCATGTAAAACACAAACAAAACTTGAATATCTAACATCACTTACCCACACTAATAATTGAAGCACATTACGTACCCACGATAATAATTGAAGCACGGTCATTAAATTATTTTTAGACCTCAATTCTACTACATGCATGACGCCTGTGCATGCATATCTACTACCAATTATACCAATATTTCACATTATTTATTAATGACATCATTATAGTAACAACTAAATCATATATATCGGATATGCATGCGTTTCAACTAGCACACAACTAAGTCAACATTACCAAGTACATTAACAAACATTTAAAAAATTTAATTTTCTACATACCGTAATTTCTTTCCCACTTCACAACAGCTACTTGCACTCCAAAAATATTTTTAAACCTCACTAATACTACTACATACATGTTATTTGTGCATGCATGTTTATTACCGATTGTACTAATATTTCACATTGGCTATTAGTGATTTCATTATAATAATCTTTAAAACAAATATATCAAATGTGCATGCGTGTCTACTAGCACGTAGATAAATCAACATTACCGAGTACATTAACAAACATTTAAAAAAAATCCATTTCTACGCATGTCGACGTATTTCGCCGGACAGGACCCCGTCAACGGACAGGGTTGACTACTCCTAGGATGGAGGATAGGGTTCGGTAGAGGGCGTCTTCGTAGTTGGAAACCCTAATGACTTTCGCGCGAGGGATTCCAGGGATCAGCAGATCAAGGAACGCCGTGATGTACCCAGGTTTAGGCCCCCAGCGCGGGTAATAGCCCTACGTCTTGCCAGATCTTTGTTGAGGAAATGTGGAGGCGATTACAGTGCTATTTCCAGCTTGTTCTTCTCTTTTGGTCGACTCAGCCGGATCAGCTCTTTCTTCTTCATGCACCAGAGCGCCCTTATATAGACGGGGTTGGCTCGAGCAGGTGAGAAGGTGACGCTATACTGATCTACAACTCATTAATTACACCCATCATTGTGGTTTTATCACACCGACCCATGACTCATTTATTACACCCGTCACTGTAGCATTGTCCTTCAAATCCCATTTAATGCCGTTGTATGGCTTCGCCCGGTCTGCCTGGGAAGTGACACTCCTGCGATGGGTTTGGTGAGAGGCGTTAGAGGGATGGGCCGTCGTCGTGTTGATAGTAGAATTCTTCGCAATCAATAGCCAGCGTGGGGAAGGAGACTTCGAGGCGAAGCCTTCTCCTCATTCTTTTGGATGCCTTCGTGACCTGGCGGGTAGGGCACGGACGCCTGCCCACGCGTCAGGTCGCCACATGGGCTTCCCACCCGGCGAGCAGGGCATGATCGCCCACCGCCGTCAAAGCCGTCCGTGGGCTTCTCGCCCGACGAAAGCGGCACCGCCCATCGCCCACCGCCGCCAAAGCCGCCGTGGGCGCTTCGCTGGGGGCGGGCTCGATCGCCCACCGCCGCCGAGCCGCCACATGGGTCGCTCGCCCGTGGCGGGTGAGCCAATGGCGGGCCTAATGCCCACCGCCGAGCCACCACGTGGGCCGCCGCCTCAGGCGGGCTGTCGCCCACCGCCCGCCGCGAGGCGTGGGCGCTTCGCCCGTGGCTCGACGTCGCCCGCCAGCCACCACGTTCCGCTTCGCGCCAGGCGCAGGCTCGTCGCACCGCCCGCCAAAGCCATCACGCGGATCTCGACGCCCGTAGCGGCATGATCGCCCACCGCCGCCAGAGCGCCCACGGTACGCCCGTGAAGCGAGGCATGATCGCCCACCGCCGCCAGATCGCCTCGTTGGCCAGCCGTTTCTTGGGCCCACTAATCCGCGGCGGAGAGGGTACCCTGGTGCAAAGTACATCGACAGTAGCCCCCGGGTTCGTCTTAGAACGCGCGCCAGTTTCTTTTTAGACCTCATTTAATGTCGGTGCGTTCCTGGATGGGCCCACCACTTCTGAGCACGCAACCATCTCGGTCCTCCCTACTTCCGCCAATTTTTCTTGGGACCCGAAACGTCGCGTACTTTTGCCTATTCGTGAACCGTCTGTGTGGGGGGGCCTATATATGTACGCGCCCCTGATCAACGGTTTACGCTTTCTGATTCTTGCGCACTTTGCTTCTTTGCCCTTTCATCTTCCTTGCCCAAAAACCTTGCTTCGGCTCCAATGGCGCAACCTCTTCTCCCTTCCACCATTGGAGAGGATAGGGTGGATATGCTCTCCAAGATAGCGCCCGAGGGCTCCCTCCACCTTCGTCGTGGAACCCTCACGCCACACTACGAGCCGGGGGAGATCATCGTCTTCGTCTGGGGGCTTCTGGCGGGCCTAGTGCCGCCATTTTCTGAATTCTTCCTCACCGTTCTTCACTTCTACGAAATCCATCATCTCCACCTCACCCCCAACTCCATCGTCACTCTTTCCATCTTCGCCTACCTCTACGAGATGTTCGTAGGGGTGATGCCCAATCTTCCTCTCTTCACTACTTCTTCATCTGCCGCACAGCACCCCTGACAGCGGGATCATGGAGAGCTGCCACTTCCGTCTTCGCGACGGGTCGGCCCCTCACTACACTCCCTTCCAGCCAAGATCCAATTGGAAGATGTGGCAGAGCGACTGGCTCTACACCGGCGACGACAGTGGGGTTGACCTCCTTGGGATGCCCTGCGTGTGGGCGGAAGTCCGCGAGAGTTGGTGTTCGCCCGTCGAGGAGACGGCAAAGCTCCTGGCAATGGCGGCCCGCATCAACCGGTTGCGGGACGCCGGGCTGATCAGGGCGCTGGTGGTCTGTGACTTCGTGACTCGGAGAATCAGCCCCCTCCATCGTTGCACCCACCCTGCATGGCGGTATACAGAGGACGACGACACGACCGCATACGTCCAGGCCGTAAGTTCTTTTACCCTTCTCATGGATAGGTATATTTCCCTTCATGGTCACTATCAACCGACATCCTTGTCTTTTCTTTTTGCGCCAGGCGATGGAAACTTGGACGACCCCGCCATCTCGAGATGGCTGTCCGGGCTGCTCCCGCCAGTACCGAGCGACTTGGACTTTCCTACCGGGGCCCGACTACTCTGCGATATGGTTCGCGGAGCGTCTTCAGATTATCCAGTCGTTTCCGACGATGGACTCCACCGCCCGCCGTCTGCCGCCGCCGCGGTCCCTCGGTGATCGAGGACGGCCCCGCTAACTGTCGGCGTAAAGCAAATGGGCTTGCGCCCCGAACACCTCGGGCGCGGATCCCAAGAGGCCCCGCGCTGAGGACCGAACGCTTGCCGCCACCAGCTCTACCGCTCCCCAGAGCACGCCCGGAGCGGTGGCATCTTCACCCGGGGCGATGACGTTCGCCGCCCCTGCTTCAGCGCCGACCGCACCGACGCTGGCTCCTGCGGCGCCGACCTCAACGGCGCCAGCCTCCACGACACCAACACCTGCAGCAACGACCCCATCGGCGCCACCTCCAGCGGCGCTAACTCCAGCTGCTACTACTGCTCGCCAAGTGGGCTTACGATCCCGGTGGCCTCCTTCAGCTTCAGGTCACCTCCAAGAGCGGCCCGCCAAGGCGCCCCGGCCATGCAGACATCCGCAGCGCCAACAGATGCAGCGGGGACCTCCGCTCTAGGGCAACCTGGCGGCCCGAAGTAGCCAGAATGGACGTCACTGGCACCGACACTTCTGTCCAGCCCGTTTCGGTTATCCTTGCCGCCCGCGCCACCGGCCTAAGTGCACTGCTTGCCGAACTTGGCGAGGTGCTCACAGCCGTGAACGCCCTCCTCACGGCAGCCACCCAGCGTGAAGCCCAGATGTTGCAACAGACGACGGCGCTGCGCGAGGAGCTGGAGAAGAAGGAGGCGCTGTTGACCCAAGAGAGGCCACAGGGCAACCCTTTCGTCCGGCGCAAGAGGTCGAGGCGCATGAGGCGGCGGTGGAAAAGCGGCTCGAAGGCAAGACAACCTCATTGTCATGCTCCGGCCAGCTTACCGATGCATGGCAAGGGCCTTGGAGCCGCTGGACATGGATCTCCGCGAGCCGCTCGAGCCCACAACGATGCAGTATGCACACTGCATTACTCGAGTTGCTGTGGCGCTCTCCGGCCTACCAGTCGCCATGGCCGCCCGCTCCATCCAGGAAGGGCGGCAAATCGCCGTGGCCACCGCGACTTTCGTGCTAGCGACACCTCCTTCAACCCAATGACCGTCGAGGACGGCATTGAGGGAGACGAGGCCCAGGCGCGCGTGCACGAGGCCGCGGAGCACGTCGCCAGCATGATGGTGGTGGAGGACCCGGAGCTCGACGCGGCGGCAGCGGAGCCGGAGGCCGAGGAGGATGATGGGCACATCCAAGTCGCCAACGACAGCTAATGGCCCGGGCTGCTTGCTTTGTTTTCTTTGTTTCTGCTTTGCCTTCCTGTATGCCACAATTATCTTAGTAATTGTATTGAAATTAGCATCTTCTGACTTTACCTACGTGTTGATTTATTTGCGTTCTGATTGTGTTCGCTCAACTCAACCATGGGGCGACCATCCCCCAGCCTTACCATGATGCGAACCTAAACACTTAGGTTAGGTCGATATTTTGGCGTTTCTTGAGTGATTGCAAGCGGCTGCTATAACGCGAACAATGGTTACGCAAAACATGCAGGATGTAGACAAACAAAGTCCTAAATCTTTGCGCAAGGTTGTCACTGACTCCTGCCCTTTTGGAACTTATATCCTTATGATCTCTTGGAACCTGACCGTTGTAAGATCGAGGATGCCGACTAGAGGGGGGGTGAATAGGCGGCTTTAAAAAATTCTTCGACGATTAGTTAAAACTTGCCTTTTTATCCCTATGTCAAAACCTAAACCAAAATAAATGCGGAAACGATAAACTAAGGTTTTGACAATTAAACCTAAGTCAATTAGGCACACTAAGTTCGCTAGCTAATTATGTATCTAATAAGAATATGCAAGAATAAAGACAATCAAGCAATTTAATTCTAGAAATGTAAATTGTAATAATATAAATAAGAATTGCAAACAACCACAAGGAGACACACCGATGTATTACCGTGGTGTTCGGAGACTTACCGGTCTCCCCTAATCCACATTGAGGCTAGCCCAAACCACTTTGGACTGGCTCCACAAAATGAGCACTCGCCTCGATTCCACTAGAGGTTTCTCTTTCCTACTCCGGGTAGGCGAGCACCGACCTTTACAACTTGCCGGGCTTCTCACAACCTTCATCGAGAAGCTCACCGTGCACGACACCTCCACGCCATCTAGGTGTCGGCAAACACCAAGAGTAACAAATCAAGCCTTCCCACTTGAACTTCACCTAGTGCAACACATGCACTCCGGTGATCACCAAGTGCAACACATGCACAATGGCTCCCTCAAGTGCAACACATGCACAAGAGGTTCTCAATCCACTTCCTAATTGCAACACATGTAATTAGTCTCACTCTTAGCTTAAGAATCAAATGTGAGTGTGCAACACATGCACCACCTCACCCAAAATGCTCAATCAACCAGCAAATGCCCCCTAAGATTTCCTTTTATAGCCTCACAAAGAAAACTAGCCGTTGGGGGCAAAATGGACATTAAAAGTGCTGAAACTAGCCGTTGCTACAGTAACCCCAGCACTACCGCAGGCAAAACAGTGGTACTACCGTTTTTGCGGTACTACCGCAGTACAAAATGCGGTACTACCGCACCTGCTGTTTCAGCACAGACGACACTCAGAAAAATGGTTATAACTTTTGACTTCGAACTCCGATTTAGGTGATTTTTGACTCTATGCGAAGCTTATCACGAGGGCTACAATCTCCACCCATTTTCATGATTTAAGCACCCATAGATATTTTTAAATATCACCAAAATAAAACTCTAATGTAGTCGCTCAAGTCTAAAATCTGATTTTTCAAAATCCCTCACATAGACTTGATCAAGGACATGACTACAAGCTAGCAAGGGTCAATAAGATAAAATATTGAGCCATGATGATCAACTCATGAACAATTTAATTTTGCAAAACACATTTGCAAATAAACCGAGAAGTTATGAGATTAATCCTCTAGCCATGTAAGGATCAACACATGATCCCGACATTTTGCAAAACACATTTGCAAATGCCAACACATGCTCTAGGATCGAGACCCATAACCTTCTAGCTTATTTGCAAAACACATTTGCAAATAACAAATCAATATTTTGCAAAAACACATTTTACAAATACAAAGCATAACCTTTTCTTAGCCTTTGTGATGATCAACTCATGATCAAGTCACAAGCTAAAACACCGATACATGAGCTCTCACCTTTTACAACACATGCAAAACTTAGCTCCATGCAAAACCACATAAACCAAATTACATAAGCTATCTCCCTTTTGCAACACATGCAAATCCATAGCTTCATGTAAAAATCAAATCGATTAAGATTCAATAAGAAGCAAGCATGAGCTATCTTACTTGCAACACATGCAAATACTTAGTTCCATGCAAAATCCAATCAAGAGAGTGAGCTAGAGTGAACCGGATTGAGTTCATCAACACATGATGAAGCTCAAGCTATAAGACTCGACCCCTCTTAATAGTACGGCACCTAACTAGTAACCCGGTCTCTCATCGAAACACCGAGACCGGTAAAAGACTACGAACACATCCTTAGCCCTAACTAGTTATACCTTCGCCTCTAGCACATTCATTTGGATCTTTTATGATTTCCATCATCTTCTCTCCAAGCCGGGTCATTTCTTCTTGTTCACCGTCATATGATGAATCTTCTCTAGCTTCACTTCACTTCGGAATTTATCCTTGAAGCTCATCAACACATGATGACACACTTGCCCCATTTCTATCCATCTCAACCTTGGACTTAACCTATTTCAAACTCATTAAAAGTGTTAGTCCAACAAACACGGTTGCCTCAATCATCACCGCACTCCATAACACATAATGGATGCCTCCGAGATCGATTGAGCACAACCCAAAACAATTTGAATGAAAGATTAATTGTCTTGAGTATACTAGTGCAACTAATGTTTCATTACACTCAAGAGCTTTCGATTGCCCTAGGATCAACAAAGTGAACCATCAACTCATGATTAGTTCTTTGTTGATTTAATGGCAACCGAACACAATTTAAATTGAATTTAAATTGTTATAAGTATATATTAACTACACAAGTTTTATATACTCATTTTGATGGAATCTAAAAGTAATGATCCAATTTATATGGAGTGGTGGAAAGGGATCAATACTCTTAAGATCATCAATAGAATAAACTCTATTAAATATGTGCATATAAATAATTGAACTTAGAATCAATATGCACATAATCAATCTTAGATAGCATTTGAGTTTATCCTATATTAACATGAGTATACTACAACTACTCAAGTTACATATACTCAAATGATTATTTCAAAGTAATGATCCTTGATATAGAAAGATGAATTAGATCAATACTATTGAAACATCAAGATAAAGTATGAACTCCCCCTAAATGTGTGCATTCATGTATATATGAATTGAAGACATTATGCACATCATGTGGTCTCAATAATGGTAGAGTTCATCCTTTAACTTGAATCCAAAATATGTATTAAGATATCATAAAATGAATACAAGTGCATACCTTAGGTTTTTCATTTTTCAATGAGATGAGACTAATCAAGGATATACTCAATAAAAGAGTTAGTCTCATATTTGGGTTTATCAATATGATCATGACTATTGTATCCAAGGAATGCAACAGATATATAATATGAGCCCGAATGCATACCTTTGATATTTCCATCTTTTTCATCCAAAAGAGACTAATAAGAGTTAAGCTCAACAAAATAGTTAGTCTCATAAAAATTTATCATTAATTAACAATTGAGACTAATCAATATTATGATTATCAAAAGAGTTAGTCTCAATATTAGATTTGTCATTAACACCAAAACCAAATTAATGGAGCTTGAACTTTCAACCGCAGCATTGCGTGACAAAGCAGCAGGCTCCCAGGAGCTGTATTGGGCATGTGGTACTCGCGGTGACAGCCAGCGGTGCTTCGCAGAGCCAACCCGAGGTGTGCGAGCCGCGTTTGAGCACCGTGCCACACTCGCACTCTTGGTCGCCCGTCCTTGCGATGCAAACGCTGAGCATTTCCTTTTATCAACGAGGAGCCATCAGGTTATCAGGGCCAGTGACAACCACGCACAACTCGACCCAACAGAGTGCAGACGCAAAAGATAAGACGATAATGCTAAGGCAAGCAACTTATCTTGGTCATAGGCCGCCGGGCGACCAGCCCCCAGGCTGGTCACGGCCAACACTTAGCGAGCAGAGCGTGGTTACCCACCTGCTCGCCCGGTCGGCAGGGCCTGATCACCCACTTGCCCGCCCCGCCACACGGCCATCTTGAATTTTTGAATCAGGTCAGTGCTCCAGCACTTCATCTGCGATTGCTCATAGCTACTGAAAACACAAGTAGGCGTTACGCAAAGTATGCAGGAAATATATTGGAGAACGCAAGTCCCTGCGCGGGGTTGTCATGGTCCCTTTCTTGGAGCTTAAGCCCTTGTGACTCGGAACCAGCCCGGGGTATTGCGCGGCAAGGCAGCAGGTTCCCAGGAGTGGTATTGGGCCTACGGTGCTCGCGGTGACAGCCAACGGTGCTTTGCAGAGCCAACCCGAGGTGTGCGAGCCGCGTTTGAGCCACCGTTCCGCACTCACGCCCCTGGTTGCCTGTCCTCACGCGACGCAAACACTGGGTGTTACCGCAGATCGACAAGGAGCGGCCAAATCATCGATACCCATGACACCCACGCGAAACGTTACCCACCAGGGCACAAGCAAGGAGAGTAAAGCAAAAGCCTTTAAGGCAAACAACTTTACTGACCGCCAGAAGTCGCCAATCATCCAGGGGAGAGCCCGCCCATACAGCTGATCAGAGCAAACTACCGAGTACTTACAGTTCTTAGGGGTAAAATTTTCGCAACAACTCCACGTTGAAGGAGTTGGCCAGCTCTTGATCGTCCTCAGTGGCCAACCGGACCACCCCGGGTCGAGATACTGAGACCACCTTGAAGGGCCCTCAACCGGGAGCGGTTTGTGGAGCTAGGCATGCGTTTGGATTCTGCGCAAGACCAGGTTGCCCACTGCTAGTGTTCTCTCATGAACCCGGGTGGCGTGGTACCGCCTGAGACTTTGCTGGTACCGAGCGGCACGCAAGGCCGCCCGGTCGCGCACCTCCTCCAGAAGGTTGACTTCTTCTCCGCGGTGGTCTTCTTATCCTTCCTCGCTGAACGCTGAGACACGCGGTGAAGCCGAGCGACAGCTGGACGGAAGGACAGCTTCCGCACCGTAGACCAGGAAGAAAGGCGTTTCTCCAGTCGCCCGACTAGGTGTGGTCCGGAGCGACCACAACACAACCGGGAGTTCTTCCGTCCACCGCACCCCCCGCTTATGGAGTCGATCAAATGCTCTGGTCTTCAAGCCCCTCAATACCAGCACATTGGCGCGCTCAGCTTGACCACTACTCCTGGGATGGGCCACCGAAACAAAGCACACCTTGGTGCCCATCTCATCACAAAATTCCAGGAAAGCTGCGCTAGTGAATTGAGTGCCGTTGTCGGTGATGATGCGATTGGCGACTCCAAAGCGGGTGAAGATTCTGTGGATGAACTTGATAGTAGCGGAAGCCGTGATGGCACGTACTACTTCGGCTTCGACCCACTTGGTGAATTTGTCAATGGCGACAAACAAGTGGGTGAAGCCCCCCGTGGCCCGCGGGAACGGGCCCAGGATATCCAACCCCTAGACCGCGAACGGCCAAGAGAGCGGGATGGTTTGCAGAGCTTGGGCTGGTCGGTGGATTTGCCTGGCGAAGAATTGACATGCTTCGCATCTCCTCACCAGCTCGCAAGCATCCTGGAGGGCAGTAGGCCAATAAAATCCTTGGCGGAACGCTTTGCCGACAAGCGTCCGGCCGGACATATGGCTCCCGCACATGCCTCCATGGATATCAGAGAGCAGGTTGCTCCCCTCTTCCCGAGTGATGCACTTCAGTAGAATTCCATTTCTGCTCCGGCGGTATAGGTCCCCACCTACCAGAGTATACCACTTGGCCTTCCGTGCAATTTTCTCAGTTGAAGCATTATCGTCGGGGATCACTCGGTCTCGCAGGAAGGCTAGGATAGAATACATCCACTGACCTTCCCGGCCAAGTGTGGCGATCACGTGGTGATCGCCCAGGTACTCCGCTTGGCCAAGCTTTTCCCCGGGTGCCGCATTAGCGGCATCGCCGCCTTCCCTCCCAGACCTGGCAGCTGAGGTGGACGTGCTGCCTTCCCTCCCAGAACTGGAGGCCGCGACAGACACGCCGCCCTCCCCGCCTGAGTCGGAGGTCGCGACGGCTGGACCATCATCCCCACTTTGAGCGGGGGTAGCGACGGACGGTGCAAGCTGTCAAAGACCCCGACCGGGGCATAGGTTCTTGAGGATGCGAGCTATGAAAGCCCGTCTACCATACGGTTGTCGCGTCGAGGGATATGGATATATCCTAGTCCTTCGAAGTGGCGCTCCATCTTTCTGACCTCCGCCAAGTAGGCGGCCATGGTAGGATCATAGCATTGAAATTCCTTCCGCGCTTGATTGATGACCAGCAGGGAGTCGCCTTTGACTTGGAGGCGCTGGACGCCTAACGCCGAGGCGGCGCGCAGCCCTGCTAGCAGGCCCTCATATTCGGCGATGTTGTTGGTGGCCTTGAAGTCGAGGGCGACCACATACTGGAGGATGTCGCCGGTCGGGGAGACCAGGACTATTCCAGCCCTCGCGCCGTCGAGCCTGAAGGGGCCATCGAAGAATAAAGTCCAGGGGGAAGGCGCGAGTGTTTCTTCAGCTTCAGGAGTGGCGGGAGTCCATTCGGCAACAAACTCCGCCAGCTTCTGGCTCTTGATGGCGGTGCGGGGTACAAACTTGACACAGAATTCCCCCAGCTCCACCGACCACTTGGCGATGCGGCCTTCAGCTTCTCGGTTGTGGAGGATCTCTCGCAGGGGGTAGGCAGTGACCACCGTGACTTCTCGCCCTTGGAAGTAGTGCCGCGGTTTCCTGGATGCCACGGGACAGCGTCTGACAAGATCTTACGTGCTCATGGTACTTGGTCTCCGCTCGTGTAGCACCTGTCGACGTAGTAGACCGGCTCGGGCGCCTTCCCTCCGCCACCGAAGATCGGCCACCACTTTGGGGTAGCAGTGATGTATAAGAGCAATGGTTCGCCGAACTTGGGGGCGACCAGTACTGGCGGGGAGGAGAGGTACTGCTTCAAATCTTCAAACGCTCATTGAGCCTCCTCAGTCCACTCGAAGTGGTTTGTCTTCTTCAGCAGTTTGAATAAGGGTAGGCTTCTTTCTCCCAGCCGGATGATAAATCGCCCAAGGGAGGCCAGGCGACCAGCCAGGCACTGCACCTACTTAAGCCGAACTAGCGACTTCATGTATTCAATGGCTGCTATCTTGTCAGGATTGGCCTCGATGCCCCACCTGGACACGAGGAACCCTAACAGCTTTCCGAAGGGCACGCCGAACACGCACTTCTCGGGGTTGAGCTTTAAGCAATTTTTCCAGAGGTTGGCGATGGTCTCCTCTAGGTCTTCAATCAGTTCTTCGCTCTTTTTAACTTTCACAACCAAGTCGTCGACGTACACCTCAAGATTTCACCCTATCTGCGGACGGAAAGTAATATGCATGGCGCATTGATAAGTAGAACCAGCATTTTTCAACCCAAAAGTCATTCTAATATAACAATAAACACCCATGGGGGTTACAAAAATAGTTTTTTCTTCGTCTTTCGCCGCCATGCTAATCTGGTGGTACCTCGAGTACGCATCCAGAAAGCACAGCAGCTCGCATCCCGCCGTCGAGTCGACGATGAGATTGACGCGCGGCAGGTGGTAAGGATCCTTTGGGCAGGCCTGGTTGAGGTCGGTGAAGTCGATACACATCCGTCACTTCCCGTTGGATTTATTGATAAGCACAGGGTTGGCAAGCCACTCGGGGTGAGAGACTTCCCTGACGATCCCTGCGCGCAGTAGCTTATTTACCTCCTCCCGAATGGCGTCTTGCCGCTCGGGTGCCTGTCGTCGGAACTTCTAGCGGACCGGGCGCACCTCGGGGAGCATGGCCAGTCAGTGCTCGATCACCTCCCTGGGGACCCCAGTCATATCGGACGGTTGCTAGGCGAACACGTCGGAATTAGACCGGAGGAAGGTGACGAGCGCGTCTTCCTATTTGGTGCTGAGGCGGGCGCCAATGAAGACGGTCTTCCCAGGCTCGCCCTCACTCAGGAAGACCATCTTTACCTCACCGGCCGAGCTAGGCGAAGCGCGGGTCTGCACCTGAGAGGCTTCCGGACAGGCGGCATCAGCTGGCTTCACGTAGGTGGCACCGGCCAGGTCCAGTGCGTGCTTGTGGCAACGCAAAGCCTCTGGCTTGTCCACCCGGATGACTATGGGGCCACCAGACCCTGGTATCTTCACCACCATGTATCCATAGTGGGTTGCTGCCATGAACTTGGCCAACGCTGGTCGGTCAAGTATTGCATTGTATAGGAGGTCGAAATCGGCGACTTCAAAGTCGACCAGCTCTGTACAGTAGTTGCTTTCCTCCCCGAAGGTGACGGGGAGGTGCACCTGGCCCAGGGGGATCGAGCCAGCCCTCGGGGCTATGCCGTAGAAGGGCAAGGCCGGGCGCAGCTCCTGGCTCGATATTTGAAGCGCCCGGAATGCCTTGGAGGACAGGAGGTTGATGGAGCTCCCTCCGTCCACGAGCACTCATCCGAGCTTCACGTTCCGGATTGTGGGCGAAACCACGACCGGAAGGTGACCTATGCCGACAATGCTCTCAGGGTGGTTGGCCCAACTGAAGGTGATCGACTCCTCCGACCACTTCAGCATCCGACACATCCCTGAACTCGATGCCGTAGCGCATACTTCCCTCCTCAGCTGCTTGTAGGACGCGTTGGAGAGGTAGGTGGACGAGCCACCGTGAATGTATGCCACGGCGTGGTCCGCCTGCTGGAAGGCCAGCGGGGCGGGGTCTTCGTCTTGATTGTCGTCGCGAGGGCGACGCTCCTTGAGCCGCTGCTCGACCATCTTGCTTGCAACCTGGCAACTGGCCAGGTCATGAGTGTTGGTCCTGTGGATCAGGCAGAAAGGCTTGCCCTCGCTTGCCCTCCTTCTCCTCGCGGCGGTCATTCCTCCAACCGCAGCGGTCATCACGCCGGCGGCGGCGGTCATCCCGCCTGTCGCGGCGGTCGCGGCAGGGCGTCTTCATGCTCGCGCTCAACGGTCAGGACCCGCCTGGTCTCAACCGCCTCGCGCCTCCGCGCCTTCTTGCTCGCAGGGCCGGGACCCCTCGAGGTCCCGGCTTCGTCCCCACCGCGTCCTCGCGTGGCACCAGACACCGACCCCCGAGCCTCCGCCGCCCACGCACACTTGTGCGCCAGGGAGAAGAGCTCAGAGGTGGTGGCGATGTTGTGGGTCGCCATCTTTTTCCGCATCTTGCGGTCTCGAACACCTCTTCAAAAGGCGATAACGACCGACTGCTCCGAGATCCGGGGGATCGTGTTGCGACAGTGGCAGAATCGTCGAATGAAGTCGCGCAACGACTCCCCTTTTTCCTGCTCGAGGGCATGGAGATCATCCTCCATGCTCGGCTGTGCGAAGGAGCCTTGGAAGTTGGCGACGAAGAGGCCGCACAACTCCTCCCACGAGCGCACAGATCCCCGCGGGAGTTTCAACAACCAGGACCCGACGGATCCCGTCAAGTCCGTTGGAAAGTAGTTGGCCATGGCCTTCTCATACCCGCCAGCGGTACACACCACCGTGGTGTAAATTTGCAAGAACTCCTCTGGGTTAGTGGTGCCGTCGTACTTCTCGATGGAGGCCGGGCGAAACCTTTCAGGCCACGCCACACGACGCAGCCATCGGGAGAACGCCTAGCATCCGACGCTGTAGGGGGAATCCTGTCGTCCACCTAAACCCTGGCCTGGAGACCGTACCGAGGAGTGCGGATCGCGACTCCCCAAAGAATCGGAGGAGCAAACTTCCTCCTCGCTCTGAAGGCGAGAGTCGTGAGAGGAACTCTCACCCCCAGGGGCCATCCGTCAGTCGCGAGCGCGTCGACGCTGCAGGTGATCACTCAAATCACCGCCGCGCCGCCGCCGACGCTTCTCCAGATGAACTCGCAGTTCCTCATGGCTCCTCGCGGAGCAAGGACCCTCTTCTTGCATGCCCTTTCCCTTACTCTGGCCCTCCTGGTTAGAGCGCTTCCTGCTTGGGCGGTTGGAAGCTTGGGTGTGATCGACATGCACCCTCGGTCGAGGGTACAAGCGATCCCGACCGGCCGGGCATCCCCACGCAGGCTGGGCGCATCTATGAGGCGGCAATGTCCCGCACCACGGCGTGGCGGGTGTCTCTGCAAGTTCCACCGAGGGTGGTCAGAGGAGAGCGAACCGCATGCGAGTTACAGGCAGAGTGGTTGCCTCCATGGCGGTACCGACGCCGAACCGGAAGTTGGCGGCGCTGGGCACCACCGCCCTCTGAGGGACGGCGTGATCACGGTCCCTCGTCCGTGAAGGGAGTGGCGTGTTCTGGCGCCGCTAGCCTCCGTGCCTCTTGTTCTTTGTGGCGTGAACCGCCATCACGGATGGAAGGTCCTTTGAGACGAAGACCGGAATCCACGGAGAGATGGCTAGGTGAGCCAACCACTAGCCCCTACAGCGCGCCTGCTGGCGCGATTTCGCCAGACAGGACCCGTCAACAGACGAGGTTGACTACTCCCAGTGATGGAGGATAGGGTTCGGTAGAGGGCGTCTTCGTGGTTGGAAACCCTAATGACTCTCGCGTGAGGGATTCCAGGGATCAGCAGATCAAGGAACGCCGTGATGTACCCAGGTTCAGGCCCGCAGCGCGGGTAATAGCCCTACATCCTACCAGATCTTTGTTGAGGAAATGTGGAGGCGATTACAGTGCTATTTCCAGCTTGTTCTTCTCTTTTAGTCGACTCAGCCGGATTAGCTCTCTCTTCTTCATGCACTAGAGTACCCTTATATAGACGGAGTTGGCTCGGGTAGGTGAGAAGGTGACGCTATACTGATCTACAACTCATTAATTACACCCATCATTGTGGTCTTATCACACCGACCCACGACTCATTTATTACACCCGTCACTGTAGCATTGTCCTTCAAACCCCATTTGATGCCATCAGAGGGATGGGCTGTCATCGTGTCGATAGTAGAATTCTTCGCAATCAATGGGCCTGACACAGCGTGTTAGGGGAAGGAGATTTTGAGGCGAAGCCTTCTCCTCATTCTTTTGGTTGCCTTCGTGACCTGGTGGGTGGGGCCCAGGACGCCCGCGCGCGCGCCAGGTCGCCACGTGGGCTTCCCACCCGGCGAGCAGGGCATGATCGCCCACTTGCTCGTCAGGCCGCCACGTGGGCTTCTCACCCGGCGAGCAGGGCATGACCGCCGACCTTTCGCCCGAGCCGCCATGTGGGCCGCTTCGCCCGTGGCGTGGCTCGTCGCTCACGCCCGCCAGTCGCCACATGGTTTGACGCCTTCGGCGGCGAGGAATGATCGCCCACCCGCCCGCCAAAGCCGCCACATGGTCGACGCCCGTCGGCGAGGCATGATCGCCCACCGCCGCTAGGCCGCCACGTGGTCGGCGCCCGCCAGCGAGGCATGATCGTCCACCGCCGAGCCGCCACGTGCATTTGCCGCCCGCGAGCGAGGCATGATCGCCCACCGCCCACCAGCCGCCACGTGGGGCCTTGCGCCCGTGGCGAGGCATGATCGCCTACCGCCGAGCCGCCCCGGAGGGCAGCCGCTTCTTGGGCCCACTAATCCATGACGGAGAGGGTACCCCGGTGCAAAGTTTTCGTCTTCAGATCATCAGGTGTTTTTTGTTGCCTCAGATTTGGGGGTGTTTAGTTCATTTGCCATTTTCTGAGATCAGTATTTTCGAGCGGTTGGCATTAAAATTTTGTTGTTGGCACTGTCACGGTCATCTGTGCTTTAGTGGCCGCAAGTCTGTTGCTTTCATTTCTGTTCTCGCTGGTCTGTAGCTGAGTTTTGGTTCAGAACATATATTCAGTTATCAGTTTCCTGCCTTGAATGTATCAAATTTCTTTAGGTCACAATGGTAGGTTTTGTAGGATCATCAGTGGGGATTTCTCAAGTAAGATCTAAGAGTAACAGGGTGCTGAGTGGTTCCTTGAGAGGCCATGTTCCAAGTGGGTTTGGTCCTGCAATTCGTGAGGGGTTTTGGCCGTGGAATCATCAGAGGTCATTGAAGGGTCCGTTGCCGAAACCTCGTTTCTCTCCATTGCCGACGTTGGGGGATTTCCTTCAACCTGTGCTATCAGAAGGTCATTGCATTGCTGGCATTTCGTTGCCAGAGCATCAACGACCAGTTGACCTGATGAGTGATCCTAAATTACCGTGCATTCAAAATTCAGGTCCTGACTCTGGTGGGCGTAAAAGTGGTGGGCCGCAACACACCCTGGCTTATCCGTCCAGGTGGGCTTGCCGTAACCCAGGATTAGCTCTTTTACACCAAAAACTCACGAGAAAACCTAATATCTCTGAAGGTCGGCGCTCCTATGCAGAGGTTCTCATGGCCGGAGGTGCGGTAGGATCGACTGGTGTTGGGGGTGTTGAACGTGGTGATGGACGTCAAGGACGAAATTATGGGGGTCAGTTTCCTTTCAGATCGCATCGTGGTGGTGGTGGTAGATTCCAGTGGCATGCTGGTCGTGGGCGTGGCAGGGAGCGACAACAAGAGGATTTCGGTGGCCGTGGATGGGCGCAAAATCATTCTGGCGGCTGGAGAGGTGGTCGTGGAGGCAGCCATGGTAGTGCTTTTGGCATGGTACGTGGCGCGGGCTCTACCTCGGCTGGTGCTGAAGGTGGTCTGAGCAGAGGCGATTGGGAGACGATGCCTAAACCACTTTCTTCTGATGGTCCGATCAAACAGGTTAGTTCTTCTGGGACTCAAGCTATAAAGCATAAAGGGTTGCAACCATTGGGGGAGCCAGTAGCTAAGAAGAAGAAGAAATTTATCATTTGCTGTGAAATTTGTGAGGAGGAGCATTTCACTCCTCAATGCCCATTGTTGCATGGACCGAAACCAGCAGCTACCTTTTGTGGTCTGGCAGGAGAAGGTTTAGGATTTTTTCATATTCCTTATTCGGCTGCAGCAAAGGCTCCTCGTAAAGTCTCAGTCACTTCTTTGATTAAGATCATTGAGGGATCTGTTTCTGCTGATCTTGTCAAGCAGGAATTGGCTCGCTTTATTCTGATACAATGGGATTGGGTGGTGCGGGAACATGGTCCAAAATCTTACATTGTGCCTTTCCCATGTCAAGTGGAGTTACAGAGGATGATCTCGATGAAAAGGCTTAGGACTGATAACAATGAAGGGGTTATGTTTTTTGAAGAATGGAATTAGGAAATCAAACCCAAGTCTAAATTGCAAAAGGTCTGGGTTCATGTTTATGGTGTTCCATATGAGATTAGGTCTTTCTTGCCGATTTTTTTTTAAATAATATATTTTTTATAGAAAAATATAGAAATAATATGCCGAAAATTTTTTTACAGAAATACCCGTCTGTCGCAATTTGGAATAGATACAAACAGTCTGTCGCAGTTTTGAATTGCGACATAGCCGTTAGTCGCAATTTGGAATTGTGACAGACTGTACGGCTCTCGCAATTCCAAATTGCGACTAAGGTCTGTCGCAACCTCTCTGTCGCAATTCCAAATTGCGACAGGCGCCTTTACCCATCGCGCCCAAGGCCTTCGGCCTCATTTCTTCCAGCGCCCGAGTGATTCGCCGCGCGGGAGGAAAAGAAGAGAGAGGGCGCCGCCGGGAAAAAGAGAAGGGAGAGGAGAGGAGGAAGAGAAGGGAGAGGAAGAGGAGAGGAAGGAGAGGAGGAGGAGGAGAGGAAGAGGAGAGGAAGAGAGGAGGAAGAGGAGGAGGAGGATTTCGTCGCGGTTGAGGTAAAATTTGTTGCCAATTTTTTGTAATGTTCATTCTAGTGATCAAATTAATATTAGCAAAAAATACATAACTAGTTTAGTTCGGTATTGATTAAATTAGGGTTGAAATATAACGTTGAAATAATAAACTAGTTTAAATATAGCGTTGAAATAATAATAAACTAGTTTAGCTCGGTAGTGATCAAACTAGCATTGAAATAGTAAAATTGTATTACTAATTTTTTTTGTAATATTCATTGTAGTGATCAAACTAGGGTTGACATATAGCGTTGAACTGTATTAGAAATTAGGAAAAAATGTATTATGAATTAGGGTTAGCAATAGTTTAGTTCGGTTGTATTACTAGTTTTATAAAAAAATGATTTAGTGATTTTGAATTTAGCGAGTTAGCGATGAGTTTATTTAAATTCTGATTTAGCGACACGATTGTGTAGAATTTTAATTATTTAGTAGGTAGTTTACGGGATTTCGGTTGTATTACTAGTTTTATAGAAAAACGATTTAGTGATTTTGAATTTTGCAGGGTTAGCAGTAGTTTATTCAACTTCACGATTTAGCGACCGGATTGTGTAGAGTTTTAATTATTTAGTAGCTAGTATACGGGGATTGTGCCGTGTGTTCCCAAAACCCGCACAAGCTCTCTCGGCACGTGGTAGGTGAAGAGTATCGGTGCGACGTTAGCCAACCTGCGCAATAGCAAAAATATTCATCATAAAACAAAACAATATTACTTGTTGTAATACCGGGTATAGAGTATGTCGTCATATGAGTAGATTAAGAGTTGAAATGTGGTAGCGTTTTGTCGTGCCATCATAAAAAATCAATGGAATGTTTGACAGGTATGGACGAACGAGTAGAATTTAAAATACACTACGGAGAAGGGTTCATGAGATGGGTGCACAAGGGGTGGAACTTAGTCATTTCCCAAGTGTTATGGTGGCTTGTCATGTCTTTGGTGGCGTTAAGTGGGAGCACAGTTAACAGATGGTTGTACAACATGTTCTCCTTGGATAGGGAATTGCATGATCTGAAGCTGCACGGAGTGGGGTCTCGGAGACGGGATTACACGTACTGGGAGTTAGTAGAACTAAAGGGCGAAGTCTTGGAGCTCGTACATAAGATTGGTGGCGAAAATGGTTGGCCATTAGTGTTGTTGGGCAAGCATTCGAAAACCAGTCTTGACCATACGATGCGAGGAGGAGGTGGTGGTGATGAAGCGAGAGGAAGTTGGGGAGAGTAGTCGAGCCGAAGGTGTGTGAGATGAGGAAGGCGATGATCGAAATCCGGATGTTGAGGGCAGGCGTGGACGAGGGAGGAAAACATTGAATCGTTGGTTGATGCAATGGAAGCGAGAGCCGAGTATGACAATTTGAGTAACGACACGAACTGACGAAGAGCATTTCCCACGGAGTGGGATGCATGTCGATTCGATAGATTGGTGGTCAACGAGGTGAACACTTCCGTGGCGATCGAGATAGGAATGAGGTGAGGCAAGGTGCCATTTACAAGAATAAGAGTGAGGTTCAGAGCGGTGTGACATGGGCGATGTAAACCGTAGAACCTTTAAGGTTCTGGTCGGACCGGCCGGACGTCACGATGTCGATGCGGATGGAGGGCGCCAATGGCGTGTGCATGCGTGCCGGCCTAAATGGGATACCGTTTGGAAGTGTTCTATAGTCGTCCCACACGCGTGCGTGCTTACTTGAGTCTGCCCAATCACATAGAAACATATCTTGAGGTTTTGTTGCAAATGCAATGTATGGGGAGATTGTGGGCAACTTGGATTTAGAGCCACGTGCCATCATACTTGCAATAGAGCGAGGTTTGATACACCATAAGCAATGCCAAAGCTTGGAGGCGAAGCGAAGGCTTTGGAAACTAGATTTGGTACATTCGAAGACGCGTGTCGAACCTACGGTATGCTTCGGTGATCAAGGAAAGAAATCACGGAACTTATGTCGATATTTGTGGCGGCCCTCGCGGCCCATTTGGGAAGATGGTACCTCGGCGGGCATTCTTTGATTTTGGTGCATGTGTCAGCGTTCGAGCATTGCCGTCCGTTGTTATGTGTTGATGGCACATTCTTGGTAGGAAGTATAAAGGTCGGATATTGGCGCCATAGGAGTTGATGGCAACAATCGGGTTTTTCGATGGCGCTTGCATTCGTGGAGGTGAGAACACGAAAGCGGCTCGGTTTACGAGGAACGTGAAAGTGGGGTTGTGGATCGGCGTCTGGAGTTTGTGTTATACGATCGGCACCGGGCCATTGAAAGCGGTCGTGCGATTGCGAAGGTGTAGAAGAAACACATCCATGGCACGATATGCGAAGTAGGTGGTGCAAGCGTCGCATGGGTGCTAACTTCTACAAGCGGTTTAGGAACAAGGATCTTCTGAAGCTTTTAAGAGGTTGTGCGACCGGACCCAACAGAGAAAGTTTGATGCCTTTGTGGAAGAAGTTGGGCGGTGACATCGAGGCATACCACGAAGCAACGAAGAGGCCAATTCCTAGCACGGAGGAAGCCCCAAGAGCTTGGAAGTGTTACCCACGGACCCTCCGCACTTAGTCCGGAGGAATGAAAGATCGACGAAATGCTTCTCCGAATGGATAGAGCATGAGCCTAAGCGAAATGTGCCTTTGCTACGACACCGATGGTTCGGTATGGGGTTATGACGACTAACTTGGTGAAGTTTACAAGCTGGGTCATGCGAGGACCGAGACCCTTCCTCTTATTGCTATAGTGGAGGTGTTCTTCATGGTGTTGCGAAGTACTTTGTGGATCGTCATGCAGGCGATTGCCCGCATGAGTAATCTGATGTGAAATACTCGGAGGTGATCATGCGTACATGGAGGACAAAGGGAAGAAGGGAGATGCATAGATCATTGAAAATGGAGTGCGAGGGAGCTTCGTTTGAGGTACTATGCAAAGAGAAAGATGATGGGCGACCGGCGTAAAGTTGCTCACGAATACATTCTACATCGGCAAACATGTGTATGCACTGCAACAAGCTGCTTATTCTTGCACAAGCCATGCTTTCGCCGCGTAATGGTGCGTGCTCGACAATTCGTATGGACCGGTATATTCTTATCGCAATTTTTTGAAAGAAGCGGTGGCGACAACTTGGAGCGGAGAAATATATGGCTTTCGAGTGGTGGGTTTGTTCACGGAGCATCAAAGATGGGAGGATACGGTGGGTTCTGATATCGATGAGGCTCAAGGCGTGGGGCGACGACAAACAAGGCGTATTAGGAGCGACATGGACGCTGCAGAAGCGGGCATCGCGCGAAGAAATGCTCCATTTGTAAAGAGATGGGACACTCTTTCAAGTATTGCCCAACATTCGAGGCCGTGAAATTGTTATACAGCTCGCGTATGTAATTGTTAGGTCGCATGTCAATGTGATATGTTGAATTCCTATTTGTAATGCATGTATGGTCATATGATGTGTAATGCTGTATTATTACGAATTCTATTTGTAGGGTGTACTACTACCGAATTCTATTTCTTTGGGTGTATTATTACCGAATTCTATTTGGTTCAATTTGTATGTTAGTTGGATGTGTCATTATCGCATTCGGTTGTTAGCGTTTTGGATTTGTAGAGTGTGGTACCTTGTATTCAAATTCTATTTGTAATCCTTTGCATCGATTTAATTGTTCATTTAATTTTGTACTAATATTGTTTTATTCAATTGCGGTATGGCGATGGAGGGAGAGTTCTTTGGACTCGATGGTCGGCGTGACTCATCGGAGTCGCTTGGCCACCGCGCCGCCTCCAGAGGGGGAGGCACCGCTCGAGCTGAGTGCCCTTCACTTGCGCACCCCGATGAGGGCATGGCGGGTGAACCCCCGATGGGTTCCTAGGTTTGTCCACTTTTCGCAGACTTCCCTTACTAAATCTTGTTCATTTGAACTAATAGTTGTGAAAATGTCTTCCTACAGGTTGAGAGCTGCAGGGCTTCGGCCCATAGCACGGATGGTGGAGGCGCCGCGACAGATGCCAGAGGATGGGCGCGGTGCCTCTAGGAGGTTCCGTGTGATGACAGAGCTGCTTACGCTTTAGTAGATCGCTACTCTCCGTGCGATGAGATGGCGCCCACACTAGAGGGCGTGACCTACCGCTTGGCCTACCTTGCCTTTGGGCACGCGGTAGTGCTCGAGGGCGTCCACCAAGTGGTGGCGGAGCTCCTAGCCCGTTCGTGGACGTCTTTGCCGGTGACGATGAGTACACACCTTTCGCTAACAAGCACGGTCCACGCATAAGTGGGCGTCTGATTTACGTAAGTGACATTAACTTTATGTACATTTTATTTCACTATGTCTTAAAGTTGTGGCCGACCATTACTTTTTTGTAGCCCGGCGGATGGCACGGGAGCGAGGGACTACGTTGTCAATCGCCACTTGGCGTACTGTTGTGGCTGTTTCGGTGGGTTACGTTCACCTCCACCCACGGAGACACCGTCGACAAGCACTTGATCAATCGCGAGGTCGATCGCAGATGCCGAGATGGAGGAGATCCACGGCTAAGCGTGGGGACCGTTTGTCTTGCTCTGACGTCTGGGGCCTTTGCGACGGTTGTCGTCGCGTGGGGGACTGGTCCCTTCTCACGGGCTGTCCTCTCCTGCTTCAGCTATGGTCTTTTGAGAGGTTCCAGATTGGCCGGCCGCACATCGATCTGGGACCCTACGGAGCTGAGTTCTACCACGGCCCCGGGGACGACGTTGACGTCCTACCATGGGGACGTTGTGGTGCCGCCGACGGGTTAGTAAATTGATCTTTACCATGAGCTATGCGATTATTTTCAAATTATTTTCTCTAACTTTACCATTACTTTTTTTGTAGCCGATGTACGCGCCTGTGATGACACATGCTTCGTACCCCGAGTACGTAGCGATGTTCGACCAGCTGACAGATGATCGCGTCATCTGGCGTCCTTACCTCCCCGAGCTGGTAGCGGCGCGAGCACCTCACGGCCTCTCCTTACGGTGCACCGTGGCGCGCCTTTTGGTTCACACGGCGCCACCTTGTTTTCGGCGTACGTCGAGGCGTCACCGTGCACCGCGTGATGAGGCAGTTCGGCCTCCGTCAGGTCTTCCCCGTCCCCACCGGTGAGGTGGTCCCACCTCACGTGCACATGTAAGTGCTCTTCCATGTCTATTTCAGTTGCATTTTTTTCATGTTTGCGAAACTAACGTCATTGCTCATGTTCTTATGCAGGGTCACACGTAAGGGGTACATTGGTGCCGCTAGCTGGGCGGCACGAATGATCCCTCACGTTCAGTAGTGGGCGCAGGCGTTGGTGGACGTTCACCAAGAGGATGCCGTCTGACCCGCACGCGTCTGACGAGTACATCCGGTGGTACGCACCACGCACACAGCCAGAGGCGTCTCCGCATGTCTCCACCAACAGCCAACACACCAGAGGTGCAAGCGGGTTCCTCCTCTCGAAGAAGAAGAGACAAGGGGAAGCGGCCGTAGAGTCCGCACCACGCAACAAATCCTTGGCGTGTTCGCAGACCAACCGGAACCGGGTGGTATTAACATAAGGGACGCAGGAATCGGGATGACATGCCCATATGGGAGGCGAAATCCACATAAAAAGACTAAAAATTATGTCTTATACACGAGGACGACGGCATAGGCCACCCATTCGGTGACAGTGGGTGAACCGGATCCCCATGGAGTTCTTTCATAGTAGGGATTGAGCGGTGTCCGATGATAAATCACAAATTTAACAGGTCGGGTAATATCACGAAAATGTGGGACATCATTCGTTTGTACCCGAGATAGGCGAACGATCATTTGTTCTACCATGACAAGCAGTGCTTTTCGTTAGTTAGTTAGTCAAGCAATTTCGTCCTTTGTTGTAATGCCCTTGTAATAAAATCTAATCTATTGCTTATTTTATCATCTGAACTTTCGGTGTATGTGCCTTTATATATGTTCAACAAATAATTTAAGTATTCATAACATGAGTTGTTGTCGACTATAAAATTTTGAAATTTTTTGTCCATGGTTATGATGCATCACTAATGTTCCCATAAAATTTTTATCAAGCTTTATAAATTTTTAAAAATTGAGCGATGCTCTTTAATGAATTTTGCCATATCGGACACTAGCACTGTCTGAATTTTTAAAAATTCATAGAGCTTGATCATTATATGAAAATTTTATGGGAACATTAGTGATGCATCATAACCATGGACAAAAAAATTTAAAATTTTCTAACGTGGTTTGTTTCATTTTTCATTCGGTTCAAACTTGTCGGCCAGCGTTTTTTCAGGACAGTTGTATTGTTTGAATTTTAAAAAATTCCTCACATCTTAGAATCATTTGAAATGTTTATGTCAATATCACTGATTTATCAGTAACCTCCATAAAAAATTTCAAAATTTTTCACCGTCGTTAGAGTCCTATTTTATTTTTATATGTGGTCGCTGATTCTACCCGGGAGGGGGGGGTCTTAAACGGATTTTGGTATTCCGGGTATGGGGGCCCCACCCCATACCCAGAATTTGAAAATCCGGTTAACGCATACCCGGATTTTGAGGTTCCGGGTATGGTTAAACGGATGTTTTATATTTCTGTAAATACGGGACATTTTTTGTATAAAATACAAAAGTTTCCGCCACGATTTCTGTGGTTTCAAGGCCGCGAGTGCCTTTTTCGATTTTCGTAACTTCCTACCGGGGCAACGTCTGGCTATCTCGCCCATACGTAGTGGTAGCCCGCATTGCGTGAGGTCGCCTTGATTTTTCCGTATTTTTGGGCGTGATCCGGCTGGTCCATGACCCACGAAAACCACTAAGTGGCCACGATTTCTGTGGTTTCATGGCCGCGAGTGCCTTTTTCGATTTTCGCAACTTCCTGTCGGGGCAACGTCTGGCTATCTCGCCCATACGTAAGTAGTAGCACGCGTTGCGTAGGTCGCTCTTGATTTTTCTTGTATTTTTTGGACTGGATCCGGCCTGTCCCGCGGGGCTGCGAAAACCCTTAAGTAGCCACGATTTCCACGGTTTCGTGGCCGCAAATGATTTGAGTCGCAATTCCAATCCGCGACAGAACTGCGACTATTGAGACAAAGATGTATGTCAATTTGGAACTGCGACTATAGGGTATTTCTGTAAATTTTTTTCGACATAATATTTCTGTAAATTTTTTACAAAAATATATTATTTTAAAAAAATCCATCTAATTGCCCTCGTCCAATATCTTATAATATTTGTCGACGATTAGACATATTTTTTTTGCAAATTCTAAATCAATGAATTAGTAAACAAATTATCTAACTGAATTAATATTCCGTCGCAATTTGAATTTGCGACAGACCTCTGTCGCAAATTCAAATTGCGACTAAGTCTCTGTCGCAAATTCAAATTGCGATAAAGACGTATGTCAATTCCAAATTGCGACAGATGAGTAATTCTGTAATTTTTTTTAGCATATTATTTCTGTAATTTTATTTAAAAATATATTATTTAAAAAATTCCTTTCTTGCCATTATGGGCGGTTGGTTCCATCCTTGGAGCTACTCTTCGGGTAGACATGAGATCAATGCGTAAGACTGTGGTGGTTCGGCTGTTGGTGGCTGTTCTTGATGCTAATTGTATTCCAGATGATGCGGACATTGTTGTTGATGATTGCTTATATGAAATATTCTTCAAGGTTGATAAAGTGGTTAATGATAATATTGTAGAATCAGAAGTAGAGGAGGAGGATTTTGAGCCTGAAGATACACAGGGTGAGAAAGATTCAGAGATGGAGGATGCACAGGCTTTGGAGAAGCTTAATGATACAGATGGGAAACCACTGTTTGAGTTGTCGGGTGATTCAAATAACCCTCAGGTTCAGAATCAGGGGCAGCAGATGGATTTATCTTCGGTTCCTGAGGTGGATTTGGTTGAATAGGGAGTTAATTTGGCTGTGGAAATATTGCTTCATGAAATTTCTAGCAAGGTGGTGGCTGAGCAAGATAATGGGGATATTATGGCTGAAGTTGATCAACCTGACATGCTCAAGGTGATAGCTGAGCAAGATAATGGAGTTTTTATGGCTGAAGTGGATCAACCTGATATGCTGGTTGAGGAGGTTGTTTGGGTACTTCCGGATGAGGATGCCCAAAAAGAATGTATGATTGTGGATGCTAATGGAGTCTCTTTGGCTGAAGATTCACAAGCTCAGATTATGGGCAATGCGCCTTTAAATAAAGATGGGAGTGATCTTCATGCTCCTTTGAATGAAGACAGGGGTGCTCTTATGCTTCCACAGCACAGTGTTTCTTCCTTCATAGATTGTCATGGTCTTCCTCGTCACGTGTTACAGTCTCTTGCTAAGCAAAATGGTATTCGAGTCAATATGTCTAATTTGGCTATGGAAGACGCTCTCCAGAAGATGAAGGTGGTGGTAGGAATAGATAAGGTTCCCACTATGTTGTCTACTAATTTATATAGGGAAAGGAGATCTAGCAAGCGAAATGTGGCACTGGGAGATGGAGATTTGATGACAAAGGCAAAGTTTTTAGCAGCTAAGAAGAATCTGGACATTCCATCTAAACTAGGTACTTTATCCTTTACCTCTATTTCAGATTCTACTTTATCATCTAGAATTTCCAACTTAGGGGTTTCTTTGGGTAGAGATGATAGTGCTTTTACTTCTTCTATTACTATGCTCAAAAACATAGAAATAGATAGGCTTAGGGTTTCTGTTAAGGATATTACAAAAAGTCAAAATCTCCCTCACTAAAGATTAACCTGGCTGAGGATGAAGAAGATGAGTTAGGATCAAAGCTCACTCACATTTCTGAGGATTGTGATGAGTGGGTGTATGAAGAGGGATATGATCACATTTGTTGTGAGATAAATGTGTTCCCTCGTAGAAAGAAATATAATTCTGGCAAGAAGACAAAGGTGGGTTTTAATCATAAAAAACCCACAACTCCATCCAAATTGAGTCTCAAATGAAAGGAGTCTTTTGGAATAGCAGAGGTCTCGGAGACTTGGCTAAACATGTCTATTTGGAAGATATGGTAAAGGAGGAGCAAATTGATTTTATTGCTCTCATGGAAACTGGTCAGGATAAGTTCCCAGCTGTGACTTTGAGGAAGTTGTGTGCAGGTCGGGATTATGTTTGGCATTGTATGGCACCTCATGGGTGGTCAGGTGGAATTCTTGTAGGAGTTGATCTGACTAAATTTGATATTGGTGCTATTGATGAGGGTAATTATTATGTCAAGTTTAAACTTAGGAATAAAAATGATGATTTTAAGTGGGTGTTGTTTGCAGTTTATGGTCCTGCTTAACATCACCACAAAGAAGCTTTTTTAACAGAGATGGCTCAGATGTGCAGCAAGGTATCATTACCATATATTATTGGTGGTGATTTTAATATTATGCGCAGACCTGAGGACAAGAATAAAGACAATTTTGAGACCAAGTGGCCAGATTTATTTAATATGTTTATTCAAGCTTTTGATCTTAAAGAGATTGAACTGTCGGGTCGTCATTATACGTGGGCTAGTAGTGGTGATGATCCCACTTTTGAGAAATTGAACAGGATCCTAGTTTATACAGAGTGGGAACAAAAATTCCCCACTACGATAGTGGAGGGAAGAGATAGAAGTCAATCAGATCATACACCGTTGTTGTTGAATACTAGTGCGTCTTCTCATAGTTCTCAACAGCCTCTTTTCAAATTTGAAAGGGGTTGGTTTCTTAGAGACAACTTCTATGATTTGGTTGCTAATATATGGCGATCAGAGACCAGGGGTCAAACAGCGATGGAAAAATGGCAGAATAAAATAAGAACTTTAAGGCAATATTTGAGAGGATGGGCCAAAAATGTAGCTGGCCATAGTAAAAAAGAGAAAAAGCAACTTATCAATTTGATTGATTCAATTGATAAAAAGGCAGAAATATCTACTCTTCCAAAACAAGATATTAATATGAAACATTATCTCAAGGAACGTTTAGTCCATTTGTTGAGGGAAGAGGAAATAAAGTGGTATGAAAGGGCTAAAGTTAAATACCTTTTGGAAGGGGATGATAATACTCAATTCTTCCACTTGGTTGCTAATGGTAAACATAGAAAACAATGAATTTTCAAGTTAGAGCAAGATGATGGAGTCATAGTTGGTGATGCTAAATTGAAAGCATATATTACTAAATATTATAAAGGGCTCTTTGGTCTGCCATAAGATAATAATTTTGGTATGGTGGAGGACCAGATAGGTGACATTCCACAAGTGACGGTGGAAGAGAATAGTTTTCTTACCTCTCCTTTCACTGAGAAAGAAGTAAGGGAGGCAGTTTTCCAAATGGAACATAATAAATCTCTCGGTCCCGATGGATTTCTGGCTGAATTTTATAAAGTTTTTTGGGAATTAATAAAAGGGGATATGATGGCTCTTTTCAATGATTTTTTTGACAATTGTTTACCGGTATTCAGTTTAAACTTTGGTGTAATTACTCTTCTTCCAAAGGTTAAAGAGGCTAATAAAACTCAACAATATAGACCTATTTGTCTACTAAATGTCAGTTTCAAAATTTTTACTAAGGTTGCCACTAATAGACTTTGTGGAATAGCTGCGAATGTCGTACGTCCATCGCAATCAGCATTTATGCCGGGTCGAAATATATAGAGGGAGTAGTGATTTTACATGAGACTATTCATAAATAACATGTAAAGAAACTTAATGGGGTCATTCTCAAGATTGATTTTGAACAGGCCTATGATAAAGTGAACTGATCTTTTCTTCAACAAACCTTACGTATGAAAGGTTTTTGTCCGAAGTGGTATAAATGGATTGAAAATTTTGTTTCTAGTGGTAGTGTGGGCATCAAAATTAATGATGATATTGGTCCCTATTTTAAAACGAAAAAAGGTCTTCGACAAGGCGATCCTATTTCACCTATCCTCTTCAATATAGTTGCAGATATGCTAGCTATTTTGATACAGAGAGCAAAAGAAGATGGTCAAATAACAGGGGTCATTCCTCACCTTGTGCCTGATGGGTTGTCTATAGTGCAATATGCAGATGATAACATTTTGTTTATGGATCATGATTTGGAACAAGCAACGAATATGAAGCTTTTGCTTTGTGTATTTGAACAGTTATCTGGTCTAAAGATAAATTTTCATAAGAGTGAGATATTTTGTTTTGGAGATGCAAAACAATTTAAGGATGAATATACTGCGTTATTCGGTTGCAAAGTTGGTGCATTTCCATTTCGATATTTAGGAATACCGATGCATCACCGAAAACTCCGAAATATTGATTGGAGTGCAATTGAAGAACGCTTTAAGAAGAAATTAAGTACTTGGAAGGCCAAACATTAGTCCTATGAGGGATGTTTGGTCTTGCTAAATTCAGTACTTAGTAGTTTACCTATGTTCATGATGTCCTTTTTTGAGATTCTAAAGGAAATATTAAAAAAACTAGACTATTATAGGTCAAGGTTTTTTTGGCAAGGAAATCATAATAAGAAAAAAATATCATCTAGCTAAATGGGATATCCTTTGCCATCCGAAAGATCAGGAAGGATTAGGAATAACAAATCTAGGGATTAAGAATACATGCCTTTTGAGCAAGTGGCTTTTTCAACTGCTCAATGAAAAAGGGAATTGGCAGACTTTGCTCAGCAATAAGTATTTGTATTCAAAAACCTTGTCACAAGTTCAGATTAAACCTACTGATTCCTATTTTTGGAAAGGTTTATTAAAGGTCAAAGACCAGTTTCTAAGTTGTGAAAAATTCAAAATAAAAGATGGCTCCCAAACTAGATTTTGGGAAGATGTTTGGGTAGGCAGTACTCCCCTTAAAGAGAAATTCCCTAACCTATATAGTATAGTTACTAATCCTCATATAACAGTAGATAAGGTCTTCAGCCATGTGCCATTAAATATTTCTTTTTGTAGAACGTTACTGGTAGATAAAATAAATAATTGGAAGAGTTTAGTAGCTAAAATAGCTCATATTCAATTATCAAATTAGAAGGATAATTTTATATGGGATTTGCATCAGAATGGTCAATTCTCAGTGCATTCTATGTATCAATATATGATGAATCAGGGTACTCCTTTTTCTCATAAGTTCATTTGGAAGCTTAAGATTCCTCTAAAAGTTAAATTTTTTTTGTGGTATCTTCAGCGTGGAGTTATTTTGACAAAGGACAACTTGGCTAAGCGAAATTGGGTGGGCAATCAGAAGTGTTGTTTCTGTGATTGCAATGAAACGATAAATCATCTTTTCTTTGATTGTCAACGTGCTAGGTGTATATGGAGAATAATTCAGATAGCTATTGGGGTAAACCCGCCTATATCTATGAATCATATGCTAGGAGAATGGCTATCTGGTATAAGGAAAAATACGAAACACTTGATATTTATGGGTGTGGCTGCAATCTGCTGGGCAATTTGGTGTTTTCGCAATGATGTTGCCTTTCAAACAAAACAATATGCTTGTTTTATGCAGGTTGTCTTCAGGGGTACTTATTGGCTGAGGTTTTGGGTGCTGCTGCAGCATGAGGATGCAAGGGTGACTATTCGGTCGTATGCTCCCGATTGGAAGTTGTTGTAATGGAGTTTTTTTTGCTAAGAACGGATCGAAGAATACTTATAGACTTTGCTATCCTTAAATATTTTATGATTTATGTAATGTTTCTTCTTCTTTTCTTCAGCTCGATAGCTGACATCTTTGTAATAAAATCGGGCTATGTGTGCTGTTGCAGAGGCCGGAGATATTACCATTATCTAAAAAGGGACTAGGGTAGGAGAGAGTGCAATGCAGCCGTCCAAGCGAAAAAATGCTGACCTTCCCGGTGGAGAAAGTCGCTGCTCGAGAGTCAAGTCGTTTTCTTCGCGTAGCGAACCCATGAACGAGAGAGGCCTTGGCATGCAGGAACCTACTACGTGCTACTACCTGTACCAAGAACCAAACGTCCGTGCAACCACAATGTCGATTCTTTTATGGATAAGATAACATTAACAATAGCAAGCACTCCATGTAGAAATCAAGGAGAAGTCAGAGCTCAGACGTGGCATGCCATCGAAATGGCTCAAGGGAAACAAAGCTCAAAGTTTCTGACATTATTCAGAGATAGAGTAAGAGAGGTAAGAGATTGGTAAGATAAACACGTGATATCCATCAGAGTGAGGATATCAGAGTTAAATTTATATACCTCCTCAACAGAATTTTTTTTCCAATTTGTTCAGGTTGGAAATGGTAGGATTGCCTCGACTTGTGAGATAAACAACACGACGTTGCCTTGCCTCTCGATCGATGCCTTCTCGGATTCTGCGAAGCCTGAAACGGATGCACTTGTAGGGGTGAAAACAGGACAGGGAATATCCGCCCGATCCGATCCCGAATCCGTTTAAAATCCGTACCGATGTTATCCGTATCCGTATCCGGAAAATCCAATGTAATATGGGATAGGATATGGGAAGAGCAATATCCGATCCGTATCCGAAAAATCTCATGTAATATGGGTTAGGATATGGGAAGAGCAATATCCGACCCGATATCCGGATAAAATCAGTTATTCTTCCATTAATTTAGTTCATTATTGGATAGATAGAATAGTTGTTTGAAACTAACACTAAAAAACACTACTTTGTTATTAAATATGAATTTCAACAAATCTATCAACAAACAAATAGAGTGATGACATAATGCTTTTACCTAAATTGATTTGTTCAACTTATTTGATAAACTTATTTTCTATTCAAATTACTGGAATTAGTTGAGTCACTAAATTGCATCTCAAACTATACTACTATCTTACGTTGAAATAATTATAACTTGAAGCTAATATTGTAAAGTTAATGCTTCATTCGTTCTTTTACGTACACAATTATGTACTATACTACTATCCGATTATGATATCCGATTCCGACCCGAATCCGTCAGGTATCCGCTCCGTATCCGAATCCCGAATAATCCAAATTCGTATCTGTATCTGGGACATCCGTATTCGACTCCGAATCCCGAAAAAAATATGGATTAGTATACGGGACGAGCAATATCCACCTGTATACGACCCGGTTTCACCCCTATGCACTTGGCAGGACCATGCTTCAGGAACACCTCCGTGGCGTCGACGCGGCGGACACGCCACATGCGCGCCAGGCTCTGGATCTTGCATCGCTGCCGGAACGCGAGCCGGGACGTATTCGCCTTGATCTCATCGACGGCTGTGGCGAGCATGCGCGCCCGCTCGACATCGTCGTCCTTGTCGTTGACGCCGCGCGATCGGAGGTACGCGTCGAGCTCCGGCACGCCGATGGCACGCCAGGTGCCCTTGGAGTAGTCGGTGCAGCGGGGGTCGAAGGCCGCGGCCACCTCCTCGACGAGCCCTCGGCGGCACATGTCGTCAACGCGGTGGCCGACGAAGTCGTGCAGCACGGGGAGCTGCACGTCGACCCAGAGGAAGCAGCAATCGTAGCGCTAGCGGAACGCCCGGCGGTCGCCCTCGACGTACGAGTTGGACCCGCCTGCGATGATGGGGACGCGTCCCCGCGCGGTGGCCGCGGCCGCGGCTCGCGTGGCCTCGCGGTGGAAGTCGGCAGCCGTGAAGTCGGTGTCCGGGTGTGCCACACCGAGCAGATGGTGCGGGACGCCCGCGCACTCGTCGGGGGTCACTTTGTTCGTCGCCACGTCCAAGCCGGTGTACACCTGCATCTTTTCGGAGTTGATGACCTCCCCGTCGAACCGCAGCGCGAGGTCGATTGCGAGGCGCGACTTCCGCCCATCATCATCATGGCCTTATGTTTCTCGCCGGCATGCCTAGCCACAAGCGTCGGTGGCGCAGACACCGGCACCACCGCGTCGACGCGCTCCGGGAGCGTGATCACCGGCTACAGCGGCAGTGGCAGAGTCGCCACGGGAAGGCCGGAGCCACGGGCGCCATGGACAGTGGCGTAATGCTCGTTCGTTACACAAGTGTCTCTGTTCGCTAGCGCTAGTGCTGCTGTTTTTACGTGTAATGCTCGCTTGCGTTGTGTCTTGTTTGGAATGTTGCTTGCTTTGGGTGTTGTACGAAGGAGAAGGGGCGCTTGCGCTTCTGGTGTTTACAGGGATGCTGTGCTTAAGAGTTATGTGATGGACCGTTCTCTTTAGGAGTGCGTATAAATACCTTCACAGCTATCTAGGATTTTAGCTGTAGGTAACTAAGTGTACTTTGTCTGACATAAAAGCAAATGCGAACATTTGATAGATAAATTAAGGGTCTACCGGCCAGAGTTTTACAAAAAGCGCGGCTAGCGTCAATACATTACAAAAGAACCACAGGAAAGCCTGAGCAACTAAATTAAGGCCTTCAGAACCAAACGGTATCGCCATCGGCGCTCTCCAAGTGGTCGTCGTCTCCTTGAAAATCTAAAGGGGTACAAGGCAAGGGTGAGTATACAACCGTACTCAACAAACCACACAGAATTTCTGAATATTACATGTACAGAGTTTCAAAGAATTGGCACTAGTTTAAGTATTTGGTGGATGCATGAGCTAGGATTAAGTATAGTACGAAAGAAATACAAACCATCAATCAATAACATCATCTCAACACCACCACTGATTTTTTAGCAAAATCTAGATTGCGGTAAGTTTATTTTTAAAACTACTCGAGCTCAGTTACAGGAATCACCCTAAATTAACCCAACTTTATTAACCGAAAGCACGGCGTATTCGAATACCATTTAATTCACTCTGTAGAACTACTCAACTTTACCCACAAGATATCTACGGTCATTAGTGCCACGCGATTAACATGCAACTTTTATGCATGCGACCCGACTGAGATTAACATAACCTTTCATTGAATTTTCCCACTTTAGCCCCTACCCAGTAGGACTACAAGGATCCCCAGCTTCTAGGACCCACGGGCCAATGCGGGCCGTACGATCTGGCCAACTGAGGATACCTACTGTTATGAGAACCGGCGAATATCCCATACCATTCCCGTTCCACCCCAAACACGTTTCGCGATCCATTCCTCCACTGAGAATGGAAGTCCACCCGTAAGTATTTCAAGGGGAAATACAATATACCGGACTACGTTGGATTAGATCAACAGAGTTGACTGGCCCAACTTGTGGTTGAGAGAGGACTGAAGTTTTTTATTTTGCCCAAAGGGTTGATCCTTAAGAGCCGAAGACACAACCCAAGACACAACGCAAAACTGGTACCACTGTACCCATCATCACACCACATTTGGGCTTGTCATCGGTTGGGGATTGGGCCAACATCCACCTTCCGTGGGCTGCCCAATATTGTCCCCCAAACCGTAGCCGGTTTTACAAACGCACCTGTCGGGGATTAGGTGACTCCCATGAAGACCATCGTACCCTGGCGGCTGATCGACGGCTGACCATGCTTACCCTTGGACGGTGTCCTCAAGAAAGACCTTCGGGTAGATCAGCCTATGGGCCTGCCTCGACCTCGAATGAGCTCGTCCCCGAGCATGTGCACCTGTTCCCCGAGCATACCTGCTCGGGAAAGCGCGATAGACGATCAAGGTTGAAGGAAGATCTCGGGCAAGATCGGCAGGTCGGGCACGACCCACGAAGACGACGTGGCATTAATCACTCGGCAGCTCGAAGGACCGTACGGCCACGTTCTAAGCCCACTACGCCCACGTCACGGCATGGCGAAAAGCAGGAGCAGCAGTTATACCCACGTCCGGGCACAGTAGTGGCATATCATTCTATAATAAATGATGTAAGACTGTAATCGTCTATAAATACCCCGTTGTATGTAACGTTCAGGGGCAAACACCCAAGCGTATATGTAAGAAGTAGAAAAAAGGGAGTGGCTCGACGCTCCCGAGCATGCACCCTGTAAATCACCCTTTGACAGTAGTACAACCACTGGACGTAGGGTCATTATCTCCCCCGTGAGAGGCCCGAACCAGGATAAAAAGCTCTTGTCTGTTGTCTCATTTGCAACCATCCGACCATCCCCCTAGCTCGGTAGGGCTGTAGGGTCGAGGATGCGCCTAGAGGGGGGGTGAATAGGCGTTTTACAAAATTCTATCGCTCACTAATTGATTCGCTCTAATCAACCCCTATGTCAAAACCTAATCAAATATATATGCGGAAGCGATAAATAGGTTTTGACAATTAAAGCCTAAATCAACTAGGCTCACTAGTGCACTAACTAAATTATGTCTCTAAACTAGAATTGCTAAATTGATCAAACAATTAATACTAAGCAATTCTACAATCAAGCAATTGATTAATATGTAAAAGGTAAATACTTGAAAGTAAAGAGACAAGAGACAAACTATGTTTTTCCGTGGTGTTCGGAGACTTGCCGGTCTCCCCTAGTCCACGTTGAGGCAAGCCCACACTTGGACCGGCTCCCGCTCGAGCACCCGCCTCTTTCCACTAGTCGTGGTTTTCACGCTATGCGTAGGCTCAACCCGAACCTTCACAAACTTGGGGCTTCACACCTCGAGAGCTCCCGCAAGACGACGCCACGCTGCCTAGGAGTCGGCAACCTCCAAGAGAATAGGCCGCTCCTTCGCTCGAACTTCACCGGGCACAACGAATGCGCTCCTCGGTGATCACCAAGTGCAACACATGCACAAGGCCTCACTCAAGTGCAACACATGCACAAGAGCCTCTCAAACCACTCACTAATTGCAACACATGCAATTAGCGCTCACACTTAAGCTCAAGAAGCAAATGGAGAAGAGCAACACATGCAAACAACTCCCACACACAGCCAACCCCCTGCCCAAGCCCCCCAAGGGGTGTATTTATAGCCCCACAAAGAAAACTAGCCGTTTGGGGGCAAAATGGGCGAAATCAGAAAATCCCGGTCCAACCGGACCTCAACCGGTCCGACCGGCCCTCACAGAGCAACGGTCGGATTTTTGATCACAGACGGCCGGTCGCCGCGACGCCCGCTGGTCGGCCGGTCCGATCGCCCACACAAAATCGGCAAAACGCAGTCTCTGGAAAAATCAAGCCGCACGGCCGGCGGTCCGACCGCATGCCCGGTCCGACCGGACCCTACCCGGTCGCACCGCCCCAAACAGATCCAACTCCGGATTTTCGCAAACTCTTTTCCAACAAACTAGAAACCATTTCTTGAGCCCATTAGACGATCAACACATGATCATACACATGTGCAAAACACATTTGCACCAATTTAGCTCATGCTCAAAGAATCGCAACCGAATCACGAAAACGCATTTCGCAACCGAATCAAGAACTATTTGCAAATCGTATTAAGCAAATCAAACTCGAGTTTATGAGATTAATTCCCCTAGTCATGTGAAGGTCAACACGAGACCCAGTCAACTTGCCAACACCCGTTGCAAGCCCTACTCACATGCTCTCGGAATTCCGGACTCATAAACCTCAGTTTATTCGCACAACGAACTTGCAAATAACGCAATAAACATATTTCATGCTTGAGCACTACTCTTTGCAACACATGCAAAAGTCTAGCTCAAGCAACATCAATCAAGATGCATGAACTCTCTAATTGCAACACATGCAATTCTCTAGTTCCATGCAACACCAAATCGAACAAACACCAAAACCAAATCTCGTGTATGAGCTCTTTACTGCAACACATGCAAGCCTCTAGCTCCATACAAACACACAAACACCAAATCATGCTTGAGCTCTCTCCTTTTGCAACACATGCAAAACTTAGCTCCAAGCAACCACACGGTTTTAAGAAAGATTGTTTTATGAAACCAAAATATGAAGCTTCAACTAATGCAACACATGCAAAAGTGAACTCACAAGAAAAGCCAACGCACTAGCTTATCACTTCTTGCAACACATGCAAATCAAAGCATTATGCGAAAACCAATGCAACCAAGCATAAGTTTAACCCATTCGCAACACATGCCAAATGGTTAACCCATATGCAAAAACCAAATCAAATGAGATTTGAGCTTGAGTGAACGCGGAATGAGATCACCAACACATGATGAAGCTCAAGCTAGGGAACGACCCCTCTTAATAGCACGGCGATAAAAACCTTAGACTCAAAGACTACAAAGTCCTTAGCCTATCTAATTATACCTTTGCCGCCGCGCGCAAGCAATCCCCTTTGGGGTCTTTATAATCATCACTTGATTCTCCCCCGGGATCTCTACTCGACTCCTCTTCGGGATCCACTCTTGACGCCCATCAACTCATGATGCCGTCCTTGTCCCGTTCTCATCATCTCATTCATCTTTGGACCTAACTCAAACATAACTCAAGAAACTTGTTAGTCCAAGATGCATGGTTGTCTCAGTTATCTCTTGCACTCCATTAACACATAATGGATGCCTCTAGATCAATTGAGCACAACCCTAAATCAATAGAAATGATTTATGTGTCTTAAGTACAATAATGCAACTCATGCTTTATTATACTTAAGAACTATTCATTTGTCCTCAATTAATCACAAAACACCATCAACACATGATGAAATGTTCTTTAATGATTAACAAGACAAATGAACTCAATTTAAATTATCATTTAAATTGATATGAGTATATATTAACTACACAAGTTTTCATATACTCATGTTGATGGAAAGTAATGATCCATTATATGTAAATTATATGGAAATGATCATTACTCTAAATCATCAACTATAGAATACACCCCACATGTATATGTGCATAGATATAATTGACTTGGACATAATATGCACATATCCAATTTGATCGTATTGGAGTATATCCTATATTATCATGAGTATACTTATAACTAGGCAATTCAAACATATACTCAAGGATTTAGTTTCTTTGTCTTGATCCTTATATGTGTCATTAAGGAATAGATCAATACAAAGAGACTTTCAAGTTAAACTACAAACTCCCCCTAAGTGTGTGCATCCATGAAATATATGGATTGGGAAACATGATGCACATTTGTGGTTAATATGATGGGGACATTCATACTTTAACTTGAATCCAAAGTATGCAACTAATATTAAAATGAATATGCAAACATACCTTGGGTTTTCCATTTTTCAATGCGATGAGACTAAACAAAGATATTCTAAACAAACATGTTAGTCTCGATATAAGATTGTCATTCATAACACTATCGCATTAGGGGATAAACTCAATATTGGGTTTGTCATTAACACAAGATTAGATTTGTCATTAACACAAGATTAGATTTGTCATTAACACCAAAACCATAACTAATTAAGGTTGAACTTACAATCTCCCCCTTTTTGGTGATTAATGATAAATCCAAGCTTAATGAGCACATTTGGATTAAAACTAACATATTGAGAGAATTTAAATCATTTGAATACATATGCATATTAATTCTCCCCCTTAATCATATTAAGCTCACTTTTTAAACCAAATGATATTAAGCTTCCTAATTCTCCCCCTTTTGACATTAAACACCAAAAATGGAAAAATCATCTTAAAAGAATATTCGAATTATTTCTCCCCCTTTTGATTATTCAATAATTCTCCCCCTTTTTGGCATTTAACAATTTCTTTTTAAGGGTCGTATCTAATGAAGGTCATACAAGAATTTAAAAGGATACTCATGACCTTGGCAAGAATTTATTTTAGATACCACATGAAAAAGATAAGCAATGAACTCCCAAATGAAAAGGATATACAAGAAATAAAACAAGTTTTCATTTGAAATATGGCTTGATACCAAAAGAAGAAAACTCGAGAAGAGACCATATTCGGGATTTTGGATACCACTTTTAAAAGAAATAAGCATTTTGCAAATATGGATACCACTTGTAAAAACAAATAAGCATGAAAAGCAAAGAAGGGTATCGCACGGTTTATTTTAAACAAAAAAAACATTTGAATGTGTTTCAAATTTTCAAATAATTCACTCCTCATTTTATTAGGCTTTGCAACTTTTCAACATGATTCTCTTGAAGAATCCAATAATTGCCTAACCGGGGAAAACGAGGAACCCAAGAAGAATAAATACCACTTGAGGAATTAGATACCACTTGTAAAAATTAATCTCAAGTGCTTTTGCTTGAAAATCCAAGAGAAATGAGCATTTTTAAATTTTCATGAAGAACAATGCTCAACACGAGATTTCCTCTTTAATGTATTTCAACTCATAAAGATTCTCACACAGAGAGGTCTTAGGTGGTTGAACTTACAATTTTAGCTTGAGAGGAAAAATCTTAATCAAGAATGTGGGTATCGCAATAATGCTACAAAGAGGTAATGAAATACCACTTGTAGGAAATAAATGAATTCAATGATACCACTTAAAAAGGAATCCAAATAATCAAGGATATCACATGAGAGAAGATCAATAATAACCATGATACCACTTGGAGAAATGAGAAACTCAAAGATACCACTTTGTAAGCATATGGAATGAATAAATGCTCAATTGATACCACTTAGGATCAAATCACAAGGATTGATACCACTTGAAAGGATTATCGATAATATCGATGGGTATCAGAGCAATATTCTCAGAGCAAAATACTCACGGGTATCAAAAGCTCAAGAAAGATCAATAAAATCCAAAAGATTTAGTATCAGAGCAAAACAAAGGCATGATGTCACTTGGAAGCAATTAAGTGCCCAAAACTTGATATGAATAAACTCCCTGAGATATTCAACAGGTGAATTATGGAGTTATTTGCATTTGAATTGCACAAGTTTTGTCTTTTCAAAAGATCGAGTCAAAATCACGCTTTAAGCAAATTAAAGTGCTCATAACTGATACCACTTGAAAATGCGACCAAATAATTTGAGAAACTTTTGAAATTTTGCACAAATGAACTGTGGGATAGTAAGAATCATTTCCAAAAAGAATTTTTGAAAAAGGAGGTTCCAATCAAAAGATATCCCAAAAATAAACTCAGAAAAATCTGAAATTTCAGAGCAGACCCATCCATGGCCGGTCCAACCGGCTTGGACCCGGTCCAACTGCCCTAAGGCGGTGTAACTGCAGGGGGCGGTTGGACCGACCACGACAAAGCTAAGATACTTCAAATTTTTGCAAATTTTAGCAAAATGATTCAAACGAAGTCCAATCGATTTGAAATTTTGCAGAGATGAACTTTGGACTAATTAGAAGGTTTTGCAAAAAGAATTTTCTCAAAATCAATTTTATTTCAAAAGATATGGCAATTTGCGCTTTGAGGCATAAAAGGAAATTGATTTTCACGAAAAGCCTCAAAATGCAATTCAATTTGGATTTCATGCAATTTTGATTTTCATGGCTTAGATAGGTGTATCAAGATTGTTTATAGCCAAGATTTGATATGAAATCCAACTTGAATGCCATCATTTTGACATATTGCTTAAATAGGCCTTTTTGGATTAAATCAAATCGTTTTTGAGCTAAATTCGATTTCAACATATAGTTTTTCATTTTGAAAGCTTGTAAAACATTTGAAATACATAGTAGAATAATTTTACAAAGCTTTTCACAAATTTGGGCCTTTTAAATATGATTTTTGACTTTTGACCTAAATAGTCCAAATGAAGAAGTAAAGTCAAATCCAATTAACACAAAACTTCAAATAAAGCAAGGGGTAAGATATATGGATTTGAATTTTGTGTATGAGTCTAAAATACCATTTTGAATTACAATTCTACACAAGAATTGATCCAAATGGTGAAACTCACTAAGTGCTAAAGTATGACCGTTATGGGTCAAATATAATTTTTCGGCGAGTTTCAATATCAAATATCTTTTGACAAGTTGGTCTTTTGAAAATCTTTTGAACAAGAAACTTGTTAAGAATGACCAACTCTAGGATTTTTGTTTTGGAATTATTTTCAAAATCCTTTTACTTTTATTTCTATGAGAATTATAAGTTTAAATCAAAATCAAGATACTAGTAACTAGTTTTTGACGTTAAAACTCATTTTCCTTTTAAAATAGATTTTGTGAAGCCAAAACCTTTGAAAAACATTTCAAAAGCATTTGTATACATTTTAAACTAGTTTTTCACAAGATTAGTAATAGAGTATACAAATTTTGAGTTTTGGCTAAATGGTTTGATTTTGAAAATATATATGCACTTATATTAATTTGGGCACATGTAGGGATGTGATACACATGAATATGAATTAACACTCCCCCTAAATGTGCCACTGCCTAACTTGCTCAAGATTTGCAATAAGAGAATAGGTACGAGGCGAGAGCAAGTTCTTACAACAAGTACTCTAAATTGATTTTTACATGATATTAGTGCAACTAAACCTACACAAGGCTAGAAGCTAAATATAAAAATCAATTTAAATACTTGTTACCGAGATGGCATTGGCTCATTATGGACTTGATTATCTTCATGCTTGACACCACTTGTAGACAAATATAATCCTTCTCCTCTTGAGTGAACAAGCGTCCAATCCATCTCAATATTGCCTAAAATTCTTTTAGGCGGTTTTTGGTACCCAATCCTTGTTGGGTCCGACAATGTTAGTCACAATGGATTTAGGAACCCAAATGGTCCTAGTTTTAGCATTTTTAAATTGACTAACATGACTAGCAATGGATTTGTAATTTTTGTTACTCCTAAGCGATTTATTTGCATTGAATTGAGAAGGCTTAGGAGTTTTGGCATTCTTGACAAATCCATTCCTAGTTTGATCCTTTCTAAGCATATAATAATTGAAATTATGCATTGGCTTAGAGGATCTAGTATATCTAGCAAATGTTTTGCTATTGTTATTTCTCCTAAGCAATATATTAGAATTGAATTGAGTGGGCTTAGGAGTCCTAACAATTTTAGCAAACCCATTTCTAGATTTACTCTTCCTATGCAAATGAATATCATTTTGAGCCAGCATAGGGGATTTGACAAGCTTGGCAAACACATTGCCATTCTTGTCCTTCCTAAGCATATAATTATTATCGATGAGAATAGGCTTAGGGGTAGTACCTTTGGGACAATCCTTACCGAAATGTCCCTTTTCCCGTCAATTGAAGCACGTCACGCTATTTGGCCCTCTCTTGACCGATTTGACTTGCTCCTTGCCGGTTTGCCTCATTGTTGGTGGTGTGGCCTTGTTATCCACATTGTTAGGGCACACGGAGGCGAGGTGGCCCTTCTTGTTGCAGGCGAAGCACTTGATGGTCTTCGAGTGTCTTGCGTTGTGCCTCGTTTTGCTATTCTCCCTCTTGGAGTTGTGGAAGTCTCGCTTATCTTGAGGCGCCCTTGGCTTGCTCAAGATTTCGTCGAGAATGGCCTTTCCTTTTACGCACCTCTTCAAGTCATTTTCCAATTTAATGACTTGGGCCTTGAGCTCATTATTTTCCTCTACAAGGTTAGCATCTAAAGACATAGAGGAACTAGAAATAATTTTATTAGAGCAACAAGGTATATCAATTAAATCATTGCAAGAAGTGGACATATCAATTTTTGATGAAATATTTGAATTGATATTTAAACAAGCCATTTCATCAATTAAATTACATGATATTCCTATATCCACCTTTGGCTTGGTGAATTCCTTGAAAAGAATTTTCTCATGATTTTCTTTTAGAACATCATAATCATTTTGAAGTGATTCATGTTCTAACTTCAAATTTTTATATTTCTTTTTCTCCTTTCTAAGGAATTCATTTAGCTCCTCTAGCATGTTCATTAATTCATCATAAGAGGGCTCACCTTCATCATCACTTACCTCATTCTTACCTTTCGCCATAAAGCAACGAATTTTTGATGGAATTGAAAAATTGTTGTCGCTTGAGGCGGAGGTTGAGGTTGATGGAGTTGTCGGTTCATCATTTGATGTAGAAGATGAAGGATCATCAACCGACACTTCTTCCTCAATGCAATCCTCATTTGATGTGGACATTTCATATAATTCTTGAATCTTGGTCCACATTGCATGAGCGCTCGAGAGGTTGCATATGAGATTGAAAATTTCTACGCTCACAACGCTAAATAAAATGTTAGTAGCTTGAGCGTCGAGATGTAGACATTTCTCCTCTCCTTTAGTTGGAGCAATATTATTTAGTGGAGAAGAAATGCCGACATCTACGATCCACCATATTTGTGGGCTCATGGATTTAAAATGACTAATCATAAATATTTTCCATGAAGCATAATTAGAGCCATCAAATATATATGAATCGGTGGAGTGCACTAAACCTCTATTTGCCATCCTTTTTACTCTCTAGACGGTTAAGCCTAAAATGAGAGTGACCGTGGCTCTGATACCACTTGTAGGGTCGAGGATGAGCCTAGAGGGGGGGGGTGAATAGGCGTTTTACAAAATTCTATCGCTCACTAATTGATTCGCTCTAATCAACCCCTATGTCAAAACCTAATCAAATATATATGCGGAAGCGATAAATAGGTTTTGACAATTAAAGCCTAAATCAACTAGGCTCACTAGTGCACTAACTAAATTATGTCTCTAAACTAGAATTGCTAAATTGATCAAACAATTAATACTAAGCAATTCTACAATCAAGCAATTGATTAATATGTAAAAGGTAAATACTTGAAAGTAAAGAGACAAGAGACAAACTATGTTTTTCCGTGGTGTTCGGAGACTTGGGTCTCCCTAGTCCACGTTGAGGCAAGCCCACACTTGGACCGGCTCCCGCCGAGCACCGCCTCTTTCCACTAGTCGTGGTTTTTCACGCTATGCCGAGGCTCAACCCGAACCTTCACAAACTTGCCGGGCTTCACACCTCGAGAGCTCCGCAAGACGACGCCACGCCGTCTAGGAGTCGGCAACCTCCAAGAGAATAGGCCGCTCCTTCGCTCGAACTTCACCGGCACAACGAATCGCGCCTCGGTGATCACCAAGTGCAACACATGCACAAGGCCTCACTCAAGTGCAACACATGCACAAGAGCCTCTCAAACCACTCACTAATTGCAACACATGCAATTAGCGCTCACACTTAAGCTCAAGAAGCAAATGGAGAAGAGCAACACATGCAAACAACTCCCACACACAGCCAACCCCCTGCCCAAGCCCCCCAAGGGGTGTATTTATAGCCCCACAAAGAAAACTAGCCGTTTGGGGGCAAAATGGGCGAAATCAGAAAATCCCGGTCCAACCGGACCTCAACCGGTCCGACCGGCCCTCACAGAGCAACGGTCGGATTTTTGACCGTTGCACGGCCGGTCGCACCGCCCGTCGGCCGGTCCGATCGCCCACACAAAATCGGCAAAACGCAGTCTCTGGAAAAATCAAGCCGCACGGCATGGTCCGATCAGATGCCCTATCCGACCGGACCCTACCCGGTCGCACCGCCCCAAACAGATCCAACTCCGGATTTTCGCAAACTCTTTTCCAACAAACTAGAAACCATTTCTTGAGCCCATTAGACGATCAACACATGATCATACACATGTGCAAAACACATTTGCACCAATTTAGCTCATGCTCAAAGAATCGCAACCGAATCACGAAAACGCATTTCGCAAATCAATCAAGAACTATTTGCAAATCGATAGCAAATCAAACTCGAGTTTATGAGATTAATTCCCTAGTCATGTGAAGGTCAACACGAGACCAGTCAACTTGCCAACACCCGTTGCAAGCCCTACTCACATGCTCTCGGAATTCCGGACTCATAAACCTCAGTTTATTCGCACAACGAACTTGCAAATAACGCAATAAACATATTTCATGCTTGAGCACTACTCTTTGCAACACATGCAAAAGTCTAGCTCGAAGCAACATCAAATCAAGATGCATGAACTCTCTAATTGCAACACATGCAATTCTCTAGTTCCATGCAACACCAAATCGAACAAACACCAAAACCAAATCTCAGGTATGAGCTCTTTACTCGCAACACATGCAAGCCTCTAGCTCCATACAAACACACAAACACCAAATCATGCTTGAGCTCTCTCCTTTTGCAACACATGCAAAACTTAGCTCCAAGCAACCACACGGTTTTAAGAAAGATTGTTTTGCGAAACCAAAATATGAAGCTTCAACTAATGCAACACATGCAAAAGTGAACTCCGCGCAAAAGCCAACGCACTAGCTTATCACTTCTTGCAACACATGCAAATCAAAGCATTATGCGAAAACCAAATGCAACCAAGCATAAGTTTAACCCATTCGCAACACATGCCAAATGGTTAACCCATATGCAAAAACCAAATCAAATGAGATTTGAGCTTGAGTGAACGCGGAATGAGATCACCAACACATGATGAAGCTCAAGCTAGGGAACGACCCCTCTTAATAGCACGGCGATAAAAACCTTAGACTCAAAGACTACAAAGTCCTTAGCCTATCTAATTATACCTTTGCCGCCGCGCGCAAGCAATCCCCTTTGGGGTCTTTATAATCATCACTTGATTCTCCCCCGGGATCTCTACTCGACTCCTCTTCGGGATCCACTCTTGATGCCCATCAACTCATGATGCCGTCCTTGTCCCGTTCTCATCATCTCATTCATCTTTGGACCTAACTCAAACATAACTCAAGAAACTTGTTAGTCCAAGATGCATGGTTGTCTCAGTTATCTCTTGCACTCCATTAACACATAATGGATGCCTCTAGATCAATTGAGCACAACCCTAAATCAATAGAAATGATTTAAGTGTGTCTTAAGTACAATAATGCAACTCATGCTTTATTATACTTAAGAACTATTCATTTGTCCTCAATTAATCACAAAACACCATCAACACATGATGAAATGTTCTTTAATGATTAACAAGACAAATGAACTCAATTTAAATTATCATTTAAATTGATATGAGTATATATTAACTACACAAGTTTTCATATACTCATGTTGATGGAAAGTAATGATCCATTATATGTAAATTATATGGAAATGATCATTACTCTAAATCATCAACTATAGAATACACCCCACATGTATATGTGCATAGATATAATTGACTTGGACATAATATGCACATATCCAATTTGATCGTATTGGAGTATATCCTATATTATCATGAGTATACTTATAACTAGGCAATTCAAACATATACTCAAGGATTTAGTTTCTTTGTCTTGATCCTTATATGTGTCATTAGGAATAGATCAATACAAAGAGACTTTCAAGTTAAACTACAAACTCCCCCTAAGTGTGTGCATCCATGAAATATATGGATTGGGAAACATGATGCACATTTGTGGTTAATATGATGGGGACATTCATACTTTAACTTGAATCCAAAGTATGCAACTAATATTAAAATGAATATGCAAACATACCTTGGGTTTTCCATTTTTCAATGCGATGAGACTAAACAAAGATATTCTAAACAAACATGTTAGTCTCGATATAAGATTGTCATTCATAACACTATCGCATTAGGGGATAAACTCAATATTGGGTTTGTCATTAACACAAGATTAGATTTGTCATTAACACAAGATTAGATTTGTCATTAACACCAAAACCATAACTAATTAAGGTTGAACTTACAAGGGCCTCGGACGCTAAACCCTCTGCAGAAAAGGGGCCCTAGTTGATCCCTTATTCAACAAGTAAGCTCGACGGGGGACTAATTCCTGAATCGTCAACAGCTGACGCTGTCCGTAGGGATCGACTGAGTCCTTTCGCGGAGAATCCCTGAGGATGCCGAATTCTTAGAATGGTCAAGACCTCTGTGTCTTCGACGACGTCGAAGACGACGACGTGTACTACGCCGATGAAGGCGTAGCTGGCGTGGCTGACCCAGAGGGCCACATCGAGTCTAGGAGTTTTCCTTGGCGGCTGCAGCGCGAGAGTGTTTCCTCCGCTCGCAGCGTAATTCCCTCCCTGGTGAGGAGGAGCATGATGATCTCTATGACGGTTTGGATATTCCTGACCGTCTTGAGCCCAGTCATGGGACCGTGTCGCCCGGGGACACCATGATGTCACCCTCGCGGTCCCAGTACTCCCGCAACGTCAATATGGTGGGAAGAGAAGAAAATCCCGAGGTCGGATCCTCGGGGCCGCTTGTCATCAACGACACGAGGCAGCCAAAAATCGTCCGAAGCTGTCCCTGAACAGGACCCTGGCGAGCATCCGCCACTAAACTCGCGGAAAGGCGGACGTTAGGGCTGAAGACTCGGCTCGCGAAAATCCTCGCGAGCACCGCTCTCCGGAGCATGTATGCGATCGCCGGCCAAGATCACCCTCTCCCGCTCCCCAGAGCGCCGAGCGGCTGCGAGCCATGGCGACGGTCGTTCGCAACTTCCGAAACTTCCCCGGTCAGGCGGACCTGGAAGCCATGGGCGTGGTCGTGGCTGAGAATCTAAAAAAACTCGCCGCCGACATGAGGCTTTCAGGGTCCCTTGGCGGTGAAGAGGCCCGGAGTGTTTCCGGGACCATAAGCGTCATTCCCCTATTCGCTCTCGTCACGGCGTCTCCTGAAGTCCTACTCAGGAGGGCCGTGGGAAGCATGATCGGTGCCGTCAGGACGTTCGGAGCGGTTCCCGGACGGCCTCGCGGGAGGGCACACTCGGTCCGGTTACAGGCATGCCGAGTGTTCTACCTTGGGACGGTCCTCGCCACACTGATATGGAGGAGTGTTCTCTCGCCTTGGTCCGCGCATAGGGGACCATCGTGACGATGATCGCCTCGGCCACCACGCCCGAAGGGGTCATCATGACAGCCCAGCGTTTGGGTGCTAGGCCTTCTCGGTATCCCTCCGGGACGTCTCGTGGCCGAGTAAATTCAAGCCTGGCCACATTGAGAGGTTCAACGGAACTCATAATTCGGATGAGTTCCTCTCGATCTACTCCACCGCGATTCTGACAGCCGGAGGGGATGAGGGAGTTATGGCTAACTTCCTCCCCACGGTCCTGGACGGTTCCGCTAGGACGTGGCTCTTCAACCAGAAGGAGGGGTCGATCCGCTCGTGGAGGCAACTCAGTGAAGCGCTCTGGGCAAATTTCCAGAGCTACTACACTCGCTCGGGCAAGGAGCGCGACCTCGAGCGTTTGATCCAAACTGAAAAAGAGTCCTTAAGACACTTTGTCCAAAGGTTCATCAAGGTGAGGAATTCTATTCCGAGCATTTTAGATGAAGCGGTCGTCCGGGCTTTCAAGTTCGGAGTTCGGGACGTCCGCATCACATAGGATCTGGAGATTCACCTAGATCTTACGGCCAACGAGCTGTTCCGTATGGCCGACCGTTATGCGAATGCTGACGAGGCGGTTCAATGGAAAAAGATGCTGGACGAAGGCAAGCTTTCACCTCAGCCAGGCCTAGAAGGCTCCACGAGCAAGAAACATCCGGGCTCCGTGGAGAAGAAGATCAAGAAGAAGAACAGGTCGTCCGCACCGGGTGTGGTGGCGGCCATCGAGCACCACCCACCGCGGGCTCCGCAGGCCCATCAGCCCAGGGGAGGTAGAAGCTGACTGCCCCAGCGGCGTAACGACCAAGGTCGCAACAACCAAGGTTGCGAAGGCAGAAGTGCGCCTTCAGACGACCGCTTTTGTCCGCTTTGTCAAGCTTACGGGCACAACCTTCGCAATTGTCGAACCTGGGCGATCCGCCTGGAGAAGTTCTACAACGGCAAGGGCCCCATGCCTACGCTCCCAGGGAAAGGGGAGAGCAGCAAGGGCAAGGGTGCCGCAGACGGAGACGATGACATGGAATATCAGGAGCCCCATAACCACATAGCGGTTATATTCGGGGGCTCCTCGACATACAAGTCCCGCAGGGACCTGAAGGAGGCAGCGCGGGAGGTATACCACATCGCCCAGGGTAAGCCCCCCATGCAGCAGCTCAGGTCGTCTGAGCTGTCTATTACTTTCTCCAAGGATGATTGTACCCTTGGAATGACCAAGCCTCAGAAGCTCCCGTTGGTCGTGAGCCCGACCATTAGCAACGCTAAGGTGGAGCGGGTTCTCATCGACGATGGGAGCTCCCTGGATCTCATATCCGTTGAGGTCCTGGACGAGATGCAAGTTCCTCGGTCCAAAATCAAGAGTATTGCGGTCCTGTTCTTCGGATCGTTCTAGGCACTTCAGTCGAGGCCCTTGGCTAGATCGTTTTGCCCGTCACGTTCGGGAGCCCAAGTAACTTCCGAACTAAGATGATCACATTCGAGGTCATCGACTTCGAGTCAGCCTACAATGCCATCCTCGGCAAGACGGCCCTCTCTAAGTTCATGGCCGCCACGCATCACGCTTATCAGTGTCTGAAGGTTCCCGGCCCGAAAGGTGTTATCGCCATTAGGGGGAACCAAAATGCGGCCTTGAACTGTGACGAGAAGTTGCTCGACATGGTTGGGCAGCTGCCTCAACGCGGCCCCGACCAAGGGCCGATGCATTCTCGGCCAAAAGTTGCCCGCCAACCTAGAGGAGAAACCAAGGCGGTCCTGTTGAGTAGCGCGGATCTGACCAAGGTCTTACATTTAGGGTCTTCCTTAGATCCCAAATAGGAACTTGAGCTCATTACTTTCCTCTAGAAGAGTACGGACATGTTCGCCTGGGAACCGTTCAACATGCCCGAGTCCCAAGGGAAGTAATTGAGCATAGGCTACTGTCGACGTTTGTTATCGGCAATAATGAAAACGGGGCTAGGCACTGGATCCAAACTCAATGGTAACACAAGACACGGGAATTATACAGGTTCGGGCTCTCGCGGAGGAGATAATACCCTAGTCCTGTGCTCTGGAATTATATGTGGCTAGCTATTTTGCTGATGAGATTGTATGTTGACGTTCCCCCACCCTCCCTTTATATAGCAGAGGAGGGCGGTTACAAAAGAGAGTCATGATCGGATACAAAGCAGGGATTATATCTCCTGTACCTATCCGTATTGCAACGACTTGGATTACAATCGCATCCTACCTAATCCGGATCGGTTACTATCTTCAGGGCTTCCTTATTTTGCACGCCTGACATAACCCTGGTAGCTTCTATTTTCTTGCAGTAGACCCATCCCAGCCTTGTTCAGTTGGGCCTCGCAGGCCTGCCTTGCAGATACCCGTGGTGTATATACCCCACACCTGTGCGCCAAAAGCTCAAGCGTTTTTCCCCGGAGAAACAAGCAATCATCCGGGACGAACTTGACAAACTTCTTAAGGTCGGCTTCATCCGGGAGGTCGAGCATTCGAAATGACTGGCGAACCCGGTCATTGTCAAGAAGAAAGGCGGCAAGTGGCACATGTGTGTCGACCACACCGATCTGAACGCCGCTTGTCCCAAAGATAATTTCCCGCTGCCGCGCATAGACCAGCTGGTCGACGCGACGGCGGAGTCCCAGGTAATGAGCTTTCTGGATGCCTACTCGGGCTATCACCAGACCAGCTTATCCCCTGAAGATGAAGAGAAGACTTCCTTCATTACGCCGTTCGGCAAGTTCTGCTATACGACCATGTCTTTCAGTCTAAGGAACGCCAGAGCAACCTTTCAGCGCCTAATGCAGAAGACTTTCCCAGATCAGATAGGCCGAAATCTGGAGGTATATGTAGATGACATTGTGGTGAAAAGTGCCTAGGCTCGCCTCGGGTCATGTATCCAACCTTGACGAAACATTTTGTAACCTCAATAGACATCGAATAAAACTTAATCCTGAAAAGTGTCTTTGGGGTGAGAGCGGGTAAAGTGCTCGACTATATGATCAGACCGCAAGGCATCAGGGCAAACCCAGAAAAAATCGAAGCCATCGAAAGAATGCAGCCTCCAAGCTACATAAAGGAGGTCCAAGCCCTGACCGGACGCATGGCGGCTCTGAGTCGCTTTATTTTCCGGTCGGATGAGCGCGGGCTGTCTTTTTTCAAGGCACTTCGCAGGCACGAGGGCTTCGCATGGACGGAAGAGGCCAACTGCTCCTTCGAGGAGCTAAAGCAATACCTGTCCAGCCCACCTGTCTTAACCACGCCAAGGTCGAGGGAGGCGCTTCTGCTGTACCTTGCAGCAACCCCCCAGGCCATGAGCGCGGTGTTAACGGTAGAACGAGACGGGGCGCAGCGACCATATACTACGTTAGCGAGGTCTTGCACAGACCGAAGGAGCGGTACCCTGAGGTCCAGAAGCTCTTGTACTCGCTGCTCGTGGCTTCAAGGAAGCTGCACCACTATTTTCAAGCTCATAAGGTCGTCGTTCCAACCAACTTTCCACTTAGGGAGATCCTAAGAAATCAAGACGCCGGTAGCCGGATAGCAAAGTGGGCTATGGAGCTCGCCGAGTTCGATATCCACTTTTTAGCCTGCATGGCGATCAAATACCGGATCCTGGCAGACTTTGTAGCGGAATGGATGAATCCAGCACCGCCCGCTGCCGAGCTCGACAGATCTGAAGACGGTCGTTGTACCATGTACTTCGACGGGTCCCGAGCCATTTAACGCCGGGTCAAGGTCAGATCGTATCCCTCAGGGGATCAACTCCAGTACGTCATCCGATTACACTTCGCCGCGACCAACAACGCGGCGGAGTATGAAGGCCTTCTGGCTAGGCTGCGAGCATGCAAAGCGCTTGGAGTCCAGTGGCTAACTGTAAGAGGCGATTCGCAGTTGGTCATCAACCAAGTCAATAAGGAGTATCAGTGTTCCGATAACTTAATGGCACTTTACTTGGTTGAAGTGAGGAAGATTGAGTGGTACTTTAGAAATTTCGAAGTACTCTACATTCCTAGGAAGGACAATTCCCTGGCCGACCATCTCTCCATGGTCGGTTCCTCCCAGCCAGGGGCGCTCATCGAGCATCTGTACAAGCCCTTCATTCCCTCTGTAGACGAGGCACCGGAGATGTGTGGCAACATCTCCCTCCTCGAGCATGGTGCAGACTGGATGACGCCATTCGTTCAATACCTTGCCCATGGGACACTACCCGAGGAAGAAGCCGAGCGTTCCTGGCTTATAAGGCGGTCCTCTCCATACAAGTTGATCGAGGGCGCCTTATACCGCAAATGGGCACTAGGAGTCCTCTCCAAGTGCATATCTCGAGAAGAGGGCAATTTCCTTCTTAGGGATATCCATGAGGGAGTGTGCGGAGCTCACTCGTCTTTCAGGATGCTCGTGAGTAAAGCCTTCCGGTTGGGATATTATTGGCCAACGGTCTTATCCGACGCTCAGGCGATCATGGCGACTTGCCGGGCATGCCAGTTCCATGCCCGCAAGGCACACCAGCCGGCGTACGCGCTTCAAACTATCCCACTCTCATGGGCGTTCTCGACCTGGGGAGTCGATATACTCGGACTTTTCCCTCGTGGTTGAAGAGGTTGTAAATTCTTGCTCGTGGCCGTCGACACTTTCACTAAGTGGATCGAGGCCGAACCCGTATCAATTATTTCAGCTCAAGCAGCCAGGAGATTTTTCCGTAGTAACGTGGTGACACGTTTTGGAGTCCCCAATCGCCTCATCATGGATAACGGCACTCAGTTCACCAGCGAACTGTTCCAGGCCTACTGCGAGGACATCAGGACAAAGGTCTGCTTCGCCTCTATAGCTTATCCGCAGAGCAACGGAGCGGCTGAACGAGCAAATATCCAAATCCTTCAGGGGATCAAGAAGAGGGTTTTCAAAAACCTCACCCAGAATGGCAAATCATGGGTGGACGAGCTCCCTTTTGTCCTCGGGTCGGCCAAGACTACAAAGAAGTCGCCACGGCGAACGCCTTCTAGCTCGTCTATGGTGCAGAGGCCATGCTACCCGCCGAAATTGTGCTGGGTTCCCAAAGAGTGCACCTGGTCGATCGTGTCGACCAAGAGCTCGAGCGTCTCCTCGACCTCGCTGAAGAGACACGCGAGCGGGTGTTGCTGCGATCCGCCGTCTACCTACAAGCTCTTTGTAGGCACGTGGCTAAATCAATTCGACCAAGGACCTTGCAAGTTGGCGACCTGGTCCTATGTCGAATTCAGGACAAGTCGAAGACCAACAAGCTCTACCCCAGATGGGAAGGTCCATTCACGGTCATCTCGGTGGCACGCCCGAGGGCTGTCCGCTTGGCGACAGAAGATGGTCGGGTGCTCACGAGCTCCTGAAATATCGACCAGCTGTGCAAGTTCTTTGTCTAAGCTCGCATTTACTTTTATGTTTTGCGCTTGCTCAGTGGGTTTTTCCTGTAAAAATTCGGTTCCTTCAAGGTCACTGCCCGTTGGTAAGCCGACTCAATTTCACATAAGGGCATACTTTTTCCTCACGATCTTGGTGATGGGACGAGCGCGTCAGGCAGGAACGTTCGCTTCAACCTCCTTTTTTCTAAGGTTTGGCTAGCACGCGCACGAACGTACAGAGTACCACGACCAGCGCCGAATCACTAAACTCGCCGCCAGAGGCTTCAGTCTCCACAAGCCGATCATCATTCGTAGTAGTTCTTCGCTGCATGACCACAATCGCACACAGACACCCTCTCGGTTGGTCCAGAGTCTTAGCTCGATTCGCGCATGTTTGGTCATCGTGCACTCTGTCGGGCAACCGCGCGTTCTTCCTCGCCACGGCCATGCTCGCAATCTAGGGGCATGTGTCCAAGACGCTAAGAAAGTTAAGGCCACGCGTGTTTCCTTCTCCTGACCTAACCTATGCTCGCAACTCGGAGAAATTGGAAGCCTGGTCGAGGGAAAAGCGCGCAATTTTTCTAACTCTCCTGCGAATGAACTCGTGCTCGCAACTTAGGAGCACGACCTTCATTCGCAGCGGGGGCTTAGTAGGGGCGAGCTATCGCACTAATGTTTTTTCCCAGAAAACGCACTTGTGTCGCCCATGTTTCGTTCTAACTCATACTTCTATTTGTCTATCTCTCATACTTCTATTTTTCTATCTTTCGGGCTTGTGTCGCCCATGTTTCGTTCTAACTCATACTTCTATTTGTCTATCTTTCGGGTTTGTGTCTCCCATGTTTCATTCTAACTCATACTTCTACTTGTCTATCTCGGTATGTTCATCTTGCATTTGTTGTTTGCGGGTGGTCATCAGAAAGATACAAAAACTCCAAAGGTACAAGACAAAAGACAAGTCTTGGGGGGAAGAACTGTCCTTTATTCACATCATCAGGAAATACAACAGACAAGAAGAAAGAAAAAAAATTTACATCAAGAGCTAAACAAGGGGTGTCGGCGTATTTCGCTAGACGGACAGGGTGTCTTCTCCTAGGATGGAGGTTAGGGTTCGGTAGAGGGCGTCTTCACGGTTGGAAACCCTAATGACTCTCACGTGAGGGATTCCGGGGATCATTAGATCAAAGAACACAGCGATGTATCCAGGTTCAGACCCTCGGGAACGGGTAACAGCCCTACGTCCTGCTAGATCTTTTGTTGATGTGTATCGAGCTGGTTACAATGCCCTCTTTTGCTGTTCTTCGACTAGGGCTATTTTTTCTCAGGTTCCGGATCCCCTTCCCCATGCACCAGAGCTCCCTTATATAGAGTGGGCTGGCTCGGGCAGGTAGGAAGCTGACATCGTACTGATCTACGACTCATTAATTACACCCATCACTGTAGACCTGTCCCTCAAGCTTCATTTAATGTCATTGTATGGCTTCGCCCGGTCCGCTTAGGATGTGATGCTCCTGCGACGGGTTTGGTGTGAGGTGTTACAGGGATGGGTCGTCGTCGTGTCGATAGTAGAATTCTTCACAATCAAGGGACCTGACACAGCGTGTCAGGCTCTGACACAGTGTGTCAGGGGAAGGAGACTTCGAGGCGAAGCCTCCCCTTCATTCTTTTGGTTGCCGTCGTGGCCTGGCAAGAGGGGCCAGAGCGTCCGCCTACTTGCCAGGCCACCATGTCGCGCCGACGCCTGCAAGTGGCTCGATCGCCCACCGCCGCTAGGCCGCCATTTAGGGCCGACGCCAACGAGCAGGCATGATCGCCCACCTGCTCGCCTGGCCGCCACATAGGACGACGTCCGGCGGGTGTTCCTGGATGGACCCACCACTTCTGAGCACGCAACCGCCTCGGTCCTCCCCACTTCCGCCGATTTTTCTCAGACCCAAAACGCCGCATACTTTTGCTTTTTCATGAACCGTCTGTGCGAGGGGCCTATATATACGCGCACCCCTGACCAGCGGTCCATGCTTTCTGATTCCTGCACACTTTGCTCTTTGCCCTTTCATCTTCCTTGTCTAAAGACCTTGTTTCTGCTTCAATGGCGCAGCCCTTTCTTTCTTCTACTATTGACCAGGACATGGTGGAGACGCTCTCCAAGATGGCGCCCGAGGGTTCCCTCCACCTTCGCCGTGGAACCTCGTACACGCTATGTAACCGAGGAGATCATCGCTTTGCTCTGGGACTCTGGCGGCCTCGGTGCCGCTATTTTTCGAATTCTTCCTCACCGTCCTCTATTTTTATGAAATCCATCATCTTCATCTCACTCCCAATTCCATTCTCCTTCTTTCCACCTTCGCATACCTCTGCGAGATGTTCGTAGGGGTAATGCCCAATCTCCCACTCTTCCGCTATTTCTACATCTGTCGCAGCACCTCCGATGGTGGGATCGCGAGCTGCCATTGCCTCTCGCGACAGTGGCTCTCAGACATTCCTCTTCACCAAGTCCAACCGGAAGTCGTGGCGAGCAACCGTTGTACATCGGTGACGCATAACGGTCGACTCCTCGTGGTGCCTCGCGCGAGGCGAGGCTCGCGAGCTGGAACTCGCTCGTCGAGGAGACGACAGAGCTCCTGGCGATGGCGGCTCGTATCAACCGGCTGCGAGACGCTAGCCTGATCGGGCGCTGGTTGTCCGGACTTCGTAGCCTGGAGGATCAGACCCCTTCGTCGTCGCGCCCGCCCTACATGGCAGTATACAGGGGACAGCGACATGACCCGCATGCACCCAGGCCGTAAGTTTTTTATTCTCTTGTAAATACATATCTCCTTTTGTGATCGCCACCAACCAACATTCTTGTCTCCTTTTATCCGCCAAGCGCAGGAAAATTGAACAGCCCCGCCATTTCAAAATGGCTGTCTGGACTGCTCCCGCCAACGCCGAGCATTCCGGACTTTCGGGCGTGATCACGAGCGAAGCGCGGGCGATCGGGCAATGAAGCGCTGGGCCGGAGAGGGGTGGGCTGACGGCGAGAGGGAGGTGGGCAAGACGACGCACGGAGGGAGGCAGCGAGCCGGGCAAAGGCGCGGAGATGGGCAAGGCCGGGCGAGGCCCACATGGGGAGGAAGCGGCGTGGACAAAGGCGCCAGCCGAAGGGGGAGGCGGGAAGATCAAAAGGGGAATGCGGGTTTTGCCCGGAAATTCCAAAAACGGAAAGAACTCGAATAAAAGCCGAATAAAATCAAATTAAATCTCAGAAAAATTCAAATAAAATCCCATTAAATGCAATAAACTCATTTTGAATTTTTGAGGGGTGTTTCAAGTTAAGACTGTGCTGATGGATGCAAATGCAATGCAATTGATGCGGGTAAACACAGTTATGCCCACTATAACGTACCACTACAATGCTTAGTGGCAATAGCGGCCACTATGGCTCAAAGCAATTTGAACCAGTGATATATTTTGGTCATAATTTGATCTAGTAATTTGATCTATATAGTCCTATTTACCAATGTGCACAGCTTCATCGTATTGAGAAATACAAAATAAAATTTCCAAATAATAATATAATCCTAGTTGTTCCTCTCTTGATCTCCTTTCGATGTATATTTAGTTTATCTTTTGTATCAAGATTATCACTATCGTATTCCTGCATCAACACCGGCAATGAGTCTAGGCTGCTACCGTACTAGTGTCTTACCTTTAGTCTTGTTGACGCCAAAAACTTGAAGTAGGGTTTTCGACTTCAGCACACCAGACGAACACCTAGTTCAAAGCGTACCAATCGATTTGACCCTGCAATCGATAAGGTATGGTCGTGAAATCTTTGGAAGCTGATTCCAGACGATAATCGACGTAGCTCTGATCAGCCAATAGCCGATTAGGACGTAGCGATATTAGCCGATCAAGACTAATCAAAGGTTAAAGGTAGATTAGCTCCGAGAAGGCGATGCGCAGCAAAACAGAGCAAACCAAACCTGGGCGAAATCGATGAAGATCAATAATCGGGGATGCGCAACTTTATTGATCAAAATCGACTTACAGAGAGGAGTGTTACAAGACTAAAAACTACGAAAAGGAAAAAACTAGCAGATATGATTTTTGTTGTGGATGTTCCTCTTCTAGCTGGCATGGGCTCATCTTATATACCCTCTGGTCGATCCGAGTTCTATTACAATATGGTAACATAATCCGGACCGGCTTAGGTTTTCTAATCAAACTCCTGTTTCCAAACAATTCCACCGTGCTTGATCCAAATTCTTCTAGATTCTCATATTGCCGATTATTCCGCACCTGCCAAAATTTGACACAAACAAGTCTTTAATTTGTCTCCTACCTGCTATGGTTGTGGATATTAAAAAGCGAGAACAGATCTTTGATCTCTAATTTGTCCTTCTCCGTTATTAAATAGTTAACTTGGGTACTAGTTAGTAAGTAGTGACTAGCATAGTCAATACTAGTGAAAGTAGTAGTGCTTGCTCTCTCTTTGATTTTTTTTATCTGACTTAGTATTGTATAGTTGAGTAGTTAGATAGTAACTAGTCACTATTAATTGGTAAGTGTCACGATTTTTTGCGTGGTACCCCTCTCCGCCATTGCCGAGGGGCCACGAGTACCAAGCATGACTACCCGTGAGAGTGTGGGCGATCAGCCTTCTTGTTGATAGCGATCACACAAGCGTGGCGGCTTCGACGAAAGAGTGGGCGATCGAGCCTCGCTGCCGGGCGATCACAATAAGGTGGCGGCGGGCGAAAGTGTGGGCGAAGGGCTTTTGTCGCCGGGGCGGACTACGTGGTTTGGCCGATGGAACCAAAAGGCACTCGGGGGTCCGCTGCCAGTCAGGCATGAAGACGTACGTCGAAGGAATGGGGGAGTTTCGCTTCGAAGTCTTCTCCCCCGACACCCCATGTCAGAACCATTGAATGTGCGTGGCCTCGCTGACGGCACGACAGCTTATCCATCTGTCATTCTACACCTAACCCGTCCTATGCAAGTCACTTCCCAGACGGACTGGGCGGAGTTAGACAATGGTGCAAAGAATGAGGCCAGAGGATAGGGCTACAGCGACTGATGCAATAAATGAAGTGTAATCATTGTGATGTCATCCTTCTCACATGCCCGAGAAAGCCCGGCCTATATAAGGGGGGCTCGGTGCATGGGAGAAGTGGGGGACAGCAAAAAAAATAACAGAGAAGGGGAGGACGACGACAAACCATCAGAGGACTTAGAGCCACAGAAAGCTAAGAAAGAACAAGAGAAGGAGAGCACTGAGAGAGCTCGAGAAGAGCCCGGAGTGTGGGTTGTACACTTGTAATCCCCTCAAAACATATTATCAAGAGCGTATAAAGACGAGGGTCATACTCCACATCGGGGCCGAACTCAGGTATATCGGTGTGTTCTTGAATTTGTGTCTTCGTAGATCCCTCGGGAGAGCTCATAGGTGTCCGTCCGTGAAGATCCTCTCTATCGAACCTCGGACCCCTTCGAGGCATAATAGCTAGCCGGCGGAAAAACGCCGACAGTAAGTATGTAGTGATCAGTGATGAGAAATTAATTGGTTAGTAATTGGTGAAAATATTTTCTTCGGACTTGTGAGATACACAGAATTGCAAGGCAATGTCCTAACCAAAAAATTCAGCTTGGGAGCATATAAAATCTGCTATGATGATAAAAAATTATCATATAATATCTCTATTATACACGGAAAAATCCTCGCGTAGGGAGGCCGTCCACATCATGACTTTTGCGAAAAAGCCCTCCGAAAAATCAGAATTGGCAGAGAGGTCAGTTTCATTGTTTTCGATGCCACCTGGTTCTTTCTTCGTCGGCTGTTCGCAAATCGGGGGTTAAATCCATTCGCTCTTCTTCGGCTAGCTCGTTTCGTTCTTGCTTCCCGGCCCACGCTCCTCCCGATGCTACGTCGTCGCCCTCGGTCGTTTTTCCTCGCTCCGCCAGTAATTCCTCCACCGCGTCGACGGCCTCGCCTTCCCGCGCCGTCACTGGTGTCTCTCCTTCTCAGCCTACCTCCCTTCTTCATCGATCACTCCGCCGAGTTTCAAATCCCACCGTGCCCTAGCCCAAATCCACCGCCAACCTCGGTGGTGTCGTCGAGATCGAAGCCCACCGCAGCTCTTCCCACCGTGCCCTAGCCCAAATCCACCACCAACCTTGATGGCAGTGTCGAAGTCGGAACCCACTACAGCTCTTCCCAGACCCTGGGAGTGCTCACCCCTTCCTCGTCTGCTGATTCGGCAATCATTCTTTGTAGGATCGAACAGGCAAGTAAAATCCCCTTCCTTGCTTTTTGATTTTTTTTCTGGTTTTCAATGCCTTTGGTCCGATCTGTGTTGGTTTTCTTACTTTTGGTGTGCTTTGCTGAATGACTGTGATTTGAGGACGGATTCTTGGTGGATTAGAAGGGCTAAGGGTTTCAAGCTGTTGTTCATGGAGTAGTCTTTGATGTTCGACCTCATCTCCTCGTGCGCTCTGTCGGTGTGTTTTATCCCTGCGCAGTCCGTCGGGGCTTCGTTGTAACCTACTGCATTATGCACACGCCAGATTGTTTGCCTTGCAGCCGCCGCCTGTGAGACCCTTCCGTGCTGCCGCCCTTACCTAGAGCTTGCAGGCGTCGTCAGATCCTCCTCAAGGACCAGGTTTGTTGCTCCATCTATCTTACACCTACTTGTTTCTTGACTTCCTGATTGTTTGGTCTAGATTTGATAGTTCGAGTGGTTCTTGTTTGCCTCGCAAGCACCGCCTGTGAGGCCCTTCCGTGTTGCTGCCCTTACCCAGAGCTTGCAAGGTTAGTTAGATCCTTCTAAGGACCCGAATTAGTTGTTCCATCTTTGTTGCACCTACTTGGTTCTTGAATTCCTTTTTGTTTGGTCTAGATCTGATAGTTCGAACCTGAAGATGATATATATATTCTTCTTAAACTAGCCTTTTTGTATATAGGTGCGTGTATGCATGCATTAGTGCAAAGGATTCACTTGATTGGTAGCAGAATCTAATGAATTAAATCTATTGTGGTGATCTTTTGTACATATACTATATGTGCGCTTTAATAGGGAGGATTGCCTTAGTTGGTAGTAGAAACTAGCTTACTGCATACATTGGCTTAAACGGTACACTGTTTACAAGGAGGCAAACGTAAGCTACCTTGATATCCATGGTCTTTCCTTAGATGCTAACAATGGAACCCCAGGCAATAGATACTGAAAAGAGAAATGAGAGAGCAAACAGACTAACATCATTCGTTTCATAGAAGCTTGATCCATTTGCCGCCCCATTTCGTAGTTTCCCTGAGGTGAAGTTTCAGATTTTCTCTAGACTTCACAAACTGAGCAGCGACCTAGGTGTGTGTTGTTCTTAATCCTTTTTTTGTTTGTCTTCAAGTTCAATTACTATATACACATATGCTACTTTATTTTGCCAAGGTCGTATTTCTAAAATGTTTTTTCCCCTGCAGGAGATTGTAGAGAGTAAAGTTCCTTCTTTACAGACACAATCCTTCTCTACTTCTATGTGTTTTTCAGTTGGCCTTTTTGTTGTATATTCTTTTAGTATTGGTTAAGGTCACAACTGATGTTAGAAGTGCAGTAGATTGATAAACAGAGCAGGTTACTAGATAAACTTAATATTGATCTAGCTATCTTCAGACATGTAGCCTGCATAAATTGCTTGTTTATTCACTGTTATTACCATTTTCTACAAGCTCCGGTAGAGAAATTCAAGTCTGTATGGATGATTTACAAGTATTGTGTTCCTTTAAATGATGTTTTTTTCTATTCTGTGAGTAAATGACCCTATGATGTGCGCCGGTCTTGCAATACACATAATCAATTAAGTACCACCATATTTCCATTGCTCCTTGAAGCTGTTAGATCTGCTTCTTGAAATACCAAAGGTACTAATTTGCTTTTCCATATCTACGTGCCATCGAAGTATAAGGAGTCTGAACATTTTGCTCTTCGACCTTAGTAAATAAGGAGATTGTCTTCCTTGATGCTCTATTCTAATTTATGTAAGCAAATAAAACATCGATGAAATATGGTTATCTAATGCAGCAATGTCTTTGCTGTTGCTATGATCATGTTTTTTTTCATGTTCTGCTTAAATTAGTTCTGCCGTTTATTATTGATCAGTCACACGTATTCTTGCTGAGAATGCAACTTGCGATGACAAACCAGGATTTAATTTGATCATGTTTCCTACTTAGTTTCGATTTTACTTAACTTCTCTACGATTTTTTTTGTGCTTTCTTCTTTGGAGTGGAAGGTTGGTATATGCTACAAGAATAGTATTTCCCATGCTAAAATGGTCATATAACTATTTATGTTCACTTTTAGCTAAATTGTTCACAGAGGTGCCCCTCTGGTTTCCTTTCCGTCAATTGTTTCTTTTCAATGTAGGAACTTTTTTAGTTAGTATGCCAGAATAGTAGAAATAAAAATTGTTTCTTTAGTTAGGTAGGACATAAATTATTAGTATGTGTGATGCGAACTTGGGTGTCCCGATCTTTCGATGAGAGGAGGGTAACTATCGATTTGGTAGGAATCGATGTTGACGGCCCGACTACAACCGCTCCCGTGACGCTGTGTTCGCCTAGCAACCGATACACCAACTCAGATGGTTATTGATCTCGCCGAGACGCGATCAACTACCGAGTGCTTCAGTTCTTGATGTAGTTTCGACTTGTTTTCCTTTCGACCACGAAGGTCATTGTTCCTGCAAGCAATCAAGAACATAGCAAGAACAAGATGAACAACCAACTAAATTGGCAAATATGTATTAAGCTCAAATATGAAAGAAACACAAACGGTGGGGTTCAGAACGATAAAACAAAGCGGTCTAGTCGACACGCGTGATTATCGGTATGTAGCAAAGGCTAGACATAACTAAACAAAACCCAAGTCCTAGATGAGGGTTTGGATGGTTATTTATACTAGGGGAGCAGGAGAGGGTCGTCCATAGCATAGAGAGACCTAATACAACTCAAGTTCAAAACACCAAGCCTACTTTGACTAGAGTTTGACTCGGACTGAAAAAGCATCGTTCGGTTTTTGGCAGTCCTAAATGAGGGTTTGGGTGGTTATTTATACTAGGGGAGCAGGAAAGGGTTCTGGACGCATCTGAAGGACTTTTGAGGTGAGGCCAGATCCTTTGGAAAGTAGACTCCGAGACCTTTCAAACGTGTACTCATGGGCCTCCAGAACCCTCCGGAATCGAAAGTTATGGCACTTTAAAGTCAGTGCTGTTTCTGAGTTCGAATTGGACTCGAACTCGGACTGAAAAAGTGTTCTGGATTGTTTTGCGTTTTCCCGCTGACTCGAAGGGAATTTTGAGGTGATCTCAGATCCGTTTGGAAGATGACGACCAGGGCTTTCGTTATTGTACTCATAGACCTCTAGAAGCCTTCTGGAACAAAAGTTATGGTCATTTGAAGTTGATACTATCGCGGAGGCCGAACCCGCGAATTTGCTGATTCCATGTCCAACTTATGATATGATGATTGTGCTTTATGCTTGGCATTTGAAGGTTCTTCTCCATGGTTCCTAAAGACAATAAGATCATCCCAAGAATTAAATAGCATTCGATTCTGTGAATCATTTGTATAAATACTTAGGAACGAATTCACCTGATAATTGAGTAGACATGCTCGAGCACGAGTAGTAGGTTCTTGTAAAACTTGTTGTGCTTGAGAAGAATCACTCGGCGTGGTTGTATCAATAGGGACGATGTCCTCATCATCCTCCCCTTCTTCCATTTGAGTTGTCCTCGACTCAAGCTCTTCCTCTTCTTGGGCTATGGGTGACCTGATGGAGTTGGTCCAACTTGGTGTGGACATATCCATAGTAGTGATGTCCTCATCAATGTGCATGCTTAGTGTATCTTTGACTTTCTGTAGACATTATGGTCTTGAAAGAATTCACGCTCTTCAGTCTTCAGCTGGTATTTTCAGCCATTGTACATGTTTTTGGAATTTGACAGATCAAATAGTAAGCATGTTGCTATTGTTGTTAGCAAGTATTTTCTACTCTTATTATACCTTTTGGTTATGCTTTTTACAAGCCAGCTCCTGTCTTTTAGTGCTTATCATCTTTGATTCATTTTCACTATTTAGATTTACCGAATCCTATTAGCTGCAACAGCAATATAACATTATAGCTTTATGTTTTATTTGCCTTTTTGTTTCTGCAGGACAAACAAAGGATAGTTACAAATGTAGGTAAACAATGCATTTCGCTTGAGTAGAAGGACTTTACATTTTCGGTGATGTGTGCCTTATCATTACTGCAATCTGCATTATTAGTCTTGGTAGATCTTCTATATGCATTCTATTACCATTTTTACTCTTCTGTATTAGGGTTGGAAATACTATGAGATTGGCCTCTTCTTATTTTTGTCGATAAGGAATTTCTTACCATGTGCAAACCGAACATTTCTGATTTGTCCTGTTGCCTATATCTCAATTACTCTTTTTGTTTGATATCTATTAGTATGCTTGTTAATGTAGGATGGATATGTATGTTTTGATATTGTACAATTGTTTATCTATTTTGCTTTCCGAACACTTAAATGCATCAAAACTAGCCGCACGCAGCGTAGCGCGTGAAACCTACCTAGTTATTTTGATTTGCGAAAGGTTTCTCATAATTTATGGTATCATATACATTACTTAAAACTATAAAAAAACAATATTTTTTATAGGACTGCAACGTATGATAGTTTCCATGATAGCCTCCACAGTTCGCGATAGCTTTTTACACAACGACATCTGTGGTAATCTTTACTATATAAAGTGAGAGCTTCTTCCCGCATCACTTCATCAAAATTACCCACTTTTGCCACTGCTTTTTAATTACTCACCTTTACCCGTGTCACTTCGTCAAAATTACTCACCTTTGTCCCTACTATTTAATTATCCACATTTGCCACTACTTTTAATGGGAACATATCCAGTGCTAATGGACTAGTGGGTGCTAAAGTGCTAACTCCTGTCATCAGCCATCGGATAGAGAATCAGCGGATCTAATTGACCAAGGTGGGAATGCCCTTTACCACTTAATCCATTTTACACAAAACCCCCTAAAAACTATTCCCAATCTCGGCCCCACTGCTCGTCTTCGCTCCCAACCGATCGACGCTGGGAGAACGATCGCGTGCTCCTCCTGGTCTCTCCTCCCCAACCGATCGACGGCGCCCTCCCAAGCCCTCCGGTCCTCCTCCCCACGCCGGCTCCTCCTGGCCCCGGCCGCCTCCTCCCCACGCCGGGGCGCTTCCCCGCGCTTGCCCTCCCTCCCCACTGGCGCCCCCGCTCCTCCCCACACCCGGGCGACGCCCGCCTCCTCCCCACGCCTGCGCGCACGCCGCTCCCCACGCCCGGGCCCCGCCTCCCCACGGCCTCCCACGCCGCCTCCCCACGCCAAGGCCTCTCCTCCTCCCCAATAGCCGGCGGCTCCTCCCCGCATCGTATGCTCTTCCCCCCTTTCTTTCTTTCAGGAGCTTGTAGAATTTGAAAAAAAAATTGATGTTACCAAAGGCAACATCCTTAGTTACCAATTTGGTCCACCTCTTTAACACAAATTGGCTTGGAACCTCCTTGAGCAATGGATTATGCAACACGCGGATAATATGGCAGCAAGGAATACCAAATGACTCAAAGAACATACAAGAGCAACTAGCGTTCTTTGTTGAAATATTGTAGCGCACTCTCTCACCTTCATGGAGCCATCATTAATCGCTGAGATCTTCCACTCCCCACAAGAGCAATGCTCTCCATGTTGCAAATATCCCTTGTCGCTATAATTTCTTTCTCGAATTCAGAGAAGATAGTGAATGTGAAAACCTCACTTGCATGCTTCTCCATTGCCCAACTAGTCTCAGAATACGTGCATTGTATGCAACGTGGCATTGTTCCGCTTTAACCGATTATGGCGTTGTTCCTCCACCGCATTAACAAACCTTATCCAAAACTCCACCAATGCATTTTTATATCCAATGAAACGGTTGAAAAAGAGTTTGCACTTTCTCGACCTCAAGTGGTTCTAAGGATTCTCGCTAAGAAGACATCTTTAAAGAATGTTGGTACCCATGATGCACGAATTGTATACCGAGTAATCAACCATTCATTACTTTCCAAACCAAACTCACAAATAATAGAAGACCACGATGCTCAAATTCCTCTCGAGTTTCGAGGCCCATACACATGAGTTAAAACGCTGGTAAAGTAAAGGGTTTTCCTCATATGTGGTGGTACCTTTGATGGAAGCTTTTGCAAAATGTGCCACATGCATAACCTATGTGTGCTAGCGGGGAATACACTGGCAATTGCATTCTTCATGCTAGTAGCTTCATTGGTAACTATGAGTCTTGGTGCAACTCCATCCATTGCTTTAAGAATGTACTGAAACAACCAAGTGTATGTCTCGCTTGTCTCGTTATTTAACAATGCTGCACCAAATAAGACACTTGCCTTATGATGATTAACTCCAAAGTGAATGGCGTGAATATCATGTCGCATTGGTTGGTGTTATATGTAGAATCAAATGAAAGAAGGTCTCCAAAATGTGAATAATTCTTTCGACATGTAGGATCTGCCCAAAATACATGAACTAACCTTCCTTTTCATCAACAACATAGTCATAATAAAAGGCGGATTTATTTCGCTTTTTCTTACTTAGGTTGTCAACAAACATCCGAGCATCCGATGAATTAATATGACTTCTCAACTCTTTATGATAGTTTTGCAAATCCTTCGTGTGCATCCTACATTCTCAAATCCTCCTCACCGACACGAAGATATCTATATGCGCCACTTGTGCCTATGCCTCCTTGTGACATGTGATTAATGCACGCTTGGCCTTCTCATTAATTTTTCTATTGGACCTTATGAGGTGTTGTTTGCTAGGTGACACAAATTCATGTGTATGGGATTCCACAAATGTCTCTACCCTAAACTTATTATCTTCATTATGCTTTCACAACGAGAATTGCCTCACAACCACATCTAGTCAACTTTCTAATACATTTCCTTTTCTTAGAATCCACCTTGTCATTACCTTTTTCCGATCGAAAGCCTTGTTTTGAACACATCCATCGCTTCCATCGCGGACACCATTGACGTCCGTATGTGGACCAACACGAACTCCAAACCCTACTGAATGCGATATGCCTTATAGAATTCTCTGCTTCCTCCAAGTCATCAAAATTTTTTCCTACAAATGGCTTTATAGCCGTCAACATTAGGTGTATAAGAAGCACTCGCAATACAAAATAAAAATTTGTCAACAACATATTCAAAATTCAATGAAACAATTCTATGCAACAATGATACTTACTATAAACGGTAGTCTCGGATAATTAGTTTGAGTAGTAGTGCCGATAGAAGAGCAGTGCAGCTCCATGCCAATGGACGGACTACGACATGTTGTTGAGGGCCATCGGCACCGAAGGGCAAGGCGACCCAATGTCAACGGCCGGAAGTGCAACATCATGTGGAGGACTACCTGTTGCTGGTTCGAGCGCTGAGCACACCGTCGGGGCCGTAATCCAGAGCGGTGTGGGCATTGCACTAGGGCAAGGCAAACCCGATCGCGCGGCGTTGCACTAGAACAAGGCAAGTCGCCGGCGCGGCGTTGTAACTAGGGCAAGACAGCCATCATGGCATGGCGGAGTCGACGTCGAGACATCGACTAGCGAAGAAGGCGCGGCGGCCGCCGTGGTTCGCAGACCGCACAATATGGCGGCGACATCGTCGTAGGCGATGGACCGTAGAAGCGCCGGCGCCGACGTCGTGGGATCGCGAACCGCAAAAGCAAGCGGCACCGGTGTCGTGGAGGACCCCTATGCGCTGCCTGGCGGCGCCATTGGCTCGCTGTGGGGAAGAAGCGACGCTGCACGGGCGTGGGGAGGAGGCGCCACGAACGTGGGGACGAGACGGGAGGCGACGCCGCGCCAGCGTGGGGAGGAGGCGCCACGGACGTGGGGAGGCGCCGCCACGGTCGTGCACGGAAAGGGCGCCAGACGAGGACGAGACCGGAGGAGCACGCGATCGGTTGGGGAGGACGAGACCGGAGGAGCACGCGATCGGTTGGGGAGGACGAGACCGGAGGAGCACGCGATCGTTCTCCCAGGCGTGCGATCGGTTGGGAACGAAGACGAACAGGCAGGACGCGAGATTGGGAATAGTTTTTAGGGGTTTTTGTGTAAAATGGATTAAGTGGTAAAGGGCATTCTCACCTTGGTCAATTAGATCCGCTGATTCTCTATCCGATGGCTGATGACAGGAGTTAGCACTTTAGCACCCACTAGTCCATTAGCACTGGATATGTTCCCCTTTTTAATTACTTATCTTTACTACTGTTATTGCTTTTTGCAAATAAATTTTTAATCGTAAATTAAATTTTCGTTAGGTCACATGATTAGTCACGACTTAAAACACAGGTCAATTGTCATGGTGGTTGATGCAGAAATCATGTGAGCATGATTGGGTGGCGCTGGTGAAGCGTCGGATAACCGGCCGCAAGCATTCCTCTCTGCGGCTCTCTTGCCTTGGTCCTTCTTTATTTTGTTTTCCTTTTGTCCAGGCGTGCAATATAAACGGAGAATTATATGTATCAGACAGGTAGTCGCGGGACTCGCGGCCAAGTCCAGATCCAAATTGTCACCAGCAAGCAGCACAGAATTCCTTTCCTATCCCTGCCCGTCTCCAGCAATTTTGGTGAGACACACCTCTTGTATCGGCAGAAAATAACTCAATGCAATCCAATTAATGCCAGCCAAGTACTTTCTTCGGTCACAAATAATTATTGTTTTAAGCATTAACACGGTTTTAAAAACATAGCTTTGACCACTACTTTTTATTATAATATATTTATAAAATTATAATATTACAAAATTACTTTTCAAGATAAATCAACACATACGATTTTCAGGTCCCGTTTGGTACGGTTTCAGATTCTAGTAGAAACGAAAACAGTTCCGGATTCTTGGTAGAAACGTTTGTAGAATCGAATCCGGAGGAACGGTTGCTTAGCCGATTCGACTACGGCTGTAAAAATCAGAAACGATTCGCTTTGAAACGTTCCGAGTCCTATTCCGTTTGGTTGGATTTATTTCAGATTCTAGGAGAAACAGTCCGATTCCAAGTTGCCAAACGGGGCCTCAAAGTTTTGAAAGTTTAACCATACCTATGTCTAAAACAACAATTATATGTGACTGGAGTGAGTATAATATGGAAGAAAATATGCAATTGAAAACGACGGATCTCATGTTCTTGAAAAAAAAGGAAACAATCAGTTGTTAAAAGAAAAGTATGGAAACACATCTTTGTATTTCTACGGATTACATGTAAGCCTTCAAAAAGGGAAAATTTGAATACAAGATAAATTACTATTCAGAATTACAAATCGATACAACATGTTTGCGATTTATCAAAAACCCAAATTTTACCCGAACGTGAAAACCGCTTAACCTTACTCGGAACCTCAAATTCGGCTAACCCTTAACCGAATTAAATTCGGGTATGGGTTTCACCCCATACCCGAAATTCAAAACCCGGTATGCTATTATCGAATTTCAAATTCGGGTATAAATGGGCCCCATACCCGAAATCCATTTTCCGGCTAAAGCCTCTCGGCTGTCTCCGCATGCAGACGTTCCATCCAAAACATTGATTGACAAGAGATATTCGTTGCATGCAATACAGATATTCGTTGCATGCAAATTGGTACACATGCGTGTGCTCTTGATTAAATAATTGCAATCAAAGCAAAGGTGGAAAAATGTCGAGCTATACCCGAATTTCAAATTCGGTTAAGTATACCGATTTTGAAATTCGGGTATAGGGTTCATACCGAATTTGAATTTCCTGCTAAGGTTTAGCGGATTTTGAGGTTCCGTATGGTTAAACGGAATTTCGTGTTCCGTAACGCAATGGTTTTTGTAAATACGTAAACATGTTGTATCGATTTGTAATTACGGACTTACATTTGTACTGTATTCCAAATTTTCCTTCAAAAAGAGAAAGAGCAGTATACTTACGTTAAAACGCAACATATTTCACTTGTGACAGTCTAGTTCAAAATTTCATTGAAATTTTAAATTTTGGTTGGGGATGAGATTCCAAGTCTTGGCCAAATTAAAAAATTTGAAAAAATTCAAATTGTTACAGTAATTTCAGAAATTTCATCGAAATTTCGTGTATTTGGACCAAAATTCATATTGTTTGGACAGGTTTTGATTTTTTATTGGATTTGGCGTCATTTTTTCTTTGAGAATTATAATGCTATTTATAAGGAACAGATATAAAAATTTTGCATTATACTCAGCAATTAGCTCTAGCTCAATTGGTAGACAGCTTCGTTGCTCGAGTCCATCTTACAGAGGTTGCGATTCGAATCCTGATCCTACCATTTTTACGAATGGCATTAGACAAAAATCCGTCGCTGGAATGCCCTGCATGGGACTCAAACCCACGACCTCGTGGTCGAGACCAAGACACTCTAGCGACTGAGCTAGGTAGCCCACATGTACCTATATTTTTTTTCCAAATTTTGTGTAGCCTCAAGAGAATCATTTCAGGAGTTTGAACATCACCGAAATTTCAAAATCTGGGCTCAAAAGTTAATTTGAATTTGATTAAATCTCATCTTAAATTTTAAGATTCCTCTAAAATTTTTAGATTTCGACCCATCGAGATAGATAGAACTAAAATGAAATGTACGAGTCGAGTTCGAGCTCTACTCTCCTAGCGGAGCACACAGATTCAAAACGCGGAGAATCCCGTCCCCCCATCCCATTGAATGCCGGACGCGGCACAGCGGCCAACGTTACGTACGTACAAGATCACCAGAGGAAGCTGACACCTCGGGCCCACCACAACGCCTCCTACGTAGCGTCGACGCGACACGGCACAGGGAGAGCCGTCTCGGATTCCCTTCTAGTCTTTCCCATCCCGCTGGCCCACCGCCCGCGCGTGAGCCCTGAGACGCTGCGGCACGGGCCCCACTTCGAGCTCCGCTCCAGCGCTGAGGCAGGCACGCGTCGCCCGGCCTTTTAGTGTCAGCGACCGTACGGGTCTGGACGGCGTCGAGACAGCGTTCAAACCGCCGCGGCCGCGAGGGGCAGCTCCGTCATTTCCTGGCCGAGGGGGGAACCCTAAATCGTTGCTCCCCACCCCACCCCAACACGGTGGGCCCCACGCATGTGCCACCGGCCCTCTCCCTCTGGCCATGTGCCCGGTGCTCTCTCTCTCTCTCCTCACTTAAATCTCCTCACCACCTCAACAGTTTATTTCTGTTCCTCTCTCTCTCTCTCTTCCCCGTTCTCTCTCTACAGCACAATGCCGACTCCCACCGCCTCCACAGCGCGGTGGCGGCGGCGCGGCCGCGGGGCCATCCTCACGGTACTTCTAGCCCTGATGCTGGTTGTGGTTGAGGCGGCGGATACGTCGGCGTCGGACGCGACGGCGATGCGGGCGGTGGCGAGGGCGCTGGGCGCGGACAAGGCTCTAGGGTGGGACACCGACGACCCCTGCTCGCCCCAGCCGTGGGCCGGAGTGACCTGCGGCGCCGGCCGCGTCACCGCCGTCCAGGCAGGGAACCGCAGCCTGACGGGCACGCTGGCGCCCGAGGTCCGCAACCTCACCGCGCTCACGCGCCTCGAGCTCTTCTCCAACTCGCTCTCCGGCCCGCTGCCCTCGCTGGCTGGGCTCTCCACGCTCCAGTACCTCCTGCTCCACTCCAACGGCTTCACCTCCCTCCCGGGGGACTTCTTCAAGGGGCTCACGGCGCTCACCGCCGTCTCGCTCGACAGCAACCCGCTCGCGCCGTGGCCGCTCCCCGCCGACCTCGCCGACTGCACCTCCCTCACCAACTTCTCCGCCAACAGCGCCAACGTGTCCGGGGCGCTTCCGGACTTCCTCGGCACCGCGCTGCCGTCGCTCCAGCGCCTTTCGCTGGCGTTCAACCTGCTATCCGGGCCCGTGCCGGCGTCTCTGTGTGGCGCGCCGCTGCAGGCGCTCTGGCTCAACAACCAGGCTGGGGACACCAGGTTCAACGGGTCGATTAGCTTTGTCGCCAACATGACCTCTGTGACGCAGCTGTGGCTGCACTCCAACGATTTCACCGGGCCCTTGCCGGACTTCTCTGGGCTCACCAACATTTGGGATCTGCAGCTCCGCGACAACCAGCTCACTGGGCCGGTGCTGGACAGTCTGGTCAAGCTCAAGTCTTTGAAGAAGGTGACCCTGACGAATAATTTGCTGCAGGGGCCGACGCCCAAGTTTGCTGATGGGGTGGATGTCGATATGTTGGTGAAAACAGAGCGGTTCTGCTTGCCAGACCCTGGGATGGCGTGTGATCCGCGTGTGAGCCTGCTGCTCGAGGTGGCAGCTGGGTTCATGTACCCGGCGAAGCTTTCAGACGGTTGGCGTGGGAATGACCCGTGCAATGATTTCGTTGGTGTTTCATGTCAAAGTGGAAATATTACAATTCTGAATTTCCCCAATATGGGGCTCAGCGGAAGCATCTCACCGGCTATTGGGAAGATAACCTCACTTCAGACTCTGATTCTTTCAGATAACAACATTACTGGCACGGTGCCGAAGGAAGTTGCTGCATTGCCGTCGCTGAAGGAGGTTGATCTCTCAAATAACAATCTTTATGGGAAACTTCCTACCTTTGCTGCCAAGAATTTACGGTTGAAAACTGGTGGTAACCCCAACATTGGCAAGGATGCTCCTGCGCCAACATCTGGATCAGGTGGTAGCATCAGCAACAGTACATCTGGTGAAGGCGGGGATGGAAGTGGTGAAGGCAATGGGGGTTCCTCTTCGTCTTCTGTTGGAGTCATTGCTGGGTCAGTGGTTGGTGCTGTCGCTGGACTAGGCCTTATTGCTGCATTAGGATTCTATTGCTATAAGAGAAAGCAGAAGCCTTTTGGAAGGGTGCAGAGTCCACATGCTATGATCATCCATCCCCGACACTCAGGGTCAGATCCTGACATGGTTAAAATCACAGTTGCTGGGGGGAATATCAATGGTGGTGCAGCCACCAGCGAGACATATAGCCAAGCAAGCAGTGGTCCCCGGGACATCCATGTTGTTGAGACTGGAAACATGGTCATTTCAATTCAGGTGCTCCGCAATGTGACCAACAACTTCAGTGAGGAGAACATCCTTGGTCGTGGTGGGTTTGGCACTGTCTACAAGGGTGAGCTTCACGACGGCACAAAGATTGCCGTGAAGCGGATGGAGGCTGGTGTTATGGGTAATAAGGGGCTAAATGAGTTTAAATCTGAAATTGCTGTGCTGACCAAGGTCCGTCACCGGAACCTTGTGTCACTGCTTGGCTATTGCCTTGATGGCAATGAGAGGATTCTTGTATATGAGTACATGCCACAGGGGACACTGAGCGAACACCTGTTTGAGTGGAAAGAAAACAATTTGCGTCCGTTGGAATGGAAGAAGCGACTCAGCATAGCACTTGATGTTGCAAGGGGTGTTGAGTACCTGCACAGTCTTGCACAGCAGACCTTCATCCACAGAGATTTGAAACCATCAAACATACTTCTTGGTGATGACATGAAGGCAAAGGTGGCTGATTTTGGACTGGTCCGTCTTGCACCGGCTGATGGGAAGTGTGTCTCAGTGGAGACGAGACTTGCTGGCACTTTTGGATACCTTGCCCCAGAGTATGCAGGTGATCATCGTATATTTCTTTTGCTTCAGTTTTCTGATTTTTTGTGTTCAACTCGATAAACGAGCACAATATATTTAAACTAACGCATATCCAAAATAGCATGATTGAATAATTTCATCTTTAGAGCTTTAGTCTGAAATGATCATTCTATTGGCATTTAGTTCTCAGGCCTTACAGTTTGAAAGACTTGATGGTTTATTTCTTTCTATAAGAGGTATTTAGGTGCTTTGATTCTAAAGGGATCAAAATTTAGTGGAGTGTGTGATATCTGAAAACTATTGAAATGTGTTAATCAACCATATATGAAGTCTTCGATGATCTTTTCAGTGATGGACTCTGACGAGTTTGTGTCCTGAGCAGGTCCATTTAATCAGAAGTTAACATCTTATTTGATCTTTTACTCCGAATGGTTTTATCTATATGGTTGAATTAACTGTTATGTTTACATAAAGTATAAATGTTGCAATGTATGAACATGGCTTTTTATCAGTGTGCCTCTTATAAATGTGGACACCAACGATAACAAACATATTCATAAGAAGATTTATTTTGCCTGCTGGACCAGTTTTCTCCCTTCTAATATAAAGATTTTCAGTAGCCCCAGAGCATTAATGGAGCTTTAATTGTACCTTTAGCTGGCACATAGCACTGTCCAGCATCTTCCCACCAGGAAATACGATCATCTAAGTAGGAAGCCGTATCATCCTTACTGCCTTGTCCTAATTGGTGATCTGAGCAAAGCTGCACATTTTAAAAGCATTTGTTCATCAGTTTATATCTGTCACTTGCAATATGTGTATAACAGAGTTAACATTCTATATGCAGTTACTGGACGAGTGACCACAAAAGCTGATGTCTTCAGCTTTGGTGTCATCTTGATGGAACTTATCACCGGACGCAAGGCGCTTGACGAGACTCAGCCTGAGGATAGCATGCACTTAGTCACATGGTTCAGGAGAATGCAGCTCAACAAAGACACTTTCCAGAAAGCAATTGACCCGACTATTGACCTCGACGAGGAGACATTGGCTAGCGTTAGCACCGTTGCAGAGCTTGCTGGACACTGCTGTGCTAGGGAACCACATCAGAGGCCCGACATGGGCCATGCTGTCAATGTACTCTCTACTCTTTCGGATGTGTGGAAACCGTTGGATCCAGATTCAGATGACAGCTATGGTATTGACCTGGACATGACACTACCTCAAGCATTGAAGAAATGGCAGGCCTTCGAGGACAGCAGCCATTTTGATGGCGCGTCCTCTTCCTTCCTCGCGAGCTTGGATAACACCCAGACAAGCATCCCGACGAGGCCTCCAGGATTTGCAGATTCGTTCACGTCTGCTGATGGACGATAGACGTGGAGTGTGCGTTAAACCGCAGCCAGCGGTGAAGTGATCCTTTTGTTCATTCCTTTAACACCCCCACCGTGCCCGCTCCCGCGGATGGCTTCTCATGTTTCTTGATTTGGCTCTGTGCTGCCTGTCAGCTTCCCTTCGTTCATGTATGCGGTGATCTTGACTGAAGAATTGCCTGGAAGTTCGCAACTAACAGTTCTGTTTTGTCATTCGCTAAGCTTAAAGTAGAAGATTGCTAGGGTTGTTGGGTTGTATGTAACATTAATCTGTTGCAAGATTAAGTTGTTCCATGTTCTCAGCAGATGCTCAGTTGTGATCGTTGTCTCTATTTTCTTTCTGGGACCATCATGACGCTACCAGTACTAGATCACTTATTGCAGGCCTTGATCAGGTCTCTGACATCTGTCCAAAATTATTGAGCAGATAGATGATACCCTGTCGTGTGTGTAACCAGGTTGGAAGCATAAAACTAGGAGGCTTTGGTACCTGAAGGGGGCAAGGTACTCTGGTGCGGCTCCGATCTCCAATGGTCAAGCTGCATCCGATGATCCAGTGAGCTAATCCTGTCGTGCCGTTGTATCTAAAGCGTGTGTGTGTCTCCATTTGGTGCTTGGAAGCTTAGGATTTCATATTGTGCGACGCAACAACGGCACACGCAACTCCCATGTTAAGACACCTACCTGCCAAAGGAGCCCGGACAGCGATGCGTCCCTAAATCAATGTCTACTTAGCAGCCTATAATTAAGATGAGACAAGAGGCATAGGGGAAAAAAGGATGTGACCCCCTCAATATCTGGTGACGAATGCCATCCAGTTCACTGATTGCGACTCAAATGCATGGCCCTGTTCTATCAGATTTGAATGCAGAGACTTGCGCAGTCCGGTCACTTGTTGCACAGAATGGTGTGAGCTTGGAGCCTTGGACAGAAACCCTATCTTGATAAGGAGTTATCGTCATCTATAGTACTCTTACCTTTCCCAGTTATGTCAATCACAAATCCAGGGTGGCACAGCGGCAGCAGCAAGCTTCCCAAGAATGAGGACGGTGGACGCATAATTGGATATAGATACTCTTCGGTCCTTCTGTCTAGATGTATAGGATAAATTTTATCTTGTTATATGGACAAATGGGATATTAAAAATGACGAGAGTAACTCTAATAATTATCTCTAATTACTATATTCAATACATTCGTGTAGAGAATATAAAAGAATATAAAAGAAATATTGATATTTATTAGGATTATAAAGAGAGTGTAACACTATTTTTGTATTAAACAAGACATATGTCCTATATTCATAGATAAGACTATTAAAAAATATGTCATATATTTATGAAGTATATTTAAACCTGCTTTATGAATTGCCATTGGCCTGCGGGTCCCTTTTTTTTATTGCCTTTGAATTGCATTTCCACTCATAGCTCTCCTTTGCACCATCTCAGCTACTCCATTTGGAGGGGTCATATCCTGGGTAATCGTCCATATGTGTGTAAGTGTGTAATCGAGCGATCTGGAGCACTCAATCTATATCCAACGCTGGCTGCTGGCAGAGGGTGTTCAGCAAATTTCAAGAGTGGGAAGAGAAGAGATAGAGGGTGAGGTAAAAGGGTTTAAACGATAAACAAAGTAGCCGTTACGGATATAGACGGACGCTTGCATCATTAATCAGACGTTTACACATATAAGTGATTGCACAAAATATTTCACCCCATTTGGAATATCCGTGACTAGAGGCTATGACTCGCGGGTTGGGTTGGGTTGGACTTGACGGCGCCCTTGTCGTGTGGGAAAGTTTCCTTCGAGTTTGGTTGCCTTCGGCGGCGGGGACCATGTCTCGCTGTCCAAAGTGGTCCAAGAAAAGTCGTTTTTCCTAGTGAATTGGTTCTTAAGGCTACCTCGGTTTATGATTAGTATTTACTATACATCAATTTTATTTTATATAAAAAAGTAAGAAAAGATGGTAGAGAAAAGAATCGACTCTTAGTTAGTAGTCAGCATCACACGGGAAAATGTGCTATCATCGGCTAAAAGCCGGCGTAAGTTAGTACTTTGCCAATAACCACAAAGACAAAGTTAGTACATTAAATACCCAAATTAAATACTTCAGTGTTTCCCTAAAGATAAGTTTTAGAGATAGTTATAGTACAAGCTGGTTTTATTACTTACTCTAAATAATATAGATGAGAGATTGATAAAGTTGCAGGTTTTATTATTGTACTTGCTCTTAGTTTAGTGTATTTGTATAAACTACACGAGCAGATGCACGACCGTGGTATGATAGGCACTCGTATATGATCTATGCTTCCCAAGTAAAAGAGGAAAACGCAAGTTTTGAAGGATGTTAAATGCCCGATTTGCAACACGGCATTTCAAAGATATATAATTGTAAAGCCATGTTCGGTAACTGGGAATGCCAGTGGGGTATGACCATGGTACAGAAAAAAAAAAAAAGGACGTGATAATAGCGCGTCCCTAGCTTCCCATTAGAATCGACAACCGCGCACATTCAACCAACACCGTTTGAACACAGTTCATTAAGCGCCAGTTCGGAGCATTGGAATTTTGCTGGAAGATATTACGGATCCTGCATGGAAAGCTGGGAAATTTTCCACGTTCTAAGCGGCACCTCGATCGGGCGAAAACGAGTTCTCCGCTGTCCTATGGCACTTCGCGGCTCTAAACCGAAGTACCATCGCAGCCTGGCCGCTCGCTCACCGAGGCTCGGCGTGAGGCGAAGGCACGGGACGAAAGCGCATGGACGGCGACGTGCGCGCTGTTCGGACGGCGAGAGATCGGCACGCACGCCAAAAAAAAGAAAGAGGAAAGTACCGGCTCATCAGGCGAGCGGGCACGCAAAGCACGGCGGGGCGAGCCACCTGGGCGGCGCGAGACCGGCCGACCGGTGGCATTCATGCTGTCGACCTCTGCGTGCGTTGCGGGGGCGTGGCGTGCGGACCGCGCCCGGGCCCTCTCTCCTCGTGATCCCTCCCTTTCAAGCAAAAACACCTCGAGAGCATCGGTGCATTTGATCTCTCTAAATATATATTTTTTAATCTTTAATCTTCGTAGAAGCAACAATAGATAACACGTATTATCTACTTTACTCCCTTAACGTGACAGGTACCTGCAGAGCTCGAGCACCGCAAGTACTTATCCTGCTGAGCTTAGGTACTATGGTAGCTCGTCCACCGTGATGTGTACAGTATCGACGATATATCACAGTAGGGAAACGCGGTAAATAATACTTGTCGTTCGTCTGTACTTTTTGCGATCGTAATGAAAGCTAGATTTATAATTTTTATTCGGTAGGCCAAGCTTCTGGACACCTTAGCATCCCGTGTCACTTTTGTCCTCGCTGTATGCTCGCAAGCTAATCTGTTGAGGCCTACTTAGAGCAATCTCAATAGGATGACTAGGATAGTTTTCATAGCATTAATTAGGTTGCCATATAAGCAAAATGGTGATATAGAGGTAGAGTTAATGATGAAAGAGAAGGAAACCATTTCTCATGCAGGAGACCATTTCTACACAAGTACCAAGAAAGGGAAAAGGGGGATTGTGTGAGAAAATAAGAGAAAAGAGGAGATTGGATGAGAGTTTATTTTGAAGAAACTATCCATTGGAAGTATAGTTTCTACATGTAGTGTCTAGATGACATGGAAGTTATAGAAACTATATGCATTAGGACTGCCCTTAGGGAGTAGGGATTGTTTGGAACGCAGGAGAGGAACCGAAAAAATTGCCGCGTCACAAACGTTCCAATGCTCCATGTCAGCAAGTTTCTATAGTATTAATGAGGCTGCCACATAAGCAAATTGATGACATGGCAATAGAATTATTGAGGTGAGAGAGGGAAATGATTTCTCATGCAGGAAACCAAGTCCTCCCGTAGACCGATGCGCAAAGAAACTAAACAATTTGCATTGGGAGCAGAATTGTGGTTCCATCCCCTTCATCCTGATCCAATGCATGTATGAAATCATTAAATTTTTCTCTACATAGAAACTACTATGGAAACTATGCATTGGAGAGACTAGGTCTAAGTGAATAATCATTGCACTCTCTCTCTTCTAAAAACCACTCATGAAAACTATGGGTTGGAATTGCCCTTAGAGCATCTCCAAGAGGAGCCCTAAATAGGTTGCTAATTGTAATTATAGGGTTTTGATGGAAAAAAAGCACTCCAACAGATATTGTATTTTGAGAAAAATTATCAAAATAGGTTTAGGACTCAGAGCCCTGTTGCTATATTTAGCAACTCTCCTCTCCGGCCCTAATGAAGGATTGGAGATTTAGGATCTAATTGCTGGAGTCAATAGCTATCTTGGGTCCTAATTTTTTTAGTTTAGGCCTTATTTTGAGATATAGAACTCTATTTTAAAGCTTGACTATTGGAGATGCTCTTACAGGAGTTGGCTGCAATGTCATCCACTGAAGTAGTGAAGTTCATGAATGTAAAATCATCAGTTTTCATGAAAGTTTCGACGGTACAACCCGGGGTGGACGTCAGGACGTGGATCTACGGTCCTAGCTACACCCTTCGGCCCTAATGCATTTAATTTGCATGCATTGATTTTTACCATGATCTTAGTGCACGCAAGCAGTTAATGGAGTAGATGATTTGTTGAGCCAAAGGAACAAGATCCCACGATGTAATTCTTTACTATAGCTAGCTCTTCCAACTTTCACATCCGAACCTCAGTTTTTACCAAGTTTTACACTGGACCCGGCCCTCCCTGGCCTGTGGCTGGCATGGTCGCATGGTTAGCTTAGCCCTCAGGGATAGCCGAGCGCGTACGAGACAGACAAGGTTTTGACGAACTTTCGTGCTTGTTTGTGTCCAAAAAGGGCTAAACACGAGACGTCGTGCTCGGCATTGCGATAACCGCGGCTTGAAAAGGTTGGTGCATCGCTGTTGCGCCCAGAGTCCGATCCTCTGATTGGGCTGCACAGTGGTCACTCGAGTAAAATGAAAGGCATCCAGTAGGGTCCGACGTGTTCGTGGCCCAACTTGAACATGGATCGAGCGTCACAGTACTCCCTCCGTACATAAAAGAGTAAATTTTACAAATATCCAAAAAGACTATAGATTTTAGCTTTTATATTAGAAAACTATAGATTTTAGAGGTCTTACGACACAAAACTACATGTTTTAAAATTGATCGATTCTTTTAACGGGTCTAACAGTGTGGGCTCATATGGTAGTCTCACGCAACCTCATTTCCTGTTTCATTCATGTGTGAGGCTACTATGTGGGTCCAGACTATTAGACCCATTGCAAAAAAACAATTAATTCTAAAATTTATAGTTTTGTGTACAAGTTCTCATAAATTTTGCAATTGTAGTTTTATGAAATTTACTCCATGTAAAAGAATATTATTTTGGATATGATACAGCCCTTAAAACATGACTTTGATAACTCATACGCATTGTAATATATTTATAGAACCCAATAAAATTATGACATTATAAAAAACACCTTTCTAGACTGTTGTCGTCGGAAAAGAAACTCTTAACAGCAGCACCGCATCCCTGTAGCGATTGTCATCTAGCAGCATATACAACTTGCCAGTCGATTGTTCAGTAAATTGGTAAAGTCGACAATGAATGAACACGATTGGAAGTCAATCTTGGACGAAACGTTGGTGTGGAGTAATAACAAACAGGAAAGAGTGATACTTGAAATATTTGTAAATGTTTCACATTCACAAAAACGGTCGGCATGTGTTGCCGCCAGATTTAGTAGGCAAAATAGTTTTTTTAGATGAAGGAAGATTTTATTAATTTTAAGAACATTACATCAAAATAATACAAGTCCTTAAAATTTCTCTTGGCTCTGTTTAACAAGAAGCATACAACCCTTAAACAAAAAAAAGGAAAAAAAATGAGAATAACACGCACACTCCACTGACTATCAATCCGAAAACTAGACCGCCATCTATGCACCTGGGAATAGAAATCTATGGCCACCTGCACCAACCGTTGTGTAACCTCCACCATAATAGTTCGTAATTCCGGCTTCTGTAGTACAGCCCAAGTACGCAGCCAGTAGGAAATAACATAAATAACCTGTAAGGGGGATAAGTTTGGTTTTCTTTCAAAGACTATATCATTCCTGCTTAACCAAAGGGACTAACAAATTTTTTTCGATAAAGGATTATATTAAATCCGGTCTCTGCAAATGCATACAACCGAGTTTTACAAAAAAACACAAACGAACACTGGATAGGGAAAACAGGCAAAGGGAACTAATAATCAAAAGCAAATTCGGTAATTGCTTCTCCATCCATTCTTAGCAAAAATATCCAACGCCGCGACCTCCAAAGCCATACTTGCCATCCGCAATGTCGCCTGTTATCCTCGGATCGCAATTGCGCCTAATATCAAGATCCAAGACGCTCCCTAACATAGCCTCGCATGAACGAAGAATATTGTTTTTTCTCAAACATTATTTCATTGCGAAAGCGCCAAATAGCCCATAATAGGGCCACACCTCCCACCAGAATCGGATTTTTGCACTCACAGATCATGAAGTTAACCAACCACCCAACAGATTAGACATGGACGTTGGTGGAGGTAGACCAGTAGCAATAGACACAACTCGCCAAATAGATCTTGCATGATGACAATCCAAAAATAAATGTCGAATTGTTTCATTACAATCACAGAAACAACATTTTTGGTTCCCATTCCAATTTCTTTTAGCAAGATTGTCCTTAATTAAAATCACCCCTCTTTGAACATACTAGAGGAAAATTTTAATTTTTAAAGGAAGTTTCAATTTCCAAATGACTTTATTGGGAAAAGGGATACCCTGGTTCATTAAATAACCATACATAGACCGCACAGTGAACTACCCATGACTATGCAAACCCCAGTGAAAAATATCCCTTCCATCGGAAATCTGACAGCTAGCAACAGTTGCTACTAAATTATACCATTCCGTTAATTTATCCCCTAATAAAGCCCTTCAAAAGTAATATTAGGAGGCATTTGAGTCAAAACCTTTGCCATTTGTAATATGAGGATGATGAGCAATATTAAATAAAGTTGGAAATTGAACTTTAAGAGGCGTAGAACCCACCCAAATATCCTCCCAAAACCTGGTTTGGGTACCATCATTAATTTGAAAGGATCCGCATGAGAAGAAATCATCTCTAACCTTCAGAGCCCTTTCCAAACCGAGAGTCTCGTGTTTACTATGCACTTGGGAAAAACATTTAGAGCTTAGATACTTATTTGTAAGCAATGTCTGCCAAGTCCCATCCTCATTCAATAATTTAAATAACCATTTACTGAGGAGACATTTGTTCTTAACTTGTAAATCTACAATACCCAGTCCTCCTTGATCTTTAGGACGACAAAGGATGTTCCACTTAGCAAGGCGATACTTGTGCTTATCATAGTTGCCTTGCCAAAAAAAACGAGAGTGATAAAAATCCAACCTTCGAACAACACCCTTAGGAATTTCGAAAAAGGACATCATAAACATAGGTAGACTACTCAGCACTGAATTTAATAATACAAGCCGACCCCCATAGGAAAGGTGTTTGGCTTTCCAAGTACTTAACTTTTTTTTAAATCTATCCTCAATTACACCCCAATCCGCATTACGGAGCTTGTGACAGTGCATCGGAATGCCTAAGTATCGAAATGGGAATGATCCTATTCCACAGCCAAACAAGTCAGAATATTCTTGTTCATAATGTCTAGCATCACCAAAGCAAAAAATCTCACTTTTGTGAAAGTTAATTTTTAGACCCGAAAGCTGTTCGAAAACACAAAGTAATAACTTCATGTTTTTAGTTTGTTCAATATCATGGTCCATGAAAATGATAGTATCATCAAGATACCGCAAAATAGATAAACCACCAAAGAACCGGATGAGGAATAACGCCTAAATTGACCATCCTCTTTCGCCGCTTAATCAAAATAGCAAGCATGTCCGCCACAATATTGAAAAGAATAGGGACATGGGATCACCCCGACGAAGCCCTTTTTAGTTTGGAAGTAATGTCCAATATCATTATTAACTTTAATGCCCACACTACCACCCATAACAAATTGAGAAACCCATGCACACCATTGGGGATGTAATCCTTCATGCGAAGAGTTTGTTGCGTAAAAGACCATTTCACTTTATCATAGGCCTTTTCAAGTCCACTTTAGTATGTCTCCATTGAGCTTTTGAGAATTTAATTCGTGAATAGTTTCATGAAGAATCACAACTCCTTCCATAATATTACGCCCCAAGATGAATGCGTTTGTGAAGGACGACTATTTTATTAGCTACCTCCATGATTCTATTAGTAGCCACTTTAGTAAAAATTTTAAAACTCACATTGAGCAAACATATGGGTCTGTATTGTTGGATTTGAGTTGCCTCTTTAATTTTTGGAAGAAGCGTAATTATTCCAAAATTGAGTCTATACAACGGTAAGTTCCCATCATAAAACTCATGAAACAACGCCATCAAATCCTCTTTAATAATATCCCAGAAAACCTGATAAAATTCAGCTGGGAAGCCATCAGGTCCAGGTGATTTATTATGATCCATTTGGAAAATTGCCTCTCTAACCTCTTTCTCAGAGAAGTTAGCAGTAAGCATGTCATTTTCCGCATTTGTTACCTGAGGCAAATCATGATTAACATCCTCCACTAGAGTAAAATTATTTTCATCGGATGGCCCAAATAGACCTTTGTAATACTTTGTGATGTACACCTTTAATTCAGCATCGCCCACTATAATTCCATCCTCCTGTTCTAATTTGAATATGTGATGCTTTCGGTGTTTACCATTAGCCACCAAATGAAAATATCGAGTATTATCGTCCCCTTCCAAAAAATCTTTTGTCTTAGCTCTCTGAAACCATTTAATTTCTTCTTCCCTCAACAAGCACACTAATCTCTCCTTTAGGTAATTCTTCAAGTTTAATTCTTGAGTTGATAGGACTCTATGTTCAGCCTGTTTGTCTAAATCGTTAATAATGGAACTAATCGCCTTTTCTTTTTTGTTATGGCCAGCTGTGTGTTTGGCCCAGCCTCTTAGAAATTGCCTAAGAGACCTAATTTTATTCTGCCATATTTCCATAGCCGTAGCTCCTCTTGTCACAGATTGCCATTTATCAGCAACCAAGTCAAAAAAACCATCTCTAATCAACCAACTGCGTTCAAATTTAAACAAAGGAGGCTGTCTATTATGAGACGACACCCCAGTATTTAATACTAAAGGAGTATGATCGGAAGTAAACCTTTCTCTAGCTTGCACCGAGGTAAGAGGAAATTTATTTTCCCACTCAGTAGAGACCAAGACCCTGTCCAACTTCTCAAACGTAGGGTTATCTCCACTACTTACCCACGTGTATTGTCGCCCAGATAGATTTATTTCTCTGAGATCCAGCGATTGAATAACCATATTAAACAAATTGGGCCATTTAGTGGCAAAGTTGTTCTTGTTTTTTTCTTCAGGACCACGCATGATATTAAAATCCCCACCAATGATATAAGGTAACGATTCTTTACTACAAATATGAGCCATTTCTGATAAAAAACTTGCCTTATTTTCTTGTTGAGCTGGGCCGTAAACTGCTATGAGAACCCATTTGAAGCCATCATTTTTATTGCGAAGCGTGAACTTAATATAAAAGTCCCCTTCAACAATGGCACCTATATCGTACACAGTTAAATCAACCCCCAGAAGCATCCCCCCAGAACGACCATGAGGAGCCATGCAGTGCCAAATAAATTCTTTGCCACCACATAATCTTTTGAGGGTCCTATCTGGGAAATTATCCCGACCCGTTTCCATAAGGGCAATAAAATCGATTTGCTCTTCTTTAACCATATCCGCAATAAACCTATGCTTAGCCAAGTCTCCTAGACCTCTGCTATTCCAGAAAACGCCTTTCATTTAAGACATAACTTAGATATTATTTTCGGTTTGCCAGGGTTTGATCCCTCCCTAGGAATTTTTTTAAATTTTGATTTTTTTCCTACGAGGTGTACCCATAAGGTCCCTACAAATATAATCCAGACCCTTGTCAACCACATTCTGTTCCAATTCATCATGAATGTGATTTAACTGAATATCTAAGACGTCCTCTTCCTCTTCATCCAAATTAATTTTAGGAGAAGAAGATTTGCGACAATGACTTGCAATTTTAGTCGAAACACTGAGCCTATCTATTTCTATGTTTTTAAGGGAGGTAATAGCAGAAGCAATAGTACTATTATCTCTACCCATAGAAATGCCCAATTTAGACATTCGAACATAAAATTCAGAATCTGAAATAGGCGGAAAAGATGAGCAATTACCTGATCCCAACGAATTCTTTTTATCCGCCAGATTCATCGCTTTCACCAGCATATTTGTACTTCCCATGTCAGCAATCCTCAAACTTGACCTACTGTGCAGCACATCAGTACCAACCTTTGGAATCAACTCCATCTCCTCCCAACCATCAATTTTCTTCAACAATTGGAGAGCATTAACCATAGCCATGTTGGAACTATTTGCCCGGATGCAATTCTTCTTACATAGGAATTGCAACATACGGCGAGGTAACTCATGAAGCCTCATACCCAAATTATCCGTTTGAACCAAATCAACTTTAGCCGGAACAATTATGTTCCTGTCATCCACAAGATGTGAAGGCTCAAGCTTGTTCTCCGTACCACACAATGGGGAACGATCCTGCAAGGCCATGTCCGAATGTGGAGACCCACCAGGAGCAGCGGCTCCTAATAAAGCAACATTTTTAAGATCCTTTTGAAAACAATCAAGCCAGCTTCCAAACATATGAGAAACACTTATAGGGCAAAATAGTTGGCAAAATTTTTTTTGGTACTTGAGTAATTATAAGAAAATATCAGGCTTTTTCCAAAAAATCAGGATCAATTATCGGCCATGCTAAACATGTCGTTAGAAGATATCGACTAAGGAAAGGTAGATGTAAGAAAGAAAATTATCAACAGAAGATAGGAATCGGGAACATTTGAACATACAAGGACTCTATCCGACGACATGTTGAGTTGACACGAAGAGAGACTTGGAACACAATTCAGGATTGAGTTGATTGTCTTATGATATAAATACCCTATATTGGCTTACAACAAAACGTGCAAACACCAATCTTTACTATTTTTTGCATGTACTTTTCCTGCACCTTAGGAATTGACTGTTGCTAGTAGAATTTTATTTTCATAGTTAGATTTTAATCAATATTGTTTCGTATCGCCGTGTTGATCAATGTGAGATTATGCCTATCCCCTATTTTGAGATCTCCTTCCAGTTGGTTATTGGTTCGTATGTTTTGCACAGAGATCGACTTTCATTCATATTTAACTATCGTTGGCCTTTTCTCCAAAACAGATTGTTCACAGCGAACAGGCTAGCGGTAAGGGGTTGAACATCTCTGTCCCCTATGCGGCTCAGACCCTGAAACTGCGCCACACTTATTACTTTACTGCACATATGCCAAACAGGTGTGGAGGAAAATCCTCCAACAGATCACAAGGGATTCCACGACGCTACAACAAGATCTGTCGCCTTCTTCCTGGTGGCATCGAGTTCGTCGCGTGGTGCCAAGCGACTCGCGTGCGCACGTGAACAGGATCATTATATACACCTTCTGGAGCATCTGGAAAGAAAGAAATGTGCGTATCTTCAACAATACATACCGTCCCTTCCTCTCGGTCTTTAGCCAGATTGTTCAAGATGTCAGTGCTTCAAGAGCAGTGAGGTCACATGATTTGCTTTAGAACATGAATCTTTAGATTGGCAGATTCCAGTGCAAAATGAGTTTGGGCAACTCTTCTAAGCACGCCCAAACTCTGGTGTCAGGAGCTTTGCGTTAGGCCCGCGGGTTTCTCCTTGCCGAGACCTAGATGTTTTCTCAGTACAAGTTTCTTTTGTTTTCTGTCTTAGGGTCTTCACCTATGATTTCTCTTTATCAGACGGTCTGTCCTATTGTACTTTCTTTTCTTCTTTAATGCATGGTAGAGCTCCCATCGTTCTACCTTTAAAAAAAATTATCGTCAACTTTGACGATTTAATGAAAAATCGACTGACACGAAGCATAAGCTACTAGAAAACATCCTCCGCAGATATGCGGTGCCGCTATCAGGGATTTTTCAGCGGCAACCGTTTGAAAGTATAGTTTGGAAGCAAATGCTCGTCGACGGACGCACATCCTCTGCATGCCTTCTGTTGCTGCTGGGCGCTGTGCGGCCGAAGCATGGTATGGCTTGGATGCAGAAGGCCGAGCCCGAGAGATGATCTGAACTTATTATCATCGCGACAAGTGATCTCAAGCCCTCGACTCTTCGATGTCGACCGTCCATTCCTGACCTGGTCAAAGACCTGGACAATGAATGACCAGTCCAAACAAAAGGTTTGTGATACACACAAAACGGAGCTGGGTGCCTGGGCCAACTCTTAACAACATTTTTCATGGCCTTGGCCTACACTCATGTCAAAATTGGGCCCTTACATGACCCAGGCTTTACATGGAATCACACGCTACATTTGATTTGATTGGTGCAGTCTCCTGAATTTTTTTTATTTAATATTTATTTTAAATCTTTTTTCAAAACTAATTGCCCGGACAAAAAAATTTCAAAATTACCCTCCCGTCGCCCCACTGAGGCGATCGCTTCGCCGAGCGATCGCAGGCAGCCCTAACGGTCACAAACGCTCCATTCCGTTTGCTTAGGCGCTGCATGCGTTGCGTGTCGGTTGTCGCCCATTGCCGCCCATGGTGGGCGACGTCAGGGCTAGGGCGATTAGGCGGTATTTTTATACCTCATGAAGCTGCACTGTTCTCATTTCAACCGATCGAGAGCAAACGCGCCGCAAGCGCAAGGAGAAGAAAGGAAGAAAAGAGAAAGAGAGGAGAAGGAAGAAAGAAAAAAAGGAGAGGAAAAAGAGAAAGGAAAAAAGAGGGAAAAAGTTGATTCTTCGGTTTTATGTAAGTTCAAAAATTTTATACGTAATACTTAGAAATTTAATATAGTATTTAGCATTGTTTAGTATTTAGAAATTGTAGTATTTAGTTTATATTTTATGTGGTGATTTTTGTAGGTAATATTTAGAAATTAATGTAGTATGTAGTGTTTAGAAATATTAGGACTGTGTAGTATTTAGAAATATTGAGATTCCATGTAATAGAAATATTAGTCAATATTTAGAAAGATTAGGGCAAACGAATAATATGTAGTAGTAATTCCGTATTGAAAAAAAATGGGTAATCGAATTACTTATTTGTAGTCAATCACCATGGTACGCTAGAAATTAGTATATTTAAAAATATGGTAGGCTAGCAACATATCGTCAATCACCGTGCCACCCGGAGCCCGACGCGGAGGACCTGGCACGCGGCCTGGAGGCGTACCTGCTGTTCCTGTTCGGTTGGTACCTGTTCCCGTCCTCGCACGGGGACACGGTGGACCAACACCTGATCGAGTTCGCCCAGTTGATCGCCGACACCCCCGCGGAGGAGGTAACACATTTCGTTAAAATCTCTTATGACAGGAAATGTCTAACTTTGCCGTTGTAAATACCGGTGCAGAGCAAAGATGGTCGTGGCTCTCGCTGTGCTCGCGTGCTTGTACAGGGTCTTGCGAGGTCGTCTCCCGAGTGGGGACAGAGGCGCTCTTGACGGGCTGCGTTCTACTATCGCACTGTGGTCCCGGGAGCACTTCTCCGCTCGGTAGGGCCGCTGTTGACCGGTCTCCGTACTCACAGGATCTGTACCACCACCACCACCAGATCGACTGGCCCACTATGGGCCTGTACTGGGTTCAGCGACAGGTATGCCCCCTTGTATCTAACCCCATACTTTGGACACTTTAGTAACATGCACTACTTTATTTTCCGCAGCGGGTGTACGCCCACCTGCAGGTCAAGAAGGTGTACGCCGAGTTCGTTTGGGAGTTTGACAGGCTGCAGGACGAGGACGTGCGGCGGACACCGTACACCCCGCGCGAGGTCCAGGTCCGAGCACCTCACGGGCTGTCCGAGCTTTGCTGGTGTGACCATCAACTCTGGCTCACCTGTAAGGTCCTCATCTTCGACCTGTGCGTCGAGGAGTACTCGCTGCACCGAGTGCTGCGGCAGCTCGCCTCTTCCGTAGCCGCCGACTACTCACACTGCCTCACGTGTCGCCGCACAAGCACGCGTGTCCCGAGCAGAGTACTTACTATTCCCGCGGAATGCATGTTGTATGTAAATTGTCGTTTTTGCATTGCAGGATGACTCGGTCGGGGCATCCACTGGGCACTCCATTCTCTCATCGCATGGCACCGTGGGTGTTGCAGTGGGGAGAGGCGGCGGCGAACACAAGGGCGAGACCCGCCGCACGACGACGCCACATAACGCACGATTACATGGAGTGGTTCGCGCCGCGGACTCGGCTCACGGTTGGGTACACACCAGCAGAGTATACCGCAGCTCCGGCATCGGTGTCGGAGACGTACCCTTCAGAGATGTCCCAGAGGGAGAACTACGCGGTAAGGATCACCCCCGTCACCCTACACGTATGTTTTTATGTAAATTACCTCAGATCGAGCTGGCATTACTTGCAGGCACGTCTTGCAGGGCAGATGTACGGGGAGGTGGAGTTCGTGATAGCGGGGCTCGACGCGGACGTCACGCTCACCCCCGTTCAACAGCGCGAGCTTTTTCCTCGCCTCCGCAGCGAGTTGTTGCGGGTGTGCGGCCTACTCACCTGCCGGGGGGGCCGAGACGTGGTGCGCAGCGGAGCACGTCCCCGTCAGCCAGCACATCCCCCGCCTAGTGGAGCCGTGCCCACACCTCGCCCAGCCAGTCGGCCCGCAGTGCCCGACGTCACCCAATACGAGCCCTCGTGTCCTCCCCCACGCACGTTAGGGCTATGGTGGGGTGACGAGGGCCACCTTCTCTCGCAGACAACCGCAGCGGGCGTGGTGGGGTGACGCGGGCCAGTCTTCGTCTCATGCCGCAGCAAGGCCCCACGGTGCTTACGGCTACTCGGGCTACGACGACGTTGACGACGTGGTAGCTTTTGACGTGGAGCAGTTTATGTCCACTGAGTACGTCGGCTCACCACCCCAACAGGCACCCGAGTCGCCGACAGACTACACTACCCCTATGCCGCAGCCGCAGGGCCGGGGTAGGAGGGTCGTCCGTCCACCGTCGCCACTCACGCATTCCCCACCGAAAGCGATCGAGGCGTCGTCGTGGATCGATTATTGCAAATTGACGCTTGTAATTTTTTTATCTTCACCACCATGTTGTCTAACTATCTGAACTAAGTGCTTGCATTTGCGTAGTTTTTCTTTTCTTAGCCATGTCGTACAACACCATTTACCTATTTTCGCAACTTCATGCCGGAGCAACGCCCGGGTAACTCGACAATAGATAGGTCGTACCTCGACTTATTTTCGCAACTTCGTGCCGGAGCAACGCCCGACTAACTCGACAATAGATAGGTCTTACCTCGACTTATTTTCGCAACTTCGTGCCGCGAGCGAGAGCGAATGTTATAAACAGGTAAATATCGCCCGGGTATGGGGCGATCTACCGACATGGGGATAGGGCCCATCATATTTGTATTTAATATTTGTTTCAAATTGTTTTTCAGATAGTAACGATGATGATAGAATAGCATCTTTGTGCGAATGGGGCGACGCCTGATAGGGCGATCGCCCATTCCAGTATGGGGATATTTACCATCGGGCAAGGTGTCTCCGACATTTTCACAAAGATGCTATTCTTTCATCGTTTTTCAGATTCCACTGACAGTCCCGAGTCTACAGACCGGTTTGGTTGGAAGGAGGGCGTCTTGCTACCGGCTAAACCTAGAGGGTGAAAACCCTAGAGACTCCCACACGAAGGATTCCGGCGTCTATGAACTAGGGATGACACAAAGATTTTACCCAGGTTCAGGCCCCCTTGTGAGAAGGGTAATAGCCTTACGTCCTGCTGGATTTTTTAGAGAGTGTGCAAAGCCGCATCGAAGTTCTCGTGTTACAAGTTCTCTCTAGACTATGTCATGGAGCCCTTGCTTGCTCGGATGCAACACTACTCGAATGCTCGACCCCCTTTCCCATGCACCCGGAGGCCCTTATATAGGCCATGCCAGCCGGGGCATGTACCAAGGAGGGTCATCATGCTTATCTTCGTACATTTATTACCCCTTCTCGTCTTTGTCCGCTCCTCGGCCTCATTAAATGCCGACGCATGGCTTCGCCGTCCGCCAGATGTGACCCTTCTTGACGGGTTGGTGAGAGGCGCCGAGGAATGGGCTTGTAGCAGTAAATCCTTGCGCTGATGTGTTCGACATCGCTGTCTCTGCCGCCGTAACGGTACGGCAGGGAAGGAGCCGAGGTGAAGCCACTCGACCGCTTTTTTGTCTTCGCGGCGGGCGAAAGCAGGCGTGTTTCGCCGCCGCTTGCCGGTGCCACGTGGACCGCTTCGCGGCGAAAGCAGCCCACTGCCGCCGGCGTCTTCGCCGCCGCTTATCGGGCGCCACGCGGATCGACCACCGGCGAGCAGGCGTGCTTTCGCCACCGCCGCCGGTGCCACGTGGATCGACCGCCGGGCGAAAGTAGGCGTGTTTCGCCCACCGCCGCCGGTGCCACGTGGATCGACCACCGCCGAAAGTAGGCGTGTTTCGCCCACCCGCCGCCGGTGCCACGTGGATTCGCTATGTTGACCGCCAGATGATCGCGTAGCGGCGGGAGGGTACCCAATGCAGAGTACGCCGACAAGAGTTCTCGGCCCGCCTCGAGCGCTGCATCAAAGCTTACTTTAACCTTCATTAAATGCTTAGCGGGCTCTGGGTGGGGCCACCACTCATGAGGATACGACCGCCTGCCTCCCCCAGATCCGCAGATTTTTCTTGGGACCCGAGGCGACGACGATCTTGTCTCTTCGCGAACCGCTTGCCGGGCGATATATAGATAGGTTCATCTGTACCAAACGGTTTACGCCTTCTTCTTCCTTGCGCACCCCTAACTTTCGCTTCTTCAACCTTCTTGCTCGAAAAACTTCAACCTTTCTTTATCTCCATGGCACCCTCCATCCCCGCCTACACCGCGGACGCCCATGCGGTGGGGAGGATGGCCATCCTAGCGCCAGAGGGCACCTTCCGCTTCCAGGCGGGGACCGCCACGCCGCGGTGCCTCTCCGACGAAATCCTCATCCATACTTGGGCTATGATGGCTGGCCTGGCCCCGCCTGTTTCTGATTTCTTCCTTATCGTCCTTCACTTCTACGGGATCCACCACCTTCACCTCACCCCCAACTCCATTGTCTTTCTTTCCATCTTCGCACACCTCTGTGAAATGTTCATGGGGGTGATGCCAATCTTCCGCTTTTTCCGCCATTTCTTCCTCTCGCAGCGCCTCCAACGATAATGAGGTAGTGGGGAGTCACATTTCGCCGCGGACGGATGACCGCCGCTACATCTCTTTCCAAACTTAGGTCCAATCGAAGTCATGGCGCAATAATGGTCAGACATCAGGATGACAGCCGGGCGTTGACGCTTGGACGTACCACGGGCAGCGGAGGCTCGAGGATCGAAATCGCCAACGAGGAGACGGTGGAGCTCCACGATGGCGACTCCGCATCCTCCGATTAGGGAAGCTCGACTATCTGAAATCGGTAGCCCGACTTCGTGGGTCCGGAGAATCGGCCTCTTTTCGCCAAGGTCCGTCTCCGCATGGCAAGACATGGGCGACGACGACTGACGCAAGACGGGTCTTGGCCGTGAGTCTTCGTTCTTCTTTAGCTTTTTTTCGCACATGCTTTTTTGTGGCCTCCTACCAACCAAAGCAGCCTACTTTTTGTTCATTGCCAGCGCGGAAACTTGGATGAGCAGCCCAGGTCGATGGCTTGCCCGGCTTATGCAACGGTTCCGACCGCACTTTTTCCGGCGGGGCCCACCGCTGTCGATCTGGAGCATGCGGAGTGCCCGAGAGTCGAAGGTCGCTTCCCCGCCGATGGACTCCACGGCCCGCCGTGGTGCCGCCCGTGGTCCGCCGGTGATCGTGACACGGCCCCGCCAATGACGGCCGCGGCAACGACACTCGCCCGGACACCACGGGTCCGGATTCAGAGAGGACCGCGAGACGCTGGCCAAACTTCGCCGCCACGAGCCCCGCCGTGGCGGTTTTTCAGGCGGCAACACAGCCGCCTAATGTCGATTTCACCACGGGACGCCGCCTCACGGCGCGCCCCGACTTCCTCCTCCTCCGGCCGGCTCAACGTCATGCGGCCAACTCTTCGACCATGGAGCTCAGCCACCGCCCAACAAGGTGGCTTTACGCCCCGATGGCGGTCTCGCTTGAGGGTACCGCCAAAGGCGGCCCTCAGACGCGCTAAGGGCGGAACGCCCGGCGCCACCGGGCGGCGAGCACCTCCGCCTGTGCCTCCGCCGCCGCCACGAGAGGGCCGGAGCGACGATCAGCGCGGGCCAGCCCGGAGCTCTCGCCGAACCGCCATTGCTCCCGCCTAACGCCACGCCGAGTTTTTCATCGGGCTCGTGGACTTGCACGGCTCACTGGCACCGCTTTGCCGCAGCCGCCAGCACGGGCCGATATCACCCAGTTAGCTGGCGCGGTGAGAGGCGAGCCGCAGCTGGAGCGGTGAGGGCGACACGGCAGAGGCGGCATTGGCGCAGAGAGGACCGATGCCGCCGCTTCGCAGACGCGAGCCAAGAGGGTCAAGCACGGCGGAGAGGACCGAGGCGCGCCAAGACCTCGGAGGTCGAGTCCTCGCCGCGGCGTAATCTGCTCGGTCATGCTCAAGAAGGCCTTCCAACAGACGAAGAGGTGCTCGAGCCCTTGGGTGGCATCAACGCGCTACCGAGGACTCGATCGCAGCTTCGCCACGCGACCAACCAAAGCCGCGAAGCACTCCGGGATCGCCAAGCTCGCCACTCGCCCGCCAGAGAAGGCCGAGAGGTCGCGATCATGACCGCGACCTATACGCTGGCTCATTGGGTTACCGCGACGCCGCCCTTGATCCCATGGCGCGGTGACGGTCGGCGCCGAGGGAGACGCTGGCAAAGTGAGGCGAGGGTGCGCGGCAGCCGCCAACACGCGGGCCGGATGTCGCAAGTCGAGCAGCCGGTCCGGACGGTCCACCTCGGCCGTGGAAGGCGATTTAGGGCGACGACATCGACGTCGGCGACGCGGAATGAAGGGCCGGGCAGCCCCTTGGTCCTTTTTATTTTGCTTTCTTTAGTTGATCCATCTGCATGTATAAACACTTAAGTAGTATTTAGCAGAACAGATATTTCCAGGTTCAATGCTATTTTGCATGTTCATTCATTTTGTGTGATCAAGTTTGCTAGATTAAACCGTTAGGCGGCCAGCCTTTCGACTTAGCTAGAATGCCTGAGGAACGCTTAGGTTAGGGCAGTATCCCTGAGCTCCGCCAGTGATTACGCGTGTTTGCTGCAAACACAAGTAAGGATCGCACAAGTCATACGGGACTTAGGCAAAAACGACCTTGAGTCCGACAGGAAACGCTAGACGTAGCTTGATCTTAGCGTTTGGTTTTCGCGCGGGATTGCCGCTTGGTTCAAACTCTTCCGAGCTCGGACCGATGATCGCTCAAAACGCGCCGCAAAGATAGCGTGGCGAGGCAAACAAGTTTCCTAAGTGTTTTAGACCAATGCAGCACTCGACGATGACAACCAATGGGCTTCAGAGAGCCAACCCGAGGCGACGAGCCGTGTTTGAGTACCACGCCTAACTTGCACTCGGCCGCTGGCGCTACCGATCGTTAACGCTTTAGCACATTTCCTTGTATCACGAGGGGCGTTAATTTTGGTACTTACGGCAATCACGCTGTAACTTGACCCATCTTAGCGCATGCATATAAGGAAATGGTCAAAATGCGGTATGAAGCACTTATCTTGCTTTTTATATCATTGGGCGACCAATTTCATGTGTCGGGCGGCCACGAGAGACTCGGGCGATCACGAAGGAGCTTAGCGACCACCTCGAGCCCTCGGGCACCACGAGGAGGCTTGGGGCAACCACGAAGAAGCTTGGGGCGACCAGCCCCCGAGCTCCAGGGCGACCACAAAGAGGCTTGGAGACTTCATGCAATGAGTCGGCGACCCATGCCTTGGTGCACAGCTACTAACAGAATGAGTAGGCATATGCAAGATAAATCCGAACGATATAGGTCCCCGCATGGAATGAACCCCGGTCCCCTTTTGATTTCTAAGTCCTTGCGATTGTTTGGAGATCGAACCATGGTCTTTGTCAGGCCAAAGTCTGCGAGCTTCTGTGAGGGGTACTAGACTAACGATGCTCACGGTGACAACCAGCGGTGCTTCAGAGAGCCAACCCGAGGCGTGCGAGCCGTGTTTGAGCACCAAGATCTAGCCCACCCCTTGGCCGCCTGCCTTTGTTGGACACAGCACCTGTGACTCTATAGATCACCAAGGAATTAGCTGACATACGAACCGGCGACATTCATGCCAAAAAACTTGCCGCTAGGGCACAAAAAGGGACAACAATGGTAAATTGGAAGCCTTTTAGGCAACAACTTTACTAACCGCCAGGAGCCACCAACCAGCCAAGGGAGAATCTTACCTTATGACTGACTGGGGCGAGCAGCGGGGCACTTACAATTCCTTCAAGGATAGAATTTCCGCAACAACTCTATGTTATAGGAATTGCCGGTTCTTCGCCGTCCTCGGCACAACCGACCGCCTGCCGAGATATCGAGACCACCTTAAAGGGGCCTTCCCATCGGGAGACAGCTTATGCAACCCCAAGATGCGCTCAATTTCGCAGACCGTGTCGCCATCGACATGTTCTCTCAAAGACCCGGGTGGCGTGGTACCGCCTGAGACTTTGCTGGTAGCGGGCGGCGCGGAGAGCAGCGCGATCCCACACCTCCTCCAAAAGGTTGACATCTTCTCGTCGGAGATCCTCTTGGTCTTCTTCGTTGAACACCGAGACGCGCGGGGAACCGAGCGATAGCTCAGAGGGGAGAACAGCCTCTGCCCCGTACACCAGGAAGAAAGGCGTCTCGCCTGTGGCCCAGCTGGGTGTGGTACGGAGCGACCACAGCACTGCCGGGAGCTCTTCCGTCCACCGCGCGCCTTTTGTGAAGCCGATCAAACGCTCTTGTCTTGAGGCCCTTCAGCACTAGCGCATTGGCGCGCTCTACTTGCCCGTTGCTCATGGGATGGGCCACCGAGGCAAAACATACCTTGGTGCCCATTTCATCGCAAAATTCCAGGAAAGCCGCACTGGTGAATTGGGTCCCGTTGTCGGTGCCGCGCATAAACTTGACGGCGGCAGCGGCCGTGATGGCACGCACCGCCTCGGCCTCAACCCACTTTGTAAACTTATCGATGGCGCATTTAAGAGGTGGGTGAAGCCCTCGGGTTCGGGCGGGAACGACCAGATATTCAAATTTCGCATCGCAAACGCCAGAGAGCGGGATGGTTTGCGAGCTCGGCTAGTCGGTGGATTTGCTCGGCGAAGAATTGACAAGCCAGATGTCCTCACCACCGCAAGCATCCCGGAGGCGAGGCCAATAGAATCCTCGATTTAAACGCTTTACCGACTAGCTGTTCGGCCGACATATGACTCCGCGACACGCCCATGGATATCGAGAGCAGTGTTGCTCCCTCTTCCCGAGTGATGCACTTCAAGAGAACTCCGCTTCGCTCTGGCGATATAGGTCCCCACCTACCGTGGTATAGCATTTGGCCTTCGTGCAATCTTCTCACCGAGGCATCATTGTCGGGATCACTTGGTCACGCAGAAGGCTAGGATAGGATCCATCCACCGATCTTCCCGCCAAGCGCGACCACTCGGTGCTTGCTCGGTACTCATTGGCCGAAGCTTCGGCGCCGCTTTGGCAAAGATCGCTGTTTTCCTCCCAGTTCGGGGCCGAGGCGAGCACGCTTATCTTTTCCCCGTAATCGGGGACCATGACAGCACCACCGCCTTCGCTCGAGCCGAGGTCAGAACGCCTTGCTGCTGCCCCTCTGAATCGGGTTGCGACAATGACACCATCGTCCCCACCTGAATCGGGGGCCGCGATGGACGGTCGCGATAGCCTTTCTTCGAAGACTCCGACCGGAAAAGGAGCCCTTGAGGACGTAAGCTGCGAAAGCCCGTCCGCAAGGTGATTGTCGCGCCGGGGGACATGGATATATCCCAAACCTTCAAAATGACGCTCCATTTTCCGGACCTCCGCCAGGTACGCCGCCATGGTGGGTCAGAACATTGGAACTCCTTCCGCTTGATTGATGACCAGCAGGAGTCTCCTTGACTTGAGACGCCGAATGCCCAACGCCAAGCGATGCTAATCCCGCCAAAGCAGCCCTCGACTACTATGTTGTTTGTGTCCTTAAACTCGAGGGCGACCACACACGGAGGATGTCACGGCCGGGGAGACCAGACAACTCCACTTTCGCGCCTCCAACTGAAGGAACCATCAAGAATAAGGTCTGTGGAGAGGGCGCGGGCGCTTTCGGCTCGAGTGGCGGAGTCCACTCGGCGATTTAACTCCGCTTTCTCGACTTTTGATGGCGGTAAGGGTACGAATTTGAGGTTGAATTCCCCGCCTCACGCCCATTTTGTAATCCGCCCTCTGCTTTGCCAGGAGGATCTTCGCAGAGGGTAGGCCGTGACCACTGTAATTTCCGCCCTGAAATAATGGCGCAGCCTCTCGACGCCACCAGATCACAGACAAGATCTTCTCGAGCTCGCGGTATCGGGTCTCTCGCCAGGCAAAGACCTTGTCGATGTAGTACACCGCCTTTGGACGCCTTTCTTTCGGCAATCAAGACTGGCCACCACCTCAGGTGGAAGCTATGCATGAGTAACGGCCACCCACCGGAGGGGAAATCAGCACTGGGAGAGGAGAGGTACCGCTCAACTCTTCAAACGCTATCTGGCTTCTTCACCACTCAAGTGGTTTGTCTTCTTCAAGAATTTTAAACAGAGGCAAGCTTTTTTCCCCAAATGGGCAATGAATCGCCTTAGGGAGGCCAAAGCGACCGCCGTGCATTGAACTTGCTTGAGTCGTGTCGGCGGCTTCATGTGCTCGATGGTCGATATCTTGTCGTGGTTGGCTTCAATGCCCCTACTGACACCAGAAGCCCAATAGCTTGCCGAGGGCACAATCAACACGATTTCTCGGGTTGAGCTTTAGGCAATTCTTCCAAGGTTAACAAAGGTTTCTCCGTGTCTTGGATCAGTTCTTCACTCTTTTTGATCTTCACAACTAAATCATCAACGAACCTCAAGATTTCGCCTATCCGGGGCGGATGGTAATGTGCATGGCACGCTGGTAAGTGGAACCAGATTTTTAAACCAAAAGCCATTCTTACATAACAAGAGACACCGTAGGGGTTACAAAAGTGGTCTTCTTCATCTTCAAGTGCTATGCTAACTGTGGAACCCGAGTATGCATCCAAGAAGCACAAGAATAAGACCCTACCGTGGAGTCAACGGCGAGGTCGACTCGCGGCAGGGGTATGGGTCCTTTGGGCAGCCTTGTTGAGGTCGGTGAAGTCGACATTACGCGCCATTTCGCTGGACTTTTGACGAGCACAAGGTTGGCGAGCCACTCGATGAGAGACCTCCTGACAATCCCCGCGCCAACAGCTTCTCTACCTCCTCCCGAATGGCATCTTGGCGCCGGCGCCGCCTCCGACCTTCACGGACCGGACGCGCCTCGGAGCGCCGCCAATCGGTGCTCGATCACCTCCTGGGACCCCCCATGTCGGACGGTTGCAAGCTAACACGTCGGAGTTAGATCGAGGAAGGTGACGAGCGCGTTTTCCTATTTGGCGCCGAGGTTGGCGCCAATGTTGACGGTCTTCGGGTTCGCCCGCTATGGCGACCACCTTGACCTCACCGGCAGAGCCAGTGAGGCACGGGTCCGGCCCGAGGGCTCCCGAGGAAGTGGCGCCTGGCGCCCAACGCAGTGGCACCGCCAGTCTCGCGCGACCTTGAAACAAATAAGAAGGCCTCGGCCTTATCCACCTCGATCACAATGGGGCAGCTGGCCCCAGATCTTTACCACCATGTACGATAGTGGGTGGCCGCCATGAATCGGGCCAACGCCGGCCACGAGTATGGCATTATAGGGAGGTCAAATCACGACCTCGAAATCCACCAACTTCGGCGAGATAGTTATCCTCTCCTCGAAGGTGACGGGAGGCGACCTAACCTGTGGGCATCAAGCCGCCTCTGGGCTACCCCAAGAAGGGCGGTAGCCGGGCGCAGATCCGCCATGGATCTGGCGCCAAGAACACCGAGGAGGACAGAGGTTGATAGAACTCCTCCGCCCACCAAAGACGCGGTGAGCCGTGACGTTCAACGGTGGGCGACACTACGACCGGGAGATGTCCCATGCCGTTGGCGCCCTCGGGATGGTCAGCCTGGCTAAAGGTGAGCATTTGCTCAGACCACTTCAGCATCCGACCCGCCCCCGAACTTGATGCGGTGGCACACACTTCCCTCTTCAGCCGTTTGTAAGCGGCGTTGGAGGGGAAGGTGGACGAACCACCATGTATATAGGCCACCACGTGATCGGCCTGCTGGAAGGCCAGCGGGGGATCTTCATCTTGATCATCGTCGGGGCGATGCTCCTTGAGCCGCTTCTCCACCATCTTGTCCACGACCCGGCATTTGTCTAGGTCATGGGTATTGGTCTTATGTATCGGGCAGTAGGGCTCGCCCTCCTTTTGGTCGCGGCGGTCGTTCCCACGCATCACGGGCGGTTATCGCAGCCGATCGCGGCGATAGTTGCGCCGGTCACGACGGTCGCCACGCGCCACCGCGATCCTCACACGGTCGCGGCGGTTGCGCTCCGAGGCGCTGGATCTTCTTCGTCGTCGCGCTCGGCGGCCAGGACCTGCCTGGTTTCTCCCGCCTCGCGCTTCCGCGCCTTCTTGCCTGCACGGCCGGAACCCTTCGGTGTCCCGGCCTCGTCCTTGCCTTGGCCACCCTTGGAGCTGGGGCGCTGCCCCTCGCTTCATGCCGCCGCACACACTTATGTGCGAGGAGAAGAGCTCTGAGGTGGAGCCGATGGTACGGTGGCCATCTTCTCCTTCATCTTAAGGTCGCAGTACACCTCTCCTGGCGATGACGACCGATCGCTCGGAGATGTGGGGATCGTGTTGCGGCGAAGGCGGCGTCCGGCTGGATGAAGTCGCGGCGACTCCCTTCTCTTGCTCCAGAGCGTGGAGGTCGCCCTCCACGCCGTCAGCAAGAAGGAGCCCGAAAGTTGGCGGCGAAGAGGTCGCACAACTTCCCCACGAGTGCACCGATCCTCGGGGAGATTTAGCGCCAGAGCGCAGAGCTCGTCAAGGTTGTTGGAGGTAGTTAGCCATGACCTTTTCAGATCCGCCACCGCCCGCACCATCGTCGTAGATTTGGAGGAACTCCTCCGGTTGGTGGTTCCATCATATTTTCTATGGCCGGGCGAACTCGTCCGGCCACGCCACGCGGCGCAGCTCGCCGGAGAAGGCCTCGCACCCGACGCCAGAGAGGGAGCCGAGCCGCCATCGAGAGCTGGTCCGGAGATCGCTCATGGGAGCGCGAGGCCCGGCCTTGAGAGCTCGGAGGAGTGGACCTCCTCCTTGGTCTCGAGAATGAGAGCCACGGGGACTCTCATCGTCACCGCCACCGCCATCATGCAGCAGCGTGCTTGGTCCGGTGGCACGGCAAAGCATCCTGGTTGTCATCACTGCCGTGCCGGGCGGCCTCGCCAAGATGAGAGCGGAGGTCCCCGGTTCCTCTGGGAACCGGGACCGTCATCGCGCGCCTTTTCTTGACCGGCCCCTGCCGTGGCCTTTCTCGTTAGGGCGGCTAGAGGCCTGAGAGCGCCTTGCATGCGCCTTAGGCGTCAAGGTATGACCGGTACCTGACTGGCCGGGGGCCCTACCTTAAGCTGGGCCACACCCACAAGGCCGGCGATGCTCCGCAGCCACGGAGTGGCCGGGGAGTCTCCCGCGAACTCCACCGGAGGGTGGTCCAGAAGAGCACGGGCTGCGTGCAAGTTCTGGGCAGGAGTGGCCGCCTCCATGGCCAGCCTGCGACGCACGGGCTGCTCCCCCGCTTCCAAGGGAGCAGCAGCGCCGCCTTGCAGGGGCGGGGTGAGACGGTCCCTCGACCGGCGTGATGGCCGGGAGGCGCCTTGGTCGTCGCTCGCCCCCGCGATATTCTGAAGCTGAGGATCCGCCATCTTCAGATGCACGGGCTTGCTTCTAAGTCACGGACGCCGAAGTCCGCCGGGGAGTTAGCCGGGGAAACCAACCACTAGCCCCCTACCTGGCGCGCCTCGCCGGGCAGATTCCACTGACAGTCCCGAGTCTGAGACCGGTTTGGTTTGAAGGAGGGCGTCTTCGCGGCTGGCTAAACCTAGAGGGTGAAAACCCTAGAGACTCCCGCACGAAGGATTCCGGCGTCTATGAACTAGGGATGACACAAAGATTTTACCCAGATTCAGGCCCCCTTGTGAGAAGGGTAATAGCCATACGTCCTGCTGGATTTTTTAGAGAGTGTGCAAAGCCAGTACCGAGTTCTCAGGTTACAAGTTCTCTCTTAGACTATGCTGCAGAGCCCTTGCTTGCTCGGATGCAACACTACTCGAATGCTCGACCCCCTTTCCCATGCACCCGGAGGCCCTTATATAGGCCAAGCCAGCCGGGGCAGGTACCAAGGAGGGTCATCATGCTTATCTTCATACATTTATTACCCCTTCTCGTGCTGTCCCGTTCCTCCGGCCTCATTAAATACCGACGCATGGTTACCGTCCCTTGGGATGTGACCCCTTCTTGACGGGTTGGTGAGAGGCATCGAGGAATGGGCTTGTAGCGTAAATCCTTGCGCTTGATAGGTTCGACATTCTGCGTCCTGCCGCCTGTAACGACGCAGGGAAGGAGCCGAGGTGAAGCCACCTCGACCGCTTTTTTGTCTTGCGGCGGGCGGCGAAGCGTGCTTCGCCCACCGCTTTCGCCGCCGGTGCCGTGGATCGCCTTCACGGGCGAAGCGTATGGCTGCCCGCCGCCGCCGGTGCCACGGGATCGATCACGGGCGAAAGGTGGCGTTTCGCCACACGCCGCCGCCGGTGCCACGTGGATCACCAATGGGCGAAAGCAGGCGTGCCGCCACCGGTTTCGCCGGTGCCACGTGGATCGACGCACGGGCGAAAGGCGTGTTCGCCACCCGCCGCCGGTGCCACGTGGATCGACCACCGGCGAAAGCAGGCGTGTTTCGCCACCGCTGCCGGTGCCACGCGGTCGATCGCCGGGCGGTGGCGTGTTTCGCCACCCGCCGCCGGTGCCACGTGGATTCGCTATGTTGACTGTCAGATTGATCGCGCAGCGGCGGGAGGGTACCCAGTAGCAAGTACGCCGACAATCGTGGCCGTGGTTTGCTCTCCGATCGCCTATATAAGAAGGGACGATGTGTTCTAAGAAGCACGCAAAGAGAGGAACAACCAAGGTGAAAAGGCATTGACGCTGCAGTTGTGTGGAGTAACCCCTCACCACCACTATAAAATAGGGCGGATGGGTAGACATCCAACACAGCCAAACACAATGTCGTTCTACCGTCGCCTCTTCAAGAAGCGTAAGTCATCCCGCCTCAATATCCGGATGCCGATGGCCGACGCCGAGTTCTCACGGAGTTGCCCGACCTAAATGCGATCAAGAACCTACCGGCGAAGATGATGCAATCTACCCATGGAGAGACGCCGCCTGGCATCACTACTATTGTGGCCGCACCTACAAGGCAAACCTACTAGTGTCCACACAATACAGGGTAACACCACCATCTCATGCATCGTTCTTTCTTTTCTCAGCACAAGGACCGGTGTTGCTTCTTCCAATGGATCGACGGGCCGAACGACGTGACTACTTAATTTCTACAATCGCCACGACGCCTACCCCGCTTCGCCGAGAACTTCACCCGGTGGGAGAAGCCGCCAGATATGTCCCTTTTCTAGATCGACAGAGCTTAGGGCGGTGGGCAAGGCCAACCAATCGCTGAGTTTCATGCGACATACTCATGTTAAACTCGCAAAGTAGTAGTTCTAAACCAGTTCATCGCATTACAGAATTCAAAAGGAAACTTGCGAATTTGTTCAAGTCAAAGGAGAAACCTCCTCCGGGGCCACCAAAGCCCCGACGCTTGAGAACATGGCTCGCAGTGCGATGGTTGATACCGCCACGGTGATCTAGCGGACCGAGATTCTACCTGCCCTTGGCCGAGGATGAATGGTGGTGGTACTTCAACCGGGTGGACCCGAGACGCATTCACCCACATCTCATGCTTCCTCGCATGGGATAACCGAGGGAGCAACCTCTCCGTGGTGCCACTACCGCCTGTAAAAGCTGCACTCTGGCACGCCACGGTGTTATTCAACGACCAAAGGGCATATTGCATTGATTGCAGGGGCACGCTTCCGGCTGTCCAAGGATAAGCCCAACACACACCTCCCTGCACCATATAGTGGAGGCGAGCGAAACAGAAAGCAAAGGCCTCCGCATGCCTCCGCTAATAGCCAACACACCAGAGGTGCAAGAGGGTTCCTCCTCTCAAGAAGAAGGGACAAGGGAAGCAGTACGAGGTCCGCAAAGACGCAACAAATCCTTGACGCGTTATGCAGACCAACCGGGAACCCGGTGGTATTAACATAGGGGACGCTGAATCGGGATGACATACCCATATGGGAGGGCAAAAATCCACATAAAAAGATCAAAAATTATGTCTTATACACCGAGACATACTAAGATAGGCCACCCATTCTATGACATTTGGGAGAATCATGCGGATCCCCATGGAGTTTTTTTCATAGTAGGGATTGAGCGGTGTCCGAGGACAAATCGCAAATTAAACACGGGTCAGGTAATATGCAGAAAATGTAGGACATCATTCTGGCTGTACCCAGATAGGATGAACGATCATTTGTTCCACCATGACGAACATTGCTTTTGTTAGTTAGTTCGTCTGGCAATTTCGTCACCGTTGTAATGCCCTTATAATATAATCTAATCTGCTGCTTATTTTATCATCTGAACTTTCAGTGTATGTGCCTTTAAAATTTTCTAACGTGGTTTGTTTAATTTTTCATTCGGTTCAAACTTGTCGGCCAGCGTTTTATCAGGACAGTTGTATTGTTTGAATTTTAAAAAATTCCTCACATCTTAAAATCATTTGAAATTTTTATGGTAATATCACTGATTTATCAGGAACCTTCATAAAAAATTTCAAAATTTTTCGACATCGTAACTTCTGTAGTTTCATGGCCGCGAATGCCTTTTCCGATTTTCGTAACTTCCTACCGGGCAACGCGTCGCTATCTCGCCCATACGTAAGTGCTAGCTCGCTATGAGGGTCGCCCTTGATTTTTTTCCGTATTTTTGGGTCAGATCCGCTTGTCCCGCTGCCTCACGAAACCCCTAAGTGGGCCACGATTTCTATGGTTTCATGGTCGCGAGTGTCTTTTCCGATTTTCAACTTCTCGCCAGGCAACGTCTCGCCTATCTCGCCCATACGTAGTAGTAGCACGCTATGAGGTCGCTCTTTATTTTTCTCGATTTTTGGATCTGATCCTACTGTCTCACGGGCTGCGAAAAACCTTAGTGGCCCACGATTTCCACGGTTTCGTGGGCATGAAAGTGCCTTTTTCCGTTTCGCAACTTCCGACGGGCAACGTCCGCCATCTCGCCCTATGTAAGTGGTAGCCCGCGTTACGTGGGTCACCCGTGATTTTTCTTGTATTTTTCGTCAGATTCGCGGACCATAAGAGCCTCACGAAAATCCCTAAGTGGGATGCGATTCTAACAAAGGAAAATAACTTTTCCTGTGCGAAACAACAAGAAGTTTTTTTATTTCGTAATTGTTCCCGGTTCAATGCAACAATTATTGTACAAACAATTTACCAAAAAATGCATAAGATTCGATCGCTTCAGTCACGCACCGTGTATTTTTAATTTTTCACGCCCTGCCGTTACATCACTGAATGCGCCGTTAGTCGTAAGCACCGATCGCCTCGAGAAGCGATCGCCCAGATCGGGCGACGGGCGGGTAAAACTGCAATTTTTTCCCGCGGCCGATTAGTTTTGAAAAAAAGATTTAAAATAAATATTAAATAAAAAAAATTCGCAGTCTCCTCCTGTTGAAAATATTGCGCCCCAATGGCCCAAGACTAGATCGACACTCTGTACTAAATGGAATCGACTACTAAGCGGTAAACGTTATAGCGACTAGTTTAATGTAGTTTTGGAACTCGAGTTTTTAAGAAGATTTTAAGCAAAAGTTTAGATGAGTTTTTAGAACTCAAGATTCATGAAGCTTCAGCTTGTAACAAGTTTAAGAGAGTTTCAATCTAGAATTTTAAGAAATTTCAGCTAAAGTTTTGTCAAGTATCACAAAAAAACACACGCACACACAAAAAGGAGCAACAAGCTGTGCTTGTCCTATTGCCCTTGCCACTTGCGAGCATTACCGCCTTCTCTTGCTCGCTCGAGAGGTGAAGCCATAACTCGAAGTTTCTCCATGATGCACGCCACGAAGTTATGCCAGAAAACGATGTGGGTAGAGTCAGTGTTGTACCATTTTGTGACTTAGATGAGGAGGCACACGAGGCTTGCGACATCTGGTGGATCCCGTCACAGGTGACAAGGAAAACAACAGAATCCAGTGGATCCCATCGTATGCGTCCTCGTCCCATCATGCTTTAGGTTGAGTTCACGCTTGCTGCTGCTGCTTCTCAGGCGTCGACTTGCTCACCTGCAGCCTTGCCAATATAGCTCACCTACAGCGACACGTAGCGTGCCACCCCGTCCGGCTGCACCTGCCTACGTATGGGCGCTTACTGCGTGCCTTCATGCCTTCATACTACTGTTCAGTCCCAGCATGCTACTGTGCTCACCTGCAACCACCTCTCTTGCTTGACATTCGTTGGAGAAAAGAGAGAGCTTTAGCTAGCCAGCCATGGAGGAGAAGTCAAAAGAAATAAATGGATTAGACCAACAATGAGTGGATGTAAGTGAATAATAGTAGAGGAGTTAAGAATCTTATTCTGTGTGTCTTAATGTGTTGAGAATCATAATATAAGAGTTAGGGATATTATTTTGTATATTTTAGAGCAATGCTTCAATACTATTCCTTCTAATATAAATTGTATAAATCTTGAAGCAAGTGAAGGATAAGTAATCGTTATCTACTCTTTATTTATGTCTTAATATTTATGCAACTATAAAAAAAAAGCATGAAAACACCTCTCTATATTTTAATATGCTAAAAGATTCATGCATGCTAGGTTTTTTATCAAACGGTGCGTGACTATACCGTTGTTTAGTGTTTACGTTTAATATTTACGTTACTAAATTGCATCTGTTATAGGTTTGAATTCAGGTCCTTAACATACGAAAGTTAGGTGAAACCGAACCAATCTAGCATTGAACACGCATTGAATTTACCTGAACGTCTGGTTTATTTCCAACGGAATTCTAGATGTTGCAGACAACGAGCAGGATCTGAACATATCCAGGCTTGTTTATAATACAAACTTAGCATGGAAATCATCAGGATTTAATATATGGAGTATTTCTTGATATCAACTTCAGGCATACCTTGACCTAGGTCAACAGATGCTGTTGCAGTAGCATCTATAGTAAGATCCTAAGTGCAGCAAGACAAAATATCAGATAATCTATAAATTAAACTGATAAAAGTGAATTTAGCTGGTAGCCAACTTTACATAGAAGAAAGGTACTTACAGCAATAAGATCACAGAACTGACCAGTGAATTCTGTACCAATGGAACTCTTCACCAGGCCTAGCATTGTCCCACCTACATCATGGTAAATCTCAGTGGTGTCAGTTTACCAAAACAGAGCCTTTGAGGCATCCATACCATCTTCATCCTCATCATAAACATAGCTTTGAACCCTACATTCCATCAAAGTATATATATTAAAAAAAAAGAAATCCAATCACAATATATGCATGCTAGAAAAGCCACAAAGAATTCCGGCTTACAAGAAAATAAAAGAAATAAGACTAATAGGGTAAAGATAAGTAACTTTCATATGTGAATGGGTAGATAACGTTGGCATATCAATACTCGATAGGTGTGACTGTATGAAACATGATAGCTAAAATGAATAGAGCCTAGCGATGTTGCCCCCTTAGCTCGCCGGGTGCCACGTGGGTAGCCGCCGGCGGCGAGCGTGCTTTCCCACTGCTTTCGCCGGGTGCCCGTGGTGACGGCGGCGGCGGCGTGCTGCATGCCGGCTCGCCGGGTGCCCGCGTGATGGCCGACAGCCCGGCGGCGAGCGTGCTTCGCCACCGCTCGCCCGGGTGCCGTGGGCCCGACCACCGGCGGCGGCGTGCTTCGCCACACCTTTCGCCCAGGTGCCGTGAAATTTGTCGCCCGGCGGCGAGGCGGTGCTCGCCCACACTCTGCCAGTGCCGTGGATCTGTCATGTTGGTGTCGTATTATTTGCTTTTGTCTTGTGGAGGAGGTACCCAGTAGCAATCTGTGACAATCGTGCCGTGTTTGCTCTCCATTGCCTATATAAGAAGGGCGATGTGTTCTAAAACCTGGCGATGAGAGGAACAACCAAGGTGAAAAGGCATTAGCCGCTGCGGTTGTGTGGAGTAACCCCTCACCACCACTATAAAATAGAGGCGGATGGGTAGACATCCAACACAGCCAAACACAATGTCGTTCTCCGTCGCCTCTTGACAGCGAAGTCATCCATACTGAATATCCGGATGCGATGGCGTCGGCGCCCGAGATTCTGCGGAGTTGCCCGACCTAAATCTGTTGCAACCTACCGTGAAGATGATGCAATCTACCCATGGAGAGCGGCCGCGCGCTCACTACTATTGTGGCCGCACCTACAAGGCAAACCTCTTTGGTGTCCACAATCTGAGGTAACACCACCATCTCATGCATCGTTCTTTCTTTTCTCGGCTAAGGACCGGTGTTGCTTCTTCCAATGGATCGGCGGGCGAGCAGCGTGACTACGAATTTCTCTACAAGCGCCACAGCGCCTACCCGCTTTGGCGAGAACTTCACGGTGGGAGAAGCGCGGGATATGTCCCTTTTCTAGATCGACGAGCTTAGGGCGGTGGGCAAGGGCCAACCAATCGATGAGTTTCATGCGACATACTCATATTAAACTTCGCAAAGTAGTAGTTCTAAACAGTTCATCGCACGCAGAATTCAAAAAAACTTGCGAATTTGTTCAAGTCAAGGAGAAACCTCCTCGAGGCCACCGCCAAGCGTTTGAGAACATAGCTGCGGCGATGGTTGATACTGCCACGGTGATCTAGCGGACCGGAGATTCTCTAGGTGCCTTGGCGAGGATGAATGGTGGTGGTACTTCAAGCTGGGTGGACGGAGGCGTGCCACCCACATCTCATGCTTCTGCATGGGATAAGCGAGAGCAACCCTCTCAGTGGTGCCACTACTGCCCGAAAAGCGGACCCCAAATGCGCCTCACGGTGTTATTCAACGACCAAAGCGGGCATCTTGCATTGGCTGCAGGCACGCTTAGGTTGTCAAGGATAAGCCCAACACACACCTCCTGCACCATATAGTGGAGTGCGAGGCAAGCAGGCGAGGCGTCTCCGCATGCCTCATAGCAGCCAACACACGAGAGGTGCAAGAGGTTCCTCCTCTCGAAGAAGAAGGGACAAGGGGAAGCGGTAGCCGAGGTCATGACGCATAACAAATCCTTGGCGTTCGCGCAGACCAACCAGGGAACCGGGTGGTATTAACATAGGGGCCAGGAATCGGGATGACATGCCCATATGGGAGGGCAAAAATCCACATAAAAGATCAAAAATTATGTCTTATACACCAGAGACATACGGCATAGGCCACCCATTCGGCTGACAGTTGGGAGGCTGCGGATCCCCATGGAGTTTTTTCATAGTAGGGCTTGGCGGTGTCAGGGACAAATCATAAATTAAACCGTCGAGGTAATATCGAGAAAATGTAGGACATCATTACGGTACTGTACCGGATAGGATGAGCGATCATTTGTTCCACCATAGCGAACATTGCTTTTGTTAGTTAGTTAAATGCGGCAATTTAAATCACCGTTGTAATGCCCTTATAATATAATCTAATCTGCTTGCTTATTTTATCATCTGAACTTTCGGTGTATGTGCCTTTAAAATTTTCTAACGTGGTTTGTTTAATTTTTCATTCGGTTCAAACTTGTCGGCCAGCGTTTTATCAGGACAGTTGTATTGTTTGAATTTTAAAAAATTCCTCACATCTTAAAATCATTTGAAATTTTTATGGTAATATCACTGATTTATCGAGAACCTTCATAAAAATTTCAAAATTTTTCGACATCGTAACTTCTGTAGTTTCATGGCGCGAATGCCTTTTCGATTTTCGTAACTTCCCTCAGGGGCAGCGTCGGCTATCTCGCCCATGCGTAAGTGCTAGCCAGCGTTGCGTGGGTAAATCCTTGATTTTTCCGTATTTTTGGGCGTGTCACGCTTGTCGACCCTCTGGCTCCCTAAGTGGCCCACGATTTCTATGGTTTCATGGCGCGAGTGTCTTTTCGATTTTAGCAACTTCTGCCGCGAGCAACGTCTGCCTATCTCGCCCATACGTAAGTAGTAGCAGCGTTACGTGGGTCGCTCTTTATTTTCTCGTATTTTTGGACTGCATCCTTTTGTCATGATGCGAAAAAACCTTAAGTAGCCCACGATTTCCACGGTTTAAATGGCGCGAGTGCCTTTTCGGTTTCGCAACTTCCGACCGGAGAACAACGTCCGCCATCTCGCCCTATGTAAGTGGTAGCCCGCGTTCACGTGGGTCACCGTGATTTTTCTTGTATTTTTCGGCGTATTCGCGGACCATAGAACCTACGAAAATCCCTAAGTGGGATGCGTATCTCTAACAAAGGAAAATAACTTTTCGGTGTGCGAAACAACAAGAAGTTTTTATTTCGTAATTGTTCGGTTCAATGCAACAATTATTGTACAAACAATTTACCAAAAAATGCTATAAGATGCGATCGCCCCAGTTTGAATGTATATTTAATTTTTTCCGGCCGTTACCATTACACCGAATGCGCCGTTAGTCGAGGCACCGATCGCCGAGTGAAGCGATCGCCCGTCTTGAGGCGACGGCGGTAAAACGCAATTTTTCCCACGCCGATTAGTTTTGAAAAAAGATTTAAAATAAATATTAAATAAAAAAATTCGCAGTCTCCTCCTGTTGAAAATATTGCGCTCCCAATGGCCCAAGACTAGATCGACACTCTGTACTAAATGGAATCGACTACTAAGCGGTAAACGTTATAGCGACTAGTTTAATGTAGTTTTGGAACTCGAGTTTTTAAGAAGATTTTAAGCAAAAGTTTAGATGAGTTTTTAGAACTCAAGATTCATGAAGCTTCAGCTTGTAACAAGTTTAAGAGAGTTTCAATCTAGAATTTTAAGAAATTTCAGCTAAAGTTTTGTCAAGTATCACAAAAAAACACACGCACACACAAAAAGGAGCAACAAGCTGTGCTTGTCCTATTGCCCTTGCCACTTGCGAGCATTACCGCCTTCTCTTGCTCGCTCGAGAGGTGAAGCCATAACTCGAAGTTTCTCCATGATGCACGCCACGAAGTTATGCCAGAAAACGATGTGGGTAGAGTCAGTGTTATACCATTTTGTGACTTAGATGAGGAGGCACACGAGGCTTGCGACATCTGGTGGATCCCGTCACAGGTGACAAGGAAAACAACAGAATCCAGTGGATCCCATCGTATGCGTCCTCGTCCCATCATGCTTTAGGTTGAGTTCACGCTTGCCAAGCTGCTGCTTCTCAGGCGTCGACTTGCTCACCTGCAGCCTTGCCAATATAGCTCACCTACAGCGACACGTAGCGTGCCACCCCGTCCGGCTGCACCTGCCTACGTATGGGCGCTTACTGCGTGCCTTCATGCCTTCATACTACTGTTCAGTCCCAGCATGCTACTGTGCTCACCTGCAACCACCTCTCTTGCTTGACATTCGTTGGAGAAAAGAGAGAGCTTTAGCTAGCCAGCCATGGAGGAGAAGTCAAAAGAAATAAATGGATTAGACCAACAATGAGTGGATGTAAGTGAATAATAGTAGAGGAGTTAAGAATCTTATTCTGTGTGTCTTAATGTGTTGAGAATCATAATATAAGAGTTAGGGATATTATTTTGTATATTTTAGAGCAATGCTTCAATACTATTCCTTCTAATATAAATTGTATAAATCTTGAAGCAAGTGAAGGATAAGTAATCGTTATCTACTCTTTATTTATGTCTTAATATTTATGCAACTATAAAAAAAAGCATGAAAACACCTCTCTATATTTTAATATGCTAAAAGATTCATGCATGCTAGGTTTTTTATCAAACGGTGCGTGACTATACCGTTGTTTAGTGTTTACGTTTAATATTTACGTTACTAAATTGCATCTGTTATAGGTTTGAATTCAGGTCCTTAACATACGAAAGTTAGGTGAAACCGAACCAATCTAGCATTGAACACGCATTGAATTTACCTGAACGTCTGGTTTATTTCCAACGGAATTCTAGATGTTGCAGACAACGAGCAGGATCTGAACATATCCAGGCTTGTTTATAACTAGATGCGTGGGCGCGGCGCACGCCGCGCCCCGCGAAAAATGTGCGCCGCGCCCCGTGAAAAAAATTTAGATTCTAAAAGAGAGAGGAAATTTCTAACAGAGAAAAAAAAACTTATGTAGGAACACTTAAAAAACGGAATCAAATTGTCATAATTTCTAGAAATCACAAAAGCTCGACTACGATCCTTTTTTTTATAGCTCAAGCATGCTCTTAGGACAATTCTCACAAGTTCTGAAGAATTTACAAACTTAGCATGGAAATCATCAGGATTTAATATATGGAGTATTTCTTGATATCAACTTCAGGCATACCTTGACCTAGGTCAACAGATGCTGTTGCAGTAGCATCTATAGTAAGATCCTAAGTGCAGCAAGACAAAATATCAGATAATCTATAAATTAAACTGATAAAAAGTGAATTTAGCTGGTAGCCAACTTTTACATAGAAGAAAGGTACTTACAGCAATAAGATCACAGAACTGACCAGTGAATTCTGTACCAATGGAACTCTTCACCAGGCCTAGCATTGTCCCACCTACATCATGGTAAATCTCAGTGGTGTCAGTTTACCAAAACAGAGCATGATATTTTGTGAGCCACCTTGCTCATTTACGATAGCAATTTCATGTCCAGGTTTGCCAGTCTGGAATCACAATTGCAAAAAAATAAAACAGCATGCTTAATTGAAAACAGACATGTACTATAGGCTCTAAAATAGTTTGAATTTTACAGGATAACAAGTTATTTCTTTTGTTAAGACTTAAGAAACAATATTTTTTGCCTTTTATCACCTAAAAATAAATGAAGTAAAATAGAAATTTCAGCCTACATGTGAACATGGAAAATCCGTACTTTTTCAAAGATATCTTGTTTAACTTAGAGCATGGATTCAACGATAAACCAGCATCCTTTGAGGCATCCATACCATCTTCATCCTCATCATAAACATAGCTTTGAACCCTACATTCCATCAAAGTATATATATTAAAAAAAAAAGAAATCCAATCACAATATATGCATGCTAGAAAAGCCACAAAGAATTCCGGCTTCTTACAAGAAAATAAAAGAAATAAGACTAATAGGGTAAAGATAAGTAACTTTCATATGTGAATGGGTAGATAACGTTGGCATATCAATACTCGATAGGTGTGACTGTATGAAACATGATAGCTAAAATGAATAGAGCCTAGCGATGTTGCCCCCCTTAGCTCGACCTAACCTCTGTTTTTTTTTCTCATTTACACTCAGTACTACAACAGCAGCAGAAATCGAGCATGCATAGCCTCCACAATATTAATGTTGGTTTAAAATCACACACCATAGAGAGACATGCATTACTTTGTATAACATTTAAGTCAGCCTTTTTCTACATAGGAATAAAACTTATAATGGTCATTTTCAGCCCTACCACATTTGTAAATCATTCCTACATCTTGCTAGTTTAATTCGATGAAATATGGATGCTAAACAGAGGAAGGACGAACTATCAAGCGGTGTTACTACAATTTACTTATAACTTTTCATTGGAGATCATATTTCTTCACTAAGCATTGGACTTCATTCATAAGGCAACTGCAAAATACTCTCCAAGATATAATTGCTCTCCTAGAAGGCAAGTACTCGATTGTATTCAAGTCAGACCAAAGTGGTAAACATAAACATTTCTCTAGTGTTACTATTGATCCGATCTAGAATTATGTGTTTGCATGCAAATCTTTCACACAAAATACTTTCCCGTCATTAAGCCTTATACTTTTGCTAAGCAACCAATTTGTTTTTCATATCAAACTGCAAGCACAAACCTCAAAATCATTTTCTTGGACTATAAACCCTTTAGATCATCTTGTTATCCAAAACCTGATTAAATTTTTTACTGTGACGCCTTGATGACGTTTTTTTTATCGAAAATATTTGATGATACAAATAGAACAGCATACTTCACTTAGCTTGTTTCCTTTTCCTCAGTCCAGGACCCCTACAGGAAATAGGGTACATCCTACCTCCTGTGTGTGCTCGGTATGTGCCCTTTCCTAACACATAAAAGAAAAATTTTGGCAAAACAACTATGAGATAATCAAGGAAACTGAATTCTCAATGCTTGAGTTGAAGGGAGCATACCATCCTCTCCGAAGTTTTTAGTTTCGTAATAGTTAAACAACAACTGAGATACATCTGTAACCTAGACCAATGGATTAGAAGTTGATAAGAACAATAGTATGTACGATGAATTGATGACTCCAAACACACATGATGAAAACAGAAACTTCAATCTCTGACAAGGACAAAATCCCTTAAATAAGCACAAAGAAAATCCCTTAAATAAGTTTGTCCTTGCCTAACGTACATAAAGCTGGGAGCTTTTCCGGCCTCTCGGCGCACAAAGAAAAAACTAAAAAATCAAAAGTGCAAAGTGCAAGTTTTCTTTTGTCTGTAGTAGAAGAAAGTACTACTACATAAAATTTCGAATGAAATCTAGGTGAAGAAGTTAATAGTGGGCTCAATTTAACTTCCTTTTACTCATAAATGTTTAGTGTTTACAGATCTTGTTAAAATATGTATAGGGTCAAGCACAAGAAAAATCAGCGCTACAAAACTAATCTGGTGAGTATTCAATCTAACTCTCCAGATGGCTTCATATCAATAGTTCATGCAAATCAATATTGTCCATAAACCCAATTAACCATACATTGGCAGAACGGGCTTACCTCAACACATCCATCAGAAAATCCATAAACCGTTTAGGTTCAGATGTTATAATTATGGAAGATCGTATAATTCTGGCACCCATTAATATGTCTTTTTTAGTGCCTCGCCATCATTTGTGAACTGATGACTTAGCTACATAAAATCAATTACATACATGATGGATCAGCCACTAGTAAACAACGCTGAAATGTGAACAGGATTGCAGGGTGAAGTTCTTTTAGTGCAAAAACGCAATTATGTGCCAGCGTGTTATTGGGAGCAGTCAAGTATTGGTTTAGCACTATAAACAGATCTGAAGTTTGCAGGAGTGAACAAACGAAAATAAAATGCAGCAAGAGCAATACCTAGGCGCTGAAGTTCTTACGGCACAAAATTTAACTAACAACATGCAAAATTGTACACAACCAAACAATAAGCAAGAGCACAGACTATGACAAAAGAAAATGCATCAGAGATCAGGGTCTAGTATGAAGAGGCTAAATAATTAAGCTCCAATCATCTGTACTACCAGAACCTTTTTTCGCGAGGAGTGGTATTACGTAGGCGCTTAGTGTATGAATGCCCCCCCAAAAAAATGCAATCAACTGGCATAGCTCCGTGGGCTGCAGATCCACTGACCTAATCACGGTAAAAAAATGAATACGATTAGCACAGACCTAAACAGAACACCAAATCGAGAGCGCGAGTGCTCGGTGTATGAACGCCCCAAAAAGATGCAATCAACTTGTATGGCTCCGTGGGGTGTAGATCCTTGATGTAGTCACCGTAAAAAAAGCGAATACAATTAGCTCACACCTAAAGAAGACCAAATCGAGAGCGCCTTGGCCAGTGGATGTCGCACCGCTGATGTCCAACTTGCGAGAGGGCAAGGAAATGCAGGTGTCGTCGATTGGCGGGAGGAAGGGTGAACGCACGGAGAGGAGCGGCGGAATGGGAACCCGACAGAGCCGCCATGTCGAGGGGTTAGCGGCGTCGGCGCCTAGGCGAAAAGGAAGCGATAGGAAGGGAAAACAAGAGTGGTTCTCGAGGGCTCCGACCGACACCATTCGCTTCTAAGCCAAGCGGCAGGCACGCAGCGTCGCTGAGCAAAATTGGTGCGACCAGCGCGGAGTGGAATCGAGCGGCGGCGGCGACGCTGTGGCGACCTTACCGCTACGCTCGAGTTTAGTTGAGAAACCGACCACGGCAAAATATTTGAGCTAAGCAAGCGGATGAGCCACGTGAGCGGCGTGGCTCAACGCCGAGCCGGCCGTATACCTGGCGCCCGATTCACTTGTCGACACTGGGTGCAGCCACGGCCGGCGTTGGCCACGCCACCCAAAAGACGGCGATGGGCGCCCGAGGCGGCTAAAGCTCCCAAATTTAATATAGGGATGATGCAGCAGTATTTTATTAAAAAAAGTACAGGGAAACAGTACATGTTGCAGAAATAAATAAAAATTATTTCCAATGGAACTAGAGGTGGGCATCGTGTCGGGTCGGGGTCGGACGGCAAACATGAACCCATCGTGCTTCAGTCTAAAGTCTTGGCCGTGGATGACCCATCGTGCTCACCGTCTTGGGACCGGGCTGGCCAGCTCGTCTTTAGCGAGCCGAGCACGCACCCATTTACCCTTCGATGTTCGCCGTGCGTCAGGCGGCTCGAGGCCGATCCATTTATACTATTACTATAAGAGAAAATGATCACGGATTGACTTCTTTCTTTATCTCTAGTACTTCCTTTTTTTCTTCGTAAACAAAATCCTATTGTGTTTATTCTTCTCGATTTTCTTGATTCAGTTGTTCCTTCTAGTCACATGCATGCAGCCATGCATTTACTCCTTGATTTGCTCACCCACACATACAACGTATGGATGCATTCCCTTCCTTTTCTCCGGTCCATCTGTAGTTTTCTTCCTTTACTCCTTGATTTACTCACCCACATATACAAACAGTGCAAATTGCTGTTTCAGCGTTGGGCCCAAGCACGGCCCGGACTATCGTCTGCGTCTTGCGGCCGCCCATCGTGTTCGGAATTAGCGGGCAAGACACCGGACAACGTCTTGGTCGGACGGCCTACCATTTACGAAAAAGATGCGTGCGGTCAGTGGGTCGTCTTGGGATCGAGGCGTGGCCTCTTGCCGCCAAAAAGCGACCCAGTGCCCACCTCTAAATGGAACTCTAGATGTTGCAGAGCAGGAGCAGGATCTGAACATATCTAGGCTTATTTATAACTAGGTAGTTAAAATTCTGCATATTGCCGGGAATGATTTTTAACAGAGGGAGAAAATTTTCTTTAAAAAAGAGAAAGTAAACAAAATGTAACTCAGCATTCATGGAGAGGGAATATTTTTTCAATAAAATAAAATAAAAACCTGTAGCATTCATACTGTAGATACTATAGTGATATGAGGGCTCGTGGCCGTGGGTGTTTAGCAACTCGGTACATCTCAAGATTAGAGAAATATTGTCGATGCCCAAGATCTTAGATATCTTAATCGAACCTACGGAAATACAAATTGTGGGCTCCTAGATATCAAAATGGAGACAATGTGGATTGCTTTTTTATTAGCTGAGCGGCTTGTGACAAAGTACACGAATTACAAGATGATCTAAGTGATTACAGAATGCTAATCACAGGTTACTGGACGTTGAATGCTAAATGCGAATTGTCAGATTGCAGATTCAAGATTCCGATGCTCCTCAACAGCGTAGATTGGCCCCCTATTTATCCTTGATGAAGAGGCGATAGTTGATCTCCATAAGGGGTGTCGTGTGACCGGGAGACGTCTTCTTGCCAAACGATATCTTCTCGCCGAAGGGTGCCTTTTCCATATATAACTTCCGGTGGTTACATGTATCTGTCAGAAAACTGTCTGCATAGAGACATGTGCGGGGAGAACCGCTTATCACCGACCAGTTTGCTGATCGGGGCGACCATTTCGTTGGTCAGCGACAACCAATATGAAGTTAGGTTTTGACTATCTTTAACTGAACTAATCAGAGATCTAACCGTTCGGGTAAGGATGGGCTTTGTTTTAATACATTATGGGCTTTATATTTCGTAGGCCCATTATCAACATATAGTTACGAATTATTCTAGAGAACCTAAATGGGAAATAGGGTTTTAATCCTCATCAGTTAGCCCCTGAGTCTTGAGAAATAAGAGCTTATTACAAGGCTTTTCATCTTCTGTGACTTTTATGGGGTTATACGCCCATTATTTTATCGACTTGAGTGTTGCTATATAGGAGATGTTTGCGATTCTCTTGGTAACGAAACCGACACTTGGTTATTTTTAATGCATGTGGTATATAAAGGGGACGAAAGCCTCCTTTTGAATCAAGGATGGATTGCTTTCAAAACTCTTTAGTTGTTTTGGCTTCTCCATTATCTTCCTCTTTTCCTCCTTCGTCAAATATGATGATGGCATGATCAAGAGGAGATGATGAGGAGTTAAAATATCTGAAGGGGTTTTAGATTTCAAGTCTTCTCTTAAGTTCTTCAGCCTTTTCATCTTCCATCATGTTATTCTTCTCCCGTTGGATATGATGGAGAGTTTGATAAAGGAAAGGAGGTGAAAAGCCTAAAGGTCTAAAAAGAAGCTTGCAGATGTTAGACCTAGTGTTAGCTATCATTTATTGAAAAATTGTTTACTTTTTCTTGGAAACCGAAACGTTGTCTGCAATTGTTACTCATTAGGCTAAATAAAGGGGGTAAATCTTTTTGGATTTCTCGCGCCTTTATTGCTTTCAAGCATAGAATTTCCTTAAATCCTTTTGCGACCTCTAAACTTTTGTTCTTCGATCATTTTCTTCTTCCCAAACTAAATGGCCATAGATAAGTCGATCCTAACCGAGGGAAGGATTAAGGAATTAGAAGACTAAGGTCTGATCCCTCCTCATGCAATGCTGTGATGGGAACCTAGTGGGGAGGACACAAAGCCGGTGCCTTAAGAGGGGCGCTTCGTGCTGTTCGCTACTCTGGTGAGGTTAGGGTTCCGACTCTCAGAGAGCGAGTTTTTGGCCGATGTGCTTGATCACTATGAGATCGAGCTACACCATCTTCCTCCCAACTCTATTCTTATTTTGAGTGTTTTCTCATATCTTCGCGAAGCTTTTTGAGAATTCCTCATCTAGTTCGCCTTTTTCGCTTCTTTTATCAATATACTAAAAATAGTAAAAGCTAAGATCTCTTCAGAAGCACTTATTTTAAACTCCAAGATAAAATGGCCTCTCAATATCCTCCATTCTCGACCAAGGATATATGACGCGATTACCGGAAGGAGTGGTTCTACTCAAAGATTCCTGGGGTATCCATCTCTAATTTATCAGGAAAGTGGCACCGAGTTGGACCAGGACCGAAGTGAAGAGAGAAAAAGATTCGTCGATCCTCACCAAGGAGGAGAAGGATACAGTAAAAACTGTTGAAAAACTAATGAAAGGAGGTCTGACGGAGCAGAATATCGTTTTTGATCTCCTGCTCCACAAGATAAGTCCTTTAAAGAGGCGGTGCCGATTCACCTAGAGAATAGAAGGAGACTAGGATTCAACTACGGACGAACCTGGAGGTAAGACTACTCTCCATTATCGACCTTTTTTGTTTGATCAAAGAATTGTATTGATATTTTTTGAATATTTCTCCTATCAGTGCTGACCGCCGAGGAGGCCTAGTCGAGAATTGCGTCTATGCTACTCATCTCGACTGACGGGTCCAACCTGGCTGCTTTAGATAAGCAGACATCTAGCCTGATCGAGCAAACTGATGAGTTCATAAATGAATGCATCATGGTAAGTACTAATTTTTTTGATCTAATTGCCTTTTGTGATTGGCAATTGAATTTATTTTCTTAGATGCATGGTCGGAAGAGACCTGTCGAGCAATATGAGGTCTCAGCCTTAGCCCCTCTGGTCAAGAAAATAAAGACCAAGGGTGCTCTGAAGGTGGTAGATCCTGCCACTACTGAGACTAGTGCTGATCTAACTAGCACTAGTCAAGCTTTGGTGCCAATCAACGATGTACGCTCTAAGCATGCTCATGACCAGGCACAAGATAAGAGCGTTTTGTTTGCTATAGGGGTGCAGACGAGGACCTCATTCCTGATGCACCTTAAGAAATGGTTCAACCGCAATTGGGATTGTCCATTAGACATCTCCCAAACTTCCCGTTTGTTCAGGATAAAAGTGAAGACTCAGAGGACAATATTCCTCAAATCATAAGAAGGAAAAAGAAGACCCCCAATCTAGATATTGAAGCATCTTCACTTATACTATCATGGGAAATAGACTCGGGATTCCAATGCAGGTATGAGATTTTACTTATATCTTTATTTCGAGCATTTGTCTTTAGAATTTTTTTAAATTTCACGTTATTTGCTCTTAGCCCCTAGGCAACTGTTCCTGATCCTCAGATTCCAAGCATTTGTCTTTAGAATTTTTTTTAAATTTTTCGTTATTTGCTCTTAGCCCCTAGGCAACTGTTCCTGATCCTCAGAAGGATCAGGATGTGGCTGCACAGATCGGTGCTGAGGCTAACCCACTAGTCATCCTATCGACGACCAGTGCGGAACATGCCTTGGTTCCAACCAAAAAGGTTACTTTGAGCAGTCAGCAAGTAAACTCACTCATCGCCGAAGATGAAAACCTCTCGAGTGTTGGTGGTGAACCACTGATCAATCAAGATCCGCCGACCATAGAGGAGGTTGATCCTCTTCCTATGGTGACAACCAAGGTGGTCGGGGTGACCACCGTTGCTAGAGAAGAGGCTTCCGCTGGTGGGGGGATCGATGACCTCCCTTTTGTAGAGGAAACATTGGTCATTTCGACCAGTGAGGGGGTAGTGCCCAAAAGGGCGATCATCCAACTAGTGGTTTTACCACTGGCGTCTTCCTCTGGTCAATCTGACCAGAGAGACTTGAAGCAAGTTTTTGATAACTTGCAAGCGAAAGTATTTATCTTTTCTCTCTTGTTCTTCTTTTTTGAGAAAGATAACTCTTAATTCACTTGCCTTTTTGCTCTTTTATGAGATTTGCAAGAAATATTCAACCTGCTAAGCGAGCAGGCAAGGATTTTGGCCAAAGTTGGAGTAGAAAAAATAAAAAGTAAGTAGGCTTTACTGTTATTTTTTCTTCTTTTCTGTTATCTTTCTTGTTCTGACGTAACTGCTCTGACAAAGACAAAAAGAACAAATAAAAAATTAGAGAAGCAACTCTTGGTGGCCCAAAATACCGCTAAGGGATACCAGTTTGACCTCATCCCTACAAAGAACTACTGTGAGGATAAAAACTGCTATACTCCACGAAGCATTCAAAAAGAATGAAGACAAACTCCAAAGGCTCTCCGAGGAGTATAAAAATAATTTTTAGGCAAAGGAGTCTGAGATAGTAGGTAATAAAAAGATTCTAACCTACTTAAACTCAAAAATATTTTTTTATTTTTGGAAAACTGAAAATAAATATAAGCTTGATTTTTTCAAATTTGAAAGATATAATAAAGGCCAGAGAGTCTCAACTTTCCAAATGGGAAAAAGAGAGATTAAAAGCTGAAGAGCAAAGGTCGGTCATGCAAAGAGAAATCGAAAGATTAACCAACCAACTGAAGACCTTCGCCACAGACTTGGCCACAATTTAGAGAGGTAGAAAATCTACTCTGAACTTTATGCTTCAGCAGCTTCAAAAAATCACGACATAATTAAAAGGAAAAGAAGCAAAACTTACAAATCCATCATTTGATGAACTGGTCGAGGGAGTGAACGATTAGTTGAAGATCATTTAGATGCAAAATCTCCATCATGACGTAGACTATGAAAGTAGCACTTCGAGCTTCTATTGCTTCCCATGTAGGTACCCTCTTCGTAAAGTTGAGACATTTCTATAAGGACGTGGTTGAATTAGAGAAACTAACGTCAGACTTGAAGCTTAGCACTCAAGAAGAGATTAATAGAAAATGTGCAAAAGTAGCTACTATCGTTGAGACATACATGTGCAATGTAAAGATTACATATAAACAAAATGTATGATCTTATTTGAATGAATGAAAAAGAATATCTTTTTTGTATCATATTCTGCCTTGTGTTTCTTTCTGTGCATATTTTTTTGAGTATATCACTAGCCCCTAACTGTTTGTGTACTGAACAGTAATATGTTCGGAATACAAACAGTTTTGTGAGTGACGACCAGCTCTTTCACGTAGTACTTGGTATTAACTGGTAGCAGATCGAAGATAAGGTGGTGCTAACGAGTTTCCGTGCAGTAAGAACTGGTATACAAGAAAAGTCTCTATTAAATGTTATATCACAATCCGACCAGTAACCTTATACGTTGTGTTTAGAGAAGACGATCAAATAATGACTTTCGTGAATTCCCAAAGGATTATCAGAATAGACATAACGTAGAAAGATAACAACTAAAGAGATAACATATGTAAATGAAAAAGAAACTTATTTACACAAAAAACCTGCGAAGATGCTAGATATTCCAAGTGTTGGACAAAATTCTTCCGTCTTCCAAAGCAAGTCGAACAGAGTCTGGTTGCGCAATTGATAATACAGTAAAGTGACCTTCCCATTAGGAGATAGCTTATACAAGTTAGACTGATTCTGGATACGCATTAGAACTAAGTCCCCCCACGTTTAATGTTCATTTGTTATCTTTTAAAAATAAGAAACAGAATTAGCATAAACGAGGTATTAACCGTGTCGGAATTTTATAAATTTTTTCGAGATTGATCATGACCTAAAATTTTTAGGTGAGCTTAATAATTTCCATAGAACCCTTGTGTAAAAGTTTCAAAAAGTGTAAACTTGTTTGGTTGCTCAATCAAAAATTGTAAACGGTACAAGTACAAGCTTTGAAGTTCGAAAATTGTGAAGTACTACTTTCACATTTTTTGAAACTTTGTTTGAGTTTATCATGATCTCAAAATTTTATGGAAACATCATGGATGCTTCCCAACTATCTAAATTTTTTTCATAATTTTTGCGCCCTCAGTACTATAAAAAAAGGTTGCAAAAAAGTGTCGTGACTAGGACTTGAACCCAAGACCTCTTTTTTTTGCTAGTCTTGCACTTTACCACACAGCCAGGGCTGCTTCTAGGATTGAAAACTAAATTATTTTATACATGTCAACCACAGTTTTAATGCCCACTCAATCATTCGCACATTGGTTCACAGATACTTCACGAGGTTCACTTTCCCCTTTGCGCATTTACTTCCCTAGCCACCAAGCTCACCTCTTCTCTCCAATCTGACCAAAATCCGGCCATGTCTGTTCAACATAAGCAATATCTCGGGTCATTAAACCGAGATTTTGCCTTTCTACAGTGAGATCTCGAGGAGAAGAACCGAAATTTTGGCCACAACAGAAGTTTACTAGGTGATGAAATCTCATTTTCGTGAGCAAAATCTCGGTTATTTTTTGGAGGTATCTCAGTATTTAGTGCTGGATTAGTGTGTACTTGTGCGGGATTTGTATATTTCTAGGCTGGATTAGGTGTATTTGGGTGCATTAGTGCTGAGACAGAGAAAGTTTAGTTTGGATTCTCGGTGCACAACTTTGTAACATTCCAAAATTCGAGTTCTTGAGTGCTTGAATTTCAAAACGAACCATTTTCCAATTTCCTTGAATTAATAAAGCTTAATCTGAATTTTCCAAAAGCAAAAGGATTTAATTTGACTAATCTATCCATCAAAATAAAGATTTCCAGTTTTTATTGGGTTCCTTGTGCTCCAAGAATTTTTTTGTATTTTTGGAGATTTTTATGAATTTATTTGCTATTTATTTGAATTTAATTGCTCTTATTCGGATTTCAGGCATTTTCCAAAATTCAGAAATGAATTTAAATTCCCTTTGTCCTTTCGGGCCGAATCCATTCTCTCCGCCCAATCCTATCCCGCCCGGCCTGCCTTTTTCCCTGCCGCCCGGTCCGTTTTCCCGGCCCAGCCCAGCCGCACGTGGAAACCCTAGCTCGGGCCAATCGCAGCCGTCGGATTCAATCCAACGGTCGTCGACTCGCCCGCGTCGCCAAGCTCGGCCAGCCACCCGATCGCCACCTCACGGACGGCCTCGTTTGCGCCACGTCGCTCCCCCGCGTCGCCGCCTTGTTCTCCGCGCTCGGCACGCCTCCTTGGGCTACTTAAGGCCCCGAGATGCCCCGTGCCGCGTTCCTCGTCGCGCGCCGCTTCGTTTGCCCCACTTCTCGTTGCCCAAGTCGCCGCCGTTTGCTCCTACGCCCTCGCCGTAGTTGCTTCGCCATCCCGAGCCCTTTCTCGCCGTCGATCTCCATCTCCGGTGAGTCTCCGCCGTGATGGGTTGCATCTTCGAGTTAGTCGCGTCGTCCTCTCCCGAACCCGCACCGAGTCGAGCCCGTTCCGTTGCTCCTCCGCCATATGCCGTCGTGTCTTCTCCACCTCCGGCGGAATAGCGCTGCTGTCCTCGCCGTCGCGCTCCATCGCAAGCCTCAGCCGTCCGATCAAGATCGTGCACCCCAGAGCAGGCCCCGTCTCCAGCCGCCGCGCCATGTCAAGCCGCCCGTCCGATTCTGGGCCATCACCCGGATGCGCGCCGCGTGGACCAACCTCGCCAGTCAGCGCCGAGTCAGCCGCCGCGTGGCGCTACGTGCTAGCCACGTCCGCGCCACCGCAGACCTCGAGCCCACGTGGCTGATGCCCTAGCCATGCTGCGTCAGCACCCCGAGCTGTGCCGCGTCGCCGCGTGGTAGTCACGTCAGCGCAACGTAGGCTGCCACCTCAGCGCTATCCGCCGTGTGGCACGCCATGTCGTCGCGGTCTGCCACGTCACCCGAGAGCCCGTCAGTGATCCCGGTCCATGGTGAACCGAGCCACTGACATGTGGTCCCCACATGTCAGTCCGCAATTCTTTTTACTTTTCTGATTTTTCCGAAATTCTGAAATTCCAACCAATCAACTTCTACCACGTGTCACTCTCTCTGATTTTTCCCGATTTTCTTACCCGAGAGACTTCCAGGAGCCCGTTCTCCTCCGTCCGAGCTCCGATTCCAGTGATTCAAATTTCTAAATTCATGATCTGTCTTCCAGTATTATTCTTTTTAATTTTTGAATTTTATTTGAATTTGTTTTATTTATTTGCTCTCGTTTTACGTGTAGACGACACAGTCGAAGCGCAGGCAAATCAACAGGTAGAGGTAGAATCAGCAGGAGGCATTGAAGGCAAGTCTTCCTTGATCAAGTTGATCCCAAATTTTATGAAAACATTATGTTGTTTTAAATTATGCATGCTTATTATTTTGCGTATGTACTTTAAATGCTGTTTTAAGGTTTAGCTAAATTCCTGATTTGTTATACCCTCATTGACTTTAATCATGACAACCTTTGACACCCTAGGTGATACTAGCTACTGTATTTGATGATAACTATTAGTGTAGCATGGGACGATAGAATTGCTTAGTCCTGCTTAAACGTTTCGGTATCATGCCATTATGAAAAACCTTTTCAATCATTGTTCAAACTTAATTGTGAGATTGTAGCAATTGGTGTTGCTGCTATTATTTAAATGAATTTAAGTGGAAATGGTTTAGACCGGGGCGGATGGATGCTTGGTGGGTGCTTGATGCACGATATCTTGTAAAGTAAATGTTCCGCCCTAGTCAATTAAGGGCCGAAGCATGTGTTACCATGGACCGAGCACTACCGTACAACCACAAGTCTATATGGGTACGACCTGGCTAATTAATTTGTGCGTCTCGTTATTGGCTTCGCCATTTGGTTGAATGTGGGTGTCAGATGGAGACACTCGCAAGGCGCAAGAGGGGGCTTCTGTACTGGGTGGATGGAACCCTAACAGTGGTGAAACCTTAGCGGGCGAAGTTAGTAGAGGGGTCGTGCATTGTAAAGGCCTTGTCACGATCTCTCTGCCGACACACCAAAGGAAGTGTGTTAATTGCATGGCGATAAGAGTCGATCATGTCTTGTGGGTAAAGTGTACACACTCTGCACAATTAAAACTACTTCAGTAGCCGTGCCCACGGTCAAGGGCGGGCAAGATACGCTAGCACATTGTAGATCTTATGGTTTTGTTTTAAATGAAAATGATGGTTTGGGAATCCGTGAGTGGATGGAACTCTCGGATTATGGTTTGGCGGTTAGAGCTAGTCAGGTGGTTAGAACCTGTTCAGTTGTTATATTAAATTCAGTTATTATTCAATTACTATTCTATTACATTTTGTTAAATGCTGCTTTGTTAAATTACTATTGGTATTTAAAGTTAAACTCTGCTTTACGCCAAATGAACCATATTATACCTTCAATTGTTTAGCCATGCATATAGTTATCATGCATTATGTTTCCAAGACTTACGGAGTACATTTTGTACTCACCCTTGCAACATCCCAACTCTCCACAAACGAGTGTGCTGAAGCTGAAGGTGACTACGAGTTCTATGCTTGTGGTTATGATGAAGGCGATCCGGACTACTAGGATGCGTACCCCAGTCGATTGCCTGTGGCATATGGATTGGCTCATTCTGCTGCTACTATTTTGTTTCCGCTGCTTCTTATTAAACTCAAGCCATGAGGCTGGTTTATTTGTAATAGTTCGGCCATAAGGCTGATACTCTTTGTGCTTAATTAATACTATTTGGTTCGTGATATGATTGTGTTATCATCACTGTTTTCACTGTGTGTGCTAGCTTTTCCTGAACTAGCACGGATATACACAAAGGGTTCGGATTTGGAAATCCGGTCCCGACAGAGGTGGTATTAGAGCCATATCGACTGTAGGTCGCAACCCTAGTTAGAATGGTCTTCTTAGTCTTAGCAAGAACTTCAAAATTATTTTCTAAATCAAACCAACAAATTTGTATTAGTAGTTTGTCTCCTCTCATCTTATTCCTAGGTTTCTATACCTCTCCTTTACTGAAATATTATTTTGAAATATTAATTTGACCTCATCTCATGAAATTTCTCAAAAGCCTTAGGTCTTCTGCAAGAATCTCAATCAAGAAAGATGATGATCCGTGTTCTCTTCAAGACCGATGGAAGGACTGCTAGAAGGATCAAGTTGATGAAAGAGCGCTCGAAAGGATTCCTATGAAGAATAAGTTAATAGTGCCCGGTAGTGTAGGAGCATATCAACCCTTTCTCGCTTAGTGACGTATAGTTTGAGTGTATTTGGATTTTCTTCTGTTCCTTGCTTGTTGGGTGTGTTGAACACATGCCCTAGGTATTGTGTTGCAGCCACCTTTCGTTTGGAGTTTTAGTTGCTTGTCTTGCCTTAGAATGGCTACCTCCCTAGTCTTCTTATCTTTTGCTCTTTCCCTCTCATCTATTGGTAACCTACCCTTGGCCATTGCTTCAGATGGAGAGTCAAGGAAGAGGTCGTGGTCGTGGCCAAGCAATGCCATAAGATCAGCAGAGTTCTACAGAACAGTCAGAGCAGGAATTGCCGCCGCCACCAGTCCAACCCCCTATGGCAGATATTCAGCAGATGATGGCAATGCAGCTTCAGCTATTGCAAGCCCTTGCTCAGAATGTAGTGAACAATCCCCAGCTAGCACCAGCCACAGCACCAGTGATGCAGCCTCAGTCCAAACTTGGAGAGTTCATGAGAACTAGACCGCCTACCTTCTCAGGAGCAGGTGAACCCTTAGAGGCAGATGATTGGCTAAAGGATATAGAGAAGAAACTCCAGTTGGCTCAGTGTGATGATCGTGAGAAAGTGCTTTATGCTAGCCATCAGTTAAAAAGGAGTAGCTGCTACCTGGTGGGATAACTTCTGTACTGCCCATCAGAATGCTCAAGCTATTACTTGGGAGGAATTCACTGAAGCCTTCAGAACTGCTCATGTGCCAGCGGGAATTATAGAGATGAAGAAAAGAGAGTTCCGTAAGTTGCATCAGGGAAACCAGAGTGTTTCTGAGTATCTTAATCGGTTCACTCAGCTATCAAGGTATGCACCAGAAGATGTGGCAACTGAAAGTGCCAAGATTTGGAGGTTCATGGAGGGACTTGACCCTGACATCAAGGTGCAGTTAGTTGCTTTGGATTTTCCAAACTTTCAGCATATGTTAAATAAAGCGCTAGTGCAAGAGGATGCTCATCGTCAGCAGCGGGAGTCCCGCAAGAGGAAGATGGCATTTCAGGCTCAGCAGGGAGCAAGTGGTTCTCGCCAGCGCTTTCAACCTCAGCAGGTCAGCAGGAAACCTATCCAAGGAGCACCCCGTACTCCTAATTCTGCACCTCACCCAATTGCTTATGGACCCCAGCATAGTGCCAGTGCTCAGCCTCATAAAGGGAATTCAAATACTGCAAGAGTTCAGTGTTTCCACTGCCATCAAATGGGACACTATGCCAATAATTGCCTTCAGAAGCATCAGCCAATGACCCCAGTGCCATTCAACTTAGGATCCAACTCTGCCAAAGCACCAGCGCAAGGACAAGGTCGTGGAGCGCCTCAAACCCCAAGAGCTTCGCAATCTTTTGGAAAAGGACGTGTCAACCACGTGACTGCAGAAGAAGCTCAAGAGGCACCAGATGTGCTTCTAGGTAAGTTTCTTGTCAATTCAATACCTGCCACATCATTATTTGATTCTAGAGCAACACATTCTTTTATATCGAAGAATTTTGTTGGGAAACATTTACCCTTAAGAGCCCTATGATAGTTCAATCACCTGGAAAAGAGATGAAAACTAATTCATTATGCCCAAGTGCAACTATAAAAATTAATGGGGTAGAATTCCTAGCGAATCTTATCATTTTGGATTCAAAAGGAATAGATGTCATCCTAGAGATGGAGTGGTTGACCAAATATAAAGGTCAAATAGATTGTGCCAGTAGAGCCATTACCCTCACCAATTTAGACGGCATTCGAGTGGAGTATATGCCTGATGAGTCTTCAAGAGAAAAGTGCACTTTGAATAAGTTGAAGAAAATAACCTTGGAAAGTGTGCCCGTGGTAAGAGAATACCCAGATGTATTTCCTGAGGAATTGCCAGGCATGCCACCTAATCGAGAAGTTGAGTTCATCATAGAACTAGTCCCTGGTACGGCCCCTATTTCCAAGAGACCATACCGTATGCCAGCCAATGAGCTAGCTGGGATGAAGAAGCAAATTGAAGAGTTGCAAGAAAAAGGATTTGTTCGTCCAAATTCGTCGCCTTGGGGAGCGCTAGTTCTTTTTGTGAAGAAGAAGGATAATAGTTTGCGTTTATGTGTGGATTATAGAGCCCTTAATGAAGTCACAATCAAGAATAAGTATCCATTGCTTAGGATTGATGATTTGTTCGATCAGTTAAAAGGAGCTTGTATTTTCTCTAAGATTGATCTTCGATCTGGATACCATCAGCTGAAAATAAGGCCGCAAGATATTCTGAAGACAGCCATTGCTACCCGATATGGATTGTATGAGTTTACAGTTATGTCTTTTGGATTAACCAATGCCCCAGCCTATTTTATGAATCTGATGAATAAAGTGTTTATGGAGTACCTAGATAAGTTTGTGGTGGTATTCATAGATGACATTCTTATCTATTCTAGAGATGAAGCCGAACATAAAGAACATTTGAGGATGGTGTTAGAAAAGCTTAGAAGTCATCAGTTGTATGCCAAGTTCAGCAAGTGTGAGTTTTGGTTAAAAGAAGTTGCTTTCTTAGGGCATATAATTTCTACTGGAGGTGTCTCAATGGACCCTGAAAAAGTGAAAGGTGTGCTTGATTGGAGGCAACCCAAGTCAGTGCTTGATATCAGGAGTTTTCTTGGTTTAGCGGGATACTACCGAAGATTCATAGAAGGATTCTCGAAGATTGCAAGACCGCTTACCCAGTTGCTGAAGAAGGAAAAGAAGTTTGAATGGACAGAAGCCTGTGAGCAAAGTTTTCAAGAACTGAAGAAAAGATTGACTACAGCCCCAGTGCTCATTTTTTTGGATATTCAGAAGGACTTCGAGATTTTCTGTGATGATTCAAGACAAGATCTTGGATGTGTTTTGATGCAAGAAGGAAAAGTAGTTGCATACGCCTCGCGGCAATTGCGACCACATGAGGGAAACTATCCAACCCATGACTTAGAAATGGCTGCAGTTGTGTATGCACTAAAATTATGGAGGCATTATCTCATTGGGAATCGTTGTAAGATCTTCACGGACCATAAGAGTTTGAAGTATATCTTCACCCAAGCAGACCTCAACCTGAGACAAAGAAGATGGTTGGAGTTAATTAAGATTATGATGTGGGAATACATTACCATCCTGGCAAGGCTAATGTAGTTGCTGATGCCTTAAGCCGAAAGAGCTACTGCAATAATTTGATGATTAAAGAAGGACAACCTGCTCTTTACAAGGAGTTTCAGCGTTTGAATTTGGAATTAGTGCAGGAAGGTTTTGTTGCTGCCTTAGAGATTCAACCAACCTTAGTGGATCAGATTAAAAAGATGCAAAAGTCAGACAAGGAAGCTGCTAAGATCAAGGATAGAATAAAGGAAGGTAAAGCCCCAGGATTTTCAGAAGATGAAGAAGGAACAGTTTGGCTTGGAAAAAGTATTTATGTGCCGAATCAGAAAGAAATCAAGCAGTTGATATTAAAAGAGGCGCATGAGTCAGCGTACTCAATTCATCTAGGCAATACCAAGATGTATCATGATCTTCGTGGTGTATATTGGTGGCCAAGAATGAAAAAGGAAATTGCAGAGTACATAGCCATGTGTGATGTGTGCCAGCGAGTTAAGGCTGAACATCAGAGACCCGCAGGATTGCTGCAACCGTTAAAAGTACCCGAATGGAAGTGGGAAGAAATTGGAATGGATTTCATTACAAGACTTCCAAGGACTAGATCAGGATATGACTCTTTATGGGTTGTAGTAGATCGATTGACAAAAGTCGCACATTTCATTCCTGTGAGAACAACCTATCAAGGAGATAAGCTTGCGGAGTTGTATATGTCAAGGATCGTATGTTTGCATGGTGTGCCAAAGAGGATTATATCAGATCGAGGAACTCAGTTCACATCAAGATTCTGGCAAAAGTTGCAAGAAGCATTGGGTACCAACCTGAATTTTAGTACAACTTATCATCCTCAGACTGATGGACAGACTGAGCGAGTAAATCAGATTCTCGAGGATATGTTAAGGTCTTGTGCGTTGTCCAATGCGACAAGTTGGGATCAAAGTTTACCCTATGCAGAATTCTCATATAACAATAGTTATCAAGCAAGTTTGCAGATGTCACCGTTTGAAGCCTTGTACGGAAGAAAGTGCAGGACACCTTTCTGTTGGAATGAAACAGGAGATCGCCAAGTATTTGGTCCTGATATTCAGCAAAAGGTTGAAGAGCAAGTGAAGATGATTCAAGAAAGGTTAAGAACAGCACAGTCTAGGCAAAAGAGTTATGCCGATAATCGTCGAAGAGAGTTAACCTTTACTCCTAGCGACTATGTGTATCTGAAAGTCTCATCGCTCAAAGGAATGCATCGATTCCAAGTTCGCGGAAAGTTAGCACCAAGATTCATTGGACCGTTCCCAATCCTAGCTAGAAGTGGAGAAGTGGCTTATCAGTTAGAGCTGCCACCGCAGTTGTCAAATGTGCACAATGTGTTCCATGTGTCACAGTTGAGAAAGTGCCTCAGAGTACCAGAAGAGCAGATGCAGATTGAGGATGTTGAGTTGCAAGAGGATTTTACCTACCCAGAATATCCAATCAGAATTCTGGATGAAGCAGAGCGTAGAACAAGAAACAAGACGATCAAATTTTGCAAAGTTCGGTGGAGCAACCATTCAGAGAAGAAAGCAACTTGGGAGCGTGAAGAAAATCTTAGAGCGGAGTACCCCAGCCTTTTTCCCTAGTCCGTCCAAATCTCGGGGTCGAGATTTATTGTAGGGGGGAGGTTTGTAACATTCGAAAATTCGAGTTCTTGAGTGCTTGAATTTCAAAACGAACAATTTTCCATTTTCCTCGAATTAATATAGCTTAATCTGAATTTTCCAAAAGCAAAAGGATCTAATTTGACTAATCTATCCATCAAAATAAAGATTTCCAGTTTTTATTGGGTTCCTTGTGCTCCAAGAAATTTTTCTGTATTTTTGGAGATTTTTATGAATTTATTTGCTATTTATTTGAATTTAATTGCTCTTATTCGGATTTCTAGCATTTTCCAAAATTCTGAAATGAATTTAAATTCCCTTTGTCCTTTCAGGCCGAATCCATTCTCTCGGCCCAATCCTATCCTTGCCGACTGCATTTTTCCTGCTTGCCGGTCCGTTTTCGGCTCGGCCAGTAGCGTGAAACCTAGCTCGGGCCAATCGCAGCCGTCGGATTTGATCCAACGGTCGTCGACTCGCACGCGTCGCCAAGCTCGGCCAGCCACCCGATCGCCACCTCGCGGACGGCCTCGTTTGCGCCACGTCACTCCACCGCACCGCCGCCCGTTCCTATTCCCTAGCCGCGTCGCCGCCTTGTTCTCCGCACTCGGCACACCACCTGGGGCTACTTAAGGCCCCGAGATGCCCCGTGCCGCGTTCCCCATCGCGCGCCGCTTCGTTTGCCCCGCTTCTCGTTGCCCAAGTCGCCGTCGTTTGCTCCTGCGCCCTCGCCGTAGTTGCTTCGCCATCCTGAGCCCTTTCTCACCGTCGATCTCCATCTCCGGTGAGTCTCCGCCGTGATGGGTTGTATCTTCGAGTTAGTCGCGTCGTCCTCTCCCGAACCCGCACCGAGTCGAGCCCATTCCGTCGCTCCTCCGCCGTATGCCGTCGTGTCTTCTCCACCTCCGGCGGAATAGCGCCGCTGTCCTCGCCGTCGCGCTCCATCGCAAGCCTCAGCCATCCGATCAAGATCGTGCGCCCAGAGCAGGCCACGTCTCTAGCCGCCGTGCCATGTCACGCCACCTGTCTGATTTGCTCTCGTTTTACGCGTAGACGACGCAGTCGAAGCGCAGGCAAATCAACAGGCAGAGGTAGAATCAGCAGGAGGCATTGAAGGCAAGTCTTCCTTGATCAAGTTGATCCCAAATTTTATGAAAACATTATGTTGTTTTCAATTATGCATGCTTATTATTTTGCGTATGTACTTTAAATGCAGTTTTAAGGTTTAGCTAAATTCCTGATTTGTTATACCCTCATTGACTTTAATCATGACAACCTTTGACACCCTAGGTGATACTAGCTACTGTATTTGATGATAACTATTAGTGTAGCATGGGACGGTAGAATTGCTTAGTCCTATTTAAACGTTTCGGTATCATGCTGTCGGTGTTTCGTATAACCGGCAAGTAAATTTGTAGTTTAGGGGTCGCGCGCCCCCTCTCCTTAAATGGTTAGACTAATGGAGTCCCGGATGTATACTGGTTCGGGCCGAATGTCCCTACGTCCAGTTCGTGGTGGTGGATCTCATTACTCAGAGTATGGTGGATTACATGTGAGGGCCAAGGACAGGCCCTTAGTGCTCGTCCGAGTGGGGGAGCCCGGGAGCCATGAACGCTCGCTCGGGTCGGAAGGCCCGAGTCGGGTCGGGAGAGCTTATGAGATGGAATGCAAAAAATGAGGGAGTTCGTCCCTTTCCCAGAGGACCCTGCCTCCCTTTATATAGATGGAGGGGGCAGGTTACATGGGAATTTGGAGAAAAGAGGTAGGGGTATGCTACGCCCGGGAGTCCTGGTCTTTGATCTTGGCGATTGACAGATTCCTGTTCATCCCATGCTGGGTCGGTAAACACAGCTGATAGTGTTCCGTTGGAAAGGTGCGACTTTGCCCTCTGTTTACTGTCGAGATCTTGACGTTGCGAGTATACTCTGGTGTTGCCTTGGGGCGGGCGCGTCCTTCCATCAGGCTCGACGAGGTGAAGGGGCAGGCGCCGACTGCTGCCCTGCGCCATCTTGGGAAGGAGCCACCTACCCAAGCATGGACGTCGTGTCCATGGGACAGTGGCCGGCTTGGAGTCGATCGTTGCGGCGGAGATTTACCGAGGTCAGGTCCAAGGCTCGGTCGAGCTCGGGAACGCCTGACCAGTTACTGGCCGGACTCTGCCCAACATCTGGTCGAGACTGTGGGGGCGCCTGTCAGTAGTCTGGTCGGAGCGCCCCTGGCGGGCCTGATTGGGGCCGAGTGATCCTTTGTGTCCCCTTGGGCCTAGAGATGGCCCAAGATGGTTCATCTGGCAATCCAACCGATATTTAGGGATAATCCCATCTGCGAGGGACAGAGGCTTGGGTAATATCCCTTCCAGCACTCTGCATCGCCGTCAGTCTGGGCTCTGAGTCCAAATGACTGAGAGAAACATGATTTTGAAATAGATGTATACTTTGCTGTGGGGTACCCCTGGTATGAGTATTCGTCAGTAGCCCCCGGGTCCGTCCGGAAACGCGGGCGTTCCCGGATGGACCCTTCATTTTAATTGGAATGGTTTCTCTCAACGGGCCGCTTAACGGCAATGGGTCTCCTTCTGGTGGTGCCTCGCTCGATCGAGCCCGACCAACTTGGTCGGTCTCAGCCTCAACTGGTCAAGACGAGCGCATCGGTGGGTGTAAGTTTTGAGCCCCGAGCGGCTCGTAGAGGCTGGTCGGGGTTTATATCGACGGCAAAGAATCCGTGGCGGAGTGGCGGACTTGATCGACCCGAGCCTCCGAGTGGATCGGAATGTTTGTGTTGGGAGATGGTCCGACCAACTTAGTTGGCCGTTCGACCGGGTCTTGCGCGAGCTTCCGGTGGGTGTAGCCTCGAGCCCCGGCGGTCGGAGAGCTGGTCGGGGGGTTATCCCGGTCAAACGAGCCCGACCGACTTGGTCGGAAAGGCTCTGGTTCGATGCCACGCCGGTCGGCGTCGTTGCTTGAACGCCTTGCGCAGGGCTCCGGCGCAAGGTTTCGAGGTCGGACTCGGTCGTGGTCAGCAGGGAGGTCCAGACGCCTTCGTGAGAGGTTCTAGTTCTTGAATGCTCGTTTTACATCGTAGCTAGACGCGGCCGTGGTCGGCAGGGAGGTCCAGATGCCTTCACGAGAGGTTCTGGTTCCCGAATGCTCGTTTTACGTCGTAGCTAGACGCGGTCGTGGTCGGTAGGGAGGTCCAGATGCCTTCGCGAGAGGTTCTGGTTCCCGAGTGCTCGTTTTACGTCACAGCTGGACGCGGCCACGGTCGGCAGGGAGGTCTAGATGCCTTCGCGAGAGGTTCTGGTTCCCGAATGCTCGTTTTACGCCACAAGTGGACGCGGCCGTCATCGACAGGGAGGTCCAGATGCCTTCGCGAGAGGTTCTGGTTCCCGAATGCTCGTTTTACGTCGTAGCTAGACGTGGCCGTGGTCGGCAGGGAGGTCCAGATGCCTTCGCGAGAGGTTCTCGTTCCCGAGTGCTCGTTTTACGTCGTAGCTAGACGCGGCCGTGATAAGCGAGGAGGTCGAGATGCCTTCGCGAGAGGTTACGTTCCCGTGATGCTCGTTTACGTCATAGCTAGACCGCGCCCGTGATCGGCAGGGAGGTCCAGATGCCTTCGCGAGAGGTTCTGGTTCCCGGATGCTCGTTTTACGTCGTAGCTAGACGCGGCCGTGATCGGCAGGGAGGTCCAGATGCCTTCGCGAGAGGTTCTGGTTTCCAGATGCTTGTTTTACGTCGTAGCTAGACGAGTTAGTGAGGCTAGTTTTACGTCGTAGCTAGACGAGTTAGTCGGGCTGGTTTAACACCGGAGCTAGGCGAAGGGCATCCATCCCGAGTCCTCATCGGGCGAGGCTGTCTGCGGGAGGTGAGGCCGCTGTCGGTCCCACATGTACGCCCCGTCTGCAGGTGTGGGACCTGGAGGGGGTGAGTTGACGCGTGTTTACCATACGTTGGCCAAACACCGTGCTCGTGGAGCTACAAACGGGTTATCCGAGTGGGCCCTGGGGATCCCCCCGGTAAGGGATACCCGAGCGGACTGTCCCTGCGTCGGGCGTCCGACCCGCTGGGGGCGACCCATAAAAAACCTTTCTTTACTCGATCCGTCTCGGACCCCGAGCCGTAGACTTCGGGCGCATTGGTGCTGCTTTCTTCTTCGAGGCCAGCGGGTAAGTATGGTCTCGGACACGAGTTAAGGCGATTGGGTCGTCCGCCAACCCAACTAAAGACCCATCGAGGGTTCGCCTTAGACCCGCCCCTCGCTCGATTCGCCTGCTGGGGTGGTCAGGGATCCACTTGGTGGATTTTGCCTTACGCACCCGCAGCCAGGTGGGCTTTTCATACCTGCTTCAGCCTGGTTTGAACTGGCCCGAAGGCGGAGACCGAGAGGTCGCGGGGCGTCTCGCCCGGAGCGATACCCAGACGTCTCTGCTAGCATTTAATGCACGTGCAGAAATTAAATGCGAAGTGAAATGATTGAGAGCGATACGTCTCACCAGCGGGGCGGCGTGGCGGTTTGAATGGATGGGCGACGCTTCATCCGAAACAAGGTCTTGACTGGCGTCCGCCCGGTCGGGTGTGCGCTTGGCTATCGCCTGTTCGGCGCCTATAAAGTCGGTGCTGGGAGGTGCTAGGGCACGCTTCCGCCTTTGCTTTCGCTGCCCCCTTTGCCTTTGCCTTCCTCACCCCTTGCCTTCGCCTGAGACGGGAAAAAGAAGCAAAGGAGTCGGGAGAAAGTCACTTACACTCTTTTCCTCCGACTTTCGATTGCTCGTGCACTGGAGATGTCGTGGTCGGAGTGCACCGCTCAACCCAGCCGCGCGCTTGGCCTGGAGAGGAAAGGGTTCCTCCCCCCGCAAGATGTCTCAAAGTGGAGGGTACCGACGGGGGCCGCGGAACCAGCGCCGGAGGAAGGGGAGATCGTGGTGTCCGCCTAGTTCTACGAGCGCGGGTTCGGACTCCCGCTTCATCCCTTCGTCCGTGGGATGCTACAGCACTACGGGGTGGAGGTGCATCACCTCAACCCCAACGGCGTGCTCCACATAGCGATCTTCATGACGCTGTGCAAGGCATTCCTGGGGATCGAGCCCCACTGGGCGTTGTGGAAGTACTTCTTCCATGCCCGATTGTGGAAGGATAAGGCGGCGGATGCTACGGCGTCCATGGGAGGTGCGGCCCTGCAGCTGCGCCCTGGCCGCGGGTCGGAGTACATCCCCTTGAAGCTGCCGCCGTCGAACCGGGGGTGGCATTCCGAGTGGTTCTATGCTCAGAACCTAGGAGGCAGCGCCCCGGTCTTCACTGGTCGTCTCCCTGGGCCAGATTCGGCAGGGTCTGGCTTTCGCCTTTGGCTCAACTGACAGGGCACTGAAAGTCATCTTCGCGTCACCGTCGACCACCCGTAAGCTTCGGTCGATCGCTTAGCTTCGACCTTTGACTTGCTTTAGTGGGCAAGCGGGCTAAATGGAGTGCCGGGCTTTTGCGATTCATCAAGGCCCGGTCGGAGAGAAGTCGGATCCCCATATTTTGCATGAGCGGATGATGGCGGCTGTGGAGGAGGACGGTCGTCAAGACTCGAGTCGCATGAGGCTCGGGAAGCCCTGTGCGCGAGTGGCAGAGGCGAAAAGGCCCGTCGAAGCCCGGGCAGTCGCGCGAGTCTTGCTCGAGGCGCCAGACAAACCGATCCTTGAGGACGAAGGTGTCCGAACTTGAGTCTCTCTGGCGGCGCCAACCGCCAAGACGCCGCCGTCACCATGAAAAAGGCAGCGGTCGGAGGTGGTGCGCCTCGAGGCGAAGCGGCCGAGCTCGGTGAGTCCGACTCCGCCGGGGATGCCACGCGAGCAGGAGGCCGGACCAAGGTCGAGGAGGACCTCCAGCGTGTGGAGGCCTCCATGGTGGTAGGCAAACCAACCCTAGCTCAACTTTCGCGATCGTGGCCCGTCGGGCCTTCCTTTTGATATTGCTTCGATCTGCGGTCTTTGCGGAAGGATCTCGATGACGTCGTGGAGGCGCAGGTTAGCGGTGGAGGAACGTGACGCGCGGTCACGTCACGAAGTGGCCTTCTCGTGAAGGAGTGGCGAGCAAGACCTATCCGGCGAAGCCGCCGAATCGACGCCCTTCGTGAGGTCGGCCGAGGTCCGCGATCGAGTGCTTAGGATCGCCGGGCGGTCCGAGCTCACTTACCGCCGCTACCGCCTTCGTCCGAGCACGCCGAGCGCGGTGAGCGAGGATCGAGCTCGAGCTTGTTCGGTGGTTTCGCTCTTTCCCACTATAACGCATCGACCTTGCCGTTGTTAGCGATGGGTCGCGTGAACCGACCAACGAAGAGGTCGAAGGGTTCAAGAACCAGGTCGACCCGTATGCCGCGGTGATCGCCAGCCAGATACCGCCAGAGAGCATCCTCCACCGGAAACAAGAGGAAAGTTAGACGTTTTGATTTTTGTAATAACGTCGTTTTTGTAATGAACTGAAGTTTCATTTTGGTCAGGCCATTCCGTAGGCCCGATTCTATTTTTTCGCACTTTCCCAAAGATGATGAACATTAGATGACCATAGCTTTAGGAACCGCGGAGGTTGCATAAGCGTGGGTCGACATGTTGACACTTTTGGGGAAGGCTCAAAAAAGGACAAGGACCTAAGGAGCAAAAAACTCGCTCGCACTTATCACGGGAAAGGAGTGTTCCCGACCAGGAGTGGCTCGAACCACACGGGCACTTCCTTTTACCACAAAGCACTACTTCGTAACCGTAGCCGCTGGGGCGTAGGCCGTAGCACTTGGGTCGAGAGGGTTACTGCTAGGGAGAGCCGAGCGGCCGGTCGGGTCACCGACTCGTGTGAGTGTGCGAACCTGCGGCCTGGACGACGACTTCGCCGGATGAGCCTCCAGGCGGTCGTGTCTAACTTTTGCTTCTCAGAGGTGTAATCGTGTGTATGTTTGATGTCATGGATTTTGGGGGATTTTGCCAGATATTTCGCATTTCCTTCCTGTAATGTACACTCGTCGAACGACCATAGCCCTTAGGAACCGCGGGGGTCGCTAGAGCGTAGGTCGGAGTGCAAAGACTTTGAAGCAAATGCGAAAAACGGCAAAGGGCCAGGCAGCCCAAAAGACGCGTCCGAGATCGACCATGGATCACCTCGCGTGGGCTCCCCCTTTTTCCACAAGGCGCTATTGCAGAACCGTAGCAGCCGGGCGAGGTCAGAGCACCGGGTTGAGAGGGTCATCGCTCGCAAGGGATCTAATGGCCGGTCGGGACGCTATCTTAAATAGCATGCAAGCAAACAGCCCCCCGAGCTACGCGCGCGAGGACCGGGATGTGGTCGGCGCGCAGCACTTTTGAACCCGTGGGATTTAATGAAAACGCGAATAAAGATGAAGGTTAGGGACAGAATCTCCTTAGCTTCTTAATATTCCAGGCGTTTGACACGGCGTGATCCTCGGCGTCATTGAGTCGAAAGGTGCCGAGTCGGAGGACCCCCATGGCGCTTAAGGGAACCGGAAGGCAGCATGTTCTGCACGGCAACACGCTCTACCGGCTCCCGGAGGCTCCGATAGCCAGCCTCGGCCCCCGGGTCCCTCGGCTCGGGACGCGTAGGTAGCACTGCATTGCAATGACGTTCGGTGGCGTGGGGAAGCACGGAAGGCCGTGTGACCCCTCGCCCAGTTGTTGGTGAAGAAAGCCATCAAGGAGGGAGATGGGAATCCGGAGATCACGAAGATGACGCGCGAGACCCCTACCTGGCGCGCCAACTGTCGGTGTTTCGTATAACCGGCAAGTAAATTTGTAGTTTAGGGGTCGCGCGCCCCCTCTCCATGAATGGTTAGACTAATGGAGTCCCGGATGTATACTGGTTCGGGCCGAATGTCCCTACGTCCAGTTCGTGGTGGTGGATCTCATTACTCAGAGTATGGTGGATTACATGCGAGGGCCAAGGACAGGCCCTTAGCGCTCGTACGAGTGGGGGAGCCCGGGAGCCATGAACGCTTGCTCGGGTCGGAAGGCCCAAGTCGGGTCGGGAGAGCATATGAGATAGAATGTAAAAAATGAGGGAGTTCGTCCCTTTCCCAGAGGACCCTGCCTCCCTTTATATAGACGGAGGGGGAAGGTTACACGGGAATTTGGAGAAAAGAGGTAGGGGTATGCTACGTCCGGGAGTCCCGGTCTTCGGTCTTGGCGATTGACAGATTCTTGTTCATCCCATCTTTGGGTCAGAGACACTGGCCGATAGTGTTCCGTTGGAAAGGTGCGACTTGCCCTCTGTTACTTTGTCGACATCTTGGCGTTACTGCACAGACTGGTGTTGCCTTGGGACGGAGCGCGTCCTTCCACTGTGCCTGACGAGGTGAAGGGACGGGCGCTCAACCAAGCGGCCCCTGCGCCATCTTGGGAAGGAGCCACCTGCCCAGCATGGACGTCGTGTCCATGGGACAGGTGACCGGCTTGGAGTCGATCGTCAAGAGGCGGAGATTTACCGAGGCTGTGTCCGGAGGCCTGGTCGGAGCCTGCGGGAACGCCCGACCAGTTGCCTGGTCGGACGCCTGTCCAACATCCTGGTCGGAGCCTGTGGGGACGCCCAATCGGTAGCTTGGTCGGAGCGCCCCTGGCGGGCCAGATTGAGGCCGAGTGATCCTTTGTGTCCCCTTGGGCCTAGAGATGGGCCCAAGATGGTTCATCTGGCGATCCAGCCGATATTTAGGGATAATCCCATCTGCGAGGGACGGAGGCTTGGGTAATATCCCTTCCAGCACTCTGCATCGCCGTCAATCTGGGCTCTGAGTCCAAATAACTGAGAGAAACACGATCTTGAAATAGATGTATACTTTGCTGTGGGGTACCCCTGGTATGAGCATTCGTCACATGCCATTATGGAAAACCTTTTCAATCATTGTTCAAACTTAATTATGAGATTGTAGCAATTGGTGTTGCTGCTGTTATTTAAATGAATTTAAGTGGAAATGGTTTAGACCGGGGCGGATGGATGCTTGGTGGGTGCTTGATACACGAGATCTTGTAAAGTGAATGTTCCGCCCTAGTCAATTAAAGACTGAAGCATGTGTTACCATGGACCGAGCACTACCGTACAACCACAAGTCTATATGGGTACGACCTGGCTAATTAATTTGTGCGTCTTGTTATTGGCTTCGCATTGGGTTGAATGTGGGTGTCGGATGGAGACACTCGCAAGGCACAAGAGAGGGCTTCTGTACTGGGTGGATGGAACCCTAACAGCGGTGAAACCTTTGCGGGCGAAGTTAGTAGCGGGGTCATGTATTGTAAATGCTTTGTCATGATCTCTCTGCCGACACACCAAAGGAAGTGTGTTAATTGCATGGCGACAAGAGTCGATCATATCTTGTGGGTAAAGTGTACACACTCTGCAGAGTTAAAACTACTTAAGTAGCTGTGCTCACAGTCAAGGGCGGGCAAGGTACGCTAGCACATTGTAGATCTTACGGTTTTATTTTAAATGAAAATGATGGTTTGGGAATCTGTGAGTGGATGGAACTCTCGGATTATGGTTTGGCGGTTAGAGCCAGTTAGGTGGCTAGAACCTGTTCAGTTGTTATATCAAATTCAGTTATTATTCAATTACTATTCTATTACATTTTTGTTAAATGCTGCTTTGTTAAATTACTATTGGTATTTAAAGTTAAACTCTGCTTTACGCCAAATGAACCATATTATGCCTTCAATTGTTTAGCCATGCATATACTTATCATGCATTATGTTTCTAAGACTTGCGGAATACATTTTGTACTCACCCTTGCGACATCCCAACTCTCCGGACTATTAGGACGCGTACCCCAGTCGATTGCCTTTGGCATATGGATTGGCTCATTCTGTTGCTACTATTTTGTTTCCGCTGCTTCTTATTGAACTCAAGCCATGAGGCTGATTTATTTGTAATAGTTTGGCCATAAGGCTGATACTCTCTGTGCTTAATTAATGCTATTTGGTTCGTGATATGATTGTGTTATCATCACTGTTTTCAATGTGTGTGCTAGCTTTTCCTGAACTAGCACGGATATACACAGAGGGTTCGGATTTGGAAATCCGATCTCGACAAACTTTTGGTTCAATTGCCTCATGCAAGTAAGCAAGCTTGCATATAGGTATAACAATTCTTGTTTTCAGTCCAAGTGCTGAGCCATGACAATAAACAAAGAAGGAAAAAATATAAGCAGGTTTGAAAAACAACTGAGGAAAAAATTTGTTTAGCTTAAGCTCATAGTCACAATCATCGATAGGATCGTAACAGGAGGGTAGCGTCTTGAGGAGGGGCTCACAGAGGTAGATCCTAGTACAAGGAAGGACGTGTTGAGTGGTGGGGGTGGGCGGCAGGCAGCATAGTCCCAGGATGACGCATGCTCATGGTGTAATAGCTAGTCTTATAGCTATTTGGGCTTCTCAACTAAGCATAGTGGGTACGATTCGATGCCCTATGGATGGGATCAGGGCGGCTATGGTTATAGACAGAGTTATGACGGAACGAGCATCTCTTTGACATTTGACTACAATGATCCATATGTCGATCCGTACACACGAGATACATCTGTCAGGTACCTTCTTGTCGGTGTTTTGTACAACCGGCAAGTAAATTTGTAAGTATAGGGGTCGCGCGCTCGCTCTCCTTGATGGTTTGATGAAGGGAGCCCAAGATGTATACTGGTTCGGGCCGAACATCCCTACGTCCAGTTCGTGTGGTGGTTTTGTATTGCTTGGGGTGTAGTGGACTACACGGGATTACAAGCGGGGGCTAAGGATAGGCCCTTAGCGTTCATCCGAATGGAGGAGATCGGATGTGTTTGCCTAGGTCGGATGGCTCGGATGTGGGTGCGAGCAAATCGAATGCAAATGAGGACGTGAATGTCCGATCCCCTTCCCTGAGGGTCCTGCCCCCCTTTATATAGGCAGAGGGGACAGGTTACACGGGAGTTAGGAGGAAAAAAGGTAGGGTACGCTCGCACTGGAGTCCCCGGTCTTGGTCTTGACGATTGATGAGTCCTGCTGCAGACGCCGGGTTGGTAGACACAATGGGCGGCGTTAGTTGGGGGTGCGCTTTTGCCCTCAGACGCTGTCAGATGTCGACACCGTGATGATGAGCCCTGACGCCGCCTCGGGAGGGAGCGCGTCTCCCTACTGCGCATGGCGGGGTGAAACGACCGGTGCTTTTGACTTTGACGGCCCCCCTGATCCCTTTGGGAAGGAGTCACCTGCCCCAGCATGGCCGTCGTGTCCACGGGGCAGGTGACCAACTCGGAGTTGACCGGCGACGTGGCGTGGGTTGCTGAGTTGGAGCTCGTCCGGGATCTGAACTGAGGTCAAGTCGGAGGCCGCGGGGACGCCCAACCCGAATCGGTCGGAGCTCAAGGCGTCCGACTGCGGGCTGTCGGGACCATGAAGCGTTCGACCGGCAGTCGGACCGCCTCTGGTGGGCCTGGACGAGGCAGAGGGTCTTTCGTGGCCCCCATCGGGCCTAGAGCTAGGCCCGAATCGGATTGTCTGGTGTTCCAGCCGATATTTAGGGATAATCCCATCTGTGCGGGGCGGAGACTTTGGTGATACCCCTTTCGCTTATGCCGCCCCGGCCTCGCCACGTCGCGTAACGATCGAGAGATAGACGATCTTGAAATAGATGTATACTTTGCTGTGGGGCACCCCTGGTTTGAGTATTCGTCACTTCTCTAGTCAGAGGATTATAGTGATTGGATGGCTCATTACGAACATTAGAAGTCTACCTACCTATCATGGTTGTGATCTAGGAAGAATACAAGCAACTACATGAGAGGAAGTATCACGAGGTCATTGTCGAAAACGAAGAGATCGAATTTGCACCACTAGTGTACTACTATTTGTAGGTACGTAATGCAAATATACATTGATTTTATTATGATACAAATATGTGATAAATTATCATATATATCAATTTTATTTTATGCCTATTAATTGTCATACAAATATACAATGATTATTTCCAATTGTGACTCTCAAAATCTAAATAATAGTTAAAATGCTGCCAAAATTTTTAACTTTACGGATTGATAATCATCTAAATATTTTATGGTAAGATTTGTGATGCATCACGTCCATCCAATCAAAATATCAAAATTTTCAAACATGATTTCAAGCATTCTCCATTCGGACATCATCACTTTCTGAATTTTTAAAAATCTATTGTGCTTCACCATCATCTGGAAAATTTATGAAAAGATTAGTGATATGTCTGAATTATGCACAAAAAATTTCAAAAATTTATAACTTGATTTTTTCTATTTTCATTTGGTTTAAAATTACCGGTCAATATTTTATCATGATAATAGCAATGTTTGAATTTTTAAAAATTCTACAGGCTTCATTATCATCTCAAATTTTTATGAAAACATTAGCAATATGTCAAGACCCTTCAAAATTTTTTTTAAAATGTTTCATCGTCGTTTGACCCATTTTCCGACTGATGCAAATACACCGAAATCTCAGCGAGATTTCAAGTATACCAATCAAAATTTCGTTTTTTCCATATAGAAATAAAACCGGATTTGAATTTTTATTTTTAAATTTTGACCAAGATTTATCTAGAATACCAATGTCTTAACAAGATTTTGGATTTTGATCACGGCGATATTTTATCCGAAAACAAATTTGAATCCTCTGTTAGATCTCCGTTCCGGATGATGCGCCCTTGACTCGGGAGTAGGGATGGCAATGGGGACCCGTTCCCCGATCCCCGGCGGGGAATTCCTCTATTAGGGGACGGGTATGGGAAGAAATCGTCCCCCGCGGGGATGGAAACGGAGAAAATTATTCCCCCGTCGGGGATGGCGGGGACGGGGACGGGGAATTTTTTTCCCCGCGGGGACCCGGTTGGGGATCTAAATTTAGTTTAGTCCAATTTAATTATTAGATTGCAAACATATTCTCTAGCCCATCATATTCACATTTTCATAAATGGGACAACATAATCTTCAATGAATGAATGCAATCTTTTTTTCCTTGTCTATTGATATGATTTTAGAGTTAAAATGGCTATAAGAGCTCTTCTCTTGTGTGAAATTTTCGCGGGGATGGGTCTCGACGCGGCCCCGACATCTTAAGGGGATGGGGATGGGGATTTTCTCCTCGGCGAAGAACAGGGACGGGAACGGAGAAAATTTTAGATCGCAGAGACGGGGAGGCACTCTCCGACGAGGAATGGCCCCGTTGCCACCCCTACCCGGGAGCACGTTACTTTGACGGGGCACCAGTGACAGTGAGCCTCGAGACGAGACTAACTCATTGCAAAAGGACAGACAAACCAGTCAGGTTCAATGTATCTGAACCCTGGGCCCGAGAGCGAACGACCAATGCCCTGCCGTTTCCATTCCCGTTCACATACTCGGGGGACCCACAAGTGGTGGACAGACATGCGGGGCCCGGGATGTCATGGTGATGCAACGTCAGAGGGTAGCGGAGGGTGCGGTGCAGCGGCGTGTCCGAAACGTCACAAGGCTGTGTGGTTGGAAAGCGACCCGTGCAGGCCCCACCCGTCAGTGCTGTGCTCGTGGGGGCCACGGCATTTCGGGGGACTCGGCGAGGGCGCATCGCTCGGCGACACCTCAGACACTACACGCCGCACCCGGGCCGGGCCGCAACAAAAAAATTACGGGAACGCCCCTGCCGCCGCGGACCAAAACGCAGAAGGCAGAACCCACACGGAGCAGAGCCCAGGGCAATGCCGTCCATGCGCGCGCTCGAGCGGCCTGCCGCCTCGCGGCCGCCGCCGGCGGTGGCGGAGAGCCCGAGGCCGCTTTCTTCGTCCTCCGCCTACTCGTCATCGTCGTCCTCGGCCTCGGTGGCGCCCGCAAAGCCTGCCGCGTCGTCGTCGGTGGCGCGGGGCGGATCGAGGGGCAGCCGCGTGTACCCGCTGCGGGACTTCCCGGGGAGGGAGGCGGCGGCGCTGTGCGGCGCGTTCCGGGACAACGTCCGGTGGCTGCTGAAGCAGTGGGGCCCCGCCGCGGACGGCGCCGGGTCCCCCGCGTGGCGCGCGCTCCTCTCGGACGACCGCACCGACGCCGTCGTCCCCATCCTCGCCGTCGAGGAGCTCGCCTCGTCTTCGCCCGCGCCGCTCTGCGACTTCTGCCGCTGCGCCGGTGAGCACGCTTCGCCTCCTTCCTGTGTTGCTCTCCCCTCGCGTGTTTGGGCGCGGTGCGTGCGCTTTTCGTTCGAGGGTGGTCGATTGAAGCGCGGATTAGGTTTTTTAGTCCCGAGAGTTTCTCGATTAGAGTTGATTTGGGCGAACGAATGAGTAGAGTTGCTCTTGCAAATGATTTTTTTCCTGTGTGATTCGAGGAAATGCGCGGTTTTGCGTTCGTAGAGCTTTTTTGGGCGATTTTTGAGCAGTATGTTCTTGCAATTCATTGATTTTTACGTTGCAAACCGTTGATAATTGCATCGCCAATTCACCAATTAGAGGAGTTGGTTACTTCTGATTCCATCGGTAAATGGATCATAGCAATTGCATTTGATTCCTGTTCTTGCGTATATGATCCTAGATTCCTAGTTAATTTTACCAGGATTTGATGGACTCCATCTTTCTTGTTTCAATTTTTTTTTTGAATTCGCATTCTAAAATAGTAATGCTGGTTGTAATGATGGCCTCTAGCCTCTTAAAGTCTATTTCTTCTGTCGGAAAAAATGGTAGTTTTTCACATTGATTGAGTTGGTTCCTAGTTATTGGACTGTTGGAGCTCATCAATACTAACAAACGCGCACTGCGCTAACAATGTCAGGTTGGAGTCATCACTGGGTGTCAAAGCGGAAGTACCATTTCATCATCCCAGCGGCGGCCGATTGGGACCAACAGCTCTGCGCAGATGCGCTCCTTCGACGCAACGACCACCTCCTCCATGGCCTGATCCACAGCAATGGCTTTGGTCACCTTGTCATGCTCCATGGTCGCAACGGTGGCTCCACTTTCCTCTCTGGCCGTGACATCATGGACATTTGGGATCGCCTCTGCTCTGCTCTCCGTGTCAGGTGACAATGTTCACCGCGTTTTTCCAATTCAGAAATTCTCTACATGCACTTATTCTGATGTATCATCACTGCACAACTGGTTAGCTTTTGTTCTGTAAATACACTTTCTGATAGGTGCTTAATGTAAAATTGGAACTGTACAATTTAGGAGGGAATGAAATAAATTGTAGAAGTTTCAAACGTTTTGCATGTATTCATGGTGATTCTAACTATGATAACTGTACAAAAGGGTATAAATGCATGAAGATCTCCAACTTACCACGTCATTTCTGTCTTCTGAGCTTTGAGAGCCTTCTATGCAGGGCTGTGTCCGTGGTGGACTTCTCCCGGAAGCTCTCTCTGGACCTCCGTCTTCTGCTTGGTGTGGCGCATGGCGAGACATGGTTCACCCGGTGGGGATATTGCCTTGCCAGGGGCTGCTTCAGTGTGTCTACCTCCACTTACACCGCTGCCTTGGAAGCCCTGGCTTCCCTGCCTGTTGACTATCTCCGCAGCCGTCATGTCCGTCGTGTGGTCACCATCTATCGCCGCCTCTCCAACAAGCCTTTGGCCACTGTCCGTGAATTCCTCCGCTGCCTCCTTGACTGGAAGCACCGCGAGCAGCCCCTTTCGCCGCCTCCTGCGAAGCCATGCCTGAGGTTGCCATTCCTGCTACCAAAGCCGTGTATGATGAAGAGGCCAAGGCAACCATGCCAACGCTTCGAGGATGTGGTTGACTTGCTTCAATGTCGGTGGACCAAGAAGCGGCTGCTTAGTGCCGCAGAGGTTGTTGTTGACGTGCTGCTGGAGCATGGCAACGGTGCACAGATGACCCGGCAGGCAGTGCGAGATGCTGCCAGGGGTGCCATCGGTGATACAGGTCTTCTTGACTTTGTCATCAAGTCCCTTGGTGACACCATTGTTGGCAAGCATGTTGTGCGCCGTCTGCCTGATGCTGAGACGCGCGTGCTTCACTTCAGCCTTGAGGAATATGATGAGCCAGCGCCAATGGATGTTGAGGTAGAGTGCACTCCTACTGTGGCTGTGGTACGGTGGCCAAGCACAGCGGATGTTGAGCGGGATCTGCGTGCTGTGTACCGGGCAATGGTGGTGGCGCGCAGTGAGGCAGCGCAGGCTGTGCTGGACAGCAAGCACTGGGTGAAGTGGTGGGGCCTTGGGGATGAGTCAGATGACCAGCTAAGGTTCCTCGTCGAGTGGCGACCACAATCATGGGAGGCTGCTGAGCTTACACGGCCGATGCCGCCGGGGGAGATCGTGGTGGTGCCACTCCATACTTCCATAGGCGAGCTTCTTGTTGAGGCAGAGCATGCGCTACGGGACACGTACTGCTTCTTTGAGGAGTTCCAGGCTGAGGTGCTGGATGGCATTGCTGGGGAGAAGTGGGACCCAGTGATGCTTGGTGGGGCAGAGTCGGGTGACACTATCGGCGTTCATGGCCACGGGGCAGACATGGAGACTGAGCTACGGTGGCAGGGTGGGCTTGATGCGTGGGAGGTGAGGTGCGTGTGTGGTGCGCAGGATGACGACGGTGAGCGCATGGTCGCGTGTGACGCGTGTGATGTCTGGCACCACACGCGCTGCGTCGGCATCGCGGACAGCGAGCCCGTGCCGCCATTGTTCCTGTGCGTGCTCTGCGGTGGCGCACTCATGGCCGCCGGACCAATTCTGGATGAGACACTAACGCTACCTGAAGCCAAGTGACTATTCTTTTTCTCCATTCTTACTCCCTCGTCGGTTCATATGTCTGACGATGGTAGTCTGACGAGCTAGACCAGTTCTTAAACCGCAACCTTTGTGTAAAATGCGTCGGTGTAGCATGTAGTACGTAGTAACCTCAGATGTTATGTGTAGAAGTAGTAGAAGGGAAAGAGGATTTTGACAGTAAGTAGGCGGGGAAGTCCCCATCCTATCCTTGTTGGTAGCAATCCGACTGAAGATTTTGTACCTGATACATTACAGAAGATGATATAGCTGGATGTAAATACCTGCTCTGTGATTGTATCTTCTACTATTGTCTGCGAGTCACAGGCTTTGCTTATGTGACAAAGCAGCCATTCTGTGCTAGCGTTTGCTTTGTTGTTGGTCCGTGGCATGGCGTTTCCCACAGGTGTATCCATAATTCCATTCGTTTGGTGACTTCATCTGTAGGAGACATCTGTGCCGAACTGCCAAGAAGGTACTAGAACGGTAGTACCCCGTCGAAAATGCGTAAAATGGAGAAAATGGCAAATGTGCAAAGTTTGCTCGAGATGAGGTGCAAAAGTGCGAGCGTCATAGAATCAGTGGTAAAAGCGCGAGTCCACAAAATAATAATGGTAAAACGTCAATTTTCTCGTATTTGGCGCCCTGCGTATTTGGGTCATCCGAACTTGCAAATGTTGCTTCTCTTCTCGACTGTGCTCCACCTTCCTGGTAACCTCGGATATCGCAGCATGGATTTTTTTTAATAATATATTTTTTTTAAAAGAATTGTGACATTAATAGGTGAAACAGAAAAATTACAAAAATAATACGTGTCGCCAAATGGTACGGTGAAATAGAAGTAGCCGCCAACAGACTGGACGAAGACCCTATTATCGCTATACCGTATGACGAAAACTCCTTAATCCCGTATCTTTGTCCAGCCCGCTAACGACTACTCCTATTTCGCCGTATTTGGTGACGGGGTATTATTTTTGTAATTTTTCTATTTCACATATTAATGTTACAATTCCTGTTAATAAATGTATTATTCAAAAAAAAATTCCCGCATGTACTTGAGGCACTGCGGTATCGGGACCTGCGGTATCCCATCCTACCACGATAGGTATGATGCTTGTAAACTGCTGTGGTGTACGGAGGGAAAATGTTAGATTTACTATTTCATCTGAGAGGAGGTAAAAGATAAAAAGAAAATGTGAGAAGGATCCGATAGGCCGAAGCTCCTGGCTATAGCGTAGAGGCCCAGAGGAGAGGACGGTAACTTTCTATGGTTGGATAAATGCGTGTATTTGAATGACAGAATTTAGATTGTTTTCTACAGAATCCTTACGGAATACAGAAAATTTCTTGCGCTACAAACGAGTTGGACGTCGACACGAACTGTCATTTGGCTTATAATTCTATGTAATGATCTAGATCATTCACAGTGTTCCTTGTAATTTACTGTCCATTTTGTATTTGCACAGCCCCATGCTCTAAAGCACCAACTAAACTAGGCTTCGTTTCCTTTCGGTGGATTAGACAAGGTGACGAGCAAACCATTGAAAAGGTCTCTTCCCAAAAAGAGTTCGACTCGAATACACCGGCTTCCTCCTAATAAGTATCTCGGCTTTGCGACGCCACGGTCGCGGAGGAGGCCCCACCCGATCGCGCCGGCCATGGTACACAGCGCGTACGACGCCGTCGAGCTGGTGGCCGGCGTGCCAGGCCGCATCGAGGCCGTCACCTCCCACGCCGGTAAACTCCTCGTCGTGGACTCCAACGGCTCCCTCCGCATCTATTCCGGCCCAACCCCCGCTGACGGAGAGATCCGGAGGGACGGCCCCTACGCGCTCGAGCGCGAGGTGCCGCGGCTATGGCGCCGCGCGCCCTCCGCGATTGAGGCAAGCGCCAGCCGCGACCTCCTGTTCTCGCTCTCCGATTTGGTCGCCCTTCACCGCCTCCCCGGGACCGAGACCGTCGCTGTCATCTCCAAGATCAAGAGTGCTAACGTCTTCGCATGGGATGACCTCCGGGGACTCCTGGCTGTTGGCCGCCAGAGGCGCCTAACCGTCTTCCGCCTCGACAGTGAGAACTCAGTTATTTGCTTTTGATATGATTCGAGTGTTTTTTTTTCTTTTTTTTTTGCCATGGTTTGACGATTTGATCGACTGAGGTTTCGGTGGAGCTGAAGATCGCCTGTTGGTAGCGCTCGAATTGGAGAATTGGAACTTTTTGGGGCCATGGAGTGCGAATCAGTGTTCACAGTTGGTACCTGTTAAAAAAATTGGTCCTTGAATTTACATCACAATCTCTGGTCCAGAATTCGGGCCTTTTGGTTGTATATTTCGGAAAAGGGAACATTCACATGTAGCTTTGCAAGTCTGGAGGATAAGCAACTACTACCCGCAATGCTGAATCTTTCTGTAAAATACAGTTGCAGTCTTAGTAAAGAAATATAATGATAGGAACATCATGGGAATTTAATAAGTAAAACAATTTAAGTTGGCAGCCTTTAGTGAAGACCGAAGAGCTTCGACCTTTTCATTGATTCACTGATATTTACTCTTGGAAATTTTCCATGGTAGTAAATACACATCTTTTATGTTTGTTTTTGGTTTCAACATGCTGTGCACATTACAATATTTCAATTCGAACTACCCTGACATATTGTCGTTAAAAATTGAGTTTTCTTGATTTAGTTTTGTTGGTGTTAGATGATCTCTTATGCCATGAGATGGGACCTTCTTATTTCATCTTAAGAAAATATATTTCTTTTCTAACTTCGTTCTGTAATCTTGAGGCATCAAAACATATGTTTCATGAAAAATTATGAAAAATTACGTTCTAAATTTTTTTGTCTGGTTGCAGATTTTTTTCCCTAAAAGCTTTTGAAGCAGTAGACTTTTGTTTGTTAAAATTGGTAATATGAAAAATGGTCTGTTAAAAAAAAAAGCTTCATAGCGTTGTAAGTGCAAGGTAACTGTATTTAGCAGCATTTGGTACATTATGTAAGAATATAGGCCGCCATGTGCCTTCAAATGTTAATTCTTGTATAGTACCTTCTTGATAGATTTGTGTAAGCTTGTAAGGTAAAATAAGGGAAATTGGGAAGATGCCAAATGGTTAAATGATCTTGTTTTGAATAGGTGAGCAACTTTTCTCTTTTCTGTTTGTCAGGTGGGCGAGAATTTGTTGAGGTGAGGGAATTTGGAATTCCGGATACGATGAAATCAATGGCCTGGTGTGGTGACAATATATGTATTGGGATTAGGAGGGAGTATATGATCTTAAATAGCATGACTGGAGCATTAACTGAAGTGTTTTCTTCTGGGAAGATTGCTCCTCCTTTAGTCGTGCCTCTCCCTACAGGGGAGCTCCTCCTTGGAAAGGTACAATACTTACTTTTCATGATATTGTTTCTAGTTTGTAGTTGATTTGCCATTACATGATATTGTTTTCTTCAAAGATGAAATGCCACAGTTGTTCTAAAAATAGGAACTTATTCTCATCTCCTAAATTGAGGATAAGAGAATTGTGTCTTATTTACCACAATTGATGAGAAAACCTTTAGCTTACGTGCATTGATATAACACTGGCACCACCGCACCAGTTAGAATAAGTGCAAAAATTGCAATTTGGCTATCTGAAGGGCCAGGCTCAATCCAGATTCCTTAGAACGCTTTCAAAATCAAACAGTACAACAATGATGTGGCATGAAATGTTTTCTGCAAAGCTGAGTATGGCTTTGAAGTCATCAAGATTCCAACATGTATGAAGTATTTCTTTTATCTTTAATTTTCGCTCACGTTGTAGTATTTGCTCTGTTTATTCAGGATAACATTGGTGTATTTGTTGATCAAAATGGTAGACTTATTCAAGATGGCAGGATAATTTGGTCAGACATGCCTACCTCTGTTGTTATACATAAACCATATGCTGTGGCACGCCTGCCACGACATGTTGAGGTGAGTTGTTTTTTCCCCTTGTTTGCGGTGGTAAAAATGAGTTTCATCAGTCCACCTAAGCTACTTGGTATTATTTCAGATACGGTCTCTTAGAAGCCCCAATGCATTGGTTCAAACAGTTGTCCTCCGTGATGTTCGAAAGCTTGTTCAAACTGACAACTGTATACTTGCTGCGCTATCCAACTCTGTTTATGGTTTGCTGCCTGTCCCTATTGGTGCCCAGGTATGCTGTGTTTGGTTTATTAATTGTGTTGAGCGTATTGGTGTGTGTATACACACACACACACACATATTACTATCACAAGTCACAGCACTATTGTTTCATGCTAGCTTTCGGTTTAGGCTGAATATAGTAGTAGTGCTGTTAGTGGCTTGTGAGTGTTGACCATTATATGACCTGGTACTAGTATGAGAAATCTTGGTAGGTTAAACAGAAATGCTTCGCTGATTGATGGTTCATGGTTTTTATCATGCTTTGTTGTTCTGGTTTGAGCTTTCACCACTTGCTATTTCTGATTTCAGACTGTGCATGCGCAATTCTATTTGTAGGACAGAGATTGTTGTGCCACCTACATAGCAAGTTTTTTTTTTAGATAGATCAATGTAGAATTAACAGTAGATGATACCTCTGATGCTGACAAAACAACTTTAGCTAAATATGAGACCATGATTTAACAACCAAAGTTAAATAAGTGTTGTTTGATAGGAGCTGTTGAGTGTTATCCTCCAGCCCTAGTAGGTGTGATGTTGCTCTATATCTTCTTTATGGATGATACTGTTAAGCAATATATTGCCTTATATAGATGTTGCCTTATATAGGCTTTCCATTTGTACTTATATATTGTCTTACATAGACTTTCCTTTTGCATCCTCATATAATCTATATATTCTGGCCTATTGGCCTCATGATGAATACAAGTGCTATTCATAATATGGTATCAGAGTGGGTTGCGAAACCCTAGCCGCCACCCATGTTCTTTTGCTTCCGCTGCCCCTAGGAGGTGCAATCTCTACTCGTACTCCCGGGGGTGGCCACCTCCTAGTTGTAGTTAGGTTTTAGCAATTGCTTTTGGTCATCGACGCTAACCCGGCCACCCCCGACTCCGCCAGCCGCTTCCCAGCCGACATCATCCTTGCTCCTCTGACTTTGCCTGATGTTCTAGGCGATGTTGAGATGCTCCTTGGTCGTCGCCGAGCACTTGCCGTTGCAACCTCGGTGGCTTCGGGCGCGCCATCCTCAAGCTTGTCGTTGTCCTCGTCTGGATCCAACCGGATCTGGTCACCTCTGCCGCTGGATCCACCATCCCCGAGCACCACCGCCACCGATCTGGCCATCGCAGCCTCTACTGTTTCTTCCTGGACCAACACAATGCTACCGGTTGGATCCCACGCATCTGCGCCGAGCTTAGGATCCTCCCGCGATCTGGTCGACGCCGCACCACTTCTCCCGGCCGATTGTGTCGCTCCATCTATGACGCTGCCCGCCTCTGGCTCCGACTCCTCCGAACGTCACCTTCGGCCTCCGACACCTCTTGCCATTTGCCAAGCCCACAACCGACGCCTGCTCAATCCACCAGACGCCCACCGATCGCCTCCTCCTTGCTAATGGCTTTTAACTGGATTTCAATCGGATCCCAAAACCAGATGGCTCTGTTTTTTGCTCAGCTCATTCATCATAGCTTGGCTCGTCTCGGCTCCGTTTTTGGCTCGGTTCTCGGCTTCGGTTCTTCTGATCGGCTCTTGACTCTGGCTCTTTTGATCGGCTTACTTTCATTGGCTTCTGCTCGGCTTACACTCACTGGCTTAGCTCTCGGTTGGCTCAGCTTGGCTCTCACCAGTTATTTTTGGGTCTTTTCATTCTCAGCGTCATTGTCTCCTGTTGCGTCCATGCAAGTCCTTAGCGGTCTGTCTTTGAGTTTGTCTAAGCCGTGCGAGTTCACAATTCCTTTTGCATGGCAGTAGCCGCCGCTTTTCTTTTTGAGCCGTTGTAGATCATAGAAGTCAATAAGTCATTATGATGTTGCTGCTTCTCTCTAACCCGCCGACACAAGCTTCTAAGGTCGTTGCGCTTTTTTTGCACTGAGCCTCCGTCACGCTTTTAGTGCACTACGCCGTTGCTATCTTGGGCTTCGATCTGTGCCGTTATGCTTCTATCCATCCCTCTTCGGCTTTATTTGACAACTCTCTATTTGTGTCGGTTTCATCTGCTTTGTCGTGCTATCTTGGTCGACTTTGCTCTTGCTTTCTTAGCCCCTGCACTTTGTGCTTTATGGGCTGTCGCACACTTTGGATGGGAGATTATTTGATTTTTGATGTATTTTTCAAGAGCTAGATGCTATGATGACAAATTGAAGACTAAGATTTTGGATTTATTCTATTTTATTGTCAACCCTTCCAAATGCAATGCTATTGCATACACCTTGTATTTGAGGGGGGATGTTAAGGAATATATTGCCTTATATAGGCTTTCCTTTTGTACTTAGATATTGTCTTACATAGGTTTTCCTTTTGTACCTTCATGTAATCTATATATTTTGGCCTATTAGCCTCATGATGAATACAAGTGCTATTCATAATAGATACCATGCTCATTAGATGCCCTATACCATATAGGCAAAGATTTTCAGACATTATCTTCACAAAAGGTCCATAAAGTGCTATATTGCATTCATAAAGTTCTATAGGTTCTTCAATTAGGAAAAAACTGTTTTCCCATGTGTTATTGGAAACCTCCTATTTTTGCTTGCAGTTGGCACAATGAGGAATTTCTCCTTTTTCCCCCTTTGATCTCAGTTACAAACTGCTGAACAATATGCAGCAAAATTATGAAAGTAAAATCAAATTATTTGATCTCATAATTCTTCTTTCTTTGAAAGAAAGGCCAACCAAATTATGTATATAACTGTATCCAAGGAGCTAAGCTTGATATCCATTTTATGTTACCAGGCCCAATACAAAATTTGCCCAAAAAATATAATGTGAGTAGGCCTTTGTGGCGACCCGTATAATTAACCTAAGGTAGCGACAGTAACACTGCCATCACCCTAATATAATTACACGAATCCCGGCACAGACGCCGGGAAAATATCGGAATACCCTATGCTTTATCAGCTACTATGCGGTGCTCAGAGTGTTACAACAAAACAATAATTAGAGACTGAATGAGAATATATTCATTTTAAACCACGCAGAGCTATATGTCCATTATATTATATTACAACCCACCTGTACAGCAAAAGACAACTCCACTACCTATATTACTCTAATAACCTCCTGTACTAATAATATGGCCTATACCAACTCCTATCCCTCCTGGTAGTAGTCGGAGTAGTAGCCTGTGGAGGGAACCTCCTCATAGCCCTGATATTGCTCCTGAGAATAGGCCTCATCCTCGGCCTTATATGCCGATCCATCAGGATCTCCTTCTAGAAGGGGGGGGGGGAGATACAAGAGTGAGTACAGAGTACTGAGCAAGAATTAAATAACGATGCAATATGATGCTTTTCTCTCCAACTACCACTTTCTTCCATCAAACTCCATTTTTACAGAAATTAGGTTTTTAGTTTTCTTTAAGGGTTGGATATTTTAATTTTTGAAATTAACTACTAGCACTCGTATATAAGGCAGACTTAGCTTTTGTAGCCTCCAATTCAGGAGACAGACTTGAATTCAAGATTTTGACCTTGCGCAGATTTGTACCACTTTACCTATAACGGCCCCATCTTGTGAGGCTCCAGAACATTTATCGCTAATCCGGTTTTAGATCTCCAACCCCGTACTCGGGCGGGGAATCTTAACTAGGCCATCCCATCACCCACAGCTACAGTTGTCCTCCGGCAGTACACCTTCGGGTTTTAAATATACCGCCTTCATCACACATTCACTTTCACAGTCCCCCTAGGATATACCGGCATTTCCCAGCTCGACTATAATTCTTTTATCCATTGTGGAGATCATAATACTTTCATAGGACAACATTTTCTGACAGCTATTTATCTCGCTATGGTTGGTACTGAAATACGACTCATTGCCCGAGTGTAGGTGTTTGACTTTATATTATAGCTTATGTAGAGGACCCCACCGGCACAGGCAACTCTTGCTTTTCTTGGCACCCTCTACCAACCATAATTATTTCTATTATACAATCCATGACTCCATTTGTGGATATCTAACATCATCCCTCCATTTCATTTTTCAAACCACATAATCATTCCATCCATTCACTCCCAATAGATCTTCCATCCAACACCAACTTAATATCTCAGTTTATAAATAAGATTTTGATGCAGTGGTGATATAATTAATTACAAAAGCATTGAAAACATTTAATAAATATGCTCAAGGAATCTTTCCTGGAGTAAAACTTGAAGGTTTGACCTCGCTCGAAGGTTTGTTCTGGTTTGCAGGACGGTTTAGGTCGAGACCTAAAATAAAAGATATTAACTAGGGCACTTTAAGGTTCATTTATTTAATTTGGCGTCCAACCAATTCTGATATGCCATTCGGATTTTATCTCGGCACTAATTTAATTAATACGAGTGATCGATTTTTATACTGTTCGCAATTTGATTACAAAATCAACGTGGTCTGCGGCACGGTTTTTTTTTTCTACTTTCCTTTTTCTCTTTTTCTTCTCTTCTTTCTTTTCTTTTTCCTTCTGCCCTTTTCTTTTTCTGGCCTTTGGCTGGTCTGGCCAAATATAAGAGGTGGATTGATGCCTCAGATTAATTGATACACTAGGCGCATACATATGTATATATAGCAATACAGAGATAGCACAATCTATACAAAGGAGGAAGTCTATCTCTAGACCTACCATATCTACACAGGTATTCTATCTCTAACATACCCCTTCAGTCTGAGCGGGAGCTGACCGAACAGACAGGCTGGACCGAAAATCCAAGAACAACCGAGAAGGAAGGTCCTTGGTCATGATGTCGGCGAATTGGAGGTCGGACGGGACATGCAGAACCCGAACATGGCTGATGGAGACTTTCTCTCGAACAAAATGAATATGAATCTCAATGTGTTTGGTACGATGATGCTGAACAGGATTGGAGGACAAGTAGACAGCACCGACATTGTCACAATAAATGATGGTGGCCTTTTGGACTGGGTGATGAAGCTCGCCCAAAAGTTGTCGTAGCCAGCAGCATTCAGCCACAGTGTGGCCGACCGCGCGGTATTCTACCTCGGTACTAGAGTGAGAGACAGTTGTTTGGCATTTGGAGGACCAAGAGATGAGGTTTTCTCCAAGGTACACACAATAGCCAGACGTGGAGTGGCGAGAATCTGGACAACCTGCCCAATCGGCGTCTGAATAGGCGGTGAGGGAGTCCATCTGAGCGGAGTGAAGATGGAGGCCAAAACCGAGTATGCCTTTCACGTAGCGTAGAATGCGTTTGACGAGCGCAAGATGAGGCTCACGTGGCGCATGCATATGAAGGCACACCTGCTGAACTGCATAAGCAATGCCAGGCCGTTTCAATGTCAAGTACTGAAGAGCATCGGCAATGCTTCTGTACTTCGTGGGATCTGCAACAGGGTCACCGGTAGTGGCAGACAGCTTGGCCTGAGTGTCGATAGGTGTCGTTGTAGAATGACACTCAGCCATGCCTACCCGCTGAAGAAGATCTGCGGCCTATTGTCGTTGAGACAGAAATAGGCCAGCAGAAGAGCATGTGACGAAGATGCCGAGGAAGTAATGTAGGTCACCTAGATCCGTCATGGCAAATTCACCACGAATAAGATGAATAAAACGGCGTATGTGCTCTGGTGAAGAGGACGTGATGACAATGTCGTCAACGTACAGGAGAAGGTACGCTGTGTCATGTCCGTCGTGATAGACGAACAACGATGAACGCGAGTTGCCGAATGAAGATGGAGAAACGATGGTACCAGGCATGGGGCGTCTGCTTGAGGCCGTGGAGGGACTTGTGAAGGCGGCACACATGATCCGGACGTGTCGTGTCAATGAAGCCGGAGGGCTACTGGCAATAAACAATCTCATCAAGATTGCCATGAAGAAAAGCGTTCTAGACGTCAAGTTGACGGATAGGCTAGGAGCGTGAGGCGGCGATGTTGAGGACGACCCGGATTGTGGCCGATTTGACGACCGGACTGAAAGTCTCGTCGTAGTCGATGCCGGCCTGCTGGGAGTAGCCACGAACCACCCAATGAGCTTTGTAGCGAGCAAGCGTGCTATTGGAGTGGAACTTATGTGAAGATCCACTTCGCCACGACGTGAACCACGGGGGCGAGGAACGAGTGACCAGGTGCCATTGTCGAGGAGAGCCTTGTGTTCCTCCATCATTGCATGACGCCAAGGGGGCTGTTTGAGAGCCTCACGATATGTCTGTGGGACGGGCAAAACCTCGCCGTGTGTAGCAGCGTAAGTCTGCCGGTTGACGTGTGCGATGATGCTATCCTATGCCCGGGTGCGCATTGGATGTATCCGGTGCTACCTAGTCGTCGTAGGCGAGAGGACGGTCGGGGCAGCAGTTGCCTCGGCTGGTGACGTGGTTGGGGAAGGTGCTACAGGGGGTGCCGCTAGGGGCTTTGGGCACCGGGAGTACACCTGACCACCCCACTGACCAGACAGAGGTGGCTGGGGTGGAATGGAACCTGATGACGTCGGCGGGGAGACTGCACAATCTATACAAAGGAGAATGTTTATCTCTAGACCTACCATATCTATATAGATATTCTATCTCTAAGAGATTGTTATCTCTAACATCGAAGCCTTCTTGGCTGCATCGCCTCCCCTCTATCTTCTCTGGCCGAAATCCACTCTTCTCCTCCTATCTCTACTCCCCTCTGCTGACTACTCCTTCCTCTACTACTTGGCCGGCCACGCTTGCGCCTCCCTCCCTCTGGTCTGCTATCCTCTCGGCACAACCCGGCCTCCCTCGCGCACCGATCTGCTCAGGCGCATGGTGGTCGGTTGCTGGCCTTACCCCGCCGCCTCCTGTGCCTCGCTCTGGCCGGCGGCTCACTGCCTCAGGGCCGACCTCCCCCCTCACTAGGCGGCGCACAGAGCCGACGGAAGCTATGGCACCTAGCTACCCCCTCCTCCTTTGCAGCTTGGTGTCGGCCGAGCCCCAACCGCTCGGCCCCGAGTCGGCTTGGGCCTACGATGAGGGCCGACCTCATCTCCTGAGGCTCCGACCCAGCCTGCTTCCTAGCTGCAGCTCCTCCATTCCCGACTGGTTTTACCTGACTTAGGGTTTCTACCTCATCTTTTATTTGCTACATTTTTATTTAAATTTTTTGTTGATTGATGCTTGAATGAGGGTCTATGATGCTCGTTGGGTGGCTCTACACAAGGAATGAAGGAGATACTGTACTAACCTTCACTGCTCTGTGGCCATCCCAACCCCTGAGACCACGGGGTATGACCCGATCTACCCTCTGCACTACCCCATTAGCTAGCTAAGTACCCGATCTACCCGATGTGCATTCTATCCTACACTGTAGATGCTACTGGCATGAAAGCTGAAATGCACCTGGGGTTTGGTTGGAAGCTAGCAATGGGGTGGATTAAGTTGGTGATGGTGAAGAAGAGGTGGCAGTGGCTTGCTTGGCCTTCTTTCTCTGGTCGGCTAGCTTCTGGACGGTGCTCCTCCTTGTGGTTCTTCACCTCCCCTTCGGGATGATCTCCTCCTTGGCCTTCTTTTGGATGACCCCTTGTCCTTTTTCTTCTGGATGGAACCTTGGCTTTGGCTAGTTCTTATGTTCTTTGTCTGGAATGCAATGGGAGGGCTGAATGCTTCGGTTTGTGTGCAATGGAAGCTCTGTCTGAATGGGTTGGCTTTGGGCTGGCTCGTGGCTGGTGATGCACTGACTTTATTTAACAAGCATTGTGGTCACATAACCATTTTGCCCTTGGGCTTTTACTGCCCTCTATTTACCTTATGGGTATTTTGGTCATTCTATTTTTACTAATGGTACCCGCAACCGTACCAGGTAAGTTCTAAAGTACCGAATGATGAACCCGAAAATTAGCGAGAGGTGCCTGCCTGGGTTCTGGACAGGTCAGGTACCTCGATGAGCGATACCTTCATTGTGGGACTAACGGCACTCTCTAATCTTTACATTTTATTTTCTTGCCTAATCATATTTTATTGTTTAATTAATCATTTAATTAAACTGATAACCCCTGGGTTATCACAGCCTTTTACTTTTTTACTGGAATGTTACTTTGATGAAACTTTCAAGTTAATGTTAAATTATCTGTCTTGATCATTTGATAAGTTTGTCAAGATTGGTTCCTAGTTCTTACATAAACATCTTTTGGTCTACAGATAGTGCAATTGACCGCTTCTGGAGAATTTGAGGAGGCACTGGCATTGTGTAAGCTACTTCCTCCAGAGGATTCAAACTTACGAGCTGCAAAAGAAAGCTCAATCCACATAAGGTATATTTAGATTGTCCATTCAGAAAGACAGAATAATACCTGATTTGTACTTTTCAAAATCATTTGATATTATGCTTATATAGTTCTCATTGCATAACACGATTGGTAGATGCTGTTCCTTTTTAGTCACACTGTTCCAAGCACCATAGCACAACGCTCTGCTTTTGCTTTTGAATCTGTGATCAGCCGAGACATTGAATTCAATACATGAATATGCATCGCATACAGTTTTGCCTATACACATCTAACAATATTATTATTACGGAGACATGTGCTAGTGTTGAATACTAGTATTATTTATGTGAGCACTGAACAACATGCAAATTTTGGGGAAAAGTAAGCTTGTTGACATTAGGTAATTTGACATATTTGAATACAATGTTTCGCCAAGAGTTCATGTACGACAAGATAAGTAAACTTGCCTTTTTATTGTTTGACTAGTAAGCATCACTTGGCAATGCATTTCATGCTGAACATTTTGATTTCCACTTGCTTTGATATAGTGATAGAAGCGTAACAAAAGTATGACAAATATAGAAACTAGGTGTAGCTCAGTTGTAATTTACTGCAACTGGAAGCTTTGTTACCACAAAAAAAAAAAAAAAAACTGAAAGCTTTCTAGAAAAATGAATTCTCAAATTTATTATAATTTATGGATATCTTTTTTTAGACTATAATTCATCGAGTTGAAAAGTTGCAGTTAAAAAGGGAACTTCTCTTCAAACACAGCAACCCTATCATGGTACCAACAAATTCGTATTGGGTGCCGTTTCTAGTCTATAATTAAAGTAGGCGAACATAACCTTCTTGATACGGGGTTGCCTGATCTTTACGTCGTAGGATCTGGATATTCACGTGCTCTCATAATGAACGCTAGTTGATCCCTTGCTGCCAAATGCAGTGAGCTTGCAACTCTTTGATTTGTCAAGATCACACGCGTGCTAAACTTAGCGGACACCGAGTGAAATATATCGATCACCCATTTCCAGTGGAAAGGCATAACGATCTTTTGAAGTTGTCCAATTCCCCCTCTCTATGCGCATGCAATGAGGAAGAATAAGCGAAGAACGCTAATAGATGCAAATAGCTATCTTATTAATCTGGTGTCTCCTTTTATATTAAGATATACATGGTTATTTAAAGGCTCGAACTTGGACCATAGGGTACGAAAAAGTAATAATCAAATGATTCTAAACGGACTCGTTTGCACTGCTGTAACTAACTTTCCAAATATGCTAATTAAGTCATCTTTGGTCGGACGTACAACGAATTGGAACCAACAACTCCTATGCGCGGAAATCTAGGTTGTAGGCATTGTCTCCTTCTTGGCAAGGAAACTATGTTGGTGGGGTCCACGTGCAGTTGACGTGTCACATGCAGCTAGTGCACCAAAGCCCATGTGCTACATAATTCCCATGCAGCTTGTGATAATTTCCTACTTACGCTTTGCCTTGATCTCTGTTTGCATGAAGCAATGGTCAGAAATATTCCATAATGTAGGGGTGGGCATTCAGTTTTATTGGTCTAATTGGTTCGGTTTTTCAGTTTTAAAATAATTTGGTTTTTGGAAACTGGTTACCGAATTTCTTGGACCAAAATGAAAAACTGAACCGAATTAACTGAAATATTTGGGTTTGGTTAATTTGGTTTTTCGGTTAACCGAAATATAAATAAGCACTAAGTAGATTAGACTTAGTCTTTCTCACATCGCAACACAGAGTAGGGATAAACCCATACAATATTTGTAGGTCATTAAAGTATAAGTATAATAAAACATATGAATATACCAAATATATGCATAAATGTGTTAGAATATGAGAATTGTTTAGTGGCTTTAGGAAGAACATTATAAAAGTAGTATTGTACATGGGCTATTTAGTTATTTCGGTTTTTGGAAGTGAGAAACTGAACCGAACACCAAGAACCGAATTATACCAAAATAAAAACCTAACCGAAAACTGAAATAATCAGTTAATTCGGTTCGGTTTGGTTCAGTAATTCGGTTTCAGTTTAAAAATGCCCACCCCTACCATAATGTAAGAGCTTCTCATGCTGGTTGTCAATGCATTGATAGACACCATGATTGCATGCAAACCATGTGGGGCCCACGCTAGATAAAACTATTAATAAAGAAATCAACTTTATTTTCTTATCATGAAGTCCGAGAAATCAATTGAGGCAGCGTTGCATCACTTTGGCTTGCATACTTGTGATGGACTGCAGCTCTAGGATTGGTACGTGTGTCATTAGGTGGATTCCATGAGCTAAGGAGTGGGCCCGCATGACGCATGAATCTTCTAGGCATCGTAGCTTTCTCGTCTAAATTTCAAATATAGCAAATAATATATCATCAGCTCGACGAGATCTTTGCAATAATAAAATTTATTCTGACATGCAATGTTTCTTTCTCCATAACTTTCTAAGCATATCTTTGCTTTAGGCTTGTACAGATCAAACATGGCCATGCATATAATTAAATAAAATAGTAGTAGCTTTGTATCTCCAAGTAAAATAATGAAATACCCAATTAAATTAGAGTTCACCTGATAATATTTAATGTGGCTCAATAATTCTTTCTAGTCAAATAATATATTTAAATGAAAAATGCTAAGTGTGTCAGTATTTGCATCACTTCATCTATTCACAAAGTAAAAATTTGTTCTCTTGTAATTTTTCCATTTGGTTCCTTGCATACAACTAAATAACATCTTTCCTTTTGATTTAATGAATTAGATATGGTCACTTTTTATTTGATAATGGGAGCTATGAGGAGGCAGTGGAGCAATTTTTGGATTCACATGTGGATATTACTTATGTGTTATCTCTATACCCATCCCTTGTTCTGCCTCAAACACACATTATAGGTGAACATGACAAGCTGCGAGACCTGCAAGAATTAGGAAGAGAATCCTCTGATGTGACAGATGAGATGGAATCATACTCATTGCAACTTGAATGTGATGATAAATCTCCATTGGAGATAAAGAAAATGAACCATAATGCTCTCATTGCCCTTGTGAAGTACTTGCAGAAGAAAAGAAATGGAATAATTGAGAGAGCAACAGCTGAAATAACAGAGGAGTTGGTCTCTGGAGCTGTGCACCACAGCTTAATCTTATCTGAGCCATACAAGTCAAAGAAGCCAAACAAGGTAGCTACTATTTCAAATGTGTGGCTTTTCTTGTTGCAAGTCTAAAACTTCTAGTGACCAATATGAATTTCTTGCATTAAGCAGGAAGCCAGGAACTAATGTAACATATAGTAAACATGGCCCTGATTTTATCCAAATTATCGACAGATCAAATTACAATGCCTATATCTAGTTAAGAGTCTTTGAGAAGGATATTTCTCATACCTATTTTTCTGAAATCTGAATCCTTGTTTGATGCAATATTCACTTACAACTGTTCCTGGTACTGCAGCTTGGCTTTCCTAAAGGTAAATTCATTTTAGGACCCTGGAAAGAGTGAATTTAATGTTTTTGTAGGAAAGTAGAGAGGAATGGAGCAATCACCTCACAGCCAATAGGCAGGGGTGGTAATCCATATATATCCCAAAGGGAGAGATTACAGGAGATTACAAAGCCTCAATTAGAGGAGCTATACTAGGAAAGCAATAAGCTATACTAGGAAAGCAATAAGCATAAGCTATACTAGGAAGGTACAACAATTCCGCTAATACCCGCCCGCAGTCGTAGCGGCAGGAATCCGGACGCAAAGACTGGACCGAAACTCCTGGAAAAGTTGGGTCGGCAGACCCTTAGTCATGATATCGGCGAACTGATGGGAAGACGGAACATGTAGAACGCGGACCTCGCCGAGGGACACCTTCTCGCGACAAAGTGGATGTCGATCTCAATGTGCTTGGTTCGCCGATGTTGAACTGGATTGGTGGACAAGTAGATGGCGCTGACGTTGCCGCAGTAGACCACGGTGGTAGAGGCAAGAGGAACATGAAGTTCCTGAAGAAGGTGTCGAAGCCAGCAACACTCTGCGACAAAGATGGGCGATTTGCGCAGTACTCAAATTTCTAAGATCGAGCGGACACCGTAGTCTGGCGTTTGGAGGACCAAGACACGAGGTTGTCCCCGAGGAAGACGCAATAGCCGGATGTAGAACGACGAGAGTCCGGACAGCCTGCCCAGTCGGCGTCGGAGTAGGCTGTGAGAGAAGTCACTGGCGAGCGGCTGATATGAAGACCGGCGTGGAGGGTGCCTTTGACATACCGCAGAATGCGCTTGATGAGCGCAAGGTGGGGCTCCCGAGGGTCGTGCATGAAGAGGCATACTGTTTGAAGCGATACGCCAAATCTGGACGAGCGAGAGTTAAATCATCGAGAGCTCTCGCAAGATCTGCAGACTCGGATGGATCAAGAATAGGGTACCAGCGAGGCCGGAAAGCTTGGCGTGAGTGTCCACAGGTGTAGTGGTGGGATGACACTCAGACATGCCGGCTCGTCGTAGAAGATCGATGGCGTACTGTCGCTGTGACAGGAACAGGCCGTCGGACGATGTCGTGACGGAGATGCCGAGAAAGAAATGTAGATCACCAAGGTCCGTCATGGCGAACTCCGAGCGCAGCTGGCGGATGAGGCGCTCAAGAAGTAGGCGAGAGGAGGCGGTGAGAACAATGTCGTCGACGTACAGGAGTAGATAAGCCAGTTCGGTCCCTTGTTTGAGGACAAACAGGGACGTGTCGGAGGAGGAAGCGACGAAGCCGAGCTGGCGGATGAACATGGCGAAGCGGTGGTACCATGCCCGAGGAGCCTGCTTCAAGCCGTAGAGAGACTTCTGGAGGAGGCACACATGATCGGGGTGAGCCGAGTCCACAAAACCGGAGGGCTGCTGGCAGTAGACCGTTTGGTCAAGAGTGCCGTTGAGGATGGCATTCTTGACGTCAAGCTGGTGAATCGGCCAGGAGCGGGACGTGGCGATGGCAAGGACGGATCGAATAGTTGCAGGTTTGACCACCGGGCTAAAGGTCTCGTCATAGTCGATGCCGTGTTGCTGGGAGAAGCCTCGCACAACCCAACGGGCTTTGTATCGAGCGAGGCGGCCATCAGAGTGAAACTTATGTTTGAAAATCCATTTGCCGGAGACGATGTTGGCGCCGGGCGGACGAGGGACGAGGCGCCAAGTCTGGTTGTCCTGGAGGGCCTTGTACTCGTCTGCCATGGCAGCACGCCAATTTTCATCGGCAAGGGCACTGCGGTAGTTGACCGGGACGGCAGAGATAGGAGCATGCTGAGCCGTCAGGGAGTAGAACTCCGCAGAGGGAATATCGGCAGCCTGGGACCGTGTGAGCATTTGCCGAAACACCGGGGGTGCTGCAGGGTTGGCTCGAGAGGCACGGCGGTCGGTCGGCAGCAGCGGTGGCCAAGGGTCGGCCAGGCGGCCGTGGGAATCAGAGAGGACGGTGCCACAGGGGGCCGTCGAGTGAACACCAATTAAGCAGGCGGCCGAGTTGGAGGAGGATGGCACGCCGTGGTCGTCGGCTGAGGCGTGAGCGCCGACACCGAAGGTGGAGCAATGGCCGAGGGTCCTGCAGACCTGCAGAGGAGCCACCCGAAGATGGAACAGCCGGTGGAGAGACCTGCAAAGGTGTCATGGCAGCAGTACAGGGTACCGGCATGACAAAGTCGTCGACAAGGAAATCCAAGCCGGTATTAGCAGTAGGAGAAGACGCATGTGGAGGTGTATGTCTGGCAAAAGGAAAGGTGTGCTCATCGAAGACGACATGGCGAGATATGATGACTTTGTGGGTGGTGAGGTCAAAGCAGCGGTATCCTTTGTGTTGAGGGGGGTAACCGAGGAATGCGCAGGCCGTAGAGCGAGGAGCAAGTTTGTGAGGAGTTGTTGCTGTTAAGTTGGGAAAACAGAGGCAACCAAAAACCCGAAGATGAGTATATGTCGGAGGCTTTTGGTGAAGGAGGGTGTATGGAATAGCATTGCCAATGGAGGAGGAAGGACACCGGTTAAGGAGATAGGTGGCAGTGGCTAATGCTTCAGCCCAAAATTTGGGCGGCATGTGGGCATGAATGAGAAGTGTGCGAATCATATTGTTAAGAGTGCGCAGCATTCGTTCTGCTTTGCCGTTCTGGGGGGAGGTGTAGGGGCACGACAGTCGAAAGCGATGCCCCGGGAGGCAAGGAAGGATGTGGTGGCACGGTTAACAAATTCACGGCCGTTGTCAGTTTGAACAGACTTGATAGGAAGACCGAACTGTGTGTTGGCGAGGGCGGCAAGATCGACTATGTGTTGTTGAACATCGGACTTGTGTTTGAGCGGAAACGTCCAGGCAAAGTGAGAGAAGTCGTCAACAACAACCAAATAGTATTGCGGTCCAGAAATGCTAGCCACTGGAGAAGTCCATACATCACAGTGAATGAGTTCAAAGGGCGCAAAAGTGGAGGAAGTGGAAGAGACAAAGGGTAGGCGCACATGTTTACCAAGTTGACAAGACTGGCAAAACGAGCGATCTACTTTATTACATTGGATGGACGAGTTGTGTGACAAAACTGTGAGAGGAACAACGCCGGGATGCCCAAGACGTTGATGCCATAGTTGGGAGGAGACGGCAAGGTTGGCGCTTGGAGTGGTGGTAGGTTCAGCAGTGTTGATGGTATATAGGTCGCCTTCACTATTGCAGCGAAGCATCACTCTGTTCGTCTGGAGATCCTTGACAGAAAATCCAAAAGCGTCAAACTCAAGAGAGCAATGATTGTCGTGAGTGAATTTGCGAACAGAAAGAAGATTGTGCACTAAGTGAGGGACAACAAGCACATCGCGAAGAGAAAATTTGGTAGTGGGTGTATGGAGAAAGGAGTGGCCACTAGAGTGTATAGGTAAGCGGGAACCATTGCCAATGGTGACAGCCGTGGTAGGGGGAGGAAGATGGGAGAGGAGTTTACCACCATTGGACGTCATGTGGGATGTGGCGCCACTGTCAACCACCCAGCTACCATGTCCTTGGAGCGCCAGTTGGTTCAGGGCAGTGATGAGGCCCTGTTGATCCCACGCCGAAGCAGGAGGTGGGGGCGGCGCGAGTGCGGCATGCGCCTGGGGAGAGGCGCCGAGCAGGCCTGGAGAGGGTGATGGGCGCCATGAACCACCAGGAGGATCCCACTGGCCGCCGCCGGAGGGAGCCCACTGGCCGCCGCCAGGAGAAGACCACGGGTTGCAGCAAAACCAGGGACCAGGTGGAGGAGGCGCGCGGCTGCCCTGGTAGCCGCCATGACCACTGCCAGACTTGGTGCGGCGATTGCGCCCACCGCGTCGGGCATCGCGGTTGCTGTGACCGGCGTTGGAGGTAGGAGAGCCGGCCGGAGCAGGCGGCATGTGGGAAGAGCCGCCTTTGGTGATCAAGGCTGTTTCCGCAACCACCTTTGTCTCGTTGGCGAGACGCGTCTCCTTGAGAGCAAGCATGGAGCGAGCTCGAGAGAAGGAGGGGAACGGCGTCGAATTGGCGATGTCATCGGCGGTGTTGGAGTAGCGAGGATTGAGGCCGCGCAACAGGTTGAGGACCAGTTGGGAGTCGGAGACAGGATGACCAACGTCACGGAGAGCGTCGGCCAAGGTCTTGATGCGCTGGCAGTAGTCGGCGATGGATCGCCCTGGAGCAGAGAATGAAACTGGCTGCTCAGGAAGACAGCGCGGGATTCCTTGTTGTCGCGGAAAAGACCCTCGATGGCGACCCAGAGATCGCGCGCCGTTTCGTCGTCGGCCATCGTGGAATCCAAGATGTTCTCATCAACGGAGCCGTACAACCAGCTGAGGACGGCGGAGTCGGCAAGAACCCAGTTGGGGTCGACCGGGTGCGCAACGTCGGAGCCGTCGATGTGGGAGAGGAGGCCGAACTTGAGGCACATGGTCCGAAAGAACTTAGACCAGCGTGTGTAGTTGGCGGCTTTTTGGTCGAGGGTGGTTGGCACATGAGATTTGACTGCAATGGTGCAGTAGGGGTTGAGGAGAATGGGTGGAGGGGCAAGCGCACTGGCGGCCGGAGGATCGTTGTCGACAACACCGGCCATGGTAGCGCACAGCAGAACAGAGCAGAGGGGTGGCGAGCAGAGCAGAGGGGAGGGAGGCTCAGGAAGGAAAGTCTGATACCATGTAGGAAAGTAGAGAGGAATGGAGCAATCACCTCACAGCCAATAGGCAGGGGTGGTAATCCATATATATCCCAAAGGGAGAGATTACAGGAGATTACAAAGCCTCAATTAGAGGAGCTATACTAGGAAAGCAATAAGCTATACTAGGAAAGCAATAAGCATAAGCTATACTAGGAAGGTACAACAATTCCGCTAATAGTTTTGATAAGGTAGTCTAAGAGCTTCATTCCTTGGTTATCTGAGGTTTCTAGATTGATTTATCAACTCTGTGGGTCTCTGAGGTCAGTAGAAAAATTTAGGAAGGAAGGAGCATGTTGATGCTTTCGAGTTATCCTGGAGCTCAAGTTTCATATGCACACAAGAGTCCAAGCTTTCGGAAAATTCAAACCTCCTGTCTAGGTCTATAATATTCCCATTCTTTCAAAGATGAGGTCAATGCAATTCCTTGGTATGATTTGAACATTCTGCTACCACAGAAAAAAATGATTTAAATTTCTTGTCAGGATACCATCCTATTTAAAAGCGTCTAGGGCCTTATGTTTTTATGAGCATGCATGGTGCTATGCCTATTGCACAGATGATTGCAAATCAAAGAATTTGTTTGTTAATTATACACAAAAGATTATAATAATTCTTATATTTTTCTTGGGTCAGAAACAGGCTCAGACGCATACAATCTCTATTGCTAGAGAAATGGCTACTGTATTGGACACATCTCTTCTTCAAGCTCTTATTCTTACAGGGCAGTCATCAGGAGCAATAGAATTATTGAAAGGACTTAATTATTGTGATTTGAAGATATGTGAGGAGTTTATGAAGGAAAGGAGCGATTATATGCTGTTACTTGAGCTCTACAAAAGCAATGAAATGCACCGCGAAGCTCTGCAACTACTCAATCAATTAGTCGAAGAATCAAAGTCTGAGATTGGAAATGCTGATTTTAATAGAAAATTCAACCCTCGAATGATCGTTGAGTATCTCAGGGTATTGTTTTTTCTCCTTATTTAACTGAAATTGTTCTTCATGTACACGTACACAAACCAGTGAAGCACAAACCAATTTCTGTTGGTTGGATTGATATACCATGTTGCATTGTGCTTTTTTATCCTCAAATGAACTGTGTATAAATGTGAGAGGTGCATGTCTAAATGTGTAGTTGTTTTAGTAAGCAAACAAATTAAATGTGGAAGCACCAGCAAAATATTGAATTCAAGGTGCAATCCATGGTTTTCATAATTGCATTTTTTGTGTATTTAATATTATTGTATGACTACTTTAAGATTATTAGTCCAAGTAGTTCATATGCCATATGCTTGCATTTTCTTTTGACATGGGCACATGGTGGTAGGATCATATCGAATTTTTTATTGCTTATGCTTATGTTGATACGCTGTTATGTCCTGTTTCATGCATTTATGTTGTCTTCCAGGAATTGCTCGGTGTAATCTGGCCCTACCAAAATAAGTGGTGGAGATCTTTCTCTTTTTCTTTCGATTAATATGAGAATTTCTAGAATTTAGGATTGTTGTGGGATTTACTTGCCCTTAAAATGAAGGAGGTGCCTTGAATATCACCAGCTGTTTATAGATATATAGATTTGTGGGCAACAATAATGCTTTTTCTTTCTATTGTTTAATGTGTTGTTTAATGTTATCCTTTAGACTTTTGCCTTCATATTGTGACGTCATTGTCCTTTTTCACATTCTTCTGCTTATCTATGGCTGATTTGAGATTCTGTGCACTTTTCTGCAGCCCCTTTGTAGATCTGACCCAATGCTGGTTCTAGAGTCTTCTTTGTATGTTCTTGAACGCAACCCATCCGACACCATAGAGCTCTTTTTATCTGAAAATGTTCCAGCTGATTTGGTAAATTCATATCTGAAACAGAATGCTCCAAATTTGCAGTCAACTTACTTAGAACTAATGCTTTCAATGAGTGAATCTGGGATCAATCCTAATCTGCAAAATGAGCTGGTATGTACTCCGTCTATTGTTAATTTGTTAGTATGTAAAGTTCATATCCAATCAATTCAATATATGCTGTTTAGATGTTCTTAGTTCCATAAGCTGTTCCTATGAAGTTTGCAGTAAATGGATTGCTTCTAATGCTCTGATATGAAAATTTTCTGGTGTGAAGGTGCAACTGTACATTTCTGAAGTTCTTGACTGGCACAAGATTCTGAAGGAAGAGGGAAACTGGAACGAGAGAACATATTCCCCAACACGAAAGAAATTAATATCTACATTAGAGAATAATTCAGGTTACAATACAGACATTCTTCTTAAGCGCCTTCCACAAGATGCCCTTTTTGAAGAGCGTGCTATATTGTATGGGAAAATAAATCAACACCTCCGTGCATTGTCTCTCTATGTTCATAAGGTACCATTGCTCTGCGATGTGCTTTTGATATCTAGTGATCTATTTGTTTAATGATTAGGTATTAGTGTGAACTTTCAAAGATTATCCAGAATAACTTGTGCACTGCTTTGCAGCTCCAGATGCCAGAGCTAGCAGTTGCATATTGTGACCGTGTTTATGAGGAAGGAGCACAACAACCTTCCAAGTCAAATATTTATTTTAATCTTCTACAAATTTATCTGAACCCCAGAAAAGCTGAAAAGGAATTTGATCAGAAAATTATTCCAGTGGCATCACAATACCCTGGAATTCAAAAGGTTAGCTCTACTACTAAGGTCAGAGGGGGGCGTATGGGTAGAAAGGTTGTTGAGATTGAAGGGGCTGACGACATTCGCTTTAGCCCCAGTGGAACTGATAGTGGCCGAAGTGATGGTGATGGAGATGATGTTAGTGATGAAGGTCCTATAATGTTGAATGAAGCACTTGAGTTGTTAAGCCAATGGTGGGACAGAATAAATGGTGCTCAGGCACTTCGGTTGTTACCAAGAGACACAAAACTCCAGGTAAATATTTTTATATGTTCTGAAAGATGTCGTTTCATCTGGCCTAGGTTTATGTCAGGCCACACCCACCATCCTATTGTGGTATTATGTTTGAAAAGCAACAAAAGAAAGAAGATGATTTTTTGTGTTTATGTAATATTATCCCCTTTTTGCATATGACATGTCTCTGTTGGCTGGTGTGTTTTGTTGTTATTTAGGCTCTTGCAAGAAACATAATTATGCTCATTAAAAGAACACAATTATGCAGCTTCTGACTTCTGAGATGCTTGTGTTCCAGAATTTGGTTGCTTTTGCTGTTTAATTTCATCTTTCAATATGTCCAGTTGGTAAAGCTTCTGAAGGTTCAAGCTTCTAATAATCTGATATGAATGTTTGCAGGATCTGGTGTCATTTCTTGAACCACTATTGCGAAACTCTAGTGAACATCGACGCAATTATATGCTCATCAAAAACTTGATTTTCCGGGCAAACTTGCAGGTTAGCTTGGTGTTATGATCTCTTGTAGATATTTGGGATTGTTGCTGGGAAATGCCACTGTGTTGGAGTTGAGTACTCCCACTCCCTCTGTTCTTTTTTACTTGACGTTTTTTTTAAACTTTTCGCGGTCTTCAAGATGCAACTTTGACTATTATTTTTTATAACTTTACGTTAATATGTACTTATAAAATTTTAATATTATGAAAGTATTTCAACAACAAATCTAATGATTTATTTTTCACATAGTCAGTCTAGATAGTTTTAAAACTATTGGCAGTCAAACTTTAGAAAGTTTGATGGTTCGGATTCTAGGATGTGAAGTAAAAAAGAACAGAAGGAGTAATTGACTTACATATGTGCCTCCTTGTCTAATAACCTCCCACTGTAGTTGCCTTGGGCATAGCCCATTGTTGGTTTTGTGTGTGTGTGTGTGGGGGGTGTTGGGGGCTACTGGCAACATATCTTCATATTAGGAATAGTTATATGCATATCTTCGCATTTGGATAGTACACATATTGGATAAGGTAGTTTTCATATTGTTAAAGGCTAACATCATCTATTTAAAGAGAGGAGCCGCACCATTCTAGGCAAGCAAGAAATAAACAAAAGATTCATCCCAATCTTAGTCTCTCTCCCCTAGTACGCCGCTATCGCCCAGCCATTCTCTTGACAGTATTTACCCCCATTATGATCTAAAGACCATAACAACTTGGTATCAGAGCCACCTCGACACCTTTACACCATGGCAGGCGATGAGGGTTTCGATTCTGCTGCCAATGGGATCAAGGCCACGAGGGGCCTCTACGCTGAGCTTCGCTTAGGAATCCAAGAGTGCATGAGGCTTGCGATAGAGCTCAAGGCGGAATTCATGGAAGAGAAGGGGCAGCGTATCAGCGCAAGTGTCACCGCAAATGGTGACACCTCCACTCACGGATGTGCCTCCACTACTAGCATCACATTTGGTACCAGCGCAAGTGTCACTGCAAATGGTGGCACCTCCACTTCTAACATCACATTTGGATGTGACTGAGGTGATGTCGGCACCGACCCTACTGCAAACACCGTTGGCTCCATCGCTAGTGCTACACGTTCCACCGTTGGTGACACTTCCAACACCATCGGCAATGCCTCCGCTACCAGCAGTGCTGCCATTATGGGTGCCCTCACCAGGGAAGAAGAACGTCATAGTTTCACTATCGTCTTTTACTTGTTGCCCGACATTATGCCAATGGAGGTGTGTATTGAGTTCATGCACCAACCAATTCACCCAAAAGTTTAAGCTGATGAGGAAAGGTGGGCAATTCACTAATACTTCAACACTCCCCCTCATGTATAGGCTCCCTCAGGCCTAAGACGTGGAATAGAAGTGGACTGCAATTATTTTTTTTAATTGCGCCAACCGGGTTTTAAACTTGAGATCTCTTGGCTCTGATACCATATTGAGTTGCATGTACCAACCAATTCACTCAAAAGCTTAAGCTGATGAGAAAAGGTGGGTACTTCACTTATACTTCAACAGTGTGGAACATGAGGGATGCCTTGTAGGGGATTGTGACGCCATTTCACCTCTCCCAGGGCCATCGCGATCAGTGGTAGGAAGGGTGTCGCTGCTGCCCTGCTGGTTTCCCACGTGCCAGCTACTCATGCGACATCAAGACACACTAGAGGGGTCACTATACTCAATGATGTTCATTGAGGCTTCATTCATCCTCTTCCACTTGGTGTAATGTTATCATCGCTCCCTCATCGACGTGGGGCCACGACGGGCTTCGTCCTTGGCCGCCACCTGTTAGCTTGAGGACGAGCTATCTTTCAAAGAGTGGTGAAGTGACGTGGGCATAGGCCCATGGGTAGCTATGGCCCATTAGGGGGAACTGCACGCAAGGAAGGCTACCAGCAACATATCTTCACACTAGGAATAGTTAGATGCATATTTTTAATTAGGAATGATTAGATACATATCTTCGTATTTGGATAGTATAGATATTATGTTATCTTTAGTGATTGGTTGTCTTGGATAAGATAGTTTCCATATTGTTAGTTTCTATATTGTTAGAGGCTAACCTCATCTATATTAAGAGAGGAGCCGCACCATTCTAAGGGCCTGTTCGGGACAGCTCCAGCTCCACCAAAATCTGTGGAGTTGGTGGAGTAAGGTATTTCTAGCTCTAAAAATTTATGGAGCTGGAGCTGTAGGTACATTAAAAGTGTTTAGGTAGATCATCTTGTTTACATTTTAGACTAAAAATATAAACTTAATTCACTTTATTTTAACCTATAAGTTTCAGCTCTGAACTGGAGTTGGGAGCTGGAGCTCTCCCAAACAGGGCCTAAGTAAGCAAAGAAAGAACAAAGTTCATCCCAGTCTTAGTCTTCTCTCCTACCTCAAAGTCATTTGCCACCTGGCCATTCTCTTGGCAGTGTTTACCCTTATGATCTAAAGTCCATAACAGTAGCATCTTCAAGACTTATGAATGATGTGTGTAATCATCTTGTGCACTGATAAATATAAAATACCCTTTTACTTTGATAAACTGTGACAGACACAATCCTGAAAATCTGTTGTCCCATCATGTGTGCCATAGTAGTATTGTAGGCCTAGTTATGATGGGCTCTTGACCTTATTAACAATGGTGCGATGTTTGCACTAGTATTCATCATGAGGCCAATAAGCCAAAGCATATACATGTACATGAGGGCACAAAAGGAAAACCTATATAAGGCAATAGCTATACAGTGCAATACAGGATACTAGCAATCTCTATACAAGGCAATCTAGAATACTATCTAACAGCCCCCCTCAAACTTATGGTGGATCAACAACACTGAGTTTGGAGAGATAAAATCTGTGCTGAGCTCTAGTATGTCTTTGTGAGGAAATATGCTAACTGAAGCTCCGAAGTCACATACTGAAGAGTCACAATTTGATCTTGTACCTATGACTGCATGTAGGAACCATCAACACGGATATGCTTGGAGAGCTCATGTTCACTGGGTCTCGATCAATGCTAATAGCGCCGTACTGCCAGATAAAAAAGGAGTCGGTGGAGAAACATAGACACCAAAATCATTAACCATCGTAGCCAAGTAACCTCTGTTGTCAAAAGAACCATAGCAAACAGCTTAGCCTCAGCATTCGAACGAGAAACCGTTGTCTACTTCTTAGTCTTCCAAGCAATAAGAGAACTATCAAGAAAAATATAGTAAGTAGAAAGAGACCGACGATTAGAGTGATTACTAGCTTAGGTAGCATCAGAGTATGCCTGGAGCCTGTAAGGAGCTGGAGTGTGGAAAGACAACGAGAGATGGTTCCACGAAGATATTGTGGAACACGAAGAAGATAACTAGTGGAGCTTAGTGGGTTAGTGGGAGTAGAAACAAACTGACTCAAGATATGTACTGGATATGAAATGTCAGAACAAGTGACACCAAGGTAAAAAAGACTTCTAACAAGATAGCGACAACGAGTAGGATTCTCAAGAGGTTCACCATCAGTAGATCGAAGGTGAACATTGAGCTCCATGGAAGTCTCAGCTATGCGTTGATCAGTGAGGGAAGCACGATCAAGAAGATCCTAAATATACTTCTCTTGGGATAGGAAGAAACCCTTTGGTGTAGAAGAAATCTCAATCCCAAGAAAGTAGCGAAGGGGATCCAGATCAAACATGAGAAGCTGCTCACTGAGACGTGCTTTCACAAAGGCAATACATCAAGAATCATCTCCAGTGATGATTTTGTCATCAACATATAGAAGAAGAGTCCGACCATGAGGCAAATTGTGAACAAAGGGCGTAGGATCATGAGCACTAGCAGAAAAGCCAGCTATAGTGACCACATAAGAAAAACGCTCAAATCAAGTACGAGGGGCTTGCTTATGCCCATAAAGAGACCAGTGAAGCCAACAAACTATACTTTTAAGAACAGAATACCCTAGTTATGGTTGCATATACGCCTACTCACATAGCTTACCATTAAGAAAGTCATTCTTGACATCAAGCTGAGAGATGAACTACTCACAAACAAAGGCCATAGTAAGAAGAGTGCAAACAGTGGTTATGTGAGCTACAGGAGCACGAGTCTCATTATAATTATGATCATACTCCTGTTGAAAACCATGTGCTACGAGACGAGCCTTATAGCGCATGAGAGAGCCATCAAAGCTAGTCTTAACCTTATAGACCTACTTGCATGTAATGGTATGGACACGTGGAGGAAGGGGCATAAGATCCCACGTGCCAGTGCGCTCAAGGGCAGCAAGCTCCTCCGTCATCGCATGCTGTTATTCTTGATGAATGATAGCATCACGGTAAGAAGTCGGCTCAGCAAGAGCTATGCCAGCAAAGCCAATGTGCTTAGAAGGCCGAATGGATTGGCGATCACAAAGAGCATAGTGAGGAGACAGAAGAAGGTAGCTCAACAGGAAAAGATGCCACATTAGAGGAATCCTCAACTCGCGGATGACGAGTGTATTATAAAGGATAAGAAGGAACAATGTCAGGAGAAACCTCTGGCGGAGGCACTGGTTGTGAAGATGCTAGAGGGGTCGACGATAGACATGCCAACCATAGAAAGGGAAAAGTATCAATTGGAGTATAAAAAAAATAAATCAGGAAAGAAAACGGCTTGACAAGAGATGCTAGAGTGGAAGGACGAGGGTGAAAGGGATGAGACTCATCAAAAGTAACAGCCTAAGAAGTCCGCATCCGTCAGCAAATTGGATCCCAACAACAATATCCCTTATGCTCAGCATTGTATTCCAAAAAAAGCACTCAATAGACAACAATTAGCTTGGTTCGTTCACAAGGTGCAAGAAGAACAAAGCATTGCACACCCAAAGAGGTGAAGACTAGAATAATCAAGAGATAGCCACAAAGACATTCCACTGAAATCCCACCCCGAAGAGGAGAAGAAGGCTGAATATTAACTAAGTGGTAGTGGAAACAACCTCAGCCCAGAACTGATATGGAATAGCTGAAGCAAGCAAAAGAGCACGAACTGTCTCAAGAAGATGACGATGTTTGCGTTTAGCCACACCATTCTGAGCATGAGCACCAAGATAGAAAAACTGAGAAAGAGTGCCTTGCTTAGCAAGAAAAGCATGAAGAGCTCCTGATAGGTACTCTTCTACCGAGTTAGCACAAAGAACACGAATGGGAGAATCAAACTGAATATGTATCATGGTGGTAAAATTCTTATAGATGGATAAAACCTCACTACGAAAAGACAAAATATATCCATGACTGGTAAGAGAAATCATCTATAAAAAGTATATATCTATAGCTCCATTTTGAAACAAAGAGAGCCAGACCCCAAACATCAGAATGAACAAGATCAAAAGGTTGCTATGACACGGGCTCACTTGAAGGATAGGGGAGTTGTAGCTGCTTGACAAGCTTACAACCTGCACAATCTAAAGAGGCATCACCAAACAAAGATCCTAAAATGCCACGACAAACTAAAAAAGATAGGCGTGTACAACCAAGATGTCCCAAACGGTTATACCATTGAGTAAACGACCCGGTATAAGATGCAATGGAGGCAGAAACGGTGGAGACGGGGAGACTAGCAGGGGCAACGAAAGGAAGACGAACCAATCAAGCTCCCAAAGATGCTGTGAGTCACGATGGAGAGGGCCAGTACCAACCAGAAACCTTGTGTGGCGATCCTGAACACGACAAGAGTTAGAATCGAGGATAACACGATAGCCATGATCAGTAAGCTAGCCAGTGGACATAAGCTACATGGTCAGTTTGGGAATATGAGAAACAACAAGAAATGAAAAGAGGAAAACAAAAGAGTGCCTTGTCTTGCAACATAAAGAGAATTACCATATGCAATCTGAACAGTGAGAGGACTAATGTAATGAAGACTCATGGAATCAGAGGTCATATGAAAAAAAGCATCAGAGTCAAGAATCCATAGTGAGATATCTGAAGAGGATGTAGAAGGTGGTCTCTCACTAGAAGACTGAGTAGCAGAATTAGCAGAACCTATGGGTGTAGAGGTAGCCATGTGACGTAGTAGCGAATCTCCTGAATGGAGTCAGAACTGGCAGAGGTCCACTTAGGGGAGACGCCCTAGCCCCCAGTGCCCTTAGAAGGGCGTCTGCCTTAACGAGCAAGATCCTTCTTCCAGTAACAGAACTGCTCTACATGTCCATTCTTGTTGCAGTAGATGCAGTGAAGCCCTCCACCCCAGCGACCACCACTGGAGTAGGCGCCACTGATGGAAGAGTAGTACGTGGCACCGCCAAAGCTGAAGGAGACACTACTAGACCTGCAACACGAAGGTGAGTCTCAGTACGAATAGTAGCAAGAGCCTCCAACAAGGTCACACAAGGATGGCGAGTGAGTAACTGGGCATGAATCTGCTCAAACTCAGCCCGAAGACGTATCAAGAAGTCATAGACCTGACGAAACTCCAAATGAGTGCTAATGCTGACAGTTCTGGCAAGTGCGACAAACCTTCGGTCTAAGAGAATCGAGCTGAAGCCACACCGAGGACAGTTGCGCGTAGAACTCATCTATGGTATAATCACCCTGCTATAGAGACTGCTTCTGTCACATAACAGCTAGATACAAAGAATTGCCAGTAGGCTTATAATGGTTGCGAAGATGCGCCCACATCAACTGTACCGAAGATAAAGTAACCACGTCTCCAGTGACATGCACCTCTATGCTAACAACCAAAATAGCGGAGGCACAAGCATCATCATCGATCTACATCTTGTATGCAGCAAACTGAGTCTCAAAAGACTCCACAACATCAGCATGAACATCAGCCGCCTGTTGCCCGAGAAAGAACCAGAAGACTAACGATATTCTTTACCGAGGAAGCTGAAGTTGAGCCGAGCCATAGCCAAACTAGAACCAACCAGAATCAGGAGCCGAGCCAAGTTGTAGCCTGAACCAAGTCGGAATTGAACCGGATTTAAAAAGAACTCCTGATCGGATTGGAATCTGATCGATCGGGTGGAACGACGATTTCCCGAGGGCTGGTAGGGCAGAGACGGCCAAAGCTGGGTGGCTCAAAGGTGGTAGCGGCCGACTGAGCTGGAGCTCCTGGCCCGGATTAGCGACCGAAGGCGAGGCGGTCAGTAGTGGAGGGAGTTGAGCGCGCGCCTTCGCCTTGCGGCACTGGAGGCGAGGGAGTCGAGGTGGTCGAGCGACAGAAGACGGAGCCTTTGATGGAGAGCTTCGAGTGGGCAGCGAAGGAAGGAGCTGGTGTGCAAGTCGGCGCCGGCGACGGGCGGGGTGGGCAGGAAGGCATCGCAGGAGGAGCGAGAGCAGTTTGGGGAGAAGGATGACGTAAGTGCAACGCTGGTAAAATCCTAATCCTAACCTTATTTTGATACCTTGTTATGAATAGCACTTGCACTCATTATGAGGCCAATAGGCCATAATATATACATGTACATGAGGGTATAAAAGGAAAGCTTATATAAGGCAATAGCTATACAAGACACTACAAGATACTCGCAATCTCTATGCAAGGCAATCTAGGATAATGTCTAACAATAACTTTGTTTATATTGCAACAAATGAACTTCTGTTCTCACAATTGTCTCTGCATATCAGGTAAAGGAGGATCTATACAAACGACGTCGAGCTACTGTGAAAATTGATGGAGATAGCATGTGTTCTCTTTGTCATAAGCGCATTGCGAATAGTGCTTTTGCAATTTATCCAAATGGACAGACATTGGTGCATTTTGTCTGCTTTAGAGAATCACAGCAGATTAAGGCTGTTAGAGGAGCAAACTCTGTGAAACATGGATAATATGGCCATCCTCGAGGTATACATTCAAACCCCAGATTCACAGATTACCGTTGAGCATATTATTGTGCACTAATATGTCGTTTGGCCAAGACTTGGTGATTGTTGTGACCTCTGGCTTGAGTTGAATACAGCAGTTGTTTGCCCAATTGCCCTAATCATTGTAAAGGTATGAAACATTTAAATATTTGTTGTCCCCTCCCATATACAGCCATCCAGGTCCATTTTCCTAAGCTTCAACCCTTCGCTATTTCCATGAGAGTTACACATTGTCACTCCTCAGTTGCCTCAATATCTTGCTATCTACCACTACCCCATCACTACCACTACCACATCACTGGTTCAGAGGCCGAAAACAGGAATCCAGTTATATCCATGGTGTTATCGTGGCTGATTTTCCTAAATATGGAGCTTGCTTATGATCTCGTGTTCTGTGCTTGCCAGTTGCCACCACCATCGTTGTTATTACCAGACCTGTCCTTTCCAACACATGAACTTGCCTGGTAGGGTGTGAATTTCCATATTTACTGTTCAGTGGACAATATACACAGGAATACTCTTGCGCACTAATTTTTGATGTTCCATTTCCTTGCTATTATTGCTTCAATGTTTTCTCTCCCAATACAAGTTGCACAAATCTTGAAACAAGCAAAGAGGTAAGTAATCATTATTTACCATTCATTTATGTTTTAATATTTGTGCAACTATCAAAAGAAAAAACATGGAAGCACCTCTTAAAGTAATTATTCTTGGACCACTTAGTGATTGTTCTGATCCGGCATACATCCTTCACATGTTTACTCTTATAATATAGCTTTTTTATCTACTATAAAGCTTAACAACCGAACTTACGGAAGCATTTGTGCTAACTTGATACTGTTTGAGCAACATATGCATTTGACAGGTCAGATAATCTAGAATATCAGTCATAAAAAATGTAAGTTCGCACACCTGGGTAAAAGCAAGCCAACAAGCGTGCAAAACTTGGATCATGCTTGCAATGAGTTGTTTTAAACTTCCGTTCCTTTTTTTTTTTAATGTTCAAACTCTGGATTTACCCGTACAAATTGCTGGATGTGCACTGATAACACGATGTTCCTGGTTGAATCTCTTGCTTTCGTTTTGCCGCATCAAATTTTTATTGATATCGGCTTATGGAAATCCTTCTGTTGGACTTTACTGGATTTGAGTGGATTGCTTCAAAAGTTTTTAACCCTGTGTTATTCACTCTCTTCAGAACCTTGGTATATTTAGTGTGCGTGTGCCCGCTCACGTTTGTTTTCAGACCAGAAAGCATACTGGAAAACTGTAGTTGACTGCCTTTTGTTTATTTATTTATTTTTTAAAGTTTTAGTGTAAGTGATGGTCATAATTATATACAGTGGAAGGTGATTCTATGCACCGCTATTTAAAAATGGCATAAATATTAAAGTATAAACAAATGGTAGACGGTGATTAGTTATTTCTTCACTTGCTTCAAGATTTGTAGAACTTGTATTAGGAGGGTGATGCGTAGAAGCATTCCAGGATGTATCAAGCTTGATGTAAATTGGGATGCCGGCAGCATCTTTTTGTTTGTTCCATGTTTTCCAGTAATAAAAGAAGTAACAATCGATGTCTCAATTAGTCGGCTATGTGATTGGTTCAAGGGTAAAGGCTGGATAGGATGGCCTTATCTATCTTCTATCTGTCCCGCTGTTGCATTGGATGGATAGGTGGATGATGGCAACTAACTCTCAGAAATATTCCTTTTAAATGCTGGATGAGTTTATCCCATAAGATTGGCTGAATGAGCTCATCCAACTTTCATCCCACCCATCTCATCCTTCCAAATTTGAACTCTTATCCTATCTACCATCCAACTCTCATTCATCTACTATTCAACTCTTATCCTTTCAATCAAACAAAAATATAGTTGTCTCATCAATCTCATCATTTCAACCAAATATGAACTTAGATGACTTTATCCCTACAAGAATTGATAGCTTCATTCCATCCACCTTTTGTCCTTGAACCAAATGGTACCTAAGTGGCTTGGTGAAATAGCTGAGCTATGGTGCAGTCCTTATCAATGTTCGCTGTTGCTGTGGCAGTCTTTAAGTAGTGCCACTTGACATATCACGGATAGTCCACTGTCCAACAGTACCGGGAATAGGTATCTCTACTACTAATTACGAGTTGGTAGCGGTGGTCCGTTCTCCCCTCTCCCTAAAGCTGTCGTCCTACATTGGTGAACGGAGAAAGTTTTAATTTGGTTGGATATGCATGCATGCATGATCTGCGGCGTATCAGACTCTTATCTCAATCAGTTGATTCTATTTCCAAATACTGCACGGCCGATTCCTTTTCTATATATTGCACGCATACAGTTTCTGAGTTATCATGTGTCTTTGAGTTGCCATATGCATCTTTTCCATTAAATATTTACTTGCATGTGTAGATAAGATCATCTTTTCTTTTTATCTAATCACGTATGGACTTAATTCTGGCCAACTAGCAGCATGCGCATAGCTATGCATGACGCGACTGGATAAGTTTGTTATCTCTATCTCTACTAATTCTAATTAGGAGTTGGTGGTGGTACGTCTATTCTCTACCCTCACCCCGACACGTGTGCGCACCCGCGTGGCTGAGTGGAAAGAGGGTAGTGGCCACCCCGGTAGATTGGATTGGATCATCCCGACATGGGAGGTAAATGAATATATATGACTCATTTATTGCTTTCCTTTCTCCCATTGATCTAGCATTCGAATCGGTGGTGATTACTTTCAGTGCTTTTCGGATTGGATTAATTGATTCCCTTCCAAAGGAAACAGAGCTCCGATTCATGGAGTTGGGTCTCTTCTCGTCTCTTTCACTTTTGTTGCCTTCCTTATTCGACGATTTCTTAATCTGGATTCCATAGATATCTCCTCGGTTGTTGAATCTATATAACCCCACCACTTTTTACCTTTCATGCAGATGTGTTGAGTTTATCTATTGAGGGGAGGTAATGAGCAATCTTCCTGATCTCGTCGATGCGGCGTAGGGGCAGGTCATCGGTGGTGGGCAGTGAGATAGGCTAGCGGCGCTGCTGGAGCTCGCGCGCGGTGGATAACGTCAATAGGTTGAGTGAGGCACTCGTGGGGGGAGGCGAGGAGGCGGTGGAGCTGATTGATGGGGTGAGGCTAGGGGTGAAAACGGGACGGATAATTCCCGCCTGATCCGGAGCCGGATCCGGTTAGAACCGGATTCGGGAAGAAAAACGGATATCGGGTCGGATTCGGATCCGGATCCGGATATTTAAAAACGGATATCGGATCAGATTCGGAGCGTACAATATCCGAAAAATATAGGTCGGGAACCAGATACCGGATATTTGCGCTATTCGGATATCCGGATTTCAAATTTGGTCCAACGCTAATGCCCAGGCCCTCCAAGACAGCCTCTGTGTCGAAGCCCAAGAGGGCCTGCCTTTCGCCGTCCCCTTCCCCCGCGATGGCACCCAAGGCCAAGAACCTTGGTGCCCAACGCCGCCGCAGCCCCCTCTCCGACCTCAACTCTGGGGATGCCTCCGCCGCGTTGCACGTGTGCTTTCGCTTCCTTGTTTCCTCCACCTCGGGATCAAAGTCCAGATGCGCGTCCACCCCGACGACCCCCAAGTTCGACTCAAAGCCCCGACTGGGAATCAAGAAGGGAGGAACGGGCGGTGACCGGTTGCCAGATCATGAATCAAGAACTTGGAATGAGCAGTGGACGGCTCAGGAATCGAGGAGCAGGAGGCAGGAACCGATCGGTGGTCAGATCAGGAGGATGGACTAAGCTAGGAAGCGAGGCAGAAGCTTGTGGCCCTGACGCCGGAAAGGAAGGTGGACACAGGGGCCACGCCGTCGTCCGGGGCGCCGCCGCCGATCCACACGTCGATCTCACCCGAGATGGTGGCCTGCGGTTCCGCGACGCCAGCGTGCTTCGCGGCCGGGCACAACGTCTTGCCCAGCGTCGGCGACCGGCGCAAGTGCCGGCCAAGGGGCATCCTAGCCATCTCCGGGGACTAGATCTTCCCTGTGCTTGCTCGTTAACCTCCCCTGCTCGGCTTTATCTTCCCCGCTTGCCGCAAGATCTGGTCGTGGTCGCCTTTTGGGCGACTTATTTATTAGCTAAGTGCATACACTATCTGGTAAAGAAAGGCTTTCAGATGCTGCACCTACAAAGGTATTGAGTTCAGCACTTTACATTTTTTTTAACCGCCACCCTGCTTGCTTAGAATGTCGCATTAAAATGTTGTAGTTGAATGTATGTACCTTGTGGAGTTGATGCTGTTGCCGCAGCCTTGCTGGTGGTGCTCACTCCTGAACATCAGAATTGTGCTGCTCATGGCCACTGTCTGAGTTCTTGCCATGACGGTGAATAGCTATGGACTGCTCAGAAATAGACAAGGATAAAATTTTCGAAATCATTATCCCAATAATAGCGAAGTCACGAATGTAAGCAAGTTTTGGTGGTACTTTAGTCAGCTTGGATAATGGAGTGATATTGACTAAAATCACAGACTTTGAGTGGCACTGTGTTAATTTTCTGTCTCCATCTTATGTGTATTCTTGAGATTCATTCCTAAATATATAGAATTATCAGAACTTTACAAATGTTCCATGTACATCTGTAGGCACAAAGCACTTCAATTCAAATGATGTAGTAACCTTTCCTCTCAATTGATTCTCCACATAGTCACTCTACAAGATGGAGCAGATTTCAGTGAGTTACTTCCTGCTGTTCATTATATTCCTCTTCAAAGTGAATAGTTTTATATCGGTATCTTGTAATCAAAAGTCAAAATTCAAGAACTGAGAAATATGCTTCCTTTTTTTTTTGTTTTGGATAAATTCAAGGTGCAGCTGCTCGTCCACCACAGGCGCCTGCTCAGGCGGAGATTCATGCTTCTCTGGCTGCCCCGAATATATGTTGCTATTATTGTCATGTATTTGTGTGGTTTAATTCAATATATATTACTTTATGCATGCATGTATTATCCGTTTCCGAATTATCCGTTCTCGATCCGAATCCATCATATATCCGACCTGTATCCGTATCCCAAATTATCCGGATTCGTATTCGGATCCGGCTTAGCCCGTATCCGGTTCCGAATCCGGGAAAAAAATATGGGTTAGGATACGGGAAGAGCAATATCCGCCCGTATCCGACCCGTTTTCGGTTGTTGAATCTATATAATCCCACCACTTTTTACCTTTCCTGCAGATGTGTTGAGCTTATCTATTGAGCGGAGGTAATGAGCAATCTTCCTGATCTCGTCGATGTGGCGTAGGGGCAGGTCATCGGTGGTGGGCAGTGAGATAGGGTAGCGGCGCTGCTGGAGCTCGCGCGCGGTGGATAACGTCAATAGGTTGAGTGAGGCACTCGTGGGGGGAGGCGAGGAGGCGGTGGAGCTGATTGATGGGGTGAGGCTATGGTATGGCCGGAGCAAGGTGTACGAGCTACGCACGCCACTGATGGTGGCAGTCACATGCGGATGACGTCTACCTCTTCAATGTCTTTGCGCCCATGGGGCAATAGGTAATGCCTCTTTCGGTCGATCAATCGATCTCGAATTATAGTGTTACAAATTTATAATCCCAATTGTTGTGATGTTATTATTTAAGTTTGTGAAATTAAAGATAACTTTAAGATCGAGTTTATAAAGAGGTGCTTGTAATTTGCATGCTTCGATGAATTGATTTAAACATTTAACCATTGTACATTGAAAGTGAACATTATTATTCAGATAAGATTAGTGCTCTTTTCAAATAAATTTTTTATCACAAATTGAGTTTCTGTTGCATTGTACGGGCACATGGCTAGTAGCTTAAAAAAAAACATTCCTACTAACGTGGTACGAGCGGATTACACCGCGTGAGCTTGTCTCCTTGTACGCGTGGAGCACTCAACCGCTTAATCAATCCCTCACTTACCTAATCAAAGCCCGTACCAAGCCCTCAGATTCAGCCCAACGCAACACACACATCCCTCTCGCCATCGATATCAAAGCTTGCTTCTTGCCATACCAAGCCGTGGTGTCCTTGCCGAATTTTGTGCCCAAACCACGTATGTTAAGGACTGGAAGGGATCGTGGAGCTTAATTAGTCTTATGACGATGCTGCGGCCGCTGAGGCAGATTAATGTCTCCTACCCCTGCTGCACCGGTGGTGGCAGCCTCTACGAGTGGTCTTCACTGCTCCTTCTTCGACCATGATGACCACATATTCCAGTAGTGCTACAAGGGCTGTCATCCTTACAAGGGCACTGGTAACTCTTCCCAGTCTGGCTCTCACGAGGCCTCCTGGTCAGAGGTGCACCAGGAGATACTCTGCTTGGACGCTTCAGCTCCATCGAGGTTCGCTAGGTTTGTGGTTCAGTTTTTCGGTCCACCACCACCCTCCTCAGGTATCACTTCCCCTTGGATCCTTGATTCTAATGCTTCTTTTCACAAGACACCGGGTTCCACTCACCTCACTTCCATGAGTCCTACAGCGTACGTCCCTTCCTTTGACAGTGGTAACTCCGTGTTGCAGAGCGATGCACTCTTTCTACCTCTTTTTTAGAGCAAAAGGTTTCCCCTGTTTTATTCCAGGAATAAAACGTCTTCATCACAACCAGTATCTTTGTGTATTCGAGGCGCGCCCGCCATTAATCGAAACTCTCCAAAAAAGATCAGTTACATCTGACCAGCTAGACAACCAGCTAAAAGAGACTTTCCAACGCAAAACAGAGACTAAACCTGACTTTCACCCCTCCCTATACAATCAATGTTTACCATGATCACATGCAAACAATCTTCCTCCAGATTTTGGTAAATCTATTGATTTGAGCTTCTTACGATATCCTTTTGATTCCAACCAAGCATCAGCCCCCAGCCAGCCTTTTCTTCCAGTTTTTTGCCACGTCTTCTACTTGAGCTTTCTGATCTTCTTTCAGCAACACAAGTCAACTTCTCAACCTTCTTGCTATCTGATCCAGCACCACTCGGACATCCTTCCATTGTTCTCCCTGAAAATACAAAGCATTCCTCAATTTCCACATTGTCTAGAGCACAGCAGAGGAACAAAAATTCACCACCGCATGCTTCTTCCTACTAATCCACAATCTGGTCACATTCTCAAAGGATTCACCCAAATTCAAATTCAGAACATCAGCAATTTCATGCCAAACAGCTTTACTAACACAACAAGAGAATAAATGAGAGATGGTCTCAGAATCTGTGCAGAACAAACATGTAATATCATCCACTTTTTGCCTTTTACTTAGATTATCTCTAGTCATCAACCTATTGTTAGCCAAAAGCCAAAGAAAAAACATGGATTCTTGGTGGAACATTAATCTTCCACACAGCAGGGATAATAAACATAGGCTGGATTCCTCTAAAACTAATAACAGCATAAAGAGATTGAACTGTGTATACCCCTCTCGAATCAAATTGCCAGATGATGGAATCACAATCCTCACTAAAGACAATGGATTCAACCACACTCACTGAATCCTGCCACATGTTCATTAGCCTCTGAGAAACATTCCTTTTAAAAGAAAGTCTCAGATTCTTACCATCCCAAGCCTCCTTAACCGAAATATTTTTCTGCACAAAAATCACATAAAGAGGCCAAAACTGAATAGCTAAGCTAGATGTGCCAAACCAATGATCCTTCCAAAACCCAACACTTCTTCCATCACCAATCTTTAGCAGCTTTAGCTACCCAGAGCACACCTTTTCAAAAGGGAGAAGCTTTATCATTAGGACAACAAAAAAGGTTAGGATCCTGAATTTTATATTTAGTATCAACAATCTGCCTCCAGATACTATCTTGTCTCAAATAATATCTAGAAACCCAAGAGGCCAGCAAGCTCAAATTCAAATTTCTTAAATTTGGAACACTTAGACCTCTATATTCTTTTTTCTGAGCAATCAGTTGCCAGTTAGCTAAGTGATAACGATTTTTCTGGCCACTATCATTCCAGAAAAAGTGAGCCATCTGGGAGTTAATCTCCTCAATCGTCCACTTAGGAAATTTAATAACTGACAACAAATATATAGGAATACTGGCTAGGCAAGATTTTAACAGGGTCAATCTACCACCATAAGATAATAAACGCCCTCTCCATCCAGCAACCCTTTTAATAACTTTGTCTACTACTCGCTGAATATCTTCCCTTCTCAATTTTGCAAAATGTAAAGGAACCCCTAAATACTTAAAAGGAAAAGAACCCAGATTGCAACAAAAAAGTCTAGCTAGCCTTTTCTTATCTCCTTCATCTAAACCTACACACATCAAATCACTTTTATCATAGTTAATTTTCATATCAGATAACTGCTCGAAGCAGGAAAGCAGCCACTTAAAGTTTCTAGCTTTTTCAAGATCGTTTTTCAGAAAAAACACCGTATCATCAGCATACTGGAGGCTAATTATACCTCCCGAGCACACATTCGTCATCATACCTTCTATCAAATTTTTATGAGCAGCTTTAATAAGCATTCTAGGAAAAACATCAACCACTAAATTAAAAAGCAAGGGGGAGAGAGGGTCCCCTTGCCTCAGCCCTTTACCAGGTTTAAAATACCTGCTATTTTCCTCATTTATTCTCACACACATATAACCTCCTATCACCACATGTCTGATCCAATTAATCCACTTCTCCCCAAAGCCTCTACTTCTCAGCATATCCTCAAGGAAACTCCAAAACACTCTGTCATAAGCTTTTTCATAATCAATCTTGAAAATAACCCCTTGTTCTTTCCTATTGGCCACATCATGAATAATTTCATGTGCCGCCATAACACTCTCCAGAATAAACCTACCTTTAACAAAAGCAGTTTGATTAGGAGCAATAATTCTGTCAGCAATTTTAACCAACCTATTATTCAAGGCCTTGGAGAAGATCTTGAAACTGCAGTTAATCAAACTAATAGGTCTAAATTTCTTCAAAGTTCTAGCTTTATTTTCTTTTGGGATTAGAATTATTATAGTATAATTCAACCTAGATAGATTCAAATTCCCATTATCAAAACAGCAAAACAAGGCCATCAAATCCTTTTTCACTAGATCCCAAAACTTTTGGTAAAACATAAAAGAGAAGCCATCTGGACCAGGGGCCCCATCTGCATAAGAACCAAAAACAGCCTCTTTGATTTCAGACTCAGAAAAAGGGGCTTCCAACAACCCATTTTCATCATCCTTAATTTTACTATCCAAGTCCCAGAAATTCTCATCCAAAGAGATATTTAGATTATCTTCTGGACGAAACAGATTTTTGTAGAAGTTCACTGCCAAATCTAACATGCCCTTAGTATCTTCCACAGGACCATTAATGCCCTCAAGGACACTAATTTGCTTCTTTCTCTTTCTCTGATTAGCAATTGTATGAAAATAGGCAGTATTTTTGTCTCCTTCCTTAACCTCCCTGTCTCTAGATCTCTGTTTAGCTTTTATCTCTTCAATACTCCACATCTTATTCAACTCTTCCACCAACACCTCTAATCTATTTTTATCCTCCTCAGAAAACTAGGAAACCTCCCTTTTTAAGTCTAGAACATCAATTTCCCTTATTAATTCAGCTTTATATCTTCTCATCTCAGAATTGGCATTCATAGCCCACCCTCTGATCTTTTTTCTCAAATTTCTAATTTTGAACTGCCACACCTCTAAAGGGTCTGACATAGCACAAGGAGAGTTCTTCCAAGACTTCTCAACCACCTCAACAAAATCTGGTCTATTCAGCCACCACTTCTCAAATCTAAAAATTTTCTTCTTCCTACCTTCCACAACACCAAAATCTAGAATTAATGGGACATGATCACTACTGGCTTTAGAACCAGCCTTAACCACAACCCCAGGATAATGCTGCTCAAAAGTAGTAGTCACAAATATTTTATCAAGTGCCGCCATAATGGGCTGCTCTTGATTATTACACCAAGTATAAGATCTAGATGAGTCTTTAAACTCAATCATTCCCCAATTATTATACCAATCATTTAAGAGAAAGGCCCAATGGTGATTAATCACCCCCCATTACTTTTTTCAGACTGCCTTCTAACAATATTAAAATCACCCCCAAAAATGGTTGGACCTTCCCAAATACTCATAATAAAATGCAATTCATCTAAGAAATCTTGTTTGCCCTCTTCATAAGGAAAGCCATACACCACCACTAATCTCCAAACAAAGTTATCAGCAATATTTTTGATAATATATGACATGCAGAACTTAAAACATTTCCAAATAGTTAATTCAAATTTATTAGAGCTAACACCAACCAAAATACCACCAGCTGTACCAATAGCAGGTAACCAGTTCCATATATAATCTCTATTAATATCTCTTAACATGTACTCCTCAAAGTTTCCTGAATACCTATAAAATCTAACTTGTTTTCAAAAACAAAATCAGAAACCCCAGTAATTCTTCCTAATTTATTCAAGCCTCTAATGTTCCAGAATGCTCCTTTCATTATTAATTTTTTGTTTTGTATTACTCACTACCTGAGACCAAGTCTTTTCCTTATCCATCTCCACACCTCCTATAATTGGAGAGTTTTTTTGTGGAGACACTCCCATCAATGAGGGGAAATCATTCTGAACTAAGATATCATCTAAATCCACAGGAAGAAGTATATTAGGGTTATTAGCCTCAAAAGCCATAACCCTCTCTATTTCTACCTTTTTCATTTTTTGAACATTTTCAACTATGTTTTGAGGGGTAATCCCTAATCTCACATCAATATGAGAAGCCATATTAATTAATTGCTCATTATGTAAAGAGTAAAAAGAGTTACCACTTTTTGGATTATACTTAGATTCCAAATTCTTATACTTCGCATAGTCTTGTGCCCTCTTCATAACTGTTTTTCCATCTTCAGTAAATCTTCTAGGTCGATCCATCCTCAAGGATGGCCCCTAGTTATCTTCTAGTTGTTTAGCCACCAAAACCTCTGTCCCAACTTGATCTTCCATATCCTTCTCTTGGATGCACTTATTAAACTTAGCCAGTAAACCACCTCCCATACTATCCATGTTATCTAAAGCTAAAACCTCTCCTTCAATCTCTACTTCTTCATCAGATTCTGAAAGACCATGTGGAGGTCTATCCTTGTGTGTGATGAGTAATTGACAAGATTTGAGCTTGGTTTGATTTGAAATTGAGTTTGATTTGAAGTGAATTGGATTTGAAGCAATTTGAGTGTTGGTTGCTTTTCCTAGTGCTACCGCCCTGAGGGCGATAGCACCGGGACTTTGAGATAAATTATGATTGATTAATGATTTTGAGATAATCATTGAATATCTTTGTGGGCATTGCTATGTGAAAGGTTTTCCTTGTCTTTGATGGTTGCAGGGCGACGGTACTAGGTCATGGTGAGGCGGAGGATGACCGGGACTAGGCGAGGAGCGTCGGAGGTCCAGACGGTCGAAAGATCGCCGGAAGATGATCGAAGATAGAGTCCGAGTAAGCCAAGAAGACAAGGAAAGGAGATGATGCTAGCTAGATGCCGTGTGGATCAATGAGGGCCGTCGGATTGCGGTCTAGTTGATAGGTTAGCGGGTCTAGGTAGTATGCTTTGAAAACCATGCAAGAAAACCCGGTATGTGTGTGGGTTTTGGGTTAGCCCTTGCATGGCTGTGTGAGTGGGCAAATCCTAACCCTTAGATGAGTTCTCTAGGGTTGAGGGACTCATCCAAGGGTGGTAGGTGGCCCAAGAGTAGTATAAATAGGGGTGGAGGGGTAGCCTCCTTCCCTTGAAGGTTTGAGTTGCTCCTTTGAGCTTTGCCCACATGAAGTAAGGCTTTGTAAACCTTCCCATCAGAAATACAAAAAAAATTTATTTACATTATTGTGAATTTAAATTCCGCATTTACATTATGTCTTTACTTTACGCAATTTAAATTCAGCATTTACTTTACGCATTTACTTTCCCGCAATTTACATTCATGCACTTTGGATTTGCCTCCTCTCCTTCTAAATGCTGATCTTGGATGTTTTGAGTGTGTTCATATGGTTTTATATCTCTTTTGCACTCTTGGATTGAGTAGAGATCATCTTTTCTTACAAGTTCCAACTCTGTCTAGAACTTGTTCTTCGTGCTGCAGTTAGTATTTGATTTTTATAAAAATCTAGAAAAATCCTTTTTGAGTGATTCTTATTGGAGAAGGTGTGGGATTCTCATATACACCTGTAGAAAAATTGTTGAGTCAACTTGTTGCACCTTTTGGGATCCATGAGGTGAAAACCGAGTCCCAAACTTTCTGCTCGAAGTTTCTGATTATCTGTGTTCTTAGATTTTTCCTGATTTTTATGTAAGGATTTTTGAAGTAAAATTTGGTGGAGTTCTTCATGACTCATCTTCTCATAGGAAGAAAAATTCTCAAAATTTCTTGAGCTGCAGAAACCCACCAACCACCTGTTCAAATTGAGCACAGCTTCTGGAAATTCTGCTTTTGCTTTTTTGAAACTGGCTTTTGTAATTTGAATTGATCTCCTTTCTAAAAGCAAGAGTTGAATTGATTCCTTCTTATTTTGGACACTAGACAACCATAATTGTGACTCAAAAATCCCCACATATTCTATGGTACTCATCCATGCAAGCTAGGGGTACACATAGTTGTCTAGTTGTTCGAGTTTTTCACGATTTCCTTTGCGTGATCTTGTCAAGGTTTTAGTCGGAGTATTTTGGGTGAAAATTTATTTGCGACCATTCACCCCCCTCTGTTCGCCATCTCAATCCTTCAATTGGTATCAGAACTATGGTGGTGCTCTCTTTTGGGATCTTCACCGATCCGAGAGCCGGCGACTAATGTGGACTGCTTCAAGCGTGGCAATGGTTTTCTTGCGATTGATCTTGATTAATGGCCCATGGTGGAGTGGTTTTCTTGGTTGATCGTAATCGACTCCTATGAACCATCTGCATCATCATGGTACGTGAGGTGAGAACCTAGCGACCTTTCTCCCTTTGTGCTTGATAGATATACTAGGTTGCTCTTTTACCACTAGTTATTCTCGATGCCTTGCTTGCCATTGATGATGTTAGATATTGATGCTTGCATGCCTAGGTTGAAAATTAATTTTGCTATCATGCCATTCTTACCGTATGACTTGTGTTGCCTGTCTACATATGCTTGATTGTATTATTTTGGTAGTCGGAAATTGCTTAGGTCAATGGCTAGAATTTTATTTGTATCATGTGTAGGCATTGCTTGCATTCTCCTTCTCCATTGTACAATTAACTTTGGCTAGAGCTAAATCTCTGTTGATATCATGTCAAATGCTCTAGTATGTTCTCTATTGGTAATAATTGCTTTGATCTAGGGTTTGATCTCTCTCTAGTGCAGTTAATTTTAGCTAGAGCCATATCTTGTTGTTTTCATATTTGTGCCCTAGTTCTATGCTTAATTGTCAATAACTGCTCATGGTGGTAGTAGTTTTAAGGCTATGCTTACTTATTCTTGTCTATTGATGCTATGTATACATTGATTATCATGTTAGCATCATTCACATGTGCATTGCCTTATTTTCTACATCTTCTGCCTTGCATTCACCCTTATATTTAGAGTTGAATTTCTTCTGGGTGTTCTTGCCGGGTAGCTTAGGTGTTTTGTTTGCTTGTCCAGGTGATTTCCTTGTTTTGATTGTGCTTGACTTTGTTGGCGGGAATGATGGACATTGTGTGGTTGTTTGCCCTCTTATGCCGATTCCTTGTTTCATGTCTATGCGATAATGCTATTAGGTGCTCTTTGCCTTTCTCATGGCATGAGTCGCTTAAGGGTAGCATGAGGATTTGATTACTACCTAGTGGAGTGGATTTGGATTATCTTGTGGACTTGTTCTTTCTTAGTTCGATCTTAGTCCAAGAGTTTCCCGAGGTGTCATCTCCGCCGTGTGCAAGTGGTGGACCTCGTTTTTCCTCGAGGTGCCCACTCACGGCAAGAGTTGTAGGAAAGTGTGTTGCTCATGTTGGTCTTTCCTAGTCTCCTCTAGGATCAGTTCTATCGCTTTTCAGTGTTGGCACTCGATGTGAATTCCGAGTTGGCCTTTGCGGCTTGTCTATAGAGGGTTGGATCTTCCTACATAACCATCATGTGCATCATGCTAACCTGCATGTACTTTCAACTTCGTCTGCCTCGTGTTTAGCTCCACAGGTGTTAAGCTTCATGATAACAGCATTGGGCACTTCCACTTCCATGGTGAGCTATATCATACCCTCATGTCCTTTATACTTGTGATCATCACTTCCATGACATGTTGTGATTGCTCTTGCTCCCATGTGTATTATATGTACATTGCTAGGTCTTGTTAGTTTTTGTCTTTCTTGTTTTGTGCCATAGCATGTTTCCCCTGGCCATGTTTTGTGCTTCATGTATTATATCATGTATTCATGAGCCCTTTCCCTAGCATGTGATTTTCTTGTTTTATCCTATTCATGATATTATTTATTTGGTATGAGCATTTGTTTTAATTGTGGGTATGTACTATATATCATTTTCTTTACATTGTCATGAGTGGTATCTAGGTTGTATGACCCTGATTTTCTATTACATCCATGATTAGCTTTGTGTCTTGGCTTGTGATGCCAGAGTTTGTGCCACATGATAGGCTTTGTTGTTTAGACCTTGTTTGCCAGACTTTGTGCTACATGTGAGTGCTTTTCATGAGATTAGAGTTATATGATTTAGCTACCGCTTTGTGACTTGTATTGCTCATGATCACCTTTTATTGCCCTTCATGCTCATATGCTTCATACCTATTTTGCATGAGCTTGTGCTCTTTATTCATGGCATGTATTCATCATCATGCATAGAGTGTTGCCATGTGCAGCTTCTAGTCTATGTATCTATGGTCACCATTTACTTGCATGCTGCCTGTGTCCCCAGGACCTTTTGTTGGTCTGGTTGTGTTTGGCTCAGCCGCGTATGCCCTTGAAATGTCGAGCCTTTTCACAACATATGAATGTTGTTATTGAGACCATGGATATATGGATCTTGATGTTGCTAATTGGCTTGTTTTATGCATGATCCTCTTTAGTTGTCATCATTTATCTTTCTCATGTTATATCTAGTAGCATGTTGTTGTGCTTCATTGCGTCATTTCTTCATTTACATGTTCATTGCCATGTTTAGGATAGTACCTTGATCCATGTATTTCTAGGCTTTTATATGACCCTTGCTAGCATTTTGTTGCTGTGATGCACCTTGCTTAGCTTCTTCTGCCAGCATGATGTTGCTATGATGCACCTTATTGTTGTTTATCATGTGGGTATGCTCTCACTACTTTCTATGAATATATGGATCTTGATGCTATTGTTAGCTCGGTTGTGATTCATGATCTTACATTGCCATTTGCATCATGTTCATGCTCTAGATGATCGTTTGCCACACCATCTTTGTATCTTGTCCATCCGTGCCTAGGAGCTGGATTTGCCTAACCCTAGTTTCGAAAGCATAGATTTGTTGGATGCATGTGTGTAGGCTTTCTGGCGAGGAGAAGACCATCATCATAGGATTATCTCTAAGTCTTCTCCCTCTGCTTTTTGGATCCACTTCAAGTCAACTACCACTACTTGCACTACACTACAGCAGCTAAGTACCTCTTCAAATGTTGATAATGGTGATGGGTTCTTGATGATGTGGGACTAGTTGTCATGTTTATATTGTTGATTGTGGTTAGAATATGGTGTATGATGTTGTTAGGATGGTATATTGTGTTTATATATGTGATTGCTGCTCTTTTGTTTGCTGAGTGAATGTCTAGCTTTTAGAGGAGATATTGTCGAAATTTCCTGCATTTTAGGGTCTTAGCAGTTTTCAGGATTAGGTAGCAGCTGAGTGTTCCCTTGTCTTCCCTAGGTTTCTTCTGGGTCTCTTAGGAGGTTGTGGTTCTTTTATAGGTAGAGCTTGTGTCCTATCTGTCTAGAGTCTTTTGATTGGGCTTCTAGCATAGTCAGGTGGCTTCTTACCTTGAGTCATCTTGCTCCTTAGAGACCATGTGGTTTTTGATCCTATCTCTTTTCCTCTAGCTTTCTAGCTATCTCTTGTGAGGTGAGAGTTTGGAGTGTGCCTCAGGGGGAGTAGAGTGTGTTCAAAAGGAGTTCCGGAGCATGATTGGCTCTCTCTTGTATCTTACTGCCTCGCGGCCGGACATACACTTTGTTGTGTGTATGTGCACTCGCTTTCAGGCTTCTCCTCGTGCCTCTCATCGCCAGGCAGTGAAGCTCATCTTCAGGTACCTTCGAGCTATCATTTATTATGGTATTTGGTACTCTTCTTCTTCTTGTCTATCCCTTAGAGCCTTTTCCGATGTTGACTTTGCTGGCTGTAGGATAGATAGGAAGAGCACTTCTGGCACTTGCCAATTCATTGGCACTTCTCTTGTTTCTTGGTCATCTAAGAAGCAGTCTGGAGTCGCACAATCCACCGCTGAGGCCGAGTATGTTGCTGCAGCCAGTTGTTGTAGCCAGGTGCTCTAGATGAGATCGACCTTGCGGGAATTTGGGTTAGAGATAGAGAGTGTTCCACTTTTCTGTGATAACACTTCTGCTATCTACATTGCAAAGAACCCAGTGCAGCATTCCCGGACCAAGCACATTGATATTAGATATCACTTCCTTAGAGACCATGTGGAGAAAGGAGATATAGTGCTTCAGTTCATGGAGAGTGACCACCAGTTGGCCGATATCTTTACCAAGCCTTTGGATAGCTCTAGGTTTGTTGCCTTGAGGAGTGAGCTTGGAGTTGTGTGCCCTTACGGCCTTCTGTGAGGGGGAGCTGATCTGTATATTATGTATTATATTTTATTTCACTTTTTCCTTTATTTTGTATTGCTCTGGGTGCTTATGGGTTTTATTCCTTAGAGTTATGAGTTCACTTCACTTAGACTTCTGGCATGCTTTGCATGGACCTCTCATCTTGTGCTTTAGGTTGCTATTATGCTTAATTAGCTATTCTCTCTTCTCTCTAGGTTGAGTTCCCTCACAGTCTTATAAGTCTAGCAGGTGTTGGGCCTCCTAGGTAGAAAGGGTCTGTGTGCACTCCTTAGTTTGGGATCTAGAGGCAGCTTTTCTATGTTAGTCATTGGGGAAGATGAGAGCGAGTCTGAGCAGTAGTGTTCTCTACCATCTTTTCTATACTCTATAGCCACCCAGTTTGCAGTTTCTTGACTTCTTCCCTCCATTCTGTGTTTCTGGCTTTAATTGAGTTCTTTTCAACCTTTCTTGAGCTTAATCTTGCTAATAACTCAATTTGAACCAGATTTGTGCTTAAAATAGAATCACATGTTGAGGGGGAGTTTAAGAATTTTTGTCTCATGCATTGCATATAGACTTGATTTTCATTTTATGAGCTTTGTCTATTATGCAAATGATCCATGTTTCATTTTATACACCATGCTATATTATGAAGAAAATTACTTGCTTAGATATGTCCAAGTTCATTTATCTTGCTAAGCTTGCAAAATCGAAAAATAAGTTTTTAAAAGAAAAACTAGATAAAACATGTTGCGTTTACTTGCTAAGTTTCATCTCTAGGTGTATTTGCCATGATTTGTGAAATTCTGGAATTCTTTAGAGTCCCTATAGCAACTTGGGTGAATCTTGTTTGATCCATACTTGAGTCCTTCACTAGCTTAAAACTGAAAATGCTAAAATGAAAGTGAAGCAAAATTGACTCTTTTTGTGCGCATTTAGACTTAACACCTCACATTCACAAGACCGCCTCTCATTGCACTTGAGATGAACTTGGAATGTGTTGTGCATGACCAAGATCATTCTCTTAAGAGTTCTTCTTGAGATGATCGAACATGGCTTGAGTCAATTGCTGTAAAAATGCAAATATAAAAAAATATATGTAGGTAAAAAATGCAAATAATGTTCAACATTTGTACCCCGCTATGTCTTTAAAAAATTCAAAGAAAAATTTGCATACAATAAAAAATTATAAGCTTGAAGGACCTTATATGAACTTCTAGATTCCCCAAAGTGTTGAGTAGGTTGAACTCTAGATTTTCCATTTGATCCTTTGAATGGCTTTGCTTCTAGTTTTGAAACATATGACAAGTGTTGCTCATGTTCAATCTTGCTAAAAATGACATGGTTTTAATTAAATCTTGCTAGCAAAATGTTTATTTGCACTTGAACATGCCTTAGCTTAGTCTATTTTTGCCATAACTTAGCTTGGTGTCATAACTTGTTTTGTTGGTCACATAGATAATCTTCAAAGCTCCCTTAGGCTGCATTACTTGCATAAAAACAACAAAAAAAGGGGGAGAAAAGAAAATGTCATCTTGATGCCTATATTGCCAAAAGGGGGAGAAATCGTAGAAAAGGCATCATTTTGCATCTTGATTCTTGATTCAACTAAATTCTTATGATCTTTGTTAATCTTTGCTATTTTTCATAGATCATAAGTATTTTCAGTTGCCAACTTGGTTACGTTCTTGATTTCCATTTCTTTGATCAAGTTTGGCTTTGCATTCAAATTGCTTTCTTCTCTCTTATTCAAACTCAAAACTTATGCCTTTTCATGTGTTTGTCAATATACTCATCAAGGGGGAGATTGAAAGACCATGTGGAGGTCTATCCTTGTGTGTGATGAGTAATTGACAAGATTTGAGCTTGGTTTGATTTGAAATTGAGTTTGATTTGAAGTGAATTGGATTTAAAGCAATTTGAGTGTTGGTTGCTTTTCCCAGTGCTACCGGCCTGAGGGCGATAGCATTGGGATTTTGAGAGAAATTATGATTGATTAATGATTTTGAGATAATCATTGAATATCTTTGTAGGCATTGCTATGTGAAAGGTTTTCCTTGTCTTTGATGATTGTAGGGCGACGGTGCTAGGTCATGGTGAGGCGGAGGATGACCGGGACTAGGCGAGGATCGTCGGAGGTCCAGACGGTCGAAAGATCGCCGGAAGATGATTGGAGATGGAGTCTGGGTAAGCCAAGAAGACAAGTAAAGGAGATGATGCTAGCTAGATGCCGCGTGGATCAATGAGGGCCGTCGGATTGCGGTCTAATTGATACGTTAGCGGGTCTAGGTAGTATACTTTGAAAACCGTGCAAGAAAACCCGATATGTGTGTGGGTTTTGGGTTAGCCCTTGCATGGCTGTGTGAGTGGGCAAATCCTAGCCCTTAGATGAGTTCTCTAGGGTTGAGGGACTCATCCAAGGGTGGTAGGTGGCCCAAGAGTAGTATAAATAGGGGTGGAGGGGTAGCCTCCTTCCCTTGAAGGTTTGAATTGCTCCTTTGAGCTTTGCCCACATGAAGTAAGGCTTTGTAAACCTTCCCACCAGAAATACAAAAAAAATTTCTTTACATTATTGTGAATTTAAATTCCGCATTTACATTATGTCTTTACTTTACGCAATTTAAATTCAACATTTACTTTACGCATTTACTTTCCCGCAATTTACATTCATGCAATTTGGATTTGCCTCCTCTCCTTCTAAATGCTGATCTTGGATATTTTGAGTGTGTTCATATGGTTTTATATCTCTTTTGCACTCTTGGATTGAGTAGAGATCATCTTTTCTTACAAGTTCCAACTCTGTCTAGAACTTGTTCTTCGCGCAGCAGTTAGTATTTAATTTTTAGAAAAATCTAGAAAAATTATTTTTGGGTTATTCTTGTTGGATATGGTGTGGGACTATCATATACACCTGTAGAAAAATTTTGGAGTCCACTTGTTGCACCTTTTAGGAGCCATGAGGTGAAAACTTAGCCCCAAACTTTCTGCTCGAAGTTTCTGACTATCTGTGTTTTTTGATTTTTCCTAATTTTTATGTAAGGATTTTTTAAGTAAAATTTGGTGGAGTTCTTCACGACTCATCTTCTCATAGGAAGAAAAATTATCAAAAGTTCTTGAGGTGCAGAAACCCACCAACCACCTGTTCAAATTGAGGACAGCTTCTGGAAATTCTGCTTTTGCTTTTCTGAAACTGGCTTTTGTAATTTGAATTGATGTCCTTTCTAAAAGCAAGAGTTGAATTGATTCCTTCTTATTTTGGACACTAGACAACCATAATTGTGACTCAAAAATCCCCACATATTCTATGGTACTCATCTATGCCAGCTAGGGGTACACATAGTTGTCTAGTTGTTCGGGTTTTTCACGATTTCCTTTGCGCGATCTTGTCGAGGTTTTAGTCGGAGTATTTTGGGTGAAAATTTATTTGCGACCATTCACCCCCCCTCTGTTCACCATCTCGATCCTTCAGATTCAGATTCAGCCAACTCCATATCTTTCAAAATATATTCACTGTCCATCTTCTTGCCTTCCACAGCTAGCTTGTTAAAAGAATCCCACTGCGAATGCTTTGTAGATGTCTCATCCATATATCCCACAGAAGTCTCTTTCCCATCCATATGAACACCTTGATCTGTAGCTTTGTCATTCTGCTTAGGATTTGTCCATTCATCCTCTCCTTGTCTAACTTCTATTTCAAAATCATGCTTGCAACTAGTGTTCATACATTTTTGGAGCTGTTCAGCCTGATCAATTACTTCCCCTATCTCATCCAAAACATTCACTGACTTATATCCTTCACAAGACTTACTGTCACTTGGTTTTGTTGTCTTAAATTCTTTTTGCTGATTCTTATATTTGTCAACTTCCATATTATTTTGCTCACTGTTCTGATCACCTAAGTCATCAGCCTCTTCATCATCCTCATCTTGACCATCATCATCATCATCATCTTCATTAGGTTTTGAAGGTCCATCCTGCTCGTGGGTATAATCTTCTACCACAAAAGATATCAAATACAACTTCTTGTCCATTTCATACAGCCGTTCCAAAGGAATTTGTCCAGGATTTCTACAAGCTATTTTAACTCTAGCCATCTCATAAAAGGACTTGAACAAACCGGACCAATCCACATCATTCATAATACCCAGTCCAGAAGAAATCTGAGCAAAAACAGACCAATCACACCATTTAGGAGGGATACCCCTTATCTGTATCCACACTTCCTTTAGCTCACCATAAGATTCCAGCTCACCAATCCACTCTAAAACCTCCACTTCCACACCCTCCTTTCTTAAGTTGAATGAAGGGTAATTTTTAATATCAGACACTTTCCTATGAGGAGGAAATCTGACAAGAAATTTACCCACGTCTAATTCTCTGATCTGCCATGGCCACTCTCTGCAGTAAATCTCAGATAATTCCCTCTCTAGCTCTGTCAAAGTAATCTCTCCTCTTTTAACCTTAACAATGCCACAATTCTTCAAGTTCAACCATTGAGTAGATTCTATTGTAGGCACATCCAAATGATAAAAACCCAAACCTCTACCAGCACTACCTATATAAGCAGCTTGAGGCAACGTTTTAGACCAAGTAGGGCAAACATTCATATGGTGTCCAGGCACAGCACAAATGACTCTTTCTACCTCTTCCTTTAGTGTTCATGTAGTTTATCATATTCCCAAACTAGCTGTACAGCTTATATCGGCGGTCAGATCACTGATCATGATTGTGGTACCATTCTTGAGTCTGCCTCTTGATGTGTTCTGGATCGACACACTGACACTAGTTAGGGCTAGTCCTAGTCGTCGTGACTCAGCGTTTTTGTGAGCTTGACTGGCTGTACCTTTCTTCCGCCGCCTACACTAGTCAGTTAGTCCGTGTTGGGACATGAATGTGCAAATTTAGACCTTCTATGTTTACTGTACTAGTCTAGAATTATACTAGTGTACACAGTGACAATATAGATGTAATATCATAATCATACACAATGGAAGCATAACAAAAGATCTTATTTATTGAATAAAAGATAGTCGATTGACCTTAAGGTTGAATTTACATTATTAGGCCACACAGAGCTTTAGCTCTAAGAAAGAAAACAGCAGCGGAACGAAAAACTTCGTAGATGACCCATCAATATACCACAAGCAACTGACAAGATTCGTTTCCTAATGACTTGCCATCTCGTGGAACTCCTCTACAATAGGTATAGATTGCTCTTCAATTGATAATTTTGTTGTGGCAAGGGTGGGTACATAAATCACTTAACAAATTGTGCATAGAATGCAAGTCTAATATAAATTATATGCAAGGCTTATTATGAAGTATGGTTGATATAGCTATTTTGAAACAAAGCAAAATTTTTAGTTAAATATAATAAATAGACTGAAATGGCAGTTGATCAAATAACAATAATAATAATAAAGCCTCCAAGTATTTTCTCACAATAAACTGGCATACAGCTTAAACCAAATTCCATTATTTCCATTGGTACACGGCATCCCTTTCTAAGTTTTATTTTATAAAATCTAACTCTTGATTGAAATTCTCAAGTATTATCCATAACTGAGGACACAACTATTCTGATAGATGTACTCTATAGAGGTTATACACTTCATCCACAAGATATGATCAATCTTATAATATCATCCAAAACACATACCTATTGACATGCAACTAAGAAGATCATAACAAAACCTTTTGAAAACTCTATCCGAACATAGACACTCCCATACACATAGCAAAAGATTAAGAGAGACTCATCGTTGGACTAAGAACAATCACTGTTCAAGATGTTGAGCAACTGCAACACACACTTTCCCCAACCGCATACATAGATTGGTTATCCTCCTAAGATATTATATGTCAAGACTCGGTAACTGAGTTAGGTCTGACCAATAATAGACATTTTATTATATGATTAGCCTAGTTCAATGGCTTACGTAGTTAAGTCCTTAATTGACTGACAAGACCTCCAAATAATCTCAGTATCAATATAAAAATATTCACACAGAATCTCCAACCCAAATATCACATAGACCCACCTTAGTCTCTTGACACTTCTCTCAATTTAAATCATTTACCACCGCAGTTGATTATTGTGCTACACATATTATTAACAACTCAACATCATTCACAATACATAGCACACCTTTCATAACACATGTTTCTTATATCATTAATCAAATTTGAATTTGTACTTCCAAAAGATATCACTTGTACATAGCATGGCTAAGTAAACTACACACGATCTAACCAACTCACATTGGTATATGCTAGCAAGCAACTAATAATTATCCATCCTAAGTTGACAAATAAATATGGTATAGCAAGTGACATGGTAGTTATAGTCTAATTGGGTTGAATAACTAATTCCTAAATTAATTTAAAATAAGTATACATTGAAATAACATGCAATAGATTAAAACAAAATAGCATTTGTAAATCTGGGTTCAATATGATCAAAGCACAACATGCCTTGAAGAACTCTTGATCTTGATCTTGATCTGGACCTTAAGCTTGAGTCAACTCTTCACTTTCGAATGCTCTTGGCACTTCAATATCTACGTGGAATGAATGGTGAAAACTAAAATAAATACAAAACAAAGACAAGATAAACTCCAAAAATCAAATAAAATTTGCCAAAAAGTAGAGTTTGAATTTAGAAATTTGAATTGGCTCAATCAACATTCGTCTAAAGGAGAACAAACTCTCAAAAGATTTACCAAAAATGAAATCCAAAAAAAGAAAATCGAATATTCCCTGAAGGATTTACCAAAAATTAAAATTCACCATGTTTTTAATTTAAAACGAATTTTTTGGAAATTAAACGAATTTTTTTTAAATAATACATTTTTTATTCGAAATTTCAAAAATATACCACCGAGAAAAAAAATCTCAGAAATATACACCTGTCGCCCGTTGGTTGGGAGACAGGGGCCTAAATAGAAAAAATACAAGGGCGACACGAGGGTGGGCGATGATGTGGGTTTGTGTCGCCCGGCGAAAGAACGAAAGACCCCGAAACGGGATGTGTCGCCCGGCGAAAGGGCAAAAGGAGTCCGTGTCGCCAGGAAAACAGGCAACAAACCCGTGCCGCCCGACCAACGGGCGACGCGCGGCCATTCCTAAGGGAAATCGTGGGCACTTAAGGGTTTTCGCAGCCCCGCGGGACAGGCCAGATCGAGTCCAAAAAATACGAGAAAAATCAAGAGCGACCTACGCAACACGTGCTACTGCTTACGTATGGGCGAGATAGCCAGACGTTGCCCCGGCATGAAGTTGCGAAAATCGGAAAAGGCACTCGCGGCCATGAAACCACAGAAATCATGGCCACTTAAGGGTTTTCGTTGGACCGCGAGACAAGCCGGATACGGGCTGAAAAATATGGGAAAAATCAAGGGCGACCTACGCAACGCGGGCTACCACTTACATATGGGCGAGATAGCGGACGTTGCCCAAAGAGGGAAGTTCTGAAAATCGAAAAAGGCACTCATGACCATGAAACCACAGAAGTTCTGACGTCGAAAAATTTTAAAATTTTTATGGAGGTTCCTGATAAAGCAGTGATATTACCATAAAAATTTCAAATGATTTGAAGATGTGAGGAATTTTAAAATTCAAACAATACAACTATCCCGATAAAATTTGGTGACAAGTTTGAACCGAATGAAAAATGAAACAAATCACGTTAGAAAATTTAAAGGGCACATACGGTGAAAGTTCAGATGATAAAATAAGCGATGAGATTAGATTATATTAGAAGGGCATTACAACGGTGGCGAAATTGCTTGCGAACTAACTAACGAAAGCAATGTTCGTCATGGTAGAACAAATGATCGTTGACCTATCACGGGTACTGCAGCGAATGATGTCCAACATTTTCTGCATATTACCTGTCCCGTTTTTATTGTGCGATTCGTCCTCGGACACCGCTCAGTCCCTACTATGAAAGAACTCCATGGGGATCCATGATTCTCCCAAATTATCGCCGAATGGGTGCCCTATGCCGTACGTCTCGGGTGTCATAATTTTTTGGTTTTTTTATGTGGATTTCTGCCCTCCCATGTGGGCATGTCATCCCGATTCCCGGCGTCCCCTATGTTAATACCACCCGGGTTCCCGGTTGGTCTGCGCAACGCGTCAAGGATTTGTTGCGTGCTGCGGACCTCAGCCGGGTGCTTCCCGTTGTCCCTTGTTCTTTGAGAGGAGGAACCCTCTTGCACCTCTGGTGTGTTGGCTGTTGGCGGAGGCATGCGGAGACGCCTGCTCTGTTTCGGCTCGCACTCCACTATATGGTTTAAGAGGTGTGTGTTGGGCTTATCGTTGGACAACCGGAAGCGTGCCCATGATCAATGCGATATGCCGCTTTGGTCGTTGAATAACACCGTGGCGTACTTGGTCCGCTTTTACGGGCGGTAGTGGCACCACGGAGAGGGTTGCTCCCCCCAGTTATCCCATGCAGGAAGCATGAGATGTGGGTGGTACGTCTCTGGGTCCACCCAGTTGAAGTACCAGAACCATTCATCCTCGGCCAAGGGGCATCGGTAGAATCTCCGATCCGCTAGATCACCGTGGCAGGTATCAACCACTGCCTGCAGGCCATGTTCGCAAACATCGGGGCTTTCGGGTGGCCCTGGAGGAGGTTTCTCCTTTGATTTGAGCAAATTCGCAAGTTTCCTTTTGAATTCCTGTGTGCGATGAACTGGTTTAGAACTAGTACTTTGCGAGTTTAACATGAGTATGTCGCATGAAACTCACCGATTGGTTGGCCCCTTGCCCACCGGCCCTAAGCTCTGGTCGATCTAGAAAAGGGCGATATCCTGGCGGCCTCTCCCACCGGGTGAAGTTCTCGGGCGAAGCGGGGTAGGCGTCGTGGCAGTTGTAGAGAAATTCGTAGTCACGTCGTTCCGGCCCGTCGATCCATTGGAAGAAGCAACACCGGTCCTTGTGCTGAGAAAAGAAAGAACGATGCATGAGATGGTGGTGTTACCCTGTATTGTGTGGACACCAGTAGGTTTACCTTGTAGGTGCGGCCTACTGATGAGTGAGTGTGGCGGCCGTCTCTCCATGGGTAGATTGCATCATCTTCGCCGGTAGGTTGCAGTCGCATTTCGGTCGGGGCAACTCCGGCAGAACTTCGGCGTCGACGCTACTGGCATCCGGATATTCGGGGCGGGATGACTTCTGCTTGCTGAAGAGGCGACGGTAGAACGACATTGTGCCCTAATTTGTGTAGATTCAACTGACGTTTATTGCTGGTTTGGCTGTGTTTGGATGTCTACGCCTCGGCCCTGTTTTATAGTGGTGGTGAGGGGTTACTCAACACAATTACAGCACTTGTCCAGGCTGCACGATGTGTCACCCTTTGCCGAAAGCTGGCCCGGCACGAAACCGCGTGTTGTCGTCTCAGTCTGAAAAGCGGGGTGCAGCGTGTTGTCGTCTCAGTCTGAAAAGCGGGGTGCAGCGTGTTGTCGTCTCAGTCTGAAAAGCGGGGTGCAGCGTGTTGTTGTCTCAGTCTGATAAAGCTACTAGGTGTGTGACAAAGATACTAGCTGATGAAAGGATTAACTAAGGATATAAGATTTAAATTACAACAAAAGGGGAATGCAATTGTTCGTGCAACATGACGTTTCAAACGAGTAACTAAGTACATAATATACTACCAATAATAAAAATAAAAAGAAACTACTGTCGGCCTCGCTTATGGGGAGGCCTCCTCCTCGAACACGGTCCCATGAGTCGTCAAGCTGCGTCGTGGCGTGTGGGCCCTCTCATGCCTATTTGGGCGTCGCGTACTCGAAATTTGAGTAGAGTCGTCGGTGGTGGCGCTCCGTACAGCTGTGAAGACCCAGCCTGGTCGGGACGAGGAACCTCGCTACAGGGTCCTCGTAGTCCACCGGGTCTGGGTCATCACCCTCGTCCTCGTAGTCGTCAGGAGCAAGTCTTGGTCTTACAAAAACTGTGCGATGGGCTGTAGCAAATGAAGAATTGTTTAGAGCATTGTTATACGCGATTGTAACACGTGAACAGTGCATCTCAGAACTCACCGACAGCGTGCCCTCTCGCAGCCTGCGGGACGGTAGCGTGCGAAGATGTACCTGCTGCACCCCTGCCTCCGCTAAGCGGCACGCCCTGAGCTGCGTCGGTAGGGACGCGGTATCCGGACAACTCGAGGGCGCGTGTCGAGGCGTCCAGAAACCTCCCAACGAAAAAGGTGACCTCCTGTCTCATCACCTCTACTCCGGTGGTCAGCCGAGTATGCAAGCCCTGAAACTCCCTGTTGTGATGGAGCATGACATCACCCTGCCAAGTGAATTACCAATTAGTTAGCAAAATAAATTACGAATCAGTAAGATTATACCGAATGTATGAGGCAACATACCAAAGTGTGCGCCACCGAGTCCATATGGGCGGGGTACGTGTCTGCCACCCTGGGAACGTGTGTAGGAGGATCGGGGTCGACACGTACCAAACGCTTGCGAGTCAGGGGCGTGCGGTCATGAAATGCAGCGATGCAGCTGCTGATGCGTCATGCTGGTCGTGCTGGCGCGACCTCGGCGAAGACGTCCTCGAGGGCTCCTCCCCACTCCTCAGCCCAAGGCACCATACGTACGTGCGGGGTCAGGTGCGCTCTTCCCTCGTGCTGTGGGTAAGAAATAAATATAGCGTTATTACATGGCATTACACAGTAATAATTATGAAAACATCGATACGGGGAACTTACGCGTGGGCTGCGGGTGGGACTGCACGGTCGTCGTGCACCAGGAACACCTGTCGTAGGCCAAACTGCCTCATCACACGATGGACAGCGTAGCCCTCGGTGTAGACGTCGAACACGAGGAACCGACGGGTGAACCAGTAGCCCGCGTCCCGTGTGCAAAGGGTGGACAGGCCACCCGTGACACGAGCCTGGACCTCAGCGTCCGCGTACGGCGTCCAGCGTACGTGGTCCTCGGTGAGGTGGTCGAACGCGGCCGTGAAATGCGGGTAGGCTACCCGCACAGCCCTGTGCGCCCAGGAAGGCTGTAGTCACGATAGAACGTAACCGTTAGCACTCAGAAAAGTAAAACAAAAAGTACCAAAATCACGGTTGCAATATCTTACCCGTCGCTGGCACCAGATGGTGCCCACGGTCGGACCATCGACGTCGTCACCGGCTGTGCCCTGTACAGGCTGGAGGTCGATCTGGGGCCGGCCGATTTGGTACCTGGGGACCCAACGCGGATCGATCGTCCAGGACTGCTGCGCTGGTCTAGGTCGAAGGACGGTCAGCTCCACAGGGTCCCCTCCCTCCTCTGGGACAGCAGTGGCGAAGCGGGCACGGTGATCACGGTCGACGACCGGGTCCAACAACTCGAAGGCGGTCGTCATCTCCTGTTTGGTGAGCCATCGCTGTAATTTACAAAAAAAGTTAGAATCGAAACACATATGTAAACAAAAGAGTCGATAAAAGCGCACAAGCATCACAACAATATGTCGAAACAAATCGCACATAAAAATCGAGAAGCTCATTACAAAATATCACAAAGCAGTTGCAACAATTTATCGAGACACAACACTCGCAACTAGCAACAGAGTTCATACAACACACGTTATATCGATGAAATATAAATTTGATATATGACATATGATAATGCAAACTGCTTGTCATCCGGTGCGATGGCGTCGTGCAGTAGTCGGGTGGCCATCTCCTCCTTCGTCTTCTTCGTTTTGTGCTTGGCAGTTCTTGAATGTATGTCCTCGTTGGTTGCATAATGAGCATTTCTTCACGCGTTTGCCAGCTTCTGACTCATCCATGTCATTTCTTATATGCCTTGTTTTTCGACGCCCTGCTTTCACTCTTCTTGCATCAAGATCGGGGACCCAGAACCTTTCATCAACACCAGGAGTTGTGGTGAAAGAACCCACAACCCCATAGCCATAAAGCTCTTCGCTCCAAGTTGCCATCACCCTTTCCTTCATGAAATATTCAGATAGGTATGTACGAGGTTGCATTCCAAATAAAGCACACTTGGCTATGACATGAGAACATGGCACGTGCAAAAGGTATGGCTTGTTGCACGAGCATTTGCACTCACTGTAAGATGCACTCTGGGTGACAACCCTCGGTTGGTTCCACGCCTTTCTTTATCCTGCGCAGATCACCTCGGCGCGGTGTCCGTGCACCAACTTTGATAGCTCTGTGTTTGGCATATCCGACTCTTCTCATCCATGTATTTAGTGATCATCGAAGATCTACAGAACTTCTCATCTCTCATTACTATGTCGAATTTGCATGCTGTCCACAAAGTACTTGGTTGTACCCTCGGACTCCTCGACAATTCCTACCAGCGGAAGACACCTCATCCTCGCATTACCCGGTTGTAAACTTACGCAAAGTTAGTGGTCATCACACCGTATCGGCACCATGTGTGTCATATAACGATGACCACTTCTCTTCGATTCGTTCTTGATCGGTCAGAAACATTTGATTGGCCTTTTCCTCCGGCGGCGGTTAGTCGCCTCATCCTCTGTTGGTAGGGGAAAAGAGGCTCACTTTGCTCTGTGTTCCACTTGCCACTAGTGTTGTTAAATGCGCTCCTTGTGTTTCCTTGTCGAGTCATCAAGATTTTTCCACGAGTCCGGAACTTGCTCTCTGGTTGCGATTACATAGTCTTTTGAACATGTTCATCAGTTGCTTGTTCTGAATTGCTTATAGAAGTTTGCACCCAAATGCCTCATGCACCATCGACTCTGCAAGTCAGGCCATCGGAATGGCTCCTCTTCCCTGTTTGCAGCTGGTTGATAGCACTAAGCAAGCCGGCATACTGTCATGCAAGACGCACACACAGACGAGTTTTGACCACCCCGATCTTCAAGTTTCGTAGGAACCACAGCCAACTCTCGTAGTTCTCGCTTTCTACGAAGGCAAAGGCAACAGGCAGAATCTGGTTGTTCCCATCGACGCCCACAGCTGTCAGTATTTGCCCTCTGTATTTCCCGGTCAAGAATGTGCCGTCCATGCACAACAATGGACGACAGTGATAGAACGCCTTAATGCAAGCTCCGAATGCGAAGAACACCCTCCTCAGATGCATTTTAGTTGGCCACTGGATTGACGGACAATCTTGATAATCATAGTAGGTCCCAGGATTTCTTCCCTGAATGCAACTGAGCAGTGCGGGCAGGTTGTGGTACGAGTCTTCAAACTTCCCAAACCTCATTTCTAATGCTTTCTGTTTCACCCTCCACGCCTTCCCATAGCTAATTGTGTACTGATATCTGTTCTCGATCGCTCGGATAATAGCACAGGGCTCAAAACTCAGGTTTTCCACTATCTCTGCGTACATGATGTTCGCGACATACGGATGACGAGTTCTGTGAGCCATCACTTTGTTTCCTCGATCATGCATGTGTTTGGTCAACCTTGAACATATCCAATGGATGCCCCATTTGGGCTTGTCGAGTGCACTCTCCACGGACACCCATGGATCTCACACACCACATCGTAGCAGGTTGGGGTTGATTTCTTAACCACGAAAGTCCTTCTTAATGATAGAGCCCAATCTTTCACGGCATCTGCCTGACCTCTTTTGTCGGGTGAATCTTGTCAAGCCTAACCTCATTATCGATTATCTTGCCAAAGCATGTGGTTGCTTTCATTGACAACTTGACCTATCAAATTCTTTGCGTGCTCCACTCTACCGGGCACAGCGACTCCGTACCTCCATCTTCCTCATCCGACTCATCGCCGTCCTCATCTTCGCTCTGCTTTGTACTCACGGTCTTCCTCTTCCATCCTAGCTGTTATTTCATCAATTTGCTCACTTTAAATACGCCGGTCCAGCGCTTCTTGGCCAACATTTTCATCATCCTCCCGAAACTCACCCTATTCACCGCTTTGGCAAGCGATGTCATCGTTGCATTCTTTGAACATATCTTGCTCATGCCTAGATCCCCCAATTTGGTGTCACCACGGCTGAGCTCATTTGAGGCCGTTGCACTCACCGACGTCCAAGCTAACTTCTTTGGGAGGCAACATCCTCTCATATGCTCGCACTAAAAGCACCCGATTCCATCCCTTTGCTCTGCCGCCCTCACATATGATCTCCACGATGGGGTTCCCTTCAGCTCAACTAGCTCCCAGTAAATAGGGTCGTTTCGCATACTACATAGGCAAAATACCTTCAACTCGCACTTCTCTTGTTCCATCTGAAAAGTATAATACAACCATTTCAACACGGAAGCAAATGTGCGCTCCTCGACCCTACTCAAGCTTCTGTCCACATACTGCATGTTACTAAGATCTGCACCCTCCAAACCATGCATTACAACCCCATCTCCATAATAGATTCTAAATTGAACTCGTTCTACCATATCTGCGAATCCATTCATTCACCCACGAATTAATTATTTTCCGTATAAAATACTACGACGTAACATAACTATACCTACATGCTACGAGAATATATATATCTAACCGTAAAAAACATCTACATTCCTAATAATTCATATCGATGTACTTATATCTGTAAAAATATGTACATTCATTCCTAACAATATATACATATCGATGTACTTATATCTTCACAAAAAATATACATTCGCAACTACATTACCATCAATATATACTGATATACTCCTTTTCGTAAAAAATATCTAAATTTTCTAAACTACAACTAGCTGTGACCTATCAATTTACCTAAAATTCTCTATTCGTAACCTATCAATTTACCTACATTTATCCCCTACATTTATCCGTAACCTACATCTAAACTATTTCTAATCTACCACTATTTACTGCTCAATGCCCTAGATCTAAAACTATTTCTAACATATCATAATTTACTGCTAACAAAAATAAACAACAGAAATTTACCTCGAAACACTGGCGCAGAATCTCCCCCTCTTTGTTTTTTTCTCTCCTCTCCTCTTCCTCTCCTTCCCTCTCTTCTCAATTCAGCCGAATGCCAACAGTAACCGGGCGACACCCTTTTGTAAACGCGCGTGTCGCGCGTTCGTCAGGCGACACGGGCCCGCACCACCCCCTTTCGCCCGTTCGCCGATCGATTCTCTTGGTATCGCCCTTTCGCCGGGCGAGACGCACCGTTTCGGCTTCTTTCGCCCTTTCGCCGGGCGACACGAAGCCACGTCACCGGCCGGCCTCGTGTCGCCCGTGTATTTTTCTATTTAAGCCCCTGTCGCCTAGCCAACGGGCGACAGTAGTATATTTCTGAAATTTTTTTCCCCGGTGGTATATTTTTGAAATTTCGAATAAAAAATGTATTATTAAAAAAAATTCAAATTAAACTACGGAGGCTAATATGTTGGCCCCACATGTCATACTCACGTTGACATCACAGTGACACATGCTGACATCATTGGACATGTGGCACACACCAGGTCATGCCACATCACTACAGTGGTGTGCATAGCCCAATGGTCATCAGCGGTTAACCCCGATGACCAGTGTTATTACGGTGTTGCCTAGGTGATGCCTAGTCGCCGATTAGGCGTCTAGGTGGCTGGCCAAGGGTGCCATGGCTTGGCGCCTCGCCTGAAGATGGCCAGGCGGCCGCTTGGACATCCAAGTGTTGCGGCATCATCGTCTAGGTGTCGGCCTGGCGTCCCAACGACCGATTGCACTAGACTAGGCTCTGAGTATTTGAGGGCTGCGTCTGCGAGCCTACGCTGGACTGTATCGAGAGGAGGCAAAGGAAAGAGGACTCATGGTCATGGGTGGAGAAATCCTAGCAGGCGCTGCTGCCAGCAACTGCGTCGTCGCCGCCGACCACCGCCCCCGGTAATCCCCCTTAGCCTCCCCCTCCCCCTCCGCGTCCCCTCCTCCTCTGCCTCCGCCTCCACCTCTCGACTTCCCCCTCCGCCTCCGCCTCTGGGCTTCCCCCTCGGGCTGCTGCTGGTCAGCGCGTCCGCCGCTCTTCCCAGCTGCCACTCTGTGCCTCCACTGCTCTGAGCCGTGGAGGTCCTGGAGGAATCGAGGAGGCGAGGAATGGCTCTGCGACTCTTCTGGAGGAAGAGCCGAAGATGAGCTCAGCTAAGTGTTGAGTACTGAGTCTAAGTAGTATTAACTGAGCCAGACACTAAGAATTGAGTAGTATTGAGGAGGAGCCAAAAATGATTGAGTATTGAGTAGTATTAGCTCATAGCTGTCAATCTGTCATGTACTCATTTGTTTGATGTTGGTTGATACTGATGCGGTAGTCATATACTCCTTGATAATAAATCTAATGATGCTGCGGTAGTTAATGATCCAAGGATCCAAAGCGGAAGGCCAAATTGAAGGTACTCAGGTGGAAGTATGGATTTTAGCCAGACATGACAAACAAGGATATGGTGCAATGTATACTTTGTAGAAAACAAAGCATTCGGGTATCAAGAGGTTGAAGCAGCACCTTGCCACAGGTTTTGGGGATGCTCAAAAATGCCCCAAAACCATCACGGCCATAATGAGAGAGATGCAAGATTACATGAAGACTGTAAGGAACAAGATGGTTAATTTAGATGATGATGAAGAGGAAGGTGGAGGTGATGATGTTCATGAGGTTAAGGTTAATCAACAAGTATCCTCGAAGGCATCGTCTTGTCATCCAAGTTCTGGGATAGCTGCCAAGAGGAAGCAAGCTGCCATTATATTCAAACCGATGGCCAAAGTAACAAAATCAGTTGCCTTCATGATAAAAAAGACACCCGAAGAGGTGGTTGAGGAATGGCATTCCAAACAGTTGTCTCAAACCTCCATGGAGCAATGTATGAGGACCAAGGAAGAATAAGAGAGAGTGGATATGCATGTTGCTAATTTCTTTTATCAGTGTGGCATACCATTCAATGCTGCAAATTCTAGAAGTTATGAAATTATGATGGAGTCTGTTAGACAATACGGACATGGATACAAGCCTCCTAGTTTTCATAGTTAAGGGTCCTGTTGCTTGCTAAGGCAAAGAATGAAATCCAAGCATTAAGGGAGAAGCAAGAGTTTGGTTGGAGGCAATACGGTTGTACACTAATGTCGGATGGATTGATTGATAGGAGAGGAAGACACTTGATAAATTTTCTTGTCAATTGTGTTGAAGGGACTTTCTTCTTAGAGTCTGTAGATGCATCCTCTCAGTCGGCTGATGCAAGGATGTTAGCTAATTTGCTTGAGAAGAAGATTGTGGAGATAGGTCCTGATAATGTCGTTCAAGTAGTCACCGATAATGGTGCCAACTTCAAGGCTATTGGTAAGTTTCTTTTCTTTAGCCAAAAATAAATCTACCTTATGCTACAAATTGCTTGGAACTCAATTTTTTTCTTTTGCAGATAAAATTCTTATGGAGAGGTTTTCCACTCTCTTTTGGACCTTTTGTGCTGCACATTGCTTGGACCTTATGTTGGAAGATATCGGAAAGATAAATGAGTTCAAGAAGGCCATCAATCAAGCTAACATGTGACTACCTTCATCTATAGGCACGGGAGGCTTCTCGATGCAATGAGGGAGAAGACAGGAGGGAGGGATTTAGTGAGACCTATAGCCACTCGGTTTGCTACTTCTTTTCTCACTTTGCAGAGTTTATATAAGTATAATGATGCTTTGCAACTACTCTTTGTTAGTGAGGATTGGACTTATGCCAAATTGGCTCACACAGAGGTGGGGAAAAAAGTTTGTGATATTTTGCTTTCCTTGCATTTTTGGCATGCTATAGAGGATTGCATAAGAGTATCCCAGCCTTTACTGATTATACTGAGGATTGTTGATGGGGATGAGAAGCCTTCCATGCCAGAGGTTTCAGCAAGTATGGATCATGCTAGGAATAAGATAAGAGAGTCATTTGGAAGCAAACCAAGGGTATTAAAGAAGATAATGGATATCATTGAGAGGCGGTGGTGCATCAGATGGAGCAAAAGTTGCATGAGGCTGCATTGTTTTTGAACCCAAACAAGTTTTTTGACATTAAAGAAAAAGATATTGACTATACTTCGAGGCTGCAGATTGCATTCAATAATGTGCTTGAAAAGATTGTTAATTGTGATGATAATTTTCTTAAAAAGATAAGTGATCAAGCGGATGATTATGAGAAAATGAGGAAGAGCTTTGGAAAGCAATCAGTTTTAAACATTCTAAGTTTCTAACATGGATATAAATTTTACGTTTTAGTTGATTGGTGGGATGCTTGTGGTGGCCTTGCTAGAGAGCTTCAAAAGTTTGCATAACGCATCCTCGGCCTTTGTTGTTCGTCCTTCGGTTGTGAGCGCAATTGGAGCATCTTCGAATTTGTAAGCAACTAAGTTGTATTTATTTCAAGGCTACTCATATATTCCAAGTATTTTTTGTTGTTGATTAATGATTAATTTTCAGATCCATACAAAAAAAGAAACCGGTTAGAGCACCAAAGATTGAATGATTTGGTCTACATTCAATACAACCGTAAGATTGCCGAACGTTTTCAAAAGAACATGTGTAAGGGACAAATTTCAACCCTTTAATTTTAGAAGAGTTCCAATGAGACAATGAATGGGTTGAAATGAGTACTGAAGAAGTCCACCACAGAGAAAATCTTTCATGGGCTCATGTTGATGAAGCCACCGATGCATCACTAATACTTCAAGGTCGTAATCTGCCTAGGATGGCCTGGACGTACTCTCGACGTGGTGTAAATTTGAGCTCAACAGCTGAAGGAGAAGAGCAAGGCTCAGACGAGAATGAAGTCTATGAACCTTTGGTGGCTAATGATCCAGACATCGACGATGATTATGGCCAAATGCCACCTACATATCCTCATGAGAGTGGGTCAAGTGATGAGAATCGTCAAGATAATTTAGACTTAGGCATTGATGTTTGAATGTTCTTGTCCTTGGAACATTATATTTATGTTTTAATGTCCTTGTCTTTGGAACATTGTATCTATGTTTGAAACTTTCAATGTCTTTGTCCTTGGAACATTCTCATTTCTGTTTTTAAGATATTTTGTAGTTTATGTGAACTCCATGTGTTGTTTTCATCTTGCTGACATCAGGTAAATCTCCTGCTTGTACCAAGGAAAATCAAGGCAACCTGCTGGATGGATTGAGTTATTTCAGACTCTACATCAATGTTTGGACAGCAATGATTTGGATCATATGGAAGGTGCTATGGATGCTATATATAAGGTACTACACATCACTCCTCACTTCTGCTATATTTGAGCTTGAATTATGATTTTGTACATAGGAAACTTGAATTATAATTGAGCTTCAAATCTGAACTAGTTGGTCACCTAACTGTCGTCTAGGCGGTCGCCTAGGCGTCCAGGCTCCCCGAAGGCGACTCGCCCCACCGGTTCGCCGTGATGACCATGCCAATGACCTTGGATCACACCCCCCTTGAAGCCCTCAACCTAGCCAATGGACCTCTCTGGCGATGGCGATGACGACTTAGGCTTCACGGTGACGGCACACTCTAGCCATCCCTTGATGAACCAACACGAGATCATGTAGAACACAATGAGAAGAATACGTTGAGGTAGGGCATAGGTCTCGAGACCCACCACAACTGGCTAATCAATGGCTTCTCTCTGGCAGCAACGCTTTGCGAAAAAACTCCAAATCCTGGGAAATGACGGTGAAATCCTTAGAACCGATCTAGGGTTTTTCTTGCTTAGCTCCTTTGTGGGCACGGTGTGCCGCTTAAATAGCCCTAGGAGTCTATGGCTTGGCCAAAATGGCATCAGTGTTCGTTGCAGACACGGGCGCACTCTTGGACTTTGGCGCGGAGAAGACACGTTTGATATGTGGGCCCTACCTGTCAACGACATGCATGGTACGGACTGGGTCAACCAACTGGGCTATACTAGCTTGGCTTCGATGCTAGTCCTTGGTGCAGGTTCTTGGGCTGGACCGGATGGGTTTCGGCCCAAACCCTTTTTCAGATTTTTCAAATGCTTTTCTTTTTAGAAATTATAAAAAATATAAATACCTTCAAATAAATAGAAAATAAATTTAGAAAAATCCTAGAAAATTTTGTAAAATACTTTAGATCATATAAAAATCAAATAAAATATATGTGGGAAATTTTCACTTGAAAATTAATCATATACTTATTTTTGCATAGTTGCTATTGCATTTGAGAATTGAGATCATGTCAAGTAGAGTATATATAAATTCTCCGCAAAAAACATATATAATTCATATAAAAAAATAATTCTGTAAGTCTCCAAAACATAGCTATTTGAGAGCACTTAACTTCCCGTAGAAGCTAAGCTAGCTTCTCAGAAAAGCTCTGGTCGAAGGGCTTAACGCCTAAGATTTTCGATACAAAGGAGTAAGCTTATCTGAGAAGCCCTATTACGGAGGGCTTAAAGCCTTGAACTTCTTGTGGCTTTGAGTTCAAGCAGAAGCCTCCCAAATAGGCCCAAAAATAGATGTCCTAAGGCCAGTCAAACAAATCATCTTCAGGTTCAATTGTTGACAACGAAAATGTGATTTAAAACCTTAATGGTATCCCTCAGAACAACAAAATTATAAAATTAGATACATTCAAAAGCAAAAAATTACAATAATATATTACAGATCGTTGGCAGGATGCCAACATTTTGCCAAACATCACTTCAGTCAATTTTTGTTTGATGAGATACAGAATGAGAATATTAATATGTACTTCATCTAATTTGCAGTAGCACACTACTACAAAACAGCACATAGGTGACGCCCTATTTGTGGCGGTTCTTTTGGAACCGTCACAAATACATGTATCAGTGGCGGTTCTATATGAAAATTGGCGAGAGGACCATTTGTGGCGGTTTCATCCAAAAACCGCCACAGATAATACATTTTCTGTGACGGTTTTTATTTGAAACCGCCATTGATAACGCTGGGACTATTTGTGGCGGTTGGTAGATGGAACCGTCACTAATAATACATTTTCTGTGATGGTTTGGTTTTAGAACCGCCACTAATAATGTTTTCTATAAATATCCATTTGTTCCTGTCATTTGGTCATCTTCCTCCCGAGAACAAAACTCACTTTTTGATTTGATTTTGTTTGGCCAAGATCTTGTGCTTCTACTTCCTAGAATTTTTTCAAGGTGTGTAAAATATGTCTCCTCTCTTCATTTGTAGTGTAAAATTGCCACTAAAGGTTTATTCCTAGCTTAATTAAGGTTTAGATGCAAGGTCTACATTTAGTTTGTTTTTATTTACCTAGCAATTTGTAGATGATGAATTTATTACCTTCTTTGTGTTACATTAAGCTCTCTACCTTATTTAGATGATGAATTTTTGTCAAGCATATGTCAAATTTATGTATTTATGATTATTGGATATTAATGAAAAATAAATTATAGTTAATATGATAGATGGGTGATCATGAAGTTAATTGCCTTGCATTTTGAGATGAGGAAATTTATTATGTTGCTCTTAGAAGGATATGTATAAAAATTACGTAGTTAATATTTTTCTTTTTCTTTTGTTAGCGTGCATATACATCTTGCTCCATTAGTGGGAATTGTTAGTGAATTTTTATGAAGCATATAAACCCAATTTATGTAATTAAGATTGTTGGATGTGAATGATAAATAAATTTTAGTTAATATGGTAGTTGGGTGATCATGAAATTTTGAGGTGAGGAATTTATTATGTTGATCTTAGGAGGATATATATAATTTTTGGTTACGTATGAGTATATATTAAAATTAATTAATTAAGTTTGCAACATTTACTTAGTATTAATGTTGTCCCGTTAGTGGATATTGTTGAATATTGAATAACAATTTATTTAATTAAGATTTTTGGATATTAATAAATTACTTAAATTAATGAACTGTAGATGGACCGGAGATGGATGTACGATGCGAACCGTTGCGACCAAGAATATATCGACGGTGTATCTGTTTTTCTAAGGGCGTAGGAGAACGACTTGCAAAAGAAGGCGGAGTACATACATCGTCCATGCATTGATTGCAAGAATGAGAAGATGTTTTCAAACAAAAACCATATCCATTTGCACTTGATCCGGAGGGTTTTGTACTGGCTATACATGTTGGACAAGGCACGGTGAAGAGGAGATCATACTTCAGCGTGATAGCGTCGGCGGACGATGGAGCCGCAATGTGGCGGTGACATCGATTATGGATCCGATGAGGATAGGTTGGTCGTCGATGGCGACATTAATCTGCTCAAATGTTGCGCGATGCGTAAGAGAACTACACTAGTCGAGAGAGTTTAATCAATTCAAGGGTTTGATGGAGGATTCGGAGAAACCTTTGTTCCGGGTTATAAGGAGGAATACACAAAGTTGCACACGGTGCTCGCATTGCTGAAATTGAAGGCAGCCAATGGTTGGTCCGACAAGAGTTTCACGGCGTAGTTACATCTCTTAGCGAACATACTGCCTGAGAGAAATGTGTTGCCTAAAACCACGTATCTAGCTAAGAAGGTTGTATGTCCTTTGGGATTGGAAGTAGAAAGAATACATGCTTGTCCAAGCATTTGTATACTCTATCGCAAAGACTATGCGGAGACATTCATGTATGTCCGTGTGCAAAGCATCGCGATACAAGCGTAAAGGGCGATGGCAATGGCTATCGAGGTGAAGAAAGGAGCTCCCGCAAAAGTGGTGTGGTATTTGCGGTAATACCTCGTTTGAAGCGTTTATTTGGAAACAAAAAGCACGCCAAATTGATGCGATGGCTTTTCGGAAGACCGTAAGAGGATGGAAAAGCGAGACACTGGTGATTACGCGGTGGAGAACCATCGATAGACTCTTGAGGAGAACTTGAAATGGCGAGGAATGTAAGGTTTGGATTGAGTACGGATGGAATGAATCCTTTCGGTAACATGAGCAGCATTCATAGTACTTGGCCCGTGACTCGTGTATATACAACCTTCCACCCAGTTGTGTATGAAGCGAAAGTACATTATGATGTATTTGCTTATCCAAGGGCGAGACAACTCGGCAGCGATATTGATGTATACCTACAACCATTGGTGGAAGATCTTGTGATATTGTGGAGCGAAGGTGTACGGTATGGGGCGAGTACAAGCGAGTACTTCACTCTACACGCATTGTTGTTACGCACCATCAATGATTTTCTGCGTTTGGTAACTGTCGGCCGTACTATAAAAGGAGCCAAAGCATGCCCCGGTGCATGGATGAAACCGCTAGTGTGTGGCTCAACAACTCGAGGAAAACAGTGTACATGCGTCACCGGAGGTTCCTTCGTAGGAATCATCCGCACCGCAATATGAAGAAACAATTGACGGGACAAAGGAGGACGGTTTAGCTCAAAGGCGTCTTCATGGGGAAGAGGTGTATGATATGGTTAGGGATCTTAATGTTGTACTTGGAAAGGAGTCTTGGTAATACATCGCGGTCCCATCTTGAGAAGACCACGTGGAAGAAGAGATCCATCTTTTGGGACTTACCCTCTTTGGAAGGACTTGGAAGTTCGACCTTTGCATCGACGTCATGCATGTAGAGAAGAATGTATGTGACAGCGTGGTTGGTCTTTTCTTGAATATTCCTAGCAAAACAAAGGATGGATGAAGGCACGAAGGGATCTGGAAGACATGAAAATCGAGCCGAGCTACATCCTCAAGACTTTGGGAAAGGCCGGCTTTACCTTCCCCGACTTGCTACACTTTGAGTAAGAAAGAGAAAGCAGAACTCGCAAGTGCTCGCATGGTGTGAAAGTTCCGTCCGGTTACTCGCAAACATCAAGAAGCTGGTATCGATGAAAGATTTGAAGTTAAGCGGCATGAAGTCTCATGATTGTCATGTGATGATGACACAAATGCTCCTGTTGCAATTAGAGGTGTTTTGCACGACAAGGTCCGAGAGGCAATCACGAGGTTGTGTTCCTTCTTCAACACGATTTCACGAAGGTCATCGATCCCGTTGGACTTTATGAACTTGAGCTAATGTGGTAAAGACTCGTGCCACGGTGGAGATGTATTTTCCCCATCATTTTTGATATCATGGTTCATCTCATTGTTCACCTTGTCAATGAGATAAATATTTCTTGACCCGTATTCTGCATCGGATGTACCCATTTGAAAGGTATATGGGTGTTACGAAGAAATATGTACGTGTCGATCTCGTACGGAAGGCTCAATTGTAGAAGGTTATGCAACCGAGGAGGTTATTGAGTTACGTGGTCGATTACATGGAGGAGGTCGAACCGGTAGGAGTGCCTGTATCTCGCCATGAGGGTAGGCTAGGTGGGAAAGGTGTAATAGGAAAGAAATCTACAAATTCTTACGATAATATTTTGTTCGAACAAGCCCATTTCACAGTATTACAACAGTCACTTGAGGTGTGCCCGTATATGGACATACACAAGGGTAAGCTAAGGAGGGAAAATCGAGGAAAGTCAGAGATTTGGATAACAAAAGAGCACAATCGTTTGTTCAGTCATTGGTTCAGGGAGCACATGTCTGGTGAAGAAACGAGTGTTACATTGAGGTAGTTGGCAAAAGGGCCTTCAGGCACAATTTTAAGTTCCTCACTAGCGAGTTAAATTACTCGTTGGTTTCGTTATTTACTCTGACGTAACGACTAATGGCTATGGCATCCAGATTCCACTGGATTCTCGTAGTAATTCATCCAGATAAGAGCAAGATGCTGATCATGGATCCACTGGATAAACCTAAAGCAGACTATGAAGTGATGACACGTTTAATCAACAAGGCGTTCAAAAGATATTATCAGAAGAGCACGAGACACCGCCCATACCAGAAAACCCTTACAATCCGTACTAAATTTCCGGTACGCACGCAAGGAATATTCTTATATCGTATTTCATAGTAAATAGCTCCTTCGACGACATCTTAGTTCATTCGATTTTCGCGATGTCACAAGCGAGACGCAAGGAACAAATCTATGTGGGTACTTATGTGCCAAGTACATGCGGAAATCTTAAGTTGCACAATAAAAGACAATGGCGTGGAGGTCGGTCATGCTTGACATGACACATCGATTCGCGCCACTCGATTTCTATATGCTCTCTTAATTCTGTTTTTCATACTTCAGGCGCCTCAAGCCGCATCACTGGTAGGCTGCCGTTCTGAAATCCAAGCCGTTCGAGGCCAGCTCGCCTACTTCATCATGAAGGAAATACTCAACAAAAAGGCGAGTTTTATGGCGAAGACAACAACGATCCACTCCTCCATACTCATGTCTCACATCACGTGTCTCCAACCTCCGAAGACCAGTGAGGCGGCTTCTAGTTTAGGAAACTACGAAGGCTTTTGTTACTTCAATTTTTTTCATTACAAAGTGTAAATAACTCTTTGTACCTTTGAAATAGGAGCCCTTCTTTCGTCAATGCCACTTCTCTTGTCGGTGGTTACGCTCATTGTAGCATGTACGTTTGTCTTCTTGAGGAACACATGTACACACATGCAGTGGCACTTCTAAATATTTCATGTGTTTGCCTTACATGGTTATTTTTCATATGAAGTTATTTCATGTGTTTGTTGTAATAGTTTGATAAACTAACCAAGTGAAAAAATTACTTGGTTACTTTGATAAACTAACCAAGTGAAAAATGTTGAATCTTTGCCATATAGCTTCGCAAGTTCAATGTCGATTCGTGTTTTGCGAACATTTCATGAAATAGATAATTGTCGACAATGACTGCAGGAGGAACCAACGCTTATGGCTGTAAGTACGTGTTTCATGTTTAGATGTCTATCATCATTTTTTACGTAAATGATTTTGATCTTCTTGTTCAACACTTGAAATGGTTAGTCTTGATAGTTCTACAACCTTTTCATTGTATTGAAGGTTCCATGAGCACCTAGGGAAGAAAGGTATCGATGGGTTCATCAATGTAGATTATAAGAATAAAACTCATGCTGTTGAGGTGAGTCCCTTTCACGGGATTTTCTTTTTAATTTTTAACCTCAATGTGCATATATAACTCGAAGTGATGACCGCTATCCGGGCATCATCGCTACTTACTGCTTCGTGTTTGATTCGCATCTCTCTCCCTCTTGTGTGTTCATTTCATTTCTTTCTTGTGTTCATTTTAACACGACCAATTAGTTTAAAGCATCAAGAGTATAGCTACTTTCTTTGCACAATTTTATGCTTAACTAACAAGAACACTTGATCTTCACATGCATTTACGCCTTTGAACTCACGACACTATAGTCATGTGAATTTTTGTACTCAACTCTCCTTTTTGTTGCTATGCTCTTTTGTCTAGTTATGAACACTTAGCTCCACTTATTTGATCGAAAAAAAGCTACCGATCGATCTGCCTTGCTTTTAGGAAATATCCCTCTCCTTTATCTATGAAAGTTTATGTGTGGTCTTCTGTTACAGGTTCTCCAGGGTTAAGACTCCTCAAGTTGTCCTATATGCTCTTGCAAAGGGATTGTCTCAGAAAGGTGTTGCTCAAAAGATACAGGTCCCACTTCTCACTCTTTCTAATTAATCTACTGAGTGCTATGCAAGACCATGCATTCTTTGGAATTCTCCTTCTTTTGTTGAACTAATCATACTCATAATAAGAACTTCTAATTAGAGAATGAAACTATTTTTCCCGATGAAGCAAAAAAAAACAGTTGTTATCAAATTGAAGCATGTGGGATAAGTAGTTACTTTAGAAGGGACCAAAAGCAGTTAGCAGTACATGTTATTTCGAATTATATTCTTTAGTCTACAACAACTGCACATACTAATATGTATGCTCTAATTTCAATATATCACTTATTTACCTACTTTTGTCTTTTCCCCTTTACTCATATACTTATGTGGTGTATGGTCTTTGATGCAATGACAGAACCAGCTAAGTCTGTGTTCCTTCGTCTGTTAGCGCCGATCATTGAGAGGGCTGCGCCTTCCGTTTTTTAGTTCTAGGTGAGTTGGTTTGTTGTTGCTTCCAGATTATTTTTCCCTAGCATTTGTTTGTATTGATCTTATGTGCTTTCCCATTTTATACGCGTAGCCTTCGAATTTATCTGTCTTTCTGCTTGGTAATGTAGGCCACTTTTACGAGAGCTATTTATTCTGTGCTTGTGTCATTCATGTGCTTATCATCTCGTGCTGTTTAAGCCTTTGTGTGTGTCTTGTGCCGCTTATGTTTGGATTAGTACGACTTTGTGAGGCTTTAGTTGGTTCAGTTAATTTCCTCTGCCATCTAGCTGTATTGATCTTTTGTGTTTCTTCCGTTTGGTGACTGTGCTTTGGCTGCTTCCAGATTATTTCCTCTACCATCTAGCTGTAAGCGAAATCAACCCGGCCGGCAACCTACTCCCCCCATTCCGAGCGCATCATGGCCGAAGCCCTCCACGCCGCCAGGTCAGGTGAGACCTTTGAGCTCTATCTATATCTATGCTTGCTTTTTTTGTTAATCTGAGATGGGCTAATCATTGAGATTTTGTGAGAACGTTTCAATTGGTGCTGCCGCTATATGTAGCTGTAATCATGTAATTATCGATTCTGTCTTTCTTTGTTGAGAGTGATTCCTGTTTGGTTTAGTTGGTATTTATGCCAAGTGGTGTTGTGGTCAGCATATATATTTGGTAATTCATCTTCTGGCATTTCCAATAACAGAGGGCATGGCTAGCACTGCCTGAGGCTAGCCACAAATGCCAGTTTTTTATTTTCCTGTCTCGGACTATCAGTGACGGTTCTAGCAAAAAACCGTCACTGATAGTGCTAGTTCAGTGACGGTTTTTGGCTAGAACCGTCACTGATATCAGGGTTATCAGTGACGGTTCTATACAAGAACCGTCACTGATAATGTTATCTGTGGCGGTTGTAGAACCGTCACTGATAATCCTCGATTATCAGTGGCATTAAATCCGTGGCGGTTCGAAAACCGTCACTGATGGCAGTTTCGAACCGTCACTGATGACCTTTTTCAAGGTAGTGGCATCGCCAACCCACCTGGTTTTCAGCACCCGCCACTGTCATGACAAATCTTGCAGGCATAATGGTGAGCAAAGGCAGAAAGGAATCCAAGCATTGAAAGAATCCTGCGATAATTAGCTGCAGCAGTTTTATCACAATCAAACATCTCCCCATCAATCAAAGAAACGCACAGTAACTCCTCGAAACATGTAAAATAAAGGGTACTAATTGTATCTATTTGTCAAAATCGATTCAGATTATGGTGCAATCACTGCAATTGCAGACAAGATCAGCTAAAGAGTCCATAGCACCAGACACACTATATGTACACTTAGTCATACATGTAGAGATAGAGTGCATGAACTCTTCAACTGTACGTCTGAACAAGTTAGGATGCAGATATGGTGGTTTTGAGAAGGATGGCAGATCTTACAAATACATTGAAATTTGAAAATGAATACTAGGGTTGGATATCAATTCTTTCTTTCTTTCTTTATTTTTTTTCTTCATATTTTCGCTCAGTCTTAGAATCTAGTTACTAACTTGTAGCATCATACAGTACCATGGGAATATATCATAGAAAATAGGGAACAGGAAACACAGATTTTTACATGGAAAATCCTTGTGGGAAAAAACCACGGGCGCTCAAAGGCGATTAATATATGAGGAGATGTTTATCATAGAGCGCTTGCACTTGTTGTAGGCTGCAGGATCATATCTATAGTGGTACAAATCAGATTAGAGATAGAGTTAGTTAATTAGAGATAGAGTAGGAATTTGTATCATACTCCAACCCAACAATCTCCATCTTGACACGATTTCCTTTTGTAACCAAAATGTAATGCAACTCTCTCCTTGAAATAAATCATCATGAACATCTTATGCGTCATAAGTTCAAAGGACTACTGAGTGATACCAAGTAAATATGAGCAAAACTCAAACTTAGCGATTGGAACTGACTTTGCCAATATATCTACTGGATTATCATGCGTACTTATCTTGTTGACTTTGATGTCACCTTGAGCAATGACACCTCGAATGTAATAATATCTGACATCAATGTGCTTTGTTCTCTCATGGAATATCTGATCCTTTGTAAGATAAATAGCACTCTGACCATCACAGAATATTGTAGTACAAGATGTAATTTCACATAGCTCAGTAAATAAATCTCTCAACCAAACGGCTTCTTTGCAAGCTTCAGAAATAGCTATATACTCAGCTTCTATAGTAGACAAGGCAACGGTAGTTTACAGACTTACTTTCCAGCTGACGGCACATCCTTCAATAGTGAATACATAACCAGTAAAAGATCTTCTCTTATCCAAATCTCTAGCAAAATTTGAATCTATGTACCCTAGGAGTCTATCTCTAGTTTTTTCAAATTGTAAATAAGCATTAGAAGTACCCCACAAATATCTAAAAATCCACTGTACTACTTTTCAATGCTCTTTGCCAGGATTAGCCATGTATATACTAATAGCACTCAATGATTGAGATAAGTTGAAGCGAAAATATATCATGGCATACATAAGTGAACTAATTGCACTAGCATATGGGACTCTAGACATATATTCAATTTCATCATCTGATTGTGGGCATGATGCTGAAAATAGTCTGAAATGTGCAGCTAATGGAGTACTCACTGCTTTGGCTTTATGCATATTTGTCGGGGATTGGATAATTTCCATAAAGACCATTATACCCCGGCAGCCAGTCTTCGGCCGACCATCCTTCCCCTTGGACGGTATCCCCAAGGAAGATCCTCGGGCGGACTGGCTAGTGGGTCTGCCCCAACCATGTCTGAGCTCGTCCCTGAGCATGCGCCTTAGTTTCCCGAGCGTGCTTGCTCGGTTGTGTGCGGTGGTCAGCCAGAGTTGAAGGAAAAACCCGAGCATGACCGACATATCGTGCTCAGTCCATAAAGCCGACGTGTCGATAATTACGCTGCGGTTCAAAAGACCGTTAGGCCATGATCTAAGCCCATTACATCCACGACGCATCATGGCGGAAATCAAGGGAGGCAGTTACGACCACGTTCAGGCACGGTAATAGCGTGTTATTCGGTTGTAATTACTGTAGTCGCCTATAAATACCCCCGCTGTAGATTAGGGGAGGAGAGAGGAGAAAGGCTGATAAGCAACACATGTAGAGAGATATGCACAACAGATTCACGCAAGCATCTTGTAAGCATCCAAGCAATAGTAAGATCACTGGACGTAGGGTTATTACCTCGATCGTGAGAGGCCCAAACCAGTATAAAATCTCTTGTCCATCGCCCTTTTAAGCACCATCCTCTTGCGATATTCCTCGGACGCAAACCCTTCGCGGAAAAGGGGCCCTTGTTGATCCCTCATTCAACAAGTAAGCTCGGCGGGAGATCCGTTTCCCAAACGTCGACAGTTGGCGTCGTCCGTGGGGATCGATCGAGTGCTTTCGTGAAGAATCCTTGAAGATGCCGAATTCTCAAGATGGTCAAGACCTTTGCGTCTTCGATGACATTGAGGATGATGACATGTACTACACTGATGAAGACGTGGCTGGTGTGGCTGATCCAGAGGGTCACACTGAGCCCGGTGAAAGTTCAAGCTCCATTAAGTTGGTTTTGGTGTTAATGACAAATCTAATATTGAGACTAACTCTTTTGATAATCATAATATTGATGAGTCTCAATTGTTAATTAATGATAAATCTTTTTATGAGACTAACTATTTTGTTGAGTTCAACTCTTATTAGTCTCATTTGGATGAAAAAGCTAAAAATATCAAAGGTATGCATTCGAATACATATTTTTATATCTTATTGCATTCCTTGAATATAATTTTCATAATCATATTGATAAATCTAAATATGAGACTAACTCTTTTATTAAGTATATCATTGATTAGTATCATCTCATTGAAAAATGGAAAACCCCAGGTATGCACTCGTATTCATTTATGATATCTTAATGTATATTTTGGATTCAAGTTAAATGATGAACTCTACAATATTTAGACCTCAAGATGTGCATAATGTTTTCAATTCCATATATACACGAATGCACATATTTAGAAGGAGTTCATACTTTACCTTAATGTTTCAATAGTATTGATCTAATTCATCCTTCTATATCAAGGATCATTACTTTGAAACAATCCTTTGAGTATATTTAACTTGTGTAATTGTAATACACTCATGTTAATATAGGATAAACTCAAATGCCATCTAATATTGAGTATGTGCATATTGATTCCAAGTTCAATTATTTATATGCATATATTTAATGGAGTTTATTCTATTGTTGATGGTATTAAGAGTATTGATCCCTTTCCACCACTCCAACATAATTTGGATCATTACTTAGTAACCATCAAAATGAGTATATGAAACTTGCGTAGTTAATATATACTCATGTCAATTTAAATAAAATTTAAATTGAGTTCAGTTGTCTTTCAATCAATCGAAGAACGTTTCATCATGTGTTGATGGTGTCTCTTTGTTGATTAAGAACAAACGGAAAGTTCTTGAGTATAATGAAGCATTAGTTGCATCAAAATACTCAAGACATTTTTTAATCATTTAAATAGATTTGGGTTGTGCTCAATCGATCTTAGAGGCATCCATTATGTATTAATGGAGTGCAAGTGATGATTGAGGCAACTGTGTTTATTGGACTAACGATCTTCCATGAATTGTGAAGTAGGTTGAGTCTAAGACGATAAAGAATCGTGAACAAGAAGTCATCATGTGTTGATGAGCTTCAAGAAGAGATCCCGAAGTGAAGAGAAGGTTCATCATGTGTTGAATAACAAGAAGAAGAAGATTTGATCTTAGAGAGAAGATGATTGGAAATCATAAGAACTCCAAGTGGATCGCTAGAGGCAAAGGTATAATTAGCTAGGTTTAAGGATGTGTTCTTAGTCTTTTTACCGGTTTCGGTGTTTGGTTGGGAGACCGGATTGCTTGTTAGGTGCCGTACTATTAAGAGGGGTTGAGTCTTTTAGCTTGAGCTTCATCATGTGTTGATGAACTCAATCCGGTTCACTCTAGCTTACCCTTTTGTTTGGATTTTGTATGAGCAAAGTATTTGCATGTGTTGCAAATAAGGGTGCTTATGCTTGCTTCTTATTAGATCTTAATCGATTTGATTTTTGCATGGAGCTATGGATTTGTATATGTTGCAAAAATGAGATAGCTCATGTAATTTGGCCTGTTTGGTTTTGCATGGAGCTAAGTTTTGCATGTATTGCAAAAGGTGAGAGCTCATGCATCGAGTTTTAGCTTGTGACTTGATTATGTGTTGATCATCACAAGGCTAAGTAAAGTTTATGTTTTGTGTTTGCAAAATGTGTTTTTGCAAAATGTTGATTTGTTATTTGCAAATGTAGTTTGCAAATAAGTTAGAGGTTATGAGTTTCGATCCTAGAGCATGTGTTGGCATTTGCAAATGTGTTTTGCAAAGTGTTAGGATCATGTGTTGATCCTTACATGGCTAAAGGATTGATATCATAAGTTCTCGGTTTATTTGCAAATATGTTTTGCAAAATTATGTTGATCATGAGTTGATCATCATGGCTAAATATTTGATCTTATTGACTCTTTCTAGTTTGTAGTCATGCCCTTCATCAAGTCTATGTGAGGAATTTCGAAAAATCAGATTTTAGACTTGAATGACTACATTAGAGTTTAGTTTTGGGGATATTTAAAAATATCTATGGTTACTTAAATCTTGAATGTGGGTGGAGATTGTAACCCTTGTGATAAGCTTCACATAGAGTCCAAGATCATCTAAATCGGAGTTCGAAGGAAAAAATTATGAGCGTTTTAGTAGTCGGTCGAGAGGTAGTACCGCTAGCACTTGAGGTACTACCGCTCGGGTGGTAGTACCGCCTATGCTTGAGGTAGTACCGGCTTTTCAGCACAACGGCTAGTTTTCTAGCCGTTGGCCGCTGAGGGGCGGTAGTACCGGGCTCCCAGGGGTTTTTCGCCCGCTTTGGCCCCAACCAGAGGCGGAGCCAAAGGGGGGGCGTGATGGGGCCAGGGCCCCCCCTTTGGCCCATGAAAGAAGCTATAGTGTGTGTATATATATATATATATATAGGAAAAATATCTTTTACTCCCGGGAGTAATTACTCCCACCTCTGAAATACCACCTAAACGAATTTGAAATACTCTTTTATCACTTTGGGTACACTCATACACTAATTATAAGATACTCCAATGTGAGCCGCATGAAAAAATTGCAAGGGAGTCCATAGTTTTTAGCGTATTTTACAAATACCTTCATATACGCGCATAAAAGGAGTATGTCCAAAAAAATACGCATACCACCTCTGAAAAAATGTACATACCACCAAGATGATCTTATATACTCATATACTACGCGTACATACCCTCCGGCGTATGAGATACCCCACACGTTGTGAGATACGGCATAGGGAGTAATTACTCCCGGGAGTAGAAAAGAGGCTTCATATATATATATATATATATATATATATATATATAGTCACAAAGCTAAATGTCCGATGGCTGACGTCTCGTCTTCTCGTTTTCTCACGTACTGCAAATGAAACATCAAGTCAAAGACCGAACCAACGTCTCGCCTTCGGCCTTCTCCCGTTCGTTCTCCATGCTACGCGACTAAATTATTCAGTTTGCTGTTCTTCGATTCTCTTAGGACAGACGACGACTAGATTATTCTAGCGTAAGCAGATCCGATCGATCGAGGCGCTTTATGACGACGTGCGTGGTGCGCTGAACCTTTATCCCTTCCCTTGAGATGTTATCTAGTTTTCTCCATGTTAAATCGCATTTTCACAGGCATATGTATATGTCATATATCCATGAATAGTTCGTGCCTTTTGCTAATTATCGATTGATTAATTATTAGTTTAATTACCGGCGACAAGTTGTACCGATCCTGTGATTGTGAATTTGTGATTGGTCTGCAGAATTGCTAGGACGCCCAATTTTTACGGACATTTTGGTCTTTGATACAGTACTATTCGTCTAATCCACAGGGCAGTGGAGTACTGTGTGCTAAGTACTAACAATAAGCATCAGGCGGTGACAGTCGGAGACACCGCTGCGCCTGCGCCTGCTCGTCTGTGCCGCCACTTCATTCTTAGGCCCCTTCCTTTAGAAATTTCTGGCTCCGCCATTGGCCCCAACAGCTAGTTTTTCTTGTGGAGGCTATATAAAGAGTCTTGGGGGCTAACATTTGGTTGTTGTTGGTTCCATTTAATGTTTGGGTGAGGTGTTGCATGTGTTGCACACTCACATTTGATTTTTGAGCTAAGAGTGAGCCCTAATTACATGTGTTGCAATTAGAAAATGGATTGAGTGCCTCTTGTGCATGTGTTGCACTTGAGGAGAGCCTTGTGCATGTGTTGTATTTGGTGACCACTGGAGTGCATGTGTTGCACGAGGTGAAGCTCGAGCGGAGACTCGGCTTGTTACTCTTAGAGATTGCCGACTCCAGAGAACATTGGAGAACTGACAAATTTGGTAATGACACATTAATTGCCACCTCAGCACAGCACCAGTCGAGTATGTAACAGGGAATGCTATACAAGCCTTTTTAACTTTAGAACCTGACCAGCTTACATGTTCTGCGAGAAAAAGAAAATCAACGTCCATTATCCCTATCAACCTGGCTACTGTTGAGAGATACTACTACTGGTTCAGAATTAAAACGAATGAACGAGATCCAGACCAGAATTTACATGCATGTATGATGACTGCTGGAATGGATGAATGATAAAAATCCTAATAATTTTACTCCGTAGATGCATGGGGAGGGACACGGTTGGGAACTTGGGATGCTGTGGAGTGTGGACTATGGAGGTGGCCGCTGCGGGCAGCACGATTTGCCCACCGTGCTGCCATCATGGGTGCAGCATGTATGCTCGGGCCCCGACAGCGACCTCGCCGCGCGCGCCCCTCCGCCGTGCCCGCGCGCCCCACCCGGCCCCGCTCTCGCCGCGCGCGCCGTGCGCGGCCGCGGCGGCGATCAGGGCCAGAACCAGCAACAGTTTCAGCTTGCCCATCGAGCTCGGCGACGCAGCGCGGACACCCATGGCTAAGCAAGTCCGTACGTATCAACCTGTTCACGCTCAACCGAGACGTGTTCTCTCTGTTTTTCTCGACTATACCATTCGAGACGTGATCTGAGGAGGCGTGTATATATAGGGTGACGGGAAAGCGTTTGCATGGAAATGGGACGCGCTTTTCCAGGAGTTTGTGTGCTTCTCTGCGCGAAGTTTGCATGAAGTTTCTTCGTGTTAGCGAGTGTGATCTGCGGGCGTTTCGCCGGGCGCCGGCGGCACGAGCGGCTGCAGAGGCAGTCGGTGAGCGGATGCATGCACGCGCTCGTACTAGGGCGGCATTTTCACGGAATCGTCCCAGAAGACGGCGGCAGTGGAGTCGTGGGCCAGTAGACGCGCGAGGAGGAGGGGAGGAACATACGTGCACTTTTCACCTCGCACTTGGCCACATCCGGGTCAAAAATCCCAAACCCGACGCTTGGAATTTTTTTGTTTAATATTTATTTTAAATCTTTTTTTTTGAAACTAATCGACAAAAAAATTGCAAAAATACATTCCTTTCGCCTCAGTATCGGGCGATTGCCACATATTGGGGCGAGAGGTGCCCATCTAACGGCAGGCAGAAGGCGGCTGTTACAGCTCAGACACGTGGCGGCGATCCAGCGCCTTTCGCCATAGGGTGGGGCAAGAGGCGCATTTTAAGGCCCGCCTCGCTGGCTACTGTTCTCATTTTGGCCGGGTGAGAGCAATCGAGCGAGACGAGAGGAGAGGAGAGGAAAGAAAAGAGAGGAGAGGAAAAAAGAGAGAAAAAAGAGAGGGAAAAAAATAGATTCGTCATTTTTGCAGAGGTAAGTAAAAATATTTAGAAATTTAATATAGTATTTAGAAATATTTAGATAATATTTAGAAATTTAATATAATATTTAGAAATATTAGGATTGTGTAGTATTTAGTATTTAGAAATGTTGAGATTCAATGTAGTAGAAATATTAGTCAATATTTAAAAATTTAATGTAGTAGAAATTGTGCAGTAAAAATTTTGTTATGCAAATAATGTATTAGGCAATATTTAGAAATGTAATGCTGTAGAAATTTAATATTATGATGAAATATGGTAGGCTAGCCATATGTTGCGGGGGTAATATTTTGAAAATTGCGACGTAGAAATTAAAGGAAGTATAATATATTTAGAGTTAGATTTCTTAGTATGATCACCATACATTTTATGTATTGTATTTTAGAGTAATATTTAAGAACATTGTAGGCTAGCAAGATATCGTACGTTGTCAGGCACTGTGCTATGTTAGAAATTAGTAGAGTAAAAAAAATTTGAAAATGTTGAGATTCAATGTAGTAGAAATATTAGCCAATATTTAGAAATTTAATGTAGTAGAATTGTGTAGTAAAAATTTTGTTATGTAAATAATGTAGTAGAATTGGGTAGTCATATGTTGAGCGGGTAATGTTTCGAAAATTGCGACGTAGAAATTAAAGAAATTATGATATATTTAGAGTCGGATTTCTTAGTATGATCACCATACATTTTATATATTGTATTTTAGAGTAGTATTTAAAAACATGGTAGGCTAGCAACATATCGTCAGGCACCATGCTACGTTAGAAATTAGTAGAGTAAAAAAATTTGGAAATGTCAGGCACCGTTAGAAATTAGTATAGAAAAAAATTTGACAATATAATGTAACATTTATATGGTAATGCATGATGCAGTTAGATGGAGAACTGATGAATTTTTCGGTCCGACGTTGTAGGCAGCATGTCGTAGAAATTGTATTTTCAAATATTTTAGGGTTAATTGGATATATGCCACTGCAGAAACCGCTTATTCGAGATTTGCCATCGTTCCTTTGCTTTTTCGAACGATGCCATTATAAAACCGTGCTTATTCGAAATATGCCACCGCTTGCGACACGTGTCCCATCCAGTCAAACCGAGCGCAATTCGGACGATTTTGCCCCTCCGCATCAAAGTCTTGTCAGAATTTTGTAGAAATCTCCAAAGAAGATCTGAAGCTAAGATTTTTACCTTGGTGACCCGAGATCCTCATCTACCTCTGGTAAAAATATAAAAAAATAAAACTTACATTTGGAACTTTTGGAAATTCAAAAACAGAAAACAAATAAAGTTCAAAATAGGAAAATAGCAATGTCAGATTTTTTAAAATTTAAATATAAAAGATAAAATTTTCAAAACTTTATATAAGATTAATAATACTATTTCAGATCTTGATAAAAAATTTCATAAAATATTAATACCATTTTAGCCTTAAATTAAATATAGAAATTCAGAAGTACGTAGAGGCAGAAACGTCCGAATCACCCGAGTCCTGCGCTCGGTTTGACCAGAAGGGACACGTGTCGCGAGCGGTGGCATATTTCGAATAAGCACGATTTTATAATGGAATATTTCGAAAAAGTAAAGGAACAATGGCAAATCTCGAATAAGAGGTTTCTGCAGTGGCATATATCCAATTAACCCAATATTTTATGGAGATGGGGAGATAGCATAGGGGCCAGATGGAGTGGATTTGTCAGCATTTTCAACAGTCATACGGGGCATATCTAGACCGAGAGATAGGATATACAGGGCTTTTTTGGAGTGGATGTTTCGGATGTTCAATCTGGATGCCTAGACTGTTTGGCTGCGGGTTAGAGCAGTAGTAAGCCGCGTGCAACACTATTTTTATGGACAGTTGATTCCTATTAACGCGACATCGTCATGGAGGAGCTATGTTATGTTTGCCGTAGAGTGGGATTGGCCACTCATGTTGATGGTACAGTGGTATCAGGTACCTCCATCGGTGTCAGAGGTTCGTGATGTCGGGGTAGATATTACGGAGAAGGGGAAGACAGATATGCAAGAATGTGATGATGAAGGTGGCGAGGAGCCCGGCGACGGGGGACACGAGGTTGACGGTGGCGAGGGGATCGGGGGTGGCGAGGAGATAGTCGTGGAGGCGCGGGGGGTGGCCGACGAGAGGGGAGATGGAGCACATAGTTGACTTGATGGAGGAGGAGTGTGCGGATGAGGAAGTCCCTGATGGCGAACACTCGGACGAGGAGGGCAATACTACTAAGGTGCTTGTCCCTGGTGCATAGACTAATTATAATTTTGAAGACCTAATAATGAATGAAGAGAACAGAGATACATGGGAGTATCCTGATAACAAGGTCACGCAGGGGGCCATATATAAAGACAAGGAGGCTGTGTTAGATGCGGTGAAGTACTGGTCAATGTCTCTTCGGCGGTAATTCAGGGTAGTGAAGTCTAGCAAAAAAGACTACGACGTGAAGTGCGTAGTTGATTTGTGCCCATGGCGGGTGCATGCATACAATGGGAAGTGGAAGGACTACTGGAAATGTTCCATAGTGATAGAGCATAACTGCGAACTGGAGGAAGCAGACCAGGAACACTGCAATCTGTCGTTCACTTGGGTGGCAAATATGTTTTATGGTCAGATCGTGGACAATCCGCATCTGCAGCCTCGATCTATTATCAGAGCCGTGGAGGAGAGGTTTCAATACAAGATTAGCTATGGAAAGGCATGGAGAGCAAAAAGGACAGCTTTGCAAATACAGTTTGGGACGTACGAGGCTTCCTACGAGAATATTCCATACTTGCTCAGGGCAATATCACGTAGGAATCCCGGTACGGTCATCGACCTTGCGGAATTTCCCACTGATGGTGTGTGCGTGGGTAAGTGGGTCTTGCAGCGGGCCTTCTTCACCCTCGACGCATGCATAAATGCATTCTGACACTGTCGCCCGGTCATTTGCATGGACGGCAGATTCCTCATAGGGAAATACAATGGCCAGGTTCTAACTGCAATCGCGGTGGACGCCAATAACCCGGTTCTACCGGTCGCATTGGCCTTCGTGGAGGGGGAAAACACGAAGAGCTGGTATTGGTTTCTTGAAAGAGTCAAGCTAGCAGTTGTCCAGGATCGCCCTAATGTATGTCTCATTCATGACCGACACGCAGGGTTGCTGAGGGCAATCGTGGATATGCAACAAGGGTCCGATATTGTGGGAGCAGCAAAGTGGCCAGACCTGAAGAGCAGGTGGTGCATGAGGCACATGGGTGCCAATTTTTTCGTCAGTTCAGGAACAAGGAGCTTATGAACATGTTCAAGCGGCTGTGCAAACAGAACCAGCGGAGGAAGTTCGACGCGTTGTGGAGGATGTTGGATGAACTAACTAAGAAGCAATCACTGAATCCAAGGGATATCGCTAGTTCATCAAGGAACCTTATGGTCTACCACGAGCAAGGAGATGACCCCACAGCCTTATGTGTGCTCCCGACCGACGCACCAAACATTCGGTGTAGGCCAGGGACAAGCATAAAGACTTTTGCGAACTGGATACGACACGAGCCGTTGGAAAAATGGTCCCTTCTGCATGACGAGGGCGGTTCCCATTATGGAATAATGACAACGAATTTGGCGGAGATTTACAACTGGGTAATAAAAGGCGCGAGATGCCTTCCATTAGTGGGCAATGTTGAAGGTGTGTTACTAGGCACCCAAAGATATTTCATTGAGCGGTACAAGGACTCCGCTGCATATATGTCGGACAATCGCTTGTCCTACTCAACAGTTGTCTCTACGTACATGGCCAAGAAGACACGGAAGGCACAGACACATCGCTTGACACTGGAGAGTGGCGTGGAACGGAGGTACCACATGCACTGCGGTGACCGGGGTCGCAGAGGTGCCCACCAGGAGAGGATTTCCCATTTGTGCATACTCCGAGCTGCTGACTGCGAGTGCTCCTGCCAGAAGCCACGCCTGTTGCACTTGTCATGCTCGCACATGATTACCGCAGCCGCCAAGACACACCAATCGTGTTGTCCGTACATATCCCACTACTACTACAAGCAAAGTGTTCTCAACACGTGGCATAACGAGGTATACGGGTACCGAGTCGATGGATCGTTCACGGCAGCCCCCCCTCCAGGGCATCGATGGGTACCGGACATCCGAATGTTGAAGCAGAAGGTCAGGCGTCGAAGGATACGGCGTATTAGGAATGATATAGACGAGTCCGAAGCGTGTCGTAATTGTGGATAATGTAATTTTATCTCGTGTATCTGTAAATGTATTTCTTTACTTCGCATTCTTCAATATGTACCAGTTATTTGTTGTCTTCGTCATGTAATTTTTGATTCTATGTGCGCGATCGAACATATATTTGAATGTGCAACATTTCATTACTTTTCATTTAATTTTTGGTAGTTGTAATGTATAACATTTACTTATTGTCCAGTTTGTTTTATTTGCCTTCTATATTTACTTGTTGTCCAGTTTGTTTCATCTGCTTCCTACATTTACTTATTGTCCAGTTAGTTTTATTTGCTTTCTAACCATGTATTTGCTTTGTAACCATGCAGGCACAGGCGACGATGGTGGGAGTTGGGCATGCTGTTGATGCTTGCCCTAAGCTGCTAGACGAGACCAAGGATTCGACCCACCGGTCTAGGTTGTCCACAGTTCAGGGCCGAGAGCTAACGACACTACGGCCTCGGGTGCCGAACGAGTTGCTTCGCATCGACCCACGCTGGGTTCTACAGTAAACTGCCAACTTTTTCTACTCTTTTATGTACATGTACTTATCTGTTAATGGAATTTTAACGACGCTACACACTACGTGCAGGTTACGAGTGGTAGGCTTACTTCTGTTTTGCAGGATGGTGGATCAGACGACTGCCGCAGCGTAGGGCAGCACATCCTACAGTTCGAGTACGACGGTCCCTACTGACCGCACTCGTGGACTGGTGGAGACCGGAGATGCACACGTTCCACCTGCCCTGCGGAGAGATGGCTCCGACGCTGCATGATGTGTCTTACCTCCTAGGACTCCCCTGTGTGGGTCCTACAGTTGTGCCGCACGATGCCCCCATCACGTGGCATCCGCAGTTGGAGGCGCTGTTCCTCCAGGTGCAGTGACACCCCGCAGCCTTCCCGTACGTGCCCCTCAAGCTAGGTGAGCGGCATGGACCGACGAAGGCGTGGCTGCTCCAGTTCACGGTTATTACCTCCTTCATTGCAATTTAACGGATACGCGCTAAGCTGCTGACAATATTGTATCGAATGCTGCAGACTGAGCTTCTCCACCCGCACGCCGAGGAGGAGGACCTGGCACGCCACCTGGAGGCGTACCTGCTATTGCTGTTTGGTTGGTACCTGTTCCCGTCCTCGCATGGGGACACGGTGGACCGGAACCTGATCGAGTTCGCCCGGTCGATCGCCGACACCCCAGTGGAGCAGGTAACACATTTCGTTAAAATCTCTTATGACAGGACATGTCTAACTTTTTCACTATAAACAGATGGTGCAGTGGTCATGGGGCTCTGCCGTGCTTGCGTGCCAGGTTCTTATGTAAAAAGCAATAGTGATGACATACACATCACTATCGCTTCTTACAAAAGAACTGATTGTGATGGTCGCTTAGAACCGATAGTGATTATTTTCACTACGCCTCCTCAGTCATCTATCACAATCGTTTTTTTCTAAAAATTTAAGAACTGACCCAGATGAAACGATAGTGATGTACCATTCTGTAGTAGTGTCTCTGCGTGTTGGAGATACTAGGAATATTTTCATGGCGTGATACGTCGCGTGCATTGTTTTTTTTCACAGAAACAATTTTGTTTTTTCGGCGGAATTTTTTTAAATCGTCGCGAAAACGCGCAAAATGGTTGAAAGGATAGAAATGCAATCATGTTTTTTCACATCTATCTGGGGTCCTCTCATGAAGGATCCGCGATTGCGCTAAATCAAAAGGTCCTTTTCATGAAAAATAGTTGGAATGACTAAGGAGTATAAAGACTCCTGGGATCCGCAAAGCAGGCCTGCGAGGCCCAACTGGATAAGGATGGGCCAAGCTAATTGCATGAAGACGGACATTACATGGGTTGCTCCAGTCGTACACAACAAGGGAACCCTGAAGATAGCAACCGACATTGATTAGGTAGGATACAATCTGTAATCCGGGACGTTATCAAACGGACATGTATAGAGATACGATCTCCCCTCCGTAACCGGCCGGGACTCTCCTTTGTAACCGCCCTCCTCTGCTATATAAAGGGGGGCGGGGGAACATCAGCAGAGAAGATCATCAGCAATAAGCTAGCTACATATAAACCCAGAGCACAGGACTAGGGTATTATCTCTCCCGCGAGAGCCCGAACCTGTATAATTCTTGAGTCTTGTGCTACCATCGAGTTTGGATCCAACGCCTTGCCCCCTTTTCGTTATTGCAGACAACAAACGTCATTAGTTGGCGCGCTAGGTAGGGGCTGCGTTAAGATCAATCTCAGCAAGCTCGATGGCCTCCATCAACGGAATTGTCATCACATTCGCTCCCGGCCAGGTTTTCTATTTCAGAAGCTTGGACTTCATTACTGATAATCTTGGCAGGCTTATCCTTTCAGATTCAGACCAGATCCAATCTGGAAGTAATTCCATTGTTCTCCCAGCCGGAGGACCGCTCAGATCAAGGAAGATCGTGGCCATCTTTCCATGGACAATAAGCCGGGAGATTCTTCTCCGATCTGAACATGGAAAAGGTCCGGTCAAAGATGAGTCCCAAGTGGAGGGTAGCTCCAACAAACTACTCGGATCTAGAGGTTAGTCTAGTCAGTCTTATTGTTCTTCTGACACAGAAAGTAAGGTGGGGGGCTTTCAAAGCTTCCATAGCGTTTTCGTGATCGAAGATCAACGGACTGAGTCCCAGCAGCAGAGAGACGCCGTAGACGCCGCAGAGATAGAGCGCCTTCGTCGTGAGGCCCAAGAAACACGGGCAAAGGCTCTTCGGGCCAGAGGTCGCAGTGTCAACGAAGACATCCTGCAGACAAAGATGGGGAACCAATCGGTTTTTCATACTCCTCAGTAGAATATCGTCGCATCGAAGACACTTCTCGACACGTTGGGACTAATGCTTGGTCCCGATAGCCTAGCTGCCCCGATTGTGGCCCAAGTTAAGATCATGGTGATGGCGGCAGCAATTCAACACCACCAGGAAGAACCAGTGGAGAAATAATGCTCGTGCCTCACGCGAACCACTCGGATCGCGAGTAGCGACATCGCCCGCAATGATCCATCGCGTCGGCGGCGTGAACCTCGTAGGGGCGAGGACGCCCGACAGAGCATCAGCCGTGACCTCCTCTTGGACCTGAATGCCAGGCGACGAGATCGTGAAGATGATGAGCGCCACCGGCGCAAAGATGACTACGAGCGTTTCGATATCCACCATGACGGCCGGGACGACCGCAGAGATCTACACCGCCGCGACAGGGGCGATAGCGAGGACCGCCGAGCTAGGTCACCCCCTCGACGCTCCCCACATCGATGCAATGACGAGCCTGTTGATGGGATCTGTGCCTTCACTCCCCGGCTTCGCCGAGTGGTTTGGCCTGAAGGTTTCAATCCCAAAAGCATCACCAAATTCGACGGAGAAAGAGATCCAGAAGCTTGGCTACAAGTTTACTCCCTTGCAATCAAGGCAGCCGGGGGTGATCACAACGTAATGGTAAATTATCTGCCAGTCACGCTTACCCCTTCGGTTGAAGCTTGGCTCACAGGACTTTTAGCGAATTCTATAGATTCCTAGGGACATCTTTGCGAGCAGTTCATCACCAACTTCTAGGGCACCTATGAAAGGCTTGGGACTCAGTGGGACCTGTACCAACTTCATCAGAGGAAGGGTGAGACTCTTCGAGAATTTATTCGGCGCTTCATGCAGAAGAAGAACACGATCTGAGACATCTCGGAAACTGCGGTCATTGCGATATTCTAGAAGGGCGTCAACGACTCCGACTTGATTAAGAAGATGTCTCGGAAACCGCCAACTACGGTAAGGGAGATGTTTGAATTAGCAGATCATTACACGACGGCCTCAGACGCCTTAGCCGAACATCAGTATGATCGCCCGCGGTAAAAAGACAAAAAGGACCACGCCGAGTCTTCCCGGCAGCGGGACAGGAAGCGTAAGCCCGAGGAGCTAGTCGCGGTGGCCGAGCGCGGCCGACCTCGCGCTCCGTGGATGGACGACTATGATACGGTAATGGACGCAACTTGCCCTTTTCATCCGAAGGAAAAGCATGCAGCGAAAGATTGCTACACCCTAAAAAGGTTCGCGAAGGAAAGCAACAAGTGACCGGGCCCGGATAAAGGTGAAGCAAAGAAGAAGCAAGATCCTCCCGAAGATGACGAGGGCGAGTACCAAACAACTGAGCACGAGCTCAACTACATTTTTAGGGGTTCGGCTGCTTATGAGTCCAAGCGAAAGCAAAAGCTTACCGCTCGGGACATCAACGTAGTTATGCCGGCAACCCCCCAATACCTCAGGTGGTCCAAGGTCCCGATTGTTTTTTATCGCTCGGATCATCCAGATTACATTCCATATCCAGGTAGATACCCTCTTGTTTTGGACCCTGTAATCCGCAGTGTTAAACTCAAGAGAGTGCTGGTCGACGGAAGGAGCGGGCTCAATGTCCTCTTTTCCAAAACTTTCGATGACATGAAGATCCCCCGCTCGAAGCTAAAGCGGGGCGCATTGCCATTCCATGGGGTAATCCCTGGGACCTCTTCAGTTCCGCTAGGATAGATCACTCTGCCGGTCACGTTCGGAACCAAAGAAAATTACCAAACGGAATATCTAAACTTTGAAGTAGCTGATTTTGAGACGGCATATCATGCCATCTTGGGAAGGCCGGGCCTATCCAGATTCATGGATGTGCCCCATTACACTTACCTCGCGCTGAAGATGCCAGGGCCGAAGGGGGTCATCATGATTCGTGGTGACATCAAGAAGTCCTTCGCGTGTGACAGGGAGAGTTGCGAATTGGCTGAGATAAAGGAAGCCGCAGCCGACAGGGAAAAGATCCGACTGGCAGCTGCGTGCCAACAAGATGAGGGAGAAGTGCCAGCCAAAAAGCAAGCCAAGCCAAGCATGAGACCTGATGAAGGAACCAAGAAGGTAATCCTCGACCCGTCCAGCTCGGCTCAAACAGGCCTGATTGGGACAGGGCTCAACCCAAAATAAGAAGGCGCGCTCGTCACCTTTCTTCGGGCAAACCGGGACGTTTTTGCATAGAAACCATCCGACATGCTGGGTATCCCTAGGGAGGTGATCGTGCATTCCCTCAACGTTGACGAGAAGGCGAAGCCCATCAAGAAGTGGCTTCGGCGATTCGCGCAAGACCGCCGAAAGGCCATCAGGGAAGAAATCACTAAGCTTTTAGCCGCAGGATTTATAAAAGAAGTGTATCATCCCGATTGGTTAGCGAACCCAGTTCTTGTTCGCAAAAAGAATAAAAGCTGGCACATGTGTGTTGACTATACTGATTTTAACAAGGCATGCCCGAAAGATCCGTTCGGTCTTCCTCGAATCGACCAGGTGGTAGATTCAACCGCTGGGTGTGAGCTCCTGAGCTTTTTAGATGCCTACTCAGGGTACCACCAGATCTGGTTGAAAGAAGAAGACTGCATCAAAACATCGTTCATCACTCCGTTCGGAGCCTTCTGTTATGTCACAATGCCATTCGGGTTGAAAAACACTGGCGCAACCTATCAGCGTGCAATAGAGCAGTGTTTTCACACTCAACTCGGACGCAACGTGGAAGCATATGTGGATGACGTTGTCATCAAGACTCGCGTAAAAGAGGACCTCATATCTGACTTGGCCGAGACATTTGAAAGCCTGAGGGCTTACAAGATGAAGCTCAACCCCGCGAAGTGTGTCTTCGGGGTCCCTTCGGGAAAGCTACTCGGATTCATTTTGTCGCTGCGCGACATCGAGGCAAACCCGAAGAAAATCAATGCCATCCTGAAGAAGAAGCCGCCGACTTGTCAGAAAGACGTCCAGAAGCTCACAGGCTGCATGGTGGCACTCGGCAGGTTCATTTCCCGCTTGGGATCGCGGGGAATACCTTTTTTCAAGCTTCTGAAGAAGCAAGGCAATTTTCAGTAGACCCTTGAGGCGTATCAAGCTTTCGAGGATCTCAAGGCATTCTTATCTACACCGCCAGTGCTGGTCTCACCAATGCCCGAAGAACTTCTCTTGCTTTATATAGCCGCAACGACTCACGTAGTCAGCGCAACAATTGTTGTAGAGCGGGAAGAGGCATGACACCTTCAGAAGATTCAGTGCCCCGTTTACTTTGTCAGCGAAGTACTAGTCGAATCCAAGGTATGGTATCCCCAGGTACAGAAGCTGTTATATGTAGTGCTACTCACATCTCGCAAGTTTAAACACTACTTTCAAGAACATTCAATTTTGGTGATCACATCTTTTCCGATTGGGGATATACTTCACAATCAGGAAGCCACTAGGAGAATTGCAAAGTGGGCAGTCAAGCTCGGAGCTTTTGAAATCTTCTTCAAACCACGAACTGTCGTAAAATCTCAAGTCCTCGTTGATTTCACCGCCGAGTGGGTAGAATTGCAGAATCCTACATCTATTGAGGAGCTCGAGTATTAGACAATGTATTTTGATGGTTCCCTCATGCTCAGCGGCACGGGGGCTGGGGTAGTGCTCATCTCTCCAACAGCGGACCAGTTGAAGTACGTCCTGCATCTCCATTTTCCGACATCAAACAACGCCGCCGAGTACGAGGCACTCATCCACGGGCTCTGTATCGCCATATCTCTCGATGTTCGATGGCTGACGATCCGCGGTGACTCCATGTTGGTGATCAACCAAGTCTGCGTATGATCGGTCGTCGCGTCGACGACAAGATGGTCAGATAGTGCCCGAAATCTGAAGCTTGAGGATAAGTTCGATGGGCTGGAGCTCACCCACGTACTTCGTCGAGACAATGAAGCAGCAGATGAGCTCGCAAGATTGGGCCCCAGTCGGGCGGCAGTACCGGCTGGTGTGTTTGTTGAAGAGCTCCACAAGCCCACAATAAGCCGACAGCTGGAATCAGGCAAACCAGAGGAAAAATTAGCCGAGGCGGAAGTTTTGGTCATCAACCCTGACTGGACAACTCCGTTCTTGAATTATTTGTTAAAAGACGAGCTTCCTGAAGACCGCGTGCAAGCAAAGCGCATCACACGCCGATGCAAAAGCTACGTGGTAGTCGGGGAAGAACTTTTTAGAAAGAGTGCCTATGGAGTCTTGAGGCGCTGTATATCAGAGCAAGAAGGAAGGAATCTCCTCAAAGAAATCCACTCGGGAATTTGCGGACATCACGCAGCGTCAAGCACCCTGGTGGGGAAAGCTTATCGAAAAGGATTCTTTTGGCCGACTACTGTATAAGACACGGAAGATATCGTCTGCACCTGTGAAGGTTGCCAGTTCTTCTCTCGGTAGATACATGTTCTAGCGCAGGAGCTGCAAACTATTCCGATCACCTAGCCATTTGCCGTCTAGGGGCTCGACATGGTCGGACCCTTGAAGAAGGCTCAGGGGGGTTTCACTCATCTTTTCGTCACCATCGACAAATTTGCGAAGTGGATTGAGGCTAAACCTGTCGCCATGATCACAGCGGCCAAGGCCAAGGAATTCTTTCAAGAGATTGTGGTTAGATTCGGCATCCCAAACAAAATTATCACTGATAATGTTACTCAGTTCTGAGGTGAAGAATTTCAAAACTGGTGCGATGAACTTGGCATTAAGATCTACTTTGCCTCTGTGGCTCATCCACGGAGCAATGGGCATGTAGAACGAGCCAATGGCATGGTGTTTCAAGGGCTAAAAGCAAGTATTTTTGACCGTCTCAAGCCGTATGCCGCGTGATGGGTAAAAGAATTGCCCTCAGTGCTCTGGGCGCTGAGAACCACTCCTAGCAGGGCTACCGGGTAGTCACCTTTTTTCCTAGTATATGGCTTGGAAGCGGTTCTGCCAACCGAGTTGATGTTCGGATCCCCGCGGGTTCGGAGTTACATGGAGGCCGAATCGGAGGAGAACCGGATAGAAGATCTCAACCAACTGGAGGAAGCTAGGGAGATCGCAGCAATCTAGTCGGCCAAATACCTTCAGGGCTTACGCCGCTACCACGATCGGAATGTTCGGGGCCGAGCCTTCTCCAAGGGAGATCTGGTCCTAAGAAGGAATCAGAAAGGTGAGCATAAGCTCTCCCTAGGCTGGGAAGGCCCTTACATCATCGATGAGGTAACACACCTAGGGGCTTACAGACTGAAGCGTGAAGACGGCGTGGTTATCAGCAACACATGGAACATAGAGCAGCTACGTCTCTTTTACTCTTGAACTTTGTACATTAGTTATGATAGTCATGAATAAAATTTTTCTTGACTTGCTACTCAATTGAAACTCAATTAAGCAGTAAGTCGGGGGCTACACCTAATAGTGTTGCGCACGCACAACCCTTCTTATGAGTCATTTATTACTTCTCCCTAATAATCGACCAAGCCTACGTCTCTTTTACTCTTGAACTTTGTATATTAGTTATGATAATCATGAATAAAATTTTTCTTGACTTGCTACTCAATTGAAACTCAATTAAGCAGTAAGTCGGGGGCTACACCTAATAGTGTTGCGCACGCACAACCCTTCTTATGAGTCATTTATTACTTCTCCCTAATAATCGACCAAGCCCGAGTGCGCTAACCCCCAAATCGTGAAACTCTAACCCCATGAACGGCAAACCCTAGCTACCCAAAAGCGCGTGCTAGGGAAAAAGGGCCATGAGCCGACTCCCAGCGCTCGGGGGCTATGCTAGTCGGGCAGAGTGCTTAAACGAAAAAGGGAGAAACCACTCGGGCAAACTCAAAGATTGATAGGGAAGAAAAAGAACATACAAATATTAAAATCCCATAAGATTAAACACTTAGGTTTGGATATAACAATGCATTACATAAGATTTTTTGCAGGCTTCTAAACCTAAACGCGGCGTGCGCATCCCACCGCCTCGATAAGGGCGTCTCTCGCCTCGGCAAGCTTTGGGATAGCCTCGATCAGCACGTCGACGTCGGCAACATCACGGGCTGCGGCCTTCTCTTTCGCGAGCTCGGCCAAGGTGATCTCATAATCGGCCCAAAGCTCGGCAAGGAAGGCTTCCTCGTCCGTGGGAGACGGCGGGGTGTTGTCTTCAAAGTCGAAGACCACCTCCTCCGCCGGAGGAGGAGACGGAGGAACCTCGTCACCAGGAGAAGAAGATCGAGAGGGGGAAGCCATCGCAGATTTGAAGAGAAAAGTTGAAGGCTGAGGCGCAGAAAAGGACTTAGAGACGGGCGATCGCTTCTATAGCGGTGACGCCCCCTATATACCCAGTGCATGGGAGCCGAACAGTCTCGAATAAATGCTAGCGCGGGAAGCCGAAGCGGTACCGTCTCAGCATGGGAAGCTGAACCAAATGAAGAATGAACACGCGAGCATCAATTCGAGGACCCCTCGGAAGCAACAAAGCAGTTACAACCAAAAACTAACACTTCAGGAAACAACGAGTCAATACAACAAAGGCGGAAGTATTACACAAGGTTCAAGTCCAAATTTTCCACCAGAGAGGCGGATGTATCCTTAACCTCCACAAGAAGGGCAGCGACTTGATCGTCATCAACGGTGCTAGCGAAACCCTCCTGGATGGCTCCAAGGTCCACTCAGGGGTACAAGGACTTCACGATCGCCAAGCACTGGCTAGCGCTCGTAGTTGCAGTATCCCAAATGTGGGCCTGGAGCTTCTTGGGCCCCTCCATCAGCCGAAGGATGATCTCACCTTCATCGCTTAGCACTGCCTCTTCAGGGCTCAAGAACTTCATCATCGCCTCGGAGGATTCCTGGAACCTTGCACATGACGCCTCTGCAGCCTTAACCCTCTCACCAAGGACGCAGAATTGAGCCTGCGCCCTCTCCCGATATTCTGCAAGCAAGTCGGATCATCACAAAAGACACTGCGAGCATAAGAAAGAGTAGAGCTGAGTCGGGGACGCACCTCCCAGTTCCCGACCCAACTTCTCCGAGTTGGTTCGGGCTCGAAGTTCGGAGCTCGCCAGGTCCTTGAGCCACCCCTTAGATGCCTCGAGCTCCCCCCGAAGGCTAGCAATGGGGGAGTCCCGAGCTGGGGCAGGAAAAAGAAGAATCAAAGAACAATCAGTAGGATTTGGCAGCAAGGCAATTGAACGAGCACTTACCTCGAAGGGAGCCTTCCAGGTTCAACTTCTCCTCCTCTAGGGTTTGCACTCGAGCTCAAAGCCTTTGCCATTCGGCCTCACCCTTGCTCCTAGCTCACTCAACGTTGGCCCTGCCCTCAGCACGAGCTTGCTCAAGCTCAGCCTCATACACCTTTCGAAGTTTGATCCTGGGGAGCAACTCCCAAAGAAGGGCATCTCGCCTCTCAGAGCAGTCTCCCAGGACCTGAAGATCGCAAAAAATCATCAACGACAGAACATGGCAGGCTAGGTAACAAAAAAGAAAGGAGCCATGGCCTACCCGGATCAACCGAGCACACTCAATGGTATGCTCGTAAAGCTCCTGCGTCTCATCCCTATCTCCAAAAGATGTCCACTTGCCACCATCACCCTGAAAGACGAGGCGTAGCGGAGATCGGGGGCTGGGAGGGGCAGGCCGTGGCTCTCGGATAATTTCTTCCACTGGAAAGGGGCAGGAAGCGGGCCCTGGAGTCGAAACCCCTGTGATCAGGTCCGGCAAAGCGCTCGACGCCGGGGGGGGCATCTCAGATTCGAGGGCCATCCTGCCACCCTCAGGGTCAATCCCGGGGGCTGGGGCCGGGTCAATCTCGGTCCCCCCGGAGGGAACAGCAGTCGCGTCTGTCCCCCTCATCGGTAGGGGTGGGCATTTTTAAACCGAAACCGAATTACCGAACCGAACCAAACCGAATTAGCCGATTATTTCGGTTTATTCGGTTTTCGGTTCGGTTTTTGTTTTGATATAATTCGGTTTTTGGTGTTCGGTTTAGTTTTTCGCTTTCAAAAACCGAAATAACCGAATAACCGAATAGCGCATATACAACACCACTTTTATAATATTCTTCCTAAAGGCACTAAATAATTCTCATATTATAATACATTTATGCATATGTTTAGTATATTCATATGTTCTATTATGCTTATATTGTAATGACATATGAATATTGTGTGGGTTTATCCATACTCTGCGTTGTAATATGATAAGGATTAAATCTAATTTACCTAGTGTTATTCATATGTTGCTAACCAAAAACCTAATTAATCAATGTAAATATTTCGTTAATTCGTTCGCTTTTTATTTTGGTCGAGAAATTCGGTTTCAGCCAAAAACCGAATTATTTTAAAACCGAAAAACCGAACCGATTAAACCGAAAAAACCGAATGCCCACCCCTACTCACCGTCCAGTGGGTTTACACCCTGACCTCCTAATTTGGTTCGGTCGGTCCGCTTCTGAGGACTTCGACCGAAGGTACCCTGTCGAAAGAAAGAGAAATCAAGACGCAATTCAACCGATCAAGAATAAGAGCTGACAGGAAAGTTGACCTGTCGGACTTCCTTATTTTAAAACGGGACGTCTTCCGAGCGAAAGGACCACTCGGGGGAAGGTCCGTCTTCATGCCAGACTTAGAGTCGGGAGGGTTTGTCAGGCACGACGACCGAGCCAGGCCCTTGGTCATGGGCTCCTAGTCGTGCTGAGTGGTGCTGCGGTTTCCCCGACTGTTGGCGCCTTGCCTTTCTCGGCGTCTGGCTCCGCCCCAGGCCTCGGCAAAATGGAACAAGATGCCGGCTCTCCCGTATGCGGTGCCAAGGGCTCCTTGATCGTGGATCCTCCAGTTGGGTGCGAAGGCGTGAGGACTTCCCCGGTCCTCGCCCTCTTCTCTCCTATGGCGCTCGGCCCCCCAGCAATAGGACTGGCGTGCTGCTTTCGCTTAGCACCCTTATGCCGGGGAGCTGGAGCAAGGGGAGCATCAGAGAAGAACGCAATTCGGTCCTGAAGGAATCGGCGCGACGATCAATACACAGTCGATTAATACACAGTCAAAGGTTAGAAGTCAGAAATTAAGCAAATATGTCAATGCTGACCACAGGTGGAGGACAACTCGCGCAGAAGGGCTTCCGGCGACCCTTAAGGAGGATCCTGGTGCCTGGGATGAAGAGATCGTTCATCCGGTCAACCAGCACCTCTTTGGGGACAACCCCGGGCACCTCGCGAGCGGGGTCGTCCCGCCCAGTGTGTTCGAACCCAAGATGGATCCTATCCTTGAGAGACTGAACCCGGCGTCGAGCGAAGTTGACAACAATATCAACCCCAGTTAGACCCGTCTCCTTCAAGCCGCTGATCAACTTCAGGAGGTCTTCCACCTGGTCCATGTCACAGCTCAGAGGAAGCGAGACCCAGGAAACCTGGAATGTAGGAGCAAGCCCGGTGCAGGGAGGCAGAAAGGGACCGAGATTGGTGCAATAGAACCACTCCCTGTGCCAGCTCTTGTTTGAGGTTTTGAAAGGGATGGAGAAATAGACCTTCTTTAGCCCATCGCGCAGCTGGAAACCGGCACCCCCAACCACATTGGGCGCGCTTTTGGTGGGGAAGGGTTTGAGAAGAAACAAGTGGAAAACAAGGCTAAAATGCGGGAGAATTCCGAGATACGCCTCGCATAGATGTACAAAGATGGAGATTTGAAGAATGGAATTGGGATTCAAGTTGATCAGCTCAATCTTGTAGAAATGAAGAAGACCACAAAAGAAAGCGCTGCCCGGGAGGCCGAGCCCGCGATGCAAAAAAGATTCAAAAACTACAATCTCATCAGATCGCGGTGTGCGAACGGACTCACCTGCAACCAGACGCGCGCCGATCACCGCCAAAGGAGGCAAAACTCCAGAGGCAACCAACTCCTCCAAGCACTCCAGCGACGTAATCGACACAGTCCAGTCTTTGGAGGAGGGCTGCACGGGAACGCTCGGGGAGGAGGAGGAGGAAGACATTTTTTGAGATTAGGCGGCGGCAAGAGATCGGAAAATGTGGCGGCGGCTAACTCTAGCAGCGGAGATCACCAAGGAAATATCTAGACTTGGAAGACGAAGGGGCAGGTGAGAACAGTGTACAGAAAGCCTCTTTGTCTACGCCAAGTCTCATATTTATAGGAAGTGAGGCCAACTTTCGCCTTGAGCGGGAAAAAATGCCTTGCCTTCCACATGTCCTAGGGTTGCCCTAGGGCACGCCTCAAGATGGGTCGGTGGCCATGCACAGCAACCGCCGTGCACAGGCACGACTGGGCCGAATCCAGTTTGGGATATGGTACGTCCCACGATGGGCCACAAGCCAAATACCCCATCAAACGGAATTTGGGTACCTTCCAAGCCAAATCAAGATATCCTCTTATGATATGCCTCATGATAGGTCGAACGCTGGTTGCCGTTCAAAACGGAATCAGATATCATAAGTCGATTCTGAACAAGGATGCTAGGGGTACGCCCCATGATGGGCCAATAGCCGTATACTGCAGAAATCAAGTACGGGTACCACTCGGATAATCTATGGTATGCCTCATGATAGGCCAAAAGCTGTATACCATAACAACGGGGTACAGGTACCACTCGGCTAAAGGCCAACCTAAGCGAGGGTAAGCTCCATGATGAGTCAAGAGCTGGTTCAATAAATTGGGCTGGGTACCACTTGAAATATTCAAGCGTGGAACTCTATTGAGTCCTTCACGATCTCCTTGCTTACATCAGGGCACTCGACTAGAGAAAAAGTTAGTCGGGAAACCTGGTTAGAAGCTAGAAGCATTCGGCATAAAGCATGGCACCGTCGTGATAAAATTGAGTAGGCAACAACTCGATCGCAAAGCACTCGGGGGCTACTGTGGAGTATAAAGACCCCAGGGATCCGCAAGGCAGGCCTGCGAGGCCCAACTAGATAAGGATGGGCCAAGCTAATTGCATAAAGATAGGCATTACCTGGGTTGCTCCAGTCGTACGCAACAAGGGAACCCAGAAGATAGCAACCAACCTTGATTAGGTAGGATACAATCTGTAATCCAGGACGTTATCAAATGGATATGTATAGAGATACGATCTCCCCTCCGTAACCGGTCAGGACTCTCCTTTGTAACCACCCTCCTCTGCTATATAAAGGGGGGCGGGAGAACATCAGCAGAGAAGATCATCAGCAATAAGGTAGCTACATATAAACCCAGAGCACAGGACTAGGGTATTATCTCCTCCGCGAGAGCCCGAACCGGTATAATTCTTGTGTCTTGTGCTACCATCGAGTTTGGATCCAACGCCTTGCCCCCTTTTCATTATTGCCGACAACAAACGTCGACAATGACCAAAACGTAACTATGCTATTTTTTCGGTATTTATTTAGGGTCCCTTCACGAAAGATTCGTGATTTTTCTGAACCAGAAGGTCCTTTTCGCAAAAAACCACTGGAAGGACGTACACGTAATTACGCATTTTTTGAGGGATCTAAACGCAAAAAAAAACAAAAACAAGTCGAGCCGGCCGCGTGTGGCTCGGCTCAAAACGACGAGGAGGTGCAAAAGCTTCGAAGTGTAGTATAGGTATGATATCCCAGAAACAATCGTAGAGATAATTATATTTTATTATGTTCATAATCAATTGTTTTGTTCCTTGAATATTGTCATTATTATTTATTAGTAAGGATGTGATTTATTTGTGAAACTTTATATATGGCTTTGTGGTGATTATTCTAAATTGATCCTTAGTTGATAAATATATGAGGACACATAAATAGACAAGCATATTTATTGGTTGATGATCATGTTTCACAGATTATAGATATAGAGATATCAAACAAATAATATGGACACATGTTAGAGGATATGGAGTTTTGATAAATATACGAGGACACATATGAATAGACTACTATATGTATTGGTTGATGATCATGTTTCACGGATTACAGATATGAAGATATCAAACCAATAATATGGACACATGTTAGAGGACATGGAGTTTGATCGACCCACCTTATGGCACTACGAGAATGTTGTAATCTTCTTGTCATCAGTTGGTCTCATATACAATGTATACATTATATCCTTAGGCTTGAGGTTGGCGCATGTACTCGAGATGTGTAATGATGTACTTAGGGGTTGCCAAACGCTACTCCGTAACTAGATAGTTATAAAGGTGGCTCGAGTTTGCCCCTCCATTAAACGGGAGAGATATATCCAGTCATCTCGAGTGGTCAAATTTAGAAAATGCATAGTCATGCTACTCGCAGTTAAAGAGTTAACTATAGTTAGAGCTTCCAAGTCACGTGATCGAGAAAGAGTGGTCGAGCTAACTAAATAAGGATAGCATGTACTCGCTTTGAGTTTGACTGATATCATGAGGCAAAGGGAAATGCATATAACTAAACATTGTCTAGGTTCGTCCGATGTGATCTTTACATATACTCGGGAGTCGACACGTCCTGCTAAGGTCCACTTCCAATTAATAGTCGAGCAAGAGTACTTGAGCCATGTTTAGGTATATATGAACCTATAGAGTCGCATGCTTAAAGGGTTGCGATTTAATTGGATGGTAATCCGAATTCTGATGGATTTTAAGTGTCTAATGGGCCTCTAATATAGAGTCCATTATGGGGCATCTATTTAAAAGGAGTGGGTGTTGGCTTTAGGGTTAAGAGATAGTAGGAATTCGGAATTCCCGAATCTAAACTCTGCCCCTCCTTTGCCTAGAACCGTGCAGCTAGTACTAGCACTCCGGTTCATGATGTTCCTGCCCCATATGTGTGAAAACCTTAGAGGCGTTGCTGCGAAGTTTCAACGCTAGAACGATCCGCAACCAACAGCGGTCATGACACTACTATAGAGAGGCTTATATCAGACGCACGATCACAGACGGTTTTTCAAAACCGTCTGTGATATGGAACATCACAGACGGTTATGTACTCAAACCGTCAGTGTAGATATCACAGACGGTTTTATATTACAGCCGCTCGTGATATAAGAAATATCACAGACGGTTTCTAAATATAACCGCTCGTGATAGCTACAAGACTCATTACGAGCGGTTTCTAAGTATAACCGCTCAGGATGTAAGAAATATCACAGACGGTTTCTAAATATAACCGCTCGTGATAGCTACAAGACTCATTACAGACGGTTTCTAAGTATAACCGTCTGTGATGCAAGAAATATCACAGACGGTTTCTAAATATAACCGTCTGTGATGTTCACCACATCACAAACGGTTTTAATTTGAAACCGTCACAAATAATAAAAAATAGAAAATTTTAAATATTGATAATTATCTCTCTTGCCTTCTAATTTGAAAGAATTGAAATTAAATAATATTATATTTGAAATAATTGGAACTAATATTCCATTTGCAATAATTAAAAAAACGGCCGAAACAGATTCAAAACTTCGGAGGCCGTTTTGAGGCCCTAAACGACCTTTTTGGAATTCGTGCCAAGACGACTCAAGACAAACCAAAGCAGGATCCGACCATCCGATTTTGGCAAACGAGCCAAAGAACGCCTGATCGGAGTTACGAGTCAAAAGTTATGAACATTTTAACAAAAGTGCTCGGATTTCTTATTTACAAACTAGAATCGTGTCCAAAAGAATATAATCGGAGAGCTCATCGTGTGATGATTCTCGGAAAGCTCAAGAACACCAAAATCGAAGGTACGAGTCAAAAGTTATGGTGTTTTTACAAGTTCCGTGAATAGTAAGAGCACATATATTGCAAGCATCATTAATAGTCAAAAGTATGGAAAATAAATATGAAAGCTTTAAATTTTACTAATTACCTCCATAGTTTGCTAATTTGAAATAATTGAAAATCGGTGTTCGGTACTTCACGGGTTAAAAGGATGAGGAGGCATAATATGTCGATGTTATCATATCACCACTAAAATACTGGATCTTATAAGAACTCTGAAGTTAAGCGTGCTTAGGCGAGAGTAGTAATAGGATGGGTGATCTCCTGGGAAGACCACACATGTGGTGTTAAAAATGTCTGGGAAGACCACACGAGTAGTAATTAGGCGAGAGTAGTATTAGTAGTATTAAGATGTGTGAAGTTAAGCGTGCTTAGAACAGGAGGTCAGTATTTTTAAATTACCAGTTAGAACAGTGTGTCAGTTCTTATCACAAACGGTTCTAGTCTAGAACCGTCTGTGATGTTAATTTTTACCGACGGTTCAAAAACCGTCTGTGATGACCTATTGTCATCACTGACACTTTGATACAGACGGTTCACAAAACCGTCTGTGATGTGTTTTGTGAACCGTCTGTAATGTGGTGTTTTGTAGTAGTGTGAGGAGCTGTTGGAGGAGGCGCGAGGGTAGTACGACTACATCTGCACCACCGCGCTACATCGACTCTACTTTCGCTATGGGTCTGCGTGTCTAGTGGTGATTCTGTGATCTATAACTTGCATTGATTCTTTAGTTACGTGGTAGAAAATTTTGATTTTACACTAAAATATCCTACCTGTACCCCAACACTATGGCCGAGCTCTCACACACCTCCACCATGGACCTTAGACCTGTGACCCATGGCCGCTTCGCCGTCGTCCCCACCTGGCCGCCCCTCCTCCTCGATCGGGGGGCTCTAGAACCCCGCCTTGCGCTTGGAGTGTCGCCTGTGGCGGCGCTCGCCATCGGAGGTGATCTTTGGGAGGGAGCGCGGGGATAGGTTGCCAGCGAGGAGCTCAAAGGAGAGCCACAGGCCGCTAGATCGGAGTGACATGGGCAGCGAGAGGTTCTCTTTTTCGCTGTTTAATTTCTAATATATGTTTTCCAAATTTTTCTATGAGATGACAACGACCTACGTAGGGTGAACGAATGAAAGGAGAGCATTGGCATCCTGGGAAACTGAACGGCGTGGTCCCAGCTGTTTATATATATGTTTTGTCAGTAAAATTTTTGCTGATACAGAAGAAAGAAGGAGTGAGTATAACTATCTTTTTACGAAGAGACGGCTATATAGATAACACAAAACACATTACGTGAATTATTATCTATAACAACCACTTTTTCATACCATAATTCAAATATTATAGAGTACGATAGCGATAATCTTAGGATGACAAATATTATAGAAACTATATTTAGTTTTGTCTTTAAATGACCTAAAGAAGTATATATAAACATCGATCAGTCGTCTTTACTATTGTAGCATTTTCGTGATTCCTAGGAACATTGGAGAACTGACAAATTTGGTAATGACACATTAATTGCCACCTCAGCACAGCACCAGTCGAGTATGTAACAGGGAATGCTATACAAGCCTTTTTAACTTTAGAACCTGACCAGCTTACATATTCTGCGAGAAAAAGAAAATCAACGTCCATTATCCCTATCAACCTGGCTACTGATGAGAGATACTGCTACTGGTTCAGAATTAAAACGAATGAACGAGATCCAGACCAGAATTTACATGCATGTATGATGACTGCTGGAATGGATGAATGATAAAAATCCTAATAATTTTACTCCGTAGATGCATGGGGAGGGACACGGTTGGGAACTTGGGATGCTGTGGACTATGGAGGTGGCTGCTGCGGGCAGCACGATTTGCCCACCGTGCTGCCATCATGGGTGCAGCATGTATGCTCGGGCCCCGACAGCGACCTCGCCGCGCGCGCCCCTCCGCCGTGCCCACGCGCCCCACCCGGCCCCGCTCTCGCCGCGCGCGCACCGTGCAGGCCGCGGCGGCGATCAGGCCAGAACCAGCAACAGTTTCAGCTTGCCCATCGAGCTCGGCGACGCAGCGCGGACACCCATGGCTAAGCAAGTCCGTACGTATCAACCTGTTCACGCTTAACCGAGACGTGTTCTCTCTGTTTTTCTCGACTATACCATTCGAGACGTGATCTGAGGAGGCGTGTATATATAGGGTGACGGGAAAGCGTTTGCATCGAAATGGGACGCGATTTTCCAGGAGTTTGTGTGCTTCTCTGCGCGAAGTTTGCATGAAGTTATCTTCGTATTAGCGAGTGTGATCTGCGGGCGTTTCGCCGGCGGCACGAGCGGCTGCAGAGGCAGTCAGTGAGCGGATGCATGTACGCGCTCGTACTAGGGCGGCATTTTCACGGAATCGTCCCAGAAGACGGCGGCAGTGGAGTCGTGGGCCAATAGTGGCGTATAACGGCGAAATTTAAAAATTTGACGGCAAAATTTGAAAATTTTAAAACGGCTCGCTGGTCGCCTGTTGTAGGGGTGATCGCCCTTTACTGGGGTGATAGGAGGGTCCATCAATTTTTTTATTTAATATTTGGTTTAAATCTTTTTTTTTGATATAATCAATGGGAAAAAATAACCTGTTGTAAAAATTTCAAGAGGCACACTGTCCGACGTAAATATCGCCCTAATATGGGGTGATCGCACCATATCCAAGCGATATCTACCCTTTATAACCTTCATTCTCACTCGCGATCTCACAATGACAGCAGCGAAAGAAGAAGAAAGAAAAGAAGAGAGAAGGGTAGGAGAGCTGGCCTATGCAATGCGGGCTACCTCTTATCTATGGGCGAGCTGGCCGGGTATTGCCCTGGCAAGAAGTTGCAAAAATCGAAAAAGGCGCACGTTGCCACGAAACCGCGAGAATCGTGGCCACTTAGGGGTTTTCGTAGCCTTACGGGGCACACCAGATGTGGCCTAGAAAATACGGAAAAATTACGAGCGACCTACGCAACGCGGGCTACCATTTATCTATGGACGAGCTGGCTGGGCATTGCTCCGGCAGGAAGTTGCGAAAAATCGAAAAAGCACACGCGGCCACAAAACTGCGAAAATCGTGACCACTTAGGGGTTTTCGTAGCCTTGCGGGGCCCACTGGATGTGGCCCAGAAAATACAAAAAAAATCACGAGCGACCTACGCAACGCGGGCTACCACTTATCTATGGGCGAGCTGGCCAGGCGTTGCCTTGGCAGGAAGTTGCGAAAATCGAAAAAGGCACACGCGGACACGTGTCTAGGAGGTAAGACACGTCTAGCAGCGTCGGAACCATCTCTCCGCAGGGCAGGTGGAATGTGTGCCTCTCTGGTCTCCACCGGTTGACGAGTGCGGTAAGTATGGACCGGTCGTACCCGAACCGTGGGACATGTGTGCCCTCCGCCTGGGTAGTCGTCTACTCCGCCATCCTGTAGAGAGGAAGTAAGCCAGCCACTCGTAACCTGCACGTAGTGTGTAGCGTCGTTAAAATTCCATTCACAGGTTAGTACATTTACATAAAAGAGTAGGAAAAGTTCGCAGCTTACTATGGAACCCAGCGTGGGTCGATGCGAAGCAACTTGTTCGTCACCCGAGGCCGCAGTGTCGTCAGCTCTCGACCCTGAACTGTAGAGAATCTAGACCGGTGGGTCGAATCCACGGTCTGGTCTAGCAGCTCAGGGCAAGCATCAGAGCATGCCCAACTCCCGCCATCGGCGCCTTTGCCTGCGTGGTTACAAAGCAAATACATGGTTAAAACGCAAAGAAAATAAACTGGACAATAAGTAAATGTGGAAAGCAAATGAAACAAACTAGACAATAAGTAAATGTAGAAGGCAAATAAAACAAACTGGACAATAAATAAATGTTACACATTACAACTACCAAAAATTAAATGAAAAGTAATGAAATGTTGCATATTCAAATATATGTTCGATCGCGTACATAGAATCAAAAATTACATGACGGGAACTATAAATAATGAGTACATATTGAAGTACGTGAAGTAAAGAAATACATTTACAAATACACGAAATAAAATTACATTATCCACAATTACGACACGCTTCGGACTTGTCCTTCGACGCCCGACCTTCTGCTTCAACATTCGGATGTCCGGTACCCATCGATGCCCTGGAGGGGGGGCTGCTGTGAATGATCCATCGACTCGGTATCCGTACACCTCGTTATACTACGTGTTGAGAACACTTTGCTTGTAGTAGTAGTGGAAGATGTACGGACGACATGATTGGTGTGTCTCAGCGGCTGCGGCAATCATGTGCGAGCACGGTAAGTGCAGCAGGCGTGGCTTCTGGCAGGAGCACTCGCAGTCAGCAGCTCGGACTATGCACAGATGGGAAGTCCTCTCCTGGTGGGCACCTCTGCGACCCCGGTCACCGTAGTGCACGTTCCACGCCACTCTCCGGTGTCAAGCGATGTGTCTGTGCTTTCGTGTCTTCTTGGGCATGTACGTAGATATAACCGTTGAGTACAACAGACGATTATCCGACATACATGCAGTGGAGTTCTTGTACCGCTCAATGAAATATCTTTGGATGCCTAGTAACACACCTTCAACAATGCCCACCAATGGAAGGCATCTTGTGCCTTTCATTACTCAGTTGTAAATCTCCATCAGGTTCGTTGTCATTATTCCATAATGGGAACTGCCCTCGTCATGCAGAAGGGGCTATTTCTCCAATGGCTCGTATCATATCTATTCCATGAAACTCTTTATGCTTGTCCCCGGCCTATGCCGAATGTTTGGTGCGTCGGTCGGGAGCGCACACAAGGCTGTGGTGTCATCTCCTTGCTCGTGGTAGACTATAGGGTTCTTTGATGAATTAGCGTCATCCCTTAGATTCAGTGATTGCTTCTTGGTTAGTTCATCCAACGTCCTCCACAGTGCGTCGAACTTCCTCTGCTGGTTCTGTTTGCACAGCCGCTTGAACATGTTCATAAGCTCCTTGTTCCTGAACTGACGAAAAAAATTGGCACCCTTGTGCCTCATGCACCACCTGCTCTTCAGGTCTGGCCACTTTGCTGCTCCCACAACGTCGGACCCTTGTTGCATATCCACGATCGCCCTTAGCAATCTTGCATCACTACACCATGACACAACATTACCGACAGATATCTGTTGGAAATAATCAGTGATCACCAACAAACCGTCTGTCGGCAAAGTTACGCAATGCATCATCGCTTAATACTTCTTTCAGAGTCAGATTGTCTATCGGCAATTATAAATATATTAAGGACTGACTATGTGTCGGTAAATCTCATATTGGGGATCAAACTGTCCGTCGGTAAAAATGTCGTGACTATCTATGTGTCGGCAAATGTCTGGAGCGAAATAATGCGCGGCAAGACTCGGCGAGAGAACAAAAGGCTGTGCGCTAGGTGACTCGGCGGGAGAACAAAAGACTTCGCGCTAGGTTTCCACTGCATTCTTCGCCAAAATCCCCAAACCCATTGCCTCCCACGCCTTTTCCCCATCTCGCCGCCCCACGCACCATCGCCGCCCCACGCACGCCTTCCCCCATCGCCGCCCCACGCCGCCCCCGCCCCGCCGCCGCATCGCTTTCCCGCGCTGCTTCGCCCGCCGCCGCCCCACGCCGCCATTGCCTCCCAACCCCGCGACTTCCCGCCCCACGCCGCCACGCGCTTGCCGCCGCTTCACGCGCCATTGCCCCACGCGATTGAGCACCGCCGTTTTCCTCATAGTGCCGCCATCGATCCCTTCTCTCCCCACACCGCCATCAAACCTCCTTCCTCTCTCCTCACAGCCGCCACCCAAATATTCCTCCGTCAGATGCGTTCGCAGTGTCGCTCCTCCGCCGTGTCCGCGCCTCGCTCCTCTGCCGTGTCCGCGCCTCGATTTTGAAGATTTCTTGAATCTGCTACCTATTCTGAACTCTTAAGGTATTTTTCCAACTATCTTGTTAGTAGTACATTGCAGAACTTGTGATAAATAGAATGAGGACAGCTAGTGAAGAATGCTTGGTTATTCAGAATTCTATGGAAGATCTTTGTTATTCAGATTTTTATCATGGTTCACTCAGAAGAAAATGTCTTTTAAGGTTTTGCAATGAAGTTTGTTATCAAAAAAGGTTTTGCAGTGATGTGATGGATGTTTAACCTCTCCTTGTTTATATTCAGAGATGTCTTTGCCTTGATTGATTGTCATAGTAGTTCTTTTCATTTTAGGTGCAGAAATGTCACAATCATAAAAAACATTGCATATGCCTGTATAGTTGGATATTGTTCCGTTGTCATTGTTGCGTGGACTGGTTATGCTGAATGAAATGTTTGCTCTCCATATGCATAGCTTTTTGCGACATGTTGTTTTAATTAGAGTTACCATGCCCCTGCTTTTCCTTTTGTTCACCACACTATCCTTTTCATGTGTCTTAACACTATCTTGTGCCGTGACTATTAGTAAGAATAATCTGTGGAGGAAGCTATCACCTATAACAAGATCATGCCATGTCACTTGGCAGATTTTGGGGATTTATCTATCACCTTTTTAAATGTTCAGAACCAATGTGTTGTACAATTGCACATCTATGTCACAACCATACCTGGTTATGTTGAAGTTTGATATTCAACAGGCAACTATTTTTCTCATAAGATCGTATCTCGGCTCGACTTATATTACAAGTTATCGCCCAGATCATATCAAAATCTGCTTTGTGTAGTTGTTCTTCGTTAGGATGAGTGGAAAAGAAAAGACCAACCTATCTACAGGTTAGATGAACACACAATTTATGGCCCCTTTACCAATAATGACTTGTGTTGCATAATACAATGTCTGCCTTTAAATGACCAACCTATCTTCCAAGAGGATGTCTGTTTGCCATCTCATAAGAATTTATCGCCGCTTTTTTTTCTTTAACAAGAATAGCCGATGAGGTAGGAATTGTGAAGTTTGCATAGTTCTTACTCACCTTTACAAACTGCCTAAGGCACAATATATACCAAAGGTATAAAGACAATGACTCCTTTACTATTAGAAGGACCTCTCGCAATCAAGCTTCAAAAGTTAAAAAGAACACTTGAAATGATTGAATTTTTTAAATACATCTTGAACTTATATCATTTGCACTTCCATGCATGAAAGTCCAGAAAGTGCTATTGCTAGCTTATAAGGGTACCATTATATGTATTTGTTATACATGTACTCTTCTTATCGAGATCTATAAATTCATATTGAAAAATGACTCCTTGATATCTTCAAGTATCAAAATATATGGTATTCTCCAAAAATTATGTTTTGAGGTTGTTTACAATGAAATGTTGTAGAATCACCATCAAGCTAGGAAGTCGGTGAGGGCGATCGAGTTTAATCACCATATTGGGAGTTTGAACTTGTTTGTGGGACAAGGACGGCAACAATACTGTGGACTTCTATATCACCAAAGTTGGTAATGCAATATTTTTATTTACTTTGCTTCATTAAATTATGATTTGGGGATCAAAAGCCACGGTGGCCATGAGGTGTTGAGGATAAAATTGACACCATTGCCGCCTCCCTACTAATGGATGATAAAACTAACATTATAGATGTTTGCATAGGATATATGTTGTGTGGAATCAAATCATTGAACTTTACAAGCTATACAAATTTGCGTAACTCCAACTAATATGGTTGTTTTGTGCTATAATACTATACACTTATATGATGCATTCGGATTTTTTGCTAGCCTGTCAAGACAAAATAACAGAGGTGCCAATGGATAAACAAAGGATGGATAAGCCTGTGCATGTGAAACACTTCAAACCATTTTAGGTCTGTATAATTCACACACGTTTTATTTAACTCCGATACATATTAATACACTGCATGTAGGCACAGTAAAATTTATTTGGAAGGGCTGGACAAATTCCTACATCATGCATTTAGTAGTTCATCGGTAGGCAACAAAATTCAGTGCCCTTGTAGAACTTGTGCTAGTTCATTTTGGAGAGATGAATGCGAAGTTCGTGAGCATTTAATATGTGAGGGCTTTCAAGAAGGGTACAAGACATGGATATTACATGGACAAGCTACTGCTGAGAATGATGGGGATGGAGATATGCAGAGTCAAGTGAAGATGGTGATATATCCGATTTGCTTAGAGACTTAGCATGCGGCGAGATCATGGTGGGGATTTTGAGGACGAGGGTGATTCAGAGCAAACAAATAAAGATCTAGATGCTCTTCGGAAGCTCTCAAATGATTATGGCCAAGAGCTATACCCGGTGTAACAAGTTCTCAAAGTTACGCTTCATAGTTAAGTTACTTCACATCAAATTGCTTGGGGATGGTCCGATAAGAGTTTTGACCTACTACTAGATCTTCTTAATGAAGCTTTCCCTGAAGGGTCAGCACTACCTAGGAATTACAATGAAGCTAAGAAAACAGTAAAATGCCTAGGACTTGGATATGTCAGTATTCATGCATGTATAAATGATTGCATTCTTTATTGGAGCTCAAGCACATCCCCAGGCGGGACAACTCCAGCGCAGACTTCCTCTCCAAGCTCGGCTCCTCCGACGACGACATCCCACCCGACGTCATCCTGGAGACACTCTCGGTCCCGTCGATTTCCGACCAAGAGGCCATGGTCGCCGTGGTCGAGGGTACCCCCTCCTGGGCCGAGGCCATCCACAATTTCCTTGCTCGGGGCGACCTGCCACCCGACCCTGCCGAGAGGAGCCGGATCAAGCGCCGGGCGAGTCTGTACACGCTTGTCGAGGGAGAGCTTTACAGACGCAATGTTTCCAGATCCCGACGCGTGCATCTCCACGGAGGAGGGTAAGTACCATCTTGCATGACATTCACTCAGCCTCGTGGGGCGACTCTTCAGACAGACAATGGTCGGAAGGCCTTCCGCATGGGGTACTATTGGCCCTCGGCTTCAGATGCTCGTGATATCGTCCGCGACCGCCGAGCTCGCCAATTCCACGCCGAAGTCGATCAACCCGCTTACGCTCCAGACCATCCCGCCAGATGGCCCTTCTCGACCTAGGGCTGGACATCCTGGTCCTTTTCCTCAAGCAACCGGGGAAGAAGTTTCGTTCGTCATTGCCGACACCTTCACCAAGTGGATAGAGGCTGAACCGTCTCGACCATAATCGCCGGCGGCGGTTCATTTCTTCCGCTGCTCGTGGTCACCAGTGCACGGGTTCCATGCAAAATTATCACCGACAATGGTACTCGCCATCAAATGAAGTTGTTCCAGAGTTTTGCGAGGAACTCGCATCAAAATCTGCTTCGCCGGTGGCTCACCCCGAGCAACGGAGCAGCGGAACGCCGCCAACGGCAAATCGTCCAGTATGCCAAGAAACGAGTCGCAGATGAGCTCGACCGACACTGACAAGGCTCGGTGGACGAACTTCCCACCGCCCTATGGTCTATTCGTACCACGACAAGCCGAGCCACGTGGTCCACGCCCTTCCAGCTTGTTTTGCATCGGCCGCCCCGCCTCCCGAGGTCACGCCTGGCTCTACCAGGTCACTTGGTCGACCAAGTCGACTTGAGCACGAACGGTCTCGACCTCACCGCAGAAGAAGTAAGATGACGTGCATCGCCACGATCAACGACTACACCGCAAGCTCTTCGCAGAACATGCGTCTCGGTCGGACGACCTAGGAGGCTCCTTGTTGGGGACCTAGCCCCGAGGTGGATTCAGAGCTCGCCCAAAGACCAATAAGTTATCCTCATGTGAGAGGGCCCCTATAGAGTTGTTTCAACAGATTGCGACGGGCTTCTGGGCTAGCGATGCCCGATGGTAGAGAGCTCTCTAGCTCAGGAACATAGATCACCTTCGAAATTTTATGTGTAACCTCTATGCCTCACATTTCAATAAAAGCTGGTCTTTCATTTTTGCCCTTTTTTATGTCTGCTTCCACTTATGTTGCTGCTATTTCTTTTTCGACGGTTCCTCGTTTGTTTTTTTCGAACACGACCTTCGTGCGCAAGCGCATTTGCTCCTAGTCTAAGTGACGCAGGTTTGACATTCACCCCCAGCGGACGAGCTAAAAGTAAGTCGAACCTCTTCGCAATCTAGCTCTTCACTGCGCCCGGGCTCGAGCTGAGAACCTCGCCGCTTTAGCTGTCGAGCGATATGCATGGTTGCGAGAGCCGCTCGAGCACTAACCTACTTAACGATGTCCGCCTTGCCCTTCTACCTTTGCTAATTGTTCCCCACTTTGCGTGTCGTGGCCTCTCGTCCATGTTTAAGTCTTGTGCCCGAGGCACGCTGCCGCCGACCTTGGGCCCAACGGGCCGGGTAAGGCTACCCTATCGGCAAGACGATCTAGAAAGCACGGAACGGCTAACAAGCAAAGCAAGAAAGACTTCAAGTATCCCCAAGCTACGGATTTACAACAGGACGAGGTTTCTTTGTACACCAAAACAAACCACTTACATTAGTACATTCCTTGCTTTTTGATGTTTCTTTTACAGTCGGCCATCTCATGGGCAAGCTTTTCTCGCCGAGTGGGCCACTTTTGCCTTCGTGGTTGCGATCTCACCTCGAGCCGGAGGGCTTGCTGGGAAGCATCCACGGCCGACGCCGTTCGCCTTCGTTGGGCAGTGGCACTCTTCACGCTTCACCGACGCTGAAGCTTCTTCGAGCCGGGGACCTTAGTCCCGCCCAAGAGGCGACTTCACGGAGCCTTCTCCAAAGCCGACTTTAGCGATTCAACCTCGAGCGCCTTGGTGGCACGATCGAAGCTTCCCTCAAGCTCGAGGATTTTGGCCTCGAGCTCGGGAGACGCCCTTGTCGTGGAGTGTGCTGCGCCCGCTGGCCCTCTGTGTCCTTGACCTTGGCCCGCTTTCGGTTTCAAGCGCCTTGTTGATGCTCCCAAGTTCCTCCTCGAGCTGGAGTATCTTGGCCTTGAGCTCGAGTCGACGCCATGAAGCCTTCTCCGAGCTTCGATCTTGGCCCACTCACCTCGAAGGCTGTGGGCTGAACGCTGGCGCCCTACTCCACGGCCTTAAAACAAGTCACGCTCGAGGCCCCGGTCTCGCCGAGCTCTTCCGTGGGCTATCTCCTCGCGCCCTCATCGTCCAGATAGATCGCCGAGCTTTGGGCCTTCGCCGAGCTCCCTCGCCGACCTCAATGGTCCGGACGAGCCTGTCGCGCTCAACCTCCCAAGGCTCCATCAAGGCCGAGGAGACCCTTCAAGACGACAAAGATGCTCTCGGAGGCCTTGTAGCCCTCGAGAGGCATGGTCGATCACTTTCACGATTTAAAAGGGTGGCCCAAAAATGAGAGGGGACAAGGAGGTCAAACCACGAGCCACGGTTGGCGGAAGACCCCTACTCGCGGAGACGCCTCCAGTGCGTAAAGTGCGGGTGAAGTCCTCATGGTCGCCAATACGATCGCGAGGATCTCTCCCTTCGCCAACCACCATGCCGGATCGACCACGGCCTTGATGGCGACTTGGTGGGACTCGAGTCTCGCCCGGGCGCTTGGTTATCCGCCGCCTCCTCCTGTGGGTTAAGGCCGACGGGAGGACATAGCGGCAGTGCTAGCCCCGATCTCCACGGCCGGGTCTCGCTGCCTCCCGGCGCCAAGGATGGCACTGATCCGCCTCGGATTCACGACCTCCGTGGTTCAGGGGTGCCACGACCTCGGCTCGCATACCACGGCCGGGAGGTTCATGAGCTTCCGCGTCTGATCACCCCGGTGACCGACGGGTCGCGCCTCAGCCCCGGGCGATCGTGGTGGTGGGGTCTTGAGGCCACTTCAATCGTGGCCTCAAGGCCCCGAGTATCCTCCTCACGGGCCGGGAGGCCCGCCGACAAGACTCGTGTCGTGGGCCTCGCCCTGTCAGAGTCCGCGCGACCGCGGGCTCATTTTCTTCGGACGAGTCGCCGAGCCCTTGGTAGAACTCACCGACCAAGGGCTGGCCGAAGAAGTGCGTGGTCCCACGACGATCGCAGCTGAGGGACCAGCTCGGCGTTCTCCTCCTGACTTGACTCGCCGACGGACAATGACCATCGTCAAACGGGTAAGTTTTGAGCTCGGTGCTCGAGGTCTGCGATCAAAAGCATACTCTAAGCCGAAGATACGGCGGGGCGATGCATCAGATGCCGGGCCTACTGGTCACCGCCTCCTCGCCGAGGGTCGTCGAAGGTCTTGTTGCCCCGACGTTGAGGGGGCGCTACGCTTGCGGTCTCGCGCCCGAGACTCGGGTCCGAGCCGGCTCAGATCGCCCGCCGGGCGGGGTTCGCTCGCGTCTGGGCCGGAGTGCCCGAAGACTGGCGGCGGCAACAAGCTCCTGCTGCGTTAGGGAAGACTCGTCGACGGCAAGGCATGAAAACACAAGCTCGGGGCTCGGCCGAAGGGCCCTTACTGCGGCACGGTCCCCCACTCGACGTGGCGTTTCTTCGCCTCCGCTTGGCTTGATCCGCGGTGGAGGTCGCTTTTCCCTTTTTGCTCCCTTCGCCAGCACGGAGCATCCTCCGCCGTGTCCAAGAACTCTGGTGGGCTCGCGAAAGCGAAGCTCAGAAGGGGCTCGCAGGCAAAAGACTCGAGCGCTTGGTCGGAGACTTACTCGCCTTTCGACGGAGTACATTCTTCGGACGGGTTGCGATGACGTACTCAGGCGCCACCTTCCCAAACATCTCGACCATCCGGCGGCGACTCAGATTCTTTCGCAGACCGCAAGACAAGCGGTCACAAGAGAAGGTCTGAGGGTGTACACGAACCGCACCTTGGGACAAGAAGACTTACTAGACGTGCCCTCGCTGGTAGCGCCATCGGACCTCGATCTCAAGAACGGGTGCTCCCTCCGCCGAGAGGGGACACACGGTTCCGCAGGAAATCGTTGGCGATCGCCTGCCCGTTGAGTCCGCGCGTGGCGCAGATATGGCTGAGGGCGATGGCCTCCTCATCGACCTCGAGGTCGTCCGACTCCGGAGTCTCCTTCTTGCGATTGGCGATGGGGGTCCTTCAGACACCGTCCGGCCCGCCCTCTTCAGTAGAACCGGCGCTTGCTCCACGGCCGAGGGAATCCTGGTCGAACTTAGGAAGGCCCACTTGAGCCCGACCAGCCACCGAAGTAGAGGCATCCGACCACGGGTCCTTCCCTGAGCGAAGAGACTGAAGTACCAGAAGAAGAGCGAGGGAGTCGGGAGGATCCCTAGGAATCCCTCGCATAAATGGGAAAAGATGGTGAGGAGAAGAACGGAGTTCGGCACCAGGTTGATGAGCTCGATGTCGCAGCTGGAGAGGACCTTCGCGAAGAACTCACTCTCCGGGGTCCGCAAGCCAAAGAGGGCGTAGTGCTCGGTGCAGACGATCTCATCGTCCTTGGGGTGCGGCTCGATCTCGTTTCCGTGAGCCGCCATGTAAACGGGTCTAGAAGCCCTGTGGACTCGAGCTCCTTCATCCTCGAAGTGCGACAGGTGCTCCTTCCTAACTTGGCCATGGTGGTTGAGGCTGGTTTGGTCTGAGGGGAAAGGAGGACCTTGCTCGGGAGAAGGCTTGGAAGGCGAAGGCGCAAGAGCAAGAGCTGATTTAACGCCAGAAGGCTGGGTTTATAAACCGCAAAGTCCGGTCCACGGCGCCTCAAAAGGCGTGCCAACCGCGATTTGACGGGCGCGATTAAGGCTTGGGCTGCGGAGTCGAGACGCCGCCAGGTGCCCACCAACCGTTCACATCCGTACCAACATCGAGAAGTCCGAAGGTCGCCAGGTGTCGAGGCCAAGGGACTTGCCTTGTGGTCTCCGCCCGACCTCGACCAAGGAGTCAAGACCTACGAAGGTTTTTTCCGTTCCAAGAATAAGGCTCGAGGTCGTCCTGAGGGTTCCCTCCGACCTAGAGCCTCGGGGGCTGGCTGACGAGGGCTGGGAACTCCTTGACCAGCCGGCGTGCGGTCAACGGATCCCCAAGCTCGGAAGGCCCCGACCGCATGACTGGTGCGCCTGGGCGCCGACCGAAGGCGCGGTGTGCCCGAGCTCGACCAAGACGACCTCGAGCTCAAGTGGTCTCTCGCTCAAGCCCTGGTCCGCCCTAGGATTTCGGATCTAGCATTTGATGGCAGCTTCAGAGAGCGGTCACGGGATGACTAAGAGTGCGCAGTAAGTTCGGGGCGCTTGTCGACCCTCAAGGTGCACGAAGGCCCCTTCCCAAGGATCGCACCCTACCGCTAAGCGAGAGGAGAGATAAAGACCAAGGACGATGAGCTCCAGAGAAGACGAAGGCAACACAAAGACACACAAGAAGCTCGAGCTAGGAATCACTATTATCGTCTTGAGTTGTAAACACCGCTCAGACACCCATATAGTAAGAATCACCGCCGCAAAGGCGATCGAGTAGAGCTATTACCTTCACAGGCTCGAACCAAGATAAACTCTTGTCTCGCGCTCGTTGTTGCCTTGCTCCGACCATCACCACGATCGATTTTCTTCCTTCGTTCGAGCAAAACGCAGCTCGGGTCCCATAAACTCTCTGACCCCTACCTCTTTTTCTCGCGGTTGACGATCCCGATCGTCGACAGGTTGAAAGAAAGAATAGAACGCTCATCGAGATGGCAAAGACTATGTTAGATGAGTATGGCACTCTTGATGCATTTTGGGCCGAGGCCATCAACACAGCATACCATGCCATCAATCGACTTTACCTCCATCGACTTCTCAAGAAGACTCCACATGAGCTATTGGTGGGGAGGCGGCCAAACATCTCCTACTTCCATGTGTTCGGATGCAAGGTGTACATCTATAAAAAGAGGACACACTTGGGTAAATTCCAAATGATGTATGATATTGGTTTCATACTAGGTTATTCTTCTAAGTCTAAGGCTTATAGAGTATTTAACAATTCAACTGACTTAGTAGAAGAAACCTATGATGTTAAATTTGATGAATCTAATGGCTCACAAAATGAGCATGAGAATCTAGCTGATGTAGGTGATGATGTGTCGTGCCCCGAATTTGCAAATCCGACACTCAGGTATTCAAAGACTAGTCCAGATCGCTTAGTGCACACAAAGCTAAACAAGGTATAATATCACATCATACACAATGAATATTGAATAAGTATTTCAAACATGTATTTAAACGAAGTTGTATGACCTTATGGTCCTTATAATAATATACACGCAGGCTTACAATAATCAAATAGCAAAAGTTCAACAATGAATAAAATAAATCTTCGTGGTGCTCCATCTTCTTCCACAGACGCTCTGACTGAGACTTGCTCCCTAGTTCTCCGGCCCTTCAACGAACTCCTCTTCATAAGCAGGCGTAGTCTCTTCTTCTGGTAAGTTTGTCCGCAAGGGTGAGTACACACCGTACCCAACAAGTCATGCACAAAATGCAGATCTATTTACTACATGCATGGTTTATTACCAAGGAAAGGCTTTACTGGTTGTTTTGCTTTTGCATCAATATTTTAAACTACTATTTATTTAGATTGAAAGCATCAAAACCATATAACCATTATATTTCTAAATTCGTTTTCCACATTGTTTTGGACACACAGTTCCTAATCAACATTCATCTTTTACTTTGGCACACAGCCATCCTCCCCATTTTATTTTCAAACACTACCCCTTGATTGTAATCCCGAGCATTGTCTAGCATCGTGGACTCGGCTATTCAACAGCTTTTGACACTCGCAGAGGTTGTACACTTTACCCACAAGATACAACAGACACCACAAAGGCGATTAACCGTAATAAAGCTTTTCAGAGACTTCTATCTTAGCCTAAGAACCTCTCCGTGTTGCCTTCACTATCACTTCCCTCACTTAGAGCCAAAGTATAGGACCGACGAACACCGTTGGATAGGGTACCAAGTCAAGCATGTGCACGCTCCCCGCATAGCTACCCCTGTAATCGCCACCCGAGGTATCAAAGGTAAGACATCAGAATCCTACTAAACTAGGTCTTCCCATTTAGACATGTGGTTGTACGAGAGACTCAGGTCAAAGGCTTGCAAAGTGAAGTCCTTAACTGACCAAGGCAAGACATCCTTCTCTCATATTTTGGCACACAGCCCTCACAACACTCAACCCACCAAATGCCACACAGGCCCACCTGGCACGAAGCCTCGGTCCACTTGCCCCAGTCTAAATTGCTTCCACCCAAGTTATTACCAGTGCAACACATGTCGTAATCCTACTTCCGTGAGAACCACATGTGTCTCTACTTTCCAAAGATCAAAGCCAACATCATTCCACCTTTTATCAAAATGCATTCACTATTCTTTAGACAATATTGCTTTTGTATTCAAAAAGATTATTCACGATATAAGCATGGCTAAGCAACTATTCACGGTCTAGCCTCCCGTGTTGGCACAATAATATTATCCAACATATGTTACCAAACTTAGGTTACTCAAGGAATCATGGCATACAAATATGAATATCAAGGTGGCATTTAACAATTAGGTTGGCTAGCTAATTCACCCAAAAATATTTAAATCAAATTTTAGTTGAATTAGCATGCATAGTTTGAATCAAAATACATTTCAAAGCTTGGGATCAAAATAGTCAAAGCATAACTTGCCTTCAAAGAGTTGCTGATCCTGGCTCGAAACTTGATCTTGCTCTAAGAATTTCCCCTCGCGAATCTCCGACAAATCAGCGTCTAGTTAAAAGCAACGTACACTCAATAAATTTATTTTACAGAGAGCAAACTCAACTCTAAAAATTCCATAAACTTTGCCAATAAATAGATCTTGATTTTACAAATTTTTAGAAATTGGAATCACTCAAATCGGAGTTAAAACGCAAAAGTTATAACCATTTGAAGTTTGAAAATAAATCAAAAAGAATAAACCGAATTTCTTTTTTATTTTTATACTGAAAATTCGGCATTTATGACGTCAGCATCACTATTTATGACATCAGCACCGAAAATATTTTCAGCCGAATATTTTTATTAAGAAAAATCGGAATTATGACGTCACTGCTAACGTCAGCACCCACCGTGCCATGTCTGACATTTGGGCCCCACTGATGATGTCATCCTCGGACACGTGGCAAACTCTCGTCGTGACACGTGTCGACGAACTATCAACCGAGAAGTTAATTTATTTCTGACCGTCCGATTTAAAACGAACGGCCACGATCTAACGTCAATTCGGCTCGGTTTACTGCAGTGGCGACACGTGGCGCAAGTTCATCCACTGGATCAAGATCTAACGGTGGAAAATAACCCGAATATCGACTCAATTGATCCGGTCAAACATCAAGATTCGTGCGATGAGATCAACGGCCAAGATTGCACCGACAGTTCGGATTGCTACTGCGATGCTGACACGTGGCGCAACAACGACCCTCGGATCTAAATCGTGCGGCCAAAACTTAAATCGGCGACGCCGATCAAACGCTTTGACCGACGCCTCTTTTTTCAAGACGCCACGCGTCCGCTGCGGACCGGTCCCAAGACGCGCGAAATCCAAACGTCCATTTCGAAATCAACGGCCCAGATCTAATAAATCTTACGCCAAATCTAACGGCTACAGTTAACTAGGCTACGTGGCTTTATCACAACCATACGATCAAGATCAAACGGCCAACAATTGAAGATGAGGTTCACTGTTGCCGTGACTACGTGGCTAATTCCAGACCATCCGATACGAATCCGACGGCTATTATCTAACGCGAATTTTAGGCACACGTGGGCAGTCCCTTCCTCGGGCACGTGGCGCTATCCTGTCCATTCATTACGAATCCTACGGTTAGGATCTACCGTTACACTGTTCTAGTCTCTACTGAGAGGGAACGCGTGGACTCACCTTAGTCGTTGGATGCGGATCTGACGGTCGAGGTAGCTCGTGGCTTCCGGTGCTAGCGCGACGGAGAAGGATTGCCGGAGATGAAGAAGACGACGGCTCCGACGGCACTCCGAGGCTTCTCCGGTGACACCGAATGGACACCCGACGCGGCTTGTCACGGAAGTACTCCGGTGACCACAGACGCGGCGAAGAGTGACCGGAGACGGCGGAACAACGGCGGAAATGCTTCGGTATTACGGCGAGCAAGTGCAAGCGCTACGGTGGTCCTTGGAGTGCGTGAAAGAGCTCTACATGCGCGGAAGGAAGTGCTTTATACTGTACGTCGGTTAATGGGGCGGCGGAATCATTACGGCGGCGAGTAATGGTGACGGTTTCTGATCGAACACGCGGCGGCGGCGGCGTTTCCCTTCCCCGAAGACGAAGCGACGTGGCTGCACATCCATCCGTCCACACGGAAATCCAACGGCACGGGTGACGAACCGACACGGATGAATCACAACCATCGGATCAAGATCGCACGGTGAAAACAAAACGGCGACACTAGAGTTTCGGCGTGCGGACAATAGTGGGCTTGGCCCATTACTGTTCACTCAAATTTCAATCGTTTTTCGAATAAAAATAATTCCGAATATTCATTTAAATCATTTGAGGCACTTAAAATATCAGAAAAATTCTAGAAAAATTCCAGAAAATATTTTAGAACATTTTGAGTTCAAATAAAATATTTTGATTTATATTTTATTAAAACTTTTCTTTATTAAATTTATTCCCAGAGGAAAGGTTAATTTCAAAAATTATGAATAAATCCAAATAAATTCCGAAATTCTCAAAAATTCAAAATAAATTATAAAATTCAAAAATAGCTAAATTTGAGGATGTTACATGATGCCTTGGTGCAAGCTATGAGGAAGATGGAAGTTTGTGACATCAAGCCCAAAAAAGACAAGAATGAGCAACCTACACCTTCCACGAAACCACATGATGAAATACAAGAGGAAGAAGAGGAAAAGGATCAAGACGGATTCAAGCTCATCAAGAGCCATCATACCATTGCCAAGGATCATCCCGTGAATCAAATTATTGGTGAATTCAGTAAGGGTGTCCAAACTCGCTCTAGACAAGCTTCTTTTTGTGAACATTACTCGTTTGTTTCTTTTGTTGAGCCTAAAACAGTGAAAGAAGTATTAGAAGATGCAGACTGGATCATGGCCATAGAAGAGGAGCTCAAAAATTTCAAGAGAAACAAAGTGAGGAACTTGATAGAACGCTCAAAAGACCACAATGTCATCGGGACAAAATGGATGTTCCAGAACAAACAAGGTGAGAATGGAGTGATGGTGCACAACAAGGCAAGACTAGTAGCACAAAGATTCACTCAAGTGGAAGGATTGGACTATGGGGAGATATATGCGCCTGTAGCTCGTATTGAAGCAATACGATTCCTTCTAGCCTTTGCATCTCACTTTAACATTACTCTTTTTCAAATGAATGTAAAAAGTGTTTTTCTTAATGGCATCATTGAAGAAACTGTTTTTGTTAAACAACCACCTGGTTTTAAAGAGTTAAATTTTCCAAATCCTTTTTATAAATTATCTAAGACACTCTATGGGTTGAAGCAAGCCCCAAGAGCATGGTATGAGTGTCTTAGAGATTTTCTTTTAGAAAAAAAATTAAAATTGGAAGGTTGATCCAACACTATTCTTAAAGGAAATCAATGGTACATTAAGGATTTGCCAAATTTATGTAGATGACATGATCTTTGGATGCACTAATCTCTCCTTTTGCAAGGAATTCGGTGACATGATGGCAAAAGAATTTGAGATGTCCATGATAGGGGAGCTCTCATTCTTAGTTGGTTGGATTTCAAATCAGGCAGTTGAAGGAGGGTACATTTGTCTCACAAGAAAAGTACACCAAGGACCTCCTCAAGCGATTTAATATAGAAGAATGCAAGCCAATCAAGGCACCCATGGCAACAAATACACATTTTGATCAAGATGTGGGAAGTAAGTTTAGGTCCGATATCATGTTTAGTGTTTGCATGTGTGCTAGATTTCAAGCTGGCCCTAAAGAAGTGCATCTTAGTGCCGTAAAAAGAATTTTTAGATATCTAAAGCACACTCCTTGCATTGGTTTGTGGTACCCAAAAGGTGCTCCATTTGAGCTTCTTAGTTATTCGGACTCCGATTATACCAGTTGCAAAACTGATCGTAAGAGCACCTCAAGCAACATTTGTAAACTGTGTGAACAAATTAATTCTAAGTGCTAATATGGGATAGGATTATCTTTCTAAATAAAAAGGAGACTCTAAAACTAAAATTGCTGAAATATTACTAAAAGCCTCTCCTTTCTATGTTTCTATCTTATCCCATCCAAACCATAGCAAATAGACCAAAATATGATTTATTTAAAAATTTGCTGCAAAATTACTATGTATTACCACTTAGCACATGAGTTCTAGCACTTGAGCTTGAATTACTCATATTCATGCTTATTTGGGATAATAGGGCTCTTACAATTCCAAAGGATTCAAAATCCATCTTTGTTTGGTACCTGTGGCTTGGATTTGAACTTATCTATTTAAGATTATTCAATATCTATCTCTCTGTCTGAGTTAAATTTCCTAAGTGGATATTTAAAAATCTCTAAGAGTCTAGCTATACTTCTTAATTTCTAAAGCAGAGAGCTATACATGTACAACGGACTAAGTTCCAAAATGAAATTGAGAAACAGAGAGTTGCCCATCTGTGGCGGACCAACTTAGCAGTAAAGCACTTTTACAATGGACCGAATTAAGTTAGTCCGGCGTCAAAAGGCATTCAGCTGCTGGGTTAAATCCGGTGTAGATAAAGCCTTCATCTTGTTTGCCACGGACTCTAAGTGCTCAGAATTTTTATGTTCACCCTGATTTTACTGTTCATCCGGTACTACCATGCTATTCTCTAGACTGATTTTCTCTGAAAAATTATTTTTCCACTCATATTTGATCAAGTGAGGTTTTAGTTGATTCTTTTGAGGAGAAATTATTAGTGACCATTCGACCCCCCTAACACAACACACACTCTGACTGCCATTTTCGGTCATTTATTGCGAAACACATGCTCTACTTCCCAGCTTTAGATCTGTTTAGATTCAAATTTTGTAAGAATTAATATTTAGACCCGTTTGATCCTGACTTATATTGCTAAGGTTTGAAGTGAGCACTTAGAAATTCAGTGCATATTCGTGTTTTAAAAACCAGTACCTGCAGTTGGAAGAAGGTTATAATATGTTTCTTCGGAGCGGCTCTGGTAAAAGTTACAGATTTGCCGGCTAAAGCCGTGGTGCCAGAGTTCTTTCTAAACCGCGCCGCCCTGTATTTCTGATCAGCTCTTCCAAATTTAATTGGATATACAAAGCCCATCAGACAGCACCTTAAGTATACCCCCAAAGAAAAACAATTTGAGACTGTTTCATTTTTCCAGACCTAATGCTCTTAGGATATGCTGGGACAAAATTCACAAATGGCGCATTTTGTTTTTAAATTTTGTAAGATTCGTAAGAAAGAGAATGGAGCAATACCACCATATCTCAAGAATTTCCGTTCAATAGGAGTGATCTAAGTTCAGCACCGGTGAAACGACCGTCACATCATCAAATAGAGATATCAGCGTCGTCACGCCATAGTTCCCCTCAGGCCACCACGTCGCGGCTGTCATATCCGCTACTCCAGCGGCAGCGGCGGTGCTGTCCCGCGTGCTGCTGCCGCAGCTGCTGGTGGCATCCTCTGCGACCACCCTCCCGTTCCCGGTCACGCCCCTCTGCCTCACTGGCCTTAACGCCAACCTACATCACGCAGCTCGCAGCGGACCTCTCTGCGTGTTGGAGATATGTCCCACAAGCATTCACAGAAATAATTATATTTTTTTATATTCATAATCAATTATTTTGTTTCTTAAATATTGTCATTATTATTTATTAGCAAGTACTTGATTTGTTTGTGAAACTCTATATATGGCTTTGTGGTGATAGTTCTAAAGTGATTCTTAGTTGATAAATATACGAGGAGACATATGAATAGATTAGCATATATATTGGTTGATGATTATGTTTTATGGATTATAGATATAGAGATATCAAACCAATAATATGGACATATGTTGGAGGACATAGAGTTCGATCGACCCACCTTGAGACACTACGAGAACGTTGTAATATTCTTGTTATCAGTTTTCATATACAATGTGTATGCTATATTCTTAAACTTGAGGTTGGTGCATGTACTCGAGATGTGTAATGATGTACTTAGGGATTACCAAACGCTACTCCGTAACTAAGTAATTATAAAGGTGGCTCGGGTTTGCCCCTCCATTAAACGGGAGAGTATATTCAGGCCTCTCGAGTGGTCACATTTCTAAAATACATAGCCATGCTACTCGCAGTTAAAGAGTTAACCATAGTTAGGGATTCCGAGTCACGTGATCGAGGAGGAGTGGTCGAGCTAACTAAGGGCCTGTTTGGTAGAGCTTCAAATCCTAGCTTCACTTGAGATCTGAAACTTGTAGGTTAAAATAAAGCGAATTAAGTTTATATTTTTGGTCTAAAATGCAAACAAGATGATCAATCTAAGCACTCTTAATGCACTCACAGCTCCAGCTAGATCTACGGATCTGGTAGAGCTGGAGCCTTACCAAACACACCATAAATAAAGATGGTATGTACTCATCTTGAGTTTGACTGATATCCTGTGGCAAAAGAAAATGCATATAACTAACCATTGTTTAGGTTCATCCGATGTGATCTTTACATATACTCGAGAGCCAACACGCCCTGCTAAGGACCGCTACCGATTAATGGCCGAGGAAGAGTACTCAAGCCATGTTTAGGTATATATGAACCTATAGGGTCGCATACTTAAAGAGTTGCGATTTAATCAGATGGTAATTCGAATTCTGATGGGTTTTAAGTGCCTAATAGGCCTCTGCTGTAAAGCCCATCATGAGGCATCTATTTAAAAGGAGGGGGTGCTGACTTTAGGGTTAAGACACAGTAAGAATTTGGAATTCCCGAATCTAACCGTCGCCCCTCCTTCGTCTAGAACCGTGCAACCAGTGCTAGCATTGCGGCTCATGATGTTCCTGCCCTATATGTGTGAAAATCTTGGAGGTGTTGTTGCGAAATTTCAACGCTAGAACGATCCGCAACCTGCGACGGTTATAAGGAGCTGTTGGAGGAAGCGCGAGGCTAGTACGGCTACATCTGCACTACTGCGCTACATCGACTCTACTTCCGCTATGGGTCTGCGTGTCTAGTAGTAATTCTGTGATCTATAACTTGCAGTGATTCTATGGTTACGCGGAAGAAAATTTTGATTTTACACTAGAGTAGCTTACATGTTCTCCAACACTGTGTCCGAGCTCTTGCACACCTCCACCATGGACCATAGATCTGTGACCCATGGCCGCATGGCCGTCATCCCCACGTGGCTCCTCCTCGATCGGGGGGATTCGGAACCCTGACTTGCACTTGGAGCGTCACCTGCGACGGTGCTCGCCATCGGAGGTAATCTTTGGGAGCGAGCGCAGGGATAGGTGACATGGGCAACGAGAGGTTCTCCTTTTCGCTGCTTAATTTCTAATATATGTTTTTCAAATTTTTCTGTGAGATGGCGACGACCTGCGTAGGGCGAACGAATGAAAGGAGAGCATTGGCATCCTGGGAAACTGAATGGCGTGATCCCAGCTGTTTATATGTTTTGTCAGTAAAATTTTTGCTGAAGAAAGAAGTAGTGAATATAACTATCTTTTCGTAAAGAGATGGCTATATAGATAGCATAAAACATATTATGTGAATTATTATTATCTATAACAAATACTTTTTCATACTATAACTCAAATATTGTAGAGTATGATAAAGATAATCTTAGGATTACATATATTGTAGAAACTATATTTAGTTTTGACTTTAGATGACGTAAAAAAGTATATATAAACATCAGTCCTCTTTACTATTGTAGCATTTTCGTGATTCCTAGGAATATTGGAGAACTGACAAATTTGGTAATGACACATTAATTGCCACCTCAGCACAGCACCAGTGGAGTATGTAACAGGGAATGCTATACAAGCCTTCTTAACTTTAGAACCTGACCAGCTTACATGTTCTGCGAGAAAAAGAAAATCAAACGCCCAGTATCTTATCAACCTGGCTACTGATGAGAGATACTGCTACTGGTTCAGAATTAAAACGAATGAACGAGATCCTGACCAGAATTTACATGCATGTATGATGACTGCAGGAATGGATGAATGATAAAAACGAATGAACCAGTAGCAGGAATGGTTGGGAACTTGGGATGCTGTGGACTATGGAGGTGGCCGCTACGGGCAGCACGATGTGCCCACCGTGCTGCCATCATGGGTGCAGCATGTAGGCCCGGGCCCCGACGACAGCAACCTCGCCGCGCGCGCCCCTCCGCCTTGCCCGCGCGCCCCACCCGGCCCCGCTCTCGCCGCGCGCGCACCGTGCACGGCCGCGGCGGCGATCAGGGCCAAAACCAGCAACAGTTTCAGCTTGCCCATCGAGCTCGGCGACGCAGCGCGGACACCCATGGCTAAGCAAGTCCGTACGTAGCAACCTGTTCACGCTTAACCGAGACGTGTTCTCTCTGTTTTTCTCGACTATACCATTCGAGACGTGATCTGAGGAGGCGTGTATATATAGGGTGACGGGAAAGCGTTTGCATGGAAATGGGACGCGATTTTCCAGGAGTTTGTGTGCTTCTCTGCGCGAAGTTTGCATGAAGTTATCTTCGTGTTAGCGAGTGTGATCTGCGGGCGTTTCGCCGGCGGCACGAGCGGCTGCAGAGGCAGTCGGTGAGCGGATGCATGCACGCGCTCGTACTAGGGCGGCATTTTCACGGAATCGTCTCAGAAGACGGCGGCAGTGGAGTCGTGGGCCAATAGACGCGCGAGGAGGAGGGGAGGAACATACGTGCACTTTTCACCTCGAACTTGGCCACATCCGGGTCAAAAATCCCAAACCCGACGCAGCCCAGCAGCACAGCACCAAGAACTTGTCGGTGACCAACTAGCCAGGTGGTTTCGGCGAAGGGGTACGGACCAACCGACCAACAAGTGCAGCGCCTAACATGTTTGGGCCAAATCTTGACATGAACCCGGGCCGTCTAGCCGAACCTGAGGCCGGTCGATCTTTCTGTGCTAGGGCGGCGTGACCGCGTGATACGTCACATTCCCACCCCTACAGTGCGCGTGAACCAACGACGTCCTGTTGTCTGCCTCGCAGAATTTTTTTATTTAATATTTATTTTAAATATTTTTTTCAAAAATAATTGATGACCGTACCGGGATTCCTACCTGATATTGCCCTGGGTAAGTGTGGAATATTCTCGTAGGAAACCTCGTACGTCCCGAACCGTATTTGCAAAGCTGTCCTTTTTGCTCTCCATGCTTTTCCATAGCTAATCTTGTACTGAAACCTCTCCTCCACGGTTCTGATAATAGATCGAGACTGCAGGTGTGGATTGTCCACGATCTGACCATAAAACACATTTGCCACCCAAGTGGACAACATATTGCGGTGTTCCTGGTCCGCTTCCTCCTGTTCGCAGTTATGCTCCATCACTATGGAACATTTCCAGTAGTCCCTCCACTGCCCCTTGTATGCATGCACCCGTCATAGGCACAAATCAACTACGCACTTCATGTCGTAGTCTTTTTTACTGGACTTCACTACCCTGAATTGTTGCCGAAGAGACATTGACCAGGACTTCACCGCATCCATCACAGCCTCTTTGTCTTTATATATAGCCCCCTGCGTAACCTCGTTCTCTTGATACTCCCATGCATCTCTGTTCCCTTCATTCATTGTTAGGTCTTCGAAATTATAATTAGTCCACGCACCAGGGACAGGCACCTCAGGAGTATTGTCCTCCTCGTCCGAGTGTTCGCCATCAGGGACTTTCTCATCCTCTCGGTCCTCCTCCTCCATCAAGTCAACTATGTCCCCACCTCCCCCGCTCTCGTCGGCCACCCCCCGCGCCTCCACGACTATCTCCTCGCCCCCCCATCCCCTTGCCACCGCCAATCTCGTGTCTCCCGTCTCCGAGGTCCTCGCCACCTTCATCATCGCATTCTTGCATATCTGTCTTCCCCTCCTCTGTAATATGTACCCCGACATCACGAACCTCCGACACCGATGGAGGTACCTGGTACCACTGTACCAGCAACATGAGCAGCTAGCCCCGCTCTACGGCATACCTAACATAGCTCCTCCATGACGATGTCGCGTTAATAGTAATCAACTCTCCATAAAAACAGTGTTGCGCATGGCTTACTACTGTTCTAACCCACAGCCGAACACTCTGGGCATCCAAATTGAACATCCGAAACATCCACTCCAACAAACCTCAGATGTCCTATCTCTCGCCTAGATATGCCCCGATGATCATTGAAAATGCCGACAAATCCACTCCATCCGCCCCCGTGCTATCTTCCCATCTCCATAAAATATTTGAAAATACAATTTCTCCGACATGCTGCCTACAACGTCGAACCGAAAAAATCATCATTTCTACATCTAACCGCATCATGCATTACCATATAAATATTACATTATATTGTCAAATTTTTTTCTCTACTAATTTCTAATGGTACTTGACATTTCTAAATTTTTTTACTCTACTAATTTCTAACGTAGCACGGTGTCTGACGATATGTTGCTAGCCTACCATGTTTTTAAATACTACTCTAAAATACAATATATACTAAGAAATCCAACTATAAATAAGTCATTCGACTACCCATTTTTTCATTACGGAATTACTATTATATATTATTAATTTGTCCTAATCTTAAAAACTGCATATGTACATCATATATCATACTTCCTTTAATTTTTACGTCGCAATTTTTGAAACATTACCCACGCAACATATGGCTAACCTACCATGTTTCATCGTAATATTAAATTTCTACCACATTATATTTCTAAATATTACCTAATAAATTATTTGCATAACAAAATTTCTACTACCCAATCCTACTACATTAAAATTCTAAATATTACCTAATATTTCTACTACATTGAATCTCAACATTTCTAAATACTACATACTATACAATCCTAATATTTCTAAATACTAAATACTACATTAAATTTCTAAATATTGCTTAATAGAAACTACCACATTAAATTTCTACATTTCTAAATATTACACAATCCTAAAATTTCAAAAAATATTACATATAAAATTTTCGGACTTACCTTCACAAAAACGACGAATACTTTTTTTTCTTCTCTTTTTTCTTTCTCTCTTTTTTTCCTACCTCTTTTTTCCTCTCCTTCCTCTCCTCTCCTCTCCTCTTCTTTCTCGCAGCGCTCGGTGCTCTCGCTCGCTCGCTCGGCCGGCAAATGAGCATAGTGCTCAAACTCCCGCGCTTTAAAATGCGCCTGTCGCCCCTTGCCCGGGCGACAAGCGCCACGTGGTGACGCCCGTCCGCTGGACCGTTACACGGCCGTTACCAGAGGGACTTGTCGCCCCGTACTGGGACGACAGGCGAGTATTTTCGTAAATTTTTTTTCCCGCCGATTAGTTTTGAAAAAATGATTTAAAATAAATATTAAATAAAAAAAATTCTGTCGGTGACGAACTAGCCGGGTGGTTTCGGCGAAGGAGTCCGGACCAAGCCACGAACAAGTGCAGAGCCTAACATGTTTGGGCCAAATCTTGAAATGAACCCGGGCCGTCTAGCCGAACCTGAGGCTGGTCGATCTTTCTGTGCTAGGCCAGCGTGACCGCATGATACGTCCCATTCCCACCCCCTACAGTGCGCGTGAACCAACGACGTCGTGTTGCCTGCCTCGCACGCGCTGATGCGCATGCAGTCCGTCATTCAAGCGGCCAAGCCTCCGTGCCACGCACCACCTCGGCTCGACCTTGATCACCTGCAGTGGGATGCCATCTGCTAGCTTTGATAAAATTTGTATTAGAGATGGTAGTTTTATCCATGAGTTTAGGTACTCATAAGTACCCGATCTGATAAAGATGGATATAAATAGTACTTCAGACCCACGGGTTTTCGGATTTAAATACCTGATAAGGTCTGGGTGTGGATGTTAATTTGTATCCATGAGTACCCAATGAGTATCCTATGACATACGGATCTCACTTTTTAGAGACACACATTACCCCGTTAAGTTACATCAATAGATATCCATTGGATTCGGGTACCCATGTTTAGTTACATTAATGGATGCCTAATAGGCATCCTAAGTGCTCATGTTTAGTTACATCAAACTACTCATGGGTATCCATTGGGTTCGTGTGTGAGCACAATTCTATACCCAAAAAGCCTGACGAGCTCGAGTAAACGGCACAGTTTCGGGTTTCGGGTGGGCGGTAGTCGTACCCGGAGGTATCTACCCGATTGTCATCCCTAATTTGTATAAAATGTTGACGATTCGTATGGACGAATAAATTAGAGTCATTTTTTCTAATCTGCAACATAAATAAAGATGGGGTAATCTTTCGAGAAAAAAGAGATTTACTTTCTAAAAAGTAAAAAAGTACATGTGGAAATATCCAAATTCCAAGTAAAGTAATTAAACTAAATGATATGTTTTACCCTAAAATGGATGTCTTTGTATTTTTTCTTCTTGTTATTTCTAACCTCATATTTATAGTATAATAAAATACGACAACAGCTGTACCAAATTTTGGTTAGTGCATATTACTTTGTGTACACAAGTGCGTGTTTTAATTAGTTTACAGAAGAGTGCACCTAGAATAACGAAATGAGTTATTCATGTCCAAGCTAGCTTCAACGATACCGTTACAACTGTTACGCCACTACAGGGATCTTGCTCAGTGTCCTCGGCTTTTACTGACGACACAGAAGCCAAAACCGCCGACACAGGGCTCTGTCGTCGGCCTCCCGACGACACAAGTCCCACGACACAGAGTCGACGACACAACCAACCTATGTCCACGGCCACAATAAATCCCGACGACACAGATGCCATCCGAGGCCGCCCGACACCCGGACATTTGTCGTCGGCGAACTTAAAGTTGCCGATACAGAGGGACACTTGTGTCCTCGGCCTAATTAACGCCGCCGACACAGAGTGGACATCCGTGTCCTCGCCTAATTAATGCCGCCGACACGAGTGGACATCTGTGTCCTCGGCCGGCTATAGCCGATTTACACGCACTTCTTCCGTGCCGTAACTCGGGCTATCTTGTGTCGCCGGGATGGTTAAAGCCATGACCTGAGTGGACATCCGTGTCCTCGCCTAGGTATAGCCGACGATTACGCACTTCTCTCGTGCTGTAACTGGGCTATCTTGTGTCGTCGGCAAGGTTAGAGCCGAGGACACAAAGTTGTAAAAATAAAAAAATACTACTAATTTAAAAAATCCAATTTTAACTCGCAAAAACCCCATTCCCAAGTAGCTTTTATATCCCAATTGCCCGTAACAATCACGACATATAATTTCACACACATTCACATTCATCAATACAATTCACAAATGATCAAAGTTTCCATTGACACTCACATTCACAAATATATTGTCCGTAACAATGACAATATAATTTCACTAGTCAAGCTTTCAATGTGTTTTGCTCAAAGTTCTGAAGACTATGAATCATCGAGACAAGAAATAAGAACATGGACAAGCCACACTAGTAAATTTCAAAACTGACATGTAGGTCATTTTTTGGAGAGAAATTATCGGTTTCTGTCCTGGGATAATTAATGAATCCAGCTTGATACAGTTCTTCAGCCACCTGGTATGGACATCACAAGAAACCAGCAAACAAAACATCAGGACACTGAGCTATGCCATAATTAGCTAGCAAAACTGTTAAGGAAAAATAAAACTCTAAAAATATATTTTTTAATACCTTCATAGTGTGCTCTAAACTCATTCTGATGTACTTAGAAGCAAGTTTCTGAAGCTCCACAGTACTTAGTGGATATGGGGGGTATTTTAGTTTCTCCTGATTCCTGACATTTTGTACCTGCAGGAAACAAAATAAAACAACTTAAAAGTATAATAATAACTCCTTTTACTGACAAAATAAAGCATAATAATAACTAGGCATACATATTGAAAGAAAACAAAAGTATGTAAGTACTTACAACCAAACTTTCCTCCATCGAGCAATTGTTCTTATTTTGATGCAACTTCTTCACTAGCTGTTTCCAATGTGTTTTGCTCAAAGTTCTGAAGACTATGATCAACACCATATTTCACTCAACCTAAAGCAATTTCCATTTATTAAAAGATTGTAATGCACTTAAAGAGTAAAAAATTTCGCAAAGACTTCCCTAAAACTAGGACATCCACTCAACAGATAAAAGACAACAGCTTGATATGATAACAACATAAAGCAAATTAGGATAGCCAACCAAGCACATATAGCACATATAGCAAAATGCATTAATAATTCACAAATTCAGCTCACAAACCAAAAGTGTATATCACATTCACAATCAATGTGTCTATGAACCAGCAAAAGCAATAACTAACTAAGTCTCAGGAACCAAAAACGGATCGCAAACACAGCGTCGATTTAATTGATATGTAGCCGATCTAGTGCCACTGGAATCACCTCCCTGCGGAGCATTCGTCGCAGGAGCAGGCGCAGCTGAGGTGGACACCTACAAGAATAGAGGAAACCACAATTTTCAAAACTCTTGTGCGTTTGTGTACTTGTATGAATAGTTAGCTAAAATCGAACAAAATGCATTACCCCGCGCGTCGGTGTGTGCGTGAAGAACGGCGCGGAGGTGGCATCTGCGGGTGGCCGGAGGGTCCCACCCCGCAATGATCGTGGATATGATATGTTAGCATCTCAAACGTAAGTACAACGTAGCTACGATACAATCTTAATTACTCGAAATAGTTGTACATCCAGAGGTTCTCGACTGAGGGCCTCAGATCGCCTCCTATCCTCCTCTCGCCGCGCCGCCTCCGCCGCCATCCGCTTTGCCTCCCTGCTCATCCGCCAGATCTGCTGCTGCAACTCGCGATCATCTTCGCTGGGCTTTAGCTGCAGCATGGCGGAAGAGGCGGCTCATTGCCGACGCGGTCCCGACTTGGCCTCAGACGATTCGGGCGCCACCACCGAGTCCATGAAGCCGAGCTCGCCGTGACTCCTCCCACCGAATCGGGTCAGATGACCGAGGGTCGACCGCATGGTCAAGGGTCACTGATCGGCACCGTGCTTCTCCTTCATGGCTGACCTTGTATGTATCCGCGAAACAAATAAGATATGAAGTGGATTAGCTCGCCCACGATTGCAAATAGTCAGAGCAAAAAAAAGAGAAAGTCACTTACAATCTTCTCCTAGCAAACCGGTGCATCGGTGGTTGTGTACCGTCAGTCGGACACGGGCGTGTGTGCTCAAGGTCCACACGGTGAACTCGCTGGGTCAAGTCCCGTCTCCGACTCCTGCAGCTCAATTTCAAATGTGAAATGAAAACTGAATTGACAAGAATGCTAGAGTTGTACTTAGTATACTTACGATATCGCTACGACGTGACCCATGCCTCATCCACCTAGGTAGGTCACACAGATCTCGGGGTTGGCTTCTCGATTCCCCCTGTTCCTCTTGGACCTCTCGATCCACTCCTTCGATGCCCACATCTTGCAGAGATCCTTCCAGGCGTGTGGACACTTGTCCATCCAGTCCGGACGCCAAGGCAGGTACTCCTTCGCCTCGAGGTACTGCTGCAAGGCATGTGCCCTCGAGATCTTCATCCCCGTGCTCTTGTAGTGCTTCATCACCGCGTCCCGGCGGCATAACCTGATGGCGTCCCTGACCGTCTTTGCCGCCATTGTGTCGAGCACAGGGCGACAAGCATGATAGTCGCCCCGATGCGTCGGGCCAAGCCGATACTCGCTCAAACGAAACAAACACGTGAAGCTATAAACACGAAAACATTAATAGAAATGACAACTTACCCGTAACTCGGCTATGCAATGATCCGCGACAGTGCCTCCTCGTCGTCCTCCACGAGCGAGTAGTCGCTCCATCTAGTCACCGGGCGCCGAGCACCACCTCGCCCACTCGCTTGGGGGTAGAGCCGCTTCAAGATCACCCCTAGCAAGTGGCCCGGCTCACGCTTACCCTTGTTGAGGCAAACCAAGCCATCGCATGAAGAATTCATAACAAGTAGTTATCAAGTTTGTGGTTAGCAATAAAAGACATCGAAAATTTATAGCACATACCTTCGCCTCGCTAGAAACAACTATCAAGATCCTGCTTACCTGGATCAGAGGGGCTTTGGCAATTTATTCCGCCCGACTCTTCTTGATCCGCAGAGCTCGAGCGGAGGCACCCCGACTCGGTACCAACAGACTCCCATGGACTCCAGCCTCGCCCCGCCCTCATCCTCGCCCTCACCCCTCCTCAAGTGCTCGACGCCAATCACCCCAACGGCTCATCCTCATCCACCTCCACCCTCCTCCTCCTCCTCCTCCTCCCGGGAGTCGGTGGTAGCCACCTCCTCCTCCTCCTCCTCCCGGGAAGCGCCAGACTGGGGTGAGCCGCCTGCTCAGACTCCTCATGCCCCCTTCCCGAAGACCTTCTTCAATTTTGAAGCCAACTTCTTCGTAACCGAGCCATCCTGCACAAATTAAATTAAATGACATAAAGTACATTCATATTAATTGAAACGAATAAAATATAAATGTATATAAAATTAAATGACATAAAGTATATAAAATTAAACCTATAAAATTAAATAGCTTAAAAATCTTCGGCTTCCTCTTCCTCTACCTCTTCCTCTTCCTCTTCCTCTTCCTCTACCCTTTCCTCCTCTTCTTCTCCTTCTACATGAGATGGGTATACCGATCCCAAAATATTATCTAGCCCATCACCAATATCGACATGCAGCTCTCCTGGTAACTCTTGTTCTTGGAATACCTCCACGTCTGGGTGAGAATCGTAGTCGTCTTCCGTGAGATCGGGCAATCTACTGTGGAAGACATTTATGTACAATCCACCAACTTTTGTAATTCGTGGGCGACGGCAGATAGAACACCAACTCGACTGTTCAGCAGTAATGAACACGCCAGCTTTTGATACGACTTCTTATGATTGATCTCCACTAGTCCTAGTTTTGGAGCACGCCGCACCCCACTAGTTGATGGAACCATCCGCAACGAAAAGAGCACGAGCGAGAGATCTTTGTTGCCTTCATACGAAATTTCTACAATATTCTCGATGATCCCATAGTACTCTATGTCCGACCACCGTGAGTCATCGGTGACATAACTCACGACGCCATTGCTCACCGTAGTTGCATTGGGGCGAGTGACTCACCGCTTCGGATCGAAATCGATATCCATGGCAATCATAGCATCCATGGACCTTAATTCTACTACTGCATCCACGTGACATTTGTCGGAGATCGTTGTGCACGCGGTGTCTTTGACATCGCACAAGCATTCGAGGCAAAATTCATTAAGGAATAAATGCCACACATTTGTAAATTAAGTGAACTTGTATAAGAGGAAGAAGGTTACGTGGTAATGAAACCAGGTTAGAAAGTTTGGACGGCCTTGTCCACGACCTCGCCGCTTCGATTGTCAATTTGTTCGCTCAAGGTTCACCGATCCTTCCCACTCTTCTTGAATAAATTGACTACAAGATTTAATATTTATTTCAGATATTTATTTCATAAGCACGATTTATGACTTATTTTAGACATTTATTGACTTACTCGATGTACACCTTCATTTCATCCATGTTGTCGCACACGCATAACCGAATCAAATCCTTTTCCGCCAAGGCCCAAGTCACGTGTGGTGCTTTTGCCGACATTGCATCCGCTTGGTCATGGAACACCTCCAAGTTGGAAGTACTTCGTGACGTGCCTTCTTATACCTTGGTTGTGGCACATGGACCTTGTTTTTGTCGCAAAGTATTTGTCCGTGAAGTAGGCGATCTCTCGAATCACCTAAGCTTCGCAATATCGCCTTCGACTCGTGCTTTGTTCTTCACCTTCGCTCTAAGACTTTTCATCATGCGCCCACAAAGATACATCCACCTAAATCGCGCTGCCCCCAACTTTTGCTTCATATGGCGATGAACCAAGAGATGTTGCATGCAATTGAAAAACCCAGGGACATAAATCTTCTCGAGCTTTGTCACAAGCACGACAATGTCCTTCTCCAATTCCTCCATCCTCGATGCGGATATCTCTTTTGCGCAGAGCTCTCGATAGAAGAAGCTAAGCTCTGCCAAAGTGATCCATATATCATCATCAACATATCCACGCCACACGACTGGAAACAGACGCTCTATGAAGACTTTGTAGTCGTGGGCATTCATCCCATTTAACTTGCATTGCTCTATACTAACGGCATGTCGAAGGTTCGCCGATAACTATCTCGGGAATTTAACCTTTTCCTTAATCCAATCAAGAATCGCTTTATTTGCCCACGTGTAAGGCGAATTTTGCCCTAGGTTTCCTCCCATTCTCATCGAGGTTCATGTCCGCCGATCACATATCGAGCGCAATTCAGACGTGCTTTCTTGTTATCTTTAGTCTTCGTGGATGTCCCGCTTTGTGTTCACGATCGACTCGCACATATTTTTCTCTTGGTGCATCACGCCGATGTTGTGAGGTAGCTTCGTGTCTTTTGCATAAGGAAGGTTGTAGATGCTGCACTTATGAGTCCAATGATGCTCCTCACCATAGTCTTTCACATACCCGATATCCGCTAGATCGTCATGCCACCGATGATATCCTCGTGACTTTAAACGCTCGGTGGCCCTTCTTCACAGCCTTGCCTTTGCGAAATGCCTTTTTGATTCCTAAATGGGTGCTTCGGCCCAGAAACAACGGTGACAATGAACCAACAGACTTACCCCATTTTTCAAGGTGAAAGCATCGGTGTTACGCAGCATATAGGGCATGACAACTTTCCATGCGTGCTCCACCTCAAAACATGCCATACGTGGGAAAATCGTATTGACCACAAATATGCGCACGATCCTAAAGTTCTTCCCTTGTAGCTATTATGTGTCAATACTCCTTTAGTCCACGTGTCACCGGCTCTTCTACCAGAGGTTGCATGAATAGATCTAAGTTTTTTCCAGAGACTTTGGCCTGTGTACTATAACAGAAAGAAACATGTACTCTTCTTTCAAGCAGAGTTGAGGCGGTAGGTTGTACGGATTGCTAACACCGCCAAAGACGAGTCTGGTGCGCCATCATATTGAATGGCGTGAACCCGTCGGTCGAGAGGCCTATACGCACATTCCTAGTCTCCGCCGCAAATTCAGTGGTGTTGTTGGTCAAAGTGCCTCCAAGCTTCATCGATCGACGGATGAATCATCACGCCTCCTTTCACGCTTGCCCTCTTTGTGCCACCTCATGTGTCTCGCCGTGGCCTTGGACATGTACAGACGCGCAAACGCTATGCGTGATCGGAAAGAAACGGAATGTTTTCGGGCCACCGTCGTCTGTCTCATTCCACGCTCGACATTTAACTTCCTCGCATCGACTCTCATTACAATGCTTAAAGTGAGTCACCCGTAATCGGCCTTCCAATAAAGCATGCGTAACTTTGGGCAATAGTCTATCCTCTCGCACAAGATGCCTAACACACGAAGAAGCTTCTTCGACTCGTAAAGATTCGAGTCATCTTGTGTCCACTTAAGGAGGCTATCCAAATAGTTTGCAAAGGTCGTTGAAGCAATTGGTCGACAAGTTGTACTTGGTCTTCACCGCCATTAGACGCGACAATCGCCGAGAGTACACCACATCGGTATGCTCATGCAAGCAACTTGGCGTAATCAAGGAGCTTTCGAATTGTTCGGCAAGTGGCTCGGACTCTTCCTGGGAGAGATCGTAGCCCGAGCCACATCATCCGTGAGCTCGCCTAATCTATCAACTTCGACTTCGTCAGAGCCCTCTTCAAAATCCACAGGGCACACACCGGCGCCGGACGCTTCCTCTCGCCATGAGCTACCCATACAAAGTAATTTGGTTTGAAGCCATGCCTACATAGGTGATGGCTAATATCCTTCTTGGTCCTCTTCTCGGTGTTCGAGCACGCAGCAATAAGGACACCACACCGATCACTGCATTAGGGTCGGGAATCTTCGAAAGCATCATCCACGAATGCTCTAGCCTTCTCGATCCACTCGTCCGTGTGTCTCCCTGACTTCATCCAACCATCGTGACATCCACCGCCGATCTTCCATCCAAAGATCGCCACTACATAACGTCAATGCATGTATCCAAATTTCAGATTTAGACAGTTTAAGCCTTGCTAAATAGGAGGGCTTACCCACCATCGATGTGGGCTTATACGATGGAATGGGCATACGAGGGTGCTGGTCGAATTCGGCAAAGATAACCCGTTGTTCTCCAAGTGCAACGACGGGCACGGCGCATCACTTATGTTATGCACTAGGAGAACGACAGGAAATACCGCCGAATCCCAACCCAGACACCCTCGTGTCACGACCATCGTGACTCAAGCACACATCCGTGGCTGCCTAAAACGTGGACAGCTTCGAGAGCGCAACACTTTTCGTAATGGAACCCAACGAATCACCGCCCGAGCTCCTTACGAAAATATGCGCGCCTCAACGGTTTAACTCGCTCGGTTGATTTGCAAGCAATATACACTATATATACACACCTGAATCATTTATTTTTTCCCACACAAATGCCTTAGTTCCTATTTGGATTCCGTGAAATCGAAAACACTAGAATTACATATCATGTCCATTTGAATCTACAGAATTAAAATGCACAACAACCATACCACTCATCGAGGTTATATATGATTTCTTAGCCACACTAGAATAATGCCCAGATATTCCTTGCTTGACTCGATTTTGTAAAGGACGAGCTTAAGAACGATCCGTTGTCTAGTTGAGTATCAAGTTAGCTATGGTTCTAAGTAATACCGATGAAATATCATGTGCGATCCTATGTAATTGTACCAATCATAACTTACCTAAATTATTAGAAATTTCAAAAGACCTCCCTAAACCTAGGACATCCACTCAGCAGACAAAAGACAGTATTTAATATAATAACAACCACATATAGCATATACATTTCTCATGGATTACTCGGCTACATTTTGCATATACATTTCATTGCATCACAACATTATGCACATACATTCCATCACAAATTTAGACTACATTCTGCATATATATTGGGCTACATTCACACCGGAGATTACCTTAACCGGAGATGGCGACTAGGAGGTCGAGGGCGGGACCGACGGCGTGGACGAGCTCGGGGAAAGCCGGGGCGGCGTGGTTCGGGTGTGGACGACCTCCCACAATTATTGTTCTCCCTAAACAAGACATGCAGCAAAAATCAATAAAGGCCTCGAATTTAGCAATATGCCCACTAAACTGGAGGCATATCAAGCATCTCAAAATCGAAATCCTAGCTAGACATTTGCACAAACATCAACCCCGGCAAAGACCAATTAATTCCACATCTCGCAGTGAACCGAGCTCACAAACGTTTTTACTAAAACTGAATAGCTCAGTTCAATTTTTCATAATTAATTCAATTCAAATCCAAATTAAGCATTTGAAGGCATTAACACGATCTACAAGAAATTATCCATCTTTATCTAGGTATACCAAATACTAATTCAACCTCTAGCTAGACATTAGAGCAAACATCTTGTATACAAGCAATTATACCTTCAAATTTCTCGATTACCTTCTTTATGTGCTCAAGCTCATCATCATCTTCAAGGAAGAAGTTTAGGAACTTAATTGGGACATCCACCTGAGCACCAAAATCAAAATTCAAGTGTTGGTTTTGTCTTTCGTAAGGGGAAAATACAACAAAGAACAGGAATATAGCAACCGAACTATAGAAATAAAAATGCCTCACAATCTCATACATGTCATACATGTTACTATGTTAGCAGTAAATAAAATATTAAAGGCTTCAATACATGACAAAACTACAAAAGAAAAGGACTGTTCTGACTTGTATGTGCTGTGGAGTTGGTGGCTTTTCTTGATATATTCAAATTACTTCTTTAATTTAAGTTTTGCATTTCAAGCAAATACATGCCAGAAAATGGTGCATAATCCAGGCAATCAAAGAAGCAAAAAAAAGGGGAAAAAAGGGAGGAAATTGCTATCTGCACTGATTTGGAGTTCAGTAGTGCTCAAGAACAATGGGAAAAAGTCTTACCTCAAGGTTAGCTCCAAGTTTTCTATGGAGCTCTATCGAGTCCTGGCCGCCTGAGAAGGCATATTTATTCACCTAGAAAAGGATGGAAAAATATGATAAGCCCATGACGGAACAGAAATATGAGACCTACAATTTCATGCTTGGCAGCATGGCTCAATACAACAACCATTTCACCAAATTTAAATGGCCTAACTCAAAACATGTAATTGTTCGGCAAATATTTTTTTCAGCTCAAAAACAACATTCAGGACAAACCTTCATTTTTATTTCTTTAGCACTATCTGTCACATATATTGCAGAATTTGGATCACAGTCGATATTACCTGCGACGGCGCGGCTGGCTGGGACTCGCGGGCGACGGCAAGACGGCCGGGCGGGCGAGGCGGTGGGCGAGGAGCCGGAGGCGCGGGCGCTGGTGGCCGGAGGAGCACTGACGCCGGGAAGTCACGGGCTCGGACCGCAGTACCGAGGCGCGAGGTCGGCCGGGAGGCTCGCCACGAGCGGGTGGAGGCGGCGGCGGGCGGCGCAGTGGCGGCGGGCGGCGGCCAGGAGCGGGTGGAGGCGGCGGCCGGGACCGGTGGAGGCGGGCCGGTCGGACGGGGAGGCGGTGGCCGGCGCAGGTGGAGGCGGAGAAACGAATCGCGAGCAGCAGAGAGAGAAATGGCGAGCGCCGAGCGGAAGAAAGAAATGGCGAGCAGCAGATCTAGAGAGAGAAATGGCGTTCGCGGGGTGATAAGGGCCGAACTGATGCATGACCTGTGTCGTCGGCCAGATATTCCCCGCCGACACTGATGCATGACCTATGTCGTCGGCCATATATTCCCCGCCGACACTGATGCATGACCTGTGTCGTCGGCCAGATATTCCCCGACGACACTGATGCATGACCTGTGTCGTCGGCCAGATATTCCCCGCCGACATAAACACGGGCCCACTCTTATTGTCCGCGGCATGAGTTCGAACCGACGACAATAATGCATGACCTGTGTCGTCGGCCAGACATACCCGCCGACACAGACACGGGCCCACTGTCTTACTCTAATGACATATTATGTTGATAGGTTTAATTAGTATATATACCTTAACGATTGAGAAGCATGTTAGGGGCAGGTACAATAGTAGGGAATGTTGTTGTCCATATACTTTTTAAGATCATCTAAAGATACTTTCTATAATAAATGATATCTTAAGTTGTCTTTGTGAGATTCTATAATTTTAATTATAACATGAAAAAATATTTATTATGGATAATAACTCATGTAATGTTGTTTTATGTTGTCTATTTGATCATCTCTTTATAAAGAGATAACTATACTCTTTTTTCTCATTCTCTCTTTTATGGCAGCAAAATTTTTACCCCGACGACACTGATGCATGTGTATGTGGTCTCGCACTGAATTTGCACAACCGACTGGAGCCAAGAGGGCCTACCGATGATTTTAACAGCCTTTGCGCAAATGCCTCTGGTCACACTGTCAGAAGAGAGACAATATATCGTCGCAACAAATTCTTTTGAAAACTTAAGGAGAGTACTAACAGAGTCGCCACCACCGTACGTACGTTCTTCTTCGATCGATACTTGTAGCCTACGACGGGTCGAACGAGACATTTGTACGGTCACTTAAAGGTTTTACAACATGCACAGCCTATTCTAAGTCATTCCTCACTCTTTCAATTGGTCTGCGTTGGATCGTCACAAGGTTCTACTCAAAGTACTTAATTGAGGTAACGTACGGAGACACACACACAGCGCCGTAACATACCAATTAATTAAATAATAAAAAAATTACATGTCATATAGATGTATGTTGCCTAACAACTATTCTAAAAGCTCTATTTAATTTTTCTTAATTTTAAAAAAACAAAAACACTTTCAAATAGATTTTTTGAATTAATCTGGAATTACTATTATCGTCAGCTGAAATAGAACCGTCGACAAAATTTAATCTGTGTCGTCGGCAATATTTATGCCGTGGACATAGACCCATTTTTATCGTCGGCTGTTTCTCTCCCGACGACAAACAGTCTTCGTGCCACTGGTGGGCCTGAGCATCCTGCAGGTTGGTCCCACATGGCGGAGTGCCTGTGTCGGCGGGTTTAATCAAGCCGAAGACACAGTTTGAGAGGCGGAGTGCCTGTGTGGGCGGGTTTGATGAGGCCGAGGACACAGCCTGTGTTGGCGGGATCTGAAATTCAATTTTCTCCGCGCCTGTGTCGGCGGGTTTAATGGGCCGAGGACACAGCTTGTGAGGCGTAGTGCCTGTGTGGGCGGGTGTGAGGAGGCCGAGGACACAGCCTGTGTTGGCGGGATCTGAAATTCAATTTTCATCGCGCGCCGATACTCCCTGTTTGAGGCGGAGTGCCTGTGTCGGCGGGTTTGAGGAGGCCGAGGACACAGACTGTAGTCTATATCGGCGGGTTTGAGTAGGCCGAGGACACAAGCCTGCTTGGTGTATATATGTCGTCGGGTTACACTCAAACCGTCGATAGAGACATACTTTGTGTCGTCGGTTTTTTTACCGACGATACAAATGTTTCGGCCGAGGACACTATTCTTGTTTCCTGTAGTGCGCACCCATAAATAATGTCGGGTTGTTTCTGATCCTCCGTATGTACTTGTGGATTCAAGCGTGCTCACCACCTGGATCACCTGCAGGTGGGATGCCATCTGCTAGCTTTCTCCGGCACGCGCCGCGCGCACGTGTACGGCCGGCCTCCGCCGCCGGTTTGCTCGCCTCATGCCGATCGACGATCGAGGTCGTCGGCCGGTGCATGCATGCATAAGGTGCCCAGTTTGACGTGTTGGCGGTGGCCGGCCGAGGTCGTCTAGGGCCTAGCTAGCAGCTTAATTAGAACAAAAGGAAAGAGAAAATGGATAGCTATTTAGCTCATCTGCACGCCCTTTTTCTCCCGTTCGATCTAACTGAAGTGCTGCAAAAGCAGAAACTGCTGGTCCGAGAGATTTCGTCACATGCATAGATCGCATGCATGTGCAAACAATCATGCAAAGTATAAAATTGTGATTAGTTATGTTATATCCCGCAGAAAAGCTAGAAGATTAATCTATCTCCAATACCTGGGGTAGGTTGATAGCTTAGCCCCTAATCAATCTTAAGAAATTAACGGATTGTGACGGCATTGCAGACTCATTGCGTTCGTCTCATTGCCTGCACATGAATCAAAAGCTTGTTCGAGCAGAGGCGCACTAGCTAGCTAGCTGTACGTTGTGTGCACATTGTGATGGACAACAAGCCAACAAGGTCGATGGGGCTTGATTGATTAGGTAACGAGGACATGAGTGGCCATGTATGAACAGGTTTTGCTCTCTATTTTTATGTAACGACACATCACAAATGAACGGAAAAAATTAGGATTATTCGATCATAATAAGCATTGCAATATAAGGCTTTTTACCATCCTTATCTTCTAAAGATGGTGAAAAGTCTCTTGCAATATATATGAGTAGTACTTCTATATATCATCCTTTTAATATAAGTTATATAAATATTAAAATAAGCGAAGGGATTAGTTATCATTATCTATCCTTTATTGGTGCTTTAATATTTATGTAACTTTTTTAAATAGCGAAACGTAGAATCACCACTGGAATACATAGAAGGTAAGGGCTGGGGTAAGTGATCTGCGCAGTATCAGCCGCCATACTAATGTCTAGCTAGCTGGCCTGCTCAGGGCCGGCACAGGGGGGGGGGGGCAGCCGGTGCGACCGCTAGGGGCCCCCAATTTAGGAGGGCCTTGGCTCAACTTGGTCAAAGAGCTTCCTAAGTCAAAGAGCGATGCACGAAATTTATATGACGTACTTGGTAGTTTTGAGTTACTTGGTATGGTTATTTGATATGATATTCTGTTTGCTATAAATGTGATTAGTAAGAAGTTGTAATCGTCATCCATGTGCATAGACTCTACATTGGAACAAATTGAAGGTGTCATGCAATATTTTGACAAGTATAGGTTCGAAGGATTTGCATCTAGTTTGGATATTGCTAGAGAAATTGCATCTAACATAAATGTAGAAGCATCATTCCCGATAAAATGCCGAGTTACCCGGAAAAAGTAGTTTGATGAAAGTGATTATAATGAAGAGATTTTATCAGCTGAGAAGTCTTTTAAGGTAAATTACTTTCTTGTTATGGTTGATGTAGCAATTTATTCATTGAAGAACAGGTTCGAGGATCTTACTACATTTAAGAGTATATTTGGTTTTTTACTTAGCTCAAAAAATTTAAAGTCATTGGATAATATTGAACTAAGAAATTGTTGCACTAAATTTGCAAAAGCATTTTCCTATAATAGTTCATGTGATATTGAGTTAGATGATTTTTTTCTGAACTCAAAGTGCTATAAATGACTTTATCTGTTCACTCACAGTCCGTTATGGAGATTTTTGAGTTTGTTAAGGATTTAGATTGCTATCCAAATGTTTCAATTGCTTATCGAATCTTATTCACCATATCTATGACTGTAGCCTCCGCTGAAAGAAGCTTTTCAAAGCTAAAATTATTAAAAAATTACTTGAGGTCATCAATGTCACAAGAAAGGTTAAATGGTTTAGCAATTTTATGCATTGAGAAGGATAAATTGAATGAAATTGATATTGATACTATTATTGATGACTTTGCATCTAAGAGTGTTAGAAGGAACTTTAACTTGCCTATTTAAATTTGTAGGAGTTGGTGAGATTGGCTTTTGTCGTAGCATTATGGTAGTGATGGCAATGTGGCGCGGGTGGACTTAAAGGTGCATCTTGGAGGTAGAACTCAATTTAGTTGAATAGTACATGAGTTTGATTATATTTAAACTATCTTTTAGTTGTGACTTGTTCTCTACCAAGTCTATTACATATAAAAGCATTCGATATTTTATCTACAATAATTATGATAGTCAATAAAAAAGCTACTTGATTTACCTCCCCCAGGACTCCAAAATCTTTGGAACGATCCTGGGCCTGCTTCAGCATGAGTCTGCCTGCGCACGGCATGCATGCGGCCGGAGTATGGCTAAATCAAAGCGCGCGCACCGCGATCGCGTTGAGACGTAGTACGTGTGTTGAGACGGGGAACGAGACCTGACACTGATAGTACGTGTACGAGTGCATTGTCGGTTGTTTCTGGATGATATATAGTACTGGAGTAAGAAACTGATGGGTGTTTTACCCTCTGTATTATTGCTAAAAAAGAAAAGTACGAGTTCCTCGAAGAAAAAAGGGTACGAGACTATGAGTTAGAGAGTTGCTTCCCTGCATGCATGAATAGAGAAAGGCACTGATCCTTTTTATACTTGCATGAGAAAGTTAAAGAGCTGTTTAAAGAGGGGATCGGCCGGAATGTGCTTTCGTAGGGTCATGAAGAAAACAGAGAAACAAGGAAGAGCTGGGGCTGCATGTACGCAAATGGCTCTGTCCCAAGCTTTACTTTTGTCTTTCACCTCTCTTTTACCAGATCAAAGTTGGTTAGAAACGATTGTCCAATAAAATGATCGGGCTGCTGGGCGCTGGCTGCAGGCCTAGTTAAAGACTATACATAGCAATGAAGAGAGGTGTTTTTATGCTTTTTCTTTTGACAGTTATATAAATATTAAAGCATGAGTGAATTATAGATGGTGATTACTTATTTTTTTATTTGTTTCAAGATTTGTACAACTTAGGGTGTGTTTGGTAGAGCTCCAGTTCCACTAGATCCGTGAATCTAGTATAAAAAGAAAGCTGGGTATTCCTAACTCTACCAGATCCGTAGAGCTCGAGCTGTGAGTACATTAAGAGTGTTTCGATGGATTATTTTATTTATATTTTAGACCAAAAATATAAACTTAATTCACTTTATTTTAACCTGCAAGTTTCAGATCTCAGGTAAAACGTCTGGAATCTGAAGTTCTACACCAAACAGACCCTTATATTAGGAGGAAAAGCATTGAAGCAATGGGGTAATCATCCTGATCCAGTTTGATGAGTATTTTTTTTTGAGAGAGAGAGTTTGATGAGTTAACTTATTTCACAGTCGGGGTAAAATTAAGAACAAAAACTTGTATATCATCATCTATGCATGTGTTGTGCCAGCTTTATATATATGCATGCACATTCAATTGCCATTAATTGCTCCTATTGATGAAGTGCCATAGCAGTGAACTAGTGATCACAGGTAAAGAAAAACGAAGACGTACCGAGGCCGGCTAATTAAAAAGGTCATTGCATAGATAATAACACTACAGATCACAAACCATGCACGAACGCGTTGCCTTACCATACGCGAACTTATTTAACATTCACAACAACATGAACGTGTCATGAGAACTGCAGATTAATTCTTAAGACTTTCTCCAGCAATTTTCCTTCATTTCCTTCACTTCCTTCGTTCCTTTCCCTATATTCATTCCCTTCATTTCTATCATCTCCCGCAGCATCCCCTCGAAAGGTTTTGTATAGGGATTGGAGAGAGAATCTCTTTCTCTCTCTAAATCCCTTCTGAAGGGAACCGTGAAGGGAATTCGTTAGAGTGCTTGAAATCTGTCTGTGAAGGAATTTGAATACTGAAAGGATACCGCTGGAGATAGTCTTAAGCTAGTGACCACCGCCGGGACAAACGCCGCCACCGCCCGGGCCATAGTTGGTACAACCCGAGGCCGAGGCGCCCCTCTTCAACAAGCCGCCGCCGCCGGGCGGCGGCGGAGGCAGACTTGCAGTAGTATTTGCATCGCCTGCAGGGCCACTAGGCAGCGGCCCGGGCTTGTCCGCCGCCTGGAGAGGGCAGACATGGAATGCAGACACCACCAAGAGCACCACCAGCATTCTTGCCGCCGCCGCATGCTGGCCTTTCTTGATCCCTACTGCCATAGCTAGCTAGCTAGTGAGATTAGCTGTGGGAGTTGGCGAACTAAGAGATCTATTGGCTACTGGAATAGTAGCTAGGTGTACTTATATATAGCGAATTAGGCAATGGGTAGTAGATATAATTAAGAAGTTACACAGCGTGATTTCAACTAGAAAAAGCATATGCGCGTAACAAAGCCATGCGCACTAGTAGCGGTCATCAGTATGGTCAAGCACATGAAGGAAACATAAATAAAGACCGGGGTTAATCTTTGAAAAAGAATTTTACTTTCTAAAATGTAAAAAAAGTACATGTGGAAATATACAAATTCCAAAAAAAATTAAGTAAATGATATGTTTAATTTTACCCTAAAATGGATATGTTTGTATCTTTTGTTTGTTATTTCTAACTCATATTTATGATATAATAAAATATGACAAAAAGCTATACCAAAAATTGCTTAAGGTAGGAAAGTGTATATCGGTTTGCATAGGAATGTGTGTTTTAATTTATAGTGCACGCAGATTAACAAAAGAAGTTATTCGCGTCCAACCTAGTTTTAACAATATGTGTAACTGTTACACACCCGCAGGTTGAGTGGTTTTCTGATGCTCGGTACGTACGTCGTACTAGTGGATTCGAGAGCGCGCGGCACTGTGCTCACCACCTCGATCACCTGCAAGTGGGATGCCATTTGCCAGCTTTCTCCGGCACGCGCCGTGCGCACGAACGGTCGGTCTCCACCGCCGGCCGGTTTGCTCATGCCGATCGATCGAGGTCGTCGGCCGGCGCATGAATGCATAAGGTGACGAGTCCGGCCGAGGTCGTCTAGCTAGGGCCTAGCTAGCAGCTTAGAACAAAAGGAAAGAGAAGTGGAGAGTTATTTAGCTCATCTGAACGCTCTTTATTAATTAATTTAGCCGCGCAAGCGTAACGTACAAGCAGAATACCTGCAGGTTCAAGAGTTCGTCACATGCATAGATCGCGTACGTGCATGCATGTTCTATGCACCATATAACTACACCATATATGTAACATGCATAGATTAATTCGCTAGATGTCCCATTACCAGGCTTCGCACCATTATCCGGCTAGTGCTGTACTGGCTGACAAACAATCATGCAAAGTATAAAATTGTGATTAGTTACGTGTGTTCACACAGAAACATGCATGCATGCATGGAGGAGGCGACACGTACGGCTGCAGATATCGAGAATATTCCGCGTAAAAGTTGGAAGAATCTTATCTCCAATCTCTGGGGTAGGTTCGCCCGCATATTTTCGATCGTGTACTAGCTTATTAGCCCCTAATCAATCTTAAGAAACGGATTGAAACGGCATTAATTAATTGCAGACTCGTTCTTCCTCTCGCTGGCTGGATGGGGCTCCCTTGGCTTTCTTCGGCTTGCCCTTGGCTTGCTGATCAGTTCGATCGGTGGGCTTGCTCCTGGCTTGCTCGGTTCGGTGGCCGTGCTCGGATGGTTTCTATCCTCCATTTCTTTTAACTGGGCTGAGTTACTTTTTTTTTTACTATGCGAAATATTTTGGCACTATTTACATATGGCTATGGTTACCCGATTACAAGCAGGTTTGTATTTACCGAATGATGAAATTCTGGTTAGTGAGAAGTACTGTCGATCGGCCTTGAACAGTTTGGTATCTCGATGAGCGCGTTCCCTAATTGCATTTTGGTCTTACGGTAATTTAATTTGTCTCCTAGTTAATTCTTTGTTTATATCTTGCTCGAAATTTGTTGTACTTATATATTGGTTGTAGGTGGTTAATGTGTCGGAGGTCTTCTAAAGATTGCCGTAGTTGGAGGTCACTTGTATATATTTTCTTGTATTTTATTTGATGTACTTAATTAAATTGTACACGATTCCGATGTAAGAAATTTTATTGGGTGTGTCTACACATCTACCGAATGTTTTGTAACTAAAAATCACCCATCCTCCTCTGCTGTGTCGTTGTGCATCAGTGGCCACGAATTTTGCCAGAGCTCCATCAGTGGATATTTCAGCTCTGACCTATGAGGGAAAACTGAATTCCTCTGAACTTGATCAACTTGATCAATCAGGTTTCCATCAAGGGTGTGTCTAGTGATGTCCCGGAACATCCAAATTAGGGTTGAAGCAATCGATCTCAAAGCAAATCTGATGCTCAGAATTTGGATGATTTTTATTGAGAAAACATCCGGTGAAAGTTATCAAAACCCAATTTTATTTCCATGTGTTGTATTATTGTATCAATAAAATGATTTTTTACTTTTATCACAGGCTTCAGTTAAGTACGTGATTGTTTTGTTTATGTGTCCTGTTTAATTTGCTAAACTTTCGAGTGTTTCACAATATAATTTTTACACCCTCCAGTCACAAATGGTTGTCAGCTTGGGGTGCGTGCAATTAAACTTTTAAACTTTAACTATCAATATCTTTTTAAATATTTAGATTGGATGTATAAAAATCATATATATACATTCGTCTCAAAATATACTTTCATAATATTATAATTTTATTAGATTTTTTAAATATATTATAATAAAAATTAGTGGTCAAAGTTGAGTTTTGGGACCGGAGGGAGTAGTACCTTTGGTAAGAAATGTCCCTCATTTTACGTAAGAGAGCTCGCGCTTAACTTTAATAAGTGAAGAAACCTCTCGCTCATTATAAAGACACGGTATGGAGTCCGTGTCGCGCTCAAGATTTTGGAGGCCGCTACTGATTCAAATAGTCGCGGTGTTCTTACCGTGGCGTCAGTGTTGGAAACCCCGGGGCTTCCTGACCGCTTCATGGATAAGGTTCTCGATGATGTTATCGCTAAGCAATCCAATGAAAAGGGGAGTGCTTTTACATCCATGTGGTAGTAATACAAAGCTACGCTCAGGAACGGCTTTGGATGCGTTTTGGGCTCTATTGCACCGAGAACAACAGAGAGACTATTTGACTGGTTTGCAATGCATTGGAGGTTGTGGCGTTGGATATTTTTTCCAAGAATGGATGGAGAAGCAATTATAGAATTTGCTTTTAATTTTACACTCTCTGTCTCTATTATTCAATAATACTATGCGGATGTGATATTTGTGAGAATTCGGCTATGTGCAATTGCAGAGGCCGGATTTTAATCCTTTATCTAAAAAATTATAAAGACACGGGGTATAGCTGGGCCAAACATTCCTGGCCGTGAACATGCAGCACACAAATGAAAAAATAAGATACTTTTTACAAGGTTCTTTCAAGCCTGTGGCCAAAGAGGATCGATTTTCTTCACGCACAGAGAAGCCTTAGCCGCGACGCAATCGCCCAGAGGATCATGATGTTATTATCAGTTACGTGCTGTTCAGCATCTACAATGTATACGGCTGTTTAGTGATGAGCCGTGCATGGACACGAATATATGCAGGTTTTAAGCAAAGCTTCCCTCGCTTTCAAACTCTGCACGAAAAGAAAGAGGGAGAACACACAAAAAAATGTAAAAGAGGATGCAAGACACCTGACTAGGTGGTCGATCTTTTTTTTTTTTGAAAGAGCAGCAAGAGAGTTGCTGCAAATTTCATTTAGAAGAAAAAAGAGAGGTGGCCCTGTTTTTATGAGGAAAAAACCGGTCCCGAAAAAACCTTACAACTCACATAGCTACAACCCAAACTACTCACCACTTATACTCCCTGAAAAACCATTGTCATAAGAATTAAAACACCACTCAAACCCAAACACCTTAAGCCGCTAATTGTGGTCTCTCGCTCGCCATGCAAAACCATGATTTAAGACCGCGTCCTTGATTGATGTGGCCACCGCTCCGTTGTTCTCGCTTCTTCCCTTGAAATATGCGCTGATTTCGTTCAAGCCAAAGATTCCACCGTAAGTAAATTAGTAGACCATCCAAGTCCCGCCGCTTGTCCTTGTCATATTGATTTCTTAATCTTCTCCACCACCGTATATTGAACCGTCGTGATTTATATTCCTCCACCGGTCCAATTTTCCCCATCGCAGAGAAGCTCCCATACTTGTTTGGCGTAAATAAACATTTTGCAGAGGTGATTTGTTGTTTCCGGTGACGCTGCTGCAAAGGCTACATATCGCATTGCATGGCCAACTCCTTTTGAGCATGTTATCACCGTAAGGATTTTGTTGTGAAGTAAGGTCCATGCGAAAAATCTACATTTAGGTTCAGCTTTAGCCTTCCATATTGGTGCGATCTTCATCTTACAAAGAAACCGTGTCAAATTGTATAAGGTAGGCACTCCTTGCTGAATATTGCCCAAGAGGGTGTCCAGCGCCAAGTTATTTGATCATCCTCTCGCTCATCTCTATTGACTCTTCAATTGCTTCATGAAGATCCACAAATTCTCGCACCTCATTTTGTGATGTCAACGAGTACAACATCGGATCCAAAGAGTTGCTAGTCAAGGCCTGTTGTACCGAGATGTTCTTTCTTCTTGCCTTTTGGAAAATTATCGGAGCAATGTTTTTTGGCGCTTTTCCTTGTACCCAGCTTGATCTCCAAAAGTCCGCTAGTTTACCGTTTCCCACCGTGACCACTGTGGAAGCATTGAAGAGGGTTATATCCGTTTCATCACAAGGTAGATCTAGCCCCGACCACGCCCTTTCGTTGTTTTTCCATCTGAACCAAAGCCACCGAAGTCTAAGTGCGCGGGCAAAACATTCCATATTCTTGATACCCAATCCCCCTTTGGTTTTTGGCATGCAAGTTACCTGCCATTTGATCAAGCAATAACCCCCACTACAGTTTTCTGGCTCCTTCCCACTCCAAAGGAAACTCCGTCTAAGTTTATCAATGCATCGAATTAGCCATCTTTGTGGTGGGAAGATCGTCATATGATAGATTGGCTGAGATGTAAGCACGGATTTGACCAGGGTTTCCCTTCCGGCTCTGGTAAGCAGTTTGCCTTTCCATCCCGCAAGCCTGTTGCTAATTTTATCAATCAGGGGTTGAATTTCTATTCGCCTTAACTGTCTGATGTGTAGGGGAAGGCCAAGATATTTTCCCCGAAGGCCGATAGTTTTCTCGAAAAATGTTCAACAATTCTTGCAGCAAGTCTTGTTGGCATCTAATCGGATAAATTTCAGTTTTGGAGATATTTATTTTCGCACCCGAGCACCTTCCAAAGATTTCGGAATCGATTGAGGGTCATTAATTCTCTCAGATTTGCATTTAAAAAATCCTCGCTGCCTGCGACAAAGAGCAACGGCTTTGCCTTACCGGGAGCACCTGGTTTGAGAATACCTCTATTCGCCGCCAATTCAAGCAAAGCTTTGTAGGGGTCAATTGCAGGATAAAGCAGGGGGGATAGAGGATCTCCTTGTCGAACCCCACGCGCGTGTCTTATTGTCGTCGTTGGTTGACCGTTGATTAGAATTTTTGAGGATGAAGTTCTGAGGATTGCAGCCACCCATTCGCGCCATTTCCATCCAAAGCCTAGGACCTGAAGGACCTCAAGAAGATAACTCCAGTTCAGCGAATCAAAAGCTTTCGATATATCTAATTTGATGAATAGGGCCGACTTCTTTTCTTTGTGTAGTTTCTGGATTACTCTTTGGACGTATAGGAAGTTGTCATGGATGCATCTCTTTTGATGAAAGCATTCTGTGAGACCGATACCAAGTCATCAAGTCGGGAGCAAGCCTATTTGCCATAATTTTGGTTATAATCTTCATGAAGCTATTTATAAGGCCGATAGGTCCAAGCATTCCAATCTATTTGCTTGTTCTGCTTTCTAAGTAGAACAATGTTGGCTTCATTAAACTTGTGCAAGTTTTCATGGCGAAAATTGAAGAAATCTTTTATTGCTTGTACTAGGTCGCTTCGATGATATTAAAGGTGTTTTGTAGAATAGGCCAATATACCCATCGGGTCCTCGGCGCTTCTTCGAAGGAAGATCTCAATGGTACTAATGATCTCGTCATCGCTGATCTGGGCCTCCAAGTCGCTGAGATCTCTTGCAAAGTAACCCAAGGAATCCCATCAGAGCTTTGTCCCTCTCGTGTTGTCCCAATCCTTTCGAAATACAGTATGCTTCGCTCATTTTGGCTTGTTGGGTGAGCATAACATTGTCATCTCTTTGTAAGACTCGAATGAGATTTCTACGCCTTCTCATCTGCCGCCATTAGGTGGAAGAAACGGTATTGGAGTCCCCATTCGGATGTTCGTTAGTCCGGCATGTTGCCTAGCTCTTGATTTGGATGGCAAAGAAGACCAAGAAGTTTGATTTTGAGGATTTTCCGCAACCTGATTTCGCCTTGAGATAGTGCTCGCTTTTCTTGGATGCTTTCGAGGATGGTGATTATGACTTGAATCAAAGCCGCTTATGTTGTTAAGTTTATGAAAGTTTTCTCCTCCATTCCTTTAATGCTTTGGTCGTTTCGATCATTTTGATATTCAACTTTAGTAAAGCTGTCACCGTAGATGAACCCAGTTGATTCCAAGATTGAGCTACGATCTCTTGGAACCCCTAAGATAGTGGTCCAACAAAGCTTCAAAGCGAAAACCTTTAAAGTATTGGAAGGTATTGTTTCCTTGCATTAGAGAGGACAATGATCGGATGTCATAGTGGCCATCGCAAGATAGGTCTCTGATTTGGAAAGGCTTCATGCCATTCTGTTGTTGCCAGAAATCGGTCTATTTTGGTCATGGTGGGCGGATTCTGTTCATTTGACCAGGTGAATCTGCGGCCTTGTAGATCAAGTTCCAAGAGTTGTAATCTATTGATGGTATGATTGAATCGTTGCATCATTCTCCTATTGGTTTCGGCCTCGCTTCTTTTCATTCCTTTGTCCGATGAGATTGAAGTCCCCTAATATCAACCACTTGGGCGTAATCGCTCCATTGAATGTTTCGAGCTCGCTAGGAAATTTCTTTTGTCATCATCCGCTATGTCCGTGATACTCCGTGATGTCCCATGCTTCCGTGATATATCTCGAGGTTAGCGCTATGTGATTGTATGCGGAGTAGTTCTAGTATTCTCAAGGTCATAAATATCATCTAGAGCCGCTAGCAAAATTCCACCAGAGGAACCATTGGATGGTATACATGTGGTCTGGGTAGCTAGCCTCATCCCCAAAGTTTCGATTAGTAGACCTTTTGTCCAGTTTGCTATTTTTGTTTCCTGGAGACACACCACTGTAGCACCGCTTGATAGAATGAAGCGCTTAACACTCTCTCGCTTAGCTGGGTCATTTAAGCCTCTAACATTCCATGAGAGAACAATACAATTTGTTGACATAAGAAACTAAGCATTCCACTGCACGGGAGTTTAGGCTTACATTAGTTCTTCGATATATAACTGAAATACATAGAACCATAACCACAACATGTTTGGGTATTATACCCAGGTACATCGGCCTACTGGCCCAAACACCATGAGAATAAAACTGGGCAGTTGGGAGTCTCGTTTTGCCGACCAAAAGGTGAACATCAGCAACCATACGTAGCTTAATCCCAATTGTCCACTGTCTGCCGTGCAGTTCTTCTAACAATTCCAGAGTTACAACATCCGAATACATACGATACAAAGGCCTAATGGCCCATCGATCATCAGAATAACTACGGGCAATTGGTAGCTTTGTTTTGCCGACAAAAAGGTGCATATCAGCAACCCGATTAAGCACAACCGCACTTGCCCACTGTCTGTCATGCAGCTCTTCTAACAAATTTTGCCACATCATAGTCTGGTACCTCTTACTGACCTCCTTCGCTGAAGCCTTCAGTTGATAGTAGTCTTTGTCGTCGGCGCTACCTTAGCCGCCTTCTTTTTGGTCTTGTGTTTGGTGTTGCCGTGGTTCACCAGATCCAGAAGGGCCTCGACCTTTTCTTTGCTGATTGGTCTTTCGAAATGCCCAGCTAGCTGTTCAAATAAATCATCATGTGAATTTTCAGATTGTGTTGTAGGACTTAGGTCTTTTAGTTTTGACATGAGTAGATCTTGGGCCAGTTGAATACTTCCTTTGTTGCTTCCTAGTCTTGTTTTGGCCTTTGCAGCTAATCTGATGCTCTTTCTTTGTGTGGAATTGTTAGGTGAAACTCTCATGTTTTCGGTCTTGTCTGGTTCCAGTTCATTGATGCACGGAGGTGATTGCAGGATAGACCTTTCAGTGTTGTGTGAAATCTCTATTAGAAGTCTTCTAAACCCAACTGGATACTAGTTGCGTTTTGGTCTGTCACTACTGATTCTTGAGCATCTGTTTGTCGGTTTTGTGACGTTTGGTGTTGTAGTATGTCCAGGTGCGTGTTTGGTGTTGTTGTAGTATATGCAGTTGTGACACTTGTGGCTCTAGTGTGTTCAGGGACCTCAATTTCGCTGGGAGGAGTAGAACTTGCCATTATTTCAGTGGGTTCAGCAAACGGTAGAATCATAGTGGTATTATCCCCCTCCAGTAATTTGAGACTCTCCTTCCCCACCCGCGGGCTGCTAGTTTCAGCAGAGTTAAGCATACCCAGATATCCATTTGCTGCATCAGGGTCTCAATTTCGCATGTGGATTAGCAATTTCCTTTGGCAAAGGCTGGGCGACAACATGGGACAAGCAGCAGTTCTTTTGGCATAAGGTGGGCGACAACATGGAACAAGCTGGAGGGGTTAACTCGATAGGTGCAGTATTTGGCGGCAGCATGGAGTGATTGTTTCCGCTTGCAGATTGATTATCTCATCCCTAACCCGCAAGACATCAACAGCCCGAAAATCATGGAAAACCCTATTGTCCCTTCCGGATAATGGGATCTATACTGAAAGTGCAGAGAGATGCAGAGAGCATTCAGGGCTAGGAATTAGAGCATACCTTCGGCTTGATCTGCATTTGCTTAGCCATGGTCTCTCCTCCCCGACGCCTTCTAGCCTGCCGAGGGCGCCTCCTTCTGTTTGTTATCATGCTCATCCAGTAACGGTACAGCAAAGTGACTTTACGTTTCACTTTTTCCTTCTGGGTGGTGCTTTTGGCATCCAGGAAGCGCTGGTAGTCTGCTTCATCACCATCTGTTGCTGGGCGCAGTTCCTATAGCGCCGAGATGACGCCCCAGCAATGCCGCGCCAAGAAGCACCGTGGCAGTCCTCCATACTTCCTTTGCACTTTGAGTCTCGGACCCAGCTTGACATGCTGCGATGTCTGCGTGAGCTGCGGCGACGGTTGTCATGGTTGTAGTCGCGTCGTCATGATCATATCGGCGATGACGCCCATTTCCCCTACTTCTGTCCAGGTCACGTTTTTCTCCTACCTCATCCGGAGCCCCGTAGGCCCAGATGAACTCTCTTCTCTGCTTGCGGTTTGGTGGTCCTCCCAAGCCACCTCGACCGCGAAGGAAGGAAAGGTCCTCCACGATCTCCAAATGATTTCGAAGATTGAATACCTGCCCCCTCTTCAAGTCAGTTGGATCGTCGTAGTGTGGTGCCATTTGCGGAAGCGGGATGCTGGTAGGTGGCATTTCTCTGTCAGGCTCCATCACCACTAAGCTGACTTCTTTCGGAATGTCGCAAGGGTCTGCACACCATGCCCAGAGGTCGAATGACCTTGTGCGTTCCCTTCTTCTTGTGGTCTCTTGTACAAAGTGGATGGCGCAGCTCTTCCCCAAGGCCCTCGCAGCCACTTCTTCACTCCAGCAATGCACTGGCACACCTTCCATTCAACCTTGACATGATACTCGAAATTGATGTTTGTTGCGATCGATGCTCAGTCCATGCTGCAAACTTAAATTCTCTGCCCTGAATGGCACCATTGCCGTGTTCACAGCTCGCCTCCTGGTCGCCGGTCGGAGAAGATGATGAGGAATTGCTCGGGTAGTGCTTGATTAGTTGAAACCGCCGTGGTGGAGATTGAAGCGCTCGCAACATGTCGCCACGGTTGCTGTCTCCACATCATGGCTATTGCCATCAAACCAGCAAACAATAGCTCTTTCAATGAGGTCATCCCTTCGGCGCTTGATGGGGCCTGTGGCCGAGATGGCGCAGAAAGCCCTGGCCGGCCTGGCCCTGGGGTCGCCGGGGTATCTTGCCGCCATGTTTCCTCCTTCCCGAACGACTTCGCTGAAAGATTTGCTGTTGGGGTTGTGGGGAAAATTTGTGGGGAAGGGTTGTGCTGTGGGCTGGGTTGGAATGCTTGGCTTCGAGTAGGATTTATCCAAGTCCCGTCCGCTGTTTCTGCTCTTTGGACATTGAATGGCCTTGTGCCCAAATAGGAGGCAACGCCAGCATTTGATCGGCGCTTTGCAGAGCCGAGCTATATGATTCGAAGAAAGACAGTTAAAGCACCTACCCTGAGCCTTCTGCTTGAAGAATGCTGAGCCGGTGATAGGGGTGTTGGTTGTTCCGTATTGCCTTCATGAAGTGAATGCTCTTGGCGTTTCCTCCACCAGTGATGAGGTTTTACCCGGATCCAATCCTTGTCTTCCACCCTTGGACCCTCGGATCTAAGGGAGCCTTGAGATGTCACTCTGGAGTCTTGATTTCCGGGTGCTTCCGCCGAGGAGCTTCTCAAAGATTGTTGAGCCTTTTTGAACTGACTGGCGTATTCAACGCATTGAACTTGCCTGTGGAGAGTTATGCTCCCCTCTTGAATCCATTTTCCTTTCTCAGAGACTGGTATCCTATCCTGCAGAATATCTACCTCGGCCACAATTCTTGAATACTGCTCTGGAGACCCAGTACGCTCTCCCAGCTGAATGGAAACTTGATCTTCCTGCTGTTTCTGCCGAAGCTCTTTAATTCTTCCCTTGCGTTGTTCCCATGGCGAACTCGACGGTGTTAAGAGCTCTGGGAAGAGAGCCAACACCTCGGGGGTCTGCTGAAGGCCTTCCGGACGTGGCGAGATGAGGGATTCTTCCTCCGGAGTTGTCTTGGAGCCATTGACGCTTGCAGTCTTTAGTCCCTTCGAATGCTGTTCTTCTCGTAATCTTTGGAGTGATTTTTGCCCTGGCGTTGGTAGATCTGCCGTCGAGGAACCCGGATCTGGGATCGATTTGGCGGATTTGGCTGATTTGTTGTGGATTTCGGCAGGATCTGGATGAACGTGGGTGGGGGGACAGGCGCTGGTTCGGGGGTGGGGAACGGCCATCCTCACACACACCCTAGGTGGTCGATCTTCAAATTAACATGGACAGGGCAGCAAAAGGCTGGATAATAGCTGCAGCCTGCAGCCCCCCGTTTGTTCAGCAAACTTTCTCTTCAAAAGCTACCACCAATGTACTGTCAAATGTAATATAATTGACTGGTTATGATTTTAAATTTTACTATCAAACTTCACCATGACACATTATGACCATGTAAGAGCAACAATACGAAACATATCAAATTTGCTACCAAATACGCTCCAATTTACTAGACATGTTGCTACCTTTTTACTATATGCATAGGAGGGCAGGCTAGTCGTTGAGGGTATATGTGTATATATTGGCTATGCACGGATTGAAACCACAGACCCTGCTCGCTTCGTGCGTTGACGCTTCGTGTGCTATTCCCTTGTAACGTGCCAACCAAACTAATAAATAAGTTGTTCCTTTGTATATATGTACATGATTTTTTTATTTTAGCCATAACTTTTTATCGGTAGCTCCGATTCACGAACGGTTTTCATCATTGGCTTACTGACGACGAGAGCAACATATTGATATAAGTCTTGCCACATAAATCAAATTTTACTATCCGTATACATAGTTTTTACTATCGGTATACATAAATTTTGCTACCATATCAGAGGTTTAGTAGCTTGTGTGGTAGTAAAATCTTACGATATATTTGATAAATTAGCAGTAAAAACTCATTTGTGCAATGGTTATTAGCGAGACTTGTATCATTATGCTCCTTTTGTCATCAGTAAACTACCAGTGAATTAATTGGAGCTACGAATAAAAGTTATGGCTAAAATGAAGAAAGAACATAATCATATAAAAACTAAAAAATGCATTTATTAGTTGGTTCGGCCACCGTAATGTTTTACTAGTTACTTCATTTTCTAGTTTGTATACAAATTTGTTCTTTCTTTATTTTAGCTATAACTTTTAATTCAATACTCCGATTCATGAACAATATGATATAATTTCACTAGTAGATTGCTAAAATGAATATTAATTTACTATTGTAATGATAGAACATATATGATATATAGTTTCATATAATATAACATATGCATGATATCATATATTATATACATATATATATATATAATATATATAATATATATATATTACTATTGTAATGATAGTATATACACACACACATATATATATATATATATATATATATATATATATATATATATATATATATATATATATATATATATATATATATATATATATACATATATATATATATATATATATATATATATATATATATATATATATATATATATATATATATATATATATATATATATATATATATATATATATATATATATATATAGGAAGCCTCTTTTCTACTCCCTGGAGTAATTACTCCCTATGCCATATCTCACAACGTATGGGGTATCTCATGCATTTGGAAGGTATGTACGCGTAGTATACAGTATATAAGATCATCTAGGTGGTATGTACATTTTTCAGAGGTGGTATGTATATTTTTAGACATACTCCTTTTATGTGCATATATGAAGGTATTTGTGAAATACGCTAAAAATCATGAACTTCCTTGCAATTTTTTCATGCAACTCACATTGGAGTATCTTATAATTAGTGTATGAGTGTACTCAAAGTGATAAAAGAGTATTTCAAGTTCGTTTAGGTAGTATTTCAAAGGTGGGAGTAACTACACCGGAGTAAAAGATATATTTCCTATATATATATACGTATATATATGTATATATATATATATATATATATATATATATATATATATATATATATATATATATATATATATATATATATATATATATATATATATATATATATACACACACACACACACACACATATATATATATATATATATATATATATATATATATATATATATATATATATATATATATATATATATATATATATATCTTTAATATGATATTAATTTTGATCTTAAAATTTTACAAAGTTGTATAACCTTACATCCCATATATATGGTAATTTTTTGAGAATTTTTTAAAACATGTATATGTGGTTTTCATGAATAAGAATATAGTTCTTTTTGTCGGGCCTGCAGTTAAATATTTTAAAAATTCTCAAAAATTACCATATGTAGGGGAGGTAAGTTTCTACAACCCTGTAAAATTTAAAGACCAAACTTAATCGCATTTGAAATATAAGAAAATAACAAAGTACTAAACAACAACCTAATGTACTATCTTTTATTGTCAAGAAAATAACATTTTACTTCTTATTACTCAAGGTGTTACTATATCCTATTCCTATGTAAAGCTGTTGTGTAACACTTCGTTTCAGTATGGTAAAATCTGGTGTAATAGCTCATCACATGTCATTTATTTGAATAGTAAAAGGCAACATATTTAGTATTTTCTAAAGTTCCTAAAAATCACATGTACATATTTTCAAAAATTCTTAAAAAAAATTACCATATGTAGATGGAGGTGAAATTCTACAATCTATAACATTTGAAGACCAAAATCAATCATATTTGAAAGTTATGGCTAAATAAAAAAGAACAGATTCATATATAAGCACTAAAAGACATTTATTAGTCATTTATATACAAACACGCTTAGTCAACTGTACAGTCGGTTGCACTAATTAAAACCACGTGTGAGCTTGGTCGGTAAGTAAAACTGACTGGTGTGTAGAATACGCTATTCTATACGCAGCTATAGAATATATATATATATAGAGAGAGAGAGAAATAGTTCCATACTCATGAGAGTATGTATTTTCACTCTAAATATATCGTTTAAATAATGTTGTTATACCTCTTTATCCTTTTGAACATACTCTAATACTGATTATAACATACTCCAAAGTAAGTTCTATGAAATTTTTTGTTATGGTACAAACTTTATAGCATAATTTATGTATACTCTTTTTATATATGGAAACGTGTATATAGCAAAAATAAAGGGTTTCGAAGAAATTTTTTCAACCATGTCGTATTGGAGTATCTTAGAATTATTATTAATGTATACTAAAAGTGATAAAAGAGTATAATATATATGTTCGTTTAAGTGGTATATCAGTGGTGGGAGTATGTATGGGAGGGAGTACGGAAAAAGAATATGCGTAACAAAAACATGCGAACTAGTAGCGGTCCGTATTAGCGCATGAGAGGCATGCATGCGCACTAGTAGCGATAATATGTGGTTAAGCGCATGCAGGGTGCTTGCATGTGCAACCCACTACATTAGCGAGACACTGAACAAGTACGACGAAAGGCGAAAAGAATATCTCACCTAACAGATCCATGCGTGTCTCTTGGAAGCTACCTAGCAGACATATTAGCTAAGTTAAGTATATGCATGCGTTCAATCGACGCCAACTTGTCCATCATAATAGTCTGAGCATACACACACGCTCACATTGTCGAAGGTCCAAATTAATTAACTCAAAATTATTAGGCAGCAGCTATAAACTTCGCGAACCCTCTAATTAACTGCTGCAGTTAGTATATCGATGGCGAGAAGACAATGCAATGCGTTTCAACACGCTTCGCAAATGTGCTTGCTTTGCAATCGGACCATGGCAATCCTGTTCGTAGTTAGCTAGCTAGAGCCACTTGCAAATTATAAGGGCAAATACAGTAACAAATCAGCTGCTTACTTTATTTTCTATTCATATCATCTATAGTAGCACTAAAATTAGTTTATACAATAGCCATCTCTAAAGATTAACTCTAGATATCGTGCATTAACTATCTCTTTTCTCTTGTACATAAATAATCTACTTAAACTCCTCTGTAATACTTACTACTAAATAAGAGCCAGCTCTCTTCTCTCTCCTCTTTTCTCTTTTCACACTCTTCTATATAAGACAAAGATGATGTGGACATACCAAAAGTAAGTTGAGATGGCCTTATTATACATGCCATAATGTCTGGACTCTCTAACCTATCTCTCTCTTTTTTTTCTTCTTCCGTACGTGTTTGTGTACTTTATGCATGGAACCAGTATTAGATATATCGTTGGTTCATTAAATATGGAAGGATAGATTACTGTGGGCCTAGAAATCTTTCTCCCACCCAAACTTAATACACCAATGAACATTGAGAATGTGAGATACTCTTGTCGTTTCAAAAGCAAAACAGATCACATGCATGGTTAGACTATGTTGTTTGACGAATCTGTAGTTTGACGTTCATGCAAGCCAACTTAATTTAGTTGTTGCTTCAGCTTGTAATCAACACCTCTGGCCGGGAATTCCAAATGCCCTATTTGGTTTTGCCTCGAGATCAATGCATATAACCCACAAACTTAAAGTTAGCACATCTCAAGCGAACTATACAAACAAAATTTATGGCACCTTTTCCTCTGTTCCATTTGCAAACTCCGTTTATATATCCTCGTCAACAAATTCTAAGTCGTGCGTGCATGTAAGCCCCTTGAACCAAATGCAGTATGGCAATGCCATCATTGCCTATGGTTTACGTTAAAGTATATATATTGTCTACCTTTCGTCCTCGATAGCTTAATTAAACTTCCAGACAAACGGGTTGGTACGTGATATTTAGGTCCTATTTATTTAGGTTTAGCCTTTTTGGCTTAAACAACTTATAAGCTAACGGCCTTTGTATATGATAGAGATGGATAATTTTACTTAACTTTAGTGTTATTAGTCTAAAATCAACCATCAATAAGCCAAAAAAGCCTCTCTCTCTAGTGGTTTTTAGCTTTTAGTTATATGGAGACTTATGACTTTTGAAAAGCCCAGATAAAAAGCTATTCGTTTGCTTAGACTGTAGCTTTTTACCTTTTAAACTGGTAAAAAAACTCAAACAAACAGGATTTTAATATATAGTTTTTGATCGGTAAATCAAAATAAACCAAGATAGTAGCCATGAGCCGGCCAGCCTAGGGGCCGCATGTACGATGCCACCGATCGATCGTGGTCCCAGCTGCACCAATCCGATTCTCCGTAGGGAAAAGAATCAGGTAGCTAGCAGCTGGTTCATGCTATGCATATGCATGTATGTTCGAAGCTCGAACATAGGTGTCAAAGTTTTTATTAAAATAATACTAAGAGATACTAAAAATTTAAAGGATGAATGTACTAACTTTTTATACCTATTGTTACTATCTGAATATAAATTTTAGTACCTTCGGTAAGAAATGTCCCTTATTTTACTGAGAGAGCTGGCGCTTAACTTTAATAAGGGAAGAAAACCTCTCGCTCATTATAACAGGCGTCTGCCCTGCGGCAGTGTGTCTCAGCCTTGCAACGAAGAGCCATACGGTTTTTGCATGGACCTCAAAAATAAACTACACTCGCTCTGTCGCTCAGCGTGCGCGCTCTCTCTTTTCCACAAGCATCGGCGGAGCGGAGTTCACGGCTTTCTGTGTTTGGCATAGCGGAAAACGACGACGAGACTTTTAAGTCGCGTACGATCATTCTTCGTTACGGTCTGAAAGGAAAGAAGAGGGTGGGCACACGCTTGCATGGCTGCATTCCTGCAAGAACATCCGAATATTCTCTGCAGAATAGACTTGCGATTGCAGACTGATTTTTCCTTGCTAATTGCTAGCGCATGAATCTGAAGCTCATGGGTGCTGCCGTCGCAAGCGGGCTTCGTTTCGTACGGCCAGGCGGTGGCAAATTGAAGGAATAAGATGATGCATAGAAAGTACGAATAAACACTGCGGTAGTACACCTGTTTGGATAAAGAAACGGAATTGGATCATCAAGGCACATTAAATTCAGATTCTACTCATGTTCGATGTCACTAAGAAAAGAACTCCAGAACAGGATTTTTGCAAGCAGTAGCTTACGCTGTATTATGTGAGTAGAAAAGGTAGAAAAAAACTGATATACACGAGCTTGCAGAGAACAGTGCTCTGCTTTGTTTGATCTAAAGATTGAAGTAGGCAACATTGTAATCCCATGATGCTTATGCTGTTCTACGTTCTGCCAATACCTACTCCCATCACCCTCTACATGATACTAACTGGGTTGCAGTCCACATGATCGAAGGATTAGTCGTCCTCTGGATCGAAGTCCCTAACCTTCACATCAGCGTCTTCCCCATACTGGATGCAGTTGTCGATGCATGACAGCACATATTGAATGCTGGAAAAACAAGGACGATTAGGGATACGAAACGAGAACCAAGCAGTTTAAAAATAATGCCAAAATATATGTGAAAATTGGAGACAAATTGATCCATACATACTGAAGAAATGCGCTGGAAATTTTAAAAGTCAGCATGGAACAGTAGTGCATTTCAAACTTGCTGATAAATTTTTTCATCGTAGTGTTTTATATCAAACTCACCCCTCTATAAGCACCTTTAGAATTTGCGAGGCAGGACCAGTATACCAATGGAATCAAACATGATTTCATCACAGCAAAAGAATGAACAACAGCGTCACAATACTAGCGTCAAGTGTGCAATTTACACCACCAGCAATTTTGATGTAATATGAAAAGAGAGAAACTAGCACAGTATACCGTTGGGAGGCCAACCTGACGGTATAGCCTCCATCACCACGGCAGCTACCCCAGCGCGGTTTCGCCTCTCATTCCTCTCCCTCCTCCGCCGCACCCCCTCCCAGCCTTCTTCCTCGGTGCTGACTGCAGTTCCGCGCCCCTCCACCCACCTGCCTCCGCTCTCTCCTCCCCCAACCCGCGGAAGGCAACGACCTCGCTGCCTCACGTCGCGCCGCCACCGTCTCCCCTCTCCCCCCACCCAACCTAATATTTAGTGCGCCGCCGTCTCGTTGTGCCTCCCTCCACCGCCGCCCACCGCCAGACCACCACCTCGACGGCCTCCCTCTACATCTGAGGGGCGTGGTGAACCCAACTTCGGCGGCAGCACCACCGCTGCTCTCGTCGTAGCTCAAGAAGATAAGGGCGAGAGAGCTAGAGAACCGGAGCACGGGGCATACCGTCGTTGCTAGAGCTAGAGTTTGAGAAGACAGGGAAGCGAAGCAGTGCTACAAAGTAGGTATACTGTTCTGTAATTTTTTTTTCATATGGAAATGAATCTTCCAGATAAATATCATATATGAAAGCTGCATTTATATGATTATGCATACTGGTAAACTAGCATGTCTAGGGATCAGAAATTCAAGTGATAAAAGGCTCCGTCAATCACTCAAATCTAAAACAGTTTTGATCAATAAACAAAGAATAGTAAAACATAAGCATGTATATAGGCATGAGTTGGCATTTGAAAACTAACAAGGACTGATATTTAACCAAAAAAAAACAGTATTACCTGCTCTCCTTTCTCAAGTCAAGTGGTATGAAATTCACCATGCTGTAATCATCAACCTGCATGACAGTACCGACATCAATATTGCAGGCTGAGTACACCATATTACAGCAAACTACCTTACCAAAAGAGGATACTAGCAAAAGCAAAGGGAAAAAATGGAACATGGGAGCAAAACAAATAGCATCTATACCCAAATATTCAAAATGTTCATACAAGCGTGTCAAGATGAATGTATCTGTCTCATTGTAGAACTCCATATCAATGTATCTGAGCTTCCAGTCAAGTGCCAAGAAAACTAAACCAAATGGCTACATCAATATGTTTTCTAAAGAAAAACATGGGAGTTTCCATTGCCGCGCAGATGGACTTAATAAAAGCACCTGAAAACTCGGATCAGAAACTGAAATGCTATCTCTATTCAAGGTGAAAAGAATTCTGCATGTGAAAATCCCCTACAATCTACATTGTTTTCACAAAACCCCAAATATTCTCAGACAACGGTGTTTGTACCAACCAGAGCTATCTACAAGTGTGATCTACTCCAGTAGTCCTCGCCACAGCCAAACATTGGTGTTGGTTGTCTCCTTTAATATAAATCAGCACAAGCTCAAATGATAGAATTATTGATTCCCATTTCCCAGTCATGACTTTAAATAAAGCAAAGACGATTTGCCTATGGTTCATTGCATCACAAAAGAAGTTCATCAAAGAACCAGAAACATAAATGTTTAAGCAAGTTAAGTTTGTTTTATAGTACGAAACGGCAAGTGTCTCGTCAAACCATAAGCACCGAACAAGATGATATGCCTCATGACATTAAACGAAAATTAGAATTAAGCTATATTATGTCAAAGCAAATCTTAATTATGCAGACAAATAGACAATTTACATCAGAAGGAAAGCAATTCAATCTAGAGTTACAAGTCTAGCATTTATGGGTTTATGACATCACTAAGGCACTGCTCACCACAATATTTTGACAATCACAGGGTTTCATAAAGGATGACATTATACAGAATTTACATGTTCATAGCAAGCATACCAGTTCAGCTAAAGATTTGTTCAACTTGACAAACCGAGGTGCCATCTGTCGATTAAGCTGTGACAGAAGAACGTGCGCCTCTGGGTTCAGATACCTAGAAATATCAGAATATTAATACACAAAAAACCAATTTAAATCCTTACAATTAAGTAAAGGAGAAAATAAAGAAAACATACTCTTCTACATCTTTTTTGTTGGAGACCAGGTCCATTTTTGAAAGGATGTTGATATGAGGAAGTTCAAGCTGAATCATGGCAGAAAGAGAAGCCATGCAACCACTGATGTATTTTGTTACATCACTGATGAACTGAACCAAGAGAAACAATACTGAAGTCAGTCTTGGGTTTGAGTTCAGCACTTTTTTTCTGCAGAAAATTCTATTATTGACTCAAACCTGTGAATCAAGAAGGTACACAGCACAAACATTAAAATTTTTCCGTTTCAGATGTTCGACAAAGTTGCGCAGAACTGGAACATGAGTGAAGAGTTCAATCTGGCCTGGAAAAATAAGATCCGGAACCTTGTTAGCTGATTTCAGCTAATTTGAAATCAAAATATCTCAGCTTTTCCGTATAATAACAAAAAGGAAAAAAAAGAGAGGGAAAAGCACAACAGAACCACACTAGAGATAGATCAAGATGGTACCGGTACCTTGTACACGCTTAGTGCACAAGTATAATACACTAGGTATAGAGAGACAGATTAATTGGAGGTTTTGTAAAGCCTGTGTTGGTGGTAAGACTAGTAGGTGAGATGAAACTGTGTAACCCACTAAATGCAGTTAAAGAATGAAGACATGAATTGAGAATATTACCAGGGCAATCGAACACAAGATAGTCATCATCCAAATAGTTCTCTAATTGTTCATCCAACCAATCATCCAAACTGTCTTCAAGGTGCCTAAGGCTTTCTTAAGGAAATAACAACTGACAGTATGAAATCCTAATGTAATAAACTATATGCCCAATCCAGAACATTAACATCCTCTTCGAATTATATAATCACGCTGGATAGGTTGGATCCTAGATTACAAATATAGCTGTTGAGAGTGATTTGACTACAAACAAAAGAAGAGTTAGCATGAACCATGCAAATTGTAACTGATGTAAATTAACTAATATAGTAACTAATCTAATTCACAGAACGGCATCCAATTCAAAGTGTAGAAAAAAATGGAAGGTAGCATATATGCACGTGTCTTCAATAAATGGAGCAGCAAATTGAAAAAACACTATTTGCTCTTGGAACATCTATATATAACTATTGTTGGTGTCTTGGTGAAAACAAAGAAGAAGATGGTTTAATACTAGAAGTAATGAAGTATATGTGCAACCATCATCTATGATGCACAAACACGGATACGTCGACATGATACAACACGACATCGACACAGAATTCGCCATTTTTCAAAAAATGCTGACACAGTGACATGGCTATATATATTTAAATAATAACATACATATGTATTATTCTCTATATTTCCGCATGCTTATCAAAATGAAATAATGTAAAGCGTAAACTATGAATATGTACCTCAGCCTTTGCAATTTCACTTCTAAGCTAAGCAAGAATAGGTACCGTTACCTTAAGATATATCTTCCAATCACCATTACTAATTTTCAGCAGGTGCACTTTGACTCTAGAGTAGCTACTAGTGCCAACATATTTGCAATACGTGCATCTGCATTTCACATATCCTTTAGATGGACTACCATTATCTTGAACATCAACATGGATCCACAATGGAGCCTTGATATTGGTGTTTTGCTCTTCTCAAGTGACTAGGGTTACCCTTTCGGTTGCTAAGCTGTACCAGGTTGTGTCATCGTATGAGTTGGATACGTGTCGATGAAGTGTTGAAACCGTGTCGAATATTAAAATTATTTATTTTGGCTATCTAATTATCCAATACGTGACCGATAAGTGTCGAGTGGCGTGCCGGTGTCGTATTTGTATCGGACACGTGTCGGACACTGATACGGCACCAAACCGACGTGTCGGTGCTATAGAGACCATCATCAGCTTATTTGCAAAGATGTACAACAAGACCAATTTCTGCCCAACAGCCTGATGTTGTATATCCAACCCATTTGTAAGTTTCAAAATGTAACGGAAAAACATTGCAAATAATGTGCCATAAGGTGTTAGTCAAGAACTAAATAGCTTGCAAGGCAACAATTAATAATAAATAAGGATAACTTTCAGACAACAGGATACTCCATGCAATAGATAAGGCCACCATTTGGCCCCATCCCAAGCTCCTCCATAACATCATCCAACGATATGAGCATTCTAATATCTACAAACATACCAAACGAAGCTGAGTAAGAGCCACATTTAAATGTGTGCACAAGAGGTATAAGAACATTCTTACCCGTAGCTACAGGATAGCTGAAGTTCTCTGCAGCTGGATCAAGATTGACCATATGAATCGTCCTGCCCACCGTCTCGCAATGTTGATACAAACTGGAGCAATAGGTCGACTGCACAACATCAATAACCGATTAGTGCAAGCCATTCTCAGCTTCTCCTTAATCAAATTCTAAGCCTCCGTGCAATCCTCTTTCTTTAGTAAGCAAATTTGCAATAGATGTTTGTAAATTATCTTACATGCATATGTATAGCCACCCCGCGGATCACTAAACTAAACTAAACCCTAGAAATAAATCAGAGGAGTAGACTATTCCGTTTCAAATAACCTCAAATAGGAACTAAACTCCACCAAAATAGCACAAAACTATGTCCGATCGAAACTATCAGTAGTTCAAACGCAGCAGCAGAAGCAGCCGCAGAACCCTAATTGACCGGAGCGACGAACCAATTCGTCCCGAATCCTAATCAGCGCTGGAGATTGAACCAACTGCCTCACCAATGACAACAACCCCTCCAAAAAAAGAACAGAGTGAAGCGGGCGGGGAGTTGGGGACCATCACCTTGCCGCTCCCAGCGGGGCCGATGACCAGCTGCGCGTAGCCCATGGTGGCGCGAGGCAACCAAGAGATTGGGGAGGAGTTTTTAGTAGGGTTTAGAGAGGGGGGAGGCGGGTTTGCGTTCGAGAGGGGAAGAGGGATCAGAAAGCGGAGGAGATGGCGGCCACGAGGTAGGCGGCGAACCAGAAGACGGCAGCAAGCAGGGTCCCGATTAGGGTGGACACTGCCATCGGCGGCTCGCTCACCGGTCGGCGTGGTCGCTTTATGCCGAGGTTTCTAGCCCTTTTTTTTTAAAAAAAGAATCTAATGCTCTTCACAGATGGAATCGAAAATCTAGCTCTCCTCCTACGCTTACTGTTTATGGTAGGCCACTGCTCCCACGTTGCCATGGCATTGCTCCTATACTCCTCGCCGGCTACAGCACTCCTCGGATGTGACAGGTGACACAACTTCTGCAGTGGAGAAATGGCTAGATTTACAATTTCACTCAGCAAATGACTACATTTGCAAAGAGAAAGGAGGGGGTAAAGGAGGCTAGAAGTGAGGCAGAGCCGGTTTTTTGTGACCTTTCCACATGTTTGCGAATTGCGATGGTCTGGTTAAGACTTGAGACAAACCGTTGATGAGATATTCACATGTCGACTGTGGCCGGAGGTTGTTGAATGCATAGACTGGACCAGAAATCTCGAAAAAAGTGGTGTCAATAACACTTTTGTCATGATGTCTACGGACTGACAGGACGACGGTGCATGTCATACCTAGACCTGACCAAGGGAGATCTTCTCTAAAATAAAGTGAATGCCGATCTCAATGTGCTTGGTGCGGTGATGCTAAACCAGATTAAAGACATGAAAACCACATTGACATTATCGCAGTATACCACAAGGGGCGAGGCGATGAGATGGTGCAGCTCTTGAGGAAATTGATGTAACCAGCAACATTCGACAATCATATGTGCAACCGAGTGGTACTCAGCCTCAGCACTTGACCGGGAGATAGTGGATTGGCACTTGGAGGACTAAAACATCAAGTTATCACTAAGATACATCTAGTAACCCGAGGTAGAGCGGCAAGAACCCAAGCAAACCGATCTAGTCAGCATCAGAGTAGACGATGAGGGTGGAAGCCTATAACATATGCAGTTGTAGACCCTAGGAAAGCATGCTTTTGACACGGCGAAGGATCCTCTTAACAAGAGCAAGGTCTGGCTCTTAAGGATCATGCATGTATAGGTTGGTCTAGCAGGCGTAGCATTGCCATAGTAGGGGAAAAGTGTGCCATGACAGAGAAAACCAGGACAATGACAGCATATGGGATGCATGGCGCACCACCTGGAATTACCGCAGCAGGGAAAAATAGGCCACGGTGATGGGCGAGGCATGCGACGGAGAGGTGGCCACCTTGGTGGTCGGCACAATAGCGAAGTGTTGCATACGTGCAACAAGCAACGGGGGGTAGAAGGCCTTGGCAAAGGGTGTGGTGCACGCCTCGACAGTTGAATAGGTGGCTACATGGGTGGAGGGCATGGCAACAAAGTGATGCACAGATGCAATAGGAAACAGAGGGAGGGAGGCCACTACAGAGGGTGTGGTGCACGCCGTGACAACAGAAGAGGTGGCCGCCTGGTGGAGAGCGCAGCAGCAGAGTACAACAAAGTGATGCATAGGCACAACAGGCGACAATGGAAGAGAGGTGGCGGAACAATGGAAGAGAGGTGGTGGAGATGATGTCCGTGAGGGAGGAAGGCTCGATGGTAGGGATTATGGACACATAGGGAAAAACATATTCGTCAATGACATGTCTAGAGAGACTTAGTGAGACGCGACATCTAAGCAATAATAATCCTTGTGGAAGAAAGGGTAACAAAGAAAGATGTAAGATGTGGAACAAGGAGACAGTTTATTATGGGCAGTGGAGGAGAGGTTAGGAAAATAGAGGCAGCTGAACACGCGGAGGTGGCCATAGGAGAGGGCGACGGTGGAGACACTTGAAGGGAGTAGTGCGAGAAACTTGTTTGGAAGGGCAGCGATTGAGGAGGTAGATGGCAGTGTTGAGCGCTTCCGCCAGTACTACATAGGCATGTGGGCTTGGAAAAGGAGTGTGTGGATAGTGTTGTTTATGGTGCGAATGACACATTTAGCCTCTCCGTTTTGTTGAGACGTGTAGGGACACAATAGACGGAGAAGGTTGTCATGAGAGCAAAAGAAGTACAAGGAGAGGGAATTGACGAATTCTGTCCCATTGTCTGATTTGATCAAGAAGGGGAGTGCAAACTGAGTTTGAACATATGCGCAGAAAGCAATGTGGGTGCCACGAACTTCAGATTTTTTGCATAAAGGAAACGTCCAACAAAAATGAGTGAAATCATTTAGGACGACGAGGTAGTACTAGAAACCTGAAATGCTTGTAATAGGAGATGTCCACAAGTCCAGTGTATTAATTGGAAAGGAACAGTATAAACTGAGTTGAACTAGAAAAAGGCAGACACACATGTTGCCAAGTTGACAAGGATGACAAATATAGTGATCTGCTTTATTACATGTAATGTAAGATAATTTTTTGGAGAGACTCAATGACTCCACAATTAGGATGCCCTAGGCGGTAATGCCAAATAGTTTCAGAGGCCATCGTGAAGAGGAACGCATCGGATTCCCCCACAAGTGTCGAGGAAGAAGTGGTGTAGAGATCACCAAAGTTATTGCAGTGAAAAATCTCTTGGTTTGAAGGTCCCTGAGAAACCAAAAGGGTCGAAATCAATTGAACAGGAATTGTCATGTGTGAATTTATAAATGGAAATAAGATTTTTAGAGTGAGGGAATGGCAAGCATATCGTTCAGTTGAAAAGAAGTGGAGCTTTTAAGCCTGAGGAAAGCCGGCCCCTCATAAGTCACATATCGCTCGTCCTAGTCACCGTAACTGTAGCGTTTCCTTTACTCATTGCATCTATTTGTTAACATTGTGGTAGCTTCTAAACGATTGTTTGTATTACACTCGTGGCATGATTTTTGTTTTACATCTGGCATGATTTTTGTGCCCCACCAATTATTGTGCAATTTCAGGTTTTCGGGGTTATGTTGCAATGCTGCATTAACCGTTTGCAAGTATTGATGATTCATTAATCATTGAAGCTTCATTGTTGTTGGGAGCTTTTGAACGATTGCTTTCCAAGGTTCTAAGTACGGAGGCTGATTTTTTTCATAGAGCATGGTGATGATACGGATGTGTGTCTTGATGCTCGCCACGTTGATGGCCTAATAGGGGGGCCATGACGGGAAGCACGAATGGGATAATGGAGCCATCGGTGTTGGAGTTCAGGGTGCCGAAGGTATATGTATTTAGGGCATCGAAGGTGGAGCTATCAACGTGGGGGCAGTTAGGGCAGTCCCAACCCTCCACGTCAGCTGGTGTCTATAGAATTAATTACATTGCCAACTAAGCGAAAATCTGATGTGGCATAGAAATTAAAGAAGGGAGAGAAGAAAAAAAGAAGAAACCAGGTCTCATGCACGACACTAGGTCGGCGCAGTCTCCAAAACGCAAGAAACCAGCCGAAATCAGCCATGGACTCGTGCTGCTTCTTCCCCGCGTTTTCCTCGCCATCCCGACCTGGCCAGGCGCTCCTCCGTTCCGCCACCATGCCGCGCCGCAAGCGTGAGCTTCTCCGCACCGTATTCCTCCAATTTTTGGCGCGCTCCCGAATCCTCTCGGCGCCAAACCATCGAGCCGCCGTCTATTTTTCCCCAATCACCCGCCATCTCGAGCCGCCTCTATTTTTCCCCAATCTCACTCGCCATCTCTGATCCCTCTGCTAGTCATCTACAATCGGCCAAAGTAATCTCCAATCGCTCATCCCCAAGGAAGAAATCGTCCCCAAGCCTTGCGCAAGAATGAATCCGACGGAATCGAGGAAACGGCGGTCAAGATCCAATCGAGCCGCCGGTGATTCGTCTGCCTTGCTGCAGCTCGTCGGTGGTACTCTGCACCTCATGGCATCAGCCATCAAAGGCCGCTGCCGCCACAGAGCCTCCTTGATCCAGACGCCGGTGGTGTTTAGGAGCCATGGTCGAATCCAGCCCCCATGCTCCATCATCTGGTTTCCCTGCCGTCGGTGCTCATGCCGCAGGTGCATGGTGGCCAGCGGCATCTCCTGGCAGCTCAGACGGGTACAATGCCTTCTCCAAATCCATGCATTTTTTTATTGCCTCATTGCAATGTTGTTAGCTCCTGTTCGGTATATCAAGGTGCTCTGCAATGAACTCTGCATGTATATTGTAGCTGAGATGATCTTGTTACCAGCGTTTAGAGCTAAACAACTGAATTTCTGTTTGGTAAATACCTTAATTGTTTGCTTGACAAAGTGCTACATGCATTAGACCTTCGTGTGGTGTTTTTTTCCTAGTTGGGGGATGACTGGATTAGAGGTTGCAGGTGCTATTCAGAAAGCATTCTTAGGGCCAATTGCGAAACATCTGATTCATTGTTTGGTCCTCCGAAATTGATTCAAGGCTGAATTTCTAGCACAAACAGCATATACTGATCCTGTTGGTGGTGGAGCTGCAAACATCAAGGCAGCAGGAAGTAATCACGAGGGATTGTTTTATTTTTCTTTTTTCATGTTTCCTCCTGCAAGCTCTCATGTTTTTTCTGGCGCTATAGCTCATACCTGTAAAATATGCAGAGGGCATATCGTTTTTTGGTAGTAGTTTTGTATTGTATCATGCTAAATCTTGTAGGCCTATCTAATGACCAGAATTATGGTCTCATATGTTATAAACGGTTACCTTTGCTGGGTCTCTGCAACTCGTATTATATGTGATATGTACACCCAATTCTCTATTTGAATCGTTACTGCTTATTGCTAATGAGCCATTAGCTTGCACGGTCTTAACACTGAAGATTCATTAACACATGTGCACCCAGCAAACCAACAATATCTTGAATGAAGCACATGCAGAATACCTAGAACTTGATGGCACCAGTAGGCTATTTAATCTGTTACTCAAAGCTTTTGTTGTTTCCTTTTTCAGGATGTATCCACCAGATGGTTTCGTGAATTATCTACAGAGTGCTAATATTCCTTTGTCTCCCCAGCCACATCCATTTGTGAACTATCATAATGGAAGTCAGCTATCAGAAAATTTCCATTTTGTTGGTGGACCAATGAGCCATTCTACAATGTCACAGACCGCTCCATATTCTAAAGGGACCCCATCACCAACTGGGAGCTCTCCTGTTGATGCTGCACAAATGGGATTACAAGAGAAAGAAACAATTGATGTTGAGGAAGATGACACAATCCAGCCTGCTACATCCGATGCTAGATCCGACAGGCGATTGAATTGGTCAAATGAAGAAGACATTAGATTGGTAAGTTTAATGTACATTTTTTTGTTTTTTGAAGCCTTGCATATGTATGCATTTAAAAGTGTTTTCATTTTGTTTAAAGGTTTAATTTTTCTCATAATTGTAGGTTAGTGCTTGGCTGCACAATTCAATTGATCCCGTTGATGGTAATGGTAAGAAGGCTGATCAATATTGGGCAGATGTTGCTGCGACTTACAACAGCACCACAATGTCTAACCGTAAGAGAAACCATAACCAGCTGAAGCTACGTTGGGAGAGCGATAAGAAACCATTGCTGAATTCAATGGCTGCTATTCAAGAATCACTAAAGTACATCAAAGTGGCATGAGTGATGACCAAAAGATGGATGATGCATTGCAGCTCTATGCCTCTGAACATGAAGAGAAGCCTTTCACAATGGCATATATGGAGGATAGTACGACATGAGAAAAGTGGTCTGCTATTGTGAAGAAATTTAATAAGGAAAAGGACAACAGTGCAACTCTTAACCTAGCTCATGTTGTGAATGTAGAAGATTCTCCAAAACAGCGCCCAATTGGGCATAAGAAGGCCAAAGATGAAAGAAATGGAAAAAGAAGCAACCAGAGGCTATTTCGCTATCGGCTAAAAATTAGACAAATTCATTCAAGCAAGCACCAAGGCTGAGAAGATGGCAGAGGTGCAGCAAAGTTTGGCAGACAAGAAGATAGAAGTAGCCAAGCTTGCTCACAAAACAGCCCAGGAACAAACAAAGGTTAAAATGTTAGACCTTTACAAAGACTTACTGTGTGCTCCCACAAGTGATCTTAGTGAAGAAACTATGGTTGAAAGATCCAAAGCATTGGAGTGTATGAGGTTGGCTCTGTTTGCTAAAGATAGTTGAGGTATGTTTTTTTTAACAGATTCCCTTGTGTCTTATTGATCCATTTAACACATTGTTCTAGCAAAATTCTGTCTCTACTGTATTGTTACATAAACTATATCTTCTCCTGTCAAAGTAGCAAAATCAGCAATCTTTTACTCAACTCATCAAACTTCAAAACCAATATCGTTATGTACCTTATGGAGATATACAACAAACATATTTCACATTTTAACATCCAGTATCGTTATGTACCTTATGGAGATATACAGCAATAACAAGGTGGTGATCTTACCACTCTGTCCAACCGAAGAAGTGAATTTAGGAGACTGGTTCCTGTCAGGACTGCTTTAATTTATGAGACTGGTTCCTGTCAGGACTTAAAAAAAGGAATTTCCTCGACTGAAGATTATCATACACGAGTGGTGCCATCACTAAAAAAGGAATTAGCAGCTCCTTTGGTCAGACAGCTGCCATGCATGAATCTACTCATTCGTATACAGAATTGAATGTAATTCTGATATCATTCAACCCATTCAAAAAACCTAAATACACTGACATATACGTGCATGGGAGGACTTTATTCAATAAATACTCATTATTTACAGAAGAACCAACCTTTTTATCCTGTGGTATATTAGCTTTCTGTTTTGCAAATGCTGGATGGAAATTAGGCAAAAGAGTTTAAACTTGTGTGAACCCATCTCCTTACTTGTGTGAACCCATCTCCTTTTTATACTGCAAGCCTGAACCCATTACTTGTGTGAACCCATCTCCTTTTTATACTGCAAGTCTGAACCCATTACTTGTGTGAACACATTAGTCTTTTTATACCGCAAGTCTAAACCCATTACTTGCTGCAGACCCATTTATGTGTGTATATATATACCACCACCGGACTACCCTCTCGCCTTGCACATTCTTTCTTCCCTCTTCCTCATCCTTACCATCATGTCCCACTTAATCTGAAAATCATTTGCCTAGTGACTTTCCTACGCATGATGGTTCTCTGGATGAGGTGAGCAAAGATAGATCCAATGGATCTGTACCCAATGGATGAGGTGAGCACATATTGGGAGATCTTGCTGGTCATATGGTTGCTGAATTGAAGTCCAAGTTGAAGCTCTACAAGATATGAGACCTACCAGTGTGAGTGGTCCAAGGAGGTATGTTCCTGTGCCTTATGAAGAATCAACAGGGGCTATTGAATGATTACTTTGTAGAGGATCCAGTCTACAATGAAATAATCTTCCGTAGAAGATTTAGGATGAGAAGGCCCCTGTTCTAAGCATTGTTGAAGCCCTAGGCCGATGGAACAAATATTTCACTTTGAGAATTGATGCTCTTAACCGCCTGTGGTTATCTCCACTTAAAAAGTGCACAATGCTATTCGCCAATTGGGAAATGGTAGCCCTGCAGACCAACTTGATGAGTATCTAAAAATTGGAGAAAGTACTACAAAGGAGTGCTTGAAGATGTTTGTGAAGGGTGTGATTGAGATATTTGGTGAAAAGTACTGCGACGACCCATCGTACAAGATGTTGAGCGCTTAGTGTAGATTGGTGAGCGTCGTGGGTTCCCTGGCATGTTAGGAAGTATCGATCGCATGCATTGGCATTGGGAAAATGCCCTGCTGCATGGAAGGAATGTATACCGTGGTGATCAAGGTGTTCCTACAATCATTCTAGAAGCAAGAGTCAAGCATGATCGTTGGATATGGCATGCCTTCTTTGGTGTTGCCGATCCAACAATGATATCAATGTGCTTAATCAATCACCTTTGTTCGTCCAACAATTGAGAGGGGAAGGTCCTCGGTGCAAGACCATATCAATGGAAGGCAATACAACAATGGTTACTACCTTGCGAACGGCATATACCCGAATGGCTGTTTTTGTTAAGTCAATACGCCAACCACAATCGAAAAGCATAAATTATTTGCGAACATCAAGAAGGGCAAGGAAGGATGTTGAATGTGCTTTTGGAATTTTGCAATCGCGTTTTAGTATTTTGAAACGACCTGCACGCCTATTTGATCAAGGGATCTTGAGAATATCATGCTAGCTTGTATCATCCTTCACAACATGGTGATCGAAGATGAGAAAGATATGGACGAGATTCCTCTTGATTTGAATGAAACACCAAGCACATCAACTGCATAAGAAGCTACAATCTCTCAAGGACCGAACCCATCGATGGAAGCAAAGTGATAGAAAGAAATACCATTATTCGTGATTGTAGTATTCATAAACAACCTCAATCGACTTGGTTGATCATATCCGCGTAAATTTGGGAATTCAAATTAATTAGGTATATATCTATCTATCTATCTATCTATCTATCTATCTATGAGGTTGACGTTTGGCTAATAAGCCATTAAGAGTACCTATGAAGTTAGGTGTTCTGCCTTACAAATGTTACAATAACTTTTGTGAATTACATTCTTAATTTAGTGACCATTTATGTTTCTATCCGACAGGGTAATGTATACTCCCATATTGATTCTATCCTAAGACATGTCCAAGAATTCTCCATTTTCAAGCAAGTTACTTTGCAGTATCTTTTTCTCGTTTTCATAACAATTGTCTATGCCAAGTTAATTCTATATCGATGTGAATCTTTGGAATTGACTGTCTATCTTTCCCCTCAGAGCTCATTGGCTTTCGGTTTCCATTATTAATCCTACTGAGTTATTGGCACCGGAGATGATGTGGAGCAGGATGTTATGTAGCATGTGCACCGGAGTTGATGAGAAGCATGATGAATGGCTCATGATTACCTAAATATTATTTAGATATTGCTATGTAATCTTATGGTGTTGCTACCTAAATATTACCTAGATATAACTATATTTTGAATCGGAATTATTTTGTTATCAAGCATGGTTACCTAAATATTATATAGATATTTCCATGTACGCCGTTACCAACATATTTGCTTGCAATGTATATCCGCTTTTGTTGCTCCAATACCATCTCAAGATGACTTTTGTTGCTTTTGGTCTATGTCCCAAGACCGAGATGCCTACATGGTCATGTTTGCCCAAATGATCAAGTCGTGTTTGTGGTACATGCATGAAAGTCATTAAATTTTACTCTATAGAAACTGCTCATGGAAACTATGCATTGGAGAGACTAGGTCTTAAGGGATATTTATTGCTCTCTCTCTCCTCTAGACACTACTCATAGAAACCATGGGTTGGGACTGCCCTTATGGTTATGCGGTGGTAGTGGGATGAAAAAAGACCGTACATCACTCTTATACTATGGGCCTGTTTGTCATAACTCCCACTTCTGAATTCTAATGGGAGTTGGGTGGAGCTGTGCCAAACACTCTAGCTCCACAAATTTTTAGAGTGGGAACATAAAGAATCTGGAGTGACCTGTAGAGCAAATTTTTAGAGTGGAGATTCCCCCACTCCCAACTGAAGCGCAACACCAAAAAGTAGAGTTGCCCTCAGAGCTACGGTGTAATTACCCACAAATGCCACTAGGCAATACCCCCAACCGACCAGTGCGGTCCAACCCCAGCCTCATTCCTCTCCCAACCCTCACACTCCTCGCTTAAGGTGGCGGTGGTGACTCCTCCCCACACAGCTTGGCCACCAGTCTGGGTCCTCTGCCTCCTCCGTCGCTGCCTCCCTGTCTGGAGCCCCATGCCTTTGGCTTTGTCCCAGTCCGGAACCCCGTGGCCCAATCCTCCCCGTGCAGTCGATGGCAACGAGAACCTCGAGGATGCCAAGGGCCGCCCCCTCATGCTCTCCTACCCTCAGGCCCTCCCCAAGTACTACTATGATCAATCCGGGTCCTCCACCTCCTTCACCATGATGTGATGGGCCCCTCGACCGGATTGCAAACCGTTCTCCTTGATTCTCTCCTTCTTTGATCTTTTTCTTAATTAGTTATAGTATCTTATGATCTAGCCATGTACGATCCAATTATGTTCTTGTGGGGGCTTTCAAGGAATTCAGCCATGCATTGTTCAGCTCGAACAATTGATTGGTTTGTAATTATGTATCATGTCTTCGTGAATCCCTTAATTTTGTTCCAGGATTGCATTGTGTTTTGTACTGATTGTTTGATCTTGTTGCAAATTTCACACATGTGTATGTCACATTGAATTTGTAATATATTATAAAATAAACACTCACATTTGCTAGAACAAAATAATGTACAAGTGAAAAAAACAAGGCTACTGTTTATAATTTACACACAATCTTGAGTCAGCCTCCTAGCCAAACACTCCCACAGACAGCTACAGATTCTCAAAAATTCAACTCCACTGAGAATATGAGATCTGTAGATAAAAAATTAGAGTAGAAGCTGTGCCAAATAGGCCTACCGGAAGCGACAGATAGAGGCAAAGCTAAGCACACGGCAAACAACCAGGCCGACCCATGTATATATAGCCGCATGCAGCACAAGATTTACAACCGAATAATCGGCAAGTACATGCAATAACCATATATCGTGGTCAGGAAAAGAAGAGGTCACAATCTCCTATACATGGAAGATAAAATCTAATCTCCTAGACATCATTTTGTAGAGCAAGCAATGCACTAATAGTAGTTGAGCGTATGAAACCAAATATGCATGTGCCACGATTTTGATTGTGAGCAAATTTTGGTAAAAATTAGTAGGGTTATATAAAAAAAGGGAGCAGGCCACATGTACAACTTTCGGTTCAAATTATGGAAGTTGGAATGGGTGTTGGGTGATGATCTGAATTCATTTTGAGCTTTAGGGATGTCTTTGGCCTGTGTTTCAGTGTAGCCCGTGTTAGACTCGAGTCGTTTTATCCACCTTATAAATACCTCTTGTAAGCTGCACGGAGAGAGTGGACGGCTCATTGTAATCCTCTGCATTTGTACTCAATTCTCTAAAATAGTGAAATCGTCGATTGGCGCCTACGATTTTTTCCCGCAAGGGTTTTCCACTTAAAAATCCGTGTCTCGTGTTTATTTTATTTGTGCTTGATTTTTACAATAAGTGATATTAGAGCCATATCAATCATTGAGAGAACAAATTCAGATCAGATCTACAGTAACCGATCGGACTGTTCATCTTCCCGATCGGCTGTCCGTCGTCGTCGCGCTGCCACCCTTACGCGTCGCCGCCGTCTGTCGCCGATCGGCTGACCTACTCGCCGGTGCGCTTCGCTGTCCCGCTCTTCGCACCCGACGCCGGCGAGATCCTCCATTTCTTCGTCGCGTGTCGCCAGGGCGTTCTGCCACCCGGTGAGCCATGCCACCACCCTTTGCGCCCAGCGCCGACGTCTCCACTCCGTTGCGCGTTGCCGGCACACTTCACAGTCCGTTCGCGTCACGCCACCGCTCTTCTTGCCTAGCGTTGACGTGCTCCTCCATCGTGTAGCGTCGTCGCCCGTCGCTCACTGGCTGATGCCATCGATCATGGGACCTAGTCTCCTCCCGTTCACCGGCTGCTTGACGCGCTGCCCACTGCCGGCTGCTCTCTGGCCTTTCGGATCTGGCCACAAAGCTCTCGGCTGCAAAAGATCCAATCTGAGACACTCGGGATCCCGGCTCAACTGACGTCATCGCTGATGTCAGCCGCTGTGAACTGCTAAGTGCACCCGGGAAGTTACACAATCATCCAATGATTTCTACTAAGTGCACCCGAAAGAGCTACTCAGAATTTTTCTTTTCGGCAATTTCTTTTTCCTTTGTGCACTTAGGAATATTTCTTTGCAACATGGCTTCATTGAAATATGATATTCCGCTGCTAGACCGTGATACAAGGTTTTCACTATGGCAAGTCAAGATGAGAGATATTCTTGCACAAACTGATTTGGATGATGCGCTTGATAAATTTGAGAACAAAGATCAAAAGACCTTGACTGATGAAGAAAAAAGAAAGGATCGTAAGACTTTATCTCAAATTCATATTCATTTATCAAATAATATTTTGCAAGAGGTTTTGCAGGAGAAAACTGCGACAGCCTTATGGTTGAAGCTATAATCGATTTGCATGTCCAAGGATCTTACTAGCAAGATGCATGTGAAGATGAAATTATTTTTGCATAATTTACAAAAGGGTGGTTCCGTGTTGAATTACCTATCGGCCTTCAAGGAGATCATTTCTGATCTTGAATCTATGGAGGTAAAATTTGAAGATGAAAATCTAGGTCTTATTCTTTTGTGTTCCCTGCCTCCGTCATTTTCAAATTTTAGAGACACTATTCTATATAGCTATGACACACTAACTGTTTCTGAAGTTTATGAGGCTTTACATGCAAAAGAAAAGATGAAATTGATGGTGTCCTCTAAAAGTTCCAGTTCACATAGAGAAGTTTTGTCTGTTCGTGAACGGACAAAGGAAAAAAAATCAAATAATGGATATAGAGGCAAAAGTTCAAGCAGTTACAAGGGCCGTTCTAAGTTCACAGGTATGGAAAAATTATGCAAGTATTGCAAGAAAAATAATCATAACATATCTGAATGTTACAAGCTAAAGAACAAAGAAAAAAGGAATGACACATACAAGCCAAAAGGTAAATCTGATGAGGAAGGTAAAGTTTTTATTGCCATTGTTGATAGTAGTTCTGATGGTGAGGTCCTTATTACTTTTGCTTGATGTGCAAGTAGTGGTGATGAATGGAATATTGATTCAACTACTTCTTTTCACATATGCATTAATAGAAACTGGTTCATCGCTTATGAGTCTATTAAAGATGTTGGTTCTGTTAGGATGGGTGATGATTCACCACGTCCTATTGTTGGAATTAGATCCGTTCAAATTAAAATGCACGATGGCATTATTAGAACCTTGACATATGTGAGGCACGTTTTAGATATGACAAGGAATCTCATTTCTTTTAGTACTCTTGATTCTAAAGGGTATAAGTATTCCGGTGGCAATGGAATTTTGAAGGTATCAAAAGGTTCTCTTATTGTTATGAAAGGTGATTTAAAATCTACCAATTTATATTGTCTACAAGGCACTACAATTACATGTGATGTCTTTGTTTCTTCACATTCATTAATTACTTAATATTGCTAATATTTGGCACAAGCGTCTTGGGCATATGAGTGAACAATGTTTGACAGTATTGAGTAAGAGAGGATTTCTTGATGGATATATTAGTGGAAAATTAGATCTGTGTGACCATTGCATATTTGGTAAACATAGGAGGGTGAAATTCAACACTTCATGTTCATACCACAGAAGGTATTCTTGATTATGTGCTTCTGATTTATGGGGGCCATCTCGCAAGTTTTCTCTTGGAGGTGCTCGTTATATGTTGACAATCAATCATGATTATTCTAGAAAAGTTTGGCCTTATTTCTTGAAGCATAAATCAGAAGTATTTTCAGCATTCAAAGAATGGAAGGTAATGATTAAAAGGCAAACTGAAAAGAATGTAAAGAAACTTCACATTGACAGTTAGATGGAATTCTGTTCGATGAATTTAATTCATATTGTAAGTCTGAAAGTATTGTAAGACACTACACTGTTCTTCATACTCCACAACAAAACGGTGTAGCTAAGCGTATGAACAAAACAATCATCTCGAAGGCCCGTTGTATGTTGTCTAATGCTGGCTTGCATAGGTGTTTTTGGGCTGAAGCTGCTTCTACTACTTGCTATCTTATTAATCGGTCACCCTCCATTGCTATTGATAAGAAAACTTCAATTGAGGTATGGTCTGGTTCTCCAGCTGATCATTCACAATTGAGAGTTTTTTGTTACACTGCTTATGCTCACGTTGATAATAGTAAATTGGAGCCTAGAGCTATTAAATGAATCTTTCTTGGTTATAAATTTGGTGTTAAAGGTTATAAATTGTGGAATCTTCAAACACAAAAGGTTGTTATCAGTATAAATGTTATCTTATCAGTATAAATGTTATCTTTAATGAATCTGTTATGTTAAATGATAAACTGGATATACATATTCCTATTGAGAAACAACAGAAAACTAGTGTGCAGGAGGAGCAACTTATTGATTTAGAACCTACACCAGAAAATAAAAATACTGCTGTTCAGGATGCATCTATTGTTGATGATTTGCACATTGTTGAGCATTCTTTTCCATTTGTGTAATCTCCATAACATTCTATTGCTATTGACAGACCTAGGAGGTATATTAATCCACCTAAAAGGTTTGTTGAAGAATATGGTATTACTTCTTATGCTTTAAGTGTTGCAGAAGAAATTGAAAATAATGCATAACCTTCTAATTATGTTAGGACTATTACTTCTGTTGATTGCAAAAATTGGATGATCGCTATGTAAGATGAGATGTAGTGACTTGAAAAGAATAGTACTTGGGATTTAGTAAAATTGCCTAAAGATAAGAAGACTGTCCGTTGTAAATGGATTTTCAAAAGAAAGGAAGGTATTTCTCCTACTGATTCAGCAAGGTATAAAACGCGATTGGTTGCTAAAGGTTATAGCTAGATTCTAGGTATTGATTTCAATGATGTATTTTCTCCTGTTGTGAAGCATAGTTCTATTCGCACTCTACTCAGTATTGTTACCATGCATGATTATGAACTTGAGCAATTAGATGTTAAGACTGCATTCTTGCATGGGGAGTTAGAGGAAGATATTTATATGGACCAATTTGAAGGTTTTGTTATCCCTGAAAGAGAACACCTTGTCTGTAGATAAGAGATATCTTACAGGTTATGTTTTCACTATTGGTGGTTGTGCTGTCAGTTGAAAAGTAAGTTTGCAGGTTACTGTTGCTCTATCAACTACTGAAGCTAAATACTCCCTCCGTCCCAGTATAGAAGGCGTAACTGCAAAAGACGCAGAGACCAAGGAACGATTAATTTTCGCTCGCCCCGGCGACAACGGCGAGTCCAGCAAATTCGCGCTTAAGATATTTTCAGACGCCGCCCATGCGCCATGCAGCCATTCATAACGCTTATGCGATTCGCTACCAACCAATTTCCCTGCGCGCCCGGCCGCGCCAAGCTATTTTCAGCATGCGCTACCATGTGCTATGTGCCATTCACAAAGCCATGCGATTGAAGCGCGCTTACCAAACAAATTCCACCGCGCGTCCACAGACCCGGCCAGCGAAGCAATTGTTGCATTCGCCATGCATAAAGACCATAGTTCACATTCTACAAATCGCTTTTGCTTCAACGCTCACAATCCCTTCGCTTTTTTTACGCTCTCTTCTTCCATCAGCCGATCTTTGATCGCCGAGCATTCGTGACCTCTGCTCGGCCAGCTCCGTCCGCCGCCTCGCTTTGCCCTAAGGCCTCCTCGCCATGTCTTCTTCGCCATCGCCATTCTTTACGCCTCGCTTGTGCGATCGCTGCTCACGCCATGGCTGTCGCTTTCTTATGATCGCTGCTCTGCCGTCGACCACGCCGCTGCGTTGTGCTCATGCGCATGCTCATGGCGCACCGCACAAGAGCTAGCAGGAGTCTTTAAATGAACGAGCTAGCAAAGGTCGTCGTCCTAAACAAAGAACTGAATTGAACGAGAGCTAGCAGGAACCGAACGAGAGCAGTGCGTCTTTAAACAAAGCCGGAACCGAACAGCTTGCATGTGCATGCTCATGGCGCACCGCGCACTCAATGCGCATGCGGGAGCCGAGGAGTTGCCGCCCTCTTTTCTGGGACATAGATGAGAAACGGTTGCGCCTTCTATACTGGGACGGAGGGAGTATATGGCTATTTCTGAAGCATGTAAAGAAGCTACCTGGTTGAGAAGTTTGTACACTGAGTTTTGCGGGGTTACTTCTTGTGTTACTATATTTTGTGATAGTCAAAGTGCTATTTGCCTCACAAAAGATTAGATATTTTGTGAGGTATCATTACATTCGAGATGTTATTGCTCAAGGTGACATCAAAATATCCAAGATAAATACTTATGATAATCCCGCTGACATGACGACAAAGTCAATTTCTGCTACTAAGTTTAAGCTATGCTTAAGTTTAGTTGGAGTTACAGTTTAAGTACTAGAGACTTTTTAGCGTTGGTGATATTTATTATTGAAAGGAGTTTATTGATGATTCTTTTGCTATAAGAGGGAATTCATCTCAAGGTGGAGTTTGTCGGGTAATGATCCGAATTCATTTTGGGCTTTAGGGATGTCTTTGACCTGTGTTTCGGTGTAGCCCATGTTAGATTCGCGTCACGTTGTCCACCTTATAAATACATTTTGTAAGTTGCATGGGGAGAGTGGATGGCTCATTGTAATTCCCTGCATTTGTACTCAATTTTCCAAAATAGTGAGATCGCCGATTGACGCCCGTGGTTTTTTCTTGTAAAGGTTTTCCACGTAAAATTCTGTATCGCGTTTGTTTGATTTGTGCTTGATTTTTACAATAATGGGAATCTACGTGATTCATCTCTGAGTGTTTATCGAAAGAGTCAAATCTTTAAGAGTACACGATAGTACGTAGATCATAGATTCATAGCATACTTTTTCATTCACAATAGATTGTTCATCTTTACATAGTTTCTTGTGTAAGACCACACTTACAAGTATGCTTATCCTAGTAGGCCATAAATGTAAGCAGTCTGTCCAACATTGCTTCCTTACAGTAAACTAAATAAAAAAATAATCAGATAATTATACATCATCACGAAAAAGAAATAAAGTAATTATGCATCAACGATTAGGGAAAATGCTTGCATGAAAGCATCACGAATGAATGAATCACATTGATCAACCGGGAACAGACTGCAGTACGGCCGGCCGGTTAGTGCGGCGGCGGCGGGGGGCAGGTGATGTGTACGTCGTGTGAGCGGCACGACGCCCCGGAAGTCAAGTCCGTGCCCTCCCCCGCCAGAAACCGCCGCGCCAACTTCTTGAAATGCAGCACCGGATCTCTCACCGCCTGCGCCGGCGCTCCGCCCCACCTCCGCTGGGGCCCTGCAGCACCATCGCTACCATCCACGGCCAATATCGTCGCCGACGGCGGTGGTACCGCGCCATGATCACCAGCATTTGCTCCACGACCCGCGATCGTCTCCTCGGCGCGGCGCAGTTCGTCGCCGTGAGCCACAGAAGAGGCTGCAGGCTTCTGCAGCTCCTTGGGAAATGATCTCGAGCAGTAGGACCTCTGAACAAGGACACAGGTGATCAGAAGAAAGAAGAGGGGGGACACGTGCGAGAACCGTACCATTTTGTCTGGGTTTTGGTGAGCTAATACGGCCCCGAAATAGTTTGATTCTGCTTGAGCTTTTTTGGAAAAAACACTAGCTAGCCTATGACGCGGAGGACAGTATGAAATGATTGAATGACAAGTACGATGGAACTGTCAAATCCAGAAATCACAGACAAGAGAGGGGCCGGATTTATAGAGGTCGTCGAGTAGGCGAAGTGACAGAGCAATGACATGGAAAGGCGCCGCCATTTTCAACGAAGAGGCCGCGAACTGAGAAGAGCTGGAATGGCGACTAGATCGGTGAGGCGCGAGCGCGAGACACCGTGAGAACATCACTCCCCCGAATGCCATGTGCAAACCCTGCCATGCAAGCAACCTCGGTTCAAGTGTGGTGTTCCGGGAAAAATCCTATGCCACTTGGTAATTTGCGGCATCATTTTCAAAAACTAGACATATGACAAATACGGATCTCAAATATCCTAAATATCTTTCTCTCTCTTTCAATATATCTTATGTATCTTTATTCTAAAAGAAATGCTATAGATGTTATAAAACATCTAGGCTCAGTTTAAGACAGTTTCTGATTATGTAGATTTTATATTCTTCAAAAGGCGACATATTCTAATTTTCCAAGAATCCAGATTCTAGATTCTCTAAAAAAACTTCTTGAAAAGTTTCTCCCACAATCAAAAGCGTATTTATATACAAAATTAGAAGTTATCATGTACTTATCTTTTAAAAAATCTAAAATCTATATAATCAAAAGCTGTCGTAAAGCCGGACCCTAGTGCCATAATTTTTTTCCAGTGTTCCGCGTCGTGCCTTGCGACCGAACCGTGTAAACTTACCACAAGATGAAACTTGCCACAGAAGAGACCGCATCTCTCTCTCTCTACCCTGTTCAACCAGGAAACTACTGCGTACGTGACCTACGTGTGCCGAGCGAGCGTGTCAAATGTCAAACATGAGCACGTACGTGTTGTCGGTGGTTTAATTATACTACCAACAATTTCCTTAATTAGATCGATGTACGTGCCGCGTCTAGACACACACCTCCGCATTCGAGTGCCCGTTTTGTACTTTGGAGTGTAATTTCTGAAGATTCCCGACGCGGCTTTGCTTGCCCATGTACGACGCCAAAAGTCAGCTCACTTTGGAAAGATGATTAGCGTAGTATACTATTAACTTGGATTTCCACAATCGAGCGGCGACGGAGTCACGGAGACGCGGAGCTGGTATTTTCTCAGAAATGAGTACATAGAAGAGGAGAAAATTTATATAATACCTCTGTCGGTGTATTCCGCCTGACAGGCCTGAGTCTACAGACCGGGTTTGGTTCAGTAGGAGGGCGTCTTCGCGGCTGGCAAACCCTAACGGATGAAAACCCTAGCGACTCCCACACGAAGGATTCCGGAGCCTATGAATTAAGATGACACGCAGATTTTTACCCACGTTCAGGCCCCCTCACCTAGGGTAATAGCCTTACTTCCTGCTAAATCTTTTATAGAGTGTTTGAAGCTAGTACAGAGCTCTCAGGTTACAAGTTCTCCCTTGGACTCTCCGAGTGATCTCTCCTTCCTCTCTCCTCCTTGATCGACCTCCCTCTTCCCCATGCACTAGGGTGCCCTTATATAGGTCAGACCAACAAGGGTAGGTAAAAGGGGGATCATCATGCTGATCTTCATACATTTATTACTCATTTCCGTGCTGTCCCGTTCCTCCAGCCTCATTAAATGCCGATGCATGGCTTTGCCCGGTCCGCCTGAGATGCGACCCCTTTGCAATAGGTAGGTGAGAGGCGTCAGAGGAATAGGCTTGTAGCGGAATTCCTCACAATCAATGGACCTGACACAGCAGGCCTGCCTCTGGTATAGTACGACAGGGGAAGGAGACTTCGAGGTGAAGCCACCCCGCCCCACCTTTTTGCCTCGCGAAGGGCGCCCAGCAGGCGCCTTGCCCACTGCACGCCGAGGCGAAGCGCCACGAGGGCCACGCACTGGCGGCAAGGCGGCGAGCGCTTCGCCCACGCCGCCAAAGCCGCCACGTGGGCGGCACTGACCGGCAGGCGTGTTTCGCCACCCGTCTCGCCAAAGCCGCCACGTGGCCGGGCGCCGGGCGAAAGCAGGCGCGCCTCGCCACCGCCTCCCGAACGCCATGTGGGCGGCACTCGACCGCGGGCGTGCTCGCGCCCTCGCCACCGCCGCCCGAACGCTACGTGGCGGCAAGACGCCGACGAGGCGCGCCGCCACGGCCTCGCCAAAGCCGCCCGCGTGGGCTGGCGGCGGCGGCAGTGGTGTCTCGCCACCTACCGCCTCGAACGCCACGTGGGCGGCAAGACGACCGGTGGGGGCTTCGCCACGCGCCGCCAGCCGCCACGGGCCGGGCGCCAGCAGCGAGGCATCTCGCCACCGCCACCCGAACAAGACGAGGCGGCACTGGCGGCGGGCGTGTTTCGCCTGCGCCGCCGAAGCCGCCACGTGGGGCGGGCATGGCGCAGCAGGCGCCCTCGCCCACCTACACGCCCGAACGCCACGTGGGCGCGAAAGCGTCGGAGAGGGTACCCAAATAAAGTACGCCGACAAGAGCCGGGCCCGCCCTGGAACACGCGCTAGATCCTTTTGGGGCCTTCATTGAATGCCGGTGCGTTCTTAGGCGGGGCCACCACTCATGAGGATACAACCGCCTCGGTTCCCCCCCGTATCCGCCAATTTTTCTTGGGACCCGAAACGGCGCACAATCTTGTCTCTTCACGAACCATCGGTGTGGGTGGTGTATATATATAGATACATCTGTACCAATCGGTTCACGCCTTCTGCTTTCTTGTGCACTTCAACTTTCGCTCCTTTGTCTTCCTTGCTCAAAACCTTCAGCATCTTACTATTTCCATGGCGCCCCACATTCCTACTTCCACGGTTGACACCGCCAAAATGGCATCGCTCTCCATCATCGCGCCCGAGGGCACCTTTCATGCCCGGGCGGGGACACCCATGCCACGCTGCCTCTCCAACGAGATCGTCATCCACATCTGGGCACTAATGGCGGGCCTGGTGCCACCGTTTTCTGATTTCTTTCTCACCGTCCTCCACTTTTACGAAGTCCATCACCTTCACCTCACCCCCAACCCATCGTTACCCTTTCCATCTTCGCACACCTCTGTGAGATGTTCATAGGGGTGATGCTGAATCTTCCACTTTTTCGCTGCTTCTTCCTTCGTCGCGGTTCCTCTGATGATGAAGTGGTGGGGAGTTGCTATTTCCGCCTTCGGGACGGATTGGACTCCCGCTACATCTCCTTCTAGCCCAAGTCCAACTAGAAGGCGTGGCGCAGCCACTGGCTGTACATCGGCGACGACAGCAGAGTCGACGCCCTGGAGGTGCCCGCCGGGGCAGCGGAGGCCTCCAAAAACTGGAACTCGCCGGTCGAGGAGACGGCAGAGCTCCTTGCAATGGCGGACCGCATCAACAGATCGCAGGACGCGGTCTCGACCGGGCCAGGTGGCTGGACTTCGTGGCCCGGAGGATCAGCCCTCTCCGTCGACGCGCTAGGCCGCATAGCAAGACATGGCGGCGAAGACATCACGCGACGCATTCCTACCGTAAGTCTTTATTTTTCCTCGGCTTTTTTCGCATGGGAGCATCTTTTGCTAGCACCCTACCAACCAACAGCTTAGCTTTTTGCTTTTGTCTTTGACCAGGCGCGGGAAATTTGGAGGGGCAAGCCGTCACCAGATGGCTTGCCGGATTGCTGTCGCCGATCCCCAGCGGCTTGGACTTTCCCGCCGTGGCCCGGCCAATCGCCGACTTGGAGCACGCGGAGCGCCTGCAGATTGTCAGGCCGCGTGGTCCTCTGGTGATCAGGGGGGAGTCCTCCGCCAGCGATCGGGCCGCAGGCAAGCGGCCACTCGTTCCGGACGCCTCGGGCCCCGATCACAAGAAGGCTCGCACCATGGGCATGGCGCCAAACTTCCAAGCCGGCGGCGCCAAGGGGCGCAGCGACACCACTTTAATTGGCGCAAGCGCCACCTCCATCTTCTGCGGTGCCAGCGCCACCACCATTGGCGCAAGCGCACCCGACTCCGATCTCGTCTCCTCCTCTGGAGCCTGCACCGTCGCCGTCTCCAGTGCCTCCTCCGGCGCCGGCTCCTTCGACCATGGGAGTCCGCACCACCACCCAACAGGGCGGACTTGCACTCCCGAAGACCACCTTCAGCTGGAGGGCGCCGGCGGGGGCGCAATCATCTTCCGCGGCCGCCAGGACGGCCGAAACCTCCACCCAGACGCCGCCAGCCACCGCCACGGAAGGGGTCGAGGTGGGCGACCCCAGCGCCAGCGCCCCTAGCCATCTCGTTCCCCGCGCCGCCATTGCACCTGCAGCCCGCTTCATGGAGCTCTTCACAGAGTTGGGTGAAGTGCATGCAGCACTGGGCACCATCCTCTCCACGGCCGCCAGGCATGGGGGCTAGACGGCCCGGCAGTTGGTGGCAACGAGCAGCGAGCTGGCGCGAGAGCGCGAGTGAGCGGAGGCGGAGATGGCGTAGGAGAGGGCCAATGCGGCCGCCCTACAACAGCGGTTGGAGAGGGCCGAGGCGGCACTGAGGCATTCGGAGTCTGAGTCCTTCCGCCTGCGGCGCAACCTCGCCACCATACTCCAGAAGAACTTCCGCCGCATGAAGAGGTACCTGGAGCCTCTGGGGGTGAACCTTCGTGATCCCGTGGAGGACTCCGCCTTGCAGTACGCCCATGCGACCAACCAGGTCGCAGAGGCACTTCGAGCTGCCATCGCCGCCGCCGCCGCTCGCCAGAGGGGCGGGAAGTCGCGATCATGATCGCGACGCACGTGCTCGCCTGCTGCGCCAGCCGCGACGCCTCCTTCGATCCAATGGCCGCGGTGGCTAGCATTGAAGGGGACGCAGCCAAAGCGAGGCGCTGGTGCGCGTCGCCGAAATCAGATGACCGGCAACAAGAAAGTGAGCGGCCGATCCCGGACGTCTCGACGCCGTTGGCGGAGGAAGGCGGAGGCGCCGGCGACATTGATGTCGACGGCGAGTGATGGGCTGGGCTGCCGCTTCATTTATTTTGCTTTACTTCTTTTTGTTGATATGCCTGTATTCATGAACACTTGGGCAAATTTTAATGTAATGGATGCTTCCCTTTTAGTATTACCTGTGTGTTTATCTATCTTGCGTGATCAAACTCGCTTGATTGAACCACTGGGTGGCCAGTTTTTAACTTGGCCGGAACGCCTGACAAATGCCTAGGTTAGGGCAGCGTTCCAGAATCCCGCCAGTAGTCCTATGTAGTCGCTGCGAACATAAGCATAGATCATGCAAGTCATACAGGACTTATGCGAGGATGACCTTAAGTCCAACAGGATATGCAAAACGTAGTTCAGTCTTAGCATTAGGTTTTTATGCAAGATTGTCGCAGGTTCAAATCCCTTCGGAACTTAGATCCCGATGATCTCCTGGAACCGTGCTGCAGCGCGGCGCGGTGAGGCAACAATTTTCCGGGAGTGTTTTTAGGCCAGCAGTACTCGACGGTGATAACCAGCGGTGCTTCTAGGAGCCAACCCGAGGCGTGCGAGCCGTGTTCGAGTATTGTGCCCAACTCGCACTCCGGTCACTTGCCCTTGCCGGACGCCAACACTTAGCACTTTTCCTTTTATCATCAAGGGGCCGTTGGTTTCCGATGCCCGCGACAATTACGCATAGCTTGATCCATCTTAGTGCATGCACATAAGAAAGTGGATAAAAATGCAGCACGAAGCACTTATCTCGCTTATACGCCGCTGGGCGACTAGCCCCCAAGCGCCTGGGCGACCAGCTCTGAGCGCTGGGCGACCAGCTCGGAGCGTCGGGGGACCAGCTCGGAGCATCGGGCGACCAGCCCCCAAGCATCCGGGCGACACGTGGAGATGCTTGAGCTTTTCATAAAGTAGGCCGATACTTCTACACCTGGCCTGTGTGCGTACATCACTACCAAAAGGATGAGTAGACGCCACGCAGGGCACATGCAAGGTAGACCTAAATAATGTAAGTCCCCGCATGGGATAGTCCTGGTCCGCTCTCTTTGGTTTCTAAGTCCTTGTGACCCTTCCGGAAATCGAACCACGGCGCTGTGTGTCAAAGCAGCGGGCTCCTAGGATGGGCGCGCAAAGGGCCGTGTGCTCATGGTGACGACAGAAGTGCTTCAAGGAGCCAACTCGAGGCGTTCGAGCCACATTTGAGCACCGTGCCAAACCTGCCCCCTGGTCGCCCGTCTTCGTTGGACACAGACGCCGGGCGCCGTCGCGGATCAACAAGGAATTAGCAAACATATAGGACCAGCGACACCCATGCGAAAAATTGCCACTCAGGGCGCAAAGAGGGACAAAAATGGCAAAGCAAAAGCCTTCTGGGCAGCAACTTTATTAACCACCAGTAGCTGTCGATCAGCCAGGGGAAAGACTTACCCCGAGGCTGACCAAAGCGAACTACTGGGTACTTACAAATTTTTTTATGGATAGAACTTCCACAACAACTCTATGTTGTAGGAATTCGCCAGTTCTTGGCCGTCCTCAGTGGCCAACTAGACCGCCCCGGGTCGAGATACTGAAACCACCTTAAAGGGGCCCTCCCACCGGGGAGACAGCTTGTGCAACCCAAGATGCGTCAATTCTCAAGAAGACCAGTCGCCCACTACCAGTGTTCTCTCACAGACCCGGGTGGCATGGTATCGCCTGAGGCTTTGCTGATACCGGGCGGCACGCAAGGAGGCCCGATCATGCACCTCCTCCAGGAGATTGACTTCTTCTCGCCGAAGATTTTCTTGGCCCTCCTCGCAGAACTCCGAAACGCGTGGAGAGCCGAGCGATAGCTCGGAGGGGAGGACAGCTTCCGCCCCGTACACCAGGAAGAACGGCGTCTCGCCAGTGGCCCGACTGGGCGTGGTGCGAAGCGACCAGAGCACAGCCGGGAGTTCTTCCGTCCATCGTGGCCCCCGCTTGTGAAGCCGGTCAAATGCCCTTGTTTTGAGGCCCCTCAACACCAGCGCATTGCCGCGTTTTGCTTGACCATTGCTCTTGGGGTGGGCCACCGAAGCAAAACATACCTTGGTGCCCATCTCTTCACAGAACTCCAGAAAGGCCGCGCTAGTGAATTGGGCCCCGTTATCGGTGATGATGCGGTTGGCGACTCCAAAGCGGGTGAAGATCACGTGCATGAATTTGACAGCAGTGGAAGCCGTAATGGCACGTACTGCTTCGGCTTCAACCCACTTAGTAAACTTGTCGATGGCGACGAAGAGGTGGGTGAAGCCCCGTGGTGGCTCATGAACGGGCTCAGATATCCAAATTTCAGCACCACAAACGACCAAGAGAGCGGGATGGTTTACAGAGCTTGGGCTGGTCGGTGAGTCTGCCTGGCGAAGAACCCGACAAGCCAGATCTCCTCACCAACTTCGCAAGCATTCTCGGAGGCGAGAGGCCAATAAAATCCCGGTGAAACGCTTTGCCGACTAGCGTTCAGCCGGACATATGGCTCCCGCACATGCCTCCATGGATATCAGAGAGCAGGCTGCTCCCCTCTTCCCGAGTGATGCACTTCAGTAGAACTCCGTTTTTGCTCTGGCGGTATAGGTCCCCACCTACCAGAGTATAGCACTTGGCCTTGCGTGCAATCTTCTCAGCTGAGGCATCATCGTCGGGGACCACTCGGTCTTGGAGGAAGGCTAGGATAAGATCCGTCCACTGACCTTCCCGGCCAAGTGTGGCGAGCACACGGTGTTCGCTCGGGTACTCAGCTGGGCCGAGCTTTTCCCCTGGTGCCACATCAGCGGCACCGCCGCCTTCCCTCCCGGACACCGGGGTGGTGCGCTACGCCTTCCTCCTCGAGCTGGAGGCCGAGGCCGCAGCCCCCACTGGCGGAGGTCGCAACGGCCATGCCCTCATCCCACTGAGCGGGCCGCGAACGGCCATGCCATCGCCCCCACTGAACAAGGGGCTGCGATGGGCGGAGTGGCCGCAATAGTCTTTCTTCGAAGACCCCGACCGGAACAGAAACCCTTGAGGACGTGAGCCGTGAAAGCCCATCCGCAAGGTGGTTGTCGCGCCGAGGGATATGAGTATACCCCAACCCTTCAAAGTGGCGCTCCATTTTTCTGACCTCCGCCAAGTACGCTGCCATGGTGGGGTCGGAACATTGAAACTCCTTTCGTGCTTAGTTGATGACCAGCAGGGAATCGCCCTTAACTTGGAGACGCCGGATGCCCAGCGCCGAAGCGATGTGCAACCCCGCCAGCAGGCCCTCGTATTCAGCTACGTTGTTTGTGGCCTTGAAGTTGAGGGTGACAACATACTGGAGGGTGTCACCGGTCGGGGAGACCAGGACAACCCCAGCCCCCGCGCCTTCCAGCCTGAATGAGCCATCGAAGAATAAGGTCCAGGGAGAAGGCGCGGGGGTTTCTTCGGCTTTAGGAGTGGCGGGAGTCCACTCGGCAACGAACTCTGCCAGCTTCTAGCTCTTGATGGCGGTGCGGGGTACAAATTTGAGGTTGAACTCCCCCAGTTCCACCGACCATTTAGCAATACGGCCTTCTGCTTCACGGTTGTGGAGAATTTCTCGCAGAGGGTAGGCCGTGACCACGGTGATCTCTTGCCCCTGGAAATAATGCCGCAGCTTCCTGGATGCCACCAAGACCGCATCTGAGATTTTACGAGCTCTGCGGGTACCGTGTTTCTGCTTCATGCAACACCTTGCTGATGTAGCGCACGGCCTGACGCCTTCCCTCGCATGACCAAGATCTGCCGCTCATCACCTCAGGAATGGCAGCAATGTACAGGAGCAATGGCTCACCCTGCGCAAGAGAGACCAGAACCAGGGGAGAGGTGAGGTATTGCTTCAAGTCTTCGAATGCCTTCTGTGCCTCATCCGTCCACTCAAAGTGGTTAGTCTTCTTCAACAGTTTGAATAGAGGCAAGCTTCTCTCTCCCAATCGGGCAATAAACCACCCTAGGGAGGCCAAGCGACCGACCAGGCATTGGACTTGCTTGAGCCGCACCGGTGGCTTCATATGCTCGATGGCCGCTATCTTGTCAGGATTGGCTTCAATACCCCGGTTGGACACCAGGAAACCCAGCAGCTTGCCGGAGGGCACACCAAACACACATTTTTCAGGATTGAGCTTCAGGCAATTCTTCCGGAGGTTAGCAAAGGTTTCCTCCAGGTCTTGGATTAGTTCTTTGCTCTTTTTAACCTTCACAACTAAGTCGTCAACGTAGACCTCAAGATTTCGCCCTATCTGCAGATGAAAAGTGATGTGCATGGCGCGTTGATAAGTAGAACCAGCATTCTTTAAACCAAAAGCCATTCTAACATAACAATAAACACCCGTAGGGGTTACAAAAGCAGTCTTCTCTTCATCTTCCACCACCATGCTAATCTGGTGGTACCCAGAGTACGCGCCCGTAAAGCCGCAATGACTCGCACTACCGTGGAGTCAACAATGAGGTTGACTCGCGGCAGGGGGTAAGGGTCCTTCGGGCAGGCCTTGTAGAGGTCGGTGAAGTCGACACACATGCGCCATTTTCCGTTGGACTTCTTGACAAGTACAGGGTTGGCAAGCCACTCTGGGTGAGAGACTTCCCTGACTATCCCTGCGCGCAGTAGCTTCTCTACCTCCTCCCGAATGGCATCTTGCCGCTCTGGTGCCTGCCTCCGGACCTTTTGCTGGACCGGGCGCACCTCGGGGAGCGTTGCCAATCAGTGCTCGATCACCTCCCTGGGGACCCCAGTCATATCGGACGGTTGCCAGGCGAACACGTCGGAGTTACACCGGAGGAAGGTGACGAGCGCGTCTTCCTATTTGGCGCTGAGGCTGGCGCCAATGTTGACGGTCTTCCGGGGCTCGCCCTCACTCAGGGCGACCACCTTAACCTCACCGACAGAGCCAGGTGAGGCGCGGGTCCGGGCCTGAGGGGCTCCCGAGCAGGCGGCATTGGCACGCCCGACGCAGGTGGCACCGGCCAGGTCCCACGCATGCTTGTGGCAGTGCAAGGCCTCTGACCTATCCACCTGAATCGTTATGGGGCCACCGGGCCCTAGCATCTTCACCACCATGTAGGTATAGTGGGTTGCCGCCATGAACTTGACCAACGCCGGTCGGCCAAACAAGGCATTGTAGGGGAGGTCAAAATCAGCGACCTCGAAGTCCACCATCTCCGTGCGGTAATTGTCTTCCTCCCCGAAAGTGACGGGAGGCGACTGACCCGGGGATTAAACCACCTCGGGCTACCCCAAGAAAGGCAGAGTGGGACGCAGATCTGTCGTGGGATCTGGGCGCCAGAATGCCGAGAGGATAGGAGGTTGATGGAACTCCTCCGTCCACCAAAGACACGCCCACCGTACATTCCGGATTGTGGGCGACACCACGACGGGAGATGTCCTAGGCGGTGGTGCTTCGGGTGGTTGCCTCGACCGAAAGTGATCGTCTTCTCGACCACTTCAAAGATCGACCCGCCCGAAGCTCGTACAACGTGGCACACTTCCCTCTTTAGCCGTTTGTATGCGGCGTTGGAGGAAAAGGTGGATGAACCACCGTGGATGTATGCCACAACGTGATCCGCCTGCTGGAAGGCCAGCGGGGCAGGGTCTTCGTCTTGGTCGTCGTCGGGGCGGCGCTCCTTAAGCCGCTGCTCCACCATCTTGCTCATGACCCGACAACCGTCCAGGTCATGAGTGTTGGTCCGGTGGATCGGGCAATAGAGTTCGCCCTCTTTTTGCTCGCGGCGGTCATCGCTCCCATCGGCGGTCATCACTCCGATCATCGTCGTCGCCCGCCGTGGTTGCGTGGTTGCGCGTCATGGCGTGGGTCTCGCGGTCACGTTCGGCCACAATACCGCTGGTCTCTCCTGCCTCACGCTTCCGCGCCTTCTTGCTTGCATGGCCGGAACCCTTCGAGGTTCCGGCTTCGTCCTTGCCTCGGTCACCCGTGGGGCCAGACGCCGACCCCCTTGCCTCCGTGGCCCGCGCACACTTATGTGCGAGGGAGAAGTGCTCGGAGGTGGTACTGATGGTACGGGTAGCCATCTTTTCTCTCATCTTACGGTCTCGAACGCCTCTTCGAAAGGCGATGATGACCGATTGCTCCAAAATGTGGGGGATCGTGTTGCGGCAGTGGCAAAACCACCGGATGAAGTCGCGCAATGACTCCCCCTTCTCCTGCTCCAGGGCGTGGAGGTCGTCCTCCACGCCTGGCTGTGCAAAAGAACCTTGAAAGTTGGCGCATTTAAGAGGCGCACAACTCCTCCCATGAGTGCACCGACCCTCGAGGAGGTTTAATGACCAGAAGGCAGAGCCGTCAAGGCCGTTGGGAGGTAATTGGCCATGATCTTTTCAGACCCGCCAGCCACTCGCACCACCGTAGTATAGATCTGCAGGAATTCCTCCGGGTTGGTGGTGCCGTCGTACTTCTTTATGGACGCCGGGCGGAACCTGTCGAGCCATGCCACGCGACGCAGCCGTCGGGAGAAGGCCTGGCACCCGACGCCATAAAGGGAGCCTCAGCCACTCGCCGGAGGCCTGGTCTGGAGACCGTCCCCGGGAGCGCGAGGCCTGGCTTCCTATAGAGTCGGAGGAGTGAACCTCCTCCTGGGTCCAAGAGTGAGAGTCATGGGAGGGGCTCTCACCGTCAGAGGCTATCCGCTTCCCGCGGTAGCGCTCCTGGGCCGGGTGGCGCGGCGGGCGACCACGGAGGTCATCACCGCGCCGCTGGCTGCTGTCATCCAGGTGAGACCGAAGGTCCACACGGTCCCTCGCGAGCAGGACGATCTTTGTAGCGCCCTTCGCCGACTCGCCCAGCCTTGAGCTATTTCAGTTAGGGCGGCTAGACGCTGAAGTGCGTTCAAGACGCGCCCTGTAACGGAGTACCAACAAAGGTTCGGTGGTGAGAGCCCTACCAGCTGGGCGCATCCACGAGACCCGCGATGTCCCGCCACGAGGTGATCGGTGTCTCTCGCGAGTTCCACCGGTGGTCAAGAGGAGGCGAACGCATGCAAGTTCTGGGCAGGAGTGGCTGCTTCCATGGCCAGCCGACGTCGCAGGGGTGCTCCGTCGCTTCCAAAGGAGCAACGCGCCACCTCAGAGGGGCGGGTGAGACAATCCTTCGTCGGGCGAGATCGGGATCATACTGGCGACACTCGCACGCCGCTACTTGACGTTGTGAACCCACCATCTCCAAATGCGCGAGCCTGCTTCCGAACAAAGGACACCGAAGTCCGCTGGGGAGTTGGCCGGGAGAACCAACCACTAGCCCCCCTACCTAGCGGCCCTTGTCGGCGTATTCCGCCTGACAGGCCCGAGTCTACAGACCGAGTTTGGTTCAGTAGGAGGGCGTCTTCGCGGTTGGCAAACCCTAACGGGTGAAAACCCTAGCGACTCCCACACGAAAGATTCTGGAGCCTATGAACTAAGATGACACGCAGATTTTTACCCAGGTTTAGGCCCCCTCACCTAGGGTAATGGCCTTACTTCCTGCTAGATCTTTTATAGAGTGTTTAAAGCTAGTACAAAGCTCTCAGGTTACAAGTTCTCCCTTGGGCTCTCCGAGTGATCTCTCCTTCTTCTCTCCTCCTTGATCGACCACCCTCTTCCCCATGCACTAGGGTGCCCTTATATAGGCCAGGCCAACAGGAGTAGGTAAAAGGGGGGTCATCATGCTGATCTTCATACATTTATTACTCCTTCCGTCTTTGTCCGTTCCTCGGCATCATTAAATGCCGACGATGGCCGCTGGTCCGCTTGGGATCACGAACCCTTTGCGACGGGTAGGTGAGAGGCGCCATAGAAATGGGCTTGTAGCGGAATTCCTCACAATCAATGGACCTGACACAGCAGCTGCCGCTCGGTATAATGCGATAGGGAAGGAGACTTGAGGTGAAGCCACCCCGCCCCACCTTTTGCCTTGCGGCGGGCGGCGAGCGTATCTCGCCCACTGCCGCTGGCGCCACGCGGCCGGCACCTGGCCGTGGCGTGCTTCGCCACCGCCGCCGCCAGCCACCATGTGGGTAGGCGCGGCGGCAGCGTCTCGCCCACTGCTTTCGCCCGAACGCCACGTGGGGACGGCACGACCAGCCGGGTGTGCTCGCCATCCGCCGCTCGCCACCACGCGCGGGGGCGCCAGCGCAGCAGGCATCTCGCCCTGCCGCCCAACGCCACGTGGGCGGCACGACGGCGTGGGCGCGCTCACCACCACCCTGCCGCCAAAGCCGCCACGTGGGCCGTGGCGCCGTGAGCAAAGCGTCTCGCCACTGCTCGCCCGACGCCACGTGGGCGGCACTGGCCGGGCGCGCCGCCCATGGGCTGCCAGCCGCCACGTGGCTGGGCGAGCGCAGCATGGCGCCTCGCCACCGCTGTGCGACGCCACGTGGGCGGCACACGGCCGGGTGTGCTTCGCCGCGCCGCCAAAGCCGCCACGCGGGCCGGGCTGCCGGCGTGTAAGGCGTCTCGCCACTGTTCGCCGCCGCCACGTGGTCGGAACGACCGCGGGGCATGCTCGCCCTTTGCCGCGGAGCCACCACGTGAAATGGGCGCCGCCGGCGAGCGTCCCCGCCCACCGCCGCCTGAATGCCACGTGGGTGGCTTTTGTGCGTCGGAGAGGTACCCAGGTATACAAAGTATCGACAACCTCATACTTTGATCGATAGTCTATTCAATATTTCAAACTATGAAATTAGATATTTGCCCTCTCCTTCTCCAAACTTTGCAATCTGATTTAAATAACATCTTGACCTTATTTTTGCATAGTGGTGTTGCTTGTATGGCGTGATAAGTGAATAGTTTTACCAAGTATAGTGACATGCTGGATAAGTTTAGGTGAATGACAGGTAAGACTCACAGGGGATTCTCTTCCAAATCGAAAAAGAGAGGGAGGGAAGAGAGGCCGATAGTCATGAAAATATAATTGGAAGCTTAGCAGAAAAGAAACCCATGTGGGCCCATATATTATTGACCTAAATTGTTAGCATGTCATCCTATATGACAAAACCATCAACTCATTGCCCACATGGGCAACACTACTATGCGAAACCGAATCATGGTGTTATTTGAACTGATTACAAAGTTTGGAGGTCAATCAGATGCCTAGTTTCATAATTTGAGGTGCTAGATGGATTTTCGACCAAAGTTCGAGATGTTATATAGATTTTTTTCGATATAAGGCCCTTCAGTTACAGACATGGGGGACAGGAATCCATTGGTCATGAAAGAGTAGTGTAAGAGTAGCAAATCTTTATTACTTCTAATTAGGAGTTAGTGGCGGTCGTCCGTTCTCCTTTAGATTATCTGATCCGTTGGATTTGACATGTACGGTTGAGATGGAAGGGGATTTAACCCGTTTCACTTTTTCCGTCGTCGTCTCTCCCTCCAGTCTCCACGCATCGAGTTGTTGAAACCCCAAACCCTCTCTCATCTCCTCTTTCCTAGGTTTTAGGGTTTTGCGGCAACAACCGCCTTACCGGGAACGAGACGTGATGTAGTCGCCGATGAACAAGCAGCACGCCCTAACACTGCAGGCCCCTGGGGCACCGTCTCAGTAGTAGCAGGTCCCCCACCGAAGTATTACCAGGCACCGCCGCAATATTATCAGTTGGGTCCCTTGCACGCTCTTTCGCCGACGATGTGGGGATAGCCGTAGCAGCAGCTTCCTTCGCAATATGCACCCCCACCACTGCAGTAGTACGTGCCTCTGCCCCACACAGCAGTGTCGCCTCCAGCAGCTGCCGATCTGAGCACCGCCGTCCGCCGCAGCAGACGCAGTGGTGGGCTACTTTGCCCGTGAGGCGAGGAGATAAGGTCCTTGTGGATCTGAGATCTCCACTGGTTATATTGTTTGTTGGTGTTCTTATGAACACATATCTTAGTGCTATAGTCATAGAGAATGGTGAGTTGATTATTGGTATCAAGGCTACACAGGGTGATACTGTAGAGAACAACATTGATATTGCAAACAGGCAGTTAATCTATCTACATAGGACGACATTGAGACATAAAGTTTTTTTTAATCTTAGATTTCATATGCTTCAGGTTATGTTCACCTAATCAATACTTAAGATTTGGTTTATTTACTAGCCATATTACTAATGTGCCGAAAAAATTGATGTGTATAATATAGTTTGGGGTCATATTTGATGATATGTTCATTGTACGGTTTGGGAATTACATTGTTTTATATGAAAAAAGTCATTTATTTCAAATGAGATTTTTATATAACCTTGTTTACTATTTATTGTGTTTGTACATAAACAGTACTTATGTGCATCTAAAATTTGCAAGGTATTTTGTAACGTGAAAGCCTTCAGATTGTGAAATTAAAGATAATTTTAAGCTCTAGTTTGTAAATAGGTATTTGGAATTTGTATGTTTTTCGATGAATTTATTTAAATATTCAACTATTGCACATTCAGAGTGAACAATATCATTCAAATATGGTTAGTGTTCTTTGCAAATAAATTTTTGTCGTAAATTGAGTTTTCATTGCAATGTATGGGTACATAACTAGTATATACACACACTACACATTGGAAAAAAAATGCGAAATTTCTATCTCTTGCGAGCGAGGAAAAACTAAAAACATAATGCACCATGTAGGCGTCGAATTTCGTACATGCACCAGGTTGATGCAAAGCGAGCAAATTTGAGCACGCTTGCTCCAGCACACAACTACACAAGGCACAACTAAACATTAAAACATGAAGCGTAACCAGTACCACTGCAGCCAAAATAATTCAGTTAGACATTAGGCAGTACTGACACTACTTATGGACAAAGTTTCAGCGATCTTTCATCAGCGCCACTCTTGACCTTAATTGTAGCAGTAGCTTGAAAGGCATTCAATATAATAACGTCAACGCCAGTCAGCCAGAGACGATTGAACACTTAAGTGACATCCACCATTTCTATATTTCCATATGTTCCGCAAATCCATCCATAGAAGTTATTTATAAATTAACTACAACTTCCCATCTTACACCGTTTAGATGATATAGTTTTGAGAGATTATGTAGTGGTCTATTCATATTTGTGATGAGTAATTGACTATATTTTGAGTCTTTGATGTTCAAATTTGAGTTTGTTTTGAGCTTACCTTGGTTTTGAGTAATTTGGTTAGAGAGGTTGTGGCCTTGTGGGCATTGTGACTAGTAAGGAGGTCATTCTTAGAGAAGTCGTGAACCATTGTGACTACTGAGAGAGTGGTCGTGACCTCTCTATGAGAGATTGTGAGCCCTGTAGACCTCTCTGAAAGAGGTCGTGAGTCTTGTAGACCTCACAGGGGAGAGGTCGTAAGCCCTGTAGAGACCTCCTAGGGAGTGGTTTAGACCTTTATGGAAGAAGTCATGACCATTATAAAAGTGGTCTAGATCACTATAAGAATAGTCTAGACCTTTTTGAGAGAGATTGTGATCACCACTGTAATAGTGGTCTAGATTAATTACTATATGAGTGAGGTAACGCTAGACCGACTCCAACATCTTCTGGTGAGTGAGGTAACGCTAATCGCTCTCCATGTGTTTGATGAAATGCTCTTTGTTGCTTTGGTTGGTAGTTTTTCATGACCTCACGTCGCGCTGTGCTGATGCTTTTGAGTGGTTGCTTCGTGCCTCCATTGCAAGTCAGAAGATGAGCTCTTGGAGATACAAGGTGAGCATGCAATGCAAAAAAATGCATTCAAATTTCTTCGAAATTTGAATTCTTTACTGGATTAGCTACTTGCTTAAGTAACTTTGTATGCGTCTGTCCCTTCCAGGAACATAGTTGTTGAGCACAACAATGGGTGTGAAGGAGTATATGCAGACCAAATTCAATAATGTCGAAGCTGAGATCGTTAATAGCAAATAAGGACCTTTTCTCTGGTACCATAACTTTTGATGATTTTCTATGGGCATTTGGAACACTCAGATCAAGGGTGTTTTCAGGGCTTTGTGGAGATAAGCTTGCTCTCATACCATTTGCTGATCTGATAAGATCTTCGAACAAAAACCTCGTCAGCATGATCTAATATTTCTAATCCAGAACGCTCCAAAAGCCAACTTGTATTGTTGCAATGGGCATTCTTGTAATTTTGGTGAGTACATTGTCAGTTCAAGTGTTCAAATATTTTTCATTAGAGTGATTTTCTGTACTTTTTCACACAGTACATGATATATTGATACATACACCTGGAAGATTTAGAACATATTCTGTTACAATCATTCTGGTGCTTTCCCTAATCAGATAAATCACGATGCTCATATTGCCTCAAAAGAGTCCTATTGGGAGATCAAAGGAAAGGAACTTTTTTGTAGGGGTATTGTGTTCTCTTTGCAAACGCCAGTAGATGTTAAATCCAGAGAACAGGTACACATGAAGTTCCATTACTTTGTTCAATAAAATGCCCTGCAGATGTACACTAGGCATAAGTATAACATTGCCATTGCCTTTCACCACAAACAAATTCAATGAGTTTCATGTAATTAAGCTAGATTTGTGCTTACTTATAAATGAATGATGCTTTGACAAATTTATGTTCAGTGTGACCTGGACAGGAGATGACGAATTAGCACCTGACTATGTGTTCACTGAATCAAACTCATCAAGGGATGTATATATTCTGACACTATAGATCCCTGAATCTGATATATCCATGTTGAGTTAAATGGGCTGGGGAGACTACATACTTCGATGTTGTCCTTGGCGAACCACTTCCACCTCAAATGCTTCCTTATCTATGATTACTTTGTCTTGGGGGAACATATGTATCTCTCTTGTCAGCTTTCTTAAGAAATACAATTTGGGATCACTTTGAGCTGCCTATGAGCCCTAACAATTAGAAATCAATATGTCAAGTCATCCGAAATGCCTGCAAATTTGCCATTGTTGCCTACCACACCACAATTGAAGAGGTCTGACTATTCAAATGAAGCGTGTTATTCCTTTGTTTTGTTTTGTGGGTTAAGACCTAATTAATCTTATAAAACATTCATAAATTATTCATGATGAAGAACTATTGAAAAGATAAGATTTGCAATCAAGACATCAAAATTGCCATTGGAGTGAGGGCTGGTGAAAAGAAAGTACTACAACAAATTGATGATATTTTTAGCTAGAGAGAGCAAGAAAGAACTGGATGGCCTTGAGTACTACCATGTAACAGCCCAAAAGTTGATAACAGTAAAAATATAATATTTAAATTGATTGTGAATATTTTTGGGATTTCTGAATATTGTTTGTTGTATTTGTATTTTCTTGGATTTTTGTGTTGCAAGAAAAATCAAACAAAAGGGAAATAAAGAATGAAAAAGAGAAAAAGGCAAAAATGTAAAAAGTAAAAATTTAGAAAATTGCCATGAGAACCCTGGTCATGCAAGTAAACCCTTTCAGCCAGCAAATAAAATTTTATGCACAAATAAATGAAGAGACAAAATGAAAAGACAACTTTTAAATCAAAACAATGCATTGTCAGAATTTATAAAATATTTTAGAGTCACAAATGAAGCTGTAAAAATTATCATGAAACCCTCAATGTAATATATATCTATGGTAAAAATATTATAAATTAATAATGTCGGTTAGGACTTTTCCAAATTTAAAAGCAGAAACCCTGAAAATCTAGAAATTGCAATGTCAGAATTTTATAAAATAATGGAACCATATTTTGGCCTGAAAATTTTAAAGAAGCATTATTAGATCTACTAAATTTGAAAAAAAAAATTCAAAAATAATAGACTTCAATTTGTCTCAAAGAAAAATCAAAATCCGAAACAAAATTTAGGAGCGATCAACTGTTTTAAGAATATTAATAATTTCTCAAGAACTCATTTTAACCTCAGAATTTTACCAAGCGTCAAAATCTATTCAAATACCTTGGTCAAAAAGTTTGACAATTTTCTACTCCCATTTGACAGCACAATAAAATCAGAGGCTAGAAGCATCTGAACCGGGATCATTTTGTTTGGCACCTCACCTCACTAACCGGTGGTCCCCAGGCCCACTCGTCAGCTCCTTCTTCCTCCTGTTCTTCCGACCGAACCGAAGTGTTCCAACGCCCAAGTAAGCCGAAATCATCCGTTGAACCTCGCCGAATTGTCGCGTCCTCAGCGTCAGCCTCACCTCATCTCAGCCACGATCATCGCCACGTTCGTCCTCGCTCGGTCTCGCGCCATACTGCAGCAAATAAGCCCGCCAGCTCGCCATTTTCTTTGTCGCTTTCGGTGAAGCTCACAACCGAGACTCAGCTCAACCAAGGCCGGCTCATCTGCTTAGTCTCTCAGCCATACATTGCACCCCTGTGGTCACAGAGGCAGCGCTCTACTTCCCTCTCCACTCCTTCTTCTTTCTCCTCAAGCTAACGCATGAAGCTCCCTCCCATTTCCGCCATGGCCGAACCCTCCTAGGGCTCAAAGACGAATTCAATTCGCGATATATAAGAATCCATTTCCAAATCCCCTTGAGCTGGAGCATCACTAAACCTTACTGAGCAAAAGCCCCCAAAAATATTCAAGCTCCCTCATGCAAAATTGTCTTTCATTAGGCGCCTTCTTCTTCCCCACGGCCGGCCACCGTGGGCGGAGTTCTCCGGTAAGTTTCCACCCTGTCCAACCGCAAAAATGGGACCCTTGGCATCTGTTCATGCTTAAAATACTACCGATTCAATCCCTAATGCTTCTGTTTGACTTCTCCACCGAGCCACCATTGCCACCGCCACCCAAGCTTGGACACGCCCCTCTCTGCTGCACTTCTGGCCGAATCGGTAACACCCTCGTGTGTGCCTCATCGAGCTGTTGCTTCTTGTGCTGTCGCCTTCGCCGGAAAGCCACCGGAGCCCCGTCGCCGGCCAGCCCTAAGCCGCTCCCCTGTTTTCTTTCTCTGCCGGTGGACCCCCTTGTCAGTCAACGCTATTAGCTTCAGTTCACAAGGTAAAAGGCGCTTTCAATTCAAGAAAACGTATTCCTGTTATTTCACTAATTTTCAAACCGGCTATTAATCAAACTGCAATTTTATTGCACTTTTAATCCAATTTCAGTAGATAAAATTTCTATATTCATATAAAATCAGCAAGATTATAAATATACAAAAATATTCAATTTTTGAACTACAGAACAATTAATTTAAATAATCCATGATTATAGTCACATTGTGGGCTTTAATAAAAAGTTGTGCACATTCTTTTAACAGAAGAAAATGATAATTACAGCAGTAAATAAATAGATAATCTATTGCAATTAAAGTTAAAATAATTTCAAACTAACTTCAAAACATTTCTAGGATTGTTTACTATTAACACCTGAAAAATGAATCAAGAATCATGTATAGTGTAGTTGGAAATTAAGTTTGAATCTTGGCCGATTTAATGTTACTAATATGATCATTTAGGCTATTTCAGCGATAGATAAAATAACTCGTTTAAATACTAAAGTCAGTAAAACTAGTTTAGAAACACTCTACAAAGTTCATACTACCATATTCTGGAAAAATATCTTATTTATAACTTGCTTTCCATCTAAATCTAGCTAGTTCAAAACCCTTAAGCGTTAATCATGCGTTTACTTTTCTCACCGATTCAATAGTGTAAACTTTATAATGCCACATAAGCCTTTTCAATGATGAATATAAAGTCTCGTCTAAATCGTAAAACTTATGAAATTAGCCCAGTAATGCTCTCCAAAGTATAGACTACCCTATTATGAAAAGATAATCTCACTTCACTATGATTTGCATATTAGACTTAATAGCTTAATAACCCTAAGTAATCACAATACTTAAGTGCGTAATATGAATGAAATGAACTTTGAGAAATCAACGAATATAATATTTGTATCACCAGAACCTTCTCAAATATCATGGAAATGATATTAGTAGCCTAAATCAGAAGATCTAACCAGCGTAAAGCTAATTCTAAGCGAAATCAATTAAAGATAAAGAACTAATCATTCATAGTCCAATGTGATCATTTAAGCCTTTTCATTAACTCGCAAAGCAGCTCATCTAAATCTGAATTTAGTAAAGAATAGCCTAGAATTGATCTCTAAGATATGATCTGCAGCAATCTAAGGAAATATTTTTATTTTACCTTGCTTTGAATCTGAATCCTAATAGAGCAAAACCCGTAAGTGATAAGGATTGACAGAACTCATATTGTGAATAGTGAATCAATGGAACTTGCAACTAATGATTAATTCTATTTAATCTTAACCAATTTTTGCATCTTGAATTCGTAAAATAAAATTAATAAATTCATAAAGAGCAATCCCTGTTTCTTGTAAAGAGTCTTTATTTGTTCTTGCTATCTATTTTCTTTTTGCCCTTATTGAAGTCTTTTATTTGATATATTTCCGTTGATCGATGTGTAGAACCCGACGTTGTTGTTTCTGTCGTCGTCGTCAACCGCAATCCTCGTCTTCGTCGTAAACGACAAATAAGCAAGGCAAGCACCTCCTTGATCATGTTGATCCTAGTATTTCACTTATAATATGTTGTTTTTGCAACTGTATTATGCATGCGAGTAATTCTCCATAAAAACTGCTATTCTGGGTAGAACAACAATTATCCCTGTGAATTATGGATTTCCTTAACATGACTGACAATGTGAACCTTTGTGAGACCCCGTTCTGATGAACAGGAACCTCCATGTGATTACTGTGCTATTCCCTGGATCAGTAGCTAGCACTCACATGTTTACAACAATTGGAAATCATAACCATACAACAAATAATTAAGCGAAAACGATAATATAAAGAAATATTACAACTCAGAGATTATAGCAGCAAAGAAGCAATAACCCGTAGTTTGCCCAACCGACCCGCAGGCAACTGACCAGGCATAAATCCTTAGAAATACCACGGCAAAGAGGATCCCGCAACCTGCGACGAACAAACTTCGAAGCTGCGCTAACTCATCCACCTACATAATAATTAAGCAAGGGTGAGTACTTTACATACTCAGCAAGACTTGAGCAAAACCTATCGTACATGCAGGCCATTTCAAAGGAAAGGCTACTACAGTTGATTTGCATAAAGCGAAATTGAATTTGTAAATCAAGTTATTTGCAAACGGAATTTATAAGAGCAAGATTAATTGATAACAAATAAATAAAGCATAATAACACTCACAGTCCTCCATGACGTGAGCGACGAATCAATCACATTCCTGAATTCCATCAATGTCGGCCCTTTGACATAAAGCACAGTTGCAAAACAAAATGATACCAACCCTTTTGAAATAATAAAACATTTAACACGTGCAAGTTCACCAAGACACCCATGACCGCGGGTTCGGCTAATCAATTAGATTTAAACTCTGCAGAGGTGTACAACTGTACCCACAAGGAATGATCAACTCACCACGTCAGCCGTGGATCGCCATACAAGAGTATGCGAATGAGCGATCATACATAGTCATTACATTACCTGACATGGCTTTGACCAGCCGGGACGTTAACCCCCGTAGAGAACCCGAAACACACACGCAGTCGTGGATCCACTTTCGAGACACCAACACAACACAACGTTTACGAACACTAGTATGCATACCGTTGCATTAGCAAGTAGACCGACGGAATACCCCGTCAGGAGTAGACTCGACCGAAAACTGTGCTAGCTCCCGCCTACCAATGAACAAAGCCATGTCTAATTAACATAACAAGCTATGGCTACCCCATCCTCACCCTTGTGGTTTGTACGGATTTTCTTGGATCATACAACACGATGTTCGGTCCTTAGTCCGACACGGGCGACACTTCACCCTACACTACGTGCAATTCCATTCGCACATCCGGCTATTGCCAATAATCGCCCGCATCAAAGCATAGTTTTATTTTGGGTTTTTAATCAAAGTACTAGCAACCATTTTCCCAAAAAGGATCATTCAGGTTTCATGTAAAACATTTCAGAAACAACTTTAATCATGATCATCTGTTCCTCAGATACTAAAGCATGGCTAAGCAGGTTAATATGATCGTGTATACCCATGAAGACAATAAGTAATGCCTAGCCTCAACCTATGGTTATCAAGGTTCACATTTTCATAATCATCAAAGGAGATTCACGAGACAACAGGTATAACTACCAATCCACAAAATAGCAATTTACATAAAGTAAACGCATGCATAAAACAATTTGATGCACAAAAGGAATATAAAATACTGGGCTCAATATGGTCAAAGGATGCTTGCCTTGCTTAATCATCGATTCGATTTAAGACGAGGATCGCATGGTTGGCAGACGGAGCGGAAATAGGAATGTCGAGTTCTACCCGCCGACCAACGGAAACATAGCAAAAATACTAACTTCAATAAGAGCGAAAGAAATAGATAACAAGAACAAATAAGAACTCTACACAAGAAACAGGGATCGCTCTTTATGAATTTATTAATCTTATTTTACGAATTCAAGATGCAAAGATTGTTTGGATTAATAGAATTAATCATTAGTTGCAAGCTTCATGGATTCACTATTCATAATATGAGTTTCTGCCAATTCTTATTACTCAAGGGTTTTGCTCTATTAGGATTCAGATTCCAAGCAAGATGTAATAAGAATATTTCCTTAGATTGCTGCAGATCATATCTTGAAGATCATTTCTAAGCTGTTCTGTACTAAATTCAGATTGAGATGAGTTGCTTTGCGAGTTAATAAAAATGCTTAAATGATCACATTATGCCATGAACGATTAGTTCTTTATCTTCAATTGTTTTTTATTAGAATTAGCTTTACGCAAGTTAGATTTACTGATTTAGGCTACTGGACTAATTTACATGATATTTAAGAAGGTTCTGGTGATACAAATGACTTAACTACGGATTCCTTCATTATTACTTAAAGTTTATTCATTCGCATTAAGGCCTAAAGCAATGTGATTACTTAAGGTTGTTCAGCTATTAAGATTAATATGCATATCATGATGAAATGAGATTATCTTCTCCTATTTGGGTAGTCTATACTTTGAAGAACACTACTACATTAGTTCCTTAAGTTTTGGGATTTTGGGCGAGACTATAATCTATTCGCTAAAAGGGTTCACGCTACACTTAAGACTACACTATTCCAAATCGGCAAGAAAGGGGAAATGACATATTAACGATTAAGGGTTTTAGGTTGATAAGATTAATATGCAAACTTTAACAAAATAACATTCTTTTTACAGAATATGAGAGTATAAACTTTGTAGAGTGTTATTAAACTAGTTTACAAATCTATATCCAATATATATCCTAATCATTTCAGCATAATAAGTTAGCACACATATATATATGGTATTTCATTAAAAGACTTCGTAAGTGTTTATAAACAAATATTATTTATTTTAGAATTTCCTTTATACAAGTATCAAATTTTGATCATGCATTCCATTTAGAATAACACAAATTTTGATAACGGAAAATGATTCAAACAAAGATGAAATATAAATATTTTTATATATTTGAATTCATTCTCGACTTGGAGTCATATGAATATTTATTTTATCATTTTATTACTTATTATACACAAATTCTCATTAAAATCATATTTGTATTATAACCATAGTTTAATATAAATAATTATTCTGCAGTCAAGAATTAAATGTTTTTACATATTTATATTCTTCTTGATTTTTAGATGATTATACAAATTTATTTTATTGTTTTAGAACTTATTGGCCATAGATTTATTATAAGGACTATATTAAGGTTATTAACAACATGTTATTCCAATAATATTTATAAAGTTCAAAAATTAAATGTATTTGTACGTTTAGGATCTAGCTGACTTTACATATATATATAAAATTGTTTTACTGAAATGGGATTAAAGATGCACAAGATAATTAGGTTTAAGCATAAATCGGTTTTATAAACCAAGAATAGAAGTGGGAATACGTTTTCTAAGTGGAGAGGTGCCTTTCACCAAGATCGAGGCTTGGTCGACCAAGGGTCCCCGCAGAGATGTAGCGTGGGCGAAGATAGGGTCGGGCTGGCGGCGATCTCCCCCATGATTCTCCCGTGACGGCGAAAGCACTGAAGAAGGCTGGCTGACAAACAAGGAGAACTCGGTGGTGGAGTCGATTCATCGGAAGAGCTACCAGAGCGGCGCGCCTTCAAGCTCCAGCGGCAGCATCAATGGCGGCTTGGTGAAGAAGATGAGCAACCGCATTAGGGATTGAATTGATGGCCTTGTGAGCATCAGGGGACACTGGGGAGTCCATTCTTGGGGTTTACCTGGAAGGAGAAACTCCGAGGAGCTTAGCCTGCGGCAGTCCACGGGGAAGAAGGGCGCCGGAGGCGCCTAACTTCATGAATCGGGGTTCGGGGGTTGTTGAGGGATTTGATCCTTGAAGCCCGGAGATGCTCTAGCTCGGTCGGATTTGAAAATGGCTGGTTCTCTGCTCGGATTTTGCCTCGCTACCGAGCTCGAGAGGATACCGAAATGGCGGAAGCGGGGATGTTTCAATTGTCTGGCCGAGGAAGAAGAAAGGGACTGAGGGGGAATGAGGGAGAGGCTTAATGCGGTGCGGTTTGTAGCCAAGAATTGCAGCATTGAGTGGGATTCGTGGCGGCAATCGCTGGCTTCATGCGCAGAGCTTCGAAGACCTCGCCTCAGTGGAACGAACGGCTTCGGGAGAGTTCTTCAGTGGAGCGAACGGCAAAAGAGGAAGAAGGGTTTGGCAGTGGGACCTGGGACCTCTTGTCAGTGGCTGGGAGCTTCTCCGATGCGCCAACGAAACGGGACAGGAACGGATGGCCCACACGTCGGTGACTGATCGAATTTCTCGTTTCGAATCTTGATCTTCCTTTGATACCAATTGAAATCTATTATTTTTGAAACTTTGTTTTTCAAAAGGATTTGATCTCAGAAGGCTTCTATAAAATTTTCAAGTCAAAATATGGTTCCATTATTTCATGTAAATTCTGACGATACATTACTTTGATTTAAATGTTGGCTTTCCATTTTATCTCTTCGTTATTCTATGCGTAAAATTTCAATTGCTGGCTAAAACGATTTAATTGAACGATCAAGGTTCTCATAGCAATTTTCTAAATTTTTACTTTTTACATTTTTGCATTTTCCCTTTTTTTCATTCTTTAATTCCATTTGTTGGATCTTTCATACAAGGAATAAATCCCAAGAAATCCAAATAAAACCAATAACGGCAAGAAGACTCAGAAATAATTATTTTCAAATTCAAAATATAAATTTTGACTTTATTAAAATTTTGGGATGTTACAACCTTGTAACCGTAAGTATGGTTTAGACATGAATTAATGTCACTGTGGGTATAAACGATAGATATCATATCTGCTTAGCCATGCTCAACGTTAAAATGGTTCATTTTTAACTTGTTTATTTAAACAACTGCCATTTGGAAAAGGTTGTTGTTAGTTTACTAAAAATCCAAAATAAAACTATGATTTTGATGTGGGCGATTATTGGCAATAGCCGGAGGTGCAAAAAGGAACTACACGTAGTGTAGGGTGAAGTGTCGCCCATGTCATATTAAGGACCGAGCAATGGGACGCTATTGATTCAAGATTTCCGTGCAACCACGAGGGCTATTTATGGGGTAGCCTTAGCCTATTAAGTTATTTAGACATGGCTTTGCTCATTGGTAGGCGGGAGCTAGCAGAAGCACTCCATTTTTGGATTGCTTGTGAGGGCTTCCACGATTCGTGTGGGTAATTGCTTGGCGGTGCAATGGTGTGCGCTCGCCGTGTTGTAAACGTTGTGTTGGGTGTGAAAGTGGATCCACGGCTTGGGTGTGTGTTTCTGTTTCTACGGCGGGGGTTAACGTCCCGGGCTAGATCGAAGTCATGTCTAGGTAATGTAACGGCTATGTATGATCGCCGCGAGCACACGGCTATTGGGCGTGTGTCGAAATGATCTCGCAAAAAAGTTGATCATTCCTTGTGGGTAAAGCTGTACACCTCTGCAGAGTATAAATCTAATCGATTAGCCGCGCCCGCGGTGATGGGCACTTGGTGAAGCCATTCCAATGTTAGATATTTGGTATTTTCTGAAAACTGGAGTTTCTATTTGAAACTGTTTTGGCAACCTGGTTTTATGTCCAAAGGAATCGACATATATGGCTATTCAGTCGGGTAGACTGGTTGTGGTATTGTGTTTACTTTCATGTAAATTTACTTATTCCTTAGCGATTTTATAAATGCGAATTGCAATATAATATTAGCTTATGATTTACTTTCTTTGAGCAACTGTAAAATAACTAGAGCCTGTCATTGATTAAGCCTGCATACTTAATTATTTGCATTTGTGAACCACTATCAAGTCTTGCGGAGTACGAAAGTACTCACACTTGCTTATTTGTTGTTTTTAGGTGTAAAGTTAGCGATGCTCCGAAGATTTGTTTCATCGCAGGTTGCGGGATCCTTATTGCCATGATCTTTCTAGGGATTTATGCCTGGTCAGTTGCCTGCGGGTCGGATGGGTACACTACAAGGCTTTGCTTCTTTTGCTGCTATATTACTCTGAGTTATAAGATTTATATGTTTATTAGTTTCCACTTAATTAATTTAATGTATGGTTGTGATTTCAATTGTTCGAAATGTGCATGCTAGCTACTGATCCAGGGACTAGTACTGCAAGCACATTAGATTTCCATTTTTGCATTCTGTGTAAAAATGGGGGTCGTTACATACCAGGAAAGAAGGCTCAAGGATCTTGGTTTTGTCGGCCACAATGGTGAAATTATCTTCTAGGAATCCTAGAGGCAGTTTGCAGAAGGACCCAACCCCTTGAAAGGTGATTTGTTTGTCACTGTTGGGTCCATGCTTTTACGCCATCAACAATGTTAGCGAGGTAACAAGCAACTACACTTTACTCTGATTAATGAGAAGTTGAGAGCTTCATTTTTCTTTTGTCTCCTTATTATCTAGACTTGATCCTTGTTAGCATCAGCTTGATTTACTATTGCTACTGTTTTCATGTGTTGATCAGATGAGCATGCGTGTTCTTTGAGACATGATTGTCAATTTGTCATTGTTGTAATTTTAGCCTCATCGTCTTATTTCCTTATTCATAAAATAGAAATAAATATATGAAAAAACAACATAGAATTTTGGTAACAACATTCTTAGGAGTATTTGTCAAGAAAAGTAAGAGAAACGAGATTATGACGATGTTACATGTATTTACTTTTGCTACTGTTTACCTTGTGCTGATGAGATGTCAGTTAGTTTAATGCCTAATTCCTTTATTTTTAAAGATTCAAATTTACTATCTTCTAACAATGTAATAGTATTTTGCCTTTTCAAATTTGCTCTCTATACAGAAGTGAAGGGAATTTAAGGAGATTATGTTGTATCTGTCGTGAATATGGACATACTCTCCCCAGGTGCCCCTACGACCATTTAAAATGGTAATCCTCATATATTCACCTTATATATCTCTGGTTTCAGTACTATATACTTTTCAATGGTATAATCCTTATATTCGTAGCACTGTATGCTCTATGACCATAATCTCTTACCTATATAGCAAGCAATGCCATGTTAGGCTCATTTGGGACAATGAATTTTATAGGATTCTTTTGGGAATTACATTGTTTCATATGAAAAAAATCATGCATTTCAAATGAGATATTTTTATAAAACCTTTTCTAATATTCATTGTGTTAGTACATAAGAAGTACTTATGTGCATATAAAATTTGCAAAGTATTTTGTAACATGAAGGCCTTCATATTACAAAATTAAAGATAATTTTATGCTCGAGTTTGTAAATCACCAGGAGAGTCTTCGAGTGCACGTCGCATGCACGCAACCAGTCGCCAATGTTCTAGCCGCCGAGATTTGTAGTCATCGGCCGAAAATCTCTTGCGCTAGTACTTCTGCTGTTCTGCATGCCACCCAAAAAAAATCACGGCTAGACTCCAGCCGCCGACGCAGGACTTCCTTGCCGCAATTCCCAAGTTATCTAGTGGCCTGCTTCAATACCAAAACATGCATGCATGCAAGGGAACAAGACGCTGCACTTCTAGTCACAAGAGCCTCTTGGAATTAACTAGTCGCCCAACTCATGCATGCAAAAGCACAATGGCCGCAAGGAATCAGACGCAAGCAAACCCAAAGAATGAACAAAACCAACAGAAGAAGATTTTCCAAGTCGCCAAATTCTTTCCAGCCGACAGAAGCAACAGTGAGGAGCTCGCGGCCAAGAAGAAAAAAAATCAACCACGAAGGTGCATTAACAAAACGGCGAACGTCCCAGCCGCCGCACAAGCCACCAAAAGGCCAATGAACTCGTTGATTCTCTTCAGCCGCCAGACAAAGCAATAGACACAAAACCTAAAACGGCCGAGGCTCCAGCCGCCGCCCAAAAAAGCCAGATTTCCGTTGAAGATTGCCATCAAGCTTGCTGAGATTGATCTTAGCGCAGCCTCTACCTGGCGCGCCAACTGTCGAGGGTTGTTACCGACAATAATGAAAAGGGGGCTAGGCGCTGGATCCAAACTCGATGGTAGCACAAGACACGGGAATTATACAGGTTCGGGCTCTCACGGTGGAGATAATACCCTAGTCCTGTGCTCTGGGATTATGATTGGCTAGCTTATTCGCTGATGATCTCGTCTTGTGTTCTCCCCGCCCCTCCCTTTATATAGCAGAGGAGGGCGGTTACAAAAAAGAGTCCCACTCGGATACGAGGTGGAAATTGTGTCTCTTTCCTTATCCGTTATACATGATAGCGGCTAGGATTTGTAACACCCCGGCGCTAAACACACCGCGAATGCCACCCAGATCTCTGAATAACAAACGACACCTCTACGAACAGACTTAAACTGAATTTAATCTCTAAACTCTTAAACTGGTTTAAACTAAGTCTTCGAAATTTACAAAATTTCGCATGACCTCTCTAGAACAGAGGACATCCACTCGGCAGACAAAGGAACAATAGCAATTATATAATATCATTCTAACAGGTCCTTAGATAATCAACCACATTTCCAATCGGCAATTAACCAATTACATAGCGTCGATCAACACAATACAATCGCATTTATTACAACCATTATTAATGAAACAATTCATTGGGTTGTTTGGTGACCTTGATCGTGCACGTGCTCTACTCCCATCCCGTGAGGCAACTTCAAGGCACCTAAAACAGAAGTAAACAAGCGTGAGTCCAATGACTCGACAAAAGTGCAACATTAATAAAAGTAATGAATTCAAATGAATTACTTTTACTCTAGAATTTCATATAGCCATTACTAACTGGAAATCAACTAGTAAAAGAAGTAATACTTAACTCTACTTACCACAACCAACTCGAAACATAACTAACTCTTACCCCTGCCTCAATAACATTTCTGGATGAGTCCACGCCTCAATCTTTGACCTGTTCTTCCCATTCTCATCAATCCATTTAACAGTTGCAACACACAATGCAATGGAATGCATTTATGCTTTCATACTCAAGTGCACAAACGTACAAAATAACATGATTCATCATTTGTCAAAGCAATGCAAATGCAAATACGCCAAACAAATGAAGAATCTTATATTCATACATTACAATCAACTCATTACATATGATGCTTCATTGTTATTGCAATGCCATATAATGCAACACATCCATGCATTTCATTCACATAACATTTCATATATATTTGCAATGCCATATAATGCAACACATCTATGCATTTCATTCGCATAACATTTCATACATATTTGCAATGCCATATAATGCAACACATCTATGCATTTCATTCGCATAACATTTCATACATATTTGCAATGCCATATAATGCAACACATTTCATCAATTGACTTTGAGTTCATAACTTAACTTCACTCCACGTTATTCATACCACATAATTAGCAAGGCAAAGAAATCGTGAACTCATCAAATTCAATTCAATCTCCCCTTTTGGGTTGAGTCCACAACTCACCCTTCAATTTCCATATTCACCATCCATCGACACACCATTTACCACAACACTCATTATCAAAAATGCAATGCGTATGAATGCTCATTTCCATGTGCGTCATCAGTCGCTGAAAGTGCCCACCCATCGGTGTGCACCCTCACGTCCCTCCCATCCCGTAGATGGAAGGTGCCTACTCTTACTGTCTCGCTCCCATTCACCTCGATGAATGGGACTACGAGGTAGGACTTTCGTGTTCACTACGTGTGAACACAGAGGCCCGCATCAGCATGGGTCGCCTCTTCCATCATGCATGCACAAATGCAATTGACATAAACCAATTTGCAAACTACTTTCATTCCTCACATTTGCATAGCCATAGCCAAATACACAAATATCAGCCACTTCTCACATCCATAAATTACCATTCACATCCTCAACACTCATAATCGCATTCACAACACTCAAAATCACGTTCTCAACACGTATAATCATACCCACATCACCAATACTCGAGTAATTACTAATTTCATCTATCTTGATTATAAATCAAACCATTTTCGCAATCAAATTCCATACTCGTCCTCACATTCATTTATCATCAATACTTCATACAAAACCGTAATCTTTTATCATGACTACGAATTGGACCATTATTCTTGAATCAAAACTCATGGCTTTAATATCAATAATACCCTACTCCTACTAGTAAGCACCCACACCGAGCACAAGTTAGCACAACAAGTCATATAGACAAGGCACATAATTCTTCAATGTAGCACACATAGCAAACAAACATGGATGCACATGCAAGTTTCATCCACACTAGTGTTGTCAAAATAACCCCAACAAGCATTAGCGGCTCTCAAATCAAATCGACCAAGACATGCAATCTACCACTCACAAAATTCAATCAATTGATGCACTTGCCTTCAACTTCTCGAGACGGTGTGGCGAGACGAGGTTACCACACCTGGGGTCCCACCACCTGCACATGGATATAACTCACTCAAAAACATGCCCATAAATCAACACAAGACTCATACTAAGTCGGCTTCGCAACCCACTCCTAAAAACCTGGAAACAGAAATCTGCCAACCGGGACAGCTTTTGGTAAAATGGGCATAACTTTTAGTCGGATGAACGAAACTTAGTGATTCCAGTCGCTATTGAAAGATAATTCGATTATCTACAACTTTCTCTGTAGCCAACCGACCGGGAAAAGCACTGATATTTCTCAGATTTGCGACAAACAGCAGACAGCCGCAGAACTAACGCGTTCTGGGCAGCACGCGGTAAAATACTCATAACTTCCAAACCGCTGAACGGAATTTAGCGATTTCGGTCTCTATTGAAAGGTAATTCAATTATCTACAACATTCGTTATAGCCAAACCCCCAGAAAATGCTTGTAGAATTTTCCATTAGCAGCTCTAACCAAGGACGAAAATCTGCCCGAACAGAACATTCTCATTCACTCTAGTCTCCCCATTTCCCCAACTAAATGCATTGCAAAAACAAGAACCCTAGCCAAGCATTTCATCAAACACCATGCAAGCAAGCCAAAGGATCCCCACCACCTAGGGTTTTACCTCAAGGAAGTCCATGGAGGAAAGGAGGAGGTGGGGGAGAGCTGCATCAGCCCGGGGGAGAGGTCGCCGGCGCCGGCCGGAGGCTGGCCGGAGCAGGGCCGGAGCTGCTGCTGCTCGCTGCTTGGGCTCGGCATCTGCTGCTCGCTGTTTGGGCTCGACTGCTGCTGCTACTTGCTGCCGACAGGGGGAAAGGGAGAAAGGCGCCGGCAGGATGGAGTCCAGGGAGGCGCCGACTGGGAGAAATACTGGAGGGAGTCGGCATGTGCTGGCTGGGAGTCGGCATGTGCTGGTTGGGAATCGGCAGGATTTGTGGAGAAAAGAAAAGAGCCAGCCCCCCCAAGCCAACCTCAGCCACTCACTAAAAGAAAGAGAGAGAGAGAGGTTAGGTGAGGGATGGAACATTCCTAGAAAGACCCCTCCCAAAACCAAAGTCCAACTTTTAACTGTTAGCACGAACCAAAAATCAAATTCTTGGCGCGAAAAGACAGCTTGCTGCAAAACTAATCGGCTCGGAGAAAACAACTGTTCCGATAAGTTTTCACAGAAAAACCCACAACCTAAAATATAATTAATAACCGCGTGACGGCTGAACCTTTGGTCGAGAAGGTGGAAAATATTTCTGACCGAAAACCCTGGCAAAGACGATTTGCGGTATTACAGGATTACAATTATATCTTCCCTAAGCAGAGTTGGTTTCCATCATCGGGGTTTCCTTGCTACGCATGGCGGCCTGCCTCCTGGGAAATACCCATCTTCATGTAGTCGGCTTGGCCCATCCCCCCTTGGGTGGTTAGCGCGGCCCGCCATGCATATACCCGTGGTCCAAATACTCCACAGTATGCTTTGATGAATTGATTTAAACATTCAACTTTGCACATTTAGAATGAATAGTATCATTTAGACAAGGTTAGTAATCTTTGCAAAGAATTTTTTTGTCACAAATTGAGCTTCTGTTGCAATGCACAGGCACATGACTAGTTATAAATAGATTACAAGATAAATTAGTGGTTGTATTTTGGAGATCGTACGAATATACGAGAGAGAGTATAAGATACTAAATTAGATATTAGATACACATGCATGTGACACGGGCGCGCCCGCAACCATAGAGGATGATGTACGCAATAAAGGTTTAAGACAAGCAATGAAGAACATGATGCTTGGAGATATCAAGCCTAAGGAGGACCAAGAAGAACCACATCTCCCACTCAAGTTGAACTATCTACTTCCGCTACACCAAATCATGTTCAAGACATTGAAATGGAAGAAAACAAGGATGATCAACAACCCCAGGCCTTCACCATGCAGTCTCAAAGGATCACCCAATAAATCAAATATTGGGTGATGTTAGTAAAGATGTTCAAACTCGATCTCGTATTGCTTCATTTTGCGAACATTACTTTTTGTGTCTTCTTTTGAACCATCTCATGTAGATGAAACTTAGATGATCCGGATTGGGTAAATTTAATGCATGAATAATTAAGCAACTTCGCCTGAAATGATGTTTGCACGCTTGTTGAGAGACTTAAGGACCACGACGTTATTGGCACAAAATGAGTCTTTAGGAACAAGTAAGATAAAAATGGAATTGTGGTAAGAAATAAGGCAAGACTAGTGGCATAAAGTTTCACTTAAATTGAAGGATTGGATTTTGGTGAAACCTTTGCACCCGTAGCTAGATTAGATGCCATTCGTATCTTACTTGCTTTTGCATCTTACTATGATATCAAATTATTTCAAATGGATGTGAATAGTACATTCTTAAATGGTAAAATTACCGAACTAGTATTTGTTGAGCAACCTCTCGGTTTTAAGAATCCTAAAAATCCTAATCATGTTTACAAGCTCTTTGAGTTCCTCTATGATCTCAAATAAGCTCCTAAAGCATAGCATGAGTGACTTAGAAACTTTTTACTATCAAAAGGATTCAAAATTGAGAAGGTTGATACAACACTCTTTACCAAAATAATTGATGATGGATTCTTTGTATGTCAAACTTATGTTGATGATATCATATTTGGTTCTACTAACCAAGACTTTTGCAAAGAATTTGGTGATATGATGTCTAGAGAATTTGAAATGACTATGATCGAAGAACTAAGCTATTTCCTTAGACTTCAAATTAAGTAACTCAAGGATGGAACCTTCATAAGCCAAAGAAAGTACATGAAGGATCTACTCAAAAGATTTGGCATGGAAGATGCAAAGTCCATCAAGACTCCCATGGCATCCAATGGACATATTGACCTCAATGAGGAAGGTAAACCAGTTGATTTAAAACTTTATAGTTTCATGATTGGTAGTTTGCTTTATCTTATAGCATATGGGCTCGACATCATGTTTAGTGTTTGCATGTGTGCATGTTTTCAAGTATCTCAGAAAGAATATTATTTAGTGGTTGTTAAGAGAATTTTAAGATATTTAAAACATTCCTCTAATATAGGCTTATGGTATTCTAAAGGTACTAAATTTGATTTAGTAGGGTATTCGAACTCAGACTATGTGGGTTGTAAGGTGGATAGAAAAAGCACATCGGGGAGTTGTCAATTTCTAGGAACATCCTTAGTACCATGGTTCTCCAAGAAACAAAACTCCGTAGCTTTATCCACCTCCGAAGCCGAATACATATCTGCGTCAGTTGTTGTGCTCAATTGCTTTGGATGAGGCAAACCTTGATGGATTATGTAATTAACTTTAAAAGTGTGTTTTTTTGTGTAATAATGAAAGTGCCATGAAAATAGCCAACAACCTGATCCAACACTCAAAAACCAAGCACATAGATATCTACCATCATTTCTTAAAAGATCATGTGAGCAAAAGAGACATAGTCATTAGCCACATAAGAACTGAAGATAAATTAGCGGATATCCTCATCAAACCTCTAGATGAAAACTATTTTTGTAAATTGAAGAATGAGTTAAATATCATTGATATCTCTAATGTTGCTTGAACACTTGCACCATGATTAATTTTTCATTTGGTGTTATTTGCTTATTGTTGATTCTTGGTTATCTTGATGGGCAACATATTAAGGGGGAGTATTATATAAACTTCATGTATGCTACATCCCTAAAAGTGTGAAAATATCAAATAAGTGCTACTAGTGTTCAAAAGGAAGCATCTAGACTTGACTAAGTTAAAATTATATAAAAATATGATATTTTGAAGCTTCTACAAAAACTCTTATTGAAATACTTCTTTTTAACATAAATATATGTGAATCTCATATATTAGATATTCGTTATCATAACATAATCTATATCTTATTAAAAAAATGTTTGAAAACTTCTCCTTTTTGAATTTTCAACCTAAACTTAAAATATTGTCTATATTGACCTAAATAAAGCACTTATTGAGTTGTGGCATGTGGAATTAGCGCTACATATGTTTATAGTGTCCTACAAGTATTTAGAACTCAAACAAGCCAATTGATTCATCTTCTCTTCAAAATGAGTGTTCCATTTTCAAAAAGAGAAAATGATCTTTTCAAAAACTATCCTTGCACAAATTATGTTAATTATTTGGTTTTGAGTTTTTGTGATGTGTTGGAAATGCTCTTCTATGTATTTCACTAGATCATGAATGCATTAGAGTTATTTCACAACTTTTCTCTTAAGGTCTCAAGTTGTTCCAGTCAGGACCGGCACTACAAGTGTGTTGAACTCGGTAGTACCACCCAGGCCAGCACTACCGCTCTCATGTAGCAGTAGTGCCACATGTGTCGGGTGGGGCCAGTTTTGAGCAGTTTCCTATGTAATCGGCGATTCCTCTCTCCTTCATTTCTTCCCTTTGGCTAGTTACACCCCCATTCATTGCTCTTTTGTGCCTGTTCCCTCAAGCTCTTTCCCCAAAAATCCTCAAATCTCATTCTCTCAATTCCAAGGATCTTTCCTTTCTCAAGAGCTCTCATCTACTCAAGAGATCATGCTCAGTGTAAAGAATCCATCCAAGCCCAAAGCACCTCGAGGTAGTGGCAAAGTGATGAAATCCAATAGAAGTGTAGGTGTTCTCATTCAAGATAGTGGGAGTGGCGATGACGGTGATGATATCTACACCATTGCGGCTAGAGATCAACAAATCAAGCAAATGGTATAGCAAGAGCTAGGTGGCAGCAGCTCTCAAGCTAGGAAGGGCAAGCAAATTGCTCAAAAATCAAGGAGGAATAGGAAGATGATGAAGACTATGATATGGATGTTGATGATAAGAGAGAAAGGGAGGAGGAAGAGGAAGAAGAATCATTGCCATACTTTGATCCTCAAGAGGACTTGAGACAGATAAAGGGTAACATGTATTACTCTTTGATAGGAGCAAACCAATATCGCCTACCAAGAACAGCTTTAGAAAAGTTCTTTCGTACTCTCTTCCAAGAGAAGATATTTCATAAGATATACTCAAAAGGGTTTTACTAACCAAAAGTGGATGGATTGGGAGCACATTCGCAAGTTACCTCTGGTCATTGGTGTACTTGAGCTATTTCAAGGCGCTATTTCAATATCAAATCTAGACTCATGCCATGGTTAATGAAGTCCGACAACATATGGATAACATTGGAGCGGCCGTCGATCTGCTTAGCAATGAGCTTGTTCCTCTCTCCTTCCGTTGATATGGACGTGGATGTGGTTGTGGTGCCCAAGACCCATCCTTCTGGATGTTTTTTGTAGTTCCCCTTTTGTTTTGGTACTTGATGCCAAAGGGGGAGAAGTGAGATGAGGAGTAGTAATAGTATGGGGGAGAAGCTTATATACTCTATTTGTGTTATTCTTGTAAGGTAATTGAATCTCTTTCATGCTTTTGGATCTTTTTTTATTGTTGAATGTTGGTTGTAATGGATGTTAATTGTAATACTCTATCCCTTACTCTTTTGGTTAATAATTTAGGATGAACATATGCACTTAACATTGTCAATCATTATCAAAATCATATTCATACTCTAACTTGCTTCCTCGGATTCAATATTTAGAGGAAATTCGGCCAAAATTTCAAAAAACAACAAAAAAAATATAAGTGTGCATGATCTCAACTCTTTATCTATATGCACATATTTAGGGGGAGTTTCAACTAAGTATTGTAGCTTTGATAGCATTTTACTCAAAATTCATTCACTCTCATTTCAAAGAGGTAAAATTATACTTAAAGCAAAAATCCTAGAGTACACATCTTGTTTGATTTGTTGTGTACTCAAAAACAATTTCAGTTCCATTATATTTGTCGGGGTTGTCATAATTAGAAAAAAGGGGATATTGAAGTATCTAGGTCCCCAAATTCACCTTGAGTTTTGGTAATTAATGACAATCATATTTCAAGGGACTAACAATTTTCTTGAGAACATGAAAGCAAGATGGTCCTACACATTGCACATAAGGAGATGGAATAATGTAGTTCAAAAGGAATTAAAGTGTCAAGCTCAAGGCCAAGGTACAAAAATTTAAGGATACTTTCATAGTTTTTACCAATCTTAGTGTTTGAAGTAAAGATCGGGTTGGTAGAATAGCTATCGTACTATTAAGAGGGACGTTTGGTTAGTAGCTTCATGATAATCAAGTATCATGGCTCAAATTCATTCTCGTACTTTAGTTATATGCATTCCTAAGAAAAATTCTTTGGAAAAACTCTAAAATTACATATGGCTGGCACTACTGCCCTTCTAGGTGCGGTACTACTGGAGGTATGGTAGTATCGGCCCAAAGGCTGGTAGTTATATTCCAGAGCAGGAGTCTTTGGTGTCTATCAAGCTGGCACTACCACTCCACTAGGTGCAGTAGTATCGGCCCCTGAGGCTAGTTGTTTTTTTCAAAACGATGCATTTTTGGGTATTTCCTCTAGCCAGCACTACAGCCCATCCTGCAGTAGTACTGACCCAAATGGACGGTAGTGTCGGAGTACTACAGTAACGGCTAGTAACTACCGCATTAAATACTACAGCTGACCATTGATCTTGAGGCCAACACTACCAGCTCTACATGGACGGTAATGCCGACCTTGCTGAATTTTTTCATCATTTCGTGCCAACGACTAGATTTGTGGGTACAGACTATAAATACACCCCTACCTGCATTAAGGACACTCTCTTGATCATTCATTGCACATTTGAGCCCTAGCAACTCTATCTTCATCTCTAGAGCATTTAATTCACATTTTGTGAGTTATTGGGATAAATTTAAGTATGAACATTCAAGTTGAGCTATTAGACATTTGATCAACCTCCAGCAAGCGCCAAAGGTCTATTCTCTTGGAAGTTGTCGCCTCCTAGATAGCTTAGACGTGTGAAACTGATCATCTCTTCAAAGGAGTTTGTGAAGAAACCTGGTATCGGTGTAAAGGTTGGAGCTCACCTACACTTGTAAGATCGAGAATGCCGACTAGAGGGGGGGTGAATAGGCGGCTTTAAAAAATTTACTTTTCTTCTACGGTTAATTAAAATCTCGTCTAAGTATCCTTATATCAAAACCTATATGATAATAAATGCGGAAGTGATAAACTAAGGTTTTGATAATTAATCCTAAGTCAACTAGGCTCACTAGTGCACTAGCTAATTATGTCTCTAACAAGAATATACAAGAATAAAGACAATCAAGCAATTTAATTCTAAGAATGTAAATTGCAACAATATGAATAAGAATTGCAAGCAAACACAAAGAGACACACCGATATTTTACCGTGGTGTTTGGAGACTTGCCGGTCTCCCCTAATCCACGTTGAGGCTAGCCCAACTCTTGGACCGGCTCCGCAATGAGCACCCGCCTCGATTCCACTAGTGAGAGTTTTTCACCTCTTCGGGTAGGCTCAACCCGAACCTTCACAAACTCGCCGGGGCTTCTCACAATTCCTTCGAGAGCTCCCGCGCATGACGTTTTACGCCGTCTAGGAGGCAGCAATCTCTAAGAGTTATAAACCGAGTCTCCGCTCGAGCTTCACCTAGCGCAACACATGCGCTTCTGGTGATCACCTAGTGCAACACATGCACCTAGGCTCCTCCTCAAGTGCAACAATGCACAAGAGACTCTCAACCCACTCCTAATTGCAACACATGCAATTAGTCTCACTCTTAGCTCAAAAATCAAATGTGAGTATGCAACACATAAACCACCACACCCAAAATACTCAATCAACCAGCAAATACCCCCCCAAGACCTAATTTTATAGCCTCACAAAGAAAACTAGCCGTTGAGGGGCAAAACGGATATTAAAAGTGCTGAAACTAGCTGTTGCTACAGTACCCCCGGCACTACCGACCATGGGGAGCGGTAGCACCGGCCTAAAAATCAATAGAACCTCCTCTGGCAAATAACTACCGCAAAAATGAGCGGTAGTGCCGACTCGGGCGGCACTACCGGCCCCTACGGGCGGTAGTGCCGCTTTTGCGGTACTATCGCTGCTACAACCACTGAAACGCTCATAACTTTTTACTCCGAACTCCGATTTAGGTGATCTTGCACTCTATACGAAGCTTATCACGTGGGCTACAATCTCCACTTATTTTTAAGATTTAAGCAACTATAGATATTTTCTAAAATCACAAAAACAAAGACTCTAATATAGTCATTCAAGTCTAATTTTGATTTTCTCGAAATCCCTCACATAGACTTGATCAAAAGTATGACTACAAGCTAGCAAGGGTCATCAAGATTAAAACTTGAACCATTTGATGATCGACTCATGATCAAAACGATTTGCAAAATACATTTGTAAATACTATTCACATGCTTCAAAGAACCATACGTAAACTCCAAATCCAACTTGCTTGAACATCCTCGTTTTGCAACACATGCAAACCTAGCTCCAAGCAAAACCAAAATAAACTCAAATGCATGAACTCACTATTTGCAACACATGCAAATCTTAACTCCATGCATACTCCATAAACACAAATTGCTTGAGCCCTCTCCTTTTGCAACACATGCAAAACTTAGCTCCAAGCAATTACTTCAAATAAGAAATTGAATTAAAACAAGCATGAATTCAATATTCGCAACACATGCAAAATATGAACTTCATACAAAAACCAACGTATACGCTTATCCCACTTGCAACACATGCAAATCAAAGCGATATGCAACAACCAAAGCATGAGCTTCACCCATTCGCAACACATGCCAAATGGTTAGCTCCATGCAAAAACCAAACGGGTTGAGCTTGAGTGAAACGCGGGTTGAGCTCACCAACACATGATGAAGCTCAAACTAGAAAACTCAACCCCTCTTAATAGTACGGCGATAAAAACTGGACTCAAAGACTAGAAAGTCCTTAGCCTATCTAGTTATACCTTCGCCGCCGCACACGATCCCCTTTGGGGCTTTTAAGATCTTCGAACTTTATGCATCTCCCTGGGATCGTCACCCTTCTTCTCTTCTTTGTCCATCATCTCTTGATGAATTTCTTCTTTTCTTTTCTTCGGGATCTCCTCTTGACGCCCATCTTCACTTGATGCGTCGTTGTCCCGTTTTCTCATTTTAACCATTTGGACTTAAACTATCTCATTCACAACTCATAAGAATAGTTAGTACAAGACACATGGTTGTCTCAATCATATATTCACTCCATTAACACATAATGGAAGCCTCTAATATCGATTGAACATAACCCAAATCAAATTAAATGATATAAATGTGTCTTAAGTACACCGATGCAACAAATGCTTCGTTATACTCAAGAATTATCAATTATCTTTAATCAATCCAAAAGAACACCATCAACACATGATGAAATATCCTTTGATGATTAAAAGACAACCAATCTCAATTTAAATTTTCATTTAAATTGATATGAGTATATATTAACTACACAAGTTTTCATATACTCATGTTGATGAAAAGTAATGATCCATAATGTGTGGACTATATGGAAATGACCATTACTCTAAACCATCAACTATAGAATAAACCCCACATGTATATGTGCATAGATATAATTGACTTGAAGACAACATGCACATATTCAACTTTGATTACATTGGAGCTTATCCTATATTACCATGAGTATACTACAACTAGGCAATTCAAATATATACTCAAGGATTTAGTTTCAATGTACAAGGACCAACCACAACGGATACAACCAGCACTAACTCATCTCACCAAAATGTACAAGGACCATTCACTCGAGCTCGTGCACGCAAATTAAATTATCAGGTGAAGTCGTTCCTAAGTGTTCCTACTAATGACTTAGTGAATGGAATGCTATTTAATTCTTGTGATCATGTTATTCTTATTAGGAACCAGGGAGAAGAGCCACCAAGTGCAAAGAGACTCGAATCCAAGTCGGAGGCTTGAAGGAACTCCAAGTCAGATTCGGACTCGCAGACAGCATCAACTTCAAACATTCATAACTTTTGATCCAGAGCACTTCTGGAGGCTCACGAGTACAGGATTGAAAGATCTGCTCATCCTCTTTCAAACGGATCCAAAATCACCTTCAAATTCCTTCCGAGTCAGCGGGAAACTGTAAAACAATGGAGACTACTTTTCCTATCCGAGTCAGTTTGGGTTGCGGATCTTCTAATCCGAGTTGTATTAGTTAGGCCCATGTTAAGGCCTGGTGCTACATGCCCTTGGACTATAAATAGCCAGCCGCCACCATAATTAGGGTTTGGGTTTTGTTTAATTCAGTTAGCCAATTGTTGCTGCTTGTACTTCGCAGCGTCTCGACTAGGCCGCCTGTCTACTTGATTATCGGAACCCCAACTTCGAGTGTTCTTATCCCAAAATCAATCTACATTCATATTCGCAATTGAGTTACTTGTGATCTCTTGTTCTTGCTGGTTCTTCGATTTCTTGCAGGAACAAAGACCTTCGTGGTCAGGTTGGTCACGCTTCCGCGAGATCAATAACCTTCAGGAGGGTGGTGTACCGGTCGCTAAGGCGCAACGTCGGTTCATTGTAGTCGGGCCGCCAACTTCGTCCTCCACCAAATCGACGCTACCTATTCTCATCGAAAGATCGGGACGCCTAGTTCATATCACTACAACTAGGCAATTCAAATATATACTCAAGGATTTAGTTTCAATGTCTTGATCCTTATATGTGTTAATAAAGAATAGATCAATACAATGAAACCTTCAAGCTAAATGACGAACTCCCCCTAAATATGTTCATCTATGTAAATATGGAATTGAAAACATTATGCACATCTTGAGGTCTGAATAATGGTAGAGTTCATCCTTTAATCTTGAATCCAAAATATACATTAAGATATCATAAAATGAATACGAGTGCATACCTTGGGTTTTTCATTTTTCAATGAGATGAAACTAAACAAAGATATACTCAATAAAAGAGTTAGTCTCATATTTGGATTTGTTAATATAATCATGGGTATTGTATCCAAGGAATGCAACAAGATATATAACATGAGCTCGACTGCATACCTTTGATATTTCCATCTTTTTCATCCAAAAGAGACTAATAAGAGTTAAGCTCAACAAAAGAGTTAGTCTCATAAAAAGATTTGTCATTAATTAACAATTGAGACTAATCAGTATATGATCATCAAAAGAGTTAGTCTCAATATTAGATTTGTCATTAACACCAAAACCAAATTAATGGAGCTTGAACTTTCGACCTAGAGAGGAGAAGATCTACCACTAGTAATCGAGGGAGGCTCAATTGCACAAGGAGCCGACTTAATTCGTTCAAGCTTCCTCAACATGGATTAGGGGAGATCAGCAAGTCTCCAAGACCATGGGAAAAATCATTGTGTCCTCTTTGTGGTTTGCTCTTTTGTGATTCATATTTTGAAATTTACACTCGTAGTGATTTTAGTTATTGATTATCTCTCTAGAATTGTTGCTCTTGTTTAGACTTAGATTGTTGGTGCACTAACAAAACCTAGCTCATTTAGACTTTAATTGTTATAGAATTGAAAATTGTGTAGTATTTACTTAGTTATTAATTAGAGCCAAAGAAATTTTAAAACCTCTTATTCACCTCCTCTAGTCTGTTATTCTTGATCCTATAGGGGGTCGTCACTAGAGAGGTCGTGAACTCTGCGACCACTAAGGGAGTGGTTGTAACCTCTCTAAAAGAGGTTGTGAGCCCTGTAGTCCTCTCTGGGAGAGGTTGTGAGGCCTGTAGAGCTTCCAGGGAGAGGTTGTGAGCCACTGTGACCTCCCAATAAGTGATCTTGAGTGATCTAGACCTCTATGAAAGAGATCATGATCATTGTAAGAGTGGTCCAGACCAGATCACTATGGAAGTGGTCTGGACCTCTCTAGACCTCTATGAGAGAGATTGTGACCACTGTAAGAATAATCTAGATCACTATAGGAGTGGTCCTGAGCTCTGAGGGAGTGGTCTAGACTTTTGTTTGAGATGTTGTGAGTGGTCTAGACCTTTATAGGAGTAGTTTAAATCTCTGTTTGAGAGGATGTAAGTGTTCATGGACAAGAATGGTTATAGCCTAAGTTAGTCACATGCTAAATGATCCAATGTGAGATCTTTTGATCTCTCTATGCATGTTATTTTGAGCATTGCTCTGTGATGGTGTCTTGTTTGTGCTGGTTGCAGGACTCTGGGGTTAGGTCATGGTAAGGCAAAGGTAAGACCGTGATTAGGCTAGGAGAGCTGAGGTCTAGAATGGTCAAGGGATATTGGAAGATGATTGAGGCTAGGAGGTGGTTGCAAACTGGGAAGACAAGAAACCTGAGCATGAAGCATTGGTGATGGACATAGCGGGTAATGGCAAGGTGGATTGGGACTAGGCTTAGAGAGGAGTTGAGGTCCAGAACGATCAAGGAAGCCAAAGTTGTTATGGTGCAGCGGACAAGGACATGGCAAGCAATGGTATAGACCGGGACTAGACTCAGGGAGGAGTCGAGGTCCAAAATGGTTAAGGAACTCAAAGACGTCATGGTGAAGCAGATGGCTAAAATGTTAACTTGAGCTCTACTCAAGCGAAGGAGGATTGTTGGATCAAGTGTTCGAGGGTACAATAGAGGCTAAGTTAGTGCTAAAGGGTATGGTCCAAACCAGTGATGGTGTTGGGTTTTGGGTAAGCCCATATATGAATGAGTGAGTTAATTCCATGCCTTGATGAGGTTCCTTATAGGAGAAAGAAGTCATTCAAGAGTGGATTGACTCATCTGAGCTATAAATTGAGGGGGAGGGGTGCCTCTCCCTAGGCGAATATGTGTGCATGTCTTTGTGAAGGACTTTGGTATCCTGATTCTCTTTGAGCTTTTGCCTACCTAGTTGTGAGGCTTTGTAAACTATCTTTATAAGAAATAAAAAATAGTTCCAATGCAAGAATCTTGTTCATGTTTGTATTTACATTCTAGTTCTTTCTTTGATCTGTTTGCAATCATCTCCTTCTGTATTCTCTTGGTTCTTTTTTATCATTCTAGTTTGGTCTTGAGCCAAGGATGAGTGATCAGTCATCTAGGTCCTCTGCAACTCCTTTCTCTAAATTCTTGATCTAGTCAATTCAAATATATACTCAAGGATTTAGTTTCAATGTACAAGGACCAACCACAGCGGATACAACCAGCACTAACTCATCTCACCAAAATGTACAAGGACCATTCACTCGAGCTCGTGCACGCAAATTAAATTATCGGTGAAGTCGTTTCCTAAGTGTTCCTACTAATGACTTAGTGAATGGAATGCTATTTAATTCTTGTGATCATGTTATTCTTATTAGGAACCAGGGAGAAGAGCCACCAAGTGCAAAGAGACTCGAATCCAAGTCGGAGGCTTGAAGGAACTCCAAGTCAGATTCGGACTCGCAGACAGCATCAACTTCAAACGTTCATAACTTTTGATCCAGAGCACTTCTGGAGGCTCACGAGTACAGGATTGAAAGATCTGCTCGTCCTCTTTCAAACGGATCCAAAATCACCTTCAAATTCCTTCCGAGTCAGCGGGAAACTGTAAAACAATGGAGACTACTTTTCCTATCCGAGTCAGTTTGGGCTGCGGATCTTCTAATCCGAGTTGTATTAGTTAGGCCCATGTTAAGGCCTGGTGCTACATGCCCTTGGACTATAAATAGCCAGCCGCCACCATAATTAGGGTTTGGGTTTTGTTTAATTCAGTTAGCCAATTGCTGCTGCTTGTACTCGCGCGTGCCGACTAGGCCGCCCGTCTACTTGATTATCGGAACCCCAACTTCGAGTGTTCTTATCCCAGAATCAATCTACATTCATATTCGCAATTGAGTTACTTGTGATCTCTTGTTCTTGCTGGTTCTTCGATTTCTTGCAGGAACAAAGACCTTCGTGGTCGAGGTTGGTCACGTTCCGCAAGATCAATAACCTTCAGGAGGGTGGTGTACCGTCGCTAAGCATAGCGTCGGTTCATTGTAGTCGGGCCGCCAACCGTCCTCCACCAAATCGGCGCTACCTATTCTCATCGAAGATCGGGCGCCTAGTTCATATCACTACAACTAGGCAATTCAAATATATACTCAAGGATTTAGTTTCAATGTCTTGATCCTTATATGTGTTAATAAAGAATAGATCAATACAATGAAACCTTCAAGCTAAATAATGAACTCCCCTAAATATGTGCATCTATGTAAATATGGAATTGAAAACATTATGCACATCTTGAGTCTGAATAATGGTAGAGTTCATCCTTTAATCTTGAATCCAAAATATACATTAAGATATCATAAAATGAATACGAGTGCATACCTTGGGTTTTTCATTTTCAATGAGATGAAACTAAACAAAGATATACTCAATAAAAGAGTTAGTCTCATATTTGGATTTGTTAATATAATCATGGGTATTGTATCTAAGGAATGCAACAAGATATATAACATGAGCTCATTGCATACCTTTGATATTTCCATCTTTTTCATCCAAAAGAGACTAATAAGAGTTAAGCTCAACAAAAGAGTTAGTCTCATAAAAGATTTGTCATTAATTAACAATTGAGACTAATCGGTATATGATCATCAAAAGAGTTAGTCTCAATATTAGATTTGTCATTAACACCAAAACCAAATTAATGGAGCTTGAACTTTCGACCTAGAGAGGAGAAGATCTACCACTAATGTCGAGGGAGGCTCAATTGCACAAGGAGCCGACTTAATTAATTCAAGCTTCCTCAACATGGATTAGGGAGACCAGCAAGTCTCCAAGACCATGGGAAAAATCATTGTGTCCTCTTTGTGGTTTGCTCTTTTGTGATTCATATTTTGAAATTTACACTCGTAGTGATTTTAGTTATTGATTATCTCTCTAGAATTGTTGCTCTTGTTTAGACTTAGATTGTTGGTGCACTAACAAAACCTAGCTCATTTAGACTTTAATTGTTATAGAATTGAAAATTGTGTAGTATTTACTTAGTTATTAATTAGAGCCAAAGAAATTTTAAAACCTCTTATTCACCTCCTCTAGTCTGTTATTCTTGATCCTATAGGGGGTCGTCACTAGAGAGGTCGTGAACTACTGCGACCACTAAGGGAGTGGTTGTAACCTCTCTAAAAGAGGTTGTGAGCCCTGTAGTCCTCTCTGGGAGAGGTTGTGAGGCCTGTAGAGCTTCCAGGGAGAGGTTGTGAGCCACTGTGACCTCCCAATAAGTGATCTTGAGTGGTCTAGACCTCTATGAAAGAGATCATGATCATTGTAAGAGTGGTCCAGACCAGATCACTATGGAAGTGGTATGGACCTCTCTAGACCTCTATGAGAGAGATTGTGACCACTGTAAGAATAATCTAGATCACTATAGGAGTGGTCCTGAGCTCTGAGGGAGTGGTCTAGACTTTTGTTTGAGATGTTGTGAGTGGTCTAGACCTTTATAGGAGTGGTTTAAATCTCTGTTTGAGAGGATGTAAGTGTTCATGGACAAGAATGGTTATAGCCTAAGTTAGTCACATGCTAAATGATCCAATGTGAGATCTTTTGATCTCTCTATGCATGTTATTTTGAGCATTGCTCTGTGATGGTGTCTTGTTTGTGCTGGTTGCAGGACTCTGGGGTTAGGTCATGGTAAGGCAAAGGTAAGACCGTGATTAGGCTAGGAGAGCTGAGGTCTAGAATGGTCAAGGGATATTGGAAGATGATTGAGGCTAGGAGGTGGTTGCAAACTGGGAAGACAAGAAACCCGAGCATGAAGCATTGGTGATGGACATAGCGGGTAATGGCAAGGTGGATTGGGACTAGGCTTAGAGAGGAGTTGAGGTCCAGAACGATCAAGGAAGCCAAAGTTGTTATGGTGCAGCGGACAAGGACATGGCAAGCAATGGTATAGACCGGGACTAGACTCGGGAGGAGTCGAGGTCCAAAATGGTTAAGGAACTCAAAGAGCGTCATGGTGAAGCGGATGGCTAAAATGTTAACAGGCTCTACTCAAGCGAAGGAGGATTGTTGGATCAAGTGTTCGAGGGTACAATAGAGGCTAAGTTAGTGCTAAAGGGTATGGTCCAAACCAGTGATGGTGTTGGGTTTTGGGTAAGCCTATATATGAATGAGTGAGTTAATTCCATGCCTTGATGAGGTTCCTTATAGGAGAAAGAAGTCATTCAAGAGTGGAGATCGATTGACTCATCTGAGCTATAAATTGAGGGGGAGGGGTGCCTCTCCCTAGGCGAATATGTGTGCATGTCTTTGTGAAGGACTTTGGTATCTTGATTCTCTTTGAGCTTTTGCCTACCTAGTTGTGAGGCTTTGTAAACTATCTTTATAAGAAATAAAAAATAGTTCCAATGCAAGAATCTTGTTCATGTTTGTATTTACATTCTAGTTCTTTCTTTGATCTATTTGCAATCATCTCCTTCTGTATTCTCTTGGTTCTTTTTTATCATTCTAGTTTGGTCTTGAGCCAAGGATGAGTGATCAGTCATCTAGGTCCTCTGCAACTCCTTTCTCTAAATTCTTGATCTAGTTTGTTAGGACGTGTGGAAGTTGATCCAAGATCATGTTAATCGTTTATATCCCATGAATAAGATCAAATCAGTTGTTGTGTTTTGAGATCGTGCTGTGTTTGTTGTTTAGCAAAGAACATTAGACATCTATCCAGTACTTTCCTTGTTGTTTTAGTTTGTGCTTTAGGGAAAGAGACTAGAATACTCTTTTGTCCCCGTACTGAAGTAGTTATTCTTTTTGGTTAGGTTTTACAGAAGAAAGGCTTGGATTTTTTAAGAGTAGAAGTTTTTATTTTGGCTCCTATTCACCTCTTCTAATCGTCATTTTGGTCCTTCAAGTTAAATACACGAGTTGTGAAGATGTACTCCTCCAATTATAAATAAATGTTGTTTTGGAAAGCGTGTAAACTTTAGCTATCAATATTTTCTAAAAAAATTTAGATTGGGCACATAAAATTATATGTATATATTTGTCTAAAAAAACTTTTATGATTTTATTGTTTTTATAAATAGATTACAAGATAAATTAGTGGTTGAGAGAGTATAAGATACTGAATTAGTTACGCACGTGACACGGGCGCGCCCGCAACCACAGGGGTGAACCACGACACTGAACTGTACGCATAACCAGCTAACCACCCGTGAAGAACATAGAATAAGTAGTACATATTTGCAGGGAGTTTCTTGAACATCCTATACTGCTATTCAGGATACGCACAGAAGTGCATGCATGCATCGGCACGATGCATTGTTGCCGTGATTTACATATAGTCTAGGGAAGTAAGTAAGTAACATGCAGATTAGAGGGCTAAAAGTTCTCCAAAAAAAAGTGAAAACATGCACACTCGCACTCAGCACACGCTTAACACATGAAAGCTAATTAAGCTTCACCTCCTCAGCACTTCGCTTATCAGGGATCCGGCGGACAGGGGGGGTTGTTGGAGGTACACGAATGCTTGGGCCACCAGATTCTCTGTGCCAACGCCGGACGCGCAGCGGAGGCCGGCCGCCGGTCGTCGCTGCCGCCCCTCGCCTGCATCTGGACGCCCCCATTGTGCGAGGGAGCGGGAACGTCTAGTTGTCGCTCCCCGTGCCGTTGCTCCTTTGCGCGCAGGTCGTTGGCCGCTGCTGGAAGCACGGAGCAGTTGAGCGGCCCATGCAGTGAAACGACGACAAGAACGAGCGACAGCATTAGCTTGCACCCTGCAGAGAGCACCATATTATTGGGTCCTGGTTGTTCTAGCTAGCTAGCTAGGCTATGTATAGGTCGCAAGTTCGAAAAGGGTTCTCTCTTAAGATTAATTGTTACCAGGTCGAAAGGCTTGAGAATGAAGATGGTGTAAGGGGCGCCATTTATAGCACGGTAAAAGCTGCCGATCGACACCCGAGGTTAACAGTGATAACTGCAAATGGCTGGAAGTTGGAGCTCATTTGCAAGGATAGACCCTGTGAAGTTTCACACCAGGGAATAGGCATCGCAACGTGGTTCCAAAGTAAGTTGCCGTCAGCGGTGGAGCTATAGATATTCCCTCTATTAATAAATATATAAGATGTATTTTGATTTTACGTAAGGATTAAGGTTGTGGTGAATTTGAGAAAGATATAAAGAAAAATGACTTACATATCTCTCTTAATTGTCTTGAAAGATGGTAGATAATATGTCGTGTAGGTGGTAATAAATAAATGCATATAGTTGAGAGAAAATAAATAAAGGTGTAGTAGGAAAGGCTCGTTAAATCTACATATAAGCTTTATATTTTTAAATAAAACCATTCAAACTATAGGCCTTATATTTATCAATGGAAGGAGTATCTCAATTAATAAGATGCACACCTCACACGCACAATTTCATAGTTTTGTATATAGTTTTATAATATTATGAATCCAACACATAAGTTATATTTTTTTAAAAAGTACAGTATAAATAGTTCAAATAAGACCTTGTATGAAATAGAAAACTAATCTTTTCATAAGATCTTGTATATAAATAATTTTAATAGTTCAAATTTACCAACCGAGTAGTTAGTCCCTATATATATGTATTTTTTAAGGATAACGATGTATACCAAGCACCCCTGCTAGAGCATAGTTAGTTCAAGTTTCAACCTTTGGCTGCAATCCTTCTCGATCGGGAGCTGATACGTCGGGGCGTGCTTGCGCCAGAGAATATTACCGACCTTGCGCTCTTAACTGCAATTTCCAACTCAGGTTTTGTGCGCGCCTCCATTTCAGCGGTGCGAACTTCGCCGCAGCAACATATATAATTACGAATCTCGCCGGGCGGTGCCGACTTTCTTTTCTCAGGTAATTAAACATTCAGTTTTTTCCTTTTTCGCAGAACTGGAGTGCCTCGACTTCCTCGTAACTACGGTAGTGCAATCCCTGCATGCGGCAACTCATTTGCGCCAAAGTGAAAAAAAAAAAGTTTTTTTAATATTTAAAGTGAAAAAGGGACTTTTCTTTTTCCTAGTTGAAAGCGAAAAAGAAGTTGGAATCATTCGGATGTTTTTCCTATACGAAAATTTCCCACGGAAGTCAAAACAGGAGGTTTTTTTTATGGTGAAAGTGAAAAAGGAACGCTGAACAGTGTGGAATAGCCGAATCCACACAGCGGAATTCCTGGTTTCTTTTCTTTTCTTTTTGTGAACGCTATGTTTTTCAAATCTAGTCTATATATGAATGAATTTACAAAACTAGTTTCGTCCCAATAGCGGAAGCAGCAACAGACGACAAGTATTACCTATCATACTCCAATATCAAGGCAACACAATCCATCACGGCAGTTGGAGCTCGAAAACACAGCTACCACGGACTAATGGCTCAGTAGGGACCTATCGAGCATCAACACCTCAGCAAGCTAGCCGATTTAATGAAGTAATTAAGTAAATTGATTAATTAAGTGATCAATTAATTGATTTGATCGGCACATTTCTATCGAGAAAGGGGAGCTCGGCACGAACCTGTTGTGGTCTCACGACGCAGCAGGCCAGTGGGCCTCGTCGTGCCGTGCTGCTAGTGTCTTGCTGTGGTATAAAAGTACGATAGATGACACATATCACCTATCGTGTTTCTTACGGTAGAAGAGAAGCCAATTTTACAAATTTATTTTGAGAGGCGATAGATTTGAAAAAGAAAAAAAGCGTCAGAGGGCAACGGGAGTCTGAGGTGGTGTACGTGGAAGTGGTACGGCCCGTTGCGTGCGGGCCGCGCTAACCGAGAGGTAGGCGGAGCAACACGAGCTGCCGTTCGCCCGGCCCGCGAGGCAGGGAGGTTGCCGGCAACGGATGCTCGGGTGATCCGTGGATCGGTGCAAACAGCTTCGTCTCCCGATCCTTGTCATGCAAACCAGCCGCACAGTACGTCGTGAGACTCGATCTGTGTTTACTAGCTACTTTGGTCATACCAATCAAACTCATGCTCCATCCCGCGGGTCGCGCCGTGCTGGGATAGCTCCGCGTCCCGTGGCGGTACGATACTTCCATGCACAAATTGTTCCGACGACAGAGCTGGTGGTGCATAGATAAAAGTGGGAGTTTATTGAATACTACCTTACAATGTACTTATATGCACATAATACTGAACAATAGCTACTCGCGAATTGTGATTAGACGATAACCAAACACTAGCAATGGAAACGAAAGACAATACTTTCTGACTTACTCGACGATGTATATGGGGTTAAATGCTAGCTAGTATACGCATATGCACGTAAGGAACTCATGGCAGCGCCAGATGGTCAGAGAGTCCACACGCCAGTTTGCCATCTTAGGGAGGAGGAGGGCAGCCGGTGTGGTAGGACTGGCACGAAGGTTTATACGCCTCTCCTTGCAGCAACTTGCGCGCCACCGGTTCGAACGCCGCCGGCGCGAAGCTACGGCCGCCCTCCCTCTGCCGCGGCCCGAAACCACCGGCATTGCTCGGTGGAATGACCGCCGTAATGGCTGAGGCGCCTGAAGCACCCCACGGACGCGGCTCGGCGCCTCGGGCCCCGCCGTTTGCGCCGTCTCCTGCGCCCACGCGCTACGGCTCCGGAGCCGGAGCGCCTCGGCGGCCTCGCCGCCGCCGAGCTGCTTGGCTTCCTCGCGCGTGGCTCCTGGAGATCCTGCTTCTGTGAAGCAGCCGAGCCCGAGCAGAAACAGCGAAGAGACAACGAGCAGAGTCCATGCAAGAGTTTTGCAGCCTGAGGGCTCCATTTCGAGGCTCTAGCTAAGTATAATTCCGAGCTCTGGAAGAAGGAATGATCTCCGAGAAGGCTTACAAATGTATATCAGCGTATTTTTCGATACTTAGAAGGCTAATTTGCGGATGGAGTGATGAGCTGAATCGGAGCCTTGGAGGTATATATATATAAGCCCTCCGCCAAGCGCCGGGGCCCGGGAGTAGTAGTAACCCAAGTCGATGAAGAAATCCATGCCATTTCGCAGAAGTACGCAAGAAGAGAGATTACAACTTCCATTTTCGACGAATTTCCCGAGACACTCGCAACGTCTTACATGCTGTCAACGTGGCAAAGATTCTTGATGTCACGCAGTCACAGAATGAGTTTCAAAAGAGTTTACACAAGAACTTTGCCTAGTGGCAACTAAAGAGTATTCTTGCTACCCAAGAGATCGACTGGTAAATTCAAGAACACGAGGGAACACCGGACACATGCAAGGTGCGGCAGAATATACGTATGGCTGCACTTCCATCGCCTTGCCTTTGGGAAAAACTAGGAAGACCATAACATCTAGGTTGGCACCAGCTGACGAGAACACTGTGCATATCAAGCCCTGGTGTACATGTTTTTTTTTAAAAAAAAAATCTAGCCGTTTTTACAAAAACATTTGCATCCCCTACTATAGAAAGCGTGGCAAGTGACACGTGCCTCCTGCCACACTCAGGGAGCTAGCGTGGGGGGAGGAAGACCCCGCGGTTAGGGGTGGAAAACGAGCCAGTTGAACTTTTTTCCGAGCTTTCTTCGATATTAATTTATTCTTATTTATTATAGTCTCCTGTATTGTTTGAGATCCAACTTCGAACCGAGCTTAACGAGCTGAGCCTAACGAGCCAGAGCGAAGTTGACGCTTGTTCCAAATCAACTAATTTTTATTTAAAAAAAATGAATGTAATCGGAGCAATTTTGAAACGAGCCACCGAGCCAGCTCAACGAGCTTTTTTTCCAGCCCTACCCGCGGTAGTGCGCGTGAGGCACACGGGTGATGCGGGCGGGCGAGCAGTCAAGTAGATATCAAGCAATGCGGGCAAGCGCAAGCAGCAAGCAGACGGAGTGTGCAGGCGGGCTAGCGGGAGCGTGTGAACGAGTTGGGTTTCAAATTTTGTTTTCAGATCATATCCTAGAGGCGACCGAAATCCGAAATTTCAGCAAGAGTTCAAAATTTTGGAAAAATTTCGGTTGAAATTCAAAAAGCAAAATTCAAATCCAAAATATTTGGACCAAGATTTCGTCCGAAATTGCTGAAATCTCAGTAAATTTGAACCGAACGAAAAATGGTTCAAACCATGTTAGAAAATTTTTGTGGATGGTCTTGACGCATCACTAATGTTCCTATAAAATTTTCAGATGATAATCAAGCCTGAGAAATTTTTAAAAATTCAAAGCAGTACCCTTTGTCACGATAAAAGATTTACACCGCAAATTTGAACAGAACAAAAAATGGTTCAAGCTACGTTAGAAAATTTTATGGATAGTCCTGATGCATCACTAATGTTCTGATAAACTTTTCAGAAGATGATTAAGCCTAAGGAATTTTCAACAATTTTGATAGTGATAATGTCTTGATAAAAGCCTTACTAGTAAATTTTAACCAAATGAAAATTGGTTCAAATCACATTAGAAATTTTTGTGGATGGTCCTAACGCATCACTAATATTGCCATAAAAAATTTATATGATGATCAAGCCTGATAAATTTTAAAAAAATTTGACAGTGCTATTATCCTCATAAAACTAGTTTCGTCCCAACAGCGGAGGCAGCAACAGACGACGCGTGTCATCTATCATACTCCTATATCATAGCAGCACAATCCATCATGAAAGTTGGATCTCAACAGCACAGCAGCCACGGACTAATGGCTCGGTAGGGACTTGTCGAGCATCAACACCTCAACAGGCTAGCCGATTTAATGAAGTAATTAAGTAAAGTGATTAATTAAGTGATCTTTTTGTTGATTTGATCGGCACATTCCTCTCGAGAAAGGGAGCTCGGCATGAACTGTTGTGGCCTCACGTCGCAGCAGGCCAGTGGGCCTCGTCCTGCCGTGCTGGTAGTGTCTTGCTATAGTATAAAAGTACGGTAGAGGATACGTATCACCTGTTGTGTTTCTTGCAGTAGAAGAGAGGCCAATTTTACAAATTTATTCCGAGAGGCGATAGATTTGAAAAAGAAAAATGCGTTAGAGGGCAACGGGAGTCTGAGGTGGTGTACGTGGAAGTGGTACGGCCCGTTGCGTGCGAACGCTATAACCGAGAGGTAGGCGAGCAACACGAGCTGCCGTTCGCCCGACGGCGAGGAGGAGGTTCTTGCCGCAACGGATGCTCGGTGATCCGTGGATCGGTGCAAGCAACTTTCGTCTCCGATCCTTGTCATGCTAACCCGGTCGCATAGTCGTCGTGAGACTCGATCTATGTTTACTACTGTCGAGGATTGGTTATTGCCCATAAACGACCGTTGGAACCCGGCTGGCGTCGACCATGCTCGTGCTCGGGCGTCGTCCCTACGTAGGGTCTCCCGAGCATTCCGACCTTCGTCAAGCACCCTCCCCGAGCATGCTTGCTCGGGGTCTCGGCTGGCGACCGGTCCATCAAGATGCCTCAAGATCACCCAAAAGCCGCACGGTCTCTGAAGAAGACGTCGATTAATCGTGCTGTTGCCCCGTGGTCCGCGACACCGCAATCTCATTTCGCTGTACCACGTCGCGTGGTGCCGGCGGGTGGCGCTGTAATGACTCTACGACGTCGAGAATAGTAGATCGCCCCCTGTAATAAATGCTTTGTCGCCTGTAATCCCCTATAAATACCTCTCACGCGAAGGGCTGGGGGTTCGGTTCCATTGCTTTTCACTAGGCTCTCTCCACTAAACTCACATTCCTGCCTGTATGCGGCACTTGTAACCACCTTCACACATCAGTGCATCCACTGGACGTAGGGCTATTATCTCCCCTGCGAGAGGCCCGGACCAGAGAGAAATCGATCCCTTGCGCCCTGTGATTGTCTTGGCCACCTCGTTCCGTAGCTCGGTAGGACCTTGGACGCTATACCCCTCGCGAAAAAGGGGTCTTAGGTTGATCCCTCATTCAACAAGTAAGCTCGGCGGGGGACCGGTTCCCGAATCGTCGACAGCTGGCGCCATCCGTGGGGAACGACTGAAGTCCTTTCGCGAGGAATCCCCGAGGATGCCGAACTCACAAGACAATCAAGACCTCTGCGTCTTCGACGACGTGGAGGACGGCGACGAATACTATGCCAGCGATGGCGTGGGTGGTGCGGCCGATCCCGAAGGCCACACCGGCCGGAGTCTTTCGGTGGCTGCGACGAGAGCGCTTCCTCCTTCATGGCCGAATACCTCGCCTCGCGAGGAAGGGTCTGGTGACATCCATGACGACCGAGGCGCTCCCGACCGTCTCGAGTTTAGCGAGAGATCGCGTCATCGACACCACTTCGCGTCGCCGCCGATCTGGTGCTCCGCAGCGCTCGCATGGCGGGAAGGAAAGCGATCAAGAAAGCATCGATCTCAGCAGATTCTCCCGTCCAAAGACAATCTTGGCGAGATCACTTGGAGCCGTCTCGTGCAGAACGGCGATCGCCCACCGCCAATCTAGCGAAGCGGCGCCAGGTGGGCCGAGCCCGCGAGGACCCCAGTGAATACCACTCCCCGGAGTACGTGCGCAACCGCCTTCCAAGGTCGCCCCCCGTCGCTCCTCAGAGCGCCGAGCGCCTTCGCACCATGGCGACGGTCGTGCGCGGCCTCCAGAACTTCTCCAACCAAGCGGACCTGGCGGCCATGGGGGCGCTCGTGGCTGAAAACCTGGAAAAGCTCGCCACTGACGTTGGGCTCCTAGGACCATCTGGCACTCAGGGGCCCCGGAGTGTTTCCCGGGACCATAAGCGCCACTCCCCGGCCGGTGCCTCCCGAAGTCCTACTCAGGAGGACCAAGGGAAGTAGCACCGGCACCGCGAGGACGTTTGGAGAGTTTCCCGGACGGCCTCGCGGGCTCGCGGGCATGCCTCGTCCGTCCACGAGCGCTCCGTGTGCTCCACCTCGAACCCGCCATCGTCGCGCCGGCGTGATGGTGTGTTCTCTCGCCTCAAGTTGTGCGCGAAGGACCGCCTAGGCCCCGGCCGCCACGATCGCCATGCCCGGAGGGGTCGCCATGACGGCCCGGCGTTCGGATGCCGAGCCTTTTCGGCGTCCCTCCGCGACGTCAAATGGCCGAGCAAGTTCAAGCCCGGCCACATCGAGCGTTTCAACGGGACCCAGAACCCCGACGAGTTCATCTCGATATACTCCACTGCCATCCAGGTGGCCGGCGGGGATGAGGGGATCATGGCTAACTACCTCCCCACTGTCCTCGACGGTTCCGCCAGGACGTGGCTTTTCAACCAAAAGGAGGGATCAATCCGCTCATGGAGGCAGCTCTCTGAAGCCCTCCGGGCAAATTTTCAGAGCTGTTACACTCACCGAACAGCCAGCGACCTCGAGCGTTTGATCCAGACGGACAAAGAGACGTTGCGCGACTTCGTTCAAAGATTTATTAAGGTGAGGAACTCCATCCCGAGCATCTCGGATGAGGCGGTCGTCCGGGCCTTCAAGTTTGGGGTCCGCGACGTCCGCTTCACGCAAGACACAGAGATCCACCCGACACATGCCAACGAAGCTATTCAGTATGGCCGATACCACGCTGTAACGCCGACGCCGTGCAATGGAAGAAAGCGCTCGACGAGGGCAAGCTGCCACCCCAGCCCGGCCTGGAAGGCCCCTCAAGCAAAAGGCCCTCAGGCTCCACGGAGAAGAAGGTCAAGAAGAAGAAGAAGTCGCGCGCGCTGGATATGGTCGCGGCCGTCAAGCACCACCCGCCTCGTGCTCCGCCGGCTCGGAAGCGCGGAGGCGGTCGGGGCAGACCGCTACGCGAATGCCGATGAAGCCGTGCAATGGAAGAAAGCGCTCGACGAGGGCAAGCTGCCGCCCCAGCCCGGCCTGGAAGGCCCCTCGAGCAAAAGGCCCTCAGGCTCCGCGGAGAAGAAGGTCAAGAAGAAGAAGAAGTCGCGCGCGCCGGATATGGTCGCGGCCGTCGAGCACCGCCCGCCTCGTGCTCCGCCGGCTCGAAAGCGCGGGGGTGGTCGGGGTCGGCCGCGCTCACGGCGCCATGACCAAGACGACAACGACCAAGATCACGGCGATCAGGATCACGATCACCCAGGTCGCGGCGGCCAGGATCGCGGCGAAAGAGGCGCCCCTGCAGGCGACCACTTCTGCCCGCTCCACCAAGTGGCCGGCCACGACCTCCGCAATTGTAGGACCTGGGCGTACTGCCTGGAGAAATTCTACAAGGGCGACCACCACTCCAAGTTCAGAGAACCCAGCGACAGGCTCCTCAAGCTCAGCGGTTTGTGAGTCGAGCTCCTCGCACATCACAGCCGCAGCGGCAATCTGCCCGCTCACCTCAGCAATCTAGGGTGTCGAGTGGTGCTCAGAGGCAAGCACCTAGTGTCACCTGCTTCAATTGCAATGAGCGGGGGCATTATGCTAATTCCTGTCCCAAGAAGAAGGTAGGCCGGCCCCAAGTACCAGTTCAGGGGTGGGCGCAAGGATCTGGAATTCAGCAATCTCAGAAGTTTTCCAACCCTCAAGTTCAAAGTGGGAATTTTGGGCGTCTTCATCACGTAACAGTTGAAGAAGCTCATGATGCACCTGATGTCGTGCTAGGTATGTTCCTAGTACATTTTGTCCCCACTTTGGTCTTATTTGATTCGGGAGCTTCTCACTCTTTCATCTCTAAGAAGTTTTCTGAGCAAAACAGTTTGGATGTTTCCCTTTTGTCTACCTTTATGGATGTTCACTCTCCTGGAGCTACCATTCGAACTACTGTTTTTGTCCTGAAGTCGGCATAAGAATAAAAGGAGTGTTATTTTACGCTGACCTTGTGGTGATAGAAACATCTGGATTAGATGTAATTCTGGGAATGGACTGGTTAGCCAAACATAAGAGCTGCATAGATTGTGCTAATAGATCTATAACCCTTAGGAATCAAGATGGTATTCATGTAGAATTCTCATCAGTTGCCAAATCTCTTAAGCACCAACCAGTCTTGTGTTCTATATCCAACCCTAAGTTATGTCTAGTACTTAGGTAGCAAATGAATATCGATATTTTTCTGTTTGAATTGCGGAATGCCTCCGGATCGCGATATGGAGTTTGTGATTGATGTCGCTTTGGAACTCGCCCATCTCAAAGCGTCCATATCGTATGCCACGATGAGTTGGTGAGTTAAAGAAGCAACTTGATGATCAATTAAGCAAAGGGTTTATTAAGCCCAAGTGTGTCACCATGGGGAAGTCCTGTTCTGTTTGTTGAAAAGAAGGACGGAGGTCTACGGATGTGTGTAGACTATCGTGCTCTAAATGAGGTCACAATCAAAAATAAATATCCTCTTCCCCGAATTGATGATTTGTTTGATCAGTTAAATGGGGCTCAGGTCTTTTCAAAAATTGATCTAAGGTTGGGATACTTTCAGTTGAAAATCAGGCCTTCTGATATTCCAAAGACCACCTTCACTACTCGTTACGGACTGTATGAATACACAGTGATGTCTTTTGGTCTTACAAATGCTCCAGCCAGTTTTATGAATTTAATGAATAAGATTTTCATGGAATATTTGGACAAATTTGTAGTGGTCTTTATTGATGATATTCTCATCTATTCCAAGAATGAAGAAGATCATATGCAACATTTGCACCAGGTTCTTGGGAAACTGAGAGACAATAAACTTTATGCCAAATTTGAAAAATGTGAGTTACGGTTAAAAGAAATTGCATTTCTTGGGCATGTCTTATCCGTGAAGGAGTAGCGATGAACTGGGTAAAGTTCAAACAGTATTAAATTGGAAAAGACCACAATCAATCACTAAGATTCGGAGTTTTCTGGGAATGGCTGGGTATTATCGTCGATTTATTGAAAACTTCTCCAAGATTGCAAGGCCATTAACTCAACTCTTGAAAAAGGAAAAGAAATTAAGTATGGAATTTGGCATTTGTGAGACAAGCTTTAAAGAATTGAAGAAGAGATTAACAACTGCTCCAAAGTATTGGTGATGCGGATATCCATAAGAAGTTTGAAGTGTGCTGTGATGCTTCACGTCATGGATTAGGGTGTGTGTTAATGCAGGAAGGAAAAGTTGTCGCATATGCATCTCGGCAACTTCGCCCTCATGAGCAAAATTATCCCACACATGATCTTGAGTTAGCAGCTGTAGTTCATGCTCTCAAGATTTGGCGGCACTATCTTATTGGAAACCGAACTGAAGTCTACACAGACCACAAAAGCCTCAAGTATTTCTTCACTCAACCAGATCTAAACTTGAGACAACGAAGGTGGCTAGAGTTAATTAAAGACTATGATCTTGGTATTCATTACCATCTTGGAAAAGCCAACGTTGTAGTCGATGCTCTTAGCCGGAAACTCTATTGTACTTGGATTTCTAATCAGTCTGAGTTAGTAAAGGAGTTTCAAAAGCTCAACTTAAATCTAGTTGAAAAGGGTTTTGTAGCAGCACTTAAAATCCAACCAACTCTTAGGAGTCAAATAAAAACCGCACAACTTGAAGATGAAGCTATAATAAAGGTTCAACAGCAATTGAAGGAAGGTCAAGACTCTGAATATACTGAGAGTATGGATGGGATAATTCTACGAGGAAATCGAATTTATGTGCCAAACAATTCTGAAATCAAGAAATTGATTCTTTCCGAGGTTCATGAGTCACCTTTATCCATTCATCCTGGAAGTACAAAAATGTATCAGGATCTGAAAAGAGAATATTGGTGGCCTAATATGAAAAAGGACATAGCTGAATATGTGGCTAGATGTGACATCTGTCAGCGAGTTAAGGCCGAACATCAACGTCCGGCAGGACTCCTTCAGCCATTGCAAATCCCGGAGTGGAAATGGGATGATATCAGTATGGACTTTATTACTGGTTTACCCCGAACTCAGAAAGGGAATGATTCTATTTGGGTAATTGTAGATCGATTAACCAAAGTGGCACATTTCATTCCAGTTAGAACTACCTACTCTAGAGATAAGCTTGCTGAACTGTACATTAGCAATATTGTGCGTCTACATGGAGTACCAAAAACGATTGTATCCGATCGTGGATCACAATTCACATCTCGTTTTTGGGAAAAGTTGCATAGTTTGCTAGGAACCAAACTAAGTTTCAGTTCTACCTATCATCCTCAAACCGATGGGCAAACCGAAAGGACAAATCAAGTCCTTGAGGATATGTTGCGAGCATGTGTGTTATCTTATAGCACTAATTGGGAGAAATGTCTACTTACTTGGAATTCTCATATAATAACAGTTTTCAAGCAAGTCTGCGAATGTCTCCATTTGAAGCCCTTTATGGCGAAAATGTCGGACACCTCTTTTGCAGTGCGAAGTAGGAGAAAAGCGGTTCTTTGGTCGGGAATTAATTCAAGAAGCCCAAGAGCATGTGGATATGATTAGAAGTCGATTGAGGGAAGCTCAATCTCGTCAAAAAAGTTACGCTGATAATCGTCGGCGTGACTTAAGTTTCAGAGTCGGAGACTTTGTTTATCTTAAGGTCTCTCCACTTCGTGGTGTTCGCCGATTTCAGATTCGGGGAAAATTAGCACCGCGATATGTTGGACCATATCGGATTTTGGAGAAGATGGGAGAAAAAGCATACCGATTAGAACTTCCGCCCCAGTTGGCTAGTGTTCACAATGTCTTTCATGTATCACAACTTAGAAAGTGCCTTCGTCTTCCATCTGAACTCACTCAAGTTGAAGAACTTGATCTACAACCTGATTTGACTTATCGAGAACGTCCAATCAAGATTCTCGAAGAAGCGGGCGCCATACTACGTAACAAATCTCACAAGATGGTAAAGGTTGATTGGAGCAACCACTCGGAAGAAGAAGCAACGCGTGGGGCGCGAAGATCACCTTAGAAGAATATCTGATTTCTTCCTTTAGGCCACCAAATCTCGGTCGAGATTTTTGTAAGAGGGTAGATCTGTAACATCTGAAAATTTTAAAAACGGTGAGATATTATGATGTGAATTTGCATTTTGAGTATTTTTGAGTTTTATGGAAAATTGTGATTTCTTGAATTGATTTCTTGGATTTTGTATTGCAAAGACAATAAAAGGAAATGGGAGAAATTAAAAGAACCAAAGAAGAATTGGGAATAATTTATCTTGAATCCAAATAGGTGGAGGAATCAATTTACACCTTGATAAAAAGATACACATATCAATTTGAATATTAAAATGAAAAGAGAGGTCAAGTTTGACTAGAAGCGATGCGTGCACCCTCGAATTTGTGAAAATATCGAGCTCATCTCGGCTGAACAATTTACCAAGTCACCTTTGATACAGTATTTACCATTGGTAAAAATCTCAGGAAGTTATCAGATGGGATAAAGCCCTAAATATTTCAAAAAAGTAAAAGTAACAAAAGCTGAAAAATAGAATGTCGAATTTTTATAAATTCTTGGAGCAATATCTTGAGCTGGAAATTTTATCTAAGAATCCTTGTCTCAAATCCATTTGAAAAACAAAGTTTCAAAAATTTTACAGAAGATTTGAATCGTCTGGTAATTCAAACACAGAAATAGAAATCCAGAGCACTGTACCATATCAGAATTTCAGTAAATGTTATACCAAATGTTTTGACCTCAGTTTTCGTCAGGAGCTGGTCTATTGCCAGGAGAGAGTATGAAAAAAAATATGAAAAATTACTGACAAAGCTTAGTGGGCAAAATTAATGCAAGTTCAGTGCATTTGACCGAATCCATCCTTAAGCTAATCCTTGCCCTCACTGCCATGTGGGTCCAGTCCCACCGGTCAGTCTCTTCTCCGATCGCTCTTCTCTGATTCTCTTCCTTCCTTGAGCGAGCTGCTCCCACTCGCTCTCTCTCTGGTCTCGCTGTCTCTCTCGCCTGCTGTCGTACTGGAGCTCCTCCCAAGTCACTCAGCGGTGTCATGGCGTGCACCAGCGTGCCTGACATCTGCCGCCATGGCCCAAGGCTCGTTGATGCAGCGCACTCACCTGTGACTTCCGAGGGAGACTGCACAGGCGATTCACTCGGGAGTTCCTCTGTGGGCTCGCTACAAAAGGCCATAGTGCATCGCCTAGGGTCTTGTGAGCCAATAACGACTTCCCACTGAGCCGGCACTGCATTTCTTCTCCTTCTCGCCATTTCCGCGCCAAAGAACAGAAGAAGAGGGGGAGAGAATGGAATTCCCGTGAGTGAGTGAGAGGTACCACGAATCGGTTGGTCTAGAGCATCCTTAAGCACTCTGAGTTCATCCCTTTGGTTTATTTCAGCCCATTCATGCGGATCGGCGTTCTTGGGGACCCTTCTTCTTGACTCTGGCGCCAAGCGGAGCTCATTCGATTCGCTCAATCCGAACCCAAGGTGAAATCGCATCCCTACCTTCACCGATGCTTGCCGAGTGCCTAATTTGGGGAATGGATCGCCGGCGGTGAGTCGCTTCGTGCTTCGTAGTGGCTCATCGCCCCCTCACCGGTGACGCCACCTTCCGGCCATCCTGGTCGAATCGGTACCACCTGTGTTCGCTCTCTCGTCATAGCGATCTTTGTAGGTGTTACCCATTCGCCGTTCCGTGACGATTCGGCCGTGGAGGTAAGCAAGTGGTGCCTGTTTTGAGTCAGCGACATCTGGGCCGACACATCGATCTCGGGGGTTTTGAGGCGAAACCTTTTGGCGTGGAGGAATCGTCTTACAGTCGAGAAAACGTATTTTTGGATTTTAACTGGAATCTAAAGCACAAGTCAAATTCAAATAGTTATAATGTGTGGAACCATTGTTCAAAAGTTAATAAAATAAATTCCCAAAGTCATATAAAATCCAATAGTTCCAGAATATACAAAAATATTTTCGAGAGAATTTCGGTGAGAATATTTAAAATGAAAATACTGAAATAGGTAGTTATGAGCTAAGAGAAAGATTAATTTGGATTTCACCAAAATAAAGGAAATCAAATATCTTTGAAATCTTTGTTCTGGAATGAGTTCAAATTGGTAAAAATATTTGAACTTAAAGATTAGTTTGCCTTGTCAAATAAATCCATGTTTAATTCGGCTAAAAAGAGAATGAGTATAAAATAAAATGCTATAAGAGAAATGGATTTCAGTGATTATAAATACTATACATTTCTGGAATTTAGTATGTGTTGAAAGTGAATCAAGAATCATGCACAATATAGTTGGAAGCTAAGGTTGAATCTTGGCCGATTTTGATGTTAAACAACATGATCATTTAGGCTGTTTCAGTGGTAGATAAAATAGCTTGTCCAAATATTAAAATTAGTAAAACCAGTCTAGAAACATTGTGCAAAGTTTATGCTGTCATATTCTGTAAAAAGAATTTTATTTGGATAAGGTTTGCATATTAATTTTGTCAGCCTAAAACCCTTAAGTGTTAACCTTTCACTTTGCGTTCTTGCCGATTTTGTAAACGTACGCTTTGCAATGCCATATAAGCCTTTTCAACGATGAATATAAAGTCTCGTCTAAAGTGTAAAACTTATGAAATTAGACTAGTGGTGCTGTCCAAAGTATAGACTACCAAAATAAGAAAAGATAATCTTATTCCATCATGTAATGCCTATTAATTTTGATAGCTTAATAACCCTAAGTATTCACGTGTTGGAGGCCGTAATAAGAATGAACGAACTGTAGTTGCAAATGAAGAAAACTGTAGTTAAGTAGTTTGTATCACCAGAACCTTCTCAAACCTCATGTAAAATAAGCCAGTAGCCTACATCTGAAGATCTAACTTGTGCAAAACACATTCTAAATGAAATCTATTTAAAGCAAAAGAACTAATCACTCATGAACTCATATGATCACTTGAGACTTTTCATTTACTCACAAAACAACTCATCTAAACCTGAAATTAGTAAAGAGAAACCTAGAATTGATCTCTAAGGCATGCTCGGTAAGAATCTAAGGAAATAATCTTACTTTGTTTTGCTTTGGCTCTAAATCCTACTAAAGCAAAATCCATAAGTAATAAGGTTTCAGGATTTCATGCTGAGAGCAGTAAAATCAATACACCTTGCAACTAATGAATAATTGTATTAATCTAAACAATTTCAGCATCTTGAATTCGAAAAGTATGATCAAATAATTCATAAAAAGACAACCCTGGTTCTCGTGCAGCGGTTTTATTCGCTTTTCTATTTGTTTTCTTTCGTTCTTTCTTTGCAAGGTTGTAATTGCTGTTGGTTCTTTCGATTTCAGCGTGTAGACTCAGATACCCTCGAGGAGGAGGTAGTTGCCGATCCAGAGTTTGATATTGCTGAAGAAGAGCAAGGCAAGCATTCCATTGATCATGTTGAACATACTAATTCACCTACCATATGTTGTTTTTGCAAGCTGTATAGTGCATCCGGATAATTCTCCATAAAAGCGCTATTTTGGATAAGGTTAGTAACTATCCTGGAATTTATGGTTTTCCTTAATCGATTGATCCTGTGAACCTTGTGAACCTTAGTATGCTTAGACATAGTTAATGTCGGTTTGGGTATAATCGTTAAAAATATTACAAGCGCTTAGTTTTGCCTTAGATCGTTATGATGTTTCTAAAATGATTTCTGGCTGGTTATTACTCTACTAAAGGTTGTTGATATGTTGGTTAAAAACGAAAACCGAAAACTATGGTTACGGTGCGGCGACTATTTGGCAATAGTCGGTTGTGCAATAAGGGCTTTACACGTAGTATAGGGTGAAGTGTCACCGTGTCGGATTAGGACCGAGCAATGGAACGCTATCGATCCAAAATTTCCGTGTAACCACGAGGGCTATTTATGGGGTAGCCTTAGCCTATTAAGTTGTTTGGGCATGGCTTTGTTCATTGGTGGCGGAGCTAGCGGCGAGCATTTCGGTTAGGTCTGCTGAAGGGTTTCCACCGGTGTAACGGTCATACGCCTGCCATGTTTAGAAGCGTTGTGTTGTGTATAAAGGTGGATCCACGGCTTGAGTGTGTGTTTCTAGTTCTATGGCAGGGGTTAACGTCCCGAGCTGGATCAAAGTCATGTCTGAACAATGTAACGGCTCTGTATGATCGCCTTACCGGCACACCTAAGGAAGTGTGTCGTATGGCCTAGCAAAAAAGGTGTTTCATTCCTTGTGGGTAAAGCTATACAACTCTGCAGAGTGTAAATCTAATCGATTAGCCGCGCCCGCAGTCATGGGCACTTGGTGAAGTCATTCCAATGTTAGAGTTTTGCATTTTTATAAAATGGGTTGGTTCTGTTTTAATAACCATTTGTTTAAGTCAAAGGATCGACTTATGTGGATTTTCGCCATTTGGGATGCTATGTCATGGAACATGTTATCTTCTGGTGATTATACAAATCTCATGCTGTTTCATAAAAATGCGAATTGTAATCTATTATGTCATATGTTTAAATTATTTCTGCCAAATGCAAAATAACGTAGAGCTTGTTCCTTTGAAATAGCCTGCATGACTATTATTTGCATTTGCTATAAAGTCTTGCTGAGTACAACTGTACTCATTCTTGCTATCTACTTTGTTCAGAAGAAAATCCTTGCGATGTGCCAGAAGAAGCGTTCTTTCAAGTAGGTCTCGGGGAGTTCGACGATGATTTCTCCTAGGGCTTTTGCTTAGTCAGATGCCTGTGGGGTTCGGTTGGGCATGCTACCAGGCTTTTGGATCTTAAGCTATTTAGTATCTTCTGCTGTTTTATTTCGCTTGTAACTATTGCTCTGTATAATTTAACTCTATGGTAAGTTATGCTTTAAGCTTGGCTTTTGGTTGTGATATAAATGTTGTAAACATGTGAGTGCTAGCTACTGATCCAGGGACTAGTACGGTATTCACATGGAGTTTCCTATTCCTCGGAATGGGGTCTCACAGTCGTTGACTTCAAGTCGGCCTATAACGCCATTCTAGGCAGGCCGTCCCTCTCCAAGTTCATGGCCGCCACGCATCACGCCTATCAGTGCCTGAAGGTCCCGGGACCGAAGGGCGCTATCACTGTCAAAGACGACCACAGGGAAGCCCTGAACTGCGACGAGAAGTCTCTCGACATAGTCGGCCAACTGCCTCAGCGTGGCCCCGACCAAGCGCCGATGTCCTTCCGGCCAAAAGTTACCCTCCAGCCCGAAGGAGAAACCAAGGCGGTCCCTCTAAGCGAGGCCGACCCGACCAAGGTGTTCCATTTGGGATCTTCCCTAGATCCCAAATAGGAACTCGAGCTCGTCACTTTCCTCCGGAGGAACGCGGACGTGTTCGCCTGGGAACCGTCCGATATGCCCGGAGTTCCAAGGGAAGTGATTGAGCACAGGCTAGCTGTTTGGCCTGATAAAAGACATGTGCGCTAGAAGCTCAGGCGATTTTCCCCGGAAAAGCAGGCAATTATCCGGGAAGAACTCAATAAGCTCCTTAAGGCTGGCTTCGTCAGAGAAGTCGAGCACTCGGAGTGGCTGGCGAACCCAGTCATCGTCAAGAAGAAAGGTGGCAAGTGGCGCATGTGTGTCGACCACACCGGCCTAAACGCCGCCTGCCCGAAGGACAACTTTCCGCTGCCACGCATTGACCAGCTGGTCGACGCGACGGCGGAGTCTCAGGTGATGAGCTTCCTGGACGCCTACTCGGGCTACCACAGATAGCTTGTTCACAGGCGAAGAAGACCTCCTTCATCACGCCATTGATGCGTTACGCTACGACCATGTCTTTTCGGTCTGCGGGCAGCCGGGCGACCTCCAAATCGGCGCGATCACGAAGACCTTAGGGAGCGGTAGGTCGAAACTTGGAGGTTTATGTAGATGATATCGTAGTTAAGAGTAAGCTCACCTCAGGTCACGTGTTCGACCTTGAGGAAACCTTTTGTAATCTCAATAGGCATCGAATAAAGCTTAACCCTGAAAAATGTGTCTTCGGTGTGAGAGCGGGTAAGGTACTCGGGTACCTTATCGGTATGAACATCGGCGCCAACCCGGAAAAAATCAAAGCCGTCGAAAGGATGCGCCCCCCGAGCTCTGTTAAGGAGGTGCAGACCCTGACCGGACGCATGGCGGCCCTGAGTCGCTTCATTTCGGTCGGTAGTGAGGCTACCCTTTTCAAGGCGCCCGCATCATGAGGGCTTGGCTCGACAGAAGAGGTGACCGCTCTTCGAGGGCTGAAGCGATACTGTCCAGCCCCAATCTTAGCCACGCCAGTCGAGAACCCTCCTTCTTTACCTCGCAGCGACACCCGTGCCGTAAGCGGCAGATCTTGGTAGTAAGCGAAGGACGCGGCGTCCGTTGTACTCGTCGTGAAGTCTTGCATGGACCAAAGGGCGTTACCGAGGTCCGTGCTCTTATACTGCGTTGCTTTCGTAGCCTCGAGGAAGTTGCATCCCTACTTCCAAGCTCATAAGGTCGTTGTCGACCAGCTTTCCGCAGGGAGATCCTAAGGAATCGGACGCCCGGCGTGGGATAGCGAAGTGGGCCATGGAACTCGCGAGTTTGATGTCCACTTCTCGCGCCAACAGCAATCAAGTCCCGGATCTTAGCGGACTTCGTGGCGAATGGGCGAACCCCTTGACCGCTACCAAGACCCACGAATCACGGGGCGGCCGCTGAACCATGTGCCGATGGGTCCCGAGCTTTCGAGCGGCTTCAAGGTGGCGTCATCTTGTATCCCCTCGAGGCGCCTCAATACATTATCCATTACACTTCGCCGCAACCAACAACAGCGGCGGAGTATGAAAACATCTTGGCCAAGATTCTGGCGTGCAAAGCGCTTCGAGTCCGGCGACTAAGCGTGAAGGGCGATTCGCGACTAGTCATCAACCAAGTCAACAAAAGTATCGGTGTTCGATCACTCAATGGCGCTTTACATGGTTGAGGTGAGGAAGATGGAGCGGAACTTTAGAAATTTCAAGTACTTTACATCCCGGGAAGGACAATTCCTGGCCAACCACCTTTCAAGGTCGGTTCTCGCGGTCTGCCGCCCTCGGGCGCTCGTCGGCTGTCTGCACAAGCCCTCCATTCCCTCGAGAGGAGGCAACCCCAGATGCGCCGCCGGGCGCCAAAGTGAGCTGTCTGCACAAGCCCTCCATTCCCTCTGTAGAGGAGGCACAAGAGGCAGGCGATGCGTCTCCTTCTCGAGCATGGTACAGGCATGGATGGCGCCATTCGTCGATATCTTGCCCACGGAGGACCTTTGAGGAGGAAGCCGGCGTTCTGGCTCAAAAGCGATCCTCTGCTTACAAGTTAGTCGAGGGCGCCTTATCTTGCAAAAGAGCACTTGGAGTCCTCTCCAAGTGTATATCTCGAAGAGGCAATTTCCTTCTCAAAGATATCCATGAGGGCATGTCAAGGAGCCCACTCGTCCTTTCGGACGCTTCGTGAGCAAGGCATTCCATTTGGGATACTCTTGGCCATGACTTTAGGCGGCCTTCGGGCACTTGTGGCGACTTTTGCAGGCGTGCAGTTCCACGCGCAAGAAGGCCCACGGCCAGCGTCTGCTGCTACCGCAGACCATCCACTCTCATGGCCATTTCGACCGAGGGGTGACATCCTCGGGCCTTTCCCGTGGTTGAAAGGGTTGCAAGTACTTGCTCGTGGCCATCGACACTTTCTCTAAGTGGATCGAGGCCGAGCACATATATCGACCATTTCGGCTCAAGCGACCAAGAGATTTTTCCGACAACGTGGTGACGCGTTTGGGATCCAATCGCCTCATCATGGACAATGGCACTCGGTTCACGATGGCTGTTCCCAAGCTTCTGCGAGGACATCGGAACAAAAGGTGCGCCGCCTCAGTAGCTCATCCACGAGCAACAGCGAACAGCCGAGCGAGCAAATGGCCAAATCCTTCAAGGGATCAAGAAAAGGGTATTCAAAGACCTCACCCGGCACGGCGGGTCTTGGGTGGATGAGCTCCCTTCCGTCCTCAGTGCATGCGCGCACAATGAGCCGAAGCTCTGGCGAGCGCCCTTCCAGCTCGTCTATGGTGCAGAGGCGGTCCTGCCCGCCGAAATCGTGCTCGGATCCCCAAGAATTCACCTGACCGAAAGTATTCACCAAGGTCGCGAGCGTCACCTCGACCTCGACCTCGCGAAGAAAGCGCGCTTTGAAGCTATTTGCTCCGATCCGCCGTCTACCAACAATCTCTTCGCAGACACGCGGCCAAGTCAATCCGGCCCCGAGCCCTGCAGGTTGGGGACCTCGTCCTACGGCGCATCCAGGATACATCCAAGGCCAACAAGCTCTCCCCCAGGTGGGAAGGTCCTTTCACGGTCGTCTCGAAGGCCTTAGCGGCACTTTGGCAAAGGGAAGATGGTCGTGTGCTCGCGAGCTCGTGGAACATCGACCAGTTGTGCAAGTTCTTTGTCTAAACCCATGCTCTATTTTGCATCCTATACATATATCTCGCTTTTCATTTCTTTTTAAGGAAAGTGGCACTTTAAATCACACCTACGCACAAATGTCATTTCCCCCAAGATCTTTGTGAAAATGTATATATAAGATCCTTGTCTTTTAGTGGCGGCTCGATCTCACGCAAGGGCACACTTTTCCTTTTCTTTCACGATCTTGGTAGCGAGAGACAAGTCGTCGGCGCAATTAGTCCTTGAAAATTCTTGCTACTCTCAAAAGCTCGGTGGCCTTGTGGCGATCACACAAGGTGCCACGACCAACACCCCTTGATAAAGCTCGCCACCTAGGGGCTCTAGTCTCAATAAGCGACCATATCATGATAGCTCTTGACTGCGCTGTGATACAAGTCGCATCTGAGACAACCCCTTAGTCGGTCCAGGAGATTGACTTTGGCGCCGCTGCGATGTCTGTCGTCGCACACCCCGTCGAACAAAGCGTGTCTTTCCTCGCTTACGACCGTACTCGCAACACAGAGGTTTGCGTCCTAAGCGTTAAGGAAGTCTAGGCCTTGCTCATCCTTCCCCCCAGACCAAAAATACTTTCGTTGCTCGGGCCGATGCCTTGGTCGCGGGCGCGTTCTTTCTAACTCTCTGCGAGCGAGCCCGTGCTGCGTAACATAGGTGCACGACCCTCATTCGCGGCGGCGCGGCTGGGAAGCGACTTGCCACACCAGCATCATTTCAAAAGGTCACGACCGAGTGCCTCGTTCTATCTTATCAGCGTAACGTTGCTTCTTTCTTAAGGACACGTTACCTTTATTAGGTCGCTCTCCGCGCATTTCGGGCTTGTGCCGCCCACGTTTCGTGCTAATCTACGATCGACCTGCTTTTCGCTGTTTGCCTCGTGGTTTTGGTTTACAGGAAAAAGCCAAGCAAGAGCGAAAGAAGCATTACACCAGGCACAACCCATGGGCGAAAGAAAGTACACGCTTCACCAGTGGCGTCAAAAATTGTCCCAAAATCATCAAAGGAAAACAAAAAGAAGAAATCCCTACGCCGGGCTTTGCTCCCTTCAGGGCCGCGGACAATCTCCGCCTCAGGTCGTCGATCTTCATCTCGTAGTCGATCAACTTCCGGCGGGCTTCGCGACCTTCGCGGGTTTCCTCGCGGAGCTGCCCGACTTCTTCGTTGCCTTGTTCTGCAAGGTCGGCTGCCGCTCGCGCTTCCCGCTCTAGCTCCGCTACCTTCGACTCAAGGGCGCTGGAGTGCTGCCTCTTTACCTCGAGCTCTTGCTCGAGTTTAAGGGCTTTCTCCCCGGCTTCAGCGGCGGCCTTCACTACCTCAAGGGACCGCTGCTTCTCCCGCTCAAGCTCCCTTTCGGCGTAAGGACCTTTTTTGTCGTGGCGGCACCTTCCTTTGCTTTGGCAGAGGCTTGCTTTTTCTTGCTCAAGCTCTTGCTCGAGCCCAAGGTTCCTCTCCTTAGCCTCGGTGGCGTCTTTCTCCACCCGGCGGCATCTGTACACTAGCAGAGTGTCCTAATTCTTGAGGTCGCCCACCTTGTTGCTCGAGCTTGGCTATCTTGACCTCATCTTGATGAAGCAGTGGGCGTTTCCTCGGGGCGACCATCGTGGCGTCGAAATCACCGGGGTCTTCTCAAGGAGGCTGCAGGCGAAGGACTTGATCCACCGGCTCTGAGGCTCAGCGAAAGTATGATGGTCGCAAAAAAGCACACTCACTGAGTAAAGCCGTGTGAAGATTGTCCGGAAGCGTTTGGAAACTTAGCGCTCGAGGATCCTCAAAGACCGGCGGTGGAGCTTTCCCAGAACCCTTAAAGAAAGGAGGGTTGGTCGGCGATGTGAATCGTCCCCACAGGCATGAGTTAGCCCCAGGCACCAAGCCCCTCTCGAGCGGCGCTCTCGCTCGAGTGTTCTCACTATCCGCCGAGCATGTTGTTACGCAGGCGAACATCCACCCGAGCATGCGATTCGCTCGGTGGTCTTTATCTCATCGAGCATGCGGTTCGCGGGAACCGCACCTTCATCTCGGGCGAATATCGCCGGAGGCACCAACCCTTCTTGGCGGTCTTTTTCGCCTAAGGCCGTGGCGTCGCTTTCTCCTCCTTCCGTGCTCTCCTATGTTGAAGGGGAAGCCCGCCAGGAAGCATTCCCTCGGCGGAGAGGTCCATCTCGGCGGTCATCGGCGGACGAACTTGTCTACCGCCCTCACGCCTCGGCCATCACAATGTCGGTGGCTTGGCGAACACCCGCTAAGGCATAATCAACAAGCTTGTAAGCTATTCTGCGACAGTCCGGGAAGGCCCTACGGGCTATTTTCGCCCACGTCGGAAGAGTGGGGTCAGCCCGGGTGCGCAAAGCAAAAGGCAAGGGAAGGCAAAACTCGAGGCTCACCTTTGCACGGGCCTTCGTCTCCAACAACGGATGGGTTCACGACCGCCGCGACCACCATCTCGGCCTTCTTTTCCGCGGCCCGGGTGATCCTAGCCAAGCGAAGGTCAGCCTTCTCCATGTCAACCTCAATCAGCGCCCCCTCCGAGCTTCCGCGCTTGGCCGTGGGATGATGCGCGTCCAGGTCGGCGATCGCGAGGGCCCGGTCTTTTTTAGCTTGCTCGACCTCGGCCTTTATTTTGGCGAGCTCTCTCTTCAGTACCTCCCGCTCGGCCTGCACCATCCCTTCGATCAGTCTTCCCTCCACCTCGATCTGCTCCACTTGAGCCCTCACACTATAGTTCTTCAGCCAGAGCCTCAAACGGCTTACCTCCTCCTTCCGGTCGGCGTACTCCTTGTGGGCGTCGGCGAGCCTTGGGCGTGGCCTTTGCCTCTTCGGCAGCCGGGTGGTCGCATGGGTGGGCGCCCTCTTGCTCCTTGAGCCCTTGGCGGGAGGTGGGATAAGCACTCTCTTGCCGCCCGGGCTAAGCTCGGCCACCGCCGGGACGAGGCGATCCTCTCTGCTGACAATGCGAAGGAGGCATCGAAGGGCTTGGGATGCTCTTCCCGAGCATGAATTGCGAAAAGCTTACCGCCGCCCGCTCGAGCACATTGCTCGGGACACCGCTTACGCTCAAGCTCCTTACCCTTGGGGTGCCGAACGGCTCGGCCACCCTCTTCTCCAATCGGTCGAAATCTGGGGCTGTTTCGGACTAGCAAGCGAGTCGACCGACGGACCTAGAATGGCGGAGGCAAAGCAAAGAATCTTCAAGGTCGTGGAACTTACAGGAGGTGCCCTCCCGGGTCAGGTCGTCCCATCCGGTGATCTCGTAGAAGGGGCGCTCCCTCCTCCTCAGAGGGGACACCCTGTTCTAAAGGAAGTCGCGGGCGATGTCCCGGCCGGTGAGCCCCATCTACATGAGCTCGCTGATCAGCATTAGCGTCCGCTCCTCCTCAGGCGCGACGGGCGGGTGCGGGATCTCGAAGTGGCGCGCCGCCGTCTCGGTGTAGCGCAAAGTGCTCCCCTCCGCCTTCCGCAGATAGAACCAGTTTTCTGCCCATCCGGCTACCGAGTCCTTAAGGGAGAAAGGGGGGTACTCGTACGGGCGGGTGCCCCGAAGGCGGAAGTACCGGGAGCCGACGGGGGTGGTGCCCCCGGTACGGAACAAAGAATAGAAATGAAAGAAAAGGCTTGGCGTAGGGAGGACGCCCACGAAACCCTCGCAGAGATGGGCGAAGATTGTCAAGACAAGGATGGAGTTGGGGTTCAAATGGGTAAGCTCGCACTCACAGTTTAGGAGTACGGTCTCCAAGAATTCGCTCTCGGGTATTCGGAGCCCGTTGATGATGAATAGCTCGCACGTGACGATCTCGTCATCGCATGGCGCGAGGCTCCTTCGCCTTGAAGCCGCCAGTGCCGACGCCGAGGTACCGAAGTCTGGCACCGGAGCCTCTCTGCGGTGGCCTTGCTCACCCGAACCGCCATGAAAGGAGTTGGGGGAGAGAGTGTAGGAGCGCCGGAAGGAAGTTGAAGGAGGAAGCGCTTTCTCAAGTCTAATTGCGAGTTGTGGGGAGGAAAAAGTTTCCAGAAACTGTTCCCGCCTGATATTTATAGGCGGAGAAGTCGAGTGGGCGGGAAAACCGTTCCGTGTGCCGATGGCCAACGCGTGGCGGCTCAATCCCCGAAATAGCCCTGCGGTGGTGCGGTTCTCCAAAAACTGTCAGAGTCGTACCTGCAAAAGCTTCACTGAGAAGGAACCGTCGTGGTTTCCCCCCTTCGCTTCCAAGGTGTTACCCGGGTAAATCCTTGGGCAAACACGCCCGATCCCGAGCAAGCGTTGCTCGGATGCTGCGGTAGCCCTTCGTCGCAAAGATCCCCGTTCCCGAGCAAGCGTTGCTCGGATGCTGCGGTAGCCCTTCGCCGCAAAGATCCCCATTCCCGGGCAAGCGTTGCTCGAATGCTGCGGTAGCCCTTCACCGCAAAGATCCCCGCTCCCGAGCAAGCGTTGCTCGGGGGCCGCGGTAGCTCTTCACCGCAGGGCGCCAATCCCTCTCTAAGATTCTGGAGGCTTAAAGCGGACGCCTCGGCGAGGCGAATTTCCCCCTTTAGCCTCGGGAACTAGCTGTCGGGGATTGGTTATTGCCCATAAACGACCGTTGGAACCCGGCTGGCGTCGACCATGCTCGTGCTCGGGCGTTGTCCCTACGTAGGGTCCCCCGAGCATTCCGACCTTCGTCAAGCACCCCTCCCCCGAGCATGCTTGCTCGGGGGTCCTCGACCTGGCGACCCGGTCCACCGAAGATGCCTTGAAGATCACCCAAAAGTCGGGCATGGTCTACGAAGAAGACGTGGCATTGCTTCTTGTGCTTGGTGGTCCGCGCACCATAATCTCGCCATTGTACCCACGTCGCGTGGTGCGGCGGGTGGCGCGATATGACTCTCGCGACGTCGAGCGAGAGATCGCCCCCTGTAATAAATGCTTTGTCACCTGTAATCCCCTATAAATACCCTCTCACGCGAAGGGCTGGGGGTTCGGTTCCATTGCTTTTCACTAGGCTCTCTCCACTAAACTCATATTCCTACCTGTATGCGGCACTTGTAACCACCTTCACACATCAGTGCATCCACTAAACGTAGGGCTGTTATCTCCCCTGCGAGAGGCCCGAACCAGAGAGAGAACGATCCCTTGCGCCCTGTGATTGTCTTGGCCACCTCGTTCCGTAGCTCGGTAGGACCTTGGACGCTATACCCCTCGCGAAAAAGGAGCATTAGGTTGATCCCTCATTCAACAAGTAAGCTCGGCGGAGGACCGGTTCCCGAATCGTCGACAACTACTTTGGTCATACCAATCAAACTCATGCTCCATCCGCGGGTCGCATCGTGCTGGGATAGCTCCGTGACCCGTGGCGGTACAATACTTGCATGCACAAATTATTCCGACGACAGAGCTGGTGGTGCATAGATAAAAGTGGGAGTTTATTGAATACTACCTTACAATGTACTTATATGCACATAATGCTGAACAATAGCTACTCGCGAATTGTGTTTAGACGATAACCAAACACAAGCAATGGAACCGAAAGACAATACTTTTTGACTTACTCGACGATGTGTGGGGTTAAATGCTAGCTAGTATACGCATATGCACATAAGGAACTCATGGCAGCGCCAGACGGTCAGAGAGTCCACATGTCAGTTTGCCATCTTAGGGAGGAGGGCAGCCGGTGTGGTAGGACTGGCACGAAGGTTTATACGCCTCTTCCTTAACTCCTTGCAGCAACTTGCGCGCCACCGGTTCCAACGCCGCCGGCGCGAAGCTACGGCCGCCCTCCCTCTGCCGCGGCCCGAAACCACCGGCATTGCTCGGTGGAATGACCGCCGTAATGGCTGAGGCGCCTGAAGCACCCCACGGACGCGGCTCGGCGCCTCGGGCCCCGCCGTTTTGAGCCGTCTCCTGCGCCCACGCGCTACGGCTCCGGAGCCGGAGCGCCTCGGCGGCCTCGCCGCCGCCGAGCTGCTTGGCTTCCTCGCGCGTGGCTCCTGGAGATCCTGCTTCTGTGAAGCAGCCGAGCCCGAGCAGAAACAGCGAAGAGACGACGAGCAGAGTCCTTGCAGGAGTTTTGCAGCCTGAGGTCTCCATTTCGAGGCTCTAGCCAAGTATAATTCCGAGCTCTGGAAGAAGGAATGATCTGCGAGAAGGCTTACAAATCTATATCAGCGTATTTTTCGATACTTCCTGTTTGGGAGAGCTCTAGATCCCAACTCCAGCTCAGAGCTGAAACTTATAGGCTAAAATAAAGTAAATTAAGTTTATCATTTTAATCTAAAATGTAAACAAGATGATCTACCTAAACACTCTTAATGAGCTCCAGCCCACAAAGGCTAAAATACCTTACTCCACCAACTCCATAGATTTTGGTGGGTGATGAGCTAGAAGGCTAATTTGCGGATGGAGTGATGAGCTGAATCGGAGCCTTGGAGGTATATTATATATATAAGCCCTCCGCCAAGCGCCGGGGCCCGGGAGTAGTAGTAACCCAAGTCGATGAAGAAATCCATGCCATTTCGCAGAAGTACGCAAGAAGAGAGATTACAACTTCCATTTTCGACGAATTTCCCGAGACACTCGCAACGTCTTACATGCTGTCAACGTGGCAAAGATTCTTGATGTCACGCAGTCACAGAATGAGTTTCAAAAGAGTTTACACAAGAACTTTGCCTAGTGGCAACTAAAGAGTATTCTTGCTACCCAAGAGATCGACTGGTAAATTCAAGAACACGAGGGAACACCGGACACATGCAAGGTGCGGCAGAATATACGTATGGCTGCACTTCCATCGCCTTGCCTTTGGGAAAAACTAGGAAGACCATAACATCTAGGTTGGCACCAGCTGACGAGAACACTATGCATATCAAGCCCTGGTGTAGATGTTTTTTTTTTAAAAAAAATCTAGCCCATAACGCATGTTGCATCCCCTACTATAGAAAGCATGGCAAGTGACGCGTACCCCCCGCCGCACTCAAGTAGCGTGGGGGGAGGCCGACCCCGCGGTTGTGCACGTGAGGCACACGGGTGATGCGGGCGGGCGAGCAGCCAAGTAGATATCGAGCAATGAGGGCAAGCGCAAGCAGCGAGCAGACGAAGCGTGCAAGCGGGCTAGCGCGGGCGCGTGAACGAGTAGGGTTTCAAATTTCGTTTTCGGATCATATCCTAGAGGCGACCGAATCTAAAATTTCGGCAAGAGTTCAAAATTTTGGACAAAATTCTGTTGAAATTCAAAAAGCAAAATTCAAATCCAGAATATTTGGACCAAGATTTCGATCGAAATTGCTAAAATCTCGGTAAATTTGAACCGAACGAAAAATAGTTCAAACCATGTTAAAAAAATTTAAAATTTTTTGTGTATGGTCTTGACACATCACTAATGTTCCTATAAAATTTTCAGATGATAATCAAACCTAAGAAATTTTTAAAAATTCAAACAGTACTATTGTCCTGATAAAAGCTTTACCTGCAAATTTGAACAGAACAAAAAAATGGTTCAAGTTACGTTAGAAAATTTTTTAAAAAAATTATGGATAGTCCTGATGCATCACTAATGTTCCGATAAATTTTTCGGAAGACGATTAAGCCTAAGGAATTTTCAACAATTCTGATAGTGATAATGTCTTGATAAAAGCCATACTAGCAAATTTGAGCCAAATGAAAATTGGTTCAAATCACGTTTGAAATTTTTGTGGATGGTTCTGACGCATCACTAATATTGCCATAAAATTTTTAGATGATGATCAAGCTTGAGAAATTTTTAAAATTTTTGAAAATGCTATTGTCCTCATAAAATAAAAGCCTGGATGATTATATATATTGTTTTCATAGATTTGATCGAGCAACCAAAAAAGATTTAAAATTTTTGAAACTTTTACATAAGGGTTATGAGGCAATGTTTAAACTCTCATAAAAATTTTGGATCATAATTATACTCGAGTGAATTTATAAAATTCTGGCAAAGTTACTATCTTATTTATGTTCCTTCTATTTTTGATTTTTTTTAAAGATAACAAATGAAGTTTAATTCTTTTGAAAAAAAATTTGTATGATCCTACACTACTAAAGATGGTATCATAATTTTTTTCAGAGCATGATAAAGCTTTTATATTTTTATAAAAATCTTACAATGTTTATGTTATTTTTATAAAACGTCACAAAAATTCAGTTTTTTCAAATATTTTCATGAAAGATGACATTCTTAAGAGGTATTGACCCAAATCCAATCAAATTCAGTACAAAAAAGTTGAAATCCGATCAAAATTACTGAAATTTCGGCGAAATTCATTGAAATTTCCAAAAATATTGTAGCAATTTGAACTTTTCTCAATTTTTTTTATTCAACCGGGATTTGGAATCTCGTCTCTGGCCGAGTCGGAATTTTGAACCTTGAGCACTGTGCTGTGAGGCTCTCACGCCTAGGTAGCGCAAGATGAGACCTTCCACGCTCCTGGACGTGAAAGTGTCCTTCGGCACTCACACCTGCTACCGTGGAGATAAACAGCTTTCGCGCTCCTCGGGTGCAGCAAGAGACACGTGTTACCTGCCACATCTTTCGCGCTAGGGAGGAGGCTATTTATGCAAAAATATGTACGAGGGGACTGGATTTGCAAAAGCCGATGTACAGTTGGCTAGATATGTACAGTGTTCACTCTACGTGAGAAAACTGCAGTATTTCCCACAGCTCTGAAGCGACAAAATAAACCGAAGATTAACAGCAGGGAACTTCCAAGAAATTTTCGTTGGCAACCGAAATGATTACCGAGATCGGAGTATGAGACCAGGCAAGGCGAAGACCGACCATTAAACTTACCCTGCTTGTACTTTCACGCCATTTTCTAGAATCAAAAGCTATACCTCTGCATTAGGATATGCGTACAGCGTACCTTATGAAGCTAGCGCTGCATCAGATCTGCACACCTTTCAACAGCCCGCCCCGATGGTAAAATGCACATTCCTAATTCAAACAAGACAGCAGAACGTGCTTGGAAGTGGTAATGATACTTCTCACAGAATCTGAAGGGACCTGCCAAAAGAATATGCATTGCAATCAGCAAGGAAGCTGCACAAGAGACGAGGGCTTTAGAATGGAAAGTAGACAGAATAGGCTGGCCTGTTTGTTTGGACTTTTTCACTCTTTTAAAAGCTAAAAAGCCAAGGTCTAAACAAATAAATAGCCTTTTCTACCGGCTTTAAAAAAACCTAATCCTCTCATATAACTATAAACCAAAAGCCAGGTGAAGGTAGTATCTTCTCAGAAGTTCAGTGCTAGGTACCTCTATAATGGTGGAGCTTGCACGCGCGTTCCTTATGCTCTCACAATCGACTGCTTGCTACAGGAGTACATGAATATGTAACCTTCGCTCTCAGATACTGGAGTCCGGAAACACCTGCAAAAACCATTCTTGTGTCTCTTGATGCAAATAAAGGGAGAATTGATCATTTGCCCTATTTTACTTAGTGCAATTGATCATTTGCCCCGTTTCTCACTGATATGTGGCCTCAGGACCTATATATCAGTGAGAAATCACGGAACAAATAAGGCACAAGTGAGGGCATTTCATCAATTACAATGAAGGGTCTGACAACAATCATGTAACACCAAAATTCCTGGTCATGAAGTTCTGTTCTCTTACAATAAATAAATAAATAAATAAAGATATCTCATTCAACTCTTAGTTTAAATGTTGAAACAAGCAAAGTGCTTAAGTTAAGTTGGCATGTTAAAACTCTAATTCTTGATGTAGGATTCATACAACAACAACAACCAGACCTTTTGTTCCAAACAGGTTGGGGTAGGCTCTTGATGTAGGATCCATAAACTCCAATTTTGTTGGTTTTAGAGTTCAGACCTTTTGGTCCATCATATCTCTTATTTTGTTCACTTTGATCCCTCAATTCTAGTTTTTGTTGATTTTCATCCTTTGCATCAGCTTGTTGAATAGAAACTCATGCACTGGCAATGGGGAAAATCCCTGTAGGGGGTGCCCTCCTATCCCTGATTCCCAATAACCAAAGCTTCTCATGTCCCTGTCCCCATCTCCGCACGTGGGGCTTAATTTCCCCTGTCCCTGACTCCTGACGGGGACTAATCCCCGAAAATGGACAGGTAAACATGATCAAAATTTCATCAGCAATATACCAAATGACAGCAAACAATTACAACATTTAACACCAAAATTAAAAGATGAGTACATGACAATACGACACATTAAAATTGTTCGTAAATCACAAATAGTGCTTTGGTCTTAAGCCACAGATCCACAGGACCAGCAAGAACATGGGCATGTCAGTGATAACGCAGGGGCGGGAACGGTAGAACATCCCCGGCCCCACCATACCCGATAGGTGCAACATTCCCCCGATAAGCTCCCCGCGGGGGGTGATTTCCTCCCGTCCCTGTTCCCTAATAGGCCAATTCACCACCGGGAAATAGGGATCGGGGCCCATTACTATCCCTACATGTACAGCAAGTCAGCTTACGCAAATTTATTACAGTGTTGTATGCAGTAGTTTTCACCATCATGTACCTTTTTTGGGTTGAGGGAGGGGGGTCGACAATACATAACGCCTATATACTAACCTAAATCCATGAGGTTCCTATGGAGCTAAATTTTGAAAGAAGCCATAATAAACCAATTAGTACATAGAAATACAAAAGCCAGGGAAAATCACTACAATCACCACTGCTGTTATAATCAAAGGAAGTATGCATTGTAATTTACATTCAGCTCTCTGCATCTGGAAGCTTTATGAAGCGTGCTGGATTCACATTTGTTTCCATTCTAACATCATCTGATCTCTGAGTTTTCTACAAATTGAAAAAGAATGTATTAGAGGCAATGGAACAATGCATAAAACAGATGAATGAACCCTTTTCCGTTTCAATAAACAAAACAAAAGGTAGAACCAAAGAATATCAAATAGACTTCCAGTATTTAAAAGCATGTAACGCAGGGGACCAACAAGTAATGGACATTGAAGATGATCCGAAATTCTTACAGCTAGGTGTTTTGGTAATAGACTTGGTGGTGGAGGTGGCAGCTCTTCACTCTTCATGTTATATTCAGATGTTGAGCAGTTCCCCAGAGTCGGAAAGCTATTGATAACGAGTAAAAGTCAGCAAACATACCCGGGCGTGATTGCATTGGCAGATGTATAAACATGAATGGTATCAAAGCAATCAGAAAGACAAAAACAATACAGTGCAGCCAACATATTTAGATCATACATGACAGTTTTAAGAAGGGATGAAAATGGAACGGAAACGGTCGGTAAATGGTAGTTTCATTTCCGTTTCCACATTTTTTACCCGTAACAGAAACGAAATCGGAAACTCTGGAAACGGATAGGAACGGAGTGGATACGGAAATGAAAGTGAAAAATTCTACAAAAACATAGTACACAATCATAATATACATGACCACAAAAACAATGTAATTCGTTCCACCTCTAAAGTGGACTCAAGAACAATGTTATGTTCACCGGTATCACTAGGAAGTTTTTCTCTTAAATTTGTCAGCTGAAAACTCGATATTTGTCCCCTAGATCAGATCATTATGTCCTTCTCCATATCATTATCATCGACTTATTCCTCCAACTTTAAAGGTGTAACGCCCTAAAATTTGCATATTATTGTTCAATGTTCATTTATGATTTTCTGAGATTTATTCTGGATTTTCTGGAGTTTATAAATGCCATTTTGCTATTTTCAGATTTATAAAATTAATTTATTCGTGAAAAATAAAACTAAAATTATGCTAGAAATAATTTTCCTAGGTTCAAAATGTTGCAAAGTATTTTTGAGAATTTCTCCGGAATTTTTTAACTCTATTTGATATTTTCTATAAAGTCATTTGTATTTCTGAAATTATTTTAATTAAAAAATAAATGTAAATTCTCCGTTCTCATTTTTGGGCCAAGTGGGCTAAGTTTCCAACAGAATTTCCAGTTTAATTTATACGTAATTTCTGTTTTCGTTTCCATCGGAAATGGCTCTTCCGATTCCATACCAACATTTTTCGTTTTCGTTTCCGAAAAAATGCTTCTATTTCCATTTTTCTCCGAAACGGTCCAAAATTCCGTTTCCGTTTTCATCCCTCGTTTTAAGCGGGCACTCACATTGCAAGTCCAGAACAAGAAATAAGTTGTACAAGAAAGTTGAATCCCCTCAAGTCTCTTTTCAACCAACACTAAATCAGCGAAAATGAAAAAAAAACTAGCATATGTCTAAATCTTTGTAGCACTGACACGTTGGTTTGGTGCCATATCGGTGTCCGACACGGATATGGCATCGGCAAGCGACTTTACACGTATTGGTCACGTATTGGACAATTAGATAGCTAAAATAAATAATTTTACTGTTTGACACTTCATCGACACGTATCCGACACATATGGTGACATAGCCCGGTCCACCTCAACCACCTAAAGGGTAACCCTAACCACCGAGAGGATCAAAACACCAACATCAAGGCTCCATTGTGGAACCATGTTAACGTTCTAGATAAGAGTGGTCCGTCTAGAGAAAATATAAAATGGAGATGCAAGTATTGCAAATATATTGGCACTAGTAGCTGATTTAGAGTTAAACCTGACTTGTTGAAAATTACTAATGGTGATTAAAAGATACGTCCTAAGGTAACAGTACCTATTTTTGCCCAGCTTAGTAGTGAAGATACAAAGGCTGAAGTACATATTCTTAGTTTATAGTTTAGATTATTTCAGTTTGACAAATATGTAGAAAAATGGAAAATAATGCATATGTATGTTATTATTATTTAAATATATATAGATGTGTCGGTATTTTTGGAAAAATGGTGAATCCCATGTCAGTGTCGTTGACATATCCATGTCCATGCATCATAGGTCTTAATGCACCCTTTTTTTATTGTTTCCATAGATGTTAGAAATACAGTTGAACGAGGCCAAGAGCATGTCGAATCCCCTCATGTCTTTTTTCAACAAATACTAAATCGTGAAATTGAACTTTCTAGCATATGCCTTAATCCTGTTACTACAACTAAAAAACACCAATGATTCCACCAATGTGTCACTCTAAATGTTTCTGTACATCCTGGTTCAGGTTACACATCTAACCCAAACGTGCCATAAATATGGGTGATATTCAACTACTATTGGTCTCTTGCTAACTAGTTTACGGTAGCTAACCTAGAATGATATCATAAGGTTAGCATAACAAAAGTTATGTCATAGCTATAGGGCAAGAATGAAAAGGACCAATGAATACCTGGACAAATTCGAAAAATATCATTAGTCCCATATATCTAGATTTATGAACAATGTTCCACAATTATACCAAAGAATCAAATCAATGCATATAATTTGATTAGGCTGGTGGATTATATCTATAATTTAATATAGGTCATCTAAACTCAACATACTGTATATAGTACTTGCAGAGCACCACAGTTTTTTGAAGCCGTAGGCACCACAATTGTACAATCATTTTACTATTCATCTAGTAAAAAATGTATTTATGACCATAAAAAAATACAAGTGAAGAGAGATTTAGTACTTCAACCAACAGGGGGATTAGTTGTGGAAACAGTTCTCTTTGCATATTTGGCTCCTACAATTTGGACCATGGCCAATGAAATCATATGGGCTAACTTAAAAGACTAGTAAGCCTACTCCACCATATGGTTCTGAAGGAGAAACATACACAGGTTTCGGGTGGTTGGTGTAATGTACAAGAGAGATAACGTTTGTTAGAAGAAGAATGAATAGAAACAACAGCCATGGATTGACAAGTGCATGAGTTAAAAGTCTTACTTTGCTTTCTCCGAAAGAGACTCTGTGTACGTGACATCTTTTGTTGCAGTAAGCTTCTCTGTAGCCTGAGGGGACAACAAACCAAGGTTAGAACCCGAATGAACTAAGAACAAGTGAATATGACGAGTATCACTATCCAGGTCCTCATGACACAAATATAAATGTAGACACATGCACAAAATAGGCACACTGATACATCTTAAAATAACTTATATTCAAACTTGCAGAAGCTAACAAAAACAATTTGAAGATATTCTACATCCATTACCATTAGCAATGAAAAATGGTTGTGAGGTTAAGAACAGAATTATTGCAGATGCGACATCAGTTAAAAAAAAGGAATTCAGATATAACTCCTAAGCAAATGTCACCATGCTTCGCAATAAGCAAAGCATTTATCCAGAATACTTTCAAAGAACAATGTAAATTCTAACCTTTAGAACACCTTCTTTTGACGGATAATCACAGTTCTCCTCAGAGAAGAATTGAAAGAGTTCAAGGGTGCCTTCTAGCCCATATTCCTGTCAAATGGCGTGGCTATCAGCGAAGTTAAAAGCGTTACCACTCTAAATTCCATTGGTTCTAGAATCATCAGGAACTACAATGGTACATACTCTGTTGAACCCTCCATTTACGGCAATGTTTGCAATGGGGAGTCCACCATTTGTGTCACCATATTTGAAGTGAAACAGTGGTTTGAAATCTTCTTGTTTAGTACAACTTAAAGGATGCCGTGCAGGTGATACGATAGTCAGTGGTTCCTCTGACTGGGATAATGCTTTGATCTTAGCCTAGAAGTAATCAACAAAAGATGAACCATTCAAACTGACCAGTCAATGGAAGTTTATGTAAGAAAACAAATGAAGAAATGATAAAACTTCACATGCGCATTAAACAAAAAACCTCTAGCATTTATTTACACCGAAGCTAAATTACAGATGGCACATTAGTGTACCAGAAATGTAATGATGCATCTTCACTTGCAATGCATGAAGCAGCTCTACGACAAGGGGCATAGCTAAAACCAACCAGAGTAAAACCTCACGGCCAGGTGGTCGGCGTAACAATAATGAAACCTCAGAATTCAAATGGGCCGTACAGATCGTATCTAATAGACCTAGAGAGTTCGTCATCTGGTTCCCGATTGGCAATCCAGGTCAAACTGATGCGTATGAAACTTTTCTGATTTCTTACATAAATTACCACAACTCGTGCACATGTCTTCCCACTGCACCAGAATAATTTTCCAGGTATAGCACTCAGCAGACTACTTGAACTGTGGAATCTCACATCGACAATCTAAATAGAAGGAAGAAACAGTAGCTCACTTTGGCAGCTTTGATCCGCCGCGAAATGGCCGAAAGCTTCTCGCGCTCCTCGGCGGTCTGAGACCAGTAAAGGCAGGATAATCCAGTGTCAGAAACACGAGAATTTTGGCGCATGGGGCGGGGAGAGCGAAAGGGTTCGAGCGACGAGGGAAAGAAGAAGCGCGAGTGGTAGCACGTACTCGCTTGGAGACGGCTTCGAAGACCTGGTCGGCAGCAGCCTGCAGGTCGAGGAGGGCTCGGCCGAGCTCGCGGTACCCAGCGGCGTGGGCCTCCCGTCGCCGACCGCCGTCCTCCGACACCCGCAGCATCCCTCCCCTTGGGTTCGCGACGAGCGTCTCCGGGATTCCAGCGATGACAAAAATGTCCAAAGAAACAAACGGGCTCAAAGTGTGGCACCGCCGAGTGTTTCCGGCCCAATCTCCCAACCCTCTAGCCTGAGCCGCGTAGCGGACGTTGCTCGGCCGATCTCTGCAGGGTGGGCCGGAGCCAAGGTTTCAAATCTCCGATTCAATTGATATCTCGGAGACCGAAATCTAAAATTTCACTGAAATATTAGAATTTTAGATAAAATATAAAAAAGTTCAAATCTAGATTTTTTGGAACCGAAATTTTTAAGATTTCGGCCGGAAGAGCCGAAATTTTTGAGATTTTGACCGAAAGAGCCGAAATCTCGACGAGAAATGCCGAGATTTCGATAGATTTGAATCGAGCAAAAAATGGTGCAAACACATTGAAAAATTTTTAAAAAAAATTGGATACTTCTGACACCTCAATAATTTTTTAATAAAATTTTTAGATGATTATGAAGTGTGAGGAATTTTTAAAAATTCAGACAGTGTTATTGTCCTGTTAAAATGCAAATAGATAAATTTGAACCGAATAAATAATAGAACAAATCACGTTAAAAAAAATTAAATTTTTTGTACATGGTTCTAACTTATCACTAATATTCTCATAAAATTTTTAAATAATGATGAAGCTTAAGGAATTTTTAAAAATTCAAAAAGTGGTGATGTCCTAATAAAAGCCTTACCAGCAAACTTTAACCAAATGAAAAATGTTTGAAACCATGTTAGAAAATTTTGAATTTTTTAGATGAACCTAATGCATCATTAATCTTTCCATAAAATTTTTAGGTGATTATCAATCGTAAAGAATTTTTAAAAATTATAACAATAGTACTGCACATTCTGAAAAGGTGTATCCATATCATTGTCACTGCCAACATCAAACTTATCATCACTTTAGACCTTTCCTTTATCCTTGATACGCTGGCTGTCTAATAACTTTGCTAACCCACCTAAAACTTGTTAGTATGTTGTCAACGTTATTGGTACAACACTTCCTCTTCTCTATGTGAATTTGACCGATCGTAAACTCGATCTAATCTGGGAGGCTCTTCCCACCTATAGCCAATTGGAAGTAATGTTAATGCCGCTGTAAAATTTCGCCATACATGATTACCAAGTAAAATGGAACACAATTTCACATTACCTATGGCGTTGTTCATTGCTTCCTCAATGCCCTCACTCAGAAGTAGCTCTAGCCTAGTTAGTAAAGTCAAAATCTTGCAAAGCGTAGGTCTTGGGTTTTGTCGGGACCCGAATCTGCAAATCCGGACCCTCTGTGTATTCTGCACTAGTCCATGATCACGCTAGCGCACACAGGCTAAACAGGGTTAAAGTACCACAATCATACACAGCGAAATAATAATAAAGTACTTCAAACATGTATATAAACTGGTTGCATGACTTTATGGTCACCTTACAATAGTTTGCTACGCAGAGCTTACATTATCTAGAGTATCAAGAAAATAACAGCGAAAAATAAACTTCGTAGTGACCCATCACTTTGCCACAAGCAGCTGACAAGGCTTGCTCCCTAGTTCTCTGGCTCCTCGACAAACTCCTCCTCCCAAGTAGGGGGAGATTGGCGCCACTGACACTCTTTAAAATTCGTGATTCACTTTATGACACTCTAGCCCACTGTCATACGCTCAGATGGACCCACATGTCATAGACACATCACTAAAAGCCAACGAATTGAGTGTCGCTGGACTAATTTTTCCCCCAAGTAGGCGTAGACTCCTCTCGGTATATTGTTGTTTGCAAGGGTGAGTACACACCGTACTCAACAAGTCATGCACAGAATGCAGTTCTATTACTACATGCATGGCTTATTACAAAGGAATGGTTCAATTGGCTATTTTGCATTGCATCAACATTTTAACTTATTATTTATTTAGATAGAAAGCAGCAAAACCATATAAGTATAATAAATTTCTTCAATTGTTTTCCACATATTCTTGACACACAGTCCTGAATCAAATTTCACTTTTATTCCTAGCACACAGCCACTCATTCCCATTTTATTTTCGAAGATCTACCCCTTGACTGTAATCCCCGAGCTTTGTCCAATCCCGCGGACACGGCTATTCGAATAGTTTTGACACACTCTGCAGATGTTGTACACTTTACCCACAAGATACAGTCGCTCACCACACAGGTGATTGATCATAACAAAGTTTTTTTCAGAAACTTCCACCTAAACCTATTGTCAATGATTCGGGAACCGGTCCCCCGCCGAGTTTACTTGCTGAATGAGGGATCAACTTAGGGCCCCTTTTCCGCGGAGGGTATAGCGTCCGAGGACCTGCCGAGCTAGGGCCGAGATGGTCGGGACAACACAGTAGACAAGAGGATTTTATCCTGGTTCGGGCCTCTCACGGGGGAGATAACAGCCCTACGTCCAGCAGTTACACTAGCATCCAAAGATGAATTACAGGGTGTTTGCTCAGGGGGCCACTAGGCCTCCCTTCTCTCTCTACTTCTTACAGGTGTGTTTTCCTTCTCGATTCTCCAAAGAAAGAACCGGAACCCCTACCACTCAAAAGGATCAGGAACCAGAGAGCCCTAAACACTACATGCGATGGGGTATATAGACGATTACAGCGTTACATTATTTATTACGAAATGACGCGTCACTACTGCTCCCAGACGTGGGTGAGACTGTTCCCTTACTTTTCGCCATACCGCAACGTGGGCGTAGTGGGCTTAGGTCATGGCCGTACGTTCCTTCAAGCCACCGGATGATTAATGCCATGTCGTCTTCGTGGATCGTGCCCGGCTTTTTGGTCATGCCCGAGGTCCTTCTTGGAGGCCCGGGTGATTAATGCGAAAGGGTTCGAGCGACAAGGGAAAGAAGAAGCGCGAGTGGTAGCACATACTCGCTTGGAGACGGCTTCGAAGACCTGGTCGGCGGCAGCCTGCAGGTCGAGGAGGGCTCGGCCGAGCTTGCGGTACCCAGCGGTGTGGGCCTCCCGTCGCCGACCGCCGTCCTCCGACACCCGCAGCATCCCTCCCCTTGCCCCTTGGGTTCGCGACGAGCGTCTCCGGGATTCCAGCGATGACAAAAATGTCCAAAGAAACAAACGGGCTCAAAGTGTGGCACCGTCGAGTGTTTCCGGCCCAATCTCCCAAACCTCTAGCCTGAGCCGCGTAGCTGACGTTGCTCGGCCGATCTCTGCAGGGTGGGCCGGAGTCAAGGCTTCAGATCTCCGTTTCGGTTGATATCTCGGTGCGATCGAAATCCTAAATTTCATGAAGATATTAGAATTTAAATAACTTTTAGATAAAATATAAAAAAATTCAAATCTAGATTTTTTGAAACCGAAATTTCCAAGATTTCAGCCGGAAGAGCCGAAATTTCCAAGATTTTGATTGAAAGAACCGAAATCTCGATGAGAAATGTCTAGATTTCAATGGATTTGAACCGAGCAAAATTAGTGAAAAGCACATTGAAAATTTTTAAAAAAATTTTGGATGCTTTTGACACCTCAATAATGTTTTAATAAAAATTTTAGATGATTATGAAGTGTGAGGAATTTTTAAAAATTCAGACAGTGTTATTGTCTTGTTAAAACGCAGATCGATAAATTTGAACCCAAAAAAAGGAACAAATCACGTTAGAAAATTTTTAAATTTTTTGTATATGGTTCTGACTTATCACTAATGTTCTCATAAAATTTTGAAATGATGATAAAGCTTAATAAATTTTTAAAAATTTAAAAAAGTGATGACGTTCTAATAAAAGCCTTAGCGGCAAACCTCAACTGAATGAAAAATACTTGAAAACATGTTAGAAAATTTTGAATTTCTTAGATGATTGTAATGCATCATTAATCTTGAAATAAATTTTTTCGGTGATTATAAATCCTAAAGAATTTTTAAAAATTCTAACAATGGTACTGCACATTCTAAGAAGGTGTATCCATATCGTTGTCACTGCCAACATCAGACTCATCATCTCTTTGGACCTTTCCTTTTTCCTTGATATGCTGGCTGTCCGATAACTTTGCTAACCCACCTAAAATGCCTGTTAGTTTGTTGCTATCGTCGTCGGTACAACACTTCCTCTTTCCTATGTGAATTTGATCGATCGTAAACTCGATCTAATTTGGGAGGCTCTTTCTACCTATGGCCAATTGGAAGTAATGTTAATGTTGTTGTGAGATTTTGACATACATGATTACCAAGTAAAATAGAACACAATTTGACATTACCTATGGCGTTGTTCATCTCTTCCTCAATGCCCTCACACAGCAGTAGCTCTAGCTTAGTTGGTAAAGTCAAAATCTTGCAAATTGCAGGTCTTGGGTTTGAGTCATAACCACGACATTTTTTTTGCAAATTTTTTGGTATTGTTTTGAGCACACAAAAATTTTGAAAATTTTTGTGGTTAGTTATGAAGCATCTTTAATAGTTCTATAATTTTTTTAGAGTATGATCAAACCTAACGAATTTTCAAAAATTATGAAAGTGCTACTTTAGAGTTTTTGGACTTTAGAGTGCATGCTTATCCAATTATAATTTTTGATTGAGCAATCAAAATAGGTTTAAATTTTTTGAAACTTTTAGAGGAAGATTCTGAGGAAATTCTTAAGCTCTCCTAAAAATTTTAGATCATGATCAAGCTCGAGAAAATTTATAAAATTCTGATACTTTTACTGTCTCATTTATGTTCATTATATTTTTTATTTTTAAAGATAACAAATTAAGTTCAATTATTTTAAATTTTTTTATGGTTCTAGACTTTTAAATATAGCACCATAAATTTTTTATAATATTATCAAGCTTGTACAATTTTATAAAAAGCTTACGGTGTTTCTGTCGAAATTATAAAATGCCTCAAAAATTCGGTTTTGAACAAATTGTCATGGAAGATAACTTTGTAAAGGATTATTGATGAAATTCTAATCAAATCCGACCATCAAAACAAAAAATCCAGTCTTCACACCCGAAATTTTGGTAAGATTTGATGAAAGCTTGCTGAAATTTTCGAGATTACTGTAGCATTTTGATTTTTTTTTTTAAATATTTTCCCGATCGAGATTTTGGATCCTATCCTCAGGCAAAATCTAAAATCTCAACTGAGATTTCTGAAATTTCGCCAGTTTGTGAATCCTTGGCCGGAGCACGTGCCCGGCGTGGGCGAAGTCGACCCGCTTTTTTGTCTTTCTCGCGCGCGGCACGGCACCACCGGGGTCACATGTTGTTGTGGTCTGTGGTCAAGTCGTTTCGCCTGTGTTTTGGACGCGATGTTGAGCTCGGAGTCCACCTTTGGGCCAGCGGCCTCCTGCTGTGCATCGCCGCTGGGAAGTCCAGTTGTCTCTGATGCCGATACACACCTGTCGAAATCACGATTTCTACAGTGGTGGGCACACAAGGTGCGCACGCCAAAGCGAAGCAGCAGTCTGGGTAGCCTTAATATAAAATACCAAACAGTAAATCAAGAAAGTTACAGCCTCTAGTTATAGCCGTTTTACAGTCCAATAAACTAAAAGCCCAACCATAGCCCCCAACAGCGCCTCTATCTATGCCGGAGGAAGTGCTGTGCGTCCGTGCCAAGGTCGTCCGGCTAGGCTAGGTTGAACTCTTGCTGTTGCTTAGGTTGTTTTTTTCCTTAACTACCGCAGACTGCAGTTGCGTCTTTTGTCAGAGAGTGAGTACTGCATTAACGGAAATGGGACCTGTATTTGCCTATCTACCTTGAATCCTTGATAGCAAAGCAATGAATTCAGTACGAAAAGACATGGATTAAGGCCTATAGACTATGGTGTTGTCCTATGCTCGTTTTTTCTGTCTATGATCAAGACGATCATCTTCTAGAATGCTTGAAACGGACTGTGTCCAAGAAAGTCGGGGGGACGGAACATTTTGGAGAAGAAAAACACCGCCGCTGAACGAACCATGCAGGGTATATATAATTTCAAAACGCAAGAACATTCTAACGCCGTCGAACCAGGAAAATTTCAGAGATAACACAGATCATTCGCCATACGATTGAACATTCTATCTTCTCCTGCTCAATCGAACTGCTTCGAAAAAAAAATCATGATTTGGATAAAACTGCCACGTATTGCATAACCCAATAGTGTGGCACCTTCGGTTCGTGACTGAAGACTAGAGTTCCAGCCACGCTAATGCTGAATAAGGCGGGTTATTATAGTGGATTCAGGCATTCTGCACCGTGATTTTCAGGAATTCGAACCAAGACACGTGGAAAAACAGTGGGGAATTGAATAGAGATTGATGTAGGAGAACCCGTCACGAGCACGTACGGCTAGTTTACGCCCATGATGTCCTGAGTAACTTTTCCCAGCCATCTCATCCAGAGACAATATATTCAGGCACGAAGGTTCTACTTCTGCGTGCACTGTGCAGCAACATAAAGTTTGGCCGGACGTCAAATCGAATAAAAGTATACAAAAGAAACAGGTAGGGCAAAAATGAAAAGAAGAACATAGTAAAAGTACTAAAGTAGTGACATTTGAACTCCCGACCCCGCCACCTAGCACTAGCACCCAGCAAAGGCAAATCAAATGGCAGCACACCCTCTCCAGCAGACCATTACGCCGCCATCCGACCGGATCCCATTTCACCGCCGCGAGTTTTTTGCTTTTTTTTAGACAAAATACTTTTTAAAAAACTTTGGTTTCAACCTAACCGAATTATAAATCTATTCATCTTCTTCTCGACCACATAAGGATAAAAAAACAGTACATATCACTCGCCAGCAGATGATCTGCATGATACAAAAGAACAATAGACATATACTACGATTGAAGAAGTCAGATTTATAATTTTATTCGGATGAAAATCAAACTTGTGAAACAAAAAACTGAGCCGTGCACGGAACAAAAAAAAAAAAAAACTGCTTCCACTGCCGCTGCCGCGCCGACGACGCGCATCGCGGCATTGCCAAATGCCATGCCATCTGCCGGTCGTTACGTTTCCACTCTCACGAGTTCGTCTGCAAATAAAAGCACCTACCTACCTCCTCAACCTCCGTCCAATCTCTCCCGAGTCCGCCCCGCCGGCCACCCCAATCCCTCTCCCCCTCGCCGACACGCACACGGCACACGGCGCAAATCCCCCAACCCCGAGCAACGCCCGCCTCCTCGCGCATCCCGTCGTCTCGCCGCACCATTTCAACCCCGCCTCGAGATTCCCGCCACTCCCGAGAGATCCCGCAATGGAGGTGAGCTCTGGCTCGCAAGACTTTTAAGCTTTTCTCCTACCTCTCCTTGGAGGCGGGGCGAGGTGGCCGCGTGGTTGCTACGCGTTGCTCTCTCCCCCTCGTGCTCGGTGGTGCTGGGTGTTCGCGTGGTAGGTCGGGTACTCGGGGTGGCTTGGGGCTTGTTTGGTTGGCTTTCTCGTCGGAGTTGTTCGTTCGCCGTGCGTAGCACAGCTCCGGATTGGAGATCGCAGGAGAATCGAGATGGCGTTTCTCCGACGATCTTGCTTGATTTGGTTCAGGCGGCATCGTCGCTGTGACCAGCGACGAGCGAATTCCGGGCGGTTAGTGCTACATTGCTGCTGCGTCCCGACTCCCGAGGGTCTTGCTCTTACTGGGCGCAATGCAGGCGAGCCTCGTTACAGGTTCCTGGTAGATTTCGTGCCTTCTCCCGTAGAAGGTTTGCGCAATGCGGGGTCCCTGGTGAGCTACCTGCTCCTCCGTAAGACCGCCGCGTTGCTGAGAAATTCTGGATGCATAGGAGGTCGTGTGCTCCGATCGTCCGTTGTTAAATTCTGCTGCTTTCTGTGTATTCGGCTAGTGGAATTGTGGATTGGATGACTATAAGATGGACTTTTTCGAGCTTTTGGGGGTCCATAGGTTCTGAATCACCGCCGCTAGATCTGATCTTCAAGTTTGTTTGGTTGGGGCTGCTTCCTCTGCTATTCGTGGAAGCAATTCATGATTTGTGCAATTGTGGCGAATACTAACATACATATTGCTGCATTTCCTAGGTGCAAAAGGATGCCATATTGTTGCTTAGTGTGCTCTGACCTGTTAGTTTGTGTGGTCTGTGGCTTCTAGCTTGATGGAGATCATTTTTGGGATCTAGGTTTTGGGTCAATGAATGCTCTTGTTGATTTTTGCATTTAGGAAAATTGCCATGCATTACCTTGCCGTCCTATATAACAGCATGATTCATCTTGAACTATGCGTACCTCATGGTGTGTCAATAATCTGATGTCCGCTGTCAAATTTACCTTATTCATTGTATCCTTTCGATGCGATGGTATAGGTATAACTGCATAAATTTCCAATGGTTTAACTATCCCATACAACCATAACGTTGCCAAATGGAAATGTCACGATACACCTTAGATCTGTGCCTCTCTTCATTAATTAAATAACTAGCCAGATTAATGTGTATAACTAATCAATAATTCCAGTGACTATAAAATAGTAAACAAAATAATCTTGATCGGAAGTTGGGGTGCTGGACTAGTGGACTGGCCATGATTGATTGTTGAAATGAATTGGCTGCCATGTATCTTACATCTATCAGATTGAACTGGTTGAACTGATTTATGTGTGAAGTATCCCAGCATTTGTACCTACATAACATATACAAAAGGTGAAGGACATTTGTTTCTAACTTCAGTTCCTCGAATCAACTTTCTTTAGCTGAAGCTCTTCTTGCGGTCTTGTATAATAGATTGTGACACTTGGGACTGCATCACACTGGGCATTTCTCATGTATCACGCAGGATTGTTCAGGATGCGCAAATCCAAATAGACATGCTACATTTTTGGGTGAAATAGGTTTTTTGTATTGATCAAAGATAATTATTTTAGTAAATGGATGTTCCTACAGCCTTGTTGTTTACCTGCATGGCCGCATTGATACATTACATCTAACATCCAATCCATTCTGTTTGACAATTACCTGCAATTTGTACTTATTTTGTTAGTTTGAGTCGCTTTGTATTTCTCCAAAATTAGATTGCCCTGTAAACTCTGGAAAGTTTGGATTTTAGGCAGGCTAATATGAGTCGACACAATTGTCAACTTATGTAATCGTGCTATCCTATCTCATGCCATGTGCTAAATTCTTGGTTGCACTAGCTATCTGATCACATTTTCTTTTGCAGGTGAGGACAGTAAAAGTTAGCAACATTTCGTTGAGTGCTTCAAAAAGAGAGATCACAGAGTTCTTTTCTTTCTCTGGGGATATAGAATATGTTGAAATGCGAAGGTAATACGCCATTACTTATTTCACTGGCTACATGCATAAGAAGGCTGGAAGAGTGTTCCTTAAATAATTGCTTGTGTCTTTCAGTGAATCTGAATGGTCACAGCTTGCTTATGTCACATTTAAAGACTCACAAGGAGCAGACACTGCTGTGCTTCTTTCAGTATGTTCAAGTTCCCTCATTTCTTGCCTTAGCGATTAGGTTCTTCTGGTGCATAGTTGCATTAGGATTGTTCTGCATTTTGTTTAATGCTATTTTACTCTTTTTTTGTCTGAGATATGGCTTCTGATCTTTTGATTACTCATCTACAGGGGGCAACAATTGTTGATCGTCCTGTAGTCATAAATCCAGTTGAGAACTATCAGCTGCCTCCTGGAGCGTACAAACAATTATCAGTAAGAAAATTTTACATTTTTAATGGCACACTCATTATTTCAAGTTACATCAAATTCAAAAGAAGTTACCAGTATCCTAGTGATTCTTTTGGATTAAAATTACATATTGTTTCTTAACTGCAGAGCTACATGACTATTAATTGTTTTACATAAACAAGTTATTCATGTGGGGGAAGAATTTGGGTGTTAGACCAACTGTTCGGCATTCTTGTTAGCAAGAATTGACCATATCTTTTAATAGTGCTTGAAGATACTAGGATTGAAATTTCAAACTGGTAAACCATTTTTGGTGTTACTATCACACTTGTTTCCTATAGATTTTTGTCAACCTTTAATTAGCATGGGTTCCTAAACTATGCATGATGCCCAGAAACTTTCTGAATTAGGGAGTTAATCTGAATCAGCTCAGTATGTCAAAGTAAACATGCACGCATTGTTTCTCAAATTGGTTATGCTGCAGTTTAGCTTATGCTCCATTCGCTGATCACATTTAGTTAATTTCTTTTGGGACACAATAATGTACTTTGGATATGTATTGATATTTCACTTTGCATTTGTGTGCACCTTGGCATTGGTACAAAAGGGAGAAAAATCTTCGTCTACTCAAATTGCAGTCAGGAAGGCAGAGGATGTTGTGAGCAGCATGTTAGCCAAGGGCTTTGTGCTGAGCAAGGACGCTCTCAACTCAGCAAGATCCTTCGACGAGCGTCACAACATCCTGTCCAATGCTACCGCCACCGTCGCATCTCTAGACCGCCAGTATGGCCTGAGTGAAAAGATCAACCTGGGCCGGGCCATTGTTGGCAGCAAGGTCAAAGAGGTGGATGAGCGTTATCAGGTGTCAGAACTCACAAAGTCTGCTTTGGCTGCTGCTGAGCAGAAAGCCAACATTGCAGGATCTGCTATCATGAGTAACCAATATGTCTCAGCTGGTGCTTCCTGGTTATCCAGTGCATTTGGCATAGTAACCAAGGCAGCAGGTGACATGAGCTCGATGACCAAAGACAAGGTAGACCAGGCTGAAGAGGAGAGGAAAGCGATCATGTGGGAAGAGAGGAATGGGCTGGTCAGTGAGTATGCAAAGATCCACCTTGATGAGCCCGCTTCATGGGAGCCTGCAATTCTTCCTTTGGAATCTGTGGATGAGCAGAAGCTCCAGGCTGTGTGATCCAGGCAATTGAAAGATGGCCGCTTCTCCACGCGTGTCATTCTTTTGTTGCTTGTCCCATATATAGAAGATTCTTTTTCACTGGTGCATAGCATTATTATGTAAATTTTAGACTGTTGTCCTTGTGTTCCTACCTGCTTTGTTATACTAGACCGCTGAAAGGTTTTCTGTTTCTGCTACCATATAATGCAACTTCTGAGATGAAATGTTGTAATTAAAGTTGCTGTTCCAGGAATTCCCATTGTAATTTCAGAACTACTTGTGTTCCAGTATTACAAGATCACTTGCGTAGGAATTTCACAACACACGGTGCAACTATATTGCTGATAAACTTTATCGCAGCTACCTGCATTGATTTAGTTGAATGGATTTTGGAATGAGCAAAAGGGAGGTACATGAGCAACAGTAAAGTCAAAGGGCCAAGAAGTATTCAATGCTTAACCCAGGCGGCAAATTTCTCATATTGATGATAGAACGTAGCTCTCATTGGAGTAATACACGAAGGAATACGGGTAGGCTATACTAACACAAATTAAAATTTCTACTGTGTAAACCAGAGTACCAAGCAAGTGAGAGATTATGGATTGTAACCACTAGACGCGCAGTGCAGTGGAAAGAGAGTTAAAGTAGCCCGATTCATCGTATTGCGCTTCCTGAAGTAGTGATAGATCGTCCTCGAGCGGTGGTCGAATGTGCCTGAACGATCATCCCGATCAGTGCCACAGTAGCTGCAACGCCTTTACCAAAGTCCACACATTCAGGAAAGGAATGCCTGAAAGTTCAAATTCAATTAATTTGGTTTTAGTGTTAATGACAAATCTAATATTGAGACTAACTCTTTTGATAATTATAAATTGATTAGTCTCAATTATTAATTAATGACAAATCATTTTATAAGACAAACTCTTTTATTGAGTTTAACTCTTGTTAGTCTTTTTGGATGAAAAAGATGGAAATATCAAAGTCTCATCTCATTGAAAAATGAAAATACCAAAGGTATGCATCCAATACAACTCTATTATTTCTAGATGCATTTATTGGATTCAAGATAAAGAATGAACTTGACCATAATCTCAATCTTAAGATATGCATATGTTTTTAATTCCATATATACATGAATGCATACATTTAGGGGGAGTTCATGTTTAATCTTGAAGTTTCAATATTATTGATCCATTTATCTCTTTCCATTTATAAAGGATCATTACTTTGAAACAAACTATGAGTGTGTGTGTGTGTGTGTGTGTGTGTGTGTGTGTATAAAACTTGTGTACTTATAGTATACTCATGTTAATATAAGACAAACTCCAAAGCAATCTCAAATTGAATATGCACATATTGATTCAAGTTCAATTTCATATGTGCACACATTTATGGGAGTTTATTCTATGTTCGATAGTCTAAATAGTATTGATCCCTTACCACCACTTCATATAGTTTGGATCATTACTTCAAAACAATCCAAATGAGTATATAAAACTTGTGTAGTTAATATATATGCTATGACAGTTTAAAGTCTTGTGTTCGGTTGTCATTCAATCATCAAGAACCCATCATGTGTTGATATTGTTCTTTGTTAGTTAAAGAAAAAGGAAAAGTTCTTGAGTATGTGAAACATTATTTGCATTAATATACTCAAGATAAATCAAATTATTTCAATCAATTGATTTGGGTTGTTGTCAATCATCAAGAGATTAGATCAAAGGATTTTGGAGGCACCCATTATGTGTTAGTGTAGTGTGTTGATTGAGACAACCATGTTTGTTGGACTAACCTTTTCTATGAGTTATGAAAGTAGGTTAAATCCAACGGTGATAAAGATTTTGGATGGCATCATGTGTTGATTGCCATCAAGTCAAGAATCGGGAAGATGGATACTATTATGTGTTGATGGGCATCAATGAGAGATCCCGAAGAGAAGAGCAAAGCTAGCGAGTCCATCATGTGTTGATAAACGAGACAAGATCCCAACTTGGAGAGAAAATGATGATAATCATAAAAGCTTCAAGTGAATATGCTAGAGGCAAAGGTATCACTAGCATAGGGTTAATGATGTGTTTCTAGTCTTTTACCGGTCTCGATATTTGGTTGGGAGACCGGGTTGCTAATATAGGTTGTTGTACTATTAAGAGGGGTCGAGTCTTATAGCTCAAGTCTCATCATGTGTTGATACCTCAATCCTGTTTGCACTAGTTTATACTCTCTTGATTTGGTTTTTGTATGGAGCAAATATTTGCGAATGTATTTTACAAATAGTTATAGCTTATACTTATAATTTTATTGATGTGTTCTTTGCATGGAGTTTTGATTTGCAAATGTGATTTGCAAATAGGAGAAGTTCATGTTTGATGTTGTTTTGCAAACAAGTTGATATTTTTGTAAATTCTTTAGAGCATGTGACTAGAGTTTGCAAATATGTTTTACAGATTGGTTTGATCATGTGTTGATCATCACCTGGCTCAAAGATGTGATCTTGATTGCTCTTATTTGCAAGATTCATATTTGCAAATATGTTTTAAAAAATATTGGTATTCATGTATTTGATCTTGAAGCATATGATTAGAATTTACAAATGTGTTTTTCAAAATTGTTTTGATCATGAGTTGATTATCACATGGCTCAAAATTTAATCTTGTTGAATTTTGCTAGCATGTAGTCATGCTCTTAATCAAGTCTATGTGAGGGATTTCGAGAAAATTAGATTTTAGAATTGAGTGACTACATTAGAGTTTTTATGATATTTAAAAATATCTATGGTTGCTTAAATCTTGAAAAGGGTGAAAATTGTAGCCCTCTTGATAAGCTTTTTATAGAGTCTAAGATCATATAAATCAGACTTCGGAATAAAAAGTTATGACCGTTTTAACTGCTAAACAGTGGTAGCACCACCCCTACATAGATGGTAGTAGGACCGGTAGCACCACTCGGGCAGTGCTACCGCTCCAAAAGACAGTGTTTATTTTCTAGAGAGGTATTTTTGGGTTTAAATGGTTGGTACTACTTGTCCTAGATGGACGGTAGCACTAGGGTACTGTAGCAACAGCTAGTTTTGATGTATTTAATGCACTAAACTAACCATTAAACCTGGGGCCAGTGCTACCGGTCCTAAGTGGGTGGTAGCACCGGTTTTGCATGATTTTTTTTGATTTTACCCCCAAACGGTTAGTTTCTTTAAGAGGCTTTATAAGAGGCTGAATGGGGAGGGTTTTGCTACTGTTCTTGCATCCATTTGAGGCATATACTTGAGAGCAAAACCCCTAGAGCTCATAGAGCCATGTTTGAGTGATTTGAGAAGATTTTGAACTAAAACTTTTGTTTGATGACTCTTGGTGTTCTATGTGTTTTCTCTTAAACTAGTGCAAGGCTCTCCTCTCAATTGTGTATGTGTTGCACCTTATGAGCAAGGAGAGAAGGTCTTTAGTTGCATGTGTTACATCTAGAGAAGGATTGAGCATCCTTATGCATGTGTTACACTTGGTGAGGATCAAGCAAGAGGCTTACCTATTACTTTAGGTGTTTTTCGACACCTAGACATCGTGGAGGCATCGTGGTCTGGTGACCTTCTCAAAGAAGCTTGTGAGAAAGCCCAATAAGTTGTGAAGATTGGAGCTCACCTACCTGGAGGGGGAAGGAACTAACGCTAGTGGAATCGAGGTACTTGGCTTAATTTGTAGAGCCGGTTCAATTCGTTTGGGATTACCTCAACATGGATTATGGGAGACCGACAAGTCTCTGAAAACCACTATAAAAATTATGTGTTAATTGTGGTTTGCTTTCTATTGCTCATTTACATTTCTAGAATTAAATTTCTTGCTTACCAACCTAGGATTGCAAACCTTGATTTAGTCTTAGATTGTTAATGCACATAGTGAGCCTAGAGGATTTAGGTCTTAATTGTCAAAACCGTTTGATTTACGCCTCCGCATTGATTCTAGGTTTTGATCATAGTGATCTTTAGAGAAGAATTTTTAAAACTACCTATTCACCCCCTCTAGTCATCATCATCGACGATCTTACAACCCCGTGCGTTGGTGTGCTAGCACTAGCGTGCAAGGTAGGGCCTGAGTGGTGTTGGCTAGGGTTTTTGGTGGGTACGGTGGTACAACAATTGTATCCCCTTAGACTCCTTCTACATAGGCTCTTGGTGTAACCTACATTAGCCACTTGGTCCATTAGTGTTAGATCCAATCTAAACCAATATATTCCAACCCATTAAGTGTGTGACTCTATAGGTTCATGCATATTCGGTCATGGCTCGAAAACTCCTTTTGGCCCATAAGTCAGCATTGGCCCCTAGCAGGGCATAGCGGCTTCTAAATATACACAAAAATCATATCGGACCAACCTATATAGTGCTCATGTAATGATCCCTTTACCTCATAATACTAGATCGAACTCAAGGCGAGAAACATGGCATCATACGATAGCTCGATTCTTCACTTGTTCTGTGGCAGATTACTTAATTACAATTGATTTCTCAATCACATTTGATATGGCCATGCACTTCCTTAATTCAACCATATTGAGGAACCCAGAGATATCTATTCCATTATAAAGGACGGGTAAATTTCATCTTGATCATTCACATTCCCCTGCATGTTTTATAGTAAACTCGAAAGCTACCTTTATAACTACCTAATTACAAAGTATCGATTGGCAACCCCTGAGTATACTATTACACATGTAAAAAGCTATTACGATCTCAAGTCTAAGGATCCCACATACGCTATGTATGAGATCAACTAATGACACTTAAGAATATTGAGGGTCACTCAAATACTATATTCTCCAACATATGTCCACGTTATTGATTTGATATCCCTATATTCATGACCCGTGAAACACAATCATCAATCAATACACATGCTAACCTATAAATCATAATTATCCCACATGATGATATAAGGTCATGAATAATTCAGAATAATATCAAAATATAAATAAAGAATTTCACAAACAATTCACACACTTGTTGATCGATACTAATGATATTTATGCAAAGCATAAACTAATCATATTATTCTATAAATATAGACGTGATACAATCATCTCCATGATTGCCTCAAAGGCATATCACTAACAATACAAACAAGGAATCATATTGATTGAAGGCTTTCAAAATCTTTGTACCTATACTTATGAGCGATACAGTTGGATCAACAAAACATACTAAGAGAAGAAATTCCTGTTCACTCTCAACAATAGCAACACCTCTGCCTTCATCTATACAATATCTAGTGTGTTTAAGGGGATTTCATTCACAGCAGGGGCTTCATCCACGACCGCCACATGACAGCTTGAGGGTGAATTATCTTGCGAAGGGTGGTAAAGTTGTTATGGGAACAATTAAGTAGGAAGGAATATAGGTTGAGCAGGTGAGCATTGTAGTATGTGAACAACACTCATGGTAATTTCACATGGTTACTGTTTCACTCCTTCTTTAGTTGGAAGGTTATCTCTTTAGTTGGTTAGTTGTATGTATATCTCTCATAATTTATTAGTTAATTCAATCATATTAGTTGCATGGTCTTAGGATTCCTTATCTAGACATATCTTTTCTAAGTGGAGCCAAGAAAGTAGGGTTGCCTATTCAAGTGGACTGATGAAAACTATGATTTCATGATGAAAGGCATTGCTATTTTGACATTCTTCAATCGGTGAAGTTCAAGTTCAAGTTATCCCTATAAAATAAGTGGCATTGTATCTTCTTTAATCAAGCAAAAGAATAATCAAAGAATGTCTCAGGTCCTATTTGTTTAGGTTTTTTCACCAGTTTAAAAGCTAAAAAGTTAAAACCTAAACAAATGGATAACTTTTTATCTGGGCTTTTTAAAAGCCATAAGCTTCCATACAACTAAACGCTAAAAGCCATCGGAGAGGTTTTTTTTTTGTGTTTTAGACTAATGCCACCAAATTTAGAGTACAATACCCACCTCTAGCAAGCATAAATGGATAGCTTTTAAGTTGTGTAAGTCCAAATGCTGGCTTTTAGGTATAACCCAAAAAACCTAAATCTAAATAAACAAGGTCTTAGGCTCTCCCCTTTTTCAACCGGGCCTTAGAGCCTCTTTTCCACGATGAGGAAAGAGCTCTACCAGCTGCTTAGATGAGGATGAATGATTTAACCTCAATCCTCATATGCTTACCCGAACAACACGCACAATACGTGGGAGACCGTTCCAAAGTAAAAAATTGCAAGAGACACCAAAGCAACACCTTTCTTTTGAGTTGGCAACTTAGATCATGAAGATCAATCTTTTTCTCTCTCCTGTCTCTTCCTATAGGGCTTGTTCTCATGCTTGGGCAAAAAAGTCAGAGAGAAACCCCGACATGTATTTCCGGTGGCAACCATGAATCTCGGGTCAACCCCGGTGTAAAAAATTCCCTGGAGAAAGTTAACCCATGGTGTGTTTGGTAAGAGGAGTAGAGATAGTTGAGCTTAGGTGCAGGGTGCGAGGCCATACATGTGGGCCGAATGGATCCCCACCTATCCATGCGGGCACATAGGACGGAGCGGAGGCCATGTCATGCGAATCGCCACTCCCCCAATCGAAATCTAAAATTCAAAACTCCCCATTGTCGGCCAGCCACTCGCCCGCTCCTATAAATCGGACCCCGCACCACTACCACCATAGCCACCATTAGCAACAGCCACAACCACCTGATGGCTCATGCAAAGTTCATCCACTGACTGGCGGAGGCAAAGCTTTTGGTGAAGAAGAAGAGCAGAGCCTTTGGTATGTTTGCGAGTGTCTACGGCGTTGACGATCTCCACGTGGTGTCCACTAGAGGTGGGCGTTGTGCCAAGCCAAGCCGACCTGGCACAGGCCGATTGTGATTCATGCCTAAACCGTGCTGGGCTGCGACAGCCCATCGTGTCTGTCGTACTGGCCCGACTCGCTTTCAGCAAGTCCAGGCAAGACCCATGTGTGCTTCGTGCCTTCTTCGTACCGTGCTGGCCCAGGTATGACCCATTTGTACTATTACAATGAGAGGAAAGGAGTCAGAGATACATGTAGTTGAGGCAGTGGATACAAATATTATGGAAAAAAGAACTAAATTTATTTATTCTTGAACAGTTACAGAGAACGAGGGGGATGTGCGAAACACAGGTAGAGAGGGGGTAATGGGCGAGAAAGAGAGTGAGGGAGACAGGTGAGAGAGATGGTCTAGAGAGGGAGAGATTGAGAGAGACGGGTGAGAGAGATGAGAGAGATTGAGAGAGGCGGGCTAGAGAGATTAGCTTCTTGTATCGTCTCTCAGTCTCTCTCAGCTCTCTCCCCCCTCTTGCTCGTTTCTCTCAGGTGTCGACGACGGGGGTAGCGTCCATGCTACTGAGTGTGTCCATAGCACTCATGCTCTGCGGGTCGGTGACCTTCATGTTGGGTTTCTTCCTGATGCCCTAGGTCATCGGGCTCGTCTACGTGTTTCCCTTCATCGTCTTATCACCAACCTCTCTGGGATTGGGAGGGTTTTCCTCTGGCCCACTGTCGTGTGCTTGTCCTCGCCGAAGGAGGCCTCTACATGTACGTGATTCAACCGAGAGGCCAAGGCGCGGGTGTACAACCACAGTGGGAGGTGGCAGAGGCGCCAAGGCCATGCAGCCACAATAGGGTGGAGCAGAGGTGGCAAAGGCATCGAGGCGAGATTGCGAGGTGGTACGGTGGGGTGGAGCGAAGGCATAGCCACGGCAGACGTGGCACAGCAGGGGAGCCGAGGCATCGGGGCATTAGTGGGGGGGTGGCCTCAGCGGGCAGTGACCTCAGCGTGCAGTCAGCGGCCTCGGCGGGTGACAGCGTCGGCAGGTAAACCCCTCCTCTCCCCACGCCCCAACACCCCACCTCCCTACCACCACCAGCGTGCCCTGCCATGAGCCCACAACATGCTCCGTGCCAGCCATGCTGGCGTGCCCCAGTCGTGCCAGGCCATGCTGTCCATCATGCCCAGTTCGCGGACCTAGCATGGCCCTTGCTATAGTACCGTGTCAGTACGACACAGCCTAATTCGTGTTTTGCCGGGATTTAGACCGGGCCGTGGCCATTATGCCTCAGGCTGACCCAAAAAAGCCTAGCCCGAGTGCCCACCTCTAGCGTCCACCATGGCTGATGGCTCGCCTGCTCGACGTGAAGTACTGCATCCAGGGATGGGAGCTCAGTGACCTCAGCCTGCTCTACGATCTCATCATTCTCGACCACCTCCTCTCCTCTATGCACGAAGCCCTCTTCGTCGTGCTCTCCAGAAGCGCAAGCGCTTGATTGTGAGAAGCCATGCCTGAGACCTGTTTGATACCGGCATCGCACTCCCTCGCCTCGCCGCCTCCTACCATAGGAAGACGTTGCTCCCAGCAGTGGTGAACAACATCGAGAAGCAGCTGCGCACGCTCGCGGAGGTCCTCATCGACCCGTACCATCTGCACCATCATCGTGGACATCACCGAGGACATCAACCACTTCATCTGTGGGCATGTGCGCCTCCCCAAGGTCCTGGTGCCCTTACTTTCTCCTCCACCTTCCACGATTCTTAATCGTCTGTAGGTCCCAAATCTTCATGTGAATGAATCTTAGTGATGAGGATTAAAACTCTATTTTTAATTAGGCCCTTTATAATAAAATCTAAGGTCCATAATACATTGAAACAAAGCCCATCTCTATCTAAATAGTTAGATCTTCGACCAGTTCAGTTAAAGAGGGTCAAAACCAAGCTTCATACTGGTCATCTCCGACCAGTGAAATGGTTTCCCTGACTAGCAAACTAGTAGGGACAAGCGGTTTTTCCCACACATGGTAGTGACAAAAAGAAATTTCCTCAGTGCTTTATTGATTAGTAGTGACAAAATAAATGAATCACAATAAGATACTATAGCAATGACGATTCTACGGTGATGAACTTTCATGTTGTCAGTTTGTCACTACTTCATTTGCAAGTAGTGGCCACATGTTATATTGTCACAAAACATCTTAATAGTGACCGCTTTATGGCGACAAACTATAACAAAAACCGATAACGCTTATGGTGAAAAAAAGGGAGAAAATGGGTAATTGGGCCAAGTGGGCCATTAAGGCCCATCTGGTCGAGCCAGCCTAAGCGGCTGAGGTTAAAGCACCCTGATTCGGTGCCCTAGCCCTAGGATGCGTCGAGGAGGAATAGGAAGGAGGCGGTGGCGGCTGCGTTGTGTGGCATCTCCGCAAGCGGCAGAGAGGTGGCGGCACCCTCGGTGGCCGTTGCTCCTTCTCCTCCTCCTAGGATCTTTTAAATCCTGGTCCGTGTTCCTTTGTTCAATGGAGAGATACGACATGATTTTTTTTCCTATTTGTCAAATCCCTAAACTTTTCCAATTTGTGTGTTCTTTGGCTATATTCTTGGCTACTCGACGTCCTTGTGTGGTCTTCAGCTTCGATCTATGCTCATTGACCTCGTAAATGCCACTTTGTGAGTAATCTGAGGGGTTTGTAATCGATCATTGAGGACCAACGATTTGAGGACTTCATGGTGTGCTTGGTGCTCTCTGTTGCCGAGTTACTGATCTAATCTTGCTTGCTTGTTTGGGGGGCTCGACTAAGTGGTGGATTGGAGCTCGATTTGGTATTGCCCTTTTTGTGTAACAAGTCCTTTGTGACTTGCTCGATGAGGTCTACTTCCCTTTGCCAGGAAGTTGATATTGTGGCTCTAAGCAGCTTAAGTTGCATCACAGGACTACTTAGTAAATTGTCTCACTTGGTGGTTTGTGGCTTTATATCTCTGTAACGTTCAGTGTTGAGCCTTTGGCATTATAGCGGCGATATTATTTTATGAGACATCATCTTTGACGATCCTAGCCTTTAACACTAGCAGCCAATTAGTGCTCTGTGAGTAATTTCATATTTCTGCGCTTTATTGTTCGATTGCAAAGGGGCTAGACATTAAATTGTCTTAAGGACCTTGCATGTTGAGGGTAGCAATTGCTCGATGAGGATTGGGCTTAAATGAGATAATTTGTGACGATATAATTGGTTTACTAATATTGAGATACTTGTCTAGATAGTTCTATCAATTTAGTATATGTTGATGCTCCATCCAGTTCAGTTTATAGTATTTGATCTCTGTTTTCCGCATATATTTTATACTGTTGATACCTTCAGCTACTGTTCATAGTCATTGACATGTTAAGATACTTGATTATTATGAGCTATCCTTATGCTTTGACATTTGTTGATATCATGATTCAGTCTCTATATATTTATTTTGACTTTGTTGTTCTCTGGTTATTAATAATGCTTGGAATTAAAATAAATAGAAATGTGCTAATATCGCTTTTATTCAAACAAAGTACATTGACGATTAATTGATTGATCTGTTGTTTGGCATTGGGTAAAACAATACATGGATAGCTTGCTTGTGCTCTTTGAGTGTAATCTATTTATCAAAGGTCCATCAAAACATACACTCAGGCCATGAACAGCCAAGATTATTAAAGCCAAGGAATCCAAACCATGACCAATTTGGGTCATAAATCATCATCATAACCTAATCAGTTTTCTGCCACCATGGTGTGCTAATGCTAAATTAAGTGTGTGATGGTCGTGCCTGATGTCCTACGGCGCACCACACTCCATCTTCAAGCTTGAGCTAAACTCAAAACGCTCTCCATGTTATACTAGCTACTCTGCTGACTGTGCCATCTATCTCTGTCTATCCTGTTCCTTTTTTTTTTAGTTTCCTCGAGCAATCTCTATCATAGGAAATATCTCCCGCACTACATATATATTTTTAACTGGTTTACTGATTAAAACAAAACATCACACGTCACCTCAAATTAAAGATTCTAGTATTCGTTAATGACGGCGCGGTTCCAATCTCCAAGTGTCCTGAGTAAATAATCGAATCACGATTTTACTAGCAGTGTGCCGCACTCCAAAATATTATCTTAGCGGGGCGGATGGGGTCACCTCATGAACAACAACTAATCAGGTTCTTTGGAACATACCTCGCCAAAAAAAAAAAAAAACAGAGGAATTAAGGACAGGAATTCCACACGAAACAGAGAAAATTCGCGAGCACTAAAATAAGTAAAAATAGCATACTCCAGGGATGATTTTTCTCTAAAGAAAAAAAACACGAAAGACCAGCCACTTCACAGGGAAAGAACACATAATTAAGGGTGCAATCGGACGTCCGATTCCAGCTCTTTTTCTCGAACGCGTCGGCATAATATTTTTTCTCATTTGTACAATATTTTTTTTCTATATGTGCAATATTTTTTTTGCGTGCACATTTCTAATGTTATCGAGCGTTTTTGTTACACACAGTGATTACAAATGTTGTATATATGAGAAGAAAATATTGCGGTAATCCGGATCGACATTCGTACTGTTATCGAAAGAAAATGTTACATATATGAGAAAAAATGTTGCAGGTGTCTAAAAAAAAGCCGTAGTCCGATCACAAGTCATTAGGACAACGTAGAGTATTTTACCTTGCAGATTATGTAGTGCAGCATGCAGGAATCTTGAGCACGTAGGTCTCCAGCCTATGACCAAACGAGACTCCACCGAACTACAAATTCCTCGTCAAATGTCATAAGGACAATCCCGTGTATATCCACTTCGCACATAATTAAGGCAATTAATTAACTAGGAAGTACTCTATCCAAGTTTACTGGAGGTATTTTTTAAAAGATTTTATTTATAAATATAGATATGTTTTCTTATTCCAACTTAAATTAGTGTGATGTTCTTTTGTACCCTAATAAATACCTAGATTTATTATACATATATTGAATATAATATTTATAGATAATAATTATAGGTAATCTAGTTATTTTTAATATCTTATTAGTCTATGTGCTAAGAAAAAATATACGCACTGTATACTTACGGAGGGACTAAGATTTTCACAGCGTTTTCAAAAGAAAGTTCGCGTCAAAATCTCGGCACAGTCAGCCTAATCAAGGTACTTGAGCCGTCACAGCGTTATATAACCTAGTAGCGATGTACGCCCTGTTAGACCCATTGAAACTGCAAATCAAATCTTTATCACACATCAATGGCGCTGACGACTAGAGAGAGGAGGCTCCACCTCACCCTCGACGTCCCCTCGTGCGCCTTTCGGTACCCCTACACGGCGCCCGTTGCCGTGGCGACGCCGTTCACGTCGACCGCCTCGACGTCGGCGGCTCGGCACGGCGAGTTCCGCATGTCCGAGTTCGACAGGCTGGCCGTCCTGGGCCGCGGGAACGGCGGCACCGTCTACAAAGTCTCCCACCGCCGCACCACGGCGCGGATGCCGAGGTGGACGTCGTCCGCCGTGTCGACTCCCCGCATATCGTACGGTGCCACTCCGTCCTTCCGACGGCGTCTGGTGATGTCGCGCTACTCTTAGATCTGATGGACGGCGGCTCTCTTGACTCGATCGTCGCACATGGAGGCTTCCCGGAGGCGGTGCTGGCGGAGGTGGCAGCGCAGGTGCTGTCCGGCCTGGCTTACCTCCGCACCCGCCGCGTCGTCCACCGGGACATCAAGCCGGCCAACCTCCTCGTCAGCAGGGCCGGGCAGGTCAAGATCGCCGACTTCGGCATCGCCAAGGTCGTCTCCCGCGCCGGCAACCACTGGGCGGCCTACGAGGGAACCGCCGCGTACATGAGCCCCGAGCGCTTCGACATGGAGCGGCTGCACGATGACGACGACGGGGGCCCCGTCGACCCCTACGCCGCCGACGTGTGGAGCCTGGGGGTGACCGTCCTGGAGCTCTTCATGGGCCGGTACCCGCTGCTCCCCGCCGGGCAGAAGCCAAGCTGGGCGGCGCTCATGTGCGCCATCTGCTTCGGCGAGCTGCCCACGCTGCCCGACGGCGCGGCGTCGCCGGAGCTCGGGGGGTTCGTGGCCGCGTGCTTGCAGAAGGACCACCGGAAGCGGGCGTCCGTCACGCAGCTCCTCGCGCACCCGTTCGTCGCCGAGAGAGACGTGGCAGCGTCGAAACGTGCGCTCCGTGAGATGATCGAGCAGCGGTGTTCGTGAAACACACACGTAGGGCATGTAAATATTGGACTGACGCTTTGTACGTATTTAGACACCTGCAAATAGTAGCAGTACTGTACATGCACGATAGGCAGGGAGGGAAAAAACTCAGTAGTTTTTAAATCAAAATTGCTTCGGTTAATATTTCATAGAGCAATGTTTAAAATTGAAATAAGTCTATTTGAAGCGAAAAAAGGTTAATAAAATTCGGCTTGATGGTAGCTTGTTAACTCAAATTTGAAATAACCACTTAAATAATAAATAAAATAATTTTGTGTCGAACTATGTTAATTTCGAAAGAAGTTTGATAATAGCTCATTAAACTTGATAGCCAGCCCTAATGATAAAAAAGATAGTGAGGGCTGGAAATTAGTGTCGTACATGATAAATTCAGAAAATTTGCACAATAAATCCTTAATCTTTGAGGGAAAAAACATTTATATGTTCCGATGATGTGCATACGCTCCCTGAGTAGACATACAACCACCATGAAACCCTAGAAACTCAAACAAGCACAGCAAGGAGACATACATTCTCAAAAACACATGACACTATCCTATATAATAAGCACAGGAGTTTACCATGTTTACTCTATGAAGCCACAAAAAGGTACCTTGTTGTAGGCGGTGGGGGAGCCGGAGCCAACGTCAGAGCGGGCGAGCGAGAGGAGAAGGGCTGCAGCAAGGAGACAGTGCTGGGGACCAACAGGAGGAGGCGCCATAGGGGAAGATGCCGAGGTCGGGGCATCAGTGAGGTCAGGAGGAGGCACCGAGGTCGGGGGTGTCGGCGAGGTCAGAGGTAGGTGTTGTGGCAGGAGACGAAGCGTCGGGACTAGGCTAGGGTTTTGAGCATTGTTAAGCGATAATTGATCGATCTGCGAGAGGGACCATTTTATAGAGGCTCTATCACAGACGGTTATTATCACAGATGGTTATAAAATAGATCAACCGTATGTGATGTGTCGTTAACACAGTCTGTTCTAAAATAGAACTGTCTATGATGTGCTGTTAACACAGACTGTTCTTAAAATAGAACCATTCTCTGATGGTTATACTATAGCTGGCAAACTAAAACTCCAGATGCATTAACTGCCAGTTTATTCCATCTAATCACAAGCTGCAAAACTTCAAATATACTAACAATTTGCTCTTAAACCTAGATATAGAATTTTAAGAACTTTATTGTAATTATGCCAAAATCATAAAGCTATTTGGTATGTTAGCAATTGATCAACACACACACACAAGTTCATCACAATTATCCACTTGCTTACAAGTTCAACATTTTATATATGACAAATAAACATGATGACACCCCCTCATAACTCCACTTGCTTATTTTTTGTATGAAAATTAGCCATTTATGATGATCGATACGTGTGTAGCTAGCTTCCTTAGGTTGTTCTTTTTGGGACATGATGGTGTTTTTAATGAGAGACAACTCATCAAATTGATTGTACTCTTTCTTATCCACTACATTCTCAACTCCGATAATCCTCCCCAAGAATTACCCGCACTTCTTGTTAGACAGGTCAGTTACATAGAAGACTTGAACAACTTGAGTAGCAAGTACGAATAGTTCATCTTGATATCTGACATATTCGAGGTCCACAGTAATGATGCCAAAATTATCAACCCTCACATACTGGAGGTAGACCTAACGGCACCTGTCGGCGTATTTCATCGGATAGGACCCAGGCGTCTTCGTGGTCGAAAACCCTGATGACTCTCGCACGGAGGATTCAGGGGATCAACAGATCAAAGAATATAGCGATGTACCCAGGTTCAAGCCCTCGGTCTGGGTAATAGCCCTACGTCCTGCTAGATCTTTATTGATGTATATTGGGCAGGCTAAAATGCTCTTCCTTCTTCTCAGTTTTTGCTAAGTTTTTCCAATTCTTTCTCGGATCCCCTCCCCCATGCACCAGAGCTCCCTTATATAGAATGGGTTGGCTCGGGTAGGTAGGAAGGTGACATCATACTGATCTACGACTCATTAATTACACCCATCACTGTAGACCCATCCCTCAAGCTTCATTTAATGTCATTGTATGGCTTCGCCCGGTCCGCCCGGGATGTGATGTTCCTGCGACGGGTTTGGTGTGAGGTGTCAGAGGGATGGGCCGTCGTCGTGTCGCTAGTAGAACTCCTCGCAATCAATGACCCTGACACAGCATGTCAGGCTCTGACACGGCGTGTCAGGGGAAGGAGACTTCGAGGAGAAGCCTTCTTCTCATTCTTTTGGTCGCGCGTGGCTCGGGCGAGTGGGGCCCGAGCGCCGCCCACGCCGCTTAAGCCGCCACGGGCCGACGCCCGGCGAAAGGTGGCTCGATCGCCCACCTTTCGTCAAAGCCGCCACGTGGGCTACTCGCCGGGCGAGCAGGCTCGACGCCCATCACCGTCTAAGCCGCCACGGGCCGACGCCCGGCAAGTAGGGCCCGATCGCCTACTTGCTCGCCGGCCGCCACAGGCCGACGCCCGGCGAAAGTGGCTCGATCGCCACTCGCCGCCACCGCCACGGGCCGACGCCCGGCGAAAGGTGGCCTCGATCGCCCACTGCCGCCAAAGCCGCCACATGGGCTACTCGCTGGGCGAGTGGGGCCTGATCACCCACCAGCTCGCCAGGCTACCACGTGGTCTTATTTATCTGCGACGAAGAGGGTACCCTGGCGTAAAGTACGTCGACAGCACCGAAATAAGGGGATCTTGAATAGTATGTAGTCGAGCTCCCAAATCTTTTCTGTGAATCTATAGTAAGAGCTCCTTGTCAACCTAGCAGTATTGAACGCATCAATGCAAACATTGCTATTCTGGTTTGTGCCCTTCATATCCTGATTGCGAACACCGTTATTCTAGTTTGTGCTCTTCATATCATGATCTCTAGCTTAAAATGCATACTCATTTAAGTCATATCTTTTCCATGTGACAACTGTAAATATTGGCCCTTTTACCAACCATGTCAGCATATCAAGATCACATGATGAGCTCCTAGTGATGGGTCGCTCTTTCAACTATTTGTTGAACTAAAGATAGTGCTGTCTCATAATCCAAAACACCTGCCACACCAAATTCTTTTCCCGTAGCCAGTGCTTGTGCTCTTCGATATACGAGAACACTACAACCATGTGTTACAAAATCGTAAAATAGGCTTGAGAGTAGGCCACGAGATCATGCGTGATTGCTTTCCTTTCGATCATCTCGATACCCTCGAGCCTCCCCTCATGGTGAGATCAAGGCACACCTATAGGTTTGACCTGAGCCATATAATCGATGTAGAACTCGACAATCTCTTCGGTTGCATAACCTTCGACAATACTACCCTCCGACCAAGATCGGTTCTGTACGTACGTTTTGAGAATTCCCATGTACCTTTCGAATGGGTACATACTACGTAGGAACACGGGGCAGCACACCTTTATCTCCCTCACAAGGTAAACAATGAGATGGACCATGATATCAAAAAATGACGAAGAGAAATACATCTCAAGATTACACAGAGTCATCACCACCTTGCCCTGTAGAGCATCTAGTCCTTCAGAATCGATGACCTTCTAAGTAATTGTGTTAAAGAAATAACAAAGCCTCATGATTGTCTCTTGGATCTCGATCGACAAAATACTTATAATTGTGACAGAGAATATCTGTGTCATCAGCACATGATAATCATGAGACTTCGTGGCAGTTAATTTTAAATCTTGCATCAAAACAAGTCTCTTTATATTGGAGGAGTAACCAGATGAAACTTTCACACCATACAAACACTGGTACAGCTCAATTCTCTCGCCTTGGATAGTGTGTAACATGCAGGTTTGCAATACGTTTGGTCTTTATCAGTCTCTTTCGGTGCTAACTCAGGTCTGATGCCTATATTGACCAAGTCAAGACGTGCGTTAATTCTGTCCTTTGTTTTGCCCTTAATATTCAGTAAGGGTGCGTTTGGTTGGGTGTACGAGGGTGAACCGAACCGTCCCGTATAGGATTTGATTCCATCTTTGCGTTTGGTTGGCTGAACGGAATCATTTGGTATAGGATGAGATGGTACAGATTCTTAGAATATTCTAAAAAGATACTGCACCATCCTGTATGGGTAATTTGGCCGAACCAATCAATGTAGGATAGGATTGTTCACTCGCACCATCTCTCAAACCAACCTCATCCCTCAATCCAATCTGATCCCTTCAACCAAACATCATCTCATACCATCCTATATCATTTTATCCAAACAACCAAAAAAAATCTTGTATCATTCCATTCAGGCAACCAAACACCTTTCCTGTACCATTTCATCCAGGATCATCCCATCCATCCTGTACTATTCTATCCCATTCATCCTCGTACATCCAACCAAACGCATCCTAAGAGACCAATCAAGCTATCGCATACATTCTTTTCTATGTGTATGATATCGATATAGTGGCAAACTTCTAGGTGCTCCCAATAAGATAGGTCCTAAAATATTGATCTCTTCTTCTATATGCTCCTCTCATAGGTCCTCAATTTACGTCCCTTTCCAAGCACAACATCCAAATATTTAACTATATCATAAATAGCTGCCCTGCTTAAAGGCCATGGAGCTGAATCGTCCTCGTTCCTTTCATTGAATTGTTTCTTCATTCTGCGATATGGGTGATTCCTCCGAAGGAAGCTACGGTGACACATGTATACAGTTTTATGCGACTAATTTAGCCACACACACTCGGTATCATTTAAGCAGTAAGTATAGGCTTTTGCTCCTTTTGTATTTTGGTCCGATAGGTTAGCAAGGGCAAGATAATCATTTATGGTTCAGAACAACAAGCAATGCAAAGTGAATATCTCTCGTTTGCATACATCCCATACCTGTACCCCAGGAACCCATAATTTTTTATATCTTCCACCAACAATGTTAGGTACACATCAATATTGTTCCCAAGTTACTTGGCCCTTGAATAAGTATGGATAGCAAAATGTACTTCCGCTTTATACACAACCAAGGAGGAAGATTGTGGATATAGAGATTCATAGGTCAAGTGCTATGTCGATTGCTCATGTTACCGAAAGGATTTATTCCATTTGTACTCAATCCAAACCTATATTTCTTCGTTCATAAGAGGACCATGGCTGATACAATAAGACAACTGTCCCAACAAGAGTTTTTAAGTGTAACATCCCAAAATTTTAATAAAATAAAAATCAATATTTTGAATTTGAATATTATTCTTTCTGAGTTTTCTTGGCATTATTGATTTTTATTTGGATTTTCCTGAATTTTCGTGTTGCAAGAAAAATTAAACAAATGAGCAATGATGAAAGAAAAAGAGAAAAGGCAGAAAAGTAAAAAGTAAAAATTTAGAAAATTGTCATGAGAACCCTGAGCATATAAGTAAATCATTTTAGCAAAAAAAAAATGAAATTTCATATATGGAGAAATGAAGGAATAAAATAAAGAGACAACTTTTAAATCAAAACAATGCATTGTCAGAATTTATAAAATAGTTATATAACTGATATGGAGCTGAAAAATTTATCATAAAACCCTCCATGCAAAATATACCTCTGGTAAAAATATTATAAATTAATAATGTGGATTAATACTTTTCTAAATTTAAAAACAGAAACTATGAAAATCTAGAATTTGCAATGTCAGAATTTTTATAAAATAATGGAACCATATTTTGAGCTGTAAATTTTACAGAAGAATTATGATATCAAATTCAATTGAAAAACAAAGTTTCAAAAATAATACACTCAAATTGATCTCAAAGGAAAATCAAAATCCGAAACAAGTAATTAGGAGCCATCACTGTTGTCAGAATTTTTATAATTTTTCGGTAATTCATTTTAACCTCAAAATTTTACCAGACGTCAAAACCTTCTCACAGACCTTGGTCAAAAAGTTTGGATATTTTCTACCCTCATTTGACAGCTTAATAAAATTTGGGTTCTAGAAGCATCCGAGCCGAAGTTAATTCTTTTGGCGCCTCACTCATCGATCGGTGGACCCAGCCGCTTTGTCATCTTCTTCCTCGACTGTTCTTGCGACCGAGCAAGGAACTCCCGTGTCCAGCGCTTGACCGATTCCGCTCAATGCATCGCTCGCTCAATTAGTCAAGTCTTCAAAGATCATCCTCACTCATCACACCCACGATTCTTCGCCACGTTAATCCTCTTCTCTCTCGAGCCATACCGCCTGTTCTTCCTTTGTCGCCTCTGGTGAACCTCGCAACCGAGACCAACTCAGCCAGCCGGCTCATCCCCTACTTTCTTTGGCTATAAGGTGCACCTCAGTGACCGCAATGAGTCTCTTTCTCATTCCCCTCACTTCTTTCCTTCACTCCCAGCCTGCACGCGTGAAACTTCTCCTCATTTCCGCCATTGCCAAGGAGGTTCAGAGCTCCAAGCCGTGAATCAATCCGAGCAATGGAGCGAACCATTCTCAAATTCCTCTAGGCTAGAGTATCACCAGACTTCAGGCATCGAAACCCCTCAACAAGATTCGGTCTCCTTCATGCGAAATCAAGCCGCCGTGAGCCCCATCTTCTCCAAAACCACAAGACGGTGGCAGCCCTCTCAGTAACTCTCTCATGAAATAATTGCAAAATGAGATCTCCGGTGTTCGCCGATACTCTCATGGTCGCCAATTTGTGTTGGATTCTCCCTGGTCATCACCTTCATCTTGCCGCCATGGATGCCACCGCAGGAGCTCGGCTGCGCCCCTTCCTGCTAACTCTTCCGCCGAATTGACACCACTCCCGGACTCTCCTCGCCGAGCTCTACCTCCTGGTGCCGTCGCCCTCGCCGGAAGATCGCCGGAGCGCCGTCGCAGGTGAAGCCCTAGGCCACCCTCTGTTTTTACTCACTGCCATGCGGGTCCCAGTAGCAGTGTCGGTTGGGTTTTAGCCAAAAAGGGGATGCGTTTTCTCTGGAAGGAAACGTAATTTCCATTTTCGGAAAGTTTTTAATTTTAAGAGATTTTCGTACCCGAGTTGGTTAGAGTTTGAATAACTTTTGAACCACTAGTGCAATTCGAATGAAATAAATTTTAAAATTCATATAAAATCAAGTAGATTTAGAATGTCCAAAAATATTTTTAGAATAATCACTGTGTAAATTTTAGTAAAGGAAATACAGGAGAAAAGCTTTATGCCTTAGGAAATTAATAATTGTTGCTTTAGGCGAAATGAAGAAAAGTGAATTTTATGGAATCTTGATATCATTAATGACTTAAAAATGCAAAGTAATGGTATTTAAGTTGAGACATTTCATTAGTTTAATAAGTCATTAAGAGAACATGTCACTTATATGATTAAGATAAATATATGCTTGAATAAAATAGAAGTAAATGCAGGTCGAGGAAATAATAGGCAACTTTAGTTATGTCTGTGATGGCATTGAACTCAATTGAGTTTCTGGTTATTCATGTGTATTCTTGCATGCATAATACTTGCTATTATATATATGAAGTTCATATATATGCTAGCAATGGGAGGCGACTATTAGTAACTAAAATCTTATTAAAATATTGCTTTGAATCAATCCAATAAAAGGGTAAGAATCGATTAGGCTGAATTGATTAAATCATTATGATCTTAAATAATTTTAGCATCTTGAATTGAAAATATAAATGAAAGAATTCATAATTTTAGCATCTTGAATTCATACAATAACGAAAATAAATTCTTGGTTGTCTCTGGAACCATAATAAACTCAGATATGCAAAAACATATGACTTTTGATTTGTGTTTAAATTGCTTACTTTGTAAATATCAATAAGCCTTAATATGACCGTTTATAAGAATAAGTGCATAAAAGCTCATAAAAAAAGATGAGATAATTTGTATGCTGTTCCTTGAATCCATGGAGAACCATTTATATAAAAATATTTAAAGTAAAACTTATCTTGCATTCTTTGATGCAAGAAAGTGCAAACAGCAATAACAAATAAATACTTAATCTATCGCGGTTAAGGTCAAAATAATGTAAAAATAACTTTAAAACATTTCTAGGATGGTTTACTATTAACACCTGAAAAATGAATTAAGAATCATGTATAGTGTAGTTGGAAATTAAGTTTGAAACTTGGCCGATTTAAGGTTGCAAACTTGGTCATTTATGCTATTTCAGCAGTAGATAAAATAACTCATCCAAATACTAAAATCAGTAAAACCAGTTTAGAAACATTGTACAAAGTTTATACAATCATATTTTGTAAAAGAATCTTATTTCATTAAGATTTGCATATTCTTCTTATTAGCCCAAAACCCTTAAGCGTTAACCTGTCATTCACCCTTTTGGCCGATTCCGAATAGTGTAAACTTTATAATGCCACTTAAGCCTTTTTAGCGATGATTATAACATCTCATCTAAATCATAAAACTTATGATTTTAGATTAGTAGTGCTCTCCAAAGTATAGTCTACCCTAATACGAAAAGATAATCTCATTTCATCGTGATTTACATATTAATCTTAATAGCTTAATAACCCTAAGTAATCACAATACTTTAAACCGTATTATAAATGAATGAACTTTGAGTATAAATGAGAAATCAATAATTATAACGTTTTATCACCGTAACCTTCTTAAATATCATGTAAATAAGTTTAGTAGCCTAAATCAAGAGATTTAACTTACGTAAACCTAATTCTAAGCGTAAATCAATCAAAGATAAAGAGGTATTCATTTATAATATAATGTGGTCAATTGCTTTTTCGTTAACTCGCAAAGTAGCTCGCCTAAATCCAAATCTTGTAAAGAATAGTCTAGAAATGATCTTTAAGTTATAATCTGCAGAATCTAAGAAAATATTCTTATTTTACCTTGCTTCAATCAATCCTAATAAAGCAAAACCCTTGGGTAATAAGGTTAATGAAATGTATTATGCATAGTAAATCAATGAAACCTTGCAACTAATGATTAATTCTATTAATCCAAACAATCTTTGCATCTTGAATTCAGTAAAATAAGATTAATAAATTCATAAAAGAGCAATCCTCGCTTTCTTGTGAAGAGTTTATTTGTCTTTCTATTAATTTTCTTTTGCCCTTATTGAAGTTAGTATTTTGTCAGATTTTCCGTTGATCGACGTGTAGAACCCGACGTCTCTATCTCCGTCGTCGTCGTCGTCAGCTTCACTCCTCGTCTTCACCGTAATCAGTAATTAAGCAAGGCAAGCATCCTTTGACCATATTGATCCCATTATTTTATATTCCCTTTTGTGCATCAAATTGTTTTATGCATGCGATTACTTTATGTAAATTGCTATCTTGTGGATTGGTAGTTATACCTATTGTCTTGTGAATCTCCTTGATGCTTTATGAACATGTGAACCTTGATAACCTTAGATTAAGGTTAGGCGTTACTTAATGTCATCATGGGTATATGCGTTTATATTATTCATGCTTAGCCATGCTTTAGAATCAATGATATACATGATCAAAGCAACATTTGTTTCCTGAAAACCTTGGAAATAGCACTGTTGGTGGTGGGTAATTTTGATTAAAAACCCAAAATAAAACTATGCTTTGATGCGGGCGATTATTGGCAATAGCCGGTTGTGCAGAAAGGAATTGCACGTAGTGTAGGGTGAAGTGTCGCCCGTGTCACAACTAAGGACCGAACATCGTGTAGCTTGATCCGAGAAAATCCGTACAAACCACGAGGGTGAGTATGGGTTAGCCATAGCCTATTAACTTATTTGGACATGGCTTTGCTCATTGGTAGGCGGGAGCTAGCGGAGGCATTCCGATACGGATTGCTTGTGAGGGGCTTCTATGCGTCAGATGGGTAATCGCTTTGGCAGTAACAGCAGTACGCCTTTGCCATGGACAGAGACGTGGTGTTGGGTGTGATAAATGTGGATCCACGGCTTGGGTGAGTGTCTCTGTTTTCAGGGCGGGGGTTAACGTCCCGGGCTGGTGTAAAGTCATGTCCAGGTAATGAACGGCTGTGTATGATCGCCTGGCAGGCACACATCTATTGGAGGCGTGTGTCGAAATGTTCTCGCAAAAAGGTGGATCATTCCTTGTGGGTACAGTTGTACACCTCTGCAGAGTTTAAATCTAATTGATTAGCCGTACCCGCGGTCATGGGTGTCTTGGTGAACTCTGCGCGAGTTAAATGTTTTATTATTTTAAAAAGGGTTGGTTTCATTTGTTTTGGCAATCGTGCTTTTTGTCAAAAGGACCTGACATTGTTGGATTTCGAAATTATGATTCGCCACTCACGTCATGGAGGACTGTGTGAGTGCTATTTATGCTCTACTTATTTGTTACCAATTAATCTTGCTCTTATAAATTCCGTTTGCAAATAACTTGATTTACAAACTCAATTTCGCTTTATGCAAATTAAGCGTGGTAGCCTTTCCTTTGAAATGGCTCGCATATATGATAGGTTTTGCTCAAGTCTTGCTTGAGTACGTAAAGTACTCACCCTTGCCTAATTATATTGTAGGTGGTTTAGAATGCTGAAGTTCAAGTCTTCATTTTTTGCGGTGTTGCGGGATCCTTTTGCCGTGTTCTGTCTAAGGAGTTATGCCTGGTCAGTTGCCTGCGGGATTGGATGGGCAAACTGCAAGATATTACTTCCTTTGCTGCTATATTTCTCTGAGTTGTAATATTTAATTGTATAATCGTTTCCGCTTAATTAATGTTTTGTATGGTTGTGATTTCCAATTGTTGTAAACATGTGAGTGCTAGCTACTGATCCAGGGAATAGCACAGTAATCACATGGAGGTTCCTGTTCATCCGAACGGGGTCTCACAGCTTTGGTATCAGAGCTATACTGACCGTAGGGTAAACCTTAGATAGAATGGTCGTTAGTATTGGAATGAGCGAATTCAAAATTTTATTTTCTGATGCTAGCATATTTGCAAAATGTAGACTTTGCTATTCTTTTCTCAGTCTTAATACTCTATTCTTACCCCTATTTCCATTTGGATTTGTAAACAAACTCTTCTTTCCTCAAAGAGAGATCCTCGCCATGGTTATCTCTGTTATTAGTTTTGAAGATGTACGAGACTTGGCGCTACCATGCTTCATGCCGACCCAAGAGGACTACAATGTCTACGACAACCAACTCAAGAGAGCATACAATGCTTCGCTAACCTCGACAAAGCGTATAAAACTTGAAGATCCTACTTGTGAAGGACACCGTCATCCAACAAGAGAAGGGCGAAGATTAGAATAAATTAGGATTACTATAAGATAGGAACCCTTTGTGCGTAGTATATTATTCCGCTCTAGTTATATAGAGCAATATATGTTGTTGTTATGTCTCGTTACTTGAAGTTGGTTTTTATTTTGGCTTGTCAGATCGATTTATATGTGAACTTAACCTCCGTGTTAAAGTTTCACAATAAATTGTCCTTATATATGAACATGAGAGATCTTAAACCATAGGATGAATAAGAAATCATGAAATAGCTCATCTTATCTTTTTATAAAGCTTTATGCTAACTTGTCCCTTCTTCAGTATAAATTCTTACTTGTGTAACCATTATAGTCATTAGTCTTTCTTGAAAATTTACTCTCATCAAGATGAGTAGTATAGTCTCTACTACTACTCTTAGCTTTGCTTGAGATCACACCATGCATATATAAACCAAGTTTAAGATAACACCATATTAGTAAACACCAAGCAAAATTCAGTGCTTTAGGTTAATTAAAACATGATCTTCTTCACCAATAACTCTTGATCATGTTTCAAAACTCACTTCATCACTTTGCTTAAATTATGCACCATGAAAATGAGTTGGAACCGTAAAAGTTCTATACTTCGAATAGAAACCTTAGAATGGATGTTAAGAATGAAAAACTTGAAAAATCGAACTTTGTTCTCTAAAAGAAATATAAAGAGAGTAGCATTAGTTGTATGTATACTCTTTTCCCATCTATAGAATTTAATCTTCTTATCTATGTATTCATTTCTCTCAGAGAATTATTTTTTCTCCAATCCTAAGTAATTCATTCTAAAAGTGTTTCTCTCCTTACCTTATTGCGAAAAAAAAACACCAACAAGTCCATTTGAAATAATTTTGGGAGCAAGTCAACATCGTCGTGATGTTCAGATCAAGAACTTCAAGAAGATAGAAGTAACAAGTATCACAACTTCTACGACTTCATCGAAGCATCGAAGACTAAAGCAACAAGTGGTGCAAGGATTAAAAAAACTCACACCGAATAACCTACAATGAAAGCTAGTATTATACAAACTACACATTATTCTAGCCATGTAGTAAACCTTTATGCAGAAATACATATGGCCAGTACAAATAAGAACCATAGACGCCCTTCCTATATGCTAAGTTGAATATATATAGTTTTACTGTGTTACTGAGATTTTGTTGTAGATCTTTTCTATTGCTTTCGGGTTGCTCTCGTGAATGTTGAACCACTAGGTTGAAATTTACGATGCGTTAACCCTGCTTAATAAGAAAAATTTTAATTGAAAAGATTTTAAAGAATGAAATGTTGCCGTAAAACCTAATAGAATTTCCTCTAAGTAACTTTACTCTAATGAATAATATCGCAGGATACCCGTGACACAATTCATTAGTACATCTACTAAAAGTAATGAGTAATAAAGATTTTAGCCTTGTAATTGACCTTCACTCTCCCCAAATCGCCTTGGTTAAAATGCATCCTTTCACTCATCTTAAGTATTTTAACATACTATGTACCTCCTTTAAAGTAACTCGTTCTTGCCAATGATTCTCGGAATAAAATGCTAACACTCCTCATCTACCTCATGAAACCCCTTGGTCACTCCTTTGCCAAGAAATGATAATCCTATCCAAATGCCAACCAATCTCGTCAATCTGTAAGTTAGACCTTAATAAAGATTCTTATTTCGCTCATACCTCATGCCCTCCGGATTCTTAAATAAACTAATGCACAACTGTGGTTATGGTACAGCCCTTCCTTTCATTCTAAATCCCTATCTATTCCAAATTATCGTCCTGACATCCTTCCTTTAAGAACAATTAATATGGACAGTTAGAAAAAAAACTGGAGTAAGATTGTAAAAGAATTAGCCGCAGGCCTTAAACATGGAAGCGATGCACTTGTTATGACACAAAGCGAACCCGTATAAACCAAGAAATTGAATATAAAGTCGCAGCTATGTTAGCAATCAATTGGAAGGCCAAGTTCTATGTCACTACGTGAAACATCATAACGGCACAAAATTCAACGTTATTCGAGGAACCGAACGTAAGATTTTTGCTAAGTATGCGTTCGTGACATTGATATAGATGCCCATGTTCATGCCTCACGAAGTTTGCGAAGACTCCAAGATCCATCTTCAAAGAACCGGATTGAGACATCAACAAACAAACAAAAGTATTTGCAACCAGCTACTATAAGGAGTTCTTCACCGCTCTCCTATCAACCCGCTAGAAGAAATATATTTAGAAATTCTAAACTAGAAGAAAAAAATCCTTACCATAAAATCTGAACGAGAAACTTAAATTAAAATAAAGGACTTTCTAATCGATAATAATTAGTTAACTCACAATCACATGAATCCTCAAAATATGCGATTTAAAACTATATAAGAAATCACTAGTGATTAGAAACCCCGCAACTCTTATATGATAATCGATATTATAATTGGTATTCTTTTGAATTCTTAATAGAAGAGTACCTAGTATTGTCGTTAGATTACTCTCGTATGTATGAACCTTTTCTACGAAATTCACGATAAGTCAATCCCTGGAAATGATAATAATAATATATATTAAACTTTTAAAGAACGAAACGTTGCCTTGTAGCCAAAAAGAAATTCCACCTAAATGGCCTTGTCTTAATAAATATTATTGCAGGATATCTAAGTCAAATTCTTTCAGTGAGATCATGGAAAATGAAATTATACAAGAAACTAGCTTGGATGAGAAGCTGCCGGAATCTTCATCTATGGCGCAAATGCTGGCCATAATTGAACAAAATCGCCAATCGCACACATTTCTTCTACGGAAATTAGAGCAGAGCAATACCACTTGTTACCCTGGTGAAGGCCAATGCTCAGTAGAATCGGAAATTGCTAATACGAATCAGCATCATCAAGAGAAATTTCAAGCCTTAGTTGCTCAAGAATTGGCGAGTAGAAGAGAAGTCGCCGAGGAATATTACTAAAAGAATTGGAGAAGCGACATTTCAGCCTTAGCAATTATCATCCGTAGGCGGTAAATGGCCCTCGCCAATGACATGCTTCTTATGTGATGAGGAACATCATTGGGCCAAAGAATGTCCTAAGAAACAACAAGATGAAAGCTACAAGGAAGATAGGGTTGAACATATAACTAGGCATAACAAAGTGTCACGAAGGAAACCAAAGTGCTACGCTGCATTGCGTGAAGGGTCATATTGCTAAGCAAAGCCCCCTAAAGAGAGCAAACATCTTCCAAAGATTCTAGACATGCCGAAGACGCCAGTAGTCAATATGACAACTCCAAGAATGGAAGAGATAAAATCCAAGCAAAGTTGCCCGAGGATCGCTTAAAGGAAAGGCATTGGAATGAAGATGCTAGTCCCGAGAAGGATGCTACACAACTCCAACCTCAATTTCAATCTTAAATCTGTTCATCTCTCCAATCAAATTGATGAACAATTCTCTAGTACTCAAAACCGAAAGCCAATGTTACTGCTTTTGCTGTGGTAATCAAGGACACTACTCCTACAAATGCCCAAAGAAGAAGAGAAATCAACCTCATCTTCAATCTCAAGAATTCATTCAACAATTATCACAGAAGAAGTCTAGAAACCGCCAGATGTAGTATCAGATAGCCTCATCTGCGCCATCCAAGAAGAGCGTGGAAATTTCGCCAACATCCACCCAAGAAGAGTTCTACTCCACCTTATCAAGAAAGATATTAGTAACTTCAAGTCGTCTCAAGACTTAGAAAATATTAAGTACTCAGCACAACCCTTGCCCTGATGTTAGGCTCTAAATGTAAACATATTCCTCGTATGGTTGTACCCGACTCTTAATATGGTATTGAGTATGTCTTTTGTGTGTTCAGTTCCTACAATCAATCTTTTGATCTTGTATATTTTATTTCTTCATAATTGCCAAATCCCAAAGAAATCAAAACTTTTTTTCTACCAAAGTGATCAAAAGAATCAAGTCATCAGAATCACTTACTAGTTCTTCTACCCCAACCAAATGCTTGAATTACCTCTACCTTGTTTTCAATTTAAAGTCAATTTGAAATGACGTTTATACTCAGCTCATTTCATCAATTATTGTCGAATTATACAAGTCAATCATTGTAATCAAATGCCTTCCTTGATATTAAAACATTCGATTTTTCCCAACCGAATCGAATGACAATGCAACTTTTCCTTTGCCTCAAGAATTCCAAATATATCGCAGACCACTCTCTAAATTGAATTATCCTTATAAACAATACTAATTATTCAACCAAAAGAAATATATAGAAAGTAATAGTATCTCTCATCCGCTTACCTAAAACTCAAATAGAATTCTTTTCTATTTCTCGCACGACAACTTGGAATCGCAAGACGAAGATCCAGTAAAGCAACGGCAATGAACACGAAGTGTCAACAAGAACGACAAAGTCATCCCCGAGAAATAATTACTAAATCTATCTCGTCCTCACGATTTGTAAGGTTCGTGGTATTCACCATTTCCAAATCCGAGGTAACCTGGCGCCAAGATATATTAGGCCATATCGTATTGTTGGAAATGAAAGAAAAAAAAAGCATACAAATTAGAATCGCCATCTCAGCTACCCAATGTTCATAATGTCCTTTATGTATCACAATTAAGAAAATATTTTCATCTTCCTGCTAAGCTCACCTAGCTAAATGAAATCGATCCACAATCTGAATTAACTTACTGGAAGCATCTGATTGAAATCTTAAAAGAAGCTGAACGCCACACTCGTAATAAATCCCACAAGATGATCAAGGTTCAGTGGAGCAATTACTTTGAAGAAGAAGCAACTTGAGAGCGTGAAGACCGACTCAAGGAGGAGCTTCCTGACTTCTTATAGAAATAATTTTCCTTAGACCCGCCAAATCTCGGGGTCGAGATTTTTGTAAGGGGGGTAGATCTGTAACATCCCAAAATTTTAATAAAATAAAAATCAATATTTTGAATTTGAATATTATTCTTTCTGAGTTTTCTTGGCATTATTGATTTTATTTGGATTTTCCTGAATTTTCGTGTTGCAAGAAAAATTAAACAAATGAGCAATGATGAAAGAAAAAGAGAAAAGGCAGAAAAGTAAAAAGTAAAAATTTATAAAATTGTCATGAGAACCCTGAGCATATAAGTAAATCATTTTAGCAAAAAAAAATGAAATTTCATATATGGAGAAATGAAGGAATAAAATAAAGAGACAACTTTTAAATCAAAACAATGCATTGTCAGAATTTATAAAATAGTTATATAACTGATATGGAGCTGAAAAATTTATCATAAAACCCTCCATGCAAAATATACCTCTGATAAAAATATTATAAATTAATAATGTGGATTAATACTTTTCTAAATTTAAAACAGAAACTATGAAAATCTAGAATTTGCAATGTCAGAATTTTTATAAAATAATGGAACCATATTTTGAGCTGTAAATTTTACAGAAGAATTATGATATCAAATCCAATTGAAAAACAAAGTTTCAAAAATAATAGACTCAAATTGGTCTCAAAGGAAAATCAAAATCCGAAACAAGTAATTAGGAGCCATCACTGTTGTCAGAATTTTTATAATTTTTCGGTAATTCATTTTAACCTCAAAATTTTACCAGACGTCAAAACCTTCTCACAGACCTTGGTCAAAAGTTTGGATATTTTCTACCCTCATTTGACAGCTCAATAAAATTTGGGTTCTAGAAGCATCCGAGCCGAGTTAATTCTTTTGGCGCCTCACTCATCGATCGGTGGACCCAGCCCGCTTTGTCATCTTCTTCCTCCGACTGTTCTTGCGACCGAGCAAGGAACTCCCGTGTCAGCCAAGGCTTGACCGATTCCCGCTCAATGCATCGCTGCTCAATTAGTCAAGTCTTCAAGATCATCCTCACTCATCACGTACCACGATTGTCGCCACGTTAATCCTCTTCTCTCTCGAGCCATACCGCCTCGTTCTTCCTTTGTCGCCTCGTGAACCTCGCAACCGAGACCAACTCAGCCAGCCGGCTCATCCCCTACTTTCTTTGGCTATAAGGTGCACCTCGGTGACCGCAATGAGTCTCTTTTCATTCCCTCACTTCTTTCCTTCACTCCCACCAAGACGTGAAACTTCTCCTCATTTCCGCCATTGCCGTGGAGGTTCGAGCTCAAGCCGTGAATCAATCCGAGCAATGGAGCGAACCATTCTCAAATTCCTCTAGGCTAGAGTATCACCGGACTTGAGCATCGAAACCCTCAACAAGATTCGGTCTCCTTCATGCGAAATCAAGCCGCCGTGAGCCCCATCTTCTCCAAAACCGGCAAGACGGTGGCAGCCCCTCTCAGTAACTCTCTCAGAAATAATTGCAAAATGAGATCTCCAAGTGTTGCCGATACTCTCATGGTCGCCAATTTGTGTTGGATTCTCCTCGGTCATCACCTTCATCTTGCCGCCATGGATGCCACCGCAGAGATTGCGCCCTTCTCGCTAACTCTTCGCCGAATTGACACCACTCCGGACTCTCCTCGCCGAGCTCTACCTCCCGTGTCGCCCTCGCCGAAGATCGCGCGCGCTGCCGCAGTGAAGCCCTAGGCCACCCTCTGTTTTTACTCACCGCCATGCGGGTCCCGAAAGAGATGTCGCTGGGTTTAGCCAAAAGGATGCTTTCTCTGGAAGGAAACGTAATTTCCATTTTCGAAAGTTTTTAATTTTAAGAGATTTTGCATCTTGAGTTGGTTAGAGTTTGAATAACTTTTGAACCACTAGTGCAATTCAATGAAATAAATTTTAAAATTCATATAAAATCAAGTAGATTTAGAATGTCCAAAAATATTTTTAGAATAATCACTGTAAATTTTAGTAAAGGAAATACAGGAGAAAAGCTTTATGCCTTAGGAAATTAATAATTGTTGCTTTAGGCTAAATGAAGAAAAGTGAATTTTTATGGAATCTTGATATGTTAATGAGCTTAAAATGCAAAGTAATGGTATTTAAGTTGAGACATTTCATTAGTTTAATAAGTCATTAAGAGAACATGTCACTTATATGATTAAGATAAATATATGCTTGAATAAAATAGAAGTAAATGCAGGTCGAGGAAATAATAGGCAACTTTAGTTATGTCTCTGTGATGGCATTGAACTCAATTGAGTTTCGGTTATTCATGTGTATTCTTGCATGCATAATACTTGCTATTATATATATGAAGTTCATATATATGCTAGCAATGGGAGGCACTATTAGTAACTAAAATCTTATTAAAATATTGCTTTGAATCAATCCAATAAAAGGGTAAGAATCGATTAGGCCTGAATTGATTAAATCATTATGATCTTAAATAATTTTAGCATCTTGAATTGAAAATATAAATGAAAGAATTCATAATTTTAGCATCTTGAATTCATACAATAACGAAAATAAATTCTTGGTTGTCTCGAACCATAATAAACTCAGATATGCAAAAACATATGACTTTTGATTTGTGTTTAAATTGCTTACTTTGTAAATATCAATAAGCCTTAATATGACCGCTTATAAGAATAAGTGCATAAAAGCTCATAAAAAAGATGAGATAATTTGTATCTGTTCCTTGAATCCATGGAGAACCATTTATATAAAAATATTTAAAGTAAAACTTATCTTGCATTCTTTGATGCAAGAAAGTGCAAACAAAGAATAACAAATAAATACTTAATCTATCGTTAAGGTCAAAATAATGTAAAAATAACTTTAAAACATTTCTAGGATGGTTTACTATTAACACCTGAAAAATGAATTAAGAATCATGTATAGTGTAGTTGGAAATTAAGTTTGAAACTTGGCCGATTTAAGGTTGCAAACTTGGTCATTTATGCTATTTCAGCAGTAGATAAAATAACTCATCCAAATACTAAAATCAGTAAAACCAGTTTAGAAACATTGTACAAAGTTTATACAATCATATTTTGTAAAAAGAATCTTATTTCATTAAGATTTGCATATTCTTCTTATTAGCCCAAAACCCTTAAGCGTTAACTCGTCTATTCACCCTTTTGGCCGATTCCTAATAGTGTAAACTTTATAATGCCACTTAAGCCTTTTTAGCGATGATTATAACATCTCATCTAAATCATAAAACTTATGATTTTAGATTAGTAGTGCTCTCCAAAGTATAGTCTACCCTAATACTTAAAAGATAATCTCATTTCATCGTGATTTACATATTAATCTTAATAGCTTAATAACCCTAAGTAATCACAATACTTTAAACCGTATTATAAATGAATGAACTTTGAGTATAAATGAGAAATCAATAATTATAACGCTTTTATCACCGTAACCTTCTTAAATATCATGTAAATAAGTTTAGTAGCCTAAATCAAGAGATTTAACTTACGTAAACCTAATTCTAAGCGTAAATCAATCAAAGATAAAGAGGTATTCATTTATAATATAATGTGGTCAATTGCTTTTTCGTTAACTCGCAAAGTAGCTCGTCTAAATCCAAATCTTGTAAAGAATAGTCTAGAAATGATCTTTAAGTTATAATCTGCAGAATCTAAGAAAATATTCTTATTTTACCTTGCTTCAATCAATCCTAATAAAGCAAAACCCTTGGGTAATAAGGTTAATGTAAATGTATTATGCATAGTAAATCAATGAAACCTTGCAACTAATGATTAATTCTATTAATCCAAACAATCTTTGCATCTTGAATTCAGAAATAAGATTAATAAATTCATAAAAGAGCAATCCTCGCTTTCTTGTGAAGAGTTTATTTGTCTTTCTATTAATTTTCTTTTGCCCTTATTGAAGTTAGTATTTTGTCAGATTTTCCGCTGATCGACGTGTAGAACCCGACGCCTCTATCTCCGCTGCCGCTGCCGCCGCCTTCACCTCGCCTTCACCGTAATCGATAATTAAGCAAGGCAAGCATCCTTTGACCATATTGATCCCATTATTTTATATTCCTTTTGTGCATCAAATTGTTTTATGCATGCGATTACTTTATGTAAATTGCTATCTTGTGGATTGGTAGTTATACCTATTGTCTTGTGAATCTCCTTGATGCTTTATGAACATGTGAACCTTGATAACCTTAGATTAAGGTTAGGCGTTACTTAATGTCATCATGGGTATATCGCTTATATTATTCATGCTTAGCCATGCTTTAGAATCAATGATATACATGATCAAAGCAACATTTGTTTCAAAACCTTGGAAATAGCATGTTGGTGGTGGGTAATTTTGATTAAAACCCAAAATAAAACTATGCTTTGATGCGGCGATTATTGGCAATAGCCGGTTGTGCAGTAAAGGAATTGCACGTAGTGTAGGGTGAAGTGTCGCCTGTGTCACAACTAAGGACCGAACATCGTGTAGCTTGATCCGAGAAAATCCGTACAAACCACGAGGGTGAGTATGGGTTAGCCATAGCCTATTAACTTATTTGGACATGGCTTTGCTCATTGGTAGCGCGGAGCTAGCGGAGGCATTCCGACACGGATTGCTTGTGAGGGGCTTCTATGCGATTCAGATGGGTAATCGCTTTGGCGGTAACGCAGTACGCCTTGCCATGAACAGAGACGTGGTGTTGGGTGTGATAAATGTGGATCCACGGCTTGGGTGAGTGTCTCTGTTGTGGCGGGGTTAACGCCCCGGCTGGTGTAAAGTCATGTCGTGTAATGAACAGTGTGTATGATCGCTGGTGCACACATCTATTGGAGGCGTGTGTCGAAATGTTCTCGCAAAAGGTGGATCATTCCTTGTGGGTACAGTTGTACACCTCTGCAGAGTTTAAATCTAATTGATTAGCCGTACATTCGGTCATGGGTGTCTTGGTGAACTCGCATGAAGTTAAATGTTTTATTATTTTAAAAGGGTTGGTTTCATTTGTTTTGGCAATCGTGCTTTTTGTCAAAAGGACCGACATTGTTGGATTTCGAGAATTATGATTCGCCACTCACGCCATGGAGGACCGTGAGTGCTATTTATGCTCTACTTATTTGTTACCAATTAATCTTGTTTTATAAATTCCGCTTGCAAATAACTTGATTTACAAACTCAATTTCGCTTTATGCAAATTAACTGTGGTAGCCTTTCCTTTGAAATGGCCTGCATATATGATAGGTTTTGCTCAAGTCTTGCTGAGTACGTAAAGTACTCACCCTTGCCTAATTATATTGTAGGTGGTTTAGAATGCGAAGCTCCGAAGTCTTCATTTTCGTTGCAGGTTGCGGGATCCTTTTGCCGTGTTCTGTCTAAGGAGTTATGCCTGGTCAGTTGCCTGCGGGATTGGATGGGCAAACTGCAAGATATTACTTCCTTGTCGCTATATTTTCTCGAGTTGTAATATTTAATTGTATAATCGTTTCCGCTTAATTAATGTTTTGTATGGTTGTGATTTCCAATTGTTGTAAACATGTGAGTGCTAGCTATCGATCCAGGAATAGCACAAGAATCACATGGAGGTTCTGCTCATCCGAACGGGTCTCACGACTTTGGTATCGAGCTATATCGACCGTAGGGTAAACCTTAGATAGAATGGTCGTTAGTATTGGAATGAGCGAATTCAAAATTTTATTTTTCGATGCTAGCATATTTGCAAAATGTAGACTTTGCTATTCTTTTCTCGCCTTAATACTCTATTCTTACCCTATTTCCATTTGGATTTGTAAACAAACTCTTCTTTCCTCAAAGAGAGATCCTCGCCATGGTTATCTCTGTTATTAGTTTTGAAGATGTACGAGACTTGGCGCTACCATGCTTCATGCCGACCCAAGAGGACTACAATGTCACGACAACCAACTCAAGAGAGCATACAATGCTTCGCTAACCTCGACAAAGCGTATAAAACTTGAAGATCCTACTTCGTGAAGGGACACCGTCATCCAACAAAGAGAAGGGCGTAAGATTAGAATAAATTAGGATTACTATAAGATAGGAACCCTTTGTGCGTAGCATATTATTCCGCTCTAGTTATATAGAGCAATATATGTTGTTGTTATGTCTCGTTACTTGAAGTTGGTTTTTATTTTTGGCTTGTCAGATCGATTATATGTGAACTTAACCTCCGTGTTAAAGTTTCACAATAAATTGTCCTTATATATGAACATGAGAGATCTTAAACCATAGGATGAATAAGAAATCATGAAATAGCTCATCTTATCTTTTATAAAGCTTTATGCTAACTTGTCCCTTCTTCTCAGATAAATTCTTACTTGTGTAACCATTATAGTCATTAGTCTTTCTTGAAAATTTACTCTCATCAAGATGAGTAGTATAGTCTCTACTACTACTCTTAGCTTTGCTTGAGATCACACCATGCATATATAAACCAAGTTTAAGATAACACCATATTAGTAAACACCAAGCAAAATTCAGCTGCTTTAGGTTAATTAAAACATGATCTTCTTCACCAATAACTCTTGATCATGTTTCAAAACTCACTTCATCACTTTGCTTAAATTATGCACCATGAAAATGAGTTGGAACCGAAAAGTTCTATACTTCGAATAGAAACCTTAGAATGGATGTTAAGAATGAAAAACTTGAAAAATCGAACTTTGTTCTCTAAAAGAAATATAAAGAGAGTAGCATTAGTTGTATGTATACTCTTTTCCCATCTATAGAATTTAATCTTCTTATCTCGGTATTCATTTCTCTCAGAGAATTATTTTTTCTCCAATCCTAAGTAATTCATTCTAAAAGTGTTTCTCTCCTTACCTTATTGCGAAAAAAAAACACCAACAAGTCCATTTGAAATAATTTTGGGAGCAAGTCAACATCGTCGTGATGTCTGCATCAGCAACTTCAAGAAGATAGAAGTAACAAGTATCACAACTTCTACGACTTCATCGAAGCATCGGAAGACTAAAGCAACAAGTGGTGCAAGGATTAAAAAAAACTCACATCCTGAATAACCTACAATGAAAGCTAGTATTATACAAACTACACATTATTCTAGCCATGTAGTAAACCTTTTATGCGTAAATACATATGGCAAGATACAAATAAGAACCATAGACGCCCTTCCTATATGCTAAGTTGAATATATATAGTTTTTTGTGTTCTTGAGATTTTGTTGTAGATCTTTTCTATTGCTTTCGGGTTGCTCTCGTGAATGTTGAACCACTAGGTTGAAATTTACGATGCGTTAACCCTGCTTAATAAGAAAAATTTTAATTGAAAAGATTTTAAAGAATGAAATGTTGCCGTAAAACCTAATAGAATTTCCTCTAAGTAACTTTACTCTAATGAATAATATCGCAGGATACCCGTGACACAATTCATTAGTACATCTACTAAAAGTAATGAGTAATAAAGATTTTAGCCTTGTAATTGACCTTCAGCTCTCCCCAAATCGTCTTGGTTAAAATGCATCCTTTCACTCATCTTAAGTATTTTAACATACTATGTACCTCCCTTTAAAGTAACTCGTTCTTGCCAATGATTCTCGGAATAAAATGCTAACACTCCTCATCTACCTCATGAAACCCCCGCAGGTCACTCATCGCCAAGAAATGATAATCCTATCCATGCCAACCAATCTCACAAATCTGTAAGTTAGACCTTAATAAAGATTCTTATTTCGTTCATACCTCATGCCCTCCGGATTCTTAAATAAACTAATGCACAAGCTGTGGTTATGGTACAGCCCTTCCTTTCATTCTAAATCCCTATCTATTCCAAATTATCGCCCCGACATCCTTCCTTTAAGAATAATTAATATGGACAGTTAGAAAAAACTGGAGTAAGATTGTAAAAGAATTAGCTGCAGGCCTTAAACATGGAAGCGATGCACTTGTTATGACACAAAGCGAACCCGTATAAACCAAGAAATTGAATATAAAGTCGCAGCTATGTTAGCAATCAATTGGAAGGCCAAGTTCTATGTCACCACGTGAAACATCATAACGGCACAAAATTCAACGTTATTCGAGGAACTGAACGTAAGATTTTTGCTAAGTATGCAGTTCGTGACATTGATATAGATGCCCATGTTCATGCCTCACGGTTTGCGTAAGACTCCAAGATCCATCTTCAAAGAACCGGATTGAGACATCAACAAACAAACAAAAGTATTTGCAACCAGCTACTATAAGGAGTTCTTCACCGCTCTCCTATCAACCTTGCTAGAAGAAATATATTTAGAAATTCTAAACTAGAAGAAAAAAATCCCCCTCTAGGCGCATCCTCGACCCTACAAGTGGTATCGAGCCACGGTCACTCTCATTTTAGGCTTAACCGCCTAGAGAGTAAAAGGATGGCGACTAGCGGACTAGTGCACTCACACGATCCACTCTTGCTAAATGAATCAAATTATGCTCAATGGAAATTATTTATGATTGATCATTTTAAATCCATGAGCCCACAAATATGGTGGATCGTGAGATGTCGGCATTTCTTCTCCGATTAATGATATTGCTCCAACTAAAGGAGAGGAGAAATGTCTACATCTCGACGCCAAGCAACTAATGCCATTTTTAGTTTTGTGAGCGATAAATGTTTAATCTCATATGCAATCTCAAGAGCGCCATGAAATGTGGATAAAGCTTCAAGATTAATTTGAATCATCCACATCAAGTGAGAATTGCAATGAGGATGAAATGTCGGTTGAGGATCCAACTTCAACATCAAGCGATGAACCGACAACTCCATCAACTCAACCTCCGCCTCAAGCGGCTTTATTTTTCAATTCCATCAAAAATTTGTTGCTTTATGGCTAAAGGTAAGAATGAGGTAAGTGATGATGAAGGTGAGCCCTCTTATGATGAATTAATGAATATGCTAGAGGAGCTCAATGAATTTCTTGGAAAGGAGAAAAGAAATATAAAATTTTGAAGTTAGAACATGAATCACTTCAAAATGATTATGATGTTCTAAAAGAAAATCATGAAAAAGTCCTTTTCAAGGAATTCACTAAAGCTAGTATGGATAGTGCTATTCAATGTAATCTAGATGATGAATTGCCTTGCTCAAATTCTATTACAATCAATTCATCAAATAAATGCATATCCACATCTAGCGATGATTTGCCTTATTGCTCTAATAAAAATGCTTTTAGTTCCTCTATGTCTTTAGATGCTAATATTGTAGAGGAAAACAATGAGCTCAAGGCTCAAGTCATTAAGTTGGAAAATGACTTGAAGAGGTGCATTAAAGGAAAAGCCCTCCTCGACGAAATCTTGAGCAAGCCAAGGGCGCCTCAAGACAAGCGAGGACTCGGCTACAACTCCAAGAGGGAGAATAGCAAGACGAGGCATAATGCGCGACACACGAGGACAATCAAATGCTTCGCATGCAACAAGAAGGGCCACCTCGCCTCCGTGTGCCCTAATAAAGTGGAGATCAAGCCACAACCAACAATGAGGCAATCCGGCAAGGAGCAAGTCAAATCGGTCAAGAGAGGGCCAAATAGCGTGACGTGCTTCAATTGCGGGAAAAGGGCACTTCGAAGGATTGTCCCAAAGATATCACTCCTAAGCCTACTCTTGTTAATGACAATTATTTGTTTAGGAAGGACAAGAATGGCAATGTGTTTGCCAAGCTTGTCAAGTCCCCTATGCCGCTCAAAATGATATTCATATGCATAGGAAGAGTAAATCTAGAAATGGATTTGCTAAATTTGTTAGCACTCCTAAGCCCACTCAATATAATTCAAACATACTGCTTAGGAAAAATAACAATAGCAAAACATTTGCTAGATTTGCTAGATCCTCTAAGCCATTTCATAATGTTAATAATCATATGCTTAGAAAGGATCAAACTAGAAATAGTTTTGCAAAGTATCAATGTCCTCCTATGCCCCTCCATAAAAATACAAATTATTTGCCTAGGAGGAATAATTCTCGCAAAACTATTTCTAGTCATGTTAGTCAATTTAAAAATGCTAAAATTAGGACAATTTGGGTTCCTAAATCAATTGTGACTAACATTGTCGGACCCAACAAGGATTGGGTACCAAAAACCGCCTAAAAAGATTTTTAGGTGATATTGAGATGGATTGGACGCTTGCCACTCAAGAGGAGAAGGATTACATTCGTCTACAAGTGGTGTCAAGCTTGAAGAAAATCAAGTCCATCATGAGCCAATGCCATCTCGGTAACAAGTATTTAAATTGATTACTATGTAGCTTCTAGCCTTGTGTAGGTTTGGATGCATTAGTATTAATGAAAATCAATTTAGATTACTTGTTATGGCCACTTGCTCTCGCCTCTTATCTATTCTCTTATTGCAATCTTGAGCAAGTTAGGTAGTGGCACATTTAGGGGGAGTGTTAATTCATATCCATGTGTATCACATCCTTACGCAGCCCATATTAATATAAGTGCATATATATATAATTTAAAAAATCAAACCATTTAGCCAAAAGTCAAAACTTTGTATACTATTACTAATCTTGTGAAAAACTAGTTGAAAAATGTATACAAATGCTTTCAAAAGGTTTTCAAATGGTTTTGGCTTTACAAAACTAATTTCAAAAGAAAATAAGTTTTAACTCCAAAATCTAGTTACTTGTATCTTGTTTTGGATTTAAACTTATAATTTTCATAGAATTAAATGTAAAAGGATTTTGAAAGTAATTCCAAAACGAAAATCCTAGAGTTGGTCATTCTTAACAAGTTTCATGTTCAAAAGATTTTCAAAACACCATCTTGTCAAAAGATATTTGATTTTGAAACTCGCCGAAAAACTATACTTGACCTATAACGGTCATATTATTGCACTTAGTGAGTTTCTCCATTTGGATCAATTCTTGTGTAGAATTTTGATTCAAAATGGTATTTTAGACTCATACACAAAATTCAAATCTATATATCTTACCCCTTGCTTTATTTGAAGTTTTGTGTTAATTGGATTTGACTTTGCTTCTTCATTTGGACTAATTAGGTCAAAAGTCAAAAATCATATTTAAAAGGCCAAATTTGCGAAATGCTTTGTAAAGGTATTCTATTATGTATCTCAAATGTTTTTCAAGCTTCCAAAAATGAAAACTCTATATTGAAAACTAATTTGGCTCAAAAACAATTTGATTTGAACCAAAATAGCCTAGATTAGCAATATGTCAAAATGATGGTATTCAAGTTGGATTTCATATCAAATCTTGGCTATAAACAATCTTGATACACTTATCTAAGCCATGAAAATCAAAATTGCATGAAATCCAAATTGAATTGCATTTTGAGGCTTTTCGTGAAAACCAATTTCCTTTTATGCCTCAAAGCGCAAATTGCCATAACTTTCAAAATAAAATTGATTTTGAGAAAATTCTTTTTGCAAAACCTTCTCATTAGTCCAAAGTTTATCTCTGCAAAATTTCAAATTTTTTGGACTTCGTTTGAATAGTTTTTGCCAAAATTTGCAAAAATTGAATTGTCTCAGCCTGACAGGACCGGTCCAACCTGGTCCTGGCGGCTGCACCGCCCATAGGGCGGTCGGACCGGCCCCCGGGCGTTGGACCGTCTGTGGCAGGTGAAGTTCTGATTTTTCAGAATTTTCTTGAGGTTTGCTTTGGGATATCTTTTCATTGGTAATTTCTTTTTCAAAAATTCTTTTTGGAAAAGTTTCTTGTATTCCCAAAGGTTGTTTTGGAAAAATTTCAAAAGTTTCTCGATTTGTTTGAAGGGTTTTCCAAGTGGTATCAGTTATGAGCATTTAAATGACTTAAAGAGTGATTTTCACTTGATCTTTTGAAAAGACAAAACTTGTGCAATTCAAATGCAAATAACTCCATAATTCACCTGTTGAACATCTCAGGGAGTTTACTCATATCAAGTTTTGGGCACTTAATTACTTCCAAGTGATATCATGTCTTTTGTTTTGCTCTGATACCCATTCCTTGCAATTTTATTGATCTATCTTCAGCTCTTTCGTCTTTTGATACCCGTGCGTTTATTGCTCTGAGAATATTGCTCTGATACTCATCGATATTATCGACAATTCTTTCAAGTGGTATCAATCTTTGTGATTTGATCCTAAGTGGTATCAATGGAGCATTTATTCATTCCATATGCTTACAAGTGGTATCATTGAGTTTTCTCTTTTCCCCAAGTGATATCATGAATCTTATTGTTCAATTCTTCTAGTGATATCCTTGATTATTTGGATTCCCTTTTAAGTGGTATCATTGAATTCAATTATTTCCTACAAGTGGTATTTCATTGCCTCTTGTAGTATCTTTCCGATACCCACATTCTTGATTAAGAATTTCCTCTCAAATTCAAATTGTAAGTTCAACCGCCTAAGACTTCTCTGTGTGAGAATCTTTATGTGTTGAAATACTTAAAAGAGGAAAATCTATCGTTGAGCTTTGTTCTTAAATCAAAATTTGAAAAGGCTCATTTCCTTTGGATCTTCAAGCAAACCCTTGAGATTAATTTTACAAGTGGTATCTATTGTCTCAAGTGGTATTTATTCCTTATGGTTTCCTCGTTTAACCATATTAGGCGAATCATTGGATTCTTCAAAAGAATCATGCTGAAAAGTTGCAAAGTCTAATAAAATGAGGAGTGAGTTATTTGAAAAAGGGTATCACACGGGTCATTTGCTTTGGATACTCTCCCTTCTTTGCTTTTCATGCTTATTTGTTTTTACAAGTGGTATCCATATTTTAATGCAAATCTTTACAAGTGGTATCCATAATTGCAAGCGCTTATTCTTCCTTCAAAGTGGTATCCAAAATCCGAATATGGTCTCTTTTGAATTTTCTTCTTTTGGTATCAGGCCATATTTCAAATGAAAACTTGTTTTATTCCTTGTATATCCTTTTCATTTGGGATTTTATTGCCTACCTTTTTCAATTGGTATCTAAAATCTAATTCACTGCCAAGGTCATTAGTATCCTTTTAAATTCTTGTATGACCTTCATTAGATAAGACCCCTAAAAGAAATTGTTAAATGCCAAAAAAAGGGAGAATAATTGAATAACCAAAAAGGGAGAAAATTATGATGAATCTTATTAATGCTAAAATGCTTAATGCCAAAAGGGGGAAGAATGTATTTCAAGTTAATCTCTTAGTTTTTCCATTTTTGGTGCTTAATGCCAAAAGGGGGAGAATTAGGAAGCTTAATGTCATTTGGTTTAAAAAAAATAAGCTTAATATGATTAAGGGGGAGAATTAATATGCATATGTGTTCAATTAGCTTAAATTCTCTCAATATGTTAGTTTTAATCCAAATATGCTCATTAAGCTTGGATTTGTCATTAATCACCAAAAAGGGGGAGATTGTAAGTTCAACCTTCATTAGTTATGGTTTTGGTGTTAATGACAAATCTAATCTTGTGTTAATGACAAATCCAATATTGAGTTTATCCCCTAAAGCGATAGTGTTATTAATGACAATCTTATATCGAGACTAACATGTTTGTTTAGAATATCTTTGTTTAGTCTCATCGCATTGAAAAATGGAAAACCCGAGGTATGTATGTGTATTCATACTAATATTAGTTGCATACTTTGGAGTCAAGTTAAAGTATGAATGTCCCCATTATATTAACCACAAAATGTGCATTATGTTTCTCAATCCACATATTACATGGATGCACATATTTAGGGGAGTTTGTAGTTTAACTTGAAAGTCTCTTTGTATTGATCGATTAGATTATTGACACACATAAGGATCAAGACAAAGAAACTAAATCATTGAGTATATATTTGAATTGCCTAGTTATAAGTATACTCATGGTAATATAGGATATACTCCAATATGATTAAAGTAAGTATGTGCATATTATATCCAAGTCAATCATATTTATGCACATATACATGTGGAGTTTATTCTATAGTTGATGATTTAGAGTAATGATCATTTCCATACAATTTACATATAATGGATCATTACTTTTCATCAACGTGAGTATATGAAAACTTGTGTAGTTGATATATACTCATATCAATTCAAATGATAATTTAAATTGAGTTCATTTGTCTCATTAATCATTAAAGAACACTTCATCATGTGTTGATGGTGTTTTGTGATTAATTAAGGACAATGAATAGTTCTTAAGTATAATAAAGCATGAGTTGCATTATTGTACTTAAGACACAATTAAATCATTTCAATTGATTTAGGTTGTGCTCAATTGATCTAAAGGCATCCATTATGTGTTAATGGAGTGCAAGAGATAATTGAGACAACCATGCATCTTGACTAACAAGTTTCTTGAGTTATGTTTGAGTTAGGTCCAAAGATGATGAGAACGGGACAATGACGGCATCATGAGTTGATGGGCGTCAAGAATGGATCCCAAGATAAAGTTGAGTGATGATCCGGGGAATATCAAAGTGAAGATCATAAAGACCCCAAAGGGATTGCTTCTGGCCAAGGTATAATTAGATAGGCTAAGGACTTTTGTAGTCTTTGAGTCTAAGGTTTTAATCGCCGTGCTATTAAGAGGGGTTGTCTCTTTTGCTTGAGCTTCATCATGTGTTGATGATCTCATTCCGCGTTCACTCGAGCTCAAATCAGTTGATTTGGTTTTTGCATGAGGGTTAACCATTTGGCATATGTTGCGAATGGGTTAAACTTATGCTTGGTTGTATTTGGTTTTCGCATTATGCTTTGATTTGCATGTGTTGCAAATAGGATAAGCTAGTGCGTTGGCTTTTGCGTGAAGTTCACTTTTGCATGTGTTGCATTAGTTGACGCTTCATGTTTTGGTTTGCAAAACTTCTTTATAAAACCTTGGTGTTGCTTGGAGCTAAGTTTTGCATGTGTTGCAAAAGGAGAGAGCTCAAGCATGATTTGATGTTTGTGTGTTTGTATGGAGCTAGAGGCTTGCATGTGTTAAGTAGTAAAGAGCTCATACGTGTGATTTGTTTTAGTTGAAGATTGGTTTTGGTGTTGCATGGAACTAGAGAATTGCATGTGTTGCAATTAGAGAGTTCATGCATCTTGATTTGATGTTGCTTGGAGCTAGACTTTTGCATGTGTTGCAAAGAGTAGTGCTCAAGCATGAAATGTATTTATTGCGTTATTTGCAAGTTCACAGCGAATAAACTGAGGTTTATGAGTCCGGAATTCCGAGAGCATGTGAGTGGGGCTTGCAACGGGTGTTGGCAAGTTGACCGGGTCTTGTGTTGACCTTCACATGGCTAGGGGGATTAATCTCATAAACTCGAGTTTGATTTATAATCGCTTTGCAAATAGTTCTTGAGTTGGTTGCGGAATGTGTTTTCGCAATTTGGGTTGAATTCTTTGAGCATGGTTTGAATTGGTGCAAATGTGTTTTGCACGTGTGTTCGATCATGTGTTGATCATTTATTTGCTCAAAGAATGGTGTGTGGATTTTCGAGGAAAAGATTGCGTAAAAATCCGGGTTACTCGGTGTGGCCGGTCTTGCGGACGGATGGGGCGGTGTGGACCGGACCTCCGGTCGGACCGGTGGCGGTGTGATTTTTTCAGCGGTGCGTCGGTGGTGTGGCGGTTCGACCGCCCGGTCCGTCGGATCGGCGGGCGGTGCAAACGCCCGTCGCGGCGCGTTATTTCGATAGCGTGCGTTTTGGTTGTTTCTTTGAGTTTAGTTGGGCGGTCGACCGCCACCGTCGGTGCAACCGTCGTCTTGATCGGACCGGGTGGCATGCGGTTGCACCGCCGTATATCTGCAGAATTCGACCGTTGGTCTGTGAGGACGGTCGGACCGGCCTGCTCCGATCCGACCGGATTTTGGCCGCTTTTTCTAGATTCTTGCCCCAACGGCTAGTTTTTCTTTGTGGGCTATAAATACCCCTTGGGGGCTTGGGGCGTATGTTGTCTTGTGTTTAAGGTTTTGGGTGAGGTGTTGCATGTGTTGCACACTCCCATTTGATTCTTGAGCTTAAGAGTGAGACTAATTGCATTTGTTGCAATTAGGAAGTGGTTTGGGTACCTCTTGTGCATGTGTTGCACTTGAGGGAGGCCTTGTGCATGTGTTGCACTTGGTGATCACCGATTGCGCATTTGTTGTGCTCGGTGAGGTTCAAGCGAAGGAGCGGCTTGTTACTCTTGGAGGTTGCCGACTCTAGGCAAGCATAGGCGTCGTCTTGTGGAGCTATCGAGGTGTGAGAAGCCCGGCAAGTTTGTGAAGGTTCGGGTTGAGCCTACGCCGAGCGTGAAAACCACGACTAGTGGAAAGAGGCGGTGCTCGGCGGGAGCCGGTCCAAGTGTGGGCTTGCCTCAACGTGGACTAGGGAGACCAAGCAAGTCTCCGAACACCACGGAAAAATATCGGTTGTCTCTTGTCTCATTTATATTCAAGCACTTTACATTATTGAATATTTATCAATTGCTTGAATTAGAATTGCTAGTATTATTTAGTTGATCAATTTAGCAATTCTTGTGTGGAGACATAATTTAGATAGTGCACATAGTGAGCCTAGTTGATTTAGGCCTTAATTGTCAAAACCGAGTTTATCGCTTCGCATTATAATTGTGTAGGTTTTGACATAGGGGTTGATTAGAGCGAATTGATTAGTGAGCGATCGAATTTCGTGAATCGCCTATTCACCCCCTCTAGGCGCATCCTCGACCCTCTGGCAGGTGAGTTCAAACCTCCTAGAGGTGACCAACCAGCCCTGGCGCGCCAAATGAAACGAGCATTTCGGTTTCTTCCTTGCCGCCGGCGAACGATGGCCAGAACACCGGGATGGGCAGCACCTACAGCTACAACGCGACAATACGAACACGCAGGTGGTACCGATTCAACCTGAGGTGGCCGGGAAGGTAGTCGCCACCGGTGAGGGGCGGCGGACCTACGGGCGAGCGCTGGCGACTCGCCGCCGGCGAAGCATCCCAGGGAAGAAAGGTTCGATGAGCATCAGTGAGGGTAGAGGATGCTAAATCACCTGGGGTTCGGGTTGGAGATGAACCGGAATGAGCTGCCGCCTGAGCGCCGGATCTGGAGAAGGAAGCTCCTGCGGCGACGGCGCAACGGGCGGAATGGGCTGAAATCAAGCAGAGGAATGAGCTCAGGAATGTTTGAGGGCGCTCTGGGCCAACTGATTCGGGGTACCTTCCACTCTGTCACGGGAATTCCATGTTCTCCTCCTTCTTCTTCTGTTCTTGGCGCAGAAACGTCGAAAGGAAGAAGAAGAGCAGCGCTGGCTCTTGGAGGAAGTTAGTAGCGGCTCTGAGGTCTCTTGGCGATGCGCTTTGAGTCTTTTGCAGCAAGCCAACAGAGAACTCCCGAATGAATCGCCTTGCGGCCTCTCTTGAAATCACGGAAGTCGTTGCACTTGAGAGCCTCGGCCGTGGCGAGGACGTGATGCTACCGGTGCTTGCCATGGCTTCATTGAGTGCCTCGGGAGAAACTCGATCGACCCAGCGAGTGACTCAGCAAGGATCGGAGAGAGAGCGAGAACAGCTCGCTCGAGGAGGAGAAGAACAGAGCGAAGCAATCAGAGAAGAGGTATTGGTGAAATTTGAACCCACATGGCGGTGAGGGCAAGGATTTGCTCAAGGAGGGATTCGGTCAAATGCACTGAGCTTGCATTAATTTGCCACTATGCTTTGTCAGCAAATTTTGTATACTCTCTCTTGGCAGTGGACAAGCTACTGAGAAAATTTGGGGTTAAAATATCCAGTACCATATTTACTAAAATTCGGATATGGTACAGTACACCAATTTTCAGTTTCTGTTTTTGAATTACCAGACAATTCAAATCTTTTATAAAATTTTTGAAACTTTGTTTTTCAAATTTATTTGAGGCAAGGATTCTTGTATAAAATTTTCAGCTCAAGATGTTGCTCCAGTAATTTATAAAAATTCTGACATTCTATTTTTTCAGATTTTGTTGCTTTCTGTATTCGAATTATTTGGGGCTTTATTCCATCTGATAAATTCCTAAGATTTTTACCAATGGTAAATACTGTACAAATGGTGACTTGGTAAATTTTTCATCTGGAGATCAGCTCTGGATATTTTTCGAAATTTCAGATGGTGCACTGTTTCTAGTCAAACTTGACCTCTCTCTTCATTTTTAATATTCAAATTGACATTTGTATCTTTTTATCAGTGTGTAAATTGATCTCTCCATCAATTTGGATTCAGAAAATAATTTATTCCCAACTCTTCTTTGGTTCTTTTGATTTCTCCCATTTCCTTTAATTGTCTTTGCAATACAAAATCCAAGAAATCGATTCAAGAAAATCACAAATTCCATAAAACTCAAAAATACTCAAAAAGGCAAATTCATATTATAGCATTTCACTGTTTAGAATTTTCAGGATGTTACACTGATTTGGTCAACTCGATCTGATCTAGCAATATATGTCGTGCTCTATTTGGATGTATGGTTTGGCCAATCGATGTTTCAAATTCTGACGACTTTGGTTGAAATTGCTCTCGTTTTTGCGAGAAGTGGCGACTAAAAATTTTAATCGTCGCGACTCCTCATGGTGGGTTCTTTGGAGAGTAGTCACTTGCAGGTGGCGGTGGGTTCATGTCGCTGGACCGTCTGCCTTGTGGCACAAAGTGCAAACATGCAATTCTACTCTTGTCCAAATTTGTGGTATTAGTCTTGGATTATGGGTGGTGCTAGAGTCCAAGTTTTAGCAACCTTTGTTAATTGGTAGTGATGCTGAAAGTGATTTGGGGTGATGCAAGCGGAAAATGTCGATTCAAAATTTGGATATTTCTCGTGGATGCCACAAACAAACCAAAAATTAGTGAATAAGTTGAGTCATGTGGTGCCCGATTGCGTCTTGACTTGCAATTGTCATTTTCTATTTTATTGCTTATGGTAATTGTTCAAAACTCACTATCATGCAATTTTGTTGAGTACGATGAGCCTCATATGGTATGAACTCTTTTATGTGTATGAAGTCGAAAATCAGTTTTCGAATTTGGTGATGGATTATTTCCTTGGTAGCCAAATCATAATAGATGTTCTAGTTTATCTACCTTCACTCTTGCTTTTGAAAGCAATCTTTTGCATGGGTTGAAGGCTCGCTTGAAATTACCTAGGCTTGCATGATGAAGCTGTAGTTGGGTTTCTTATAGAGATAATTCCAGTTGAAATTGTTGAGGATATGCATTTTCTGAACGTGGTGATATTACTGTCGACAGGACAAAAGTCTGGCAGTTAGTAGTATGTTTGTTCAGTGACATCCATCTTATTTCGGTTTCATTGGTTTATTTACCATAAATAAGTCGATAAGCAACTCATTTGCTTTCGGTGATAACAAAATCATCAAGTTTCTTTTATTCATATGCCATACTTATTTGAAGGCGAATACATTGAAACCTTGTTGATTTATTATAGTGAAAGGAAATTTTGCTCGGGTTCAAGTTGAAAGAAATGACCGGAGTGGGATATTTCTGAAGGGAGTGAAAATGGTGATTCAGAGGCTTCAAATCCTGCTAACAAAACTTCGTGAGGATGTATCAAGTATTTTTCTGTTTAGAAACATGTCGGGGTTCCGCTTTTTTCTTTGAGTATGTCGTCCTCCACTTGGTATTACGGTGGTGGCTTCGGTGGTATTAACATTGTAGTGTGTGTTGATGGACGAGTTCTAAATCAATACACACCTCATACTTTTCTCATTAAGAAAAGCGCTATTTGATTTGAGACTTGAAAAGAAGCACATTTGCAAGAATGTTTTATTATGGTTTACGTTTGTAACCCTTAATGTCTCTCAAGAGTAATTTTTTCTTTTGGCTTGATTAATCCAAAGCTCAATCTTTGATTTCTTTCAACATATAATTCAGCGATGAACCTTTTCATGACGATAAACTATAAGCGTAATAAGTCAAATCTCATTTAGTGCTAATGGAAGTGTTTCTCCAAAGAAGCCATCCTCATTGCACGAGGTGGCTAAGCGTGAGCTTTGTGGTACCTTTGGAGAGTGATGTGAAGCTAAAATCAATAAGCGACTTTACGAAGCCAAGAGCAAGGAGCTCACGGGAGTGATATCTTTGGTCCACCTCCCGAGATCCCTCAGAAGGCCATTGGTGCTTTCGTAATATGGAGCTACAAGGAAATCTTGATTTCGCACTTCCACATGAGAAGCGTCCACACATCGGTGAAAGTTTCCAACGTAAGTGACATGGGAGTATGATCTTCTGTTTACATTTTGATTCCACTTTTCTTGTACATCTCTCGTCAACCAAACAACAAAAGGCCTATTATAGAGAGTTGGCACTTCATGTCTTAACATGTATCTTTAGGAACAAAAGAAAATTTTCAAGTTTGACCATACATAGTGAACATGGAATCCTCCATTATGTTCTTAATCTTATATTTCATTTAGTGCAATTCTTTATAAGTTTTTATTTATTTCAGTGTTCTCCAGTGGTGCAAATATTTAAATCCTTCAAATTTTCATTGTGCATTGTGGTATAAATATATATTATATTTATGCTCTTATAAGAAATTCATGTGCATTATTTGAGTACCCACCATGTATTCTCTTAAACAAGCAACAAAATGGCTACAAAGATCATATGTATATTTCATCACCATGGAGCAATAAAGACTTTGCATGAAATAAATAGTACACAGACAACCTAATAGACAAGCCATTGTACGAGTTGTCTCTTCTGCTGTCTGTGTGCGATCTTCAAAGCTCTTGCAGACGGCAGCCGTCTGAACCATTGTACATGCCCTTATTAGCGCCAAAGCAATGAGACCTTCCACAGCTACATTGATAAACCTAAAATGCCATCTTCGAAGAACTACAAATCAGAAGGTTGTTTGCTTTTTTGGATCTAATGGATAATTGGAAGATGATATTTAGTAGTGTAGCTGAGCTCAGAAATTTTGGAATTATTATGAGGTCAAATTGGTTTCGATGTTAGAAAGAGATTTTAGAATACTAGTAATCTCGACGGCAATGTTACAAATGTTAGATTAGTCTATGCAAAAGAAGGTTTTGAACAAACGATCAAAGAGACCATTTGATCAAGAATCCTAGAGCCGAGACTAGAATTGGATGTGAAGTTCGCATGGGAATTACCTTGAATTGAGTGTTGGGAAAATATGAGATACATGATCGATGTGGTTCATAAACATAATGACACTTTCCCCCTGGTATTCAATAATCTTTTCACTTTAATAGCTATAGAGAGCTAAAAAGATCAAGATTGACCTAGCAAACCGCTGAAGTCAGCACAAGCAATAAAAAAACCAGCACGAATGGCGATCTTCCTACCAGGCTAGTATTATTGTAAAACATAGTCGTTCACCCGCGATCAATCACAAAATTTGTCGTCGCAATCGTAAGAGCAAGAACAAAGGAACACACAATATAGGGGGTGGAACTCTCTCGCTTTATTAGATTGGTTGAATACAACGGGGGATGCCCAATATATATACAAGGGGAGAGAGGAGTTCAGATTCGTCCACACAAATAAGAGATAGAGTCCTAACCAACTATAGCTGTACTTCTTTATCTCATAACAAGTATGACCTCCCATAGATCCACGGTCTGACCAGTAAAGAATTAATGCAGTATTGTCGATCCCCTGCTAACAAACCAAAAACAGCTTGATTTTAAAACCAAGGGTCGATGCCTTGCTAACAAACCTGAAACAACTTGATTTTAAAACCAAGAACTTGTCTAAATTTTGATTTACTAAATCAAACTCAACCAAACCTGAAACCTAGCTTCCTTAGGAGAACATGAACCTATTCCATCCAACATCTTAATGATCATTGTTAAAGTTCTAACCTTTATCTATTTCAAGGAAGAGAAGTCGAGAATAGAGCAAAAGGAAGAAAACATGATCTACTTAATTTGTGAGATCTAGCTTCTAAAGGTGATCCATAATGGGATCCTACATGCCTTAGGAAACCAAACCAACCTAGAACATATCAGAACAAGAAAACACCAAGATCACCTCAAGAAAGCTAAGGAAACACATAAGGCAAATAAATCATATGAGAACAAGTTTAATCTTCTATTACCACCTGAAGATGTATCATTATAGCCACTCCTTTGGAGGGCAAAACCCTAAGGGAAGCACTCACTTATCCTAGTTTTTCTCTTGGAGATTCGAGTGCAAATCTAAACCTCCCCTCTCTAATGCCCTCTCATATAGTCGAGGCTCACACAAAACAATAAAATCTGAATACAAAGTGGATTCTATCCACTAACTCATGGGTAAATCAGATAACCCAACATATAAAGGGTTTCTCACGCACATGCATGCTTGCCAAAGAGGTGTCTTCAACCTTGGCTCCAATACCTCGAACCTATTGCCTCGTCCTCTGTAAAGTCTCATTGACCTAATCCACTTAGCCCTTCCATGATTTCTCCAAACGTCTTGTTACAATTTTGCAAACCACTCACTATTTTGGTTTTGGGAAAAGGACCACTTGCTCCTTAACTGATGTTTCCCGATTCCTTTGCCTCGAAGTATCGCTATCTTCTATGTGGCTCCAATGACTTCCCACTAAGCCTCTCACGTCTCTGAACCATCGAACTGTCTTCACTTACAAACCGGCCGAAGTCACTTGATGCACCATATGACTCGCTCAAATTTGACCACTTGTGCCTTCCATGGACTTTGATCAGACTGTCTAGGATTCTAAGGCTACTACCATCATACAGTATAAAAAATTGATATCTCATAGTTAATACATTTTACTCAAAGCTGAAAACATATGAGATCGCTCGGGACAAGAAACAGTCCAAGTGTCACTTGTTAGCATTGGTAGCCAATCTCGAGAAGGGTGGTTCTTGTGGGCCTTCTAGTTCTTCTCTTGAGATTCCTAGAATGTCCCATTTCTCAATATTTTGTCTATTAGTCTTAACCGATGAGCATAGAGACTATTCCTGAGGAGGAGCTAGCTAGCCCTAATATGCAAGAAATCCACAAGAGCTTACAACAATGTGTGTGTGAGAGAGAGAGAAAGAGAGAGAGGAGAGGAGGTCCTATCATTTGGTCTGAATCTATGAGCCCAACTACATCCGAGCCAAGTGTCCCAAACTCTGGGACAAGGAAGAAAAGGTGTGTTACAAGAAGCCACAACCTCGAGATGGCAAGAAGAAGGTAATCTACAAGAAGATGATCACAAGGTGATCTCTACTTGATGAGGTGATTTTGCACAATGTGGACTCGGGAGGCATTGATGAAGAGGATGATCCATGAGAGAAGACCAAGAAAAAGGATTTCACTAGCATGTGCTTTATGGTTTATGATGATCAAGCTTGTGATGATGATCTCTATAGCGATCCCAATGAGGTAACTACATCTCTTGAAGATGTTGTTCATACTGTTGTGCTTTTTAGGAGATATCTTGAGAAATACACCAAGAAGAATGAAAATTTAGAATTCATGGTTAAATCTCTTAATGTGGAAGTTGCCAAGCTTGGATATTTGATTACTTTGATGAAAATTGTGATGGATATGGTGTTTTGAAAAATGGCTTGGATATGCTTAGAGTAGTTCATACTTTCATCATTGATGAACTTAGAATTGCTAGGATGAAAAATGATAAACTCAAGTCTTGTTTCTGAGTTTGTACTGTAATTCATGCTTATGTGATTCAAGAAATTATGGTGACTTGGCTTATGTGATTCAAGAACTTATGGTGACTAAGGATAATTTAGCCAAACTTAAAACTATATACCTAGTTTCATTCCTCTCAAGCAAATAAATTCAGACATGCTAAGGAGGACGTAGAAAACTTGTAGAATTGATCATGGTTGCGTAGGAACTGGGGACGTGAATGCTCAGGCTAAACCTTGTTCACAATGTGCTTTTCTTGAATTAAAGCTTGCTAGTACCATCAATGAAATTGATGAATTCACTTGTATCATGCTTAAAGGTAGTCTAGTGTCATGCGAGAATTATCCAAAGCTCACTATTGAACTTGAATCACTCACTAAGAAATTGCAAGACAAATGTTCTGAAGAGAAACTTGCTTCCTTGAATGCCTCTAAGAAAGTTAATTTGATATATTCTATTCCATATGCTTTTTGTGCCGAGATTGGTAGGGACTGAGAAAATATGCATGAAGCCTTTAGCGTCAAATTTGATAGGCAATTGCATAAATTCAGGAATGCTAATTGTGTCTAATGTGAAGCTCTTAAGTTAGAAGTAGTGGTTCATAAGGAGAGGTATGTTAGAGCCACTAGGAGCAAGAGTTGTGAGAATTGTCCAACCCTAGCAAGAGAGAAAGAATACTTGATGAAAAATCTTAAGAGGTTCTCTAGTGGAAAGAAGAATTTGAACATGATCCTAGACCAATCCATAGTGAGTGTTAAGAAAATGGGTCTAGGATTTGATCCTTACGAGTTATGTTAGGAAGAACCCACCTCCGATTCTAAGAGCCTTAGAGAATGGTACGATAGAGATCACTTCCCCAGAGACAAGTAGAATCGTGTACAAGTCAATTGGGTTCATAACGGTGTTCAGCATGTGTGACCCTTCAAAAGGTTTAATACCATTGCACCTATTGCAAGAAGGATGGTCACCTTCTTGGATTTTGCTTTAGGAAAACCAATGTAGAGTGGAAGAAGTGCTTCCAAGGCTTGAGATCTAATCAAAGACAATCTTATCCCATCAAAGCATTTAGAGTAATTTCTAGAGCAAGTTTTGTGAGGGATTTTTGTGGTAGAGTTAATGAGGATAGATCTAAAATATGGTTAGCTCCTAGGCAGGTTACGTGTAGGTCATTTGATAGTGCACCTAGGAGAGGGTTCGAGAGGAGCTTTGCTAGGTCTCATATTCATTATTATGGTTATGTTAACTCATGCTTTGGTACCTTTATTGCTGCACTTGCTCATCAAGTGCCTCAGTACTAGATTCCCAAGACTTACATTTCTCACCCAAGTGTTGAGGTGCTGATGTCTCCTTTATCTATGTTGTAGGCTTTTTGAGTAGGGAAGGGGAACATGTGTCTTATCGACTTCGGGTGTTCACGCCACATGACCGGAAACTCTAGATGGTTCTCCTCCCTAACATATGCATCTGACGAGGAGTTGATCACCTTCGAGGATGCCACCACTTGACATGTCATGGCCAAAGGAATTGTGAGAGTCAACGACAACTTCATTCTGAAGGATCTTGCATTGGTAAGTAAGCTCATATATAACTTATTATTGATTTCTCAACTTATGGAAGAAAATCTTGAGATTGAGTTCAAGAAGAATGCCTGTAGGGTGCTTGATGCTATTGGTAATTCTGTCTTTGGGATGTCTAGGCTGAGTAGAATCTTAAGTGCCTATTTTGAGGAGTCATCTAGTTTTGGGTTGAAGTGTTTAGTTGCTTGGGTCATGTAATCTTTATTTCTAGTATAGGAGGCTTTGTTACATAGGCCTTGATTATCTTACTTGAGTTAGTGGGTTGGATCTTACATACTAGAGTGCCAAAACTCAAGGTTAGTAAGGATATAGTGTGTGCTCCATGTAAACATGGTAAAAATGGGAGGTGCACCTTACCTACCTCTATCTATGGTTATGACTAATGGTCTATGTTAGGTTTTGCACATGGACATTGTAGATCCTTCTAGGGTCCAGTCCGCGGAGAGAAATGGTTACGTGCTAGTGATAGTTGATGACTACTTTAGGTACTCTTTGATTTATTTTCTAGCATCTAAGGTTGAGACCTTTAGTTATTTTCTAGAGCTAGCCAAGTGATTGAGTGACCAGGACTTGATTGGGGGAATCAAGGTCCAATGTGGCCATAGAAGCTAGGTGAGATGGTTGGACTCAACCAAGGCGCAAGATGGACAACGACTTGTAACATTCCAATTTTTGGCTTTTATTTGAGTTGAATTTCAAAATCTAAACCCGTGGAATTTTATTTGAATTTAATTAGCTTAATTTGAACTTTCAGAATCAAAAAGGATTTAATTTGAATAAACTACAACTCAAATTAATTAATTATTATTTTTATTGGGTTCCTTGTACTTCATTTGATTTATCTGTATTTTTGGAGATTTTTCGGAATTTAATTGCTATTTATTTTGATTTATTGGAGTTTATTCGGTTTTTCTAGAATTTCCTAAATTCAGAAAAGAATTTACATTCTTTTTCTTCCGTTGGGCCGAAATCCCTATTCCTTCCGTTCAGCCCAACACTATTTCTCGGCCTAGCCCAATCCGCACAGAAACCCTAGCCCCTCCGATCACAGCCGTCGATTTCGATCCAACGGCTCGTATACACGCCGCCACCCCGGCCGAATCCAAACCCTAAACCGCACTCGCGCCTGGCCGTTGATTTCCAATCCGACGATCGACAACGCGCCACGTCGCCCGAAAAACCCGCCGCCGCCCGCACAGTGCAGCCACCCGACCAACCTCGCTTTCCGTGCCATTTTCCGCAACCCTAGGCTATTTAAGCCCGCGCCGCACCTCTCCCTAGGTTCGCCGTCTCGCGCCGCACCCGCCGGCCCTAGCCACACCTCCCGAGACGCCGCCCGTGGTGCGCACGATCTCGCCGGAGCTAGCCGTCCAACCGAAGGTCTTCTCCGCCGTATATCTTCGCCGTTGGTTAGTCTCCGCCGCCGTTGCTTGCACCGTTGAACTCACCGTGTTGTTCTCTACCGGATGTGCTAACTTTTCTACTCGATCCGTCACCCTTGCGCCACTTTGTGGGTCATCTTCTCCAGCTCCGGTGGAGTAGCGAGTCGATCCCGCCATCGCGTTTTCTTCTTCAGTCGTCACCGTCGGATCGGTCTTCAAAGGTCCGGATCTGCGCCACGTTTTCTTCTCCGGTAAAAACCATCTCACCGCACCTCTTTTCTTTGCCATTTGATTTTTCTTGGGCGCACCGTCACCTACCACATCATCGCCACGTGTTGCCATGTGTGCGCCAAATCATCGTTGTAGATCTGCGTGTCCACCACATGTTCGCTAGGTGTACGCCACGTCGCCACCACAGTACACACCAGACCTGCGTGGTGCCCTGTGCTGGCCACATCGCGCCACGTCTGCGCCATGTCACCGCCTTGTCACTGCTATGTGTCGCCACGTATTGCCACACGTGCGTCACGGCAGCACCACGCCATGCCACGTCCCTGCCACATGCGCCCTAATGCCCACGTGTAAGCCACGTAGATGCCATGTCATCGCCACCGAGCCGATGATTGGGTCACTGACCTGCAGACCCCGCACGTCAGTGAGAGTATTTTTCCTTTTCTGTTTATTTTCCGAATTTCCAAATTTCCAACCAATCCAAGGCCAACACGTGTCAGACCTATTGTATTTTCCTGATTTTTCTTCTATTTAAACTTCGGAAGCCCCGTTCTCCCCCGTTCGAACTCCGATTTGAACGATTCAAATTTCTAAATTCATCTAAAATCAAGATCTATCTGTTGGTGTATTTCTTCTAAATTTTTGGATTTTATTTATTTTTGTTTTATTTATTGTTGTCTCGATTTGCGTGTTTCGCGTGTAGACGACGCATCGGTTGAGCGAGAGGAGCATCCAGCGGAGGTAGCAGCAGCGGGGGAGGTTGAAGGCAAGTCTCCTTTGACCATATTGAACCCAAGTTTATGAAATGCTATTTTGTGTTTAAATTATTGCATGCTTATTATTTGCGTATCATACTTTAAATACTGTTTTAATGCTTAGCTATATTCCAACTTTGTTATGCCACATTGATATTCAACTTGACAACCTTTGACACCTTAGGAAAACTAATTACTGTAATTAATGGTAATCATTTTATTATGGGAACGGTAGAAAATGCTTAGCCATGCTTAATCACGTCGGTACCTTACCATTATGGAAATGCTTTCATATTTGATTCAAAATGAATTGTGGAAATTACGGCAATTGGTGTTGCTGGTATTAATTTGAAAGTAAAAGTGAAAAATGGTTTAGCCCGGGGCGGATGGTTGAATGGTGGGTGCGGGATGCCCAAAATTTTGGAATGTGATTGTTCTGTCCTAGTCAATTAAGGACCGGTCGTGTGTCACCATGGGCCATGCTATACAGTACAACCACATGTCTATAATGGGTACGACCTGGCTAAGTAATTTGCATGTATCGTTATTTGACTTCGCCATTTGGATGTGCGGTTTGCCGGGAGGGTACTTGCAAGGCACAAGAGGGGGCTTCTGTACTGGGCGGGTAGCCCTAACAGCGGTGAAACCTTAGCGGGCGGAGTCGGTAGCGTTATTATGCATTGGAAAGGCCTTGTCATGATCTCCCTGCCGGCACATCAAAGGAAGTGTGTCAATAGCTTGGCGAAAGGGGTTGATCATGTCGTGTGGGTAAAGTGTACCAACTCTGCAGAGTCAAAACTACTTGAGTAGCCGTGCCCACGGACAAGGGCAAGCGTGGAACGCTTTCACATAGTAGATTTTCTGGTTTTTGGTTTTAAATGGAAAAATGATGATTTAGTTTAAAATGGAAATGTGGTTGGGAATCCGCGAGCGGCTAGAGCTCCTGGATTTTAATTTGGCGGTTGGAGCCAACCAGGTAGTTGGAACCTGGAAAATTGTTATACTTCAATTTAATTAATTATGCTATTTACATTTTGTGAAATGCTGCTTTATGAAATTATTACTTGTATTTAAATTTCAATTTCGCTTTATGCAAATGAACCCTATATGCTTCCTTTGTTCAAGCCATGCATTTAGTTAATTGCTTTTAAGTTTCCGAGACTTGCTGAGTATGTTGCATACTCACTCTCGCATTTCATCGCGGGGCTGCTTATTCCATAAAGCAGATGAGGAGATCAGAGCATGCAATTCCACCGTTCGACATCTGTGGTGAAGACTTCGATGAGGAGGATGACTCGATCTTTTAGGGAGCGTACCCCAGTCGGTTGCCTGTGGGCACACTGATTGGCTCTTCTTTTTGTTGCTACATTTCCGCTGTTACTTTCACACTTAAGCCGTAAGGCTCCATACTTGTAATAATGTGATGATGGATGTTTATGTTGTTACACTCTTTTGCTTATTACTGTTATTTACTTCGATATGTACGTATTATCATCATCAGACTGTTGTGTGTGCTAGCTGTTCCTGGACTAGCACGGTGGAAACATAGAGGGGTCGGATTTGGTTAATCCGGGTCCTCACAGAGGTGGTATCAGAGCCATATCGACTGTAGGTCGTAACCCTAGTTAGAATGGCCGTTAGAATTTCAAAAATTATTTTCTAAATCAAACCAACGAATTTGAATTTAGAAGTTGGTCTCCTCTTACCTTTTTCTTAGGTTCTTACTTCGTTCCTTTTCTGAATGTCATGCCAATCAGCTAGGTATGGCGTCAGCTCTACAGAAAACAAATAACAAGTGAAAACTAACAATTTTCATATGTAATGGAAAAGATCATTGCTATTAACAAAACCAAATTTCTGTTTCCACGTTGCAGAGAGAGTGAGAGAGTTGCATTGGTCATACAAGAACAAGATCAAAACTCCTCCCTTTCGTCTAAATTTGCAAGACGTATTTCTTCTTAGCACATAGACCAAGAAGATATTGAAACTGATTATATTACATCTAATTATTATCACTAAGCACTATATGTAATGTATACATGTATAGAATATAAAGTAAAGATGGATATTTATTAAGTGTATAAAGAGAACATCACACTAATTTTATATTGAATCGCTATATATATATATATATATATATATATATATATATATATCACTGAGTTGCCGTTCTCTGTGCTATCATCTTCCATTAGATCCAGAAAAGCAAACAAACTCTGATTTCTTTTTCTTCAAAGATGGAACTTTAGGTTTATTATCTATATGCCTCGAATATGGAAGGCCAACAAAGAAAGGCATGGAATTTTTTTCCGCTAAGAACTATGACACGTGGAAGTTTTGACCATTATGAGCCCATGAAAGTACACCATCTGTTCGCATGGTGATCTCTGCTTTCCACGTTTTATAGTTTCACGTCGCGTGTACACTGCTTTTTTTCTTCAATACATTGTAGAGTTCCTGCCACTTTCCATTAAAAAAAAAAGAAAGTACACCATCTCTTGAAGAGTTCAAGGTATGTGGGGCGTAAACTGTTAGCCATTGAGTTGGAACGAGATGATGAGCTGGATTAAAAGAATGTCAAAAGGCGACATTATTACGTAATGTCGGAAGATATGAATCCGTTCTGTTCGCATGGTGATCGGTGGAAGAAGACGGAGCAGCTACGACTGTGGGAACTAATGAACCGAACAGCTAATGTGCATCAAAGAAAGCTTAATACCTCGTTTTAAGATAAGATAGTTAGAGGCCAGGCGGATTAATTTTTGCCGTCAGCCCGTCGTCCACATTTCACCGGAAATCAATTCCAGTTTCCAAATGGACAGAGCATGCATGTGATGACCATTGAGCACGAACAAAAAAGCTGACCAAATCTTTAGTTCAGGATGTATATGTTGGCATGTTATGGTACAATGGCAGTACTACTTTAATTCACTGTCCTGTCATCTTAGTATAAAAATATTAGGAACCCATATTTTCCTGGTTGGTTTATATGAAAATCTTTTATCGTAGGGTCTATTTGATAGAATTTTAGATCATAATTTTATCTGAAATATGAAATTTGTAGACTAAAATAAAGTGAATTAAGTTTATATTTTTATCTAAAATGTAAACAAGATGATCTATCTAAACATTTTTAATATATATACAGCTCTAACTCCACAAATCTAATGGAGTTAGGAATACATAACTTCACCAGATCCACGGATCTAATGGAGTTGAAACTCTACCAAACACACCCGTAGTATGCATGTCAGCCATTCCATTCAATATTAACACCACGTAAGGTGGAGAAACTTGATTCTACGGAGATTCATTGATCCAATGTAGGTGATGGTGGGGTTTGTCCTCACATGGGCACGGTACTCGTAATCTCCAGTGAATAGTAGTGCGAACCATGATCATGCGAAATCAATTCCTTGATCCCGTTTCAGAAAGAAAAAAAAAGTACTACCCTTGTTTCCCTTATTTATGTACGAAATTCTCCTTGAGGATTCTTTTTTCATTCATTTATTTATCTGCTCCTTGTTAGTTCCTAAACTGTCTGAGAGAAAGAGCTACGCACATATGTACAAACTAATGTACAATGCTATGATTTGTCACTAACTAAGCTAAGGCGGCACAGCCGGTTCAGGCTCCGGCCACCAGCCGCCGGAGCTCACGATTTGACGCCGCCACGTCCCTTCCGGCGACGAACGGGTGCGCAAGAAGCTGCGGGACGGACGCCCGCTTCGTGTGGTCCTTCTGCAGGCACGCGGCCACGAACGCCCGGAGCTCTGGAGACGCCGCGCCGTCGGGCAGCGAGGGCGGCTCGCCGAAGCAGATGGCGCACATGAGAGCCGCCCAGGTCGGCTTCTGCCCGGCTGGGAGCAGCGGGTAGCGCCCCATGAGGAGCTCCAGGATGGTCACCCCCAGGCTCCACACGTCGGCGGCACAGGGGTCGGCGTGACGCTCCGAGTCGAAGCGCTCGGGGCTCATGTAGGCGGCGGTGCCCTCGTAGGCGGCGGAGTGCTCACCGGCGCGGGGGAGGACCATGGCGATGCCGAAGTCGGCGATCTTGACCTCACCGGCCGTGCTGGCGAGGAGGTTAGCCGGCTTGATGTCGCGGTGGACGACGCGACCGGTGTGGAGGTACGCCAGACCGGACAGCACCTGCGCCGCGACCTCCGCGATCGCCTTCTCCGGGAACGCCCCGCGGCGGCTCATGACGGAGTCGAGCGAGCCGCCGTCCACCAGCTCGAGCAGGAGCGCGACGTCGCCGCAGGCGGCCGCGGGGATGACGGAGTGACACCGCACAACATACGGCGAGTCGGCGCGCCGTAGGATGTCCACCTCCGACGATGCTCCAGGGTCGCCGCTGTGCAGCACCTTGAGCGCGTACAGGGTCGACGTGCGGCGGTGGGCGACCTTGTACACGGTGCCGCCGTTCCCGCTGCCGAGGACGGCGAGCCTGTCGAATTCCGACAGGCGTAACTCGCCAGCCCGCGCCGCCGCCGACGTCGAAGCCGGCGGGGCCACCGGCCGGGCGGGGTACCGGAAGGCGCATGAGGGGAGGTCGAGCGAGATGTGCAGCTGCGGGAGCCGCCTCTCTCTAATCGTTAGAGCCATTTGTGTTAAGCTAGCCTAGGCACTGTGGTCAGTATTAACAATAGCTAAGAATACCTTGTGATGGGATGGAATAATCCAATAGATAGGGGCGGCTTATATATACCCACTCCTAATTAATTTATCATTTGAGCTGATTGTGCTATAGAGAGTGACTTGTAACCTCTCTCAATCCACTACTTTTTTTTGTTTACTTCCTTGATTTTATCTTGGAAAATGATATGGAACTTTCTGACCAGGTGCAAGTAACTCATCGTCTCATCCCCACACTTTTCTCGGTGGACTACAGAGGCAGAAGGCATAGCTGTGAAGAGCGGTTCTAACGGGGATATGATCTGCAGCCTCAGGCTTACAGTGGCGGTTTGGTTTGAGATCAAATTTGCCAAATCAAATCTTACCAAAAATTGATATACTAAAAATTTGGTCACCAAATTGGTTACCAACATTTGGCCAATAATTGGCAAGAAAATGAACTAGGGGTGTCAATGGAGAAGAGAATCTAGCCAAAATTTGGTTGCAAACCAAATGTTTGCTAAATTTGGTCAACACTATCAAAATTTGGTAAGATAAACATTGGCAACAATTGAAAGCAAACCAAACAGCCCCATAGTGCTTCTATGTATCATCTTTTCATTCATGATTTAATATTTAAATATTGGTGCACAGAAGCACTTTTTTCATTATCTACCGAGATGGTGCGACTCACAGTTAACAAGCTCGATGCTTCCGCCGTCATCTTAGAATAATCACGTCCTTTTTAAAATGGAGATATTGGTTTAGAAGATCCCCGGATAGTGACCAGAGATTACGCAGTAAATAATTAGGAATTTAGCATGTTAGCATTGCCTAAGAAAGATTAGCCTCTTGTATATTTTTATTAGGAGGAGGCGAGGTACTGCTACTGGGCCAGGCTGATCCACAGAAGTGGGGGGCCGCAAAAGCTAATCCCGTATGGCCGTATAGTCAATGACCAAGGGTCAAGAAAGCCGCTCGGTTTGGGAGCGATCGAGCCCGACTTGATTTACTGGACGACGGTTTTATTCGCCCTATGCCATCAGTCACGACCTTCAGTGTACTTGATCTGGGAAATAATCGTTTCAATTTTGCACGACAGCAAATAACATTTCTCAAGAAAAGAAAAATGGCAGCAGATTATAGGAGTTGAATTCCCCATAGCCTGAAGGTTTTCAGTAGTCTATTTCATGTCATACTGAGCTGCCATGACGAATAATAATGTAGCAAGGCATTTAGCTGAATGATGACTCTCGGTACCGTATACATTCTTTTTTCTTTTTGCATTTTTTTTGGGAAGGCTGTATCATATTCTAAACCATAGTAAATCAAGAACCTAGTATTATCAGCTACAGGACTGTACCTAGTAGAAACTTAGTATAGGATAATGAGAACTCAAATATCAAGCGTTAGATCAGATTCGAATGGTGTAGATCAAGGCAGACTGCTTGTTTCATCAGAAGGCTTAGCAGTATCTCATCCAGTGGCTATGATTGTTAGTTCCCATTATCCTATTTTAACACTACTTCTCATTTGATGTCAGCTATGTAAATTCCTTTGCAAGTTACCTTGTTTTACGTTTCCAAAATCACTATCAACAATCGATTCGTTCTCATCATCAGCCGTTGCGGTGAATATCATGAATACACAACGCCAACACCTGACTTTTTGCTACCAAATTTTCCCTTGATTTACTGCGTGTTCATCCAGCAAAAATCTTAATTTAGAACATCTTTCGATATAATAGCCTCAGACCATGCTTCTTCATTTGATTTGTTGCACGTTCATCCAGCAAAAATCTTAATTTAGAACATCTTTCGATATAATAACCACAGACCATGGTTCATATGATTTGTAAAAATGTATGCATAAAGGCGTACCTGAACAATGAAATCAACAATTAGACCATTTTTTTTTCTTCGTTGAGGCTATTCCTCATTAAAATGACAAAAGGCTTCAGTATGTCATTCAGAAATGTGAATTTGTTCAATTCTGCATGTTCCAAGTAATGCGTACCAAGCAACCTTAGCGAGTCAATGGCACACATGGCAATTATCTTCTCATGGTGTCTCCCAGCAGCAATAAAATGCTGAACCAACACAGACCATATTCTGGTCTACACCTACATGTACATCATAAACCGTAAGTTGTAGCCGCAATGGCAGATTATATGTTGAGGCATACTTATTTATCTCTCTGCTTTGTTAAATTAAAAAAAAGCGGCGTAACGGTAGAATGATTGTTCAAAGAACCATTAGCTAATCCAAGCAACCGGGGCTACAATTGTATGTCTGCAGGAGACCAAAATAGCCAATTGGAATGCAGGCTTACTTAATGAAACTCTGGGGGCGAGACTGGCAACACAGACTGTCTGTATCCCTTCTAACGGAACATCCAAGGGCATCCTGCTTGCGGCCCTGGACGATCTGTTTGATCTGCAAAATCCGAGAACCACAACCAATACGATCACCGCAACGATAATCTCCAGAAATGATGCGTTAGTATGGGACATTACCGGGGTCTACGGTCCACAAACAGACGAAGAGAAACGAAGTTTTCTCATGGAATTAGAATCTCTACGAGAAACAATGCTACCTGCTTGGCTGATAGTAGGGGATTTCAACCTCATCAGGCGAGTGAGTGAGAAGAACAGAGGTTCGATAAATAGAGGAATGATGCAACGCTTCAACCAAAGTATCAATAGGCTTCAGCTCCTGGAGATCGACCTTCAGGGGCGCCATTTTACTTGGTCAAATGAGCAGGAACATCCCACCATGACAAGAATAGACCGATGCCTAGCAACAACCGAATGGCATGAGGCTTTCCCAAATGCGGATCTGTGCGCAATGGCAACTATGACATCTGATCATTGCCCCCTTCTCTTACAAGGAGATGCAAACTTTGATTTCTTCAAGGGTTTTCGCTTCGAGGCTTACTGGACGTCGATGCCGGGTTTCCAGGAAACAGTGACGAACTCCTGGACTCAACCAGTCCAAACAGAGGATTCACTCCTGCGACTACACATCAAAATGAACAGAACAGCTAAGGCGCTAAAGATTTGGAGGAGGAAAATTTTTGCGACCTTCGCTCTTCAATCAGCCTTGTTACAAGTCACGCTCACGATCCTAGAATGCTCACAAGAAAGACGTCCATTATCCCAAATTGAGCTTGAACTCCGGAAAATTCTTAAAGCCAAACTGCTTGGCCTGGCTGCAATTCAGAAGTCAAGAGCGAGACAGCACTCAAGACTAACAAAAATCAGATTGGGGGACTCCAACACTCGTTTTTTTCACTTGATGGCCAGTTCAAGACGTAGAAGAAACTTGATTCGGGTTCTTCAGAGAGAAGGCAGAGTAATGTACGCCCAACAGGATAAACTAAACGAAGCTCACGAGTATTTCACAAAAGTCTTGGGCGAGTGTGGAGTAAGGGACAAAGCGCTCCGTTGGGACTCCTTGGGTTACACCGCAAGAGATCTCAGCGAGCTAGAGAACTATATCACCGAAGATGAAGTGACTAGCACAATACAGGACTTACCGTCTCAGAAAGCGCCAGGGCCTGATGGCTATATTGGCCTTTTCTATAAAACATGCCTTCACATCATCAAATACGACCTGGTGGAAGCAATTAAAGACTTCTTCAAGCTCCGTCACGACAAACTGCACAAATTAAATCAAGCGAACATTATCCTGCTACCGAAAGTAGAGAACGCAGATAGATTGGAATGTTTCAGACCTATTAGCCTTATTAATAGCTTCATGAAGATTATCACCAAAATCATGGCTAACAGGCTCGCGCCCAAACTACAAGAGCTTGTCTCAGTCTCACAGAACACTTTCATAAAGAAGAGATGCATACATGACAACTTTTTATATGTTCAAAGAGTAATCCGGAAGCTGCATAAAGACCGATCCCCGGCTCTCTTTATCAAACTAGATATCTCCAAAGCCTTCGACTCGCTAAACTGGGCCTATCTTCTCGAAGTTCTTCAGGCCATGGGCTTTGGCCGGAAATGGCGAGAATGGGTAACGGCAATCCTAAGGACATCATCTTCGCGAATCTTGATCAACGGTGAGCCGACAATTGCAGTCAGACATGCTCGTGGGGTGCGGCAGGGAGATCCTTTATCTCCCTTACTTTTCATTCTTGCAATTGACCCCCTTCAAAGCTTGCTCGACCTGGCGGCGAGACAAGGAATTCTAAAACCTGTGCTACCAGAGAACGCAAATCTAATATGCTCACTTTACGCGGATGATGCTGAAATATTTTTAAAGGCGGATGTACAAGAGATGACGGCCCTTAACAGAATATTGGATACTTTTGGAAAGTGCTCTGGATTAAAAATCAACATATCCAAAACAGAAATCTATCCTATCAGATGCCAGGAGGACCTATTGCCAGAAATTCTGAATGTCTTCCCGGGGAAACTTGCAACTTTCCCACGGAAATACCTCGGGCTCCCCCTGCATGTTAGGCAACTAAGAAAGATTGAAATTCAGCCATTGATCGATAAAATAAGTAGTAGGCTGCCCGGGTGGCAAGGTAAACTTCTCTCCAAGGCCGGTAGGGAGACCCTGGTTAAGTCGGTGTTAACATCACAACCAATTTACCATTTGACGGTCTTTCCGGCCCAAAAGTGGTTAATTCGATGCATCGATAAATTAAGGAGAAGTTTTCTATGGAGAGGAAAAGATCCGCGAAGCTGTAGTGGGGGCCATTGCCTAATCAAGTGGCCAGTCACCTGCCTTCCAAAAAACAAAGGTGGGCTTGGCATCTTGGACCTGGAGCGCTTCGCCAGGGCGCTTAGGCTTCGTTGGCTTTGGTTTAAATGGAAAAACAATGAAAGGGCCTGGACGGGACTGGAGCTTCCATGTGATAAAACGGATGTAGCTCTCTTCAATGCCTCAACGATCGTCACGATTGAAAACGGTAAACTGGCTGACTTTTGGAGATCAAGCTGGATAGATGGTCAAGCACCAAAAAAAACCGCGCCGAACCTCTTCAAACAAGCAAAAAGAAAGAACATCTCGGTCCGAAAAGCATTGACCAATAATTACTGGATCCGTTTCTGCACTCCGGCCAACACTGTAATAGAAATCAGGGAGTACGTTGCGTTATACGAAGCAATAAGTCGAATCAATAGGGATGAAGAAAGGGAAGATCAGATAACTTGGCGTTGGACTCCAGATGGTCAATACTCAACAAAGAGTGCATACAAGGTCCAATTTCACACAGTTTACTGTAAGATGAATATCTGCCCGATATGGAAGGCGAAAGCTGAGCCTAAATGCCGGTTTTTTGCATGGACGGTGCTTCACAACAAAATTTTAACGGCAGACAACATGCTGAAGAGGGGGTGGCCTTGCAACGCAACCTGTGGCTTATGCAACATGGCTCTCGAAACACCGAGCCACCTTTGTAAAGATTGCCCCTTCGCCAAACAGGTCTAGAATCTGCTATCACAATGGGGGAACTTGGAGCGGTGCCGCAACCTGAGTTTTGAGGGCTCGGTGTACAAGTGGTGGAGAAGGATACGCTCACAATTTGAGAAAGACAGTAGACGGGACATTGATGGACTTCTCATCTATTTCTAGTGGAATCTGTGGCTAGAGAGAAACCAACGCATCTTTCAAGGTGTACACAGAGCGCCTGAGCAGGTAGCATCGGCAATCAAGGACGCGGTGCTAGATCATGGATTAGCTTCAGCATGGCATGCTAGGGTGTAATTTTCAGACCATATTTTTCCTCGGCCTTCCCTTCAGTCTCTTTGCTGTTCCCGGTTTTTGGGTCTTTGGTTATGTTCCTTCTAGGGGGCCATCTGTCAATCTTTAAGTTTAAATTTGCGTTGCTGTTCTAGGTATAAACAGTGGAGGTCGGTTGTGAGGTTTTTTCACGGGTCCGATTTTTTCCTTAAAAAACAGGATCCACCCGCTCTTTCCCTTTAATATATTCGCAGCAATTCTCTTGCTGTCATTTCGAAAAGAAAAAAGACAGCACGGTGCAAACAATTGAGTGCTAGAGCATAACAAACGTACACGAGCCATATTATAGTAGCTTATCTCGACAAGCTCTTGCAAGCTAAAAACACGAACGGGTGTCTGTTATGTTTCAGTTCTTCTGCAGAAACACCACAAACGGCAGTGAAGAATTCAGCAATGGAATCACTTCTCAGTTTTACACTGTTGACAAAGACTAGTTTTCACGGCAAGTTTCAGTGATTGAACTGCGGGATCCCTCAATATTTGATTCGTTCCCTGCATAACAGTTGCAGCTGTTGAAGGATTTGAAGTGATACACTGGAGCCTCGAGACACATCCTTAAACAGCATTCCAAGTATCTTGCAAAGCATCCACAATTCCATATCTGTGTGAGCTAAAGGAAGCAAGCCCACCAAGCGGTTTACAACGACTACAACTGCTTGCTACAAGGAGGACTGCAAGTCAGTCAGCTGCAGGTCGAGATATCGGCATGGTTGTGGTGGGGATCATGGTGTTGGCCTCCGCGCTGTTCATCTACGGCGTGTACAAGGAGACGAAGGCGCCCCGCCGCCGCCGCCAGGCGCCATCGGGTGGGTGCAGATCGGCTGTGGGAGTACGACCACGGTAGGCTACACCTAGAATTCCCAACACTCTGCTGAGAATCCGTTCTGCGCAGTTGCCTCGCAGTTTCGAAACAGCAATTTGATCCTACACCTCAAACCAGCACTATCCAACAAGGTAGACCAAGAAGTACAGCAGCTTCAGCAGTTGCTAGCACTGCATTGACCATCAGGTCAAGGAAAATATTCTCACTTGGGTGACTTGAGCAAAGGAAAGCAACAGACAATCCCTTCGGCTGTGGGCAGATTTCTCCTCCCAACAATAAGAATTACTTGGGCTAACAATCAAGGCAATTTAATTAGATCTGTTATTGATAGAGTGTTCTGCAATACATCTTTCGAAGAGAAGTTTCCGTTAGCTACTATTTCTTCACTTGCTAGGCTTGGCAGTGACCATACTCCCATTTTGTGGGAGTCTGGTGAAAACATTATTCATGCCAAATCAAGATATAAATTTGAAAAATGGTGGCTTACTCATGAAGAATTTAGTCAGATTGTTCAAAAAGCGTGGGATATTCCTAGAAGGGGTAATGCTATTGATAACTGGCAATGTAAAATCAGGAATGTTAGGAAAATTACAAAAGGTTGGAGTATTAATGTTGATTCTGAGATTAGGAAGAGGAAGAAGTTGCTGTTACATGAATTTGATTTGTTGGATACTCTTGCTGAGACTAAGCCACTATCAATTGATGAGGAATGTAGAATGTCCTCTATTAAACAAGAGTTAAGCAAAATTTGGGAGATGGAAGAAATCAAAGCAAGACAACGGGCTAGGGAGAAATATATTAAAGAAGGAGATAAGAACACTAAATACTTTCATGCCGTAGCTAATCAAAGGAGGAGGAAGAATATTATTACTGTTCTGGATGGTCCTGATGGTCCGATTCGAGATACAGAAAATATATTGAATATTGCTCGAGACTATTATAAAACTTTGTTTGGGTTTGAAGATAAACCTAATATTAATATTGGTGATAATTTTTTTGGATCGGAGGACATGATTACTGATGTTGAGAATGGAGCTCTGGAAGCTCCTTTTACTGAGGAAGAAATTAAAAAAGCTGTTTATGATTCTTATTCAGATGGGGCCCTTGGCCCTGATGGCCTCCCGTTCATTTTCTACCAAAGATTTTGGAATATCATCAAAGATGACTTGATAGCTTTGTTTAAAAGTTTGGAAAAGTGTGAGTTGGATGTCTTTAGACTTAATTTTGCGATGATTATCTTGATTCCTAAAGAAAATAATGCGCGGAGCATTAAACAATTTAGACCTATTAGTTTGCTGAATTGTAGTTATAAAATCATTACTAAAGTATTAACTAATAGGATTGGTGCTATTTGCAATAGAATTATAATGCCTAACCAATCTGCATTTATCAAAAATAGGTTTATCCTTGAGAGTGTGGTTACTGCTCATGAGATTATTCATAAGATTCATCGTGAGGGTGAGAAAGGGCTTGTTCTCAAATTGGATTTTGAAAAAGCTTATGATATGGTCAATTGGGAGTTTTTTATGGACATTCTGACAAAAAGAGGCTTTGGGGTTAAGTGGCGGAATTGGATTTGCTCTATTTTGAATAAAGGCTCTGTAGGAGTCAAAATTAATAACGTTGAAAGCAAATTTTTTCAAACAGGTAAAGGTTTGAGGCAGGGTGACCCCCTTTCTCCAATTCTTTTCAATTTTGTTGCTAATGTTTTCGCCAGAATTCTGCACAAAGCTGCTACTAATGGTTTGGTCAAGGGGTTGTGCGATGATTTTTATCCTGGTGGGGTTTTGAGTTTGCAGTACGCGGATGATACCATTTTATTCTTGAAGACTGATGAGAGTTTTGCTTTAAATGTTAAATGGTTACTTATATGTTTTGAGCAAATGTCAGGAATGAGAATTAATTTTCATAAAAGCGAGTTGATTTCCATTGGATGTGATACGAATGAGACGGAGAGGTTTGCGGAGATTTTCTGTTGTAAGATTGGTTCTTTCCCCATTAAATACCTTGGGATTCCTCTTCATTACAATAAAATTAGGAGAGAGAATTTTCAACCCCTCATTGATAAAATGCTGAAAAGAATCATTTGGGTGGCGGGTAAACTTCTTTCTTATAGTGGTAGGCTTGTTCTTATTAAGTCTTGTTTAGCTAGTATTCCTTTGTACCTACTTTCTTTTTTCAAGTTCCTAAATGGGCTTTAAAGCTTATAAATTCTCATATGGCTAACTGCTTGTGGAATGATTTTGAAGGTCATAGTAAGCTTCATCTAGCTAATTGGAATTTAGTGTGTATGGATAAGAGGTATGGTGGCCTTGGAGTGCCTAACATTAGAGATTTAAATATGTGTCTTCTAGCTTCCTGGATTAAAAGGTACTGTACTAGTGAGAATAAACTTTGGAAGGATTTGATTAAGTATAAATATAACACTGAGAATCCTAACATTTTGGCCTCTGACCCTATGCATGCGTCTGATTTCTGGAAGGGGGTCATTTGGTCTATGCAGGCTACCAAATTTGGGTATAAGTGGTTTGTCGGGAATGGTGAGAAGGTTAGATTTTGGGAGGACATTTGGTTCGGTAACTCTTGTTTGGCTTTTCAGTTTTGGGACCTGTATGTGTTGGTAAATGAGAAAGGCTCTACGATTGCTGAAATTTGGGACGGTACCAATGTTAAGTGTACTTTTAGAAGGACGTTTTCTGATGCCTTGATGGTTAGATGGTTTGAGCTGGTTGAGGTGGTGAATTCTTTGCGGCTCACTAATGAAGATGATGCCTTAGTGTGGCAATATACAAGTAATGGTGTCTACTCTGTCAATTCTCTTTATGTCATCGTTAATTTTAGAGGAGTGATTCGATTTTCATCCTGCAGATGTGGAAGTTAAGCTGTTCCTCCTAAAATTCATTTCTTTCTTTGGCTTCTCTCTTATAATAAAATCATGACTAGGGATAATTTGTTGAATAGAGGATTAATTGTAGTTTGTGTGATGAACAGGAAGCTGTTGTGCATCTCTTTTTGAGTGTGTTGTAGCTAGAAATTTGTGGAGTTTAATCGGTGAGTTCTTTGATTTGAGCATTGGGTATGATTATGAATCTGTGGCGCGTTTCTGGCCTAGTAATAAGAAAAATGCTGCATTAAATACTATTTGTGCTGCTGGTCTTTGGAGTTTATGGAACAACAGAAATGACGTGATTTTCCGCTTTCAGTGTTGGAGAAATGTAAAAACAATATGGAGGCGTTTGCTTATTACTCTGAAGGATTGGAAGCCAATATTCAAGGCGAGATGCTTCCCAAGATGGAAACATTTTGCGGGTTTTGGAGACAAAACTACAGATGCCTTTACCGTTGGTTCCTCGTGAGCTAGTGTTCGAGAGGAAGCTGCACGGGGATGAAACACAAGAGGAAAATCATGACCCGAGGTGGTGGATCGTGCAAGCTTTATCGGTAGGTGATTGATGGAAAGATGTAATAAGGTCTTGTGGTTTAGCGTCTTGATCTGTTGCTTTGAGGAAGTATTATCAGTGGTTTGGTGAATGGCAAAACATAGTGAGGTTTTGGGTCTTCTTCTCTGGCTGAAAGTTTTGAGGATTAGGGTGATGTGCTTTCGTAGTTGTTTTTTTCCAAGCTGGTTGGCAGGATGTATGGCTTTTGTGTTTGCTACTTATGATCACTCATGGATGTTTTGTGTTGGTTTCTTAATGGAAACTGGGGCATCCTGATGTCCTTTTGATCTAAAAAAACAATAAGAATTACTTAGTTCGAATCCACGTTACCGCGGGCAAACAATGAATTTTAACAGAGAAAGGAAAGTTTCTTTGAAAAATAGAGGAAATAAAAAATACTGTAGCCCAATGTTAACAGAGGAAGGGAAAAATATTGTGAATATTTTTTTAAAAAAAGGAAAATAGTTTAAAAATATTGTAGCTTGCACTATAAAAACTACCATTAATGGGGGCTCATGGCGGCTGGCGTGCAGGATGTACCTCTCCAATATTAGTAAGTAATATAGATAGCTTGCTTCGAACATTAACTTTTGAATTGGGGGTACTATAAGGCTCAGTTTGTTTAGGTTTGAGTTTGAGCTTATTTGGTTTCTACACTTCTATAAGCCACAAGCCAAAATAAATAGTATTTTTCCAGTCAGACAGAGAGAAGAAGCTTCTAGCCCAATTTGCACTACGCGAGAGAAGCAAGGAAAACGATGCTTCTCGGGTGGTGGAGCTTCTAAAATCCCATTTACCAGTACCCTTATAACTTAACTATTATTTATGAAAAATTGCCATCCTCATCCAGCTCAGCAGACTTCTTCCGACTCCAAAGAACTTTTTCCAGCTCCACCAAATAAGCTCAAGCTCCGGCCTAAACAAACTCAGCCTCAAAGAGTCGAAACAAAAATTAGATTGACACTTGCCAACAAGTATCTGTTGAAGTTTATGGGCCTGGTCCAATTAATATTCTTCATAAATTTTAAAAATTATAAAGGTCTACTTACGTATGATGCAAATGAGAAGTTCAGTATCATATTGCTGGTTTAGGTGGAAAGATGCCAACTTATAAGTTGGAATTGGTCTTGCCTAGTTGAAGTAAGAGAAGAACAACACGCATGTTTGCCTACTTGCCTTGCCATCACCCGCAGTATGCACGTGAATGGTGCGATGATTTTGGGTTCGATTGTGTGTAAAGTTGCAATATCTTTTTACACCTCATAACCTTGCATGGCGATATGGCATACCCGCATGCAACAAATTGGAAAGGAGAAAAATGATTCAAATACAACGTTTGAATCGCACTAATCCTGTGAGACTATTATGGCATGTAATAATTATATTTTATTGATATTTCTAATTTTGTTGTGCAGTGTTTTTGCCTTCCTTTAGTGCTCATCTATTCTATATGAGAAGACATCCTCTCAAAGCAAACACAATAGAGAACCCCTTCTTGTTCCTTAGCATTGTGTTATCGGGTTCCTCCATCCCTTCATCGGCGTGCACCGGCGTGGGGCGAGCAGTGTGTTTAGAATCATTCCTTCCCTTAGTCCTACACGAGAAGGGGCAAATTAGGTCTTTGGAAGCACTTGCGTGACTGCTAACTACTTCCTACTATGTCTTCTTCTATGATGTC